>JAUPFN010000003.1:1977002-4899502 GCA_036924255.1 Apodemia mormo
CCGGGTGCGACGTTTATGTACACTACCACCTAGACATTCAGTTATGTCTTAGTCGCAATTTAAAAAGTTTTACTTCAGTAATGCTGTTGTACTTTTATCTCACTGCAGACATACACATCATGAACATACACACAGCGCTTCTCAAATTATATGTGTACTAGATGAAAACCCGGCTTCGCTCGGAAGTCTTATAATACGCAATCTTATATACTAACTCAAATAGTAGTACTGTAGTGACGTCTTCTTTCAACTTTTACGTTGGTTTAATAAAGACAACACTATTGTGTTGCTATTTTTTAATTTCTACTCTTTATGAACGAAGAAAAATAAGTTTCACGAAAATCTGCGCTCCGTCCTACGATACTTTAATAAATGCTCACGCCATCTACACCACATATTTGTAACCTTTAAAGAAATATGGCCGATTTGTCTGTCAGCACCGTTAGAATTTTTAATCACTATTTTAACAAAATACTCGACAATCCGAATTTTGCGGATATATGTTGTCGACTCAAAATTATTATTTTTTTGCTTCATAATTTAGTTAAGGTTTCGATTGAGTCTACCGTAACCCTTGACGAAATCTATACATATAATAAAATCGTAGGAAAGTCAAAACTGTACATTGACTATTTCTTCAAAAAATACTTGGGGCGTGATCAACAATCGATATCGAAGCCAAAAATATAGTTTTTAGAATTTTTGTCTGTTTGTCTGTATGTATGTTCGGGGTAAACTCAAAAAGTACTGCATGGATTTATTTCAAATTTTCCATGAATATTACTAATAGGTCGAGTCAACATATAGGCTACATATTATCACGCTACCACGCTACAGGAGAGGTGCTGTGCGGAGTAAACGAAGTCCGCGCGGACGAAGTCGCTGGCAACAGCTAGTTATTAATATAGATTAATATAGATAGTAGTGAGATAAAAATACAGGTCTATTAGTCATCATTTTCACTAATAAAAGTTATATGATTGTTTATCCACACATATTCTCATTAAAACACCAATGTTCATCAAGGATGGTTAAGTTGTTGTTGAGTTATAATAATACTACAGACAGTGAAATTATTAGATGCGTCTTAAACTGATCAAAATTATAAATGTGAATTTCATCTGTAACGATGAACTCATTTAACTAGTTATCGTATGTATTACCTAGCGATCAGTACAATCGACGTAATCGATCATATAGCAAAGAAGAATTTTGCCGTCTCGAGCCTGTCGACAGTAGCTCAGCGGTAGAGCGTCCCGGCTTCAGGGAAAGGGTCGTTATTTTTCTTTGTTGTTTTTAAAGGTTTTTAAGTTTTCTCAAGCACGGGGTGAGTGCTATAACACAAATAATTAGGATAGATCAGTGTTTCTTAATCTGTGGTCTGGTCCGCGACACCTAGGAACCGGTGAGTGTGTGTATGGGGGTCCGCCGTCTAATCTATGTGCATTTGAATTAATAAATAAATGCCAGCAAGTCTCGTAATTGCTTCACTTAGCACTATAATTGAAATCCGATTTGAGATACAATAACAACCCAAATATCACGAATTTAGTTGCAAAAAAGCAGCACTAACCTTAACATTAATACAGTATTTTCTAAAAAGTATCTTTACGTCCGTATCTCTGAAAGGGTAGGTAGGTACTGTAACACCTTTATGGTGTTACATACGAACTGGCCATTTTGTCGACTTTCAAATGTAGAATTGTTTAGTATGTAGAGAAAGAATAAATTGTTTTTAGAATAGGAGTATCTTTTAAGATTTGACGTAAGATAGACGTCTCTGAAAATAAACGAAGATATATACGAAAAGTCTAATTTCTTAAAAGAATCCCAAAAGGTCCTGCTACTAATTAGTACCTCGAGCAGCAAAGCGAGTACCAAGAAGGTTCCCTGAATAAAAAAGGGATATCGTCGGCAAAGTAACACGTCCAGCACGTAGTACGCTGGGCGGCGTTACAGTACAATAACTGCACCCACGATTAGCCAAAGATACTTACTCCTACAAAGTGATAGGTGGGCCTGCCTGTCGCCGATTGGGCACTTTTTAAAAAACAAAATTTTTTTGCTGTACTAAAATTTTCCTTAACTTATTCCTGTGTATTTCATAAAGGAGGTCCTTGAAATTGTGCTTGATTTTCGAGAGGTCCGTGGACTGAAAAAGGTTACGAAACGCTGGTGTAGATAGCATATTAATTTTAACATTATACTAATATTGCTATGTTTTGTCTTCCAGTGGCTTTCTATGTTTGACAGGAATCTAAAAAAAAATCACTAAAATCGCTTTTCTGATAATAAACGTGCATACATCACCCTTGACATTGGCGGAATCGCTAAAAATTTAGCGGAGCCATAACTCAGCAAATAAAAATTTAAAAATTTTTGTAATTTTCTTTAAAGGTGGGGTAATAGCTAATTTTACGTTTCAGGCATGCAGTCTACTGGGTTTCATCTGTCTTCTTTTCTCAAAGATAAACAACGGCAAAAGCTCCTTCTTTAGTGGAATATCCATGATAGCATTCTGGTTTACCGGGATACTACTTGGATTCTACTTATTCCACATAGTGGAGAAGTTCTACAAAATACCCTGGCTGAGGGTTGAGCTGGCCTTCACGGGTCTCTGGACTCTCTTATATTTGATAGCTGCCATACTTGCTATAACTGTTCATGATAATCCACATTCAGCTGCATCGGTAAGTTAACTTAAATGAAAACTACTACAAGCATTTATTATACACTGAGTAACCAAATCCCTGTCAATTCATCAAAGGCATTATCTGCTGGTTTAATTCAATTTTACTAAATATTTTTCGCCATATTAATCTGAGCTTCATTTTGAAGAATGGATCTGCTGACTTACTGTTAGGAATTTCTTAAAATACGAGATAAGGCTTTTGCGCGTATTTAAGTCCACTAAGTTGGTGGTATAGTTTTGCAATGTTTGGCCTGCGTTTGATACAGAGTTTTTTTGGTACTTCTCATCTGGGTTTGATACAGTCTTATATTGTCGTATGACAGGAGAAACTCATTATGTAACATAGTTAGAATTTTGAGACAGACTCATTTCAATGAATTTTTTCCTGTCCTGGTTTTAGAAAGAAACATAATACGCAATCTTTTTATTTTTTCGTTAGAAAATGTGTTACTTGTGTAGAAGGGACTTGGTTAGTTTTTCCAGGACAAGATATAGTTTAAATTGATAACATTGTATCAATGACTCAACATCACCTGAAACTATACTTAGTAGCTCGGGAGCTCACGACAGTAAACCTGGTCCCATAAGACACCGGATGGTATATACATAGTTAGATTCGTCGTTAATTGGATAATATGAAATGGCTATGCTGTATAGCGAAAAACCTGGTGGCGCTATTAAAAAACATAAAAAAGAATGAAAAAATCAATTTCTAGTACGATAAGACTATCGAATTTCGTTTATTCCTCGATATAGGGGAGGGGTAGGACTACGAAAATGCGGTGCTGAATGTCCCCATGACTGGCCTTATCAGTGGCAGCAGCATTATAAGTGACGCCTTGTACCTAGGTATCTAGTACCATCGAACTATCGAACGAACCAAAGCTCATCTGAAATATCATCAATTTCTGTGTAAGAAAAACCATTGCTGTATCTTCGAAACAGTAGATGAGGTGGTTGCTGTCCATACTCCTGGTACACACAAAAAAAATCCATACTCCTGGAACTGTAGGATAAAGATTTATAATTTTCCCAGAGGGTTGAAAATACTGTTACGTACTCGGGTTCGCAATTGTAAGAAAACACCACTTATATTAAATCCGTGTATTTACACAACACAACACAACGTAATATTAAAATACACTTTACACAATAGTCACTTGCTGTACTATCACTGAACTTAGACCACTACACAATAAAACACTTCTCGCTTCGGAATAGTCACTTGATGTATCGCTCTCGATCGCTTGATAAAAACTGCCTTGTGTTTGTCAACACCTCTGTATTTATAGGCAGGGGAAGTCCTAGCTGGATCCAGAAAAATCTAAATGTATCGGGAAACAATGAATCACTTCTTATCGTAAACATGTTATGAGTCATAAATTCTAGTACACGCTACTTTCAACCTTATGCCATATCACACAAAGGTCATTATGGCATAGCCCAGGTCAACTATTTGTTTGTCAATAGGAGAAGCTATCTCTTTCTTTTATTTCTAGATAGTTACCGCGCGCGCGCTCCAACTCTACACGCTTCTAGATTATTCGTAACACTACACCCCTCTTAGTTATGTTCGTCCCGAACATCATTACTTCCATTATAGATGGCTAATCGACCAACATGAACAATCTTCATGGTCCCTCTTGGTTGCTTCTGCACTCGGTAGGTTACGTCATTGATCCGTGTGATTACTTTGTATGGCCCATCCCAACGTCGCTGTAACTTAGGTGATTTTCCTTTTCGTCGAACCGGATTATGTAGCCAAATAAGAGATCCTTCCTGAAAACCTCGATGATTGGCGTTTCGGTCGTATCTGGTCTTCATCCGCTGACTTGATTCAAATGCGTTTTCACTTATTAACGAGTGTATATCGCGTAACCTCTCACGAATGTCTTCAACATGTTCCGGTATACTTAATTGGGTCTCTGCATTCGGTGGCGGGCCTCCAGTCATTAAGTCTGCTGGTATACGTAACTGTCTGCCGAAGTTGGCATAGGCTGGCGTCGCTTTTATGCTTTCGTGTTCCGCTGTTCGGTAAGCCAGAGTAAGTAAGAGGTATGTATTTATCCCAGTCCTTTTGGTGATCTTCTACCAGCTTGGCTAAGTGTCTTTCCAAAGTTTGGTTAAATCGTTCGACCATTCCATCAGATTGCGGGTGATAAGGTGTAGTTCTTGTTTTGTACACTCCTAATAATTTACACATTTCCTGGAATACATTAGATTCAAAGTTTCTGACTTGGTCTGAATGAATCTCCAGCGGAACGCCAAATCTGCATATCACCTCATTGACTAATTTCTCAGCAACCGTCGTGGCTTCCTGATTAGGGATTGCGAACACCTCCGGCCATTTCGTGAAGTAATCCATCACGACCATAAAATACTTGTTTCCGTTATCTGTCTTAGGAAATGGCCCAGCCACGTCAATCGCTATCCTTTCCCAGGGGGCTCCCACGTTGTATAGTCTAAGGTTGCCTCGGCTTCTCACCTGCGGACCTTTCACTGCTGAGCATGACGTACATTGTCGGCACCAATTCTCGACATCTTCTCGGCAATTCAACCAGTAAAAACGCTCTCGTACCTTTACCAATGTTCGTCGTACTCCAAGATGTCCCCCAGAAACCCCATCATGCAACTCACGTAGTACGTCCTAGATGAGTTTTCTTGGCTCGACCAACTGTAGATGATGTTCTCTTCCTGAAGGTTTTTCCCATTTGCGGTACAGTAAGCCGTTTTGCAACACAAGGCTTTCCCACTGCGCCCAATAACTTTTCGTAAAGGCGCTGAAGGGAGCCAGCTCCTGCCATTCGGGCTTTCCCGTGTCTTGCTTCATCCAATCTATTAGAGGCCGCAAATCTGTATCTTCATACTGGGCCTTACGCATCTCATCGGTTTCCCACCTGTCATCTGTAGGCTTAGCTCGCAAGCCTTGAATCCTTTCCTTCGTCTCCATCCTTACACAAGGTTTGTCGTCATCCGTACATGGTCGTCGTGATAATGCATCTGCATTTGGGATAGGCTTTCCACTACGCTGTACTGTATTCCTCGATCTCAGGTTACCATTACTAGCTGCTTCTGATCGCACTACAGTTCGTGTGGCTCCGGTGTCCCTCGTTGAGCTGCAGTTCTTGCCATTAGCTAATTCCTTAATGGATAAACTGTTGCGTTCGCTCACCTGAGGTACGACAGCTTTTGGGGTTGTTTCTCGACCAGCCAGCACCTGGCGTTTGCTCCTGGCTGTTACTCGCTTCCCTGCTGGTTCAACAGGCTGTTTGACGTGCCTGATCTCTTCAGCTGCTGAGATTCCTCCCGCTTGCCGTCGCCAATTCATTGAACCTGTAGGCAATGGTTTGGCTGGGCAGCTAACTCTAATGTGCCCACGTTCACCGCAGGCGTAGCACATGGGGCCCAGTCTCCTAGGTTCCGCTGCCTTTACTCGAGCCACAACTTCTGTAACCTCGCGTCCCTTATATGCGCGCGGTTTGTGGCGAACGGCTTCTACCTCCAGCGCATGAGCCAAAGCCTCCTTCATTGTCACGTGGTGCTGAAGGCGAACAGCAGCACGCACTTCCAGGTCTCTAATTCCATCAATAAACGCCTGGACGATGGTGTTATTAACTGTGTTAGCGTTGGCTGAAGGATACGCCTTCCTTACAAGCTTCTCAATCTCGACGGCCCATTGTTGAAGTCCCTCGCCGCTCCTCTGTACACGGTCCTTTATTTGGGCATGGAAAACATGCTCCAAGTGACGCTCACCGTAGCGAGCTTCCAATGCCTCCATCAAATCAGTGAACTGATACTCTTTAGGCATTGCATCCAACACAGAGAGCGCCTGTCCCCGTAACGCCGTACTCAGAGCCGTTAGGCAATGTTCATCTGTCCAACCACTGGCCTTCGCTGCTATTTCAAACTGGGTCCGGTAGGCACTCCATGATGTAAGACCATCATAAGTGGGTACCTTTACCCGAGGACCTGGTGAGAGCAGCTTGTAATGGCAGCACCCGACTTAACTCCCGTGATCTTCATTTTCATGACCTCCCTTTCCAGTTGGTCCACGTTTTCAGTTATTTTGTCGCAGCTGGCCTCCAAGTGGTCAACCCTCTTCTCCACACCCTTCATGTCGCGCTTGACGAGGCTCACATCGCTTTTAAGCTGGTCTTGTTGCGCCAGGATAACCGTCAATTTATCATCAAAGCCAGATAAATGTTCCTTGATGTGTTCCTGTAGCTTCTGTTGTTGCTGTTCCTGTAGCTGCAGCTGTTGTTCCTGTAGCTTTCGTTGTTGCTGTTGCTGTTCCAGTTGATGTTGCTGAAGTTGTTCCCGTAGCTGTTGTTGTATAGCCGTCAGTATAACGGAGAGATCAGTAGGCGCTGCGCTCGACGATAGTGACGTGCTGGCAACACTTGCAGGTTCATCACCAGCACGCATCTCAGTGTCCTCTGAAACCCTCTGTGTCTCAGCCTGAGACCTGGTGGTAACACCTTCCTTCGGAATAAGTGGCATTTCACAATTTCACTTCCGACACCAGTTGTTACGTACTCGGGTTCGCAATTGTAAGAAAACACCACTTATATTAAATCCGTGTATTTACACAACACAACACAACGTAATACTAAAATACACTTTACACAATAGTCACTTGCTGTACTATCACTGAACTTAGAACACTACACAATAAAACACTTCTCGCTTCGGAATAGTCACTTGATGTATCGCTCTCGATCGCTTGATAAAAACTGCCTTGTGTTTGTCAACACCTTTGTATTTATAGGCAGGGGAAAGTCCTAGCTGGATCCAGAAAAATCTAAATGTATCGGGAAACAAGGAATCACTTCTTATCGTAAACATGTTATGAGTCATAAATTCTAGTACACGCTACTTTCAACCTTATGCTATATCCCACAAAGGCCATTATGGCATAGCCCAGGTCAACTATTTGTTTGTCAATAGGAGTAGCTATCTCTTTCGTTTATTTCTAGATAGTTACCGCGCGCGCGCTCCAACTCTACACGCTTCTAGATTATTCGTAACAATACGCTCGAAAACGGATACTCCGGCTTACGCAAGCCACGCCAACTTTGGACTTTTAATGAATAAATATTATTTTAACTTATTAAATATGAAAATTAAAAAGTAAAAAATTCATGCGCGCCTACAAGACAGATCAATAAACAATAATCCGACGGCAAAAATTATATTTATTCGCGATTTTTCAGTTAGTTATCCATTATTAACTAACAATTTTTTGTAGTACTAATGTTAACATTGAAAGTGCGATAATTGTTAAACTATAAATCTGGATTTTTTTTCCTTTCATGGAGCTATTTGACAAAGGCTTTAAAAGAGATTCCCGTTGGAAAAATTACTCACCTCTGTGGTCTGTTGGTCCAGCTTTGGCGTTGACCACATGAGATCCCGGGTTCGATTCAGTTTTTTTCAGTTTTCTGAGAAACACAAAGTTGCCGGGATTGGAAGTGCCCGGCTGGCGATAGGCTGCCACCTATCACATTTGTGGGACCAAGTATCTTCGGCTAATCGTGGGTGCACTTGTTGTACCTCTGCCTACCCCTTCGGGGATATGGGCGAGATGATACTTCTAAAATAATATTTATTCATTAAAAGTCCAAAGTTGGTGTGGCTTGCGTAAGCCGGAGTATCCGTTTTCGAGCGTATTGTTACGAATAATCTAGAAGCGTGTAGAGTTGGAGCGCGCGCGCGGTAACTATCTAGAAATAAAAGAAAGAGATAGCTACTCCTATTGACAAACAAATAGTTGTAATATATATATATATATATATATATATATATATTTAACATAATTTTTGAGATATTTGCGAAATATATGCGAAAATATATTACATATTATATTATATATATATATATATATATATATATATATATATATATATATATATATATATATATATATATATATATATATATATATATATATATATATATATATATAATATGTAATATATTTAACATAATTTTTGAGATATTTGCGAAAAACCAAACCCCCCATTTTTTTTTTCATTTAATTGTTTATAACTTTTGCAATTTTTGCGAGCGGCCCTTCAATTTTGTCAAAAAGTTTCTACGTGTCATTCTGAATCGAATGACACCTAAATCATAATTTTTGGAAAATTAGAAAAAGTTTTGACCTAAAAAGCGCTTGTAACCAGACATATATGTAAACTAGCTATAATAGTAAGAATGTATAAATCTAAAAAAGTGCACATAGCAGATATTCATTTGACAGCGATGATTTGGGGCTTTACATCATTGCTATGTGAAAAACAAACACAATATTCATCTTAGGTCTATAGAGGACTGCCTTTTAGTCTCCAGATTAAATAGTTTTGAGGTCAATGCCAAGTAGTGAATCAAAATATCTGTTGATGTTTGCCACATGTACAACAAATGTAGTATTTTAGGTCTGAACTCAACATTAGTCTTTTCCGTGTGTCCATCCAACTGCGAAAAGAGTTGTTGCTTACTGAGTTGTAACAATACTTTTTTGTATGATGTAGCTGCACTAAAGCAATGTCATATAGTCGTAGGGGAGTGCCAGAGGCAGCACATCCTTGCAGATTATATCATATTTGATTGCAAAATATAATAAAGCCAGATTACAAGTTGAAACAACTGTTGAGCAAATAGTAAGGATACATTTACATCAGGGGCGTGCACAATTTAGAGGCACAAAAGCTCTGCTTTACCTATATTTTAATAAAACGTTCATACGTTTTAGATGACTTTAATTAATTATAAATAAATGAATAAACAAAATATAATAATTTAAAAACGCCTAATATTTTTAAATAGCACCTATTTGCAAGCACAGCACTCAAACATGTTTGCCAGACGTTTATTAAACGATAAATAATATTGAAGTAATGCCGCTAGCAATCTGCCTCACATTGTAAATGTGTGCGAGACATGATTACCTATCCGCACGTAATTGGCTCACTCACACAATCATGCTATTCTATAGGGCAAGTACTGCGAGCTTGTTTTATAATCCGGGTAAAGATAATAGACGAAATATTATTGGCAAACAATATGATCACATTATGCATTTTTGTTTAGTAAGGTTTTATTTGTTTAAATAGCAGAAAGGTTTTGTGTTTCGCGGCGGCCATTTGCTTTTTCGTGTGATAACTGTTAAGCATTGTTTATTATTTTGTTTGTGCCAGTATATTATATAAAGTTTTCATTTTAATATTTGAAAGTGTGTAGGTACATTTAATAGGTTATTACTGAGTTTCTATAATAATTGTAGTGATTTGCTTTTACTAGTGCATTTGTTGATTTTTTTAAATGTTATTTGATTGTGAAGTTTGTGTTGAAAATGGGTGTTTATTAAAAATTAAAAATAACAAGTTTTTTCTATTTTGTCATTCAGTGAAAAGATTCAAATCGTGTCTAAATGTAGGTGTGTACCCGAGTTACAATACACAGAAACACACAAAATCAACGACTCACAGAGCTTTCCATGATTTCTATAGAAACGACATTAATGATAGAATTAAAACGCAATCCAACTTTCTATGACGATATCCTAAAATCATATTTAAAAAAGGATAGGCGCATAGATTTCACTACATAGTATAAAACAAAGTAGCTTTCTCTGCCTGTCCCTATGTCTTTATGCATGCTTAAATCTTTAAAACTACGCAACGGATTTTGATACGGTTTTTTTTAATAGAAAGATTGATTCTTGAGGAAGGTTTCAGTATATAAACCTTTCAGATATTCCTACGAGAACAAAAGCTGCGCGGGTGAAACCGCGGGCAGGTCGCTAGTAATCTATAAATGAATGAGTAGTTTGTTTTTTTACTAACCCGTAATTTTATTATTAAGTTTATATTATATAAGGCCATATCGGATATCTCGCAAGGGATGTGTTCTGTAACTATCACTCACTTGGATAATATATTTGAGGTGGTCAAAATCTTGCGTTTATTTATACCGGTGTATAGTAATCTCAAGTAATCAGAACCTTCAGTGAAAATTGAAGCTGACTAGGTGAGTAGTTAGATATTAATTTAGCTTATTATTTTGCTTATTACAATTTCATTCGCCGCGACGATCGATTGCTGTTTTGTTTCCGTTGCCGTAGAAGATGTACATGAATAGTATTGCATCTAAGACTTATTCTGTTGGCATGATTTCCGACTTAGAGATCCGTCGCGTGGCTGTAGCTATGCTACAAATCTATAAGAAAAAGTTTTTGTGATCGAGTACACAGCTGCATACCCGATGTCATAATTCTGTGCACGCCGCTGATTTACATTGACCAATTATAGCTAAAAATTGTGATAGTGAGATAGTGCTTTACCTAATTATTTGTTTCCATGAAAAACTTAAGGACTTGATGCTTTAATAAATATGTTGTCATTTTACATTCTTATTTTCGGATGTGTAACATCTTTTCTATTGTTGTCCTGTAATCTATGGGAGTGATTACTTCAGATTGTACCAATTTATCACTTAGATGTGGGGCGTTGCACATCATATGCGACTACTGTAAGGTTCGCTAGATTTTTTATTTTATAGGATAGCTAACAAGCACACGGTTTTATTGATGGTTAGAGAAAACCGTCATTTCTAGACATTAAAGCACTATTAATGGTGTGTTGCTATCTGTGAGGTGGGATTGAAATGCCATATGCGTAGGTTTACTGTTTGGTTTACTATATATACATAGGCTACCTTACCCATTAAATCGGGTCACGACAGTGGATAGCACCGATGCTATAGTGGCAGGAATAGGTAATTCAAATTTTTATATTTTTTGTTCTGTAGGTAAAATTTAGACTTGGAATACGTTATTTGTATCTAGACTATAAAATATACTTATCTACATTTACTTAATCTTAAAAGACTGGTTTATTTTATTTTATTTGACCTAAGAATATTTTTATTTATTTATTAAACATTCACTGTACACAAAAATAGTTACAGTAAACAATTATATATATTAAGACAAAAGGTGATGAAATGAAAGATGAATTCATATAGGTAAGGCGGTGGTGCCAAATCCGATCGAGTCGTTGCGGAACTTTACCATTTAGTTAATAGTTACGGTGGTATTGATACGATATTAGTTTTTCTCTCGTTTTTTTAAGAGATTTGTAGCACTCTAGCGGTATGGTAGTTGGTCTGTTTTTAAAAATGGGTCAAGACGGAGATCTAGTTGAGATATTTATGATCAACTAACGTCCAGCTAGTATGAGTGATAGGATATAAGTGCGCGGTGTAGTTGTGATGGTGTGTGTGTGTGTGTCAGTTCTTCGGTTTCTGCGCGTGCGCGGCGTACGCGCTGGACGCGCTGGTGAAGTGGCGCGGCGTGCGCGCGGGCGGGCTGGCGCAGGGCTCGCGGGTGGTCTCCAAGCAGACCACCACCGCCGCCACACTGCCGCCAAGGGAGGGCTACTGAGCGCGGTACTTCATCACACGCATCACACTCACTACCTAAATTATTGTGTTTTGAAGTATCATACAGAAACGACCGCAGATCGACTATGATTATTATATCACTATAGATACTATGCGCTCCAACTGAGGATAGGACTATCAGGACGCCATATTGTTTCGGATTTTACAAAAACTTCATTAATGTTGAGTATGATGAGCAAAAAAATACTAACAAAGAAATCAATAAAATAATTTGAATTCTATAATGTTATATTTTTATTCAGGTTCCCATTCGCCCATACTAGTATGTGTCAAAGTAAGATGTAGAAAAGAAAAGAAAATATAAAAATACAAATAAATTTATTTTTATAAACAAAATCCTTAATAAAATGTGTCTATCGAAGTTTAAATCCTTTACACCGCTTATAACGACTTTGTTGCCGACATCATTGGTGCAAGAATTTTTTTTGTCTCATATAATATTGCATCAATCTAAAATTAACTACATGTTTCAAATTATATGTATTACATTATTTAAATAGGTACACTTAAGTACTTGTAGTATGATATGGAACAATAATTTAGTGTTCCAATTGATTGATTTTTTTGAAGAACAAATGACATTTAAATATTATAGAATTAATGTCATTTGTTCTTCAAAAACATCAGCGCAACTTTTTTAACAAATATTTTTTTTGACATTACTAATTTCACATATATGAAGTTGACAACAAACGCAATCCCATTTTTAGTTGGAACGCATAGTACTATGTTGTAAGAAGTTTATTATAAACGATAAATGTACTTCGAAATTTAACTGTAAAAAATATTAATTTAATGTCTTCAAACAATTCAAAACTTGTACATTAAATTATTTACTTAAATTACATTATAATTTAAATAATTATCTTATATAATTCATATAAGTATTTATTAATCAAATGACTAAAAATGTCTAAGTTACTCATTAAATGTAATTAATTTTTATCTTTTGGAAAAACAAGAAACCCACGAATTAGTTAAAAACAAACTAGTTTTTATATTAAATCTGACTTAAATAACAAAATTGTTGTTTAAAAAAGACAAGTAAATTTTAGATTTAATTTAGTAATAATCAATCTACACGTAGCTGAAAAAAATATCAATTATAAATTTATTATTGCAAAAATAATGTAAATCATAAATTAATCAAATAACAAATAAAAATGTATATGTTTGAAAGGTAAGTTAATTATGAATTTATAATTCGAACCATAAGCAAATCACGAATTTATATTTCGAAAAATACGCAAATCATGAATTTATATTTCGAAAAATACGCAAATCACGATTTTATATTTCAAAAGATAATCAATCATGAATTTATATATCGTAAGACAGGTGAACTATAAATATATGTTTAATTTGGAAAAGAATCAAATCAAATATATGTAATTTTTAAAGTATGGTAAATCATGAATACGTAACACATATGAATCGTGAATTTATGATTAGAAAAAACTATAATAAACTCAAAGAAATAGTTTTTTTTCAAAGATATAAGACTATGGACATTGCAATTTAAGTATTTAGAAATAATGTTTAACTGAACATTTTATTTAGTACGGATGTCTTTTATTGACATTTTCTACAGTCCCTCGTTTAATTTGTAATGTTGACTATATGTAGTTACTGTAGTCATTAAGTTGACTTTCGAAACCAGATATTCACAATCCCACCATTTATAACGAATTGCATGTACACGTTTCTAGATATATGTAAGTCAATTCTAACAATTGGAATTTATCAAAAAGTAATTTCAATTGTTATTATGTTAAAACTGTGGAAATTTCATGGTTACCATGATTATTAGTAAAAATGCACTATATTGCACTATTTAATTTTTAAATGATAATAATGGGATTTCACCAAGTGCCGGTGACTAAAGATGTAAAATACATTATGTTCAGTGCCTTGCAATTATTTTCCTGTTTCATTTAGTTTTTAAGATTCGACTAGAATTTAAATATTCATTCATAATCGGTAATCACTTAATCTAGTTAAACATTAATTCATTCCATGAGATGTAAGTATCACGATTGGAAAGAGATGTATACAGATTCTTATATACAGGAATAACTGGATTTAAAAATTTGTTTTTTAACGAGCAGTCACGTACTTAAGTATTTTATATGTAACATTCATAGCTAAGTCATAAGTTAAATTAAGTTTATTGGAAAGAAGTTCCTTATCGCTTGCCTAGCAGCAGCAAGCGACACGGGGAACATTATCCGACTGACACTTTTGCTACAGTACGCTATAACTACGCGTTACCCTTCGGCACCTGCATGTGTCGTCTCGAAGATATTAGCGCGCTAAAATCCTTTGACGTAACGCCAACCGCGCTATAAAGACACACGCAGTTGGAATGTTTGCGACGATAACCGATAATAGCCGGTCACATCTGCATGTATCGCGTCATTGCGAGAAGCTTTGTGACGATATACGCAAATGCGGCCGCAGCATTAGTGTATCGTGAGTATACACCGTTACTTTTAAAGGTTTAAAAAATTAGGAACTAAATATTAAATTGAAAGTGCGTTTTAATTATTATTGTAAAATTATTACAAAATGATATAAAAATATTCGTTTAAAATATCCCACTAAAATCATGAGTCTTGTTAATGAACGTAATGCTGGCAGTGTGTTATTTTACATCCACCTATAATTACGATGGTAACTATTGTGTAATCTGTCGCCCTAAGTACATTTGGAAGCACCAAAATATCTTAGTTCGAATTTTGCGAATGGAAATTATATCCATGCGTTTTGTTTTTTGTGTCGGATAAAAATGAAATTTTGAATTTTTAAATTATTATTTTTTTATTACATAAATCAAACATATTATCGATTCTGAATAAATAAATAAATATTCACGGGACTAATTACACTTCTTGATCTAACCCCGAAGTAAGCAAATTATTTGCTTGTGTTATGGGTGTTAATCAACGATACTAATACATAGAAATACATATATAAATACTTTAACATACATAATAAACACCCAAACCCGGAAATACAAACATTTATGCTCATCACACAAATGCTTGTCTCCGTCGGGGATCGGACCCGAGCCCCGTCGATTGTGTAATCAGGGTCGCTAACCACTCGACCAACGGGGCGGTAAAATACCGTATGAAAATTTGGCCAAACCTGTAAAAGTAACCTTTATATTAGAAAAAGACAAAAAGGAGAAAGAGATAAAATGATGTGTTTTATATAATATAATAAATAAATGTGTTTTATATATATAATTAAAAATACATAATATACCTACATAGGTACAGCGAAAGGAACTTCGATCTACCGGGTGTCCTTCAACACCTCCCTTTTTTGTTACTGGTATCATTTTGATAACCATTTATATGTGTTCATTTATTTAACATTAAGAACATATCAATTTTATTGTCTAGTGCACAGAACCTAGAATTTATGAATTTAACAAGTTTCTTCATCAAAATATTAATTAATAGTGTATTCAGGTGTTATTAATTTTGTAATGGGCGTATCAGGCTTAGTTTGGCCGGATCTTAGTAATTTAATTTAGTACTCAGAATTATGAGCTAACATTTTTACCGAGATATTTTATAGATACCTACTTAGAAATTTCCAATTTTATTTTGTATGTCACAGCGATGTTTGAGACTATTCAGATGATAAAACAATAGAAGGTAATGTCTAGGCCGAAACCGGCTGTTCTCAGATGCTCAGAATTAAATATCTTTTGTTTCTAAAAATTCTGACTATCTAAATATATTTCTAATATTTTATTTCGGTCGAATAATTTGTAAATAGAGACCAAACTTTGTATTAATTAATCTCTAATTAACCTCATTAATACATTTATGCATATATTAACCACCAGTTACTTTTCATTATAATATTAATAATGGATTATTAGGAAAGTATCACTTATTTTACTGAGAAGAGTGCATTTACTGACACAACATGACGCTTTATTACAATAGTTTTTGGCAAAAGAAATATTTTCTTATTAAATAATATTCAACATAATTTATATTTTTATAAAATATTTTTTCTACTAAATACCATTCGTAGTTTAACAGTGTAACTATATATTTATATATTATCATAACAGTCCTAAATAATCTGTAAAGAGAAACCATCCGTTTAAAAATAAGAAAACATTAATATCAGTGTAAGCATTTTTTGTGTAGTTATTCATTATGTTACTTTTAATTCAAAAAAAATTTACATATGGTTTTAAAATATTTTTTCAATATAATGATACAACATTTATTACAATAAAATAAATGAAGATTTTGTATATAAAATAATATTTAAAAAACTGGGTAAGGTATTAAATTGAGGCCTTATGGACAAACTAAAACAGGTTTTTATAAAATATGTATCACAATATTTACAATAAACTGTATTTTTGTAATCACTTTTATCCAACACTTTTGCAGTGTTGTGCATCTTAAAGTATACTATTTTTATTAATTCTTAACAGTTTTTTTTAAATATTACAGAATGTTACATTATATGTACATGACACGAAATTTGTCTAATAATCAGATATTCTTTTGTGAGTATACAAACGGTGTCAGTGCTAATTTTATAAACCAAAGAGAAATCAGATAATCTCTATTTTTTTACATGACAAAATTATTATAATGATATCATGTTTATGTATGTATTTTAATATATAAGGTTTTGATATTACCGTTGCAAGCATTCGAAGCTATTTTCTTCTAACAAAACAGCATTCGTTTTAGATATTTTTGTATTACATATTATTTAAGAGTCTATTGCTTTTAATTTATGCATTTCAGTTATTGAATTGTTTCGATTGTATAGTCATTAATGTGTGATGTATAGTTAAATAATTCAGGAGGTAGTAAATTTTTTAAAAATGATTCTTTTATGTAATAGAAACGAATAAAAAATCACCTTTTTTATGTGTTTGTATATTAAAATTGATAAGAGTTTTATGTTTATTTGGAGAAAGATTTTTACATAGTATAGTTTGATAATTTTAAATTGCTTAATCAAGAGACGTGTTAAGAGCTTTTTGACATTTGTAATATTTGAATGTTATAATCTACTAATGTTTACATAATCATATTAATAAGTAATACTAATATTTGATTTTTATTACAATAGTTAGGGGGCGTCCACAAATTACGTGAGATGTTTAAGGGGAGAGGGGGTCGAGTCAAAGCTCATTTAATCTTACGTTGGAGAGAGGGGAGGTCTCGGCAAATGTCACGATTTTTTTTCTGATTGAAACAAAAAATATACTATTTAGGCGCATTATCCAGATTGTACATGCTTAAGATTTAATCTTAAGCGTAGTCATAATACGATTGAGATCATTCACTAATTCGTTCGAAAAAAAAAGATTTGATTTATACTTCGACGTTATATAGTCTTAATTGGTCGAAAATAAAAGCACGAAGCAATTTTTTTTCTTTTTACAATAACGATCTAAAGCGTTTTCATATTTAAGAAACCCACATTTTGAAAAATCTCACGTGAGTTTGGGGGTTGGAGGAGGGGTTGAATAAAATCTCACAACATCTCACCAGGGGGAGAGGGAGGTACAGAAAATTTAAAAAACCCCTCATGTAATTTATGGACGCCCCTATATAGTATATACTATATATGTATTTATACTTTTTAGTTTAGCTGAGTGACAAGTTCTAAATCATAGATAAGACTGGCGGTTGGGCGTGGAGAAAGTGTTTAGTCACATCGGTGTTCTGCCATGTTAAACGACGTCTTTATAGTTATCGATAAATGTACGTTATAATTATAGTACGAACGCTTAATTAAGAATGCAAGAGTGCAACCGCAGGGTAAAGGTATCTTCACAGTGCTGTTAAAAATCAAACACATTTACATTTTTAAATGATACGTTTAATGGATTTATCAATATGTAATTAATTGTGCAAAATCAAAATATAGCCATTAATAATATTTTAATCACTATCACTTGTATCTCCGGAAGTACGTATTGTAAAGGAATTTGTTTTGCGAGTTCCATGACGTTGTCCAAATTCCATATATTATTTCTTCTTCTATAACATGGTATTTATAAGTATCATTTCGCAAATAATATAAACGCATCCAGTTGCCGTTTTTTGTACTAAATCGCCCACAGTCGTATTAACATCACACTTTAAAGTACTTAAAACAATATGAACTACTTTTCTTTCTCCGCTACGAACTATCGTACTGGTTTTATTTTTACAAATAGGTCATGTATTAAATTTTTATAACATACATCACCGGAAGACACAACCGTTTCAGTTGAAAGAATGGCTTCAACTAATAATGTGACTGATATATTAGTATTCGCTAAGATATTAGTAATATTGAAAGGATTCGTGGATTAGTAATCCGGCGAACTGTAATATGCTAATATTTCATATTCGCCTAATATATGTAACGGCTATCCAAAATGAATCGGATAATATCATTCGGTCTTCGGAATAGTTCGGATTCACTAGATTGGCGCCCGTCGGATTCGGGAAAATATTAAAATATTTTCACGATACGCCGCATCGTACGTACGAATGAGACAGACGTATTTCCTGCAGTATCAGATCTTATTAATGTTGTTTTAAGGTCCAAATTACAGTGAAATATTAGTTAATACTGATATATTAGTTAAGATATTTTCCTGCCGTATCAGTATAAGATCTTATTACTGTTGCTTTAAGGTCCAAATTACAGTGAAATATTAGTTAAGATATTTTCCTGCCGTATCAGTATCAGATCTTATTTCTGTTACTTTAAGGTCCAAATTACAGTGAAATATTAGTTAATACTGACATATTAGTTAAGATGTTATAATAATTCAAAGTGAATAAATTAGTATCACCTAATCTTGAGAAAAATCGGTATTAACCCATCTCTAGCTTCAACTGATCACTATGAATTTGACTTTCTAATTATGAGTGATTTGATTGGTTAAATGGGCCAGTGGATAGCGATGACTTACTGCATTCTTAACGCGGACGTACTATAGTTAACATTTTTGACACCTGTATGGTTCGCATTTTTCTACAAGAGCGGTAGCGGGAGCGGGGGCGGGAGCAAGACCGCGAGGTCGCTTGAGCGTGACTCGCCACCAACAGCGGCCGCATAACACGACTCCTCTACTGCCTAGTATCATCACTACTGCCACTAAACCCACGACAGCGGCCATTACGTTGAACTACTTTCTAAATATACCTTTGTATGTTAGACTTAAGCGTGTGGTTTTTTTTTTAACTTTTACTAAGCGTTATTCCATAAACTGCCTCATTTTATTAAATTGTATTAATTACTAATAAGATTATTTTTTAACTTTTTTTTGCTTTATTATTATATATAAGTGTAATAGGTGTAAGTAATTGAGACGAACAAATCAAATAATATATATAATTACGCTAATTTTTATAATTCTATTGCTATAAGATGAATACTACTACATGACATCGTGAGTTTTATAATGAACTACTAATATTAACTAACTACATTATAGCTATAAAGTGTATACTATGAAATAGACTTTATACCAATAGGCCATTTTTAAAAAAGACGCCAAAAATAACTTCTATGCTTTTAAACCACTCCCTTCCGATCATACCCACCGCTAAACGAGCGCCATTTTAATTTCCGTATTTAATACTAGTGATGGGCGATTATAGATGATCGCTATAATCGAATTACTTTACTAATAATAACATTGATAATCGTTATGAGAAAGTAACTAATTTATTTTTATAATCGAGTGATGTTATTAAGTTTCAAATGACCGAATCGAATTTAAAATGTTTAAATTGGCTACTAATACTTAGTCAAAAGTCGAGAGATTCGGGAATCAGAATTCGGAGTCACTCTTTGGCTGTTATATGTTTGTTTTGATCCAGTGGTGTGAGTTGTGACGTTTTTATGGTGAAATCTTAGTAGTAAATTTACTTATTTTGGTTTCTTATTAATTTCTTAAGGATGAAACACGGCTCCGCACTTACAATGGTGACTCCTCACCATAGAACATGTCTCACGCTATTCATACAAATTCGCCATCCCCTTCTCACCCTCGGTTGGCTAGCCCTGTCTTGCTTTTCGTCAACTCGTTAGTCGTTCCAAATTACGATTACTAACTAAATTAGTATCTACTGATACATATTATAATCGAGATGTCTCGAGACATCTTCATAATCGAATGATTTCGTTAATATGTCTTATAATCGCCCACCGCAATTATGTCGTCCACGAAGTAGTATCAAATATGGAAGGTTACGTGAAAGCCGTATAAGATTGTAGCCCCTTTGCCCTTGCTCCTTAGTTATAATAAACTCTGTCTGTGTGACTGTTACTGCGGAATCTTTTTGGGCGAGCAAAAGTTGTTTTTTTTTCACGCGCGCAATTTGAATGAACAAATGAACGCGCGCAGTGGTAGATTTGGCCTTCAAATTGTACCAATTTAATCAGTTAGATGTCAGCGGGTCTAGACAAGTGGCGTAAACGCTAGGAGAATAGAAAGATAAATGTATAGATTTGACATAAGCAAAATCGAGCGCAGCTTACGTCAAGTCCATATATTTATCTTTCTATTCTCCTTGCATTTATGCCACTTGTCTAGACCCGCAGGTGTTACACGTCATATGTGATTAGTGTAAGGCTCCCTCTACTTTACTGTGTATCCCTGATTATATTATATTTTTTGTTTTGGCTGTATATATTTGACACAACACACTACACATGTAGGCCACGACTGTCACCGTTAGGAGAGCTGTCTGCTTGTTTGCTACCTTATAAAAGTTTAGATTACATTAGTTTTTTCTATTGTGCTAAGTATGTAACTCTAATAAATAAATCCCTGTATTGTACCAAATGTTTCCTTATTTTTTTTTTTATATTAAGCACAAGTAAGATGCTCAAAATTCTTGTTGCTATTATACATATAGATAATGTTCGGCACGTAGCGATCGTAGGAATTATTTCAGATTCGGAGTTTATAATTAATCAATAACACCATTCGTTATGCGCCTGTTAATCAAATAACGCTTATACAATACGTGCCTTAATAAGAAAGCTGACAGTATATATGTTTTAATGATCTATTAACTTTGTTGCGCTGTGTGTGTTTTAGGATTAAGTAAATTTTAATCACAGTAATATTGTTATTTATTTATTACAAGTATTATTAATATCTTAAACATTATTAGGAATTTTGTTAAATGCATTGTTATCTGCTTGTTTGCAAATCGTTTTATATCAATAAACGTTAATGTATACAATTTTTTTTATTTACATTCCTTGATATTTATGCGGCTCGAAAAGGACCAAAATGTATGGGTTTTTAAAAAGCCATCTGATCGCTTGTGTGGCCTAGTAGGTCGCTGTCGTTGTTGTGCTGACCACATGATAACTGGGCTCGATTCCCAAGTTGGGCAATTCATATGTGTTTTTAATTATTATATAATGATTGAATAAGTGTCCGGTGGGCGATAGGCTTGCCATCTATCACATTATGGGACTACTTTCGGCTAATCGTGGGTGCACCTGTCTTGATTACCTCTTCGGGGATACGGGTGTGAAGATACTTTTTTAAATAAAGTAGTTTTTGCAGATATGGTATTCTGTTTTTATTTTTGGCAGTAATTTCAAACAAGTAGAATTTCTTATGGTTAGAAATTATTACTGTCCCTACAGATACCTAACGGCCTGGCCACGGGAAATTCGCGCCTGCGATTTTTGGCGCGGCGCGAACGGCGAAGCGTCTAGCGTTTGAAACAGCCATTGACGTGTACTAATGCACGTTAATGGAATCGGCACAGCGCATGAACATGACGCATCACAGAATAGTCTAGGAACTAGAGTGTTTAGTTGTATTTGTCGAGATAATACTCTATGAACATTTGAACTTTAATTTTCAGATACTTACTAGACCAGTAATTTGTATGTCTGATCACAACATCATGAGTATAAACAAAGTCCAGAGATACAATTTTTCTTTCTTCCCACAATGTTGAATATTCATAAGAATATAAGTAGTGTCGCAAAAAAATCGATAGTTTTAATCTAGAAACGCCATAACATCGATAGTATTGAACGCTGCAAGCAAATAAACTCGATTGCGTCGACAGTATCAATCATTGGAGATCATAGAAATATGAATATCTAGATAAACAAACTATCGATAGTGATTGTGACTAATGCAAATATTAAATATCAATAGTATCGATTCTTTTGATAGTTTATTTTTTTAATGATGAATATATATATATATATATATATATATATATATATATATATATATATATATATATATATATATATATATATATATATATATATATATATATATATATATATATATATATATATATATATTACTAAGCCAGTACAATCATCGTGCTAGTTCATTCTATTAAAATATTTCTAACTTTGTGGGAGACTGGAGCCTGAAAAAGGTATTTAATAAAAAAACCTGTTACACAGGTCACCAGCAATATTATCGGTTGTATCGCTGTTTATTGATAGTATTGTACTTACTGAGGTAATGAAACCCTATCGGTAATGGACTATCAAGCGGTAACACACAAAGTTATAAAAGACCTCATTCTAAAAATTTCTTTAGATATAGTACGTATTTCTCATTCTCCTTGTGAAATTCAACGTCTATACTACCCGATTCCCGAACCCGAGTAAGTGTTGGAGTAAAAAACTACTCCCCTCCAAGCAATATCGAGATAAAGTTGAAAAAGCTATCTTGCTCTCGGACTGTACGGTCGCGGCGAAGACCGCCAAGTTCCCGTGGCCTCATTATCCGCGTCGCGCGAATTTCGTCTCGCCAGACGCGCTGCCGCCGCCGGTTCGTGTGGCCGGGCCGGGCCGGGTAAGGTATTTAATTCATTGCAATATTTTGAAACGTGTTTGCCAGACTATGAAGTTCGGGTCGGCCCTGTGGTAGAGCGAAAAGAGCGGTCATCTTGAATGGTAAACCAGAATTAAGGATGAGGGCGCCAACCGAACGTTTATAGACTCCAGTTCACCGCGATTCACCGGTTTGTCGGTTGGCGAGATAAGTGGTGATCCTCATCGCCGCATTTACCGACATGTTAATGATTATCGGCTATTCCTAGCGATAACCGGGACCGACAGGTTTACGTGCGCATCCGAGGCATGACTGATAATACACCACTCCGCCAGATTCCGAGTTGTTACTGTGATTTTAGATTTTCGAAGAAAACCTCAATAATACCTTTAGAACCCAAGAACCCATGATCTGAGCCGAATAAGCTACCCTTAGACCACGAGGCGAGTCACGTTGTATGGTATAAATGGTAAAATTGAACACCAAATGGCGCTAACTTTGAGGGGTGGGGGGCAGGGCAGTCAGTAAAGTTATACACGTGGCATAATGGCATTACATCCTTGCCACACAACATCCTATTGTAGGGTTTTAAGCATTGACGTGTATAATATTACCTCAATGGTTTTAAGGCAATATTTAAAAAGGAAATCAACATTTTTTTTTGTAAATAGGAATCACTGTCTTTAAATTTCCATTTAAAAAACAGAAAACTTTAATTTCGGCAAGTAGATATTGGATCCGTTTATTACCGCCTTATATATTCCTTCCGCAATAGCTTTAGTGCTTGTCACATGCGTAGATTATTAATGTATAAAGTCGCTTGTGTTTTGGAAGGTAGTCATTAAATTAGCATGTGGCATGAACCCACCCACTCTGATAAAAATGCCAGATGCATAACATTTTTACCGACGATATTTAAGGTGAATTTACATTATTAAATAAAATGAAACTACTATTTAACTTTGTATAAATTATAATAATTCCTTTTATAACAAAATATTAAATGCAAGAGTAAATTATATTATTATATTTTCATGCGTTTGATATCTTCTAGTTTGATGTCAGTTCTGAAACAACATGAGTAAGCAGTTTTATATGTAAGTAAATCATAAAATATTTTTGTTAAACTAACAATTATGATTATTATGAAATTGAACTTCACGGGAGCAACTCTTCGGGGGAAAAGTATGCTATTCCAGGGCCAATATCTATATGCACGTGTGCCAAATTTCTTGTAAATCGGTTCAGCCGGTTTGCGTGACTGGAACAAACATTTGAACATTCGCATTTATAATATTAATTAAGACATATTCTGGGGTCAAACTGCAACTTTTTAGAACTGGCCACTTGTGAACAATATTATAAAAAAATATGTTTAAATTTTGAAAATGGAATTTTATGTATTTCAGACATTTGTCGTTTGCTTTAAGATTTGGCGGAAAATTGTCTGTGTCACGTCAGCACGAATTTAACGCAAGAAAATTTTCGTGCCATGATCTTTTATGACTTTCGAATGTCATGTAAGTCAATAAGACTATGACAATAAGTTATGATAGACTTCGATTAACCTTTCACGATGAAACCCCATCTTATTCCACTGTTTACAACTGATTTAATGAGTTCAAACGTGGTCCCAATGATCTGCGTCAGGGACGGCCTTCTACGACGTCTGAAGATAACATCAATGTTGTGCGGCGTATGATGACAAAAGAGTAACCTTATCAGCAAGGGTGTATCCAGGGGGGGAGGGGTGAGGGGTGAATTTAAAGGTCAGGGATTGAAGTGCGTTCAACTCTGTTCCTGGAAGAAATCGATAACGACAATTAGCGCAGCAAAAGTCAGTAGTGTGCGCTACAAATTCCAACGCTCGCCTTACCGTAACCGACTGCAAAAGTGGTGTAAGGTTCCTAATCAACACGGGGGCAAATATATCAGTTTTGAGAAGAGAAACTATCGACGCTGCGCACCAACGGGTTATAAATTGTATGCAGCCAATTGGACAAAGATTAACACATACGGAGAAAAAACAATAACCTTGGATCTCGGCTTACGACATACCTTCACTTGTATAATTGTAATCGCCGATGTAAAATCGTCGATAATCGGAGCCGATTTTTTGGAAAAAAATAAATTGCTGGTGGATCTCCACGGAAGAAGATTGACTGACAAAGTCACACATAGATCAACACGAGGCACATATAGCGCAGGACAACCGGCCATTAGCACTATAAACCATAAAGTTAAAATTAAGGCTTTATTGGAAAATATATCGATATTACTCGACCGTCATCCCTGAGAGAGCAGCACATAACTACCGGTCCGCTGGTAACAGCTAGAACACGTTTCCTATCACGGGACAAATTAAAAATCGCAAAAAAGGAATTTTAGATCATTTGAATATATGTCGCCCATCTTCGAGTAGTTGGGCTAGCCCTCTACACATGGTCAGGAAAAACGGGGAATGGAGACCTTGCGGAGACTACAGAACGCTCAACAAGATAACCGTACCGGAAAGATACCCATTGCCGCGGCTGTCCGATTTTATTTATATTCTAGAGAACAAGTACGTATTTTCAAAAAATTATATAAAAAAAGGCTTTTCTCTACATTCCAACGGCAGACACCGAGAAAACAACTATAATCATCCCATTTGGGCTGTTTGAATGTCCAAGAATGCCCTTCGGACTTCGCAACGCAAGTCAAACGTTCCAGAGATTCATGGATACCATCTTTAGTCACCTAGATTTCATTTATGTCTTCGTCGACGATTGCCTTTTGGCCTCACAAACTATAGAAGAACACTACAAGCATTTAGAAATCATTTTTGAGAGATTACAAAAACATGGGCTAGCGATAAATCTGGATAAATGCGAATTTGTTAAAAAAGAGTTGGATTTCCTTGGTTATCATGTAACAAGCCAGGGAATTTCTTCCACTAAAGAAAATACAGAAGCTATTATTAATTTTCCAAAACCATCTACGATAAAAGAATTAGGGCGTTTCTTAGGCATGATTATTTTTTATCGATCCTGTATACCGCACGCCTCGTCATATCAAATAGAATTAAATAAATATTTACACTCGTCAAAGAATAACGATAACTCGCCCATAGAATGGACTAGGGAGGCAAAAGAAAATTTAAAAAAATGCAAAAAACTCCTCCGAGACGCTATTCCGTTAGCACATCCTTCACAGAGTGCTAACATGGCTCTATTCACGAACGCCAGTTTGAAATGTGTGGGTGCAGTACTTCAACAAAAACAAAGAATGATTGGCAGCCACTAGGTTTTTTTTCCAAGAATTTAAGCGAAACACAAATGAGATATTCTACATACGACAGAGAATTATTAGGAATTTATATGGCGATAAAACATTTTAGAAGACTTATGGAAGGAAGAAAATTTACTATTTTTACTGATCATCAACCTCTCACGTAGGCATTTACTAAAAAGCCTTCACTGGACGATACGCCAAGGAGAAGACAGCTAGACTATATTTCCCATTTCAGCACAGACATAAGGCACGTTAAGGGACACAGTAACATTGTGCTGAAGCTCACTACGACACAAGATTCCGACCCAGATCTGGAGAAGCTGCTAAATAGTCGATCTATGGTTATGACAAAAATACTGTCACCAGATTCCTACAACTTTATTTATTGCGATATATCAACCGGTAAAACTAGACCATTCCTGCCAAGAGAATTCAGGCGCAAGATTTTTGATAACATTCACAGTATAAGTCATCCCGGTAAACGGGGTACGAGAAAGCTGATTACCGGGATACGTCTGGCCTAACATGAATACGGACATTAACCAATGGTGCCAAACTTGCAGTAAGTGCCAAAAGGCAAAGGTAACTAGACACACCGTATCCCCGCACGGGATCTACGCTCCAGCACAAAACAGATATTGAGGGACCACTACCGATTTTTCAGAATAAACGTTATCTTATTACTATGGTAGATCGCTGTATATCATGGCCAGAATCATTTCCAGTATCAGAAATAACGGCACAGAAGGTAGCTGATACAGTATACAAAGGCTGGATCTCAAGATTTGGCTGCTCAGAAAAGATCACGACTGACCAAGGCTGTCAGTTTGAATCCAATCTATTTCACTCACTGGCAACACTAATGGGAATTGAAAAAATTTGAAGTACACCCTATTATCCCCAATCAAACGGATAAGTTGAAGATTTCACCGGAGCTTAAAAGCAGCTTTGATGACTTGTGAAGCGGGACCGAATTGGGTAAAAGAATTACCATTAGTCTTATTAGGCTTGCGAGCAACCCTACGGGATGATACAGGCTACAGCGCTACCCGGCGATTTCTTCGAAACAACGCCGCTGAACACGGATATTCACCAGGACAATTACATTAAACAACTTCGGGAAAACATCTCTCGCATAGCCAAGATACTTAAGAGACGCGTAACAAACCAGCATATATTTAAACATCCGGAGGTATTCAAGTGTTCGCACGTATTCGTCCATCGAGACAGGCTAAAGAAGGCATTAACGACACCTTATGAAGGACCCTTCAAGGTCATCGAAAGGAGTGAAAAATATTTTATATAAAACGTGCGGAGAAACAAATCTGTATATCCATAGATAAGGTAAAACTGGCATTCATAGAAAAATCCGATAACGATGAGCATGAGCAATACGTCACGTATTAATATTAAACAAAACGAACAGATACAATAAGATAACACGCTCAGGACGTATTATAAAAACCCCCAACACGTTTTTATCAGCAAGCTCAAAAAAATATTTTTCGAAGGGGGGAGTGATGTAACGATAGAACACGCTCGCGCACAAATATATTATCGCACCATCGTTATCACATTTTATTACGCAGCATACACGTGAGCTATTAGTATATAAGTTTGATGTAAATCCCAGTAAATTACAGTTAATAAAATACATTTATCAACCGATGTGTGACTGTCATTTAGTCAACGTAATAATGTGCAGTGGTGTAGGTGTTGTGCGTTACCTCCTGGCGAGCAGTTCTCGGACGCGGCGCGGCGTCAGTCTGTCGGAGAGTGCGGCGGTGGGCGCGGCGCGGTCCGCGGCCAGCGCCGCCGCCGCCGCGCACAGCGCCGCGCAGCGCTCCCGCGCCCCGCCCGCCCCGCCCCCCGCCCACGCCGCCAGCCGCCGCGCGCGCCGCTCCACACACAGCGCCGCCGCCTGCACACTCACACGCTACACACACACACACAGCGCCGCGCCCCGCCCGCCCCGCCCCCCGCCCACGCCGCCAGCCGCCGCGCGCGCCGCTCCACACACAGCGCCGCCGCCTGCACACTCACACGCTACACACACACACACAGCGCCGCGCCCCGCCCGCCCCGCCCCCCGCCCACGCCGCCAGCCGCCGCGCGCGCCGCTCCACACACAGCGCCGCCGCCTGCACACTCACACGCTACACACACACACACAGCGCCGCGCCCCGCCCGCCCCGCCCCCCGCCCACGCCGCCAGCCGCCGCGCGCGCCGCTCCACACACAGCGCCGCCGCCTGCACACTCACACGCTACACACACACACACAGCGCCGCGCCCCGCCCGCCCCGCCCCCCGCCCACGCCGCCAGCCGCCGCGCGCGCCGCTCCACACACAGCGCCGCCGCCTGCACACTCACACGCTACACACAGCGCCGCGCCCCGCCCGCCCCGCCCCCCGCCCACGCCACCAGCCGCCGCGCGCGCCGCTCCACACACAGCGCCGCCGCCTGCACACTCACACGCTACACACACACACACAGCGCCGCGCCCCGCCCGCCCCGCCCCCCGCCCACGCCACCAGCCGCCGCGCGCGCCGCTCCACACACAGCGCCGCCGCCTGCACACTCACACGCTACACACAGCGCCGCGCCCCGCCCGCCCCGCCCCCCGCCCACGCCACCAGCCGCCGCGCGCGCCGCTCCACACACAGCGCCGCCGCCTGCACACTCACACGCTACACACACACACACAGCGCCGCGCCCCGCCCGCCCCGCCCCCCGCCCACGCCGCCAGCCGCCGCGCGCGCCGCTCCACACACAGCGCCGCCGCCTGCACACTCACACGCTACACACACACACACAGCGCCGCGCCCCGCCCGCCCCGCCCCCCGCCCACGCCGCCAGCCGCCGCGCGCGCCGCTCCACACACAGCGCCGCCGCCTGCACACTCACACGCTACACACACACACACAGCGCCGCGCCCCGCCCGCCCCGCCCCCCGCCCACGCCGCCAGCCGCCGCGCGCGCCGCTCCACACACAGCGCCGCCGCCTGCACACTCACACGCTACACACACACACACAGCGCCGCGCCCCGCCCGCCCCGCCCCCCGCCCACGCCGCCAGCCGCCGCGCGCGCCGCTCCACACACAGCGCCGCCGCCTGCACACTCACACGCTACACACACACACACAGCGCCGCGCCCCGCCCGCCCCGCCCCCCGCCCACGCCGCCAGCCGCCGCGCGCGCCGCTCCACACACAGCGCCGCCGCCTGCACACTCACACGCTACACACACACACACAGCGCCGCGCCCCGCCCGCCCCGCCCCCCGCCCACGCCGCCAGCCGCCGCGCGCGCCGCTCCACACACAGCGCCGCCGCCTGCACACTCACACGCTACACACACACACACAGCGCCGCGCCCCGCCCGCCCCGCCCCCCGCCCACGCCGCCAGCCGCCGCGCGCGCCGCTCCACACACAGCGCCGCCGCCTGCACACTCACACGCTACACACACACACACAGCGCCGCGCCCCGCCCGCCCCGCCCCCCGCCCACGCCGCCAGCCGCCGCGCGCGCCGCTCCACACACAGCGCCGCCGCCTGCACACTCACACGCTACACACACACACACAGCGCCGCTTGCGTGACTTGTCGCTTGGCGAGATAAGTGGTGATCCTCATTGCTGCATTTATAAAGTCGGTAAAATATTTCGACGGTAAAGCACTTGTGACCAATTGCACTAACATTTTCTTAGCTTAGAAAAACCCTGAATAGTATGTTGTCATTTTTTGTCTCAAATGAAAAGAATATGACAGCATGTCACTAAAGAGTGTCCTAAGTTAGTGCAATTATACATACAATTAGCCGTAAGTGTTTAAAATGCAAAGTTACGGCAAACCGTATTAACACATAATAAAAACGATGCCATAATCGGGTGGCAGTCACAAGAGACGTATGGGAGTGTGTGTGTGTGTGTGTGTGCTGCTCACCCTGTCGTAGTAGTTGTCGAGTATGGCGGCGTCGGCGCGGGCCACCAGGTCGGAGACGAGCGCGGCCAGCAGCGCGTCCGCGGCGCCCGGGCACCGGTCCCGCGCCGCCGCCGCCAGCGCGTCCAGCGCCGCGGGCAGCGCCGCCGCCTCCTCCTCGTCGTCGGCGCGCGCGCGCGCCAGCGCCGCCGCCCAGCCCGCCAGCGCCGGCTGCAGCGCGCCGCGCACGCCCGCCACGCCCAGCTCGCGCGCCGCGCGGAACGCCGCCGCCGCCCCGCCCAGCGACCCCGCGCACGACACCTGACACACACGCACACACACGTCACACGCCGCGCCACACACCTACCTATTGTGACAGAAATAGGTACAATGGTGGTAGCATATACCTGGACGAGACGTTACGGAACACGCACAATCCAATCGATCACATCTTACGAACTGCCTAACAAAATATCAGATGGTTTGATTTTCAAATGTTGGTTAAGGCTTAACCAAGAAAAAGTAAATTTTTGTGTTTTTTTTTTATAAATAATATACATAACATACAATCATTTTTAAACATTGATCATACCAATCAATCATATCTATCAAAATCAATTAGTTATATTTTTTGTCTTTTCATTTTTATAACATTTTTAAACAGTATTTTAAAGCATTTATTAAATTTGTTTAATGTTTAAATATTGCTTCGTAAATGTAAAAAACAAGCATGTCCCGCTCACTCACCAGTTTGTCCCGCTCGCTCGCGGAGCCGCAGATCCGCTCGGCGCCGCGCACGGCCTCGTCCGCCAGTCGCTCCGCCCACTCCGCTCCCGTTTCCGCTTCCACTATATATTCCTGGAAAATTATACATCACTATTTACAACACAGTTTTCGCCGTAGACTGACTTAATATGTATAAATATATAACATCGTTTTTAAAAAAAGAAAACGGAAAGTATACTTACTCCTCTTATCCCGTCTGAAAGATTTTTATAAATTTTTTTTTTTTTAAATCTTTTTTTAAAAAACCATTTTTATAAAAATAACTTCTTTTTAAATAATGTCTAAATAAGTGCCCCCCATTTAATCAGAAGCAAGATACAAATTTAGTTTTTTAAATGAAGTACCAGTACCGTGTACGCGGTGTCAGGCTGCAGCTGCGGCTGCGGCTGCTGCGGCGGCGGCGGCGGCAGCGGCAGCGGCTGCGGCGGCGGCGCGGCGAGGCGGCGCCGCAGCGCGGCCGCACAGCGCTCCAGCTGCGCGCCGCACTCGTTCAGCGCCGCGCACACGCCGTCCACGCTGCCCGTCGATATGCTGCGGCTGAATATTATAATCCTATGCTAAGAGCTGCGGAGTTCAACGGACCTGGGTATGATTATTACCTACTTTACCGTTTTAGCATACTATGATTATTTTAAATCAGTTTGACTTTACATATTGTTACGAATAATCTAGAAGCGTGTAGAGTTGGAGCGCGCGCGCGCTAACTATCTAGAAATAAAAGAAAGAGATAGCTACTCCTATTGACAAACAAATAGTTGACCTGGGCTATGCCATAATGGACTTTGTGGGATATAGCATAAGGTTGAAAGTAGCGTGTACTAGGATTTATGACTCATAACATGGTTACGATAAGAAGTGATTCATTGTTTCCCGATAAATTTAGATTTTTCTGGATCCAGCTAGGACTTTACCCTGCCTATAAATAGAGAAGTGTTGACAAACACAAGGCAATTTTTATCAGAGCGATACATCAAGTGACCAGTGCGAAGCGAGAAGTGTTTTATTGTGTAGTGTTCTAAGTTCAGTGATAGTACAGCCAGTGACTAGGGTGTAAAGTGTATTTTAGTATTACGTTGTGTTGTGTTGTGTAAATAGACGGATTTAATATAAGTGGTGTTTTCTTACAAGTACGAACCCGAGTACGTAACAATATCAAGTGACCACGGATTTCAAACATTACTTGATAAATTGATTTCCACGAATATCAATACTAGCTGAAATAAGTAAGAAAATACTTAACCTTACAAAGACGAGATATTACACAAAATACACTTTCGCTTTAATGAAGCGCACAAAAATTTGTCTTTTATAAAAAAAAAAACAGAAAATTACTTGGTTATTTGAAGGATTATGCTAACCATGGCTCCAAAAGCCTCGATATGTTCAAGAAGACAATGCAATAATTAATACCGGCATACAACTTAATACAGATCTAGAGAAGCCTCGGGCCATCAAACTACTAAAGCATTACTTAGGTCTCATTGATCATCAATTGAGTTGATTGCTATTACTGTAAAAAGGTTGGGGGTTATGGATTTGGGTTGTGGTTACCCCCTTTGTGGTGATTGGTGAAGAATGGTTAAGGAGACTAAATGAGGAGACCGGACTTTGTGGTTATTACTATGTATTTGCACTGGTTTACACTATCTTTACAATCGGTTAAACAATGGTAAACTTGGTAATAGTAAAAATGGTAAATGGTGTGAGCACGAGGTGTCTCAATGGTATCTCGCGACGGACTCCACACTTATTCAATTAAACATAAAATATAATGAAATACAAAAACGCTGAGCTGTTCGATTGCGTAGCGCTCGAACATACTCCCGCGCCTGAGATAACAAGAATACAAAAACAATTTCTTATTTAAACAACTATTGATTAAACATCTATTTATACTACTCATCTATATAAAAAGAAAACAAAGTAAAATATTTAAAAAAAATATAAATAAACATTATGTGAAATTATTATTGTTTACAAAATAGTCAATATTTGTCGGTAATTAATTATTAGACTAAAGAGTCTTCAACCGTCACAGGTTTTCGCGGAATAGGCGACGTTTGTACGTCCTTTTTACCCGCACTAATATTACGCGTAACACTGGGCCACCGTTTAGCAAAGCCTTGTAACCGAACCCGGACACTATTATTGGTCTCGCTCGACCGCAAATCACTAACACTATGCTGTCGGTACACTTCACTATACACTGGAGCTGGTAACACTGGTTGTGGTTCTGTCACGTCCACCTGGTGGCCGTGACCCTCCTCGCGGCGGCGCAGCGCAGTAGTCGGCTGTGTCCGACGACTGCATCGTCCACTCCTCCAATACCATACCGCAGCTATGATCAACCCCAAGGTCAGCAACACGTATGTAGAAGTGTAGTGATGAACATCGTGTATTGATATATCGTCTACTTCTGCTTTACTCGATTTTAAGGTTTCTATTTGGTCTCCCAGGATCGTAAGCGACGTATTTAACTGTTGGTTATCTGGTAACTCTCCCAAGTCCGGAATTTTTAGGTTTATTATGTGGTTAATTTGGTCGAATTCTGGTATCAAAATAGTGGGTGAGTAATTTAGTTGGTTGGACAGAAGTTGCAATGAATGTAGAGTGAAATCTTTGCCCTTGATTAAGCAATCCTGATCCATGCTAATGACCCCAGCGCGGGTCAGCTGCTTGACAGTAATTTTGTCATTGCAAATTATTTTGATAGAATAATTATCACAACAGAAGTAGAAGTATTGCGAAGGTGTGTATAATTCAACCCATCTATTCACGCAAGCCGACTTTTCAGTCTTACATGTTATATGGTTTTGCTTGTTTTTATCACAAAAACATTCATCTCGTTCTAGTGTCAATATAGGTTTAAACAGCTGGCAGAGGTAGGTTTCCTTATGGAATAAACAGGCGGTTAATTCGGTGATGGTAGCGATGAAGTATGTTCCTTGCTTTAGATTCACGACGACATATTCGGATACCGGAACTATAGTGATCATGTTTCTCTCAATTTGGTGGGGTACTGGTAAAATCTTATATAACTGGTAGCTTTCTCTACTAACAAGAGGAAATGTTATCTCGAATATAATATATTTATCCATCACTCTGGCCTTGACCTTTATCAATTGATAGATATACTGAAAATCGGATTCGATGTTCGTGATGGGTAGAGATACTTCTCTAGGCATTCGGCCATAGATAATTCGTAACTCATTCTTCAGTTGCTCGGGTTTCAGTAAATGAACACTAACTTGACCATGGTAAATATCAGTAATAATTTTTAAAAATGTATCTTGCAGCCTACGTAAACCCTGCAGTAAACCGCTTCCGGCCATCGCAGATAGAGTAAAATCTTGCACGGAAGACATATTTTTTATTTCTTGTTGAACAGTATTGGTGTTACTTTGCAACTCGTTTAACTTTTTGTTAGTAAATTTGTGTTGTTTATCGACAGTATCCTTCATATTTTTCATAAAGGCGAATTCTGTTTCGACTACTGACGTCTGGTTTTTCCACAAATCGGACAAATGTTTTTCATTCCGCCTAATAGTTTTGATATATTGTTCTGCGAAACGGGAGTCCAATACGCCGAAGAGATCATTTGCGAGATATCCTACACCGTTGATAAGACCTCGGCGCCGGCGCTCGCGTCTAGCGTGAACGTTAAAATGCTGATTTAGTAAAAGTTCATTGTAGTATTTTAGTTCTTCGAATTCGTTATGCAGTTGTAAATTTATCATATGACAATGGGATTGACTCTCAATGGTAGTACATAGCTTATCTAAATATGTTGAAATTTTACTATACGATTTAATTGCATCCCAATATGGTTCCATGTCATAATAAAGAACTAGATTCCACTTATCTCTGATTAATTGGACGTTTGTTATGGGGTCAAAATACAAAGACCGATTTGGTGATAATTCTTTTATGTGGTAAATAGCGTTGGCTGGTAATAATAACGTCATGAAGAACAATAAAGCGGTAGCTACGGCCACAAATGTCGGACTCGTTGATTTACTTCTTTTCCCTCTTTCTTTTTCTTTTCCTGGTTTTTCCTCTCCCTCTGAAATGGTTTGGTTTGGCGACTGCTCGTTATGGTTGATATCTGATTGGGGGTTATTGTTTACTGGTAAGATTGACAATTTGACTATAGGCCTTTTCATGATGCCATTCTTGGTTTTTAGAGTGACAACTCGAATTAGTCCGTCGTCACCAGGATGTCTCTCTATCACTCGTCCCATTGCCCATCTTCCTGGTGGCATGTTTTCTTCATGAATAACTACCAGATCTCCTACCTCTATGTTACTTTTAGCTTCCTTCCATTTATTTCTTGCCGACAGCATTGTCAAATATTCTGCCTTCCATCTCCTCCACAAATCTTGAAATAATTTGGTTGTTAAACTCCATCTGGTCCTCGCGTCCTGTGCGGTTTCTAATATGGTTAAGCCAGGCCTTCCCGTTAAGAAGTGAGCAGGTGTTAAGAAATCCAAATCTTCGGGATCTTCTGTCAATGCACAAAGTGGCCGAGAGTTCAAACAAGCCTCCAGCTTTGATAGAAGTGTGGTGTACTCCTCAAAAGTCATTTTTTGGTGACCAACGACCCTTTTGAGATGGTATTTGAGGCTTCACACAGCTCTTTCCCAAAGTCCACCTGCATTCGGCCATGACGGCGCATTAAAGTGCCATTCGATACCCATTTCGGTGATCTCGGATAGGAAGTCACTACTGGAGTATAGTTGGTGAAGATACTGAAATTCTTCGCGTAACATCCTATTGGCACCAATAAAGTTGGTCCCGTTGTCACTATACAAATGACGAGGCGCGCTCCTTCTAGCTGCCAATCTTTGAAGTGCTGCCAAAAAGGCTGAGCTGGTTAGATCGGATACTAGTTCTATATGAACAGCTTTCGTCACCATGCATATAAATATAGCAATATAACCCTGCAGGTTTTAATGCCACGTTCTTTGTTGGCTTTTACATCAATAGATCCGGTATAATCAACACCACAGTGGTAGAATGCGCATTCAGGGTTCACCCTGGCCTCAGGTAAATCACCCATAAGCTGACTCTGTCTCATTGGTTCCTGTTTCTTGCATGTAACACACTGTCTGATATATTTTTTGGTTGCCATATATCTCTGCTGTTCTGGCCTACTTACTTTCTGTTTAACTCCTAATTGGTCAATGGTTTTCGTAATTAAATCTTTTATGGTTAAATAAAGCTCTTCCGTTGTTTCAAAACAATTATTGGTAAAATACTCATGGTCAAGAATAGCAAATTCCAGAAGCTTCCTATGGTTACGTTGGAACTCTGCCTAATAACCCTCTAACGTGTTTAATTTCCTCTTGCAATAATCAATCGTCTTGCGGTCAGCCCCATCTTTTTTAAAGTTGGTTAAAAGTTTGGTCAAAAAATCGCTGATCTCTATTTGGTTGGCATATAAGGTCTCCATTTCAAAAATAATATATTATATAGTAGAGTAGTAGATATGTAAATAATAAAGTAATAAATGGTTTGATCTCACCCGGGTATCGCCTTACGCTGGTAATTTGTATCCGGTTCACTGCAGTTCGATGCGATGATCACTATAGCCACTGGTTTATTTTCTTTGGTAGGATTTCTCGAAAGCACGAAATACTATAATATGGTCCAGCAATTCGCGTCCCGAGATCCGGCAGAAGGACCTTGTAAAAAGGTTGGGGGTTATGGATTTGGGTTGTGGTTACCCCCTTTGTGGTGATTGGTGAAGAATGGTTAAGGAGACCAAATGAGGAGACCGGACTTTGTGGTTATTACTATGTATTTGCACTGGTTTACACTATCTTTACAATCGGTTAAACAATGGTAAACTTGGTAATAGTAAAAATGGTAAATGGTGTAAGCACGAGGTGTCTCAATGGTATCTCGCGACGGACTCCACACTTATTCAATTAAACATAAAATATAATGAAATACAAAAACGCTGAGCTGTTCGATTGCGTAGCGCTCGAACAATTACGTCGGCTAAATGTCAGTTACACATTGGTTGGTAAATGTGTTTATTGAACTGTAATTTAACTGGGTTTACATTAATCTTATATAGCAGAGATTCACGTGTACCCTACGTGATGAAATCTGATAACGATGTTGCGAGAACATACCAATGGTATCTGTGCGTGATAAGTGTGAGCGTGTTTTATCGCGCCCTCATTACATCACTTCCCCCTTCTCCTTTCGAAAAAGGTTTTATACGTGATGCATCTGGTTGTACCAGTGAAGCGTATGTGCCTTGAGTGCTCAGGTCTGCGGTGAGTCGAGACGAGCAGAATATCCGCGGTCCTCGGTGAGTTGGGACGAGCAGAATATGCGCGGTCCTCGGTGAGTCGGGACGAGTGCGCTCCACTGTGGTTCGCAGTGAGTCAGAACGAGCGGAATATGTGCGGTTCTCGGTGAGTCGGGACGAGCAGAATATGCGCGTTCCTCGGTGAGTCGGGACGAGTGCGCTCCGCTGTGGTTCGCAATGAATCGGAACGAGCGGGAGAGTTGCTGCATGGAGATCCAGTGAACGTTGGCGGTTCGAAGTGGATTCCGGAAAGCAGATGAAGCGTAGCTTGTGAAGCTGGCTGATGCTGTTAGAAGCAGATGGGATATCAGGAGGTGCTGATGTTCAGAAGGTTGTAGCGTGCTGTGGCGTCGGTTACGGTAAGGCGGGCATAGCGTAGATTACCGCCTTTGGCTGCGCTGTCGTTTCCCGATTTCTTCCAGGAACAAGGTTTGACGCACTTCAATGCCTGACCTTTAAATTTGTTGTGATAATAACAGTAGTTATTATTAGAATAACCTTGTTGATGTAGCATTCTATGCGACCATAAAATTTGCTGCGTTGCATTAATTTCTATTTGCATTTTTGTGTGCGCGATAAGTGTGAGCGTGTTTATCGCGCCCTCGTTAGAATTGGCATCATCGTTTTCAAAATATACAGCTTTTCAAAAAAAAAGTATACTGTCATTTTTAACAAAATAGACGTTTGAACTGAAAACCTATGCTTATATTTTTTGCTCTTTTGAGCTTAAAATACCTTAATTTAGGAGGAAATTTCAGGGATGGCCCGAAGGGTCAACCATTTACACATTTTTATAAATGTTATTCTTTGCTTTATCCTATGTTTGTAGAGAAAACGACACTAATAGTAGAATAAAAGTTATAAATATATTAAAAGTTTTATTATAACGTCTTATGTAGTTAAATAAATTTTATTTAAATATCATAAAAGAATTATTATTTGCACATAATTAAAAAAGTGGATAAACGTTTTTTGAAAAACTAAAATGTTGGTTAGTTAATTTCATGGTGTCGGTTTTTCATGATATACACATTTTTCATGATATATAACAATTTACTCTTATGTGGTATCGTTGGTCCGTACCGCTGGAGTGTCTCAGTGATTGAACAAGCAGGTCAACTACAGTCAGGGTGACCGTCTAACTGTGGAGGTTGATGACGTCACACTAGGACAAGGAAGGAGAAAAGTAAGATCTTCCCAGCCAAGCAAGGTTTACTGCCCGGGGAGTATATAGTGTGTACAAGATAAATGTCATACCGCGATTCAGGATTTTATTTTTTAATTTCATTATTTTCTAATTTTTATTGTTTTTGAAGTGAATAATTCTTTAACCGCACAAGAGGATTTCTGGCAGGGAAATTCACTTAAAATGTAGGGGCAGGTAGTGGGAAGGTAGGGTGAAGGTAATGCGAAGGTAGGTAGAAGGTAGCGGGAAAGGCAGGGGAGGTAAAGTAAAGGTAGCGGGAAGGTAGGGGTAAGGAAGCGGCAAAGTGTTTGGAAGGTGAGAAAAGTGAGGATGGTAGGGGGAAGTAAGGGGAATGTAGGGGGAGGAAGAGTTAAGGGAAGATAGCGGGTAGGGAGAACAAAAGAGGCAGGCAGAGGTAAGGTAGTGAGAAGGTAGTAGGTAGTTAGCGGGAAGATAGTAGGAAGGTAGCGGAAAGGTAATGAGAAAGTAGGGGAAAGGTAGCGAAAAGTTTGCGGGAAGGTAGGAATTGGAGCCAGGGTAGGAGGAGGTAGGGGCCAGGTGGGTGAAAGGTAGAGAAAAGGTAGCGGGAAGGTAGCCTGAAAATAGCAGAAAGGTAGCGGGAAACTAGGGAGAAGTTAGAAACAATGAAAGTAAAGGTAGGGGCGACGTAGGGGCAAGTAAGAGGAAAGATAGCAGGATGAAAGCCGGAAGATACGGGGAAGGTAGAGACGAGGTAGAGAAAGGAAGGGACGAGGTAGGGGAAAAATAGAGAAAGGAAAAAAGGTAGACTAAATGGTGGTAAGGGAAAGGAAGGTGAAAGTACGGAGAAGGTAGCGGAACTATAAGGAGAAGGTAGTGGAAGGGTGGCGGGAAAGTAGAGGAAAATAGTAAGTAGTGGGGAAAAAGTAGCGGGAAGATTACCTAAAGCTCCGATAGGGAAGGTGGCGAGAAAGTAGGGAGAGGTAGGGGAAGGTAGTGGGAAATACCGGGAAGGTAGGGGAATTTAGCAAAATGTTTTCAAATGAGGTCCCGGGTTCGATTCCCAGGTTGGGCACATAAAAAAAGTGTTTTTTCGGGTACATAAAAAAGTAGAGGAAAATAGTAAGTAGTGGGGAAAAAGTAGCGGGAAGATTACCTAAAGCTCCGATAGGGAAGGTAGCGAGAAAGTAGAGAGAGGTAGGGGAAGGTAGTGGCAAAAACCGGGAAGGTAGGGGAATTTAGCAAAATGTTTTCGAATGAGGTCCCGGGTTCGATTCCCAGGTCGGGCACATAAAAAAAGTGTTTTTTCGGGCACATAAAAAAATAAGGAAAATAGTAAATAGTGGGGAAAAAGTAGCGGGAAGATTACCTAAAGCTCCGATAGGGAAGATAGCGAGAAAGTAGGGAGAGGTAGGGGAAGGTAGTGGGAAAAACCGGGAAGGTAGGGGAATTTAGCAAGAAGGTAGCGGGAAGGTAGGTGGAAGTTAGAGATAGGGTAGGAAAAGGTAGTGGGTAGGTGGGGTAAAGGTAGTGGGAAGGTAGGAGGAGTTTAAGGAAGTTAGGAGGAAGTAAGGGGTAAGCAAAAGTAGAGGAAATAACGGGATGGTAGCAAGAAAATAGCTTAAAGACAGGGGAAGGTAGAAGGTAGGGGCGAGATAGGTAGGGGAAAGGTAGAGAGAAGGTAGGGGGAAGGTGGCGGGAAGGTTGCAAGAAGCAGCAGTAAGGTAGGGACGAGGTAGGGAAACGGAGGAGGAAGGTAGGAGAAAGGAAGTATGGGAAAGATAGGGGAGAAAGGGAAAGGTAGTGGGAAGGTAAAGGCAAGTTCATATCGCCCGGGTACTTGTTACCACCGCCTAATCTATGCATGCCGCAATAGCGTCAATGCTTATCATAGTCGTGTTCTGGTTGAGGGTAATTAAGCCGGTAGCCGGTATTAATTAGCACTTTAAAGCTTAATAGCTTTAAAGTGCTAATTTTTGTTAGAGTCAAGTGCCCTCTGCAGGCTAAACGGATGGTTTTAGGGGTGGGAAAAAAATTGCGGAAGTAGTAAATATAATGAAGTTAAAAGGAAAACTATCACGGCTTAGAAGGCTTTACAAGTTTTTGGGTAATAGACGACCAACTTATAAAATGTACTTAGAGAAGTTTTTATAGACGGTGAATCTGTGGTGCGGATATATTTCATTGACGTTTAATAACTTAAATATTTATAGTATGAAACTATAAAAGCCCTCTTCTTAGTTCTCATTATTGTGATGGGCAACTTCGGAACCCTATATTGCGCGTGGCCCGACACGAATTTTATAAATTTTTAAATAATCACTTGGGTGTGAAACATTTTTTCGCTCGGCTAATTAAAACACTTGAATTTTCTTCAAAAACTCAATTGCATAAGAGTCGCTGAGGGCATGCTCGAACGAGTCAATTTCAACCCAATTCTCACTCGTGAGGAAACGTGGGTTTACGAGTTTGATATGCAAACTAAACAAGTTTCGGAGTAGCGCCTTCCAACTGAACCAAAACCGAAAAAACCATGCCAAGTCGATCAAAAGTCAAAATCATGGTGTTTTCTTTAATTATCATGGCGTTGTGCACTTGGGGTTCTCGCTTGAAGGCCAAACAGTAAATAGAAAAATCAGTTGAGAGTTATGAGTCATTTAAGAGAGCAAATTCGACGAAAGAAACCAATTCGTGGAAAATATGAACTTATTTTTAAAAAGAAAATTCCTGAATTTTGTGCTACAATAATTATTGTATATACATGTACATATTTGTATAAGTTAAATAAAGATATAGTAAATGGTACGTAAAATTATATAATTAAAAATCTATGTTTTTCTATATGTTTTAAAATTTTGTACACACAACACTATGTGGGGATACAGTATGACGTGTAATTTGCTGAGTTTGCTTTACAAGGTCGCGTGGAGCACACTCGCTATTACACAGTGTTGCCAACCCCTGCAGAGAGCAAAACTTGAAAAAGAAACTGTAGAAAACTGTAAATATCAAATTAAAAAACAGTAAATCTTCATTTTTATATTTTATTATCTTGCATTATTTGATCATAGCAATAATAAGAACATATAATAGGGAAGGAATTAAAAACAACAAAAATGTGTTTAAAAAGTTTTAATCAAATTAAATGTCAAAAGTATCAGACATTTGAGCAGAGCAGTAAAAAAAATGTGTTACCTTTTTTACATTTAGCGAGCCATTTACTAAACTTTTGAGCGTCGTTGAGCCAAGAGTTCATAACCTTTTGCTCATCTGACTAATTTCTTTTTTCTTAGTGGAGATTTATCAACATCTAACTCACTATCATTGCTGCAACTATGCATATTCGTAATTTTTTGCTCTACTCACAACGTCAACCGAACAAAATAAAATCATAACAGACGAATGACGAAATTCACAGTTAAGTACATATATCTCGATGTTAAAAGCGTTCACCGGGATTCCTAAATAAATTAACAATAGAATGTCGGTACAACAGACATTGACCAAGACGACATACGACTGTCAACCACTAACGCCATCTATTAAATTGGTTGACTATTACCTCCGATTCGATACTAGCAGGTTTACTAAAGCTAATTTAGTATACGTGGCAATAAAATGACGATGACGCTACATCACAAGTAAAAACTAAGAAATTCGAGACCTAAACTAAAAGAATTTTCGAAAAACTGTAGATTTACAGTTAAAACTGTAGGGTTGGTTACACTGCTATTACATGAGGCACACTAAAAGTTTTGCACTTCTAGCTAATCGGAACTATTTGAACTTCGAATGTTATATTTATAAAACGTTGCAACCTTCTTAGTAATAAAAAACAATTGGCGGCAAATTATTTGTCAATTGTTTTTTTATCACACATCAAAGTTCTACTTACGCAACGAAAATGGAATTAAGTAGAGAAGATTTTAGAGCGATGATTTTTTATGATTAAGTTCTCTTTCTCCGCAAGACTGTGCCGCTCGTCTTCAAAATGCTTTTGGGAGAGAAGCACCTTGTTTGAGCACCGTGAGGCGGTGGTTTGCTGAATTTGAGAGAGGTCGAGTTTCTTTACATGACGAATTTCGTGAAGGGCGGCTTTCAACTGCCGTCAACGAAAATAATGTGGCTATTGATAAGCGTTTAATTGAAGAAACCACCGGATTACCTATGAGACATTCGAGGACTATTGGGGATTGGTATGAGCCAAGCTCAGAAAAGTTTACACGAAGAATTGAAAGTTCAGAAACTTTGTTGTTGCTGGATCCCTCATGAACTGACAGCGGAGCAGAAGTGGGCTCGCGTGGGATGGTGCTCACAGATGCTACTGAAGTACGACCACGGACATTCTAATGCTGTTTATGACATTGTCACAAGAACCGTGGATTTATTGTTTTGAACCCGAAAAAACAGCATCTTGTGAATGGGTGTTTGAAAATGAGAACAGGCCAACAAAAGTGAGACAGGCGAGAAACGTTGGCAAAAAAATGATCGCGTTTTTTTTCTCAGCTACGGGTCCGGGAAGATCAAAAGAGTGTTAATGCCGAGTGGTGTTCTGCCGAGTGGTATTATAGTGGTATAACCAGTGGAAATAGATTATAAGGTCGGACAACCATAACAGGTCTAGATTTCCGCTTTGCTTTAAACTATTTGGTATGAGAGCTCATTTTTTTACCAAAATTAATTTTTCTTTGTATTTTTAAAATACCAAAAAAATTAACCTGCCGTTACATTAATAATAAATCTGGTTACATTAATAATATAAATTAAGTACCTGATTACTTTCCGCGCTAAAAAGAACACATCATCGACAAGGCTAGAAGACGTGCCAGTAGTCGATAGCTTCAACGCTTTGCTCACACTATCTTCCAAGAAGTTCCTGAAACAATAATATTGTTAAACCAAAAAAAGACGCAAATAAATACAACTTGACAAAAACTTTTAAGATTCAAAATCCCTCAATAACACTTTTATCCAAATTAGCGCATCCTTCAGTACTCTAATTGTCAAACCAGCATATACTAATACTCCAAAATACATCTTAATGTACCTATATTTTTTTTTATATCATAAGATAGCAAACAAGCAGATTAGTCTCCTGATGGAAAGAGTCAACCATCGCCTATAGACACCAAAGGTGTTAATGGTGCGTTGCTATCTTGTGGCGAGGTCTAATGCCACATGCATAAGTTTACCGGCTACCTTACCCTCCAAACCGGAACACGACAGTGACAAGCACTGACGCTATTGTGGCAGGAATAGGTAAGGCGGTGGTACCAGACCCGGGCGAGACAATGCAGAACTCTACCACCTAGTAGCCACGATGGTTGTGACTCGATAGCCAATCGGTCGCCTTTTACGACCTGCCTGGCAGAACGGCAGTTGGTCTTTTCTTTAAAAGAGCCCGGAACCAACACGAGGGATATGTAATTTCTTAGTCATATCAAATTCTCATTAAAGATATTTGAATTGGGCCGGCACTCAATATTCTCTGCTTAACCTGTGTCGTGTTCCAGCACGGAGCCAAAAATATTCTATAAACTGTAGCGCGCAGCTTTACACCTTGCCGCATGAATGGCAGCCCACCACAATGGCAACATCATAAAAAATGCAGAAATATTACAATTCTGCATTTTTTATGATTGAAAATTGAAAATGTTGAAAAAAAATGTGATGTGTGTTTGATATATAGTGATGATATGTTGTTTTATTTTGTCACGTGCAATTTTTTTTTTTATATCACAAGATAGAAAACAAGCAGATGGGTCTCCTGATGGAAAGAGTATACCATCGCCTCTAGACACCAAAGATGTTAATGGTGCGTTGCTATCTTGTGGCGAGGTCTAATGCCACATGCATAAGTTTACCGGCTACCTTACCCTCCAAACCGGAACACGACAGTGACAAGCACTGACGCTATTGTGGCAGGAATAGGTAAGGCGGTGGTACCAGACCCGGGCGAGACAATGCAGAACTCTACCACCTAGTAGCCACGATGGTTGTGACTCGATAGCCAATCGGTCGCCTTTTACGACCTGCCTGGCAGAACGGCAGTTGGCTTATTCTTCAAAGGGATTTTAAATTATCGATAGCGAAGCGCTTGACCACGATCTCGTCTGATGGTAAGCTGATGGTAAGCTGATGGTAAGCTAAGCCTGATGGCAAGATGAAACGCGCTTCACTAGAAGGTACCGGTTCACTCTTCTCTTGAAGATTTCTAGATTGTACTCAGGAAGGATAACAGACTCAGGAAGCATGTTCCAGTCCCTTGCGGTTCGAATGAAGAATGTTGAGTCGAACCGTTTTGTCCGGGTTCGTGGAACGTCCAACATATGGCGATGCCTAGATCCTCTGCACCTCGACTGTCGATAGAAAAACGGGGATGGCGGAAAAAAGTCGTGCAATTCCGCAGCGCACTCTCTAAAGTGTATCCGATAAAAAACCGATAAACACTCTGCGTCGATGAGCGAGGCTCTGGAGTTTTTTGCCTACCAGATCATCGTCGTTTATGAGTCTCTTGGCATGCCTCTCTTTCGCCTCAAGTGTCTCCAGCTGGTATTTGGCGGATCCAATAATAGTTGTATTGCTATCCTAGTCTGAGGCGACAACGTATAAAAAATAAAATGGTAAAGTGTGTGTCGGGCCACGCAGAATGTAGGGTTCCGAAGTTAACGATCACGAAAAAGAGGGCTTTTATAGTTTCATACTACGAACATTTACGTTATTCAATGTCAATGGCAAATATTCCACCATACCAATTCAGCGGTACTCCCCACAATGGGGTACTTAAGAAAAATATTAACATAGCCTGAAAAAAATATTTTCGTTATTTAATGTTACCACTTTGCTGATGTGGATAATACGCATATTCGTGCCAAATACCAGCTTTTTAGTACAAGGATCTCTGCGTTATTGTGCGGACGGATAGACGGATATGGCGATATTATAAGGGCGATATTATAATTTATTTTGGAACCCTAATTAACTTATAGTCATTTGTGACGGGAGAATGTTTAAGTGGATGTAAGTGTTTACCTCTCGAGGGCGAGATAGTGGCTGAGCACATCCTGCGCCGTCCTCGTCAGCTCGCATTCCGCAATTATCTTCTCGATCGCTTCAGCACACACCTTTTTGCCATTTTCATCGAGCCCTGGCAAATGCTGTAAATCAAATTGATCTATATTAATACTATAAATGTGAAAGTTTGGATGTTTGGATGGACGGGTGTTTGTTAATCAATCACGCAAAAATTACTGAACGGATTTGAATGAAATTTGGCACACATGTAGAAGATAATCTGAAATAGCACATAGGCTACTTTTTATCCCGGAAAATTTAGGTGATCCCGCGGGATTCGTAAAAAACTTATATAATGCAGCGGGCTGCACGCTGCAGCTAGTATTTTTAATATGTTGTTTAATAGCAACCGTAAATGGTTGTAGACTGTAACGCGTATATTTCGCGTTCCCTACAAACGAATGGTCAATTCATTTAAACCTTTTTTCCCCTCCCAAAAATTACATCGATAATTCATACATAATTTTTTTTTCCTAAATTAATTTGTTTTTTTTTTCTTGACCTAGATTCTCGAAAATAACAAATAAAGTAAAACGAAGCACAGTAGGCTGAATGTGCTTTTGTTTGAATTATATTTATTGCCATAGGAAAAAATATTGATGTGTCCTCCTTGTATTGACTAATGTCTGTCACTTTGTTTATGTATGGAGTCTGGTCTCTTGTCGGCGGCTGACATTTGAAACTGAGTCAGCTGTCAAATTTATTCGTACGAACTTGGCTTTTCAAACATGGAGTTTCGAGAGAACGTTACGATTTTCTTCTTTCGTTAAATAAAGTATCTTTTTTTAAAAAAATTGTTTGAGAAATCATAAAAATGACTTCAATATGTGGGATTTAAGGTGAGAAGTGTAAAAATTCGTGATTTAACAACGAATACCAACTTAGACAAAAATTATACTTTTTTTGGTTGGGTTCATATTCCTTCCTAACATTTAAAATAAATGTCGTCTCGGTTGGTGAATTGGTGTGACTGTGACGGTTCGACATAAAGATGTCGGCCTAAGCCTGGGTCTGCCTATCGCGAAGATGGCGGTTCGTGTTGTCGGAGATTCCCATGCGGCCGTTTTCATCCGCGTACATCACCAGGTTTGAGAATATCTAAACCACCTGACACCTCGTGCGGGTCTGCCGTTTATCCAGTTCAACAACTGTTAGTGCATTTTTGTATTTTCTCAGACGTTCCGCAAAGCCATACTGAAATACTTAACCTTTTGACCTTGAAAGTTTTACATTTTGTGCCTATTTTTTTGTCGTCTCTTTGATAGTAACATAAAAAAATTTGTTTATCATATAAAAGGGTATTATCTTAGTCATACTTGTAATTCTGCATAATCATATAAAAGGGTATTATCTTAGTCATACTTGTAATTCTGCATAATCATGTAAAAGGTCATTCTTTGTAACATAAACAAGGTTTTCTTTGTAAGAAAAATTAATTTTATTTATCATATAAAAGGATATTATTTTAGAAATACTTGTAATTCAGCATAATAAACATGCCGTTTAAAGGAATATTATAACTTTTTTATTCTGATACATACATAAAAAATAATTTTGTTTATCGTATAAAAGGGTTATTATCATAGTAATAATTCTGCATAATCATGTAAAAGGTCGTCTTATTTGTAACATAAAAATAATTTTATTTATCATATAAAAGGATATTATTTTAGAAATACTTGTAATTCAGCATAATAAACATGCCGTTTAAAGGAATATTATAACTTTTTTATTATGATACATACATAAAAAATAATTTTGTTTATCGTATAAAAGGGTTATTATCATAGTAATAATTCTGCATAATCATGTAAAAGGTCGTCTTATTTGTAACATAAAAATAATTTTATTTATCATATAAAAGGCTATTATTTTAGAAATACTTGTAATTCAGCATAATAAACATGCGTTTAAAGGAATATTATAACTATTTTATTCTGATACATACATAAAAATATTTTGTTTATCATATGAGAGGTTATTATTTCAAAAGTAATTCTACATAGTAAACATGCTGTTTAAACATTATACCTATCTTATTTCGGATACATACCTAATAATAATTTTGTTCATCATGTAAAAGGTTATTAATTCAAAAGTAATTTTACATTGTAAACATGTTGTTTAAAGTTATACCAACTAATCCAATAATTTTTTCACATTTTAACTCCTGTTTTAGCTTATTTCTCGGATAGCTCGGTTTATAGCTTATTGATTAAATTTACTCGGCGGGAGGGCGCTCGATTAACTAACAAATACTACCGCCGGGCTTCCATCGTTTACAGTGGCTTAATTCAACTAATTTTCTTGACAAGTGGCATATACCGCTTTTACACGTTAACACCGACCACACAGCCTATAGACGGCTAATGTTTGATTTTCCGTATTGAATGCATTCTGGCAACTAGCTGAGGTAAGACGAAGTGGGGTTGCAACGCCGTAATTGGCTAACTCAAGGCCACAGTGAAAGATAGTAATGTACAGAGCATCTGATTGGTCGACACTGATTACCCAATCACTACTCATTGGCGCGTGGACATTTACATTGGAACTATAAGTCAGATGTGTTGACACAAGTCATTTTACATAATTTTCTTATTTCCCATCATAAAGTAGCTTTCATTCATTTTTTTTCGAGTTGCAATAGTGGCTCTCTGAACTGGAACTTCTGAAATTCCTGTACCTCTCACCTTCATCATATTTTTTTAAAAGCTACAAAGTAACTTTATAAGTTACAAGACGTTACGGTTAGTGACAGACTGTCTCATTGATGGTTAATAAAAATAAAAATCGAGTAACATAGTTGGTTGGACGTTTTAAATAATTTAGTTTTTATTGTCACTTGAAATGAAAATATGGACTTTCATTAAAATCAGTTTCAAATATATTTTTTTCTTTTTTTATGTTCGTTGGATAGGCAAACTGGCGGTCGATGGTAAGTGGACGACATCGTCAATGAACATAAACAAGTTTACCTGGAGGTAGCCCAGGTAACTCATTCCTGTGTTGCCTATCCTGAGACATGTTAAGTCTCGGTGCCAATAATTATGCTGCCTGTCTTGCTCTTCTCTCCGAAACACAGCGTTGCTGTTTCACGAGAGAAACAAGCAAGATGGTGGTACCCATGAAGCCTCCGCACCCCTCCCACATATAGTTATAAAACAGGTGATTTAAAACGTGTTAAAACAAAAAAGTGGTTTAAAACCCCAAAAGCAACCGCTTTAAACGCTTGAAAACTCGATTACAAATAGTAAAAGCACTGTATTTTACGGTTTATTATTGGCACTTTTTTGCCATCTGATGTTATAAATTTTTAATTTTTTTTGGTTTAAATTTTTTTTTTATATGTTTATACGTATGTGAATATTTTTGTATAGTTAAGTACCTTTGTATGTAACTATATCGCATAATGTCGATGTTTTATTATTTTTTATTTATTTTGTTTATTTATTTTGTTTTTATATATTAATGTTTAATACAAATATGAGTGTAGGGTTGTACCTACGAATGATAGAGATTATAGTTGCTGGTAGACGCTGATGCTGAACTAGAACGAACGTGTGACTGAACTGACCTGTACAAGTATAATTTCGGAAATTAAAATATTAATCATACAATAGGTACTTTAATCGTACGTTGAACAATCAGTTGTTTATCAGTCCTAGTTAGGGTTGCCACCTATTTTTTGTCATTTTTGAGTATATTTTTCTTTTCTAAGGTTAAATAAAGTACAAGATTGCAAAATAAAGTAGCTATTATTTATTAGCTTTCCTATTCGTTTTCCCATTCATATTTCTGTTGCTTCTAGCAATATTCAACAACATTTTTCACTAGTTAAGTTTGGAGACGTTGTGTTTCGTTCGTCCCTTCGCTGGATATACCTCTAAGAAAAAACTATGAATTATAGTTTTGCATATATTCAATATCATTATTATTTTGACACTACAACAAATAAAGTAGACTGAAACAATATGAAAAAATACGTTTATGATCATGTTTAAAAGTAGTCCATTCATGTTACACACAAAATAGTCTATGTTTTATATTCCTTTACGTAAATAATTTTTTGACTGAAGTGATATAATAAAGAATTTTCATGTATTTTATAGCCTTAAAAATTATAAAGTACGTTTATCTAAAATAAGGCACAATAATATATTATATAGTATGGGTGGCAACCCTAGTCCTAGGGTATAGGTCGCGCGCGCACGCGGCATGCGATAAGTCGAAACGGCAACGTCGCATTTATGTTATTTTAACCCATCGCACCGGCCAATTATGATCATTGGATGTGTATGCGTATGCAAGCGAGCTGGCAACGTTGCATGCAGTCATATAGGCGTGCGAAATGCGAATGTGTAATTTTGGTTTGTAACCATTGGTTTCATTTATATGTATGTAATAGGTATCGTTAAACACTAATTAAACGTTTGCAAAAAAATATTAGCTGACGCTGTTTTCAACTTTCCCCAAACATAAAGTTAAGAAGTTATTTAATAGATACGTGTGTACTTAAGTAATTATAGCAGTTTTTAAGTACTTTAAATGGTTGAAAACTCACATAGGTATAAAAAATAAAAGCACTGTAATTTCAGTTCGTAATAATACTTATCTAATTATATAATTAGATACTTATGGTACTTGAAATACTGAGTAAAATGCTGAGAAAATCAAAATATACTTGCACGACCATGTTAGTAGGTACCAATATAATTGCTTACTACAAGTCCACCGTTAGGTCCACTTGTGTTAGTATATACTATTACCCGCGCGAAGCCAGGGCGGGTTGCTAGCATAATATATTAATTCTCTGAATTACACACACGGGCACCATTAGAAGACATGACACAGAATACTTGCGCAAAAAATAACATCGATGAGTGTGTTAGTTTGCTAAAACCAATTGATTTTTTATTTCATTTAAAAACCATATCAGCCGAAGCTATTCAAAGTGGCAAATCCACAAAAGAACAACTTCCCTTAAGAAAAAGGTTGAGTAATTGTTTAATATGTACCTACGCATACAGGTAAATATTTATATCAGGATAAAATAGAAAAAAAATCAATATACTTTATAGTCCGTGTAACCCTGATCTCGGTGATATCAAGAAAAAGTAGTTATTATCATAGTTATTAACCATTTTAAACCTGCAAAATGGTTTAAATCCATTTAAAATCGTTATTTAGGTTTTGGACCAATTGGTTTAATTGGTTTAAAAGCAGCTTTACATCTATACTCCCACCGGTAGATATAAAATGTGTATGTGTTTTGGCATTGACAACTTGGCATTGATAAATTGTTAGAGAAAAACTTTAAAACTTTTTTACGTGCAGTAGAGGTGCAGGCGCAAATGTATACAGTACAGTGTAGTGCAGCGTAGTCAGCGGCGTGCGCTCCTTGAAGGCATAAATGCAGGGCTTACCTGCCATTCACAGATATTTTAATAAAACGTTCGTGCGTTTTAGATGACTTTAATTAATGAAAAATAAATAAAAAATAAATAAATAAACAAAATATAATAACTAAAAAACCCTAATATTTTATAAATAGCACCTATTTGCAAGCACACAAACATTATGTTTGCAAAGGCGTTTGGCGGCTCTAACCAAGTCATGCCGCCGTCTACTGCAGGAGATTTGTTCGCATGTGTGTAGTAATTTTGGTGTCTTGGACAGTTTGCAAACGCACACACCCGTGAATATCGAAAGTCGCGACTGACGCGACTCCTAACGCAAGTTACGGAGTTCGGCACACGTCGGGAGTAATCGGAAATGTTCGATGCCTCATGCCTATAATCCGAGTAAAAAATATAATAGCCGGAAATCTAATAAATCACGTGTGCACATTATACATTTTTGTTTAGTAAGGTTTTATTTTTTTAAATAGTAGAAATGTTTTGTCTGGCGTTAGCCATTTGCATTTTTCATGTGTTAGGCATTGTATAGTATTTTATTTGCGCTAAGTATATTTATAGTTTTCTTAGAACATATTTCATTCTAACATTTGAAAGTGTGTACAATTAACAGTTTATTACTGAGTTTCTATAATAACTGTAGTGATTTCCTTTAATACTACGTTTGTTGACTTTATTAAAATGTTATTTGATTGTGAGCTGTGGATTGAAAATGTGTGTTTATTAAAAATTAAAAATAACAAATTCTCACAATTGTCACTCAGTAAAAAGATTCAAATTGAGTCTAAAGGTAGGTGTGTACCCGAATTACAACAATCAAACCAACAAAAAGGTAATGTGACTCGTAAGTTTCATGTTAAAAGTTATGAAACGTATAACTGGCTGTGTGTTTGTGTACACACGATTGAATTATATTGTTTTTCTTGCATATTGTTTAGTAATTCTACTACAGTGTGGACTGATTCGGGATATTTAGATTCAAATAATTTCTATTCCGAGGCAAAGAAGCATTTTTAAAGGCCACATTGGATATCTAGCAAGGGACGTGTTCTGTAACTATCACTCACTTGGATAATATATTGGAGGTGGCCGAAATCTTGCGTTTATTTACATCGGAATACAGTAATCTACTATAGTAGACTAGGTGAGTAGTTATAATATTTTAGCTTATTATTTTACTTATTAGAATTTCTTCCGCCGTGACGATCGATCGCTGTTTTGTCTGCGTTGCCGTAGAACATGTACATGAGTAGTAGTACATCTAAGACTTGTTCTGTTGGCATGGTTTCCGACTTAGAGATCCTAGCGTGGCTGTAGCTATGCTAAAAATCTATAAAAAAAGGTTTTTGTGACCGAGTACTTCGCCGCATACCCAGTGTCATAATCCTGTGCACGCCGCTGAGTGGTGTAGTGTACAGTACACGTGTGTGTGTCGCGGTACCTGCGGGCGGCAGCGCAGGAAGGTGCAGTAGAGGTGCAGGCGCGAGTGTGTACAGTACAGTGTAGTGTAGTGTACAGTACACGTGTGTGTGTCGCGGTACCTGCGGGCGGCGGCGCAGGAAGGTGCAGTAGAGGTGCAGGCGCGAGTGTGTACAGTACAGTGTAGTGTAGTGTAGTGTACAGTACACGTGTGTGTGTCGCGGTACCTGCGGGCGGCAGCGCAGGAAGGTGCAGTAGAGGTGCAGGCGCGAGTGTGTACAGTACAGTGTAGTGTAGTGTACAGTACACGTGTGTGTGTCGCGGTACCTGCGGGCGGCGGCGCAGGAAGGTGCAGTAGAGGTGCAGGCGCGAGTGTGTACAGTACAGTGTAGTGTAGTGTAGTGTACAGTACACGTGTGTGTGTCGCGGTACCTGCGGGCGGCAGCGCAGGAAGGTGCAGTAGAGGTGCAGGCGCGAGTGTGTACAGTACAGTGTAGTGTAGTGTAGTGTAGTGTACAGTACACGTGTGTGTGTCGCGGTACCTGCGGGCGGCGGCGCAGGAAGGTGCAGTAGAGGTGCAGGCGCGAGTGTGTACAGTACAGTGTAGTGTAGTGTAGTGTAGTGTACAGTACACGTGTGTGTGTCGCGGTACCTGCGGGCGGCGGCGCAGGAAGGTGCAGTAGAGGTGCAGGCGCGAGTGTGTACAGTACAGTGTAGTGTAGTGTACAGTACACGTGTGTGTGTCGCGGTACCTGCGGGCGGCGGCGCAGGAAGGTGCAGTAGAGGTGCAGGCGCGAGTGTGTACAGTACAGTGTAGTGTACAGTACACGTGTGTGTGTCGCGGTACCTGCGGGCGGCAGCGCAGGAAGGTGCAGTAGAGGTGCAGGCGCGAGTGTGTACAGTACAGTGTAGTGTAGTGTAGTGTAGTGTACAGTACACGTGTGTGTGTCGCGGTACCTGCGGGCGGCGGCGCAGGAAGGTGCAGTAGAGGTGCAGGCGCGAGTGTGTACAGTACAGTGTAGTGTAGTGTAGTGTAGTGTACAGTACACGTGTGTGTGTCGCGGTACCTGCGGGCGGCGGCGCAGGAAGGTGCAGTAGAGGTGCAGGCGCGAGTGTGTACAGTACAGTGTAGTGTAGTGTAGTGTAGTGTACAGTACACGTGTGTGTGTCGCGGTACCTGCGGGCGGCGGCGCAGGAAGGTGCAGTAGAGGTGCAGGCGCGAGTGTGTACAGTACAGTGTAGTGTAGTGTAGTGTAGTGTACAGTACACGTGTGTGTGTCGCGGTACCTGCGGGCGGCGGCGCAGGAAGGTGCAGTAGAGGTGCAGGCGCGAGTGTGTACAGTACAGTGTAGTGTAGTGTAGTGTAGTGTACAGTACACGTGTGTGTGTCGCGGTACCTGCGGGCGGCGGCGCAGGAAGGTGCAGTAGAGGTGCAGGCGCGAGTGTGTACAGTACAGTGTAGTGTAGTGTAGTGTAGTGTAGTGTACAGTACACGTGTGTGTGTCGCGGTACCTGCGGGCGGCGGCGCAGGAAGGTGCAGTAGAGGTGCAGGCGCGAGTGTGTACAGTACAGTGTAGTGTAGTGTAGTGTAGTGTACAGTACACGTGTGTGTGTCGCGGTACCTGCGGGCGGCGGCGCAGGAAGGTGCAGTAGAGGTGCAGGCGCGAGTGTGTACAGTACAGTGTAGTGTAGTGTAGTGTACAGTACACGTGTGTGTGTCGCGGTACCTGCGGGCGGCGGCGCAGGAAGGTGCAGTAGAGGTGCAGGCGCTAGTGTGTACAGTACAGTGTAGTGTAGTATAGTGTAGTGTAGTGTACAGTACACGTGTGTGTGTTGCGGTACCTGCGGGCGGCGGCGCAGGAAGGTGCAGTAGAGGTGCAGGCGCGAGTGTGTACAGTACAGTGTAGTGTAGTATAGTGTAGTGTAGTGTACAGTACACGTGTGTGTGTTGCGGTACCTGCGGGCGGCGGCGCAGGAAGGTGCAGTAGAGGTGCAGGCGCGAGTGTGTACAGTACAGTGTAGTGTAGTGTACAGTACACGTGTGTGTGTCGCGGTACCTGCGGGCGGCGGCGCAGGAAGGTGCAGTAGAGGTGCAGGCGCGAGTGTGTACAGTACAGTGTAGTGTAGTGTAGTGTACAGTACACGTGTGTGTGTCGCGGTACCTGCGGGCGGCGGCGCAGGAAGGTGCAGTAGAGGTGCAGGCGCGAGTGTGTACAGTACAGTGTAGTGTAGTATAGTGTAGTGTAGTGTACAGTACACGTGTGTGTGTCGCGGTACCTGCGGGCGGCGGCGCAGGAAGGTGCAGTAGAGGTGCAGGCGCGAGTGTGTACAGTACAGTGTAGTGTAGTGTAGTGTAGTGTACAGTACACGTGTGTGTGTCGCGGTACCTGCGGGCGGCGGCGCAGGAAGGTGCAGTAGAGGTGCAGGCGCGAGTGTGTACAGTACAGTGTAGTGTAGTGTAGTGTAGTGTACAGTACACGTGTGTGTGTCGCGGTACCTGCGGGCGGCGGCGCAGGAAGGTGCAGTAGAGGTGCAGGCGCGAGTGTGTACAGTACAGTGTAGTGTAGTGTAGTGTAGTGTACAGTACACGTGTGTGTGTCGCGGTACCTGCGGGCGGCGGCGCAGGAAGGTGCAGTAGAGGTGCAGGCGCGAGTGTGTACAGTACAGTGTAGTGTAGTGTAGTGTACAGTACACGTGTGTGTGTCGCGGTACCTGCGGGCGGCGGCGCAGGAAGGTGCAGTAGAGGTGCAGGTGCGAGTGTGTACAGTACAGTGTAGTGTAGTGTAGTGTAGTGTACAGTACACGTGTGTGTGTCGCGGTACCTGCGGGCGGCGGCGCAGGAAGGTGCAGTAGAGGTGCAGGCGCGAGTGTGTACAGTACAGTGTAATGTAGTGTAGTGTAGTGTACAGTACACGTGTGTGTGTCGCGGTACCTGCGGGCGGCGGCGCAGGAAGGTGCAGTAGAGGTGCAGGCGCGAGTGTGTACAGTACAGTGTAGTGTAGTGTAGTGTAGTGTACAGTACACGTGTGTGTGTCGCGGTACCTGCGGGCGGCGGCGCAGGAAGGTGCAGTAGAGGTGCAGGCGCGAGTGTGTACAGTACAGTGTAGTGTAGTGTAGTGTAGTGTACAGTACACGTGTGTGTGTCGCGGTACCTGCGGGCGGCGGCGCAGGAAGGTGCAGTAGAGGTGCAGGCGCGAGTGTGTACAGTACAGTGTAGTGTAGTGTAGTGTAGTGTACAGTACACGTGTGTGTGTCGCGGTACCTGCGGGCGGCGGCGCAGGAAGGTGCAGTAGAGGTGCAGGCGCGAGTGTGTACAGTACAGTGTAGTGTAGTGTAGTGTAGTGTACAGTACACGTGTGTGTGTCGCGGTACCTGCGGGCGGCGGCGCAGGAAGGTGCAGTAGAGGTGCAGGCGCGAGTGTGTACAGTACAGTGTAGTGTAGTGTAGTGTAGTGTACAGTACACGTGTGTGTGTCGCGGTACCTGCGGGCGGCGGCGCAGGAAGGTGCAGTAGAGGTGCAGGCGCGAGTGTGTACAGTACAGTGTAGTGTAGTGTAGTGTAGTGTACAGTACACGTGTGTGTGTCGCGGTACCTGCGGGCGGCGGCGCAGGAAGGTGCAGTAGAGGTGCAGGCGCGAGTGTGTACAGTACAGTGTAGTGTAGTGTAGTGTAGTGTACAGTACACGTGTGTGTGTCGCGGTACCTGCGGGCGGCAGCGCAGGAAGGTGCAGTAGAGGTGCAGGCGCGAGTGTGTACAGTACAGTGTAGTGTAGTGTACAGTACACGTGTGTGTGTCGCGGTACCTGCGGGCGGCGGCGCAGGAAGGTGCAGTAGAGGTGCAGGCGCGAGTGTGTACAGTACAGTGTAGTGTAGTGTACAGTACACGTGTGTGTGTCGCGGTACCTGCGGGCGGCGGCGCAGGAAGGTGCAGTAGAGGTGCAGGCGCGAGTGTGTACAGTACAGTGTAGTGTAGTGTAGTGTAGTGTACAGTACACGTGTGTGTGTCGCGGTACCTGCGGGCGGCGGCGCAGGAAGGTGCAGTAGAGGTGCAGGCGCGAGTGTGTACAGTACTGTGTAGTGTAGTGTAGTGTAGTGTACAGTACACGTGTGTGTGTCGCGGTACCTGCGGGCGGCGGCGCAGGAAGGTGCAGTAGAGGTGCAGGCGCGAGTGTGTACAGTACAGTGTAGTGTAGTATAGTGTAGTGTAGTGTACAGTACACGTGTGTGTGTTGCGGTACCTGCGGGCGGCGGCGCAGGAAGGTGCAGTAGAGGTGCAGGCGCGAGTGTGTACAGTACAGTGTAGTGTAGTATAGTGTAGTGTACAGTACACGTGTGTGTGTTGCGGTACCTGCGGGCGGCGGCGCAGGAAGATGCAGTAGAGGTGCAGGCGCGAGTGTGTACAGTACAGTGTAGTGTAGTATAGTGTAGTGTAGTGTACAGTACACGTGTGTGTGTTGCGGTACCTGCAGGCGGCGGCGCAGGAAGGTGCAGTAGAGGTGCAGGCGCGAGTGTGTACAGTACAGTGTAGTGTAGTATAGTGTAGTGTAGTGTACAGTACACGTGTGTGTGTTGCGGTACCTGCGGGCGGCGGCGCAGGAAGGTGCAGTAGAGGTGCAGGCGCGAGTGTGTACAGTACAGTGTAGTGTAGTATAGTGTAGTGTAGTGTACAGTACACGTGTGTGTGTCGCGGTACCTGCGGGCGGCGGCGCAGGAAGGTGCAGTAGAGGTGCAGGCGCGAGTGTGTACAGTACAGTGTAGTGTAGTATAGTGTAGTGTAGTGTACAGTACACGTGTGTGTGTCGCGGTACCTGCGGGCGGCGGCGCAGGAAGGTGCAGTAGAGGTGCAGGCGCGAGTGTGTACAGTACAGTGTAGTGTAGTGTAGTGTAGTGTACAGTACACGTGTGTGTGTCGCGGTACCTGCGGGCGGCGGCGCAGGAAGGTGCAGTAGAGGTGCAGGCGCGAGTGTGTACAGTACAGTGTAGTGTAGTGTAGTGTACAGTACACGTGTGTGTGTCGCGGTACCTGCGGGCGGCGGCGCAGGAAGGTGCAGTAGAGGTGCAGGCGCGAGTGTGTACAGTACAGTGTAGTGTAGTGTAGTGTACAGTACACGTGTGTGTGTCGCGGTACCTGCGGGCGGCGGCGCAGGAAGGTGCAGTAGAGGTGCAGGCGCGAGTGTGTACAGTACAGTGTAGTGTAGTGTAGTGTACAGTACACGTGTGTGTGTCGCGGTACCTGCGGGCGGCGGCGCAGGAAGGTGCAGTAGAGGTGCAGGCGCGAGTGTGTACAGTACAGTGTAGTGTAGTGTAGTGTACAGTACACGTGTGTGTGTCGCGGTACCTGCGGGCGGCGGCGCAGGAAGGTGCAGTAGAGGTGCAGGCGCGAGTGTGTACAGTACAGTGTAGTGTAGTGTAGTGTACAGTACACGTGTGTGTGTCGCGGTACCTGCGGGCGGCGGCGCAGGAAGGTGCAGTAGAGGTGCAGGCGCGAGTGCGCCAGCGCCAGCTCGGGTGCCGCCCCGCCCGCACTTATCAGCGCGGCACACGCGCGGGTCGCGCCCGCGCACACCTGACACACACAACATAACACGCTTACAATCGCAATTAACCTTTCGAATCAAACTGAGTTAATATTAAAATGTAGGTATTCCTGTGCAGTTCAATAGGCGTTTATTTCAGACTAAAACAAAGTACATTGAGAATGTTATTGGGATTATACATTTGTATGGCGTTACTTTAATAAGGTGTATGGTGTGTGTGTGTGTGTGTGTGTGTGTGTGTGTGTGTGTGTGTGTGTGACTCACTGGCGGCTGCAGCAGGGCGAGCGCGCGCGGCAGCGCGGCGGGCGGCGCGGCGGGCGGCAGCAGCGCGCGCGCGCGCTCGACGGCGGCGGCGCCGGCCTCCAGCACGACGGTGAGCGCGTCCACGCACGCGCCCGCACCCCGCCCCTCCACCACCGCCGCGCGCCTTATCTTCACCTCTAACTGCAACACACACACACTCAAAGAAAATCTCTTTATAAAAGTAAAATATCTTTATATAAGGCCTTTCAAAAATAGGTGAACATATTTTAACACAGCATTCGGTACGTCTAACTAAAGATTTACCCAAAAAATGATGCGATTCAAGAGACTGTAACATTTTAATTTTTACAAATATAATAATTTTGTCTCAAAACACTTTACGCTTTCCGCATAAAATAATTTAGAGGTTATTTACCTTAGTACTCACAACATATCTAGGTTATGAGTACCAAAGTAAATAACCTTGCGCCATATCTGTGGGTCAGACGCCATTACGCTTTACGTCATATAAATACGTCAAAGCCAGACGTCATTATGCTTATACGTCATCTAAACATCATGCACACTTATCGGCTGACAAAACTGGGTTGTGTAATTAACTACAGGCCATAACAGTAATTATTTACTCATGGCTATTAAGAGGAAAAATTAAGGGCGAGAGAATTGAAAAATAGATATTTATAAAATCTAGGGATCTGTCGCCTTGCATTTTTCTCTATCGCATCCTACAAATGTACCGTAAAGTGCGATAAGGACAACTGCAGCTTGGATCGAGTGTATCTGTAATAATATTAGTCATTTCTCACGAGGGCGACAGGAATTGTTCAACTTCAAATGTTCTCATTATTATTATTACGGAGATTTGCAGCTAATTATTTTTTTGGAATTTTCAGTTATAAACATTATGTTGAAATTTATTTTCAAAAGTTTAAAACGTGTTCTCAATAACTGAAATAAGATATGACTATGTACAATAAATAATAAAAGTAGATTTTCCAATAAATTTAACGCGAAGTAAAAGACCTTGATCGCCTCCCGGCCGCTCTGACCTTTCAAAATTCAAGGTCCCTTTTGCACGCGTATGACGTAGCACAGTCAATACACTGGCTCTGACACAGAGCCATCGAACGAAACGTTCAATACTCCACTCCACAGATATGGCGCGAAGTTGTTTATCTTACTATTCACTTTTACGTTAAAAGCGGATTATTTTATGCAGTAAAATGTGAAGCGTTATGACACAAAATTATTTTATCCATAAAAATCAAAATGTTATAGTCCCTCAAATCGCATTATTTTTTGGGCGGATATGTTTGTAGATGTACCGAATGCTTGGGTTAAAATATGTTCACCTATTTTGGGAAGACCTTTTATAATGCATCTTTTCCACACTTTCAAGTTCTTCTATCTGTATATGATATGACTGTACGGTTACGTACATTAGCAATACAAAAGGGCCAACAAGGCGTTAATAAACAGAAGCGATACGGTCATGGCGTTATAAACTAAGAGCTTTTTGATTTACCTTTGTATTGTATATCTTTAACATATTTTAAAGTTTTACTCCACACTTTAGTTAAAATACATTTCTTAAGCCTTATTTTATTTTACTCTTTCTATAACGACTATGTATTACATTTTATAACTAGCTTAAAATTAAATTTCAACATAGCCATCTGCAGCGCCGCATGCGTACCCACACATGCGGTGCTGCATGTGTATATTGTTATTTAGTTACTAAGTTGTTATTTCCACTTAAGTGGATATTTGTTATTCTTCGAGAAAATAAAGTCTTAAACCATAAACCATAAATTTAAATAAGTTAACATACTCACTTGTGTGGCTAAATATTTAGCAAGCAATTCGATCCCTTCGTCGATGCAACCGATCTGCGGGAATAACTTAAAAAGCCTCTCCACAGACGCATCATCTTCTTTCTTGGCAGCTTCTTCAAACCTGTTGCAAAATATTTTTATTAAAATCATCTTTACTCCTACTTCTATTTTGGTTGCGAAAGTTGTGTGTGTGAGTGCGAAAGTGTACGTGCGCGCGCGCGTGTGTGTGTGTGTGCACTGCACGCGTATGCGTGCGCGCGTCTGCGTGTTTGCATGTGGGTGTGGGCGTGTGTACGCGGGTGTGCGAGTGCACGTATACGTGTGTGCACGTGTATGCGTTTGTGTGTGTGTGTGTGCGTATGTGTCGTGTCCTGTAGCGGTATACCCACTTGCGCACGAGGTGCTCCCGCAGCGTGGCGGCGGCGGCGGCCATCTCCTGTCGCGGGTCTCCACCGCGCGCGCGCGCTGCCGCCACCGAACCCGGCTCCATACTGAGGAACCGACCCACGTGACCCGCCGCTGCGTGTCAGACACAACACTTTCCTTATACCCATTTACATGCTTGGCAAGCCTTCACAAGCGTTGACAAGCACAACCTTGTAAACAGGGTGTTTGGCTTGGCTCGCGTGTGCTTGGGAACGCTTGTCATCGATCCGCTCGGGTGTCGGTCTTGGAACACAGATCAAAGGAAGTGTGCGCCATACGCTAGGGATACAATTACACGTTGATACGTGTTTACTGTTTAATATGCCCCACAAGCTTGGGCTGAATGGACGCATTTACGCTGCGCTATGTATTACCAAGTATCACGATCATTAGTTGGTCAAACGATGAAATAATGGCGTTTCTCGCGGCATATAAAAACGTACCTTGACCATCTGCCATTCTACCAGGCAGTACCTATGTAGAAGACAAAAGGCCACCACCATGGTGAATACTATAGCAAATATCTCGCCTGGGTTATGGCACCGGTAGCCGGTAGAATTATGCACGTGGCATTGCTATCCCGCCACACGGTTAACAACGCACCATTAATGTCTTTGGTGTCCTTACAATTGTCCATATGCAATGGTTATCCTTAACTAAGGAGAATTATCTGCTTATTTGCTATTTTATGATATAAAAAAATCGCATTTTATCACTTTTTACTAGAGGTGGGCCGAATGTGGTTTGAACCGAATTCGAACTTCGGTCAAAATAAAATTCGGTCGAATTTCGGCTGAACTTCGGTTCAATTTTGGCGCGCTTTCTCGAGAGCGACACGTCGTCATTTTTTACGAATTTATTGAAATTATTTTATATATCAGCAATGGTTTTCGCAGCGCACGCAAAATAATGACTTATAGACAAAGTTTTGATACTTTGGTAGGTAAAGCTACCAATTTAGGTAGATATCTCTAATTTTTTTGACAATATAATATAGCCTATGTTTCTTATTATTTTTGTGTTATAGCACTCACCCCGTGCTTGCGAAAACTGGAAAAACTTTAAAAACAACAATGAAAAATATCGAAATGCAGGGATTGAATCTGCGACCGTCTCCCTAAAGCCGGGACGCTCTTCCACTGAGCTGTTGTCGACCTATGTTACCTATGTAGCCTATGTTACTCAGGGACTTATATATATATATATATATATATATATATATATATATATATATATATATATATATATATATATAGGGATCTGTGTAATAAGTGGAGAAATTAGCAACAGCGTGTTCCATTCGGATAGCTTGAAAGGATAAAGAGTGAAATGTTGTAAAGTATGTATGAGATTTAGGTTCGAGATAGGTTGGCGAAAGTGAACCTACCGGACTTGAATGTAGACGAATGTTGGAAAGTTTTGAAAGATAGTATGAGAGTAGCCGCGAAAGAAGTATGTGGTAGTGCAAAACTGTGCAAGTCAATGGAAGGAGATGCATGGAGGGATGATGAAGTGAAAGCTGCGATTGAGATCTTTTTTTTTTTTTTATATTATAAGATAGCAAACAAGCAGATGGGTCTCCTGATGGAAAGAGTCAACTATCGCCTATAGACACCAAAGATGTTAATGGTGCGTTGCTATCTTGTGGCGAGGTCTAATGCCACATGCATAAGTTTACCGGCTACCTTACCCTCCAAACCGGAACACGACAGCAACAAGCACTGACGCTATTGCGGCAGGAATAGATAAGGCGGTGGTACCAGACCCGGGCGAGACAATGCAGAACTCTACCACCTAGTAATGCGAATGTGGAAGGATGTAGGTACCGGGGAAGACCAAGACTGACATACCACGATAAGATTGATCGAGTACTGTCCGAAGGTGGTGTCAAGAGTCTTCGCAACCGGCGTGTATGAAGAGAGTGATGAATGTGGAGGAAGCGAGACAAGCCTGCAAGGATCGTGATGTATGGCACTCGGTTCTCTCCCCCGTAAGGGATCTGGCGTGAAGATGTGTGTGATATTTAAAATAAATAGTTAATTGGTTATATACCTAATGAGGTAAAGTATTAAACAGTTTTTCAAATTTAGTTAAGTAGCGTATTATATTTTAACTAGCTAACCCGCGCAGCTTCGCACGCGAGTACAGTAGCATGGTATCAATATAATCGTACACAAAAACTTTCACCCCCTATTTCAGTAACTCGGAGTCAAAAAAAAGTAGTCTTAGCCCGTGTCTTCTGTAATGTATTTTTTTCCTGTTAACAATCTCCTTGCAGATTCACCAAAACCAATTCAGTGGTTTAAAAAAGAAAACTTAAGAGACAGACAGATTTTCACATTCATATGTTAGAGATAGAAACAACGAACTTAAAAAAGATATGCAAAAAATATTACATTATATTCTGTCCTCATCTCCAAAATAGAACGCTTTATTTGAATTTAATCCAACTGATAGAATTTGTATGAGAAATTTCTTTGTCGTTAATCTTAACAATGGAAAGACACGTTTTTAACAATGGAAAAATTCGTGCGGTAATAAAGTTTTACGTTTTAGTAGGGAAAACAGCAATCCAGATTAAATTCAATCTAGATAATGTTTTAGGTAATAGTGTTCCAGCATTGAGTGCAGTTCACACTGGGGTGACTGATATGAAACGTGGAAGATAGAGCTACGATGACGCCCAAGGGCCTGGTCGTCCTAATAAAGTCACTAATCCGGACATTTTTCCGGACCAAACTGGAAAAATTTACAAAATTGTATTGAACGATCAGCATTAAAGTTGCGAGAAATATCAGAGATTTTGTTTGAAAGCGATTTTAATATTTTACACTGACGTTTGAGAGTGAAAAAGTTTTGTACCGTTTTGCGATGGATGCCGCCATTGCTTACTGATGATCAAAATCAACATCAAGTGGACGATTCATCGGAGTGTTTGTCAACTGCCGGCAGAATGGTGAATGGACTATTCTTCAAACTAGCCCAGATCAAAAAATCTATAGAAGTTCGTTTCACTCTGCCCATCCCGAATGTATTCGGCGTCATAATACTTTCTTTCTTGTTGTGTATTGTATTTAAAATTTAAAAAAAAATATTTACTTACAAGAGTATGGGTGGTTATAAAAAAATGATTAAAATTATTATTAAAATTGCAGAAATAGTACAAACCTGTTTCATAATCGTGTGCTTTGATAGCTGCTTCCACGCCAGCACTGCACACTCGTAAGTCTATCAAGTCGTGCACTCTTCTTTGACATTCCGCCACTCGCGACTGCAATAATATAAGAAACACTTTTAAACAATTTCGGTAATCTATCTTGTTATAATTTTTCATAAAAATTTCATCCTCTATTTCAGTCCCTTAAGTGGTTGATTTTTTTTTTTAAAGTAAGCGTATGTTTGTCCTGGATCTTCAACTATCTCTATGCCAAATTTTATCAGTATAGCGGTTTTTCGTATTTATAATATTAGTATGGATAGTAGTTATTATTGAGCATTTAACTCTCCGCGTTCTGCCGGACCCCCTGTAAAGAACAGACCATCCGCTATTCTACCAGGCAGTTCGTAAAAGGCAAACTATTGCTTATATGTGACACTTCCATAAAGACTCCTAGGTGGTAGAGTTCTGTAACGTCTCACCCGGTTAATGATACCACCTGTAACGCGTATATTTCGCGTTCCCTACAATCGAATGGCCAATTCATATAAACCTTTTTTTTCCTTCCCGAAAACTGCATCGATAATTCATACATAAACTTTTTTCGAAAATTACAATTTTTTTTTCTTCTTAACTTAGATTCTCGAGAAAAAAAAACAAATAAATGTGGAACGAAACACAGTAAGCTGACTTTGTTTGCCTTATATTTATTGCCATAGGAAAAAATATTGATGTGCCCATGTATTAATACTAATGTCTGTGTTACTTTGTTTATCTGTGGAATCGGGTCTCTTGTCTTTGTGGCTCTGTGTCTCTCGTGGCTTTTCGAATACCGTCGCGCCACGTGAGGCAACGCTATCCATTTAAAACCCAAAAAAACGGGTAATTTACGAGTACATTAAAAAAAGAAAAGGTTATAGTGGGGTCACGAAGGCCCAAGTGATGTAATAACAATAAAATCATATTTATCATTTTTAAAAGATGGACGAAGTTTACATCAGCATCATGTAAGGAAGACAAAGGAGTTAATTTAAGCATTCTCACATTAATACGACGACAGATGGCTATCGGGGTACCACCTCCTTTCATACTGTTTAGTTGATCATAATTGAGATGCATACGGTAAACACTATACCGCGAATCAAATGATTACGCATCGAAAATTTCTGATAATAACCACGTTTCGCTTAAGCAAATAATGTCATAGTCTACATTTAATATGTTCCTATAGAACATTTTAGTTTTCGACCATAATCCACACAAATTCCGATAAAAACATTAAGACACAATAGCGTATAGAACTTATGATTAATAGCTATGGTTTTTTTCCAACAACTGTCGATTGAGATGCTTGCTCCAAAAGTAAAAGCATTATATTAGAAGCAAAACCAAACAACATAATTAAAAAAAATATCTACATATTAATCATAAAAATCAAAACAATCAAATATGTATTTTAAATAGTAAATAATATGAAAAATTATTTCTTGTATAATTTTATTTAAAGATGCAATTGAAGTTGTATGAAATATATGCGATTGTACGTTACGCCTTACCGTTATGGTACAGTTTTGAACCCAGAAGAAGGCATATCCTTTTTTTTACAATTAGTTTCGCTTTTTTAAAGAGTAATTTGTTTATTGTAATTATTTTTAATGTATGGTTGTTGTATATGTAAGATGATTATTGAAATAAATTCTATGACTGAGTAGCACCCATAAAACAGATGTCATTCCTATAAAAAATGGCTAAGTAGACTTACTATAAGTTTACGAGTAATAATAATCGGCTAACTCATAAAATGTAAGTTTGAGTAGTCAGCTTGGGAAGTCTGATGAATATACAGCATAATTGACTTAAACCTACCCTAGCAAGATCGAGTTGACGAACTTTAGCGCTGACATCCCTCGCCAGCTCGGCCGTTTTGTTGACCATATCAGCGGCTTGTTCAGCATCACTCTTAACTTCATTTAACTTGGTGTAGGCTTGACTTGCTGTTCTTAGTTTTCCTTCTAGCGTACATGCTCGGGACATAACACTGGCTAAGGCATCATTTACTTCAGACTGGAATTTTATTACAAGTTAAGAAATAAAATTTTAATGAGAACATTTTATAGTTAATATAAAGGTTTGATTTAATATCTTTCTAATGGTGAAAAATTTTTCAAAAGTAGCTTTGGAATTTATTCAATATTTGATACATCTAAAAATACTGTTACGTACTTCGGGTTTGTAATTGTAAGAAAACACCACTTATATTAAATCCGTGTATTTAGTATACAAATACACAAGTCAACACAATGTAATACTAAAATACACTTTACACACTAGTCACTCACTGTACTATCACTGACTACACAATAAAACACTTCTCGCTTCGCACGGGTCACTTCAAGTATTGCTCTCGATGGCATGATAAAAACTGCCTTGTATTTGTCAACATATCTCTATTTATAACCAGGGTAAAGTTCTATCTGGATCCAGAAAAATCTAGATGTATTGGGAAACAATGAATCACTTCTTATCGTAAACATGTTATGAGTTATAAATCCTAGTACACGCTACTTTCAACCTTATGCCATATCACACAAAGTCCATTATGGCATAGCCCAGGTCAACTATTTGTTTGTCAATAGGAGTAGCTATCTCTTTCTTTTATTTCTAGATCTCTCCAGCACTCCAACTCTACACGTTTCTAGATTATTCGTAACAATACTTATCTTTCCTTTTTATAATATTAGTGTAGATTTTTGTCAAAATGCAAGTAGGTACTTTTTCCTTGTGTTGAATGTCCAGCATTTAAACCAAATTTCGGCCGAATTTTGAAGTTCGGCTCAAGGTGTTGAAATGCGGTTAAACCTAATATAAAAAATATTTTGGCCCATCCTTGAAAAAAGGTTTTACAAATAATTGGACAAATTTTTAAGCCAGAACAATCAATTTATTATTTTTATAATGTCCATTTTTAGAGTTCAGAACCCAAAGAGTAAAAAAGGACCCTATTGCTAAGACTTTGCTGTCCATCTGTCTGTCACCAGGCTGTATTACAGTTGAAATTTTCACAGAAGATGTATTTCTGTTATAAATATCTTAAAATTATTTTCATGATAGGCAAAAAAACAAAAAGGCATAATAGCTGTATAAGCAGAGAAAAGGATTTTCAGGCTAGGGAGATAGCTGGGGTAACCATGAATGCATTTTACCAACTTAATATTGACTATTGGTTGTTTTTATTGGCAACACCTGGAGCAGACACCCTCACATTTTCATCTAAGGTACATAACAACACAAGAATTTAAGCTGCTATTAAGATTAGAAAAGTATTTATAACAGTTGAGTAGTTTGAGATTAACAGTAAGTGGTAATCACTGAAGGAGGAAAAATTATTCTCCAGTGGTGAATTTGTTACTGAAAATTTTAAATAAAATGCTCTGTACAAATAACACAATTTGATCTAACCCCAAAGTAAGCAAAATATTTGCATGTAATAACAGTATTGTTTGTCAACGATTCTAGTTACTTGATATACCTTCTTATCTACCTTGATATACATTTCAAGCTTGCAGACAAACCATCTGGTTTTTGCAATGCCTAATGGTAAAATGTTTATTTTATTTAATATTAATTTTGTTTTGGTTTTAGCCGAAATTGTATTCAAGACCAAAATTTTGATTACATTTTGGTTAAAATAAATTTCTAGTGTCCGAACTTTTTAGTCCGAACAAAAGAAGGTTTGTTGGTTGCTAACATATGTTTATGGTACATCAATATAATTACCTCTTCTTTTTCTATTTCACTAAGTGCTTTTTGAAGACCATCTTCAGTGGAAACATCATACTTTTCTAGTAGCAATGTCAGCGACATGTTTTGATTGTGTCGCTATTATATTATGACTTAAATTCTATAGAAGTGCTATGAGCGTTGTGATTTCCAACCACTATACATATATTAATTATATATTTAACAATTAGAATTTAGTTTTTAATTGATTATGAATGTTATGAGTTATGATAATCACAATTGAAAAATGAAAATTGACATTTGACATTTACCATATGTTTATTCTTTGACGTTGACAATTTTCATATGATTATTGTTATGGCAATGTCATTTGTATGGATATGTATTTTTGTCTATTTATTTACGCATACCTATATTTTTAATGCTGTTCTGACATGGAACTAATAAAAGTTTGATTAAAAGTTTTATGATTCTGTTTATCGCAACTTGATAAAAATTCTTATGTTTGTCGTTCTTTTTTGTAATTTGTGTCCTTATTAATTATTTTATGACTTGCAACACTCTATGTTGACGTTTCGTGTGTATGTAATGTGCAATGGACGTTCTGAAACTTATTAATACTTACCATATTGAATATTTTAAAAACATTAAGATTTTATACAAAATAATAACTAAACTTTACTAAATACCTACACAGATTATAATTCGATTTACTATTACATTTTTAAAGTTCTATCTTAAAAAGTTTTAGTATCTTTACACATATAAACAAAAATTGAATACTATAGGTTTTCCAAACCGTCTTGCAAAAAGTGTAGATTGTAGACAATTGTAGAAACTAGAAATAATCAACGATATACAAATCAGTGCAACAGTAAACATAAAATTTTTGTGTCTAAGAAATCAATGTTTAACATTTTTCTGCATTTAATTTTTAAAGGGCGCATTCCTTAGCATTTGCGCTCTGTAAATAAAGTTTTTACTGGACTGTGTACATTACATTCATAAAGGTAAGTCAGGGCAAAGAGCATTGACATTCACATAAATTATCGAGTACTAATAAATGAAATTTTGTGTAAATGAATGAAGAATGAACTTTGTATCGTTTATCAACAATCTGCCGAATACTTTTTTTTTAACAATCACACCAAAACGATTAAATCCTAAATTATTCTTGAACACGTAAATTAGGTATGTGATTGTTTTATAATTTTTTACATTTAATGCTCAATTATGCATCCAGATTGACTCTGTGTGGGGTTGGGCTTCGCCCCCGCTGCGCTTGCAGCTGGGAAACGCGCGCGGACACAAAAGGTAATTCATAATTGCCCAAAAACGATGAAAATGTAAGTTATTTAAGACACCCATTTATTTGATGTCATGGTATGCTAAAGTACCACATTTATTTCAAGGATTAATATTTATTAAGACACAGATTTAATTAATTTTGTACAATTATGTGCAGAAAGTTTTGTAAGTGTATGTGTAAATTGCTACTTTATAAAAGACCAACCAAATGTGCACTACATACAATTAGGTGATCTATAGATAATACAGTTTGATTTGCAATATTGACTATAATGTTCTTGTTATCCAAATGGTTTTTAGATATTTGATTACAGAGTTATTAAATCTCAATATCACCCTTTTTGAGTTAGATATCCTGTGTCAGATAAACAATTTACAATAATTATGCCATTAATTTGTAAAATATGTATATTGCTCCTTTAATAAGTTGGCTATAATATTTTGAAATGCGTGTCTCTATTTTCCAGATAATATACTTTTTTGAGTACCATAAGTAAATAAAAAAGTATTAGAAGAACCATAGGGTACCATGTATGGAAATCACTGACTGTTTATGAAATTTCATGCCAATTTCATCTTACCTATTTTACCTGCTTCTTACTATTTTCATTTATTTATCGCAGTATTGCCTATTTATACATTTTAATCTATCATATAATATAGTGCTGGCTTAATTATTTCTTGGCAACAGTAGTCTTTATTTAGATAATAATTTAAACTTTGTGTTAAGTCTCAACCTAGGCAACCACTATGCTATATGTCATGTAAAAGTGTTTAAAAGACTAATGTATTTATACAAAATAATGTCTTTATCTGTTAACTGCCCCATTGGTTGAGTGGTTAGCGACCTTTACTGCACAATCAACAGCATGGGTTAAATTCCTTATGGGGACAGACATTTGTGTAATGAGTATAGACATGGCTGATGTACTTCTACATTTGTGTGTTTGTCTATACTGAAATATAAAGTTTTTCTCATTTGTATTTTTATATGCTTGTAAAGAATAAAATCAAGAACTAATGGATTGATCTCAAAAATTCATTTACCATTAAAAAGCAACACTAACCATGTGTGACATGGCTAGTTTTTTATCTAACGTAGCAAAAGGGAGTAATGATTAGAAGTCACTAGTAACAGCCAGTTAAATATATTTCAGTGTTTATATGTATATATAATTTTATGTATTAATATTGTTGACTAAAGCATAAGCAAATAATTTGCTTACTTTGGGGTTAGATCCATTCATTCATGTTATGAAAATGTTTTAATGTAAGTTACACATATTAATGCATTTTCATGATATTGTGGTATGTACAATATTCATCTATATATTAATATATGTGGAGAAAAAACTTTGGACCCCTTTTTAAGTTAATTGCGCAAACGGTGGAGTATGAAATTTAGCACAGTTAAAGTTTGCACTGTGGAGGACTGCAGAAACCTAATATTTTTAAATAATATGTATTAGAAATACATGAAATGAATAAAAATAAATGTTACATACACTATATTGTAAATAAATGTTACATACACTATAGTGATAAACTGTTTTCTTCACATCTAAAGTTAGTTGTTAAACTTAAAAGAGATTTTATTGTTAGTTTATGGATGAACTAGCTGTTGCCTGTGACTTCGTCCGTGCGGACTTCGTTTACTCCGCACTGCTCCTCCCCCGTAGGCGATAGCGTGATAATGTGTAGCATATATGTTGACCCGACCTGTTAGTAATATTCATGCAAAATTTGAAGTAAATCCATGCAGTACTTTTTGAGTTTACCCCGGACATACATACAAACAGACATACAGACAAACAGACAAACAGACAAAAATTCTTAAAACTATATTTTTGGCTTCGATATCGATTGTAGATCACGCCCCAAGTATTTTTTTTAAAATATATTCAATGTACAGTTTTGACTTTCCTACGATTTTATTATGTGTATAGATGTTGGCTACAGGCGATCGCTAGTAAATGGAAATGTGCAAGATTAAAATATATGCATTACATAGGCCCATTATAGAGTTTCTTTTCAATCGACTTACCAAAACATAGGAGGTTCTTAATTTGGATGTTTATATGTTTTTTTCATGTATGTTCAGCCATAACTCTGTCATATGTAAATGGTTTTGTAAAATTATTTTTCGATTTGCTCCAATATAATTTTGGTTAAGAGCCGCTTCAGGGTTGCAGAGATACAGAATGTTGAAAGCCAGTTGTTGCAGTTTTTCTGTGTTTAAATTATTGTACACTTTTTAAATTCATTTTTAGAATTACTGACAAGAAAGTTCTTATATGGACTATATAGCATTAGCTGTGTATAGAAGAGGAACTAGTAAAGAGCCTTGAGGAACACCAGAAGAAATTAATATGTGTAGGGAAAACCTTGTACCCTTTTTTTAAAAAAAATGTGCAAGCGGTTGAGTACAGTTAAAGCTTACATTGCAGAGGACTGCAGAATCCTAATATTTTTAAATAAACTTAATTAGAAATACATTAAATTAATAAAAATAAACATTACAAACACTACATTCATGTCATATACATAATAATATACACACATGTGTATTTACTATTTTCTTTATGGCTAAAGACAGTTGTCAAATTTAAAAGAGGTTTTATTGTTAGTCTATGGTCGAATTTCGGAAACAAGCGATCACTACTTGTAATAAATTCAGATTCAGACAGAACCATAACATTTTCTAACGCCTACAAAATAATAGCTGCTATGAATAATGATTTAGCATATATCTAAGAGTGGGTGAAGCCTTTTGGCTAATTCTGTTAAGTCATATTTTTTCTAATTTCAGGACTTATGTGGCTAAGTAGCTATTTACATAATCTTATAATATTTGATTAATTATTTTCTCCCATACAAATGACTTCATTTCTTACATTACTTTGACTCTGTCTCAAGTTTTGAAGTGTATTAAATTCTCTTTCAACCTTTTCACCTTACAAATAATATTATGAAGCAGAAAAAGGTTCTGTAACTGTATTACAAGTTCAAGCAGCTTAGTACAGTAGCAGATGCTAAGTACTACTTAAGTATACTATAATAACTAATGTAATATACAGTTACTAATACTGTACTTTAATCGTAATGATTTTCGGAAATAAATTTATGTTTATGTGTTCTATTTTTTTTTTTGCTTCTAGGGTTTGCTGAAATTTATCTTCTTCAGAGAAAAGCTTATCTCTTGTACATGTTGTATATTAATTTTCCAAAAGTTTTTCAATATGAAAGGCAAAGGGTAGTTTGTGGAATATCTGGATGTTAGTGCAATAAGTTTGTACGGAACAGGATGGGGATGGGGGAAGGTGGGTCGCCGGGGGGAGGCACGAGCGTGGTGAGTGGCGCCACAGTGGGCAGCGGGCTGGGCGGCGGGCTGGTGGGTGTGGGCGTGGGCGTGGGCGTAGGCTGTGCGCGTCTCTCTCACACGTCGGAGAAGCACCCGCGCGCCATTCTCGGCGAGCTGTCCGCACTGCGCCGCCATCGCGAACTTTGCGATGTTGTACTTAACGTCGCAAATAGAAAATTATTTGCACACAGGTAAAGCTGCTTTCTATAGTCTGTTCCTATACTTTTTCGTCTTATAAGATTTTTTCTCCGTGTTAGTTCCGGGCTCCTTTGAAGAATAGACCATCTGCCGTTCTGCCAGGCAGATCGTAAAAGGCGACCGATTGGCTATCGAGTCACTACCATCGTGTCTACTAGGTGTTAAGAGTTCTGCATTGTCTCCTTGTGGTACCACTGCCTTATTTATTCCTGCCGCAATAGCGTCAGTGCTTGTCACCATCGTGTTCCGTTTTGGAGGGTAAGGTAGCCGATAATATAATAATAATATAGCGGCGCGAGGGGAGGGCATTGCATCATCCGATCAGGCAATCGCGCTACAGATTGGCACTTCTGTACGAATTGCAGTTCCAGATGTCGATGGACGTGGACGTGGTAATGCCCGAAATATTATAGGACATTAGACCTCGCCACAAGATAGCAATGCACCAATAACACCTTTGGTGTCTATAGGCGATGGTTGACTCTTTCCATCAGGAGACCCATCTGCTTGTTTGCTATCTTATGATATAAAAAAAAAGATTTATATTAATGCAGATTTATATATACACTTATTTTTATTTTAATGTGAAAAGCTTCATTTTTATATATAAATGAAAATTTTTTTTAGTGTTCTTTTCACATTGACTGAGAGTTATTTTTTTAAATAAAGGAAAAATAAGTTTGATATGTATTTTTGACTTTCATACTATTCAATGATTATCGTAAATTTTAACGTAAAATTTCAAAGCTAATTTATTTGATTTTAATGAATGAATTTTGAATGTGTAATGTGTATATTAGCAGGGTGATCTTATTATAATTTGATATCAGCGTAAGGGTCCAGTAATTCTAAATCTAAGTTATGCTACTCGTTGGTGACTTTAATCAGCAGAAGTAGAATGTAATCATGGGCGTACCGAGGGGGAGGGGGGGCAAGAAGGGGCAGCTGTCCCCCCCTGAAATTTGTTTACCTCCCGACTGACTATCTACTGTTGTATATAAGAAATATAATAAGATAAAAAGTCTTAAAAAGTTACGGTTTGCCCACCCCCCTGGCCCAGAACCTGGGTAAGCCCATGAATGTAATGTTTACATACTTTGTCTAGCTATCTCTTCAGCCACTTTTGTTAAGCACATGTAATACTTTACAGGGCAAGTGACGGATTGTAGATTTTATATTCCAATCTGGCTCGAAGGACCAGAAAGTTTTAAGATTTTTCTACAAGTTAAATTGCAAATATTTCGTTATAATTAGTTTAACAGTGAAGAGTGTTGGAAACCAGTTGGTAAGGCAAGTCTTTACGATTGGTGCAGATATGTTGGAGGGTTGTATTTAGTGTTGGTTGTGTTGCTGGTGGCAGAGTGATCCTGTCGGCGTGCAGCCCGTACTTCCGCGCGATGTTCACGGGCGAGCTGGCGGAGTCCCGCGCCACCGAGGTGACCATCCGCGACGTGGACGAGCACGCCATGGAGCAGCTCGTGGAGTTCTGCTACACCGCGCACATCGTCGTCGAGGAGAGCAACGTGCAGGTGCTTTCTTGTAGGAGACACCCTTATCGGTGACACTTCCCTTCTGCTATTTCAAAATGTCGTCGGACGTAGCTCATATACTTAGCTTGCACATGTACGCCACGGCTAGCTTCTAAAACGTATATTTACAGCGCATTCGCATCAGCTGCATATTATTATAGTACCCCTTCCTTAGTTACATTATATCAATATACTCACAATTCTACAGAGAATATGCGGTGTGCGAAAACTTGCCTAAGAGAATATTTATTTTTATAATAGACTAGCTCTTACCCGCGGCTTCACTCGCGTAAAGTAAGAGACAAAAAGTAGCCTATGTCACTCTACATCTCTATCTATCTCCACTTAAAAAATCACGTCAATTCGTCGCTCCGTTTTGCAATGAAAGACGGACAAACAAACACAAACATACACTTTCCCATTTATAATATTAGTATGGATGTGATATCTTTTTTGAAATGATATGAAAATATTTGCAAGAATATGGGTTTTACAAGTTGTTAAAAATTAATTAGGCTACCAACATATTCTACCATGACATGATGTGCAAATATTTAATAACTATTATTATGTATTTTAATATTACATTTAAAACTTTTATATCGAATTTTTTGAAACACTACCGGTTTTCAGTTTAGTTAATTATAGCTAGTAAAGTTGTATTGACCTAGGGCTAGGTAATAGGTGTGTTGATAAGAACAAACCATTTCATCTGTAATGCCTGTAAGTGGCGATTATATCATAAGAAAATCCATCTTTTTTATACTTTGGTGTAAAAAACAGTCCGCAAGATAGCTCAACGTTTGTTAAATGATGAAAACATGCTTGAAGTTTTGAGAGTAAATTTTTTACCTTTTATAAGTTATAGTAATGCATTTACAAGATAACTTAATAAGTAATTCGAAAAATATATTGTCCGATTAAAATATTGCATTGATAAGTTTGTCTATCTCCCTGAACATATCGTATTTAAGTATTTTTGTTTTGGACTAAAATCAATATATGTATATATTTTGCTGAATAATTTGATAAGTATTAATGTTATCAAATAGCACGCGACGAATTTCTTCCTGCGTTATTTCAGACTAATATTCTGTATATTATGAGATTTATGTTTCACAGCACTTTTTCGTGTAGAAAATTTTGTAAAGCCCAGAAAAAATCACTCATGAACTTTAAAAAATTTAATAATTATTTAAAAAACAATGTGCATTAGTTCGGTCCGGGGGACAACCCTGATCAAACTAAAACAAACATTAGATAAAGTATATTATTGTGACATCATTAAAGTCACTTTAAATGCTTACTGATTTGACAGATTTCACTAGCCAAACTTGATCAAAGTATGTTTTAATTTTAAAAATTTATAAAAGCTAAATAATTTTATTTGTGAATAATTTTCAGTGTATTTCTATTTTTCTATTCAATTTTTCGTTTTTTTAAATAATTATATTATTAAGTTACGTTAATTGATATATAGTAGAGGGACTTAATATGTTGCATTTCAGGCGTTGCTACCGGCGGCTTGCCTTCTCCAACTAGCAGAAATCCAGGATGTCTGCTGCGAGTTTCTCAAGCGCCAGCTCGACTGCTCTAACTGCCTTGGAATCCGTGCCTTTGCCGACACTCACTCTTGCCGTGAACTGTTAAGAATTGCCGATAAATTTACACAACAAAACTTTCCAGAGGTTCTTACCTAATCTGAATTTTTTAGTTTTGTAACAGCCATATTAGCGTTTAGAATTAGAAATGAATAAGACTATTAAAATGTACTAAAGAAGTACATTTTAATTGTCTTATATATACTAGCTGTTGCCAGCGACTACGTCCGCGCGGACTTTGTTTACTCCGGACAGCTCCTCCCCCGTAGGTGATAGAGTGATAATATGTAGCCTATGTGTTGGCCCGACCTGTTAGTAATATTCATGCAAAATTTGAAGTAAATCCATCCAGTACTTTTTGAGTTTACCCCGGACATACATACAGACAAACAGACAAACAGACAAAAATTCTAAAAACTATATTTTTGGCTTCAATATCGATTGTAGATCACGCCCCAAGTATTCTTTTAAAAAAATATTCAGTGTACAGTTTTGACTTTCCTACGATTTTATTATATGTATAGATGTTAACGGAAATGTATGTAATCCGTAATTGTATATAATTTCTAGGAGATGTATGTAATTCTTAAAATCGCCCGGAAATATGTGAAATTGGACACATTTCCTAGGAAATCTATACATTTCCTAAATAGTAAGCGGAAATGTAGAAAATTTAAAATATCAATGGGTACGTGGGGATAGCGGCCCGGAAATATGTGAAATGAATCATATTGGACACATTTCCTAAGAAATCTATACATTTCCTAAATAGCAAGCGGAAATGTAGAAAATTTAAGATATCAATGGGTACGCAGGGATAGCGGCGCGAGGGGAGGGTATTGCATCATCCGATCAGGCGATCGCGCTACCGATTGGCAGTTTTGTACGAATTGCAGTTCCAGATGTCGATAGAGAACGTGGTGATGCGCGAAATAATATAGGTGTAGTTTTGGATAAGAATGATGATGAGCTCTATCAAATTGGTACCAAAAACGAAATCTTAAAACAATTATTTCCCCCATGTAGGTCCCGGGCTCCTTTGAAGAATAGGCCGACTGCTGTTCTGCCAGGCAGGTTATTACGTCGACTAAATGACAGTCACACATCGGTTAATAAATGTGTTTATTAACTGTAATTTAACTGGGTTTTACGTTAAGCTTAAATACTAGAGATTCACGTGTATGCTGCGCGATGAAATGTGATAACGATGGTGCAATAAGATACCGAAGGTATCTGTGCGCGAGCGTGTTCTATCGCGCCCTCGTTACACAGGTCGTAAAAGGCGACCAATTGGCTATAGGAGTCACTACCATCGTGGCTACTAGGTGGTAGAGTTCTGCATTGTCTCGCCCAGGTCTGTTAACACCGCCTTACCTATTCTTGCCGCAATAGCCTTAGTGCTTGTTACTGTCGTGTTCCGGTTTGGAGGGTAAGGTAGCCGGTAAACTTATGCGTCAAAGGCTACGGTAGATTCAATCGAAACCTTACATAAATTATAAAAGGAAAAAAAAATTCCGAGTCGACAACATATATCCGCAAAATTCGGATTGTCGAGTATTTTGGTAACATCGTGATTATAATTCTATTGGTTTCGATAGACAAATCAGCCATATTTCTTTAAAGGTTACAAATATGTGGTGCAGATGGCGTGAGCATTTATTAAAATCGTAGAACGAGCGCAGATTATCGTGAAACTTATTTTCTCATTGTTCATAAAAGAGTAGAACATTTTTATACATCCTAATACGATGTTTACGTTTCCTAGGATATGCATGAATTAAATAATTTTTAAAACAATATTTTATAATATATATATTATAACGCCCTTAATTATCGCGAGACATTTTTATGGTAACCTGTGGCCGACATCGAAACAATAATTGTATGTCTCTGAGTATATTTTTGATGTTAAAAGAATAATACTGTTCATGTTTTTGTACTTTCAATTTTATCTTTCGGTTTAAGTAATAAATGAATACAAAATAAAAATCGTTTATTTGCAAACATATGGCCGCAATTTGATTTATTATATTACAATAACTCACAAAGTATGTATCTATAGTAATTATGTACATATATAAAAATCTAGTGCGATCAAAACACTTAAGTTTTCAACTAACATAGTGTATAAAAATATTACAGCGTAATTTTACACCTATTGTATTTTTATTGCACAGGTGATGGAAAGTGAAGAATTCCTTCTATTGCCAGCGGCACAGCTGATAGATATTGTATCATCTGACGAGCTGAACGTGCGTTCTGAGGAACAGACCTTCCAGGCTGTCATGTCCTGGGTCAAATATAACGTTGCCGAGCGGCGACAGCATCTCGCGCAGGTGATTTGTCGTTATTACCTTACATTGAGTAAACCTCAGCTTCACCATTGTTAGTTGCAGCGCCTGAATATATTATTATAAGGTGATATACAATACACTCGCAATATAATGTTATCGTTATATACCTGAAATATCATGACTGAGCAATGACCACTCGTCGTAAATGCGACTCTACTTTATCATCTTATCAGAAACTAGCTTTGCCCGCGACTTCGTTCGCGTGGATAAAATTCTAAAATAAAAACCCGCACAGTTCCTGTTCCCGTGGGATTTCCGGGATAAAAACCTATCCTATGTTCAACTATCATATTTCATCGAAATCGGTTCAGTGTTTTAGCGTGACGAAGAGACAGACATACATACAGACCAGGTTACTTTCGCATTTATAATGTTAGTATGGATATGGATATTGTTGTTTGTATAACCATTTTGTCCTTTTCTATGATAGTAGAAGGATGTCACGTGGTGATGTGTATTGTAGCGGTGGGTAATCTTTATTCATTGGGGTGAATTTATTCACTAATTGCGGCACCAGCCACGGATATGATTCACCTCATTTGTTCTTTTATTCCTTTGGCTCAATTCGTCCTTTTTATATTGCAGCGTATCACATTCTGTGATCGTAAATGAACATATTCTTATATGTTTTTCTCACTCCCACCAATTCCACAGTATTATGTAATATAAGCAGTTTTTAGGTTGATTATTGCTTGTCGCGTCTCACTTTCTCTCTCATTCTAATCGCAGTACGCTCCAATCGCTCAACATTCTGGCCGGAATAAATAATTTCGATACGACAATAGGATTTGAAGGAATGAATAAGCTTATCGTATCCGGCCCCAGAATCAAAACGTTTGATTAGGAACCTCCGGAGTGTGAGGGGTGTAGTGTGGTGTGTGTCGTGTCAGGTGCTGCAGCACGTGCGGCTGCCGCTGCTGAGCCCCAAGTTCCTGGTGGGCACGGTGTCCTCGGAGCTGCTCATCCGCTCCGATGACGCGTGCCGCGACCTGCTGGACGAGGCCAAGAACTACCTGCTGCTGCCTCAGGAGCGCCCGCTCATGCAGGGCCCGCGCACACGGCCCAGAAAACCCACGCGCAGAGGTAACCCACCCCCCACCACTCGCTCCACCGCACACCCTACTGCACATCCCACTGCGCACTCTACCGCACGCCCCACCGCACACCCCAACGCACACCCCACCGCACATCTTATCGCACATCTCACTGCACACTCCACCGCATACCCCACTGCACACCCCACTGCACACCCCACCGCACACCCAACCGCACACCCCATTGTACACCTAACCGCACACCCCATCGTACACCCCACCTCACGCCCCACCGCACGCCCCACTGCCCTCCCCACTAGACTCCCCAGGCCATTGCGTAACCTATCGTACACCAAGGCACAGAATACTAGAGACTAACGGAAATCAATGTTCCATACAAGTAATGTTCGAGCATAACACATAGACACCTCTCACGGACGCGATATCTCGGACTGGTGCGGAACGAACTGTCCTGGGCCATTCCGAGATATTGCGTCCGTAAATTCTGTGCCCAAGGCCTAAACACCATACATGAGACGCCCTACCTACGATGCTCTACCCGCACACCTTTCCTGCATACCCTACTCGCCACACCCAACTTATACCCTGTTTATTCATACCCCATCCTCATACTCTGACCGCGTCATACCTCCCACGCTCAGCCCGCAAATTCCACTTGTGTACAATACTCGCCATGCCCTGCACGCATACTGAAACCTGATACCCAAACTGGGACACAATATCTGCCGTGCTCTGTTCACCACGCTCTATCTACATATTATCACAAACCTTGCATCCCACTCGCACATTACACACCTTATAAAATAGCAGCAGTTTTAATTTTATCTTCTCAGCAATCACAAAATTAAATGATATTATGTCAAATCCAAACACACGGAAGACTTTGTATATATGCAATATGCATACATGTGAACTCCGGATTAATTCAAAAGTAATGTGTGGACAGGGCTTGTTAACCAGGTAATTTTTGAAAACTAAATCAGTGCAGGTACATGAAGAGCGTTTTATTAAGATTTGACCCAACTTTAATCTCAAGAACACTGGTTTCCTTATGGAGCAAATTACCAGGATATTGAATCAATAAACGGTTTACTGATTCTAAATCCTGATTTGGTTTAATATCCTGAACCAGTTTGGTTTACAGAGGTTTTTTTCGCTCTACGCTAATTTCCCCCCCCCCCCCCCCCCCCCACTGTGTGTGAAAAGTTGCACTTTTGGATTAAATTGTTTTATACAGGGTTACTGTTAAAGGTCCGGCCAAATTTTAAGAGGCTGTTCAGAATCGATAATGCATTCGATTTAAAAAAAATGAAAAAAAAATAAAATTTCGTTTTTATCTGACACAAAAACAAAACGCATGGACAGAATTTCAATTACGCAAAATTTGAACTAAAATATTTTAGTGCCTTCAACCAAATAAAAAGTGATCAGGAAAATTAGAGCGACAGATTACATAGTAGTTACTAATCGTAATTATAGATAAATATAAAAGGACACACAGCATTACAGAGTTCATACACAAGAATCGGTGCATCCAATTCATGAATTTAGTAGGATATTTTTAAACAAATATTTTTATATTATTTTGTAATAATTTTAAAATAATAATTAAAACGCACTTTCTATTGAATATTGAGTTTCTAATTTTAAAATTTGGTCAACCTTTTAAAGGGTTGCTGTACAGGTTTTTGAAGCGCTCTCAGATACTTTCCGTTTTTAGCGTCTTTATCAAAACTTTCCGTTTTTAGTATATTTATCAAAATCATTAAAAACAAACACGTAATTATTTTTAGATAACGATAAAGAGTAATTTTTTTTTTGAGAAATATTTGTTTGGAAAGATTTTTGTTTCCGTCCTTTTAGTGTAAGCAGCGTCATTTAAATTGTGATATTGAGCTTGTTAAAGATGGGATACAATGGAGGCGGGGCATTCTCTTCCAGGCGAGGTATTGTTCGCTGTGGGCGGGTGGTGCTCGGGCGACGCTATCGCCTCGGTGGAGCGTTTCGAGCCCGCCGCGGGCGAGTGGAAGATGGTGGCCCCAATGTCCAAACGGCGCTGCGGGGTCGGAGTGGCCGTGCTGCACGAGCTGCTGTACGCCGTCGGGGGCCACGACGGCCAGTCCTACCTCAACAGGTAACCGGCCACTGCAGGTGGTGGCCCCATGTCCATGCGGCGCTGCGGGGTCGGAGTGGCCGTGCTGCACGAGCTGCTGTACGCCGTCGGGGGCCACGACGGCCAGTCCTACCTCAACAGGTAACCGGCCACTGCAGGTGGTGGCCCCATGTCCATGCGGCGCTGCGGGGTCGGAGTGGCCGTGCTGCACGAGCTGCTGTACGCCGTCGGGGGCCACGACGGCCAGTCCTACCTCAACAGGTAACTGCCACTGCAGGTGGTGGCCCCATGTCCAAGCGGCGCTGCGGGGTCGGAGTGGCCGTGCTGCACGAGCTGCTGTACGCCGTCGGGGGCCACGACGGCCAGTCCTACCTCAACAGGTAACTGCCACTGCAGGTGGTGGCCCCATGTCCAAGCGGCGCTGCGGGGTCGGAGTGGCCGTGCTGCACGAGCTGCTGTACGCCGTCGGGGGCCACGACGGCCAGTCCTACCTCAACAGGTAACTGCCACTGCAGGTGGTGGCCCCATGTCCAAGCGGCGCTGCGGGGTCGGAGTGGCCGTGCTGCACGAGCTGCTGTACGCCGTCGGGGGCCACGACGGCCAGTCCTACCTCAACAGGTAACTGCCACTGCAGGTGGTGGCCCCATGTCCAAGCGGCGCTGCGGGGTCGGAGTGGCCGTGCTGCACGAGCTGCTGTACGCCGTCGGGGGCCACGACGGCCAGTCCTACCTCAACAGGTAACCGGCCACTGCAGGTGGTGGCCCCATGTCCATGCGGCGCTGCGGGGTCGGAGTGGCCGTGCTGCACGAGCTGCTGTACGCCGTCGGGGGCCACGACGGCCAGTCCTACCTCAACAGGTAACTGCCACTGCAGGTGGTGGCCCCATGTCCAAGCGGCGCTGCGGGGTCGGAGTGGCCGTGCTGCACGAGCTGCTGTACGCCGTCGGGGGCCACGACGGCCAGTCCTACCTCAACAGGTAACTGCCACTGCAGGTGGTGGCCCCCATGTCCAAGCGGCGCTGCGGGGTCGGAGTGGCCGTGCTGCACGAGCTGCTGTACGCCGTCGGGGGCCACGACGGCCAGTCCTACCTCAACAGGTAACTGCCACTGCAGGTGGTGGCCCCATGTCCAAGCGGCGCTGCGGGGTCGGAGTGGCCGTGCTGCACGAGCTGCTGTACGCCGTCGGGGGCCACGACGGCCAGTCCTACCTCAACAGGTAACTGCCACTGCAGGTGGTGGCCCCATGTCCAAGCGGCGCTGCGGGGTCGGAGTGGCCGTGCTGCACGAGCTGCTGTACGCCGTCGGGGGCCACGACGGCCAGTCCTACCTCAACAGGTAACTGCCACTGCAGGTGGTGGCCCCCATGTCCTAGCGGCGCTGCGGGGTCGGAGTGGCCGTGCTGCACGAGCTGCTGTACGCCGTCGGGGGCCACGACGGCCAGTCCTACCTCAACAGGTAACTGCCACTGCAGGTGGTGGCCCCCATGTCCAAGCGGCGCTGCGGGGTCGGAGTGGCCGTGCTGCACGAGCTGCTGTACGCCGTCGGGGGCCACGACGGCCAGTCCTACCTCAACAGGTAACCGGCCACTGCAGGTGGTGGCCCCATGTCCATGCGGCGCTGCGGGGTCGGAGTGGCCGTGCTGCACGAGCTGCTGTACGCCGTCGGGGGCCACGACGGCCAGTCCTACCTCAACAGGTAACTGCCACTGCAGGTGGTGGCCCCCATGTCCAAGCGGCGCTGCGGGGTCGGAGTGGCCGTGCTGCACGAGCTGCTGTACGCCGTCGGGGGCCACGACGGCCAGTCCTACCTCAACAGGTAACCGGCCACTGCAGGTGGTGGCCCCATGTCCATGCGGCGCTGCGGGGTCGGAGTGGCCGTGCTGCACGAGCTGCTGTACGCCGTCGGGGGCCACGACGGCCAGTCCTACCTCAACAGGTAACCGGCCACTGCAGGTGGTGGTCCCATGTCCAAGCGGCGCTGCGGGGTCGGAGTGGCCGTGCTGCACGAGCTGCTGTACGCCGTCGGGGGCCACGACAATCAGTGATATGACTTAGATGAATCATGAACGTTAGTAAATTGATATGATGGTTATGATTTTTGATATGACATACTGATGATTTTTATAAGAATAGTTATGAAAAAAACGAAAAGGATAACGAAACGTATCATGACTAAAAATTAAAATTTTAATATAATAATGTGTGTTTGCTCAAAGTACAGCTGTTCCAAAATTGTATATTCTTATTAAGGATTCAAAGTATTTTCAACCGACGAAAAAGGAGGTTATCAGTTTGATACATATGTACGTAATAGTGTTGGGATTGATTAATATTTGAGTATAATGATGTAATCTATCACGTATACTTAATTTCGTAAGTGTATGTGTGTTCACGAATTTTTCGGACTACAAGCTATATCGAGATCATTCTTACTGTATAAGTCAGGTATATTTCAACTTAGGGAGCAGTCCAAGTTTTATCTAAGGTGGTTCAGTAGTTTTTAAGATATTCGTCGATTTATTTTTGTAATGGTTATTGTATTTTATCACAATTAGCTCAAAGTTGTATATAGCAAACAAGCAGATGGAGGCATAGGCACGAGGTGAGCGTGGTGTGTTGTGTTGTGGTGTTGCAGTATCGAGCGGTACGACCCGCAGACGAACCAGTGGTCGGGCGCGGTGGCGCCCACGTCGTCGTGCCGCACCAGCGTGGGCGTGGCCGTGCTGGACGGCGCGCTGTACGCCGTGGGCGGCCAGGACGGCGTGCAGTGCCTCAACCACGTGGAGCGGTACGACCCCAAGGAGAACCGCTGGACCAAGGTCAGACCCGCACACCACACCACACCACACACCACACACCACACACCACCGTGCTGGACGGCGCGCTGTACGCCGTGGGCGGCCAGGACGGCGTGCAGTGCCTCAACCACGTGGAGCGGTACGACCCCAAGGAGAACCGCTGGACCAAGGTCAGACCCGCACACCACACCACACCACACACCACACACCACACACCACCGTGCTGGACGGCGCGCTGTACGCCGTGGGCGGCCAGGACGGCGTGCAGTGCCTCAACCACGTGGAGCGGTACGACCCCAAGGAGAACCGCTGGACCAAGGTCAGACCCGCACACCACACCACACCACACACCACACACCACACACCACCGTGCTGGACGGCGCGCTGTACGCCGTGGGCGGCCAGGACGGCGTGCAGTGCCTCAACCACGTGGAGCGGTACGACCCCAAGGAGAACCGCTGGACCAAGGTCAGACCCGCACACCACACCACACCACACACCACACACCACACACCACCGTGCTGGACGGCGCGCTGTACGCCGTGGGCGGCCAGGACGGCGTGCAGTGCCTCAACCACGTGGAGCGGTACGACCCCAAGGAGAACCGCTGGACCAAGGTCAGACCCGCACACCACACCACACCACACACCACACACCACACACCACCGTGCTGGACGGCGCGCTGTACGCCGTGGGCGGCCAGGACGGCGTGCAGTGCCTCAACCACGTGGAGCGGTACGACCCCAAGGAGAACCGCTGGACCAAGGTCAGACCCGCACACCACACCACACCACACACCACACACCACACACCACCGTGCTGGACGGCGCGCTGTACGCCGTGGGCGGCCAGGACGGCGTGCAGTGCCTCAACCACGTGGAGCGGTACGACCCCAAGGAGAACCGCTGGACCAAGGTCAGACCCGCACACCACACCACACCACACACCACACACCACACACCACCGTGCTGGACGGCGCGCTGTACGCCGTGGGCGGCCAGGACGGCGTGCAGTGCCTCAACCACGTGGAGCGGTACGACCCCAAGGAGAACCGCTGGACCAAGGTCAGACCCGCACACCACACCACACCACACACCACACACCACACACCACCGTGCTGGACGGCGCGCTGTACGCCGTGGGCGGCCAGGACGGCGTGCAGTGCCTCAACCACGTGGAGCGGTACGACCCCAAGGAGAACCGCTGGACCAAGGTCAGACCCGCACACCACACCACACCACACACCACACACCACACACCACCGTGCTGGACGGCGCGCTGTACGCCGTGGGCGGCCAGGACGGCGTGCAGTGCCTCAACCACGTGGAGCGGTACGACCCCAAGGAGAACCGCTGGACCAAGGTCAGACCCGCACACCACACCACACCACACACCACACACCACACACCACCGTGCTGGACGGCGCGCTGTACGCCGTGGGCGGCCAGGACGGCGTGCAGTGCCTCAACCACGTGGAGCGGTACGACCCCAAGGAGAACCGCTGGACCAAGGTCAGACCCGCACACCACACCACACCACACACCACACACCACACACCACCGTGCTGGACGGCGCGCTGTACGCCGTGGGCGGCCAGGACGGCGTGCAGTGCCTCAACCACGTGGAGCGGTACGACCCCAAGGAGAACCGCTGGACCAAGGTCAGACCCGCACACCACACCACACCACACACCACACACCACACACCACCGTGCTGGACGGCGCGCTGTACGCCGTGGGCGGCCAGGACGGCGTGCAGTGCCTCAACCACGTGGAGCGGTACGACCCCAAGGAGAACCGCTGGACCAAGGTCAGACCCGCACACCACACCACACCACACACCACACACCACACACCACCGTGCTGGACGGCGCGCTGTACGCCGTGGGCGGCCAGGACGGCGTGCAGTGCCTCAACCACGTGGAGCGGTACGACCCCAAGGAGAACCGCTGGACCAAGGTCAGACCCGCACACCACACCACACCACACACCACACACCACACACCACCGTGCTGGACGGCGCGCTGTACGCCGTGGGCGGCCAGGACGGCGTGCAGTGCCTCAACCACGTGGAGCGGTACGACCCCAAGGAGAACCGCTGGACCAAGGTCAGACCCGCACCGCACACCACACCACACACCACACAATAGCACGAGATCTTAAGTCAGCCCGCCGTAGTATCAGCGAATGAAAAAGAAAAATATTTTTAACCACCTTCTCTCGAATTTCTCCTTTTGATGTTTCCCGCTAATCGGGATTCAAGGGCCTCCTTGGTCTCATCATCGCCTAAGTGGTCTGTGCCGGGGCGTCATTTATTCCGCCGCCCAAACTGGATCTGACAGAGGTGACATGACAACCTTGGTTATGTAAACGATACTGAATCTTTTAAATGAATTGAAACAACATAGGTCAAAAAAAAGTTAGTTTGAGCATAGAGAACATGTCAATAAAGATGTTTTGTATTTGTTACCGTCTGTGAGGTGTTGGGTGCGAGGTGTTGTAAGGTGTGGTGTGTACACAGGTGGCGGCGATGACGACGCGGCGGTTGGGCGTGGCCGTGGCCGTGCTGGGCGGGTACCTGTACGCCGTGGGCGGCTCCGACGGACAGGCGCCGCTCAACACGGTGACTACACTACACTACACATTACACTACACTACACTACATTACACATTACACTACACACGCTTTAGTATAAATAAATTAGTCTGAATCTTCAAACTATATATCTTTTATTTGAATATTATAATCGAGATACGTTTCTATAAGATACACTTTACATAGAATAAAATTTAAAGATATGTTGTCGATCTAGCTGTGACGGAATGTAACGTTACGCATCAATGTACGAAATATACTAAATTCAATATAAACTCTGAAAAATGGATTAAGCAATCAATAAGCACGGGATATTATAAAGTGAAAAGAAGTGTGCACGTGTAATGTGTACGTGTATGTGTATGTGTATGTGACGGTGTGTGTGTGTGTGTCAGGTGGAGCGGTACGACCCGCGCGCCAACAAGTGGGCGGTGGTGGCGCCCATGTCGACGCGGCGCAAGCACCTGGGGTGCGCGGTGTTCGACGGCCAGATCTACGCCGTGGGCGGGCGCGACGACTGCACCGAGCTGTCGTCGGCCGAGCGGTACGAGCCCGCCGCCGACGCCTGGGCGCCCGTCGTCGCCATGACCAGCCGCCGCTCCGGCGTGGGGCTGGCCGTCGTCAACGGACAGCTCTACGCCGTCGGCGGCTTCGACGGCACCGCCTACCTCAAGTCCATCGAGGTGACTACACACACACCACGGCATCGCATACCTCAAGTCCATCGAGGTGACTACACACACACCACGGCACCGCATACCTCAAGTCCATCGAGGTGACTACACACACACCACGGCACCGCATACCTCAAGTCCATCGAGGTGACTACACACACACCACGGCACCGCATACCTCAAGTCCATCGAGGTGACTACACACACACCACGGCACCGCATACCTCAAGTCCATCGAGGTGACTACACACACACCACGGCACCGCATACCTCAAGTCCATCGAGGTGACTACACACACACCACGGCACCGCATACCTCAAGTCCATCGAGGTGACTACACACACACCACGGCACCGCATACCTCAAGTCCATCGAGGTGACTACACACACACCACGGCACCGCATACCTCAAGTCCATCGAGGTGACTACACACACACCACGGCACCGCATACCTCAAGTCCATCGAGGTGACTACACACACACCACGGCACCGCATACCTCAAGTCCATCGAGGTGACTACACACACACCACGGCACCGCATACCTCAAGTCCATCGAGGTGACTACACACACACCACGGCACCGCATACCTCAAGTCCATCGAGGTGACTACACACACACCACGGCACCGCATACCTCAAGTCCATCGAGGTGACTACACACACACCACGGCACCGCATACCTCAAGTCCATCGAGGTGACTACACACACACCACGGCACCGCATACCTCAAGTCCATCGAGGTGACTACACACACACCACGGCACCGCATACCTCAAGTCCATCGAGGTGACTACACACACACCACGGCACCGCATACCTCAAGTCCATCGAGGTGACTACACACACACCACGGCACCGCATACCTCAAGTCCATCGAGGTGACTACACACACACCACGGCACCGCATACCTCAAGTCCATCGAGGTGACTACACACACACCACGGCACCGCATACCTCAAGTCCATCGAGGTGACTACACACACACCACGGCACCGCATACCTCAAGTCCATCGAGGTGACTACACACACACCACGGCACCGCATACCTCAAGTCCATCGAGGTGACTACACACACACCACGGCACCGCATACCTCAAGTCCATCGAGGTGACTACACACACACCACGGCACCGCATACCTCAAGTCCATCGAGGTGACTACACACACACCACGGCACCGCATACCTCAAGTCCATCGAGGTGACTACACACACACCACGGCACCGCATACCTCAAGTCCATCGAGGTGACTACACACACACCACGGCACCGCATACCTCAAGTCCATCGAGGTGACTACACACACACCACGGCACCGCATACCTCAAGTCCATCGAGGTGACTACACACACACCACGGCATCGCACACCTCAAATCCATAGGAGTTTCGAAAATTTATATTTATATAAATTTCGATGTGCTTTTTCCGAATTAGAAAAATGGCCTCGAAAATTAATTTTTCGACAATATCTCCTTTCCTACTCATTTGACGATAAACACTTAAGGCGCGGTGTTTGCTCAACATTCACAAAACCGGGTTTGTTTAACGCTCGAATATGAGAAAACCCAAGGAAAACATTCCTTGCAAAAAATACAGAGCGTAGGAAAAAGGTCTCAAGAAAAATGTTAACCGAATAGAATATTAAATATTTATTTAATATTTTCAATAAAAAAATCGTAATTTGCTTCACAAAAAAAAATTGGCGTCAAAATTCTCTGTATTTTCAGTGGTACCAACAAATTTTTTTAAAAGAATATAATAGAAATAAAGCTTTTTTAAAACTTTAACCCGACAAATATTGAATTTAATGCGTATATTCTGAGTTATCTGAGGAAATCCTGCAAATTAAACGATCATTTGTAGTCTAGTTACAGTTTAAAAAAAATTTTTTTTACTGTGATTTGCAATTTTTAACCTTATTTTACGTGTTATAAATATTAAATTAGATTACGCGCTAATATGCGTTGTGTAAGTGAATTCGACGTTTTTAAATCGTAGTCATTCCGCGCATTAACAATTTTTTTTAATTCTACAATTTGTATCTTTCACCGGTTTATCCGTTCTTCCGTTTTATCCGTTTTATATATTAGTTGCACCTCGCAGCCTGCTGCAATCTATGAAGTTGTAAACCCAACGAAAACAGCATATTTTTCCGAGATAAAGAGTATCCTTTGCCCTATTTAGATTATCATCCAAACATCCTAACTTTCACATTTATAATTTATTTATATGAGATACATTTCCATAAATAGGTTTAGACCTATCGGGGAAACCACATTACAGGTGCTCTTAGTTTGTAGCCGCAAATCATCTTAAAGTACACTTTTCGACGTTCTTACGCTAATACTGTTGTTCTTAAAAAAAGTAAGATTTAAATTGTAGGAAATTTTTTCCACTTCAACTTTGTATATAATTAACCCGTCACACGATTTCGATGCACGCGAGTGCTCATTAATTTTTTGGCGGGTAGTGATTCTCGAACTCACGGGTGTACATAAGAAGCACGCTCCAATTGGCTATTGATTTGATAAAGTTCAACCAAGGAAGTTATATTCTACCTGGAATGCTTACACGCGCTTCAAAATCGTTCCGAAGAGTACCACGACATAAGTGAATTTTGTCTCTTTCTACTAAATAAGGCGCCAATCGCCATATATAAGTGCGGCCATGCTTAGTTTGCAAATTACTACTAAGTAATTCTACTAATTTGAGAAACAGTTTTTGCATTGCATAAGTAATTACGTAATAATTAAAATAAGCACATTTTGGAACTCACTATGTTAATTACAATACATTTTATGCTAATGTATTTATCGACGTCTATGAATAAAAGGGATTTAACGATTACCGAATATAAAAATCCACCATCAGTTAGTTTTATTTACACTGGCAATTGCAAGAAAGGGACAACGTCCACTCTTGTTGTTGTCTTGCTCAGAACGTTTTTCCCCCTCTGTTAAGTAAGAAACAAATGTCAACTTTATGAGTAACGAAATAAAGTACATTTTTATTTTCCAAATATTACCTCGTAACAATTCCAGTTATCGTATATAAGTTCCTTGAGTTCAACACGTCCTCTTTACTTTTTAGTTTGTTTTTTTGACAACTGTACCCAGTACTGAGTGCTAAGTGTGAGTTTTTCTTTTAGCGTTCGATCGTGAACGCGTTTGGAGTTTACTAGGAATTTGTATGTGATTTGTACAGCGAATGCGAAATGAAAAACTCACACTTAGCACTCTGTACGATATGTACCAAGATAGTAATGACTCATTACGTAATCGTTCGGTGGCCAACAGAAAATATAGTTTGCACTCCAAAATGGCCGTTTTTATCGGTGTGTTTATAATGATTTTGTGAAATAGTTACTTTATTCCTAAGTGTGTAATTTATGTGATTGTTAGTTGATAGTGGAAACATTGGAGTGTGTTATTTGAGTGATAGTGTGAGCAATCAGTGTTATATAGCAAATGAGCTAAGCTAATATGAGCAAAGTAAGAGGATGTAACAAATTTTCCAAAGTTATTAACTTCATTACAGGATTTTAATATCAAGTAAGCTTACGTTACTTTTTATTAGATATTAAGTGAATAGGAAATTTAATGCAGATTACGTTGATGTATAATTCATATTATATTTAATATAAACTAAAATACACGAATAAACGGATTTCCTAAAATCCCTACAAAAAAAAGCGCGGGCTGTCAGACATCCATCATTATAGGCCAGTGATCGATTTGTTACGACGATCGCGCTAGGGGTTAATTAAGTGTTTTTATCGATTACTTGTAGGCGCTATTTTTTCTACGAGGGTCAAACTGAAAGTTTTTAGAACTGACCACTTGAAAACAATATAATAAAAAAATAAGTTTAAGTTTTGAAAATGGAACTCTGTCAATCTGTCTGAAAAAAAACCGAGCAAAGCTCGATCAACCAGGTACAGAAAAAAATTTATATATTCTATAGGAATCGATTTATCAAGGTCCAAGGTCCAAGAAAAGATCGGTTCCAAAAATATGTGAAAAACCGAGCAAAGCTCGGTCAACCAGATATTAGCAATATATAATGTAAAATATAAAATGAACTATGTGAGTTGGCTCTTTGTTTTGGATTAGGTGATTAAAATTGGTATAGTTGTTTTTTATATATTTTTTGTATTATAAAATGGCAAATAATTGTGCGAGATACGGTATAAGAAATTTATACTCTCATCTGTTATTAGTAACTAGCTGTGCCCGCGACTTCGTTCGTGTGGAAAAATTTCTAAAATAAAAACCCGCATAGTTCCCGTTTCCGTGGGATTTCCGGGATAAAAACTATCCTATGTCCTTTCTTGGGTCTCAAACTATATTTGTACCAAATTTTATCCAAATCGGTCCAGCGGTTTAGCCGTGAAAGCGTAACAGACAGACAGACAGACACAGACAGACAGACAGAGAGACAGACAGAGTTACTTTCGCAATTTATAATATTAGTATGGATAAGAAATAAATTATAGATAATGTACATACTAATTGACTCATCAAGTTATTTTGAGAGAATCGGCGAGAGGCTAGAGAGCCTTCCGTGGGAAGTCGCGTGTTCTGGTATCATGCCAAGGCTATCCAAGGTAAATTCTATCAGTCATCACTACCATCTTTGTGCAAACCAGATGAATCGTTGGCCCATAACGTCAAAGTAAACCGGATCTTCCGGGCTTCTTTTACGCGCGCAATTGAACTCCCCTCTAAAGTAATGGAGTCTATTATTAATAAAAAAAACAGTAGCAGTCGTGGGACTGCCGATAGAAGTGAAAACGGAACTATTAAGTTGAGAGTAATTAAAACTATATAACTATATAAAGCGTCCAACGCGCACATAATACAGTCAGAAATAGTCGATGTATTAGTGTATACGTGTACACAGGCTACTGCGCGTGCGCTAGTCTGGCTCTCCATAGCTATAGATATACTATTATCATTAGCATGTCGGTGACGCGAACCGAGGATTTTACCCTCTACCAAAACGCTCAACGCGCCTAAAGAAGTTTTCACTTCAAAAACTGTTACAGTATCTTAAAGATCACCAGCTGACAAGTGACAAAGAATATGGTTTTCGTCGTGGTTGCTCTGCTGGTGATCTGCTAATCTACCTTATCCATCGCTGGGAGGCAGCCATTGAGGGCAAAGGGGAGGCATTTGCGGCTAACTTCGATGTTGCTATAAGGCCTTTGACTGGGTTTGGCATAAGGCACTTTTATTAAAAATGTTATCTCATAGTCTGTCAGCGAAAATACAAACGTGGATTGCCAGCTTTTTGCAAGGCCGCCGCATCAAATTTATAGTTGACGGTATATGCTCCAAGGCGAAAAAAATGATCGCTGGTATCCGTCAAGGCTCTGTGCTATCACCTACACTATTTCTTCTGCACATCAATGATATGCTGCAAAATAACAGGCCGTGCGAATCTTTTGCGGGCATAGGTAGATGAGTTGAAATAGGCTTGTGTTTGAAACTTAGACATCCCTGGAGTGGATCTTATCCCACTCTTAGACCTACTGCAGGGATATTTCAAGAGCTCGCTCGCTCGTACAACAATTTTACATACCATTTTACCCTCAGAAGACATAAGCCTGTACTTTACTCACTAAAGAGAACCCCTATAACGTAACTCCTTTATTCCAGAATACCCTCACCATCTCAGACTGCATTGACATTTTACGTGTCGTAATACTAAATATTGTTATAGTAAAATCAGTTCCGTAGTCATTTGGAGGGTAAAGCTAACTTCAACGAAACAGGGGGTATTACATGATACTCGACTATATTCAACATATCTTCACGCCAGATTCCTTACGGGGTAGGCAGAGAGAACCGAGTGCCATACATCACGATCCTTGCAGGCTTGTTTCGCTTCTTCCACATTCATCACTCTCTTCATACACACACGCCGGTTGCGAAGACTCTTGACACAACCTTCGGACAGTACTCGATCAATCTGATCGTGGTATGTCAGTCTTGGTCTTCCCCGGTACCTACATCCTTCCGCATTCGCGTTGTATATTTGTTTTGTTAACCTTTCATCTACCATTCTTTCTACATGTCCAAACCAACGGAGCATGCCCTTTCTCATCTTTACACCGACACTTTCTTTCAAACCTAACCTCTCTCTCACTTCGACATTACGAACCCGGTCCGCGAGTGTCACACCACATATTTTTCTTAGCGACCTCATCTCCACCGCGTTGATTCTACTTTCATGCCCTTTCTGACATACCCAACTCTCACTTCCATACAATAGCGTTGGGATAAGCACATGATTATGAAGGGCTAGACGGGCACCCTGACTTAAAATTGTGCTATTAAGTAATCTCCCTAACGCTCCATTCACTCTGTTCCCTGCACACACTCTTCTTTCAACATCAGCGGTGTACCTTCCATCCCTGCTAAAAGCACATCCAAGATATACAAACTCATCCACTTGTTCCAGCACTACATCATCGACCACAACTCTTACATCCGTTCTGGTTGTTTCTCTTTCAAATACCAAAACTTAAGTTTTCTTCGCATTCAAATGTAAGCCCATACTCTTACAATCCTCATTCATAACTGTGACCAGTGTTTGCAGCTCAGATGGAGTTGAACCTAAAAGTACAGCGTCATCTGCATAAAGCAGGCAGTTCACCACTAGATCACTCATGCGCATTCCCACATTCAATGACCTCAATCTTTGGAGACACTTATCCAGATATAGAATAAACAGACGAGCTGACAACACACAACCCTGCTTGACGCTGATATTGACATCGAACCAGGGCGATATGTTGCCGTCCACCCGCACACATGCTTTGCAATCCCAGTACATGGATTGCAAAGCATGCAGCAGACGCCCATCTATCCCATAACTGGGTGAAATGTCTCAAAGTTTCTTTCGCACAACTCTATCAAACGCTTTCTCCAAATCCACAAAACCGCAGAAAACCTTCTGGCCGACAGCCAGATGCTTCTCTACGATGTTGCGGAGTGAGAAAACTTGATCCATACATCCTCTTTCAGATCTGAAACCCCCTTGTGCCTCCCACAACATTCCCTCGGACTTCCCTTGCATTCTCCTTTCAATGATCTTACCAATAAATAAAATACTTATGTTGTTGTTGTCGACTATATTCCACAGCTGGTCATAGGCTTATCCTTTATAAAGCGCAAGTTCTATACATGGATTATTGTTCGCACTTTTGGACTAGAGCACCTCAGTATTAAACCCTCTAATTTGATAAAATTCAATGTAGAGTGGTCGATAATCCCTCTTTTATCAGAAGTCTTAAACCACTTGGCCTCTGTAGAGACATTGGATATCTATGTATATTCTACGGACTGTATAATGTGTGTGTAACGGGGGTGTCCTGATGAGCTACGAGGGTGGATTGAAAAGTATTCGGTCTAACCAAGAAAATAAACACGTACTAAATCAGTAATATTTTTATTTTTCTACATAATCACCATCAAGTTCGATGCACTTTCGCCATCTCCCATTCAAAGCATTTAGACCGTTGAAAAAAAATTATTCTTCCTTAAAGTCAAAATATGTGTCTACTGCTATTTTGATTTCGTCGTTTGTTGAAAATCTTTGACCTCCCAAGTGCTTTTTTAGGTTAGTGAACAGAAAGAAGTCTGACGGTGCCAGATCAGGTGAATAAGGCGGATGCGGTAATACCTACTTCAAAGTCACAATTGTGGATTTCAGCCATTGATTGTACAGACTTGTAAACACGGGCGTTATCTTGATGAAACAGGACTTTTCTTCTGAGCATTCTTTCCGGACGTTTTTCTTTTGTTTCCTCTCGTAAATGACGTAGTAAGACACAGTAGTAATCAGAGTTTATAGTTTGACCTAATCAATCATAATCACACCCTTCGAGTCCCAGAATACTGAAGCCATTATCTTATTTGCCAACAAAAGCGCCTAAACCTTTTTGGGGCGTAGTGAACCAGGTCTTCTCTACTATTTTGATTGTTGTTTTGTTTCTGGCGTACAATAATGAACTCACGTTTCATCCATTGTAACAAAACGATTCAAAAAATCATCTGCATCGGCTTCAAATAACTCCAAACAGTCACGTGAAATAGTCAATCGCGTCCTTTTTTGTTCAACTGAAAGCAGTCGCGGAACCCACCTCGCAGACACTTTGTGCTAACACAATTCATTGACTATGATATTTTGAGTTCGTTCATAAGAGATGTCTATTATCTCGGCTATCTCTCTCATTTTTAATCTGCGGTCTTCCATAATTAAATCAAGTACTTTTTTAATATTTTCGTCAGTAGTGGACGTCGAAGGCCTCCCAGATTGGGGTTCATCTTTCACTCTCTCTCTCTCTGCCACGCTTCAATTCTCTGCTATCCATTTTTTGGCGGATGAATAAGACAGGAGCAGAATCCCCTAATGTACTGACCATATCATCATGGATGGCTCTCGGTGATAGCCTCTTCTTAAGCAGGTACATAATGACGGCACGCTGCTCGATCTGCTCCATTTGCAGAAAGTATGTCTGATTGCTTTGTTAAAAAATTTAAAATCACAATAAATTATTGCTCACGTTTCGAACTTCACACAATGAACTACTCTGAACTGAACTAATTAATGTGGGTAGATTTAATTTTAAGAATTGAATGCATCTGTGTTAGGCCGAGTACTTGTCAATCCACCCTCGTATTCAATTTAATGCCAGCATCTACGTTTCGCCTTCGCACTACACGCCTTAGTGAGAGATTTCATCCACACCATAATGGCAGTTGGTCATCCACGATTGTTTGATTTGTCAAATTCTGAAACAGCTTACCTCGAGCGGTTTTTCTTAGTAGCTTTAAAATTTTTAAAAGGGTCAGTAAAATTTTCAGAAGCCGGCATCGCATTGGCAACTGACCTTTTGCATTGCAAATGTCCATAGGTAGTGGTGACCGCTCCCCAGCAGGTGCCCACTCAATCGTTTGGCTCCAGATTATATAAAAAAATGTTGCAGTAAATGTATAGTTATACAGGGTGTTGTTGTGGCAGGTGTTCGACCCCGAGTCTAACCAGTGGCGGCTGTGCGGCGCCATGAACTACCGGCGGCTGGGCGGCGGCGTGGGCGTCATGCGGGCGCCGCACCTCGACTCGCACTACGTCTGGTCAGTACACTACACTACACTACACTACGCTACAATACAATACAATACACGCTACACACTACATGAACTACACAGCGGCTGGGTGCTGCACTACACATCCCTCACTACACACCGCCTGCTACATGTCGCACGCTGCACGCTACACGCTGCACGCCGCACGCTTCACACTAAACGCTGCACATTACGGGCTACCAAATGCCCTGGTGAGGTGTTGCGAAACTCTACCACCTAGTAACTTTACGATGGCAGTGACCTGCCAATTGGTCGCCTTTTACGACCTGCTCTGCAGAACGGTGGGTACTTAGTCTTTTCTTTAAATGAGCTCTGACCAACACGGGGAATATTACCCCAACTATTGTTATAATACTATCAAAAATTATGTCGTATGAATGACAGCGTTTCCCTTATATTAAAGAAAACACGAGAACCTTGAAAACTCTACCACCTACAAGTCACGATGGTGTTCATGTGTAGCCATCATTCCCCTTTGACTCCCCTTGAACTGCCCGACAAAATGACAGATGGTCAATTCTTCAAAGGAGCTCGGACTGTGGCACCGCCGGTCCGTACCGCCGAAGGGATCCCCAATGGATCTGTAGTTATAGAACCAGCGGGCCAACTTCTTGTCAGGTGACGTCATAACTGTGGAGGTTGATGACGTCACACAAGGACAAGTAAGGGGAAAAGGAAGATCTTCCCAGCCAGGCAAGATGTACTGCCTGGGTACCGAAGTCCATTTGAGAAGCGTTGAAACTTGTATATAGTGTGTACAAGATAAATAATTGTGTTATCGCGATTCAGAATTTTATTTTGAATTTCATTTTTTTTTCAATTTTTTATTATTGGAACGAAGTTCCTTATCGCGCGTTGTGAAAAGGGGCTAGACGGAAAAAAATCTTTTCGAATTCGACCGGGTGCCGAAATTCAAACGGGTTCCGAAATTCGACCGTGGTTCGAAATTCTACGAAGTTCCTTATTACGGGTATAATAATAAAAGGAACTTCGTTCCATCCGGGTGTCCCTTGACACCTTTCAAGTTTTTTTATTCTGGTAGCTTTTGTAGATTGCTTGAACCGCTACAGGACCAACACAGGGGAAAACAAGATTGAAAAAACCTAGCTAGTAAAATAACGCATGTGATCTACGCCATTTTTGGTATCCGTAGGCGATAATTATCCATAAGAGCTCAGAATCTCATATCTTACTTAAAAAAGTATGAAACAATAATAATGTTTGTTTTGTTGCAGGAACCGCAAGGACTCAGTTGTATGAAGTCTGTCAGATACAAGGGAATCTCGCCTGAAATCGTTATTGATATTATTTTATTGTTAATACTATATATAATTGACTATTTATAAATGAAATACAAATTTTAGATTAATTTTGTGTTTATTGTAATATACATTTGGTAACCATTAAAATGATCATTATAGTGTACGGAGGAATTAAGATCTTAGTAATCTAAGTTAGTTATGCAGAAATTTGACTAAAGTTTTCCGCCGGAGCATTTTATACATACTTAGAAATTTTCCAATGTCGCCATTTTACTTAGTATGTGACGGCGCCACTGTATAGATCTGACACTTTTACAGTTTTTGATACTGTTAAATAGCAAAAGACAGAAAGAGTGCAGGCCAAAACATGAAGTGTTAAGTATGGGTGGAGCTAGCACTCGTCTTAATCACTTGAAACAAATACCTACGTTACATCTTATTCTCTGAGGTCTCGCTATCTCTTTTTATACAGCTGCGTTAGATATGGTGAGACCTCAAAAGTTGACAGCAGTATTTAAAGATATGTTTCAAGGAGGTATTAGAAGTGTTGCCTTCAGATATACCTTCATGGGCCAAAACCGGCTGTACTTATACGCGCAGGCGCTAGATTCACTTAACAAAACGTTAATCAAGTCGAAGCGTGTATGGCTCTTATACATTTCTTACACAAAATGCCACGGCCTACATTGTAGCAGGATGCGAAGTTGTATCGTAATTATGAGTGTAAGAGTCCTAAGTCACAAAACATATAGATACAGAAGTCAATCTATATACAAGGGACGCTCGAGCAATGCACACATAGACACCTCTCACGGACGCGATATCTCAGAATGGTTGGGAAAAGTGCAGCGCGAGTGCTATCCGCTTGATCTCGCGTCAGTGAACTTTTTGTGCAGAAAATTTGTAATAGGTATAACGATAACATTAAAATATTGGAACGAAGTTTCTTATCGCGCGTTGCGAAAGAAGGTTAGACGGAAAAAATTAAGACCAAAAGTTGTAACAACACTTTTTGCTATAATTGTAAGCCGTGCGGCGTGCGCGTGTTTCTCTGTCTGCCTCTCTCTCTCTCTCTCTGTCATAAATGTTGGAACTTCGTTCCATCCGTGTGTCCCTTGACACATCTCAAGTTTTTTTCTGTTATAATAGGTTTTCATTTCCGTTCTTCCTGTTTCATTCTCAACAATACGAGTGCACTTACCAGTTTTTTGTGATAAGCTAAAGTTGATAACTCTAGCACGACCGCCGAGCCTAGCCATAAAAAATGAAGTACATACAAGAGATTGACCTATTCATTTTGTGTTTAAGCACTTCGACTCGATTGACGTTTTGTTACGTGAATTGAGGTGCAGAACAAAAATTTATTTTTCTGACTAACTTAGATAGATTAACTATGATCTTAGTTCGGCCGCTCATCCCCAATGGATCTGTTTTCATTAATTTTAATGGTGGGTTATGTAATAACAAGATATATAATATAATACATGATAAATTACTTTCAAGTGGCTACAGATAGGTAGGTAATTTTTGGGTTACTTTGGATTTATTTAATTTGTTCAAATAGTAATACAACGACACGACGACAATCTCAGCTATGATGGTGACATAGTCTGCTACAAAATTATCAATTTTGGCAAGTGGGTGATGCGAAGTTTAAAAAACCACGTGGTTGAAGGCGTAACTGCCGATGTGATCAAGTAAATGCTATTAATTATTATTATTTATATTATTTAATTATTTATATTATTAATATTATTCAATGAAAAGTCGTTAATAGAACCAAGCGGAAAAAAAAATCCATATAACAAATAAATATCGCAGAAGAGTACTTTAACTATGAAGAATATGACAGATATACACATCTACCCTTCTATTATAGTTTGTCAGGAAACTCTGAAAATACTGCTTCCATTTCAAAGTATTTAGTTAGAACGGAACTTCCACCAATAGTTAGAATGAACTTTCAAAATTGACCTTTCGAAAATGTTACGCATGATACGCTCTCGCCGCTGTTAGTATTCTATATTTTACGGTGGTGGCAACAAAGTAATATTCAATATCACGGATCTTAGAATTTAAAGGAATGTCCTAGACAACATTTGGAAGAGGTGAAGTAGCTTTGTCCGCATGATTCGCTTCAGTCCCTTCTTCATCTTCACCATCCTTTTCATACTCGTCATCACCTTCGGCTTCGGCATTTCCTTCACCATCGGCTTCTGCTGAACCCTCCACGGCTTCAGTTTCTTCAACGTTGTCGACTCTGTCACCAGTAGATTCGTCGATTGTTTCGTCTTTCGTTTCATTACGCTTCTGGAATGGAAGTTTTAAATTTTATCGTTTGTTGTTAATAATAGCATATGGTAACTTTATGATCCGTATACTTTAAAAATTAATTACATGTAAAAGAAACTTTAGTTTTCGAGTTTCGTCCTAGTGTCATTTAAATAAGTAGCATGTTTGTCAGCTGAATATAACACCAACCTGCTTGGGATAAACAACATGCCCTAATGTCACGAAAAACGTTTTCTCATTTCACGTTAAATAAACGACATGTAATTTGGGTACTTTCTATCGTCGGCACTTGGTGAAACGACATTTTAAAATAGGTATTGCCAATAAATTTTTCGGTATTTCTAGTTCACATTTATATTTTTTACTAGCTAACCCGGCAAACGTTATTCTGCCTTTTTAACTACTCTTATTTTTTTCTATTTTGTTGCAATAAATGATTATGATTATGATTATGATTATATACTCAACAGGTGTCACTAATCGCAGCATCATTAGGGATAATTACACCATAACAGTGATAAGTGTGCAAAACATTCTCGGCCCCTGTAATTAACACGGGTTTGTCTATAACATAACATAAAAGAGAAGTGAACTAGAAATACAAATGAGCTTATTTGTAATACTTCCTATAAATGAGATAAGTTCTTATTCGTCGAACCTCTCTCGTATCGCGCGAGACATATCACTCGCTGTTTATGATAAGCGGGCAGAGCTATCACTTATAGCTATTTGTCTGTGATTGGGGGGCTTGGGGTTGGGTACCACCGCCTTGCCTTTTACGGCCGCACGAGTTGAAATCACTGCCACATTTTCACTGTCGCGTTCCAATTTAGAAGACAAGGTAGCTGGTCCGGTCCCCTCCGAGGACCAGTTCATCTGTTTCTCTGCCAGATATAAGACGAATTATTGGCCAACATTGTTACTACCTTCGTGACTCGGTGGTAAAGTTATGCAACGTCTCGTCTAGGTTTGATACTACCGTCTTACCTATATCTACTGTAATAACGTCTGTGCCTGCCGCTATCGTGCTTCGGTTAGACTGTAAGGTAGCCGATAAATGTATGCATATGGTGCATATGCCGATAAATGTATGCAACCTGACAATAAATGCACTATTAACAATTTTGGTAAGTCTAGATGATGGTTGTTTGGTAAAACTATCCCTGATCTTGTATCTAAAAAGGTAAAACTATCCCTACCTCTGTTGAGCAAGACGTTGACGTATATAGAATTGTAGACCTGGAGTTAGCTTTATAGCTTTGAAATCGAACCATAACACATAGTAATTTATTCATTAGACCGTATAAAAAGGCTGACCTCTTGTATTAATGGGTCAGAATTTGTTTAGTCTTTTTAAGGCACAGTATTGTCTAATTCTTATTGTAGGACTTCCTAATAAAGTGGTGAATATAAAGAGCAAGGAAGGATCATTCTACCTGTCTTCAGCAGCTCATGGTAACACAGACGTCCACAGTAAGTTGCACACAAAAGTACTCGACTGCTAGGGGGTACAGTTTTGCATCGCCTTTGCCTGTGTTTAGTATTTCTGCCGCAACAGCATCACTTGTCACTGTTCTATTATGTTTTAAAAGGTTAGGTAGATTGCCCGCAAAGCAACACACATTAACATCTTTAGTGTCTATAAGCGATTTATATCTTTCCACTAAAATATCCATCTACTTATTTCCTATCCTATGAACCCAAATTGTCCAAAAAATCGAGGATAATAATCAAACCTTCTTCTTTTTTCGTGACTTCGGCTTAGGCTTAGGCTCAGGTTCATTGTAGCCTGGAGGAAAGAAGCGAGCGCACTCCTCGGCTCCCACGACCGTGTCCTCGCTGATGTGGAGGGGCCCCAGCGCTAGCAGTTGTTCCGGCAACTCGGTTGGGGGCATGTCTTCCGGGGCAACGAGTGATGGATCCGCTATTCCTACTGCATACATCAAGACTATTGTTTCTGAACTGAAATTGAAAATATTTTTTGTTTGATTTGAAAGGTTAAGCTGAGAGTAATTATTTTGAGATTAACGACTTTTAAGTCTTTCGACAATTTTTTAAATTATTATATAAACAATAATTATAGACAAGAAAAATTAAAAATTTCAAAAATCCCCGACACATCCTCAGACCGCCATTCCTCTACATATGCATCATTTTAAGAGCAAAACGTGGAAGAACCTGATGATCTACGAAAGGGCATCTTGCAGTATCAGGTTAAGATTATCACGGTTTCCTACTCAATGAGCTTGGATTGTTTTATTGCAAGGCTCTTATGGCCTTCAGCTCCACTACGTAATCCTGGAAATCATATCATGTATGTTTTTTTTTTATATATAATGATGCGTTGCTATCTTGTGACGAGGTCTAATACCACATGCATAAGTTTACCGGCTACCTTGCCCTCCAAACCGAAACACGACAGTGACAAGCACTGACGCTATTGCGGCAGGAATAGGTAAGGCGGTGGTACCAGACCCGGGCGAGACCATGCAGAACTCTACCATCTAATAGCTACGATGGTAGTGACTCGATAGCCAATAGGTCGTCTTTTACGACCTGCCTGGCAGAACGGCAGTTGGCCTATTCTTCAAAGGAGGCCGGGACCAACACGGCGAAAATCATTTTGATTCAGAGTGTAGGTATGTAAAATATAACAAATAAGACCACACTCAATGAACTTATTTTATTTACATCAGGAGACCATGGCCAATTTCTATTTACATAATCAAACCCTATGAATCTCCTAGTAATAAAAGCCAACGATATTACACCAGATAAACACTCTAGTGCTAGACGATTTCTAGAGTCTCATGAGATAGAGCTGGAAGTACTTTATGGGAACCTTTGAATAAAATAGAGCAACACCATCGACTTTGGAGTCGTTTGTATCGTATTTTCAGGACTTTGAAGCGGAATGGCTTCCAGTGCCTGATGATAGAGCTCGAAAATGTAACTGAGAAATCCTAAACTAAACCAGGTTAACCAATCAACACGGGAAAAAATTCAGTTTGTTTTTGCAAACAATTTGGTCGCAGACGATTTCTAGTACCTGATAATAGAATTTAAACGTAGTCATGGGAACTTCTAAACTAAACAAGATAAATCTATCGAGTTTGGGATCCTTTGTTGTGTTTTAACAAAAATCCTGGTGCTAGACGCTTTGCAGGGTCTTATAAAAGAGCCGATGATGGAGGTCATGGGAACTTTGAAATAAAATGGAGTAAATTTTCACGAGGATGTCGAAGCACGGTGGTTATCAGTGCCTGATGATAGAACTGGAAAAAGTGTTTAAGAACTTATAAGCAAATCGAGATAAAGTCGTTGAATGTGGTCTGATTGGGTTCGTTTGGTGCTGGATAATTTTTAGGATCTGATGATAAAACTAGAAGGTGGCCATGATAATTTTTAAACTAAATAAGATAAAACCATTGAGCTTAGATTCGTTTGTTCTGTTTTAACAAATACTCTAATGCTAGATGATGATGATAGTATGAATTTATTGGGTTTGTTTTGGTATACTGTTTGGTGCTGGATGACTTTATGAATCTATTAATGTTACTAAAAGATGGCTACAGATCTTTTAAACTAAACGAGACAAACCCATCGCGTTTTAACTTATTTGTTCTGTTTTGACAAATATTCTGGTGTTAGATGATTTCCAGGTTCTTACGATAAAGTGAGAGGTCATGGGGACGAAACGAACGGACGAATGAAAATTGAACAACACCGTCGATTTTGATCCCGTTTGAATCGTTCTTTTTTATTTTTTAGAACAGAATGTTTTCCAATATCTGATGATAAAGCTGGAAGAAGTCCATTATAACTTTTAAGCTTATCTACCCATCGAATGTTGGCTAATTCGGTTTATTTTGGCAAATATTTAGGTGCCGGATGTTTTCTAAGATAAGATATTATCTAAAGATCAAGATAAATTATATTTTCTAAGATAGATAAGATAAGGCTGATATCGTTGGCTTTTATTACTAGGAGATTCATAAAGATTGATAATGTAGGTAAATAGAAATTGGTCATGGACTCCTGATATAAACAAAATAAGTTCATTGAGTGTGGTTTCATTTGTTATATTTTACATACCTACACTCTGAATTAAAATGATTTTCGCCGTGTTGGTCCCGGCCTCCTTTGAAGAATAGGTCAATTGCCGTTCTGCCAAGCAGGTCGTAAAAGACGACCTATTGGCTATCGAGTCACTACCATCGTAGCTATTAGATGGTAGAGTTCTGCATGGTCTCGCCCGGGTCTGGTACCACCTCCTTACCTATTCCTGCCGCAATAGCGTCAATGCTTGTCACTGTCGTGTTTTCGGTTTGGAGGGCAAGGTAGCCGGTAAACTTATGCATGTGGTACTAGACCTCGCCACAAGATAGCAACGCATCATTAACACCTTTGGTGTCTGTAGGCGATGGTTGTCTCTTTCCATCAGGAGACCCATCTGCTTGTTTGCTATCTTATACTATATTTAAAAAAAATCAGAATTACATAGTGGAGCTGGAGGCCATGGGAGCTTTGCGATAAAACATTCAAGCTCAATGAGTAAGGAACCGTCGTAATCTTATCCTGATGCTGCAATATGCCCTTTCATAGATCATCAGGTTATTTCACGTTTTACTCTTAAAATGATGTATATGTAGAATGGCGGTCTGAGGATGTTTCGGGAGTTTTTGAAATTTTAATTTTATCTTGTTCAATATGTTTTACTAGCCAACCTGTTTAATGTAAAAATATACTAGAAAAACTTTAAAAACAAGAAACAAAAATTTAGACACGTAAGATTTAAACTTACGACCTTCCCTCGAGCCGGGACCAACTGAGCCAGTGTCGGCTAGTTCAATGTGACGAAATTCTTCTTTGCTATGTGATCGATTCCGTTAGTCTAGCGATCAGAGTGCTAAGTGTGAGTTTTTCTTTTCGCATTCGATCGTGAGCGCGTTTGGAGTTTACTAGGAATTTGTAAGTGATTTGTACAGCGCCACCTAGTGGTAAACGTGAGAAACCAGTTTACCACTAGGTGGCGCTGTACAAATCACATACAAATTCCTAGTAAACTCGAAACGCGCTCACGATCGAATGCGAAAAGAAAAACTCACATTTAGCACTCAGTAGATCGCTAGGTACACATACGTGTAACTGGGTAAATGATTTCGTCGTTACAAAGGAAATTCACATTTATACTATTGATCAGTACTGCCGTGTTTCTAATTGCATATATGTATATTATTTGTTTAGCCCGTTCTTGGGAAAACTTGAAAAACTTTAAAAACAACAAAGAAAAGTTTCAACACGTAAGATTTGAACTTTTCTCAAGCCTATTTAGCGATTTTCTCTCCAGCTTATTTTAAGTTAGAAATTTTTCTTTGTTGTTTTTAGTTTTTCAAGTTTTCCCAAGCACGGCGTGAGTGTTAAAACACAAATATAATTATAACATACTAGTCTTTCTCTTCCCGTTGCTCGTATTGTTCGATAGTCTTGCACAAGAGCTTGGGCTCGGCTCGGTTGTCGTCGGCGAAGAAGCCGTAGTGCAGCAGGCGCGGGCCCGCCGCGGCGGCGAGCACGGCGCGCCGCTGCCAGGCCGCCAGCACCAGCGCCACGTGCGGCGGCGGCGGCGGGCCCGGCGCCGGGCACACCGCCGACACCATCTCACACACAACGATATGCTAATCTATTTGTTTACCGCTTCATTTTCAAACCTCAATCAGAGCAAGTGTATGTATAAGGAACGTTTTGTAAAGGTTTGGTTCTGCCTTAACCTCTAAAATACCGATTTTCTTATAAAGCAAAGTTAATCAATAAACCGATTTTTAGAGGTTTTGTAAATATTTCGACACGTCCCAAGAACAAAATCGTATGAAAAGATCAAACGAAATTGGTTTTATAATAAAATTCGCATTAAACACGCATAAAGCCAAAAGACAATATATTTTTTATAGTTATTGGTCTTTTGTTTTTGGAAATGCTCAAGTGAACATCATCTTATGTACAATGTACTCCCACAAACAAATACATATATTGTAATTTGGTGGTTTTGCAGATACGACTTTGTTCTTGGGACGTGTCGATTTATTTGATGTTCGCTGCTCCCATTGACATTACATTTTTCCGCTCTGTGTTTGTTGTCTGTTGTTCCGTTTCATTACGAGTTTTTAACTTAAATGTTCCTAGGTTTATGAAGCTCTCTTATCAGATACGCTGCTAGCGAAACCTTTTATAAAAACCTCTAGAAACTTCTATTAACCGATCTTTTTTTAACCGGTTTCAAATTCTGGCTTGCTCTACACAGTTTTTCGCAACACGTAATCAGCGCTAATGGTGCACTTACACACACTGAAAAATATTTAAGGCTTATAGGATGTCAAACAAGCCGGTGCCAGTTTGTATGGAAAGTTTAGTCTAGTCTGCCTACTACCTATACCTACCTAACCTATACCTAACCTATTGAAACCAAGAAGTAATTATTTTCCCGGTGTTAGTCCGAGCCGTCTTTTAAAGAATAGACTATCTGCCGTTTAGCCAGGCAGGTCGTAAAAGAAGACCGATTAGTAATACGTGTTATTACCTCTCGTGAATACCAGGTGGTAGAGTTCCGCAAAGTCTCACCCGGATATATGGTATAGTAATAAAATTAATTACCGTTCTACGTGGAGTGACGATTTATAAAATATACAGCTTCACTGGTAAAATATACAAGTTCACTGGTAAAATATACAGGTTTACTGGTAGAATATACAGGTTCACTGGTAAAATATACAGGTTCATTGATAAAATATACAGGTTTACTGGTAAAATATACAAGTTTACTGGTAAAATATATAGGGTTACTGGTAAAATATACAGGTTCACTGGTAAAATATACAAGTTCACTGGTAAAATATACAGGTTCACTGGTAAAATATACAGATTCACTAGTAAAATATACTACATAGTAGCCTTACCTATTTCTGCCGCAATAGTGTAAATGTTTGTCATTACCGTGTTCCGGTTTAGGAGGTGAGGTAGCCGGTAGATTTGTGCATGTGACATTGCCATCCCGCCACATAGATAACAATGCGTCATTAACATCATTGATGGCTTCTCTTTCCATCAGGAAAGCCATCTCTTTGTTTGCTATCTAAAGATATTGAAAAAACATAATGACGTGCTATTCATTTTAAAAAAAATATACTTAAAACAGGAGATTCACCTTAGGGAACAGTAAGTCTAAGGCAGCCGCCCTCTGATGGCGATCTGCAGGTACGAACAGCCCCGGTACGTTGCCAACGCTGAGCTCCTCTGACAAGAATTTCTTCGGTTCACCCTCTTCGGTTTCAATTCCATCACCAAACAGAGCTTGTCTTGTCAATACTGCAAAGTTAAATAGTACTTGAAAATTCTCCGTGTAAGTCTGAGTTTTTTAAGACAAATATGTTATCAGCATTCTTTGAAGACAGTTCATAAAAGGTGATTTGTCGTTCGAAGAATACTTACACGTTTTGTTACCCTTGTAATCAGAAATGGGTAACTTTCTAAGACAGTCGTACCACAGCTGTCTTACAACATAAGTATATACTTACCGATAATTTAGTAAGGCCTAGTATAAAGGACGCCTATTAGTTCGATTGGGTATGGGTATCTATTTTAAACAAATATTAATCTTTATAAAACAAAAATCAAAATACTCAAAATTCAATGGAAAGGATAATCTCTCTATTTTTATTGGAAGGCGCTACATTCAAAAATTATTTATTATACTTTTCACCGCCTCGTTGGTCGAGTGACTGCCCTGCCCTGACAGCCCTGACTACGCAATCGACGGGAATAGGCTTTTATCCCCGACGGACACACACACACACATATATATATATATATATATATATATATATATATATATATATATATATATATATATATATATATATATATATATATATATATATATATATATATATATATATATATATATATATATATATATATATATATATATATATATTAAAATTTTATTGTATAAAAACAGTTTTATTTTTATAAACAAACCAAAACGTATAACATTTACTGCTTACACGGATACTAAACATTCTTTACACGAACAACATATACATCAACAGACACTCATATCACCTCACAAAATCTCACAATCACACTATAACTTATATTATTTTATAACAATAATTGTATTACTAAAATTAGCCTATAGTTTTCTACGAATTTTATTGTATAAAAGTAGTTTTATCTTTAAATATAAACTAAAAAGCATTACACTTACTTCTTACACGGATATAAAACACTCCTTACACAAACATCAATCATTCACAATACCACAAAAAATCCTAACACCTCTTACACATACATCAAATCAAACTTCATTCAAAATGTCGCCATTGTTTATAATCTTGCTACTTCCGACTCTGTTACTTGTTCCAAACTTAAGTTACCCAAAAGCACCTTGTTTATTTAAATATTATAAACATGATTGATATTAACACACTTGAATCTATCAACTTAGGTTTGGACTCCGTCTCGGTAGCAAACACAATTACATGCGACATTGATGAAGTTAAAAAACATATTCAGTCAAATAATAACACACCCCTTAATCTAATTTCACAGAATATAAGAAGTATAAATTGCAATTTAAACAACTTTAGTACCTATTTACAAAGATCTAAAATGCATTGGGATATAATTGTTCTAACAGAGTGCTGGTTATCAAATACAAACAGAATACAGAGCCTTGACGGTTATAATCATATAACTACCAGTGTACATAATACACAAAATGAAGGCGTTGTTATATATTATAAGTTTTTAAATATTTCGTTTGAAGAGCCCCAAATAAGTGGCTCAAACTGTCTAATTGTCAAATTCAACAATGAAACATGTATAATTGCCATTTATCGACCTCCTAGTCAACGTAACATTACTAACTTTATTAACGACCTAAATTCTAGTTTATCTAAATTAAAAAAATATAAAAACATAATAATTTGCGGTGACATTAACATAGATATATCAACAAATACTACTGATTCACGTTCATATGACTATCTCAACCTTATGTCCAGCCATGGCCTGCTACCTGGTCACACGCAACCTACTAGGCTACAAGCGTGTTTAGACCACATGATATTAAAAACAAAAGTAAATCCCACCTGTTTTGTTATAGAATCTTCCATAACTGATCATGAATGTGTAGCCTTAAGTATAAATTTAAACAAAACCCTACATAGTCAAAGTAAAATAAATAAAAAAATTAATCTCAAAATCCTCGATACCTGCATTAATAACATGACATTCCAGTCAATTTTATCAAGCTGTGATGTAAATATTGCAACCGATCTCTTAGTAAATCAACTTAATAAGGCAATTGAGACTAGTGCGGATATTTTAAATACACCCAAAAGGAAAAAAATATATAAACCCTGGATTACAACCGCTATTTTACGCTGCTTGAAAAATAGGGATAATTTGTATAAAAAACTAAAAAATAATCCTGGAAATGACACACTAAAACTCACGTATACCAGATACAGGAATTTTTGCTCTTCTCTCATAAAAAAAACGAAACAAAATTTTGAAAAACAGGAGATCGAGAGCGCTAAAGATGATAAGAAAAAGCTTTGGAATGTTATTAAAAATATCACCTGCCAGAATAATCCAGTTAATTATTCAGAATGCTTAATAAATCCAGATTATCCGCAAAATAGTGTTAATGACATAAATATATTTTTCGCCAATGTAGGGAAACAATTAGCAGAACAAAATACTTCTATCACAGCTACAGATACTAACACCGATGACAACCATCATTTGCCACCCTGTAACTCGTTTGCACTTCTACCTACTGACGAAACTGAGGTAAGTAACATAATAAAAGGATTGAAAAACAACTGTACTGCTGGAATAGATCAGATTCCTTCCAATATAATAAAGAAATACGTCGATTTTCTCACGACTCCTATTACTCACATTTGTAATCTAGCTATGCAATCTGGAGTGTTCCCGCGTGCCTTTAAGACTGCAATTATAAAACCCATTTACAAAAGTGGGGATAAAGACTGTGTAAATAACTACAGACCTATATCTATTCTACCTGTACTTTCAAAAATTTTGGAACGGATTATGAATAATCGCTTAATTAATTATTTAGAGACCAATCAATTAATATCAGATAACCAATATGGTTTTCGTTCTGGTAAATCTACAAGCGAAGCTGTTGACTCTCTAATTAATTCGATTGTTCATAGTCTAGACCAAAAGAAAAAATGCTTAGCTATATTTTTAGATTTAGCCAAAGCCTTTGACACAGTTTCTATCCCACACTTACTATATAAGCTGGAGAAGATTGGAGTAAGAGGACTCACACTCAAACTCTTTGAAAGCTACTTATCTGAAAGAAAACAGCGGGTTAAGATAGGGGAGTATACAAGTGATGCCGAAATGGTAACTTTTGGAATTCCTCAAGGTAGCATTCTGGGCCCGACATTATTTATTATCTACATAAATGAGCTTTGTATGATGAAACTCCAACATGGCAAAATATACTGTTTCGCAGACGACACTTCTCTGTTTTATTCTGGCAACAGTTGGGAAGAAGTATATAGTAAAGCACAAATTGGATTTACAAAAGTTTGTAAATGGCTTAATAAAAATGTTTTAACTATTAACACCGCAAAAACAAAGTATATTGCTTTTACTACACGTAAAAATAAAAGCCCTCCATCATCCCTTTCCATTAAAGCACATATATTATGCAATTCTCCATGTACAGATTCCTGCTGCTGTCTACCTATAGGAAAAGTTGAAAACATAAAATATTTAGGAGTTACATTAGATCAAACACTAAGTTTCAAACTGCATACACATATCATTGTTTCACGATTACGTAAACTTATATATATTTTTAAGAATTTAAAACATATAGCTAACATAAAATTAATTAAAATGGTTTACTTTGCCCTTTGTCATTCTATTATAGAATACTGTATAACCGCATGGGGTGGAGCAGCTAAAACTACCATCTTAAAAATTGAAAGGGCCCAGAGAGCTATCTTAAAAGTAGCTGCCGGATTACCTTTCCAATTCTCAACCAAAGAACTATACAAAAAATGGGATATCCTTACTATTAGACAAACATTTATTTTAAAAATTATAACTAAACAACACTCACATTTAGACTACAACCCCTCACAAGTTTTAAATAAAAGGAAAAAATCAATAATTTGCCATATTTTACCATTACATACTAGGCTAGCGCAAAAGTTCCTTTGTTTCCTAGGCCCATATATTTATAATAAAGTAAATAAAGAACTAAATATATATCCTTTGTGCAAATATCAATGTAAAGAGAGAACTGCTCAATGGCTCAAAACCTTATCTTATGATGATACAGAGAAACTATTATACATTATAAAATAAGCCGCCATGACACCTCTATAATTAAATCATCTATTATCAATTTACCCTACTTTCATTGCACCACTACATATTATATACTTATTACAGTTTACACACTCACCACAAACTACACTTTACATCACATACAATCGTTCATACAACAAACTGCTAGTAGTATCTAAGTTATACGTTTACTTTGCCTTACTCTATACATATAAATTTAAGTTTTTTTTTTTGTTAAAATTCAAATTTGTATTTTGTATCCACTATGTGAGGGCATTGGTGACTTGTGTCACAGGTACTTATTGAACCTACTTCAGGCACCAAGTTTCTCACAAAAATGGCAAAATAAATTTACCAAGATATTAATTAATTTAATCTAAAAGATGTACCGCTTTTGTGATGAAATAAATAAATAAATAAAAAAAAAAAAATATATATATATATATATATATATATATATATATATATATATATGTATATGTATATGTGTGTGTGTATTTCTATGTATTAGTACCGTTGACTAACACCCATAACACAAGCAAGTATTTGCTTACTTTGGGGTTAGATCAGTAAGTGTAATTTGTCCCGTGAATATTTATTTATTTATTATTACCCTCTACTTGGGATGAATCCAACGAACCCTCATATGGTAAAATCCACGGAATTATTATAAAGGTAAAATCGTGTCGTGCCGAGCAATGGACATATATAATATTTTTTTATAATTTTTAAAATCTGTAGACGTCTTCCCCACCATTGAAATAAAGAAACATCATATAAGTATTTTTTTATTTTCCTATCATTTAATCTACATAATCCAATTATTCCTCTCGAGTAAACCCCTATTTAGCATATTAGGTATGCCAAATTGGCTACATCCTCTACTATAACTAATATCTCGTATCTTGCATATACAAGTCGCCTCTGTGGTCTAGTGGTCCAGCCCAACGCTGGACCACTGGTTTCCTACGCGCAGACAATTTGGTTCACCAAGATTCACCGTTTTATATCTTTTTATATTATTCTGTCGCCTCTGTGGTCTAGTGGTTCAGTGTTGGCGTTGACCACATGAAGTCCCGGGCTCGATTCCCGGGTCGGGCACATAAAAAAGTGTTTTTTCAGTTTTCTGATAAACACAGTCGCCCGGGATTGGAAAGTGCCTGGTTGGCGATAGGCTTGCCACCTATCACATTGTGGGACCAAGTATCTTCGGCTAATCGTGGGTGCACGTGTTGTACCTTTGCCTCGCCCTTCGGGGATACGGGCGTGAAGCTACTATTTGCATATACAAATAGTTTCATGGCTATAATATTGATAATAATTGACAATATATATAAAAATATATCGATATTAAATAATACATTTGATAGATTATAATATTTAATTTCTAATATTACTATCAGTCCTCGGTAGTATAGTGGTAAGTATCCCCGCCTGTCACGCGGGAGACCGGGGTTCGATTCCCCGCCGGGGAGACGATTTTTAGGTTTTTCTTAAGTTTAAATTTTTAATTTTAACCTTTTAAACAATAAATTATACAAATTTTTAAACGTTTTTCTTGCTTTCCGCGATGATAGTATAAAGGAAGTTACTGATTTTGCCTCGATTTCTGAGTCTTGTTTTCACCAGATCTCCATGTTTTGAGGTTCTAGGAACTTTTCCGACTATCTTCACGATGACATCAGTATGTCTGTATGTGTGCGGGTGTGTAAGTGTGTGTGTATGTATGTGTATGTAAACGTCTCATAACTTTTGAACGGCTTGAACGAACGAGACGAGATTGGTGGGGTTCAATTGGGTTCCGCCAAAACTATCCTAGAAGATTTTGAGAAGTGTAAAAAAACTCAAAAAATATACTTATCGGTACAACGTTTTTTTTTAAATAAGTTTCAGATTAATGTACTAATTCAATACAAAACCGAATCAGCTTGTTCTTAAAAATCTGTGTCCTATGCCGCAAACTGCATCAAAGTTCGAGAGTTATGGTTGTCGGAAAATTTTGAAAAATGTGTTTTTTCGATATATTTTCGAGATTTTTCATCCAATCATTTTTTGACCTTCTCAAATATAAAAATAATATATACTACTAAATAAATAGTACTTAAAAAAAGAAACAAACCAAGTTTTCAAAAGGTATAATTTTTCAAATATTAAAATTATGTTTAATTAGTCTTACTTCAGAGTTTTAAAATAACTTTCAGGCTAATATATCAATATGCTCGAAAATCTAATTACTTATTCTTCTTAAGGAATTGGGTCAATTGCCGTAAATTGGATCATTATTTTAATTAATTACCGTAAATTGGAAGTAAATTGGATATAAAATCGGATAAATTAAAAAATTGGAAGTAAATTGAATCACGTTCGGGATTTATCATTGACAAAAAAATGTTTAAAAAGCGTTTTTACTACATTACTACAACATTTTTTATCCAATCGATTTTGTGGCTAACATTTCAGAGCTAACAAAATTACTTCGAATGCTGTATGAAAAATAAAATTGATCATTTTGTTCAAAATATATAATTTTTCAAAAATTTTAATACTGTTATCTTTTCAAATTTTTTAACTCTGAGCTCAAAAAATCTACCTTTATATACATTTAAACACTAAATATCTTACTTTATAGGGAGGTAGGAGAAGGGGGTTTCAGGAATGAGCTGTAGGGTCAATCAGCTTACATATTTTTCTAAAACAAAAGCCCTTGTTACCTAGTAGGTAGGTAATAGTAATTTAACAATATTTAAAGCATCGTGCGTGTAGGTAGTACCTACATGTACGATGCCTTAAATATTGTTAATTCGTCTGAGGAATGGATTAACAAGATGGAATATTTAGCATTGCGTACATTAACGATAGCACAACATTTAACATACATACCTTCACGCCAGATACCATACCTGATAGGCAAGGAGAACCGAGTGTCATATATCACGATCCTTGCAGATATGTGTTGTTTCCTTCAAATTCAGTGCTCTTCTCATGCAAACATGCCGGTTGTGTAATCTCTTATTTTACCACACTTTGAAATGTAGTAAGGAAAACGTCGACTTTGTTTTTTACATAAAATTAACATATAATTATAAATGTAATTAAATGATTATTACGCTGGTTTCCTACGCGCAGACAATTTGGTTCACCAAGATTCACCGTTTTATATCTTTTTATATTATTCTGTCGCCTCTGTGGTCTAGTGGTTCAGCGTTGGCGTTGACCACATGAGGTCCCGGGTTCGATTCCCGGGTCGGGCACATAAAAAAAGTGTTTTTTCAGTTTTCTGAGAAACACAAAGTTGACCGGGATTGGAAAGTGCCTGGTTGGCGATGGGTTTACCACCTATCACATTTGTGGGACCAAGTATCTTCGGCTAATCGTGGGTGCACTTGTTGTACCTTTGCTTACCCCTTCGGGGATATGGGCGTGAAGATAATACTATATTATTATAATACTAGCTGACCCGTGCGAAGATTTCGCACGACGCCATCTAGCGTTTTCCAAGTATAAAAAAAACTATTAAGATGTTGGATGTTTTTATATTTTTAAGATTTTAAGATTAAGATTTTAATAAGAGCGCCAGCTGTGGCTGGCGCTCTTATTGTATAATGCCCTTATGATAAAAATTTTATTTAATTAATTTTTATATAAACAAACATTTTTTTTTTGATTTTTTTCATATTTTTCGCTCAAAGTAGAAAACATAAGCTTTAACTGTTTTTTTGGTAAGGTAGTTAAAGAGATCGAGCCACTTCAGGAAAAAACACTTTTAGAAATAATATATATGATAAGATACCCCATGTTGGTCCGGGCCCCTTTGATGAATAGACGATGGTCTATTCATCGAAGGGGCCCGGACCAACATGGGGTATCTTATCATATATATTATTTCTAAAACTGTTTTTTTACAAACGACATATCTGTCGTTCTGCCAGGCAGTTTATAAAATGTGAACTATTGGTTACACGTGTCACTGACATCATTACTACTAGTCGGTAGAGCTCTGCAACGTCCCGCCCTGGTATATGATACAACTGCCTTATTATTGATTCCTGCTTTTACAGCTTCAATGCTTATGATACTTCATGACATAGTACCTGGATGACCGCTTTGCTCGGTATTTTATTTTGGTAAAAAACAGTAAAAATTAATTTCCGAGATTCAGATTATATATTTATATTTAAATATTTAAATACTAGCTGTTGCCAGCGACTTCGTCTTCGCGGAATTCGTTTACTCTGCACAGCACCTCCCCCGTAGGTGATAGCGTGATAATATATCGCCTATAGGTTGACCCGACCTGTCAGTAATATTCATGCAAAATTTGAAGTAAATTCATGCAGTACTTTTTGAGTTTACCCCGGACATACATACAGACAAACAGACAAACATATAAATAGACAAACAAACAAACAGACAAAAATTTTAAAAAATATTTTTGGCTTCGATATCGATTGTAGATCACGCCCCAAGTATTCTTTTAAAAAAATATTCAATGTACAGTTTTGACTTTCCTACGATTTTATTATATGTATAGATATAGATATTATACAAGATTTGCTCGTTTAAAGGTACTTATAATATATAATAATTAATATTATAATAAGATTTAAAAAAATCTATAGTTTTTCTTTAGTTTCTATGTAGTATGTAAAAATTCTAGTTTGCTATCTTATGATATAAAAATACTTTTATAGGCGATGATTAATACCATTTCCATCAAGAAAGCAATTAGATTATTTGCATAAAAACAAGAAAAGTTATTACATATTAAAAATAACTATATTTGAAGTAAATTACCGATGATATTTCCTTCTCTATCCGGGTGCTTTTTCAAGAGGAGCGCGAGCGATGGTCTTTCCACAAGCGCTGCAATTGCTTCGCTAGTCTCCAGCGCCGGGTCTTCGATCGCCAGAATTCTGGCATTTTCTTTGCCAACCACTAGGGGGCATTTGTCCGCTATAGTTATTCCTGATAAAAGGAAACAGAACTGATCATCTTTCTTCAGTGCTTATTTTTATTAAAATCACAGTTGTACCGGATTTAGTACTTGAAGTGTTTTTTCTTTAAATAGTGAAACCAGTGCAAGTGTGTTATTGCAAAACGTGACGGTGATAAGCAGTAATTTGCCTGCCTGGCCATGTCGCGGAACACGATCGAGACGCTGCAGACCTCCACCGTCTAGTTCGCGATGGTAATCAAGAATTACTAAGTCAGTTTTATGAGAGCTCGAGATTGTTTTATGTATTTATTTATCTATACATCCGTTTATCTGACCGACAGAACGACTGTCACTGTCCCTGTCCCTTCACCTGTCACTGTCCCTGTCCCTGCACCTGTCCCTGTCCCTGTCCCTGCACCTGTCCCTGTCCCTGCACCTGTCCCTGTCCCTGAACCTGTCACTGTCCCTGTCCCTGTCCCTGCACCTGTCACTGTCCCTGTCCCTGCACCTGTCCCTGTCCCTGCACCTGTCCCTGTCCCTGCACTTGTCTCTGGCCCTGTCCCTGTCCCTACACCTGTCCCTGTCCCTGCACCTGTCTCTGTCCCTGCACCTGTCCCTGTTCCTGCACCTGTCACTATCCCTGTCCCTGTCCCTGTCCCTGCACCTGTCTCTGTCCCTGCACCTGTCCCTGTCCCTGCACCTGTCACTGTCCCTGCACCTGTCCCTGTCCCTGTCCCTGTCCCTGCACGTGTCTCTGTCCCTACACCTGTCCCTGTCCCTGCACCTGTCACTGTCCCTGCACCTGTCCCTGTCCCTGTCCCTGCACCTGTCCCTGTCCCTGTCCCTGCATCTGTCCCTGCACCTGTCTCTGTCCCTGTCCCTGTCCTTGCACCTGTCACTGTCCCTGTCCCTACACCTGTCCCTGTCCCTGCACCTGTCCCTGTCCCTGTCCCTGTCCCTGCACCTGTCTCTGTCCCTGTCCCTGTCCTTGCACCTGTCACTGTCCCTGTCCCTGCACCTGTCCCTGTTCCTGCACCTGTCCCTGTACCTGCACCTGTCCCTGCCCCTGTCCCTGCACCTGTCACTGTCACTGTTCCTGTCCCTGTCCCTGTCCCTTCACCTGACCCTGTCCCTGTCCCTGCACCTGTCTCTGTCCCTGTCCCTGTTCCTGCACCTGTCCCTGTCCATGTCCCTGTTCCTGCACCTGTCCCTGTCCATGTCTCTGATCGTGTCCCTGTACTAGTCCCTTGTAACATTTACGTTCTATAAATTCTATTTTATACCTCGATATCATACTCCATTGGTCCACAGGTTACGGTGATTATATAAAACCTAAAAAAACGTTAGCTCGTAGCTCAAACTCAATATTCTATTCCAGCACGTCGTATACATGTTCTATGACACGAAGTACAAATAGCGCATTCAGATTCAAAGTTGAAGTTGACCATAATTGAAGTTCTTGGTTATTCGGAAAAAATGTCCAGGCATACCCACCTAAAGGTTCAAGTGCGTCAGTGATCTTCCGTAAATGCTTCTGTGCGTGCGGCAGCACTAACGCGGGGCACACGTCCGCGTAGTGCGCCTCGAGGCTCACCGCCCGCGCCTCGCGCCTCGCCTCGCGCGCCGCCCGCAATGCCGCCGCTTCTTTCTCACGTCTCTGTTGTTGTAGTCGCTCTAATTCTAGAGCTGCTTCCTATTCATAAATCCACACTCATGACACACATAAATGCAAAATTCTCTGTAACGGTGTAACGGCTACCGCTGAAACGAAATTTGGCAAAAAGATATCTGAAGACCCCGTGGTCAAATTTAGATTTTTTTAGAAAATCATCCCCTAGAGGGTTGAAATAGGGGATAACATTTCCATGAAATATTATATTGATGATATGATTTCTCTACTTACGGAGGAAACTGTGCTGTGGACAAATTACATGACTTGATCTAACTCCATATTAAGCAAAATTTAATTGCTTATAATATAAGTGTTAGCCAATTGTACCTACTAATATATAGAAATACATACATCAATACGGAAATATATGTTTTGCCAAATTTTCACTCCACCTCTGTGGTCTAGTGGTCAGGTATCGGTGTTGACCACGTGAGATCCTGGGTTCGATTCCTGGCTCGGGCAATTCAAAAATGTGTTTTTTCAGTTTTCTGATAAAAACAACAGGCTTGCCACTTATCCACCTTGCCACATTTGTGGGACCAAGTATCTTCGGCTAATCGTGGGTGCACTTGTTGTGCCTCTGCCTATCTCTTCGGGGATATGGGCGTGAAGATCCTTTTTCACTTCACGTGAAAAAGGTTACAAAATATAAATTTTGTACCCCTTTTTAAGAGAATTAGGCGAAGTGAAAATTTGGCAAAATTAGTCTGTTGTCAGATATGGAAGAGATTTTATTGTTAAGTGTACGATCAAATTTCGATCAGAAGGCAATCGCTATTATTTGAAGAACATCAGAAAAACATTTATGCTCCTTACAGAAGTTAAAAATCCACCATTTGTTTTATCATAATTAACATTTTAAGTCTATTATTATCTTAATATATACAACAGCAGATAGCTAGGTAAATAAATGGGGGGGGCAGCTGCCTTTCCCTGCCCTCCTCCTCCCTGGGTACGCCCATGTTAATCTACTGTTTGGTCCAACTTAAAAATAGGATAGTTTTTCCTTTAATTACCTCCTCCCCTCAAGTAATTTGTGTAAGTTCAATACAAGTAATTTGTATGGCAGAACAACGTTTGCCGGGCCTGCTAGTTTTATTATAAATCATAATATTAACATTTTAATAATAATATTTCTCTATGATTTAACTATTGCAGTGACTGTACCTATCTTGTTTCCTCGTCGACTCGAGCCGATTTCATCCGAAAGAGCGTTACAAATTTTGTAACTCTCTCAAAAACAAAGAGTGAATATTTTATATTTTGAAGTAGTTTTCCTATGGTGGAGGTGTCTATAGGCGATGGTTGTCTCTTTCTATTAGAAGAGTCATCTGCTTGTTTGCTGTCTTATGATATAAAAAAAAATATTTTCGCCTTACAGAGAAAATGGGCAGGGGAAACAAAGGTTAACTTTAAACTAAATTTTTTCGGGGGTAAATTATTTCCATAAACTACAGTACTATTAACCTGCTCCGGTGGTGTGAGTTCATGAGGTGCTCTTTGTGGGCGCTCTCTCTCTCCTCGCTGGGCTGCCTCTTCATTCCGTAGCTCTTCTTCAATGGTGCGAGCAAGCCGAGGAGCGTCCGCACCAAATATCACGTTCAGCAACTGTCCTGCCTGCATTAATGTGAGCTATAATAACTCTGTCTCTAACTCAACGAAGAAAACTATTTGATTTTAAAATTTCCGCGGCCTTTCCCGTGTGCCTTTGCGATGCCACTGAAAGAGAAAAATGAAAGAGCAGTCTAAGGAATGACACAAACTCAAAGTAGGCCTGAAAACTAAAAAAAAAACAGCGACACAGCTATTCACACTCGTCCACCACGTCAGTAGCAAGCACAACCGATGATTACAAACTGACCGCCATCTTGATGTTATGAAACGATTCTTTTCTGATATTAATAAACAAGTAGACCTTTTTGTCGTGTAAACAAAAAAGGATACAAATATCCTGATATTAATTAACAAGAATATCACTCCTGATATTTTATTAGGTGGTAGAGTTCAGCATTGTCTTCACCGGGTCTGGCACCCCGCTTTAGGTACCTATTCCTGTCGGAATAGCGTCAGTGCTTGTCATTCTCATGTTCCGGTTTGGGGGATAAGGTAGCCGGTAAACTTATGCATGTGTCATTCCAACACTGCCACATGAATAACATCGCCTCATTAACATCTTCGGTGTCTTTAAGCGGTGGTTATCTTTTTCATCGGAAGAACCGGCTGTTTATTATCGTATGAAATAAAATAAAAAAAATTGGGAACTTTAGCCGCCACGAGATAGCAACGCCCCATTAACCTTTGGTGTCTGAAAGCGATGGTTGACTCTTTCCATCAGAAGACCCATTTGCTTGTTTGCTATCTTATAATATAAAAAAAATCTTGAACAAACAAATGGTTCGGTCTCTTGAATTTGATATACCAACAAAGATGTAAACTGATTCACGTGAAAGGGATAACAAATTGATTATTTCTTGCCAACGGGAAAGCAGTTTACGGTTGTATAAAAAGCTGGTGATGGAATTGTGTAACTTAGCGAACAGCCGGTGTGACAACGCCCGGTGCAACACATAGGTGAACCTACACGATAGTCAATAATATTTTTAAATTGGCCTGAATGCTGAGATCGCTTTGTGGTGATAGATAGGATCTACGTTCTACTTCGTTGTCCACCAGATTGGTCTTGGTTGAAGTCTGTGAATTCGTTGGAAGGGGAATATTTAGAAGCGACACTGACTTCAAAGTATACAGTTTATTCAAGATTGGAAAAAGCTAGCGGTAATTTTGGTTTAATAAGGGGTGACATGACGCAAGAGATCTCGTTACGTAGAACTTCCGCGAGCGGTCAGTGGCGGTCACAGAAGGTGAAATTTCTACTAGAATGTATCTATTTTCTTTACAAGAACATGATAGTGACAAGCACTGACGCCTTTATAGTAGACAATTGTAAATTGTTGGTTCATGACCAGGTAAGGCGTTGCAGAAATCTACCACATACAACTTCCAATTCGTCGACTTATAGCATTTCGTTTATTATTGTAAAAAGTAAAACTAACTTAAATGATAGTACGTACTTGTATATATCTATCACAGGTCGATCTCTGTGATATCTACATATTTTTACGTCAAATCTCTTTAGGGCATACAAAGTAAATACAAGCTGATTGTCACAATCTACATAAAGTTACTTCGCGAAAAAAAAATGCGAAATCCACGTTCAAAACCCTCTCCACACACAACTACCACCGCCTTACCTATTCACACACATTACACATTACTACTAGGTGGAAAGTTCTCAACGTCTCAACCAAATTTGGTACCACCGCCATTCTCATTTCTGCCGCAATAGCACCGATGATAGTCGGTCACGTTTTGGTTTGGAGATTAATCAGTAAACTTAAGCACGTGGCATTCCAAACCTGCCACATGAAAGCATTATCTCATTAACATCTTCGGTGTCTTTAGGCGTATTGTTATCGTATGAAATAAAAAAAATTGGGAACTTTAGCCAACATTTTTAATCCTGGAATATTACACTCTGTGTCTATTTATGGGATCCTGAGTAAATAAACAACACGATTAAAGTGTGTTGAAAGAACTGTTTGATCAATATCTACATTGGTGCCATCACCGAGGAACACATGATGAGTACGTCGTTCTAAATCAAACTTGTATCACATACGTGCAGTAGACAGCAGACACACACATAGACACGAACTCCTCAGCGATATCGTCGAATACTGACACCGTGTTTTATGAGTTATGACATGTATTATTTGGACCAATAAACATAAAATATATCGTTACAGTTTTGTATATTATCCTGCATGGTTTAAGAGGCTTTAGAAATTAAAATCAGTAAATGAAATAGAAGCTTTGTTAACAATAATTCTGAGTTTTTATGTGCACCAAAAACCCTACTTAAAATTACACGCATTATAATATTTATTTTGGTGCAGCATAAAAATGTAAAAGAAATGCCGAAAAGCTGCTCGACCAATTTTCAATCTTCTGTATCTCTGGAACCTTAGATTTCCATCAAATTTATAAGAGACAGATAAGAAGACCCATACAAAAAAGCTTTTTCCAATTCGTTTATTAATAACCGAGTTCTGAGGTAATAAACGTAAAACATATAGCCAAATTCTCTTATTAGCGAAATTAGTAAAAATTTATATTCATCTATATATATAAAAATTAATTGCTGTTCGTTAGTCTTGCTCAAACTCGAGAACGGCTGAACCGATTTGGCTAATTTTGGTTTTGAATTAATTGTCGAAGTCCAGGGAAGGTTTGAAAGGTGAGATAATATTATATAAAAAAATAAGAGTAGTTAAAAAGGCAGAACAACGTTTGCCGTCTATATATTATATCAAAATCAATGCCACTTTTCGTTGTAATTTTATAACTCAAGAACGGGCTCACCTATCCAAACCAAATGTTTAGGCTTTGCTTGGACTATTTAGTAGATTATTTGTGTATAAATAAACCTGTTTGAGCTTACGCGCTGACAAGCGCTCATTTTATTGCATCGACTATAATAATATCATATTATAGAACGTAATAATAACGATACGTAAGAATTAATGCGACAGGATGACCGCTAACTTAAGTACACGATCGAATGTGTTTATTAATGAGACTGTGAATTAATATAAGGTTAATTATTTTTGAGGGTATCGATTTTTTACTACATGTTACGAGTTACGAACCCAAATACAATAACATAATATTTAAAATTACCGCTAAAAACATCCAAGTTGGCTCGCTGCGATTCCGAAATCTTTTTAAGCACTCTATTGTATCCGCCTTTGCCTGCAACAAAAATAGAAAATAATCTGAATTGCATTTCAAGGAACATAATATTTATTGTATTGAAAATTAAATACTCTCAAATCCGGCTGACGCTGTAGGCCTGAGACCACACTTCCCGCTGAGGTATTTGAAGCTCAAAGAAGTAAAAAAAATACCTAGACATAGATTTTTGAACATTTAAAGTTTAAAAAATATTGGTTACAATGATTTTTGAGTTTTCTGACCTCAAAAATTTAAAGTTTGATAAAGTCAACACTATTTTAATTTTTGAAAAGTTCTAACTTTTAAACTATTGAACGCAATGTTGTTTTAAAGCTGAAAAACTCAGTCATGTCGAAATAAATTGGTAAATATCGTGTCGAGCCACGCGCAATGTAGGGTTCCGAAGTTGCCTATCGTAATAATATATAATAATAAATGTGGACTAAGAAATGGGCTTTTATCGTTTCATATCATCGACTGGTTTATACCGGCGGCGGTGAAAATTAGTCGGTCACCCCCCCCTCGCCGGTCGCCAAACCGCGTGGCATTTTTAGTACTTTCCCATACATTTGTTTCAGACGCTAGACGCTTCACCGTTCGCGCCGCGCGAAAAATCGCGGGCGCGATTTCATTTCCCGTGGCCAGGCCATTACGCGGCAGAAATTCAGTTCTTACAGGCTGTCGTGGCGTCATGTCTTCTTATCTAATGTAGGTACTAGATGGGTAGTAGGCAAGTACGTACCTATGTTTTAATGAAATGAAATATCTTAACTAGGTGAGATGTTTCGGGGATGGCCTTCAAGGTAAACCGGTTCACAGATTTTTTTATTTGATTATGTCGTCTTATTTCTGTAACGATTAATAAACCCTACTAAAATCCCAAAAGATTCCGGTTCGTCTCCGGAAAAATATATTGTCCTTTCTATCGAAATGATCCAAAGCCAAACTAATATTATAAAGAGGAAAGTATAAACTAATATTATAAATTTGATTTTTTTGTTTGTTTGTTACGATTTAATTTAAAAACTACACATCCGATTTTAAAAATGTTTTCATTCTTAAAAAATGTTATCCAGGAGTGACATAGCATTTTTTATAATAAGATAGCAAACAAGTAGATGGGTCTCCTGATGGAAAGAGTCAACCATCGCTTATAGACACCAAAGATGTTAATGGTACGTTGCTATCTTTTGGCAAAGTCTCATGCATAAGTTTACCGGCTACCTTACCTTCCAAACCGGAATACGACAGTGACAAACACTGACGCTATTGCGGCAGGAAGAGGTAAGGCAGTGGTACCTGACCCAGGTGAAAGAATGCAGAACTCCACCACCTAGTAGCCACGATGGTAGTGACTCGCATAGCCAATCGGTCGCCTTTTACGACCTGCCTGGCAGAACAGCAGTTGGCCTATTATTCAAAGGAGCTCGGGACCAACACGGGGATTTTTTTAATCCCCGTGTTGGTCCCGATTTTTTTTAATGAGGAAAGGGAAGTAATGACTTTCGGTCATGCGAACGAAGTCGCGAGTAACTGCTAGTATATAACAAATCCTCATCAGTAGAAAAATATATTGTTATGACAGGAAAATGAAAAATTTTCCTTGTTGGTCCAAGCACCTTTTGGTAAATAAACGTTCCCCGTGTTGGTCCTGGGCTCCGTTGAATAATAGGCCAACTGCTGTTTGTCAGGCAGGTCGTAAAAGGCGACCGATTGGCTACGCGGGTCACTGCCATCGTGGCTACTAGGTGGTAGAGTTCTGCATTGTCTCACCCGGGTCTGGTACCACTGTCTTACATACTCCTGCCACAATAGCGTCAGTGCTTGTCGCTATCGTGTTCCGGTTTGGAGGGTAAGGTATCATAAAGATAGCAACGCCCCATTATCACTATTAGCACCATCTTCGGTGTCTATAAGAGATGGTCAACTTTTTCCATCAGAAGACCCATCTGCTTGTTTGCTATCTTATGATATAAAAAAAACCTTTCTACCAAGTTATCTAGCCAATATTGTCACTGTCTTCGTGACTAACAGGTGGTAAAGTTCCGCAAACTCTCACCCAGGCTCTATACTTCAGCTTTACTTATTCCTGCCGCAATAGCGTCAGAGTCTGTCACTGTCGCGTTCCGGTTTGAAAGGTAAGGTAGCTGGTAAACTAATGAATGTAGCAATTGAACCCGACATGCGAATGCAACGCACCATTAACATCTTTGATGTTTATAACAGAAAGCCATCTGCTTGTTTGCTATCGTAAGATATAAAAGTAATGAATGCGTGTTGTAACACTCGAGATTGTAATGTTTACCACGGCTAGATGTAGATTGTCCCCGCCTATTTCAACTTTAATCTTCTTCAAGTTGCCGACCATCCCGATGCACGGTCCACACCACTCAGTGTACACATCCACAACTGCAGCAAAGAACATAAGATCACTGTTTTATTCCATACGGATGTAAGAATTTTTAGTTAGATTTAGTTTTACAGAGATACAGGAGTTAGTCATCGATATATTTACCCCGTGTTCGTCCCGGACTCCTTTTAGGAATAGATCAACTTTCGTTCTGCCAGGCAGGTCGTAAAAGGCGACCGATTGGCTATACGAGTAACTAACATCTTGGCTACCAAGTGGTAGATTTCTGCATTGTCCCGCCCGGGTCTGGTACCACTATTCCTGCCGCAATAGCGTCAGTGTTTGTCACTGTCGTGTTTCGGGTTGGAGGGTAAAGTAGCCGGTAAACTTATGCATGTGGCATTGGACCTCGCCACAAGATAGCAACGCACCATTAACACCTTTGGTGTCTATAGTCGACGGTTGACTTTTTCCATCAGGAGACCCACCTGCTTGTTTACTATTTTTACTATTTTATACTATAAAAAATGTTATTCTATTCATGGCCAGTCAAGCTTAACTAGATCAACAAGGCAGTCGAATCAGAAGTTCAGTGTTAATTTTTCTCATCTGTTGATAAAAATAAAATGTCATCCCACCGGTTTTCCCTTATGGGGTAAGCAGGGTAAACCGAACCTCTAATAGACCACGGTTTAAAATAATTAATCTAATTAGAATACTCTTATATTACTTTCAGTAAAAATACGTACCAAGTAATCCATCCTTCTGCAGGAATTTGTTGAAGTCTTCATCAGTGTTGAGCTCGGCCTGTAACTGAACCTGCGCAGCCTTCTTGCCTGCGCCGGCCGCGGCGGCGGCGGCGGCGGCGTTGGCGACCGCGCTCGTGAGGGACATGCCCGCGAGTGCCGCGGGCCGCGCTGCGCGTGCCGTGCCTGCCACCCGTCGGGGTGGCAAACACGGCACGGGAGTCCGATAGAAATGCCATTTTTACCAATAATAAAATTCATTGCCTATATTTGACCGTCGTTGGTCGAGTGATTAACGACTATTAGGGTTCGAGTTTGATTTTCGACAGAGAAAAGCATTTGCGTGATAAACGTAGATATTTTTGATTTATGGGTTTGTGTGGATTAATTATGTTATGGTATTTATATATCTATTAGTGTCGTTGACCACCACTTAAAATACAAGCAAATAATTTGCTTACTTTGGGGTTATATCAAGTCGCGTAATCGTCTGGTTTCTTTCGATTCGTACTCATTGAATACCCATGCCACGGTCAGAGTGCTAAGTGTGAGTTTTTCTTTTCGCATTCGATCGTGAGCGCGTTTCGAGTTTACTAGGAATTTGTATGTGATTTGTACAGCGCCACCTAGTGGTAACCTGGTTTCTCACGTTTACCACTAGGTGGCGCTGTACAAATCACATACAAATTCTTAGTAAACTCCAAACGCGCTCACGATCGAATGCGATAAGAAAAACTCACACTTAGCACTCAGATACGAATAATTTTACCGATCGCTGATTGTACGTAGACAAATGAAGTCGCATATTTGTGGGATCATATATGCGGTCCACACTATGAACTTTGTTATCGCTTGAACAGAATGCTAAGTGTGAGTTTTTCTTTTCGCATTCGATCGTGAGCGCGTTTCGAGTTTACTAGGAATTTGTATGTGATTTGTACAGCGCCACCTAGTGGTAAACGTGAGAAACCAGTTTACCGCTAGATGGCGCTGTACAAATCACATACAAATTCCTAGTAAACTCCAAACGCGCTCACGATCTAATGCGAAAAGAAAAACTCACACTTAGCACTCAGAACACGTAAAGAATAATTTAAGAAATATTTATTTATCTTACTTAAATTTCGTTTGGGCTATATGAATTTATTTGTTTAAAAAAATCTACATTGAACCAAGTAAGTAATTTTTTCATAATACCTATAGGTCATATATTTAATGAATGACAATTCTTCACTATTGCTAGCTCTACGTCGAATGTCTAAAGCCTATTTGTAAAAATTACTACTTGTATCTAGTAAACGAAATAGATACGAGTTTAGATAATTCCAATGTTTTTACCAGAATTGCTATTACTATTGCGATAATACACATAATATTAATCGACTTCGAATAAATGGATAGGTTTTCAATTCAGTTGTATATTTTAAATTTCTTCGTCATTTAAATAATTAAACACAGTGTAAATGAAACAACCAACTTTCACGTCTGTATTCTGGAACCCGGAATAAAGTGTTGGTAAACCACCCACGAGTTGGCCCGGGCAACATTTCAAAAATATACCGACGATGATATAGGCGACCGATTGGCTATCGAGTCACTACCATCGTGGCTACTAGGTGGTAGAGTTCTGCATGGTCTCGCCCGGCTCTGGTACCACCGCCTTACCTGTTCCTGTCGCACAGCGTCCGGTTTGGAGGGTAAGGTAGTCGGTAAACTTATGCATGTAGCATTAGACCTCGCACAAGATAGCAACGTACCATTAACATCTTTGGTGTTTATAGGCGATGGTTGACTCTTTCCACCAGGAGACCCATCTGCTTGTTTGCTATCTTATGATTAAAAAAAAATATATACCATCTGCGGTTCTGCCAGATACATCATAAAAGGCGGCCAATTGTCTACTTATGTTACTACTCACTACTATGTGGTGGTACTAGGTCTACTAGGTGGTAAAGTTCCGCAACGTCTCCCCGGTTATACGGTAGCACCGCTTTACTTATTCCTGCCGCAATGTCGTCAAGGGTCAACGCTTGTCATTGTTGTTTTCCGTTTTGGAGGGTAAGATTATTTCTTATGCCCACATGCATCTGCATTATCGTCTCTCCATACGATGGTTTCTCACTCCATCAGGATAGCCATATGCTATATTATGATGAAAAGCTTTATATGGGATGAAACACAGGAAGAGTTTTCCAAATGGGTTGAGGCGTCTTTGGGGAACCTCTAACTATGTACCAAGTGGGGAACCTACTTAAAAATATCTGACGGATTGGGAACCTCCTCTTTTTTAATAAGTTAAAAAACTGGCTTTTATCTGTGGCTTCACTCGCGTTAAAATTTATTTTTCTATCACTAGGGAAAATGTCTTATTTTGACCACTACCTTACTACCCCTGACAATGTGTGTAAACGTGAAACAAACAAACAAACGCCCGTTCGCGTTTATTGTATCACTAGGTACCTAGGATTTTGATAACCACTCTTTACTTGATTGTGATATACCACGACTACTACTTGTTGAGCGTGTAACTAAAAATGTGTATTTTTGTGGACTATAAATAAAAGTCTTTATAGAGTATAACTGTTATTTTATTGCTGCGCATGATTGAGGTGCCGGCCGGCGAGTTACATACTGCCAGAAGTAAAGAGTGACTCTAGTAAGATTCAATATTACAAGCGTGGAGGAATGATGTAAACATGACACCGCAACATACTGAAAAAACATCCTGTACTTTTGGTAAGGTCCGGGTTACCCTTTGATTAGTGCGAATGCGAGTGTTTAATGCAGGTTCTTAGGATAAACCAAAAAACAGATAAAGTCAGCTGTTCATAAATGCGTGTGATTGGTAATCAGCGTAGTAAAAGTGAATAGACGCTGATTATTAATCAGCCGTACTAATCAACGACTGTCTACCCGTGTTTTATTCCCTAATACTAAGCACCTGTACTAAATACCCGCACTCGCACTAATCAATGTGTAACCGGGGCTTGGTACACAGTAGTGAAGTGGCCCTTATAATAATGGTGTAATTTTAATACATAGATGCAGAATTCCAGAGAATCAGAAATTGTTTCCTCCTGTGATTATTCGGGTTTTCTTAGAAAAATAGACCACTCTTGCAGTTCTGTCAGGCAGTTCATAGAACGCAAACGATTAGTTAAACCTTTCAGTATTATCGTGAATACTACGTGATAAAGTTTCGTGATAAATCTCTCGCTGGAGTTTGGTACCACCGCCTTACCTGTTTTTGCCGCAATAGCATCAATGCTTGCCACTATCTTGTTCTGGTTTAAGAAGAAAGGTAGCCGGTAAACTAATGTGGCATATAGAAAGTATCGCTCCTGAAGATAAGAGCCTACGCTTCACAATTTACAAGCATATAACAAAGTCGCCGCCGACGGCGACTTGCCTCATTGTTTCGGCCAGAAAGCACTCGAGACGCCGGTCAAGAGTCAGTCAAAATCCAGATGCCAATTTAGCTCCCACTCATCGTCAAGATACTACCCTAAGCAGTAAGCCGAGATTTGGTCTTAGCGCTCTTAGCGCACCTAATTAAACTCTGGTTTAGCACTCTTCTCGCCCGATACGCCCAGTATATATAACGACATCTAAAACTTAGTTTTCATACTATTTTCTCGAAAGAATACATTATTCAATGGTTAGATGTCACTTTCAAGTAAGCTCACGCTATCGTTTACAAAAGAATTTTCTTGAAAACCTTATTCATTTTTGTTTGTCTATAAGAGACTAGATGGCGCTTGAGGCAAATAAATATTTATAGTTTATACCCCAAAAATTTGTCACAAATTTTCTCTGTATGTACTACAAAAGAGTACGAACATGTTACATGTTACAAAAAACTATAGGTATTAGTAGCGACTAGCGTCGCTCTTTTTTAGGGCTTCGTAGCCAAATGACGAAAAACGGAAAGATTATTATTGTGTCATGTCCGTCTATCTATCCGTCTGTATGTCACAGTAATTTTACTCGGAGACTATGTGTGCTGTATGGTTGAAATATGAAATGAATCTACTTCGAGTAGTTATTAAAGATGGCGAACCTATGGTGCGGATATATACGTCATTGACGTTAAATAGGGATGAAACAATATACCGCATTATTGTGATATTATAAGATACTAAAGAACCCGATGGTTTCCCTATTGCTGGTGCGTTTGGGCACGTTCCTATGCTCGTAGCTCATCATGTGAGCCTTTAAAGTTTTATTACGGAATACGACCCAAGAGCAACAAAAATCCACAACTGTGCGATTCTCTAGGCACTTTTTACCACGCACTACTCCTCTGTGGAATCATTTACCGGCGGGTGTATTTCCGAACGGATACGACTTAGGGACCTTTAAGAAAAGAACATATTTCTTCTTAAAAGACCGGCAACGCAGCTGCAATACCTTTGTTAATGTGGCTGTCCATGGGCGGTGGTAATCACTTACTTATCACCTCCTGCTCGTTTGCTTTTTTTTCTATAAAAAAAACTAGAGCGCGCTATATGGCGCAAAGCGAGCTTTTGTCAGATTGATTAGGGTGATGGCGAGCAGGGCTTACTAACAGTTTAAAAAATACCGGTTGATAGAGATATTTACCGGTTTTTTTTAAAGTTTCGCTCGGAGCGCGTGTGAACGATGTGAACGCTTCATAAACCTATACAATAAATAAATAAATCTATACATATAATAATAAATAAATAAATATTCACGAGAAAAATTATTACACTTACTGACCTAACCTCAAAGTAAGCAAATTATTTTCTTGTGTTATGGGTGTTAGTCAACGATACTAATACATAGATATACATATACTATACTACATATAATACATATACTATACTAGAATATATTTAAAACACACCCAAACCCGGAAACACAAACATTTATGCTCATCACGCAAATGTTTGTCCCCGTCCAAGGGCGAATCCAGAGGGGGGTCATGGGGGACATGACCCCTCTCCCTAGGCAGGGATCTATGTATGGATTTATTACAATTAGATAAGGACTAGAGCCTATCTTCAATAAACCTTAAATATGTGACCCCCTGCCACGAAGGCTGGATCAGTCGTTGGTGTGGACCAACCTCGGGAGCGGCGCACATCAAAGAAATATTTTAAAAACTATTATAAACCGGTTCATTGATTCAAAGCCGTCCGGGCCGGGTCCGGGCTCCTTTCAAGAATCGACTCAGATTAAATGCAGTTCTGCCGGGAAGGTCATAAAAGGCGACCGACACGTGCCACCTACTTGGTAGTGGCTCGTATAACCAGTCGGTCGAAAGAACCCATTTATTTCGTAATTAACTTGGCGTACGCTTAATAATATGGTCAGTTTTCGTTGGTCATTTTATGAAATAGGTACAATTACATGAAATGGCAGACCACATCACGAAGTGATCAATTTTACGATCTGGCCACGACCTACGTATTGATATATTTAACTGATACCCGTATCACAAGCATATAATTTGCTTATTTTGGGATTTAGTTCGTGTTTATTTATTGGCTGCTCAACGTTGAATACCTATGCTCAGAGTCCGGACCAATACGAGAAATGAGAATTTTTTTATTCCAGTAATCCTAATACAACTCCGAACATTTCTACGTTAAAACTAAGTATTAATAATTTTCTACAGACTATTTTTTATAACATAAGATAGCAAATAAGCAGATGGCTCTCCTGATGGAAAAGGAAACCATCGCCTATAGACATCAAAGATGTTAATGGTGCGTTGTTATCCGTGTGACGGGTTGGAAAGGCCATATGCATAAGTCTACCGGCTTCCATAAGTTTGGAGTGTACAAAACCAGAATACCATAATACATTTAACGCTATTGCGGTAGGAATAGGTAAGGCAGTGGTAATAAATATCCGGTTGAGACGTTGCGAAACTCTACCATCTAGTAATTATGATGGCAGTGACACGTGTAGTCAATCGGTCGTCTTTTAGGACTTGCCTGGCGAAACGGCAGTTGGTCTATTCTTAAAAGAAGCCCGAACCAAGTCGGGGTAAATCTATTGTGAATTTAGGGTCAGAATTCAAGGCTCGCTCAAAGAGACGGTCATGTTAAACACATATTATTATAATTATTATAAAATTTATATCCATATTGCTTGTATATAAATTATAAAGCCTAAGGTTTAGTTGCCCTAAAGCATTATCCATCCATCCATCCATCCATCCATCCATCCATCCATTCATCCATCCATCCATTATCATACAGTCTAAACCAGAAGAGTTATACTAGCACTTGGTGGCAGGAATAGGTAGATGATGGTTCTGAGTGCAATGACTTCGGGTCACAAAACTCTGGGTGCTTATAATGGTTTGCTTTTGCATCAAACGACATTCATACTGGTACCATAAATGTCTGTATGTCTGTCTGTTTTGCTTTCACAGCTACGGCGGTTTCCATTGAACCGTTTATACTGAATCCCTGGAGGTAAATTTTGCTCTTCCAAAAATCAATCCTTAAGGATTTGAAATAGAAGATGAAAGTATGTATGAGAAACTATATTGATGAAATGATACTCGCGGTCGAAGCTGCGCGGGTCAATTAGTTTATTATAATTAGTATGCACGTGTTACAGCGGTGATATGAAAGTTTTTTAAACATGTTAATGTTTAAAAAACTTTCATAGATTTTCATAATTCATAACTAACATATTTTTTGTTGTAATGTTTTGTTTTGTGTAATTAGGCAAAACCTTTTGCACGATTATAAATCCCTTTCGAAACTTCACGTGCTTTTCTGGAGCTTTTTTATTCGACGAGTGAATCACTTCGTAATAACTCCCAATTAAAAAAGTGATGTGTTATTATAATCGTAATTATGATGTAAGGTCGCGTTCTTAATTTTTTTTAATATATTACGGAAATAAAGCAGATTGCTCTCCTAAGAGAGATAACCGTCGCTTATAGACATCATATTAACGATGTGGGATGGAATATAAAATTCATTAGTTTACCGGTTTTCTGGTCTTCAAATCGTAACGACAATAAAGAGCACTGACGGTATTGCGGTATGTGTAAGTTAAGGTGGTCCTATCAAATCTGCATAAGACGTTGCAATTCTCTGCCTAACAATAAAACTATTATATTATATCATACGATAGCGAAAAACCAGATGGTTCTCCTGATGATGAGTAACCATGGCCTATAAACACAAAGTATGTTAATGGTGCGTTGCTATAGCGGCCTCGTATTGCCACATGCATAAGTTCTCGCTCCGAAGTGAAACACAACAGTGACAGCATTGATGCCGACAGGATCAGGTAAGACGGTTGTAACATGCCCAATGACACGAAAACATCTTATCCCCATCTATTTATACTATCCATATTTATATTTACCATTGTTGTCAATAATGACGTCATCATCCTGCAATAACAGGTGCATAAATCACAGGTGCGCCACACGTATGGGCGGCAGGTATTTGTCGCCAAGCGCGGTTGCTAACATACGAGTGTGCCTTTATTTTGAAATTCCTGTCGTGGCAACTCCCTCGATGGGTACTAACTGCCAAGACCGCTATGAGACCTCCTCCGATAGATATATTTATTACAAAGTAGGTTCTAGACTTCTCTAGAATTCATTGTTTGACTTGACTGCCTCATGGTCTAACTAAGACATAGCCTATTCGGCTTAGATCATGAGGTATCGGGTACGATCCCCGGGTCGGACCAAAGTATTATATATAAATATTCACAGGAAAAATTAAACACTGATCTAACCCTAAAGTAAGCAAATTATTTGCTTGTGTGTGAACTTATGCATGTGGCATTAGACCTCGCACACAGGTTAGCAACGCACCATTAACATCTTTGGTGTCTATAGGCGATGTTTGACTCTTACCATCAGGAGATGCTGCTTGTGTGCTATCTTATGATATAAAAAAGTGTTATGGGTGTTAGTCAACGATACTGATACATAGAAATACATATATAAATACTGGAATATATTTAATAAACACCAAAACCCAGAAATGCAAAAATTTATGCTCATCAATCAACACACAAATGCTTGTCCCCGTCGGAGATCGAACCCAAGCCCCGCCGATTGTGTGGTTATGGTCGCTTATTGTGCACAAACTTACAGTTAAAAATACATACTTAGTGCGAACAATTTAAAGAATTTTACGGGAAACGAATTTTACGGGATCTTACCGCGATAAGTCAAAGACGTCTTCAACTAAATCCCGTTAATTCTTTATAATTCATTCATAATTCATTAAAAAAAGCCGCGAACGTTTTAAAGAACACATTATTTCTTCTGTGACCCTATTTTTTAAACGAGTAACCCAACTAATTTATTTATTAGTAACAATAAATGTCTTGTCAATATTTTGATAATAGTTAGGTATACGATATCATTGCAGAAGTTCTAATTATGATTGCGTGTTATATTAACAAACAGTCCGCAGTATCCGCAAAATGTCTATTTCGCATGACAATATCCAAATTTGGTTCCCTTTGTGCGCAATCGTAAATTATGCTCAATTTTATTTCCACGCTAATCAAGACTTTTTTAGCCAACCTTTTCCGCAATAAATTTAGACATAGCGACATGTTGAAACCTACTTTGATCGTTGAAACCTTGGCAAATAGTTTTGGAACTAAATAGGGATGGCGATGGCAAAGAAGATCGGCTTCCAAATCGGTTTCGATAGAATGTAATTTTGTAAATTAGGGGCTATTCATAAACAACGTCACACGAATTTCATGATTTTTTGACCCCACCCCCGTCCTTGCCACAGATTTGTGAGACCATCTCCCCCTACCTTGTGTGATGTCACATATTTTACAATTTTACGTTGGAAAAATGATCTCCTTCGATTATTTTTTATCTATAGAGGTATATTATATTTTAAAAAAATGTGATGTCACAAAATTTGGGACCCCCTTTCTACCCTTTGTCACACAATGTCACACTTCTTCGACCCCCTCCCTCCCCGTTAACTTGTGATTTAATTTAAGGATGACCCCTTATAAGAAAATCAAGATAAGCCCACTGAATTTCTTCCACCGGATTTTCTCAGTGTGCGGCCGCGTTCCGATCCGGTGGTAATTCTAAAAATATCGATTGTCAAAAGTGCACGTAGTCTGTTTTCTTGGAAATTAGTTGATAAAATGCGAACTTTAATAAAAAATTAGGTGCAAAAGTTCTGCAACAACCCAATAGTGTCAGTGCATGTAATTGTCGTGTGGCCGTTTGCAGGGTATGATAGCTGGTAAACTCATACATCGGCCACCCGAATGGCAGCGCACCAATAACGGAAAGTGTTTTTTTTTATATATAAACCAATAACGGAAAGGGAAAATTTGTTTGCTTTATTTATTTATTTTAAATCAATATAAATCCACAGCTTATTTCACAAAAAATAACTTAAAGTTGTATATAAACTTTGTTTAGGTAATGCTTATCACTTTCCATTAGTTAAGTCGTCTCTTTGTTTAGGTATAGTAAAGCGCTAATGCCCCCTGTAATCCTAACATAGTGTATTCAAATCCGGCTTTAACACTACTATGGTTGTATGATATAAACGAAACCATTGAGCCTTTTTGCATTAATTTAATAAATATATAATTTGTCATCATAATAGAAGGTATAGCGAGCATCAAGTTATAATTGGATTGAACCATTTATATTTAAAGGGGTCTTAAAAATTATACTGAATTTCGCTTAAATTTGTTACGCGAGTTAAGTTGTTTACATATTTGTAGCACATAAATAACATCTATTTAACATTATCTATTCGTAGGTCCATGATTTATGGTATAATTTACATTCACATAATTAACAGGCATTTAATATATCTATAATATAATTAACAGGTTTTGTTTTTTAGGAATCTGGCAAGTACTGTCTGATTGAAGTGGAAAATTTCGAAATGATTTTGGGTTTTTTGCTTATATTAGGAAAAAATGTTTTAAGTGTTTGAATTCGAATCTTTTAAAATCGACTGAGAAGAACACTTATCGCTTAACATTTGATCTACACACATCCCTATAACTAGAAATAGGAAGTGAAACTTTGTAGATTTTTTATAGTCTCGGTGCCATAAACTCACCTAATAAGTATTGAAAGTCTCAGTTGCTTAAGTTTATTTTCTTTAAAAACAGATTTTAAAAAAATAATTTCATTTTTATCGATCGTAAATACTAGATAATTATGTTTTGTAGACTATATTTAACTAAGATATTTTTAAGGTTCCGTACCCAAAGGGTACAAACGTAAACTTATTACTAAGACACCACTTTCTGAACTGCTGTCCGTCTGTCAATCACTAGGCTGTATCTCATGAACCTTGATAGCTAGACAGTTTAATTTCCACAGATGATGTATTTCTGCTGTCACTAAAACAAAATGTACTAAAAACAGATTGAAATAAATGTTCAATGGGTCTCCCGTACAACAAACGCGATTTTTGCCGTTTTTACATATAATGGTACGATCAACTTCGTGCGAAAGTCCGAATCGCCTTTGGCCTGTTTTTTTTTTAGATTTGATTTGTATCATAAAATATCAAGTATATAAGATCTTTATTGTCACCAATGCTATTATAAGTTAATGCCATAAATAAGTTTACGCTCTAAATATAATAAGTAGTTACTAACGCTATTGTAGACAATAGACAATGTAGAGTTCTGCATTGTCTCGCCCGGGTCTGGTACCACCGCCTTACCTATCCCTGTCGCAATAGTGTCAGTGATTGTCACTGTCGTGTTCCGGTTTGAAGGGTAAGGTAGCCGGTAAACTTATGCATGTGGCATTAGACCTCGCCACAAGATAGCAACGCACCATTAACATCTTTGGTGTCTATAGGCGATGGTTGACTCTTTCCATCAGGAGACCCATCTGCTTGTTTGCTATCTTATGATATAAAAAACAGACCGATCGCTAGTAAAGATAAATTGCGATAGTCATGAATATAACAAGTGTTTCTCTAATAACAGCTTTAATTACTTTAGTTTAATGAACGTGCTAACATTCAAACATCATTCGAACAATTGTCACCGAACTAAGGTGCTCGTAGTCACAGAACCAATAAAGCTTGCCAAGCGTCGTTCAATAAATACATCTTGTCAAACATAATTATTATACAAACGTGAAAGCCTCATGTCGACTCCTGATGTGTTCTGTAGCTCCGATAGGTGACACTCAGGCACTGATATCAATAAAGATTTTGATATCTCACTTGATTGGTATTACACATGTCTTCATTGGCTTGTTATATTTGATTCGTATTGAGATCTAATTGAAATATGTTCATATCTGTATCGTAATTAAATTGATTTTTGATTAATGCTTGTTATTTATTGCTTTGGTTTATATAATTAGGATTTTAATTTTCAGAATTTGTTACTAGTGTTGGTTTTGTATTTATTATTACCGTTTCCGCGTTCAGGGTAATCAGATGCAGATTTTTAGATTATAAATATTAGTAGAAGCAAAAAGCATTCTAAAGCTGTTGTAAATTTCATTTGTTCACACATTATTTGAGCTCATGGCATGCAATAGGTATAAAAATTAACTAATAAGTCTATAAAAATAATTACCTATTACATTTATGCTATTGCATTATGAATTTTAAAATAATTTCATTTTTTTGCACTAGATTGACATTTTTTCAGATTTTCTCAAAACTTTTATTGAAATAAGTAAGTATATAATTTAATTTTATAACCAATGAAATATATTTTATTAGATTTATAGATTTTTTACTCAGGATTAAGAGTTTTATGAATTTTCTTTCATATATTCGAAAAATGAAAATTAAGAAAGATGATTAAATGTAATTCTAAAGTGAGTGTAATTTTAATAGTTGTAATATTAAATTTATTAACATAATTGTCAATTGAAATATTCCCAATCACTTATTGTTTCAAGTTTACATAAAATCAGTTGCAGATTTAATTTTTTCGACTCGAATTTATTTGTTAGTTAGTCAGATATGTATTTTTATTTGATATAGATTTATCATTAATAAGTACGGGCTAAATTTAATTTAAGCCGTACTAATTAATTAAGAACTAATTAATTAAATTATCAAAACCCAAGAAAATGTTGTTATAATTGTTATTCTTAAAATTATTTAAAATTAAACATATTAAATGATGTATTAATAAATGTTTCAAAATACGGAAAAGGTTTGAATCACTGCTAATTAAAAAGATATTTTATATCTTATAATTTTTTGTCAGGTTTGATTTAGAAAATGTTCATATAGAAACACACATGCACGACGTGTATATAAATGACAATTCAGTTGAAATTATTTTTTAATTTAATTTAGTGGAAGGTTATTCAGCAGTAAGCACTCAGTAATATGGTGGTAGAGTCGCAGGTAGGGCCCGGGCCGCTCGCCGCCGCGTACTGTGGCGACGTCGGCGCGGAACCTACAATTAGACGGTAACCGAACACGCGAACTCTAAATCCACGGCAGCGAGGAACTTACCATTTAATGTCATCGGACAATTTAGGGTTCAGTGGGAATCCGAAAACTAAAGAAAAGCGACAGGGTGTAATATTGCAGTTGTGCGCAATAGGTATAGTGGCTATTCTTGCTAACCCAGCTCATTCCACATATGCAATAGCTTAGATGGATGCTTAAATGGATGCCGTGTTAGTCCCGGCCTCCTTTGAAGAATAGGCTAACTGCCATTCTGCCTTCGATTTAAATTGGTTATCACTTTATTTTGAGTTTAAAATACAAATTAGTAGGAGTGTAAATTAATTAATATTGGTTCTGCAAAATATCACTTACAGTCACCGTATATTAGTTGTATAATTCCTCTTTATCCCCCTACTGGGCGACGACTTTATCAAGACATATAATCTATTGGTTGGTCAATTGCCCATAACGTGACATAGACCCCTGCCGTTGGTTGAAGTGATAAATCGCAAACATCCTTCCACCGATTGAAAGATTTTAAAGCTTTCAAGATTGTGCTTTTTCATTGAGATTGGCCAAATATAACGTATGTTTATAACTCTCCTGATGGTGCCACTATTCGTTCAGATGACCACCACACGGGGTATCTATCCAAGCCTGGGAGTATTTTGGTAACTCGACCAAGTTGCCAACAGAGTGATAGAGCTTATTTAGCTATTAGCTTAGCTTATTTAATGATTACCATCGATTTCATCGATTTCCAAATCCCAGCATTTAGCCTTTCATATTTTGGTGCGTTGTTGTACATATTACATATTATATACATCCGCTGTACATTCCGTTGACTAGTGATTCTAGAAATGCTGTTTAGCTTGTTCGAGACGTTGGTAGGAATTCAAATAGCTGAAAAAGCTATTAACGACCTGCTGATTAAAAAGTAACCTAGAGCAAGGGGTTGGAAATCATCAGGCCAAGGACTTAGAGAAGAGTTCTGCTAATTAGGATAGCTTCTATTTTTATAAACACTAAGGCTGATTCTTCAATCGCTAAATGATATTGGCTCACAATGGGATGTAAATGGGCGGATTTTATACTGGCCTCGGCCGGCCAATAAAAATGAAAAGCGTATGCAGGAGAAATACGAAATTCTATAATTGTTGCGCAATAAAATCACAAATAGAGCTATCATTCAACCTCAGAAAATTACCAATATCTTTAGCAGTCGATACAAATTTTCGGCCATTATAACTGGAGATACGTTTGGGCATTCCTTTACGAGCAAAAAAACGTTTTAGAGTTAAAATAAATGCATCTTTGGTAAGGTCACTTACCAACTTTAGGTGAACACACTTATAGCGTAGATACACAAATAGGTAGAGGTATCATATTGTTACACTACAATCGCATCCTTTGCGATCAGAAAGGGATCTATAAAATCTATAGAGACGGAACTAAAGGAATTCCAGGTTTTATGCGGTCGTTCGATAAAGATGCTCTACCTGTTCTTGCCGCAAAAGTGTCAATGCTTTTATTGTCGTATTTGTATTTACATCATAAGATACTAAATATAGATTTGTTTCTATCAACAATCGCTTATAGACACCAAAGATGTTAATGGTACGTAGTTCATCCATGTGGCGTAATGAGAGAGTCTTGCTACATGCATAAGTTTACCTGCTACCTTACTTTCTAAACCAGAACATCACAGTAACAAGTACTGAATAGGATAACAAGAATAGATAAGGCAGTGGTACTAGACACAGGCCAGGTGTAACATTGCGGAACTCTACTATTACAATATTTTATACCAAAATATTTGCACGCCATATCATGGTAGAATATGTTGGTAAGTTAATCAAATTTTAATAACTTGTAACACCCATATTCTGGCAAATAAATTATTTCTTTATTTATTTCTTTCTTTCTACCACCTATTAGCCAAACCGTGCGTGGGAAATGTTGCATACTACTATCACCCAAGTCATTTTGGTGTACAAATTGCTTTGCATAGTGCAGATGGTCACACGGGGAAAATTGTATTGTCCATCATGGTGAGTTTTTACGCAATATTTACCGAAAAATAGTTATTGAAGGGTTTTTTATCTTACTTACCATGTCTTGTGTCTGAATTTGTCACGTCTCGGAGTGTCATGTGTTCGTTTGCTATTTTATGATGAAATAAAAGAATATCCTATCTGCTATTCTGCTAGAAATTTCGTAAAAGTCTAGCGATTAGCTTGGAACGGTCACTACCACAGTGGCTGCTACGTGGTAGAGTTCTGCACCGACTCGTCCAGGTATATGGTATCACCGCCTTACTTATTCTTGCCACAATAACATCTACGTTTGTCATAACTGTGTCCCGGTTTGCAGGATAAGATAAGGGGTAGCCTTATGCATGTGGCATTGCCATCCCGCCATATGGAAAGCACCGCACCATTAGCATCTTTGGTGTCTTTAGGGATAATTTTTCCAGCAGAAGAGCCATCTGCTTGTTTGGTAATTAATACCTATAGAATTCTAATAGATCTTGTTTGGTATTTTGTGATTCAAATACAATTCTACTAGATACTAACTGTGTAGATAGCTACCCTACTTAACTCAACACAAGGATACCCTACTCAACCTTTAAATGTTATCCTTATCTACAAAGGTTGTCCGGCAGAGATCGCCCTTTTGGCGATAAGACCGCCTTTGTATACTACGAGTATAGTAATTAATTATACTAAACATATGAACTTTTAAACTAACGCCTTCTACTATCATTTTTAAAAATATATAAACGGGTCAATAACACGTACATATATAGAACTTACTTGTACTTGTTACTTTCGGCTAAGTTACACTGACCGTGGTAACGAGCAGACTGGAGCAGCGAGTTTCCTCCGTCGTTCACGTCGGGATCGATTTTCATCTACCCCCTTCTGGTCTTGTTTTTTCGAATTTATCCTACACACAACACTAACCGTATCTTGGACTTTATTTGTTTGCAGGTGCAAAGGTTTTTGACCCGTTTATATATTTTTAAAAATATACTAAACATGTATTTTTAAATTCTAAGTTCGTGCACAATAAAAAGTTTTCATTCATTCATTCATAGCTGGTAACGATATGCATATGGTATTTCAACCCGCCATACGTAGAACAAATCATCAATAACATCTTTGGTGAGTATAAGCGATGGTTATCTCTTTTTATGATACACAAAAACATGCACTTACAAAAGAATTCGCTGTAACGTTACTGCCAATTTCTATTCTAAGAGTAATAATGTGACAATGGCTCACATTATTTCGTCTGTAGTCGGTGATTTCCCTAAAATAACAAAAATGCCACTGGCACATACGAACCGTCTAGGATTTATGTTATTTGTCTTTTAGAATTTATTTTGTACAGAACCCCTATTGAATATTTTGATAAATTAGTAGACAGTGTATTTTTATTGCTTATGAATACATTCATTACCATAATTTGTTGTGATCAAATAGCATCTATCATGCCATGATGATTTCTGATATCCGCGGTACAATATACCATAGCGTCGTTAGAGTTTTATGATGCCAAATAGGAAGCGAAAAAACGGGGTTGCCATATAACGCATTTCTGTTTCCCTTTAAGAAGATTATCAAATAAATAAAAATAATATAAAATTTTACGCAGGCAAATTTAGCCAATTTGTGATATCTCAGATTTTCGATTATGATATCAATAATTTATATAAATCTTTGAACAAATATGACTACGGATAGTTTATCAATAATAATCATCTTTTTTTACTGCAGAAACTTAATATTATTAGATAATACGGATTAGAAATATTAAACATAACACACAATATATTCATGATCATAATGTACACACATGCTTTACGGCTCGCATCTGTTGTCAAAATTAAAAGAGATTTGATTGCTTGTCTATGGTCAAACGGAGTTCCAGATCACTAATTTCTATAAACACATTTATGTCCACAAAATATAAACGCTCGGATTTAAATTCACTGTTTTTTGTTATGTATATTAATATAAGTTACATTAAATTATCTGGGATGTATAACTTTTAACATACATTATAGCTGTCGTGTGTAGTACTTGACGATTTCTACGGAAAATGTAATGTTTGATATATCTATCTATAACATACATCATCACATTATAGCTGATGTGTGTGTGAAGTTCTTAACGACACATATATTTTACACGGATAACAACTTTGTTACCCCATTTACCTGCCGGAAATTTGACAGTGACCCATATATCTGTGTAACAATAAGGAAATCTGAAGTCTAAAACTTTGAGTCTCTTAAAATGTTCATCTCGGTGAAGTGAGGTTTATTATAGTTAAAGTTTGTATAGAGAAGTAAAATACTAATTTTCATGTATAAAATTTCGACTACTGGGTGACTACTAGTTCGTATAATTTAAAGCAGCGGTCGCCCTGTGGATGATATTAGAAAAATGTATATAATCATGTACGTCACATGAAAGTTATGTTTATTCTTATTAATTAATGCATATTATTTAAAATGTTGGGTTTCTGCAGTCCTTTGCAATGTAAACTTTGATTTGTACTAAATTTTACAATCCACCGTTCGTGTACCTAATTGTCTTTAAAAGGTGTACAAAGCTTTTGTCAAGTATTATTTTGTAAATACCATATTAAAATAATTACATTATACCGAGTACAAAAGTTTTGAGTTTGCTTTCATAAGTTTTTGAAATAAACAAAATAACAAAGATATTTAAAAAAGTGCAAAATTTAAAACAATTTAAAACAAAATAAAGAAAACATGATATGATGTGCAAATATTTAAATATTATCGTTTTATATTCTACTGAATTTAAAACTTAAGTCGATTTACTTAGAATTACTACCGGCTCGGAACGCGGCCACACACTGAGAAGATCCGGGGGAAAAACTCAACACATTTATATATTAAGAAATGGAATACTGGTTCATATCCAATTGTGTATTTGTATTTGTTAAGATTTTACGTTTTCTCTTACACGGGACAAGTGCTAAAACACATAGTTTTGAAATTACGCTTAAAATATAATAGAACCGAAAAGCTCATTATAAAAGTTTGAACATTGTTCTGTGACAAAGATTATTTATCTCTGATTGTTATTTGCGTGTCTTCATAATCAAAGTTAATTAATCTGAAGACGCGGATGTAAGCACGGCGTAATTGTTTGCGTTCTGATATATTTAGCGTGTGTACTTTTCTTAAACAAACAAATAATAAATGTAATATTAAAAATAAGATATTAATATTTTGAATTTTCCTTCCACTAAAGCCTTTAGACTAAGTACGCTGTCATTAGAGCTCTTTTTTAAACGAGTCCCTAAAAAGAAGAAGGTTATTCATACTAATTGCTAATACTTACTAATTTATTAAAAAATGAAATTCATTAAAGAAATTATATTAATAATTAATAAAATTGAAATTATTATGTTTTTTAAATAGTTATCAAATTTATGTATATTTTTGTATGTCATTTTTGATGAAGTGTGATTGGAAACAATGTTTAAAAATGTAATATCTCATGTACCCACGTTTTTGCAAATAAATGAATTTATTATTAAGTATATTATTATTATTTATAATATTAACTCTGTCTCTTCTTCACAACTAAACCACTGAATCGATTTGGATGAATTTGAGACCCGAGAAAGGGATAGGATAATTTTTATCCCGGAAATTCCATGGGAACGGAAACTATGCGGATAAAACCTCTGGACTTTTTATTTTTCCACGCGAACGAAGTCGTGGGCACAGCTAGTAATTTATAAACCCGGCCTAAATTTTTTTTACCTTAAAATTTGGTCAAACATTCACAAATTTAGAGCATTCTTCATTTAGAGCATTCATATCTGAATAGATCTGATCCAGAGTCTCGCGGATATAGTTTTCCCTCGTGTTGGTCCGGTCTCCTTTGAAGAATAGGTCAACTGCCGTTCTGCCAGGCAGGTCGTAAAAGGCCACCGATTGGCTATGCGAATTACTATCACTATGGCTTATGTGGTAGAGTTCTGCATTGTCTCGCCCGGCATGGGTCTTGTTCCACCGCCTTTCCTATTCTTGCCGCAAAAGCATCAGTGCTTGTCACTGTCGTGTTCCGGTTTGGGGGTAAAGTATCCCGTATACTTGTGCGTGTAACTTAGACCTCGCCACAAGATAGCAATGCACTATTAACACCGTTGTTGTCTGTAGGCGATGGTTGAATTCTATCTGGGGTCCTATTTGGTGTGTTTATGTATAACTTGACTTGTGAATACAAATATGAAAATTAAAATCAATGACATTAAAAAAGACGAATCATAGTTTAAGCACTGCTAATAGTATATAATTAACGTTACTTATTAATTACTTACTTAAGTTACTTATTAGTAATCGCTCAGTGGCCGACTTTCGACCATAGATTAAACAATAAAATCTCTTTCAAGTTTGACAACAGACCTTAGTCGTAAAAATAGTATAAATGTGTGTATGTCATATGAATGTAGAGTGTGAATGCAAATTGTTTCAAAATATGAGTTCCTGCACTCTTTTGCAATGTGTCAAGTTTCGTATACCACCATTCAAGTAATCGTCTTAAAAGGGGTGCAAAGATTTTCCTTCATGTATTAATATATTACTATCTATAGTATATAATAAAGACGTAACATTTGTATTTTTGTAATAAACTTAAAAAATACTAGTCCAATCTTAAAAAATAATTTACTAGTAGAAAGCTACACTACCAATTGTATGACATAGGCTATTTTACTATCCGACTGAGCAAAAAGAATTTACGATTTTGGGTCACGTGAATAGTTAGTTAATAATAATTCAAATCCAAATAGGTATTTAAATTAAGTAATTAGTATTTTTTATAAAGTAGTTTTACTAAAAAGCAGATAAAGAATCTCTTAATAAGTAGCTATCTAGGGTCGCTAATGGACTTATTCTCAAGAGCCATTGTCTAACTGCCAGCCAGTCATCTGCGCAGGATATATTTAAGTGCACAAGTGTGCGCGCAAACACAGATGCACTCTTTCGTCCTCCTTCCTCTGTACCCAATGGAACGAAGAACCACTACGACCGGAGAAGAGATCGGATGCAGCATCTGGCCGTCCAGCACTTTCGACCTGTGCTGTCGCCCTTGACCTGCAATGCCTTGCTGTTTCGCCAAATTAGCCAAAAACCGTTTGTTCATCAACGTTGGATTACCGTCAGAGCCGAAACAGACTTTTTGCACTATGCGAGGAGTCCGCATTGTTAGACCTGGATACGAAGGGAAAGTAGGAATGGGAATGGAAAGGAATACGGTGAGATAAGAGAGGATGTAAAGATGTAGGACACTACTGACTCGAAGAGTTAGGGAGAGAGTAGCAGCTCGGGGAGCCGGGGTCGCCTACCCGTGTACTATTACAACTTTCGGTCAAAAAGCTAAGTGAATACGCCTGACGATAACGTCTACAGCGCGGAGATATTAAAATATGTTCATATTGAGTACGCCGGGGTAAGCATCTAAGTCTCAGATACTTTATCGCGAATTAAAAAGTCGCAGTTATACGATACGATTTTCGTTCAAAATTAGTACATTGAATGAGTGACATAGAGAGTTGACAGAAAGGCAATTTCGAGGCATTGATATAAAAAACCAAGATACACCATCAACGTCTCAAAAACGTCCACTAAAAATGAACTCGTTTCAAATAGAATCGCATCGGTTGCGATACTGTCAATTTTATTTCTTTTCGTACATTGCTTTGTAAAAACAACTATAAGTCTGGCGCTTAAGGTTGGATATGCAAAAACATATATTTTTGCCATATCTATAACTACTTGTGTGGAATTAGGGACACTTTTGAGTGTCAGTTTTGTTCGAGACTGTGCATCTAGGATTTTTTATATCAATGTTTCGAGGTATTCTTTTTTAAGAAACTGAAATTATTTTAATGGTGTTTTATTTTATATACATATGTATACATATGTGAACCTCACAAAAAAATTCAAAACTACAGAGAAGGCACAAGTGCACTATAGAGAAAAAGAAACCAGTAACTCGCATTAAAAACACAAATTATATAAAATCACTAGCTGAGCCCACGGCTTCGTCCGCGTGAAAAATTTCGAAATTAAAGTAGCCTAAGTTACTCCTTATTACATCAGCTATCTGCCAGTAAAAGTCCCGTCAAAATCGGTTCCGTCGTTCCAGAGATTAGACGGAACAAACAGACAGACAGACAGACCGACAGACATACAGACAAAAATTGTAAAAAATGTTATTTTGGTATATGTACCGTGTATACATATATCGCAATGAAATTGTCAATACCGTTAGATTGTAATCTACCTAAGTGATATTATAATTTAACTGCTAACCTAACCTAACCAAATTATAAAATCCCTAGGTAGATTATAATCTAACGGCTATTGACAATTTCACTGCGACATATACATCTCTGTGCATTTAGTAAAAAACGGTTATTTTAATATTACAAACAGACACTCTAATTTTATTTATTTGTATAGAATAGATTATTTACACAAAGAAAAACATTATTTTAAAAACTCATACAGAATTGAATGGTTCCCCCGTGTTGGTTCGGGTCCCTTCGAAGAATATTTTATCTGCTGTTCTGCCTGGCAGTTCGTAGGAGGCTAACAATTGACTACTCGAGTCACTATCGTCGTGGTTACTAGGTAGTAGAGTTCTGCATCGCTTTGCCCGAGTATTTGGTACCACTGCCTTACCTATTCCTGCTGCAATAGTTGCCACTGTCATGTTCTGGTTTGGAGGGTATGGTAGTCGGTTAACTTATGCATGTGGAATTAAGACCCCGCCATAAGGGTAGCAACGCACCATTAACATACTTAGTGTCTATGGGCGATTCTCTTTCAATTAAAAGAGCCATCTGCTTATTTGCTATCTTATGGTATAAAAAAAACGCCCATAGACCCCGAAGATGTAATCGCGCATTGCTATATGTGTGGAGGGATGGTAATGCCACAGGCATAAGTTTTCTGACTACCTTACCCTCTAAACCGGAGAACGATAATGATAAACATTGACGCTATTATGATAAGAATAAGTCAGGTGGTGGTATTAAACCAATATCGTATGGTAGAGCCTTGCAAATGCCGTAAAAGGAGAAACTAGTTGGCGATGCAAGTAATTTTTTTTTGTGTAACAGTGTCTACATCAGCATTTTAACACAATGATAAAAAGAGTTTAATCTAGTGCCGACGATAAAAAGTATAAAGTATTTAATCATATCGTAATACATATCGTATCGCAATATAGAAAGGTCGTTTTTACTATCAATTTAGCTCTCATCATCCGTCACCAACAGAGATTACTCCGGGCCCTCAGCCCTCCCACCGGGAACACCATTAATCAATCCGCGGCACCAAATTGCTACGATGCACTCTTGACGTAATGAGCTATCCCAATCAATTCGCACTCAGCAGCAGAGTATATTGTCACTGGGACAGCCCAATTAATGTTAGTACTTACCCATAACTAGATTTGGGTGTGCTGATAGCTGTTATAAAGATTGGCTATGGTGTGTGAGGTTGTTTGGAATCTGTCAATAAAACTATGTATACCTATATATACCTATATATGTATACCTATATACTTTTTTGATTTTTGCGATTAACCGTCAAATAAAATTCATTTATTTGAGCATGATTCTGTCAAACAAAATCCTAAGAAGATTGATGAGATAGGCCAATATCATCAAATTAATTCAATGTACACTAAGCCTATATTAGAGTACAACGAACACTTTAATAGCAAGTTTTTAATGAATAAATTGGTAAAGTGTGTGTCGTTGATTTTCTCGTTAAATTAAGTAGGTTCTGTATACCTACTACAAAGAAAAGACAATAGAAATATCTATACATATAATAAAATGGTAGGAAAGTCAAAACTGTACATTGAATATTTTTTTAAAAGAATACTAGGGGCGTGATTTACAATCGATATCGAAGCCAACAATATAGTTTTTAGAATTTTTGTCTGTTTGTCTTTTTGTCTGTATGTCCGGGGTAAACTCAAAAAGTACTGCATGTATTTACTTCAAATTTTGCATGATGTGTTGCATGATGCAACTAACAGGTCGGGTCAACATATAGGCTACATATTATCACGCTATCACCTACAGGGGAGGAGCAGTGCGGAGTAAACGAAGTCCGCGCGGACGAAGTCGCAGGCAACAGCTAGTTTCCAATAAATTAGTAAAGTGAGTGTCAGGCCACGCGCAATGTAGAGTTCCGAAGTGGCCCATCACAGTTTAATGGGAACTAAGAAGGAGCTTTTATTGTTTCATATTATTCATTTAACCTATTTAACGTCAATAATGGATATAACTGCACCACACAAGCGAAACCATCGCCTTTAGACACCAAAGATGTTAATGGTGCGTTACTATCTGTATGACGGGAGGGCAATGTCACATGCCTAAGTCTACCTGCCCTTACCTTACCCTCTAAACCGGAACAAGACAATGACAAGCATTGACGCTATTGCAGTAGGAATAGGCAAGGCGGTGGTACCAAATACACGAACGGGATTTTGCGGAACTCTACCACTTAGTAGTCGCGATGGTAGTGACAATATAAGCAACGGTCGCCATTTACGACCTGCCTGGCGGAACGGTAGTTGGTCTATTCTTCAAAGGAGCCCGGACTAAACGGGGAAAATAATTTTATTCGGCTCGTTCTTCCTTGTTTAGCTACATAAACTTTGTCTTGGTCAAAACATATCCCTTTAAATTTTGTAAAAAACCCTTGAAATAGCCGAAATGTTTGTATTTTATTATATTAAAAATATATTTTAGTAACCATCGCCTATAGTAACCAAAAGCGCTAATGATGGTTGTAATCATGTAGCCGAAATCTACACTAATTTTGGGTTACACTACAACTAAGATCGTAACCTGTCAATGACAAGAACTATAATAATAATAAATAAGTATATATGGTGGTATTAAACCAATATCGTATGGTAGAGCCTTGCAAATTCCGTAAAAGGAGAAACTAGTTGGCGATGCAAGTAATTTTTTTTTGTGTAACAGTGCCTACATCAGCATTTTAACACAATAATAAAAAGAGTTTAATCTAGTGCCGACCATAAAAAGTATGAAGTATTTAATCGTATCGTAATACATATCGTATCGCAATATAGAAAGGTCGTTTTTACTATCAATTTAGCTCTCATAATATAAATAACAAGAATAATAATAAATAAGTATGGTTGTAGTGGTGAGATGTAATGGTTGAAACGTGTTTTATGTCCTGTTCCAGGTATGACCTGGAGTCTACCTGTGCACCAAATTTTATCTAAAACCCTTTTTTGCGTGGTTGAGTAAGATGTGTAAAAATTTAAAATATCCGTAGGGTTGTGGAATAATGAAATAAACACACGGTAAGTACCAAAAAGTAATGGTGAGAAAATAAAAAATAAATCCCACCCTTTCCAACGGTTTTCATTTCAAAAACATGGTCCAATATTATGGTTTTGATTTTTGATGGACCGTCCTTAACACCCTACATATTTTGTTTACAGTCCATTGTCAACCTAGAAAAGGATTCTGTTTTTTAGTCTATGATTAAACCAAGCCATTAATTTTTCTAATAGTTTTCTAATAATTTTATGCTGTTACTGTAATAGAATCACGATCGAGTTTCTGCTACATGGCGATCGCTAATTCTATTTAAAACGTGTTTATTACGCATTGATAAAAATATACTAAAGAATCCATACTAATATTACAAATGCAAAAGTCTGTCTATCTGTTACGCTTCCACTGCTAAGTCGCTGAACCGATTTTGGTGATATTTGGCCAAGAACTAGTAGAAGATCCGGAGTCAATCACAGGTTAATTTTTTTTCAAAACACAGCCCTAAGGTGGTGTAAATATAAATAGCATATGAAAGTTTGCTTAAAAATTATATTGACGACATGTTAATCCACTCGTGGGTAAAAGCTGTGTAGGTTGGCTAGTAAAACATATAGACAAAAATCGTAGTAATCTTTGCTAAGCAAAAAGTTAGTAAATTGAGTATATTTTTGTACGGTGTAGTTATATTTACATTGACCTATGAAATTCAACTGTGACAATAATTATTGTGAAGGACCAGTTAAGGATATGTAGTTAATTCAATAACTGAATATTTCATAGGATTGCCTGTAGCATGCAAATTCTCGTGTCTGAAATGTTTGAAAGTTACGTAAAACGACTCCCGCGTACTTTCTCCGTGAAGATTACGTATATATTAGTAGTAGAAATTACACTGCACGATAATTTAACTATTTAATGAGTGTGTGCAAGGTTTTGTAAGTGTAATATTCGTTGCACCTGGGAAATAACATTAATTTGAATGTTTTTATAAGTCGCCCCCTCTCCTTTTATAAGTTGCTGTGTCCGACAGGGTCCATGCTCTAATTAGCTTTAAGCCTTATTATATTATCCCTTATAACATTATGGAATATGCAATAAAATTAAAATTGAAGGTAATATTTTTTATAAGAAACCTACGACGAAAGTGCAACTTACCAACCAGATCTACTGCCTGACAGTAGAGCACCTCTTGATGGAAATTGTTGTACAGATCGCTTAAAAAACTGGCAACGTAAGTAGCTAGCTTTTTGGAAGCCGCAGCATCAAAAGCGTGGTGGTTGCTCCAATTTAACAATTTTTTTTCGTGTAATAAGGTAAGCAACAAGCAGATGTCTCTCCTGACAAAAAAAGAAATCATCACCTATAGATATTAAAGATATGAATGGTGTGTTACAGTCCACGTAGTGGAATGGCAATGTCACACGCATAAATCTACCGACTACCTTACTCTCCAAACCGGAATAAGATAATGACATGGAATTTCGCTATTGTGGCAGTACAGGTAAGACGGTGGAACCAAATACCCGGGCGAGATTTTGCTGAACTCTACCACCTAGTAGTCATGAATGAATTCGGGGAACCCGGATGAATACGGAGAAAAATTTGAAAGCTAAGTTAATTTTAATTAAAACGGAAGTACCTGTGTATCGTATTAGAGACATAAGGGGATGTAATTAGTCTCATACTCTCTCGCTCATGTTATCGCTTTGTCTCTACTCGCACAGCGTCGTAATGAGTAGCATGAAGTATTAGGTATAAGTGAAGTTAGGACAGGAAATAGGACAGGAAGTATTAATCAATTGAAATAAAATATAATTACGTCATATCTCTGTCTGTGAGGTCTCACCATCTCTTTTTATACAGCTGTATTAAAAAGAGAGGGTAAGACCTCAGAAGATGACAGCAGTATTTAAAATTAGGTTTCAAGTAGGTATTAGAAGTGTTGCCTCCAGATATAATATACATACAGCATCATGATGAGTACAAATACAATAATCAGTCTCGAATCTCGACTAGCATTCAATCTGACAATATTATTTATAAAATGACGATCTTTATAATTATTCAATGACACTATACACTACTTTATTTGATTAAACTAAACAGCCGCCAGCGGAATTATACCATTTCTAAACTATTTTCAAAATGAATTCATTAATGTTTACCACTTTTATACTTGACAATCGCTTTTGCTGACGCTTTTATAAGTAACTGCTGCCATTTACAAACAGTTTCTTTATTTGTGCGGCTTGTGTATAGGATTTATAAAGTGTATGGTTTGGCGTATATTGAGCACTGTTTGTTCCTTTAGGCTTAAGCACTGCTATCTCAAACTCTGCTATTTGATAGAATTCGAGGCAGAGCGTTACGTTTTGACGACATTTTTAATGTCTTGAACACCTTAGTTTCCAGAGAGATATTGTATCTTTGCGATAGTTTCAAGTCTCTACAATAGGTTTGATCTGACTAATCTTGCAAAGTGTTGGCATCGATGTTCTGCATTAGTGAGAGACGACATCCGCACCCTTTTGATTAGCGTTTTTTTTTATGTCATAAGATAGCAAACAAGCAGATGGGTCTCCTGATGGAAAGAGTCAACCATCGCCTATAGACACCAAAAATGTTAATGGTGCGTTGCTATCTTGTGGCGAGGTCTAATGCCACATGCATAAGTTTACCGGCTACCTTACCCTCCAAACCGGAACACGACAGCGACAAGCGCTGACGCTATTGCGGCAGGAATAGGTAAGGCGGTGGTACCAGACCCGGGCGAGACAATGCAGAACTCTACCACCTAGTAGAAGAAGCGTGTTTCTTCTTTTAATGTCGCAAGATAGCAAACAACCCGGCGGCTCTCCTGATGGAAAGAGAAAACTATCGCTTATACCAAAAATGTTAATGTTATCTTTTAAAACGTATGGTGGGATGGTAATGCCACGAGCATATTTTAACCGGCTACTTATCCTCTAAACTGGAACACGACGGTGTCTGTAGCGGTTCAAGCAATCTACAAACGCTACCAGAAAAAATAATAAAAAATTGAAAAAATGAAGTTAAAAATAAAATCCTGAATCATGATATTACAATTATTTATCTTGTAACACTATATACAAGTTTCAACGCTTCTCAAACGGACTTCGGTCCCCAGGCAGTACACCTTGCCTGATTGGGAAGATCTTCCTTTCCCCTTCATTGTCCTTGTGTGACGTTATCAACCTCCACAGTTATGACTTCACCCTGAAAAGAAGTTGGGCCGCAGATCAATGATGCTATTGCTGCAGGAATAGGTAACGCGGTGGTGCCAATTACCTGGGCATCTGTTGCGGAACCAGCGTATCGGCGGTATCCACCTCTATCTATCGGTGGTATCTATCACCGTAGTCGCCGCGCTAGTGACCCGTCTGGCCATTTGTTCGCCTTTTACGAATTAACAAGCAGAATGGCAGAGGGCTATTCTTATTAGGCTATTCTTCAAAGGCCCAGACCAACATGGGCGTCTTTGAAGAGTAGACCATCTGTTTTTTTATATAAACAGTCAAGTTTGACTGGACGTTACATGAATTTTCAGAGTAACGTTATTAATATTGAGATTTTTAGGTTGAATTTATGTTATAAATATCCTTGGGCAGTGATAAGTTCTTTCCATTGGTTGGTATGCTCGTACGCCTGGACAGAATGTTAAATATATCACATAAATTAATCAAATAGCTATGTCTACACTGTATCATTTTATCTTCAACTTTTATCGTCATCTTGCCATTCAACTTTCGACGCATTCAATAATCGAATGCGTCAAGGAACACAACGCCAACATAGTCATTTTCAACATCAATATAGGCATATTCTTATTGAACGCTTTGTGGCACAGAAGTACTTCCGAAGCGGAAACACGAGTATCAAAGCGCAAGTTATGCTTTCAACCGCCATAGCGCATGCGTCGAGGGCATGCCTCACGTGCGCTGTTGTTTGCGCTATGACGCATGTCTTTGATGAACAAAAAATTATATAAAAATAGCTAATATTTATCTCGAGTGGAGGTTACCATGATGTCTCCTCCGTCTGAGTGCGATGTCTCCTCTCCATGAAACCTCCGTCAATGTGAAAAATACGAAACGTTTGATAGGTTTGACATTTCCTGTTAGTTATGTTTGCGAATAGCTGAATCGATACAGGTTAATTCAAAGAGAATAAAATATTCTCTTATCATACATCTGATAAGATTTATATTTTTGATCAACAACTATTAATAATCTATACTGTTGTATACATCTGGTTTTTCTGTTTAATTTGTACATTTAAGTTTTTAAAGCAAAACTTTTATTACATCGTCTCAAATTTTTTGGTCTGTGTGTCGTGTGTCGCATGACAGTCGGCCGCGGAGTGGGGATAAAGTGAAAGGCGCGCAAATATCTATAATGTGAAAAAAATTTTCACTTTTACCGTGGTTTTATAAAACCACACAATCCGTTATTTTTATAACTTTTCGTGATTTTGAGATTTTTTGTATATCATAAGACAAGCAGACGGCTCTCCTGATGAAAAGAGAAACCATCGCCTACAGACACCAAATCTGTGATCCGTGTTGGCAATGCCACATGCATATGTCCACCGTGCCACCGTCCAAGTGCCCAAGATTGGAAAAAGTGGCTGGTTGGTGATAGGCTGGCTATTAGGGTGGCCCAAAAAAACCGACTATTTTTTTTTTTAGTCTCGGGTGAAAAAATGTAAGTTTATGATGTTTTAAGAGCCCTCTCCAAAAGACAGCTCGAAAAAAAATTTTTAAGAGGTCGCTCCAAATTTTTTAAAATTTCAAAAATCGTGAAAAATCGAACTTTTTTTTTTAATTTTTTTTCTCGTTACGGTATAATTTTGTAGACCAAAAAAAATAAGTTTCTGAAAGTTTCAGTACAAAATTTAAATTTTGAAAGGTCGCTCATAATTTTTTTCAATTTATTAGTGCATTAGTTTAGATTTTTTCGAGTGACCTTTTACAATTCGAATGAAAATTCCATGCATTTTTTTTTATATATTTAGTACCATAATCGATAAAAATATATCACGAGATAAACTAAAAATCAAGCGCAATACAGAAAAAATAATTTTTTTTCAATTTAATAATTTTATTTAATAAACTTCCAAGCGTGGATTCGAATCCTAAACTGGTCTTAGAAACCAGCTTGGTTGAGATTTGACCTTGCAGCGTAAGTTAAGATTTTTTCAAACCAAAAAGACCCCAATGTACCACTCCCAACACGTAAAGTCGGCGATATGGCTAATTAACGAAAAATAAAAAAAAATATGAGCGACCTTTCAAAATTTAAATTTTGTACTGAAACTTTCAGAAACTTATTTTTTTTTGGTCTACAAAATTATACCGTAACGAGAAAAAAAATTTAAAAAAAAGTTCGTTTTTCACCATTTTTGAAATTTTAAAAAATTTGGAGCGACCTCTTAAAAATTTTTTTTCGAGCTGTCTTTTGAAGAGGGCTCTTAAAACATCATAAACTTACATTTTTTCACCCGAGACTAAAAAAAAAAATAGTCGGTTTTTTTGGGCCACCCTACTGGCTATCTATCGCATTATGAGACTTCGGTTAGTCGTGGGTGCACCTGTTGTACCTCTGCCTACCTCTTCGGGGATAAGGGCGCGAAGATAATAATAATAAATAATAAATATTCATGGGACACTTGCTGATTTAACCCCAAAGTAAGCAAATTATTTGCTTGTGTTATGGGTGTTATTCAAAGATACTAATACAAAGAAATACGTATATAAATACTGTTATATACATAATAAACACCCAAACCCAGAAATACAAACATCTATGCTCATTACAAAAATGCTTGTCCCTGTCGGGTATTGAACCCGAGTCCCGTCGATTGCGTAGTTAGGGTCGCTAACCACTTGACCAACGGGGCGGTTTAATACTTTTTTTTTACTTTTTTATTTTCGTTAAAACAACTTTAGAACCTTAAATATTAAAAAGTAAGAAAACAATTTCATGTTATAAGACATTTATTTACAACAACCTGAGTGATAATATTAATCTAATAGATATTAAAAATTATGACCATTTTACTTTATAATACATTTGGACTACAGTTTTTTAAAATCCTCTTAATAGTTTCCTCTATTAGTCTAAAAAGTATTAAATTATATTTATTTCAATATTTTACATTTTTAATGGATATTTGTTAATGCCTCAAGTTATAACTATTCGTAAAATAAATCACTAACCAACATTAATCAGTCTTAACAATAATGATAGTTAATACTCATATTTAATAGAAAGACTGTTTCAAAAATACTGTCTACTGTCAGTTTTTGGGAGTTTTTATATAAAAAAGTATTATAATTTCGAAACAATGAACTGAAAACAAAATATTTTAGAATATGAAGTATTAGCTTTTGCTCGCGGCTTTGCTCGCGTAAATTCATTTTAGGTAAGTGGGGGTTAGAAAGAGACAAAAATTAGCCTATGTCACTCTCCATCCCTTCGGCTATATCCACTTAAAAAATCACTTCAATTTGTCGCTCCGTTTTGCCGTAAAATAAGGATAAACAAACACACACACTTTTCCATTTATAATGTTAGTATGGATTGAAAATGATAAAATAAACAATTGGTAATACGAGTCTGAAGGTGGTAATGGTCTGCAACTACTTGGGGAATGGTACTTGAGGAATAAAATGGCACCAGCGAAAAGTATCTAGAGGTGCCGTATGTGGAATTGCCATTTTTTTCAGGTGCCATTTTCTCAGGTGCCATTTAAGCGGGTGCCCAATATGGCATGCTTCATCTTTAGATTGCGCCTATAGATAAACTAGCGGATTGCTTCTGTCCATCAGGAAAATCACGTCCTTGTTGTTTATCTTGTAAGGTAAAAATTATACCTACATACATAATTATAATTTAGAGGTCTCATTGGTGAACTAATCACACAAAAAATATTGGATAGGTCAAGATAATTAATTTTTTATGTCACTATTTTAATTTTTTTATTTAATAGGATAGCGAATAAGCACATTGTGTTTCTGATGGAATGAAGCCAAGGACAACAAAGATATTAATGATGCGTTGCTATCTCTGTGGCGAAGTTAAATGTTTCATGTTTGCCGGCTACCTTACCCTCCAAACCTGAAAGATATAATAAGATAATGATAAGACCAGCCTGCTGAGTTTCTTCCGCCAGATCTTCTCAGTGTGTGGCCGCGTTCGTAAATCCGGTAGTAATTCTGAAAAATCGATACAATTTATAGTTTTAAATATTATGTATATAATTATATTTTTTAAATATTTGCACACCATATATTGGTAGAATATGTCGGTAACTTAATTTATTTTTAACAACTTGTAACACCCATATTCTTGCAAATAAATATTTTCTTTCTTTCTTTCTTTCTTTCTTTAAGCACCGACGGTATCACGGCAAAAATAGGTAAAGCTTTGGTATTAAATCCGATTGAAAAGTTGCAGAATTCTACCATTTAGTTATTAGTCACAATGTTAGTATACGTATCAGCCATCTCGCCTTTTAAAAGATATCGAGCAGTAAGGGTTGATTTGTTCTTCTAACGGGGCCCCGAATCCACACGGGGAAAAATTCTAACACAAACAAGTTCCTTATCTTCTATAAAAATAAGCGCGATGTCTTATTTTTTTTTAATTAGTTAAAATATTTAAAAAACCAAGATATTTGAAAGCACTAGGCGTTCAGCGATGTGTGTTAATGTAACTAACAATACAGAAAAAGTCGCGGATCAGTTTATACATTGATTTTCTTTTTGATGAGATAGCAATCCAGCAGATGAGTCTCCTGATGGAAAGAGTCAAACATCGCCTATAGACCCCAAAGGTGCGTTTTAATGGTGCGTTGCTATCCTCATGGTGATATCATAATACCACGTGCATACGTTTACCGGCTACCTTATCCTCCAAACTGTGATGATGCAACTGGTGCAGAAATAGATAAGGCGGTGATACTACCCGGACGAGAGAATGCAGAACTGTACCACATAGTAGCCACGATGGTAATGACACACATAGCCAATCATTTGCCTCTTTCGAACTGCCTGGCGGAACAGCGGATTTCCTATTCTTCAAAGGGAGCCCGGACCAAAACCGACAAAATTAGACAGTACTTTTGTTCCATTCCAATGACAATGACTAATAAAATAAGAGAGTATTTTTGTTCAATTTCTATGACAATGTCTAATAAAATAAGATAGTACTTTTGTGTCATTCCCATGACAATGACTAATAAAATAAGATGGTACTTTTGTGTCATTCCCATAACAATGACCAATAAAATAAGACATGTATTTTTGTTCCATTTCCTTGACAATCTATACATATAATAAAATCGTAGGATAGTCAAAACCGTACATTGAATATTTTTTAAAAGAATACTTGAGGCGTGATCTACAATCGATATCGAAGCCAAAAATATAGTTTTTAGAATTTTTGTCTGTTTGCCTGTTTGTCTGTATGTATGTCTGGGGTAAACTCAAAAAGTACTGCATGGATTTACTTCAAATTTTGCATGAATATTACTAACAGGTCGGGACAACATATAGGCTACATATTATCACGCTATCACTTACAGGGGAGGAGCTGAGCGGAGTAAACGAAGTCCGCGCGGAAAGTCGCTGGCAACAGCTAGTGACTAATAAAATAAGACAGTATTTTTGTTCAATTTCTATGACAATGTCTAATAAAATATGATAGTACTTTTGTGTCATTCCATGACAATGACCAATAAAATAAGACATGTATTTTCGTTCCATTTCCTTGACAATGACTAATAAAATAAGACAATGTATTTGTTTCATTCTCTTTTATGACAATATTTAATTATAAATTAGTATAATAAAATAACGAGTATTACATACAAATACATACATACATACTTTCACGCCAGAACCTTTAAATAAATAAATAAATAAATATTCAAGAGACAAATTACACTAACTGATCTAACCCCAAAGTAAGCAAATTATTTGCTTGTGTTATGGGTGTTAGTCAACGATACTAATACATAGAAATACATATATAAATACAAGAATATATTTAATATACATACACCCAAACCCGGAAATACAAACATTTATGTTCATCACACAAATGCTTGTCCCCGTCGGGGATCGAACCCGAGCCCCGTCGATCGCGTAGTCAGGGTCGCTAACCACTCGACCAACGGGGCGGTCAAAATTTATTATTATTATTTTTATTTATTATTATTAGTATTACATAGAAACAGATGTAGAATAGAAGAGCTGAGTTTCTCAAAGACATAATATATGAATCTTACACTACTCAAAAGTACTAAAATCTTACTCTACTCAAAAGTACTTAATGTTAACGTTTTACCTATATAAATATAAATAGACTAGATAATATTTCATGCAGGCTTATGTTAAGAGCAGAAGGTTTGTACAGCTCTGAAGCAGTGGAGTATGTATTACTAACATGTAGATGTGGAGCCAAAGGTTGACGATTGCTTATCTTCGGACTGAAATATAAAAACAATGATGTTATTAGTTTGCCATCGGACTATTATGATTTATTGAAAACATAAAACGATTATGATAATGGCTTATAAAATATAGTTACAGATTAAAATAATATACTATGTAGTTTTAAGTGCGAGTGATTATTAATGAGTGTGTGCAAGGTTTTGTAATAGTCGTTGACCTGAGAAATAATGAAATATTTTATGCGGTATTTAACCAGATAGGTTGAGTAATGGGTAGATATAAATATTTTTTGTTTAAGTAACATAAAGATATATTCTTTTTATGTATTAAGACCTCTTAATTTAGCAAGCAAGAAAGTTATATTTTAAGCATAGAAAAATTTCGCCACGTCGAGCCTGTCGACACTAGCTCAGTGGCAAAGCACTCCGGCTTTAGGGGAGGTCGCAGGTTCGAGTCCCGCGTGTCGATATTTTTCTTTGTCGTTTTTAAAGTTTTTCAAGTTTTCCCAATTACGGGGTGAGTGCCATAACACAAAAATAATTAGAAATATGAAAGTATTTATCAAAATTATAAATGTGAATTTCATCTCTATCTATGCGATCTAAGCCGAATAGGCCATCCACTAGACCATAAAGCAGTCGTATTTGTTTGAAATTGTTTTTATTTTTATTTAAGCAAAGTACAAGTATTTCATTATTACGGATTATTTACATACCATAGTAAAAGCCGTGTATACAATTAAATTGATACCTATTGGCAACGGCATTCTGTATATAAAAATAAAAACACACAGATTGATTAACTTATCAACGATATTGGGTTCAGTGGAACTAGGTGAATGGACACTGACAGCCGAGACATTTATAGATGTATGATAAGATTAACAAATACATTCCACTAGGTCAGGAGTCGGCAACCTGCGGCTCGCGAGCCACATGCTGCTCTATGGGTGTGAAGCTGCGGCTTCTTAGTCCCGCACGCAAATATTAATTATTTTATTAAAAAATATATTTTTCACTTGAAAAGTAATGCAAAGCTATTAAATTTCTTTGCAAGGAATATTTTTGTGGGTCTTTAAAAACTTTGAAATTTTGTAAATTGAAATTTTTGACTCTTCCGACGTAAAAAAGGTTGCCGATCTCTGCACTAGCTGATTTGGATTGCTCAGTGTAAAGGCACGCTATTGAGCACTATATATGAAGAATTAACATAATCACGTCCATTCTCGCGTGTCGATCCGGCCTCCCTTTATAAAATTATTTGACGTTCTGCCAGACAATTCGTAAGAGGCGAGGGTGGTAGAGTTCTGCATTGTCTGGTGCTACACTGTATCTAGGAACAAACGCAATAGCGTCAGTAGGTTATGATAAATAGTAGCTTTACACCTAGAAAATATAGTCATTTTCAAATATTTTTCACTATAGCATAGTAGTATATATCGGCATCTGATTGATTATTATCAACAGACTTCCTAAAATGAGGTAGCTATCAATTCGGATGTTGGTTTTTTTAATGTTTGTTACCTCAGAAGTCGTTCATTTATGAATCGATTTTAAAAAATCTCTTTTAAGAGGTTATATACCCCGTGTGGTTCCATTTTAATTTCGTGAAGATCTTGGTTGCTACAGTTTTACTTCATTAGAAATCTGAAATCAGAGGTGCTTTATTCAATAACTATTTTTTAACTACTACATTTGTAAGTACGCAAATGTTACAATAATAATAAAGATTGCCAATAGGAGGAACAGTTAATCCCTTGTCTTCTAGATATTCAGAAATTTTATAATAAGCTTTTTTACAAAGTTTCGTTTTAACACATTTTTTGGTACTTGTTCACTGGTAAATTCATAATGGCATCAGGTAGCTTATTGCAGAAGCGGATACTTTGCCCATAAAAGAGTTGCTTATTCTGTGGAGACGAGACACATGCACAGCAAGATTGTTTTTGTTCCTCGTGTTTGGGGAGCGAATATCACTATTCTTTTCAAATAAGTAAATATTTTTACGTACATATATCAAGTTTCCAAATATACAATGGGAAATCATAGTTAAAATATTGATTTCTTGAATTTTTCTCTCAGCGAGGTCCTTCGGCTGAGATTGTAATGAAAAAAAAATACCCTTATAGCCCTTTTTTGTAATTCAAATATTGTATTTAAGAAATTATAATAACTTGTAACTCCCATATTCTTGCAGATAAATTTTTCATTTCTTTTTTTTTCATTGCGTTGCGAATCTCCATAGGTAGCGGTGAGCCCTTTCAATCAGGTGGCCCTCCTGCTCGTATGATTGCAGATACAATAAAAAATATCTGCTTGTTTGCTATCTTTAATTTTCACACATCAACAATTATTATTAATAGGATTTTATTGATAATTTACAACTGTATACAAGACGGAGTCCGTTGGCGCCTCTTAGTTACAGAATCCTAAAAGCAACAAGTAAACTATTCAAAGCGAATTCACAAAGAGATAGCATAACTAAGGTAATATTAGAAGTCGCCAAACTAACTATTCTTGTATTACCGGTCGCGTGAAAACGGTTAAGAGCTAATTGCCGGAGTTTTCGCGAGTGAGCGTTGTGAATTCCCGCACTGGAGGGGCCGCCCGCGATGGCACCGCCCTGGCTCCTCGGGACAACGCTTCACACGGCTCGGAGCCTTACGATATTTTAACTTCTCTTTCTAGTGTTTTTTTAATATATAATAATAGGATAACAAACAAGCAGATAGAGAGAAACCATCGCCTATAGACACTAAAGATGTTAATGTTGAAGTACCATATGCGTAAGTTTATCGGCTACCTTACCCTCTAAACCGGAACATAACAGTGACAAACACTAAATTTGGCCGGGTCTGACCATTGCATCTTAATACGATGGTCAGACCCGGCCAAAACGTCGTGAAATCCTACCGTTCAGTAAGTACCGTTCAGTCTAAGTTCTAATAGTTCGCCTATCATGAACTACCTGGTAGAATGGCAGATGACGTATTCTTTAAAGGTAACTCGGGGGTGTTTTGTGTGTGTATGTGTATGTACGGTTCAGGAATCAGCAGGTCTACTCTTGAAAACAATATAAATCTTTAACCAATATTGATAAAAACAATAACTTTCGAATATCGTCAAAAAACGGTACTCTTGAAACCAATATTGCCCACATTGATTCGGTATAGTAACGATCTAATTATTGGAAATAGATGTCATCGTTACATGTCAAGCTAGTGTTGTAAGTGGAAATTTTAAGTACCGTTTTAAACAAAATAACGAATAAAAGCAATAATACGTAGTTCCAAAAACTTTCAAAATCCGTGTGGCGCTGTCGCCGAATCCAATAATTGAATATATAGTTGCCCAGAGTACGAAATACTTCAAAACTCATTAAATATTCATTTAAAATTGAAATCGGTTTTCAAGAGTAGCCCTACTGGTGTGAGTTGATGACGACACATTGTCTATGGATTGGTTTTCAAAAATAATTGCTTATCAAGTGCAACTGTACAAATATCTACGGAAATGTTAATAGGTATATTATATTTATATAATTTATAGTTTCCATCGTCGGCACTTGGTGAAACTGCATCATATTGATTATAATAATATAAACACTTGTACTGTTTCACAAATGTAATTTTAATTACATTTGTGAAACAATACAAGGGTTTATATTATATAATCAATATATTATATTTATTAGCAGACACAATTAAGGTGACAATAAAATGGACGTTTAAAATAAGTTACTTATGTATTGATGTGTTTTTGTTACTAGTAGTTGTAGCTGTTAGTATTAATTTTTTATATCATAAGATAGCAAACAAGCAGATGAGTCTCCTGATGGCAAGAGTCACCTATCGCTTACATACACAATAAATGTTAATGGTGCGTTGCTATCTTGTGGCGAGGTATAATTTCACATGCATAAGTTTACTGGCTATCATACTCTCCACACCGGGATACGAGTGATAGCACTAACGCTATTGCGGCAGGAATAGGTAAGCCACTGGTATCAGACGCGGGCGAAACAAGGCAGAACTCTACCGCCTAGTAGTCGACGACGTCGTGACAAGGTATGTGATACCAATTATTATAGAACGAAAACAGTTGGTCGACATTTTCATCATATCAGTTCCAAAGTTTATAATAGAGTTAACAGAAATTTAAATATATATCCCCTTCCTAGTACAACACGTGCGCGCGCATACATTACACTACCCTATGTACATATTAATTTACGCATTACACATACACCTACTTACACACATTTTACAAAAACGCTAACATCTCTTCACATGATATTCTTTCCTTCACTAACTATTGCTTTTATTTTAATAAAGTGTCTAGTAAAATTAGTCTTGTTTATCTTATGGAGAGGGGCGCTGATGGCCGCGACTCAGTTATTTTATTTTTGTAGCTATCATCGCTCAGTTTTATTTCTTGATGTATTTTTCTGTGGCGAATAAAATATCATATTTACCTAGTAGTCATGATGGTAGTGACAAGTATCGATAACGATATAGCGCCTTTTGCGTACTGCCTAACAGAACGGCAGTTCGTCTATTCTTCAAAGAAGCCCCGACCAACACGGGGATAATTGTATACAATTTAAATGATAAAGTTTTGTCTTTACACGGATAAAAATATTAATAGCAATAAAATAATAATATGTGTGTATATTATAATGTACATTTATGTCAATTAAATGTAGTGTGTGCGTTTTTTTTATATCATAAGATAGCAAACAAGCAGATGGGTTTCCTGATGGAAAAAGTCAACCATCGCCTATAGACACCAAAGATTTTAATGGTGCATTGCTATCTTTTGGCGAGGTCTAATGCCACATGCATAAGTTTGCCGGCTACCTTACCTTCCAAACCGTAACACGACAACGACAAACACTGACGGTATTGTGGCAGGAATGGGCAAGACTGTGGTACCAGACCCGGGCGAGACAATGCAGAACTCTACCACCTATTAATGTTATGTCATGTTTATTTTTTTAATTTAACGTATTGTATTTTTATTAATTGAATGTAGTGTGTGTAATGTTTATTTTTATTGTTTCTAATGCATATTTATTTAAAATATCAGGTTTCTGCACTCTTCCGCAATATAAATTTCAACTGTGCCTCTCATACTCTTCAGTTTACGTATTTTTTGTAAAAAGGGATACAAAATGTTCACTTCACGTATAAAGATTTGACTAGATTTAAACAGAAACTTTAAAACGGTTTTATAAATCAACTTAAAAAACTTAAAAAATGCGCTTTTTGCTTTATTTATGAAAATGATTCCACTTTTATAGATCTTTTAATAATACGACGAATAAAAACGAAAGTTCTTTTAGAAGTTGCATTACATTGCATTGCAATTAGGGGTCGCACTTGCGTCTATCGTCCCGAAGTTATACGCGCTAAGTCACACGCAGTACGGAATGTATGCGAAAATAACCGACCGATATAGCCGGTCACAGCTGCATTTATCGTGTCATTGCACGGAGCTTTGTGACATTAGACGCAAGAGCGGCCGAGGCATATCAGAAATTTCATTTTTATTGTTCGTGTTTATTAAAAGATAAATAAAAAAGTGGAGTAATTTTCATAAATAAAACAAAAATCGCATTTTTTAAGTTACCACAACATACGTAGCTCCCGTCGAAATGTCGCCGCAAAGTCGTAACCTATAAAGGGCTCATTAATGCTATTTTCTGCTCGGTGAAATATTTTGATAAACCGCACTTAGTATGCAAAAGATTGACTTGCGATAATTATGTAACAGTAGTTCGAAATTGTTGCACAAATGGCATTTTTTAAAATTACTGTTGTGTGACGATTGTGTGTAAATTGGACTACTTGATATTAAGTTTCCATGTGGTGATAAGAGCGACCAACTTTTTATATAATACATGGGATACTTAACAAGCAGAATTTTTTTTTCACGGGACAAATTACACTGATTGATTTAACCCCAAAGTAAACAAATTATTTGCTTGTGTTATGGGTGTTAGTCAACGATACTAATACATAGAAATACATATATAAATACTTTTACATAATAAACACCCAAACCCGGAAATACAAACATTTATGCTCATCACAGAAATGCTTGTCCCCGTCGGGGATCGAACACGAGCCCCGTTGCTTGCGTAGTCAGGGTCGCTAACCACTCGACCAAGAAGCGTTCCCCTGATAGAAAGAGATAATATCTATAACAGCATTGGTAAATGTTGCTATCAACTGCGTGAGGGCTTGGTCTGGGTCCCCCTTTAAGAATAGAACAACTGCTCCTCTACCAGGCAGGCCATGAAAGGCAAACCATGCTTTGCGTGTCACTGCCATCGTGACTACTAGGTGGTAGAAAACCACAACGTCAGCGGGTATATGGTACTGTAACACGTCTTTAGTGTTACAATTTATTACAGACGCGGGTACTACTTGTTTGATTTTAATATTTTGATTAAAATCAATCGAATAATAGAACTTTTTATGAAAATATTCTCTTCGGACGTCTCTTCTATCAAATAAAGAGTATTTAAGAGTCTCCATCTTTAATTAAAAATAGCGTAGAATAATACGTGTATAGTGCATCGGTAACATTTAGAAATCGCATGCAAACAGAAAGTCCCTCTGAGGTGGAAGAAAATTCCACAGTACATATACACATACCTGTTTCTGCATCAATAGCGTCAATGCTTGTAATTTTTTTAACTTCCCACTATATAAGGGAGTTACTGACTTGCCGCAATTTTCGAAAATTGAGTTTTCATCAGATCTCCACGTTTTGAGGTCCCAGGAACATTTTACGACTATTTTGGCAATGATGTCAATATGTCTGTATGCATGTGTGCATGTGTGGATGTGTGTGTGTGTGTATGTGTGTGTGTGTGTGTGTGTGTGTGTGTGTGTATGTAAACATCTCATTTTGAACGGCTTGACCGATTGAAACACGATTGATGGCATTCGATTGAATTCCGCTCAACCACTCAACCAACTTCCTGAAAATTTGAACCGATCCGGCCCAGGAAATTTTGAAAAACCTCAAAAAATTTTTGGTGAAACAGTATTTTTTTTTAATATAACTTCCAGATCCTGTACCGATCGAGTACAAAATCTAATCAGCTCTACTCCTGAAAAATTGCGTCTACTGCATAAATTGCATCAAAATCGATTAATCCGTTCGTGAGTTATGGTTGTCGAAAATTTTTGAAAAAAGCGTTTTTTCGACATAATTTCGAGTTTTTTTAACGTGCAATTTTTCGAACATTTTCAGTATATTAGTAACTAAAATACAACGTCAAATGCACTTTCATAAATCAAAGTCGAAGCAAGTTTTCAAAAGTTACAGCTTTTCAAATAATATAATTATGTTAAGCGCGATACTTCGCCGTAGACCGATATGTGTAGCCACGTAATAGTTAGTACTAGTTACCACGTAACCAACATCCGCTTTCCTTTATCTTTAAAATTCTGCATCATTTGAAATGAGACCTCACCAAAATACACTACAACACAAATCTGTGGACTAACGTTGGTAATGGTATACAATAAATAGAAGCGCTAGCCATCAATACAGACATTGTTAAGGCCGTAGTTTAGTCGAATTGGCTCGTTTGGGGCGGAGCCAGCGCGTAATGTGCCACCGAACAAGGCTGGCCGGCCGCGGCGCGCTTGATTCATTTTATTATATTAGAACATTTCACTTTACATAATTTGACAAATAATTATCTACTTTACAGATTTAAGCGTTACTGTTGCTCTCGTTATTTCCTCGTGTTCCTGTGTCTCCGCATCTTCGGTCTCTTTAGCCGGTGGCTGCCTCTTTCCTTCAGGAACGCCATTTGCTTTTTTGCTGCCTTATAATATAAAAAAAATGTTTGTGATCTTAGAGAATAAAAATCTCAGAGCAAACGGAGTTATATGCAGCTATTTATACGGCGTTCTACTGCATAATTTACAAAAAATATACAGTAAGCTGCTGATTTGTTAATATTATCAAACACTAAAGTAATCTTTTAGTAACCTTACGTTTTCAACATATACATATCTAGTTAGATAACATCATAATATTATGTAATAATAACCTTCGTATTCGAAGGTTGAAAGACTAGTTCACATACACGAATATATAATACACAAATACAAATATACCGAAGTTTCGCTTTGGCTTAGTTTAGGATTGCCAGATGGCCGGAATTCCGGGATTGTCCCGGAATTTTGTGTGTTTTCCCGTGTCCAGTATTTTTACTTTGCTGTCCCGGAATGAAAAAATACTAATTTTTCACAAAGTTACGATACTACGGCTGCAAAAGTCAAACCAAACATAGTGTGCTCGCGCTGCGTTAGGTGAGCGAAGGGAGGGGTGAGCGCCTCTATTTATCAGTTTAAGAAAGTAATTAAAAATATTTTTCCAATAAAGTATTTTTTTCATCAACCAACAGTTCTAGGTAATTCCTACTTAGTTTTGTCTCGAACCGGAGACCAAAACTCTGATTCCGTTCGTGGCCCCAGAAATGTCCAGGAAATGATAGTCTGGATCTGGCAACCCTAGCTTAGTTATACGTTACTTACGTTGTTACTTAGTTAGACGTAAGAATGCTTTGAATTTTCCGTTTTAGTTCAAATTTTCGAATTTTGGAATAAAAAGTAGGTATACATTGTTACTTTTAAAGGTGCGACCAAATTTTCAGAGGCTGTTCAGAATCGCCAATATGTTCGATTTATGTAAAAAAATAATTAAAAAATTCAAATTTTCATTTTTATCTGACACAGAAAGCAAAACGCATGGGTATAATTTTAATTACGGAAAATTCGAAGAAAATATTTTAGTGCCTTCAACCAAATTATAAGTGATCGGGATAAATGTACTTAGAGCGACAGGTTACACAATAGTTACTACCGTAATAAGAGGTGAATGTAGAATGACAGCATTATAGAGTTCATTCACAAGACTCGGTGCATTCAATACATGAATTTAGTGGCACATTTTTAAACAAATATTTTTATATAATCTCAATAATTAAAACGCACTTTTAATTCTTGTTAATTTTAAAAATCTCCCAATGTTCAATAATATGAATATTGTAAAAAAAATCAAGTCGATACATCAGCTAGTTTGTGAGTTTTGAGGCAAATATACGTAAGATAAATGTTTCTTAAATCAACTTTAAGCAACTTGATTAATGGTGTCTGAAAACCCTAATGTCGGTGAAGATTCTCACAGCGTAAATAAACACTTTGTTTGTATTGAGGTTGTGAAACCGTTAAAAACAGATTTAAGTCTCATATTGATAAGAAATTTGAGGATTTAAATGGTAACATAATAATTGTTGTGGAATGAATTGACCATTAAGATAATAATCCAATAATCTAATCTCATCTCTCTCATCTCATTAGCCAATCTAAATATTTTAGTCTAAGCGGAAACCGTCAAAAAGGAAAGGTATCCAGAATAAGAACAAAATGCTCTCTATTACTTTTGGACATAACAATGGCTATTTGTAACTTGTGCAATTTTTTGTAGAAACTTTCTGTTTGCTTTTCCCTATCAATGTGCCACATCGATTCCATTCAAAATATAAAAAAAAATACAAACACAAACATTATGTCGTTTACTTTTTCATACATTAGATAGAAAATTTAGAATTAAAATAAATACGAGTATGATGTCTAGTAAAAGTTTTGTGCGAAAGTTAGGTCTTCTGCCCCAAGTGGCAGAAATACAGCGTTCTTCGTTAATTAGTGTTAGTTCAGTATACACGAAAATACGTCGTAGGGCTATGCCTCCTCTTTACGGCGAGGGTGACATCTGATCTTCTAAAAACATCCTATACGTTCAAATGTCACATATTACCCAGAAAGTTTTACACCATATCTCAGAGAGTGTTGATTTTGGGTTATTGGATGATTCATACGAAATGTGCGAATCGACATATTTAATAATATTATTTTTTTTTGTAGGTGATTCGCACGAAGTAAATTTATTGATATGCGAATCGACAACTCCAAAAATTTTCGAGTTAAATTCGTGCGAATCATTTAATAACCCTTGATTTTGACCTAAATGCTAGGCATTGTAGGTAAAGGTCAAAGTCATCATATACACGTCACAATCAACAACAACAACAATAGACTAAAACGAATTGCTCCCATCTTCATGCAGACACACCGGTTTGCAGACACTACCACAGACACCTTCGAATAGCATGCCACCAATTTAATCATGGTACAATAATTCTGATCTCCCCTGGTATCTATATACTTTCATCCACATTTGCATTGTATATCTGTCATTGAATTTATACCTAACCTTAAGTCAAATTATGTAGTTCCGGTCGGGATGTCGGCGGCCTAAGGCGAAGGGCCAGGCCTTTGTCCTCAAGGCGGAGGTGACGTCTCCTCGCAGCAGCGCCACCACGTCGTCCAGGTACCGGAGAGCCCGGGACTCGTCAGTTAGGGCACGCGCTGCTGCTGCACACCTGTGGGCGCGCGCTGACTCTGCCTGCAAAATTAGAAATAGATATTTAGTATCTTTTGTATTGCATATCGGCTTTATAATAAACTAGCTGTTGCCCACGACTTCCTTCGCGCGGACTTCGTTTACTCTGCACTGCTCCTTCCCTGTAGGTGATCGCGTGAAAATATTCATCCAAAATTTGAAGTAAATCCATGCAGTACTTTTTGAGCTTACCCCGGACATACATTGACTTTCCTACGATTTTATTATATGTAATAGATATGTATAGATATTTCTCTATTTTATCTTATTCTGATCAAAGCCTAGATCCTGCCATGAAGCCTAAATGTGGCGCTACTAATAGTGTCTAAACATACTATGCCGAAGGTATGCGACCGATGTTCCGCAGCTGATTTTACATGACATACCATAAATGCCAACTTATGCAGCATAAATTTAGTTCTTGCAGGGATGTCGTGGCGAAATGTCTTCTTATCTAATGTGGGTACTAGATTGGTAGTAGGTAGGTACGTAAGGGCGTGCCCAGGTTCTGGGCCAGGGGGGGGGGGGAAACCGTAACATTTTCAGACTATATTTTATCTTATTATATTTTTATCTACAACAATAGATAGTTTGTAGAGAGGTAAACAAATTCCAGGGGGGCCAGCTGCCCCTCCCTGTCCCCCCCTCGGTACGCCCATGTAGGTACGTATGTTTTAATGAAACAACAAAGCACGTGCATCGTGCGCACACAGCTGAGGCGAAATAAGCACAACGAACGAATTTTCCCGATCACTTTTAATTTGGTTGAAGGCACTAAAATATTTTAGTTCGAATATTGCGTAATTGAAATTATATCCATGAGTTTTGTTTTTTGTGTTGGATAAAAATAAAATGTTGAATTTCTTCAATATTTTTTTATTACATAAATCGAGCATACTATCGATTCTGAACAGCCTCTGAAAATTTGGCCGCAACCGTAGGGTTACAAAGTAACCGTAGGGTTACTTTTAACCCTGTATACTACTATTTTTATTACTAAAGTCTGTTGTCAAATATAGAACTTGGAGAATTTTACTTTACTAGTCTTTAGTCGAATTTTGACCAGAGGGCTAGTACCACTTTTTTAACTGTATAGAAACGCACAAGATTTTCAAACCCACCACCACATTACACGGTGTAAAATCATCAAATCATGCATAATACATGCCTGAGTGTCGCGTCGGATACGATGATAGTGAGTATGTGAACAGCTCACTTCCCAAAACGGAGGAGGCTCTGATTATACAGGTTGACTGGTAAAACACTGCACATATTGAAGGACTCGACAGTTAATAGTCATATGTAACTAATAAAAATATAATTAAGAGAGAATATAACTTAATTACATAGTAAACCTTAACGAAACTAGTGATAGTAATGTTCAAAAAATATGGTCACCGATACGACAGATCCACCGATATGGACAGCGATGTCAGCACGCTTTGATTGAAACGTGTCGCGGCGGCAAATCGCTGTTTGTAAACAAATAACTTTGATATTTATGCACGTGTCCTTACTCATAGATCGTGATCTCAGAAACAAACTTTTTTTTTAATAGCAAACTGAAAACGAGAACCTTCTCTATCTTCGAAAAATCTCGAATCGGAATAAGCTTAGGGGGCTTCGAATATTTTAATTCGGCGAAGGAAAATATTTTATTATTAATAATTATTATTTGCTTAAATTACTTGAATATTTTATAAAAAAAAAATTAAAAAAATTAATCAAAGAAAATTATTCTCTATTAACATTTTTATTGAATACTTAGGTTAAAATTTAGGTAGCTATTTTTTTCATAGTCGATATCAGAATCGAGTAGTGAACACTCTCTTTCAGCGTGTACAGTCCTTTACTAGTCAAACTGTTTAGAGGGCATTTAGTCAAAGGAAAGCAGTTTTTAATTCTACTATATTTTTCTACATTTCATACCTCAGAATTGCGTAATTGATTTTCGGATTTAGAATATATTTTTTAGGGTTCCGAAGCCAACTACGATACTTTATAGTTCCTCCATGTCCGTCCATTCGTCCATCCAGCGCCCAGCTAAGAAGTTATTCGTATTAGAAAGCTGTTATTTGGTCCGAATATAAATATATATTTTTTGAAGTGAAACTTCTTTAGAATCGTTGTGATTTCAAACCTGATGCAACGGAAAAAACGACATGTAAGAGACACAAATACAAAAATGTGTAGAATGAAGGAGGGAGAGGGAGGGAGAGAGGGAGAGGGAGGGAGAGAGAAAGAGGGAGGGAGAGAGGGAGAGGGAGGGAGACGGACAGGGGTAGGGAGAGGGGAGGGGGAGAGGGATAGGGAGAGGGAGAGGGAGAGTGGGAGAGGGATAGGGAGAGGGGGGAGGGAGAGGGAGAGGGATATGGAGAGAGGGAGAGGGGAGGGGGAGGGGGTAGGGGGAGGTGGGGAGGGGGAGAGGGGAGAGGGAGAGGGGGGGGAGAGGGAGAGGGGGAGGGGGAGAGGGAGGGGAGGGTGAGAGGGGAGGGGAGAAGGGCGTGGGAGAGGGGGAGGGGGAGAGGGAGAGGGAGGGGGAGAGCGGGAGGGGGAGAGAGGGAGAGAGAGGGAGAGAGGGAGCGGGAGAGAGGGGGAGGGAGGGGGAGAGAGTGAGGGGGAGAGAGAGAAGAGGGGGGGAGGGTGAGAGAGGGGAGAGGGGGAGGGAGAGGGATATGGAGAGAGGGAGAGGGGGAGGGAGAGAGGGAGAGGGGGTGGGAGGGGGAGGGGGGAGGTGGAGCGAGGGGAGAGGGGGAGGGAGAGGGATATGGAGAGAGGGAGAGGGGGAGGGAGAGAGGGAGAGGGGGAGGGAGAGAGGGAGAGGGGGTGGGAGGGGAAGGGGGGAGGTGGAGCGAGGAGAGAGAGGGAGGGGAGGGATATGGAGAGAGGGGGGGTGGGAGGGAGAGAGGGAGAGGGGGAGGGTAGGGGGAGAGGGGGGTGGGAGGGGGAGAGGGGGAGGGAGAGGGGGGAGGAGAGAGAGGGAGGGGGAGATAGGGCGAGAGGGAGAGAGGGAGTGGGAGAGAGAGGGAGAGAGAGTTAGAGAGAGGGAGGGGGAGAGAGGGAGAGAGGGAGAGGGACAGGTAGAGAGGGAGAGTGAGAGGGAGAGAGGGAGAGGGATAGGGAGAGGGGGAGAGGGTGAGGGGGAGGGGAGGGGATAGGGAGGGGGATAGGGAGAGGGAGAGGGGGAGAGGGAGAGGGGGAGAGGGAGAGGGGACGGGGAGGGGGAGAGGGAGAGGGAGGGGGAGAGCGGGAGGGGGAGAGAGGGAGAGAGAGGGAGAGAGGGAGCGGGAGAGAGGGGGAGGGAGGGGGAGAGAGTGAGGGGGAGAGAGAGAAGAGGGGGGGAGGGTGAGAGAGGGGAGAGGGCGAGGGAGAGGGATATGGAGAGAGGGAGAGGGGGAGGGAGAGGGGGAGAGGGGGTGGGAGGTGGAGGGGGGAGGTGGAGCGAGGGGAGAGAGGGAGGGGAGGGATATGGAGAGAGGGGGATAGGGAGAGGGAGGGGGGAGGGGAGGGGAGGGGGAGGGGAGGGGAGGGGAAGGGGAGAGGGGGAGGGGGGAGGGAGAGAGAGGGGGGCTGGCTGGCTGGCGGGGAACAGAGTGAATAGAGCGTTGGTTTTAAGTCAAGGTGCCCCTCTTGCCCTGCATAATCATTCCTATGCCTGCCTATGCCTATCCCAACGATATTGTATGAAAGTGAGAGTTGGGTATGTTAGAAGGGCATGAAAGTATAATCAACGCAGGACCAATGTAATCGTAATGTTGAAGTGAGAGAGAAGTTATGCTTGAAAGAAAGTGTTGGTTCGGACATGTACAAAGAATGGTAGGTGAAAGATTAACAAAACAGATATACAATGCGAGAGATAAAAATACTTTATTATTGAAGTGAAACTTTTGAAGTGAAACTTCTTTAGAATCGTTGTGATTTCAAACCTGATGCAACGGAAAAAACGACAGGTAAGAGACACAAATACAAAAATGTGTAGAATGAAGCCGGTAAAGAATGAGACAGAAATATACATACTATTTTATATTATCGGTCTCTCCTCTTTGTTCCGTACTTCGTAGCGTCCCCACTCCCGTCGTTTAAGCATAGTCGCCTGTAATTAGTGAGCCAAAGCGAGAGAGCAAATGTCGGTGTGTATGTATACTGCACACTGTTTAATACTTGCTTGTATTTGAGCATTTAACGTGTGTTAGTATATGTGAAAAGTACGTGAGCTAATACTACTTTACACTGTATGCGGCTGCGTATTACAGCTTTTTAGTAAGATGCCATCTCATTCTTTTCTCGATTTAGTGAAGTTTCACTTCTATCGTGTGTGAATCGCACACACACCTTTTTTTTATATCATACAACAGCAAACAAGTAGATAGGTATCCTGATGGAAAGAGTCAATCATCGCCTATAGACACCAAAGGTGTTAATGGTGCGTTGCTATTTTGTGGCGAAGTCTAATGCCACATGCATAAGTTTGCCAGATAACTTGCCCTTCAAACCGGAACACGACAGTGAGAAGCACTGACGCTATTGCGGCAGGAACAGGTATGGTAGTGGTACCAGACCCGGGCGAGACAATGCAGAACTCTACCACCTAGTAGCCACGATGGTAGTAATTCGTATAGCCAATCGGTCGCCTTTTACGACCTGCCTGGCAGAACGACAGTTGGTCTATTCTTAAAAGGAGCCCGGGACCAACACGGGGAAAAATTAGTCAAACCGACAAAGGTAAAATAATAATGTACGTAATGTTTATTTTTTTCACGCGTATTCCAAAGTGTAAAATATCTTTGTATAGGTATTTAAGAAATATTACATTCAAAATACTTTTTGGACTAAGGGATCCCTTAGTCCAAAAAGTATTTTGAATGTAATATTTGTGAAATATTAAGCTTTAAAGTGCTAATTTTGGTTAAAGTCAAGAGTTCACCTTCCCTCTACAAGCTAAACGGTTGGATTTGAGTGTTCACGATTTTCACGGCATTGAATTTAAAAATAAAACTATCACGACTAAGTAGGCTTTACAAGCGTACAAATATTGGTCAACCAACCAATTCATAAAATGTACCTGAAGAAATTTTTACAGGCGGTGAACCGGTAGTGCGAATATATGCGTCAATGTCGTTAAATCACACTATGAAGTTTTAACCTTCATAGTGTGATTGTGAAATGAAATGTAATGAAAAAGCCCCTTACATATTAGTTTGCATTACTGTTATAAGCAACTACGGAATCCTACATTGCACGTGGCCCGAAACGCATTTGACCGGTTATTTCTAATGTCTATTGTATATTAAAAATAACGGTGAGTGTCAGAACTTCTGGACTACAAAGTAATATTTGCTCATTTGGACTATTTGAAACCTACGTATAAAATGTTGGTACCATGATAAAAAATGTGTAAGCGGTTAAACCTACAGGCCACCCCTGAAACTTCCCGCTAAATTGAGGTATTTTAAGCTCGTAAGAGTAAAAATTAAAAGCATATATTTTTTTCAGTTGAAACATGTATTTTATTAAAAATGACAGTACTGATATTGATTTTTAGAAAGCGCTATATTTTAGAAACGATGATCAATTTTGATCTTTGAAATGCCTTAACTGAATTTTTAGGATCTAAAATATTGCTTTAGTTAAATAATCAGTAAGTTGAAAGATTTTGAAGCAATGTCAAAAAACATTTTTTCAAAAATTTTCGTCGTTGTTAAATCCCAAACAAATTGACCATTTTTGATGCAATTAACGGTATTTGACGTAGTTTTTAAAGAAGAAAAGCTGATAAGATTTTTTAAATAATCGGTGTACTAGGCTGAAAGTTATTTCCAAAATATTAAGTAAGTTTGCTAAACACAACGTAATTTTAATATTTGAAAAGCTGTAACTTTTTAAATTAGATTAGATTTTGATTTTCAAAACGGCATTCGACGTTTTTTTTTTAGTACTAAAATATCGTAGAATGATAGAAAATGATTATGAAGTTATGTCGAAAAAACACTTTTTTCAAAATTTTGCGTCAACTCCCAAACGGATAAACCAAAACAATTTATACATTAGATGTTGTTTTTTGAGGAATAGAGCTGATTATTTTTCGTACTCAATCGGTACATTCTGGAAGAGATATATATATATATATATATATATATATATATATATATATATATATATATATATATATATATATATATATATATATATATATATATATATATATATATATATATATATATATATATATATATATATATATATATAAAAATACAGTTTTGAAAGAATTTTTTTGGGGTTTTTTCAAAATTTCTCAAAATCTCCTGGGTCGAATTTGATTAATTTTCAGGAAGCGTGAGTTGAGTAGAATCCAATCCAATGCCACCAACCGCGTTTTGATCGGTCGAGTCATTCAAAATTTATGACATGTTTACATACACACATACACACACACAAATATACATACATACATACTTACGTCATCGTGAAAATAGTCGGAAAAGTTTCCTAAGATCTGGTGAAAACTCAATTTTCGAAAATCGGGGCAAAATCAGTAACTTCCTTATCTACATAGGTACGTAGCGGGAGGTTAAAAAAGGAAAATGGACATGACTTTTTACATTAAAAAAGGAATGGACAGACATTCTGATGTCAGGTTGTCTGGGCCACATTGATTTCACGTTGATCAAAACGAGTAAGCAAACTTATCTCTTCGTAAATCGTTAGTACTTCAATTGTATCTCAAAACATATTTTTCGAAATTTATGAATGTTTTAATAATAAGTTACAGATTAAATAAAACTGGTTTGTGGTATAAGGTTGCCCTTTTATAAAAATAATACATTTTCTGTAAGAATTGTATTTTCAACCGAATTCACTAAAGGAGGAGGATCACAATTCAGTTGTTGTTATTGTGTTTGTTACCTCAGAACTTGGCCATTTATTAATCGATTTGGTTTTTTTATTTTGTTTGAGAGAGTATACTTCCTATTTAAATGGGACTACCCATTTAAATTTGATAATGAACTCATCTAGGGTTACAGAGATAAAGTCCGTTGTTGTAGTTTTAAAGCGTTCATTCCTTTTTTCGGAATGTCTGAATTACTGCTGGCTTTAAGGACGGTCCTTACCGTCACAGCTTCACCGGTCGTGGGGGCGAGTAGAATGTTCAGCCAGAACATTAAAAGCATTTAAATTTTATATAAACATGTTATACCACCCCAACCCACTCCTTTGGTCGAGTGATTAGCGCACCTCACTACGCGTCAATGGGGCTCAGGTTCGATTTTCGACAGGGAGAAACATTTTTGTGATGAGCACAGGTGTGTGTATTTCTGGGTTTGAGTATTTATTATATATTTGAGTTTTTACGTATGAATTTCTGTGTATTACGGTCGGTTTCTGAAACGCAAATTAATTTTAACAAGCTTTATGCTTAACAGATCATTTGCTTGTAAAAATTAGGTTAAACACAGATTATTTGCTTGTTAAAATTAATTTGCGTTTCAAAAACCAGCCGTTATAATCGTTGATTGATGTTACTAGTATGTTACAAGCAAATAATTGGCTTACTTTGAGGATACACCAATTTGTGTAATTTGTCTAGTCATACCTTTATATTTATAAAAGTCTAGAAATGTACTTATCGCAATTATTTATACCAAATAAAAAATATAATTGTACATAATCTATATAGCGTGTCTTAATAATTTTATCATAAAAACAGACACAATCGTGGCCTTCACGAATGTTTTTCGTAAGACAATGCAATGTTTCGGTAATACCTACCTGTTAACTAAGTTAGATATATAAACTAGTTTTTGCAGAGCTATTATAAAATTCCATTGCTTTAAATTTCTTGTTTTAAATTGGATACTTTTCCTAAACAAAACATCCCTGATGATGCTGTGATAAGCGAAACCGGTTGGGTGTATAGAATTATATAAAATTCATTTTTTTGTTTTAATTCTTTCATTTAATTAAGATTTTTTTCATATAATGAAAATGTCAATCTCATCGTAACTTATTCTAAGTTAAACTTATAACTTTGTCTTAGATCTAGATTGCTTACATAAATGTATACAGCATCCTAGCTGCGCCAGATGTTGGCTTAGCTAAGAGACTATTATACAGACCCACATTATTTTTATTTAGCTTATTTATATTAATAAATCGTGTATGTTTCTCTGCGTTCCTGACACAATCCCCTATATAAAATTCATGTGAACTGGAAGTACAAGTGAGTTTTGTCATATCTATTTTTGTTTTAATTTTTTTTCATGGAAAAGCAAACAAGCAGATATTTTATATGAACTTTTAAATTAACGCGTTCTACTATCATTTTTAAAAATATATAAACGGGTCAAAAACGCGTACATATATAGAACTTACTTGTAACGCTCGACGTTTCGGCCAAGTTACATTGACCGTGGTCACAGGCGGTCAATGTAACTTGGCCGAAACGTCGAGCTTTACAAGTAAGTTCTATATATCCACGCTTTTTGACCCGTTTATATATTTTAAAAACAAATAGTTTATCTTATGGAAAGAGATAATTATCGCCTAGGGACCTCAAAGATGCTAATGGTACGTTGTCATCCGTGTGGTGAGATGTTAATGCTACTTGCATAAGTTTACGGGCACTGAACCTACAATCCAAAATATGACAGTGACAAGACAAGCACCGACGCTATTGCAAACGCGACGGCAACAATGGGCTCGCTGGTAACATCATTAGACACATTTACTTTGAAATGTTTTTTTTATGTTATAAAACGGCAAACAAGCAGATGGGTCTCCTGATGGAAAGATTCAACCATCGCTTATGGACACCAGTGTTAATGGTGCGTTGCTATCTTGTGGCGAGGTCTTATGCCATATGCATATGTTTACCGGCTACCTTATCCTCCAAACCGGAACACGACAGTGACAAGCAATGATGCTATATAGGTAGGAATAGGTAAGGCGGTGGTACCAGACCCGGGCGAGACAATGCAGAACTTATACCACCTATTAGCTACGATGTTAGTGACTCGTATGGCGAAACGATCGCCTTTTACGACCTACCTGGCAGGACGGCAGTTGGCCTATTCTTCATAGGAGCCCGGAACCAACACGGGGAATGTTTCTAATTATTTTAACCTTTTCTTATATGCTAGCGATCGCTTGTGGTCGAAATTCGACCATAGACTAAACAATACGATCTCTTTTAACTTTGACAACTAACTTTTATGTTTAAATACTGCTAAATTAAGTTCCTTTTTTATTTTCCTTCTTTCTATGTGCACCCCTTGCGCCTTCTCTGTGCTCTTTGGAGGTTGACTGACAGAGAATGCTCTAGGCCGTTAAGTCTACCTGTGCAAATATATGTGTGCAAAATTTAAATAAATAAATAAATATATCCGATTCATTCTTATTGGACACAAGCCTATTATTTCACTTCTATCAAAAGTCACACTTTGTTGCCCTAAGCCGTTCATTTTCTACAAATCTTCACCTTATCAACCTTATTTAAACATCAAAAGTGATTACAGTAACATAACGAGTTAATATAAATTGAAGTTATTCAAATATATATGTTAATAAGGATCTAATTTGTAATTGTAAAATAGTGTTATCAACGTAACACTGCCAGAGGTTATCTCCTTCCCCTTGCTACATTTGTAATCAAACAACATCCTAATTAGATTGTGTATCTTGTTTATTTACTCTCTTCATTGAGGCAAGAGTTTGGGGCGTGTGAGTCTTTGATTTGGTTGTCAGAGATTAGTGATATAGTCTGTACCTATTCAAGTTTGTAGTGAAGCATGTTAATAGAATTATATGTTTAATGTTACAATATAACCTGCACATTAATACGTGAAGTGACAACTTTCAAGTTCCAACACTTTTTCATCATTTTAAGTCTATTATTATCTAAATTTAAAAAAGTTCAAATACTTTTCAGTTAGGTACCTAGTTGTGACATTTACAATATATAACTATCATCTCTTAGCGAATGGGAGCTCCAATATTCTTAATTTTTCTTCATGTAATTGTTTCTTTAAAATGGATACTAAATTAGTTGCACTAGATTTAACAGGTTTTTTATTATGTTTTTATATTTATTATATATTTTGTAATATGTTTTTTGTTACATTTGTTAATAATTATATAATAGATTAAGTTTATTTTTAGATTACTAAACAATAATAATATTATTTAAACAATTTGTAAATATTAATCAGGATAAACGTATGACGATTGTATAATTATTCTAATTCTATTGACCGTTTAAATGTTTCAACGTTGGTTGCCAAAGTAATAATAAATTAGTAGTTTTAATTATTGTTATATTTCATAAAAAATTGCATGCCAATTTGGTAGAATACGCGGAAATGTTACTCATATGTTATGTAAACCTTAAAAATTGTACCATGTTCTAAGCAAGTAAATTTCATTTCATTTCATTTTAATAATTGCATTGATATAAAAACCCAAATGCACAGTCTCGAACAAAACTGACACTCAAAACTGTCCCTAATTTCACATAAGTAGTTAAATAGATATGGCAAAAACATATGTTTTGCCATATCCAACCTTAAGCACAAGTTTTATGGTTGTTTTTAAAAAGCAATGTACAAAAAGTAATAAAATTGACAGTGTCGCGACCGACGCGATTTAAAATTGTGCGCTCATTTTTAGAGGACGTTTTTGAGACACTGATTGTGTATCTTGCGTATTTTATATTTTTTATATCAATGAATAATTGCGATTTTTTCGCGTTGATCTAGGTTGACCCGTTTTACCTAAATGATAGACTGCTAGGCACCTCGTGAAAGACAAGAAAAGGTTACGATACGTGTCCTTAATATCCTTGTTACTTATTAGGTGGTAGAGTTCTGTAACATTTCGCCTGAGTTTAGTGTCATCGCATTACCTGCAATAGGGTCGGTGCTTGTCACTGTCGTGTGTAGGTAGCCGGTTAACATATGCATATGTTATTCCAACTCCGACACACGGATAGCAATATTTTTAGTTGATGGCTAATTGCTTTCGATCAAAAAAATCATCTGTTTGCTACATTATGATATAAAAAAATATGAAAAAACTCATTTATATAATAATAATAAAATAATAAGGGACTACTTTTACGAAAAATTATGTGTTTAACAAATTTTGTTTTAAAATTGTTTAATAAGTTTAAGATATTTTTTGAAATAATAAAAATATCTTCCTTCCTCAAGGGATGAAACACTTAAGAGTTCGGATTTAAAGGTCTATTTTCTTTGTCTAAATGTGGATTTAACCGCTTGCTGCGGAGATATTTGTACATAACATTTATTTCTTAGAAGTAATTTGTCAGAGAAACGTGTCTTTCATATAAATATATGTATAATCAATGCAAACGATAATAATCAATTTGAAGCTATGTATCTTAATTACGGTTTAATATCAAAACAATGTATTGTTATTAAAATGATAATGATAGTCTGAATGCATATTTTGTTGACAAAGCCAGAGGTATGTATTGATATATCTCGCCCCCAAAGGATAATGCCTACCGCGTAATACAAACCACTTTTTACATACGTCTCGTTAGGTAACTACTGTTTGGTCTCACAGGAGACAGCTGTGCTGTGCGAGGATTTTATTAATTTAATACTGCATTCAGACTTTGACTGCACGCTTTACTCGCTGTATAATAATCTAAGATCCCGATAGTGATCGACCTTCACCGAGCTGGTTAATGGATCAAACATATTTTTTATGTAATTTAATATATCAAAAAATATGTTACATATGGGTGGCCTATCAAATTTCAGTCCAAGATATTTTTAATTATTTTTTGAAAAAATGTTCTAATTTAAATATATATTTAACATTTAAATATTTTCCCGTGTTTCATAAGCTATAATTAAAATTCTAAGTGGTGTCAACAAAGTACCTCCTCCTCTGTGCGGTTAGACTAATTTCCATATTATTTTTATAACCTTATGGTAGGAGTAAGGCTGGTGACTCTCGCGATAGTACGAGATGAACAACTTTTTTATATCATAAGATAGCACACTCCTGATGGAAAGAGAAACTATCGCCTATAAACACCAAAGACGTTAATGGTGCGTTGCTATCTGTGTGGTGGGATGGCTGAAATCTACCGGCTACCTTACCCTGCACACCGGAACACGATGATGACAAGCATTGTCGCTATTGCGGCAGGAATAGGTAAGGCGGTGGTACCAGTGACCTTCACGTTGTGAGGTCCTAGAAACCTTTTCCGAATATTATCGCGATAACGTCAGTATGTCTGTATGTATGTATGTGTGTATGTATGTGTAAACCTCAGAGGAATAATAAAGCATATTCCTAAGGTGTAAACATTTCGTAACTTTTGAACGGATTGACCGATCGAAACGAAACGTGGTTGATGGCATTCAATTGAATTTCGCGAAACGTCTTGAAAATCGAATCCGATTCGTCTCAGGAAATTTTAGAAAAATTTTAAAAATACCTAAAAATATTCGGCGAAACAAACAAAGTTTTTGAAAAAAGTGTCTTTTTGACATTACTTCGTCATTTTTCAACCAATCTATTTGTTGTTAATAGACCATTTTAAAGGTCTAAAATTGTATTGAATGCCATTCGAAAGATCAAAATCGATTGGCATGTTAGAAATATTTAGATTTTCAAAAATTAAAATATGAATGAATGAATGTATGTATGTAAACTAATATTGTGCACAAACTTAGAATTTAAAAATACATGTTTAGTATAATTAATTTCTATACTCGTAGTACACAAAGGCGGTCTTATCGCCAAAAGAGCAATCTCTGCAAGACAACCTTTGTTGATAAGGATAACATTTAAAGGTTGAATAGGGTCCCCATAACAGATATATGTATATACTATTATATTATTTATGACTATATACCTGTTTTACATCTATACATACAAATTATGCAATCATACATAGACCAATTCGAAATCACAACATAAAAAAAATTGACGCACAACAAAATGCACAAAAATCAAAACATAGGAAAAAAAAATAATATTATTTATTCTGTAAAACTTAAAGTTCAAACTTCAAAGCAAATCTGAACGTGTTCTATCATTCTATGCTACTTGGTTTGCTTACTAGCACTAGTTATAATTTGTGGATTTGTTTCCATGTAGGTATTTTAAAAATGGCTCGATGGGCCGGTGAAAAAACTTTAATTTTTATATTTATTTAACAAAATTGTAAATGTTTGTGAAATGTGCGGTTACCACTATATAAATCTCAAGAGAAAATGCGTACCATGGCATTTCTTATATGAGTATCACTTTTTCTTTTGAATGGTTAAATTTTTTTCAAAAGTTCATCAAATTTTACTGGTTGCATTCGCAAATGGTTCTTGAAACCACCAACGTTACTGCCTCATTTTATTTACCACCAAAGATACCATTAGAGACCAAATATGTTAATTGTGCGTTGCTATGTTGTGGCGAGATCTAATGCCTCATGCATATAAGTTTACCGGCTATCTTACCCTCCAACCTAGGACACGACTGTGACAATCACTGACGCCATTGCGGCAGGAATAGGTAAGGCGGTGGTACCAGACCCGGGCAAGACAAAGCAGAACTCTACCACCTAGTAGCCACGATGGTAATTACTCGCATAGCCAATCGGTCGCCTTTTACAACCTGCCTGGCAGAACTGCAGTTGGCCTATTCTTCAAAGGAGCCCGGACTAACACGGGGAATTCATTCGTCTATTCTTCCTTTTCATTAAAAGTTTCTTATTAAATGTGTTAAAAGTGATAATATTACTTTTTTAGTGATAATATTCATTTCGCACACGATTCCGCACAGAGACGTCCATTTTGAATTATGTAATTAGCACGTGTATTTCACGCGTGCTAGAAAGAAGTATGCTCTTAAGAAGTATGCTTCTGAGGTCTGTGCTTTCATGAGCAAATGTACACGTTCGGAGAGCATGCTATAAATGAGCGTACTATCTAGAAGCAAATAAGCGTGCTTTTTTAAATGTTTTTGCTCGGTTAAGTTTCGGGGATGTCCTGCAGGGTCAATCGGTTTACAGATTCATTTACATCATAAGATAGCAAACAAGCAGATGGGTTTCCTGAGAAAGAGTCAACCATCGCCTATAGACACCAAAAATGTTAATGGTGCGTTACTACCGAACACTTATACTCTCTACGAGAGTGCGTTACTATCCCAGTGGCATGGTGGGATGTTAAAAATGTATGCGGCACTGTCGTGCCGTTTCACTAGTTTCCCAAACTTCATAACTTTTTATATATATTGTTTAACTAACGTTTTAAGAATTTTAAGTATGTCACAAATAGCATGTAATTGGTTATACGTGTCACTACCATCGTGACTACTAGGTGATACAGTTACATGACGTCTCACCTGAATGTATGGTGCCAACACCTTACCTATTTCTGCCGCTATAGCGTCAGCGCTTGCCATTGTCGTGTTCTGGTTTGGAGAGTAAGGTAGCCAGTAGACTTACGCAAGTGGCATTACCGTCCCGTCACGTGAATATTACCATTAACTTCTTTGGTGTCTAAAGTCGATGATTTCTCTCAGGAAAGTCATCCGCTTCACAGTCATTTTTATTATATAAAAAATATTGTTGAATTAATGTTTTAAGAAAAATGTTATCACTTGTTGCTTTCAATAGCCATGACAAACAGGCGTAACCAGAGTGTTAACATACCTATCATAATATTTTGACTGAAGTTTAAAACATAACATTATTAAACTCATAATTTACAACCGCATCGGCTAACTATGAGGTACGAGGCAGTTAAATGCTAATATTGTTATTTAAATACCAATCATTCGATGGCAGTGTGTTGCAGTGTTTGTTCGTGTAACTTTCCCCACATGTGTTGTAATAAGCATTGGATTTCGAGCAAACGACCACAAAAACAGACTTGCGTTACTCGTCAAAAGATAACCATATTACGACATAGAGGAAGGGGCATTCCTTTGTTGATATCTATACTTACATATAATAAAATCGTAGGAAAGTCAAAACTGTACATTGAATATTTTTTTAAAAGAATACTTGGAGCGTGATCTACAATCGATATCGAAGCCAAAAATATAGTTTTTAGAATTTTTGTCTGTTTATCTGTTTGTTTGTATGTATGTCCGGGATAAACTCAAAAAGTACTGCATGGATTTACTTCAAATTTTGCATGAATATTACTAACAGGTCGGGTCAACACATAGGCTACATATTATCACACTATCACCTAGCGGTCAGGTGCTGTGCGGAGTAAACGAAGTCCGCGCGGACGAAGTCGCTGGCAACAGCTAGTCACAAAATAAAAGTATAAACACTACGGTTCCCTTGCGGGGTAGACAGAGGAAGCTGAACGTTGACAGACTTCGTTTCATCATGATTTTCTAGTTCAGCTCTGTTAATGAGATAGAATATACATTTTAAAAAAATGTTATCAGATAGCAAACAAGCGGATGGCTCTCCTGATGGAAAGAGACAGCTACCACCTATAGACACCAAATATATTAACGGTGCGTTACTGTTTCGGGGTCTTATTGTCACTTGCATAAGTTTTACCAACAGTTTTTTCCCCCCGGACGACGACAGTGAAGCAGTTGTCGCATTCCGGTTGTGGCATTGCAGCAGGAATAGGTAAACGTGGTGTTACCAGACCCGGGCGAGACACTAATAATTAAGTAGCCACGATGGTAGTGGCTCGGGAGCCCGGACCATCATGGGGCAATAAAAAATAAATATTCGCTGGATAAATTACATGAACAAATCTAACCCCAAAGTAAGCAAATTATTTGCTTGGGATATCGATGATAAGTCAACGATACTAATCGATATATTAGAAGTGAAGTAAGATAAGAAAATGCTTTGTTCTCGTTTTTAAGCCAATATACATTAGGAATACACACATAAATAAACATAATTTGATATACAACAATTCCATGTAATATGTACACAGATATACTACTCGTAATTTGCCTCGTGGTCTAGGGGTAGCCTATTCAACTCAGACCATGAGTTTCGGGTTCGATCCCCGGGTCGGGCAAAGTGTTATTAAGGCTTTTTCGAAAATCTAATCATCAGTAGCAGCTCAGAGTCTGGCGGAATGCTATAATTACCACTTCTGTGCCTCGGATGAGCACGTTAAACGGGCGGTGCGGTTATCGCTAGAAATAGTCGATGATCGTTAACATAGCAGTGGTAAATGGCGGCGAAGAGGATGACAACTTATCTCGCCAACCGACAAACCAGTAAATCGCGGTGAACTGGAAAGTCTATAGACGTTCGGTTTACTCTGGCTTCACCGCAATACTTTTTCCTTATACTAATTTCTACTAACTACTACTACTAACTTTAATAAAAAAACATTGGAAATACATTAAAATAATAAAAATAAACATTGCACACACTACATTCATGTGTCATAAATACATGATATTATACACGAATGCGTAGATGGGTGATTCCGTTCTAACTGTGATATAATGTCAATACCGTGTCATGTCTATTTTTAGAATTTATTTATAAATTGTTAGTTTTTTTGTTAACATTAGAATTTATGAGGTAATTAGTTTAAATCATTTATTACGACAAAAAAACTAACAATTTATAAATAAATTCTAGAAATGGACATGACACGGTATTGACATTTAAGTGATATATTGTAAGTTTTCTGTAAGTGGCAAGTTATATTATATGAAAATAATGTTGAAATATGTTTATTATTTTCCAATAAGTACAAAAATTTCATAAATTAATTATTAATTAACGACCTGTGAGAACAAACAATACAGGACATTGAATATCACAGTTAGAACGGAATCACCCAGATACTATTTTCTTTAAAGCTTTCAGTTGTCAAAATTAAAAGAGATTTATTAGTTAGTCTATGGTCGAATTTCGACCACAGCGCGATTGCTAGTACATAGAAATACATATAATATTAAAACTCAAACATGTTTATTAAACAACTAAACCCAAAAATACAAATATATATGCTCATCACACAAGTGTTTGTTCCTGTCTTGAATCGCACCTAAGCCTCATTGATTGCGTAGTCAGGGCGCTAACCATTCGACCAACGGGGTAATGATTTGCAGAAACAAAAGATTATCGTCACCACCACGAAAATATGTGATGATAGAAGTGATATATTCATTGTGGATTTTTTGTTAATGAATAAATAAAATGAATAAAAATAAAAAAATAAAAATGGAGATCTCTCATTTCAGAGCATAGATAACATGGAGGCGAAATTGAAGCATAATATTCAATGATTATTTTGAGATTGCATGATGCACTGTAAAACTCTACTAAAATAACTTTGTAAAATGTTAGTACGATAGTAATATAGATGTAAATCATATTTCAATATAAGCCCCGTTTTCCTCAAAATAATCATAGGCTACTTCTAATTCGCTACATGATTATGCTTAATTTCTAACACCTATTATTATAATAATTTTAGCCTGAGGTAGGTGATATTATATACTAATATTTGTATATTATATTGTGAAGAGCAGCACTATGAAGGCGTGCCAGGGTTTAGAATCAGATCATTCGTGTAGGTATATTGGGTAACCTAATATAAATCATATTATGTATTAAACAAACGCTCAATTTATGAGGTTCCAGATTCTATTCCTGAGTCCGTTAAAATAAATGTTATTGAGACTACCCGGCTAATCAAGTGGTAAGCAAACTACACAATCGACGGGTCTCGGGCTCGATTCCCGACGGGGACAAACATTTGTGTGATGAGTGTGAATGTTGGTATTTCTAGGTTTAGGTGTTACACATTTATGCAAGTATTTCTATGTATTTGTATCGTTAAAAACACTCATAACACAAGCAAATAATTTGCTTTCTTTGGGTTTAGATTAATTTGTATTTATATATGTACGCTACAAAACACAACCAAAATAATTTTGCGCAACATTTGCATTGCGTATGGGAAACTCAAGATAATTAATCATCACTACATAGTATGAAACAAAGTCGTTTTCTCTGTCTGTCTCTATGTCCCTATGTATGCTTAAATCTTTAAAACTACGCAATGGATTTTGATGCCGTTTTTTAACAGATAGATTGATTCTTGAGGAAGGTTTTAGTATATAAACCTTTCCGATATTCCCACGATAGCAAAAGCTACGCGGGTGAAACCGCGTGCAGGTCGCTAGTAGAATAATGTTTTATTATATCCTGCTCATGTTATTTTTCTTCTTATCACTTTTTACTATCACCCACTATACCGGAGTATTTTTATAGCTATTCGTACCGAGAAGTAGTAGTTCTTTTTTGTGAAGGCTAATGCTATGCTAAACAATCAAATCGTTTACGTAGGAATGATATATAATAACCTAATAGAAATCAAAATATAAACGTTTTAAACTTACAAAGATGCCAACTTTTATACTAATCAATTCGTTATAAACAAGGTAATGAATAAAGACTTTTATTTTTAATTTGGTTTATTATTTAATTTATCCATAGCATGGAAAATATACAATTAGTTCGGTGGTCACCTTTGAAGTATCACTTCTATAGTACTGAGGTTATTGCAGTAGGAGTAAACGGGGTAGTGGTACCACCTCCTGTAGTCGACTCGGAACTCTATCATCTAGCTGGTAGAGCTTAGCAACATGTACCAACACGGGGGTCCGGGTTCGTTTGAAGAATGGACCAACTGCCGTTTTGCCAGGCAGATCGTAAGAGGTGACCGATGGGCTATACATGTCTGGTAAACCTATGCAGGTGGCATCACCTAAAGATAGTAGAGATAAGCGTTTGTGTGATGACCATAAATGATTGTATTTTTGAGTTTAGGTGTTTTTGAAATATATATTTCGTATTTATATATGTATTTATATGTGTATATATTAGAATCGTTTATACAACCATATAACAAACAAATAATTTGCTTACTTACGACGGGTGCGTATTAATCAATGATCCGTCATTCGTAGCATTAACTATTAGCAACTAAATTTAATAATAACGAGGCGTTCCACTAGGTATGGCACCATTTGTGCCTGGTTCCTATACTAGTAAAACGACTCGATTTAGTTATGGGTTTTTTCAGTTTTAGTAGCATTTTCTACGAGTCGTATGCTAAAACTTTATGATTAATGCTTCTAATTACCGAATGTCAAACAACTTGTGGAATGCCTCGTTATTATTAAATTGGTTGCTAATGGTTGCGGTTATAAATGACAAATTATAGGAATCCGGTATTGGTAATTTCACATTTATAGGAAAAGTTAAGTCACTACATAAAATTTTACTACTCGTAACTATAACGAGTCGCTTTATTGATGTAGGAATCGGGCGGAAGTTTGATCAATTCATGTCATTTATCTAACGTGTACGATCGGTTCACTCTGCCTACTTCCGCAAAGGAATCAGTTAATGATTGTAATTGAAAGCACTATCAAAAACCTAAAGCTAATCGCCAGATTAAACAGATCTAGCATTTGAAAAACGGCAACTAATTACAGACAACTTACTTATGGTTATTTTCAACCGACTTTCAGAATGTTATTGTTTGGCCTATATATTTTCTTATGTTTGTTACCTCAAGGTTCGGCCATTTATGAACCGAATTTGATCATTCTTTTTCTATTTTGGAGGGTATATTTCCCGTGTGATTCCGTTTTAATTTGGTGAAGATTTTAGCAGGGTTCTAGAGATAGAAGAAACGTGGAGACGGTTGTTACGGTTTTACTGCGTTATTAACAGTTCATTTCCGATAAACTAGCGTCAGGATAAACCTGACCCCCCCTCCCTAAGCGCAGAGCCAATATCTAATCAGAGGTACCAAGCGTGCCAGTTTTCAACATCCTTTAAAACGATTTGACGTTAGTTTTAAACGAAGTCCTTTTCACATCTTTTAGACACGCGAAGTGCATACAGCGTGTAGGGACGGTCTACCGAAAATCAAAACCGTATCTTTGACCTTTGACCATGATTCTGACGGGGAAATTTGTGTGGGAAATTTTTGATATTTTTGACTTTTGTATAATTTGATTTATTGTAATACTCTACAGTGTTTTTTCTAATAAAATAGTAAATACACAAAAATAAGCTATGTAAGCGTCACATACAAGGCAAAATAAACGGCTGGTTTAAGAGTTCCGCGGGCGCAACGAATCGAGCAACGTACGTTTTACATTTCGCAGTGTGAAAATACAAAAAAAAAATAATCATAAAGCGCAATTTTGTATTTCCCAAAAAAGGAATTGCAATCATGACAAGAACGTAAAAATTGTACGTTTTCTGAATTATTCGGTAGATCGTCCCTTACACGATATATATTGGCATTATCTACGAGTGCGGCCTATGTGAAGTTGTGTGTAATAACGTGGTGGCGGTTAGGTACGAACGCGTCAAACGTCGCGGCGAGCCACGCGCCGAGCCAGCACCTGCATGTCCTCGCCGATGCCGGCCAGCTCCTCGTGCAGCCGCCGCGACTCCGCTAGCAGCGCGTCCAGCCGCCGCGCCGCACCAGACAACCCTTTGTCACTCCATTCCTCGTCATCCTCCACCGCAAGCGCCAACTTCCCCAACCTATCCCGCTCCATTGCCTCTCTTACTCCCCCTCCTCGCTTCCTAAACTCTCTCAACAGCTCCCTCCGTATATTACCACCAGACCTCTCATCTTCCTCTGCTTCCCGTAACTCGTCAGCCAACGATCTCTCTTTTTTTAAATCTTGTAATTGATTTGTAAGTCCGTCAGTCTTTTTATCTTCTAATAATCGCGGTTCAGGAGTTACGGACTGTGAAGCACCCGGGCTCGGAGTTAAAAGGACGCGTTCTAAAAATCGCTTTGTATCTTCATCGTATGGCTTTATTAGGCCTCGTCTTGAAACGGGCCTAACGATAGCTTCCAGAGCATCCCTGCCAGGATCTTCTGGTCGTAAAAGTTCTAAAATTTTCGACCGCGGTGGTGAAATTTGTGAGCACACATCAAATTTGGGCATTAATTTTTCTTTAGTCGGTGATGCGTGAACATCTCTTGTCGGCGCATAAGCTCGGACGTTCTCATTGATCAGTCTATAGTTTCTTAATTTGACATTTCCTTCTGGAGGGAGAGAGATGGCATCACAGTCCCCGGGGTCGGGCTCCTCTATCACAATGTGGGGCATCACATCACTGTCGACACTCGCGCACAGATTCATGTCGTGCTCGGGCGATGCGCGCGGACGCACTGAGCGCTCAGCTCTGACCACGAAAGCGGCACGCGATAACAATGTTTTGTTTTAATTCACCTCGTTAATCAGCGAAATCTGAGGTTCGATGGACATTTGACCAATTAAGGGAGAAACCACACGAACGTATTTAATATTTCGCCACATTGACACAATTTTTTTCTACACATGATTTGATTTAATAAAGACAGTTTGATTTATATATTGGGTTTTTATCTAAAATATCTTTATTGTACTCTATAAAATATATCAGTTAAGAGCAGCTATGTTGACTGTTATTATCTATATAAATAAAAATAAATCGCTAAAGTGTTTGCATGTGAATACTTCGAAATAAACGCATCAAACTGGATAATTCTTTTCTGTTGTGTTCGTTGTTGTTAGGACAGGGTTTGTATGAAAGTAAATACATATTTAAAAATATTACAGGATAATCTTCAAAATCTTATAATATGGAAAATGGCTGAATAATGGAGAAAACAAATTGGGGGAGTATCTTCAATACTAAAAAGAATGGTCGAATTATGTAATTGAATTGTAAGCCTATTTATTTACCAAGGTCGTAATGTAAACGGTACATTTTGCCTCATTTTTTTATAAGTTACACCACCCGTGCGAAGCTAGCGCATCTATTAATAAATATTCAATGTTGTGATACGAACTAGAGCTACCGTTTCATTAAGTACTTAATAAATATGCATGTTTTAAAGAAGAAATATACTGTTACTTCACGTATAAGTCTAGATTCAATTCAACAATATTAAATTATTTTTATATATCAAGTTTTCATGTAAATTAATAAAATACCTATCATGTGTTGATAATAATCAAAGTGTAAAATACCGCACCACAAAACTCTGTGATTCTGAATCAAACTGAATAATCTATAGACTTCACACACATCAGACGAGGTGATAAGATTAAAACAAATATTCATTAAAAAGTTTTTGAAAACAAGATTTTGATTATCTTGTAATATATATATATATATATATATATATATATATATATATATATATATATATATATATATATATATATATATATATATATATATATATATATATAAATATATATAAATCAATTGCTGTTCGTTAGTCTCGCTAAAAATCGAAAACGGCTGGACCGATTTGGCTAATTTTGGTTTTAAAATATTCATGGAGATTTAGGTTAAGTTTAAAAGGTGAAAAAATGTAGAAAAAAAATCGGAAAAGTACACACAAAGTTGGCAGAACAACGTTTGCCAGGTCAGTTAGAATGTATATAGAATTACACTGTCATCAGAACTAAATATATATTTCCAATTTCAGCCGATTCAGACACTGGAAAGTGCGTCAACTTTATCTTGCTAGATTTAACCCTAACAACTAACACTGCACGATAAATAAAACCTTGTAAAAATGGCACATGACGAGTTTGCTGTTATCTAAAAACAGTTAACATACAAATTACTAAATTGCCCTTATAAAAGAATCTGTCGTTGTTAGAGGTTCAATACAAAGAAAGTGACATTTATTAAGTCACTCGAAAGTCACTCAAGTGTTGTTTAGATTATGGAGACTATCACTATTCCCTTACCACTCTCGATCTTTCTTTATCTCTCTGTTATGTTTAACAAGATTTGACAGTATATTTGGAAGCTGATTGTCAATTATTGTCTACAGAATCAGAAACGTGATTTCAATGTCACGCTGTTTGGCTTCTCCCCACTGGGGGTGTCGCGCGATCGACTCCGGCGTTGCGACTGGAATGCAGACGCCGCAGAATGACTGACTACAGCATAATTAAATTTAACTCCTATTTGTAGCCAGCTGCTTGGTGAAGCCTATTTTTATTAGGGCATGTATGACCTATATTACTATATAAATTTGTAGCGTCTGTCTATGCATTTAATTCCTGTGTCAAACGTGACAAAATTCATTTTAAATAAACGAAAAAAACGGAGGCGGTTCTTACGTTGAAGTGAGTAATCTTGTATTTTAGATTACTCATAACTTTCGCACATTGATTCGATTTTGATTTTTTTAATGGGTAAGGTATATCTCGAAACTAGTCTCGTATAAATATTGACCAAATAGTCTAACCGCAGGGGTACAAAAACAGGAGATGATTTATTGTTTCCTGATCATAAAGTATGATCACGCAAAAATTTTATGCTTTTTACAGAATAGTAGTGGGATACTTTTTTAATTATATAAGATATATCTCGATGTGGGTTCCATATAAATTTGGAAAAAACAATCCAACTTCAAGGATAGAAAGAGTCTTAACCAAACACCACATTAATACTAATAGACACGCCACTAGGAAGGAAACGGGTCGCCGCGCATATGAGCAAACGCTCCTATCACTGTCAAAAATGTCACACTTTTGTAGATATATTATATTGTAAAAAAATAGAAATAAACCATGTTGTACAGTTTTAGCGTATGAGATGACAAGGTTTAAAAATTACCCTTGAAGTAAATTAATTTCGTAGGTAAGTAGTATAACTCTGTATTTCTGTGTGTAAATACTATAAACTATAAGAGAAACTGTAAGAGATTTACCAGTCAATAAAATAAAAAATGAGTTAAAACAAAACTGTAAAAAAGGATATAAAATCTCAGATTATTTAGAAGACAAAAAAACCTGGGATTAATTGCTCCTCATACCGATCTCATATATATTTTTTGTAATATTGTGATAATGTAAAAAAAATCAATGATGTGAAAAAAAGACAAGCCCGCTGAGTTTCTTCCGCCGGATCTTCTCAGTGTGTGGCCGCGTTTCCTATCCGGTAGTGGTTTTTAAAAAAATATTTTGACGTGTCAAAATAACTTGTAAAAAGTTTTCTACAAGTTATTTTGACACGTCAAAATATTATTATTATTCCATATTATTCCAGCATCTACGGTTGAGCGACCCTTCGTAAAACCGAATTGTTTATCGTAAAATGATAATCTAAATTTATCAAAATGTCTAAGCATTTGGTCTAGTATAATTTTTTCAAATATTTTACTTAGGGTTGGCAAAACCGAGATAGGCCGAAAATTGGAGAGATCACATTTAGAGCCAGACTTGAAAATGGGAATAACTTTGCTGAATTTCATTAAGTCAGAAAAAAACCATGTGTTACAGAACAATTAAATATTACAGCTAAATATGATGCAATAACATTTATTACTGAAGCAATGATTCTAACAGAATGTTCTAATAAATCTAAGGTTCGGTTCCAATGTTTTAAAGGCATTTAAGATATCTTTAAGTACTAACTGATGAACTGAGGTTTTGAGTTGTTAAAACCACAGCATTGGAGAAAAAATTTTCAAACTCTGTTGCAATCTCCAAATCTCCCTCTATGTTGACTCCATCAGATTTCAGTTGGAAGACGTCATTGAAATGTTTGGTTTTACCAGTTTCACTATTAATAATATATTAAGTAGCTTTTATTTTGCTTTAGCTTTTGCTGTATTACAGGCTCTTTTAAAAAGAACCATCGGTTTTTTGCTAACCAATAAATATGTAAAAAAACTGTGATTATTATGTGTGGGCTAGATTAAGAAGAATTAGACCTATGCGTATTTTTCACGCCATTTTTCTTATGCAGCAGGTGGATAAAATCATATGGCACATATAGCATCCCTACAGATTTTTTCTTCCTCAACCTTCATGACACACACATCGATAACCAAGAATTCTGAATATCGCCCAAATAGCCTGATTTTTATACAACCTCATAAGCTTAAATATCCTGATTGTTTGGTTGTTGTCTTTGGGTGTGTACAATAATGTTTTTAAAAAATAATGTGATGTAAACTAGAAGCCCTGATTTTGCTCTAATAGGTGCAACTGGTTGGTTTTAAAGATGGATATTGGTTGTAATGTAGATATATTCGTGTCACAGTACAAGACTCTATGTTTCGAAAATCAAATAACTTGATAATGGTATATCAGCGTCGATCTTCTCTGCTACCTATATTCTTACATGTTCATTGTGTATCTGTTTTATGAACCTTTTTGTCTGAACCACCAGAGCGTGTCTTTTATGGTTACACAGCTTTACTTCTCATTAGAATTATAAAAATCACTGTAAATGGTATGAGTATACACACAAAACAGAATATCATATTAGTATGTGGTAGTGCCGTTTTTAATTTTTATTGTTATTAGACTTTTTGTAATATAGCATTACATTTTTTTAAATTATAACCCAAATTTAATGTAGCGGGTTTCAAAATTTACTAAACTAATAATTTACTTGATACATTTTATTGCAAATTTACAATTGTATATAGCGATTGCCCTGTGGTCGAAATTCAACTATATACTCGTAATAAACAATAAAATATCTTCTAAGTTAGACTCTTGTGTTAAATCTTAACCTTATTCATAAACAAAATAGTAGGGATATAATATGTATGTATATTTCGATGTATGTCGAATGCTAATATAAAAATATTTCTTTCTGGTTTCTTCATCATTTAAACTTCAAGAGCGCCAAATTTAATACTTATGACTAACTTGATGTAACAAATTTTATGTCACTGTGCGAACACATACATAAATTTTATGTCATTATGAGCACATATACAAAAATATTATGTCATTGTGAGCATATATACCTAAACTTTATGTCACTCTGCACACATATGCATAAATTTCATGCCATTGTGCGCACATATATTTAAATTTCATGTCACTGTGCGTACATATGCATAAATTTCATGTCACTGTGCGCACATATACATACATTTCATGTCATTGTGCGCACACATACATAAATTTCATGTAACTGTGTGCGTGCGACATAAAAATATGACGTCAGTCTCATATTTTTCTTTAATGCACTAAAACAAGTACAAGTTCGAAACCAAAATAAATGACTACACGACCTTCATAAGTGTCCCGGGACATCGCTGACAAACACCAGCAGGGCTTCGAAACGGTTTAAATAGTACCGGTGAACAGAGAATTTTGCGGTTTTTAGATAAGGTTTTGCTCAGTCTGCTACCATTTCTGATGTTGGCGCTTCATAAAACTAAATAAACCGTTTAAGCCAAAACCATGAATAGTACGTCACGTGCGGGCTTAAATTGGGAGCGGCGAACATCAAAGAGAAGTAAAAAATCTCTACAAACCGGCTTATTGATTTAAACCCTTATAATTTTGTTTCACAAGGAAACCGGTATTTTTGAGGTCAAGGTAGAGCCAAACATTAACAGAGCTCTATGTGCTTGCGCTGATTTAGGTTTAAAATTAACCGGTTAATAAGTCCTGAGCACTGGACCGGCGAGTTCCTCGTGTCGTAATTATGCTGGTGGTATTAAAGCACGCATTTGCTCAGCCGGCACTCGGGCGTGTTTCACTTTTAAAACCCACTCACATTATTGATATAGTTAACGCTCGATGGATTTCCGCGCGTTCCAACATCGCTCTGTTTATTTATCACACTGTATATGTGTGTTTTATGTTATAAGATAGCAAACAAGCAGATGGGTCTCCTGATGGAGAGTCACCCATCGCCTGTAGACGTCTATAGAAGTAATCATATGTTAATGGTGTGTTGCTATCTTGTGGCGAGGTCTAATGCCACATGCATATACTTACTGGCTACGTTACCCTCCAAATCAGAACACAACAGTGACAAGCACTGACACTATTGCCGTAGGAATAGGTAAGGCGGTGGTACCAGATCTGGGCGAGACAATGCAGAACTCTACCACCTAGTAACCATAATCGTAGTGACTCGCATAGCTAATTAGTCGCCTTTTACGACCTGCTTGGCAGAACGGCAGTTGGCCTATTCTTCAAAGGAGTCCGGACCAATTTCAGTTTCTCAGTAAATGAATGTTGAAAAAAGTTAGCGTTATATTAGTAGTGTTGACTCCGGATCTTCAACTATCTCCATCTTTCTTTGATATCCAAATTTCATCAAGATCGGTTCAGCGATTTCACTGTGAAAGCATAACAGACCGACGGATTTTTGCATTTATATTATTACTAGCTGTTGCCAGCGACTTCGTCCGCGCGGACTTCGCTTACTCCGCACAGCTCCTCCCGCGTAGGTGATAGCGTGATAATATTTAGCCTATATGGTAACCCGACCTGTTAGTAACATTCATGCAAAATTTGAAGTAAATCCATGCAGTACTTTTTGAGTTTACCTCGGGCATACATACAGACAAACAGACAAACAATAAACAGACAAACAGACAAAAATTCTAAAAACTATATTTTTGGCTTAGATATCGATTGTAGATCACGCCCCAAGTATTCTTTTAAAAAAATATTTAATGTACAGTTTTGACTTTCCTACGATTTTATTATATGTATAGATTACGAATGAACTTGTAAATACTAAGTAGCGGCGACATGGTTGCCGCCATGGAAACTTACTTACTTTTTTTTAAAATTTCGCAAAATAGACTAGATTGTATCGGTTTAAACTTTTAGGCAGTGTAAATTTGATAGTACTCAATACCTTCAATCTACACACATGTCGTGACAATTTCTTTTATACTTTTTTACATACATACAGACATACTGATGATATCGTAAAAATAGTAAGAAAAGTTTTCCAGGCTCTCAAAACGTATAGTAGTGATGAAAATTCGATTTTTGAAAATCGGTGTGAAAGAAAAAATTAGTCGATTTTCGAAAATTTTAAAATTCTTAATGGGAAATAGAATCTTAGAAATAATAAGAAATATATTATGTGTGATTATTCAATAGTCGGTCGGTATTATTCCGGAATGGCGACCACACTACATCGGTATAGATTCGTGTTAGCCGTTATTAATTGAAGCCGCAGCCAATTGCCCGACATACCAGCACCACGCGCCGTGTAATATTGTCTATTCACTGACAATACCTAGTTAGGGGGAAATTGTTTCGCGTAATTTATTACTTTACTATCAACTAAGCCTGAAACTCGGCTCACGTGATGGAAATGTCTTCCTGTTTCCTGACTACATCAGCTCGGAAGTGACCAACCATGTAATTAATATCTAATTTTCCTCCGTGTTTGTGCAGGCTGCTTTGAATAATAGGCGACCGATTGGTTACAAGTATCACTGCCATCGTAATTACTAGATGGTAGAATTCTGCAACCTCACCCGGGTATTTGGTATCACCGGCTTTCCTGTGCCGGCAGCAAAAGTGTCAATGCTTGTCATTGTCGTGTTTCGGTTTGGAGGATATGGCAGCCGGTAGACTTATATGGTATGTGGCATTACCATCCCGCCACGCACTATTAATATCTTTGATGTCTATAGGCGAAGGTTTCACTTTCTATCAGGAGAACCATCTGCTATCTAATGTTAGAAAAAAAAATGTTATTTAGCAGTGATCATCCGGTGGTCATAATTCGACCATAATATTTTGTTTAATACGTCCAATAAAAACATTGTACTGCTTCAAATTTGAGTTTATGGGTTATTGGATGATTCGCACGAATTTAACTCGCACAAAATGTGCGAATCGTCATTTTTTAATAATATTTTTTTTGTAAGCGATTCGCATGAAGTTCATTTTTTGGTGTGCGAATCGACAACTCCAAAAAATGTAGGTAGTAGGCTTTTGTCATGTTTATCCGTTTCAAAAATAATAGGAATATGAAGCATTAATCGAAGCTTAGATAACAGTTATTTTACTTGAAACTAGGAAAGCCATGCATATCATATTTTTATCACTTTTATCATGCTAAATCTAAGTGTTATTTCATTTACTATACTTTTTGATTTATATAGATATGTTCATTTCAGATTTGATATTTTTTAGTTCTCAAATCACGTCATAGCGAATGAAGAGAACGTTTACAAATTTTTATTTTATTAAAGACATTTTTGATTAATTTGTGTCTCATTTCATACCGATAAAAATATTTAATCCTAAATACTTTGGTACTAGAGTGTACTTTATCATAGCTGTATTGCACAAAACACAACGTGTGTGCCAATTGTCTACATATTTTTGAAGTTGTCGATTCGCACACCAATAAATTAACTTCGTGCGAATCAGCTACAAAAAAAATAATAAAAGATGTCGATTCGCATATTTCTTGCGAGTTAAATTTGTGCGAATTATCCAATAACCCGATTTTATAAACAAAAAAGTTTTCGATGTCAGTCAGAACTTTTTATTTTATCAAATGACGAAAAAAACGGAGGTTACCAGTTTAACATGTATGAACATACTAATGTTGAAATAGGATATTTGAGTATGATGATCTATTAGACGTCCAAACACATGTACTACATTACATATATATGTCTGTATTTTTGTATATCTGTCCACGAATTTTTTGGGAACAAAATTCATATCGAGATAAATCAGGTATATTCCAACTCAGCGAGCAGTTAAGTTTCATCAAAATCGGTTGATTAGTTCTTGTGGTATGGGGATAGCAGATGTTTAAAGTCGGGATTTTTAAAATTACTACTATAACAAATTAAACAGATTTTAACAAAAATTAAATACACGAAAGGCTTGACGTAAAATTCGTCTTCGTTCGACGTAAAATAAACCCGTGCAAACAAAAAAATAGCCCAGCCATACTGTTGAAAACAAGCTTCCAACACTGGTATCCTTGGTGGGAGGCTTTTGGAGTTCAGATGAGTTTTTGTTGCAAAAAAGTATTTACACTGTTGTAAACCGCCGGTGAGGACCCATGTAGAGGGCTGGGCATCCAACAGTGTGGCTCTTAACGCCCATGCGAAAAAAAAGCAGTGTGGCTCGGCTGTAAGTATTGGCAGTTTCCAAATATTGTATTCCCCATTGAAAAACTACATTTAGGGTAACGTATGAATACAGGCTGCATCTTGCGTTGGAGGAAGCGATGATAAGTTAGATGTATTTTTGGTCACTATCTTGGCTTATCGTTTGTCATGCTCTCCCGAGAATAATCTTTATTTCCACCATATAAGGAGACGAAAAAACGTTTGCTAACGACAGTGAGCAAAAAAGACTCGACTTTCGTACAGAGAAATAACAGTTTCGCTATCTAACTCTTAACAGGATGTAATTAACCCGAAGATGCTTTAAAACGTGAAACCGGTCGAGTATATCAAAAATATACGTTTAAAAGTGAAATTTAAGTACAAGTGCAATAGTGTCTAATAAAAAATAAAGTCTAATAACAATGGAATTTCACCAAGTGTTGACGATGGAAGGTATAGAATATCAACCAACTAGCATTTTAATCTATATTAATATTATAAATGCGAAAGTTTGGATGTTTGGATGAATGTTTGGGTAGATGTTTGGATGGATGTTTATTACTCAATCACGCAAAAACTACTGAACGGATTTAAATGAAATTTGGCACACAGGTAGCTGATGACCTGGAATAGCACATAGGCTACTTTTTATCCCGGAAAAGTGAGATGATCCCGCGGGATGCGCCAAAAACTGTGTATAATGTAGCGGGCTGCACGCTGCAGCTAGTACCTAATATATGAATAGGAGAATAATAAACGCTGTTAAAAATGCAATTGATATCAGAACAGGTTTTCACAAAACCTGCTCAGGTATAGTAAGTAGCCTGGTAACTGTGGTGTAATAACCTCGTTTATTTAAACTTATTAAGTGTTTTTCAATGACATCGGTTACTGTGACCAACCTTATCTTCACAGTTTTTACTCGGATATGTAAAAAGAGGTGAGGGTTAGGTAATAAGAGTAACTATGCCTGACAGGTCGCTCCGAGATTATACTTTTTTCAATCCCACCGGAACTTTAAAATAGTTTGGAAAATTCAAAAATTCATGTCAATTCATTCAAATTCATCCTTATAACGCTCAATAGTGTTTAAAAATTAAAAGAAAGAGTTGTAATTATCATTATATGTAGGAATTTTTTTTTTAAAGTAAGAAACGGTTATACAATCGTAATTCAAACCAATACAGCTAAGAATTTAGGATAAAAAATATTTAAGGCTCTTTTGACTACGCTAGTAGTTGTGGTGAAAATAAGTTTTTTGGAACGAAGTTCCTTATCGCGCGTTGTGAAAGGGGGCTACACGGAAAAAATTCTTACGAAAAGTTGTCACGACACTTTTTGCTATAGTAAGGTATTGTAAGCACAGAAATATACAGCCACTTCCCTTTAGCTCGTGCATTGAAAGTGAAAGAGTCTATCTACTATTTGATTGAGTTTACTTTTTTCTAGTGCCAAATGTTCGATATTTATACAGAATTTCGGCCGAATGTCGAATTTCGACCAAAAGTTGAATTTCGACGGACAGTCGAATTTCGAACTAGTGTCGAAATTCGACCAAGTGTCGAATTTCGATCGGTTGTCGAGTTTCGACCGCCGTTCGAATTTCGACCGGGTGCCGAAATTCGACCGCGAGTCGAAATGCGGCCGGGTGCCGAAATTCGACCGGGTTCTGAAATTCGACCGGGTGCCGAAATTCAACCGCGGGTCGAAATTCGACCGTGTGCCGAAATTCGACCGGGTTCCGAAATTCGACCAAGTGCCGAAATTCGACCGTGGGTCGAAATTCTACGAAGTTCTTTATCGCGCGTTGTGAAAGGGGGCTAGATGGAAAAAATTCTTACGAAAAGTTGTCAAGACACTTTTTGCTATAGTAAGGTATTTAAAGCTGTGCGGCGTGCGGATGTTTCTCTGTTTCTCTCTCTCTCTCTCATAGAAAGCAAGCCAGATATTTTTATTTCTATTTCGCATTGAACAGTGTGGTGTCGAGACGATTATTTTTGTTGAGTGTATACAGGTTTTTGTAAATAATAATAAAAGGAACTTCGTTCCATCCGGGTGTCCCTTGACACTTCTCAAGTTTTTTTATATCATAATAGCTAATAAGCAAGTGACTCTCCTGATGGAAAGAAACAACCATCGCCTATAAACACCAGAGTTGTTAATGGTGCACTGCTATCCGTGTGGCGAGGTGTTGATGTTACTTGCATAAGTTAACCGGCTGCCTTACCCTCCAAACCGGAATATAAAAAGCGTTGATGCTATTGCGGCAGGAGTAAATAAGGTGGTGATACCAAATACCCAAGCGAAATGTTGCGGAAGTTTACCACCTAGTAGTCACGATGATGGTGACACCCGATCGTTCGCCTCTTACGAACTTCTTGGCAGAATGGCAGATGGTTTATTCTTCAGAGTGCTAAGTGTGAGTTTTTCTATTCGCAATCGAGCGCGTTTCGAGTTTACTAGGAATTTGTATGTGATTTGTACAGCGCCACCTAGGGGTAAACTGGTTTCTCACGTTTACCACTAGGTGGCGCTGTACAAATCACATATAAATTCCTAGTAAACTCCAAACGCGCTCACGATCGAATGCGAAAAGAAAAATTCACACTTAGCACTCTGTTCTCCTTTTGTTTTGATCTCGGCAAGAGTCGCAAGAAAATACAATAGTTTTCATACTGTTTCATTACATCTGTTGATGGTGCAGGTGACTTAGTTTCTTAGTTCTTTCTTGTGTCGCTTCCACGCGTAGAGTGAAAGCAATGCTTACACAAGAAAGGACTACTCAAACATACGTTGCGGTGCATATTTTTTTAAACTTTTAGTAGTGGCGGCGTGCAAATATTTTGTGACAAGGCTTCCGTGTCAAACGCCATACAAGTTGATGACACGGCTACCGTGTCACCAGCCACGTCTAAATAGATTTATTGTTTTACACGGGTATAGACTTGATTCATTCAGTTGAAACCAAACCACAGGTGAAAACGGAAGATTACGTTGTTTTTAATGGTTTTTGAGTGTTTATCTGAAAATGGAAGGTTAGTGTCTTTTTATTCAGATGTTTTAAACTTTTTGTAAAATAAAAGTTAGAAAAATAAGTAGGTAAATTAAATATATGTGGGTTTTTGGTTTGGATGTCCGTTTGATACGTAGTGTTTTGTGGTTACGTTATGGAATAGATAAGACTATGGTACTCGTACCCACCGATCAAACGAGCGTCGCAGGACTCTACCGCCGTAAAAATTAATGTGATCTAATTCAAGTTATAATTAGAATTTAGAATATTTATTACCTACCAAACGAATAATCTGAGTTAATATCAATCACATTGTGGGAGTAATTGTTTTCGGCTAATCGTGGGTGCACTGGTTGTAACTCTGCCTACCTCTGGGGATACGGCCGTGAATATACTAACATTAATAAATTAACAATTACTTTGTTTTTTATTTTATTATTGAATATTTTTCGTTTGTCAATATTAATGCTGATTAAAAAAGGTTGACAACCCCTAATTTTTTCCATTTCACCGAATACTCAGAAACAAAGCCTACATACTTGATGTAAGTGGAAAAATATGAAGGTTTTGTTCAGGGTAGAATGGCCAAGTCTTTTTAGAATGCAATTTGAAGGGGGTATAATCGATTTAAAAATGACCTGACTTCCGTGTGATACGCCATACATTAAACACAATCATGACACGACTGCCGTTTCATCCGCAACGAATCGGTTGTCATCTTATCCTTGTTATTTGTTCTAGACACCTATTGAGAAATAGTCATTCTAACTTCCTGCCAGGTAATTTGTAAACAGTGAACGATTGCCAAATATGCCATTATTATTGTGTTAGACTTTGCTAACACAAAGTGTGCAGCGACAAATTGCCCTGGTTTTGTGCTTCAACCGATAGTGACAAGCACTGACGCTATTGTAGCAAGTTATGTACTTGCTACAATAGCGTCAGTGCTTGTCACTAAATGCTTTATTTAGACTTTAGGGGGTATATATATATAGTCGATATGTGGATGTCACGCCATACAGATGTATAACACATCACAAGTGCGTTGTCAGCTTTACCGCCCAAGTAGCACGTTAAGCTGTATATAGGCTGCATTTAGGTTCATTTTTAAACTTAAAGCTGTATACGAAGCCGTACAAAGGCTGTAGAAGCGCTTCTACAGCCGATATAACACCAAAAAGGGCCCCAAGTTATACAGCTTATTGCGTTATATAGGTTACACAATAGCTATACAAGCTGTTATAAACTGTACAATGGCTGTTATTTGGTGTATAAAGAAACTATAACACTAAAAATACTCTCTTGTAACTGTCTTGTACAGCTAAGAGTTAAATAGGCTGCACAATAGCTGTACAAGCTGGTATAGGCTGTACAAAGGCTGTTATTCGGTGTATAAAGAAACAATAATACTTAAGATACTCTCTTGTGCAGCTAAATGTTCTTAATAGGTGTTTGAAAATGATAAAAAGTAACTAATCTGTTTTTGATATTGTATAACATTATATCTGCAGACGCCATAATTAAAAATATATTAATAAACGATAAATTCTTGGACTTGGAGCAGTATTTGGAGTATATTCAAAGTGCGAATTCTAAACGACTGTGAAGTCGTGTATGTTTTTCCTCAAAATATTCACGCGCTAACGAAATAATCGAGATAACACGAATAAAATCATTGCAAAATACGGTAAGTGTTTGTGTTTAAGGTTAGAATATACAAGTATTTATGGTACAATATTGTATATAAAGGCATAATGATCATAATATAAGTTGTTTGTCAAGATATAGCTTTAGCTATTGCTAAATATATCTTTTATTTAACAATATATTTCTTTAATGTTGTTTTTAATACACAATAATGGCGGCGTTTTGTTATACAGCCTAAAGTGTATTTGGAGGGTGATATACTGCAAATAGCTGTACTGAATCTCTTTTTTGTTCTATTATACGGCTATTGGCTTTTAATTACCGTCCAAATACACTTTAGGCTGTACTAAGTCCCTATATAAATCTATTGTACAGTAATTGGCTTTTAATCACTTAATTTGTGTTTAGAGATGCGTACAAAAATTGAAAAACCCTAAATACAAAACATATGTTTGTCACTTGATTTCGCTATTGTGTTGTATTGACGTCGGTCGTTTGACTTTACAACTAAACCAACTTATTGTTAACTATAACTTATGAGACATGTATTTTAATCATGTTTTACTTTATTTTTCAGGGAAATATGCCTTATAAAATAAAAAAAATTGAGAGAAGCCAAAACCGTATTTGTATCGTACCCAGTTTGTGGGAGGATAAAGGTGAATTATAATGACCAAGAAAACAACTTGATATAACTAAGTTGATCAAGAACGAAAAATCAAGTCCTTTAAATATTGGTATCCTATCACAAAAATATTTTTAAGAAGAATACGTTATTTCGTGCTTGTGATTTAATATTATTAGTTCTTCAAAGAGAAACACATACTCTTTTGCCTGTAATTGTATCTAAGTATATAATATTTTTAAAACGATTGTAAGTATACATATATACAGGTTGTTGCAAAAGTGGTACAGTAAGCCGCAAGGGGGTGGCTCAGGGGGTCATTCTTAACAACTTTTGTTTAACGACTTTTGGAAATTCGCGAAAAAAATATTGATTCTCCATAAAAACTTTGTTGGTCACGTGACTTTTCACAATGGAAAAACAAAATTGTTTTTCGGGAATTTTCACAAATCGTTGAACAAAAGTTGTTCAAAATGACCCTCTGAGTCACCCCCTTTCGACTTACTATACCGCTTTTGTAAAACTCCGTATAGTAGCAAGTTAAAAATAAAAAAATACATATTTTCTCAGTGCAATGATTTTTATTTCTTTTTTAAATCTTTTTTATATATTCTTTGAAGAATAGACCAATTGCCTTTCGGCCAGGCAGGTCGTAAAAGACAACCGATGGGCTATGCGAGTCACTTCCATCGTGGTTACTAGGTGATAGAGCTCTGCATTGGCTCGACCGGGTTTGGTAACACCGCCTTATCTATTCCTGCTGCAAAGCGTCAGTGCTAGTCACTGTCATGTTCTGGTTTGGAGGGTAAGGTGGCCGGTAAACTTATGCATTGGGCATTAGACCTTGCCACAAGAGAGCAACGCACCATTAACATTTTTGCTGTCTGTAGGCGATGGTTGATTCTTTTCATCAGGGGACCGATCTGCTTGTTTGCTATCTTATGACATTAAAAAAATCAGTTATTGTAAATTACCAACCAAGTAACCTAAATGAAGAAGATAAGCCTAAAAAATAATAAATCAGATAACCTACAATCACTTTTTAATGTTTTTGTTACGGAACCCTTTTCCTTGAACATTAATAAAAATGATGATTGTAGGTTTACCTTAATTAGTAATTTTTCAGCTTTATCTTCATCACGATTACTTGGTTGGTAATTTATAATATTTAAATATTCCTTTTCAATATTCCTCTTGATTTTTTCCACATGATATCAACTATGCAGATATAAAAACAGCAAACAACAATTTTCTCAGTAATACAGCCTTGAGCTGTACTATAGCTGTATATGCAGATTTTTTAACACCATTGGCTGCATAACAGTCTACAATTACGCCATAAATATTAGCTATAGAACGGAGATTGCATATCCCATTTTACAGAAACAAGCGTTGAGTGATACTATAATAACACTTAAAGCTGTAATAAATTCCCGTGCTAAACAAAATACAGCTAATGTACAGCTTTAAGGATTAAAATCAGCCTAATGAGTTACAAATTGCTTAAAGCTGTACAGTAGTGTATTAATATTCAGATATAACGCCTAAAGCTTACGCGGAACTCTAAGAAAGGCCTTGTACAGCATTAGGCTGTATATAAACTCATAAAGGTCTCTTATACCGATAAAAGCATCTTTTTACACCATTGTACGGCTGCAATAGAACTTTAAGTTCTATATGAGCTGCTTTATGGGTATTAAACATGCTTGATTGCTGCTTGGGCGTGGATGCAATACTACAATAGAAATACTTTCTCTCCATCAGAAGAAACATCTGCTTGTTCGCTATTCCTTGATACAAAAAAGAGGCATGTAATGAATTAATCACTATTCCCATATTAATTTGGGCTCCTTTGAAGAACAAATCAACTGCCGTTCTACCAGGCAGGTCGTAAACGGCAGCCAATTAGCTATGCGAGTCACTATACTATCGTGGATACTAGATGGTTGTGGGTTGTGTCACCCCGGTCTGGCATCACCGCTTTATCTATTTCTGCCGCAATAGCGTCAGTGCTTGTCACCATAGTGTTCCGGTTTGGAGAATGAGGTTGCCGGTAAACTTATGCATGTGGCATTAGACCTGGCCACAAGATAGCAACGCACCATTAACATCTTTAGTGTCTATAGACGATGGTTGACTCTTTCCATCAGGAGATCCAAATGTTTATTTGCTATCTTATGAATTAAAAAACTAATTGAATCTAAAAATAATACGTATATAACAATGTAAATACGTGATTGAGGAGTGTGAAGGTCGTTGCTAATTGTGACGCAGCAGACGTCATCAATACTCCGCGTAATTCCTACAATTACAACGCTATCCTTATCATCGTTGTATCAGATACCATTTGATAAGCCCAAACACGCTGATTATGTTCCAAATTTCGGCGCCCGCGTAATATCAGCGGTGGTCTAGGGTACCTGGTGGCAGCCTTACCACCCTTCCGGGCTGAATGGTATTCGAGACCTCTGCTGATCCTGGAGTATAACGTTTTTTATCTAATTTTTTTTGTTAATCTTGATTGATTTGGTAATTAATCGATTGTTTTGTGATTAGTAATGCATTTGTGATTCCGCGAAATATGTTTTGATTTTTTTCTTAATAAATTTCTTTTGATAATTAATGATTCATTGACATGTAAGTTTGATTGAATGCAAATCACCATTCAATATGTCTACGTTAATTTTGATTTATTTATTTGGTATCAACCTAAATACGAACTTATGTTACTTAATCAAAGTAAACTTACATACGAGTTTATTGTTACGTATCTATATATATTATATACATATAATAAAATCGTAGGAAAGTCATAACTGTACATTGAATATTTTTTTTTAAATAATACTTGGGGCGTGGTCTACAATCGATATCGAAGCCAAAAATGTAGTTTTTAGAATTTTTGTCTGTTAGTCTGTTTGTCTGTTTGCCTGTTTGTTTGTCTGTTTGTCTGTTTTTCTGTTTGTCTGTATGCCTGTTTGTTTGTTTGTCTGTTTGTCTGTTTGTCTGTTTGTCTGTTTGTCTGTTTGTCTGTTTGTCTGTTTGTCTGTTTGTCTGTTTGTCTGTTTGTCTGTTTGTCTGTTTGTCTGTTTGTCTGTTTGTCTGTTTGTCTGTTTGTCTGTTTGTCTGTTTGTCTGTTTGTCTGTTTGTCTGTTTGTCTGTTTCTCTGTTTGTCTGTTTGTCTGTTTGTCTTTTTGTCTGTTTTTCTGTTTGTATGTATACCCCGGGTAAACTCAAAAAGTACTGCATGGATTTACTTTAAATTTTGCATGAATATTACTAACAGGTCGGGTTAACATATAGGCTACATATTATCACGCTATCACCTCCGGGGAAGTAGCAATGCGGAGTAAACGAAGTCCGCGCGGACGAAGTCGCTGGCAACAGCTAGTATACAATAGATCGCGACTTACATACACATTGAAATTAATTAATAATCCGGGACAAAAACTGGTACTCGTAATGTTTTTATAACCATCGCATTGCAAGTGATGTGCGGTGATGTGTGCGGTGATGTGATACCAGAATGGAACCCGAGTCTGCCTGCACTGCAGCGATCGTGCCGCAGCACTGATTTTCAGTGAGTCCAAGAAAATTCGGTTCGCCTACGAGGCAGCCACACAGGTGCTTAAATTTTTACTTAAAATTAGCACTTAAAAACGTAATAACATTTTACAAACGAGTCCATTCATCTATAACCTGTTTTCACAAACCTACTGTTTTTTAAAAACCTATCCAATGATACACTAAACAATGGGGTACGTGAGAAAAAATTAACATTCCCACTTTGCAAAAAAAAATACTTTTCAAGATTTTATTTTACCAGTACATGTATGTATTCGTGCCAGATTAGAGCTTTCCAGTACTAAGGATCTAGGGCATAACGAAAATATAAGAATTCCTAGTTTACTTCGGAACCCTAAAAAGGATAAAAATGTAAAATTATTTTTAAACATATGCTCTTTGTATATATGATTAGATTTTTTATATATCATTAGGTAATAGACAAGCAGATGGCTCTCCTGATGGTAAGAGAAACCATCGCCTATAGATACCAAAGATGTTAATGGCGCGTTACTCTGTGTGGTGGAATGGCTAGCCACATGCATAACACTACCAACTACTTTACCCTTCAAACCAGAACATGACAATGACGTTATTGCGGTAAGGCGGTGGTACCAAATACTTGGGCGAGACGTTGCGGAACTTTACCATACACAAAAAAAGAGGAGGAAATTTTCAATTAATGAATCTAGCCACGAAACTCTTTCTTTAGTATTTATAGTTTTAATTAAACGTTGAAAAATTTTGGGGTAAACCGAGTATGTTACATAAAATGTTTTTTTTTTAAATTTAATATCAATTAAAAAATAATATTGAAGAATGGGTGCGACTTATACGTTATAAGTTATACTTCTTTGACGTCATTAAAAATAGTTTTTAATGACATGCAAATAATTAATTACAATAAAATTATAGAAGGGCTGGAAAATGATAGTGGAAGATTTAGAGACGTAATGAGCGATTTAGCGGACAACTTCAACCTGTAACTTCTGCGATACGGTGATGCGCGCGCATCTTCAAATGATGAGAGTGAAACTCATGATTTTTCCATAACGTGCCTAAAGAAGTATGACTTCAAAAAATATATAAAGTAATTTGTAGAATTTCTTATATGTAACAATTTTCGTAAAATTTCTCATTTTTGTCAACGTTAAGAAAAACGAATACAAAAAATAAACAATTTTAAAAACTTCATTAAATTTAATATTTAATAAAGATTTATATGCTTTTTTCATCCTTATTTTTTTATTACTTATGCAATTTTTTAGTGCTAAAAATTGGTTTCAGTACATTTTTTAAACAAAGAAAAACTAACCTTTTTTTGCGTCTTACCTATCTGACATTTTTCTTATTAGGTAGCTTTTTTTTTTTTTTTATAGAAGAGGGGGCAAACGAGCAGGAGGTGCACCTGATGGTAAGTGATCACCGCCGCCCATGGACATCCACAATACCAGAGGTCTTGCAGTTGCGTTGCCGGCCTTTTAAGAATGAGTAAGCTCTTTTCTTGAAGGACCCCAAGTCGTAACCGTTTGGAAACACCCCTGCCGGTAATTGGTTCCACAACAAAGTAGTGCGAGGCAAAAAGTGTCGAGAGAAACGCACAGTTGTGGATTTCCAGACATCGAGATGGTGAGGATGGAATTTCAAATTTTGACGCGATGTCCGATGATGGAATTCGGCGGCAGGAATTAGTCCAAATAACTCGTCGGAACACTCTCCATGAAAGATACGATAGAAGACACAGAGTGAGCCAACATCTCTGCGCAATGCCAAAGAGTCGAGCCGTTTCGAAATAGCCAGGTCGTCAACGATTCGAACCGCTCTACGCTGAATGCGATCAAGAGGAAGGAGCTGGTACTGAGGAGCTCCGGCCCAGAGATGAGAACAGTACTCCATGTGGGGCCGAATTTGAGCCTTATAAAGTTGAAGGCGATGGGCAGGCAAGAAGTACTGCCTCGCTCTGCTGAGCACACCGAGCTTTTTGGAGGCTAGTTTAGCCTTACCTTCCAAATGACCGCGAAACTGAACGTAATTCGATATGTCGACTCCCAGAATCCCGATACTAGCTGAGGCTGTCAAGAGAGTATCCCCAAATCGAGGTGACACGACAAAGCTTGGTCGTAAATAAAAGAAAGTGTTAAGTTTATGGGACAGAGCAAAATCTTTGTTTGATTAAGAAATGAGAAAAGGCGTACAAGTTTGATTAGTCATGACTTCCAATTATATTCCTTTTTAAAAATACTTGCTAATAAAAAGTATCCGTTGAATTTTAATGAGCTTATCATGACTGACTGATGATGACTGACGCTATATTCTTGAAGCACTTTTACGCCGGTCTCATTATCTTCTTTCCCTTTGTTTAAAATATTTTTAAACAATATTAGTTCCATATACAATCTCACACTTCGCTTGCCGCACATGTACGGATTTCTAGTCAGGATTCCCTGATCCAGAATTCAGATTCGGAGACTTAAATGAATGTACGACTATCATGTTCGGAAAATATAAGAACGTGTGCGCCTTGATGAACATTTTTATGTGATACGTGCATTCAGGTTTCAATCTGAATTCCGGATCAGGAATCTTGACCAGAAAACCGTATATTATGCGGCCAGCCTTATTATAAATGTCAGGATTTCCTGATCCAGAATTCAGATTCGGAGACTTGAATGAATGTACGACTATCATGTTCGGAAAATATAAGAACGTGTGCGCCTTTGTTTCAATCTGAATTCCGAATCAGGAATCTTGACCAGAAAACCGTATATTATGCGGCCAGCCTTATTATAAATGTGAATGTTTGCCACTCAATCACGCAAAACCCGCCACACCAATTTAAATGAAATTTGGTACACTGATATTATTACAATGATGATTTGGAATATGACACACAATACTTGTTGTAATGTTGCTACTTGTTTGTAATGTTGCAGAGTATCTAAAATTATATTTGATGTCCATTTACCGAATTGGAGTAGGCGTTATCGAATGCCGGTAATGATAGCTACAATCGAATACCGACTAGACTCTTGGCACCGCACCGATGCTCGCTTCCTATCTCTACCATTTGAAATATTTACATTTTGTATGCGTCTTCCTTTTTCGCGTCATTAAATTGCAATTACTAGATAATAACTGCATTTCTCGAGATTTTGAATTCTGTATGGCCCCTTCGTTGGTCGAATGATTTAGGCATACGTCTAGTGTAGTAATAATTTTATACTTAGTTCGTAATAAATTTGTACTTAGCTCGTAAGACTCAGTACAAACGATGTTACGAGTACTCAGTCAACGGAAGAAAAAAGCAATAGTCGTAACAGAGCAGAAAGTTCAATAAGGGGAAGCACCATTTATTTCTCTGCTGACAAACAGTATTATAATTATGGTAAGCCGATGCATCTATTAAAGTTTTGTTCAATAGGCAAGAGATGTTAGGATATTTTTTATTTGCCAGAATACAAATATTATTATTTTATTTGCCAGAATAAAGTATACAAATTTGTCAATTACATTATATTATAGTATGAATTATATATGAATTTTGGTCCCGGCCTCCTTTGAAGAATAGGCCAACTGCCGTCCTGTCAGTCAGGTCGTAAAAGGCGACCGATTGGCTATCGAGTCACTACCATCGTGGCTACTAGGTGGTAGAGTTCTGCGTTGTCTCGCCCGGGTCTGGTACCACCGCCTTACCTATTCCTGCCGCAATAGCGTCAGTGCTTGTCGCTGTCGTGTTCCGGTTTGGAGGGTCAGGTAGCCGGTAAACTTATGCATGTGGCATTAGACCTCGCCACAAGATAGCAACGCACCATTAACATCTTTGGTGTCTATAGGCGATGGTTGACTCTTTCTATCAGGAGACCCATCTGCTTGTTTGCTATCTTACGATATAAAAAAAAAATTATAATTCCGTTCTCATGCAAACTTTCGTTCGTATTCTCAAATGATGTCATCGACTTTGAAGCATAATAATTGAGAGGAATAAACAACATGAACTAGTATATATTCTCATAGTGTAGAAAGCCTCCTCAATCCCGCTACACTGGGCCGGACCCTCCTTGAAGAATAGATCATCAGCCATTCTGCCAGGTAGTTCGTGAAATGGGAAGGATTGACCAAATGTGCTATTATCGTGGCCGATTTCTTTTAGTTATTGCTCGGGTTGGGCACCACCGCCTGCCGTAATAACGTCAGTGTTATTTACTGTCGTGTTCCGTTTAGGAGGCTAAGATAGTTGTTAAGCCTATGCCTTTGGCATTACAATTCCACTACACGGATAGCAACGTACCATTGACATTTTATGTATACACTATAAGCGATGGTTGTCTCTTTCTATATTTAGGAGAGTCATCAAAATCTTTTACTTTCGCATTTGACGAATCACCCAAAATATGTGTAGATGTTTTTTATCGAGAAAATCTTAATAGTAACTTGGAGCCTGTTAGTGATTGGCTTGAATATATTTATTATCTTTTAGTGTACAAATCTATATATTAATACGTGACGGAAAAACGTTGTACCCCTTTTTAAGACAGTTGCGCGAATGGTGGACATTTGGCACAGCTGAAGTTTATATTGTGGAGGATTGCAGAAACCTACTAAGATTTAGAAATACATTAAATTAATAAACATAAGACACACTTCATTCATGTGACATACATGACGTTATACACACATGTATATTATTTTCTTAACGGCTAAAGCCAAGTGTCAAACTTTTTTAAGAGATTTCATTGTTTATGGTTGAATTTCGGCAACAGGTGTTTAGAACACTAAAGTAATATGTACATTGCTTGTACATATTAGTTTTACTATCAGTGTGGACAAAATAAATTGAAAAGCACAGGTTGACAATTTAAATACGATTAGGAAAACTTTTTGACTGTTTATAAAATGCTCGCTAAGACCGGTCGAGGCAGGACAACATAAAATCTTCCAACATAAAACATTTGTATTGATTATTTTTATGACAGAGTACTAATAAATAATTAGTTATAACTAAGAATAAAATACCAAATTACATCTTTCAGGGATCAAAGTCTTGAAGAAGAAAATATATTTTTTACGAGCAATAAATACTTATAGTAGACTGTATCATAATTCGTAAATAATTAAATTGATAAGTCTCATTTCACATTTAAACAGAAAAGTTCTAATGAGTTAAGCTTTTTAGATTTTTTTGGTAGCAATGACTAACATAATCCATATTATGTGAAACTTTGGAAACCCACACGAATTATGTATTTTCCGGAATAAGAAGTAGTCTATATTGTTCTAAATTTAAATTAATCCGATCAGTTGTTTAATTGTTATGAAAAATCTATGAAGAAGAATTAGCAATCACAATTGAATACGCAAATATTTTTTTCATATTATAGGGTAGCAAACGAGCAGACAGCTCTCCTAATGGAAAGTGATGACCATCGCCTGTGATAATACCTGTGGTGAATATACGAAACACATAAAGCCTTCTTTTTTGTATAAGTATTATGTCGGTAAAATAAGTTAGGTTTAGTGAAGTAAATAATTTGTTATGGCGTTATAAAAGTAAATACATGTCATGGCATCCACAGTTACGTATTTTTAAGGGTCAGAAATTTAGCTACTTACCTGAAATTCTTGACCAATCGTAGCATTCTCTTAGAAGTCCACTTTTACGCCGAATTTGTCAAAAAGATACCTTTATGTCTCGAGGATCATCGAGTTGAGTCGAGTGGCTCTTGAGCAGGAGTGGCTTGGAGTGCATGGCAATGTTTCCGATCACAGCGGACGATAGAGCGTAAGCGATTGCGAAAGTTTAACTCGACCCACTTCGTAAAATGGTATACGTAAGTATCATGAGTATTATTTCCAAAAGTAGTCAATTAAAAAGAATGACGTTGGACAAAATTCATTTAAAAATATATCTTATATATATATATATATATATATATATATATATATATATATATATATATATATATATATATATATATATATATATATATATATATATATATATATATATATATATATATATATATATATATATAAAAATCAATCCCTATTTTTCTTGGTCACGACATCACGCTAGAATGGCTGGACCAATTTCGGTATTTTTTTTTGTTGTGTTTGTAATTGTAATGAGAAGGTTCTTATAAAAGAAAATATTAAGAAAATTGCGCGGAAAATTAGAAAATTTAAGAATACTTAAGCACCATATAAAGTTTAATCCCGTAGACTTATATAAATTAAGTGTCACGTTGTTTGTCCGCTATGGATTCCTAATATGTAAGGCAAAACAACGTTTGCCGGGTCAGCTAGTATTTTATAATTCAACAAGATAATTTTATGAGCAACTTTCTACGAAATCGCCTCTGTGATTTAATAATGATTTTTTCTGGATTTAAAGTGGGTTTGATCCGTCACTTACATTACTATTCTCATGTCAGTAGCACTGCAACAATCCCATATTATGAGTATTCATAGATTAATATAACAAACACATTAAATTACCTTATTGATTATGGATTTTCGCAAAGTAACGCATTAATCTATAAAATATCCTAATGTTTTAATTGCATTTTATTGTTCTACTGCGTGCTAGATTTCTGCATTGTTTAGTTTGCGTCTTGTGCTAGCGAATTAATTATTCCTATAGCGATAGTGTTAGTACTATCACTGTCGAGTTCCTATTTGAAGGGTTTTTTTTCGAAATGGCTATTAAAGTTGACCTTATGGGTCTTTACTGCGTCATCGGGCTTTTTGGGCGAGCATAGTGCACAGCCAGAACTTAAATTAATATTGGGCTTATAAACGCCCGCGCTAAGGGCTGTCTCCTGTGAGACCGGAACTCGGCTTAGTGCGATGTTGGGACTAATAGGGTGGTATCGTGGCATTGCGTCCCGTGTTAGGCGCGGTGCGATAAAAATGTCTTCACTGTCGAGACCGGCGACGACGGTGTAGTGTAGTGTGCTTACCTAAATCTGAATTTGTGTTGTTATTGTTTGTGGTGGTAATAGGATTATCGGGATAGGAAAGTACGTGGCGTGGCCTCTTGAACCTGGGTAGAGCGGACGAGTCGGGAGTGTAGTCCGCCGCGGCTTTTAGTACTAAATTTTCGCCATGTGTTATTTTCTCGAAATAACGAATCGATAATTCTTTTATGTATTGTATGATGGTTGGGAGCTCTAGGTGAAGGTCTACATTGCGCATGTACCGTGGTGCACCGATGGCCATGCGCATGAATTTATTTTGACCGACCTGCAGTTTATGAAGGTTACTAGAAGCGACGTGAACAAACGGTACGCTTGTGTACGTCAATATGGGTATATCAGCTTATACCAGTTTTGTAAAGTGTCACTTTGTGTTAAGTGACATTTTACTGTTTTTATTTAGTAGAAAGTATAGTTTACTTTAAACCATTTTGGCTTTGTTTATGACTTTCTTAATGTGAGGCTAGAAAGTATAGTACTGTTTAGCGTGACTCCGAGGTACTAGGTTTGTCTTTACCTCGGAATCGCACTATCGCACACAGTGATTGAGCCCAGTTTGCGACTGGGCTCGATCGCCGTGACCAGACGGATGAAGTAATTCCGGTTTAAGTACGCTGCCTTCTTTTTTTCGTATTCATCTCGATGTGCCATTTCCTGAACCAGTCGCCCAAGGCAGTGGCGGCTCGTTGTAATCTGGCTGTGAGGTGGGACGTATATAGGGCAGTGTCGTCCGCGAATAGGGCCAACTAGACGTATGGTATCCGTGGCGGGTCGTTAGTGTACAGGGTGTATAGGAGAGGTGAGAATGCCCAGTCTTGCGGCACTCCCCCCGAAAATGGTCTGACTGATGAAAGGTTCCCTCCACTCTGAAACGGAAGCGATGGTTTAACAAGTAGTCTTGTATGATGAGTACGAGTCTGTCTAGCACACAGATGGGTGTAGAGCGTAGAGCTTATAGATCAAGCCTTTGTGTCAGACTTTGTCAAACGCCTTCGCCACGTCAAGGAAGAGGGCGCCTGTTCCTGCGATTTTGGGTCTTGTCTTTTGTTTAGGCCATCCAGTATGTACTCCGTGATGCGGTGTACTTGGTGGGTGCAAGAGTCAGCAGCTCTGAGGCCGAACTGTTTATCTGGGATTAGGTTCTTTTCTTTTTAGGCGCTTGAGGATAATGCGTTCGTATATTTTTCCTGTTGAATTAATTAGACTAATAGGCCGATAGCTTTTTGCAAGAGTTTTAGGTTTGCCTTGTTTGTGTATTCCTATGACTATAATCTCTTTCCATTCGTCAGGGAATGCACTATCGTCTAGCAAGGCATTGAAGATGCTTAGTTTGAAGGGTTAGGTAGCCCGTAAAGTTATGTAGGTGGGATTGAGACCTCACCACAAGGGTAGTCACGCACTATTAACATCTTTGGTGTCAATAGGCGATGGGTGCCTCTTTCCATCGGGAGAGCCATCTGCCTGTTTGCTGTCTCATGAATCAGGATATAAAAAAGTTTATACTTTCATACATAAAATTAATAAAAATATAATATACAACATATTTTATAAAAAGCCTTTTAATATATTTTCAGGCTTATTAAAAAAAATTAATAAGCCTAAAAATTTAATTTTTAAATTTAATTTTTAAAAGATAAAACTCACATTCATATAAAAATATTACTAAAAGGTATTTTTTTTTTATTTGTAATTGATAAACTTAACAATTATAATACCGATTTAAAAAAAACTGTTCTGCCAATGTATAACTTACCTACATTACCACTGAGAAACATAGGCTACAGTCTTACCCGACTCAGGAAAAAAAAGTAATTTGTGTGTGTCACGCGAAGGAAGTTGTGAGAAACAACTAATGCAAAAGAAATAAAAACAAATAGGTCTTACAACTATTATGAATACGTAGTAGAGTTTTGCGTGAGGTCACATGATCACATCGGCTGACTCATCTATTTAATTGATTAAGGCGTTACCTTGCGGAAATCCATATTTAAAAGGTGATATTAACTAAAGCTGTTTCCCGCGACCTGTTTTACGTGACCCCCGGAATGCCGCAGAAGAAAGACGGAGGTTTAATAAATGAATAAAAGTAACTAATGGTTTGGACAAAACAGAAAAATAATCTGTAAGCCGGTTGACCCTGCAGGCCATTCCTGAAACTTCCCGCTAAATTAAGGTATTTTAAGTTCAAAGAAGCGAAAATCGGAGAGTTCAAAAATCTAGTTGGTAAAAATGGCAGTATTTTAATTTTCGAAAAGATGTATATTTTCAAAATGATGACCGATGTTGATACTTTAAATGGCGTTCAACGTAATTTTTGAACTCTAAATTCGTTTATTAGCTACAAAATCGATAGGTTAATGTTGAAGACTAACAAAAAAACTTTTTTATCATTTTCTTTCTTTATCTATCATTGATAAATCTTGAACCAACCAACTGATTTGATTAACGGTATTTGATGCAATTATTTAAGTAGAAGAGCTGATTAAATTTTTAAATAAATAGATATATTAGCATGAAAATCATTTTAAAAATGTAAAGTAAGTTTGCTGTGAACAACGTAATTTTAATATTTAAAAAGCTTTTGAAAATTAATTTTTGAAACAGCATTTGGCGTAGTTTTTGAGTAGTAAAATATTACAGAAGATTGAAAAATGATTGGTGGTTGTAAAGTGTACTAGTTCCATCTTGTTAGCTGTCTTATGATTGATATGATATAAAATACTAGGTGACCCGCGCAATTTCGTCTGCGTCACATAAGAAGGACTGGGTCAAGGGGACCTATAATACCATTCTAGAGGAACTGAAACTTTCTTTAATTAATCCACGAAACACTTGAAAACTATTGAAACAAACAATCATACCTACAGTGCTAATTAAAACCAGGAGAGTTTGTACCTGTGTCTGTTATGTTGTAGGTACATTCATTTAAAGTTTGATTGTTTTTTAATATTTACGGTAAGAGTGTAACAAAGTATTATATAGTCATCCCACTACGATCATGATCTGTAAAACTGAAACTATAGTAAAAAATCTGTAAACATGTACAAAACTGTAAAAAAATTCTTGAAACTAACTAAAAGTATTTTAAGTTCAAAAGAGTAAAAACTATAAGCATAGATTTTTTTCAGTTCAAACATCTATTTTGTTAAAAATGGTTGTGTTTTTGTTAAAAATGGTTCAAACATCTATTTTGTTAAAAACGATGATCGATTTTGGTCTTTCGAATGGCTCTTAACCAATTTTTGAGATATAAAATATTGCTTTAGCTAAATAATTGATAAGTTAAAAATTTCAAAGCACTGTCAAAAAACATTTTTTTCAAAAATTTTGGTCATTGATAAATCCTAATCAAATTGACCGATTTTTATGCAATTAACGGTATTTGACGCAGTTTATAAAGAAAAAAAGCTGATAAGGTTTTATTAGCCTGAAAGTTATTTCAAAAATATTAAGTAAGTTAGCTAAAAACAACGTAATTTTAATATTTGAAAAAACTGTAATTTTTGAAAATTAGATTTAATTTTTTAAACGAAATTCGACGTAGTTTTTTTAATATTTGGTTTGGTTTTTTATTATTGGTTGACAAACTTCGAAGCTATGACGAAAAAACACTTTTTTCAATTTTTTGTCAACGATTACTCTCAAACGGATAAACCGATTTTGATACGATTTATGCATTAGACATAGTTTTTTTGAGAAATAGAGCTGATTAGTTTTTGTACTCAATTGTTATTTTTTTTAATATTACTTAAGTTATTTATTTTTTTGATTTTTGAGGTTTCCTTATCTACATACGTAGCGGAATTTAAAAATGGCAGGGAAACATGAGTAATAAAAGAACGTTAGGTAACACTACTGGGGTGTCAATCGATGTTTAATTTACGCTATCTCCTGGAAGTTTACTCAGTATTCTATCAGTAATTTCGTCAACACTACTATTTCTAGCCGCCAATATTGCCCTTTGGCACATCCAGTGGTAGTCTTTGTTTTCTACTTCGACTATATGCCTTCGGGTCACGGGGCATCACATATTTAAGGTTCAGGCAAGATAGGCTCTATCCTTATTTGTTTACAATAAAACCAAATCTAGATTTCCGCCTAGAGGGAGAGGGTCATGACCCCCTGCCCCCCCCATGGATACGCCCTTGTGCGGCATGCTATCTCGCAAAGCAAGCTAGTCAAGCTACCGTCTGAACTGAACTCGCTAGTCGCTTCGCTACCATGCATTCTCAACACGTACGCACGCACGCCTCGCGCGGTGCTGATAATAATATTATATCTTAAAACTGTGATATATCGTAAGTTATTGGTTGAAATCAAATGAAACAAAGGGTGATTTAATTCAAAATTAAATAGTTGTGATGAATAACTAATCTATTTAGATAAAGATTAATACCATAAAATAAAATAAAATGTGACATTCTCTTATATAATTATCTTAATAAAATATAATTAAATGTGAATTAGCAAATTTTAAATAACAATACATTTAATTAAATAAGTTATAAGTAAGTTTATAATAGTTTTGCAAACCGGCACTACCGGTTGACTATGGCGAGCTAGAAATAATGTTGTAACACCTATTGTATATAACCCATTTTCATGCAAATAAAATATTCTATTCTATTCTACCATGTTTATTAAAACACCCTCACAAATAATGTATTATTTTAGAACAATTTTGATTACCATAAAAAGGGTTATAAAATGTGAACCTTAATAGATATATGTATACTATCGCGAACTTTTTTTTACAACTTTTTAAGACGAACAATTCGATCATACAAGCTTTTTTGCGTAACTTTAACCGTTAACGCAGCGTACGCCAGGAATGCTCTCGAAAAGAAAACAATCCCCGTTTAGACCACATTTTTCGTTGATACTCTGATTCTGTTAGTCGTAGCGTGATGTTATATATCTTATAACCTTCCTCGATAAACAAGCTATCCAACTCACAAATAATTATTCAAATCGGTTCAGTAGTTTTCGAGATTACCACGTACAATCAAACAAACAAACAAACAAACTCTACAATTTTATAATATAAGTATAGATTAAACCTTTCAGGGACTTTTCATTGGTCAACAATTTTGAAACTTTCGGATCGGAAACACGAACATAATATACTGAGCAGATACGGCGGGAAAATGTGAAATTATGTATACTAGCTAACACCCGTCCGCTTGGCTTGGTATAAAATTATTGAGGACAAAAAATATCTTCAATAAATTTACACCTGTTTACTTAATATGCCCTGTTTATTATTATTTTCGCAATCACCCGAGTTCACTGTATATCAATTTTGATCTTTCGAATGGCATTCACAGTGGTGTAGCTATCGTAGAGTCCGGTAGTGCAGTGCACCAGGGGTCTGGACCTCGGGGGGCCCTTTGACCATTAACCTAAGCTTTGAAAAGAGTGGGTGAGGGCCGTAGGGCGTAGCTAAGTGAGCAAGGGCCCCCTGTACCGGGGGCCCTTGCTCACTTAGCTACGCTACTGTGAATGCCATTCGAAAGATCAAAATTGATATATTCAACGCAAAGGGCATTCAACGCAATTTTGAGCTCTAAATTATTGTTATATTAGTTACAAAATTCAAAGGTTAAAAAAGTCGAAAAATGTAAAAAAAAACTTTTTTCAAAAATTTTTGTCACTGGTTTACGGTATTTGACGTAGTTTTTTAATTAGAAAAGCTGACTAGATTTTTAAATAAATCGGAATATTATTTCTCATTTTTTGTACTCAATTGGTTTGTTTTAATTAAATAAAAAAAGATAAATGTAAAGTTATCTAAAAAAATGTTTCGCTGAAAGTTATGTGAAAAAAATGTTTCGCTGAAATGTTTTGAATTATTTCAAAAAATCGAATCAAAATCTCCTAAGCCAAATTTTAAGATTTTCAGAAAGTCTAAGTTAAGTGGAATCAAATCCAATGCCATTAACGTTTCGATCGGTCAAGCCGTTCAAAAGCTATGAGATGTTTACATATACACATTCACATACATACTTATATATATATTGACGTCATCGTGAAAATAGTCGGAAAGGGTTCCTACGACCTCAAAACGGAGATCTGGTGAAAACTCGATTTTCGAAAATTGGGGCAAATCAGTAATTTCCTTATCTACATACGTAACGGGAAGTTAAAGGGAAAAAGATTTTTGGTAGTATCGCGGAATTTACATAAAAAGGTTTGTTAAATGGGGAAATTAATTAAATTTGCTACTTTCTGCAATAGATAATTTAATTATTTCATTTTTTTTGACTTATATATTCCTACTATTGTTATGCCAGTTTTTGTCGTTTTTCTTTTTAATAAAATAAAGTATTTAAAAAGTATGTAAAACAAGTTTTTATTCAAAAGGTCAGTTGTACTTAAAATCAAAAATATAATGTTCATGGTGTATTGTGTTCTATAAGTTCCCTTCATTTGATAGCCCTATTGGATGGGTTGTACAAAAATGTGTATTCCACCATTTTCTTTAACTTTAGATTAACAAGTATACTAGTTATATACAATGGCATTGCCATTAGAGCTAAAGGGGTATTCCAAATTTTAGCTCAATCGGACTCTGGGAAGTAGGTTAAATTTAGCTTGCAAGATTTGATCCACACAAACTAACAGGGCAAGTGTAGTAAAAAGCTTGTGTTAGGATATTTTAATAACTGTGTATAAATGCATATGATTTATTACGTAAATACATTAACTAATATTTTAATAATAACAGATGTTTAAATTTTAACGGTAAGGCCGTTAAAATTTAAACTAAACCGTGCCAATTGTCACCTGTTTGTGGTGTGATTAGAATCCCGCCTTAACCTAACGGTTGGCCCCCCGCCACTTTAAGGCATTCATTTCTGCCATTCTATATCAGACAGTCCACGAGAACGGTTCTCTATTTGATACTTGTCGAAAATGTGAGTCGTTATGTTGAATGTAATGGATAAGAATATTTGATTAAAATATCGAAAACTACTTAAAACGAGAATTGAGAATAATCGCATGTAAATGGAGGATATTGTATATAAGAATCAATGTAATAAATGATGATTCAACACTAATGTGTTTTTCTGGACTAAAAGTCAACACTTGTAATAAGGAGAATTATGTTAAAAATATAGCGTATATTACACAGTTTCGATTTCTTTTCCGCTCCCGCTCACGCTTTGCTTAAAAACGTGGCCTTAAGATGTGGGAGGGGAATGGCACTCAGTACAATCAGCAAGGGTAGGCTCCTGGCGTCAACTTGAGAAGTCGGTGTTGGCTCTGAGGACCTAATACTGTTGGTTCGAGACTGATACCGTCTTTAGGACAGGTTCGAATCCTTATCTACGTAGCATGTGCTATAAGAAGGTTAACTTTTTTTAATTATTTTGGAATTATAGTTAATTTTCGCGGACTCTATTACATGCACGCTTCGTTATAACCTTTCACATATGCATGTCAGGCTTCGTGGAAGTCAATACGAAAATTATAGTTTGGTTTCAGTACCCAAAGTAACTGACACGTGACAAACTGTTTCCTATTAATATGCCCCTGCTGTCTATCTGTTAGGGGCCATCCATAAATTACGTCACATGTTAAGGGGGAGAGAGGGGGTCGGAAAAGTGTGACATTGTGTGACAAGGGGTAGGGAGGGGTCCCAAATTTTGTGACATCACTTTTTTTTATCTAAGTATTACAACAGTAAATTTAAAAAGCCACATGTTAAGATAAAAAATAATCGAATGAGATTATTATCCCAATGAAATCGTAAAATATGTGACATCACACTTGGTAGGGGCCGCACAAATGTGACCTGGACATTTTGTGACAAGGACGGGTCAGGGGTCAAAAAACTATGAAATTCGTGGGACGATTTATAGATGGCCCCTTACAGGGATCTATCTGTCGAAGTGTTGTTGAAGTTCAGTGTTTGTCACTGTCGTTTCCCGGTTAGAAGGGTAAGGTAGCCGTTAAACTTATTAAACTTATATATGTGGCATTAAGACCCCGCCAAAAAGCTTGCAACGCATCATTAACATCTTTGGTATCTATAGACAATGGTTATCTCTTTCTATCAGGAGAGCCGTCTGCTTGTGTACTATCAATAATATAAAAAATACACGCGCTCGAAAATCATCCTTCTGACGATAATGTTTATGTTCGTTTTCCTGTACGTTTAACTAGAAACAAACCTCTATTGAGAATGCTAGTTCTCTATTACATTATGTATAGCTATCGGGCGTGAGTTATTTTTGGTTTATGTTTTCTACGACATGTACCACCATCTGATAAGGGAATGATTTTCAGATTTGACATTTGATAAGGGTTGTTTAAGTATAAAACAACCCACTAAATATGTATCTCACTAGCAGATTGAATAAAATATATTTTTAGATTGAGTTTAGACATCTTATAAAATCTTCTGTCAAGAAACCGATGGATCTTGGTAAATCGGAAGTATTCTATTTATGTACCACTAATTTATTTTTTTACTTCTTCTATATTTTTTACCTATTATATGTACTAATATGTTAATATTTAATTATAAGTACACGTGTCGCTATTCCTCAGAAGCATCCAAGACGGTTTTAAGTTAGATAGGTATATAAATATAATAATATTTTCTTCACAGTAAAATTGAAAAAGATTCAATGCTAATTTTAATTAATTAATACAATTGCAACTTAGTACTATCATTACAATAATTATACAATAATTACTATTTTTCTCAAAGATTTATTTAAATATTCCATTAACTAATATTTTTTTAAACAATATTAGCATCATAAACGAACTATTAAATTGTTATGATTCACACCATAACATTATACAATACATATCTATTAAATTATATCTCACTTTAATATTGTAATTAAATTAATTTATATTTGTGTATGTAATTAGGCGGTGATACTCGTACCAGACCCGGGCGAAACAATGCAGAACTCCATGCTAGGTATGCTAGGCTATGCGAGTCACCACGGCTCACTACGGCACCGAACGGCACTTGGCATATTCTTCTAAGGAGCCCGGACCAATACGGGGGTCATTAAAAAAATGTATGAGTTATAATAACTTTGAATAAAGCAAATCAATTTAATTCAACTCGCTCACATATTGTACATACGTAGGTCCCACTATAAGTTTTGCGTAACTTAAAAAAAAACAACATGATATAACCAAAATATTATGTTTATTGTTTTTCAAAATAATCTCCTTTGCATTTTAAACATTTTTTCACGCGATCGAACCATTTTTTAAAACAGGAGGACCACAGATCTGAAGGCATGTTTTCTACGTGCTGATTGAACGCTATCACTGCCATTTCGGAGTAGGTAAAGTAAAACCTCTCATCAAATTTTTGATTTTAGGGATAATACAGAAATCACAAACACACAAATGCTAGGTCGGGACTATGCGCAGGATGAGTGACGAGGTGTACTTTTTCGGAAGCTAAAACGACTTTCTTTTGTTGGCCGTGTGTGAAGAAGCGCTATCATGGTGTAGGAGAATGCGGCTTTTGGGTCGTCTTTCGCGAACCCATTCTAACACCTTGAGTAAACAAATGGTAGAATACCACTCGGCATTAACACTCTTTTGATCTTCAAGTGGAATCGTACAGATGGGACCCGTAGCTGAGAAAAAAAACGCGATCATTTTTTTACCAACGTTTCTCTCCTGTCTCACTTTTGTTGGCCTGTTCTCATTTTTAAACACCCATTCACAAGATTGCTGTTTTTTTTTTGGGTTCAAAACAATTAATCCATGTTTCGTCTCCTGTGAAAATGTCATAAAAAGCATTAGAATGTCCGTGGTCGTACTTCAGTAGCATCTGTGAGCACTATTCCACGCGAGCCCGCTTCTGCTCCGCTGTCAGTTCATGAGGGATCCAACGACAAAAAAGTTTCCGAACTTTCAATTCTTCGTGTAAAATTTTCTGAATTTGGCTCATACCAATCGCCAATAGTCCTCGAATTGTCTCATAGGTAATCCGGGGGTTTTCTTCAATTAACCGCTTAACAGTAGCCACATTATTTTCTTTGACCGCAGTTGAAGGCCGCCCTTCACGAAATTCGTCATGTAAAGAAACTCGACCTCTCTCAAATTCAGCAAACCATCACCTCACGGTGCTCAAATAAGGTGCTTCTCTCCCAAAAGCATTTTGAAGACGAGCGGCAAGTCTTGCGGAGAAAGAGAACTTTTAAAATCATAAAACATCATCGCTCTAAAATCTTTTCGACTTAATTCCATTTTCGTTGCGTACGTAGAACTTTGATGTGTGATGAAAAAACAATTGACAAATCATTTCCCGCCAATTGTTTTTTTTATTACTAAGAAGGTTGCAACGTTTTAAAAATATAACATTCAAAATTCAAATAGTTCCGATTAGCTAGAAGTGCAAAACTTTTAGTGTGCCTCATGGAACCAAGACTTTTTTCTATGTTAGTTGGATAGACAAACTGGCAGACGTGCCACCTGATAGTAAGTGGTCGACGTCGCCAATGAACATAAACAAGTTTACCTGGAATTAGCCCAGGTAACTCATGTATGTGTCGCCTATCCTGAGACATGTTAAGTCTCGGTGCCAGTAATTACACTGCCTGTCTTGCTCTTCTCCCCGAAACACAGCGTTGCTGTTTCCCGGGAGAAACAAGCAAGATGGTGGTACCCATGCAGTACCCGCCAATTGTTTTTTTATTACTAAGAAGGTTGTAACGTTTTAAAAATATAACATTCTAAATTTAAATTGTTCCGATTAGCTAGAAGTGCAAAACTTTAGTGTGTCCCGTGTATAAAAAGTATCATCATACCAGTCTCATCTTGTTTGCTGTTTTACGATTTTATAAAATATAATAAGCCTTTACAGGGACTTTTCATTGGTCACCAACATACTATTTTCGGATCGGAAACACGACTATATACTGAGCAGATTTAGCGGGAAAATGTGAACTTATGTAGCTATACTAGCTAACACCAGTCCGTATGGCTGGCTATAAATTTATTGACGATAAAACATATCTTCAATAAATCTACACCCGTTTACTTAATATGACCTATTAATTATTTGTGGAATCACGTGTTTTCACCGTATATAAACTTTAATGAAAATTGGTCAAGCCTTTTCAGTTGTAAAGGGACATAAAGATAGACAAACATTATTAAAATGTTAAGATTGGGGTCAGCGAGTCATAAAACCAAAATCGGCAACATAGATTTAATATCTTCTATCTAATTCTATCTTCATAAAATTTATTTGATTTTAACCACAGTCAACGCAAATCATTAAATGATTGTTACAGATTAAATATTCATTTGTTTATTTATTTTTTTGACAGCTTACATCAAACTATTGCCTGCCATCAAACTATTGAAAATGCAGTAAAATGTAAAATATTACAAGTGCTTAAATTTAAAATAATCTTTTGAAATGCATTTAACTTTAAATAGTTGCACCAAGTAAATGGATCTAAGATTATTTTGTTAATACAGCCATAAGGATGTATTAACAAAATAATCTCATAAGAGTTGAATAAAATTATCATAAATATTTCCATTACTTATTTATTTATTTAACACTTTATTATAATTATATGAAATATATTTCTTTTGAAAATTAATATAAAAATTGAACAAAACGCCAGTCTCTGAAAGAGGTGTCTATCAACAGACTAGAGAAGCGAGAATGCACAGTAAATAAGTAGAATATAGTTTATAGTATATAGTATATAGTAGAATATAGTTATAATATAGCTATAGATATAGAGGTTTATATACTCAAAGACAATAACGTAAGATCTTACTACTATGATTAAATAATAAAAATTATAATATAGATATAGAGGTTTATATACTCAAAGACAATAGCGTAATATCTTACTACTACGATTAAATAATATAAATAATTGAAACAAAAACATGTTAATCTATGCCTTATAATATGCCTTTCAATACTTATGCCTTTCAATTTTGATGTGAATACGTCTTTAAAACTTTTTATTGAAAAGGGTTCAAAAATTCTAATACAAGCGTATTATACATTGCATCAATTTTATTATTTCCTTTTAGGTTATATTCTTATTCAATCTTAATCTTAATCTCCTTGTATACATTTTTGCCCTCGCGTATTTCTTAAACATGATACAAAGTTTTCGTTTTACGCATTAATATACATATACATGGGGCACACTAAAAGTTTTGCACTTCTAGCTAATCGGAACTATTTGAATTTCGAATGTTATATTTTTAAAACGTTGCAACCATCTTAGTAATAAAAAAAACAATTGGCGGGAAATGATTTGTCAATTGGTTTTTTATCACATATCAAAGTTCTACGTATGCAACGAAAATGGAATTAAGTCGAAAAGATTTTAGAGCGATGATTTTTTATGATTTTAAAAGTTCTATTTCTCCGCAAGACTGTGCCGCTCGTCTTCAAAATGCTTTTGGGAGAGAAGCACCTTGTTTGAGCACCGTGAAGTGATGGTTTGCTGAATTTTAGAGAGGTCGAGTTTCTTTACATGACGAATTTCGTGAAGGACGGCCTTCAATTGCCGTCAACGAAAATAATGTGGCTACTGCTAAGCGGTTTATTAAAGAAAACCCCCGGATTACCTATGATACAATTCGAGGACTACTGGGGATTGGTAAGAGCCAAATTCAAAAAAATTTACACGAAGAATTGAAAGTTCGGAAACTTTGTTGTCGTTAGATCCCTCATGAACTGACAGCAGAGGAGAAGCGGGCTCGCGTGGAATGCTCGTTGCTCACAGATTCTACTGAAGTACGACCACGGACATTCTAATGCTGTTTATGACATTGTCACAGGAGACGAAACGTGGATTTATTGTTTTGAACCCGAAAAAAATACATCAGTCTTGTGAATAGGTGTTTAAAAATGAGAACAGGCCTACAAAAGTGAGACAGGCGAGACACGTTGGTAAAAAAGTGATCGCGTTTTTTTGTCAGCTACGGGTCCCATCTGTACAATTCCACTTGAAGATCAAAAGAGTGTTAATGCCGAGTGGTATTCTACCATTAGCTTACCCAGGCTGTTAGAAAAGGTTCCGCATTCTCCTACACCATGATAACGCTTCTACACACACGGCCAACAAAACAATGTCATTTTTAGCTTCCGAAAAAGTACATCTCGTCACTCATCCTGCGCATAGCCCCGACCTAGCACCATGTGATTTCTGTACTTTCCCCAAAATCAAAGATTTGATGAGAGGTTTTACTTTTACCAACTCCGAAGAGGCAGTGATAGCGTTCAATAAGCACGTAGAAAACATGCCTTCAGATCTGTGGTCCTCCTGTTTTAAAAAATGGTTCGATCGCATTAAAAAATAATTAAAATATAAAGGGGATTATTTTGAAAAACAACAAACATAATATTTTGGTTATAACATGTTGTTTTTTTAAGATACGCAAAACTTATAGTGTGACCTACGTACACCTGCGGCCTTAGATCAGAAACTGATAATTACAAAAAATATTTTTACATGAATTATGCATAATATGTACTATTATGATTAAATGTAATATTCATTTGCTTAACTTATCTTGAAATGTTCGTAGATTATAGAAGAGTAAGTACAGTGTTGATGGAGATTATTAGGTCATCATTAGTAATAAATAAAAGACAACGCGAGACACGGTTTGCAGAATGATTTAACACAGGGAAACTCGTGTGTGGTCCTAGTCTCACCATAAAAAGGTAAAAGGTAATGGAAGAGATGGCAAGGAGCAGGTAGTGGGTGCCTGCTGAATTATGTAGGAGCCACTTCGGCGGTTTGATGTTTTAGGGGGATCCGTGTGGCACTGGCGAAATAATGTCGCGCTTAACAAATTCATATGTAAATGAGACTTCCCGCTTTTGATATAAACCTACACTTTCATTTTCTCGATGTGGGTCTCATAGTACACACGGCCGTTAACTGAGAGGGCTCAGGTTTTACAACTGTCCGAAAAATTAAAACAGCGGTCATTTTAAAATTCAACCAACTGAACGTCAGCAACCTACCAACCAGCAAAAAACTTAGTTCCAATAAAAAAATATTTGTTGGTTTGTCTCTTTTTTACATACTTACGGTAAAGTATCATCACGCCCGGTTCGCTTGCGGGGTAGGCAGAGTAAACCAAACGTCTGCAGACTTTCCAGTTTCCCGGTTTGCCGGTTGTTGAGATAAGTGGTTATCCTCATCGCCGCATTTACAGACATGTTAACGACTATCGACTATTTCTAGCGATCAGAACAATACGTATATAATAATAGAGAATACCCAAATATTTTTTCATAATAATTCTTGTCAATGCTTGTCATTATCGTGTTCTGGTTTGGAGGGTAAGGTAGCCGGTAGACTGATGCATGTGGTATTGCCATCCCGCTTCAAGGAGAGCAACACACATTTACCATAATTGGTGTCTATAAGAAAAGGTTTGTCTTTCTACTGGGAGCCATCTGCTTGTTTGCTACCTTATGATATATAAAAACAAATCATATGTATTTGTGATTGATATAATTTTAAAATGCCTTGTTTCTACATACCATTTAAAGAAAAATTAGTGACTCAGTACATACAAATAATGTTTAGATATTTGATTTTTGCAAATTCAAACCAAATGTGAGTGAAATTCTATTTAATTACACTTAAAAAAATATTTAAAATGGAATTTAATAGAATTTCCTTAGAATTTCATTCTTTGTTTAAAATTTTGCACTTGTGATGAAATCTAATAATTTAAAAGATTCGTTCAAGATTCGCCTAAAAAGTTACGAATACGGATATGGATCTTTACCTGCTTTGGATATTCGCGGAAATGGACATCACTAATCGAGACGAGTACTTGACGCGTATTCGTTAGAGTGCTTCACTTCATGCGGGTTACCACTTTCGAGATTTCACTTTTCCAGTTTGTTTCAAGTGAATTAAATTGTTTTATCACTCACACCAAAGTCGACTGCTACTCTGACATGACCTATATATCGAATACACCTCGAATATATCGTATATACATGTAATATAATGGTTTATTTTAATTCTTCGATCTATATACAGCGTGTTAGGGACGATCTAGCATAGATTTTTTCAGTCCAAACGTATATTTTGTTAAAAATGATATTCATATTGATTTCTGAAATGCTGTATATTTTGGAAACGATGATCGATTTTGATCTTTTTTAATGACATTCAACTCAACTTTTGAGATTTGAAATATTGCTTTAGCTAAATAATCGATAGGTTGAAAATTTTTGAATCAATGGCAAACAATATTTTTTTTTCAAAAATTTTCGTCATTGATAAATCCCAAACAAATTGACCGATTTTATCGAATTAACGGTATTTAACGGAGTTTCTAAAGGAGAAAAGCTGATAAGATTTTTAAGTCAATCGGTGTATTAATCTGAAATTTATTTCAAAAATATTAAGTAAGTTTAATTCTAACATTTGACAAACTGTAACTTTTGAAAATTTAAATCAATTTTGATTTTTGAAACGGCATTCGACGAAAATTTTTTTCGAGACAAGACCGAAAAATGGGAAACATGCCATCTTTACATCCTAGTTATGACGGCAATTTCTTTTTTTGTGGGAAATGCAAAATTTGCCTTTTATAATTTTTAACTTACCGCTACGTATGTAGGTAAAGTAGTTACTGATTTTGACTCGATTTTAGAAAATCAAGTTTTTATCAGATCTCCTCGTTTGAGGCATCAGTGTATGTATGTGTGTAAACATCACATAACTTTTGAACGGCGGGTCCGATCGAAACTGATGGCAATCGATTAGATTTCGCTCAATTTAGATTTCCTGAGAATTTGAACCAAGTCGGTCCAGGAGATTTTGAGAAATTTTGAAAAAACGCAAAAAAATATTTCGCGAAACAGTATTTTTTTAAATAACTTTCAGATTAACGTACCGATTGAGCACAAAAACTAATCAACTCTATTCCTCTTAATATTACGTCTAATGCATTGATTGCATCGAAATCGGTTAATCCGTTTCGGAGTAATTGTTGACGAAAAATTTTGCAACATAACTTTGAAATTTTTCAACCAATCAGTTTTTGGTATTCTACCATATTTTAGCACAAACAATTTTCGTCGAATGCCGTTTCAAGAATCAAAATTGATTTAAATTTTCAAAAGTTACAGATTTTCAAATGTTAGAAGTAAACTTACTTAATATTTTTGAATTAAATTTCAGGATAATACACCGATTGGCTTAAAAATATTATCAGATTTTCTACTTTAGAAACTCCGTTAAATACCGTTAATTGGATAAAAATCGATCAATTTGTTTGGGATTTATCAATCACGAAAGTTTTTGAAAAAAAAAATGTTGTTTGCCATTGATTCAAAAAATTTCAACCTATCGATTATTTAGCTAAAGCAATATTTCAGATCTCAAAAGTTGAGTTGAATGTCATTAAAAAAGATCAAAATCGATCATCGTTTCCAAAATATACAGCATTTCGAAAATCAATATGAATACCATTTTTAACAAAATATATGTTTGGTCTGAAAAAATCTATGCTTATAGCTTTTACTTTTTTGAGCTTAAAATGTTTAATTTAGCGGGAAGTTTCAGGGATGGCCTGCAGGGTCAACCGTTTATACGTTTTTTTAAACGTACATTTCTCAGACATGTCGCACTGTAGAACTCTCGATCCATGTGTTTATTTTGTGCGGTGCGCGTAATTAATAACAATTCTAGATTGATGCGGTGTATTCCACTTGCGCCCTTCTTTCCATAGCATATACACTTCTACTTAAAAAAACCAATTGGCGTGAAAACAAATGAATCACTAAATTCTAAAAGTCGGCGTCTAACTGACACTTAATGCAATTTTTTTATACTGTAAGATAGCAAAACAAGCAGGTGGCTCTCATGGCTCTCATGGCCACACAACCATCACCTATTGACACACAAGGTGTTTACGACGTTTTGCTATCGGTGTGGTGTGCTAGACTATTTGAGGGCCTCATATACCTATGCAGATGTATAAATTTACTCTACAAAACAGAACACTAATGATAAGAATTTACGCTATTATGGCAGCAATATTTAAGACGGTGGTAGTAGCGAGGCGTTGCGGAACTCTACCACCTAGGAGATATGATGGTAGTCACGCGTATAGCCAATTGTTCGCCTTTTACGAACTGCTTGGTAGAATAACAGATGGTTTATTCTTCAAAGGGGGCCCTTGGAGCTTGGACCTTGGGGGTGGGGGGACTGACACAAGGAAATTGTGCCATTCTTGGAGGGTAAGGTTGATGTTAGACATATCATACATCCCAAACACGATAGGTTAACAGCTCATCATTAACATTTAATAACACATTCGGCGGGGTTATCACGTATCTTACAATGCACAACTATCGTAATTGTTTAGTTATAGCAAGGAACATGTGTGTGGTAGTTATTGCCGCCTTATGTGTGTGGTAGTTATTGCCGCTTGATTAATAACCATATAGGGTCTCACAATTTTGGTAAGGCGAAGGTACCAAATCTGGGGGAGATTTACGGAACTCTATCACCTAGATATTTAGCTAATAACTAATAAACCTTTGATAAAATGGCAGTCATAAAGGCAGATAATCTATTCTTTATATATGAAAATATATTTATCATAATATATGTAAATATATTTTTTTAGTTAGTTTGTATAAATGGGAGTCTCCAAGCTAAGCGTAGTAGCCAATGATGGCGAAAGCAATATTGATGGTCTTTAAAAACAATAAAGAAAAATTTCGACGCGCTAGGATTTGAACCTGCGATCGTACCTAAAGCCGGGGGTGTTTTTAAAGTTTTCAAGACTTCCCAAGCACGGGGTGAGTGCTAAAACACATATATAATTAGATACACGAAAGTACTGATCTATATAATAAATGTGAATTTCATCTTTAACGATGAACTCATTTAATTAGTTATACGTACTAGCGATCACCAGTGACCGAAATTCGACCATAAACTAAACAATAAAATCTCTTTTTAAGTTTGACAACTGACTTTAGCCGTAAAGAAAATATTAAAGTTTACATGTCACATCTCCGCTCAAATAGTGTCACAATTCAAAAAATCGTATAATCACTTTTATTGTACCATTCGTATCGTATTGTGCTATAGTTTTATCTCGAATAGTGATCTAATATTGTTTTCAATGATTTGAAACTAGATGGCGCTAGTGACGTTAGTGGCGTTGGCCGGAAAAGCGAAAAAAATAGGCAGGAGCAACTTTAAACCCTCTTTACTTGAGAATTAGTTTTTTTGACTTGTGACACTATTTGAGCGGAGGTGCGATGTGTGTTTAAATGTCATGTACGTCATATGAATGTAGTATGTGTAATTGTTATTTTTAATAATTTAATATATTTATAATGCATTTCATATAAAAATATTAGGTTTCTACAGTCCTCCGCAATGTAAACTTTAATTGTGCCAAGTTTCATACTCCTCCATTCACGCAATTGTCTTAAAAAGGGGTATTAATGTATAGATGTATGACTAGCGATGAGTATAATCGACGTAATCGATCACATAGCAAAAGAGAATTTCGCCACTTTAAACCAGTCTACACTGGCTCAATTGCTTAGAGCGGCCCGGCTTTAGAGAAGATCGCAGGTTCAAATCCTATGTCGAAATTTGTCTCTGTAGTCCTTAAAGTTTTATAAAATTTCCCAAGCACGGGTGAGTGCTAAAACACATATATAATACATTGATGGTATTAAAATTATACGGTGTACTCCAGAATGCCTATAAGAAGCCGGGGCGTGGCGGTCAAACGCATTGAGTAGCTGATGTAAAAAATGTTTAAAAAAATTTGAGTCCAATTTTTTTGTGTAATTTTTTTTTTATATCATAAGATAGCAAACAAGCAGATGAGTCTCCTGATAGAAAGAGTCAACCATCGCCTATAGACACCAAAGATGTTGCTATTAATGGTGCGTTGCTATCTTGTGGCGAGGTCTAATGCCACATGCATAAGTTTACCGGCTACCTTACCCTCCAAACCGGAACACGACAGCGACAAGCACTGACGCTATTGCGGCAGGAATAGGTAAGGCGGTGGTACCTGACCCGGGTGAGACAATGCAGAACTCTACCACCTAGTAGTCACGATGGTAGTGACTCGCATAGCCAATCGGTCGCCTTTTACGACTTGCCTGGCAGAACGGCAGTTGGTCTATTCTTCAAAGGACCCCGGAACCAACACGGGGAAAAATACATAATTAAAAAAACGTTATTAAATGTTATCGGCATTAGCAACCCTAATATATCGAACGGGGTCGTCGTAACAAAGATTATGCTTCTATCTCACTCATTCCATTCATGTCCATTAATAAAATTTAATAGTTTTTTTGAATTTTGTATTAAACAAAAAAAATTTTTCATCCTAGGTTTTTTTAAATATTTTTTATGTCTATATTTTTTACTCAATGCGTATGACCGCTACGCCCCGGCTTCTTATAGGCATTCTGGGGCACACTGTATATTCACCTATTAGGTACACAACTTCTACATAAATGTTGGGTAAATACGTAACTGCCCTACGTTCCACAAAACATATTCGAGTATAAGACGTGAGTTTATGGTATATGTGTCAATTTACATACAAACAGCCGTGACATCATCCAATAAGAACATTCCACAAGTGCACGCCATAGGTTTGTTTCAATGTTTTAAGATCAGGGACGTGTGTTCACGGTGGACGGCACGTCATATCAATCGACTGATTACCGATGATTTTTCCACTACACCTACCTCTCAGGAGAACAAAGGTGATGATTTCAATGATTTTGAAAGATTCAAATGACAATCAATGATTCAAAACACATAGTCAAATATTTCATTTTACCGAGTTGGGTGTAAACATTTTACATACATTTTTTTTAGAGATTACTTGCCTTTGTTCCTTTTCAACCGAAAAAAATGGAGGTAGTCATGTATCAGTTTGACAAGTACGTATGTAACATTGTTGGAATTGGATAATATTTGAAAAAGTATCTTCACGCCCATATCCCCGAAGGGGTAGGCAGAGGTACAACAAGTGCACCCACGATTAGCCGAAGATACTTGGTCCCATATTGTGATAGGTGGCAAGCCTATCGCCCACCGGGCACTTTCCAATCCCGGGCATATTGTGTTTCTCAGAAAACAATAATATTTGTATATGATGATAATTAGGTATTATATTTACATGTCCAAGCATATGTACTAAATCTGGTAAGTATATATGTGTTTGCATATCTGTAAGTTTGTATATTTGTATGTTGGTCCATGAATTTATCGATAACTGAAAACCCTAACGTCATATTGTTTCGATTTAAATCAAATATATTCCAACTTAGCGAACAGTCCAAGTTTCATCAAAATTGGTACAGTAATTTTTGAGATATGAGTATCAGTTATAGAAGACGATTTAAGTTTTTAAATTACTTTAATTTAAAATTAGTTTCACAGTATTGTTTTTTATTTCTTTGTTGAGTATAATTATAAAAGATTGAATATATAATTGAAAATAGTATTTTATATATAACTCAAATCTAAAACCTCGTGGCCTAAAGTCGAAACGCATGGTAAATAAAACAGTGGGTTCAGTAACACTGTATCACTTAACTCATTTTAACTAAATTTTTAAAGTAGCATAATGTACTAAACACAAGAATACAGAGTGTGCCAATTAACTCCAATAATCATGAGAACATATCCTTAAAAGAAACGAAATAGCAGAGAAACAATAAAGAAACCATAGAAACTGTTACATAACACTCCTCTAGATAGATTAATTATCTAGACTGGGTTCAGTGACCACATTGACATTTATGCTGATTCGTCTAACAAATTCCATAAAATATTCCAAAAATATGATTTTTAAATTTTGAAATGAATTGAGTTTTATATGTTAAGACTAATTTTAGTTGTGTTTATTTTTCTCACTTTTTTTGTTATTTCTAATTTCTTTTTGTTTAATTAGTTATTTTATAATATTATAAGCATGTCGTGTTTACCTGTAAATGTTTGATACAGTTAGCATGGTTGTTAGAGAAGTGTCAAAATTATAATAATATTTTTGTATAAAAAATAAATATAACACCAATTTTCTAAATAGTCTTCAGTAATCTTCAATTTTATTTATTTAACATTTTATTTTATGCATTATGCAAAAACTTTTAAAACCAAATAAGGAAACGTGATTTCAATGAGATTCTTTCCAGCTAACCTGCAAGAAGAAAACAGTACAAACAGACAGCGTAATGGGCTGTCGCCCATCTGATGAGTACGAAATGAAGTACGAAACGATTTGTCATAAGCTAACGATGTTGAGTTTCGGCTCACGCCTAAACCAGCACAGGGGCTGGATGACCTATCGGTCTCTGGTTTCCCTATTAGCTGATAAATCCCCAGAACATGAGTAACAACTCAGTCTGGCCTTAGCCGTGCCAAGCCGTAATGGCGATTTCACTGTTTCGTCTTCTTTTCGACTCTTCAGGTGCGATGAGTTCGCACGACAGTACAAACAGACAATTGTATAATGTATACAACATGAACAAAATATTAAAGTAAAATTACAAGTAAAAAAAAACAGTAGCAGTCGTGGGACTGCCGATAGAAGTGAAAACAGAACTATTAAGTTGAGAGTAATTAAAACTATATGCAAAACATAGCTATAGATATACTATTATCATTAGCATGTCGGTGACGCGAACCGAGGATTTTACCCTCTACCAAAACGCTCAACGCGCCTAAAGAAGTTTTCACTTCAAAAACAGTAGCAGTCGTGGGACTGCCGATAGAAGTGAAAACGGAACTATTAAGTTGAGAGTAATTAAAACTATATGCAAAACATAGCTATAGATATACTATTATCATTAGCATGTCGGTGACGCGAACCGAGGATTTTACCCTCTACCAAAACGCTCAACGCGCCTAAAGAAGTTTTCACTTCAAAAACAGTAGCAGTCGTGGGACTGCCGATAGAAGTGAAAACGGAACTATTAAGTTGAGAGTAATTAAAACTATATGCAAAACATAGCTATAGATATACTATTATCATTAGCATGTCGGTGACGCGAACCGAGGATTTTACCCTCTACCAAAACGCTCAACGCGCCTAAAGAAGTTTTCACTTCAATAATAATAAAATAAAGAAAAAATTAACTGCGCTTAATCTTCAGATTTCACAAGCCGATAGCCATGCAAAATGACATTTTGCATGAATATGTAACAAGTGCCGATGACAATTTCAGTTCAAATCTTATGCCCTACTTTCACTGGTCTGTATAAATACTTAATAGTAAAATAATTGTTTTTACCTAAAATAAAAAATAATAAAATCAAATATCTAACAAAATAATTTGTTGTTATCCATACTAGCCCATCCATCAATACTAATATTAATATTATAAATGCGAAAGCCTGTTTGTCTGTCTTTTAAGCTATCATAGTTGAGTCACTGAATCCATTTTTATGAAATGCAGCATGAAGATAATTAAAGATCCGGGGTCATGCATAGGAAAAGTTTCTTTTTAAAAACGAACCATTAGGAGATGGAAATAGAGGATAAAAGTTTGTATGAAAAATTATATCGACGACATGTAAATCTACTAGTATCATAATATAAATTTCCCCGTGTTGGTTCCGGGCTCCTTTGAAGAATAGACCAACTGCCGTTCTGCCAGGCAGGTCGTAAAAGGCGACCGATTGGCTATGCGAGTCACTACCATCGTGGCTACTATGTGGTAGAGTTTGCATTGTCTCGCCCGGGTCAGGTACCACCGCCTTACCTATTCCTGCCGCAATAGCGTAAGTGCTTGTCGCTGTCGTGTTCCGGTTTGGAGGGTAAGGTAGCCGGTAAACTTATGCATGTGGCATTAGACCTCGCCACAAGATAGCAACGCACCATTAACACCTTTGGTGTCTATAGGCGATGATTGACTCTTTCCATCAGGAGACCCATCTGCTTGTTTGCTATCTTACGATATAAAAAAATAATAATAATATATTTTATTTACTTACCTTTGTGCAATTACGTCACTCGTGTACGTGATTATTTACGAAAACATTGTTTTGGCCAGCGTAGTACTAGATTGTAAGCGAGTAACGAGTAAGTAAACAGAATATACATATTGTGTAATATAATATCGACAAAATTATCTCGCGACCAAGCATTAAGTTTCTTGCGTTAATTTATTTGTGTAGGGTCTAAAAATATCATACCCAAGACGCTGCATCAATTAAGTGGATACCGTCTACGGCACTCTGCAGATTCATCACTGCAGATGCAGATAGTTTTAGTTACGAAGTAACATTATCTACGAGGCGTAAATGTCAAACTAAACTCGCGCTCCTATAAACGCTCCTACAAATGTCAACAGTAAATATTATGTCAACGAAAAAAAGTATAAAGCAACATTACTGAGTACCCAAAAAGCTCAAAAGCTTCAGTAATATACCAACAAAACATATTACATACTAATACTGGATTTTTACGTATAATGACGGGTACCTATAATCAACGATTCGTCATACGCAGCAGTAGCCATCAGCAACAAATTTAATAATAAAGAGACGTTTCACAACTTGTTTGGATATTTGGCTCAAGTAACATTATATTGAGATTTCATTCACAAGTTAAAAATCACTGGTTGTCTCTCGTAACATGTCATGTACTTATTAGCAAATGGATTATGCTTTTTGAAGCAACTTCTGAGGTGTGTTAGAAGTGGGTTATTATTTAGTTCTAGCCATAAAATACGAATAAAATGAATACAAGGATATATCCTACACTTTTCATCGTCGGCACTTGGTGAAATTCCTTTACTGCTTGACACAATTGACAATGCACTGAGTGGCTAATTATATTACGTCCTAAAATGTTTAAAAAGTAAAATCGGTAAAGTAATATACTAAAAATATATAGGTATGTTGTGTAGTGAAATTAAAGTACAAGTGAATTATAAAATTCCTATATTCTAAAGCGGCGACAGGAAGATAGCCCCGTAAGAGTTCTAAAAGCATCAAGTAGATACAAACGGCGCTACACGTACAGTACACGAAATTGTGTGATCATTTCACAGCTTTCAAGATCATTTAAAATTTAATTAGAATTCTTACTTTTTAAGAATTTCAAAGTGAGAATTCCAATTTTTTAACTGGCAAGCTCGTATATAACATGCGCATGTGTGGCAGTTCGCGCCTCGGTCGATATGCGCAACACCGCGGGTCGGAGGTCAGTCCGCGCCGCGCCGGGCCGTCGCGAGCCCGTGCTGCGGCCATGAGGGCGCGAGCAATTTTAGGCGCGCTCATCGCTCTAGTAGCCGCAACTAGCATTGGATATGCCGAGAAAAGCAAATTCTGTAAGTATTCTATACATTAAACGTGTAAAACTTTATGTGTTCATTTTAAATTTTCATGAAATTCGTCACCGGCGTCCAAATCGCGCCCTCTATCGTATGGCGGTTAACGAAGAAACCGCTGAAGAGTTCGCGGTTTTATGGTTACGATGCCACCATTTTGAATTTTAGTTTTAATTTGCGTATCCAATTTAGGTTATAAGATTTTTATTGAAATCATAACTCATAAATTTAACTTATGAACACAAATTATCAGAGTTTACGACAAGGTTATCACCAAGTCAACTCATGCCGTTGATATTTAACACAAACATGTTTTAAATTTACGAAAGGACTTTTTTGACTTAATTGATGTACACAAGAAATGATTAGTAAATATTTTGAAATATAAAACGACTTGCGAAAGGCAATAAGCATGTTTGATTGTATCTGACTAAGTCAATAAAGCAAGGATAATAAACCTAGTAAATATATGTAAAGCTATTGAAGGAGTTAAACCAAAACATTTACGAAAATTAAAAAATGCATCTCATTAGTTTTTTCATCGAACAGGTTGTTATTCCGGTTATGTTACAAACTATACCTAAAGCTATTTTAATCCAAGAAATACGTAAACTTGATAAATCAAACATTATCAGTTTCAAGAGTTACATTATATACTAGAGAGAGTCTTTCGTTATATTAATTTAAAGAAAATTAAAACTATAGTCATAATGACCAATAATCTAGTGATAGTATTATTAGAGCATTGAATTTATTAAAAATTTCAGTGGTGTTGAAGTACCTACTCTCCTTTTTTATATAGCTCTATAAATACCATCATGAATATTTTCATTTTGTAGGTTTTTATGTCTCTTCAATTGTATTGTCTCTTCAACGAATATTATTAATGTGTCTAATTTGAAGTTCATTCATAAATCATTTGTAATATGTTACCAGATTTTGACATTTTCCAGCAATATCATAATTCCCATTAGCTACACAGGACTTAAATTTATTACCGATTTTGTATATTTGCGAGTGCCTCAATTTATTCTTCGGAAGATTCTTCGAAAGGTATTGCTTACATTACGATCTCCATAACTTATTAATTTCTCCCTGTCAGTTCGAAACTTCTACGGTTACAGTTTGTGGTATAACTAATTATAAATTATGGTGACATTACTTAATAACCTTAAGAGTTTTCTTCGTGCTTTAGATAACTGCGTTTAATTTGGTCTTCATAATTTGGCAATTATCAGCATACAATTGAAAACCGTTACTCTTATATATTATTCATCCGAGGTTACTTTTTTCTATTTGGCAGCGTCAGCAAAATGCTTTTTTATTTAATTCATTTATCCTAATTCATATTTTTTCTCTTACATTGGTCTGGATGCCTTTTAAAGAATTGACAATTTGTCATTTGCCGAACAATTTAAAAATGCGAATCACTGGCTAAATATCCTATCTAGGAGTAAGTTGTTTTCTAATGTATCTAAGCCGATTCTGTTCGATAACAACACCGTCGATAGCTGATTTAACAAAAGGGCTAGACCAAAATTGCCTAGAAAATAGGTTTTAGATTTCTAGATATCGATAAGGTGGTGGTAGCCTTTTCTTCCGAATGACCACGGAATTGAATGGTTTGAGGATACCCGGTAAATGCACGTAGCATTACTATTTTGCCTCCACATCATTAACATCTTTGGCGTCTATAAGGATTGGTTCTCCCTCTCCATCTGGAAAGTACGCTTGCTTGCTATCTTACGATATAAAAAAGTCATACCACAATGTCACTGACTGTTGAATTACAATCTTACTAGCCAACCCGTGTTGCTTCGCCCGGTAGTAAATTAATATGTCGTCGACGTAGATTTTCGTACAAACTTTCATCCTCTATGTCAGCTCCCTTAGTGATAGATTTAAAAAGAAGTTAGATTATGTTTGAACCCAGATCTATTATCTCCATTCTCTATTCAAATTTCATTGAAATTTGTTCATCGGTTTATCCGTGAAAGCATAACAGATAGGCAGACAAACGGACGGAGATTGGTATGGATAGATTTTAACATTGGAGAGCAACAAAGCATACTACGGTACAAACAAACTCACATTTGATATCAAAACAAATAACTTTGATTACTTAGTTGTTTTATTTACCAGTCATTTTTATTGCGATAGGGAATAAGTATATCGATAATATATTGGGTGACTGTCATCTTTAATAAAAATATACTTATATCGGTACACTAGCTGTGCCCGCGAAGTCGTCCGCGTGGAAAAATTTCTAAAATAAAAGTAGTAAGTTACTCCTTACTACCAAGATTTAAAAAATAGACAGTCCCGGGGTTTTACCCACATAGCTCTCATTCCCGTGGGATTTTTGAAATAAAAACTATCCTGTGTCGTTTCTCGGGCCTCAAACTATCTTTGTACCAAACCGGATCAGTGGTGTAGGCGCAAAGAAGAGACAGGCAGACAAAGTTACATTCGCATTTATAATATTAGTATAGTATAGTATGGAAGTATAGATGTTATCTCTAAAGGATAAATCACTTCTTCGTATGTGTAGAGCTTATAACAATACAAAAGATCCAGACATTTTCTCGCAAAGTTTGCGTTCATTCGTAAAATCTGTTAAACAACTAAATACTGTATATTAGATAGTAGTAATCTTAAAAATGTATTTAAAAATGTATCATCTATGTTCCTCTATTTATTTACCTATTTTTTCATTATTTCTAAATTCTGTATCAACGATGTGTGCAACACTTAATGGAATTCAATTTTATTGTGAAACTACTTTAAGAATTATGTAAATGCTAAAAATTGTTTTCTGTAGTTGTACCTTTCAATAAATAAATAAATCGAAAATTTCTAGACCAATTTAAAAATATACGTCCGATATACGTCCATAAGTTAGTTTTTGAAAGGAAAGTAACTAGAACGGATGTAAGAATTAACGGCCAATTGCACCAACATTGTCTTAGCTTACAAAAATTCTAAGTAGTATGCTGTCACTTCTTGTCTTAAGTTAAAAGAATGTGAAAGATTGTCACATAAGACTATCCTGAGCTAAGACAAGGTTAGTGAAATTAGCTATAAGAGTTCATTCAAGTTGGTTAGTTGTTGATTGAAACAATTTTGCAGACAAGAAAGGTACACCGCTAATGTCGAAAGATTCGTCTATGCAGGGAATATAATGAATGGAGTGTCAAGGAAACTATTTAAAAGTGAAGTAATAAGTTAGGGTGTCCGTCTTGCGCTGCGATTGCTGCGGAAAATATGTGGCGTAACGCTCACGGACCAGGTTCATAATATTGAAGTGAGAAAGATGTTAGGCCTGAAAGAAAGTTTCGGTGTAAAAATGAGAAAGTGCTATGTTGGTCCGGAAACGTAAAAAGACTTACAAGTAAAAGGTTAACAAAACAGATATAGAATGCGAATATGGCCTAAGGGATCTTTTCCCCAAGTTGGTCCGGGCTCTCTTTAAAGAATAGATCATCTGTCGTTCTGCCAGGTAGGTCTTAAAAGCCAAACGATTTTTTTTTTAATTATCGATAGGAAAGCGCTTGACCACGATCTCGCCTGATGGTAAAATAAGATGCGGCCAAAGATGGAAACCGCTTTCCTAGAAGGTATCTGTTCACTCCTATCTTAAAGATATTGTACTCGTCGTGTACACAGACTCAGGACGCATGTTCTAGTCCCTTGCGGTTCGGACAAAGAATGTCGAGTCGAACTGCTTTTTTCGGGTACATGGAACGTCCACCATATCTGTGCGCCTCAACGATCGATAGATAAACGGGGATGATGGAATTAAGTCGTGCAATTCTGCAGCGCACTCTCAATTGTGTCCGATAAAAAAAACGATAAACTTGCCATTCTGCGGCGATGAGCGAGGCTCTGGTCTTTTTTACTTACTAGATCATCACCGTTTTTGAGCCTCTTGGCACGCCTCTTTATCGCCTCAAGCGTCTCCATCTGGTATTTGGCGGATCCATCCCAGAGGTGGAGCAGTATTCCATGCACGAACGGACTTGTACTTGATAAAGGTTGAGCAACTGTCCCGGGCTGAAATACTATGTCACCTTCGCCAGAATACCAACCTATTTGAGGCAACTTGGGCTTATGATTCGATGTATGATCCAATGTTGAGAGAATGCGTTAAGGTGATACCGAGAAGCTCGAGGTGGTCAGCGGACACATCCTGGAAAGGCGGAGATAGGTAGAATGGACTCCGTTTAGTGGAGAATAGACAAGCCTGGGTCTTAGCCGCATTAAATTTGACCAGATTGGCATCGCCCCAATCGAAGAATGCCTGTAAGGATAGGTTCAAACGATCGACAATCGCCTCCCTGAGAGACCGGATCTGGGCCGTACTGGCCCGCGTGCTGGATGCGTGGAGAGCCACAACAGTGCTATCGTCTGCGTACCCATAGATACCGGGTTTCAGCAGGTTAATAATGGGTAGCAGGATAGAGATGCGGATAGAGTTGCGGACAGAACTGACCCCTGAGGGACTCCGGCATTTATAGACATTTAGTCGGACGAGCAGCCGTCGATAACTACTTTAATTGACCGGTCACTCAGAAAATCTGAGATCCAGGCGCAGAGTCCAGCAGGTAGACTATACGATGGAAGCTTGCCAATAAGACTTCATGCCAGACCCTGTCAACGGTCTTCCAGATATCAAGGGAGACAGCTAGTGCTTCACCATGATTCTCGATGCCCGCGTTCAAGATGTAGGTGGCATACGCTAGAAGATCCCCAGTGAGCCGATTTCAGCGAAACCCATATTGGCGGTCACTTCTAGGTGTGCCATTAGTCTGCTGTTCAGTACACGCTCCATAGTCTGCAGAGTATGGATGTGACTGAAGTTGGTCTATAGTCGGAGGAGTCGGCACGACTGCCTTTTTTTGGCACATGCTGCAAGTTGGCAAGCTTCCATGATTTCGGTACTTTCCAGTCGCCATCGAAGGGCGAAAGCGACGTGTCAACACAGGAGCGAGACCGATTGGATATACGTGCCACTAACATTGTGGATATTAGGTGGTAGAGCTTTGAATTGTCTCGTCCAGGTCTGGTACCGCCGCCTTACCTATCCCTTCGTAGTAGCATCAGTGCTTGTCACTGTCGTGTTCCTGTTAAGATGGTAAGGTGGCCGGTAAACTTACGCATTTGGCATTAAGACCTCGCCATAAGGAAAGTGTTTTTCGCCGTGTTGGTCCCGGCCTCCTTTGTAGAATAGGCCAACTGCCGTTCTGCCAGGCAGGTCGTAAAAGGCGACCGATTGGCTATTGAGTCACTACCATCGTGGCTACTAGGTGGTAGAGTTCTGCATTGTCTCGCCCGGGTCTGGTACCACCGCCTTACCTATTCCTGCCGCAATAGCGTCAGTGCTTGTCGCTGTCGTGTCCCGGTTTGGAGGGTAAGGTAGCCGGTAAACTTATGCATGTGGCATTAGACCTCGCCACAAGATAGCAACGCACCATTAACATCTTTGGTGTCTATAGGCGATGGTTGACTCTTTCCATCAGGAGACCCATCTGCTTGTTTGCTATCTTATAATATAAAAAAAAAGTGACGTATCATCTCTATCTATGTTGTCTATAAGCGATGATTTTCTCTTTCCGTCACGAGAGCCATCTGCTTGTTTACTATCGTGTGATATAAAAAAAAATCTGGCGTGAAGTTATTTATCTTTGTATCAACAAGTTTCACCCACATCCTTTTGGTATGTCCAAAGTATTGATCAAGTGCGTTCCTGTTAGACATCCCGTAAAGGCAAGAGAAGACTAATCACGTTATCACTATCGTGACGAGTTTTGATATCAGCGCTTTAATTATTTCTGCCACAGTAGCTTTGGTGACACTTCTGCTATTAGTGAGATTTTGCAGAACTTTACCACCTGTTATCTCAATGGTAGTGACATGTTTTTCCGAACTACTGCAGACCGGGTTCATAATATTGAAGTGAGAGTAGGTCTGAAAGTGTCGGTGTAAAACTGAGAAAGTTCGATGTTATAAAACATGTATGCCTGTTAACTAAAAGTAGAATTGACACTTAAAACAAAAGGAGTTTCGTTAGACCCACGCTTGCATTAGAATTAAAATGTAGGCAACGATAAAGATAAAAGGTAAATAACATGTAAAAATAGGTCATGCTACTACAATAGGGAATGAGATGGTTTCCATGAATGTAGGCTGCCATGTTGAACGTAACTTCAATAGTGCTAGGACACGATCTGTCAGGCGAGGCGGGCTCACTACTCCATAGCGAGGTGTGACTGGCACAAATTATATTCACATAATATTCAATTCAACTTTTACTTCATTCTATTACATTGAATGGAGTAAATGTTATATATGATAATACATATTACGTAATGATGAACAGGTATATAGAGTTTCTCCTAGACACGGTTCCTCTGAAAAAGGAATAATGATGTGGCACAACTTAAGCCCTTGTTCAAAGTTTATATAATAATAATATTTAGCGATCGCCCTCTGGTCGAAATTCGACCATAGAGTTAACAATTAAAACTTTTATAAGTTTGACCCGGCTTTAGTCATAAACAAAATAAGCGTCTTATATAAAAATGATATGTTAATGCAAACTTTAACTGCTAAATTTTATACTCCACTGTTTCCGTAATTGTGATATAAAGGGGTATAAAGTTTTTGCTTCATATATTAATATATAGATAATCACTTTATTTCAGTTATTTATCCATATATTTATATGTGGGCCTGATCTGTGAGAACTAAAGTCACGTCTGTTAGGAAATCTGGAATTTTTGTTAAATCTTCCTGGCTAGCACTTTTGCCAAAACTTGGTGTACAAAAAATAAAATCATGTCAGGTTGTTAAAGGCAATATTTAGTAGCTTAGTATATATAATATACAATATGTTATAGTAGATAATTTATTATACATATTTGCTTTATCTAAGCAAAAGTTAATTATGGTATTGAGCAGTTTTATTTTTATAAATAGAATTGATTAGAGCTCCTTTCAAAGAATAGATTAACTGTCTTATTGATAGACATCTCGTGAAAGACATAATGTGTGAAAGGCATAAGGCATAATAAAAACGTGTAACATTGTGACTACTAACCAGGGAAAATGAATACTGCGCCGTCTCGTCCGGAATTTGGTACCACCGCCTTACCTATTCCTGCCGCAATAGCGTTAGTGCTCGTCAGTCGTCACTGCCGTGTTCCAGTTTAGAGGTTTAAGTAAACTTGTGCACTTTGCTTTTCATCCCCGCCATGCGGATAGCAACACACCATTAACATCTCTGGTGTATATAGGCGATGGTTGTCTCCATTAGGAGAGCCAGTCGGTTTTTGCTATCTTACGATAAAAATGTTTTTTATGTTTTTCAAAATGTCGTTGACGTCGATCTCGACCTATTGACTTATATAAGTCAAAAAAAAGCCTCGTTCGGGTTTTTGTAACTAACTTTAAACAGTTCCATTGTATTCAATAATTGCGTTTTTGGTTTTCTTGCAAGCCTCTTTGATTAAAGAGGCATATGTAGAGTTAAAATATTGGTTTGCCAACAATATTATGATTTTCGTACTATTTTGAAAAATGTTAACAGCAATCCGAAGATTGGAAGAGTTTATTAATACCAATATACTTTGGATTGCAAGAAAACTTGTCAGACCCGGTTGTCGTTGAGTTACAAATGGTACTCGCAAAGTTTTTCTATTTTAGTAATGGAGATCCCCGTCCTTCTTGCCAATTGAAAAACAGGTGAATCGTTTCATTCTGAGAGATTCTGAGATTATTTATACTTTAACGACACAATAATGAGTCATAGATAATCTTGGAGGCTTCCTAAAAGCTAGTACAGCAATTAATGATTTGCAGCAACAAACGTTGTCTCACTGTTGGGATAGATTTTATCAATATGAAATAAATACTTTTGCTGTCAAAGTTTTGGTCTTAGACTTTTTAGGCGGGAACAAAACAATCAGCGTCGTCGTCGACCATTTATTTTTTATGTCTAGGATAGCAAATTTTTTATCCCGTGTTTATCTGGATCCTCATTGATGATAGAATATTTGCCATTTTTAACAAACTGTAATTTTTAACAACCTTTAAATTTTTGAACTTAAAGGTTCAAAAATCTTTGTTTAGGAATAGTTTTTGCTCCTTTGGGCTTAAAATTTCTGCAGGTTCAACCGTTGCACAGATTTTTTCATTAAAATGCTTTTTATTAAGGAAGATTAAGTTTATGTGAACGAAATTCAACCTCCTCTATGATGGATGCTTATGAATAGCATTGGACTTCTTGCGGCTGATAATGACGTATGATGAATCTTGATTTTATTCCTAAAATATTACTAGTGAAATACGATTTTGTTTATTGTAGTAGGTAGATGTTGGGATTACTAACGGTTTTTGTGTCTTGTCAACAATAATAAACGGATTAACAATAATCATAAATATTTGTGAATCGTAAGAATGTGATAAAACTTCGAAGCAGTTCATGAAAAGCGGACGATTGTCTATATGTATATTTGAAATCTTGACTTACTACGTAGTGGAAATCTAAGTTGCAGCTCAGTTTGATAGTGATATGACAACACCTCTTTGCGTCGTATTAGTACCTAATATTGTTGGTCCCAGTAATCATAGACACCAGGTAATATTTGTCAAAACCTGTTGAAGTTCTATTACTAAAGCAACAAAGTTTATTAAAAAGTACGTTGCGGTAGTTTTATTAAATGTCAGCTTTTCAATAATTACTCTAATCAATCGAGCTATTAAAGTTGCGTTTATTTCGTTATGGCTTAGATCTATAATATACTTATATTAGGTAGGAACAGGTAAAATTTATTAGTATGTGAGTTTGTCTGGAGGAAGTAATTTAAGAATTTACTGAACTGATTTTAAAATTCCTTTCAACAGTATAAAGCTTCATTATAACCTGTGATTATAACTGTGTGTCATTGGCTATATTTTATCCCTGTTTTCCTCGCGAGATTAGGATTTACCGCCAGAAACGGCTACTTATAAATAAAAACACATAGGTATCACGACTAACACTGTTAATTTAATTTTTATAATTTACATTGTACTAAAATATTTGTTGATCTTCTGCCACCCTTCCGACAGCTTTGTAGCTATTTTGTCCACCGGACCTGGTCCTCCGCAATGTCTGGGTGGACCAGCTAGGAGTATAGTTTCTCCTGGGCCCATCCTTAGTCCTTTTTCAGGACTTATATGAGAACCTGGAGATAAACTTGAACTGCCAGAACTTACAGCTACAGTCATTTCTGTTGGAAGGCCTGGGATTTTTGATAAATTGGCCTGGCTAACACTTTTGCCAAAGTTTGATATGTATAGAAGAGAGCCTGTACCACCCCACCTTAAAATCGCTAAGGCGTCACCAAGTCGTGTAATCTAAAAAAAATATATTTTATAATAACTCATTATTAAGGTGTTTAATTTAAGGTATTTCTTAAGAAATTTTTGTAATGGCATGAAAGACCCAATTCAGAAACGCCTTACAAAAACAGACTTTTTAACATTACAGATATAAATATTACTGGAAAAGTTACACGAATTTTATTAACCCCACAGCAGAGAGCTTTAATGTATTACATACTAGAGAAGCTAATATACAACTAGAAGTCATGTTCCATTTCGTTGACACTCGCTGCAGTGCTGAAATTATAATAAATCGTCCAACCAAAGACAAAATTAAGCACCGCTATAGCGAATAATAGAGTAGAAGGTCGTAACCGCCGTAAATTTCATGGCACTTACGCGTTTCTTTCCACGATCTATGACCTACGTCAGGTGCAGTCCATGGACTGCACTTTAGTGAAACACAAGTAACGTGACACATGCCTTGTCTAGTACATACGTACATAGACGGCTTTTTTTATATCATAAGATAGCAAACAAGCAGATGGGTCTCCTGATGGAAAGAGTCAACCATCGCCTATAGACACCAAAGATGTTAATGGTGCGTTGCTATATTGTGGCGAGGTCTAATGCCACATGCATAAGTTAACCGGCTACCTTACCCTCCAAAGCGGAACACGACAGTGACTAGCACTGACGCTATTGCGGCAGGAACAGGTAAGGCGGTGGTACTAGACCCGGTCGAGCCGATGCAGAACTCTACCACCTAGTAGTCACGATGGTGGTGACGCGCATAGCCACTCGGTCGCCTTTTACGACCTGCCTGGCAGAACGGCAGTGAGCAACATATTTGCTTGTGATATGTCTGTCAGACAACAATACTGGCATAGAATTATTTATTAATATAAATACATACAATACATACTTTTATCTCGAAAAATGAAAACTACTAATTATCTTCCTATAGGAAGAGGTTCTCTAAAACCTACAGCTTAATAATTTCTACAATTAAGTATCTATTTATATATTACTAGCTAGGTATGTATCGCCTCTGTGGTCTAGTGGTCCAACATTGGCGTCGACCACATGAGGTCCCGGGTTCGATTCCCGGGTCGGGCACTTAAAAAAATGTTTTTTCAGTTTTCTGATAAACACAAAGTTGCCCGGGATTGGAAAGTGCCCGGTTGGCGATAGGCTTGCCACCTATCACATTTGTGGGATCAAGTATCTTCGGCTAATCGTGGGTGCACTTGTTGTACCTCTGTCTACCACTTCGGGGATACGGGCGTGAAGATACTTTTTTTTTTACTAGCTGCACCGCGCGGCTACGCCCGCGAGTAGATTAGCATGTCTTCAATATATAATTTCATCTAAATCGGTACAGCTGTTTAGCTGTGATAGACTAATAGATAGACAGACAGACGAACTGCCAGATAGACGGACAGCCAGACAGATGGACTTTCGCTTTTATAACAATAGTAAGTTCATATATTTATAAGTATGGATCTAGAATACACACTGCATCTCATTCATTTGGATTTTTGCTGTTTCGGACCTCTACTAAAGTTTAAATGTAGTATGTTCACGCCCGTATTCCCGAAGAGGTAAGCACAACCAGTGCTCCCATGATTAACCGAAGATACTTAGTCCCACAATGTGATAGGTGGCAATCTTATCGACAACCGGAATTTTGTCTAATCCCGGGAAACATGGTTTTTATCAAAAATCTGAAAAAACACATTTTTTGAATTTCCTAATCCGGGAATTGAACCCAGGACCTCATGTAGTCTACACTGACATCGGACTACTAGGCCAGAGAGGCGATAATATATGTTTTAATAATATCGCCTCTGTGGTCTAGTAGTCATTTGTGGTCTAGCAGCAAGCAAAAATTCATTGGTCCTAGATCCAAGAAATACATCTGCTATACAAACGCTATTGTTATTCTTATCAAAACATAACTTTTTACTTGCTATAATTTGAGACTTACTGAATGTAGCTTTTTCTTTTTACACCAATGCTGAAAATCTATTTTCATATTTGACTAGATTAGTCCGGAAGTTGAAAAATGATTTTGTACTTACAAAAGGTATGAAACGTCCCCTCAAACGATTTATCTCCTTCAATTATAAATGAGATGCCCCAATCATTCTCGTGTACAAACGTTATCCGGGGCTTAAGGGCCTTTTATGTTTTTATAATTCATAAGCTTGTTCGGCATAATAAACCTCTGTTGGTTTTCTAAATAAACATTTAATAAAGTTTCAGGTTTTTTAGACAATTTCATGTTTTAAACGAGAATTGTTAATTATGTTTACATGGTCCAAGAATTTGCTTTTGTTCAATTTAGTAATTTAAATAAAATCAAAGTATTTATTTTGCTTTTTAATAAGCGTTGGTAATTTAACCTCAAATCTCCGCCTGTTATAAAACAATTTTGATAATTACCTCCACATGCGGCCCGATGGCTGGCGATTTTCTCATTGCAGCTGCCACCCTCAACGCTCCAATATGACTCAACTCATTTCCATATTCAGTCTTCGCATTTGCATATCTATAATTTGGTGAAAGTGGAAGCCAAGGTTCACCAGTAGAAAATCCTGCATTAGGGGTATCATCCCAAGGAAATGGAGACGACGAGGCTGTTATTTTAGCAGGCCAGCATTTAGAAGATGAAACCCAGTCTAGGATCGTATCTGCTGCTCCTAATTCGTCACCTTGTTGTATTATTAATGAACCAGGTAGGATAAGTCCGAGAAGATTTATAGAATCAACCATCTCAGCGCCAAGTCTGGTCATTATTCTAGAGCCGTCGCTTGTGCTTGTCTAAAATTTATTAAATTTTTATACCATTAGATATAACATACAGATTACTGGTCTTAATATAAGTTATAGATTAGCAAAAAGCAGAGCTTTGTAAGGGCTCGCAAAGTTATACTATCTAGTAATATTGTTAGAAAAGTATTCTTATGAGAATTACATCTTTTAATGTATGGACTTTATTTATAATTATCTAACCTAAATAACTCAGCGTATTTTCACCTAAACATTATATTCGCATCAAAGGCCCGCGTCGTCAGGCTTTGGACTAGGAATATTTGGTTTTTGTTTGTTGGTATTTTCAAGGAAAAATATGTATTAAAATTGAAGGTTGATCTTATAAAAAACACATTTTTAACATTTTGCTGAAATAATTGTTTTTTTTTTCTAAAATCAGGAAGTTCCTGGTTTTACGTCGATTTGCGAAATCAAAATCAAAAAATGTTTTATTTAAATAAACCTTCAAAATTTTTGGACTACGCAGGCACGAAGAATTGACGGTAGACACTCAGCGAATACATTTTTCGAATTTTTCTCTCAGAGGAACCCTCGGAGTTCGATTCCAGAGTCAGGCAAATGAACCAATGTGTTTTTTTAGTTTTCTGATAAAACAACTTTGCCTGGGATTGGAAAAGTGCCCTGCTAGCGATAGGCTGGTCACCTATCACATTGTGGGACTTAAGTATCTTCGGCTAACCGTGGATGCACAGGTTGTACTTCTGCCTACCTCTTCGGGGATACGGGCGTAAATATACCTTTTTTTAGCTTTTTACCCTCGCCCTCGGGCTAAGATTGGGAATTGATTTGTACTGTTTCTCAATAAGCATATTGTGAAACTCTCTAACGCTCTATTTACTCTGTTCCCAACATCCCTGATCTAGACCTAAATTCCCATTGTGTCTCCCACAACATTACTTCGAACTTCCCTTGCATTCTCCTTTCAATGATTTTATCATACACCTTCGATGCCAAACTGACCAAATTGATGGCCCTATAGCTATTGCATTTTATACTTGAAATTCGCCTTTATACGAGGGCACGATAACCGCGCGCCCCAGTCAAATATATATGAAAAGAATTCATGAAGTAGGTAGTCTCTTAATAAGTTCAAAAATTCTAATACAAAATGTATCTTCTATCAATTTTAACTCGTTAATTTAATTAGAGATGGCGTTAGTAGTAATGAGATTCTAATACAAATTGTACCTTCTTTTTTTATTTTTATGAAATGGTATTTTTATGGTAGATAACAAATCTAGACATAAATATAAACTACCACGTCGAAGCTCAAACCTAAAAAATGCGATACTTTTTCAGTAAAATGTACCACAAAAGTGCACAGAAAGTCGCCTAGTGTAGGGCTCGCTGCGCTCGCCCTAATTATTTATTAGTCCTTAATTCGTCCATTGGTCAACTTTCAATTAACAGGGTTTGGATTCGAATTTGAACAGGGATGTTAGTATTCCTCGTGTTGGTTCCGGACTCCTTTGAAGAATAGACAAACTGTCGTTCTGCCAGGCAGGTCATAGAAGGTGACCGATTAGCTATGCGAGTCACTAACATCGTGGCTACTAGGTGGTGGTAGAGCTCTGCCTTTTCTCGCCCGGGTCTGGTACCACCACCATACCTATTCCTGCCGCAATAACGTCAGTGCTTGTCTCTGTCGTGTTTCGGTTTGGAGGGTAAGGTAGCCGGTAAACTTATGCATGTGGTATTAGACCACGCCACGATATAGCAACGCACCACTAACACCTTTGGTGTCTATAGGCGATGGTTGACTCTTTCCATCAGGAGACTCATCTGCTTGTTTGCTATGTTATAATATAAAAAACACCTCTTGCTTTTTGTCCCCACTTCTATAAAAAAGAGTACAGAGTACATCGTTAAAGTTCTTATTTTCCTAACGCTAATCTTCTTACGAGTATATAGTCTGTCTTATTTTAATTATCATCACGAGGTCCCGGGTTCCCCTGGTCGGGAATCAAACCCAAGCCGAATAGGCTACCCCCTAGACCATAAAGCAGGCATTAATGTTTTTAAAAGGTACTAACTTTTTAAATGGATATGATTGAATAAAATGTATGATTGAAATAATTAAAAAAATAATTACAAGTACTGAATAGCTCTGAATGTGAAGTTTTTTACTTGTTTATGGATTATAATTTAACTGTTTTGGTTTTTATTTACTTATGACCATATAAAAGTAGTGATGGTATCATTACTATAATATATTTTAAAAATGTGTTGTCTAAATGTATATTACATTATTTGGTCCTATCATCAATAGTTTTTGTATGTACGCGTTATATAGATTTTATATATAAGTACATTTTTTTTTATTTAGTTAGCTTAGTTTCTTTTTATAGTATACTAGCGGCCCGCCCCGGCTTCACACGGGAAGAAAATTATTAAAATCGATCCAGTAGTTTTGATTTATTCATTACTGCCCGTGGCCCGCACGCATTAAATTTAGAGTAAAACAATTCCCCATTCCCTATACCATGAAAATTTCCTGCTATCTTTGAAATATCTAAGATCATATAGGTACTACATTTTTAGTTTTTACATTTTTACCTATTTCTTTTATTTTTACAATTAATATATTACAGAATGTCTTTATATACAACGTTCACAGCTTTCTTGCCATTAGACAATACAAACATGTTTTGTTTAGAGGTTACTTTTGAAAGAGCGATATATAGTTGGCCATGTGAAAAACTGTCAACGCTCAAATCTAAGCCTATATAATCGATAGGTTGAAAAATTTATATGCTATGTCAAAAAATATGTTATTTTTATTTTTTTTCATTGATAAAGCCCATAGTACGGGATCCGAATATAAGTTGACCTTCACCCATCTGTTTACCAAATGAAACATTTTTTTTATTAAATTTCATACATAGACAAATACGTCATGCACGTATTGCCTATCAAAATCTATTCATAGCTATCCTTAATTAAAAAAATATTAATTAATTTTTTTTAGGAAGTTTCTTCCACTTGTTTACCGATCAAATGTTATTGATACTAAAAGTTTTAAACATTTATACATATAAAATAGGTCTGTGAGGTATTGCCTACGTGTTTATGTTATATTTACTTACATGTTTACACCTGCTTACCTGGTAGCCATGAACGTAAACACGTAGGCAATACCTCACAGACCTATTCCACATGTTTAAAACTTTTAATAGCAATAACATTTGATCGGCATTCAAGAGGGAGGAACTTGTGAAAAAAAATTAATTAAGGATAGCTAGCTATGAACATATTTTGATAGGCACTACATGCAAGACGTATTTGTCTATGTATGAAATTTGATAATAAAAATGTTTCATTCGGTAAACAGATGGGTGAAGGTCAGCTTATATTCGGATCTTAGACTACCAAACAAATTGACCGATTTTGATTAAATTAATGGTATTTGGCGTAGTTTTTAAAGAACAAAAGCTGATAGTATTTTAAAGTCAATCGGTAAATTAACTTGAAAGTTATTAAAAAAAAATTAAATAAGTTTGCTAAAAACAATGTAATTTTTATATTTGAAAAGCTATAACGTTTGAGAATTAGATTCGATTTTGATTTTTGAAACGGCGTTTGACGTAGTTTTTTTAGTAATTGGTTGAAAAATTTCAACAGTTGAAAAATGATTGGTTGAAAAATTTCGAAGCTACGTCGAAAAAACACTTTTTTTAAAATTTGTCGTCAACGATTACTCCCAAACGGATAAACCGATTTTGATGCAATTTGTGTATTAGACGTAGTTTTTTGAGGAATAGAGCTGATTAGTTTTGTACTCAATTAAAAAAAATACTGTTTCGTCAAAATTTTTTTTGGTGTTTTTTAAAATTTCTCAAAATCTCCTGGACCGAATCGGTTCAAATTTTCAGGAAATCTAAGTTGAACGGAATCCAATCGAATGCCATCAACCGCGATCGATTCGATCGATCTAGCCGTTAAAAAGTAATGAGATGTTTACATACACACATACACACACACACACAATTACATACATACAGACATACTGACGTCATCGTGAAAATAGTCGGAAAAGATTCCTAGAACCTCAAACATCTAAAAACTCGATTTTCGAAAATCGGGGTAAAATCAGTAACTTCCTTATCTACATACGTAGTGGGAAGTTAAAACTGGTTTGCTAAATCACGTCTTTTTACATTAATTGTTAAATAATAATTTATAAAAAATCATACGACATACCTGAAGATATTATCTAAGGAATGTGCTAACTTATTACATGATAGAATGTACTTTACTTGATCAAATAAAATTTCGAAAACAGGCTTAAAAAAATTCTAAAACAAATAATTTGTTAATACTATTTCTAATCTTCGACATGATTATTATATGGTGATATTTAGTTTAAAACAAATGTACTAAATTTTGGTTTTCAGCTGCAGTCCTATATTTATTATTTATCCGAAAATTAACACGTTTCCCAGCGCGGCGGTTTAACAGAACAAACCGCGCGCGCGCGCGCCGGAACCGCTATGCCCCTGCATTTTAAATCTGTAATATCTTCGAAAATATTCATTTAAATTACATGCTGTAAACAGCCATATTGATCTATATTAAATCAACAATATATTTAAGGTATTTAATTGGATAAGGATTAGTGCTGTATTGCTTAAAATTGCTTCGAAAAAAAGCCATTATTTCTCGTAAAAAGTAAATGACAAAAAATGCTATTGTGGGTTATCCATAAGAGATAGACATATACCATCGCGGAGTTTGCTGTAGAACTTTTTAAGATGTACAAATACTTAGTACATTATTTTGATAAATCTCGTAGGGTTTAGCCTGCGTATGCAATGTAAGCGGAAAAAATATAATTATTTACGACATGACATTAGAAAACTCAAAAATTGCAGTATTTCTCTACAATACATTGAATGTTATTATACATATAAACCTTCCTCTTTAATCACTCTATCTATTAAAAAAAACCGCATCTTAATCCGTTGCGTAGTTTTAAAGATTTAAGCATACATAGGGACATAAGGACATAGGGACAGACGAAGAAAGCGACTTTGTTTTATACTATGTAATGAAGATAGCAAAGAAGCAGATGAGTCTCCCGATGGAAAGAGTCAACCATCGCCTATAGACACCAAAGGTGTTAATGGTGGTACCAGACCCGAGCGAGACAATGCAGGACTCTACCACCTAGTAGCCACGATGTTAGTGACTCGTATAGCCAATCGGTCGCCTTTTACGACCTGACTGGCAAAACGGCAGTTGGCCTATTCTTCAAAGGGGGAGGACCAACACGGAGGAAAAGCTTGTGGTATGCTTTTATTTCTTGCAGATCTCTCTAGATCTTTAATTTTTTGAAAATTAACATAGTTTTTATTGCTTAGTGATAGTATTATTATGATGACAGAACTGTAATAATCGATCTAGTAGTTGTTGACTTTTTACAAACAAAAGTACTAGTTTCTTTATAACATTAATGAAATTGTTATACTTACTGTAAATAAAGGAAATATTTACGGAAGTGTATATAAAACAAGAAATACCCAATAAAATAATCAAAGATATAACGTTCTTTGTTACAATAAGTAGCAAGTATGTTGGTAATTACCCAACTTATGCATTGCATCTTTTGAAATAAAAACATCGCCTCTCTTAGTTGGCACCTTAATTGCTGTAGACCGTGTCTAGTCTATGTTCATTTAACCCACTATGCATTTCCACTTACTCCTCTTTTTGAAGGTCTTGGTGGCTTCGGTAATTGGCAACCCTTAAGCGATTTTAGTCTTTGAAGTCTGACCACTGGGTTTGAGCAATAGAACGATAGTTAAAAAGGTTGAGGGAAAAGAACCAAAAGCTTTTCCCTCAACCGTTTTAACTATCGTTAGTTTTTCTATGTTGTCAAGGTATTTACGAGTGACAACGAAATACAAATATATGTCTTATTTGAAATCAAATCCAGAAACTGATTCATCACTAATAGTTATCACAACGTAAATAATAGAATTAATGAAGCATGTCGAATTAATAACCTACTCATTAATTATCATAAAATATAATAAATTTTCACACATTTCCTTCACGCAAGGGGCTAACTTAAAACCAAAATTGACGTGAACTAATATTTATAGTGAACTTACTAGCCAAGCGGGGCTCATATCTTGCGGCGTGTACAACAACGTGGCGTGTAAAGCCAGAGCCAAATCTGGCGAAGCTACCCTCGTTGGCCCGGTCAGAGCGTTATTTATGACCGAGCTGGCGCCTGCACCGCTCTCCCCGTAGTATTTAGCGGCTATATCCACAGGCAACGACGATTCTACTAAAACTATTCTGCAAGAAACAACGATTTACACGCTAAATTTGTATGTGCTCATATTTTTCTTGCAGGCGTAGACTTTTATATTTAATGTAAGTATAATAGTATCTTCACGCCCATATCCCGAAGGGGTAGGCAGAGGTGCAACAAGTGCACCCACGATTAGCCGAAGATACTTGGTTCCACAAATGTGATAGGTGGCCAACCTATCGCCAACCAGGCACTTTTCAATCTCGGGCAACTTTGTGTTTCTCAGAAAAACTGAAAAAACTCTTTATGTGCCCGACCCGAGAATCGAATCCGAGACCTCAAGTGGTAAACGCCAACGCTGGACCACTAGACCACATAGGACCACAGAGAAGTATGATAGAAGGCCTCATAAAGACATCGGGATTGATCATATAAATGACTATATCTGGTGAGACACAATCATGTTATCATAAAGTAAAAACATGATTAAATTCAGACCATATCTCTGGATCTGATGATGATGATGAATGGTCTGAACTTAATAATTACAAAGTCTTTTATTTCACTATGTGATTATGTCCTATTTTTTCCTAGTAACTATAAAAATGTATACTCACGGCGTATCCAAGTTCGCTGAGCGAGCACAGCTCATAGCGTCTGAGACCATCTTTTGAACCAGCTTTACGCCACATTCATGTTGTCCTTGAAAATCCGGCGTTAATACAACACCGGATACTCCTCTCTTCAGCCAGGAGCATTGCGATATTGACAATGCCGCGGCAACGTGGTCCGAGCACAGGTTTATTAATGTTTCGTTTTCTGAGGAAGCCCAAAACGCGGCTCGATCTTCATTCCAAGTCCATGCGTCTACATCTGCTTCTAACTGAAAAATAGTAATAGGTGCAGAATAAAAAGCTACTATAACAAATAGTGATTATTTCTGTGACATGTGAATCAGGATTTATTTTTGGAGGGGTGGAGAGGCTTGACTCAGCTGAAGGCTATGTAGGCGCTTCTATTCAAATATTAGAAAGTACAACGTGTGGGGCTTATTTATTATGTATATACGCAATGAAGTAGTTGCGGTGAATTCGGTCTAACCTTTCAACGGGGTGGGTGTGGAGGAAAGGATAATACCTTCAAATTACGCTTTTATTCGTTATGGGATGAAATAGAACACTCAATTAATTCAGCCGCAATAGCAGCATTATTTATGTCGCAATACCTTTGTCGCTTATTCTATTCTGTCTACCACGCCAAAAACTGGCGTGATTATATTATTTTAATCTATGTAAAATGTAGTTATTTTTCGAATAACGATTTTAATCTATATAAAATGTAGTTATAATTCCTCTCGGGTGGACTAGCATGATTTGGGGGTGAGGGGTTGAGGTTTGTAGCTCCCATAGTCCCCCTTCTGGATCCCCTATTGTTCCTATTTACTTGATTAAATTTGAAGTTTTAACCAGAAAAAAGTTGTGAAGTGACACTTCTTTAAAATCGTAAATTGAACAGCGACAGTAAAAAGAGACAAATGCATTCATCTATAGGATGTACCTGCGAAAGTATGAGATAGAATACATTTTGCAATGTTTCATATTACTCGGTCTCTTTGTGTAAAGTTGCGTAGCCTCCCCAATTTTTCCATTTCTTCAAATTGACAATAGCCAATAGTCTAAAGGACTTCAACAGGGACACTGAACTAAAAGCTTTCGTTTATTGAGTGGTGGTTTTTTTTTTTTTTTTATATCATAAGATAGCAAACAAGCAAATGGGTCTCCTGATGGAAAGAGTCAACCATTGCCTATAGACACCAAAGATGTTAATGGTGCGTTGCTATCTTGTGGCGAGGTCTAATGCCACATGCATAAGTTTACCGGCTACCTTACCCTCCAAACCGGAACACGACAGTGACAAGCACTGACGCTATTGCGGCAGGAATAGGTAAGGCGGTGGTACCAGACCCGGGCGAGACAATGCAAAACTCTACCACCTAGTAGCCACGATGGTAGTGACTCGATAGCCAATCGGTCGCCTTTTACGACCTGCCTGGCAGAACGGCAGTTGGCCTATTCTACAAAGGAGGCCGGGACCAACACGGCGTATGTAGATTTGTATGCGCCTGTATATTGCCGAGTCAAACCGTGTCAAACCGTCTTCCCTAGACATCGTATAGTGAGAATAATATTTACATAATAATATAATACTGTTTAATATTTGTTCAATTATCCTACTGCTGATAATTTGCATTCATTTCAATTATTATCTCATTATATCGAATTTTTTTTTTATATCATAAGATAGCAAACAAGCAGATGGGTCTCCTGATGGAAAGAGTCAACCATCGCCTATAGACACCAAAGATGTTAATGGTGCGTTGCTATCTTGTGGCGAGATCTAATGCCACATACATAAGTTTACCGGCTACCTTACCCTCCAAACCGGAACACGACAGCGACAAGCACTGACGCTATTGCGGCAGGAATAGGTAAGGCGGTGGTACCAGACCCGGGCGAGACAATGCAGAACTCTACCACCTAGTTTATGTTTTATTTCTACCATATGTGAACTGCATGTATACTTTTTTGTATAGCGCACATATTTATGTTAGGAAAATTTGATTGAAAATTCGTTTCCAATAACGGCAAATAAAAAATTCAACCTTATTATGGCCACTTTAATGGTCATAGCACACATATTCTACTCAGAAAGGGCTCAACACCGTATCAACTTGAGCAACGCAACTGATCACACTGATCGGAATCATATCATCTATGTCTCGCCTTATCCGAGTCCCATCAGAGTTAATATGTGTGATATGACTATAGTATTCTAGACCTTATGTCAAGATTATCTAATATGCAGCCAGCCAGCGCGTTAAAGAAAAACACTCTCACCTCCTACATACCTGCTATGTAGTAAAGTCCTCGTACTATGTGTATAAAACAAATATTTGTTTATGCTTAAATAAATGTTTGATAGATTGAAATTGAAAAAGATTTAACATTTTTTGTCTCTGTCGTGTTTTAGAATATAGAGTAAGGTAGGCAGTAGATTTTGTGCCTTTGCCATAATGTTAACAGCGCATCATATTATCATCTTTGATACTATTTTATATTGAAAGGACGTATTGTTCTTCTAACTGCAGGTTTGCTACTGTACACTATTAGATAAAATAATATTTCAACATACCTCAGGCATATTTTCTTTGCTACCATCTTTCCAAATGACCATATCTTCGTAGCCATTTTTCCGTTCAGCACTGAACTTTAACCAATCAGACTCAGCACTAACGGTTTGTGTTTGTAAACTTATTAATACTTTTAATTCTGTCAAAAAAAGTATATGCTTAGAAAATATCAATGTAATAATTCTCGCAAAGTTGTAGTCATTACTATCATTATCTGATTAATAATATATTCCTTAAATATTCTCTAAGTAGCTGTGCCCGCGACTTCGTTCGCGTGGAAAGAATTCTAAAATAAAAACCCGCATAGTTCCCGTTCCCGTGGGATTTCCGGGATAAAAACTATCCTATGTCCTTTCTTGGGTCTCAAACTATATTTGTACCAAATTTTATCCAAATCGGTTCAGTGGTTTGGCCGTGAAAGCGTAACAGACAGACAGACAGACAGACAGACAGAGTTACTTTCGCATTTATAATATTAGTATGGATTAATTTAATATACCTACCATCATTGATATATAAAAACCCAAGATACACAATCAGTGTCTCAAAAACGTCCTCTAAGAATGAGTGCACAATTTAAAATTGTGCACTCACTTCAAATAGAAGCCCGTCGCTCACGTCACTGCCCGCGCGTCAAAAATACAGAATTGTTCTCTGATAAATTGTAAAATACAACATCATGAACGTTAAAAAAAATATAAGATATTGTATTTTCGGTAAGTATCGATTTATTTTTGTCGTTTATATTACTAAATATAGGGTGTAATGTATGATTTTCATTTTATTTGTCTTAAAAATGTACTTGACGCTCCAAATATAATACGACAAAATTTCAATGGTCGCTTTTTCAGTAAAAGGACAGTGCATTACAACCTCCTTTTAATTTAGTCGAATAATACAAATTGATCCTGTTATTATTAGTGGAGTCGATTTTTTTTTTTCATTAATAAGTTAATTTTTTTTAATAAGATTAATTTTTTTCATTAATAATTTTGAATACCTTTTATAGTTGTTAACCAACTGCCAAAAGAGAAGAGGACATCAATTTGACGATTTTAAAATGTTTCATTATATTGATTACTTATTTTGAGGACCAAGTTAGGTGATTCTTTTTATTCTATTTGTACGAATATAAAATAACAATATATAATTGTGATTCTTACGATGAACTTTGGAGGTATATTACGAAACTTTTAATATAACAACAGGAAATCATAAGTAACATCGAATTTTGTTCTGTTTACACGTGTTGTTGATAACGATTTCATAAGTGGAAGGCACAGGTTGCATTAAGAATGTTTATTTTTTGATTTAATAATTTAATTTTAATAAAATGTTGTTTTTGATTGCGGATATTTTATACTATACATATTATAAATGTTAAAGTTTGTATGTTTGGATGTTTGATAATCAATCACGTAAAAAACTGTACTAATTTGGATTTGGACTCGGATATAAGATGACCTGGAATAGCACATAGAATACTTTTATTCTAATGCAGAGATCTGCAGCTAGTCTCGTATAAATTTCAAGTGACTGTTTATATGTACAAGTTGTTTTATTTGCATACTAGCTGTTACCCGCGGCTTTGCTCGCACATATTTACTTTAGAACTTATTTAACCTTTCTTTATTTTATTAAAAATCTGTGTTTGTGGCCTCTAGTACGTTAAAAATAATATTTACATATTCATCTTAATTATTTATATACGACATTTTTGTTATTAAAATGTAAGTAAAAAACGTAAAACCTGAACTTCCTATAACTTCTAAATTTTCTATACCTAATATAACTAGACCTCAAACTAAAAATATCTATTAGTAACACACCTATCGAAAAACTAACTTAATTATAAAAGAAACTTATAATTAACAGGAAATATCTAATCTAAAATTACCTTTGGCAATAATATTATATGTACTAAACTATACTCCAAACTAAATATACGTATCTATTAGGATTTCTGTGTATGTAACACACCTATGTAACCAACTAATGTAACTATATTAAAAAAATCTATGAGCTGGTTGACCCTACAGGACACCTAAAACTTCCCGCTAAATTTAAGTATTTTAACCTCAAAGAAAAAAAATATGCCTAAGCATAGACTATTGAATTAAAAAAGTTCAAAAATCCAAAGTTTTTTTTCTAAATGATACTTAGTTATTCAGTATTTGAAAATATGTATATTTTTTCAAAATGATCAACGAGTTTAATCTTCCGAATAACATTGAACACAAGTTTTTAGCTCTGAATTGTTTTATTGGAATTTTTTATACGAGGGTCAATAAAATTTTCAGAAGCCGACATCGCATTAGCAACTAACCTATTGTGTTTCAAATGTCTATGGGCAGTATTCACTCGTACGTCTGCAGATACTATAACTAAACAAATGTTCGTTTACATAATACTGTAAAAAAAAAACAGAAAAACTGAAATCTAATTCAAAACGAGAATTCTACGAAAAGCTAAACTTATTTCTAGGAAATTAATGCGTTTCCTTACTATGTTGTTGATACATTACATAATAAGTCTGAAAAAAAATCGTTACTGTTATCATGTAAGAATCTATGAACTTTATAACGTAGTCATAGTCACCATTGCAGTAAATTTCCTATTTCAATATATTCTAAATCTATTAGGCTATGCAAACTACATGTATCAATATCAAGCGTCAAATACTACATGGTTATAAACCCACAGTTTGCCTATATGTGTATTGTGTAGGTTCTGTGTAATAGAACCAATAACGTATAACGTTTGAAATATAAATAAATTATTTTAATGGTCATTATTTGTTTTATTGATATATAAATGTTCTACGCAAAAACAGATTTTCGACAAGATTTTTTTTTATGTAAATTTTACAAACCCTTAAAATACTACCTCAATGCATAAAAATATTTATATTCGACTCCACATGTGCCTTGTCCTACCGGCTAACTTAAGTCAAAAATTTTATTGCTTTTTGTAAATTTTTTTTTAAAATGACTTTAAATTTTGCGTTTAAGGTTGAATATGCAAAAACAGGTTTGTGCCATAACTATAAACTTTTGAGACTGAATTAGCGACAGTTTTGAGTGTCAGTTTTATTCGGAACTGTGTATCTTGGGTATTTTATATCAATGCCTACCATCATATAAATTAATTTATGTTTTAATTAGAGAATGTCTACAACGTAAAAAATATTTAATTTGTTAAATACTTGCGACTTTATTCAGTTGAAAATTGTTTGTAGAATATAAGATCATTTGATTTGCTTTAAGCCCTTTTATGATTTCACTTTGTTTTTTTAAAATGTCTGCTGGGTTCGAGTTTTCGATCACCTGAAAAGCAGTCATCTTTAACTTTGACGCTCTGTCGTCAATTCCTTAGTAACTCAGGATTCACAATTGTACGAGGTAATAGATATAGTTATGATTTTTAATTCCACTCTACTAAATCGTACTTTTAAAAAGTTTCATCACGCCGGTTCCCTTGTGGGATAGGCAGAGATAATAGATATATTTATCAAATCGATCGAGGCTTGACACTTTCCGGTTTACCACGATTCACTGGTTCTTTAGCTGGTGGAATGTGTGGTGATAACCTTCGCCGCCTTTAAACGACCTGATTAACCGATTACCGCTTATGTCTTGCGATAACCGAGACCGACAGCTTTGTCTGTTCATCCGAGGGTGTGTTAACACGCTACAACCAGACTCTTAGTTGAGATTTGGGTCTTATAAAATTTTTCGAAAATTATTCTTCGAAAATTATTGTTTCACCCGGGACTCGAATCCCTAGACCACATGGCATACCTAATTTTTTATACTATAATTTTGCAGAATTTATAGAAATTTAAAAATTTAACAGCCCTTTTGGACCTCAAGTCCATTAGGAAAAGAATGATAATTAATTTTACTGCAATGTGAAGTAATTAAACAAAATAATGCCGTTTAAGCAAAAATCCAACAAAGAAAAGCGTATAATACCGTAAAAGGCCACAAACCGTTCTGCTTTAATTATTCTTGCATTTAAGAGGGCTTGCGGAGAAAGCGGCTAGTTAGCCTTTGTTCATTCCGTATGTCAATTTTGAGCAAGAAAATCTCATGGAAGATAAATGAGTTACTGCTTGATATGCAGAACGATGAACGGGTTTAAAGATTTAGTTATATAAGGTGTAGTTCTTTGGTCGAAATTCGACCACAGGCTAAACTATAATGTCTCTTCAGTTTGGCAACAGGTTGTAGCTGTAAAAAAATAATATAGATGTGTTTTTTTATATCATAAGATAGCAAACAAGCAGATGGGTCTCCTGATGCAAAGAATCAACCATCGCCTATAGACACCAAAGATCTTAATGGCGCGTTGCTATCTTGTGGCGAGGTCTAATGCCACATGCATAAGTTTACCGGCTACCTTACCTTCCAAACCGGAACACGACAGCGACCAGAACTGACGCTATTGTGGCAGGAATAGGTAAGGCGGTGATACCAGACCAGGTCGAGCCGATGCAAAACTCTACCACCTAGTAGTCACGATGGTGGTGACTTGTATAGCCAATCGGTCGCCTTTTACAACTTGCCTGGCAGAACAGCAGTTGGCCTATTCTTCAAAGTAGCCCAGGACCAACACGGGGGAATGTATTAAAAGATCAGTTATCAAACTCAGAAATGAAATACTGATTGCTCTGTTTTCAATGGACTTCTTTCCCCAGAAACCACGCTTGAAACCGTCCACTTTGGATGACGTTTCGATATCAAGTCACAAGTGAAGTAAATATGGGCGATTGTGAATGACATTATTCGAAAATTCGATTGTAGAAATCATTCAAATTATTCGAATAAATTTATAACTCATTCGAAATTGAAAAGAAGGGAGAAATAAATACGTATGTATTGCTTCGTCTCATTCTTTCGATTGTAAATTCCTGACCTGCTACTAGTTTATATATTCGAATATTCGTAACCTCATCTAAAATTAAACTCTATGTACTGTGAAATACCACTGTGAAATAACAGTTTCATGAGGTAAATTGAATAATTGAAATTAACGATAATTACTAGTTATTAGAATATCATAGTTTTTATTGCACCCATATAAAAATATTTTGATTCTAAAAACTGATTTAATTAATTAGTGTTATCAAATACAACTTAAAAGTAATCTTTACAGTACGAAAAAGGCAGTCAATTTTGTATGGCAAATGAATGAGTAAACTAGCGGTTCGCAAATCAGTAACTGCTTTATTAGTAGACTTTAGTAGTATAGTAAGTGAATACAGAGCAGTTTTGTATGGAAAAACAAATGAATGAAACTAGCGGTTTTATTCGAATTTGCAAACTAACGAGCGATTGTTTTTATATTCGAATATTAATATTAGTAGTATCAAACCATTCGATCATTGGAATCAGTAACAGTCACCATCTTTAAAGTGAAGTGACGAGCATGAATTATTAGGTATAGGTGGAGCTTGCACTCGTATTAATTATTTGAAACAAATATTTACGTTACATCTCTGTCTATGAGGTCTCCCCGTCTCTATTTATACAGCTGTGTTAGAAAGAGAGGGTTAGACCTCAGAAGATGACAGCAGTATTTGAAATTGTGTTTCAAGTAGGTATTAGAAGTGTTGCCTCCAGATATAATACAGATTAATTGTGACGAGTATCTGTTAACGTTTCAATTCAAACATATTGATACACAGACCAAAGAATATCTTTGTACAGCCAGACAAGGAAATAACTAATAACGAATAACGTTACTAGATACTCGTCTCTTAATAAATATTAATTATTATAAGTACATTACAACATTATAAAAAAGTGATAATCTAACAGAATATTGTCATGCATGTCACAGGAACGTAATGTGTGTAATGTTAATTTTTATTAATTTAATGTATTTCTCATGCACTATTATTAAAAACTAATACATTTCTGCAGTCTCTGTGTCAACTTTAATGGGCCACACATTTCACCGTTCGCATAACTGCCATAAAAAGGGTACAAATTTTTTGCTTCACGTATTAGTATATAGATTATAGTAGAAAATCTTAGGAGAAAAACAAAATGAAGAATTCAAGAAAATTTTGGAAGGTATATTTCTAGGTGGAAGAGTAATAAAAAGTTGCTAAGAGTTGGTCCTGGGCTCCTTTGAAGAATAGGCCAATTACCGTTCTGCCAAGCAGGTCGTAAAAGGCGACTAATTGGCTATCCAAGTCACTACCATCGTAGCTACTAGGTGGTAGAGTTCTGCACTGTCCCGCTGGGTCTGGTATCACTACCTTATCTATTCCTGCCGCAATAGTGTCAGTGCTAGTTAGTGCTAGTTGATTTAGTAAAATATAATGTATTTCTCATGCACTATTATTAAAAACTAATACATTTCTGCAGCCTCTGTTTCAACTTTAACTGGGCCTTTCATATTTCACCGTTCGCGTTCGCATAACTGCCATAAAAGGGCAACTGCTAATTAGCTTTAAGCTTTGTTAAATCTTCTTTTACGAGTACGTTATGGTTTATTTATTAAAATTAAAATATTCCAGTAGATCTTGTTTAGTCACTTAACTAGATAGGTACTTTAGAAATCCAATAGTAGCAAAATAATCTCATTTGACCTGACCTGAACATTTGGTCAGACCGCCCCGTAGGTCAAATGGTTTGCGAACCTGATCACGAATCGATGGGGCTCGGGTTCGATTCTTGACTGGGACAAACATCTGTGTGATGAGCATAGATGTTTGTAATTCTGGGTTTGAGTGTTTATTATGTACTAGCTGTTGCCAACGACTTCGTCCGCGCGGACTTCGTTTACTCCGCACAGCACCTCCCCCGTAGGTGATAGCGTTATAATATGTAGCCTATATGTTGACCCGACCTATTAGTAATATTCATGCAAAATTTGAAGTAAATCCATGTATGCAGTACTTTTTGAGTTTACCCCGGAAATACATACAGACAAACAGACAAACATACAAACATTCTTAAAACTATATTAGATAGTTTCGATATCGATTGTAGATCACGCCCCAAGTATTCTTTTAAAAAAATATTCAATGTACAGTTTTGATTTTCCTACGATCTTATGTGTATAGATGTTACAGTATATATATATATGTATTTTCTATTAGTATCGTCGACTAACACCCATAACAAGCAAATTATTTACTTACTTTGTGGTTAGATCAGTTCGTGTAATTTGTCCAGCGATATTATTGTTATTATAATATTATTACATCTTTATTTGCAATTCCTTCTTATTTTAATACATTTATAGTTATAACATTAATAAAAATAATCACAATATCATAAAAATAAATATATAAAAATAGATTTTCCGTCAACGAGAGCCTTGTAGCTAAGCCGCAGTTTCTATTATTATTATTTAAATTAAACTAATTTATTGTTATTAATAGTTAAACGAAATGATAAAAGGAAAGAATTTGTTATTGTTCTTGAGTAACATATAGCGCTTTATAGTTTATAGACTTCATTTTACGAGAATCTATAAATAAAAGAAATAAAGCTATGCAACTTATTGTACGAATAATTCGAAAGCTACTAAAAAATAAATTAAGAAAGTAAATCATTGAGGTCTTAAAAATAAAAGAATCCCCAGAGGCAAAATGTTCCTCGGTCCTCCTCGTCCACAAGCCTTGCCGCTGTGTCTGTAGCACACACAGAGACACACAATGTACGTACTCAACGTTCATTTCACTTCGCAAACGAAGCATTCCCAGGAGAATAGAAAAGAATTGATCTTAATAACTCTTGGAAAGTAATGGCCGCTACTTGTTCCACTGAAAATACCTTGATTTCTTCTTCAAAACTACAGCTACAAGAAATAAATTTTCAACTATAGAGAAAGTGACTAAGATAGGCTAAGTTTTATCAGAAATCAGAAATCAGAAACGGACTCGGGGCTCGGGTTCGATCCCCGACGGAGACAAGCATTTGTGTGATGAGCATAAATGTTTGTATTTCCGGGTTTGGGTGTTTATTATATATATTCGAGTATTTATATATGTATTTCTATGTATTAGTATCGTTGACTAACACCCATAACACAAGCAAATAATTTGCTTACTTTGGGGCTAGATCAATAAGTGTAATTTGTCCCGTGAATATTTATTTATTTTATTTATTTATTAGGATCATTAGGAGTAGTATTTCTTACGATGTAATGTTATAACACAAACTAACAAAATTAAACATCTGGTCGTACTCTATACCGTGTGTCCCAAAATGCCTATAAGAAACCGAGGCGTGGCGGTCATACGCATTGAGTAGCTGATATAAAAAAATATTTAAAAAAATCTAAGTCTCATAGGCATTTTGGGGACAGTGTATAAGAAATACTACTCGTAATATTGGAAGTTCAGAAAATTAAAAAAGTGTTTTTACCTAATTTCTTCGCTTTTTGTATCAAAGCTTTGAAATCGTCAACGGTGCCGTACCGCTCATCAATATCAGTAAAATCAGTAACTCCTGGGTTGGAGCAGGCTTTGTTTCTAGAGGATATCGAAGACAAAATCACAGCATCTGCGCCCAACGCTCGGACGTAGCTTAATTGTTTCGTTGCTCCTACATTTTCATTAAAGTTACAACAACCGGTATGTAAATCCCAAAATTTCAAATAGTTACTTAGATTTAATGGTTAATTATGTGTTGCTATTCGAGTGGCAGAATAAGATAGGCTTACCGGCTTCTTAAACAAACTGAAAAACGACAGCCCGGCGACATGCACCGACACTATACTAGTCCGATCGAGATATGGCTCTTTTCAGAGACTCTACTCCCATATTTTGTATATACGTAGATAGCAAAAAGCAGATGGCTCTCCTGATGGAAAGAGAAGCAATCGCCTACAGACACCAAAGATGGAAATGGTGCGTTACTATACGTAAGGCAGAATGGTAATGCCACATGCATAAGTATACATGCTACCCTGCCTTAAAAACCGAAGCACTGCAATGATAAGAATTGACGTATTGTGACAGGAACAGGTTTGGCGGTACCAAATATCCGGCCGAGACGTTGTGGAGTTTTACCACCTAGTCATAATGGTAAGAGCTAGGAGCACTAGTCATGATGATAGTGACATGTATATCCAGTCGATCACCTTTTACGACTTGCCTGGCAGAACGGCATTTGGTGTATTCTTGACCAATAGATACGAGACCATTGAGTTAGTAGATACGAGTTAACCGTCGTTCGCCTTTAACAATATTAAAATAGTTACAGTAAGGCAGTCATTTTGTTCAGAAGGGCACCGCAGCAACATGGGTGATACAGGTTGACTGGTATAAGACTGTACATACTGAAGGACGGTCTTCAGAGTCGACTTTGATACCGAATATGTAATAATATAGGTACTTAAATTTAGATTTAGTGTTCATTAAAAATATGTACTTAAGTTTATTGTTTACATTCAGCAATATGCCGCCGCGACACGTGTCAATCAAAGAGCGCGCCTATTGCACACTTGGTGATCATTTAATTTTGTATTTATACAGTCTTTTACTAGTAAAATTGGTCTAGATTGGTCTAGATCAATCTGACCAAGTTTCGCTCGGATGATGTTTTTCATGTTTTTTTTATAGAAGAGGGGGCAAACTAGCAGGAGGTGTACCTGATGGTAAGTGATCACCACCGCTTATGGACATCCACAATACCAGAGGTCTTGCTGTCGCATTGCCGGTCTTTTACGAATAAGTAGGTAAGCTCTTTTCTTGAAGGCCCCCAAGTCGTATCCATTTGGAAACACCACTTCCGTTAATTGATTTAACAACAGAGTAATGAAAAAAGTGCCGAGAGAAATGCACAGTTGTGGATTTCCAGACATCGAGATTGTATAAAAACAAATCATGTGAAAACGGATTAACGGAAAAAAACGGAAATGATTCAACAATGACGTAAAAATATCGCCAACAAATGAAAACTTATTCCTGTCTCTATTCTACATTTGTTTTTTTTTTGTCTATGACTGGTTCCTTGACCATTACAATACATTCACCTTAGGTGACGTCTAGAAGTTGGAATGAGTGTAATAGATGGCATATGTTGATCCATAAAAGATGGACATAGTATGTATAACCGAGATGCCGAATAAAACACTTGAATCACTTTTACACACACAGTATAATTTTTGGACAGAGTAACGCCCTTAACAAGCGATAGAAGAATTACAATGAATCAAAAACATGTTATCCCCACCTATTTATACTATATATATATTGTTGTTGTGACAGTATCTTAAAATAACAGGTGCATAACACAGGTGCGCCGCATATCTGGCCAGCTAATACTTGTCGTTAAGCACGGGTTTTAACATATACCATGCTTAGCTCGTTACTATTACCTACCCTATTCTACAATAATATGTACCAACAGTATTTACCAGTCAATCTGTATATAGATTTACGTTACGAATAAATAATTTAATTTTTATTTATTTACTCCCCTGAATGCGTCAGTTCCTGTTTGATTGGGAAAGGCACTCATGTTCTTTACCGCCTTTACTATTTCAAAGTAAATCTTAGGTATGTGTAATAGTTTTAACGCCTGCCGATTCACTCGTTAAACATTTAGGTGTGTAAATCATCATGTTAATCGTGTTACCTGGTATATCTCCTAAGCCATCTCCGTTAGAGTCCTTAAAGGAGTCAATTAGTATTCTGTAGTAAACTGCGTTTTTCCACCAGGAGTCTGTCGCTAGTCCATGCTTCAGCAGTGTAATCAAAACGATTGTTCGCAGCATGGCGATATGAGTAACTGTCTACAGTACTCATCTCTAATGACCTTCTGCTAGTGAATTAAAATGAGTCTTTTTAAAAATATCGACTATTTTAATAGGTAGCTGTATTCATTATTTGGTTTCGTTTTTTTTTTCTCACGGGACAAATAACACGTATTGATTTAACCCCAAAGTAAGCAAATTATTTGCTTGTGTTATGGGTGTTAGTCAACGATACTAATACATAGAAATACATATATAAATACTTTTACATACATAATAAACACCCAAACCCGGAAATACAAACATTTATGCTCATCACACAAATGCTTGTCCCCGTCGGGGATCGAACCTGAGCCCCGTTGATTGCGTAGTCAGGGTCGTTTACCACTCGACCAACGGGGCTGGGCGATTTTTTTATTAAATTACTACTAATTACAAAAAAAATTTACATTCCTAATAAAAATATATTACTTTTGCCTGTATCGATGTCAATATTGGGTTGCAGTAGTAAAATAAAATGGGGCTTTTTAATAATATTGAGTATTTTAACAGGCAGCAATGATTCCATACTTGGTTTCCAATTTTTTTTATTAAATTACTACTAATAGCAAAACAATATTACATTAATGATCATATTATTTTTGCCTGTAGATATCATATTTTAATAGTGCCTGCAATTAATCTATCGGAGATTAATACCACATGCTTAAATTTTTTGGATACTTTATTCCCCGTGTTAGTCCGGGCTTCTTTGAAGAATATACCATCTGCCGATTTGCCAGGCAGTTTGTAAGAGGTGAACGGTTGGGGACTAGGTAATAGAGCTCTGCATTGTCTTGCCTGTGGTTGGTACCAGCGTCTTACTTATTCCTGCTGCAATAGCGTCAGTGCTTATCACTGTCATGTTCCGGTTTAGAGGGTAGGGTAGCCGGTAAGCTTATGCATGTAGCACACACCCTGCTACAAGGACAGCAACGTACCATTAACATCTTTGCAATAGTTATCTCTTTCCATCAAGAGAGTCATCTGCTTGTTTGCTATCTGATGATGTAAAGAAATATCTTGCCCCGCAAATTGAAACATGATAGTGACAAACACCATAAACGACGATGATCTGGTAGGCAAAAAACACCAGAGCCTCGCTTATCGCCGCAGAGTGGCTAGTTTATCGGTTTTTTATCGGATACACTTTGAGGAGTGCGCTGCGGAATTGCACGACTTAATTACGCCATCCCCGTTTTTCTATCGATCGTCGAGACGCATAGATTCTCGGCATCGCCATATGGTGGACGTTCTACGTACCCGGACAAAGAGGTTCGACTTGACATTCTCCATTCGAACCGCAAGGGACTGGAACATGCTTCCTGAGTCTGTGTTCCCCGATGAGCACAATCTAGGGATCTTCAAGAGAAGAGTGAACAGTTACCTTCTAGGAAAGCACGTTCCATTTTAAGCCGCATCTTAGCTTACCATCAGGCGAGATCGTGGTCAACCGTTTCTCTATCGAAAATAAAAAAAGGCAGGAAAAGTTAAGGCGGTGGTACCAACCCTGAGCCTGACGATTTAGAAATCTACAACGATGTAAAGAAAACCTAGTAGACACGTTGATAGTGACACTTTTAGCCAATAGTTTGTCTTTACTAACTATCTGACAAAAATATATTTTTCTAAAAGAGCCTGAACTATCGAGGGAAACGTATCGGATGTAATAATGTGACTGGATTTTCATGGATACACTAATTAATTCCGTTTATAATTTAATAACTCGTCCTTACATTTCAGTAACACTTGCTAATTAAAATGATTAATATTATGTTTACAAAATTATCCGAAAATATAATTACATATCATTTTTAACAATTTTTATATATAATTTGCTATATTATAATATATTTAACACACAAAGGTACACTTTATTATTAGTATTTAAGTATTAAAAAGAACAATGAGAAGATCTGGATCTTCAGGCCTGTATCCTTGAAGACGTAGGCAGAAGTACAACAAGTGCACCCTCGATTAGCCGTAGATTCTAGTCCCACCAATGTGAAAGGTGGCAAGTCTATCACCAACTAGACACTTTTGCAATCTCTGGCAAACTTGAATTTATCAAAAAACCTGAAAAAAACACTTTTTTTTTAATTGCTCGACCCGGCTATTAAATCTAGGACCTCATGTGGTCAACACCGACTTCGGACGACTAGACCACAGAGGCGACACTTAGAAGATTTTTGTCGACATAACAAATAGTCTTCTGAAAAGTGCAGCAATAACTTGATAATTTTTTGTCCTTGAATCTTTAACTATCTTATCACCAAATGTCATCAAAATTGGTTCAACGGTTAAGCCGTAGAAGTGTAACAGACAGGCAGACGAACATACTTTGGAATTCATAATATTAGTATGAATAAGTCTATTTAATTGCTTCGTGTTGGTCCAGGCCCTCTTTGAGGAAAATACAATCTGCCGGTCTGCCAGGCAGTTTGTAAGAGGCGAACTATTGACTATACGAGTCACTATCATCGTGGCTACTAGGTGGTAGTGTTGTGCATTGTCTTGCCCAGGTCTGGTACCACCACCTGACGTATTCTTACCGCAACAGCATCATTACTTGTCATTGTCGTGTTCTGGTTTTGAGGGTAAGGTAGCCGGTAAACTGATACATGTGGCATTAATACCCCGTCAAAGAGATAGAAACGCATCATTAACATCTTTGGTGTGCATAGGAGTACGTTGCCCCTTTCCATTAGGAGAGCTGTCTGCTTGTTTGTTATCATATAATATAAAAAAATCTGCAATAATCGTGACGTATGGCACTTAATTCTATCTACCATTCTGTAAAGGATCTGGCGTGAAGACATTTATATATGTACTAGCTGTTGCCAGCGACTTCGTTCGCGCGGATTACGTTTACTCCGCACAGCTTCTTCCCCGTAGGTGATAGCGTAATAATATGTAGCCTATATGTTGACCCGACCTGTTAGTAATATTCATGCAAAATTTGAAGTAAATCCATGCAGTACTTTTTGAGTTTACCCCGGATATACATACAAACAAACAGATAAACAGATAAACAGACAAACAGACAAATAGACAAACAGACAAACAGACAAACAGACAAACAGACAAACAGACAAACAGACAAACAGACAAACAGACAAACAGACAAACAGACAAACAGACAAACAGACAAACAGACAAACAGACAAACAGACAAACAGACAAACAGACAAACAGACAAACAGACAAACAGACAAACAGACAAACAGACAAACAGACAAACAGACAAACAGACAAACAGACAAACAGACAAACAGACAAACAGACAAACAGACAAACAGACAAACAGACAAACAGACAAACAGACAAACAGACAAACAGACAAACAGACAAACAGACAAACAGACAAACAGACAAACAGACAAACAGACAAACAGACAAACAGACAAACAGACAAACAGACAAACAGACAAACAGACAAACAGACAAACAGACAAACAGACAAACAGACAAACAGACAAACAGACAAACAGACAAACAGACAAACAGACAAACAGACAAACAGACAAACAGACAAACAGACAAACAGACAAACAGACAAACAGACAAACAGACAAACAGACAAACAGACAAACAGACAAACAGACAAACAGACAAACAGACAAACAGACAAACAGACAAACAGTCAAACAGACAAACAGACAAACAGACAAACAGACAAACAGACAAACAGACAAAAATTCTAAAAACTATATTTTTCGCTTCGATATCGATTGTAGATCACGCCCCAAGTATTCTTTTAAAAAAATTTCAATGTACAGTTTTGACTTTCCTACGATTTTATCATATCAGATAACTGAAGGAGATAAGATGCTCCCGAGGGCACTTCCGATAAATATTAGTTTTTACTATCGATGCTTTTTTACTTGCGTTTGCCATCACTATTCCTGTAACAGAGGAAGTGGCCGCCATGATGTTATTTCGCTGCGGCACTAATTGCGGTACAATTTGAATACAATCCGAGTAACAAATGGCGTATCTAGTTGTTTATTGATCATACATATTTTACCTCAGTGTGGGTTATTTGCGCCTTTGTCATGGTAACTATTAATTAGGTTTACGGAACTCAATGACATGACAAATTCTCACTTTATGACTCCCTACTTAATGAACTTCTCTGGCCTGCCTGTCTAATGTAAAACTAATTATCACTTGAATTCACCCCTTTTGCATAAATGTTGCTTTGTTTTATTTTATTAGGAAAACAAAGAGTGATAAAAAAGTAAGCAGTTCAATATAAAAATTTACACCAATTAAATGTTTTCGCGTATAAATGTCTTGTAACTTAAACTTGCTGGTAAAAGCAAATTATTTGCTTGTGTTATGGGTGTTAGTCAACGATACCAATACATATAGAAATATATATATAAATACCAGAATATATTTAATAAACACCCAAACCCGGAAATACAAACATTTATGCTCATCACACCAATGCTTGTCCCCGTCGGGGATCGAACCCGAGCCCCGTTGCTTGCGTAGTCAGGGTCACTAACCACTCGACCATATTAAATCATATTAACGTAGTCAGTGGGGTTTGAGTTAGATTCCCGATAGATACGAAAATTTGTAATATAATGAATCGTCATTACATTACAAATTTTTGTCTCTATATAAAATATAATCATCGGATTATATTTGTACTAGCTGAAGCGTACAGCCCGCTGCATCATAAAAGTTTTTGCCAAATCCCTCGGGATCATCTAATTTTTCCGGGATAAAACGTAGCCTATGTATTATTCTGGGTCTTCAGCTACTTATACACCAAATTTCATCGTAATCGGCTTAGTAGTATTTGCATGAAAGAGTAACAAACATCCATACATACATACAAACTTTCGCATTTATAATATTAGTAGGATTTTAGGATTTTGGGTGTTTCTAAGTAATATAGATATTTTATTAGCGCTTTTTATAATTAAAATTAAATAAATACTGTGTGAGGTCCAAATTTTATTTTACCGTCACTAAACAAAGCATCAAACTATTTATTTAAGTAATAGGAACTCTAAGAAATAATCTATTAATCTTAAATCGCACGTACTCCTCACAATATCTGACTGATACTAATAGCTAACGCGTGAGCCATTTCAAGAATAGCGTTTCCTTTGGATAGTTTAACAAGCACTCTTAAATGTACTTCGTGTTCTAATTCAGAAATACGTGGCTATGCTACATCGATAACGGCTAAGACGCTACTGCAAAAATACTTCGAAATATATATAAATGTACAAAAATTTTAACTTTTCCAATTAGCTATATTCATTATTATTGATTGCTCCGTTGGTCAAGTGGTTAGCGACCCTGACTACGCGATAGACGGGGCTAGGTTTCGATCCCCGACGGGATAAACATTTATGTGATGAGCAAGAATTTTTATATTTCCGGGTTTGAGTGTTTATTAAATATATTCTAGTATTTATATGTATATTTCTATGTATTGTTGACTAACACCCATAACACAAGCAAATAATTTGCTTACTTTGGGGTTAGATCAGTAAGTTTTTTTTATAGAATAAGATAGCAAAAAGCAGATGGGTCTCCTGATGGCAAGAGTCAACCATCGCCTATAGACACCAAAGATGTTAATGGTGCATTGCTATCTTGTGGCGAGGTCTAATGCCACATTAAGTTTACCAGCTACCTTACTCTCCAAACCGGAACACGACAATGATAAGCTTTGACGCTATTGCAGCAGGAATAGGTAAGGCGGTGGAACCAGATCCGGGCGAGAAAAAGCAGAACTCCACCACCTAGTAGCCACGATGGTAGTGGCTCGTATAGCCAATCCAAAAAATTTACGACCTACCTGGTAGAACGGCAGTTGGCCTATTCTTCAAAGGAGCTCGGACCAACACGGGGAATTTAGATCTCTTAAACTACGCAACGCATTTTAATGCGGTTTTCATAAATAGACAGAGTGATTTAAGAGAATGGTTAGTGTGTATAATACTCGATTAAAATAGTAAAGGAATGCAGAGAATTTCAAAGTTTTTTAGAACATATCATTAAACACCATTGAGAAAAAGGGGTATTGTGGCGTTTCGACCCGCATCTGTTTTGCCCGCGGACCGAAACGTCTAAATAGTGCCTTTAAAATTGGGCGTTTCGGCTCGTGGGACGAAACGTCCAATGCTTTTATTATTATAGGGCGATTCATGCCGATATTAATACATCAAAATATATAAATAGTTGGGCACAAATTTTAAGAAATGAAATTGCAATATATTAAATTAAAATAAAGTTTTAATAATGTATATGATGTATAAATATTAGCAGGAATGTATTAAATACTTTCAATTAAAAAACACTAGAGTAAAAATAATGCCACACGTAGTTTAATTATACATTAAAGTTTATGTAAAATAATTACATAGTAATCAGACTGTAATTTTACTTTTACTACAATTAGGTACCTACAATTAGTCAAATCCCAACTATATCATAAAAAATCAATAAGTACCCCCTAATCGGTTTGTTGGTAATTAGACAATATACAATACACTCGAGACGCCGGTCAAGAGTCATTTAAACGAGTCGAAGTCCTAATGCCACTTACACTTCCACTCATCGTCAAGACACTGCCCTAAGTCGAGGTTCGGTTTCACATGAGACACTGTTAGGGCGGGCACTAAGCCCATTTAATTTCAGCTCTGGCTGAGCGCTCTTCTTGCCCGGTTTCGCAGTAACGGTCATTTAAACCAAAAGCAGTTGCTTAAGTTAATTTCGTAAAAAAGTGACTCGGCTGGCCAAATTCCTAGAAGTGCACCTTGTAATTGTAATACTGCACTGTGAGGCACCTTTGACTTAGACAATAGACAATTATTACAAACTCTTTTTTTATCCATATAATTATTATATCTAATTATATGTATAAAAAAAGAGCAAACAAGCAGATGTCACTCGTGATGGAAAGATAAACCATCGCCAATAGACACCAAAGATGTTAACGGCGCGTTGCTATCCGTGTACCGGGATGACAATGGCACATGCAAAAGTCTACCGGCTACCCTACCCTCCAAACCGGAACACGACAATGACAAGCATTGACGTTATTGTGACAGGAATGATGTGATAATGTGAGATAATGGTACCAAATATATGGGCGAGACGTTGCAGAACTCTACCACCTAGTAGTCACATTGGTAGTGACACGTATTAGCCAATCGGTCGCCTTTTATGACCTGCCTGCATAACGACAGTTGGGCTATTTTTCAAAGGAGCCCAGACCAATACGGGGAACTAGTAGATAGTTTATATATAAATTCTACAGTTTATATATAAACTACGGATTAGTTTTATACTTATTACAACATATTTTTAAAGTAATATTTATTTAATTTAAATTAAAAAAACAAAAATTTGGATTGCGGCTGTACCTACTTAGTAACAGAATTTAAAAAAATACTCACGAATTATTTTTGAATGGGACGATTCGGTCCACTATCTGTTTGTGGGTCGAAAAGACCAATGAATAAAATTCGTTTAGGCGTTTCGGTCCGCCGAAACGCCCCAATACCCAAAGTCTGTTATTAAACTTAAAATATATAGATATTATTGTTTAATCCATGGTCAAATTTTGGTTACAGGGCGATCGTTAGTATTTTTAAATACAAAAATAACACTTGATTTTACTTATATATTAGGTTCTCATAGGATAGGATACAAGTTATCTGATTGTTGGAATGATAGAAAAAATAACTATCACCCATAGACACTGACGGCTGCTTTCTAAAACGCAATTTAATTTAACAAGCAATTATCAAAATTTATATTTATATAATATCTGTATTCAAAATAATTTTTGCAAGTAAATGATCTGTTATACAGATTAATTGCTTATTAAAATTAATTTGCGTTTCGGAAACCGGCCGTAAAACTTTGTTTGTTCGTTGACATCTGTGTGGCAGTGGTCTCATTGTTAAATTTGCCGACTGCCTTTCCCCCCAAAGCCGAACACGACGACGGCGACAAGCATTGACGCTATTGCGGCAAGAATAGGTAAGTAAGTCTGTGGTAGTAATGACTGTGGTAAGGCAGTGGTACCAAAAATCAAGTGCAGTACTTTACCACCTAGTTAGTAGTTACGATGTGAGCCTTTTTCTTGCCATTTACGGGATGCCTAGCAATAAGGCTGTTTGTCTATTCTCCTAAAGGGGCCCGTATCGACGCTTGATTTTACTTGTAAAGAACTACCTTAGCACGGTTTTATCATTAAATAAATGTAACGTTTAGATAAAAGTCACAGTTGACCGGCATATTTATGAAGCGACTTAAAGAATCCGATTCGATCCAATCAAGGAAGACGTTCCCAATTCTTTAAGTCGGTTCATAAACATACCGGCGCATATTTATGAACCGACTTAAGGAACTCAATTTGATCCAATCAAGAAGGATGTTTCCAATTCTTTAAGTCACTTCATAAATAGTTCGATGCATATTTATGAAACGACTTTAAGAATCCGATTCGATTCAACCAAGGAGGACGTTCCCAATTCGTCACATTCTTTTCATGTATGTTCACCGATTTGAAAATTATTTGTTTCAAAGGGTATACTTTCCAGGTGGTTTAATTTCAATTTGATTAAGATCTGCCGAGTTGTGTAGATGGAAAATCAACTGTAGCAATTATACTGCGCTTAAATTACCTTAAAGCAAATCGACCCATAATGTTTTATTTTATTTTCTCGTTAAATTGTTTTAATTTAATTAACTTTATTTACTCTGTGGTTTATGTACATATTCATTCGTTAATAAAGTTAATGTTTGGCTAAACGTCAATTACGTTAGCGGAGTACTAAAAGTAAATCAAACAAAAATAAATGCCAGTTAATTGGATTACTTATTTTTTAATTCGACCTTTCCTAAAAATTTGCTCCTCTCCGTAATCTAACAGTATAATTCGTTTCAGAGTTATAAAACCAAGTAAACACTTTCAACATTTTCTGATTCGTAAGAAGTATTCACAAACCTAATCAAAATTCACAATCCTTTTAATCTCTGTTATCCTTGAGCTTAGTAATATTAAATTCATGTTTTTATTGATCACTTTTTCAGTTCAGGGAGCAGATGGCGTAATATATTGTGTATTTTTTAATAAAATATAACTTATATTTTCATTGATAATTTAGCTTTCTAATAATAAAAACACTACCAGATTTCAACACAACCACTCGTATCATAGATTTACTCCTACTAATGCTTGTTAATGCTTGTGAGATTTAATTGAAGAAAATTACATGACATTTTGGAATAGTATCGCATACCATAGTTTAGAACAATAATTAGAAGGATATATAAGGTTTATTTAAGAATATTTAATACTAGCTGACGCGGCAAACGTTTTGCTAAACAAATTACATGCTACTTGAGCGCCGCCGTCCTATCTCTTTCGTCCATCGTGAACAATCAACGTGACAACGTGAGATATATATTAGTTTTATAGTTATAGTTTAAAAAAATGACTTGTACAGCAGGTTGAGTAGATACGCATTCCTGGCAAGTCTAATGGCCGTTTGAGTTTAGTACGATAAGAAATAATATGGCTGTGCTTGTGAAGACCAATAAAAACCTGATCACGAGATTTTGAGGCACTGAAGGAAAGAAAATTAATTTGTGATTAAAATGATACGGTTCATTTTAGCATAAGTTACCAAAATCAGTAGAAGTTTACGATTCTTAAACGAAACGAACAAAATATTAGGAAGTTAATTAAAATCATACCTTGATTTTTTGCAAAACTCTTTTAAATGAAGTATCTACGATAAATTTATCATCAGTATATATTTTCTGCACTTCGCTTGATAAAAGGAAATTGTTACGTTTAGTTTTTTTTATTCACGAATTAGCTAACGCGGCAAACGTTGTATAACAGTATTTCTCTACTATATAATGGATATTATTATACATATAAACTTTCCTCTTGAATTACTCTGTCTATTAAAAAAATCGTATCAAAATCCGTTGCGTGGTTTTAAAGATCTAAGTATACAACCGTACAGACAGCGGAAATCGACTTTGTTTTATACCATGTAGTCAAGATAATAAGGATGCGTTCTGTGTTGCACAGTGGTAATGTCTCATGTATAAATTTACCGGCTACCTTATCCTCGAAACTGGAACATAACAGTGACAAGCAGTGGTACCAAGCCCGTTCCCCAACGTCTTGGTACCACTGCTTGGTACCAAGACGTTGGGGAACTCTACCACTTAGTAAAATATAAGTAAAAAGTTTGATTTTAGAAGAACTTATGTTATTAACAAGTAGCTTTTGTATACCGGATATATCCATAACTGATATATCACTACTTTAAAATTTGAAATCGTTAACGTACCTACAAGAAGATATTTTGTTTACACCTGAACAAGAGAAACTTCACTAAGCTTATATTTTATAAAAGTTTTCTCAGTTGACATCTCTAGAATGTCAACACAGGTTTCACCTACATAGAATGATTGAACAATATAGTCTTCTTTCGACAGGTTACTGCGCAAAGTTCTTAAGATTGCACAGAGAAAGATTGTCTTAATGATCGCAAAATTGATAATATTTTATATGATATAAAAAATAAAAATAAAAGCTTATATTTTATAAAAGTTGATATCTCTAGAATGTCAACACAGGCTTCACCTAGAAAGAATGATTGAACAATATAGTCTTCTTTCGACAGGTTACTGCGCAAAGCTCTTAAGATTGCACAGAGAAAGATTAATTGTCTTAATGATCGCAAAATTGTTAGTGGCACAACGCTGCATGACGAAGCCAACTAATAATGTCATCTTGATGTCTGAACACATGGTTGACCGTAATCATGATTCGACGCATACAAAAGCTAAAGCATCGTTAAGTAAATTCTGTGTTAGCGTACCTAACTATAAGATGGGCGCATGTACAATTCCCGACAGGGACGAACAGTTGTATGATGAGCATAGATGTTTGTATTTCTGAATTTGGGTGTTTATTATGGATGCAACAATATTTATATATGTATTTCTATGTATTAGTATCGTTGACTAACACCCATAACACAACATACAATAATTTGCTTACTTTGGGGTTAGAACCCCTGTATCCCCGAATCATTTATAGTACCTACCTAAGTATGAAGCTGAAGTACTTATTACTGAATAAATGAAAGTATATATGTTAAAATTTTATTACGAAAACAATAACTTAACCTCACAGTATTAAAAATTATTACACATTATATATAAAACTAACGCAATAATACAATATACTGTACATTTATCATTTAATAGCCTAATATTTTCAATCGACTTTCCAAAAGGAGGAGGTTATGAATTCTGTTAAATTATTTTTCTTATTTTTTATGTTTATTCAGAACTCTGTCATTAATGAACCAATTTTGAAGATTATTTTTTATTCGGGAGAATTTACTCCCTGTGTGGTTCCGTTTTAATTTGGTTTGGTAAGATCTGATGCAAAGTTCCGGAGAAACGGGAAATGGGAAGTCGGTAGCTGCGTGAGTCTTTTATTTTACGCTTCATGTAATAGAAATATTAGGCTTATTAGTTATAATAAATTCTAAAATAATGAGTCAATAAATGAGTGTGTACATGTTTTTTACCCTGGCTGCTTATAAAAGGCTCTAGGAAAAAATGTAGTGTAATCATTAAGTGAAATAGATGATTTTTCTTAATTCGAGTTTTTATTTGCACCAAAACCGCCATTAAAATAGTTACCCATAATATTTTATCATGTAATAGTAGTGAAATTATTTTATTGGGCTCTTTGCTGCACAATAAATCTCAAAATAATCGTTGAAAAAACTTATTTCATTCATTGATTAGGCTCATTTTTTTCTAAATCGTTTTATAATCATCCAGTATATATGAATCGATAACTAAAGATATGTACCATAGATTAACCACAAATATTTCTGTTTATATAAAATAGCTACGAATGAGAAATCTTCATTTAAGTTGTAAGAACAAAAGAATACTAAAGTCTTTTAAAACGTTGTATATAACATTCTTTAAAATCAATAAAATAATTACGCTTACATCGATATGCTTACGGAGATAGTAAATATGATATCATTAGACAGTAAAATTTATCGCTAGCCGGATGAACCACAACTTCTGTAACTGACAACCCCTATAAAAGTTTACAGCGATAACCTGAGTCAATAAACATTTAAATAATGTAATACTTTGTTAACTTTCTGTCAAGTTTTGCTTATTCGTAAAGGGAAAAAAAATTAAAAAAATGATTGTCGGTTAAAAATATCTAACATTAAATTTGTTTCACTGATCTAATGTGTTTGAAATAATCTTTATCATACTCGTCGAAATCGGCAACGCTTCGCTGTGGCTGTCTAATATTAACGTTTCGTTGGGACTTCGGAATAAGGTATATAACACTCTCCCGAGCTATGTTATGAAACTAAAACGAAAATATCAAGTCAGTTTATCAGCCAGTTTTTGAGTTTTGAGGATGCAAACATTCGGGTTTTAAATTTTTATTCATAAAAAAGATAAGCTATAATGAGGCAAATTACTGATGCAAAAGATATTTGAGTATGGAAAAGATACATTTTCAAAAGTTATGCGTTTTTGGTTTTGAAAACAATATAAAAATATAAAAATATTCTCTGACTAATTGTGGATAAGTCTAAAAGCCATGTCTTTAGTGTAAATAATAATCTATCGACGAAATGTATAAGTTATCCAACTAGTTTTGCAGTTTCATGAGACAGGTTCTGCCCTAAGTATAATTGCTTCTCCAGGTGTCAGTGTGAGCAATTCTCCATCAATGCGATCACTGAAACAATAATATTAAGTATTATATTAGGTAAGTCTTTTTAGTTATTTATTTGTCCGACAAACTGTTATGTTACTAGAGAATTATTGGACAAAATTTATTTTCATTCTGAATAATGAGTTTTATTCTCAAAACTTTCTGTGTCATCCATCGTTATTTAAAAATAATATAACCTTTGTAATACTAATTATATACTGACAATATAGCCTTCAATAATCAATAGAAAAAAGAAAAACGGTGACAAAACAATAAACTTTTCTTTTTATGACATTTTACCATTCTATTGATTTCATTGACATGTATAATAATGATTGATTTATATTAACATAGTATTGTATACTCTTTGTGTATTAATTACAAATTTTATTCGGGCTTATATTACAAATATTACAAGCGAAGAAAAAAAAGCATGGATCACATGGAGACCAAGTGCCGATGGTGAAAAGTATTCAATTTCATTTGTTAAATCGACTTTTTAGTAGTTTGCCGTGGGTACCTACTACAAAATTCTCAAAATATTTCTATAAACATTTTTAAATGTTGTAAAAAGGAACCAGCGGATTTTGCTAAAAATAACTAAATTCGCGAGATATTTTTTAAATCAACACTGTACAAAAGCTGAAAAAGATTTTAAATATTCAGGTAAGAAAAAATTCCAATTGCTGCAAAAACTGCAGGTGCAATATTTTTTGTAACAACAGATAACAAACAGGCTGCTTTCTCGATGGGAAGAAACAACAATCGCCTATGGACAATAAAAGCGTTAATGATGCGTTGCTGTTTGTAACGACGTGGTAAAGCCACATGCATAATTTTATCGGTTACATTCTAACCATAATACGTAATATTTTTAAAAACCGTATTTTTAATATCATTATTATCTTATATGAAGTTATTGGTAATTTTAGTGACGCATGAAATTTTAACAGTATTTGCTAATATAAATGCTGGCCCTATCGAAACGCGGTTGATGGCATTCGATTGGATTCCACTCAACTTAGACTTCGTGAAAATTTTAACCAAATTGGTCCAGCAGATTTTGAGAAATTTTGAAAAAATACCAAAAAAAATTTTGGCGAAACAGTATTCTTTTAACATAACTTCCAGATTAATGTACCGATTGAGGACAAAAACTAATCAGCTCTATTCCTCAAAAACTACATCTAATGCATTAATTGCATCAAAATCGGTTTGTCCGTTTGGGAGAAATCGTTGACGAAAAAATTAAAAAAAAAGTGTTTTTTTGACATAATTTCGAAACTTTCCAACCAATCATTTTTTGGTATTCTACGATATTTTAATACTAAAAAAATTACGTCAGATGGCATTTTAAGAATCAAAATTTCAAAAGATACAGCTTTTCAGATATTAAAATTACGTCATTTTTAGCAAATTTACTTTATATTTAAAAAAAAAAGTTGTTAATTGTTAAAAAAATGTAGTACCTACGAAATTTAATATGTTAACTCTTAAATGATCCATGGCTACACGTCAGTGACAATTATTGACGTTATTGCGACAGGAATAGGTAAGGTGGTACTGTTGCAGTCAAAACTCTTAACCGGTCAAAAGCACTTTTGACTGGAAAAAATAGTCAAAAGTAGTTTTGGCTGGACAGGTTGGTCAAAAGTAGTTTTGACTGAAATTGCAGTCAAAACTAGTTTTGCCCAAAGGAGCTGGTCAAAAGTACTTTTGACTGTCTGAATCAGTCAGAAGTAGTTTTGACCGATATTTATCAGTCAAAACTCTTAAAAAGTTAAGATAGTACACTAAAATAGCAATAAATCTTTTATAAAACCTGTTATTTTGTTATAAGTACTCAATATTTTAAAAAAAATGAGTCACCAAGAAAAGAATGGGCGTTTTTTACAAAGAATTTTAACTATAGAAGATATGAAAGATAGTCATTTTAATGTGATGAGTAGAGAAAATTTTGAAAAATTTACAATGGAAATGGAAGATGCAAAGTTTATAAAAAGGCCATGGAAAGTGTTTTAGGCAAGTTGGGCAAGCAATAATATAATTGTCTCAACAGTATTTTGTTTTACTTAAGTTCATGAATATCCAAAACTTATGTAATAGCCTTTAATTTTTTTATTCAATTGAGGGCGCTACTTAGCTTGATCGCTTTAGCGATTTGCCTTGATTTACAAACACATTACGTAAATAATTTTAAATTACGAGGTTCTGATTATACTAAAAATCAAAATAATGTTTTGCTTTTAATTTTAATTACAATTAATAATTAAGCAACAATTATTTTATCTATTTTTATGTAATTTGATTATGATATCAATCATATTCTTTCTATTCATTTTAATACTTGTGCTTTGAACTAATGTCTAAATACTAAGACAAACATATCATGCATAATTTTACAAGTTGTGATTACAGAGCTAATTAATATTTCGCTTTATTAAATTGTATAATTTTAACTCAAACAAATAATGTAATAATTCAATTTCGATTAGGCAAATATTTTGACTCCGCTGTTTTTATTGCATTAATTTTATTATATCTTAATAAACGATTGCTTGGTAAATGACGGTATTAATTTTTACATTTAAACCATTAACAATAGTTTTGACCGATGCTTTGGCGGTCAAAAGTGGTTTTGACTAATAATGACAGTCAAAACCACTTTTGACCATTAATTTTCAGTCAAAACTACTATTGACCAATAATTTTCAGTCAAAACTACTTATGGCCAACCTTTCCAGTCAAAACTACTTTTGACTGATTTTTTCAGTCAAAAGTACTTTTGACCGGTTAAGAGTTTTGACTGCAACAGTACCAAGATGCGGGCGAGACGCTGCAGAATTCTACCATCACGTAAGAATGACCCCAAGAAAGTTCAGTCCACGGTTCATGCTTACATAGTTCGCCTTGTATTTATCTTTCCACACCTCTTACAAATACGAGCGTTCGATAACTAACATTTACACATGTTACTTTATTTTTTAACCGACGAAAAAACGGAGGATGTTCTCATTTTTTTCTGATAGACTACCCCTAACTTTTTACAAAGTTGTCCGATTTATATCATTATTTTTTTATTAAAATTAATTTACTCCGAAAGTGGTCCCATTTAATTTTTTAAGCTCAACTATAAGGGTATATAAACAAGGGATGATTGATTGTGTACTCACTGTTTATAGTATAACTTTTTACAGAGGGTCCGATTTTGACAATTCTTCTTTTATTGAATAAAATATATCCCAAATGTTGACTAATATAATTTTTGAAAAAAAAAATCACCCAAAAGAGTACGAAAGAAGATAGTCCAAGATCCCAGAGCTGCCAGACGTCACGTATTTTCTGACGGATGAAATGTGGACGATTAAATAGTGTTAGTACGTACTATGATCGTATGCCTACCTGCTAACTTGGTCAAACGGCCAATTTCCAGGTATCAGGTAATCAAGGTACATAAAAACATTACTTACTTCACGTAAATTCTCATGGCTGATTTTCATATATGTTTTCGAGTGTATAGTTAAAAATAAATTGTCAATACTCCCAGACACTTTCCATCGGCCATATTGCTTGGCAGACGCTTTAAGGGTCTCAAAATAATTAGTTAACTTCACGTAAATTCTGACGCTCCATTTTTATATATGTTCATCCGACAACAATTTTAAAACCTTTGACAAGAAGACAGACCGATTCAAGGGGCCAATCATCCCTTAAACTAAATTTTAATATCTCTGTGAGTGGGAGCGCGAGAGCATTATCTACGCGTATGAGACTGAGTTAGACCGACTGCGCTGTTAAGGCCATGAAAATTACTTGAACAGATATTTTATAATTTTTAGAACTTTTGTTGACAAGTAAATTATGGCAACAAAAATAAGAAAAAAAATTGACCTATAATAAATAATACTAAAGTTAGCCGACATTTTTATTTTTTTTCAATTTATTAATTAGAGCTAAAAAATATTTTAAAAAAAATAACACTTATAGTTTTTCAAATTTTTAACAAATGAAATTTTTTTTTAATAATTTTTTCAATTAAAAAAAATTCTAATAATTTTTAGATGTCGGCTAATTTACTTCATTTTTTTTACTAATTTTTTTAATCAATATAATTTTTAAATAAAATAAAAAATTGGTCAAGTGACAGCTAACTTTATTGTAATTTAAATACCCTCTTGAGGCCAACAGCTAAAGTCACTCCCAAATAAGTATTCAGTGTTCTGCCGTACTCCTTTGAATAATATTGTTCTGTGCTGCCGTGTCTGTTGAGTACAGCTGTGACTATAGTAGCAACGTGTGTAAAAATGTAAAAAAATTGAAATATTCCCTTAATACGTTCACAGGCTTATGACTGACAGCTTTTTGGAATTTTTAATGTATGTATTATAATATGACCTTATTGCTGGCATATTTAGTAGTCGCCCTTCGCAGTGTACTTGTCCCAAATCTCAAAGGATTAGTACATTGTATACGTATTCACGGATTTACACGCGTACGCGTGATACTTTTAAATACTCGATACTCGTAAATACTCGATACGCTTTTGCCTCTTTGACATTACTAAGTTGTAGATGTAATCGGGGACGCGTACGCTTACAGTACTTCTAAATACTCGATACTCGTATATTCTACGACTGAATACTTAGTTTGAAGACTTCTTAGTTGAAACCTAGTATAGAAACCTGATCCCGTAAATACGTCTCATCTCTACTTAACAGCGCAGTTGGTCTCACTCAGTCTCATGCGCGTAGATAATGCTCTCACGCTCCCAATCACAGAGATATTAAAATTTAGTTTAGGGGATGATTGGCCCCTTGGATCGGTCTGTCTTCTTGTCAAAGGTTTTAAAATTGTTGTCGGCTGAACATATATAAAAATGGAGCGTCAGAATATACGTGAAGTTAACTAATTATTTTGAGACCCTTAAAGCGTCTGCCAAGCAATATGGCCGACGGAAAGTGTCTGGGAGTATTGACAATTTATTTTTTACTATACGCTCGAAAACATATATGAAAATTAGCCATGAGAATTTACGTGAAGTAAGTAATGTTTTTATGTACCTTGATTACCTGATACCTGGAAATTGGCCGTTTGACCAAGCTAGCAGGTACGCATACGATCATAGTACATACTAACACTACTCTATCGTCCACATTTCATCCATCAGAAAATACGTGACGTCTGGCGGCCCTGGGATCTTACTCTAAGAGGTTGATTAATTGTTAACTCTGTACGGTGTAACCGTTACATATTGACAACTCATCATTTAACACGACACAAATTATTCATTATTTTAATTACTTAGTATTTATTATAAGACAGGTCGCATACGGCCGTCAAGAGCGCTACGCGTTCTCACTAACCATTACTTATCAAGAATATCATCAGTATTAAATCAATATACTCATCCATGGGCATACCCAGGTTCTGGACCAGGGGGGGCAACTGTAACATTTTACTATGTTTTTACCTTATTATATTTTTATCTACCTACACCAGTAGATAGTAAGTAGAGAGGTAAACAAATTCCAGGGGGGGAAGCTGCCCCTCCCTGCCCCCCCTTCGGTACGCCCATGTACTCATTTATTGATGAGTATATTGATTTATCTATCAATTATTTATCAATCTAATTGTGTACTAGTTAACAAGAACCCGTGTACAGGGTCACTGATTTTTGTAGGTTTATTTTTTGTTAAAAATATGGTATTCGATAGTTACCTTATCACACCAAAATTACTGGACACATTTTAATGAATTTGTTTTACTAATAGTTTATGTCCAGATATACTATCTGCTGATACGAATCATTCGTAACGACCATCAATCAAGAGTCCAATTATAATTTTAAGCCGGCTCTACCAGCTGGCGCTACCAGATACTGAAACTCTTTTCCTTCCAATATGGGTCCATAACGGTGGTCGCATATTTTTCACATTAATATAAAAAAAGGATCTTCACGCCCATATCCCCTAAGAGTTAGGTAGAGGTACAAGTGAAGCCACGATTATTCGAAGATACTTAGTCCCATTATGTGATAGGTGGCAAGTCTATCGCCAACCGGGCACATATCCAAACCCGGGCTACGTCATTTCTACTAGAAAACTGAAAAGAATACATTTTTAAATTGCCCGACTCGGGAATCGAATCCGAGACATCACGTGGTAAACACCGAAACCGCACCATTAGACCACAGAGGCGATTAAATAGGATTTATGTATCAATGAAAAAAACCACGTCACAAGGACATTCTTTAATATTGCTAAACAAATTTCTAGAATTATGACATGTTTTTTGTTTTTCAGTTTTTTGCAGATGAGTATCTTTCTTTTAATCAATTTGTTACTAGCCAACCCCCGCAGCTTTGTCCGCAAACAGATAAACACGTCTTCAATAAATACACTTTTTCATAATCAGAAATTAGAAGTATTTTATTCAATAAAACTTTTCACAAGTTCCTTACAAACTAGAATCAAAATTTTTGAAAAAGAAGATTGCCTACAAACTCCAATCTTCAACAATCTCCAAGCCAAATATTATCGAAATCAGTTCAGTGGTTTACCTGTGAAAGAGTAACAGAGACATGAAAAAAAAAGTATCTTCACGCCCATATCCCCGAAGGGGTAGGCAGAGGTGCAACAAGTGCACCCACGATTAGCCGAAAATACTTGGTCCCACAATGTGATAGGTGGCAAGCCTATTGCCAACCGGGCACTTTCCAATCCCGGGCAACTTTGTGTTTCTCAGAAAAACTAAAAAAAAACACTTTTTTATGTGCCCGACCCGGGAATCGACCTCGGGACCTCATGTGGTAAACGCCAACGCTGGACCACTAGACCACAGAGGCGACAGAGACATGAATTTCCCCATTTATAATATTTGTATGAACTTTTATAAAATACATCAAACTAGTGGTGGGACTCTAGTGACTTTTTTCACTCGAGTCACTCGCCAGTGACAACTAATTCACTCAAGTGCCACTCAAGTAAAGATGATACTCGTGTTTTTTTTTCACTCGAGTCACTCGCCAACCAAAACCGAGTCACTCGAGAGCCACTCGAGTGAAGATGAGACTCGAGTGTCTTTTTTTCACTCTAGTGAAGGACATGATTCGATTTGTTGGAGTAAAGGCGTCATTTCTAATAGTAGGTAAATAGAATACAAAAATAAGTAAAATATTTATAAATGAATCAAATCAAATCTTTGATTTTTGCTATCTTCTTCTATGGCTCATATTTGATATTATATATAATATATTAAAAAAAATATATAAAAATAATAAAATGAAATATTTTACTATATTAGTCGTCGTCCTGCATAGATTTGTACTGAGTTTCTAATGGAAGATACATCGGCTAAACCTGTCAAAACCTGCCATTACTTGAATTTCTCACTCGAGTCGGTATATGCCAATCGAGTGGCCCGAGTCATTCGAGGCACTCGTTAAATCCGTTTTATTATATATTTTACTCGAGTGAGAGTAGAATAAAAGCTACTCGAGTGACTCGAGTGAATTACGACTCGAGTTCTGTCACTAGTGATGTAGATCACACCTGCCTCTAGCACAATGAAATGGAAAAAAATCGAATAATTACCCTTTTCTTCTACCCCTTTGCTCGAGTGACTTCCCTTTTACTCGAGTGACTCTAGTGAATTACGACTCGAGTTGTGTCAGTAGTGATGTAGATCAAACCTGCCTCTAGCACAATGAAATCGAAAAAAATCGAATAATTACCCTTTTACTCTGGAAGAATGTATGCTTGAAGTGTAGACAGTGGCAGGTAACTTCAGATGCGCCACTCGGTTTAATCGAATAGTGTCTGCCTCTTCGCCCAGATTGAATATTAGGACTATAGTATCATATGTGCGCAGAAATCTGGTCAGATATAATGTGTTGTCTGATAACGCCCTTATATCATATTGTCCGTGTGTCAACGTCTTTTCTTTACGTAAGGCCGTCAGGTCTAAATACACCTGAAAAAAGCAGCGAAATCACTATGTCGATGAAAAAAAGCACATTTAGAAAAGTTCTAGCTTGGTTACCGTTTGGTAAGTAAGGTAATTAAATTAGTAGAAATTGAAGTAAGGAATTTAGGTTTACCTATTTCTATAAATAGGAGTTTAATTACATTACTAAACTATAATTCAAATAGGTTTTGTCAAGTTCTGTAAAATACAACCATAAGTCATACCCTTGGCTGTTCAGATCAGATCACGATCATCAATGTTCCAGTTCGAAGGATAACCCTCAGCCGGTAAACTTATATAATATGCCCGTATATCAATGCAACCAAGGTAAAAACGCATACTTTGAACATTTACGCACTTACAGCCGATTTTCGAAACGCAAATTAATTTTAACAAGCAGTTAATCTGTGTTTAACAGATCGCCTCTGTGATCTAGTGGTCCAGCGTTGGCGTTGACTACATGAGGTCCCGGGTTCGTATTTAAAAATAAAGTGTTTATTCAGTTTTCTGATAAACACAAAAGTTACCCGGGATTAGAAAATGCCCGGTTGGCGATAGGCTGGCTGGCACATTTGTGGGACTAAGTATCTTCGGCTAAAAGTGGGTGCACTTGTACCTCTGCCTACTCTTTCGGGGATACGGGTGTGAAGATACTTTTGAACAGATCATTTCCTTGTAAAAATGATGTTAATTGTTAAATTAATTTGTGTTTCGGAAACCGGCCGTTAATTTAGTTCACCGATCCAAATTCGAGCAGAAGAAATCTAAAAACTCAACTAAAATCGGAATAAATTTTTCCCAATACTTCCGGCCCATGAAAATATGAATGTACAAAAAATTAAGTAATATATATGTACGCAATTCAATTTATATGCAGGGCAATAACATAGCGGTTACATCATTCATTCTATATCCTTTGAATTGACATCAACTTTTGGATCTGTTATTGTATGTTTACAACATTACAATTGTTATCTAATTATGATAATTTCGGTCCCTCAATATTTTTCATTCAACCTGATTCACGAATGACGGAAAATCGGGTGACGTAACTCAGATGCAGTGGTTATTCATTCATACAATTATTTCTACTACTTTTTAGAATATAATTTCACGGATTCGGACATGTGACGTCACCTCTTAAGATTAACAACTCTTATATTAACCTATTCTAATTAACTTATTGAGATATTTAAAATAATAATAACCTATAATGTAATTAAAGTAATTAAGTTTAATGTTTTGTTTGTGTGAAGAGAATAATGAGTGTGGAGAAAGCGTGACAAGTCTGTAAGAATCGTGATGCACACGGTTTTCTCTGCCTATCCAGTAAGGTATGTGGTGTGAAGATATACATAAGTTAAAATTATTTATTCTAATGATGATCTACAACAATTGCTTTTTTTTGTTTTTAAACTACCTATTATTATTTATCAGAAAATTAAAAAATAAAACTTACTTTATAATGGCTGCGAGCATCTTCTTTTTGTTTCGCAAGATTGATTTCTTGGTAGTCCTCTGCTATCGGAAGCCAAGTTCTGTCTCCCGTTGAAAAACCTGCATTGGTGGAATTATTCCAGTGATACGGAGTCCTGGCAGGATCTCGGGAATACAAATGGTATGTATCTGGATCTCCTCGATTACACGCTTCAACGTCTACTGTGTCTTCCCAACTAACATATCCATCTCTCATACCTATCTCTTCTCCTTGGTACGTCACTGACACACCTGGTAATAACTTGTTAAGGGAGTTTAATCCATCAATCATTGACACTCGGAACCGGGTTGGCATTCTGTTATTGTCGTGGTTGCCAAACTGAAAATGAAAAATAAAATAATTAAAAAATCTTGATAATATAGTTAGCTAATTTTTTTACAATTAAGCTACATCAGTCAGCATGGTATCTCTTTTGTCGTCGCCATATTTTGATGGAAAAAGGCAATAATGTGCTAATTAGTGTAGTTAATTAGGCATATGCCGTTTCCAATTAGATTAGTTAGAATTATATTCGTCGAATCTGTGGTTTAGTGGTCCGGTCTCGATGTTGACTACATGAGGTCTCGGTTTCGATTCCCAGTTAAGGCAAATCAAAAATATGTTTTTTCAGTATCCTGATAAAACAACGTTGGCCAGGATTAAATGCCTGGTTGGCGATAGGCTTGTCACCTATTATATTATCGACTTCTCCGTTGGTCGAGTGGTTAGCGACCCTGACTACGCAATCGACGGGGCTCGGGTTCGATTCCCGACGGGTATAAGCATTTGTGTGCATAAATGTTTGTATTTCTGGGTTTGGGTGTTTATTATATGGGTAATAGTATTTATATATGTATTTCTATGTATCAGTATCGTTGATTAACACCCATAATACAAGCAAAAAAAATAATTTGATGTTAATACATTTATCCTTTATTTTTTCCAACATTTATCCATTGTTGTTAATAATGACCTCATTATCCTACAATAACAGGCGCATAAATCACACAGGTGCGTCACGCCTATCCTTACTTATCGTTAAGCGCAATTGCTAACATAAGTTTAAAACGTTCCACAATCGCCCCGTTGGTCGAGAGGTTAGCGGCCGTGACTACGCAATCGACGGGGCTCGGGTTCGATCCCGACGGGGACAAGCATTTTGTATGATGAGCATAAATGTTTGTATTTCCGGGTTTGGGTGTTCATTAAATATTCCAATATTTATATATGTATTTTTATGTATTAGTATTGTTAACTAACACTCATAACACAAGTAAATTATTTGCTTACTTTGGGGTTAGATAAGTAAGTAATTTGTCCAGTCAATATTATTTTATTATATTATTATGGGACTAAGTATTTTCGACTAATCGTAGGTACATTAGATGGACGTCTGCCTACTAGGCATGGAAATTATTGTTAAATTAGTTTAACTGTTATGTTGTTAAAGTTAATTAATATTTAACAGTTATTTATTTATGTTATATTATATCAGTAGCCTATATATATAGTAAGTATTTGAAGCAGTAAAAACACGAAACTACCAAAACAGGTCCTCTAGAATAATTTTAATAACTTTTAACAGTTATTATTATCAGGGCCTCTCGAAATATTTTTAATAACATCATTATCCTAAATCGGGTTAGCGAGCAAAAAAAACGCTCTTTCAAACATTTTTAATAACATTATTGTCATATGTCAAGTTATTGGTAATTTTAATGATGCATAAAAATTATTTTTAACAGTATTTGCTAATATAAAAAACAGTGGTTAATTGTTAAAAAAAATTAGTACGAAATTTAATATGTTAACTGTTAAATGATCCATGCCTACTGCCTACCCCTTCGGGGACACGCGCGTAAAGAAGAAAAGAAAGAAAAAATAACATATTCTACCATGATATGTTTTTTTTATGTCATAAGATAGCAAACAAGATGGGTCTCCTGATGGAAAGAGCCAATCATCGCCTATAGACACCAAAGGTGTTAATGGTGCGTTGCTATCTTGTGGCGAGGTCAAATGCCACATGGATACGTTTACCGGCTACCTTACCCTCCAAACCGGAACACGACAGTGACAAGCACTGACGCTATTGCGGCAGGAATATGTTGTTCAAATATTTAAAAATTATTATATTATCTATGAAAAAACCTTAACTAGTTATATGTATGTATAGCTAGCGATCAGTACAATCGACGTAATCGATCATATAGCAAAGAAGAATTTCGCCGCCTCGAGCCTGTCGACACTAGCTCAGCGGAAGAGCGTCCCGGCTTAAGGGAAATGGTCGCAGGTTCAAATCCCGCGTGTCGATGTTTTTCTTTGCTGTTTTTAAGGTTTTTCCATATTCCCAAGCACGGGGTGAGTGCTATAACACAAAAATAATTATCTATGAAATTTAACATTTTCTTAAATAAATAAATATTTTTAAATAGTCACAGGACAAATTACACTGACTGATCTAACCCCAAAGTAAGCAAATTATTTGCTTGTGTTATGGGTGTTAGTCAACGATACTTATACATAGAAATACATATATAAATACTACATTATATTTACTAAACACCCAAACCCGGAAATACAAACATTTTATGCTTATCACATAAAATTGCTTGTCCCCGCCGAGGATCGAACCCGAGCCCTGTCGATTGCATAGTCAGGGTCGCTTACCACTCGACCAACTACCAGCAGCAGAACTACTATCGCAGCAGAAATAGGTAAGGTGGTGGTACGAAATATCAAGGTGAGGCGATTTCTACCACACGATGACAGTGGGATGTACAGCCAATCGGTCGCCTTTGCGGTTGTCTGGCAGAACTGCAGTGAGTCAATTCTTCAAAAAGCCCGAACCAACACGGGCGAAGATTTAATTCACAAAAACGCACCATTAACATCTTTGGTATTTATAGGCGATGGTTGTCTCTTTCCATCTTATGGATGGTTGTCTGCTTGTTTGCTGTAAAACGACATGAAGAACGGTGCGATATACTTATATTTATTAATGTGGTGTGAAGAAGAAAAATAATTTGAAATTTTACGGTATCTACCGTTCATACATGGTGTGGATACTGGATATAGTGTTTATGATGAATATTTTTGTTTTAAAAAGCGTAACAGACTATTGTTTCGTATAATGAAGGATGAAAACACATTTCTACATTAAGTAGAAATCTATTTTAAGTGCGACGGTAACGAATGACTTAAGAACAAACGTACATCGCGGTCAGATTAACTTGACCCATGCCGTCGATGACGTCATTTGGCGCAAAACGTAACAATAATGTCCAAAAACAATATAACAGAAACAGAAAACTAACCAAATTATCTATGCGCGTATCGGTAACAAAAATGCTGATCATGGCCATACTGACACTTTTATTTAGAAGCCCCGCCTTATATTCCAGAGATGCGTCAAGTTAATGTGACCGCGTCGTATTTTTTTTGTAATCGTATTATTTTTGGTGTACCTAGTCGTCATATAGTAGGTTAACAATCTAGGGGATGGTTCTCCTGAATATAATTGTATGTTTTTATATCATAAGATAACATACAAGCAGATGGCTGTCCTGATAGATACCAAATATATTAATGGTGCGTTGCTATCCGTGTGACAGAATGGCAGTGCCACATGCATAAGTCTACCGGCTACCTTACCCTCCATATTTGAACACGACAGTAACAAGCATGTACGCTGTTGCAGCTGGATAAGGTAGGCGGTGGTACAAAACACCCGGGTGAAATGTTGCGAAAACTACCACCTAGTAGTCGTGGTAGTGACATGTATTGTAATAGGTCGCCTTTTCCGACTTGCCTGGCAGAACTGCAGGTGGTCTATTTTTCAAAGGGCCCGTACCAACACGAGGTAGGTTAGGTTCCTATCCTATGATATGAAATTAAAGTCTTATTTTTAATAATATTGTTTATTGGAACGAAGTTCCTTACGGCAGGCTTGGAGGGGATAGGGATTTTGCTGCGCGACCGAACTGAAAAAAATGTGATAGTAAAGCCGTAAGAAAAATGCGTGGAATAAAAGTGTTAAATGAGACGTGCGCAGGCGCGACAGTCGCGTACACAAGCGAGTAGTGCCGTTTAGCCGAAGGAAGTTCGTTCCTACCTGGTGTCCCGCGACACCACATCATTTTTTGTTACTTAAGATTCCTTTTTAATTTTAAAAACACAAGTGCTGTTTAGAAAAATGTTAAACGTAAGTAACTTCTAGCCAATTAGGTAGCTTTAGTAATACATATTAATTATTATAGTATTAAAGTCATAAAAGATTTAAATATCTGTCGACAGTGGTGTACCTCCCCGCTTTTATTAATTATTAGCCCTATAGAACGGACGTTTTATACACTACATTATGCTAAAATAAATTAAATTTTCGATGTCGAGAAGAAATTTTTAAGTAGTAATGTATTTATTTTTATATAAATATATCTTCAGTTAGAATTAAATAAGATCTAAATTGTGTACCATGTCTACTGTATTATTCTGACAATAAAAGTTATTATTATTATTAACTTTATTTACATTTTTCCTCTTATTTTACATACATTTATAATTATAATATTAAAAAAATACAATATTATAAAAATAAATATATAAAAATAGGTTTCCCGCCGACGGGAGCCTTGCAGCTAAGCCGCCGGTGGCCAGGGCGACAGAGAAAGAAACCTCCTCACAATACGTGCCGTTCCTAAAACTGCCGCCTTCGGTATCTGGCTCTTGATCCAGAATTGTAGGGAGAGTTTTCGTAGGTGTTGGTCGAGAGTCTTCGCTACTAAACCGTTTACAGAAACAACTATCGGGACAATTATTGTTGACTCCACACCCCACATGTCGGTAATCTCGGGAGCTAAGTCCAAATACTTAGATAGTTTTTCTTTTTCTGCTTTCACGAGGTTATCGTCATGCGGGAATGTGATATCAACAATAAATGCCCGGCGCTCCATTTGATCTACTATTATTATTATTATTATAAAGTACTTACCTGCCAGTTAGCGGTAGCTCCATAAGGCATGTATGTTAGCCATTTGAGGATTGTGTACACGAAATCTCTGGCATTGGATTTGGCGGAGACGTCGGTGATGAAATCGAAGTTGAATGGGAAATGTGCTCCTGTCGCCCCCTGCTCGTTGCCGTAGTACAGCATCGTCATTGTAATGTTGGCGTAGCCTTCCGAAAATAGTACTCTAAAAGAATATACCGCCTACTCAATCTCATCCTCAATAGTTAATCTTCATTCTCTCCCCGTGTTGGTCCCGGACTCCTTTGAAGAATAGGCCAACTGCCGTTCAGATGTGCGTCACTATCATCGTGACTACTAGGTGGTAGAATTCTGCATCGGCTCGACCGGGTCTGGCACCACAGCCTTACCTATTCCTGTCGAAATAGCGTCAGTGCTAGTCACTGTCGTGTTCCGGTTTGCAGGGCAAGGTAGTCGGTAAACTTATGCATGTGGCATTAGACCTCGCCACAAGATAGCAATGCACCATTAACATCTTTGGTGTCCATAGGCGATGGTTGACTCTTTCCATCAGGAGACTTATCAGCTTGTTTGCTATCTTATAATATAAAAAAAAAAACATTTATGAAAGGATCGCGAATGCAAGCGAACGCCACTGTCACCGTGGTTACTCGGTGGAAGGGTTCTAAAATATTTCGCCTAGGTACGGAATCATTTAACAAATGTGAACTTATTCTTTTAATGCCGGATATTACACTATAAATACTATTTATATTTTACGGACGAACATATCACCGTGTCGCTATAATCGTGGTTACTAGCTGACCGTAGAGTTCCGCATCATCTCATCCGGGTATATGGTACCTTCGTCTTACCATAGAATACTGGAGACTAACAGAAGTTATTGTTACATACAAGTAATATTCGAGCATAGCACACATAGACACGTTTTACGGACGCGATATCTCGGAGTGGTGCGGAACAAACTGTCCAGAGCCGTTCCGAGATATTACGTCCGTCTGTGTGCGTTGCTCGAATATTACTTATACGTAGATTGACTTCTGTTAGTCTTCAGTATTCTGGTATTACCTATTCCTGCCGCAATAGCGATAATGCTTGTCACTGTAGGTTCGGTTTGGAGGGTAAGGTAGCCGGTGTACTTATGTATTTGACATCACTATCCCACCACGAGGATAGCACGCACCTTTCACATATTTGGTGTGTATGGGCGTTGGTTTTCTCTTTACATCGGAAAATGCATGTGTTTGTTTTCTTCCTTATAATATAAAAAATTGGCCAAGTGCGAGTCGGAGCGCACGAAGGGTTCCGTACCATCATAGCCAAAAAAATACGAAAAAACACGTTTATTGCATGGGGATTATAAAAATGAAACAAACATATTAACCCCCTCTTAATATTTTTATTTTTTATTTTTAGTATTTATTAAAGCGCCATCGAAAATATATAATTTGTGAAAATTTCAGCTTTCTAGCTATCACGGTACGATATGATAAAGATATTATGAGATACAGCCTGGTGACAGACAGACGGACAGACAGATAGCGGAGGCTTGGTAATAGGATTCCATTTTACCTTTTAGGTACGGAATCCTAAAAACTGTTGTTTAGAACTAACCGACCTCGGAGGGAACTTTAAACTATTTATTCCAAATATCTAAGTAGTGTGCCTACTCTCTGGGGCTCTGGTTCGATTCTCCACAAGGTCAGGCATGTGTGTGACGAGCATAATTTTATTTATTTATATTTCTGGGTTTGAGCGTTTATTAAATACGGGGGCGTTTGACCACCTCGTTGGTCGAGTGGTTAGCGCCCCTGACAACGCAATGGACGGGACTCGGGTTCGATCCCCGACGGGGACAAGCATTTGTGTGATGAGCATAAATGTTTGTATTTCCGGGTTTGGGTGTTTATTAAATATATTCCAGTATTTATATATGTATTTCTATGTATTAGTATCGTTGACTAACACCCATAGCACAAGCAAACAATTTGCTTACTTTGGGGTTAGATCAGTAGTTGTAATTTGTCCTGTGAAAATTTATTATTATTATTAATTTATTATATAACTAAGTATATATTATTACGTACGGTTGTTCATCACACACATGTTTTTCCCTCTCGGGGTTCGACCCTAGGCTCCATCGATTGCGTAGTCAGGATCGCCAACTACTCGACCAACGGGGTGTTGTAGTACAAATACATACCTCGTGTCTCCTTGATTATCTTCAAGATATTTATCAACAAATTCCCTCCATTCATAAACAACATCGTAAAGCTCGATCAGATCTTTAGTGTAGAGAGGAATTGTGTATCCCAGTTGATGAGACTCAAACTGCGACAACCCACTCAGCGGATCATCAGGATACCTTCCTTCATGATCAGCAGGATCTGCTTCCATGAGGTACGGGAGAGCGTCTACCCTGAACCCGTCGACACCTTTGTCTAACCAAAATTTCATAATGTTAAACATTTCTTCCTGTACTGCTCGGTTCCTGAAGTTGAAGTCCGCTTGCTCTATGGCGAACTGGTGGAGATAGAACTGCTGACGCTCTTCCCTCCATTCCCAGGCTGATCCACCGAATTGACTCACCTGGAAAATTTTGTATCTTCTTAAATGTTCATTGTTACTGTTACTGAGAATAACTCGCGATTCCGTTCAAGTTGTATTCATATATATTATAGTATTTGTATTTCAATCTTAGGCCACATCTCAGCTTACCATCAGGCGAGATTGCGGTCAAGCGCTTCCCTATCGATAATAAAAAAGTGGTAATACTTCCTTTTGCTCAGTCGGTCATGACATCTCTAAAAGATACTTCGATCGTGCCATCTCGCATCCGAACCCACTGGTGAAAGCCGCGGCTTACTACATCCCAGACCCTAATCCCGATCCCAAATTACGTAGGCCACGCCACGTTCTTACCGATCCCGATGACCCGATAACTCTGGCCAACGGTTTAAACGATAACACTACACACCTACATTCGCGACACCATCGCCGCCAACGGCGACGAGGACCCCTGTTTCGCCCTTCGGTGAACCGAGCTCAAGGGCAAGGTTCGGCGGACGGACAAAACAATGCCACTAGCCCTCTCATCGCAAATCACGACCCCACCCTAAGCCGAGGTTCGGTCTCACAGGAGACACCCTTAGGGCGGAGGGCGTACAGCCCTACACTTTTAAATTCTGGCTGAGCACTCTGCTCGCCCCCGCGACCGGTGAAGCTGTAACAGCCCATAAGGCTAGCAGTAATTGAGCCATTCCGAAAAAAAAAATAGTTCTCTTGACCGGCAAAAGTTGCTTTGCATACAAATTATTGTATTACAAAATAGGGCTTGATGGTAGAACAGTGGTAATTTAGGTTAATATGTATTTTAATGCCACATTATATTATAAAAAAATAAAAAAATAAAATGTCCAAAAAATTAAAAAATGATGTGGTGTCGCGGGACACCAGGTAGGAACGAACTTCCTTCGGCTAAACGGCACTACTCGCTTGTGTACGCGACTGTCGCGCATGCGCACGTCTCATTTAACGCTTTTATTCCACGAAAAAAATGTGATAGTAAAACCGTAAGAAAAATTCTTACGGTTTTACTATCACATTTTTTTCAGTTCGGTCGCGCAGCAAAATCCCTATCCCCTCCAAGCCTGCCGTAAGGAACTTCGTTCCAAAAAAAAATTAAAGGGAAGGATCTAAATATGAAATTTCATAAAAATCGTTCAAGTCGTTTCGGAGCAGTATGGTAACGAATATTGTGACAAGAGAATTTTATATATAAGATTAATAATGCGAAAGTTTGGATGTATGAAGGTTTGTAACTCCAATCACTCAAAAGCTTGAAAAAAAAAATTTCGCACACAGGTAGATTCGCACAAAAACTCATTCGGCAGTAGGTTGTAGGTCGCAGTTAGCAGTAAATATTTTTTTGTATTTGTGTTTATTTGTTACTAACATATTTATTTATTTAATATTTTATTGTACACAACAGTAAATAATAAAAAAATTACAAACGAAAGAAAAATCGTACTAAAGGTTGACTTATTTGTACAGTATAAATATTTCTTCCAGCCTACCCAGTTAATGAAGCTATTAAGTTCAAACAGCAATATAATATAAAATAATAATAAAACCGTAGGAAAGTCAATGTATGTCCGGGGTAAACTCAAAAAGTACTGTATGGATTTACTTAAAATTTTGCATGAATATTACTAACAGGTCGGGTCAACATATAGGCTACATATTATCACGCTATCACCGACGGGGAAGGAGCTGTGCGGAGCAAACGAAGTCCGCGCGAACGAAGTCGCGGGCAACAGCTAGTATAATATAAAATAAAATATTTTCTCTTAATAATATTAGAATCTCGCCTCTGTGGTCTAGTGGTCCAGCGTTGGCGTTGAACACATGAGGTCTCGGGTTCGATTCCCAGGTCGGGCACATAAAAAAAGTATTTTTTCAGTTTTCTGAGAAACACAAAGTTGCCCGGGATTGAAAAGTGCCCGGTTGGCGATAGGCTTGCCACCTATCACATTGTGGGACCAAGTATCTTCGGCTAATCGTGGGTGCACTTGTTGTACCTCTGCCTATCCCTTCGGGGATATGGGCGTGAAGATACTTTTTTTTTAATATTAGAATATATGATCGCTCTTCGGCCGAAGTGCAAGCGTCGCAGTATTAATATTTAATTTAATTATCGTACTTTTTTTTCATAAGATAGCAAAGAAGGCAGGTAGGTAGTAAAAGGCCACCGATTTTTTATACGTGTCACTGCCACTGTGACTCCACAACATCTCGCCCGGGTATTTGGTACCACCCTAGCTATTCCTGCTGCAATAGAGTCAATGCTTATCACCGTCGTGTTTCGATGTGGAGAGTAAGGTAGCCGGTAGACTTATGCATGTGGCATACTGCCACACGGGTGACAACGCACCATTAACATCTTTGGTATCTGCAGGCGAAGTTTGATCTTTCCATCAGGAGTGCCATCTGTTTGTATGCTATCTAATTATATAAAAAACGACGGCTCTTATGGATCTCTTGATGGAAAGAGATAACCATCTCCTATAGACACCATAGATGTTGAGGGTGCGTTTCTATCCACGTAGCAGAATGGTAATGTCGCATGAGTAAATTTACCGGCTGTTTTACCTCCAAACACGACATTGACAAGCACTGACGTGCTATTGCAAACTCTGATGCGTAGTGAAGCTGATCGACTTGAGTTTCGGTTCACCAGTGGCGGCGCAAGATCATAAATTTATGTGGGCAAGATACATTTTGCGAGGCCCTCTACTCGGTATGCTAGTTCGGGGAATATCCTATTTTAGCCAGACGCGGCGGCGACACGCGGGGTTTCCTCGCGAGCGATAGCGACGTAAGCACTTTTTTCGGCACGTTCGTGGCTTTTGAGTAATACATAAATCTCCGTGATGCGAGGCCCCTCGAACCGCGAGGCCGTGAGCTGTGGCCCACGTCGCCCACGCCTTACGCCGCCTCTGCGTTTCACCCTGTGTTGTTCACAAGGGAATTGTGTAAATATTTATTTATTTTGATAAAAATGTACGTACTGCTAATTACGTACCCAATTGGAAGGTGGAAGTCTATTGCTGGCGTTATTGGGGTCAGGGTATCCGTCGGCCCATACGAAGAAGTCATCGTAGCCGTCTCTTCTCGCTACTGAGTCTTCAAAATACTTTGATTCTGTACTTGCATGATTAGGCACGAAATCCAAAAGTACTCTCAGACCTAAAATCATTTAAATCTATACATACATACCTTCATGCCAGATCTCTTACGGGGAAGAACGGGGTCACGATTCTTGCAAATTTCTCTTGTTTCCTTCACATTCATTAAAATTATTTCTACACTAGCTGTTGCCCGCGACTTCGTTCGCGCGGACTTCGCTTACTCTGCACAGCTCCTCCCCCGTAGGTGATAGCGTTATAATATGTAGCCTATATGTTGACCCGACCTGTTAGTAATATTCATGCAAAATTGGAAGTAAATCTATGCAGTACTTTTTGAGTTTACCCCGGACATACATTGACTTTCCTACGATTTTATTATATGTATAGATTAGTACCTCAAGTAGGTATACTTTGTCCATTTTATTAATGGTTTTTTGACAGCTCGAAATTCTGTATGATTCAAATGTATTCAATAACATGTTACACCTTATTTAGATAATAATAGCTTTAATTTCTACCGACTATTGGTATTCATTCGATTTAATGTTCATGAAGTACATTATTATTTACGAAACGTGTATACGAAACGCGAGCTGTCAAAAAACCATAAAATGGCCAAAGTATAAAAACCTTATGCTCTTTTTTCTAGCAATTATTGAACAGTGAAGTATGGGTCTCAGTTAAAATTTTATCTTGCCGAGGACTACAGAAAATTAATATTTTTAAATAATATGCATTAATAACATTAAACTAATAAAACTAAACATTTTAGTCTGTGTAATGTCTTTCTGTTTTGCAATTTGTGACGGGTCTTTTGGTTGTATATATTATAATGTAAATATAAATATTCTCGGGACAAATTACACTTACTGATCTAACCCCAAAGTAAGCAAATAATTTACTTGTGTTATGGATGTTAGTTAACAATACTAATACATAAAAATACATATATAAATATTGGAATATTTAATAAACACCCAAACCCGGAAATACAAACATTTATGCTCATCACACAAATGCTTGTCCCCGTCGGGATCGAACCCGAGCCCCTTCGATTGCGTAGTTACGGCCGCTAACCTCTCGACCAACGGGGCGGTATATTGAAATGATTGTACAAAATTTTAAACTTGTGTTAGCAACTGCGCTTACCGATAAGTACTAGCCGGCTAGGCGTGACGCACCTGTGTGATTTATGCGCCTGTTATTGTAGGATAATGACGTCATTATTAACAACAATGGATAAATGTAAGGATAGTTTAAATAGATAGGGATAAGATGTTATCGATTCATTGTAATTCTATCGCTGCTTGAAGGCGTTACTCTGCCCAAAAATTATACTTTGCATACAAAAGTGGTTTGTGTTGTAGTCGGCCATACTGCTTCTCGGTTTTACTTATAGATATTCGTGGATTGTGGATAACGTTTCGTTTATATTGTAGGTACCTTGGCCAAAACGTCGATCTTTACAAATATGTTTTAATTGTCTGAATGTATACGCGTTTTTGACTAGCTATTAGACCCCGATTACACTTTGATTGTTGCGATTGTGAGTGTTTAATGCAGGTGCTTGATATTAAGCAAAAAATTGTGAAGACAGTGCGAGTGCGAGTATTCACTTTTACTACGCCGATTACTAATCACTCGCACTAATCAACGGCTGTCTTCACGTATTTTTTGCTTAATACTAAGCACCTGCATTAGGTAAACACACACAATCGCACTATTCAAAAAGTAATCAGGGCCTTACACTAAACTTGCTAAACATTTCTAAGGGACTAAATGCATTTAAGCATTTTTGTGCAAGCCGCACTTAATCTTTACGGATTAATTTATATAACAAGCGCGTTTCAACATAATGATTTAAATGATGCGGTTTGGAATGATGTTTATCATTACGAAATTATATCATTGATATTGATAACGATTTGTGTATTAATGATATCGTAATCTAATGATAACATGTATTAAAATGATTTTAACAGGTGATAAAATACTTCTGTGGATGGAAAAACTAGATAGATATCTTATCTTAAACTACTCCAAGCCTAGCAAGGTCTCCATCGGCGAATTGCTAATTCTTTTATCAGTATTTAAATATGATAGTGTTTACGTGATTATCTCTACGTTTTTGGCCTATATTTACTAACTTTTAAAATAGAGAGTCATAAATACGTTTCTGTGCGGGCTAAGCAGATTAACATTAGGCCCCGTTTTCAGCGTCTATTCGCTTTTATCACGTTGATTATTAATCACTCGCACTAAAACCCCGTTTTCACTTTGATTAGTGCAAGTGTGAGTGTTTAATGCAGGTGTTTAGTATTAAGCCAAAAATATCTGAAGATAGCCGTGGATCAGTGCGAGTGATTCGTAATCAGCGTAGTAAAAGTGAATAGATGCTGATTACTTATCACTCACACTGATCAATGGCTGTCTTCACGTATTTTTATCTTAATACTAAGCACCTGCATTAAACACTCGCACTCGCACTAATCGAAGTGAAAACGGGGCTTTAACCGGCTTGCCGGTTGACAAGATTCCGCGGTTGCTGAATATCGCTTATTCGTTGCGACAAGCAGAATTAACATCTTTACTCGTTCTTAATTTTTATAGTGCCAAAAACTGAGACAGCTCTCGATTTGTAATATCAACAAGCTGTGCCCACGACTTTGTCCACGTGGGTTTTTTTTTAAAGTAGCCTAAGTTACTCCTTATTACATCAGCTGTCACCAGTGAAGTCCCATCTACCAGTGGAAGTCCCGTCATAATCGATCCAGTCGTTCCAGAGATTAGCCGTAATAAACAGACAGATAGACAGACAGACAGACAGCCAGACAAAAATCGTAAAAAGTCTTATTTTTGTATATGTATCGTGTATACATCCATATGTATTTAGTTAAAACAGGTTATTTTAATATTTCAAACAGACACTCCAATTTTATGTATTTGTATAGATAAACATGTGTTGGAAGAGACATAGGAGGTGAAAGATTGTATGAAATTTTTATATTGATGACCTGTTCTCAACACGCGGCCGAGGCTGCGTTACAGACCACATGAATACTAATAGACACGGCACACGTCACAGACCACATGAATACTAATAGACACGGCATTGGGACGGAAACGTGTCGCCGCGCATATGTGCAAACGCTCCTATCACTATCAAAATTGTCATATATTTGTAGATATACTATGTTTGGAAATAAACCATGTTGTGCTAATTTATCATAGCGAATGAGATGACAAGGTTTAAAAATTACCCTTGAAGTGATTTTATTTCATTGGTAAGTAGTATAACTCTGTATTTCGGTATATAATTGCAAAATACACTGACAAACTAAAAAATTGTCTTGAAAGGCGTATCCATTTAATCCGTGGCCATTACATACTCTCCAAGGCTTTGAAGTTTTGTTACTTTAGACTCTAAGCAGTTACGGCATTTTTTGGACCAAAAACAAAAACTACATTTTTAGATGACTCCAGAGTCGAAGCCGGGACCCTATAATATATCAGAATGACCACTAAACGAATGACACAGTTTTTAAATAAATGCTATGAGTTTTTTTTATTGCAACGTTTTGAAGCAGTGTTCCTATATCTGAAGCCTTAGGGTGTTTAACTTTTAAGTCCATAGCGGAAATTATTGTAACAGGAAACGTTTAGTTTAATCACTAGGTAGGTATTCGAGAGAAAAGTGCTTTTGAATTTGACTTACAATTAAAATTTAATTTCTTAATTGTTTCAAAGCGTCTTACTGACCTAAGCCAAGCAACTTCGTTATGAAGAGAATAATAATTCAAAGAATGATTGAATATTTGAATTAGCAATAATGAATACATATAATAAAAGAGTAGAAAAGTGATTTCGCGGCATGAATTGCTTAAAATAGTATGTAATAATTATGAGGACTAGTAATATTTATCTTTGAAGGATTTTCGTGAATTTCAGCATTAAAAAAGTGTTTGTGATATAATTTACATTTCCGAAAAATTTATATGTAAAGGATCTTATAAAATTTCAGATTATTTAGAAGTCAAAAAAGCCGGGGATTAATTGCTCCCCTACCGATCTCATATATATTTTTTGTAATAGTGTAAAAAATAGATGATATGAAAAAAAGACAAAAATCTTAATACAAAAAATGAAACTTGCAATTATAAAAATAATTTTGTAATATGAAATCCTTCTTGTAAATTAGTCATAAGTACATAAAATAGGGGAAAAAAAGACCAGCCCGCTGAGTTTCTTCCGCCGGATCTTCTCAGTGTGTGGCCGCGCTTCCGATCCGTTAGTAGTTTTAAAAAAATATGTTTACGTGTCAAAATAACTTGTATAAAGTTTTTTTTAATAAAGTATTTCTGATGTCTGATTTCAAATTTCAGAAGAAATTAATAATGTAATTAAATTAATACCGGAAGCAGCTAACATCATGTGTTGCGTTTGGGGCCAAATTTGTATGCACCCTGATTATTCTCCTTTGTAACAGTTAAAATTTACCTTGCGAAAGACTGCAGAAGCATTTATATGCATTAAAAATATACATTAAATTAACAGGCATTAAATAAACCTTACACACACTACATTCATGGTGACATAAATGATAATATACGACAAATGTTGTCCGCCGTGTTGGTCCCGGGCTCCTTTGAAGAATAGACCACCTGCCGTTCTTACAGGCAGGTCGTAAAAGGTGACTGATTGGCTATGCGAGTCACTAACATCGTGGCTACTAGGTGGTAGAGTTCTGCATTCTCTTGCCCGGGTCTGGTACCACCGCCTTACCGATTCCTGCCGCAATAGCGTCAGTGCTTGTCGCTGTCGTGTTCCGGTTTGGAGGGTAAGGTAGCCGGTAAACTTATTCATGTGGCATTAGACTCCGCCACAAGATAGCAACGCACCATTAACACCTTTGGTGTCTATAGGCGATGGGTGACTCTTTCCATCAGGAGCTGCTTGTTTGGTATCTTATGATATAAAAAAATGTATTCAATTTTATTATTACGTACCTACATCTAAAGTCTGATGTGAAACTCAGTGATTTTATTGTTTAGTCTATTGTCAAATTTCGGCCACAGGGCGACTGCTAGTAAATTATGACATAGAAGAAAAATATAGTTACCTAACGTATGTGCCTTTTCAAGTAACTCTTCAAAGTCTTCCATAGTGCCGTATTCATAGTGAATTTCGTAGAAGTTGCTGATATCATAGCCGAAGTCTATCATCGGAGAGGTGAAGATCGGTGACATCCATATCGCGTCCACACCAGAATCAGAGAAGTGCTCTAATTCCTGGATGATACCTGAAATACATTTTAGTAATAAGTTGACTGACGCTCAATCCTATTAAATCATTGATTTGATTCTTAACAGATATTTTTAGAGACCTATATTTATATTATAAATGCGAAAGTTTCGATGTTTGGATGGATGTTTGTTAGTTAATCACATAAACACTCTTAAACGAATTTGATTTGAATGAAATGATGACCTGGAATGGCACATAGGCTACTTTTAATCTCGGAATAATTAGGCGATCCCGCGGGATTCAACAAAAGCTTTTATATTTATAACGCAGCGCGCTGTACGCTGCAGCTGGTATTAAATAATTACTAGTCAGGTGACCAAGCTCCATTCGAATGTTATTTTACGTGTAAAAGTGGTTATCGATTTTAATTGTAAAATACTATCTAAATACAAAATTTCGTTATAAATATTTAATTTATAAATAATTATATATTTTATAATTGATAAATCTGAATAACTATCTCACGCTTTCGCCTTTGACGAATTGCCTCGCCCTTGCACCTGGCAGCAGCCAAAAGATAGCAAACAAGCAGATGGTTCTCCTGATGGAAAGAGACAACCATTGCTTACAGACATATAGGATAGATATAGGTTCATTGCTGCGCATATGGGGAGGAGAGGGGAGGAGGAGAGGAGAGAGAGGAGACTTAAGGAGAAGAGTAAATAAGGTCTTAGACTCAACCGGTAAATGTAAATTTGTTGAAGACACTATCTTAATATTTGAAAAGCTGTAACTTTTAACACTTGATTTAATTTTGGTTTTCACATTTTCTTGAAAAATAAGTTGAGAAGAATTTTCGACATGTCTGTCGAGACACTTTTTTAAAATATTTTCGTCAAAGATAACTTCCGTATGAATCGACAGATTTTTATGTGATGAGTGGCATTTGACGCAATTTTTTTAAGAAAAAGATTATTAGAGTTGACCTTAAAAATTGAGTTGACTCGTTAGAGTATTTGATATCACCGTCTTACCTATTCCTGCTGCAATGGCACCAATGATTGTTGTTATCGTGTCTCAATTTAAAGGAGAAAGGAGCCGGTAAGCTTAGGCATGTGAAATTACCATTCGCCACACGGATATCAATAAACTATTAAGATCTTTGGTGTCAATAGGCGATGGTTTCCTTTCCATCAGGCGAGATATTTGCTTGTTCAAATAATTAAAAAAATTGTCAGGATATCTAGATTTTAGATAATTACTTTGTGACAAAACATATGATCATCATTGCATATTTGATGGCTACAATTTTGAATTTTGCTGTGTAAGATATCGTAACGACGTTTTAATGACGGGGATAGTTATGGGTTATATTATATTTATAAATAAACGCAGGAAACGATTATGTCATTCTGGTCACCGTCACTATTATCATTCGTAACTATGTTTGTACAATTGCTTTGACCGGGGTGTCACAGGCTATTAGAAGATAATTTGTTTGATGAAAAATCAATTTATGTGAAATGTTTTGTTATAGAATGTGATTTCATCGATTGATGTCAGTAATACAACCTAACACGTATGATTTCATGTCATTATCTTTCAGTGCTAACTGTGACAAAGCAGAGACGTAAGTTGCACTGTTCAAATGTTTGTATATTCAATACTAACTGTTACCCGTGGCTTCGCTCGCGCATATTTACTTTAGAACTTATTTAACCTCCCTTTATAAGCTACTTTCCTTATTTTACCCTCGTAGTGATCGAATTTTGAAAAACGCTTAAACACGTAATTCATTACTTTTTTGTACTCAATTCATACGAAATTTCATGCAAACATGTCCAGGGAATAAAAAGTTTCATACAAACTTTTATCCCCTATTTCAACCCCTTTGGGATTGAATTTTGCAAAATCCTTCCTTTGTGGATGCCTACACGATAAGAAAAATACGTATGCGAAATTTCAAGTTTCTAGCCCTAAGGGTTTGGCCACATTGAAGAAAAGAGCAACAGCCGTTCTGCCAGGTGTGGGTAGGTCGTAAAAAGCGACCGTTTGATTATACCTGCCACTACCATCGTGATTACTAGATGGTAGAGTTCCATCCACAACGGTTCGCCCGAGTATATGGTTCCATTGCCACCATCAACACCAATGAAGACGTAATAGCGTCTGTGTTTGTCACTGTCGTGTTCCGGTTTGGAGAGAAAATTAACCTGTAAACTTATGCATGTGACATTGCGATCCCGACACACAGATAGCAACGCACCATTAACACCTTTGGTGTCTATAGGCGATGGGTTTTTTTCTCCGTTCTTTCTTACTCTTTTCATCATGAGAGCCATCTGCATATTTACTATCTAATAATAAAATAATCTACAAACCGGTTGACCCTGCAGGCCATCCCTGAAACTTTCTGCTAAATTAAGCTAAAGGAACAAAAACTGTGTTTATGTTCTTTTGGCTTAATTTACCAGAAAGTTAAAAACAAGGTTCTATTTTTTCTCTAAAAATCATAATTTTCACCAATAAATATAATACAAAAAAAAATTAGATTTACTCATAAACAATGTATTTGTTTATAACAATTTTTCAAACAACAATTGTAAAGAATAAAAAAAAATATTTTCAAAAAGCTTTTAACCGTTAGACGCCGAAAATATCGATATTTAGGAAAAAAATATTATTTACTTTTTTAATTTGTGAATAAAAATGTGAACAAACAAAATTTTGTAACGTTTGTAACGGTAACCTACTTATTAGTCTACTAAGAACAACTTCACTAAGTGAAAAAAAGGGTTTGAGGTTGATAATTATCGGGGTTTTTATTTTAACTTTAAATTTAGAAAAGCTAATTAATTAATAATTGCATAATTAATGTAAGAATTGAGATAAAAATTCCTTAACCGCAGATTATTGTTCATTGATGTATTCCAATAATACATGATTATTTTGCGTCAGGACTTGGCGGTGGTTGTTGCGGAACTCTACCACCTAGTAGTCACAATGATAGTGACACGTATCGCCTTTTACAACCTGCCTGACAGAACGGCAGTTGGTCTATTCTTCAAAGGGGCTCGGACCAACACGGAATTGCGATAGAATCCCCATGTAATTGTTTGTTACTCACAAACCGCTCTACCGTTTGAGATTATTAGGTGGAAGAACTCTGCAATGTCTTGGCCGTGTTTTGTTTTACCACCTTACCTGTTTCTGCCGCAATAGCGACAGTGCTCGTCCCTGACCCGTTTTGGTTTGGATAGTGAAGTAGCCGGTAAACTTATGTATTTTTATCACTTCCTCGTCATACGGATAGCAATGATCTGATTACATCATAGGATGTGTAATAATAATAATCTTTTCCTGACCGATTTCGGCGACAGCGACTTGAATCTGCCTATTGAAAGCATTGCTGGTGTGCTCTCATGTGACTGACATATCCAATTTTTGTAGTGAATTCTCGTATAAAGGCATAATTTGCATATTATGTGTAGTAGGTGATGGTAAATATGACCATGTCACTCATTTTCGGTCGGAATTGAAGTGGCTGAATATTCGTTTTCGGCGTGACATTCACGTTTTATCATGTTTATTTAACATTCTGAAGAATCCATCATTTCCAGTATATCTAAAAGAACGTTTTGCATACATTTCAAATCAGGGTAGGCTTCAGCGGTCATTTCACTCAAGTACGCTGATGTATCCGGACCACAATACGGCAACATATTTTAATTCCTTCACTGTTACTGCGATAAGATTATGGAATGATCTTCCCTCTAAGTTGCGTGAATCATCAACACTATCAATTTTTAAAACTGCGGTATATGATCACTTATTAAAACGTCAGAATTCTTAATTATTGTATATGTGTGTATTTTATATTATATTTATGTAATTAAATATTATGAAAATGTATCTATAATTTACTATTGAGTATTGATGTATGTATATTTCTCTATGTAAGTAGTCAACCTATATTTATTTATAGTATTAATTGTTTGTATTATTTATACTGAGGTTCTTAGAATGTTTATATGACTCTTGTAGAATATTCTTAATAATAGGTTAGTTATGATAAATTAGTATTTAGTATTAAGTTTTATTAATAGCTCATAATTAATTTATTATGCACTACCCAAGTTTTTTCTCTCAGCATTACGGAAGGCAAACTGTGAGAAAATGCTTAATAGCATTAAGTTACGCCTTTGTACCATTATGTGCAATAAAGTGTTTAAATAAATAAATAAAAAAATAAGCTCCCTATATCAGTACAGTTATCTGCATCTTTACTATCCTAGTTGATTTAAATACCACATTTTTTTTAAATAATTATGTTTATTAACCAAAGATTATAATTGACGGCATATTAAGGTATTGTCAGAACCATTTTGTTGCCACTAAAAACAGTCGTAGGGGACTGTCACCAGTGTCATTACAGTGCATTGCAAATAAAATTTTGTACTAGCGATCGTCGGTGGCTGAAATTCAACTAAACTAAACAATGACCTCTCTTGTAATTTGTTTTACAACTGACTTTTGCCGTAAAGAAAATAGTAAGTATGTGTATAGTAAGTAAATACAACTGTGTATATTAATATTTTTTTTATATATCATAAGATAGCAAACAAGCAGATGGGTCTCCTAATGGAAAGAGTCAACCATTGCCTATAGACACCAAAGATGTTAATGGTGCGTTGCTATCTTGTGGCGAGGTCTAATGCCACTTGCATAAGTTTACCGGCTACCTTACCCTCCAAACCGGAACACGACAGCGACAAGCACTGACGCTATTGCGGCAGAAATAGGTAAGGCGGTAGTACCAGACCCGGGCGAGACAATGCAGAACTCTACCACCTAGTAGCAAATGTAATATGTATGTCACATTAATGAAGTGTGTGTTATGTTTATTATTATTAATTTTATATATCGCTAATGCTTTTTATTAAAAAAATATTGGGTATTGGCAGTCATTACATGCTCCACCGTTTACGCAATTGTCTTAAAAAGGCGTACAACATTTTCCCGTCACGTATTAATACTCGTATATATACTTAGACGTATTTGCATACTTGTTTAAATACGAGCATACGCACTGCCGTCACAGCTGACTATAATAAAAAAACAGCGATTAATCGAAAAAATATATTCAAAATTAATCAATTTTGATAGCAAACAAGCAGATGGGTCTCCTAATGGAAAGAGTCAACCATTGCCTATAGACACCAAAGATGTTAATGGTGCGTTGCTATCTTGTGGCGAGGTCTAATGCCACTTGCATAAGTTTACCGGCTACCTTACCCTCCAAACCGGAACACGACAGCGACAAGCACTGACGCTATTGCGGCAGAAATAGGTAAGGCGGTAGTACCAGACCCGGGCGAGACAATGCAGAACTCTACCACCTAGTAGCAAATGTAATATGTATGTCACATTAATGAAGTGTGTGTTATGTTTATTATTATTAATTTTATATATCGCTAATGCTTTTTATTAAAAAAATATTGGGTATTGGCAGTCATTACATGCTCCACCGTTTACGCAATTGTCTTAAAAAGGCGTACAACATTTTCCCGTCACGTATTAATACTCGTATATATACTTAGACGTATTTGCATACTTGTTTAAATACGAGCATACGCACTGCCGTCACAGCTGACTATAATAAAAAAACAGCGATTAATCGAAAAAATATATTCAAAATTGATTGTTCTCTTAAAGTTTAAGGGATTTTGTGTTAAATGTGTTTAATCAAATAAACCTTATCACATTCTCTACTTCTTTATATCACTACTACCTGCATAGTGAGACCGCTGCATTATAAAAGTTTTTGGCGAATCCCGCGGGATCACTTAATTTTTCCGGGATAAAATAGCCTATGTGCTATTCCAGGTCATCATTTACCTTTGTACCAAATTTCATTAAAATCCGTTCAGTAATTTTTGCGTGATTAAGTAACAAATATCCATCCATCCAAACATCCAAACTTTCGCATTAGTAATACTAGCTGCAGCGTGCAGCCCGCTGCATTATAAAAGTTTTTTACGAATCCCGCGGGATCACCAAATTTTTCCGGGATAAAAAGTAGCCTATATGCTATTCCAGGGCATCATCTACCTGTGTGCCAAATTTCATGCAAATCCGTTCAGTAGTTTTTGCGTGATTGAGTAACACGCAAATTAGGATGGACGTTAGGATGGATGTTCCATCCTAACATCCAAACTTTCGCATTTGTAATATTAATATAGATAACTTTCTATGACACAAATAATTCCACTTTTTTCTTTTTATTTCATGAGTTAAATTACTTGCATAACGTTATATAAATAATTAAAAAGTAAAAAGTTTTACCTTGCAAATCTCCAATGCCATCTCCGTCACTGTCTTTAAATGATCTGGGGTATATCTGGTACAGGGTGCAATGCTGCCACCAGTCCAACTCTATCAGATCCGGTGGTGGCAGCGAAGTGTTTCTCGAGGCCAATACCGCCCAGGTTATACCACCTGTAATATTTTCATTTCACATAGACTAGTGTGTGTGGGAAAAACTGGTAACTGGTATGTAGGGTTCCGAAGTTGCCCATCGCAATAATAACACATCACAAAAAGAGGGCTTTTATTGGTTCCTTCTATAAACAATAATAATATATAATCGCCTCTGTGGTCTAGTGGTCCAGCGTTGGCGTTGACCACATGAGGTCCCGGGTTCGATTCCCGGGTCGGGCACATTAAAAAAAAAAGTGTTTTTTTCAGTTTTTTGAGAAACATAAAGTTGCCCGGGATTGGAAAGTGCCCGGTTGGCGATAGGCTTGCCACCTATCACATTTGTGGGACCAAGTATCTTCGGCTAATCGTGGGTGCACTTGTTGTACCTCTGCTTACCCCTTCGGGGATATGGGCGTGAAGATACTTTTTTTTTTCTATAAACATTTGATATATTTAACGTCAATGACGGATATATCCGCACCACTGGTTCATTGCCTGTAAAAACTTCTACAATTAAGTACATTTTATTAGTTGGTCGATTATTACTCAAAAATCTGTAGTCTTCAGCACATTATTCGCATACTACGGTCGTGAATTTTTTCTCGACCCCAAAAACCAACCGTTTAGATGGCAGAGGGTTGACAAACTGGTTGTCAAACCAACACTTGACTGTAGTAAAAAATAACACTTTACTGTTTAATATTTCACAAACGAGTCTTTTAATCGAAAAGTTATTTTCACAAACCTACAATATCTCTTAAAAACCTATCCAATGATATCCTACATTATGGGGTACACGAGAAAAAAAATAACATCCCTACTTATATATAGAGGAGCTACCCTAAAAATTTTTTTTTCAAGATTTTATATTATCACTGTTGCCATGACTAATATGAACATTCTTGCCAAATTACAGCTTTCTAATGCTAAGGATCTCTGAGCAATCGTGCGGACGGACGGACGAAGGGATATAGCGAAGCTATAAGGGTTCCTAGTTTACTTTAGAACCCTAAAAATTTTAGTGGAGATTTTAATAAAAAAAATATATTCATTCTTAGATTACTGGTATGAATCTCTGTGCCTCGGAGAGAGAGAGAGAGAGAGAGAGAGAGAGAGAGAGAGAGAGAGAGAGTCTTCATTAAATAATTTTAAAACGAAAGTAATATAAAAATTAAATGTAAATGTAAATTTAGGTTTTTTTTTTAAATCTAAGGCAAATATTCACTACTACTTATTCAGTCTTTAGGGGTTACAGTGTGAGTGTAATATGATTTGTAAAATATGTTTCCTACCTGCTATGAGTCCGAGGCCTACCACTACAATAACCGTGATGCCGAGCGCTTTCAGAGTACTCATTGTTAATGCGCGCGCGCACGCTAGAGTTACATCATTTTATAGAGGATTACTCGCAACGAGTCTTTATCTAAATTACGCTTGTTAAATCTATTCCAGGTTGTTTTATTCTTGAGATAACTGAAGTAGAATTTTGTCGCAATTACCCCACCAAGTAGCTCCCACAAACCGCGTGTAGTTTGTGTGTGTAATCGTTTTATATTTTTGGCGTTAGTTTTCAATGTGGTCATCCCTAGACTGGTGAGTCTTTTTTTATGTCATAAAATAGCAAACAAGCAGATGGGTCTCCTGGTGGAAAGAGTCAACCATCGCCTATAAACACCAAAGGTATTAATGGTATGATAATGAAATGGTATAATTAAAATAAAAAAATAGTGTGTTGCCATCTAGTGGCGAGATCTAATGCCACATGCATAAGTTTATCAGCTATCTTACCCTCCAAACTGGAACACAACAGTGACAAGCACTGACGCTATTGCGGCAAAAATAGGTAAGGCGGTGATACCAGACCCGGGCGAGACAATGCAGAACTCTACCACCTAGTAAATACATGTACATTTTTTCTGAATGGTTTAATATTTGAAGTAGCCTTTAATTATTCCTTGTCTTATAATCATCCTTGTATCCAAGCAGAAGACTCTCCTAATGGAGAGCGTCAATCCTCACCTATAAACACCAAAGATGTTAATGGTACGTTGCTATCCGAATAGTGGGGTGCTTACGCTACATGCATAAGTTTACTGGCTGTCTTGTCCTCTAAACTGGAATACGACAGCAACGAACACAGACGCTATTGCGACACGAACAGGTTTGAGATGTAGAATATATGAAATCCTTGGAATTAAAATGTCAAGATCTTCAAAAAATCGATTTTTGAAAATTGGGTGAAACTAACAACTTAGGTTTTTGAAAGTGTTCATCTTTCTTAGGAAGAAGATAAAAATGAATCTTCTGCGAGTTTCCCTGTTTATTTTGTGAAAAGTGTTCCCAAAAGTTTGCGTAATGCAACACCCGAAGTATTATAGCGAAAATAAAATTTCTATACGTTTTTCGCAACTACATTTCCCTTTGGAATTCGCTTGTGCCTTTGGTTTCACTTGTATATTGATTACAAAAGTCGATGTAAGTCTTTGGCCTTTTGGTCAGGGTTTATCAATCTTTTCTATTGAGTCTACCTGGATCATAAATTATATTACGATGCTTAATTTATACACCAACATTTGTTTTCTTTTGTGTGTAAAAAAGCAAGTACATTTCGCCCCTTAGATGTTTTCTACGTCTCATCACGAGGCGCCCCTCTAGTTGGGACGTCCTGCACTACGTGATGGTATCAGTAATTTTTTATTGGTATTTAGTATCAACGTCACATATTTTTGTTAGTTTTATCTTATCACTTCACTAATCATTTTCGTAAATACTAAGAAACGTAACATATTTTTTATCAGATATTAAAAAGTAAGCGCCAACATTAGATTGGTTATTTTTCTAGAGCTTACACATAGCATGTGGCTGTATGTACCGAGAGTCGCAAATGGCGGATAATATTAATAATTATTAAACACCGTAAAACTATTACAAAATGTTTTCATTCTTCTTAGCCTAGAATTCTTGCATCTACTTCACGGCATTTGTAAAATATAAATTAGTTAGCATATATTATAATCGATATTAGCATCATTAAAGGTTCGAGAAAATAAATAACTTAGATGCATACATATCGTCACACCAAATCCCAGCAATAAATTACGACTTGCAGTATTCACAATAATGAAAAAAAAACAGAATTCATAAAATTCCGTTTAAAGTTGGCCAATTAAATGTTTTACTTATAGTTTTTAGCTCTGTTTGTTCTATTTAATATACGCATAGACTATGAGCTCCAAATGCACACAAGAGTTTTCTATGAAAAAACATTATACAAAAATTATCTACCTCTCCCTGTTAGGAATCTAACCGAGCCTCATCGATTCCGTTTTCAAGGTCGCTAAATACTCGACAAAGTACTAAAATTAATATACTAGCCTATACCATCAGATTCACCCACATAAAAGTGATCCTTATATTTTTAAGAATACAATGTAGCCTATACCGGAAACTGACAAGAATACTCTCTTTTATCTAGTATATAAAAACATAAGTACACAATCTTTTCTCTTTATAATATTAAGTATAGATATCCTAGGTATATACTATGTTTAGAGCCACGCGCTCTAAAGAAAAACTACACTTTCAGTCATTTATATATTTCGCTGTGTTGTTCCATGCCTTTTTGAAGATTAACCTACGTACACTACGGTCCTACCAGGCAGTTTGTAAAATACAACATATGGCTAAACGTTACTATCATGCGTAGTACGTGATATAACGTCGTAGAGTTCCGTTACTTTTCGTGTGGATTTAATACCACCTCCTTACCATATCTTTTTCCGCCCCGTTGGTCGAGTGGCTAGCGACCTTGGCTACGCAATCGACAGGGCTCGGGTAGCATAAATGTTTGTATTTCCGGGTTTGGGTGTTTATTAAATATTCCAATATTTATATATGTATTTTTATGTATTAGTATTGTTAACTAGCACACATAACACAAGCAAATAATTTGATTACTTTGGGGTTAGATCAGTAAGTGTAATTTGTCCCCTGAATATTTACATTTATATCCTGTGCAATAGCGTTAGTGCTAATTACTGTTGTATTCTGGTTTAGGGGGTAAGGTAGTTTGTATACTTATGTTTGTATATCAGGTCCCTGAAACACAATGGGCAACGCACTGTTTACATCTTTTTTAGGGTTCCGTATCTAAAAGGTAAAACGGGCTATTACTAAGCCTCCGCAGTCTGTCTGTCCGTCTGTCTGTCTGTCACCAGGCTGCATCTCATAAACTGTGACAGCTATAAAGCTGAAATTTTCACAAATTATGTATTTTCGTTGCCGCTATAACAAACAAATACTCAAAATAAAAAAATATTAAAAAAAAATCTTAACCCCATACAATAAACGTGTATTTTTCGTATTTTTTGCTATTATGGTACGGAACCCTTCGTGCGCCAGTCTGATTCGCACTTGGCCGATTTTTTTATGAATTTTAAACAATGATTGATCATTTATTTAAACTAACATTATAACATATAGTAACAATAAGTTTTGTAAAAACCATATCCCGATTTGTCTGCAAGCTTGCTTTTCTCGCATGTCAAATGTACATACAATGAATGTACAAATGATGATACTTTCATATTTAACACTAACCGCTTACTAAATTCACAATCAAAATAACAATTCATATTATATTTCAATAAAATATTTGCATACACTTACCTAAAACATAACAAAAGTAAATTTAACTATTTATCTATCTATTAGCTGACCCGGCAAACTTTGTTCTGCCTTTTTAACTACTCCTTTTTTTTTCTATATTTTCTCACCTTTTAAACCTTCCCTGGACTTCAGCAATTAATTCAAAACCAAAATTAGCCAAATCGATTCAGCCGTTCTCGAGTTTTAGCGAGACTAAAGAACAGCAATTGATTTTTATATATATAGATAAAGTAGCCAAAAGTAGGGGAGCCCAAGGGGAGGGGGGGATTTTTGCATTTACTCGAGCGCGTCAGATTAACATAGGGAAGGTACCTCGCATACTATTGTGGCTCACCACCAAATACAAGATCTTTATATAGAGGCGGGTGGCTAGAGCAGAAAAACAAAACAAAATTCCAATAACTTCAGCTTGTGAAATTTGTCAGATTATATTTTTTTCGTCATTCTCACATCTTTTAGTCTATAATAAAAGAGAATTCGGACGCGCTCGAGAATGTCAAAAAAACGTTTTCTTTGCAACTTTGTGACCCTCCCACACCCTCACACCACACTTGAATCGGCAGATTTTCTAAATTTTAGGTGGCAATTAACCTATACCTTAATCTGACGCGATTTAGTGTTTCCATGTCACATATTTTTTTAAAGCATATTTTTGTCTGTAGATTTTTTTTCCACCATTGAAATGAAAAACATTATTAAGCTTTTATTTTTCCTATACTTTAATCTACAAAATCCAATAGGTCCCTATGACGCTCGACTAACTACCTATTTAGCATCTTGGGCTCCCCTAATACAAAAAACAGCAAGGGTAAGCTATCTACCTATCTACGAACTAGAAAAAAACATAACATAAACAAACTATTTATTTATCTATAAAATTTCTATGCCATAGCCAAAGAACCTCCAACTTTACCTTTGTTGCTTATAAGCCATGTTTGTTTACTATCCCTTGATAAACAAATATTTTTGATCTTCCGATGACGATATTCAAAACACGTTTATACAAATACGGCTGGTTTTAGTGTCACGCTGACCGCACACTGACGGACGGCGCTGATGTATGTAGCCTACGGCCGACAGCCCTGAGCCACACGCTGAGCGGTCAGCGCGATTTAAAACGCTTCCTATGACTACATACACATTGACCCATCAGCACCAATCGTCAGCTTGCGGTTAGCGTGACACCAAAATCAGTCTACTAGCTGCATTGCAGAAGTTTTAGAAGAAATCCACAGGTCATCATCTGTATGCCAAATTTAATTTAAATCCATACATATAAACATCCATCTATCCAAACATCCAAACTTTCGCATTTATAATATTATTATTAATATAGATTATTATAGTGAGGCAAGATTTGTTTGTTTATATTCACCAATAAAAGCTACATTATCACTGAGTAACATAAGCTATTTTTTTACTAGACTGAGTAAAAGGTAGTAATGAGTATGAATCACGCGAACACAGTTGCGAGGTGATGTTTTCGGGTATTTAATTGCATATATGCTTTTTTATATCAGAAGATAACAAATATGCAGATGGCAGTGTTGATGGAAAGAGACAACCATCGCCTATAGATATCAAAGACGTTAATGGCGCGTTGCTATCCTTATGGTGGGGTTTTAATGCCACATGCATAAATTTGCCAGATACGTTATCCTCTAAATCGACAGTGACAAGCACTGATGCTTTTACGACAGGAATAGGTAAGATGGTGGTACCAAACCCGGGTTTCAACCTTTATTCCTTATTTATGCCTGTTTTTTATCGTAAAAAGTCATAGTTTTTTTATTTGTATTTTAATAAAGAATACAAAAAAATATCCGGTTGAAAAATAACAATTCCTTGCATCTGTTTAAACAATTTCGGTTCAAAAAATATGGCCCGGGGTTACCCCATGGCAACATGCATTTATATCATCAGTAGGGCAATTTGAAGAAGATCGCATAAAAATTTGAGGTAAAATAGTTTTCAGTACTCATGCGCCGATTCTTCCTGGACTAATCTGTATTATAATAGGAGTATAAGTTTCAATCGTCATCTACCGTATTGTTTCTGGCCACTTGAAATTAAAATCAATGTAAAAAAAATAATCTATATTATCAATATTAATCTATATTAAAATTTTAAATGCGAAATGTTTGAAGTTTAAATGGATGTTTGTCATTCAATCACGCAAAAACTACAGAACGGATTTAAATGAAATTTGGCACACAGGTAGGTGATGACCTGGAATAATACAAATGCTACATTTTGTCCCGGAAAAATAAGAAACACCCGCGGGATTTGCCACTAACTTTTACAATGCAGCGGTCGGCACACTACAGCAAATCTATATACATACATACATATATATATATATATATATATATATATATATATATATATATATATATATATATATATATATATATATATATATATATGTATATATATATATATATATATATATATATATATATATATATATATATATATATATATATATATATATATATATATATATATATAAATCAATGCCACTTTTCGTTGTAATTTTATAACTCAAGAACGGGCTCATCTATCCATACCAAATGCTTAGGCTTTGTTCGGATTATTTAGTAGATGGTTTATGTGAAGTTTGCACAAAATCGGTAGAGCGGTTCTTCATTTATCACATTTTTTGTAACAAATTAATTCAATAATTGGCGATACGTAGCGAAGCACGTAACGGGCCGCTACTTATAAATGCGAGTGTTTAGACGTTTGGATGGATGTTTGTTACTCAATCACGCAAAAACTACTAGATAGATTTGAATGGAATTTGGCACACAGATAGACGATAACTTGGAATAACACAAAGGCCATTTTTTATCCCGGAAAAATTAGGTGATCCCGCGGGATTTGCTTAAAAGTTTTATAATGCAGCGGATTGCACACTGCAGCTAGTAATGTTATATTTTCAATCTTTCACACTTAAAACAATCAAATTTATAATGATATTGTATACCTAGATATAGAATTATTGTTACAAATGTTAATGTTAAGTGGCCACAAATGGTACCTACAGTGGCAACAACCCCGTGCTAGTTCGGGCTCTATTGAAGAATAGACCAAACGCCGTTCTGTCAGGTATTTTTTTTTATATATTTTTTTTTATATCGTAAGATAGCAAACAAGCAAATGGGTCTCCTGTAAGAGTCAACCATCGCCTATAGACACCATGTTAATGGTGCGTTGCTATCTTGTGGCGAGGTCTAATGCCACATGTATAAGTTTACCGGCTACCTTACCCTCCAAAGCGGAACACAACAGTGACTAGCACTGACGCTATTGCGGCAGGAATAGGTAAGGCAGTGGTACCAGACCCGGTGGAGCCAATGCAGAACTCTATCACCAAGTAGTCACGATGATAGTGACGCACATAGCCACTCGCCTTTTACGACCTGCCTGGCAGAACGGCAGTTGGCCTATTCTTCAAAGGAGCCAGGGACCAACACGGGGGATAGGTAGGTAGGTCGTAAAAGGCGACGGATTGGCTATACTTGTCACTACCATCGTGACTACGTTCATATAGTTCCGCAACGTTTTGCCCGTGTGTTTGGTACCACCGACTTACCTATTCCTGCCGCAATAGCGTCACGGCTTGTCATTGTCGTTCTCCGGTTTGGAGGGTAAGGTAGCCGCTAGACTTATGCGTGAGGCACTGCTATCCCGCCACACGGATAGCAAGGCACTGTTAACATTGTTTGTCCATCTTTCACGGTAAAACGGAGCGACGAATGAACGTGATTTTTAAGTGGAGATATTTGAAGGAATGGAGAGTGAGATAGGCTACTTTTTGTCTCTTCCTAACCCCCAATTTCCTTAAAATGAGGGCTGGAATTTATTATGGATATTCAACAATTTTCAAGGTAGAAAGCTAAAAATTGGTGTACGGAATACTTGCGACTAACAAAAATGTCGTGCGTCATTTTTTTTCAAAGCTGCCCCCAACCCCTTAAAAGAGATGGTGACATTTTATATAAATCAATTTATCGCGAGCGAAACCGCGGGCAAAAGCTAGTAAAAAAGCATGCATGTCCATTATAAAATATATTAGGTACATCTAAAGCGAATAAATTACTCTTCGGACGTGATTGAAATCTTCTTAACAGGATTTGAGTGGAACATTTTCTATAGGGTAAATATTCAAAAAAATTTGGCAACCCTAATCAGGGGGCAGGGTACGGAGGGTTTTTGAGGTCGCGGTCAGCGTGGTATCGACAGCGCCCTCCCTCAATGATTAATTAAACCACGTGATTAATGTTGCCAGCGAAAAAACTTGAGCTAATCAATTATCGTTTTGCACTTGTAGAAAGTGGCCCTTTTAATACTGATGATTCATACACTTGATATTCGTACGCAGGGAGATAAATCAGAGTTTCTTTTTAACCGATTTCTCAAAAAAGGAGGTTCGTAATTCGGATTAATATGTTTTTTTTTAAATATTATAAGATAGCAAATAGATGAATGACTCGCCTGATGGAAAGAGAAACCACCGCCTATAGACACTCGAGATGTTAATGGTGCGTTGCCATCTATGTGGCGAGATGGCAATGTCACATGCATAAGTCCTTTACCGATTACCTTACCCTCCAAACCAGAACACGACAATGGCAAACATTGATGCTATTGCGGCAAGAATAGGTAAGGCGGTGGTACCAAATACCCGGGAGAGACATTACGGAACTCTACCATCTAGTAGTATTCACCTACCATGATGGTAGTAACTGGTATAGCAAAAAAATCAGCTGGATCTTCTGATGGCAAGAGAAATCATCGCCTATAAAAACCGTAGATGTTAAGGCTGCGTTCTATCTGTCGTGCGAGGTGTTATTGCCACTTACATGAGTTTACCGGCTACCTTACCCTCTAAACTGGAACACAACAATGGCAGACATTGAGGTTATTGCGTCAAGAATAGGTAAGGTGGTGGTGCTAAATACCCGGAAGAGACGTTGCCGAAATTCTTCAAAGGAGACCAAAATTAACTTAATTTTAGGCATCTCGTAAAAAATAAATACAACACGTATATATCTAACATTGTGGCTTATAACTAGGTGATAGAGTTCTGCAGCTGTTGGACCCAGTTTTGGTACCGCCGCCTTAGGCTAGTTTTAGTATCATGCGGTTTTTTTTATTAATAACAAGCAGAAAATTTTGTGAACAGCTTCGTTTTGACGAGACAACCGCCTTTTAAAATCTCAAATCGGGTAACTAATAAAGATAGATAAAAAAGAAAAGTTTAGAGTGTTGCAAAGTTACCCTTGAATTGCAATAATAATTAACATCAGTTGTGACAAAATTAGTTAGCTAGTAAAAAATATTTTATTCAAAAAACTTTTGCAGGCACATTTTAACGAATCAAATTTTTTTAGAATTACTACCAAATCGAAACTCAGCCTTACACTAAAAGATCTGGCGAAAAAATCTCAGCGGGTTTGTCTTTTTTCTATTTTTACATAATTAATATATTATACCCATTAAATATATACCTGATAACTGTCTAACTTAAGATGTCTTACAAAGTTACTAAGACCTCTCAGAGTAAAAAAAATATTTTGTACATTTGAGTCAAGCCGGTTTCAGCCTGGACGTACTTTCTGTCTCTAATTATCAAAAGCTTTAAGAAAAGTGTCAGAATTAGGCACCTCAACTTGTAAAATGGTGGCATTAGAATGCTTTGGTTTCCACACTGGTGGCGTCGTTAAATGTGGGACGCAATACGATGGCCGTAAAAAGACGATCCTAGGCACGTGGAATTTTAAGCTCTGGTTTCCTCCAAAAGCGGTAGCGTCATGAAGCGGTCGTAATATAGTGGTGAATGACATTACTACAATGTTGTAAACAAAGTGACACGGTTTCCTAAAGAAGACACGTATAGATTACGACTTTGTGGTTTATTCACCGTAAAAAGACGGCTGTCAAAGTTTCTGACATCCCACGTGCCTCCGGTCGTCTTTTAACGGTCATCATATTCGCGTCCGTTTAACGACGCAAACAACAAAACAATATTGCATGTGATTGGAAAGTGCCCGATTGGCGATAGGTTGCCACCTATCACATTTGTGGGACCAAGAATGTTCGGAAAATTGAGGTGCACTTGTTTACCTCTGCCTACCCCTTTAGGGATACGAGCGTGAAGATGTATGAGGCAATGTACACAATTTACAATTTCTGAAGGTATAAGATAAACGGTGCGCAAATAAGAGTTTATTATAAAACTTAAGATTTTATAGTAAACTTTTATTTAGGAGAAAAAAAATTGGGATTAATTGCTTCTCGTACCAATTACTGATAATTTTTTTATTGATTAAAAATTGTATATTAATTTGAAAAAATATAGATAAAAAGACAGGTGTGGTGAGTTTTTTCCGCCGGATCTTCTCAACGCGTGATCGAGTTTCCGATCCCGTAGTGAAATCAAATTGTTGATTCATTAATGCACTTTCACTTCAAATTCACTTCACAACTTATATATTTTATTCGCATATCACTCAACCAGTTTTACTTTTTAAGTATTTTTAGGATACTACACATATACACATACTACACATAGGCTACATATTATCACGCTATCACCTACGGGGGAGGAGCTGTGCGGGTAATCGAAGTCCGCGCGAACGAAGTCGCGGGCAACAGCTAGTTCTAAATATTCTTTGACAGAGTAATATAGGCTTTATCAATTAAAAGTTTGCTTTTCAGAATTTCTGGTAATTTATTATATATTAGCTGTTGCCCGCAACTTCGTCCGCGCGGACTTCGTTTACTCCGCACAGCTCCTCCCTCGCAGGTGATAGCGTGTTAATATGTAGCCTATGTGTTGACGCGACCTGTTAGTAATGTTCATGCAAAATTTGAAGTAAATCCATGCAGTACTTTTTGTGTTTACCCCGGACATACATACAGACAAACAGACATACAGACAAACGGACAAAAATTCTAAAAACTATATTTTTGGCTTCTATATCGATTGTAGATCACACCCCAAGTATTCTTTTTAAAAAATATTAAATGTACAGTTTAGACTTTCCTACGATTTTATTATATGTATAGATTTTTACAGACATGGGATAGGGCCCGGAACTATGTAATTTTAACTTCGATGTTATTTGATATAAATTATTTTTTGAATGTGATTCGTAGCGACGAGGTATTTCTATCGTAATTTCTATCACAATACAAAAATAGTTTTTTTGCTTAAAGTCTTAAGACATAAATAATAATTCCATTTTTAATAGTTGGTAAAAGCTTAATAATAAGGTGATCTCGTTTAAAATAGGATCACCCTACATCAAGGCTAAATTACACCCCACTGACATACTTTCGTGAATGTATATCTACATACGTTGGCTGAAATACAGCACCTAAAGAACTAACTTGAGCTACGATGCTACGTTACGCTAGTCTACGCGGGTTGAATGACCTAGCGCTATAATGGGGCGGTCGATACCCCACCCCCAACCCCTTACACCCCACACACCCTTAATATAGACTCGTCGAGGATGGGCGGAACAGATCTATTTCTAAAAAAATCTTTCAGTATCGGGGATTAATATTGACAGACTTCTTGAGTTTATGTAATTGTACCGTGGACACCTCTAATATAGTGAATGAAAATACTATTTATTATAACTAGCTGACCCGACTTGTAGGGTACTTAAAAGGAGAGGGGAGTTAATTGACATAAAAGCTATGCTATCTTTTAATTTGGACTAAACAGTAAATACTAAATATCTACAAAATATCTTTGAAATTGGTTCAGTAATTTCGGAGTCCACCGCGGACAAACAACGTGACGCGTAATTTATATATATAGAGATTATATTAAATATTAGGTATATATCATGTCGGTTCAGTGGTTTAACTGTGAAAGCGTAACAGACAGACTTTCGCATTTGAAGGATACAGGAACAATATAGTTCTTTGACATTTTGATTGTTTTGAGTAATCAATATATTAAATTTTAAGTAATCTATATATATTATATACATATAATAAAATCGTAGGAAAGTCAAAACTGTACATTGAATATTTTTTTAAAAGAATACTTGGGGCGTGATCTACAATAGACATCGAAGCCAAAAGTATAATTTTTAGAAATTTTGTCTGTTTTTCTGAATGTATGTCCGGGATAAACTCAAAAAGTACTGTATGAATTTACTTCAAATTTTTCATGAATATTACTAACAGGTCGGGCCAATATATAGGCTACATATTATCACGCTATCACCTACGGGGGAGGAGCTGTGCGGAGTAAACGAAGTCCGCGCGGACGAAGTCGCGGGTTACAGGCAGTTTTACAATAAATTGACAATTCTTCTTGACACATGTTTTCACTAAGTCTCATCTAAAACAGCAAAGTTCGGATAGTTATCCTGTTTTTTTAAAGTTACTTTAAGCAAAATTAGCTTTTTCTATATTTTTAAAAGTAAATTTTGTTGGATTGGCCTTATAATATAGCCAATGGCAAGATTGGTTTGAAAAGTGTTCAATTTCGACGAATTGCTTATTTTCCTGTAACTTTTATTCATTAGTATGGAAGTATGGATTGTAATATTTTTGTAATTGACTATACAATAATTTAATATATAAAACTCAGTATTAATTCTATGCTTATTCCAATTTTATTGTACGTAATCTAGAGTTGGGTAAGTAAGAGTGGACATAAAAGCAAATTTAATGCAGATTTTAAAAATACTCTACCGTTAGTGGTCCGGTGCCGGTGTTGACCACATGAGGTCCCGGGTTCGGTTCCCGGGTCGGGCAATTTAAAAATGTGTTTTTGAGTTTTCTAATAAAAGCAACTTTTCCTGTATCTGCGCCCTATAGCGCAGCTAATATGAGGTACCTAAATTAGCTTTTAAAGTTAGTGAACAATATACAAAACATAAAAATAAATGTCTATCTTGTTTGTATATATGTATGTATCGTGAATTTATACCAAACTTCTACTGCTGAGTAAACCTCTTTCCGGTTTTTCCTATAAGTTGAAGTCAAAGATCAAAAGCTCGCCGAGTTTCTTCCGCCGAATTTCTTACCCACTTTCCGATACGGTAGTAATTAAAAAGATCACTCGTCTGATAAGGTCTCTTCAGCTAAACATTTATTCAAGTTACGTGTAGGTATTTGACTAACTTTTTAAACTGTTTTGGGGTATCATATATATTGCAACATTTTTTTATTTACGTTTAAAGAATCAAAGTCTGTTTTAGCTAAAGTTACAAAAATATCTTACCGACTAGCATCAGCGTTGAGCTATAATTCAAAAATAGAAACATATATATTTTAAACATATATAGTTTTATAGTAAACATATATATTATGGTAAACACATATAGTTTTATATACTGAACCACCCTGTTAGTCGAGTTTTGCGAACTAACTATAATATGGCGCTCGGATTCGACTCCGAATAGGGACAAAGTATTAAATAAATATGTTTCAATATTTACATATATATTTCTATGTACCTATTTCATATCAACAGATAAACTAGCAGATGGCTTTCTTCATGGAAAAAGATACCATCACCTATAGCACTAAAATATTAATTCGTGTGGTGGAATGGTAATGCCACATGCAGAAGTCTACCGATTACATTACCTTCAATCGGAACACGACGATGACAAGCATTGACGCTGTTGCGGCAGGATTAGTTAAGGCGGTAGTACCATATACCCGAGCGAGACGTTGCGGAGCTCTACCAACTAGTGGTCATGACGGTAATGATTATCTTATACGTAGGTCACACTATAAGTTTTGCGTAACTTAAAAAAATAATATGTTATAACCAAATAAAAAAATGTGAACTACTGTTACATAATAATATGTTATGTGTGCACATACAGGTATATGCTCGCAAACGTGCGCGCACGTGTGTGAGTATGTGCATGTTTGTTGTGTGTGTGTGTATTCTATATAATATATCTAACAACTTACACAGAACATAACTTGATAGTATTAAGAGCTGACACTGACTGGTAGTTCCGATTAGCTAGAAGTGCAAAACTTTTAGTGTGCCCCATGTATATAAAAATCTCGTGTCACAATGTTAGTTACCATACTCCTCCGAAACGCCGTGACCGATTTTAATGAAATTTTATATGCATATTGAGTAGGTCTGAGAATCGGCTATTATCTATTTTTCATGCCCTTCGGTGATTTCCTATCAACCCCTAACATTTTTTTTTTTTTTTCGTCATTTTTTAAATTTTTTGTATAATGTGACATTAAAAATACATACGATCGTAAGTTTTCACCCTTCTATCACCAACCCCTATTTTTTAATAGCGATATCTCAATAATTTATATGGCAAAGCAACGTTTGCCGGGTCAGCTAGTAACGGTATATAATATTGTATATTTTATTAGTATCGTTGAATATTACTTGTATCACAACAAATTGGCATGGAGTTAGGTCAATACTTAATTATAACTTTATGTGAATACATCACAGTGATAATAACAAAAGAAATTCCGTGTACTAAATCTAGACAACCTTAATAAAATATAGCAAGTGCCAGTGATGGACATGCCAGGATAAAACATCTTTAAACTTAAAGTAAACTGAAATAGGTACTAGAGCCGCGCTCATGAAGAGTCGTAAAAAATACAGCTCCTTCCTTTACATGTAGAATGAATAAAGACTTTTCCTTTTTAATATAACATTTGAAATAGTTTTCCTGAACAAAGAGTTGTAAGATTTCAATTTTTTCTTTAAGCGTTATATTTAGGTAACGTTATATTTAGGTAACGTTATATTTAGGTAGCATATATTTAGATAACCAATTATTTAGGGAATTAAGAAAAATAATCCTGCTATTTTGAGACTGTTGGATTCTTGTGGCTGGTTTGTATTCACAAAAAGTTATCATCATATCGTCGATAAAGTCAAATTTTACGTAGACCCAAGGTTTTAACACACATGCTCTAAATTCACAATCTCTACACCTTAGTCAAAATATGTGGCTTGGCCGTTTCGTTTCTACAAGAAATATTGTATAGCAAAAAAGTATTTAACAGTGAATAAATTTTTCAACTTACAGTAACGGACGGTACGGTACGGTACAATATATCATAACGATAACGTTTGTATCGTACATACTCGTATATAATTTAAAAAAACCGGCCATGTGCGAGTCGGACTCGCGCACGAAGGGTTCTGTATCATCCCTATTCAAGTTTCTGCCTGTTTAATAAGTTCGAGTAAAATTTTTAGCCCCCCTGTAATATTCATTTTGTTTTTATTTAATTATTTATTTTGAAAAGTAATATACAACTAAATATTCTGTAAAAATTTTAAGCGTCTAACTGTTACCGTTATTAACATTGAGCAAAAAAACACAAAAAAGAAACACTTTTATTGTTAAAAAAAATACTTATATTAACCCCCCTTAATACTTTTTTATTTTTAGTATTTGTTGTTATAGCGACAGAGGAAATACACTATTTGCGAATATTTTAGCTTTCTTGCTATCACGGTTTATGAGATACAGGCTGGTGACAAACAGACAGACGGACAGACAGACAGCGGAGGCTTAGTATTAGGGTCTCGTTTTTACTTATATATACGGAACCCTAAAAAGTAAAATTTTTGAACAATAAATTACCAGTTTTCCTGGCAGGTAATAGCGTCAGTGATTAACACTCTCGTGTTCTACTTTCAAGGGTAAGGTAGCCATTGAACATATATTTTTGGTATCATCAACAACCTTTATACGAATGGTAACGCATTCTTACCATCTTTAGTATATATAAGCAATAGTTAGCAGTGTCAGCTCTTAATACTATCAAGTTATGTTCTGTGTAAGTTGTTAGATTTATTATATAGAATACACACACTCACACAACAAACATGCACATGCTCAACACGTGCGCGCACGTTTGCGAGCATATACCTGTATGTGCACACATAACATATTATTATGTAACAGTAGTTCACAGTGGCTAAAACATTATGTAATTTTATTTAAATTGTAACTCATCAGGAGTAACTTAGCTGTAACAGTGTAAAATATAGTTTATAGATATGGAAGAGCGGGCCCCCTAGTACAAGTGATTTTTCACTTAAAAGGGGATCCCAAACTTTCTCTTTGTTTATTGTTATACTGGTTAATGAAATAAACATTTTTTTTGTTAGATTATGTGTGTGTATAGCATGTAAGTCACGGATTAAACTGGATTCACCCTTCAAGACATTTTCTTAGGATGTCAATGTCGCTTGCATTTACATGCAGAAATACAGAGTCATAATACTTACCAATGAAATATAATCACTCAAGAGAACTCCACTTCAGAGATTTAAGTCTTAGCCCTTTTATTCGACTCGATAAAATAGCACAGTATGGCATATTTCTATTTTTTTTTATGATATATCTACAAGCGTTTAACATTTACATACATTTGCTTATATGAGCGGCTACGCATTTTGCGCCCAACACCGTGTCTATTAGTATTTACATGTATGTGGTCTGTGATGTAAGTATATACATATTATAATAATTTATTCCTGCTTGGTTAAGTCTTGATAATAATATATAGTTTAATCATTAGCTCTTATAAATGGTTAAGCACGTTTTTCTCTTAGCATTACCGAAGATAAACTAAGAAAATGTTTAATAGCATTGGGTTACGTCTCTGCATTTATTCGTGCAATAAAATATTAAAATAAAAAATAAACTTAAAAACATTTGGATCTAATGGCAATCGTCCCAATGGCCACCGTTCATGAACAATTACACCTGAGCTCTTGCAAGTGAGTTGCGGCTTTTAAAAATGTTACGACTCTTTATTGTAGGTCTTCGAGTCGTATTCATTCGGACAAATAAAACTAAAAGGAATTGTGAAAGATTACTTATAAAAATACGTCTTTGGTATTGTTACTTAAAAATATTTCTTCCTTTTGCTCAGTCGGATAAAAAGTAGCCTATAAGCTTCCTCGTGAATGTGGCTATCACAGAGAAATGTGATATAATCCGATTGATATAATCAAAGATTAGTGCGATCAAACAAACAAACAAAAAGTCACCAGATTTTTAGATTTTTAACACTGGTATAAATAAACTTCTATAAATACTTCATCCCGTGTTAGTCCGAGCTACCTTTAAAGTATAGACCATATACCATTCAGCCAGGCAGTTTGTAAAAAGCGAATGATTGGTTTATACGTGTCCCAGCGTGATTACTAAGTGGTAGAGTTGCGCAACATTTATGGTACCACAGTTTTACCAATTCCTGCCGCAATAGCTTTAATGCTTGTCATTGTCGTGTTCTGAACTGAACGTTAAGATAGCCAGTTGATTTATTTATTTGGCATTATCACTACTCACACGGAAGCAACGCGCCATTAATATTTTTGATGTCTATAGGCGTCGGTCATCTCTTTCCACCAGTAGATCTATCTGCTTGTTTGTTATTCTATATAATGTTTAAAAAGAATTTTATGTATGTACAAAAAAATTCAGTTAAAATTGATTAAAAGCAGTTCCATCAACAAATATTTTAAATTCATATCAGAATTACGTCACGAGAGATGATTGGTATTTTGTATTCCATCCCGTCGCTTAAATAAACGGTTCAACGGGAACACGATTTCAATTATGTAGTCTATTAAGTTTGTAAATACAGTGCTCGTAGCGCAGCAACGTGTATAAATCTGCTGAGAATTTTTTAGAGTTCCCTATAAAGAATGCTGTAAGCTTGTCCGTATGTATGTACGAATCAATTACAGAGGTAGTGTTGTCCCGTGAACAAGAACCTGGCAATCTTATGGGAAATTAGCAATTGCCAGTGATGGATGTTTAAATTTAAAGGAAACTTAGACATTAGAGCTGCACTAACTAGGAGTCTTAAAAAATGCAGTATCTTCTTTTATATGTAGAATGAATTTATTTATTTCTTTTTTAAAGTAGTATTCATAAACAAAGAGTTTTAAGATGAGATTTGTTTGTTTCAATCAAAGACTTTTATGTACTGAGGTACATTAAACTCTCTGATTTTAATAATAACTACGAAGTGTGGCTGGACTGTAATTTATTTTGTTTACTAAATAGTGAAATAAATACCTCACCATTGTTTATTACAGATTTTCTGAAACGCTTTCACCTTTAAAGCATTAATTCTACCTTTACTTTACAAATTATGTACGAAATTAAGAATACTATTACTTATGAATTTTTTTATAATAATAATAAACTTTATTTCAGGTACCATGCCCATAGATTTCATATTACATGCTTATAATGTTAACACAATAATATAATTAAATTAGCTAATGTTCACATTTTATTACATTATAAAAAAAAAAATAATAATTATTATAAAACTTACATTATTAATTACAATTGAGAATTTACATTATTAAATTAATTTATTTAATTTTTATTTAATTTTTATTTAATATTAAATATAAGCGCTCTGGAACGCATGTGACATGCGTTCCAGTGCCTTACCACAGGACAGTCCACTCTATCTAATATGGTGTTAAGGAGACCGTTGGTGCTATTCCGCACCCGCAGCATCACCGAGGCCACACGTTTGCGCAAGATCGCATGAAAACTGTCAATGCGGGTCTCGGCAAACATCCCAGATGCACTGCAGTACCGAGGTAGCCCCAACAGCATCCTTAACCCATTATTATACTGAACACGTAGAGCATTGAGCGCCCTACTTGTGCACTTATATACTTATAGAAGAGGGGGCAAACGAGCAGGAAGTGCATTTGATTGTGATAACCGCCGCCCATGAACGTTCGCAATACCAGAGGTCTTGCAGTAGCATTGCCGGACTTTTAAGAATGAATAAGCTTTTTTCTTAAAGGTCCCCAAGTCGTTATCCGTTCGGAAATACCCCTACTGGTAATTGATTCCACAACAGAGTACATACAAGTGTCGAGAGAAATGCACAGTTGTGGATTTCCAGACATCGAGAAGATAAGGATGGAACTTCAAATTTTAACGCGATATCCGATGATGGAATTCGGCAACAGAAAAATAATCTAATCTCGTTGGAACACTCCCTATGTTAAATACGATAGAAGACACAGAGTGAACCTGCGTCTTTTTGCAATGCCGAAGAGACAAGCCGATTCGAAATAGCCTGGTCGTCAACGATTTGATGCGCTCTACGCTAAATGAGATCAAGAGAGAAATTTGTGGCTTATAAAGTTGTAGGTGATGGGCCGGCAAGAAGTGTCTTGCTTTGACGTATTCCCGAAAAAAAATATCGATCGATCGGAGTATGTAGCATCACGGGTACTGTCATCTGCGTAGCAATGTATGTTGCGAATTCGCATCACGTCATTGATATGCAGAAGGAATAGTGTCGGTGATAGCACGCAGCTTTGCGAACATCCACATTGACAGATTTATTGTCGGAGCACGCAAAGTCAACTACGACTTTGATGCTCTGATCAGCCAAAAAACTAGTGACCCACTTGCATAATTTCTCGGGAAGCTCATAAGAAGGCAGCTTTGCGAGAAGCTGCTTTGTGCCATACCCGATTAAAGGCCTTCGCTATGTCCAAACTAAGTCCTTGGACTCAACTACTTCCGCCCACCGATGATCACTTCGGTAAGTATAATAGAAGATCACCGCCTGAGCGACGACGAGCCATGACGGAAACCGTACTGGCAGTCGCTAATCAGCTGGTGCTCTTCTTGAGGAGCTAAGAGTAGACGACTGTCACCAGACGACTGTCTCCCCGTGATGGTCCCGGCCTCCTTTGTAGAATAGGCCAACTGCCGTTCTGCCAGGCAGGTCGTAAAAGGCGACCTATTGGCTATCGAGTCACTGCCATCGTGGCTACTAGGTGGTAGAGTTCTGCATTGTCTCGCCCGGGTCTGGTACCACCGCCTTACCTATTCCTGCCACAATAGCGTCAGTGCTTGTCGCTGTCGTGTTCCGGTTTGGAGGGTAAGGTAGCCGGTAAACTTATGCATGTGGCATTAGATCATTAGCAACGCACCATTAACATCTTTGGTGTCTATAGGCGATGGTTGACTCTTTCCATCAGGAGACCCATCTGCTTGTTTGCTATCTTATTACATAAAAAAAAAAAAACATAATTTTGGAGAACAAGGAGGTTATGGCTATAGGGCGATAGTTAGATGGATTAGAGCGATCTCCTTTTTTGGGGATGGGATGCACTAAACCTGCCTTCTCCATGAATTCGAAACCATGAACACCACACCGAATGAGTAGGAGAGCCGGAATAGGTTTTATTACTGGCGCCTACTCTGGAGCACAAACTGTAAGCATGATCGGAGGGATGACTTCCAGCACACTCGACTTATGGACGTCCAAAGAGAAAAGTGCTTTTAATTCCATCTATAAGAGAATTTTAATTCCATCAACAACTATTGCACTAATTACATAGATAGCTTTAAGTATACACTGTACTCATATGTGTGAATCTTATTGTTGAATTCATATCTCAGATCAGCTGTTCTGTTCGAACAAACACAAGATTGAAGACGTTTTTGCGGACGAACTGACAAATGGACGGTTATTCTACATTTATGTAGATTTATTATTAACTAAAATTATTCAATTTTATGTATGTCTTCAATTTACGTAACTTTTCCACCAAAATCATATTGTAATAGCTTATTATAGTTAAGTTTTTGCTCCAAACTTACCATTTGAAACTGACCTAGAAAATAAGTAGGCAACGAAAATCTCCCAATAAAAATAGTTTCGGGTGACATGCGATGAAAACTTTAGCAGTTGTTGACGGAAAACTGTAAAGTCTACACTGTCAAGGTCTTCCCAGTGTGGTCACAACTGTAAGGACTGTATATACTGTATACTACGTATATATAATTGTACCTTGTTTCTGAATACTTATTCCATGTATATTACTTTATTACTTCGAAATAATGTAGGCTATTTTTACACGACTAAGGGATATGAACTAATTTCTTTGGGTCATGCATGAGTTGGGCAATAGATGCCCAAAACGTTTTTAGCAGGAACAGTTGTCACCTCTGTGGTTTAGTGGTCCAGAGTCGGTGTTGACCACAGGAGGTCCCGGCTTCGATTCCCAGATTGGGCAAATCAAAAATATCTTTTTTCGATTTTCTGATAATATCAACGTTGTACGGGACAAATATTGTGGGATTAAATATCTTCGCCTAATCGTAGGTGCACTTGTTGGACCTGCCTACCTCTTCGGGGATATGGGCGTGAGGATAATTTCAGATATCAAAGTTAATCGAGTTTTTTTGAAAAATCACCACTATCAAGTGGTGATTTTTAACACTATAGATCATTCTTAATGTTATGTTTTTTATGTATAGCTAAATGATGCTGCTTAATGGCACTCTATCACATTCGTGTTGGTCCGGGCCCTTTGAAGAATAGACCAACTGCATTTCTGCCAGGCAAGTTGTAAAAGACCAATTGGCAATATATATGGAAGCATCGACTTAGCCATTCCTGCCGCAATATCATCAAAGCTTGTCATTGTCGTAGCTGGTAGACTTTTTTTATATTATAAGATAGCAAACAAGCAGGTGGCTCTCCTGATGGGAATGAGAAACCATCGCCTACACCTAAGATGTTAACGGTGCGTTACTATCCATGTAGCGGGATGCGTAGATCTACCAGGTATCTTACTCTCCAAACCGGAACACGACAATGACCAGCATTGACGCTATTGTGGATCAAATACCCGGCGAGATGTTGCGGAACTTTACCACCTAGTAGTCACGATGGCAGTGACACGTATTGTCAATCGGTTGCCTTTTACGACGGAAGTAAACTTATGCACGTCGCACTAAGAACCCGCCACAAGAATATACACGCACCATTAACATCTTTGGGTGTCTATAGACGATGGTCTCTTTTCATAAAGAGAGCCATCTGCTTGTATGTTATCTAATTTCTAAAATAAAAGTAGCCTAAGTTACTTCTTATTGCATCACCTATCTGCCAGTGAAAGTCGCGTCAAAATCGGTCCACGTGTGTCAGAAATTAACCGGAATAAACAAACAGACAAAAAGATAGATAAAAAATTAAAAAATATATATATTATTTTGGTATAATTACCGTGTATATATCCATATGCATTTAGTAAGTCCCCGTGTTGGTCCCGGGCTCCTTTGAAGAATAGACCAACTGCCGTTCTGTCAGGCAGGTCGTAAAAGGCGACCGATTGGCTATGCGAGTCACTACCATCGTGGCTACTAGGTGGTAGAGTTCTGCATTGTTTCGCCCGGGTCTGGTACCACCGCCTTACCTATTTCTGCCGCAATAGCATCAGTGCTTGTCGCTGTCGTGATCCGGTTTGGAGAGTAAGGTAGCCGGTAAACTTATGTGGCATTAGACCTCGCCACAAGATAGCAACGCACCATTAACACCTTTGGTGTCTATAGGCGATGGTTGACTCTTTCCATCAGGAGACCCATCTGCTTGTTTGCTATCTTATATAAAAAAAATAGTAAAAGGCGGTTATTTTAATATTATAAACAGACACTCAAATTTCATTTATTTGTATGAAAGTTGACGCCATTTACGGCGCTATAAATGATAGCGATAAAGTGTCGCCACCGGTATTCTATACTCTTGTTTATTTATGTTCGCTGGAGTGAAACGGCGAAGAACTGAAATTGAACACAAACTATACTTTATACCGTGTATTTCGATAGTCCTTTGAAGTGGCCCGATGCTAACCGGCGGAAGTTTATTTCTAATTCACCCAAAAACGTGTGAGCATATTGTTTATGTTAGTCTGCCGTGCTGCAGTCGCGATAGGATGGCTTTGCTTTGTTTGTATTAAATACTAACTGTAGCGTGCAGACCGCTGCATTATACAAAGTTTTTGGCGCATCCCGCGGTATCACCTCATTTTTCCGGGATAAGAAGTAGCCTACGTGTTATTCCAGGTCATCAGCTACCTGTGTGCCAAATTTCATTTAAATCCGTTCCGCAGTTTTTGCGTGATTGAGTAACAAACATCCATCCAAACATCCAAACTTTCGCATTTATAATATTAATATAGATGAATGTGAACATTCACAATCTTATGAAGTTATCAATAACAACGCATGGTTAAAATCACAGATTATAAGCTTACCGTCTTATGAGATACATAAAATTGCGACTAATCTTTCCTTTTTTTTCGAAATAATCCTAAGCTTTTCCCCGTGTTGGTCCCGGGCTCTTTTGAAGAATAAAGCAACTGCCATTCTGCCAGGCAGGACGTAAAATGCGACTTGCTATGAGAGTCACTACCATCGTGACTACTAGGTGGTAGAGTTCTGCATTGACTTGCCCGGGTCTGGTACCACCATCTTACCTATTCCTGCCACAATAGCGTCTGCGCTTCTCACTGTCGTGTTCCAGTTTAAAGGGTAAACTTATGCAAGTGGCATTAGACCTCGTCACAAGATAGCAACGCACCATTATCTTTGGTGTCTATAGGCGATGGTTGACTCTTTCTACAGTTGACTCTTTCTATATCTTATATATTTTTATATATCCATCTGCTTGTTTCCTATCTTATGATATAAAAAAATCAATGAACCTTATGGTGAAACCGGGTTTTTGGACGAGCAGTGCTCAGAAAGTTATGTGGGCTTAGAGCCCGCAAATGGGTTCTCCTCCTTCTCTTAATAAGATAAAAAAGAACATTGATTAACTGCATAGTAAACCTCAAAAAAATTAGTGTAGTAACATTAAAAAAGTGTGGTCACCGGACGGACGATTGCCGCACACTAACGAATCTAGTCACAAGTTCTGCTAATCGTTGTTAGTCAGAAATGAACTTCTACATCTGTGCGCGGATATCCAGGTAAACATTTTTATCGGATAAATAGGTCAAAATTTAAGTGCCTTTTATGTTTAGATACATATTCGGTTTCAGAATCGGATATTGAACACTTTAATCTCATTCGGTATGTACGAATAGTCTAATACCAATGATTTCTATAAGCATAAACCCGAATTAATGCATACCTTCATTTTCATTAATTTATATCTAAAATTAAACAAAAAATATATACGGTAAGAATTTGGGATAAAATAAGGGTAAAGGATTTGTCGGTGTTCCTTTATAAAATAAATAAAATATTTATCTTGAAAAATCAAGTGGGATCCCAAACTATCCTTGACTAACGCAAATTCCTGCGACATACTCGGACCTATCAAGGAAGATTAAATGAAAAATGTAAAAGCAAATTCCTTTAAATCCGCAAGGCATCCGAGTATTTTAACGTATCCAATTTATGAAAATTCCAAAAGTGGAGCATCTGACGATACCTGGATTATATTTTAGTAAAATGAGAGATAAAATTTGCGTCTGTAAATTTTTAATATTAAAGAGTTACGGAATTTTATTACGAACGGAAATTGTTTAAAAATTCACTAAGCTTTCAAATAAAACTTTTAAAATGTCTAAAAGCAATTTGCGGAGGTACCTACCGCGCATCAGAGGTAACGTTGGCGAACTTCACTCTCTTTGTGGTAAAACCGAATATTGAATTCTTTGCTGGATTGTCAATAAAGCTTGACGAGCTAATATTTATATAAAGCATATATAATATGATTAAATGAAAATGAAATTAATTTGATATCAAGAACTTTAATTTTTTATGTGATTTCATAATTCATAGTATTTCAGTATTTTACACGATATATTTAGGGAGGAAAAATTTAATAAGCCATTCCTAGATAGCGGTCCAAGTCATCAGTCAGTCAGTCGAAAGTGTTACGATATTTATTTCTAGAACTTCGATGTAAATTTATTTTAAGAAAGGATAAAAACTGTATTGCATGTCCTATAGTTATCCCCTAAACATGTCACGAGACTAGACATTCTCGAAAAAGAGTTACAAAGCATCTTACTATTTTAAACAAAACAATTAGTCAATACTAATTGTTTTGTTTAAAATTATTGTTTTTATCCGTCATTTTTATTAAATGTACTTAAATTAAAAATAAAAATTCGTACGCGTCTATGTTAGTAATGCACTTTTGGGTAGAATTTTAAAAATTATCATTTAATAATTGGACTATTAATTACTTTGATTTCTCCATGACTTTTTATCTGAAGTTACTAGTTGAATAAAGGTGAAGTCTGTGAGGATAGATGACCGTTAAATAGATATTTCCTACTATTTCATACGAATACTAATAATTAATTTTGATGAAACTTGACAGTACCATAATTTCAAACTAAAATAACACTTGAGTTTTAATTTATAAACACGTTGAGCTTCTCTGTGGTTTTGATATCACGTGAATGAAGTCGCGCCTTCTATTCAATCACTATTCGAATAGTTGGCACTATCAGACCACCAACTATTCGACAGAGAATAAAATTACTGTCGCGTCGCCTTACTTGTGAGGTAGGTAGACTAAACAAAACGCTAATAGGCATCATCACTACATAGTATAAAACAAAGTCGCTTTCTCTGTCTGTCCCTATGTCCTTATGTCCCTATCTATGCTTAAATCTTTAAAACTACGCAACGGATTTTGATGCGGTTTTTTTTACTATATAGATTGATTATTGAGGAAGGTTTTAGTATACAAACCTTTTCGATATTCCTACGGGAACAAAAGCTACGCGGGTGAAACCGCGGGCAGGTCGCTAGTATAGCTATATAAATGCGACTATCCAGGTAACTGATCACAATTGTATGAAACTAAGTTACATGGTATAAATATTATCTTCTTAATAACTTATACAGTTTTAGATTTTAAATAATTATTATTGTATTATTTATTATATAGTGTTTTAACTATTTTTTTAATAAATATTAGGCTAATATTTATCATAATCATATGAAGTTTTTAATCCGGGCCTGATTTAATTTCAACAAGAGGGCCTGATTATAAAATTAATTAAATAATATAAAATCAATTTCGTTTGGATCTTTATTTAAGATGAACATTTCTTTAATAACCTAAAATTATTAATTTAGGCGATAAACATAAGCTATTTTTTAGTAATCGTGCTTTGGTTATAGAATTTAAGATTATTTCGTACGCATACGAATATCGGACGTATAAAATAAATATCGTACTAATAAATAATAACGGATAAAAAATTATAATCGGAAAAGGAACTTCCTAAATTTATTTTTATTTTATATATAATTTATTGCACACCAAATCTAAAGATATTGTACAAAAGGTTGACTTAATGCTATATACATTCTCTACCAGTAATTAACTTTCGGGCTAGCAGAAAAGGTAAAGGGTAGGTGTGATAAGTATAAAAAAAGCAATAACATACACAACTATACTCATAATGATTCAAGTATTATTCCATTTCAAATAGTGATTTGAAATAACCGTGGCTGTGTGGCCAGCCTCCAACTAACACGAGAGAGATCCCTCGGGGAGTCCACAGTAATTATGTCCATAATGATTTGTCACTCGTTCATATACAGCGTAATATCTTTATGGCGGACGTAAACGAATATTCTGATTACATGCAGTCCGGCCATTTTGATGATAAAATATTTTCATTGGCTTTACATAAATGTCAACTTTTGTTGTGTACTTTAATTCTTACTGTAGCGGTCAAGCAGCCAACTTTTAACTAAACTCTAAATTGCATGAAACTAATTATTTGTCTTGTAACATTACACACTTACAAGTTCCAACGCTCCTCAGATGTACTCCGGTCCCCAGGCAGCACACCTGATCTGGCTGGCAATATCTTCCTTTTTTATATCATAAGATAGCAAGCAAGCAGATTAGTCTCCTGATGGAAAGAAACAACCATCGCCTATAGACACCAAAGATGTTAATGGTGCGTTGCTATCTTGTGGTGAGGTCTAATGCCACATGCATAAGTTTACCGGCTACAGTACCAAGTATCGACAGTGACAAGCACTGACGCTATTGCGATAGGAATAGATAAGGCGGTGGTACCAGACCCGAGCGAGACAATGCAGAACTCTACCACCTAGTAAATTTAATTGTCATGTGTCGTCATCGACTTCCACAGTAGTGACATCATACTGTACTAACAGTATTTTTTTCTAAATATAAATAGCTGATAGCCTTAAGGGCTGTAACAAGTTTATGATCAAAGTCTGTCTTAAAAGATTTGATTGTTTAGTCTATGGTTAAACAGAGTCGTAGAATAATAGTCGAATTTCGACCAGAGGGTAAACACTAGTAATGTAGTGAAATTGTGAACGACTGTTAGATGTAAATTTCATCATTACACTAAAAATATTCAAACGATCCCTTCCTGTCAGCCCTCAAACAACCCCGTAACCGGTCCCAGGTTAAGGCAAACATTACACCTGCCAAGACATGTTTACTCGCCCACACTAAGGACCTTCAATTCAGAAACTTATTTAACTATATAAAGCACATACTTGTTTGAGTTGCCTCTGCCGTAATATAATGTGTTTCTAAAGCTTTGATTTGCGATTCATTTGTACATAAGATAGCAAACAAGGAGATCGGTCCCAAACCTTCTGTTGAGAGCCGCGGACACCAATGATTACTTTTAAAGCTATTACAGGATTACTTTTAAAGCTCCGGACAATTTTTAAAATTAGCAATTAAATATTGAATTGAATGTGCGTTTTAATTATTATTGTGAAACTAGCTAACCCGGCAAACGTTGTTCTGCCTTTTCTACATTTTCTCTCCTTTTAAACCTTCCCTGGACTTCAACAATTAATTCAAAATCAAAACTAGCCAAATCGGTTCAGCCGTTCTCGAGTTTTAACGAGACTAACGAACAGCAATTGATTTATATATATATATATATATATATATATATATATATATATATATATATATATATATATATATATATATATATATATATATATATATATAGATTATTATAAGATAATATAAAAATATTCATTTAAAACTATCCCACTAAATTCATGAATTCGATGCACCGAGTCTTGTGAATGAACTCTGTAAGGCTTACAGTATGTCATTTTACATTTACTTATAATTACGATAATAACTATTATGTAATTTTTCATTCTAAGTACATTTTCTCCGATTACTTTTAATTTGGTTGAAGACACCAAATTATTTTAGTTCGGATATTGCATAGTTGAAATTATGTCCATACGTTTCGTTTTTCGATTCGGAATTCGGATAAAAATGAAATTTTGAATTTTTTAAATTATTTTTATTACATAAATCGAACATATTATCGATCCTTAACAGCTATGAAAATTTAACCGCACCGTTAAAAGTAACCCTGTACAGTTAGAAAAATAGAAATGTTGATAAATATTATAAATGTGAATTTCATCTACAATATTGAATTCAACTGGTTTGTATATACGTATGTATAACTAGCAATCAATACAGTCGACGGAATCAATCACAAAGCAAGGAAGAATTTCACAACGTTGAACCACCGACACGTGGCTCAGTTGGTTAGAGGGTGCCGGCTTTAGATATTACTAGTAAAAATCCATTAGGGACAAAAAAATTCTTCCGTTGTCTCGAATAGATTTATCTTCGCCTTTCTTATAAAAGGCGAATGTTATTACCATATTACCATCGAAACTACGAGGTGGTAGAGTTTTACAACGTCTCGCCCGCGTTTTTTACAACCGCCTTACTTAGTCCTAACGCAATAGCGTCAGTGCTTGTCTCTGTTAAAAAGGTGAAATTAATTTGCATTAGGTTTGTATGATTTGCGCATGGGTAAAAGTGTGGTGGATGTGGATGGATAATTAACCCCAGCGGTGCTGCTAGGGACTTATTTTTTTCGGGCCACTGGTGAGCTTTATCCATGTATAAAACCATCGTCTTTCATTTCGCAGAGGTCACAGAGAACAGTTCGCAGATAACAGCTTTAATTAATTTCACATTTTTAATTATAGATTTCGCAAAGTAACGCCTGAATCAATATCTTTTTATATATATGATATAAGAAATCCTTGACTTAATTGGCTAAATACTAGACTGATGGAGCTATTCCCTTAATGTATATAATTAATAATGTTACCCTATACACTTCCCATTGCCGGACTAACATTTCCACTCATGAATTTGGTTGGGCGACCGCGCGTGCTCGCTATCTTTCGGTGGATGTGGGGTAATGGCCAGTCTATCGGAATTTATATGTAGTTATCTGATAGGGCTTGGAAAACTGTTGCTATTTGAATGACAATTGAGACAATCGATGTGTGAAGCGCAAAGTGCTCAAAATGTATTTGCAATTGGGAAAATATTCATTAATAAATAGTACTCTTAACTAAATATATAAAAATCAATACATACACTTATTTATAATAATAAAATAAAAATCTATCTATATATATATATATATATATATATATAAATCAATTGCTGTTCGTTAGTCTCGCTAAAACTCGAGAACGGCTGAACCGATTTGACTAATTTTAGTTTTGAATTAATTGTTAAAGTCCAGGAAAGGTTTTAAAAGGTGAGATAATATAGAAAAAAAATAAGAGTAGTTAAAAAGACAGAACAACATTTGCCGGGTCAGCTAGTAATAGGATAAATGTCGCACAATATTGTAGTAAAAAATATATTGATAATCTATCATATTAGTTACAATAAATATGAATAGAAGGAGGCACCCTATGCACTTGTAGTGTAGATATTATAGTTGAATACACCGATAGCCCTCATATCATTTTTGATAAAAAATATTTTTGTAATGTTTCTTTTTATATTTTGCATCAAAAGCAGTTAACATAAGCATTAAAATCAATATAAATTATTAATTTTGGCTTAAAATTTGATAAAAATCTAAGCTCTACAGGAAAAAGCACCTTTTAGAAATAATATAATAATAATAAATAAATTTGTATTCAACAAAAAAAAAACAGACACATTACTTTATGTTCTGGCCTCTTTTTCATGCTCATCATTTACAGAGCAACGATATCTAAATGAACTTAAGCACGAAACATTTACTGCACGATTAAGGAATCAGGGTGCTATCAAACTTTGATGACAACACCAGAATGTTAGAATCAATCATTCAAATCAAAATAGGTCCAAAATCAGTGTTTGTCCGGGCCCATTTTGAAGATAAGACCAGCTATATATTGGCTATGCTACAGCCAATCGTTCGGCTTTTACCACCTAGTAATAATGATTTTAGTGACAAGTCTTGTCACTAACATCATTATTACTAGGTGGTAAAATTCTGTATCGTCTTGCCTACGTGTATGGTACCACCATCTTCTCTATTTCTGCCGCAATAGCGTCAGTGAAGGGACGCTATTGCGGCAGGAATAGACAAGGCGGTGGTACCATATACGTGGACAGGACGATGCAGTAGCCGGGAGACTTATGCATGTGTCATTGCCACCCCTCCACATAGATAACACCGCACTATTAACATATATAGTGTCTATAGGCGATGGTTTCATCAGGAGAACCATCTGCTTATTTGCTACGAATATCTAATAATGATTTTTTTTTTGTAATTCGGTTAATCTTATTCATAAAAAGCGTAAATATAAGCTATTAAACTAAAATAACGGTCTCAACAATTCGTGAATGAACTACGTCATTAGTGTTGCCATCAAAAAGCTCTAAACTCTTTAACCGTGATATTTTGCCACGCTAAAGAAATTACAGTCTGCTAACATCACAATTTACGTGTTTGATACATACTACATGTATACAGAATATCACTTTGAACGTATTCCTTTTGACAGCAACGAAACAGCGCAAATCGCAAAGATTTCTCGCAAAGAGCGGCACTACAAAAGCGTTCTTGCATCATTTAATGCCTTTGTGTTGTTTTAGTTCTATATTATTATTTATATTGATGTCTAAGAGAATACTTTTCTTTCGAATGGTCGATACTTTGTTCGGTGCAATATAAAAAATATTGCTGGATATATCACACGAATTAATGAAACCCCAAATTAAGAAAATTTATGTTTTGGCCATGGGTCTTAGTTAACATGCTAATATTGTGAAAAGCATATATAAATAATCGCATATTTTTAATAAATATCCACATCCAGAAGTACAAATATCACCTAAATGTTTGTTCCTGTCGGGATCGAACCCGATTCTATCAATTACGTAGACCGAGTCACTCGATGGACCGAACTACTACTCCGAGCCGTTCCTATCATCTGATGGAAATGAAGATAAGATTCAAGACGATAGTAAACTAAGCAATGATATGCCTGGTGTTAATACTTATGCTTGCTTTAATAATGCCCTACTTTTATCGAGAAACCGTTTTTAAATGCGCAAAAATAAAATAATGGACGAAAATCTAAATATTATCTTTTAATATAAAAATACTTGTACTAGTTTCAATGTATTTTAACTGCATAAAAACTAGAATGCTTTATAGGATAAAAGCCTTGATGATGCGTTAAAATTTAGAAGACATCGGTAAGGTAACCAGATTATGTAGAAAATCTGTATACCCTATACCGGAAGTACCCCACACAGGAACCGGCATGATAATATACAAGGCAGTAAACTCATTTATTGTCCAAAATGTTAGAGCATGTAACTGAAAAAGCGTTGTCTGAACGCCGCGCCGCGTCGCGCTGTCTGTTTAGCGACAACTTAAGGCTCGGAACGTCATTTGTATAATTTACTCTTAAGTGGGCAGAGTGCTTTTGTCGAGCCACGAAACGTAGGAGAGGAGCTATTTCAATTATTATTCATTTTGAAAGTTATGTCAGATTTGTTCAATTTCTATTTAATATTATATATCATAGGAAGATCGGCTTATATAGCTGATGGATCTGCTGATGATGGCAACCATTGCCTAGACACCAAATGAAATACAGTAACATGTATGTAGCATTTCCACAGGGGCATATAGATCAGTCATTGAAATTATCCAAAAATCAAATAATTCTATTTATAAAAAAATATTATATGGTTTTTAAAAATGTTACCCATCATTTTCCCTAAAGTTGTGAATACTTTAAAGTGGAGAACATTTTTGGCCTATATTTTTGGTTGCTGGGATAATAATTTAAAATACTCATTCGATCATGAAAAAACTAATATGAGAGAAATAATTATAAAAAAGATAGTCTAAAGAAATATTAATATTAAAAAACGTTAGTTGTATCAACAGTCTCAGTATCTCAGTATTGAACATTACTTGATACATTGTTTTTCCTATTGTACCGCTATTTAGGGAAAAATACCACAAAAGTATGTATAGGAAAGAGAAAGAAGTACATACATAATACATAAATATGTATAAAGGTCTAGAAAGAGACGAAAATATGAACAAACTGCACATTCGTATATGGTAGACAAGTGTAAATTTTATTAGTTATACTGACAATTAAAGAAGATAATGCTTTAGTTTTTTAATAATAATTATAATTAAACAAAATAAAGTTAGACAGCCATTTGAAATAGGAAATTCTTCTAGAATAATAGGATTCTATTAAAATATTTGTATTTTCAAGATAACGGGGTAACAAACTACACAATGTTTTTACTGCGTGGTAGGATTTTTTAAATTTATTTTTAGGATTTTCTTGTTCCTATTACTTACATATATTAATTTTTAAAAAGAGCAAAATTAACCTTAATTGAACTATCGATAAAATGTTACATAAATCAAGTAGATTCTACGCACTATTACTAGTGCGTAGAAGTAAGGGAAGAACAATTGAAGTAGTTGCAAGAAGGAGGCGAAACATTTTTTGATCGTAAGGTACTCTCTGATGCTTCGCATTAATTCGTGTAATATCATTTAAGATTAATTATTTTGATTAGGAAAATTTATTCACGGAGAATAGCTTAAATATGATTGTATTAAATTTGTTTTATAGTTTGAAACTCCAATATATTATCCAATATGGGGTCATTAACACGAAATCCTGTATTATTGTCTATAATTAAATCTTCTGTTAAAATGTTTATAATAAATTTACTTCCAATCATGTTTAATTGCGGTAAGCTCTAAACCAGATAAGATACGAGTGTCAATATCAATTTTTCATCCCATTCTTTAGACAGATCGCTTTTTTATGAGACTATAAAGATAACGGCTGTAAAACCTTCTCGGTATGACCCTTCTGAAATTATATTTCGAGGGATGAATCAATCAAATGTTTTATTACGATGCCGTTAAAATTTTGGCAGACTGATTCAAATTAGAAAGTTGTAATATTGATTGTTTTTAGTGGAATATAATTTATTTTTTGGTTTGATATCCAATAGTTTAATAAAATAAGATTATTTTAGTTATATTTTTTATTAGCTGGTAAAATATAAAAAGTAAACGACTTTTTGTAAAATAAATTATTTGGTTATTAATTTACGTAACGATTTTTTTGTGTTTCTTGAAAGATTTAATTAAGAGCTAAATAGGATGCAAGAAAATATGTTACGGCAGTATAGATAAAAGGTATATTTTTTATGACTATCCAGAATAGATTTGGTTGCACAGACTCACAAATGGGGATTTACACATACCTTTTGTCTTTTGATTTAAACAAATCTAATATGAATCTTGGCTGTGTAATCTTGTCACTTTTGTGTTATTGACGTCTTACCATATGCTGTTCAGAATTTATTGTGGGTATAAAAGAAATATAAGTATTTTATCAGGTTCGGTCTAGCCATTCGTAAATACGGGACTTACAGACAGACGAAAGTTAAAATATATCGTATGTGCAATCATGTGTTTTTATTATATTATATCTTAAAGTTCTCGAGTTAAGACCAGACATACAGAAACACAGACATACGGACAAAAGTTTTCAAAATTATAAAATTGGTTTCAGTGAGCCATAAAACGAATATTTATAAATGTAATGTTTCAAAATTTGAAGGTTGGTCAATTGTTTGTTATGTATACAAAATGCATTTTTATACTTTAAACGCAGTAAAACTGCGACAACTGACTTTCTATTCCTGTATTTCTGGAATCCTGCATCCGATCTGCACCAAATTTTAATGAGACTACGCAGGAAGTATGACTTCCCAAAAAAAAGAATGATTTTAATTGGAACATATATAACTACAATGATTACATATTTGTATGTTTGTCCACGAATATCTCAGGCACTAAAAGCTGTATCGAAATAATTCTTTTTTAATTAAATCAAGTATATTCCAACTTAGTGAACAGTCTAAATTTCATCTAATTCGTTTTAATAGTTTTTGTAATATGAGTAAATTTGTCATTTAAAGTAGGTTTCTTTTTTATAATTACTTTCATTGTCGTCTATCAATTGTCTCCAATATGAGGAATAAAGCATTTCCATTTAATTGGGAGGAATAAGCCATGATTTTTTTACAGACTAAGGCGATTAATTTTTCGAATCTTCTCCATTTGCATCATTTTTATGCATAGCAGGTAGCTTATCGCTTCCCAAATATTTGTATCAATGCAAGGATCTCTATCTCGCTGGATCCCTTGTATATATCAAAATCGCTCGTTGCCTGGCTCAATTGCAATCCCCATACAATAACGTCTATAAATTGCGTCTCGTCTTTCGGCCCGCTAGAAAAAGAAGAACAATCTTTTGTCTCGCTTTCCTAATTTCCGCGTTGAAAGGCTTTATCGGGATTATTTTGCGAGCCCAGAGCCCTAGTTTACGTCCATGTCACGTTTATTATACGCCTAGCGATGAAATGAGAAACATTACGTCTTTTATTGATAATATTTTAAAATGAGTTTAATCAATGTTATACCACTTTTTTCCTCTTGTTTCACTTACTTTAGTGCACGTAATAATGAACCATTTAAATAAATAAATGTCGCTGGACAAATTACACGGATATATTTAACCCCAAAGCACAAATTACTTGCTGGTGTTATGGGTGTTAGTCAACGATACTAATACATAGAAATACGTATATAAATACTCAAATATATTTAATGAATAGCCCAACCCAGAAATATAAACATCTACGCTCATCACACAATGTTTGTCTCTGTCAGAAATCAAACCCGAGTCCCCTCGATTCGCAACTATGAAACTTGGTTGAGTGATTAGCTCAATCACTCAATTAACGGGACGGTAAAAATGTTACTTCATTTTCTTGTGGTTATTGGTAATCATAAGAATATAAAATAATCTTTCAAACTTAAATCAAAATAAACATTCAAAAGGCATGGAAATTAATGATAAATTAGGTTAAATATTATGTTGTTATAGTTAATTAATATTTAACAGTTATTCATTTATGTTATATTATATCAGTAGCATATATATAGCTAAGTCTATATTGAGGTGCAGAAGGGTTATGTGAGGTTTCTATTCTCTAAATATTTTCGCCGTGTTGGTCCCGGCCTCCTTTGTAGAATAGGCCAATTGCCGTTCTGCCAGGCAGGTCGTAAAAGGCGACCGAATGGCTTTCGAGTCACTAACATCGTGGCTACTAGGTGGTAGAGTTCTGCATTGTCTCGCCCGGGTCTGGTACCACCGCCTTACCTATTCCTGCCGCAATAGCGTCAGTGCTTGTCGCTGTCGTGTTCCGGTTTGGAGGGTAGGTAGCCGGTAAACTTTTGCATGTGGCATTAGACCTCGCCACAAGATAGCAACGCACCATTAACATCTTTGGTGTCTATAGGCGATGGTTAACTCTTTCCATCAGGAGACCCATCTGCTTGTTTGCTATCTTATGATATAAAAAAAAAAATCTCTAAAACCTCCTCAATGCCCATTTTCTGTGCATGTCGAAGGACTCCGGGATATCCCTTTTGCACTTTATCGAAGCACTTTCTAGTAGCTAAGAAAACTACCAGTATATTATTTTAAAACAGTGCCCATCATAACACACTGTCATCTTAATTGAGTCTGTTTTCAAGATGTGATCTGTTGTCAACATCTCGTCTTCTTCGCCCTTGTGTATAGGAATGATTCTTTCTATCTCTCTTTTTTAGCTACGTCTCCTTATGGAGAAGCACAGATTTGCAAAACTTAACTACTGTTATATAGTCTCATCTGCCAGCACAGCTGTTCAATATATAGTTGAAACAGATCTTGCTCGATCCTATAAAAAACTGTCGTTCCGCACCTCATGCTGTACAGTCTGCATGTTGTGCGAAATCTCTTTCCCCGTCACAATGATACTAACCCGACCTAATCCAATCTTAGCAAGATATTTATAGATGTTACATTTCGGAACTCATAATTCAAAGAAGAAATCAATCCAATTTGCAATCTTTAGCGGACTTTGATAATATGTGACTTAACAAATGCCTCTGGTTAGAGAAAAGTACGTGATAGAAATGGAACGAATTTACCGTAAAACGCCCGGAGTTTCGGTGAGTTTGTCTCATTTTCGGTGAGCAGACTATTTTCTGGTCTTATTATTAATTGAGCTAAATGAATAAAAAAGTAATATTTTATGTTGTTGTAACGTAATCTATAAAAATGATAAAAATATCTTAATTTTTTATAATCAATATTTTTTTTGATTTCGTTGTTTTAATACAAATAAGAATTTATCTGTTCGATAGTTGGAAGAATTGTTATTCACATAATATTTTGTGCGAAGAGATACTGTCGTTTTCTTACAGTGATATTACATTATTTATAATTTATTTTTATGATGAAATTTTTGTAAATGTATAGTAAATTAATTTTATTCTTATAACACATAACGTTTAAATGAGAATAAATAGAGTATACAGCTAAGACAAACTAATTAGCTTTGATAGCCTAGATGAATTGATCTGCCCTGTTATCACAGAATATTTGAATAACATTGCAACTTGTTGCTCTACCCTTCCTTTCATTCTAATGACAGTGGACGTACGCGTTTATTATTAGCACGAAGTGAACTCGATTTTCTGTGAATAAACTGAACAATAAAGGAACATTATTGATTATTATAGCTTTTAACTTTAGAGCGAACTTCAGAGCGTTCGAGCGTTCCGGGAGTACGCGCATGAATGGTTTGATCGAAGGAGACCCTTGGAGACAACAGAGGAGCCATAACGTTGGGACTCGGTAGACGAGCAACGTTTATGTGCAGTCCGCCCCTTAAGGGGACAGGGACAAAGGGACAAAGGTTTGGATATAAATAACTTGTAGGGAGAGAAGAGTTGCGTGACGAAGAGAGCCAAAGAGCAGGCGTCGCGCAACCTCCTTAAGGTTCGGTCCCGTTAAACCAGGAAATGATAGGCAGGGTCATGCGAGGTAATGGGTTTGTCCGTCCGTAGTCTAGCTAAGATATCCGTAGTACTAGGAAACTGTGATTTGACATGAATATACATATTGAACACGGCAACAAATGGTAAAATAAAATCTTAAAAATTAGTACATATCTTCACGCCAGATCCCTTACGGGGTAGGCAGAGAGAAGCGAGTGCCTTATATCGCGATCCTTGCAGGCTTGTCTCGCTTCCTCTACATCCATCACGCTCTTCATACACACACGCCGGTTGCAAAGACTCTTGACACCACCGTCGGACAGTACTCGATCAATCTGATTATGAAATGTCAGTCTTGGTCTTCCCCGGTACCTACATCCTTCTACATTCGCATTGTATATCTGTTTTGTTAACCCTTCATCTACCATTCTTTCTACATATTCGAACCAACGGAACATGCCCTTTCTCATCTTTACACCGACACTTTCTTTCAAACCTAACCTCTTTCACTTCCACATTACGATAACGGTCCGCGAGTGTTACATCATTATTATTACTTTTCAAGATTTTAAAAATTCTATTACTTTTAGAAAGTTACAACATTATCCATTAGTCACTTATGTTACTTTTTACCCAAGTGAGAAAATAGAAGTAATGAGCTTTGGTCACGCGAACGAAGTCGCTAGTAACTGCTAGTATTTAGTGTATTGACAAAAACACATAACAAATAAAATGAAATTTGTAAATGACAGATTTTGTCTCATTATTTTCATTAGGTACGCGTGTGAATCCAGGGCATGCAGCTAGTATTTAATAACTGAAAATTACTCCCAGTTCTAATTCTTTAAGTAAAGAAATATGTTCGTAAATGCTTCATAACCTCTGTAAAGGTCGTAAGATAAAACAAAGAATTCCTGGGGTGGAATTGGGAAACACATAACCCCTGTCACACTACGATTGACTGACTCAGCCAAACCGTTTACAGACGATTTATTTGCCCAATTACAGATATCGGTGGGGTATGAAAGGGGCTCCTTAAATCTTACGATGAACGTTTCACCCACTTATAGTTTCCTACGATTTTCGTGATGAGGCTACAGTATTTACTAGGATAAAAATGGATGTAGATTTTTTTTTGATCCACAACTCTTAATTCATACTTTCATTCTTAATTACTTACATTTATCATCCTAACATCTTGTTGGTCCAAGTCTCCTCTGAAGAATTGACAATTTGCCATTCTGTCAGGCAATTTGTAAAAATTGAACGATTGGCTAAACTAAATCTACTACTACTACACTATCATCGTGACTACTGGGTGGTAGAGCTCTGTAACTGCTCGCTTAGGTCTGATACTACCACCTTACTTATTTCTACTGCAATAGCGTTGATACTTGTCACTTTTGCATTCCGTTTGATAGAAGGTAAGATAGAGGAGATAGAAGGTAAGTTAAAGGAGATAGGAAAGATAGAGGAGAGTAAGATAATCGGTAAATCGTTTTAATACACTGTCTGTGCTTCTAAGAATGTTACCATCCTTAGCCTTAACTCTATCATTCTGGAGGCTGTCAAACAAATCCTAGACTTCTTCAACTCCCTCAAAAAAAGTTTGGTGTTTGCTTTGAAGCTGTTCGTTAGCTTCTCTTTCGCTTTCAGATATTCTCTTTCACGCTTTTCTTTCACTAAGGTTTTTGTGTCATTCCTACAACAACGATACATTTCTTTCCGTATATTTCTCATACTATCATTCGTTTGCAATCATGATACATAGTTCGGTAGATGAAAAGGTACAAGAATAAAGCATGGTTGACTTTATTCTTTCTCCCCATTGCAGCGCTTCATCATCCCACCATACATCTCCTTCCATTGACTTGCACAATTTTACACTACCACTTACTTCTTTCGCGACTACTCGTAATGGAGAGTGATATATATCGAATTTCAAATAAAGTATGTTATAATTTCGGAGATAGGTAGAAATTCAAATGGCAATAGACCTTTAGATTTACAGCGAGTAAATCCTAAGTGAATTTTACGCTAAATTTGTACATATATTGTAGGTAATAACATAACAGCCTTGTTTGGCTGGAAAAGTGTTTCATTATCTATTTTGCAATCACTCTTAATTTTCAGTTATTTTAACAATGTAATGAAGGTCTTTTTATCCTAGATGAACATATATAGATAGAACAGTTACTTACAATCTCTAAAAAACAAGGAGGGTAATGATAGTAATTTTTTAAATATAAAATATTTATTTTTAACAAAAATTGTAAAAAAGTACATTTTTATTTTATTTTTTGTATAGTATTTTATATTTTCTTATATCTATTACAAGTATAATGTGTTTATACTTCAAAAAGAACAATTTAAATTTAATTTATTTTAAGCATTGCTGAAAATTTTGAAACTCTATAATAGGTCGAATTTCAATATTGCATGGATAATATTTCATTTGTTTATATCTAAATGAATAAGATTTCTTTTGCTTATATCTAATTTAAAGTGTATGATCATTATTCAAAATATTCTTCCTAGTTAGACGCCCTCTATCCGAACTTCATCGCAGCGTCACTTATCCGTTACAATTATTCAACTAAAACAATCCAGCAACTCTACATATACACAATAACCTCTTCCAATGGGGAAAATCATTATAATCGGATACTGATATTTTCAAATATCCGTTTTTTATAGGTTATGGATTTATAAAAACAATATAAAACTTAAGAATAGAATAGTGATTAAGTCGACAATACGCCTGGAATAATAGTAAAAATAATTTCGATACAACTTAAATTAACAATTCGATTTTTCAATAATCCTATTTTATATTCACATTTTTTGTAAGACCAATCTTAAATTGAAAGGCGATACGCTTGGATCAATAGTAGCAATGATATCAATATAACTTAATTTAACGATTTCGTAATTTTAGGCAGATGTGAGGAACTTTCACAAGTCCTTGTGGAAGTTTCTCCCATTGCTTTATCTACTATAAAAGAGCTTAGACTCTCCAAACCGTTGAAGTGATTCCTATGTCATAGCTTAAACACTTTTGATCTTCATCTGGATTAACGAACCTTTTCATCCGACCTTTTTATACCATATTGTTGTTCAAGTGGTTGACGTATATGTATCTCATCTGGCCTGGCAATACCTGACAGAGACAAGTATTATGTAATAAGCATCTCTGTCTGAATTTTTTATCAATATACCTTAGTACTTCATATATTTATTATTGTGTATTAGTTTTTGGCTAACACTTCTTGCTTATGAATACCAAAATTCGTCATAAATATTTGTATAATAATTTATACAGTGATATCTGAATTTAAATTAACAAGAACAATTCCATAAACGAAATTAACCTTATTATATGAGCGTAAGGTTGAAACCAAAACAATCATTTTTAGAGTATAGTTTGGGCGCGTGGAATATAAATCAAGTTGGGGAGATAGGTTCATCTTATGTCGCGGAGAAAAAAGTATCAACTATTAATACGTGATGCATAAAATGCTTAACCCCTTTTACGGTAATTACGCGAATGGAGAAGTATGAAATTTGACAGAATTAAGTTTACATTGCGGAGGACTTTAGAAAGTTTTATATAATTTGCATTCGAAATACATTAAAATAATAAAAATAACTGTTACACACACTACATTCATTTGACATACATTATAATATACACACATGTAAATTTTTATGTTCATGGCTAAAGTCTGTCTCAAACGTGGAAGAGATTTCATTGTTTAGTCTGTGGTTAAACCTTGTCATAGACTTAAGGTTAAATTTCGACCAAAGGGCAATCGCTAGTTTTTATTAATATTTCGCGGCTATCTAATAAATATCATACAAAATTATTGCATATAAAATAATTTCACCAAGAGATGAATGTGAAATGAACAGAGTAGAAACAAATATATTGCTTTTCATAAAGCCAACAGTTTAACTATATGACATAAAATATAATTGATGGAAATATTTTAATAATATAAATAGATTATTTATTAGAAAACTATTAGATAAAAGGAAATTATCTTATATTTTATAAACACTGCTTACTGTAGATTTACTTCAATTTATAGTAAAATAAGATACAACAAAAAAACATATAATATCTACAGTATTATTTTACTTAGCCTAATCGATATGTATGAAATATGACAGCATTGCGGAGGACTGCAGAAACCTAAAGTTTTATATAATTTGCATTGGAAAAACATTAAAATAAAAAAATAACTGTTACATAATATACTACGTACATTATATATTAATTTATATTTTCTTAATATGCCATGTATTAAAACTGTAACCATTACGTTCAAGTCGAGATAAAAACAAAAGTATCTCAAGTATTTCTAAAGAGAACATGATTAATACTCAGATGAAACGAGAGACAATAACGAAAAAGAAAACATTATTCTTGAGGACTTGCAAGAACAAAAGGTATTTCTATTCAACGTTCGCAATGTAAGGACAATGTTTTTATTATTTGATACTTTCATAAAATAATGAGAGCAGCTTGGAGTTCAAGAGGAAATTAGGGCGAATATAATCTCTCCTTTTTACATTTCATCCTTATATCTCAACGAGATGGTCCATCGCGGCGAGGGAAAGGTGGCGACGGGTGGCTTATGGAGAAATGAGATTGCAGATTCGACGGCAAGTCGTCTACATATGACTATGTTGAATGTCTTTGAGCATCGATAGTATTTGTTTTAGTAATATGTACAAAAAGTATACAAGTATCTAAAAATGAATCTGAAGGGTTGTATTAAATATATTGTTATTCCATGTAATGATAGCCCAGAGGTTATCAAAGTTAAGTATGTATATCCATTGTAAGGGCTTCACGATAAAAATATACGTAAATGTTAAGCTGTTTGCCATCATTAAACAAAAATCAAAATTAAATCACAGCACTCTCATGTAATCGATTAGGCTAAATAAAATAATACTGTAGATTTTCCTTCTGTGTTCAAAGTTTCGACTATACTTTCCAATTTGCTGCTTTTTAACAATAGTCCAGTAGTCTGGTTTTTATAACTTGTCTGGTCGTAAATAAGAAAACGCGTTAATTTTAAGGCAGAAAAGAAAAGTTTTTACTTAATTTAGGAATAAGAAAATGCGTACAAATTTGATTATTTCTATGACTTCCTAATATATACATTCCTTTTTAAAATTTACTTGCTATTAATATGTCCTTTGAATTCTAATATAGTCTTATTGTACATTAAAATAATTTGATAATTTCGACTGATGCTATATGTAATATCCTAGTAGCATTTGAGGCCTGTCTCATCAATCTCCTTTGTAGAACCAGACACACGGACTGATCTAAGCCCAAATTAAGCAAATTATTTGCTTGTATTAGTCAACATATATTACATAAAACTATATATGTGTCTAAATACTGAAATTCAATGAACTCTTAAACCAAGAAATACAAAAAGTAATGCTCATAAAACAAATGATTTCCCTTTGTGGAATTAAATCTGAGTCTCAAAGACTGCGTAGTCAGGATTGCTAACCACTCGACCCTACAACTTTGTAATAAAAATTCCGTTGCTCTGTCTTGAAAACCTAATGAGTGTAAGTTGAGGTAGGTATAAGTTTGAGAGACCTCGAAGTAGCTGATTTGTTAAGATTTTTTAACTACTACATAAATATTAACTTACAATAACATTTTTATATTTATATTGTACTGATGTCGTCAACTTTCTTCAGTAACTGATCTAATTAAAAATATTTTTTGACTCTAAATGTTGTCTGAATAAATTCAGTATTTTTTGTGTTAGAAGTTTAAGATACGAAGACTCCATGGAAGTTTCCGAAAATTACATATAAGTATAATTATTTAACTTGTGGCCAAAATTTGACCATAAACAAAACAATAAAACCCCTCTAAGATTGACAACAGACTGGTCATTAATATAATTGTATACATATAATGTCAAATCCAGTATGTGTAATGTTTATTTTCATTGATGTATTTCTAATGTATTTTATTTAAAAATATGTGGTTTCAGTACTCTTTTGCGATATAAACTTTTACTAGGTTAAATTTCATTCTACGAGTAGGTACACCGTGCGCTTAATTATCGTAAAAAGGAGTACAAAGTTTTTGTTTTACGTAACTAATATATCGATATCGTATGTGATTATTGCTGGGATTTTAGTGACCATAATTTTTGATTGCAATATTGAAAGCATTCTTGTTTTGTTTAACGTAAAATTTTAGCTTTACGGATGACAATATTGAAGTTAATTTTGGTCATTATTAGACTTGTCCGATGGGACACTGAGACTATTGTAACGTATAAGCTCACGTTTGATAGAGTATCAACCTAATGAAGCTTATGTACCTACTAAAGGTGGCCAACAAAAAAACTAAATGTTGCCATCGCTGTTTTTGTGTTTGTCTAATAGGGTCATTGCGTATATCTAGAAGATATACGCAATGACCCTATTATCTATCGAGTATTATTTTATTCAATGAATTACACTGTTTTAGATGAACTTTCCCTGTAAAGAAAACAAATAATATTTTGTTTGCTATTTAATGTAGGAACGCCTATTTTATTGACATACGCACTGATAAAATTGCGTTTTTAAAATATCGACGGTACGCATTCCTCGTATAAACGCGCTCCAATAAAATATCTCCTGTTTCCCAGCGAAAATTTTCTCATATCGCTTTCGGTGATACGATAAGCCCAAGATATCTTCGACAGATACGTGAGGCGATTCCACGCAACAAAGATTAGTATATTTCACGAGTTAATATCACGCCCCGCTGAAGTTTGTCATGTTATTGGTATTTACTGTAGACAAGTTTCAGCGAGTCTTTGAAAATAATACTTACTCTAATTAAATAGCAGTTGCTTTGACATTTAAACTTGGAATATATTTGAAATAATAATACGTAAAGACACTTGAGGCGTACTATTTCTACAATGAAGTTAGAACATTTAATTTGCTTTACTTGTTAGATGACATCAAACGCTTTGGTAAAATTAAATTGAATAATAAATGTCAATTTATATATATATATATATATATATATATATATATATATATATATATATATATATATATATATATATATATATATATATATATATATATATATATATATATATATATGTGTAGAACATTGTAGGTACTCTTCTTTTAGACAATTACGGGAACGGTGAAGTATGAAGTTAAAGCTTACATTGCGAAGAACTGCAGAAACCTAATATTCTTAAATAATATACTGTAGAAATTAATTTAACCTTAAATGAATAAAAATAAACATTACAGATACTAAGTTCATGTGATATACATGATTATATTTATTCAGTAACTTGTAATATATGGAAAACTTAGATTTAAATAGCATTAAAATTCTCTAGGTGATTGCTTTGACATAAAATTTTAAATCACATTTTTTTACATTACAATAGGCAAGATGATATCGTTGCGTATGAAGATTAGTGTTTATTAAAAACAATGTTTTTATTTTCAATTCCAAGCAACGTTTTGAAGTTCGAATAGGTTTTGTTTAAAGCAAGTAGGCGAATTGTGAATTAATGATTGAGAAATTTTAACTCCTAATTTACAAAGAGTTGAAGAAAGCTTATTAATCACATTAAATTCTAATAACATTGAATTAGAAAATGTAATTATTAAGTTCACTGGCAATTAACTCAGCTCCAGTTTGCTTAATTGTACTAAGAAGCAAATGGAATTTTAAAATTATTATGTTTAATAGTATTTGCTCACATTTCGAATCTTGTTTTTGTTCTTAATTAGTAAATATTTCTATGTTTCCATGACTGTCTGTGTGAACGTTGATTACTAACTGCATAGCTCCTGTGCCAACTCCTGTACCAGCTATGAGATCTTTTGGCACTTCCAAGCCCCTTGTCTCACCTGATACCATTGATATAAGGTTACGAGGAGTTGGTGCTGATGAAGTGATAACTAGAAGAACTACAAAAGACAGTAATGCCAGCACGCTGCAGCCATTCCTGAAAAACAAAATTGGCTTGTTGGAACGAAGTTCCTTACGGCAGGCTTGGAGGGGATAGGGATTTTGCTGCGCGACCGAACTGAAAAAAATGTGATAGTAATACCGTAAGAAAAATGCGTGGAATAAAAGCGTTAAATGAGACGTGCGCAGGCGCGACAGTCGCGTACACAAGCGAGTAGTGCCGTTTAGCCGAAGGAAGTTCGTTCCTACCTGGTGTCCCGCGACACCACATCATTTTTTAACTTAAATATTTTCAATACGCAATCTACGCCTATCAAAGGTCCAGTTTTCTCATTTTTTTAAATTACTAGATAGAGGACAAGGAGATGGCTCTCGTGATAGAAAGAGACGACCATCGCCTATAGACCAAAGTAATTAATGATGCGCTGCTGTTTGTGTGGCGGGATTCCACATTGGAAATGGAATGGAAATGCCACAAGCATAAATTTCCTGACTACCTTACACTCTAAACTGGAACACTATAATGACAGGAATAGATAAAGCGGTGGTATCAATACCCGGGCGAAACGTTAATCATATTACTACTGAAAATAGCTCAGTGTTGGACAACATTTTAAAGATTAGATCATTTTTTAAAAGGCAAACGCTTAGCCAAATAGTTCTTGGTGGCTCAACACAAGTGGTGGTTAAGTCATGCAACGTCTTACCCAAGTATGGCACCATTGCTTTACATTTTAATTATTTAATACTTTATTGTAAAATCTTAAAAAAGAAATATCTTCATGAAAAATTTAAAACAAAAAGTACAATGAGCGAGCTTATCTTCAATAAGACATTTCTTCCAGCTGACAGTGAACAATAATCATAAAACTTGATATGAATTTAACTTTTGTTACAGTAAATACAGCGACGAGTACATACATAAAAGTGAATTGTACTAGATTGTTACATACCGACTACTTAGATACACGGAGAAAATGTTGTTTGTCATTGTCGTTCTGAGATTTGGAAGATAATGTAGCCGTAAACTTATGCATATCGCATTATATCCCTGCTACACAATTGGCAGCCCATCTTTAACATCTTTTGGCCGGGCACCTTATTAGGATACTTCAAGGTAAGGTACATCACCCGTATGTACTTCAGCTATTGAGCCTTCGTGTACCTGACCGTTATGTATGGAGGCGACGCCGTCTGCCACTATTGGCTGTACCCAGGGCTAGAACTAGTTTAATGACACAAACACCATTGACTCGAGCCTTAAACATAATAAATTTGGCCCAGGACAGAATAGATATTTTTAATTGCAATTGGAATGAATTAATGAAAGTTATATTATATGTCGTTAGTTACTGTTAAATTTTGTATGTTTTTAACGTCCTTTTTTTCGCTATAATGTTTGGTTTTTAGATTTTTATTTGTATTATTTAAATAGTAGAATTTTGTTTATACCGTTCTTTTGTTTAAGTGTTAAAATATATTATATTAGTTAGTTAGTAAAAATGCCGCGCTATCGCATTGGGCAATGTCCTGTAATGGTAGTTGTGTAAGCGAGTAAATAAATAAATAAATAAAAAACCTTTGTCCATGTATGCGATGGTTATTTCTTTCTACCAAGAGAGTAATTGCTTGTTTGATTGACATGATATCAATAACTAGTAATAGCCTTGATGAAGCTCTAAGAAGTGAAACTTGTTAAGCATAAATTAAATACAACGTAATTGTGATGCGACAAGAGCTTAAAGAAATCAATACATTGCAGTCTCCCAAGTGCGGACGATGGGAATTACAAATTATGTTTATGTGAGAGATATAAGTAATTTATAGTCATACAAACGATATATCCTCTGACAAATCTCTTGAGCAAAATATTTATTATAAATAAGTACGGTTTTCGGGCCCCATGGCAATACAGAAAGTGCAACTTTTGTAAGCAGCTTCCTGTAAAGCGAGCTGTCACTAGACTGCATTATTTTTTAATTTTCAGTTTACAAATATACAAAAAATTTACAATTAAGTACACTAAATAATTTGTAAATTATTTTATTTGGAAAGCATACAGTGTACATACTTAATTTATATTACAATGTGATTAACTAGGCACCGTTTATTTACTTTCGCATATTTTCGCATAAAATGTATTAATATTCGGTTACAGAAGAAGAAAGCTGTACATATAAATAAAATTGAAGTGTCTGTGTGTAATATCAAAAGAACTATGTTTTTCAAGTGCAGTGTGCTATTTGTACGATATTAATAACTAAACAACCATTATTAAAACTTATGTCTGTCATTCTGTTTGTACGGGGTAATCTCTGGAACGAGTGGCCTAATTTTGATGAATTTTTCACTGAAAGATAGAGTAATTTATAGGACAGGACATAGGCAACTTTTTACCCCCAATGATTTAAGAAAACAATGATTTTGGATCACGCGAATCAAGTCGGGAGTAATAAATAACTCATATAATATACGACCCCAGAAATCTGGATCCCCTTATGAGATATTACAATCTTGGCTTCTTCTCGGTTTCTATATCAAATCCAACCAGAAAAAATCTAAAGCTTAGTGTGGTATTACTTATACTATACAACTTACTTTTAATATACAAGTATTCCATTTTCTAAATACGTAATGTAGGAAGTGTAACTTACATGGCTGCGCGCAGGCAGATATTTCACAATACTATACGGTATACGATGCTGCAACTGATCACGTTTTAACTGTGTACTGAGTGGGAAACACTGCTGAGAAATGGGAGATAGGAGATTATCGAAAGATAGTGCTTCTTATCACGGCTATGTCCGATGTAGGACGTCAGTATCGGGCGTCATAAGTGTTGAAATACTCTTGAAGATAGTCATGCAAACTACTCTTGACGATACATTCACATACTAATACTCTTGAAAATATATTTTTTGCATTAGATACCAAAGAAACAGACAGACAAACCAATTTTACAAATTAACTAATATGTGAAATTGGAATAGCTTGAATTATCTTCTTGGGTGTCCGGTTCAGCTGAAATAGAGAAATTTAAGTCGATTTTAAAGTTTTACTACGTTCATCGTTTGTAATACACAGACTTGAGGCATTGTAATTACTTAAAGTACCTAACGAAGCGTAAGACAGTGTCTAAGCTTGTTAGTTGTGCATTAATTTTCATCGTGAAACATTATGGATTCATAATATCACAATACATGAATGTGTCCTACTTTATAGAAGTGACATCATAACATAGTTTTTGTGTTATTGTCAGTCGACGGGTCTACAGTATTTACTTCAACATCCATCCTTTACATATGAAAATAATAACTCTTAATCGCAAATTTAAAAAATCCTCGACAACTTCTTTTATAATAAGTACGTTCTTCTTCCTGCGTTATGTGCATAATTTGCACCAAAAAACTCGGAAAGAGCTGATGATCTACAAATAAGAATCCTGCAGCATCATGTCAAAATTATCATCCATCTTAGGATAAACAGCGTGTGATGTATCGTCCGCGATAAAACAGAGGCTTGACCAATTAGAAGAACTTATATCTCGTATAATGCCGCGACAAACATTATCTCGTGGCGTTAGACAAACGAGATACATATGTGTTTGTTATAGGTTAAATCTGTCTTCTAATGCACGCGACATATCACACTCTTTTATGCGGGCATGTCATTGCATAATTACTAAAGTAACAGGATGCCATATTTCGTGTCTGCTCAATTAGAAAATAGTTATTTTTTTAATGTCATAAGATATTAAACAAGCAAATGGCTGGCCTGATGGAAAGAGATAACCATCGCCTGTAAACGCCAAAGATATGAATGGTTTATAGCTATCCTTGTAGCGGGGTGTTAATACCATATGCACAAGTTTACCGGCTACCTTACCTTGTAAACCGGAACACGACAGTGGCAAGCACTGACGCTATTGCGGCAGGAATAGATAAGGCAGTGGTACTAAATATCCGGGGGAGTCATTGCGGAACTTGCCATCCAGTAAATCAAACTAGTACGCTTTTTCTTATTTTTAAATCAAGCAAACATTTTTCTTTTCTGTCATAAAGTTACTAATTATTTATTTATGACCAACTAAACAAATTAGAAAAATATCGGATAGGTAAGACGCAAAATTAAAAAAAAAAAAACTATTGTATAAAATGTAACAAAAATGAAAATATTTATTACTATGGTCTAGGCTTACAACATAGAAGGCTGTATAAAAAAGTGTTTAGTATCATCCTAAAGAAACAAAAAAAAGCAAGTGTCATCTATTTAATCTGTGAACGAGTAACAAATATTTTGCTGTAAGCAAACGTTGATAATCTTGTAAATTTTAAGTGGTTAAAATCAAATAATCTTTATAATGGGTGAAAAAAAACGTATTATATCTATGTATTTTTAATATCATAAGAGAGCAAACAAGCAGATGGGTCTCCTGATGGAAAGAGTCAACCACATCGCCTATAGACACCAAAGGTGTTAATGGTGCATTGCTATCTTGTGGCGAGGTCTAATGCCACGTGCATAAGTTTACCGGCTACCTTTCCCTTCAAACCGGTACACGACAGTGACGCTATTGCGGCAAGAATAGATAAGGTGGTGATACCAGACCCGGGCGAGACAGTGCAGAACTCCGCCACCTAGTAACCACGATGGTGGTGACTTGTATAGCAAGTCGGTCGCCTTTTACGACCTGCCTGGCAGAACGGCAGTTGGTCTATTCTTCAAAGAAGCCCAGGACCAACACGGGGATAATGGTCAACCTTTCGAACGTTTTATTTTGTATACAAAGCCGAACGACTTTCCATGTTTTCCCATGTTGACGATATATTGCAACGAAACGTCATAAATAGAATGTTATAATTGTAAATTTAAGTAATATTAATCTTTGAACGCTTTTCGTAAATTTTAGCATTATAAAAATGTCCGTGATATACAATTTTTATTTCAAAAGAAATTAATGATGTATTACAATACGGTAAGCATCTATTAACACGTGTAGATTTTGGGGCGAACTCTGTATGGAACAGCATCATTCTCCTTTAAATGGGATCAAACGATTATACCCTCCATCACAAAAAATATCGAATCTGTTTAGAAATGATAGAGTTCTGATTTAAGGAACATAATTAACTATCGAGTTGAAAACCTCCTTCTGTTTAAGACGTTGGTTGAAAAATAGCCCAATATAGATTTCAAAAAATAGGTCTTCAAACGTCTACACTAAGTAGAGTTCTGCATTGTCTCGCCCGGGTCTGGTACCACCGCCTTACCTATTCCTGCCGCAAAAGCGTCAGTGCTTTTCACTGAGTTCCGGTTGGGAGGTAAGGTAGCCGGCGAACTTATGCATGCGGCATTAGACCTCGCCACAAGATAGCAACGCACCATTAACACCTTTGGTGTCTACAGGCGATGGTTGACTCTTTCCATCAGGAGACCCATCTGCTTGTTTGCTATTTTATGATATAAAAAAATACCGACACCGGTATTGCAAGACAAATGGAGCAAGGTTTATGAATGTACTATATTACCGTCAGTATGTGCAGGAAAGAGTAGCTACGTGTTAGCCGCCGGAATGTAGGTCATCCCCCTAATAAAATGAGCCATGAGTCAAGGCCGCTTTGATTGGTATTCTGGCGGGACCAAACCGTAAATTGTGGTCATGAGTACTGAACTATAAAAATAATCACATTTTAGTATTAATTCCATCTTGCAAAAATTTGAGTGAAATAAAATAGCTTTTTGTTGAACTAAGATTTTCACGACTAAAATTATTGGAATGTAGCGATAGCACATTGATTACATTATTTTAAATAATTAAAAACCATTAATATAGTAAGTGAACGCGGTCAAATGAAAAGGGAACCTTTTATACCGCTTGAGGAAAACTTTAGAAATTAAGTATTAGTTGAAACTAGTAAACAATACACTTGTACTTTTATTTTAATATAGATATATAAACTAACTTATTTGAAACTAGCTGTTGCCCACGACTTCGACCGCGCGGACTTCGTTTACTCCACACAGCTTCTCCCCCGTAGGTGATAGCGTGATAATATGTAGCTTATATGTTGACCCGACCTATAAGTAATATTTATGCAAAATTTGAAGTAAATCCATGCAGTACGTTTTGAATTTACCCCGGACATACGTACAGACAAACAGACAAAAATTCTAATAACTATATTTTTGGCTTCGATATCGATTGTAGTTCACGCCCCAAGTATTCTTTTAAAAAAATATTCAATGTACAGTTTTGACTTTCCTACGATTTTATTATATGTAATAATAATAATATATAGAAGATTAATCGACCGGTTTTTCTTTTTTAAGGGTTCCGTACCAAAATGTAAAAAAAACCCTATTACTAAGATTCCGCTGTCTGTTTATCTGTCTGTCACCAGGCTCTTATCTCTTAAACCATGATAGCTAAAAAGCTGAAATTTTGACAAATTATATATTGTCAGAAAAGTATCTTCACGCCCGTTTCCCCGAAAGGGTAGGCAGAGGTACAACAAGTGCACCCACGATTAGCCGAAGATACTTGGTCCCACTATGTGATAGGTGGCAAGCCTATCGCCAACCGGGCACTTTCCAATCCCGGGCAATGTTATTTTTATCAGAAAACTGAAAAAACACATTTCTGAATTGCCCGACCCAGAAATCGAACCCAGGACCTCTGTGGTCAACTCCGACACCGGACCACTACACCACAGAGTTACATATTATATATTGTCGTTGCCGCTATAACAACAAATATTAAAAAAAAAATGAAAATATTGAGGGGTATTTCCATATAATAAACGTGTTTTTTTCGTATTTTTTAAAGATGATGGTACGGAACCCTTCATGCGCGAGTACGACTCGCACTTGGCCAGTTTTAAAGCATCTTCAGGACGTAATATTTAATAAAGCGAAAAAACATTCTAGACAACACCTTTAAGTTTAATATATGAGAGGTAGGCAGAGATGCGCCTAGTGCACTACTAGCCAAGTCCTTTGATGTAAGGTGGTTAATCTATACGAAGTGGCGAACGTCCTGTGGTCGAAATTCGAAAATATATAATAAACAACAAAATATATTTTAAGTCGGGCAACAGACTTTAGCCGTAATGAAAGAATATAGTATGTACCAATACATGTGGGCATATCTATGGAAATGTACTATGTGTAATGTTATTTTTATTGATTTCATCTATTTCTAATGCATAATTTTGTTAAATATTAAGTTTCCGCAGTCCCTTGCAATGTAAGCTTTAACCAGATTTAATACTCTACCGTTCGCGTAATTGTCTTAAAAAGGCATACAAAGTTTTTGCTTCATTATTAGTATATAATTATTACAAAGAAAAAATATTTTTGTTTTTGTATGTTTGTAACAAAATAACACGTTAAAATACCTTCCCGGTTTTGAAATTGACCGCAAATACTCGTAGCTTGAAAATGCTCTCTTCTCAGAAATACCGAGTCAACATCATTGCAGTGACCAAAAATATGAATTAAACAATTTTTTTGATTACAGATTATATGGACTCGCTCTGCAAGGACCACTTCCTGCAGCGGCAGTACCGTAAGTTGGATGGCGGCGTGCTGTGGTCGCGGAACGAGCGCAACCTCGACTGCACCGTCACCTTTCAGACTCACAGCATACTGCAGAGATTTATGCTGCACTTTGACTTGCTGCAGCTCGACTGTAACGACCACCTCTATGTTTACGATGGCGCACACGCCACAGCACCGCCTAAGGTAACTTACTGATAAAGAAATAGACGACGCATCTTCTGAATATATTTATTTGGCCTTTGTATTAACTACATTACATATACATCATAAATATATTGATTTCTTAGAATTAGCCGTAAGTTTTCCTTCAATAAATTAATGAAATAAAAATAGCTACTAAACTAGGTGGTAGAGTTCTGCATCGGCTCGCCCGGGTCTGGTACCACCGCCTTACCTATTCCTGCCGCAATAGCGTCAGTGCTACTCACGTCCGGTTTGGAGGGTAACGTAGCCGGTAAACTTATGCATGTGGCATTAGACCTCGCCACAAGATAGCACCATTTACATCTTTGGTGTCTGTAGGCGATGGTTGATCCTTTCCATCAGGTAACCCATACCTTATGATATAAAAAGAAAGAGTTAGCTATCAACTGAGACCTTGTTTGCATGATCTGTGACTTTGGCGGATAAAAAGTAGCTTATGTTATTCCTGACAGTGTGGCTTTCTAATCGTAATTTTGAAGAAAATTAAGTTTTTCGAGGCTTTGCTCGAAGATCTAAAATTTCAGAAGCAGCTCGGAGTCTGGCGGGTTGAGTATTACCACTCCCGTGATTCGGGTGAGCACGTAAAGCTGTCAATCCCGGTTGTCGCGTCGATAATCGTTATCAGATTGCTAAATGCGGCGATGGGGATCACCACTCATCTCACCAATTAATAAACTGGTGAATCGTGGTGAGCCGGAAAGTTTTCAGACGTTCGATTTACTCTGCCTGTATGTATTTATAAAAGCACGAGATACTATTATTATATCAGACGTTTAAAGAGAGAATGTTTAATTAAAAATGTAGAGGGATTATCCCTAATATCAATGGGGGAGTATTTCAAAATCTCACAAGTCACAGCATCGTAAGAAAAAGATTTAGATAAGAAATCAGTGCGACAAAAAGTACTTGAAGATATATTTAAAGTTACAAGGGTGAATTTGTCCATTACAAATTAACAAGTCTTACCTCTTCAAAACATTAGTGTATATAAATAGACAAACTCTAGTAACTCGCGTTTTAACAAATAAAATAAGATTGATTGTGTGCGTAAGACAACGCTTATTCTGTCCTTTTTATTATCACGTATCGTTACGTCGTTGTGAATGCGATAGAACGAACGCTTACCTACGCGCATGCACAAATAGATTTTCATAGCATAGGGTGTGATTTTCTAAGCTATCACGTTTTAATTAAATCACTCGTCATTCGGCTCCCGCCAGCTCCGTTCAATTCAGAATGCAATATCATTTCTCTGTAATTTCCAAGCGCCTGCTAATTTGACAGCTAAAATTTTACTAAGTCTGTTGTTGTGGAAAGTTTCAGTGATCAGCATCCAGCTTCTTGTAGAAGCTACTCATGCATGCATTCTCAAAGAGGTTAATTAATAACAACTTTAGAAACGTTAGAAGACAGTAGCAGCGAAATCTTAGATATTGGGTACACAATCGGCACCCAATTCTTACAATGAGTAGATAATTTGATAGTGTGCAAGATGTTTGTAAAGCAATAGTCGCGTTACTACTTTCGTGATTATTATGGGTGTTAGAGAGGATCTCGCCTGGTTCCTAACACTGCCTGACCTATTCCTAATACGATACCATTAGTATTTGTCACCCTCGTGTTCTGCTTAGAGGATAAGTCACCGTTAAACTTATTTATTTGGCAAACCCCACAAGAATGGCAATGGTTAACATTTTTAATGTTTATAGATAATTTTTTGATGTCTTTAAGAAGGTTTTAGGTTTGAAGTTTTTGGGGTAAAGATATCTTAATTTGCAAGTTTGCTACCCAATTATATAAATAAAAAAGTATTTCTGGTATAAAATATTCCATTCTTTCCACAATGAAGAAAACTCTTAATTTGTTGTCTTCGACATTCATAAGTTACGTCTTGGGTAAAGTTACGTCTTGCTGAAAACTCGTTCAAAGGTTAACAATGCAAACATTGATAAATGATACAAACTTGTATCAAAACGAAACATTATTTATATAGTGGCAGGCACTGAAGATATAAAACTCGCTTCTGACATAGCTATAACGCTTATCGATTAAAGTTAAACGAACTCAAAGATCAAGCAGAAGATTAAAAACGAACTAAAATACCTTCAATATTGCATTACCTTTCAATATATCACGTTCACGGGTTTCGTCGATATCATTTCCAATTTGGAGACATTCCAAGACGTCCCGAGCAATTACACTGAAGACCGATTATTGCCATTTGTTCCCGGCGCGCGAGCTCATCGCTCATTCATTAAAGATTCCAAAGATGTTATGCTAATGAGACCAGATAAAGGTTCCACTTGATTTGAATATTTTGCGTAAAAACCTAAACTCTTTTCTGTTTCTTTAATAAAGTTTGTTACATTTAAATATTACTTCATATTTAATATTTATTATCCGATTCTCATCATGTTTTTATTAAATAAGATACTTACAAGTAGATCTTTTTCTAAGTTGAATTGTATAAAATCATTTTAATTTAAATATTTCATTTATGTGATGATTTCGTCATAAAATTTCATCGTATTTTACAAAAAGGTGATATCTGTGTTAATACAAACCACTTTTGAAGAATATCCCAACTGTTTTAGTTAGCGTAACCTAAGCAATGTTGTCATTAAAAGTAGCAAAACCACACAAAAATTATATATATTAACAGACTTTTGTACTTAAATTGAACGTTATATGTAATAGATATGTAGTTATAATTGTTACTCATAATTTTATTAGAAATTAGATTAAAATTATATTCATTATATATTATTGCATGCCAAATTGTGAAATATGAAGTCAAACTACCATTTAATAATGTTAAGAACTTTACGTACCAACGATATTTAATGCAATAAATTATGATCGAACGATTGATTGATTGAAAAGGCAATTGTTGATTTGTTAAACTTATCGTTATCACCATGACTACGATGTGGTAGAATTCCGCAACGACATCAACGGGTTAAGTATCAACGCCTTACCTTTCTCTACTGCAATAGCTTAAGTGCTTGTTTTCCAGTTTGGAAGATAAGTTAACTTGTTAAGTTATGCATGTGAAATGTCATTCCGCCACAGAGATGGCAACACACCGCTAACATATATGTATGTTTTATATCTCTTTCCATCGGGAGAACTATCTGATTATTTGCTATGCTACAACAAAATGTTTTAGGATTGGTCCGGTCAAAATTACTGTCGCGTTACTGTGTTGTTACTGAATAATGTCGCGCCTGAAGTTGGCCGTTTTCAATAAAACGTTGCTGATTAACGATGTGAGTCATTGTTGATGTCTATTTCGACATAGCTTCTGTGAACAGTGAGAAACTGCCATGTTTCAGATTTGGTAATGAACTTATCGGGTAATTACTAATTATTGGATGAAGCTTTACAAGTCTTGAATCTGAGAAGTATTAAAAACTTTACCAAATGAGTTTTTTCTCAAAAATATAACAAAGTAAAAATAATAATATCGCTGGACAAATTACTCAAATTGATCTAACCCTAAAGTAAGCTAATTATTTACTTGTGATAAGGATATTAGTCAACGATATTAATACATACATGCATATAAATTCTGTTACATACATAATAAACACCCAAACACAGAATTATACACATGTATGATCATTATATAGTTTAAAAGAATTCTTTGATATTAATTGAAAATAGCAAAATATATTTATAGCGTTTTATTTGTTTAATTGTACATTTGAACTTAAAATATATTTAAAAATGTGAGTAAAATGAATAACTTTCAATGCTTAATTTTTATTTAACATAATATATCTGACATTTTAATTTTGTAGTTAATTATTAATACATATACATTTTTAAATTAAATTTTTGACATAGATTTTATCTCTGATTATACATAATAATTGACTTTAACATGTAGGTTAGTAAGTAGGTATATTAAGTTTGAGTATTTAATAAGTTTGTCACCTATTCATAATCAATAGGTGAATAAGGGTTGAGAAGTAATGTATTTTAAATGGAGCTTCTAAGCAGAATATCTTATAAAATTGCCTAATCTGAATCTAAAATTAATGTTAAATAACAATATTATCCCCTTGACTTATTGAATATAATTTGTTACAATTATATATAACTACCATAATGTTTTGGTTAAAATTTGCATGTCAATACTTTGACTAAATGTGTAGAACGTTTTACTTTTTAACACCTATTATTGTACACACATTTTAGGCAAATAAATATTATTATTATCTCTTTATTTACATTAAATTCTTATTTGATTACATTTATAATTATAACATTATTAAAAAATACAATATTATAAAAATAAATATAACAAAATAGGTTATCCGCCAGCGGGAACGTTATAGTTAAGCCACCGGTGGTCAAGGTGACAGAGAGAGGAACCTCCTCACAATACGTGCCGTTCCCAATACTGCTGCCTTTTGTATCCGGCCCTTGATCCAGAATTGTAGCGAAAGACTTCTAAGATGCTGCTCAAGACTCTTCGCTACAAGACCGTTTACGGAAACGACTATCGGAACAATCGTTGCTGAGTCCACACCCCACATGTCGGTAATCTCATGAGCTAAGTCTAAATATTTAGTTAGTTTTTCTTTTTCTGCTTTCACGAGGTTATTATTATTATTATTATTATTCAAAATTTTTATTCCTGTCGGAAATCGAAGCCGAGCCCTATCGATTCGTAGTTAGGTTCGATAACCACTCGACCAAGTGGGCGAAAATGTTATTTCTTGTTACAAATAATATTAAGTACAAATAAAATTACTAAATCCCACTCAGTATTTCACCAAATTCATTGAATTCAGTCAAAGACTGAATAGAAATTTCTTAAAACGTTTGAGTGTCAAATTTGAAGATTTTGTCGAATTAAAATTAATGGAAATAATAAATATCCAAATAAAGTAAAAATGTAAGTTAGTAGAAATGCTAATTGAGCACGACGAACCATCACCAGATGTCACCGTACCTGCTTCACAATTAACATTGGAGCAAAGACCTAACTTTCATAATTATAATTTAAAATTCCTTAAGTTTTGGTCAGCTTTGGCTTGTTCACAAAGAGCTTAAACATTCAGCCAGAATTACTTGAAAAGCTGGAGTTTTGCCGCCTTTTATTGTCTCGCCTGTTTTTATTATTGTCTTTATTCGTTTCTTATTTATTTTAATTTCCTTGATTTTTTTAATTTTTTAATATACTTCAAAAATTAAATCTGCTTCCTCATAATTACTATTACTTCTGGAGTTTTCAAATAGTAAAAAAAATTTGAAGTCGGAAACAATACCTTTTTCCTAAATTTTTCGTCAAAGGTTACTCCCGAACGGGTAAACTGATATGGAAGATATTTTTGTGCATTACACGTAGTTTTTTGATGAATAGATTTGATTAGATTTTGTACATAACCGTTACAATTAATCTGGAAGTTATATTAAAAAATATACTGTAACGCCAAAAATTTTTTGAGAGTTTTTCAAAATTTCTTAAAAATCTCCTGGACCGAATTGGTCCATTTACAGGAAGACTAAGTTGAGCGGAATTCAATCGATTGCCATCAACCGCATTTCGATCAAAAGTTATGAGATATTTTCATACACACCCATACATATATACAGCTATACTGACGTCATCGTGAAAATAGTCTGAATTTCTTTTGAATTGAATATGTTTATTATTGAACATGCGTTAGTTACACTTGCGTTATAACGAGACAAGAATTGTTTATTCGTGTGTTTGCTCGTAAGAAAATAAATCAAAAATTATTTGGATGAATTTAATTTTTTTACTGGTATATAATTTATAAGTAAATACTACAATGTTACTGAGTTATGTCAATATTTTAGGGTTTCGTACATGAAAGGTAAAACGGGATGCTTAATATTGCCTAAAATGTATTACTAAGCCTCCGCTGTCTATCTGTCCGTCTGTCTGTCTGTCACCAGGCTGTATCTCATAAACCGTGATAGCTAGAAATCCGAAATTTTCACAAATGTTTATATTATGTACTTCATTTGCCGGTATAGCAACATATACTAAAAATGAAAGAAAAAATTTAAGGAGTCCCCATACAATGAACGTATGTTTTTTTATATTACTAACGGTAACAAGTAGACACTTAAAACTTTCACAGAATATTAAGTTGTTTAATAACTTTCAAAATTAATAATTAAATAAAAATAAAATGAATATCAAAGGGGTTCTTATTTTGTTAACTATAAAAACCTAATACATAAAAAAACCGGCCAAGTTTGAGTCGGACTTGCGCACGAAGGGTTCCGTAAAAACGTTTTTTTATATACGATGGTACGGAACCCCTCGTGCTTGGCTGGTTTTTTTTTGAATTGGGATTCTTATAAAATCTGCAATACCGCAATTCAAGGTGTAAAAAAATTACGCATATTCAATTAATCCCTATATATTTAAGGTTCTTTTAGTACTTGTTTCTTAATTTTGAATTAGCACAACCGAACATTTTAATTTTTATTTAAAATATTTGATAATCAATAAACTCAGTCAATACTTAATGCATTTTTTTAGATTTTTAATAGCCTTAAAAATTTAAGGAAGAAAATTTTTGACACGGCTAGATTCGAACCAAGGATCTTGTCTAAAGCCGAGAAACTCTCTGAGCAACTGAGCTACGTGTCGGTTGGTCAACGTGTCGAAATTATTCTTTGATTCGAGATCGATTCCATCGACTTAACTTAATTTTTTGTGTTATGTTTTGAAGGTTTTCTCTAGCACGGGAAGTTTAAAACACATTTATATTTATTAATAGATTATTGTTTTTTATTATATACTAATTTTAAGTTGTTAGTTGACTGTCTCGTGGTTTTGGAATTAGTCTATTCGCCTGAGATCCTTGCGTCCCGTCATGAGGGAGTTGGCGGGTAGTGTCTTACCACTTCCATACATCGGATGCGTACTTAAAACCGTTGGTCGCGATTATAGCTACAAATATTCGAAATAGTGAATCATGGTGAACCGAAAAGTCTTAAGACGTTCGGTTTATTCTGCCTACTCCGCATGGAAACCAGGCGTGATGATACTTGGGATGATACAAATTGTAAGATTAATATCAGGCGCGTTTTCCTTAATTGATTCCCTAAAGCACGTCTATTACGTAGATTAGAATGTATTTTTTCGCTATCTTGCAGCGCGTTAAGTTCTGTATTTTCCTATTCATCTGGCTCGTCTGCTAGCGAGCTGTTTAAACTTAAACATGAATACTTCATGTTTAAGGGGAGCGCCGTCTCTCTGTAAAATAAATTGCGCACTCGGCTTAATAGGATGTTTACATTATTTCCTAATTCACAGGATTTTATGAGTAATTATCATCATTTGTCTTATCATATAGTGCACAAGTATACGGTTCCATTTCAACGACGGGAAATACATTATATTAGATGTTTGCTGGAAATATATTACTGTTATCTTATATATCTATCTATATATTAATACGGGATGCAAAAATATTGTATCTACTCCTTATTAAGAAAATTACGCGAAAGGTGGAAAATAAGGTGGAATATATGGTGGTGGACTGCAGAAACCTAATATTTTTAAATAAAATGCATTAGAAAAACATTAAATTATAAAAAAAAATTAATAATACAGACGCTATATTCATGTGACATACATAATAATTTACATACATGTATAATATTTTCTTTACAACTTAAGTCTATCGTCAAACTTAAGAGATATTATTGTTTAGAATATGATCGACTTTCGACCACAGGGTGACGTTTATTATTTAAATAAAGCGATATAAAAAAATAAGATATAGATAACCATACATTTCAGGTGAAGGTCTTGATATAATACTGCTAATCACTCCCACACCCAACATATTCAATTCCAAAATTATCTGTCAAAATCCTTTTCTCCCTCCCTTTCGTTCTTGACACATTTCATTAGGATATATATTAGGGTGGATCGAAAAAAAAAAATTTTTTTTTCTTAGCATGGGGGTAGAATTTGTAGCTTATAAAAAAAATTTTTTCAAAAAAAAAAATTTTTTTCGCAACATTTAGAGATAGCCCACTCGTTTTTTAATAAATTAATGGATCAAATGGACTTATTCTAGCGAAAAATTTTTTTTTCCGTCAAAAATCGTGGAAAACATGAAAAAATAATTGCATATGACTTTTTTTCACTTACCTTTTACTTTAATACAGATAAAAGGGCTGCTTAATTCTTTATTTTTCGCTTAAGTTACAAAAATAATAGGAAAAAATTTTTTTTGACTTCTGATTTCCATTTGGCTTTCAAAAAGACATTCCACAGATTCTAAAACATCGTTTAAATATTTTAAAATTTTTTCGCTAGAATAAGTCCATTTGATCCATTATTTTATTAAAAAACGAGTGGGCTATCTCCAAATGTTGCGAAAAAAATTTTTTTTTTTGAAAAATTTTCTTTTTTTATAAGCTATAAATTCTACCCCCATGCTAAGAAAAAAAAAATTTTTTTTTTTCGATCCACCCTAATATATATCAGCTATATATCATCAACTTTATTACATACATCACAGTTTGTTGCATCAGCCTTTTTCATAATACTTTGCCGGCGGACAGTGCCCCGGACGATGTCTTTGTGCAAGTTTGAGTTGGTTCCCTTTTGTTTTTAAATTTGAAAACCAAGGTATAAGAGGAGGCTGATTTTGAATGGTATTCTGTATGCTGTTATGTCTTTCCTATTATCAAAACAATCTATTTTTGCTGAAGGTAATATTTCAGAATAGTGTGATATAACATTTAATACAGTACTTTCAACACCAGCCAATTTTACAAACCAAGCAGCTTTGTTTTTACCTTCTCGCCCTATGAGTTCCGGAATCCAATCCAGCCTCATATCAATACCGCTGTCATTATGTAAGCCATGTAACAACTTAAAATATTTACAGCCCATCGGCATACCTCTATAAGGCGTATTGACCCACCTGTCCCAAAGCGTTCATATTGTCTGTCAAAATATCACATTCAATATCATTTACCTCCTTTATACGTGTAAATCTGGTGTATGTAAGTTCTTGTTCTCAGTTAACTTGATTGACACAATAGACATATTCTGACCAATTTTAAAGCATTTGGTTTTACCGTTAACTCTGCAAAAGGAAGCCCCGTTACTTGATAAATCGTCTGTGGATATGAAGTGGCACCCTTAATGTTTCATTTACAAATCTTGAATAAAATCTAATTTTAAATTATAAGGTTTGTAACTCGTTTTAGAAGCATTTTTTGATATTATTAATTCAATTTTAGTCAATATTAGTTCTTGTAACAACGAGTGGTTTATACATTTTAGGAAAACGTATCAAAAGAGACGAGGAGTATATGTTTGTATTTTTTAATTTATTACAGTTGATTTTTTTTTGTTTTACAATGAATAGTAAAAGTTTATTTTTGTTTCTCCAGCTTCTTTCCACACAAAAGATATTTCATTCTTGTATTAATTTATTGTCTCAGTCATTATTGCATATTTATACGTTGTAGTCGATGCGATAGAAATTAGAATGAGCTTTGAAATACAAGCCTGCTTAAAAAGCTTTATTGATACAATAGAATCTATCACATTCTAAGTTATCACATTTACATACTTTATTAAATCACTCGTCATTCGACTCCCGCCAGCTCCATTCAATTCAAAATGCAATATCATTTCTCTTTAATTTTCAAGCGCATACTAATTTGACAGCTAAAATTTTACAAAGTTGGTCGTTGTGGAAAGTTTCAATGATCGGTGTCATCCGGCTTCTTGTAGAAGCTACTTCAGATGAAAATCTCTAATGGTTATCCTAATTTGGAGCTGAGAGTTAAACCTTTTGATTGCTTGTAAAGAATTTGAGTTCTTTTGTATTCAACTTTTATAAAAATATTGAGATTTTTATACTTTTAATACAAAATGTTTCAAAGATTACAAAGCTTAAAGACCACGTTACATTAATAAGTATTTTTTCTATTATAACTAACAAATAAATATCACCACGTCGGTTTTTTAAATTATAAGATAGCAAACAAGCAGATGGGTCTCCTGATGGAAAGAGTCAACCATCCTTCCTTATAGACACCAAAGGTATTAATGCTGCGTTGCTATCTTGCGGCGAGGTCTAATGCCACATGCACAAGTTTACCGGCTACCTTACTCTTCAAACCGAAACATGATAGTGACAAGCACTGATGCTATTGCGGCACGAATAGGTAAGGCAGTGGTACCAGACCCAGGCGAGACAATGCAGCGCTCTACAACCTAGTTCTCTTGCAGGAAAAAAAGTTTGAACAAAACTGGCTAAATTGCTTAAATTGATATTCAGTTCGAGTCATCAGTATTTCAGCTGGTGAGATGATTAGTTTATCCCCATAACCGCGTTTATACACAATTATCATTTGTTTCATCTGAAGTTTGAATGTGTTATTATAACATCAGAAGACCGGACTGGTTGAGTGGTTAGTAGTGGACATTTCTATTTCTAGGTTTAGGGGTTTTTAATATATTTTCAATATTCATAGCTATTTGTATTGTAACACCCATATCATAACGAATATATCTACATTGAAGACAAATCGTTCCAAATAGTCTAATCTCTTTTAATTATTTGCTTGTAATGTGGGTATAAATGCTGAAATATATTCAGCAGCCAATCACAAAAATAAAAATTTTATGCTTATCACAAAAATACCTCTTGTGTCTGTTAGGAATCTAACTCGATTCCCGTCGATTGCGTAGTATATTTTGCTAAGCACTCGTCCATTGGGGCGGTAACATACAATAATGATAGTAATAAAGATGTATTATGAGCGACATAGTACAAATGACAAAACAGGATAAATAAAACTTTAACGTACCTGTGTACACATAAAACCGCTCGAGTAACTTGAGAGAAACATTGTTGAGATTCATTACAAAGACAAAGGACAAAGTTTTACCACCTGTACCTTAACTATGCGTGTTCAATCTACGACAATAACTCCAGAACAATGTGGGCCATTTCTCGAGACAAGTTCTTGATGTGATATAACTACAGGACAATAGAAGGTTAGATATTCTAAAGTTTAATGACGGAGGATCATTAAACATTTGAGATACTTATTTTGAAATGGAATGTATTTTTTGGGTTGACGAATACAACATATTTTTTTTGGGTTGACGAATACAACATAATTTTTTCAACCTGTGTTAGTCTGGGCTCCCTTTGAAGAATAGTTCAACTGCTTCTACCACGCAGTTCGTAAGAGGCGAATGCTTAGCTATACGAGTCACTACCATCGTAGCTACTTAGTGGTAGAGGTCTACATTGTCTCGCCTTTTATCTGGGTCTGGTATCACTGCCTTATTTATTCTTACAGCAATAGTGTAATTGCTTGTCATTTTCGTGTTCCGGTTTGGAGGGTAAAGAAGCTGGTAAATTTTTCCATGCGGCATTAAGACCCCGCCACAAGGATAACAACGCATCTAGAGATAACCATATCCTATAGACACCACAGATGTTAACATCTGATGCCTGAATAACTTTTAGAGTTTGTATGAAATTCAGTATACAGGTTACAGGTTAAAGGATTAAGCTCTTTATCAATAAAGATTTAGTAGATTGCGATATATTAGATAGCTTAATATAATTATATTAGGCGATACATTTACATAAACATTATATACATGTTTATATACAATTTATATATACTAGCTAACTTAGACTAGACCTAACCTCGATAATGCGTTAAAAACACAACTAAACACATTACCGAATCCATTTGAATACACACAATAAAATTTCAAAAAAACTGTCTATCCGGTTAGGAGGAGTTGAGTCAGATACAAAAGCACTTTTGATTACATTTATAGCTATAACCAAAGACCACATGAATACCATAAAGGACCAATGACGTTCTCTATTTCTATAAATAATGACAATTCAAATAAATCCATTCATTTATAAAATTTCAAAAAATCTGTCTAGCCGGTTAGAAGGAGTTGAGTCGGATACACAAGCACTTTTGATTATATTAGATATAACCAAAGACCACAAGAATACCATAAAGGACCATAGAGTATGTCCCCTCGCTGCTCCTGCTCGTTCTCTATTTCTATAAATAATGACAATTCAAATTAGTCCATTAATTTATCACAACAACAAAATTTCAAATAATCTCACCACTTGTTATCGATTTCTATTATTATTTTTAATTCATTATAAAGAACTAGATGTGCCCGCGACTTCGTTCGCATGAAAAAATCTGTACTAAAAGTTCTGGGGTTAACCCACATAGTTCCCTTTTCCCTGAGCCTTTTCCGTAAAATTTCCGAGATAAAAATTATCTTATGTTTTGTTCGGGTCTCGAACTATCTTTGTACCAAATTTCATCCAAATTAGTTTAGTGGTTTAGGCGCGACGAAGAGAGAGACAGACAGACAGACAGTTACTTTCGCATTTATAATATTAGAATGGATTTTTGTCATTTGCAATGCGAAGTAAGTAGGTTTTTTTATATCATAAGATAGCAAACAAGCAGATGTGTCTCCTGATGGAAAAAGTCAACAATCACCTATAGACACCAAAGATGTTAATGATGCGTTGTTATCTTGTGGCGAGGTTTAATGCCACATGCATAAGTTGGCAATAAAACAACTCCAAGGACTAATGATTCCCACAGACTTATTAATAGCTTTCTAGTTGCTATTGTAATTACCATGAAACTTAATAGGAAACGAAATTTGCAAATTGATCAAAGTTCATTTAGAGATGGTAAGTTCGGACGTCGGGACACTTATTCATCGGGTCAATTTCCAAGGAAGTTCGCCACGGCGCGTGCCTTGAAGTCTTACAAGTTTTCATGATGGAAGTGTCTGTTAAACACAGTATGAATATCAAACAGATGCAGTCCAACTTAATCCACACTCAAACTGCGAAGCGTCCCCGCCGTCTCGAATATTTAAGCCTCTCCATTGTGCTCAGACTATGCGCACATAACAATGCCATGGCTGCGTTTTATTAAATGATAACTCTAAACTTCTCCATTGTACATACATTGAATACATTTTCAATTTAAGTATAATTAATCTTCCATTTTTTGTACCTTCATAACTTAACCTAAATGTGTTTAACAAATTTAATATTTGCCCTGTGGTTAAAATTCGCATAAACTAAACTAAAATTTATTTTATGTTTAATGTATGATAACAGACTATTGCCGTGAAGAAAATAGTATGAAATGAAATGAAACATTTTTATTTCAGGTATCAAGTCCCATACAATCCATACTAATATTATAAATGCGAAAGTAACTCTGTCTGTCTGTCTGTCTGTCTGTCTGTCAGTCTGTCTGTCTGTCTGTTACGCTTTCACGGCTAAACCGCTGAACCGATTTGGATAAAATTTGGTACAAATATAGTTTGAGACCTGAGAAAGGACATAGGATAGTTCTTATCCCGGAAATCCCACGGGAACGGGAACTATGCGGGTTTTTATATTAGAAATTTTTCCACGCGAACGAAGTCGCGGGCACAGCTAGTACAGAATAAATATGTATTTTTATAAATTAAATTAAATTATAATTTGATGTCTAAATTATAAGATAATAATAATAGTAATAAAAAACTTACATTACATATTTTTTTCGAAGACAGACAATATGCATGTATGTATTAATTTATTTTTTATGCATATTATATAAAAATGCCAATTTTGATAAAAAGGAGCTCATGCTTAACCCGGGTTTATTAATTATCCACATGCCAAATTTTATAAAAATCAGCAGCTTAGCTGTGAAAGCATAAAAAAATATAGATAGACAGAAGGACAGACAGACAGACAAGCTTTCGTATTTATAATATTAGTATGGACTAGTATGGATAGAGGTAAAGAAAAATAGAGTAAAAGATCTAAAGAGGGAGGGGGTGGAGCAAAATCTCGCTCAATTTCATATAGAGGAGGGGAGGGAGGGGGGTGACTCGACAAATATTACTTAATCTTTTACACAAATAAAAACAGTTTATAAAATTGAAGGAAAACATTGTGATTAAATCGTAAATAGTAAATACTAGTCTCAATTGGTTTTAAAAACTTAAAATCTTGTAAGCAAATTATTATTATTTTTTCAAATTAACTTACAACGTGAGATTAGTGGGGGTTAAAAAACGCTAAAATTGTCTCACGTAGTTTATGGACGCCTCTAATGATAAAAATCACTATGAAAAAAGTATAAATAAAACATAACGAAAATATTTTAAATACAGAATGTTTCAGACCAACTTTGGTAATTCAATATAGATGTAACAAAACATTAAAGAGAAATTAAAAAGTATTCATCGGGTGAAATAGTTTAACTTTGAAATTAACAAGCAACTGTCTATCGACTAGTACATTAGAATTTAGCCATACGTAAGAATATAAGAATTATAATCTAACTAGTTGATCCGCGTAGCTTCGCTCGCGACTATAATGATATGTAGGGTATACGCCAATATTTTTTAATTACCAGAAAAAAATAGTCGTATCAGCTGCCGTTATTAATCACATTCTTGAATTAAAAAAAAACGAAAATAATTGTAAAAAAATAACTCAGTTATTGGAAAATTGCAATAAATATATTATAATAGGTACGAAAAGGTGAGCTTCCTTTTCGCTTGCTTTTCATTAGTATACGTGATAATTTTGTTGTACACTAATTATTGTGTCCATAATTTTACAGAGGATTTTTTAATGTGTAATTTATTATAACTTCGTCCTTGCCCAATAAAAAATATTACTACCTACATATTTACGATCTCGTATGAATTCTATATACCTACTAGGTTTTTTCTGGTAAAAAAATAGGCGTGTATAAAAGCATGCAATTCAATATAACTGATAATATAATTTCTTACTTGTGAAAAACTCATCTTCACGCCTGAATCCCCCTGGGTCTAGCAATTCAAAACCCCACTTTTTGAATTGCTAGACCCAGGAATTGAAATCGGGACCTCATGCGGTCAACACTGACATTGGACCACTAGACCGCTACAGAAACCTAATATTTTTAAATATTGTGCATTAGAAATATCTCAAATTAATAAATATAAACATTACCCACACTATATTTATGTGATATACATGATGATATACATATTATATTCTTTCCCCGTGTTGGATCCGGTCTCCTTTGAGAATAGACCAACTGCCGTTCTGCCAGGCAGGCGTAAATGGCGACCGATTGGCTAAGCGAGTCACTACCATCGTGGCTACTAGATGGTAGAGTTCTGCATTGTCTCGCCCGGGTCTGGCACCACCGCCTTACCTATTCCTGCCGCAATAGCGTCAGTGCTTGTCGCTGTCGTGTTCCGGTGGAGGGTAAGGTATCCAGTATACTTATGCATGTGGCATTAAACCTCGCCACAAGATAGCAACGCACCATTAAAATCTTTGATGTCTAGAGGCGATGGTTGACTCTTTCCATCAGGAGACCCATCTGCTTGTTTGCTATCTTATGATCTATACATATAATAAAATCGCAGAAAAGTCAAAACTGTACATTGAATATTTTTTAACAATCGATATCGAAGCCAAAAATATAGTTTTTAGAATTTTCGTCTATTTGTCTGTTTATCTGTTTGTCTGTTTATCTGTATGTATGTCCGAGGTAAACTCAAAAAGTACTGCACGGATTTACTTCAAATTTTGCAACAATATTACTTACAGATCGTGTCAACATATAGGCTACATATTATCACGCTATAACCTATGGGGGAGGAGCAGTGCGGAGTAAACGAAGTCCGCGCGGACGAAGTCGCTGGCAACAGCTAGTATAAAATAAAAATATATAATACATGTATACGATTACGTTACGACTAGCCTGTTGTCAAACGACAAAGAGATTTTATTATTCAGTCTATGGTCAAATTATGATATATATTTTTATGATATAACAGAAGTTGGCCTGTTCTTCAAAGGAGGCCGGGACCAACACGGCGAATACGACGACCACGACCACGACCACAGGACAATCGCTAGTTGTTTTTTATACGTTTAAATATTTATGGGATCTTACCGCGATATTTCGACAATGTTACAAGCATCATGATCACGGGGACGTGAAGTTTGTAACAGCTTTCAATTAACGAGAAAAAAATTCAACAAGTGTTCACAGAATAATTTACCACATCCATACTTTAATATTATAAATGTGAAAGTCTGTCTGTCTGTCTGTCTGTTACGCTTTCACAGCTAAACTGCTGGATTTCATGAAAGTAGTTGAAGATCCGGGGTTAAACATATGCTATTTTTTTTAAATCAACTCATAAAGGGTCAAATAGGGGATGAAATTTGTATGAAAAACTATCTCGACGACATGTTAATCTACTCGCGGGCGAAGCTGCGCGGGTCAGCTAGTATTGCTAGTAACTAATAAAACTAATAAAATCATTAAAACTTTTGTGAGACATTATTAATTATAAATTAAAATCTCGTCGGAACGAGACGAGAGCTACTGAGCGTTCGTCTAACTCACCCCAAGGTAGGATCTCATATAGGTTCGAAACTTAGTCGTACACCAATTAAACGTGAGGGATACCCGTTTTTAGTTAATTTTTTTCTGTATAATATAAGATAGCAAACAAGCAGATGGGTCTCCTGATGGAAAGAGTCAACCATTGTCTATAGACACACAAGGTGTTAATGGTGAGTTGCTGTCTTGTGGCGAGGTTTTATGCCACATGCATAAGTTTACCGGCTACCTTACCCTCCAAACCGGAACACGACAGCGACAAGCACTGACGCTATTGCGGCAGGAATAGGTAAGGCGGTGGTACCAGACCCGGGCGAGACAATGCAAAACTCTACCACCTAGTAGCCACGATGTTAGTGACTCGTATAGCCAATCGGTTGCCTTTTACGACCTGCCTGGCAGAACAGCAGTTGGCCTATTCTTCAAGGGAGCCCGGGACTAACACGGGGAGAAAATAGTTAATATCATTAAATAATTTACATTAAAAGCTTCAAAGTACATAATAATTTTAATAATATTGAAACATACTAATTCCTTAAAGGCAAAATTTAGGGCAACAACCTAAAGTTATTGTTTGAAAAAAGGATCCCAGAATTAGATGAAATACAAAATATCCAAATTTTGTCATTTTTTGTGTATTGTTTTAAAAGGCGTGTAAATTTTGAAATATGGCATACCTATTAAAAAAATATTCGATGCAGAACACCTTTGACGCAAGGAGGCTGGTCGAAGATGGGAGGATGTATATCGATGGAGGTTCCGAACTAAATCCGGGGGCGTCACGTAGCCGCCATCGCTCTCGCAAAGATATGACAGCGATATTATATGGCCATCGTTTACTAAGCTTAGGGCTCAATGAAGAAAATATTACAGATGTTTGAAGTCTCCAACCTGTGAACAGTGTACATTTTACCAATAAGTTCCCTGTTACTTGCTCCACAATTTTTCATCTCAAATGCATCTTGCATTTGAGATGAAAAATTGTGGAGCAAGTTTTGCTTCACTAGACAAAGAACCAGTGTTTGCATTTTTGTGATGTTCTTTTGAAAGAAACGAGAAAGTTTCCTTCATAAAGTTTAAAAAAAATACTGTCATGCGCTTTCTTACTCTCTTTACCAAGAGGGTTGTGCAGTGAAGTTAAAAAAAGTAAAGTATTACAACATTTTTTTATACACGCATAGGAACAATCAAATTTAGAGGAATGGTTTTCAGTCTAAAGTTAGAGCATCTCAGAAAAAGTTTTTGTCAATATTGGTTAAGGTTTCATTATTGAAAGTTTTGTATTCATGCTTTTTCGAAAGTTTTAATTAACGTGCTATTTATTGAGTTGATACATATGAAAGCATTTGTTTATATTAATAGATGGGTCTCCTGATGGAAAGAGTCAACCATCGCCTATAGACACCAAAGGTGTTAATGGTGCGTTGCTGTCTTGTGGCGAAGTCTAATGCCACATGCATAAGTTTACCGGCTACTTTACCCTCCGAACCGGAACACGACAGTGACAAATACTGACGCTATTGTGGCAGGAATAGGTAAGGCGTTGGTGCCAAACCCGGGCGAGACAATGCAGAACTCTTCCACCTAGTAGTCAAGATGTTAGTGTCTCGTATAGCCAATTGGTCGCCTTTTACGACCTGCCTGACAGAACGGCAGCTGGCCTCTTCTTCAAAAGAGCCTGGGACCAATACCAACAGCTACATTACTTTGGAAATAAGCATCATCAATCTCTATTGCGAAAGCAAATATAAGTTTGCCGGCTACCTTGCCCTTTAAATCAAAACACGACACTGATAGCATTGAAGCTATTGTGGCAGAACTAGGTAAGGCGGTGGTACCAAACCCAGGCACCATGTGCTACTATTACTTACTTACAGTGTTGGAGACACGCTTGGCTTCGATGCTTTTTCTAATCAGTTTGAAAGGAAGACCCAATGTCGATTTTTTAAAAGGGGAAAGTAATTAGTGTGTGGTTTACTTGATAACATTACGTAAGTATAGCTACCAGGTATTCTTATAAGACTATTTGTTTTCAGGCGGACCTATCCTGTAGGAACACGAAGCAGCAGGTGGGCGCTTTGTTCACGCGAAGCAACTTCGTCACTCTTAAATACGTCACAGACAATTGGGGCACCGACGCCAACGGCTTCAAGTTGGTCATAACTGCTGTTAAAGACCCCAGTAAGTGAAATATCCACAAAGTTATCACTCATTAGTTATTTAATACGTTACACATACACACGCAAACACGCACTCAAACATACACATATCATTTACTCAAACATACATTATAATTTTGTAAATATTTTCACACCATATAATGGTAGAACATGTTGGTATCTTAATTAATTTTTAACAACTTGTTTCACCCATATTCTTGCAAATATTTTCTGTCCTTCTTTCTATACATATGTTACATTTGAAAATATGCTTAGATAAATAATTGGTACCGCTGTGCTTGACTAGATACCGCCGACGTAATTGTCAAATGCGGCAACAAATACTACGCTGAAACCGGCGTATCCGATTCAGTCTGACCAGTCACAATGCAAGCTTTAAGAGCACACTTTTTTTCACCGGATTTTCATGTTTTGAAGTCCCAGGAATCTTTTCCGACTATTTTCGCGATGACGTCAGTATGTCTGTATGTATGTATGTGTGTGTGTGTATGTTTGTATGTAAACATCTCATAACTTTTGAACGGCTGAACCGATCGAAACGCGGTTGATGGCATTCGATTGGATTCTGCTCAACTTAGACTTTCTGAAAATTTGAACCAAGTCGACCTAGGAGATTTTGAGAAATTTTGAAAAAAATCCAAAAATAATTTTGGCGAAACAGTATTTTTTTAACATAACTTCCAGATTTATGTACCGATTGAGTACAAAAACTAATCAGCTCTATTCCTCAAAAAATACGTCTAATACATAAATTTCACCAAAATCGGTTTATCCGTTTGGGAGTAATTGTTGACGAAAAATTAAAAAAAAGTGTTTTTTCGACATTACTTCGAAATTTTTCAACCAATCATTTTTTGGTATTCTACAATATTTTAGTACTAGAAAAAATACGTCAGATGGCATTTCAAGAATAAAAATCGAATCTAATTTTCAAAAGTTACAGCTTTTCGAATATTAAAATTACGTCATTTTTAGCATATTTATATTTTTAAAATAATTTTCAAGTTATACACCGATGTACTTAAAAATCTTATCAGCTTTTCTCCTTTAAAAACTGCGACATATACCGTTGATCAAAATCAGTCAATTTGTTTAGGGTTTATTAATGATGAAAATATTTGAAAAAAATGTTTTTTGACTGTGCTACGAAATTTTTCAACCTATCGATTTAGCTAAAGCAATATTTCAGATCTCAAAAATTGTGTTGAATTTCATTGGAAAGATCAAATTTAATCAGCATTTCCAAAATAAAAAACTTTTCAAAAATTAATATACTGCCATTTTAACAAAATAGATGTTTGAACTGAAAAAATCTATGTTTATAGTTTTAAAATACCTTAATTTAGCGGGAAGTTTCAGGAATCAACCGCCTACACTTTTTTTTAAATTTTATTAAGATTTTTTTTTATAATGTCATTGACCTTCCAATATATCTCTTTCGGAACAGACAGGGTATTTTTTACACATTGTATATACCTCTTATTTTTATATCTTAATATTAAAAAAAAGTTGATGGCGTGCCTGAGGGAAAGAGTCAAACCATTGCCTTTAAACACTAAAGATGTTAATGATACGATGTTATTCGTGTGGCACTGCTTGGCAAAATATCAAGTCGTCTATTCTTCGAAAGGGCCCTGGACCAAAACGTGGGGAATCTAGTGATTTTGCCTTAGCGTAGTTTTAGTTTTTGTTTAGTTTATTATTTGTTATTTTTTTAGTTAAACTCTTTGTATATACACTATTTTCAATTGATAATTAGATTGTGACACCAGGTTACAAATGACGTCGATAAATGTTCCTATGTACATATGGGCACTGGAATAATTTCGTTAAAGTGTCATGAGTATGGGAAATAAACCGACATTAATTTAAGCTGTGGCTATTATAAATCAGTGTAGATTAAAATAGTTATTTAAATAGGTTAAGCTATAGATAAATAAGCAATTTATAAATAAATAGAATAAATGTATTATTAAATTAATTTCTAGTGAAATTTGAAATGTTACGTTACAACCGTTATTTTAAATTCATATCACGTGTTGATTGTGACGTCATGGTATGATCTCATGTCTAATGCCGTCTATAAAAGGGCAGTTATTGTAAGCGGGGCGCTTTCGATCACTATCCTTCATAGTGTTTGTATCAACATTCTATAATAAAAGTTATTATTGTCAAAAGTGCTGTGGTTATTTTATATAAAATAATAAAATATTACATATAACGTAGTAATAAAACATAAATCATGAGTCGCGAATACCCGAGTGACGACAGTACGCCGACAGCAGCGGTGGGATCCCAATCTCCGATTTTGGGCCCCTCACATCTCCGAAGTAACAAAGAGCCAATATTTACTATGCAAGAAGTGATGAGCATGGTATCCTCAATAACCAAGACGGCAGCGTCAAGTGCTGTAACGGCCGCCTTATCTGCGAACACTACGCCGATGATGATGCGAGAACGAGGAAGTTTCTACTTACCACCGTTTGATCCAGATGTCCGCTCACACGACATTCGAGACTGGTGTGATAATGTTGATCAGACAATCGCAACCTTCAATATACCACAACAAGAAGCAAGAATGAGGGCAATACTTCAGTTGAGAGGTAGAGCCAAAATCTGGGCTGACACGTGGTCTCTGCAGACAACAACATGGCATCAAGTAAAAGACGACCTCATTCGTACCTTTGGTAAGGAGTTTCGGTATGCTGATGATGTGCAAAAATGGCGCAGCTTTACTTCTGATCAAGCCCACAGTTATGCCGAGTACGCTACGACGGGCTGGACCCTATTTAAGCGCGTAAGACCAGAAGCGTCTGATTCGGAGGTGATTGACGCAATTGTTACAGGTATTTATCCCGAGTACATTAGATTAGAATTGTTAAGAAATACGCCAGACACCCTTCCTAAGTTAGTATCAGTTTTAAAAACATATCGTAAACGAAAGGTTGATGGCTTAGAAGGAAATAACAGTACACAGAGTAAGAAACCGCATCTGGCGGAGTTACGGAATAAAGTATCTAGTAATTGCTTTAATTGTAATAAGCCTGGTCATTTTTCTCGCGATTGTAAAATTAAAAACATTATTTTGCCTTCTGAACCGTCGACCTCTAAGGCTCAGGCATCTAGGAATACAGATAAAGTTGTAGAATGTCGCTATTGCCATAAGAAAGGTCACGTCGAAAAGAACTGTTTTCGAAAACAAAATGATGAGCGTATAAAATTATTGAATAATCAAACTATAGATGTTTGTGCCCCGAAAAACCGTTGTATTACCGAATTCAAAATAGGTAACAAATTTTATTATTGTTTATTTGATACGGGCGCAGACTGTTCATTGGTGAGAAATAAGATTGCCAGTTCTATTCCGGGGAAAAGAAAAATTGTAAATGTCGCTTTCATGGGGATAGGTGGTTGTCCGGTAAATTCAACACAAAGTATAATTGAAATCGGCGACGTTTCTATTGAAGTTGAATTCTATGTGGTCAGTGATACTCAAACTCAGTTTGATTTCTTGATTGGTTTCGATATTATTAAAACTCCTGGCCTTCGTGTTATATTTAGTAAAGAGGGAATATCAGTTAAGCGCGATATCCTTATTAATCAATGTACTAATATATCTGAAAAAACTAGCTTCATCGTTAATAGTGAAATAAAAGACCCAAAACTGTTAAAAGAATTGCACAGTACACTCGAAAGCTTTAGCTCTAGTTTCACAGTTGGCAATCGTGTCACTGAAATAAAGACGGGAGAATTAAGTATAAAACTAAAAAACCCAGATAAAATTGTTCAACGTAGGCCTTACAGACTATCGCCTGTAGAACGCGAAAGTGTAAAAAATATCATTAGCGATTTAAAAGCAAATAACATAATCCGCGATAGCTGCTCTCCTTTTAGTAGTCCCATCTTACTTGTAAAAAAGAAAGATGGTTCTGATCGACTCTGTGTAGACTATAGAGGATTAAATGCTAACACTGTTAGAGATAACTACCCATTACCATTAATCGCAGATCAAATTGATAAATTAGGTAAAGCTAGATATTTTAGTTGTTTGGATATGGCAGCTGGTTTTCATGGGATTCGTATAGCAAAGGATTCTATTGCAAAAACAGCATTTGTCACGCCTGATGGCCAATTTGAATATTTACGTATGCCGTTTGGTCTCTGCAATGCACCTTCCGTGTACCAACGCGCAATCAATAAAGCATTAGGTGATTACAAAGATTCGGTAGCCTTGGTCTATATTGATGACGTCATAATTATGTCGTTAACAATCGAAGAAGGAATAAGGAATTTAAATCTAGTATTAAAAAGACTAACAGATTCTGGATTTTCTTTAAATATTTCAAAATGTTCGTTTTTGCAAACTAGCGTAGAATATTTGGGTAATATTATAGAGAACGGAACAGTTAAACCAAGCCCTAGAAAAATAGCTGCCTTATCTAAATCATTAGTACCCAAAAACATAAAAGAACTTAGACAATTCAATGGCCTTGCGGGCTACTTCAGAAAGTTTGTCCCTAATTTTTCAAAAATTATGGCACCTTTATACGAGTTAACTAAAGCTAATGTCCCTTGGAAATGGACAGTAGATCAAGATAATGCCAGAAATGAAATAATTAAATTTTTAACTTCATCCCCTTTGTTAACTATATTTGACCCAGATTTACCATGTGAACTTCACACAGACGCTAGCTCCCTTGGCTATGGAGCTGTATTAATACAAAAGCGAGACCTAAATTCTCATGTAGTCGGTTATTTCAGCATGCGAACGACCAGCGTTGAGAGTAAATACCATTCGTACGAACTCGAGACGCTGGCTGTTGTCAAAGCTATCAAGCACTTTCGTCACTTTCTATACGGTCGACCATTCAAAGTTGTCACCGATTGCAATTCTCTTAAAGCCTCCAGACATAAAAAGGAACTAACTCCTAGAGTACATCGCTGGTGGGCATTTCTTCAAAATTTTGAGTTTGAAGTAGAATATCGAAAAGGAGATCGCTTAGCTCACGCTGATTATCTTAGCCGCAATCCCATAGGACCATCTAGTATTTTAGATGGCAAAAATATTGTTTGTGAATCATTACGGTTTATTATAAATTCAACAACACTTGATCACAATTGGCTTTTAATCGAACAAAAACGCGACCCAGTATTAAAAAACATAGTTGAAAAATTAAAATCCGATTCAATGCCTCAAACTGTAGCCGACACCTATGTTATTTTGCAAGATAAATTATTAAGACGAAAAATTCAAATAGACAATAAAACAAGGAAACTTATTATTGTACCACGTAATTACCGTTGGAATCTTATTTCTCATTATCACGATTCATTGCAGCATTTTGGGTGGGAAAAAGTATTATCAAAAATTAGAGAACAATATTGATTTCCTGACATGTCAAAATTGGTACGCAAATTCGTGGAGAATTGTGTTAGTTGTAGAATTAGAAAGGGGATATCGGGTGCTAGGCAAATAACGTTACATCCTATTGATAAAATTGCGATTCCATTTCACACTGTACACGCTGATGTTACAGGCTGCATGAATGGCAAACGTGATCAAGCCGAATACGCGTTTGTCTTCATAGATGGTTTTACAAAATACGTTCATTTAGTTTATACAAATGACCGTACAACTCACTCCGCTATAAAGTGTTTCCGTGAGGTTATAACTATATTTGGTACACCCACCCGTCTTATATCTGATCAGGACAAAAGTATGACTTCCACAGAATTTAAACAGTTTTGTCATAATTATGGGATTGAACATCACGTAGTGGCTAAAGGAGCAAGTAGGGCAAATGGTCGAGTAGAACGCATTATGAAAATTATAAAGGATAACATGTCTGTTGTTGAACTTAATAAACCGTGGAATAATGCTATCCAAGATTTACAATTAGCTATCAATTGTACAGTTTCAAAAACTACCGGTAAAAGTCCCATGGAGATATTATTCGGTAAAAAATGCGCACCACCTCTTATTAAGCTATTACAAATTGATGAGGATGAACCCATCGATAATTTGGTGTCTGTCAGGTCATCTTGTAAAAAAAGGATGGACGAGCGATCTTTCCAAGACAAACAAAGGTTTGACAAAGGTAAAGCAAAAATTAATTCATTTAAAGTAGGTTCTCATGCGCCGTCACGAACGGCACACGACAAAGCTTGGTCCTAAATTTGATGGTCCCATGGAAGTTCTAGAAGTATTACCTAATGATCGTTACAAGTTGAAACACGTTAATCTTCGCGGCTGTAGTGAAAAAATAGCCATGACTTTTTACGACCAGCACCTACTGCGCAGACAGACCCATTTCTAGACAATGATTATGCCGTATGGGCGAAAGAGTAATGCTTTATATGTATTTTATTTTATTATATTTAAATATTTATATGTATTTATTTTTCTTTCCAAAACATCCATCCTTAAACGTTGGCTGGCCACCATGCGTATCCTTATTCCCGGTCTTGATGGCTAGATCCCATGGTGGGTGATGCCGTGTGTTGGCTAGATCCCAGGATGGGTGATGTCAAGTGTTGGCTAAATCCCAGGATGGGTGATGCCGTGTGTTGGCTAGATCCCGTGGTGGGTGATGCCGTGTGTTGGCTAGATCCCGTGGTGGGTGATGCCGTGTGTTGGCTAGATCCCGTGGTGGGTGATGCCGTGTGTTGGCTAGATCCCGTGGTGGGTGATGCCATGTGTTGGCTAGATCCCGTGGTGGGTGATGCCATGTGTTAACAAGATCCTATAGGTAATACCAGATCTTGAAGATTTTTCAGCGCAGGGAGCGCGCTGGATCAGAATGGCCGTATGGGCACTGGAATAATTTCGTTAAAGTGTCATGAGTATGGGAAATAAACCGACATTAATTTAAGCTGTGGCTATTATAAATCTGTGTAGATTAAAATAGTTATTTAATAGGTTAAGCTATAGATAAATAAGCAATTTATAAATAAATGGAATAAATGTATTATTGAATTAATTTCTAGTGAAATTTGAAATGTTACGTTACAACCGTTATTTTAAATTCATATCACGTGTTGATTGTGACGTCATGGTATGATCTCATGTCTAATGCCGTCTATAAAAGGGCAGTTATTGTAAGCGGGGCGCATTCGATCACTATCCTTCATAGTGTTTGTATCAACATTCTATAATAAAAGTTATTATTGTCAAAAGTGCTGTGGTTATTTTATATAAAATAATAAAATATTACATATAACGTAGTAATAAAACATAAATCATGAGTGGCGAATACCCGAGTGACGACAGTACGCCGACATACACCTACGTCGAATAAAATATTATTTGTTTTGATTTGAGGTGAAGTCAATGTCTCCTGTAAAATAGTTTAGACTAGCGTAGGAAACAAGGTTACAGCTGTACTTTATGTTCCTCGTTTCGATGCTTATAACATTTTATTATTGTTAAAAAAAGAAATGAGTTACCAATGCTAAATACTCCATTAAGCAACAATTCATATCTAGGGGGACCCCTGGGCTAAGATTAAAAATAATGAAAGTTGATTATAAATAATAAAAACGAATTAATCAAATAATACATAAGTAGTAAAAGTGAAATTTATGTACAAGTGGAATAGTAAAAGTGTCTAGTAACAATGGAATTTCATCAAGTGCCGACGATGGAAAGTATAGAATAAATACTACATATTTGATAAATTCGCGTTTGTTTATCTACTAAGGAATTAGAAGATTATGTGTAATTTGGTTATTTATAGTCGGAAAACTTTCCTTAGCCTGTCATTATTAATCTTACTAAGTACTTAATACCTTATCAGACGTTGGTGGTGAATGGTAATTAATTATAATTGTTTTGTAAATCAACCAAAATTAAATAATTTTGCAATTAATAAATTTTAACATATAAGGATAAACACATTTAATACAGAACAAGGTCTCTCTTTTACCTCAATGTATCCCCATTAGTTTTCAAGACAACGGCAAACCCCGAAAATCAATGTGATAGTCAAACAAAAATATATTTAATACATAGATAATGGACACGCGTAAAAGAAAATTCATGGTATTATACATTCATTTGTTTCAGATGTTAATTCAGTCAATTTTATTAGTAATTATGCTCAAAACATTGCAATCTTTTCCATCCTTAGCGGCTATTATTACGTAATTTTTTCGCGTACTCCCCGCAATAGCTTGGTTTCCCCTGGGGGTATGGGGTATGGGAGTATATGATCCCGGGGGTTCCCGCTTTGAAAAACCCTGATATAAAATATAATATTAAACACTAGCTGTTGCCCGCGACTTCATCCGCACGGACTTTGTTTACTCCGCTCCTACGGGTCATTCCATGATGTTACATAGTCTATAATGTTCTTCGATAAACAGGCTATCGAACTCAAAAAAATATTCAAATCGGTTCAGCAGTTTTCGAGATTAGCGCGTACAACCAACCAAACAAACAGACTACAATTTTATATTAGTATAGATAATAATTGTGGATTACGATAAGGTGATCATAAGGTCATGATCAAGAGGACATGATCAAATCACGGCAATTACAGTGATTTTGACTACCTTCAATCAAATGTCTCTATAATTACTGTGCTTGTGTAGAAAAATTGACATATGTGGAGGAAACAAAGCCTGTCTGTCTGGATTGTGATATATGTCACTCAATTCTCTTTGCCAACACAGTAAGGGATTTGTTGTGAAGTTATGTATGTATGTACTCTACAATGTTAAATATGTCGTTGTCTTTAAATCAAGGATTTATAATGTTATAATTTCGATATGTTTGCGTTGTCGTGATTGGTTATTTTATATGATATTATGACGTTGTCTTCTAGCGCTAGTTGGCGAACCAATCAAGGCATAACATGAGACGCGTCAAACCAATCACGAAACAGCAAACATATCGAAATTATAACGTTTTAAATCCTTGCTTTAAATTAATATGTGTAGGGAAAATTTTGTTCCCCTTTTTATGACAATTGCGCGTACGGTGGAGTATAAAATTCTGTACAGTTAAAGTATACATTGAGGAGAACTGCAGAAACCTAATATTTTTAAACTATATATTACAAATACATTATATTAATAAAAAAATTACACACATTACACACACTATATTCATGTGACTTACATGATATTATACACACATGTATACTTTGTTATTTTCTTTATGGTTGAAGTCAGTTGTCAAACTTAAAATAGATTTTATTGTTTGATAAATTGATAATTGATTTTATAGGCTATGGTCGAATTTCGGGCACAAAGTTCTGCATTGTCTCGCCCAGGTCTGGTATCCTTAGCCTTAACCATTCCTGCCGCAATAGCGTCAGTGCTCTTCGCTGTTGTGTTCTGGTTTGGAAGGTAGTGTAGATGTGTAAAATTTATGCATGTTGCATTAGATCTCTCACTCGCCTCTCGCCACAAGATAGCAACGCACCATTAACCTCTTCGGTGTCTATAGGCGATGGGTGACTCTTTCCATCAGGAGACCCATCTGCTTGTTTGCTATCTTATGATATAAAAAAAATTATATAAATGGAGGCAGTGTTTTAAAATGAGATTGGTTCAGTTTACACAAACATGTATAATAGATGAAATAAACTTAATCACAAAATCTATATTACATGTAATAAAATCGTAGGAAAGTCAAAACTGTATATTGAATATTTAAAAAAAATACTTGGAGCGTGATCTATAATCGATATCGATGCCAAAAATATAGTTTTTAGAATTTTTGTCTGTTTGTCCGTATGTCTGTTTGTCTGTATGTATGTCCGGGGTAAACTCAAAAAGTACTGTATTGATTTACTTCAAATTTTGCATGAATATTACTAACAGGTCGGGTCAACATATAGGCTACATATTATCACGCTATCACGTACGGGGGAGGAGCAGTGCGGAGTAAACGAAGTCCGCGCGGACGAAGTCGCAGGCAACAGCTAGTTAATAATAAGTAAATAAATTAATAAGTAGACTTAATTGTCAAGTTTATAATTGTGATTTGCAGAACATGGGTGTAAGGAGTTCAGGTGTAAGCAGAGGGAGTTCTGCGTAAGTGCAGACCTGACGTGCGATGGTGTGGACCATTGCGCGGATGGCTCTGATGAGGATACTGCCGCACTTTGTCCCGGTGAGTAGCCATTTTCATTTTTGTAAAGTTTACAAAGTAGTGATATGTTTGTAATATAATTCTGCCACAGTGACAATGACACACATACACACATAAATTTCACATAAGTGAGACTAGATGTTGTTTCTGGTTTTGTTCGCGATATTTTTTAATCATAGAACCACACAGAACCGGCCACACATGGAGTACTGGCAAAGACTTTTATGTACTAACATACCAGACAAGGCATGCGCCACGCTACTAGTGTTCTACTAAAGTACAGTGCTAAATTAAGGTATTTTAAAACTATAAACATAGATTTTTTCAGTTCAAACATCTATTTTGTTAAAATGGCAGTATATTAATTTTTGAAAAGTTATATATTTTGGAAATGCTGGTTGAATTTGATCTTTCGAATGAAATTCAACACAATTTTTGAGATCTGAAATATTGCTTTAGCTAAATCGATAGGTTGAAAAATTTCGTAGCACAGTCAAAAAACATTTTTTTCAAATATTTTCATCATTAATAAACCCTAAACAAATTGACTGATTTTGATCAACGGTATATGTCGCAGTTTTTAAAGGAGAAAAGCTGATAAGATTTTTAAGTACATCGGTGTATAACTTGAAAATTATTTTAAAAATATAAATATGCTAAAAATGACGTAATTTTAATATTCGAAAAGCTGTAACTTTTGAAAATTAGATTCGATTTTTATTCTTGAAATGCCATCTGACGTATTTTTTCTAGTACTAAAATATTGTAGAATACCAAAAAATGATTGGTTGAAAAATTTCGAAGTAATGTCGAAAAAACACTTTTTTTTAATTTTTCGTCAACAATTACTCCCAAACGGATAAACCGATTTTGGTGAAATTTATGTATTAGACGTATTTTTTGAGGAATAGAGCTGATTAGTTTTTGTACTCAATCGGTACATAAATCTGGAAGTTATGTTAAAAAAATACTGTTTCGCCAAAATTATTTTTGGATTTTTTTCAAAATTTCTCAAAATCTCCTAGGTCGACTTGGTTCAAATTTTCAGAAAGTCTAAGTTGAGCAGAATCCAATCGAATGCCATCAACCGCGTTTCGATCGGTTCAGCCGTTCAAAAGTTATGAGATGTTTACATACAAACATACACACACACACATACATACATACAGACATACTGACGTCATCGCGAAAATAGTCGGAAAAGATTCCTGGGACCTCAAAACGTGGAAATCCGGTGAAAACTCGATTTTCGAAAATCGGTGCAAATTCAGTAATTTTCTATCTACGTACATTACGTACTACGTAAATAGGAAGTTAAAAATATTACATTTTAACGTGTCTCACTTTAATACTAAACTTAAACAACTTCCCCTTAAATCAAGCAAATATTTTGAAAATTCATCTATCAATATCTATTAAAGACACAGATACGATTGTATTAAGCTACCAAACAACTCCTTTGACAATCGGAGAGGGTTTTTACACACTCTAATACAAAGCAGCATATTTTCATAGATAAATAATTGGTCTCACGGCGCTCGACAAGATACCGCACTGTCTATACAATAAATAATAATAAAAACAACAATATATAAAAAATAAACAACATAAACAATGTATAAAAAATAAACAACAATAAATAAAAACAACAACTCCATGAATGCGGCAACTAAATATTGTAGTGTGTGTGACATGACAATGTGCAAATGAATAACAGTAAGTAGTGTGCTCTTAAAGCTTGCACTTTCCTAGCTTAGTTTTCTCGGGAAGCTATGACTTGGTGATTTTAAGAGGCGGATGAACAAATACTTCCGAAGCCAGTATCGTATTGGCAACAATCTTTATGTTGCAAAGTGGCTCAATGGCCTGCCCTTAACATTAGGTAGCCCACTATAAGCAAATAAACAGATGTCTTTCCTGATGGAAAACACACAGCGATATTAATAGTATATTGCTATTCGCCGTGTTGGTCCCGGCCTCCTTTGAAGAATAGGGCAACTGCCGTTTTGCCAAGCAGGTCGTAAAAGGCGACCGATTGGCTATCGAGTCACTACCACCGTGGCTACTAGGTGGTAGAGTTCTGCATTGTCTCGCCCTGGTCAGGTACCACCGCCTTACCTATTCCTGCCGCAATAGCGTCAGTGCTTGTCGCTGTCGTGTTCCGGTTTGGAGGGTAAGGTAGCTGATAAATTTATGCATGTGGCATTAGACCTCGCCACAAGATAGCAACGCACCATTAACATCTTTGGTGTCTATAGGCGATGGTTGACTCTTTTCATCGGGAGACCCATCTGCTTGTTTGCTATCTTATGATATTAAAAAAAAAAATCCGCAATCCAAGGTAGTAATGCCACAAGCATAAGTTTACCGTTTACTACCTTACCTTCCAAGCCGGAATACGACAGTGATAGGCATTATAGGAAAATGACTGAGTGTAATTTTTTAAGTTTGTAATGTTGTACTATTATTTTATGGTGTATGGCTTACAGAGAGCGGCAGTGGTAATGGTAATGGAGCGTGGGTGGCGGCGGCGGCGGGCGGCGTGGCGGTGGTGCTGGTCATTGTGATGGTGACGCTCTGCTGTTACTGCCGAAGCCGAGCGCCGTCTAGACGCACACATTTACATTGTGAGTATATTTGCCTGAATACAGTGGACTGTATACATTGCACAAGTTCGGTCCCCGTTGGTCTGAGCTCCTTTAAAGAATAGACTAGAAGAATATATATATATATATATATATATATATATATATATATATATATATATATATATTAGACTGATTCAAATTAAAAAAACTTTTTTATTTTTTGAATAAATACATCTAAAAAGTTTCTTTGTTAGACCAAAAAAAACCTCCTAAAAGATGAGCTTGATATCTTGAAAATTGAGCTGGCGCATGGGGGGGTCCCCTTTCCCATTTAAAATACATTGAAAAATAACTTTTTTCTGTATTTTCATTGTAAATCGTCGAAAAAAATTTTTTTTCGAATTTCCGATTTTAGTATCTTGTAGGAAATTAAATTCTCTACAAAAAAGGTCTCTTTCATTTTTTCGCTAAAATGCATAAGAAAAAAGTTACAGAGCTTTAAAAAACGAAAATTATAAAAGTCAAAAATAACTTTTTTTTTATTTTCGACATCAAATTATTTTATTTCGTAAAATTTTTTACTTAATTTATCTATATTCAGTCTGTTAATTATGTCTAAATTTGATCTATGTACAGAAGAAAAAAATATATATTTATTTATATTATATTTTTATATTATATATGGGGCATTTCATGCCAAATCGACCACTTTTGAACCCGAACTTTTTAGTTTTTTTTGACATTTTGGTATCTTTCTCTACCCTACTGAAAACAATCGAATTTTCTATTGTTTATAGAACTTTTAGATACAAAAATAATAGAATACGAAAAAATAATTCAATGTTTCTTTTAATTTTTTATCTAACTTCATTGAAAATAAATCAAATGTTATCGATGATTGTAACTTTTAGTTTTTGTTTTTATTTATTTTTTTCTCAGATTTTAAAGTTTTCAAAATCTGCTAAAAAATCTTCAGAGTGGTATAACAAAAAACAAACATTTAAAAACAAATTTTTTTTTCATTTCTAAAAAAAAATAGAAAAAAAATACGACTAACAACTTCAGGAAATTCGCAGAAAATACTAGTTACTACTAGAGAAAAGAAAAAATCAAAAATGTCAATCATCCCAAAATTTTCGTTTTTTTCGGAAATTTTCAAAAAAAAAAACGCTGAATATAAATGCGAATTATTTTCATTTTTTTTTCTAAAAAATACATTTAAAAACAAAAATTTCAATAAAAAAATCCTTCCAATAAGTTAATTTTCAAAAAAGTTATGGTTATTTAACAAAAAAAAACTATCTTTTTTAAATAACTCGTAACTTTTTTTTGGTTGGGTAAGAAAATTTGAAAAAATTCCGCAAATTGTTTTCAATAGGGTAAAGATACTAAAATTTCAGAAAAATCGAAAAGGGTCGGGTTCAAAAGTGGTCGATTTGGCATGGAATGCCCCATATATAATATAAAAATATAGGTATTATAAAAACAACTAATATAAATAAATATATATTTTTTTCTTCTATACATAGATCAAATTTAGATATAATTAACAGACTGAATATAGATAAATTAAGTAAAAAATTTTACGAAATAAAATAATTTGATGTCGAAAATAAAAAAAAAGCTATTTTTGACTTTTTATAATTTTCGTTTTTTAAAGCTCTGTAACTTTTTTCCTATGCATTTTAGCGAAAAAATGAAAGAGACCTTTTTTGTAGAGAATTTAATTTCCTACAAGATACTAAAATCGGAAATTCGAAAAAAAAATTTTTTCGACGATTTACAATGAAAATACAGAAAAAAGTTATTTTTCAATGTATTTTAAATGGGAAAGGGGACCCCCCATGCGCCAGTTCAATTTTTAAGATATCAAGCTAATCTTTTAGGAGGTTTTTTTTGATCTTACAAAGAAACTTTTTAGATGTATTTATTCAAAAAATAAAAAAAGTTTTTTTAATTTGAATCAGTCTAATATATATATATATTATCGATAGTTAGATTATGATAATAGATTGATATTGATGTAATCCAATACTATTGACAGTGTTGATTGCATTGATCTTTAAAAATAAATAAACCAACGATTGTGTCGATAGTATCAATCGTTGAAGATAAAAAAGTATCAACACTATTGGTTTACAAAACAGGTTAACAAAAAATACAAAAAAAAATATGTATATATGTACCAGGGAAGGCTAAAACTGACATACTATAATCAAATTGATCGGCTACTGTTCGGAGATGGTGTCAAGGCTTCGAAACCGGCGTGCTTGTATGAAGAGAGCAATAAATATGGAGGAGTCGAGACAAGTCTGCAAGGTTCTCTTTGTCGATCTTGTTAGGGATTTAACGTGAAGATATGTATGTACATATAATAACTATTATAGTTATCAAATGGTAATAGTGTCCGACTAATTCCTTACTTGTTTTTTTAAATCATTACGTAGCAAATAAGCAGATGGCTCTCTTAATGGAAAGAGAATCCATCGCCTATAAACACCAAAGATGTTAATGGTACGTTGCTATCCGTGTGGCGGGATGGCTATGTCACATGCATAAGGCTACCGGCTATCTTATCTCCAAACCGAAACATGGAAATGACAAGCATTGACGCAATTGCGGCAGTAATATAAGGCAATGGTACCAAATACCCGGGTGAGACGTTACGGAACTCTACCACCTAGTAATCACGATCAGTACCTTTCATGAGCTACCTGATAGAAAGACAGTTGGTCTATTCTTCAAAGGTGCTCGCACCAATGCAAATATTTTTAATCAAAATTATAACAATTATAAAATATAAATTATCCTTGATAGTATCATAATCATAATCATAATTTATTTATTGCTTGAACATAGGTAAATCAGGATGTTGCAATATAAAACAATTAGTGTACTTCATTCTGCCTATACGGCGTACAATATAATTATTAAACAAATTAATTATTACTTTTTAACATTTCTCTTTAAAAACAGTTACTTTTTAAAATTTCTCGTCTTAAATTATTAAATAAAACATTGCAACAACATAACATTCATTGTATAAATTTAAGTCATGATGAATTTATATTTAATTGGATGTCAAAATTCTAACATTAATATATAAATTTCAATGTCAAAATAATATTAATTAAATTAAATTTACAATTTTATAATTTGTCAATAAAATAACACAGACTAATTACATACACAACACAAACATTATACAAGTTATTTATCCATATAACAAGTCGCAAAATTATTAAGTATAATTATTAAGTTATTTTTAATAATATACATATAAACTGTTATTTGTAATATAGGTATATAATTCATAATTTTCATACAAGAATTACAATCATTTGAATTTATCACAGAAATATTCATTTATATCGTAGTATACCTTATTATAAAGAAGATTTTTTAATTCTTTTTTAAAAGGTTGAAACATTCAATTTGCTTAATTTTTTGGGTAATTTATTTATAAAGAAGATTTTTTTAATTCTTTTTTAAATGAGTTGAAACATTCAATTTGCTTAATTTTTTGGGTAATTTATTATACATTTAGTATGTTGACGAGGCAGCAATATTTAGGTTAAGTAGTTAGTGTAGTTAAGAAAATCAGTTAAATACTGGAGAAGATTTGGTGAAAGAAAATTAGCTGGGTTGTCTTTTTAATCGACTTACCAAAATGAAGAGGTTATAGGGTTTTTTCATGTTTGTTACCTCAGAACGCGGTCATTTATGAACCAATTTTGAATTTGTTTTAGTTCGACCACACGGGACACCCTATACTCCCTGTCTGGTCTCATTTTAATTTGGTGAAGATCTGATGCAGGGTTTCAGAGATTTAGGAAACGTCTTCTTCAAAGTCCGATCGCTACAAAGACAAGCGTTGATGCTATTGGAGTACAAAAATGTAAAGTAATACCCCGCGAGACACTGTAAAGTGTTACCTGCTAGTCGTCACAATGTGATAGTAAAATATTTCACCAATCGTCTCTTGTAAATTGCCTGGCGGTAGAAGACCTAATCTTCAAAAAGTGCCCAAGCCAACACGCGACCACGAGTCGAATAGCATTTACTCTAGTCAATCTCATAACAGCTGCTAATATATCAAATTTTAAAATTAGTTAAATATGTATATTGACATAAGTCTAAAATTATGACTTAGACGTTGGTAACATCTTATTTCAAATAACAACAACAAAATGTATTCACGCCAAATCCCTTAAAGAGTAGGCAGAGAGAATTGAGTGCCAAAAAAGTAAAAAAGGATATTATAAAATTTCAAATTATTTAGAAGACAAAAAGCCTGGGATTAATTGCTCCTCATACCGATCTCACATATATTTTTTGTAATATTGTGATATTGTAAAAAAATTGATGATATGAAAAAAAGACAAGCCTGCTGAGTTTCTTCCGCCGGATCTGTGGCCGCGTTTCCAAACCGGTAGTAGTTTTAAAAAAATATGTTGCCGTGTCAAAATAACTTGTTAAAGGTTTCATTGAATAAAGTACTTCTGATTTCTGAATATCACGGTCCAGACAGACTTGCCTTGCTCCTTACATACTCATAAGTCTCCACGCAAACACGGATTCAGAGGTTCTTGCCTTCGAACAGCACTTGACCATTTAATCATGGTACGTCAATCCTGATCTCCCCCGGTGACTTCATACATCCACATTTAAATAACAAATTTAAAAAAACCGTTGTACCTCTGCCTAATTCTTCCGGGATACAAATAAAATACCGGGCGTAAAAATACTTTAAAATCGGCTCTCTTTTCATTTTTTGCCAATATCTCAAAAAATCTGTTAATATACAGTATGCTAGATTAGATGCACATTTTCCAAAATGTTGCCAATAAATTGAAAAAGGAACGGTTTTTATTTTAAATTGTTACTTGTAACATGTTCGCAACATAATCTTGACCTAAGAGTAGAGTAGGAGACGAGGTTAAGATTGCAGCAGCTGTGTACTTACTGGAAACGAGCGGAAATGAAATGAAATGAGGGCTGTTCTATAAGTAATTCTCCCGCGGAATAGGTACAAAAAAATGAACACAGAATTCTTATTATAAAAATATCTAAAATCGTTACCGTTTCTTTTGCATAGTCCTTTTGTAATGTATTCAATAGTTTGTAATAATCTCGTGGTGTATCTCTCTCCAGTGCAACAAATGGCGAGCAGCAATGGTGCCGGCGGCAAGGGCGCGGCCGGGGCTGCCGGCTCGCCGGGCGGCTGCACGCGGCTGCCGGGAAACTGGGCGCACCCTGCGGGCCCGCGCGGGTATGACGTACACACACACACACACACACACACACCTCTACATTAAACATTTAAAAACCTTCTACACGTTCCTTTATCACTCGTGCTTTCAAACGATATTGTCTTATTTATTTTTTACTACCTGTTGCCCACGACTTCGTACGCATGTTGTAGTGACTTTCATATTAAGATTTTAAGAACTTGCTAAACTAACACTAATTGTATTTTCCTGTGAGAAAGAAAGATTTTCCCACAGTAAAAAGTATCCTAAATGTTAACCCTGGTAATTAGCTATTACTATACAAAATTTAATAAAAATCCGTTGAGTAGTTTTTGCGTGAAAAGCGAACAGGCAGACAAACAGACAAAAAATCAATCAAAATTATCGTTTTGGGGTTTATGTCCTGTACACAATATGCAGCAATAATTTTTTTAAAGAAATATTTCATGTACAGATTTGGTTTCGTTACTGTTTTATTATATGTATAGAAGATATAGATTTATTTAAATTTATGCAATCAGATAATAACAATATTAGTAGGTGCATAGAATTGTTCGAATAACATTAACACACGCTAAAACTAAATAGTTGCCGAAGTAAAAAATAGATATTCGAATTTGAATATAACTCAGATAAGATACACACACTACTATTGGACGCAGAGTTAAGGACCGTGCAAAAAGGATTAGCTTGATTGTAAAAGTCTCATTTACTAGCATTTTTATGCTTTTACCATTTTGCTATCTCCCGATAAAAAGGGAAGCAAAATATATTTTATTACTCTGTGTATATCCTTGTGATTGATTTCGTTGCTGATTTAAAGACAGCTTAGCTTTACTCCAGGGCATCCTGAGCTCACAACTCACTGATTATCAGGAGGTTGCCGCTGTTGATTCTGGTTTATAGAAGTTACGGTCAATTAAGATGTATGTATGCACATATATCTTAAATCCATTTGTCAATAAACATCTATAATTTAAAACTAGGACAGGATCGATTTTCCAAGACGTGAATCATACAACAGTTATTCAGATACTAACAGTCGAACCTGTCAACAAATACCCTCACGACGATACTGAAGGTGGACCGAACTCTATGTAACAAGAATGTGCACCACTTTTAGTACAGTTGTGTAGAAGCAGTTTACGTGCGTCTCGGGAACATCCCTGTCGCGCTGCAGTATCGTGGCCGCCCCATCAACATCCTAAACACATTATTGTATTGCACCTGTAGAGCGTTATACTGCTTTTTCGTATAATTAATCCACAAGCTACTCGCGTAAATTGCTAAATTATTCTCGTTTAAATAAGTTCCTTCTCCTTTTTGCGAGTGCTCTACATTAAACTGTAAATATGAACAAACTGCACATCACATTCTTTGGAAGTGTAATCTTTGGCAAAACGAACCTCGTCAAATGCTTGATAGTATCCAATGTATATCCGGTGTAATTTATTACTCCGACCTTGTGGGTACACGTGGGAACTTCCGTGCCTTTAAACGATTTTGTCATACTTACTACTGGAAGAAAAATTAAGTAGGCCATTCTGGTAGCTCCCTAATTTCCAAACTTCCGTGGTGCAAATGCAATCAGGCTTAACCTGATTGTAAAAGTCTCATTTCGTAGCATTTTTATGTTTTTAACATTTTGCTGTCTCCTGCTAAAAAGGGAGGGAAACAGGATGTATTTTCTACTCCTCCTATATACTTCTGATTAATTTCGTTGCGGGATCCAAGACAGCTTAGCTTTTCCCCAGGGCACCCTGAGCTCCCAACTCAGAGGTTATCAGGACGGTTGCCGCTGTTGGTTCTGGTTTATAGAAGTTACAGTGGTGGGAACGAGAGGTAGGCCCATTGCCCTACTCGCGTAAAAAGAGGCGCAGTATACTCTAAAAAGAGTAATTTTAAGTGGAATAAATAGAATAGCCCGAAAAAATCTGCGGATGATCATATTCGCTCTAACAGACAACGCACTCTTTTCAATTAATGCCAAATGCCTAAAACAAGCATTGACGCTATCGTGGTGGAAATGGGCAAGGCTGTGGTACCGAACCCAAGCAAGACGTTGCAGAACTCTACAACCTAGTTAATATTCACGATGTTAGTTTTTTTTATAAAAGGGAGGGGGGGGGGGGGGACAAACGAGCAAAAGGTGCACGTAATGTTAAGTAATGGACATCCGCATTATCAGATGTGTTGCCAGCCTTTTAAGAATAAGTAAGTTCTTGACATGCATTAGCCTTCTCTCGGCTTTTACGAGATGTCTAGTAATAAGACAGTTGATCTACTGTTCTAAAAAGGGTCCCGATTTACCAGGATTTAACGTGTTTTTATGAGGGTAGTTTGTAAAAATACTTATTTTAAAAAATATTACTAAGCAGATATTGAGAATTCTATAAAATCCTAAAAATATTTGCACTATCTTACGGCAAAATATCTTATATGTTGGGGCCACACTAACGGAAAACGTCAATATCTATGTTCGCAATAAATATGGCGTTAATTATTAACGCGTTAAATAGATTGGCCACACTTAAACAGTCAATACCTTGGCAATAAATTTAAATAAAAATTGCCAAGGTATTGACTGTTTAAGTGTGGTCAAGGTAATTTTCTTGGCAATAAAATTGCCGATAATGTTACTTGAATATCAAGCAAAGTGGATGTTTTGGGTGCTTTTTATTTCTGATGATTGTAAATTATTATTATATGAATATATTTTATCATTACCGAATGAAGAAAAAAAAACACAAAGGAAAAGAACGTCAAACGAATATTGAATGCCGTTGTCAAATTATCGCGTTAAGTCGTGGCTACATCTACGTTAAACGTCCATCATCGCAATAATCAACAGCAAGTGTGGCCACAGCCAATATACCGATATTCTTGAATATTCTCTCTTTCGAATACAAACTTCATCTCTTACACATAGAGGCGAATAAGACACGCAACACATTCCCAGTGTTCGTTCAGACCGCTTTTAAAAAAAAACCAACTGCCATTCTGTCAGACATTTCGTAAAAATCAAACGATTGACTAAACATGCCATTATCATTATGACTTCTAGATGGTAGAGCTCAGTAACGTCTCGCCCGGGTGTGGTACCACGCCTTACCTATTCGTCAATAGCGTCAATATTTTGCAACGCACTATTAACATGTTTGGTGTATATAAGCGATGATCGAATTTTCCAGGAAGAGACCTATCTCCTTGTTTGTTACCCTATGATATAAAAAATGGACATGTATAAATATACATTAAAGATACAAATGTTTTTGGACTCATGTTGTTATAACAATATTGCAATTTTTTATTATCCCTATCAAGTTCACTCTTAGAGTAGACTACATTTCAAAAATACATGTCCGCGCTGACTTGAATGTACATACATATGCATATAAATACGTACACACATGTGTGGACGAACAGCATATACAAAGACAGTTATTTAAAGCATTATCTTTCATTAATAAATTAAAATATGTTTGGACAGCGTTGCAATTTATTCCTTGCCCTTTTACATACATAAGACAGTTTCACATTGATTTGTAAAGATATTACAGAATACATATTATAAAGCATACATATTACATAAAATGTGTACTCCATGTACCATTTATTATGAAGGAAATCAAAGATAAGGAATTAAAAAGACGAGAAGAAACAAGAATTTTAGGAAGAGCGTCACTACTTTAAAACTTTCTTTAAAAATTATAAAATTCTTTAGAAGAAACTACTTTTCATATTATTTATTTATCAAACTTTTGTGTAAACATTTGTATTATTTTTATTTACTTTAATTTTTTTTTTGATAATTTTATTTTTTTTCAGTTCAAGCTATGAAAGTATAGAGCTAGCATCTGCTTAAACTTTGCACCGAATTTATTTGCACCCAGCCAATTACCTATGTTTGTATATTTTTCTTTATTTAATATTTCGTTTTTTTTTGCTTGACCACCTTCAAAGACGCTGTCTGAACTTACCTACTGGAGGTATTAAAATAAAAATATAACAGTATTTTATAAGGCTCGTATATATCGATAAATTTTCGGCAAATTTAGCTATCATATTTAAGTGGCCAAGTCGTATTAACAGCGGCGGCGTCTTTGTGTCTTTATTTAAACTACATGTGTCTCATTTTGTATTGTCACCGTTAATATGTAAAATATCATTTATTCATTTTTAAGATTATTTTGATCGTCTTTTTTTACTTCCCGCTACGTTTGCAAATAAATCATTTTACGGTGGGAGGGATGCGCTGTGGCGCGCTCCCGGCTGCATGGGTACCACCATCTTGCTTGTTTCTCCCGTGAAACAGCAACGCTGTGTTTCGGAGAGAAGTCCAAGACAGGCGGTGTAATTACTGGTACCAAGACTTAACATCTTATGTTTTAGGATAGACAAAACATGAATGAGTTACCTGGGCTACTTCCAGGTAAACTAGTTTATGTTCATTGGCGATGTCGACCATTTACTATCAGGTGGCACGTCTGCCCGTTTGCCTATCTAACTAACATAGAAAAAAGTCTTGGTTATAAGTACAAGGGCAATTGATTTAGTGTGTCAATAGGGTGATGTGTGTTGTCAGGTACAGGGAGGCGCGCCCGGGCCGCCTGCGGGCGCGGGCGCAGCGCTGAGCGGCGCCCCGCACAAGGACGAGTGGTTCGTCTGAGGCGGCCCGGTCGGGCCCGCAGGGCGGGGGCGCCGTACCGGCCCCCTACCGCTCCCACACACCACACACCACACACCACACACCACACACCACTACCATACGATACGGACGACCGACTGCTACGTATCATCACATACTTCCTAGCCTGATTCGTGCTATTATTTGAACTAGAGATGTGTAACTCCGAAGGTACTGAATCAAGGTTTTGATTCCGGGGCCGGAGCTTATTTATTCCTTCTCTTTCTCTTTCTTATCATCTCCGCGGAATTATTTATTCCAGCCAGAATGGTGAGCAACTGAGCGTACTGCAATTAGAATGAGAGAGAGAGAGAGAGTGACGCGACAAGCGATAATCAACCTAAAAAACTACTTATATTACATAGTACTGTGGAATTGGTGATTGGTGAAACTTTCATTTAAAAATACGATCACAGAATATGATACACTGCAATAAAAAAAGGACGAAGTGAGCTAAAGGAATAAAGGAATAAATAAGGCGGATCACATCCGTGCCTGGAGCCGGAATAAATGAACAATTTCTTCCCGAAGAATAAAGATTACCCACCGCTAATTTGAACCGTAAAGTCATGATCGTAACGTAATGATGTTACATATACTACTTTAATTAATATGTTCAGAATTTATGCCGTAGCATGTATCGTAGCGTCATACTGCAAGGACGATCGACTGCTACGCGGCATCATATTATTCGTAACCTGCCCCCCTAGACAAGTGGCAAACGCTCAGTAACTATTCAAATATTACGCTTTGGCGATATTTAGGCCAAATTGGTAGCCAAGTGGATCATGGCTTGTTCAACGTTCGTTCCATACGAACTTTACGAATTATATCGAATATTGTCTCTGAATTGACGGTAAACGTCACTTTGAAGTATTATTTTCACCGAGGTTATAAGTTTTATTTATATGAAAAGTGCATTAAAAGCAAAAAAGACTTGCCCCCCAAGATGTGGCATCAACGTTAGTACAATAGAAAGAGAAATTTATGGATTCGTCATAAGCTGTTGACACGAGCGTAAACGAATTTGTAATTGGAAGCCAAGTGTCATTCGTGAAACGAAACGTTATATTGCATCGATCATTTTTGTCAATATTCGTACAAGACCGTAGCCAAGTGGCACTTTTGACAAGCAAAATAGTAGCGAATCATTCGATAATCAGCGAACGCTAGAACCCTGCAGATTACGCTTAAAATGGCGGTTGATCACTATTATTCAATCAGCTGTTCTAAAGCGTGGATAACATCTGTGAGAATTTTTGATAATTTTAAAGTAAAATTAACGCAAATTAAGAAGGCTTTTGGTGGCACATTATTAATGGTGCTTTGATATCCTTGTGGCGGGGGGGGGGGGGGGTTAATGTCACATGCATACATTTACCGGCTACCTTACCCTCCAAACCGGAACACGACAGTAACAAGCACTGTTGCTATTGCTGCAGAAATAGGTGGGTCAGTGGTATTAGACCCGGGCAAGACAATGCAGAACCCTACCACTTAGAAGCCACAATACTAGTGACTCGTTTACCCAATTGTTCGCTTCTAACGAACTGCCTAGACACATTGTAAGTAGTGATAGGTTTGCAAAATGCTGACAATGTCTTAATGATGATAAATATAATATTTCGTCTTTAAATATTTTACAGACACTATAAGTTCAAGTTATAAACACTATATTCTTGTTACAACCCTTGTATTTTGTAAATTTAATGAAACAAAGAAAGATAGTTTATTTTTCAGTGTAGCAATAGATTTCGATCAATTTTACATTTCTGTAAATACGTATGCCAAAAAATACGTAAAAAAGAAGTTTTATATGTTCAGTTTTGCATATTTTTGTTCATTTTTAATAATAAATTTATCATCAGCTTTCATAAATCTGAAACATAAGTTTTAAAATGTGACTATCGATAACATTTTGCACAATTCTACGTTCACTTGTAAGGTAGGTAAAGAGGATTTACTTAAAATATGTTAAAACAATCAAATTTGATAGCAATGAAGATAAATACATAAATCTTGGTGACAGTATTTAATTTTATAACTCTTTAAATTGGTAGTCCGTAGTACTGACAGAGTTCAATTAACATGTTAGCTATATAGAAACTTACGGCATGACAGTAATTAAGAAGAAAAGATAGTATATTTTATCTTATTCGCACTCACGCGGTACATACAATCAAAATTGAATCAGATATAGCGACTCTGTTCTTATTTTTATTATATTCAATTCAGAGACAATATTCGATATAATTCGTAAAGTTCGTATGGAACGAACGTTAAACAAGCCATAATCCACTTGGCTACCAATTTGGTCGAAATGACGCCAATGCGTTATATTAGAATGAACAGAGAGCTCGGTTGGCGGTCAGAGCGTGCGCAGGACTTAGAAAAATTTTGATGGAAAATTTCAACCCTATATAACACCCATTTTTTGTTGCACCATTACGTGGAGGGGGTAAGGGACACCAACTTTTGTCAAGGTCACTTTGCTCTGAGTTAATTCCCCGTGGAGTTAGGGGATGAAAACCGAAATTCATTACAAAGGCGTCTGCGACTTAAAAAAAGAAAATGTATTGAAAACCCCCTAGTTAGGTTAGGACTCTTAAATTATGGCAATTTGCGTTCATTTTACTTTAAAATTATCAAAAATTCTAACAGATATTATCCACGATTTAGAACAGCTGATTGAATAATAGTGATTATCCGCCATTTTTAGCGTAATTTACAGGGTTCTAGCGTTCGCTAATCATTGGATCACCAATTTTGCTTGTCAAAAGTGCCACTTGGCTAAGGTTTTGTATGAAATTGATCAAAGATGATCGATACAATATAACGTTTCGTTTCACGAATGACACTTGGCTACCAATTACAAATTCGTTTACGCTCGTATCAACAGCTTATGTCAAATCCATACATTTTGTTTTCTATTCTCCTAGCGTTGATGCCACTTGTCTTGGGGGGCTGATATGACGTGCTGTCTTTTAAAATGCATGAGTGTGATCAATGACTTTAGTATTATTGTGATGATGTCATACATGGTACTAAAATGTGTTTAGAATACTTGCCGTAGCACGTATTGTAGCGTCATGCTACAATACATATTGACATTTGAATCGTAGACATAACCTATGCCCTTATTAATAAATCTATTTGATATTTGATGATAATCATGTAAAATAGCTCTCAATTTATCACATCAATTCGGAGTTAATATAAAATTTAAATGAAAGAGACAGAATGAGCGTCAACCACGATTAAATTGATTTGTTAATAATACTTCTAGTATGTATTGTAGTGTGATGATGCGATAGGCGTTATTTTATACTCGAAATATTATGTAGAAAGCTCAGACAAATGATGTTTGTAACATTAATAAAAAGTTCTTGTGTAACCATTAAAGGCCAATTTGATTATTTTAAGTTTGTACAATCTGGATCTAGTATCACGATTGAACCATTATAATGGAATCAAAATGTGCTAAGATGAATAAAAATGTGTTTGCTTATAATATGGAGCCGTTAGAAACTTACACACGAATAATCCGAGAATAAAATGTACACTTACTTAAAAAGGTGTGTTATTAAGCATTTTAATTATGTAGAATGTCATGTACATTCGATAGTTTCATGGCTAAAATATATCCAGTGATATAGCTATATGAATTAAAAATACGCATTAAACATCTGAAAATATTTGTTTTAATTAAGCTTAATGTATTACAATACGCCTAGAAATCATTATTTAATTTATCCAAGATATCCAAGCACCTGTCCTAGGAAGACGCTATAAACATATAATTTATTAGCGTCGTGTTATAATTACTAGTACAATGTATATCGAAATTCAAATTATTACAGCGTATGCTTACAACTGACGTAAAACTTTTGAATACAATAAATACATGGTAGGCTAATACATTTACTATTATGTGTAATATATTAATAATATAGTATTTACAAAGAAGGGTTTGTGTATTGGAATATACAAAAATTTCACATTTATTGAATTACAGAGTATATCAATCAAACAAAAGATAAGAGTGTATAAATAATATTACAACTTCCTAATATTCTAATATTACCAATAAAACTAATGTTTAAAGTGAAATTTTAAAATTCTTACATATTATATTATAAAATATTAACTTCTTGCGGTTCGAATACTTGCGAAACCGATAACCGGTAAAGCTGTATATTTGGAATTTATTAAAATATTAACATATTAATATAAAAGATAATTTAGATCAATCTTCTAATATGTCGTTATGAAATATTAGCAGTAAATTTGCCTTCGTATCGTATGGTATTTGTGTGGATGAAACCTGACCAATGTCACATGATCTTTGTTAGGTTACTATATCATCTTTGTCGAAGGTTGCAACTAAAATATATACTTAGTTACAACACTAACATACGTAAATGTTTATAATTTTATTTTCTGTCCTCCCATTTAATAAAACCATTACTAAAAATGTTACAAAAGATCACACTTTATTACTTATTACTTACGATATAAGTATATATTTAGTTATTAATGGTGGTTGTTTATTGTATATGAGGTTTAACTGGCATTTCTAAAAAGTTTGCATAACATCATTGTTCTTTACAGATAAACGTCAATACGCTTAAATGTAACTTGTATAGTGACTCATTATTTATAAATAAGTCTTACTAATCATGCCATTTGTTTCACGTATGAAGTAAGTTTTAATTGCATTCAGGACCAAGTGTGTTATGCTTCTGACACAGCAGTGCCTGTTGGACCTTTACATTACACAATAACGAACGATTCTATAATTTTTTATCACAGTGAAAGTCCACGGTGCATAACTATAAGAAAGATGGTGAATCTGTTAATCGAAAATGTTGGAGACTTTAGATAGCATAAGATCATGGTTAGCCTATGTGTAATATGTCCATCTAATGACTGTGGCAATATGGATAGCAGAAAAAGATACCCATAGAGTATAGATTTATTAAAAGATATATTATAAACTAAATAAATTTATCAGTGTAATTACAGATATGTTCAATTTTGGTTACTAGTACTTGGTTCTCCATTTAGGTAAATTGCAAATCTAGATTCCAAAGTAATGGATGAAGTTACAATTTTTAATTCACTTTTTAACTTTTTTGTACCTACATTTTTTTCAAACATACTTTTTCACATACGCTTATTTTTCCACATAGAATACAATAATATTTTTATAAGAAACGGTTATCTATTTCATCAGAGAAGCCGTCTACTTGTAAGCTATCCTGTACATAAGCTACGAGCAAATGGGCCTCGGTTAAGGAAGCATGTTTTCATTACGTCGTCCATTTACAATGAGTCTACGTATGATTTTAAATAAAATTGATAAGGTTAAGTTAGCGAACATGTGAACATAATATTTAGTTATGCACTATGGCGTTTCATTTAGGATGAATAATTGAAACAGTTGATTTATGCAGTCGATGATAAAAAATTAACTGCTACTTTTGTCACATATCTCGGTCTTTGGGATCATCTGAGTTATTCAAATTCATGTAAACCACATATTATGATCATATATATGCTATGAGGAAATTGTAAAAATACAAAATGAAACCTCGACATATCTGTTAAAATATATATTATAAATACAATTTACTCTATACCTCCGCGGTTCTGCCATGAAAATCGTATTTTGGTGTTATTTTAAGCTTATAAAACAAAACAATTTTTGCCACCAGTTGATATTTAAATCAAAACGCACAAAACATATCCAAATTTATCAAGCTTGTAAATTAAAATAACTACGCAAATCTTATACAATGAAATAATAATACCTCCGCCATTTTTTCCTAGTTTTTTAAAGAATAAGTATTTTGGTGTGACACATACAAATTATATACTGTATTAGTAAACATGTAGGTATTAATAAAAACCATAGCTATTGAGTAGTAGAATTAAAACAAAGTAAATCTGGCGAACGAGTTAGTGACCTCATAATATACCGAAAGATGTTTACCAAACACATGTTTCGTTAGGACATATGTGAGAGCAGAGCTGGGCACTAAACCTTTAATACGTTAATCATCACAATCAATGAATTAACGAAGTTAACATTTCGGTTAACGGATTAACTTTTAAATTAATTGGAAAAATTGAAAAAGGGCTCACGAACGTGCGTTAACTTTTCATACGTCCGTTAATCGCTAGATAAGTGCGCCCTACATGAGTACTTGCCAAAAGGACACGTAGACCACACTATTGCGAAAAACATTCAGATAAAAAGTTTAAGTGCAGACCAATGAGTTCAGGCAAATAGTGCGAGTTAGACGCTAATACAAAGAGTCGCAAGTTAAAATAAGTTTTCGGCACGTGACAATTGCAAAGAAATTTATTTGATATAGTTAATTTCTTTAGTTACACATTTTTTTAATAAAGCTTCATATCTTTCATTAAATGTAAGTCAATAATAACATTTATATAATATCTCTCAAGAGTTATTAACAGTTAACTGTAACTTTCGTTAAGTCTTCTGAAATGTAACGTTGTGACTTTTAACGAAGTTAATTATTTGATCAATGGTGTCCAGCTTTGGTGAGGAAATTTCTTTACGTGTTGTACGACTACAAAAAATTGAAATTTGTGACGTTTGTGTTTGACTTTTAAGTACACACTTTTACACAGTCAAGTTTTTATTTTATTTTAGCCATTAAATTTTGTCAGCTTATTGAATTATCTGTTAAAAATGATTGTATTAATTAAACATAATCAAGTAGATTACGACTACAAATATTGTTCGCTTAATGTGTTAAAGTTTTCGTTTGTGGTAGAACCGTAAAAGCTATAAAAGTGGTCAGAGATATTGCAACCTGTTTCTCGATTGTGTCGCGTTGACTGGGTGTCGCTTACGAAATTGATTGTGGAATAACTATGTTAAGTTCCGAAGAAGACATATGTAGATATAAGGTATATATTGAGTGATAGATATGAATTCTATCCAGTGAAATTGTATTGTCATTGGTAAATAGTCTAACTCTTGTAAAGCTGTTTGTATACGTTCATTGGATAGCACGTAGCGTGTGTAGAGAATTATACAATAACAAAGGTGTTATTACTTCCCCGGCCTGATGTTTAGATGAAACATAAACTCGACAATATCTTTACATCTCATAATATTACTTTTGTACTCTAGTGATAATTTTTTATTGAAACTCAAATGTATGGATTGTATGAAACTCTAATTAATGTAAGTATTGCTAATTTTTATAAATAGACGCAGGTCGGGGAATTTAGTTAATAAAATTTAAATATAGTTACGCATATTTTTGTCTGTGCATATGGTATGTGATCTTCCCTATCAATAGTAAAGGTGTCACCCATTCTTGTGTGTTATGTACCAATGTGTAGATTTATCGGCGATATCGTGACGCGATCGAGAATGTATAGCCGTGAGGTGGCGCGAGTTGACTCGAGTGACAGCGAGTGCGTACATATCATGCGTATCGTAGCGATACGTTTCTCGCTAGCCGAGCGCTTCGCGATGCGGTACGATCGTAGCTAAGCTTCACTTAAGTCCTATTTTTTTAAACAAGCAATATTGTGTTTATTGAAAAATCCTAATTTAGTGGTTAAGATACTCCGTTGCGTGTTAAGTGAGCTTGTACCAAGTGAGGCCGCGTTTTACCGTGTCGCGGACCGGACAAACAGTCTATCCGAATGTATGTAATACTAATTTTAGCGAAGATTTTTTTAGGTGAATTTTTACTCGTTTAGTGAGTGCGCTCTGCGCCGCACGCGTTTCGTGAGTGTCCAGTTTTTGGTGTTACGATGAACGCAGTGGAAATTTAACGATACATTAAACATTTTTGGCTTATTGTTCGTATGTTATTATATTATTCTATCTCCTGTTATTCCTTTCCTTTCTCGTAATCCAATACACTTAAAAAACATAGTGAACTAATAATATAGGTAGACGAAATTTTAAAAAACCGAATTTAAAAAAGTTTAGTATTTATTATAATAAGCCAATTTTAATGAAATGCAGTTATAAGCTGTTTGTTTCGATTTAAGAGATAGGATAGTTTTAGTAGATATACCCTCCTCTTCCCCACAAGTAATTTATATAGCAAAACCATGTATATCGCATATAAATGCGAAAGTTTAGATGTTGGGATGGATGGATGAATGGATGTTTGTTATTCAATCACGCCCAGACCACTACACGGTTTTGGATTATCGCTACCCTATCGCTGTCAAAAATGACATAAATTTGTAGATATATCGTGGAAAAATATAAATAAACAATGTTATAAGTACTATTTTATCGTACCGAATTAGATGACAAGGTTTATTAATTACCCTTGAAGTGATTTTATTTTATCGGTAAGTAGTATAGCTCTGTATTTCTGTATGTAAATGCAAGCTACACTGGTAAACTAAGAATCCGTTTTGAAAGGCATTTCATCCGTGATGCCGCTAGTATTATAAATGCGAAAGTACGTTTGGTTGGTTTTTTACTCTTTCGCACAGGTTAAATGGATACGCCTTTTAAGACAGTTTCTTAGTTTGCCAGTGTAGCTTGCGTTTAACACAGAAATACAGAGCTATACTTCTTACCGATAAAATAAAACCACTTGAAGGGTCATTTATAAACCTTGTCGTCTCATTCGGTACGACAAAACAGTACAACATTGCTTATTTATATTTTTTCCCAATCAATCATAATTTATTGCATCAAATATAATATATCTACGTATATATACGTACGTATGAAATTTTTGACAGTGATAGGAGCATTTCCTCATAATATGCGCGTCGATACATTTCCTTCTTAATAGCGGGTCTATTAGTATTTATGTAGTCAGTGCTTTCGCGCTACAACGGCCGCAATTTAGCACACATGTAGATGATAATCTTCATTTCCTTCGTGTTGGTCTCCTCTTTGAAGAATAGGCCAACTGCCGTTCTGCCAGGCAGGTCGCTAAACGCGACCGATTGGCTATACGAGTCACTACCATCGTGACTACTAGGTGGTAGAGTTCATAGTATCATATATATCAGAGTCATAGCATCAGACGCAAAAGGAATGTTTCCTACATCACCACTGGAATCAAGTAATTCGCAACCCCATGCGCCAGCGCCAGGAAAGCCGGCAAGCCCATATCACGCACGCGATGCACCCCGAGTCTACCACATCGGATTGACAAAGTGGCCTGTCTCTACTGGATCCCGTCTAGGGTGACATTGAGGCCTGAGTCAACAACCGATTTGAGGGCGTCGCCAAACAAAGAGACTTCCTCGGGACAGAGCCAGGTAGGGCTGGTCCGCAACATGTACATGAATTTTGGAAGATCAAAGCACATGCGCAACAAGACAATCGCCACGTGTGCGGAAAGATTTTTAAGACGTTCGTGAACAGTCAGGAAAAGTTGTACACGAGCAGTAATGGCCTCAGGAACTGCACTTAAAAAATTCGAGCTCCCAATAAGTTAAAATTAGAAGGAGACAGTTCTTTAACCCCAGGAAGAACATTATTAAAAAGGGAAAAGTGTGTTAGAGCCTCAGGACCGCAGGGGAAATACTCGCACATAGTAGGGTTCACTTCCAGACCCAAGACTCTGAGCCGCGGGATAAGGGTGACCAGGTCCTGGAACACGTCTTCCGGTTTACCCCCTATAGTCCCGTCGTCAAGGTACCACACGTTTAGCGAAGATTTGAGCTCAAATCTCCAAAATTGAATATTTAGCTATGAAATTTTCACAAAGGGCCCCGACTGTTAACCGTTCTTTGATGAAATAAAATTCATGGACTGTTTTATATGTACATCTATTATAGAACTATTTTAGTGGTGTAGTTATTCATTATTACTTAACATGATTCTAAACTATTGGACTTGTTTCTTTCTTTTTAGTTTTCATTTAAGGCAATGAATCTTTTTTCAAGATGCAGTCGGGTTTTTTGTTTTCAATATTTTTTTGTATGTAGCATTTCCGTCTCGCCACTTGGATAGCAACGCACCATTTGGACGGATGGTTGGACATAGCGAAACTATAAGGATCCTAGTTCACTTCAGAACCCTAAAAAAGGAATCTTTAAAATTAAAAAATAGCCGTTTGGGATTATTTATATTCATTTATTAACATTTATCATAACATAACAATCAATTAAAATCATTCCTTTTTATATTTATTAAATGACTTTCCTTGGAACAGTAATTGTCGATCACCTTTCACAAATTTATAAAGTTCTTCGCAACTCATGAGAAAATAGTTTCAACGGTGTTTTTAAAAATTGAATCTCGGCGCTGGACTATGTTTTGTCGGGATATTTTATACCTTGTTGGGACGTCGGGACACCATTGTATCGGGACGAATGCCAACCTTTATGTAGATGCTATGCTCGATGCTCATAGATACGTTGAGAGGTTATAATATAGGTACTCAAAGTCGATGCTATTAAAACACCTTATTAAAATTACATTTATTAAGGATTTTGTTTCTGCGCCATCTAGGTGAAAATGGAAGAATTACTTAGATAACTAGCGAGCACTAAACGAAGCCGTCGTAACAAAGTTTTGTACTTCCAAGAGCTTTGAGCTTTTTGTTAGGCTATTTTCAAATTTGACTTTTATCATTATAAGCAAGAATTACTAAAAATATGTGTGATATGTTTTGCAACTTTTAAATTGTAGTAATAAATACTTGTTTTTATTACATTTTTAAAATAAAAAGAACTTTCATTTGTTAAAAGCTACATTATTTTAAGCTTTCAAGTTTTAAATTTCAGTCTTGTGCAGAGTGTATCCACGGGTGGATGTATGATCCGTTTAGCGGTACTGTTAGCGATCTATTTCACATGTGAAATGTTCATAAAACGTTTTATTTTAAAAATAAATATACTGAGACTATTAATTTAGTTAATAAAATTAGTATCTTGTATTTTATATGGATGATTTTAACTAATTTTGAGCATATTTCGTTCTAAGTTATATGCTTTTTGTAATGAATTAAGTACTTAGTATTAGGTAATGCGGTAATTTACGCGGGAAAATATTTTTAGTGAAAAGTGATTGTGAAATGGTGTAAAATGTGGCTCCGGTGGTTAACAGTAGCAGTGCTGGTGGTAGCAGTAGCTGGTAAAGGAAAGCATAATCGAAAACACAAGCCTGGTAATTATAATAACATATTTCTTCAACTTACAACTTAGCTTCAATCTGTTTTTGTAGTAATAATGCATTTTCTTTGGTTTCTTTTAAAGATTCTTTCTAATAGAATTATTTTCAATGTTTCCGTACAGACACACCTATTTAGATTATTTTATCTAATAAGTTCAAATATACCTAAGTGAATTGATGATGTTTGTATATATTTTATATTCGAACTATCTCTAATCAACTTTGGTGATAGCTTATGCCCTTTAGGGGATCATTAGTAGTCCTTATTGCATTCAAGAGGAAGTGTTTTAGGTATATATGTGGTTATTTTTAATATCATGCAATTATAATGTTCATACAATTTGGCGTGATTTTCATATATGTATGAGTTTTTTTTTGTAAATAAATATATTTAAACGGATCTCCGTTCTAATTTTACTACATGGAAATAAGTATGTAGGTACCTAGTTACAATTTCATTGAGAAGGTATCCTTAAATCCCTTACCTTTACCTTTAGTCTTCACAAAATATAAGCAAAATACCTGGTAGCAAGTTTAGCGCCGTCCTAAGTTAATTTGATTGAGACTTGTTTAACACTAGCTTTGCGACTATAAGAAACTTAATCAGTAGCTTGTCCTTTAAAAACACTTAGTTTTGTAGTTAACAACAGTTTTATAAGAGAATCTCCGTCACTAATAAAGCAGAATTTGTTTATTCTTCAGATGCTAGTTTAAGTTTTAATTATATTTTTCTTGTGCTGTTATTCCTCCTAAATTACTACATAGTATAAAACAAAGTCGCTTTCTCTGTCTGTCCCTATGTCCCTATGTATGCTTAAATCTTTAAACTACGCAACGGAATTTGATGCGGTTTTTTTAATAGATAGATTGATTCTTGAGGAAGGTTTAAGTATATAAACCTTTCCGATATTCGTACGGAAACAAAAGTTACGCGGGTGAAACCGCGGGCAGGTCGCTAGTAATAAATAAAATAAAAAATAAATTAATAAAAAATCTCCAATGTGTCGAAGAAATGATTAGACAAAGAGACTTGTTTAGAGAATCACAATGGTTAGAATATTTTTACCTCAGTATAAGGTACTGCAGCAACCGGTTCCCATTTTCTATATCTCTAGAACTCTGCGTGAGATCTTCACCAAATGAAAATGGTATTACACGGGGAGTATAACCTCTCGTACGTAAAAAATATTTTTTAATAAATGACTGATTTCTGAGGTAACAAACATAAAACACATAGAGCTAAATTGAGAACTTTCCCCTCCTTTTAAAAACTTCCTCCTTTTGAAAATTCGATTTAAAATACTAGTCTAGTCAAGAAGTCAAGTTTCTGCGAATAAAAATTACAAGTTTCTTAAAAATATGGTTGATAACTTAAACGATCCGGAAATGACATTTAAAAAAGACGGATTTGGATATTTTTGAAAAATTGCAATTATTATTAACAAAAAAACTGGAATATAAAATAGCTGTCTAGTTTTTTGCCAAAATCTCAAAAAGTATAAGGGATAGCTCAAATATTATAAAAGTTTTTGAAAAAGGAGGAAATTTTAGTAAATAAGTTCTCGACTCCCGGAATTGTAGCTCCAATATTTATAATTTTAATTTAATATCTCAACTTCTCGACGAGACTATAAAAGAATTTGCTATCTATCCCACAAACTAATTAGCTAATTTAGCTTACATTCGAGCGGAAAACGTATAATATACCTATTACTAATAAATTAATCAAAAAGTAAAAAAAGGAATCTTCACGCCTATATCCCCGAAGAAGTAGGCAGAGGTACTACAAATGCACCCACAATAATTAGCCAAAGATACTGAGTCTCATAATGTGATAGGTGGCAAGTCTATCGCTAGCCGGATTCTTTTTCCAATCCTGACTGGATTGGAAAAAGAAGTCGGGAACGTTGGAAATGTCAGAAAACTGAAAGAACATATTTGTGAATTGCCCGACCCGGGAATTGAATCCAGGACCTCATGTGGTCAACTCTGACACCGGACCAATACATCACAGAGGCGATAAGGTATTATTATCATTACTAAATGTTTTTTTTTTATATCAGACTATAATTAACAAGCAGATGGCCCTCGTGACGGTAATATGTAACCATGCCCATAAAAATCAAAGATGTTGATGGTGTCTTGCTATTTATGTAGTAAAGGTGTAAAGCCACATGCATAAATTTACTGCCTACCTTACCCTCCAAACTAAAACACGACAATGACAAGCACTGATGCTATTGCGGAAGGAATATGTAAGGCGGTGGTACCAGACCCGGGCGAGACAATGCAGAACTCTACCACGGTACCGCGGTAGTGATTTTCATAGCCAATCGGTTGCCTTTTACGACCTGCCTGCTTGACAGAACGGCAGTTGGCCTGTTCATCAAAGGAGTCCGGGCCAACACGGAAGAAATGGTGAAAATATAAAACTCTTGCTTGGTTTTCAGCCGACTTTGCGAAAACGAGCAGGGTCTCAATTCGTCTTTATATATTATGTTCATCGATTTCCCAAAGAAGCCTGAACCGATTTGATTTTTTTTTATTTTAAAGGTTTTTTTTATGCTGCTCAGGAGTTTCATTTTAGTTGGGTGAAGTTCTGATACAGCATAACTACTGGAAATACAGGAAATGTGAAGTCAGTTGTTGCAATTTAATTGCGATTAAACTGCGTTATTTTTTATGTAACTTTTACCCGCGACTTTGCTCGCATTTAAGCCATTAAATAAGTATTTTTTTAAACAAATAGTGTCCTATGTTATGTTCTATGTTCTCATACTTCGAAAAATACGTGTATAAAGTTTTATGTTATCAGTTAAGTAGTTTACGCGTGAAAGCGTAACAAACAAACTTACATTGGCATTTATAATATTACTAGTTGACCCGGCAAACGTTGTTTTGCCATATAAATTATTGAATTAAAAATAAGGGTTGGTGATAGAAGGGTGAAAATTTACGGGTTGTATGTATTTCTTAATGTCACATTATACAAAAATAAAAATAAAAAATGTTGTCCAAAATATAAAAATAAATGTTAGGGGTGTACAACCCTTAACTCTTAGGGGTATGAAAAATAGATAGTAGCTGACTGTCAGACCTACTGAATATGCATATAGAATTCCATAAAAATAGGTCAAGCCGTTTCGGAGGAGTATGGTAACTAACATTGTGACAAGAGAATTTTATATACATCGTGTTAGGTAAGTCGACCTAAACCTTGAACGAGGTAATAAGGTATCTGGTTCTCATTCCAAATAAATAACAATTAAAAATTACCCTTAAATTTTAACCTAGTCATTTAGAACGTCCACGCAAGTAACGCACATATCGATAGATAGATAAATAGTTAATTACATAAATAGGTAGTATTTAAATAACTACCTATTTATCTATCTAACGATATGCGCGTTACTTGCGCAAACGTGTTGGTGCGTATGAATCATGAATTTATTGGATAACTAGCTGTTGGCTGCGACTTCGTCCGCGCGGACTTGTTTTACTCCGCACAGCTCCTCCCCCGTAGGTGATAGCGTGATAATATGTGGCCTATATGTTGACCCGACCTGTCAGTAATATTCATGCAAAATTTGAAGTAAATCCATGCAGTACTTTTTGAATTTACCCCAGACGTACATACAGACAAACAGACAAAAATTCTAAAAACTATATTATTGGCTTCGATATCGATTGTAGATCACGCCCCAAGTGTTCTTTAAAAAAAATTATTCAATGTACAGTTTTGACTTTCCTACGATTTTATTATATGTATAGATTAAGTTAAAATTTAAGGGTATGTTTTTTTATTTATTTTGAAATAAGAATCAGATACCTTATTACCCCCTTCAAGGTTTAGATCGACATACCTAACACGCTGTATAAGAAGTAGGTATAAGATAGCAAACAAGCAGCTCTTCTCTTTGCTTGTTTGTTATCCCTATGCTCTTTACTTCCATGTATACTGTATTCTATCAGTCAACCATAATATATTTAGTCTCCTCAACACCACATTTACCAGAAATCCTTTCCATTTCTCGCCACGATGTAGTGTCGTTTGCTGGCAGTAATGTATCCGTGTAAACAGATGAGACCGTTCCTAGAACCGCGGATCAGAGCGTGCGCTGGACATTTGATTCCGCTTCCTGAGCACCGACACTCATTTGTTGGAGATAGCTTTAACGCCTTTACTCGTAAGTAGCTGTTTACTGTGGCTTCGCACGTGTATTTAAGTTTTTTATGTTCTTTCATAAAATAATAAACAATTAGATGGTACTTCTGATAGAAAGGTATAACAATCACATTTCTCCCCGTGTTAGTCCCGGGCTCCTTTGAAGAATAGGCCAACTGCCGTTCTGCCAGGCAGGTCGTAAAAGGCGACCGATTGACTGTACCAGTCACTAACATCGTGGCTACTAGGTGGTAGAGTTCTGTATTGTCTCGCCCGGGTCTCTAACCACCGCCTTACCTATGCTTACCACAATACCGTCAGTGCTTGTCACTATCGTGTTCCGGGTTGGAGGGTAAGGTAGCCGGTAAACTTAAGATGTGGCATAAGACCTCGCCACAAGATAGCAACGCACCATTAACACCTTTGGTGTCTATAGGCGATGGTTGACTCTTTCCATCAGGAGACCCATCTGCTTGTTTGCTATCTTATAATATATATATATATATATATATATATATATATATATATATATATATATATATATATATATATATATATATATATATATATATATATATATATATATATATATATCCTATCCACCAAAGATCCTAATTTAGCATTGGTATCTGTGTGATAGTCTACCGGCTACATATTCCTGTAAACCGGAACACGATTGTGACAAGCACCGACGATATTGTGACAGGAGTAAGACGGTGGTAACAAACCCAGTTAAGATCTTGCAGAGCTATACCATCAAGTTAGTAATTACGATGCTACTGACACGTATTCTGCACACTCTCTCTCTTGCCTTAAGATCCTTAAGTAAGGCTGTTGATGTAATTTTGATGAATAGTAACGGTTAGAAAGTACATTTTTCCTTTTATTGGATATACCTTTACACTAGCTGTTACCCGCGATTTCGTCTTTCTTCGTCGTTTACTCCATTTCCACTGGTCGTAGCGTGATGGTATATAGCCTATAGCCTTCGTCGATAATCGGGCTATCTACTTTTTGATTTTTTAAATTCAACTTGCAGTTCTAGAGAATAGCGCGTACAAACAAACAAAAAATTCTTCAGCTTTATTATATAAGTACAGATCTGCAGGACGTTTGAATATTTAAAAAACAAACTAAGATTTTAAGTTAGACTCAGTGACCATTTACTATAGTAGTAGTAAGTAGACCCTTGTGAACTTGCGCATGTATGTGGTTTCTTGGAAAAAGGTCTCTAATTTTAATATATATATATATATATATATATATATATATATATATATATATATATATATATATATATATATATATATATATATATATATATATATATATATGCAGTGCAGTAGTTTTGCTTTTGACGTACATTAACCTACAAGCAAAAGTTCTTTTTTAAACAAAGCAAAAATGCGTTGTGTCGTCTAGCTTTTTTTATATTATGTGATAGCAAACAATCAGATGGGTCTCCTGATGGAAAGAGTCAACCATCGCCTATAGACACCAAAGATGTTAATGGTGCGTTGCTATCTTGTGGCGAGGTCTAATGCCACACGCATAAGTTTTCGCGAATACGAATTAAAAATCGTGTTTATATTTGTTCGTTATTTTCTTCTTCAACAGATTTTGATCGGTTTTTTTTTTAAATCGGGATCACTTAGATGATTATTAACTGTAAAATCTTTTATTAATATCCATAAACGAATAAGCATAAAAAACCTTTGCCTATCGGAGCTTCTAATCTTCATATTCTATATCTTAATATTACGTTAAAGTACTAGGTGCGCCCAATAGGGTTTCCATCGGCAGTGTCTACTTATTACCATTTAAAAGACTTAAAGATACAGTCTATTATACACGTAGATAGGTCCGATAGACGGATGGAAAGACAGCGCATGGTCCCTCGAATATGGATTTCAAAATTTCCTACAGCACTTTCTATTAAATAAGATTACGTTTCGCAGTAACGATAACATAAACTGCTTTGCAATCATGTTGAAAAAACATTATTAATAAAAGTTTGGGAGCCAATTTGTCCTTATTTTCTTATTAATAACTCCCCAGTTTACGATTTAGACGCTCATTTTATTGATATCACGCGAAGAAATTGAGGCGACAATACTTTTTTTTCTTATTTTTAGATATTTCGAAGAATCTTTTGATACACACACACACACACACACTTTTGTTGGAGGAAAATCTTTGTACCCTTTTTAAGACAAGAACGGTGAAGTATAAAAGTTTGACACACATAAAGTTTACATTGCAGAGGGCTACAGAAACCTGAAATTTTTAAATAATTTGCATTAAAAATACATTAAATTAATAAAAATTAACATTACCCACAATACATTCTGGTAACTTACATAATATACACACATCTACAGGTACTATTTTCTTTGTTTATATTATTTTATTCTTTAGTCTATAGTCAAATTTCGACCATACAGCGATCATTAGTGTTATTAATTAACTCAAGAAAAATAAATAAGATTTTATATCTGACGAAACTTACTTATGCTCTCATACAAACTTGCCCTCTCTATTTCACCCCTTTAGAGGATGAGTTTTCAAACTTTTCTTTGTTGTCTTCCGTCACCTGTTAGAAACGCTTTTGTAAAAATTTATATTCCTGGTCCTACTGATTAGGCTGTGCTTTTTCTGTCAGTCAGTTAATGCTATGCTAGTTTCTAAGTGGACGAAAATCGATACGATGAATTTCCTTAATAAAAACGTTACCAAAATATCCGCCTCATAAAAGAATGCCATAATCTAGAGGATAAAACAGAAATTTGATAGTTCCCAATATGAGCATAAAGGCCTTAAGTTTGATTTAAGGGCTGCATGAATTACACTTCGGTAACCACACCTGTTGAAAACGGGTTCTCACTACACAGCGATCGGTACTGTAGGGCTTTTGTTCGTGGTAAATAGGGCATTATTAATAATATTCACATATTTTTAGTAGTCTGCTGGTAGAACAATGTTATTGAAAAACACAGGATTATTTAAAGCTTAGCATTTTTGGTATTATCATGCTCGGTTTCCTTGCAGGGTAGGCAGTGTTAACCGAACATCAATAGACTATCCCAGGGGTTGGCAACTTTTTAAGTCGAAAGATTCAAAATCAGTTTGTAAAGAGTCACAAAAATTTCTTACCTACAATAAACAAGACCTCCAGAAATAAATATTTTTGTTAAAAAAAATGTCTTGTGTCGAAAGCGAATTAAAACCTCGTCACTCGAGAGTTTCCGACGGACTGACGTCAGTGACGACGCGTATCCGGAGGGATCGATCGAAAGACGATAAAAACTAATGTTTTTTTTAATTAATAATATTTGCGTATGGAACTAAAGAGCCCCAGCTTCACAACCAAAGTACCGCAGGTTACCGACCACTGGACTATCCTATTTACCACAATTCACCGGTTTGTCGGTTGGCGAGATGAGTGTTACTGTTAATCATTACATTTAGGAAATATTTTACACCAAATTCTCCGAACGATTTCGCCTAAATAAGCGAATAAGCTTTGCGAACTAAGTTTTATAATGTATACTTATCCGGCTCCCTTTGAAGATCAGAATGGCGATATTGCTGGGCAGTTCATAAAAGGCGACCGATTGGCTACTGGCACTACCATCTTGGCAACTATCTGATTGTTTGCATATTTGTACATCTATACAAAGAAATAAAATTGGAATGTCTGAAATATTAAAGTAACCTCTGAAACGCTTGAATTGATTTTGACGGGACTTTCACTGATAGATAGCTGATGTAATAAGAAGTAACTTATGCTTTATTTTAGAATATTCTCCACGTGGACGAAGTAGCACAGCTAGTGATCTATAAAAGACTAAGTTCAATTCATACTATGCATTACACTTGTCTTAGTCATAATAAAAAGACCTTAGACCTTAATCAATCAAATGGTCGAATTGATCTTTAATTTAATTAACATCCTAGTTTGTCCTATTCTAAAGCCGAGGGCAAAAAGAGGCCACACCGCCATAGCACGCGAATTTAATTCTAGCAAAGTTTAATTGATTTGTGATGTCGTGTTAATTCAGCTCCAATAAATACCTTTCTCCTGTTTGTTTTGCCTTTCCCTTGTATACATACCTGCGCAAAGAAAAACGTCTTTACGTCTTTAGTTGAATTGATAACTGTTAAAATAATGTAATATAATATGCAAATTACTTTTAATCTTCAGAGAAAAACTACATATCTTCAGAGTCAAAAATTATATTTATTTTCAGTTTACAAGCAGCCATAATACTACTATTTGAAGAGATAAAAAACAAAACACAAAAGTCTTTCAAAGTATTGTATACTCTTTGCACAAAAGTAATAGCACGATTTTCAAAACATGAATTACTTACTATAGACAAAGTTTAAGATATTTAAGATATTAGTCAAATACTAAGTAGGTTTTCTACAGAACTCGTAGGTTGTACATATTACTAATTTTAACAATAACAATAGGCAGTCTTAAATTCTTCATCAATGTTGTGTGTTGTGTGATTATAAAAAGTTCTGTGATTAATTAATCGTCGGTTTAAGTTTTTGTTAAAAATATTTTAATATATTTAATACCGACGAAAATTTCACAAACATTTCTATAGTACTCGTAGGCTGTATATATCACTAATTTTAACAATAACAATAGGCAGTCTCAAATGCTTCATCAATGTTGTGTGTTGGGTGATTATAAAAAGTTCTGTGATTAATTAATCGTCGGTTTAAGTTTTTGTTAAAAATATTTTAATATATTTAATACCGACGAAAATTTCACAAACATTTCTATAGTACTCGTAGGCTATATCACTAATTTTAACAATAACAATAGGCAGTCTTAAATGCTTCATCAATGTTGTATGTTGGGTGATTATAAAAAGTTCTGTGATTAATTAATCGTCGGTTTAAGTTTTTGTTAAAAATATTTGAATATATTTTAAACCGATGAAAATTTCACAAACTTTTCTAGAGAACTCGTAGGCTGTATATATCATTAATTTTAACAATAACAATAGGCAGTCTTAAATACTTCATCAATGTTGTGTGTTGGGTGATTATAAAAAGTTCTGTGATTAATTAATCGTCGGTTTAAGTTTTTGTTAAAAATATTTTAATATATTTTAAACCGACGAAAATTTCACAAACATTTCTAGAGTACTCGTAGGTTGTATATATCACTAATTTTAACAATAACAATAGGCAGTCTTAAGTGCTTCATCAATGTTGTGTGTTGGGTGATTATAAAAAGTTCTGTGATTAATTAATCGTCGGTTTAACTTTTTCTTAAAAATATTTTAATATATTTTAAACCGACGAAAATTTCACAAACATTTCTAGAGTACTCGTAGGTTGTATATATCACTAATTTTAACAATAACAATAGGCAGTCTTAAGTGCTTCATCAATGTTGTGTGTTGGGTGATTATAAAAAGTTCTGTGATTAATTAATCGTCGGTTTAACTTTTTCTTAAAAATATTTTAATATATTTTAAACCGACGAAAATTTCACAAACATTAAAATCAGTGAGATCACTGACTGATTTTAATGTTTGTGAAATTTTCAATCAATTATTCCTTATAGAACGTTGGATTAAAAAAATAGGTTAATGTTCGGGATATGCCCAATGTATTAAAAAAAAAATAATTATCCAAATCGGTCTACTCTATAAAAAGTTTTGCGTGGTCTAATATAAAAAAATATACGCGTCAAATCGAGAATCTCCTTCGTTTTTTCATCGGTTGAAAAAAATTAAACATACTTTCTGTATCGATTCATGCACCTTTTTAGGGTTCCGTACCTAAAAGGTAAGACGGGACCCTATTATTAAGCCTCCGCTGTCTGTCTGTCCATCTGTCTGTCTATCACCGGGCTGTATCTCATAAACCATGATAGCTAGAAAGCTGTAATTTTCACAAATTATGTACGAGTATTTCCATTGACACTATAACAAAAAATACTAAAAATAAAAAAAATGAAAATATTAAGGGGGTCCCCATACAATAAATTTGTTTTTTCGTTTTTTTTTTTTGCTATGATATTACGGAACCCTTCGTACGCAAGTCCGACTTGCACTTGGCCGGTTTATTAATAAACACTTCCACCGCCTACCTACTAGGCATCTCGTGAAAAGAGAGAAGGCTAATATATATCTTTAACATCGTGACTAGGCCACTAACTAGGTGGTATCTTTCTTCGACCAGGTTTCTGTACAAATCTAGTTTGTTTCTGCCGCAATAGCGTCAGTACTTTTCACTGTCATTACATGGCACCATTAACATCTTTGGCGTTTATATGCGATGTTTGTCTATGTCTATTTGCTTGTTTGTCATATTATGATAACAAAGGAAACGAAAACCTATTGTGTGGTGGGTATTTTCAATTTCCCGTGGTATAATCGTATAATGTAATCTATATACATATATAAAAATCAATTGCTGTTCGTTAGTCTCGCTAAAACTTGAGAACTGCTGAACCAATTTGGCTAATTTTGGATTTGAATTAATTGTTGAAATCCAGGGAAGGTTTAAAAGGTGAGAAAATATAGAAAAAATAAGAGTAGTTAAAAAGGCAGAACAACGTTTGCCAGGTCAGCTAGTATCATATAAAAATTGTTCAAAATAATCTTATGGTGCACTATAAAACTCAAAACGTTCATAGAATAAGCTTATTTTTAAAAATCACATATATTTAATACAACCAGTGTTATTTTTCGCTAATTTTACAAATTACATTATTAATAAAACCACAGTTCAACTCGACTTACGATTAATCCCCCTCCGGACCTCGACGTGTATTATTTATGTAATTAATAATATACAGGGAAGTGAGTTACGCTACCACGAAACCAGTGAGACTGGTTGAGGGCAATTAGCGCTTGTCATTCAGACAGACAACTTTGGTACCACATTCCTGATATTTAATGACCTTTGTAAATCATTCCTAGATATAATAACAGTACAACGCGGTATGTCTGTATAGTGATAGTATGTATTATAATGTTTTACCGCAGTAAACTGCAGAAATCGACTTACCATTACCTATATCCCAATGATATTTCATCAGATCTTCACCAACTTAAAATGAGACTACACGGAAAGTATACCTTTCAAAGCAAAAAAAATTCAAAATATGTTCAAAAATGATGGAGTTCTGAGGTAACAAACATAAAAAAGATACAAACTAATTGACAACCTTCTCTGCTCAGTCGGTTGAAAATGGAAAGAATGATAAAAAACCGGTCAGGCACGAGTCGGACACGCACTTTTGGACTCGAATAGGTATGGTTTCGGACCATTCCTATTCAAGTTTTTAGCTGTTTATTAAGATCAAGTAAAAAATTGCTTAAAAATTATGTTCGTTATATGGGAGCCCCCTTTAATATTTACTTTATATTTATTTAATTATTTATTTTGAAAGGTAACATATAACTAAATTCTGTGAAAATTTTAAGGTCTTAACCTGTTACCGTTATTAATATTGACCAAAAAATACGAAAAAAAATATTATCATTTTTTTACTATTAGTATTTTTTGTTATAATTGCAACGGAAATACATTATTTGTGAAAATTTCAGCTTTTTAGCTATCTCGGTTTATGAGATACGGCCTGGTGACAGACAGACAGACGGAGGCTTAGTAATAGAGTCCCGTTTTTATCTTGTGAGTAGGTAACCCTAAACAAATTAACACAAAACGATTTATAATTTTTTTGTTTATTCCCATTTCTGAAACCTACACACAAATTTCAATCCGATTTACAAGAATACTCTTACCGAATGTACAAAGAGCTAGAATTTAATTAGAACAAAAGTTTTATTTGAATTGTGTGCAAGGAAACGATACTCCTTATTTAAAAATACTAGCAATCGTCTGAAATGAAATTCGAACATACTAAGACTAAATTAAACTAGACTAAACAATAAAATGTGATATAAGTTTGACAACTGACTTCAGCCGTAAAGAAAATAGTACAGTATACAAGTGTGTATAATATCATGTAATCATGAATGTCACATGAACGTAGCGTGTTATTATTGTAATATATTTCCAATGCATTTTATTTAACAATATTAGTTTTTTTCAATCCTCCGCAATGGAAACTAACTGTGCCTTATTTCATACTCCACCGTTCGCTACCGAGGGGAGCAGTTGCCCCCCCCCCCCCTTTTGAAATTTGTTTATCTACCAAAGGTTTTCTATGGACAATAAAAGCGTCAATATTATAATAAAAAAATCGCAAGACAAGTTAGTCGAATTGAACTAGTCCTAAAGTAAGCAAATTCTAACTAACTGAACTAGTCCCCAAGTGTTAGTATGTAATAGAAACACACATATAAGTGCTGACGTTTATTTAATAAACAATCAAACCCAGTGATTCAAACATCTCTCAACTCTGTCAATCTCTCTCAACTCATCACCATGGGTGTACCCAGGTTCTGGGCCAGAGGGGGCAACCGTAATATTTTAAGACTATTTTTATCCTTATATCTTCAACAGTAGATAGCTAGTAGAGAGATAAATAAAATCCAGGGGGGGCAGCTGCCCCTCCCTGAACCCCCTGCCCCACTCTCCCTCGGTACGCCCATGCTCATCACATAAATGTTTGTCCTTGTCGGGAATTGAACTCGAGCCCCATTGATTGTGTAGAAAGGGTCGCCAATGCAAAAATTTATCTGTATCGTAATATTATGTTAGTGGCATAGAGCAGACAGTATGGTAAACTCTGATATTATGGGTAATCAACGCTGGCAGACGTCCCAAGGCGGTACGTTGCGACTTTTAGTTTTTCAGAATTCATTAAGAGTGTCGCGTAATACTGAACTCAACTAAAATGGGATGTATTGAATACTACTACATTCGTATCTTCTCACGCCATCACGCCAGATCCTTTACATGGTAGGCAGAGAAGACCGAGTGTCACATGTGGTAAAAAAAAAGATAAATCTATCTCGCTTCCTCGACATTTTGTCACAGCTCCACAGGCTACAAATGGACCCAGACCAACATAGCCAATGTCTAGATTTAAGGCTGTTTTTAGTCCTGGAAAAAAGCATTGTTCCCGCGAGTTTGATCAAGAACTTCACAAGGAAAGTTGCAGGATGCAACTAGTTAAGCAATAAATCATAGTTCCATTACAATATTTTTAAAATATTCTATTGTAACATAAGTGCCAATGTTAATTTGATATTGCTATTGTTAACAGCACTTTACAGGTGAGTTGTACCCCAGCATCCTTCGGACAGGTAGGGCAGTTCCGGGAACCCCATTGTTTCACGCCGCTTAACATTCCATCCCTTGTCAGTGCTCGCTGATTGATTTCAAGTTATAGTAAACATAAAATATAAAATAGAAGAGGCATTAGTGGTAAAGCAAAGTTGCTTTAAGTATTATCAAAATGTGAAGCATTTTGTTGTTCTTTGATTGCGTACTCGTGGTTTTGTGGTTACACTTTTTCGAGTCATGAAACCTTTAATTTGATTATTGGTATGAGCGAAAAATGTTTACTATGATCACATTGAGACAAAATCGCAGTAACTAGAAGCTCCTGACTGCCTTTCTTTGAATCCTTTAAACAGATATACATAAATATTTATTAGTTGTCATGCTTTTAGATATTGTATCAAAATAAGACCATTATAACAAGAAATATATTTTTTTATATTATAGGGTTTGCTACCCTAGCTTGCTACAAGCAGATAAATCTCATGATGGAAAGAAAACCCATCGTCTATAGACACCAAAGACAATAAGACAATCTGAAATAACTGACAGTACGGCAATTGAAATATTTGGATCATGATGGGTAAGTTAAATATTAATAAACTAGCTAACCCGCGCAGCTTCGCCCGCGAGTATATTAATAAGTCGTCCAAAGAGCTTTTAATAAAAATTTCATCCCCTATTTCAGCCCTCCAGGGACTGATTTTTGAAAAAAAGTAGCCTATATTTGACCCCGGATCTTCAACTACTTCCACGCCAAATTTCATGAACATCGATCCAGCGGGTTAGCCGTGAAAGCGTAACAGACAGACAGACAGACTTTCGCATTTATAATATTAGTATGGATTAGTAAAGCGCGTATCGGACCAAGCACATTGTAGGGCTCTAAAGTTGCTCATCACAATAATGCGAACTAAGAAGGTTTTGTTGTTTTATACTATGAATATTTTACCTATTTAACGTCAATGACGGATATATCCGCACCACAAGTTACCACCACCTATAAAAACTTCTCTAAGTACGTTTTATAAGTTGGCCGACTATTACTCGAAAACTTGTAAAGCCTTCTAAGCCGTGATAGTTTTCCTTCTAACATTATTATATTTACTACTACCGTTATTTTTTTCTCACCCCAAAACTAACCGCTTAGCAGGCAGAGGGGTGGGGGGTGGACACCTGATTCTAACAAAAATTTTATATTTAATCCTTTATTGTACACAACAGAACAACAGCAAAAAAAATACAGTAGATAAGCGACATTTTTAAAAAATGTATAAAGGGTGAACGTTACTCTTAAAAAGAGATTCCTTACAGTCAACCCAGTGAAGTGAAATACTTGATAAATGTAAGTCGAAGTGTACAATATACTAAAAATATTTAAACACATCTATTAATGAAAACTAAGTAGGTACTTCAGTAAGTAAAAAAAAGTAAAGTAAGTACTTAAAACTTAATATTACACAACCGAGTCCCTTAATTGAAATATTGACTCCAATATAACAATATACACATACAATATAACAATACAGTTACTCTAAACTAATCTATATATATATATATATATATATATATATATATATATATATATATATATATATATATATATATATATATATATATATATATATATATTAGACTGATTTAAAATAAAAAAACTTTTTTACAAAGAAACTTTTTAAAAAGTTTCTTTGTAAGACCAAAAAAAACCTTCTAAAAGATGAGCTTGATATCTTAAAAATTGAGCTGGCGCATGGGGGGGTCCCCTTTTCCATTTAAAATACATTGAAAAATAACTTTTTTCTGTATTTTCATTGTAAATCGTCGAATATATATATATATATATATATATATATATATATATATATATATATATATATATATATATATATATATATATATATATATATATATATATATAATAAAATCGTAGGAAAGTCAATGTATGTCCGGGGTGAACTCAAAAAGTACTGCATGGACTTACTTCAAATTTTCCAAGAATATTACTTATTAGTAATATATTAATCTAACAAAAATTTTATATTTAATCCTTCTATATGTAGCCTATATGTTGAACCGACCTATTGGTCGGTTCAACATATAGGCTACATATTATCACGCTATCACCTGCGGGGGAGGAGCTGTGCGGAGTAAACGAAGTCCGCGCTAACGAAGTCGCGGGCAACAGCTAGTATAACAATACAGTAGAAAATAGCATCCCATATACAAACTTATGTATTAAAACTTTACATATTGTTCATGCATTGTGCAGTTGGTTAAAATTCACATTGTACACGAAGAAACAATACTTCAATTATTAGTTCGACATTGTTCAATGAACCACTAAAAGTAGGGGGCACAGAATAAATAGTCATAGAGACGCGACGGGGAGGGGGTCTCGTCGCTCCAGAATTAGACTGCACGCCGAAAAACATCACAAGTCAATACATTGTCATACAACTTCAAACTCTACCTTTACGTCATAGAACTGTATATCAATTGTAAATAAACATGCAGTTGCGTTTTTCGTGTATTTCGGATGCTGAATCACCGGTCACTTACCCTCGCGAAGTGAGAAAATATATTCTGAAATATAATAATTAGTCATATTGGTCATTGGGTTATTGCTGGGCAAAAAATAGAGCTTCTACTAATGCACTCAGAAATGGTTTTAAGAGAACGTAATGCATTTTTACGATAATCAAAATTAAATCTATTTATTTATTATAATAAGCACTGCCTATAAGACATACCTTTTTGGTACATTTGATATGGCAGACATTGCAAAGCAAGACAAATGTTGTCTCAAGGCAATGACTAAGATAAAATACCTGCTAGTAAATAAATAAGTTGACTTTTAAATCGCAGAAAATATTTATTTATTTTGGTATTTAATTATTCAAATTACATTTATTTTCAATTAAATTTCCACGTATATAAATAAAAATCAAATATTGTTATACTATTTGATACGAAAAAGCAATCAAACCAATGTTTTTCCCAAGTAATACATAAATTTACAAGATGGGTGACAGTTATGGAGTTATGCGAAATAAATGTCAAAAATTACCCCTACTTAATCTAATACATTTTTTTTTATCATAAGATAGCAAACAAGCAGATGGGTCCCTGATGGAAAGAGTCAACCATCGCCTATAGACACCAAAGATGTTTATGGTGCGTTGCTATCTTGTGGCGAGGTCTAATGCCACATGCATAAGATTACCGGCTACCTTACCCTCCAAACTGGAACACGACAGTGACAAGCACTAACGCTATTGCGGCAGGAATAGGTAAGGCGGTGGTACCAGACCCGGGCGAGATAATGCAGAACTCTACCACCTAGTAGCCACGATGGTAGTGACTTGCAAAACCAATCGGTCGCCTTTTACGACCTGCCTGGCAGAACGGCAGTTCGTCTATTCTTCAAAGGAGCCCGGAACCAACACGGGGGATGGTAAAACAAGCAACACCAACACATACATGATTAATGCAAGCATAGGTATTAGAACAGTTGACCGCTCACGAAGATGCTTGGCCTTTTATGGACCCAGTTGAAGAGGAGTACGTGCCGAATTACTATGCGGTCATACGACGGCCTATGGACCTACGAAAAATGGAGGAGCGCTTGGACAACGGCTACTACACCGACTTTTCAATGTTTAAAGCTGATTTTAAACTGATTGTTAACAACTGTCGGCTGTACAATGGACAAGATAATGGTAAGTTTCATTAGGTAGTTTTATTATTCATTATGGTAGGTTTTATTACTCATTAAGATTACAAAAGTGGAGAGATTTCATGAAAGCTTCTTTCATTATATATTATGTAGTCGTATAACCGGAACAAATGGTAATTGTTTTATTTTTATAAAAGTATTCTGAAGTAACGTGAGCAAAAGTATAAGGTTCTAGCTATGTGTCTATCTAAGGCTACGCCGCACTTAGCCACATTGCGCACATGCTATAGTGGGTATTCTTATAAACCCAGCTTATTTCAAAGGCTCACGACGGTAGAGGGATGCTCGACCAGTCCTCTATACATAGGACTCTGGGAGTTCACACCACACTCTCCGATAGAACTTTGTGAGGGATTATGCACGCATTAAATAAGAGACTTCTTATTAAGCCCATTGCATGCATATGTTTTAATTTTGCCTGAATTTAAGTTTTAAAATATAATATTATAATTAAAACTTAAATTCTTTAATTTTATGCTACTGATTACTGTATTTCGTTAACTCAAAGATTTCGAACCTATCATGATACTAGTTCATAAATATAAAGGGTTATATAGTCTCTATCATGGAACAAAATAAAATAGCATACGCCGATACACAAGGTCACTATCAAAATACAGCTTATACAAGAAGTTACCTAAAGATATGTATGCATGTAAATTATAGTTTGCTATTATTATTGTTTATCGTAATTATATTACTGTGGCTATGTCGTGATCCGCGTAAATATCACCTGCGGGCCGTAGTTTGATACTCACTGCAAGTAACGCGTCAAGCATTGTCGCGATGCAGTTCCGCGATAAGCAGATACATCGTACTAGTGTGATTTTTCGCCGTAGCCTGATATATGTAACCGCACCATTAGCCATGGTATGGGCGCCACTAGAAGGTAGCTTTGAATTCTAAATTAAATATTATAATAAGCACTGCCTATAAGACATACCTTTTTGGTACATTTGATATGGCAGACATTGCAAAGCAAGACATATGTTGTCTCAAGGCAATGACTACGATAAAATACCTGCTAGTAAATAAATAAGTTGACTTTTAAATCGCAGAAAATATTTATTTATTTTGGTATTTAATTATTCAAATTACATTTATTTTCAATTAAATTTCCACGTATATAAATAAAAATCAAATATTGTTATACTATTTGATACGAAAAAGCAATCAAACCAATGTTTTTCCCAAGTAATACATAAATTTACAAGATGGGTGACAGTTATGGAGTTATGCGAAATAAATGTCAAAAATTACTCCTACTTAATCTAATACATTTTTTTTATCATAAGATAGCAAACAAGCAGATGGGTCCCTGATGGAAAGAGTCAACCATCGCCTATAGACACCAAAGATGTTTATGGTGCGTTGCTATCTTGTGGCGAGGTCTAATGCCACATGCATAAGATTACCGGCTACCTTACCCTCCAAACTGGAACACGACAGTGACAAGCACTAACGCTATTGCGGCAGGAATAGGTAAGGCGGTGGTACCAGACCCGGGCGAGACAATGCAGAACTCTACCACCTAGTAGTCACGATGGTAGTGACTTGCAAAACCAATCGGTCGCCTTTTACGACCTGCCTGGCAGAACGGCAGTTGGTCTATTCTTCAAAGGAGCCCGGAACCAACACGGGGGATGGTAAAACAAGCAACATCAACACATACATGATTAATGCAAGCATAGGTAAAATACTTTAGATCTCTGATAGCTGTAGCCTGTTACATAGTGAAATAGCTTTTAGGTAACAAAGGAAAGTAACGCACGAGGTACTCAAAGTAACATAGTTTGTCTGTACTCAAAGTAACAAACGTTTCACTAAGCGCCGACGACAAATAGTTACGACGTAATGTAATACATGAGTACAGTAGTGATCGCCCTTGTGTTCATAATTTGTCCATTGTGCATGACTTTTTTTTAAGGGTAATGGGCCCTCTCGTTCCCACCACTGTAACTTCTGTAAACTAGAATCAACAGCGGCAACCTTCCTGATAACCTCTAAGTTGCGAGCTCAGGGTGCCCTGGGGAAAAGCTAAGCTGTCTTGGATCCCGCAACGAAATTAATCAGAAGTATATAGGAGGAGTAGGAAAATACATCCTGTTTCCCTCCCTTTTTAACAGGAGACAGCAAAAAAAAGAGAGACTTTTACGATCAGGTTAAGCCTGATTGCTATTGCATCACGGAAGTTTGGAAATTATGTGCATAACATTTGCAGTACTTGTGGAAAATAGAACATGCTTTATTTATCTACAGGTAGGCTTCCAGTAACATCATGGGACTGGGGTGTGGATGTACTACTGGCTTTTTTAGACCACAAGCCAACAAAAATCCATATTCATCCATACTACTCGTAGTATGGATATGAATATGGATTTTTGCTGCCATACTAGCGATACTAATATTATAAATAAAAAATTCTGTTTGTCTGTCTGTTACGTTTTCACTGCTAAAGCGCTTAACCGATTTTCATGAAAATAATTAAAGATTCTCGGTCAAACTTAGACTTTATGTTGTAGAGTTTTAAGCAATGCTTCGCGCTAACAAACGCTTCAAAAAAAATCTGTAAACGATTGACCCTGCAGGCCATCCCTGAAACTGCCCACTAAATTAAGGTATTTTAAGCTCAAAAGAGTAAAAAATACAAGCAAAAATTTTTTAGTTCAAACATCTATTTTCTAAAAATGGCTGTATATTAATTTTTGAAAAGCTGTATATTTTGAAAATGATGATAGCATTCAACTCAATTTTTGTAATCAAAAAGATTGCTTTTGTTAAATAATCGACAGGTTGAAAAATTTCGACACAATGTCAAAAAACATTTTTTTATAAATTTTCGTCATTAATAAATCACAAAAAATTGACCATTTTTTAAAGGAGAAAAGCTGATAAGATTTTTAAGTCAATCGCTGTATTACCCTTAAAGTTATTTAAAAAAAATTAAGCCAGTTTGCTTAAAAAAACGTAATTTTAATATTTGAAAAGCCGTAACTTTTGAGAATTAGATTCGATTTGGATTTTTAAAACGGCATTTGATGAACTTTTTTTAGTACTAAAATATCGTATAGTATCAAAAAATAATTGGTTGAAAAATTTCGAAGCAATGTCGAAAAAATACTTTTTTTTTAAATTTTTCGTCAACGATTACTGCCAAACGGATAAACCGATTAGTATGTATTAGACGTAGTTTTTTGAGGAATAGAGCTGATAGTTTTTTGTACTCAAGCGGTAAATAAATCTGGAAGTTATATGAAAAAAAAACTGTTTCGCCAAAATTTTTTTTGGGTTTTTTCAAAATTTCTCAAAATCTCCGGGGCCGAATCGGTTTAAATTTTCAGGAAGTCTAAGTTGAGCGGAATCCAATCGAACGTCATCAACCGCGTTTCGATCGATCAAGCCGTCCAAAAGTTATGAGATGTTTACATACACACATACACACACACAACTCACATACACACACATATACATACATACATACAGACATACTGACATCATCGTGAAAATAGTCGGAAAAGGCTCTAGGACCTCAAAACGAAAACTTGATTTTCGAAAATCGGGGTAAAATCAATAACTTCTTTATCTACATACGTAGTGGGAAATTAAAAATTCGAAGTGGAATTATAAATCGCAATATTAAAATTATTTATTGTAATATTACAATTATTTATTGTAATTAATTGTAAATACTATGATACTACAAGTTTCAATGTTTCTGCATGTAGTACACCTTGCCTAGCTGGAAAGATCTTCCTTATCTATGCGTAACTTCATCAACCGCCACAGTTATAATAATTATAACGTCACCCTGATAATAGTTGATCCGGTGGTTCTAATTCTAAAACTCTTCAGCGGTAAGAAACAAAGGCGCCACAATATTAGCTTAAGGGTTGACTTTTTTAAAAATCAACCCTTAAAGGGCTGAAAAAGGGGATGAAAAACGAAATTACAATTTACTCGTGGGCGAAGCTGCGTGGGTTAGCTCATAAAGAATAAATCAGCCTCAGTAATAATAAAAAGTATGTTCACGCCCGTATCTCCGAAGAGAAGACAGAGGTACAACAAGACTGGCCGAAGATACTTAGTCCCACACAATGTGATAGATGGCATGCCTATCGCCAATTGGGCACTTACTGCCCGGGCAACGTTGTTTTTATCAGAACACTGAAAGAACATTTAAGAATTGCTCGACCTGGGAATCGAACCCGGGACCTCGTGCTGATCCCGGGCTCCTGTGAAGAATTAGCCAACTGCCGTTCTGCCAGGTAGGTCTAAAATGTGACCGATTGGCTATAGTAGTCACTACCGTCATGGCTACTAGGTGGTAGAATTCTGCATTGTCTCGCCCGGGTCTGGCACCACCGTCTTGCCTATTCCTGTCGCAACAGCGTCAGTGCTTGTCACTGTAGTGTTTCGGTTTTGAGGGTAAGGTAGCCGGTCAACTTGTTTAGGTTTAGTAACAACAAATCCGTTTATAGTTTTTACTCTTTTGAGCTTAAAGGGGCTTTAGCGGGAAGTGTCAGGGATGGCCTGTAGGGTCAACCGCTTACACATTTATATATAAGCTTACCTTTAAGCTCAAAAGAGTAAAAACTATAAACGGATTTTTTCAGTTAAAATATCTCTATTTTGTTAAAATGGCAGTATATTGATTTTTAAAAAGTTGTATATTTTGGGAACGCTGATTGAATTTGATCTTTCAAATGACATTCAACTAAATTTTTGAGATCTAAAATATTGCTTTAGCTAAATAATGGATAGGTTGAAAAATTTTGTAGCAATGTCAAAAATATTTTTTTCAAAAATTTTCATCATTAATAAATCCTAAACAAGTTGACCGATTTTGATCCGATTATTGGTGTTTGACGCAGTTTTTAAAGGAAAAAAGCTGATAGGTAAGATTTTTAAGTCCATCGGTGTAGTAGCCTGAAAATTATTTTAAAAATATAAAGTAAATTTGCTAAAAATGACGTAATTCTAATATTTGAAAAGCTGTAACTTTTGAAAATTTGATTCGATTTTGGTTCTTGAAATGCCATCTGACGAAATTTTTTTAGTACTAAAATATCGTAGAATACGAAAAAATGATTGGTTGAAAGTTTCGAAGTTATGTCGAAAAAACACTATTTTTTAATTTTTCGTCAACAATTTCTCCCAAACGGATAAACCGATTTTAACCCCCTAATAACATATAGCCAAGATATATAACCAAGGATAGAATTCATAAGCCATGTCAGACACAAAACTAACGCAGCCTCCTGTCAAGCGGTGAAGGAGCTCGCCCTTGATAGAGAAAAGTAGAGATCGCTTCACAGACAAGAGCCTCCTAGCTCTTAAATATAGTGATGATGAGTAGTGCAATAATAATTTGTAGTTTAATCGCGTATAATTTTTTTAATCGACTAACACTTCTCACAAAATATAGGAGGGACTATACTTAAACACGTTCGCCGTTGACATCAGATAATTTCCTCGATAAAAACACTATCAGTTTCCCGCCCGACCGGTCACGAGCCGTGATTACCATTGAACTGGAATATGCAAATGTGCAAGCCCCTAACGAGGCCGGTTATACTGATCACCGCTATTAGAGTCGACTTAATTCAGACGACATAACGGCCTCCGGGAGGACAAAAACTTGTGTACCTATTAGTTTTTATGACATAGTAAATAGACAAATAGTTAATCTTAACTGTCATGTCATTTTAACAGTCATGCATGTCAAAAATTGTTTCTGCATTTTTTATCCCTTTTATATCGTAGGATTTGATACCACTAAACTATGCATACCACAATGGCGTCATATTATTCTTACTACCTCATAACAAAACTTTTTAATAGCCTTTTAGTCGCCTATGTTGTCTAGTGGTCCAGTGTTGGCGTTGACCACATGAGGCCCCGGGTTCGATGGGGGTCGGGCACATTAAAAAAAGTGTTTTTTCAGTTTTCCGAGAAACACAAATTTGCCCGGGATTGGAAAGTACCCGGTTGGCAATAGGCTTGCCACCTACACTTGTGGGACCAAGTATCTTCGGCTAATCGTGGGTGCACTTGTACCACTGCCTATCCCTTCGGGGATATGGGCGTGAAGATAATTTTTTTTAACACTTTTGGAACGAAGTTCCTTACGGCAGGCTTGGAGGGGATAGGGATTTTGCTGCGCGACCGAACTGAAAAAAATGTGATAGTAAAACCGTAAGAAAAATGCGTGGAATAAAAGCGTTAAATGAGAAGTGCGCAGGCGCGACAGTCGCGTACACAAGCGAGTAGTGCCGTTTAGCCGAAGGAAGTTCGTTCCTACCTGGTGTCCCGCGACACCACATCATTTTTTAATAAATTATGGTAAAGGTTGTCGTCTCTGTGGTCAAGTGGTCCGGTGTCGGTATTGACCATATGAGGTGCAGAGTTCGATTGCCTGGTCGGACAATTCAAAAATGTGTTTTTTCCGTATTCTGGTAATTAAAACGTTCCCAGGTTTGGATATGTACCCGTTTGGCGATAGGCTTGCTACCTATCACATGGTATGGAACTAAGTATCTTCAGCTAATCTTGGATACATTGTTGTACCTCTGTCTACATCTTCGGGAATACTGGCGTGAATATACTTTATAGTAAAATCCAGACATATTCGGATAATGATCGGTATAATAACTACACGAGCAAGTTCGAACGGTTGGTATTATAATTTTATAGACTCGTAACATTGGAGTTAATATTGATGCTTTTATCAGATTACATTTGTCAGATCTTAAAACATCTCGTCAATCAGATTAGGGCATTTCTATTTACGTATAACAGACATACGGAGTTTCATTTCCTGTCATTCTACAAACAACGTTTATATTCTAATTTCTACGAAATTATTTTTGGTGGGATTGTGTCACTTTAGCCCGCTTAGGATAAATAGCGTGTAATATGTCGCCCGTGATAAAACAGAGGTTTGACCATTAAGAAGAATGATATCTTGTTTAATACCACGACCATGAAATATTAGGTATAGGTGGAGCTACCACTCGTGTTAATCAATCGAAACAAATATTTACGTTACATCTATGTCTATGAGGTCTCCCCGTCTCTATTTATACAACTGTGCTAGAAAGAGAGGGTAAGACCTCAGAAGATGGCAGCAGTATTTGAAATTGTGTTTCAAGTAGGTGTTAGAAGTGTTGCCTCCAGATATAATACAGCTTTATGACCATGACATACGTTTCTTCGTTGCGTCGCGTAGAATAAACGATTTATAAGTTCTTTTTATTGGTCTTATTGGTTTGTACAGAAACTTCGTGCACCAGAGAAAACCTGTTTGTCGATATCTACTAATATCTCTTAATATGCATGCCACGTATGTTTTTCCCCGTGTTGGTTCCGGGCTCCTTTGAATAATAGACCATCTGCCGTTCTGCCAGGCAGGTCGTAAACGGCGATCGATAGGCTATGCGAGTCACTAACATCGTTGTTACTAGGTGGTAGAGTTCTGCATTGTCTCGCCCGGGTCTGGTACCACCGCCTTACCTATTCCTGCCGCAATAGCATCAGTGTTTGTCGCTGTCGCGTTCCGGTTTGGAGGGTAAGGTAGCCGTTAAACTTATGCATGTGGCATTAGACCTCGATACAAAATAGCAACGCACCATTAACATCTTTGGTATCTATAGGCGATGATTGACTCTTTCCATCAGGAGACCCATATGCTTGTTTGCTATCTTATGATATAATAAAAAAAGTCAAATATTCTTTAGACATTTTAATTAGATTATTATACGCATTCTAGTATAGTTATATTTCATTTGTACTTAAAAATAAAAATGATAGTTTTTTTCTAATTCAAAACCTCTATTACATCTTCTTACTTCATGGTATTTATTTTTATGTCATTTGATAGAAATTAAGCAGACAGCTCTCGTGATGGAAAGAGTAATGATTGCCTATAAACATCAAAGATATTAATGGTGCGTTGCTACCAGTACGGTGGAATGGTAATGCCATATGCATAAGTCTACTGGCTACCTTACCCTCCGACCCAGAACATAACAATGACAAGCATTGACACTATAGCGGGCCGGGCGAGGCATTGCGGAACTCTACCACATAGTAGTCACGATGGTAGTGACACGTATTGTCAATATATGAACTGTCTGATAGAATGGCAGATGATTTATTTTTCAAAGAGGGCCTGGACAAACATTAATTTCCCCGATCTTCTCTTTCGCGTAGCGCGTGTATTGCTTAGTAGACCACAACCTTTAGTCACCTCAACCGTCAAGCGGTGTCAGGTTCAGGATAAATGCTTCAAGTTCTTGGTTCTAATCTTGGGCTCCCACTCAGTGAGCCGACTGCCAGGATTTCGACACTAGCTGAGGCTGTCAGGAGAGTATCCCCAAATCGAGGTGATACGACAAAAGGTGTCCTTTTTGCGGTGAACACGCAGAGCTGTGTCTTCTTGGGGTTAAAAGTGACCAGGTTTTGACGACCCCATTAAGAGACATCGGTTCTATGTATTAGTATCGTTGACTAACACCACCCATAACACAACAAATAACTTCTTACTTTGGGGTTAGATCAGTGAGTGTAATTTGTCCCATGAATATTTATTTATTTATTATCGGAAACGACTGTTTAGGCAATTTAAATTGTATAAAGCGATACCGATAATTGAACTAAGTATTGAAACGATAAGGTTGCAGTCAATCACCCGTTAGTCAGACCGGTGGGCGGAATGGTGATTAGGTTCAATCTAGCGCAGTATAAATAAACACAATACACATGACACGAGCGAGAGGAATAGAAAACGTGGAAACGGTTGTTAAAATAGCAGGAGCGTGATGGCCGTGGAGACATCTATATTTACAGAATTCTTTTTATAACTACAGTGAACTAATTTTTGAATGGCCAACAATAAAATCGAGAGATATCCGTCAAAGTCAAAGTCAATTCTTTAGAATGGAGTTCTTTATCGTATGCTATCGTTTGTAGACTGAAGGGCTAGATGGAATAATCAATTGCTGTTCGTTAGTCTCGCTAAAACTCGAGCGGCTGAACCGATTTGGCTAATTTTGGTGTTGAATTAATTGCTGAAGTCCAGGGAAGGTATAAGAGAAAATATAGAAAAAAATAAGAGTAGTTAAAAAGGCAGAACAACGTTTGCCGGATCAGTTAGTGTGTAATAAAAAACAGCACTAAAAACCGTCCATTTTGCAATTATTTTTGAGACACTTCCCGGCCAATTAGTAAACTATTACTTTTTTAATTGCATCAGCTTGTTGTTAATTTTGAGAATATGTAAAAATATGTTATAATTTAATGTTTACACTTCTTTATTAACATAAATAATCAAGAATTATTACTACAGAACTATGAATGTAGTCTTGCTCCCTGGTCGTGTATCAAAGTTTCCTTATAAACGACTCTTTCGTTCAGTCAAACTTGATCTATTTATTACGAAGACAGTGACCCGTTTGGCCAATAATCCGTCTTTTACAAAGTTTCACTTAAGTCAGAAGGGCTCTGAACTAACATGGGTTGTTTTTGGTAGATATATTTATCGAGGGTCCCTACGTATAAAGGGACATGTCAAAAACTGAGGTTTACAGGAGAGCGTAATTAATGTTCAAATCTCTCTAGAAATAATTCTATGCATAATTATAAATATTTTTTCTACAATGAGTTATTATATTTAGGGAGTCCATAATAGTATTTAAGTATTTAATTTTTTTAATATTTCCCTGGAAAAACTGACTGTCTTTACATTGACATTCATATCAGACAAGTCGGAGATATCTCTTTTTACGCTGAAAATAAAAAAAGCTGAAAAAAATAATTCGATAAATTTATAAATATAAATGTTTTATGAAAAACAACAACGTATTTCATTTTAAATACCATACCTTAAACAGCTTAAGATCACCATCCAAAAATATTAAAAATACATTAATAAAAAAGATATGTCTCTTTATACGGCGTTTTAAATGTTAAAACGCGCATTTTATAACAACGTACAGAACGATAAGTATAGATATCCGCATATATGACACCTATTGTTTGTAAATATTACACTTGTTTTCTTATTCAATTTGTATAAATAGCGAAATACATAAAATAAAAGAAAAAATCTTATATAGATATTAAGCGATTGAAAAATGTAAAGCTATATAGGTCTATGTAATAAAAACAAATTTACATTTTTGGCATGTTCTTTTATACGTAGGGATCGTCGGTATTTCACAGGTAGTACGTATTACACGTGAAATATGTCATTTATACATGTATATATATAAAAATCAATTGCTGTTCGTTAGTCTCGCTAAAACTCGAGAACGGCTGAACCGATTTGGCTAATTTTGGTTTTGAGTTAATTAATGAAGTCCAGAAAATATAGAAAATAAAAGTAGTTAAAAACGCAGAACAACGTTTGCCGGGTCAGCCAGTTTAAAATAATTAATTATATGAGTATTCATTCTTTAAATGTGTATTAAAATAACGATTAATATAAAATATGGGATAATATAGGAAAATTGGATAGCAAAACAGATGGCTTTCCTGAGAGTAATAAAAATACATTTATAATAAAACTGAGCTACATCATTTTGATTATGTGAAATATGAACTTTCAATCCATTTTGATAATATATTTTTTCTCGTATTATTTCGGGGCCATTTGGAGAATAAATCAATCATCTTACTGCTACGCATTTCGTAAAATATTAAAGAAGGCTAACACTGTTGCAGCCGCAAGAGAATTCAATTTTTAATAGAAAGTAAATTTTGAAAAGTAACATATTTAGAAGTCATGAAACTAATCAAATTTATCATAATAATATAATATTTACGAGACAAATTACACTTATTGATCTAACCCCAAAGTAAGCAAATTATTTGCTTGTGTTATGGGTGTTAGTCAACGATACTAATACATAGAAATACATATATAAATACTTTTACATACATAATAAACACCCAAACCCGGAAATACAAACATTTATGCTCATCACACAAATGCTTGTCCCCGTCGGGGATCGAACCCGAGCCCCGTTGACTGCGTAGTCAGGGTCACTAACCACTCGACCAACGGGGCGGTCAAGCATTCAAGCAAAGATTTTTTTATATCATAAGATAGCAAACAAGCAGATGGGTGGAAAGAGTCAACCATCGCCTATAGACACCAAAGGTGGTAATGGTGCGTTGCTATCTTGTGGCTAGGTCTAATGCCGCATGCATAAGTTTACCGGCTACCTTACCCTCCAAACCGAAACACGACAGCGACAAGCACTGACGCTATTGCGGCAGGAATAGGTAAGGCGGTGGTACCAGACCCAGACGAGACAATGCAGAACTCTACCACCTAGTAGCCACGATGGTAGTGACTCGCATAGCCAATCGGTCGCCTTTTACGACCTGCCTGGCAGAACGGCAGTTGGTCTATTCTTCAAAGGAGCCCGGAACCAACACGGGGAACAGATTGCTGAAAGATGCTATTGTGGCAGCCATAGGTAAGGCGGTGGTATCAGATCGCTGAATGATGAGTTGCAAAACTCTACTACGTAAATAAAATGATCAGCTACTTTTTTGTTATCGATATTTTTCTTAATACAATCATTTTCAAAACAATAATGAGAAAAGGATTAATTATGCTTTAATTATACCTCACAAGAATTTGTTACTTTGTTTTATATTTTGCTAAGTACTCATTAAGCAGAAATTCTGGTAGCTGTAACCAATTAAAATATAAATAAAATTCATTAAAATATTTGGGGCATTCTTCAGTTCTCGTAATGTAGAGTCGTGGTTCGTGCAATGTCAGGGGCACCGCGGTTATTCCACACATTTCAAGCGCGCGGTCAAAAGTTCCGTGGAACCGGTCTGTGCCCAATTATCCCGCGGCTCCCTCAAATTTAATTGGACGTCGAGCACACAAAGCCTGAATGTGAGTGCAGTCGACGACAAAAATTATAATACACTATCACGCTTTTTTCTTGTTAATAGACAGGTTTTTTAAGCTTCTACTAAGAAATTTTGTTTAAAATTTCCTCTTATAATTCCCGAAGGTAAACTGTGTCAAAATTTAGTGTTAGTAGCGGTAATTTAGGTAAGAAATTTTTCCATGGGATTTAAAAGTGGGTATCTACATATACTAGCGATCGCCTGTGGCCGAAATTCGACCATAGACTACCTATATGGTAAAATGTCTTTTAAGTTTGACAACTGACATCCGTAAAGAAAATATTGTCTATGCATGTGTGTATAATGTCATTTATATCACATGAATGTAGTGTGTGTAATGTTTTTTTTCATTATTTCATTTATTTTATTTATTTATTTATTTATTTAATACTTTATTGTACACAGAGAACAGCACAATTAGGGAAAAAAATAAACGTAACATAAGTACAATGGGCGAGCTTATCTCTACTTAAAGAGATTTCTTTCAGCCAACCCGTAAAAGGAGATTTAAAAAAATCAAATAAGTAGACTTGGTGTACAAAAGAATATAATGGTTACATAAATAAACTAAATATATATATATATATATATATGTATAGGTGATAAATGCTTTTTATTCAAAAAATATTAAGGTTCTGCAGTCCTCCACAACATAAATTTGAACAATACTAAATTTCATTCTTCACTGTCTGCGAAATTTTCTTAAAAAGGGGTCTAAAGTTTTCCATTCACTTATTAACATATACTCGTAGATTTTGATATGCTATTTTCTAATTTCTACTTTGCCACATCGTATCTTTTTTCTTTAACGCTTACTTAAAATGGCGCCTAATAGCAGTTTTTCTACAATATTTCTTTTCATTTCATTTCAATTATTTTACGATAAAAATACTCCGGTACAAAACTAAACCCGACAACTAACAACTAACAACAGTTTTTGTAAGATAAACTATTCATTATCGTTTTGATACGCTGGTTTTCTGAGCGATTAAAACTGTTATGCCATTCAAAGTGTCCATTTATTTAAAGATACCTCTCAAAAGTACATAATTCTTCATCGCATTTGTTCTTTTGCTGATTCGTTGCTAAATAAAATATGACGTGTAACTAAGACCCAATTTGATCTATTTCACCTATTTGATTTTGAGATCTATTTTACATAATATATATATATATATATATATATATATATATATATATATATATATATATATATATATATATTTATCTTCTGTATATATATATACCTAATATTTACATAATAGTTAGCTTATAAGTATATGTATTAGGTTTACGTATTTTCCAGATGCCAAAAATATTTAGGTCTTTATTTTGTTTATTATTAAATCGCTAGAAATATTTCTTCGGAATGATTACAGTAGATTGCAGTTTTAAAAGGTACCTACTTTTGTCAGTTTTAGTCGGGGTGTACATTACGTGCACGAGGCGTATATAGATTACACGTGTGTAAATACTATACGGATACATCGCGATTCAAATCTGAACATAAATTTGCATACTGTCGAGTCGTGCGGCATTATACACAAACATGCCATTGGTAACTTTGTTGACTCCTGTACTCACAATGTCGTCAACAATTTCCTGTTTAGCATGGATTGACACTGTTACAGCTTAAAAGGGTTTGTCACCCCCCCTTCCCTCCGTCGTGTCGGTTGAGTGTCGGGTTCGATTATCTACAGGGACAAATATTTGTGTAATGAGCACAGATGTTTGTTTTTCTAGGTTTGAGCGATTACTAAATATATTTTAGTGTTTATATTACGTATATGTATTTCTATATATTAGTAAAGAATTTTCTTACTTTAATCCATAATCAATTTGGGTAATTTATCTACCGATATTATTATTACAATTAACTAAAGCTTTGACTGTCAAAACTAAAAACTTAGTAAAATCCAAAAAATCTGTAATTTACATTTAAAACAATAGAAATGGATTCACAGTTGGTAAGTAGATGTCTTTCCTGAGGAGGTACATTTTTAGCTTTTCCTCCGTCTATAAATTATAAGACAAATCTTTTAAAGTGGGAACTAGGTTACCGATACTATTTCATAATCGTTCGTCTACACACCAGATTCGGCTAACTCGGATAATCTTTTAAAGTAAACATAGTTCTGGGTGTCGAATGGTCTGGTTACATTCGACATACCTGTGGACCCTTGTCAGGTACAATTTAAAAGCGTTGCGCGTAATACTTTTAGTATTTTTAACCTAAAAGTGCCAAAAGGATAGTTATGCATTTTGAGTGTATCGGCTCACATCACTTTGGTAACTAATGAGACCTCTGAGAAAATGCCGTTAATACACTATGGTCTCTATAAGGACCAACGCTAACTTCATACAAAAAAACATTTTCACTATTTACCAGTTTTAATACAATACTCTATGGTATTTTATCGTTTTCGAACGAAACATAGTATAGAAAGAATAACATCCAATTGGCATTCTTTTTCCAAATACGCTCTTGGGAAAAAAAAAAGAACTTGGTTCGCCATTTTGATTCGTGCTGTGTGTTATGTGTTGGTTGCACTTTATGATACAGGTTAATTTAAAAGTGTTTTGGCGTATTAATCAACAAGTAAACTTTATTTATAATCAAGATTTAGTTCAAGATCTAACAGTTTAGATAATAATTTTGTCAAAAAACCGTAAATATCAATTAATAAAATTATTTCGTTAATGACCAACTTAATGGTATCAGCGCTTTGGGTATGACGGTACCTATTTTTATTTATTTTCGTAAATTTTAATGTTGATATCTATGATCTCAAAAAAATCATATGATGTGAATGTGAAATATCCTAAACAATATTAAAAAAAATTAACATAGCTGTAAAATTGAAAAAGAAATAAATTATTTAAAAATTACGAAAAAAATTACGTATTATTTATGAAAAAAAAAAGATATTAATATTCATGTAAATAAATATTTTTGTACTATAATATATGTTGTTTATTTTTTTTCCCGTATTTATATAGTTACCAATTATATAAAAAATATAAAAAGCATAGGTCATCGATTTACTTTTTGAATTAAAAATCCTCGACTAACAAGTGGTCATATTTTTCTCAAAGTGTCGTGTTACACCTGAATTATTTTGTAACTTAGCCATTTAAATTAAACAATTCTCACACCAGTTTATTGCAGTGCTCAAGACCTCTTAAAAAATATACGCTTTACAGTATCGGATTTAATCCAAACAACTCATAAACCATTTTTGTGACACGGTCCATCGGAACGGATTCGAAACGCGTGCGCGTAACGGTCCGTGTGTTTTTAGAAAAAAAAGGCTGGCGGTGTGAACGGGTATTCTTTGACAAGCTCTGTAGCCTAAATGACGTGGCAGATTTCTTGAGAGAGTAGTTATTCAGAGTAATACTGAGTAGGTATATCAAAATTATGACTTAATAGCTGCAGCGTGCAGCCCACTGCATTATGATGTACCTAATTTTTCCATGTCATCATCTACCTGTATGCATTCAAAAGTCGTTCAGTAGTTTTTGCGTGATTGTGGAACAAACATCCATCCATCCAAATATCCAAATATCCATCCATCCAAATATCCATCCATCCAAACATTCAAACTTTCGCATTTATAATATCAATTTATTAATATATATTCTTTTGCTTTTATTACATTGCATTAAATAAAGAGTTTTTTCTTTTTACGCGACTGAGCTAAAATAAGGGTTATTTTTTCGAGTGTATATTTGTTTGTATGTATGTATATTAATTTGGCACGCTCTGTAGTCTAAACGGTTGCATGGATTTAAGCTTGAGAGTTATTACTTCTTGTGAGATTTATTTGACTTTCACCTGACTGAAAATATTATGTATTTGGATCGTGTCTCAGTCGGTTATTTTGTTTTTATTTATACTAATTATATTTGAGAAGACTGAATACTTTTCCTTTATAATAATTTATTGATTGCATATTACAACGATTAATAGCCAATTGAACTAATATTATCTTAGCTTAGGACAATCCTAAATAGTATGCTGTCACCTCTTGTTTTAACTGAAAAAAATCTGACAACATGTCACTAAAGAGTGTCCTAAGTTAAGAAACGGTTAGTGCAATTAGCCATAAATAACTTAAAATAATGGATGACTATAAATGTACCACCTGGCTTTCTGCTAGCTCAATTAGTATAAGCAAAGTGAAATCAATTTTCGGCTTGTTTCTCGACATTAAAACCTCTACCAATACAAATGGTCTACTGTAGTCAAAATAACGGCTAACTCTCAGTAATAGTTTTGTTTACTACAGAAAAACACCCTTTAAATCCCTAAGTAGTACATAAAATTAAAACAATCGAATGGAAACAGCTTTCTAGTACTAAGAATTTCTGAGCTATAATAGCTGCAGACGAACGGACGGACAGACGGATGGACGGTCAAATGAAACTATAAGAGTTTCTTGTTGATTTCAGAACCCTATACATTCCTAAGTAGTACATAAAATTAAACCAACCTAATGAAAACGGTAGAAAAATTGAACAATATTACATAAAATATGCGAAGTTATTCGTCTAAACATTCAGCGATCAGTAAAATTATTCGTATCTGACCTTGGCATAGGTTTTTAACCAGTACCAATTGAAAAAAAACCAGACGATTGTTGACAAAAACGAGTAGAAACGCCGATTTCGGCTGTGCAGTGGGCGACCTTCAATCGCTGCAGCAACCACCTCATCCACTGTTTCGAAGATGCAGGAGTGGTTTTTCTTATACAGAAATTGACGATCTTTCAGATGAGCTTGGGTTCGTTCGGTGTTCCGATGGTACCAGATACCTAGGTACAAGGCGTCAGTTATAATGCTGCTGCCACTGATAAGGGCCAGGATGGGGACATGCAGCACCGCATTTTCGTATAGTCTTACCCCTCCGCTACATCGAGGAACAAACGAAATTCGGTAGTCTTATCGTACCAGAAATCGATTTTTTTTCATTCCTTTTTTCTTTTTTTTAATAGCGCCATCCAGTTTTTCGCATTGCAGCATAGCCATTTCGTATTCTCCAATTAACGACGAATCTAACTATGTATATACCATCCGGTAGTCTTATGGGACAAGGTTTAGTGTCGTGGGCTCCCATTATACATATTCTTGCAAAAAATATTTTTGTCTTAGGAATATATTATAATATAATAAAATCGTAGGAAAGTCAAAACAGTACATTGAATATTTTTTTAAAAGAATACTTGGGGCGTGATCTACAATCGATATCGAAGCCAAAAATATAGTTTTTAGAATTTTTGTCTGTTTGTCTGTTTATCTGTTTGTCTGTATGTATGTCGGGGGTGAACTCAAAAAGTACTGCATGGATTTACTTTAAATTTTGCATGAATATTACTAATAGGTCGGGTCAACATAATGTCTACATATTATCACGCTATCACCTACGGGAGAGGGGCTGTGCGGAGTAAACGAAGTCCGCGCGGACGAAGTCGCTGGCAACAGCTAGTATATTATAAGGCTACTAACCATTTGGTACAATCAATACATAAACGGTAAGACGTTGGAGAACTCTACTGCTCTGTGTTATTATGGTAACCGCTAATTGCTTATACTTTGTCCCGCAATCGATTTCGGTCAGTGTTTATTCTGTAAACAGCTCAAAGCTCGTGACGAGACGGCATCGCTGCACTCGTATAATTACATCCACGCGTGTGGCCATTCCGAGCCCGTTTCCAATGGACAGGGTCACGATGGTGAACTTAAAAATTGGTTAACTGTGAAATTTAGAACATTTTACATTTATTTATCGCCTCTGTGGTCTAGTGGTCCAGCGTTGGCGTTGACCACATGAGGACCCGGGTTCGATTCCCGGGTCGGACACATAAAAAAAAGTGTTTTTTCAGTTTTCTGAGAAACACAAAGTTGCCCGTGATTGGAAAGTGCCCGGTTGGCGATAGGCTTGCCACCTATCACATTTGTGGGACTAAGTATCTTCGGCTAATCGTGGGTGCACTTGTTGTACCTCTGCCTACCCTTTCGGGGATATGGGCATGAAGATACTTTTTTTTTACATTTGTAGTATCGGGAGCCCAAAAGGGGATTTTGGTATTTACTCGAGCGCGTCAGATTAAGATAGGAGGGGTACCTCGCATACTGTTAAGGCTTTCCACCAAAAATAAGCCCTTTCTATAAAAGGGTGTAACTATGGCAGAAAAAAAAACAAAATTAAGATAACTTCGGCTTATGAAAATTGTCAGATTATACTTTTTTTGTAATTCTTATATCATTTCCTCCATAAAAAAAGAAAATTTAGTCGCGCTCGAGAATGTCATGACATTTTCTTTGCAACTTTTTGACCCTCCCACTCCCTTACGCTACACTTGAATCGTCAGATTTGCTAAAAGCTGGAATACAACCCACCATACCCTAATCTAACGCGCTTCAGTATTTCCATGTCACTGATTTTTTTTAAACATTTTTTTTCGGGATATAAACTTAGTCTTTATGTAAAATCTGGACATAGAATATTTAACAGATGATATCTATATATTGATATGTAAAGGAAAAACTCTGGACCCCTTTTTAAGACAATTGCGCGAACGGTGGAGTAGGTATGAAAGTTAAAGTTTACAGTCCGGGTACGTGAAACGTCCACCATATGGTGATGCCTAGAATCTGTGCGCCTCGACGATCGATATAAAAACGGGGATGGCGGAATTTAGTCGTGGAATTCCGCAGCGCTCTTTTCAAAGTGTACCCGATAAATATAATACCGAAAGAATAGCCACTCTGCGTCTGTCTCTGGAGTTTTTTGCCTACCTAGTCATCGTGTAGAGCGTCATTTCATTTTATCATTAACCTTTCCGATATATTATGACTTGAGAGGTATTAGTAAAAGCTCACATCATTTCCATTACAGTTTTAGACTGCGTGGTATAGAACAAAACGATCATCAACTGGTAATGACTTTCGAGTGTTTGTTTTATAATAGTGTTATCGAAAGGAAGTACTTTCCCTTGAGAAATGTCATTATGTACAGTCAAGATAAAAGTTATAACAACCTTACTTAACAATTCTGTAAGAAAAAATTTACAACAATTTTAAATTGTGCGCTCACTTCAAATAGAATTCCGTCGCTTACGTCACTGCCCGCACGTCAAAAATACACAATTGTTCTGTGATAAATTGTAAAATACAATATCATGAACGTTAAAAAAATATAAGATATTGTATTTTCGGTTAAGAGTTTATCGATATATTTTTGTTGTTTATGTGACTAAATATAATAATAATAATAATAATAATAACTTTATTTTTTCATAACACAACACGGATACACAATAACATTTATAAAAAACAAAATTTTGCGGGTAGCGTTTAAACAAGATCACTGTAACTAGAATATTGTAAAGTTATACCACTAAGTCTAATGACCTAAATTTCTTGAACAATTTTTACAACATATAATAATTTAAAATTTTAATTTAATGTTTACAATTGGTCTTAATTGTATACTATTTGTGCGTATTAAAAACTATGCGTTTTGGTACCTAAACTAGGCCTAGCCTGTATTTTAGGCACCATATTCTCCCTATATTGCAAGTCTATGATGTGGTACACACTATTCAAGTTCTAGTAGGCCAATGAGTTATGCTGTTAAATAACCAAGATAATTACATACACTAAAATATATAACCAGCTTACTATTAATTACTAATTACTTATATAATAAACTAATAAATGTATAAACAAAACATTGTAATATATAAAAAGTTAATTTTGTGTTACTTTAATTTACCTAAACCTGCCTATTTTTGTATTTTAAATAAATTTTCAGTGTCCTCGTAAGATAATGTCTTAAGCCAAACTATAAGCTTAATTTTGCAATCAAATGCATTTAGTGGATATAAGTTGAGTTTTTCATTTACTCTGTTATATAGAAAGGGACATAAAAAATATTGAAATTTTTGCAATCGTGATAATCTACAAGAAACTATTTTGCATATTTTATTCCTTCTACGAATTTGGAGTTTATTTTTGTCATAATGAAGTCTTTTATGTTGAATCATTATAGTATTGAGAACAAACAATTTTCTTATTGACAGTACATCTAATTCAGAATATAATTGATTAGTAGGGAATCTGTAAGACTTAAATGTCATAACCTTCAGAAGTGCACGTTGTGCTCTTTCTAGCTGTAAAATGTGTGATCTCGCTGCACCTCCCCATGCTCCAATACAATATGTCATAATAGATTGTGCTAAAGCATAATAAATTATTTTAATTAATTTTGAATCGGCAATTTGGCGCAATTTTTTAAAAATGTAAATCAATTTCCGACATCTGTCGGACATAATTCGAATATGTAAATTCCATGAAAATGTAGGATCTAAGTATACGCCTAGATATTTTATTGAATTCACACGCTCTAGTGATACACAACAACATATATGATTAAGTGACGGGAAGTTGGTACAAGAGTGTACAGTGATTTGAAAATCATTATCAGGAATATTATTAATTGAAGTTCCAAATGTAATATATTTAGTTTTTGACGTATTAAGGGTTAATTTGTTAACTTGAAGCCATTTCATTATAAGTTGTAACCCATTTTCGGCCTGGCTCCTGACCTCCCTCCAGTTATTGCCATGAAATACTAAAGCAGTATCATCTGCAAAACTAAAGATCTTACAATTGTTAACTTTTAAATTACATAAATCATTAATATAGATTAGAAAGAGGCTAGGACCCAGTACGCTGCCCTGGGGGACACCAAACGTAACCAAACAGTCAGAGCTGATCAAATTGCCAATTTTCACCTTCTGAATTCGGTTACTGACATAACTTTCAAAAAGTTGTAAAGGCTTTCCACGAATACCTATTCTTTCCATCTTATTCAGTAGTGCATAAGTATCAACTGTATCAAAAGCCTTTGCTAGGTCTAAAAACAAGCCTAAACATTTATCTTTCTTGTCTAATTTACGAATAATATATTCAGTAATGTCAGTAACCGCGTCAGAAGTGGATTTGCCAGCTCTAAACCCAAATTGGTTATCTGATATTATATTTTCTTTATCTAAATAGGCCAGAAGACGTTTGTTTATAACTTTTTCCAAAATTTTTGAAAGGACTGGCAAGATTGAAATAGGGCGATAATTGCTGATACAGTCACTTGCACCTGATTTGTGTATGGGATGAATAACTGATATTTTAAAAACATCAGGAAAAACACCGGTATTAATAGATAAATTAATAATGTGTGTTATTGCCGGAATGATGTAATTTTTACATGTTTTTAGCAAGATATTAGAAATTCCATCATATCCAGTAGTGCTATCATTTTTTAAACCTATAATGATATTTTCTATTTCTAACTCATCAGACTCGAGCATTACCATGGATTTAGTGGGGAATATATTGTTAGATATAGTCGGGAAGTTATATGAAACGTTACTGCATGGTATTTTGTCACTGTATGACTTACCGACATTAGCAAAGTAGTTGTTGACCAAATCTATAGGTTTTTGTGCGGAGTCATTTATATTTAAAAGGTTTATAGGATTTTTTTTAGGATTTTTAGAATAAACAATTGTTTTTATTGTGTCCCAGGTTTTCTTTGGATTGTTGGAGTACTTTAGTAATTCATTTCGTTCATAATTTATTTTTAAACGCTTTAACAAATCATTACAAAAGTTTTTGTATCTGTTGTATGTTGTTTTTAAAACAATATTATTAGGATCTTTTTTAGATTTAAGATGCATTCTATCACGATTTCGCATACACCGAATCAAACCCGGGGTAATCCAGGGTTTAAGACATCGGGATTTGTTAGAGACTAATTTTTTTGCAGAGTGCTTACTAATTAAATTTGAAAGAATATTAACCAGACGCCCTGAAGCCCAATTTGCATCTTGTGATGCTAAAATATCGTTGAAATTAGTTTCTTTCAGTTCTAAAAGAAGTTCCTGGTAATTAACCCTATAATAAGCAGGAGATTGGTTTAGATGACATTCCTTAATTGAAAGGTCCAAACATGATATAACCGCTGCGTGATCTGTGAGAGGAGCGTCTAATACTAGAGTAGTAATTGGATTCTTTGTTTTGACCATGGAGTGATCAAGGCAATTGAGGTTTCTGGTAGGGTGAGTATGTCCAGTCAGTATACCATGCATTGCGAGTAGATTGAGATATTCTTGTGAATTCACATCATTGTTATTTGCCTTGATATCAATATTTATATCTCCCATAATTATTATATTTGTGTAAGATTTGTATTTTTCCAGCAGTTTATCTAATGAGTCTATAAAAGTAGAAATGTTTCTATTAGACGGAGATCTGTAGAGTGCAATAATTAGAGTGTTTGGATTTATTTTTACTAACAAACAGCTGGCATCTTTCACTGAAGGTTCTTCAACCGTGCAAGATAGTCCTGCTTTAATATAAACAACTAAACCATCATTTTGGTTTAGGTTGTTTGTAGTACTATACGTATCATAGTCAGATATGACAGGCAAGGTCATATTTAGAGAATTCCATGTTTCTGTAAGTATATATAGGTCACAATTTAGATTAATTCTTGAAATTAAAACTTTAAATTCGTTTATATTTTTATTTATGCTTTGAATATTTTGGGTCAATAATTTGAAAGACAACGTTTTATGATTGGATTGCAAAATAGGCCTACAGGACTCTGGATCACAAACATATGATTTCCCAGCACTTATGTTATTTAAGCCCTGAGAAATGTGATTATTATTTATAGGTGTGAATTTTATATCCAAATGTCCATGATGATAGCTTAGACAGGATAGATTTGGTAAAGTTGATTTTAGTTCTTAAGTAGAGTTCAGTAAGCTCACAGAGTATATCTGTCATAATATTTATATATAGAATACGTTTATATTTGAATAATTTTTGCAACTTAGTATAAGCTGATTTTAATGATGAGAATGAATTTATATTGCGAAGAAGCTGATCAATATTTAAGCAAATGCTAACTATCACATAAAAAATCACATAAGCGATTATCAAGATAGTGTTAAAGGTTACACTAAATGAAATAAGTAATTTAAGAATATAACAATCAACTTTCTTATTTTTACCTAGTCATTTATGATTTTTTAAATTTATTATATCGGCCTCACTTTTGATTTCAATGTAAGGTGAGTCGGCAGTTTTACGAATAAGAACCTTACCATTACTAGTCCAGCAGAATTTGTAGTCAGCAAAAGCAGCAAAATCACGAGCTAAATATAACAATCTGCGTCCTTTACTCGTTAATCCCTCCGAGATATAAATAGGCACTGTATTTCCAGCGATACCAATCAGGTTGGAATTAAGTCTGTTATTTGGATGTTGCTTGTTGTAGGACTTAGCAAATTTGATTACTTCCTGCTTTTTTGCAGCTTGGGTAAAATTAGCCACTATAGTACTTGAGCCAGATTTACTCTTAAACACGGAACACATCTTTTACTTCGTTGGCTTGAACTTCAACATTTATCACCTTACAAGTATTCAAGACTATGGTGGTAAGATCAGATATATTTTCTCTTTTGGATTGACAAGGTATGTTCCTAAATTCAATAGTAGTTGATTTCAGCGACCTTTGCATATCTTCCACTTTAGCTTCCAGAGACGTGATATGCAACAAATGTTCTTTTCGTTCCTTTTCTAAAGTTTCAACTCTCACAGATATACCGTCAAACTGATCCGAAAGAAGTTGTAGTGATTTTTCAATTTCCTGGTTGGACTGTTGAATTGCTGAATTCTGGATTTTGATTTCGGCTACGTCCTTAATAAGTGTGTTAAGAGCAAGATTATGATTATTGCTCATTTCTAAAATCATTGATTTCATTTCATCCTTGACTTTTATTAATAGGTCTTCATTGTAAGGATCCCTCGGTCGCTTGCTCCTTTGAGTAACAAAAGATGTTTCAGCCTCGCACTCGACCATATTGGTGCCGTCAGAGTCGGTCCCTGAGAGTGATTTGTCACGACGTGACGGTGGACTCCGTTGGACTCTGCTCATTATAGGAGAAAAAAAAATTTTTTTTTTTTTAGGTTCAAAGTTTATGTGGTAAGTATCAAATATACCTTGAGATCCTTATACACGTATATGCGGGCTTAGTAGGGGTCTGGTTACACTGATCACTTTTTTGAATGAATGCCGATTTGCTTGCTTTCTTTCAATTTGTTTTATTTAAAAGTTAAAACGATACTGTGTGTACACGACCAGTCGTTATCGTAGCGGCGGGGGCAACGTATGTTTACAACAACAACAAATATAGGGTGTAACGTATGTTTTTTATTTTATTTGTCTTAAAAATTTATCCGACGCTCCAAATATAATACGACAAAATTTCAGTAGTCACTTTTTCAGTAAAAGGACAATGCATTACAACCTCTTTTTAATTTAGTCGAATAATACAAATTGATCCTGTTATTATTAGTGGAGTCAATTTTTTTTTCATTAATAAGTTAATTTTTTTATTAAGAAGATTAGTTTTCTTTTCATTAATAATTTTGAATACCTTTTATAGTTGTTAACCAACTGTCAAAAGAGAAGTAGACATCAAATAACCTTTTGTGTTGCAAATGTCTATGGGCAATATTCACTCGTACACCTGCAGATACTATAACTAAACCAATATACATAATATTACAAAAAATAAACAACATAAAAACTGAAATCTAATTCAAAAACAGATTTTTACGAAAAGCTAAACTTTTTCTAGGAAATTAATGCGTTTCCTACTATGCTGTATATACATAATATAATAAGTCTGAAGAAAAGTCGTGTCTGTTATTTAATAGGAATCTATGAACTTAATAACGTAGTAATTGTCACAATTGCAGTAAATTTCCTATTTGAGTATCTTTTAAACCTATTAGAATATGCAAACTTAATGTACCAATATCAAGCGTCAAATACTACATGCCTATACACCCTCAATTTGCCGATATGTTTAGGTTCTGTGTAATAAAACCAATAACCTACAATATTTGAAATATAAATTATGTTAACGTTCATTATTTGTTTTATTGATATATAAATGATCTACGCAAAAATAGATTTTCGATTAGATTTTTTTAAATATAATTTTTACAAACCCCTTAAAATACTACCTAAGTCAACGCATAAAAATATATTCGACTCCACTGATGCCTAGTCCTACAGACTAACTTTAGTCAAAAATTGTGTTGCTTTTTATACAATGCTTTTTAAAAACAACTGTAAGTCTTGCGCTTAAGGTTGAATATGCAAAAACTCGTTTTTGCCATAACTATAAACTTTTTAGACTAATTATCGACAGTTTTGGGTGTCAGTTTTGTTAGGGACTGTGTATCTTGGGTTTTTATATATCAATGCCATACAATACTGTTGGCATGTTTAATTAATTCTTCATTATTTGTAATTATCTTTCTACCAGCCTATGGCTCGACTGACTTTGATCTCCAAATCATTAGAGCTATATAAAGTCTGTCTATTCTGAACTTCATAAGTTAAATTACGTTATTTGCTCTCTGTATGTGGTGCATGTACAATCATAACAGTTGTTACAAAAAAGCACTCGGTCTGATTACTTGATAAGAGATTAAATTTATACTATGGATTGCTCCAGCCTGGACCAATTATCAATACTAAGTCATAAATTAGAAACATAAAGTATTTAGAAATTATCTCCATGAGTGTACAAGTGCCCATTTGTTTGAAGTCGATGACAGACATCCCTTACTAATAGCTTCCAACAAACGTCCCTTTATTTCTTAACTATAAAAGCATAATAAAACCACGACAACGACGGTTCATATGAGAACGTGTATACAACGCACAATGTAGAGATGATGGATTTGTTGTAATTATATCGATTACAAAATTGAGAAGTAAATATCGATTAACGATATTCATGAATAAAGTTTCTATAGAGATTAATGCATCCAGATGGCTTGAACGTAGATGTAATTCACCGCGCGATAGGTTCGAGGATTCGTAATTTCACCACCACTGCTTTCGTGTTATAGCGTTGACCTAACAAACCGAAGATTGTAGGTTGAAACTTCAGCTATAGATAGGTTTTTTGTTTTCATATTTCTAACACGACTCTAGGGAAAAAATATTATGTTTGTTATTGTCTTTTGTTTTATAGAATTAGATTTTTTGTAGTACTAAAGCCGAAAAAATGTTAACATGCACACCAAGTTTCATATTATCTTCTGAATGGAACCTTTAAAATAGTTTTGACCCAATAAACCGTTGTGTAAATTATCTTTTGTTACAAAATAAATAGTAATTTTATTATTAAAAAAATATCTATATTTGTATCATATTTTATGGGAAAAACCATTTTCTCTGTTTTCACCCAATCAGAGCTCGGCTGCCCAGCTACACTAACAGGTAATGAACTATGTACATAATTGTGTTTGAAATCGATATTACCGTAAAGCTATAATGTGGTGAAAGTGAAAATCGATTAGTAGTCACATCCCTAGGTTGAAAGGAAAGCAATGTGAACGCATTACGATCTAATTACCGTATTGAATGACAAACACTCACAGAAAAGTTTTATGTCAATTTTATAGTGAACTCAATATACGTTTGTGCCTCGGTTAGACATATATTTTAAATCATTAGATAGCAAACACGCAGATGGCTGACGTGTCACTAATATCATGAAGACTATATAATATTTTTATAATTATAATATTAAAAAGGTTACGCTCTAACATCGCAATCGCTAAACCTAGGCTCGGTCTGCCTAACGCAAAGTGATGCGACGGACGTAGTAGGCTACGTTTCTCTCACTTACTTTTGTATTGTTTTCCGGTTTAGAGGGTAAGGTAGCCGGTGAACTTATGCATGTGGCATTAGACCTCGCCACAAGATAGCAACGCACCATTAACAACTTTGATGTCTATAGGCGATGGTTGACTCTTTCCATCAGGAGACCCATCTGCTTGTTTGCTATCTTATGATAAAAAAAATAGTAGTAGTAGATTTACAATCGGACTTTCAAGCAAAGCACGGTCATGTGGCTTGTATATAAAAGGCGTGAATAAAAAAAGAACGTGTGTAAAGTAATCTTAGATAGCCGTAAGCGGCTAATTTAACGTAATAATGCATGTTACGCCTTTCGAGCGGCCGATAGGCAGGTCGGTATATCTTGACGTCGTCTGACAAGTCTATGAGTTATTTTTACATGAACATGTTATCGGTATAGTTTATCTGACTAGAAAAATAGCAGCGTTTATGTAACAGGAATATTTTTTACACGATGTAAAAACTACGAGAAGATATCACGCGCCCGTTTCGCTGAGCGTAAATTAATTGACGACATTTATGCCAAAGACCTACAAAAAATATTTTTTGTAGGTCTTTGATTTATGCATAGTATATTACCTGAAGTGAAAAATTTGTTCAAAATTACGCAAACTAGTTTAAAATTTGACATAATTAAAGTTTAGATTACGGAGAACTGCAGAAACTTAATATTTTTAATTTAGTTTCATTATAAATACATTAAATTAATGAAAAAACATTACATAAACTACATTCATGTGTCATACACTGGTCAGACATGAATACTATTTTCTTTAAGGCTAAGTTTGCTGTCAAACTAAAAGAGATTTTGTCGTTTAGTCTTTGGTCGAATTTCGGCCACAGGGTGAACTAAAACCTATCTGTATAATCCTATATGTAAAGCAAAATCTTTGTACCCTTTTTACGATAATTACTTAAACGTTGAAGTATGAAATTTGGTACAGATAATTTTACATTACGAAGACGTGCAGAAATCATTAAACATTATACACCCTACATTCATGTGATATACATGATAATATACACAGATGTATACAGTTTTTTTTTTTTTACATCATAAGATAGCAAACAAGCAGATGGGTCTCCAGACAGAAAGAGTCGACCATCGCCTTATAGACACCAAAGATGTTGATGGTGCGATCTAATTAATTTATTATAATATAAATTAATTAATGGTGCGATGTAGCGAGGTCTAACGCCACGTGCATAAGTTTACCAAGTACCTTACCCTCCAAACCGGAACACAACAGTGACTAGCGCTGACGTGAGGTGACGTGACGCTATTGCGGCAGGAATAGGTAATGCGGTGGTACCAGACTCGGGCGAGACAACGCAGAACTCTAGCACCTAGTAGCTACGATGTTAGTGACTCGCATAGCCAATTGGTCGCCTTTTACGACTTGCCTAGCAGAACGGCAGTTGGCTTATTCTACAAGGAGCCTGGGACCAACTCGGGGACAAATATTTATAACTAATATGTGTTGTCAAACATTAAAGATTTTAAGTATTTTCGACCCAGGGCTACTGCTAATTACAAACATTTGGTCTATCATTTGCGCAATCAAGTATTTTCATTGTATACTAATTTTCAATAAGATTGGTTAAGCCATTCTTTAGTTATAATGGGACATACAGACAGATAGACAGAAAATTAAAAAAAATAGTGAAACTAATGTCTTCATGATACATAATAGGTTATGATAAGAATATTCATCACGGAGATAGCGTAGAAAGTATATTCAATATTTAATGAATTTGGATTAAAAATAAATATTAAGAAAACAAAAACCATGGTAACAAGTAAAAAAACTCACCGCGCATGATAAAAACGGCCCTATAAACCTTAAATATTATTACGCTCGAAAATGTAACAAAATTCAAATACTTATTTACTAATGACTCCAGGTGTACCCACGATATAGTTTTGAGAATAGCTATGGCCAAAAGGGGCTTTCAATAATAAAAAACATTTTTTGAAGGCTAAGATCTCAACAAAAGGCTAAGAAACGACATATCAAGGTTTACATCTGGAGCAAAACTTTATACGGGTGTGAGACATGGACAATGACACAAAGAGACAGAGAAAGACTGGAGACTTTTGAAATGTGGTGTTAGAGGAGAATGAAGAGAATCAGTTGGACGGAAAAGAGAACAAATGAAGAAGTGCAAGATATGCATAAGAGAAGAGAAGCTTGTCAAGAACTATAGATAAAAGAAGAGGAAAAATATTCGGGCATCTGATACGACACGACAGTTTTATAAAGAACATCAGAGAAGGAAAAGTACAAGGAAAGAGAGGGAGAGGAAGACCTAGACGCTCCTACCTTGATCAAATCAAGGACAAAGTAAATATCGTGTCGTATCAGAAGGTCAAAACCATGGCTATGGATAACAAAGAATGGCGATTACTCCACCGATAAGAGCAGGACTCTTAAATCAAGAAGAAGAAGGGTAGAAAGTAGATGGTATTAAACCTTGGCGTAAAGTCCTAGAACTCGTTCACCTTGTAGACATAAATGACATATTTAACCAATTGTATAAATGGAATAACTGATTTTCACATATGCTTAGTCAGAGATATTCAAATGGAAATGACTAGCGGCACTCCATTGTAATCGTTAAGGAACCATAAAACGTATACACGTTAATTATGGAAAATTAGAATGACTATTTGTCGCACCTTAAAGTAGGATCCATCAAGGGTCATTGCGATGTCATTTAGAATTTCAGGTAAGAGTAGGAGAGCCCAAGACGCTAAATTGGTAGCTACTCGAGCGTCGTAGGGACCTATTGGATTTTGTAGACTAAATTATAGGAAAAATAAAAGGTTATATAATGTTTATCATTTCAATGGTGGAGAAAAAATCTACAGATAAAAAATGTTTTAAAAAATTAATGACATGGAAACACTGAAGCGCGTTAGATTAGGGTATGGTGGGTTAATTGCCAGCTAAAATTTAGAAATTCTGTCGATTCAAGTGTAGCGTATGGGAGTGGGAGGTCAAAAAGTTGCAACGAAAATGTTATCTTGACATTCTCGAGCGTGTCCTAATTTTCTTTTATTATGGAGAAAAAGATGTAAGAATTACGCAAAATGTATAGTCTGACGATTTCCACAAGCTGAAGTAATCTTAATTTTGTTTTTTTCTGCTATGTTACCCCCCTCGATAGAGAGGGCGTATATTTGGTGGAGAGTGTTAACAGTATGCGAGGTACCCCCTCCTATGATAATCTGCCGCGCTCGAGTAAATACCAAAATCCCCTCATAAGGTCCTATAAAATTATTATAACATATAAATATAGCAAACAGAGCCCCCTTCAGAGGGATTCCTTTTCATACGTGTAGGAACTAAATGCAACCTAACCAACCTATTTCACATTCACGTAATAATTTGGATAGAAGCTAACTTGAAGCTATTTTGATCCAATATGACTGCCAGTTATAAAGTGCCGCTAGCACTCTATTTATATTATACATAAGCACATTTTAGGGTTCCGTAGTCAAATGGCAAAAACCAGAACCCTTCAAATTTCGTCATGCCCGTCCGTGTGTCTATCCGTCTGTCCGTCCGTATGTCACAGTCACTTTACTTAAAGACTTTGTAGGTGAAATTTGGAAAATAGGTGTATTTTTCGACCGCTATAGAGTGATGCAATCCGATTTTGATAAATAAAATCATTAAAAATAACTCTCCATACAAAAGCAGAGGAATAGACAAAATCAAGAGAGCATAGCGTATGAGGTATTATTGGATAGGTCTTCTAAATGATACCTCCATTTCAATTTCGTTGTTAGTTAATATTTATTGTAAATACCCTGAGGATGCTTGTGTAAGCGAAACCGGTCGGAAATTAAATATAATTATCTTATTGTGAAACAGTACAAGTGTGATCAGCTAGTAAATATTGGGTTAAAATGGAGTTTCACCAAGTGTTGACGATAAAAAGTGTAGAATATACCTCCAGGTTTTTTAAAAAAATTTGATTTATCCAATATTTTGTAAAAAGTGTGTCCCCAATCTGAATTTTGAAAACTCTAGTTAAAAAATTGAAAACAGAGATGGGAATATAGAATTCAAAGAAACTTAGAGCTAAAATTGTTTTTCACTTTCATAGATTAAATTGACACTTGTTTTTTTTTGTTTCTTTAGAATGGAACTAAGAAGCTTGCTTATACAGTCTTCCGTGTTGTAAGTTTCAACTAGTAATAGATACTATACTTTTTGTTTAATTTTGTACAACAGCTTAAAATATTGTGTCTTACCTATCTGACATTTTCTTATTTGTTTGATTAGTCATAAATAAAATAAAGTGTTCACTTTATGGCAGAAAAGAAAAATGTTAGCTTGATTATGAAATAAGAAAAAGCGTAGTTACAAGTTTGATTAATTTCATAACTTCCAATTATATTCCGTTTTAAAATTAACTTGCTATTAAAATTGACCACTGAATTTTTATATCAGCTTAGGGGGCGTCCATAGATTACGTGAGGTGTTTTTTTTAATTTTTCTGTCCCTCCCTCCCCCTTGGTGAGATTTCGTGAGATTTTATTCAACCCCCTCCCCCATCCTCCAATCTCACCTGAGATTTTTAAAAATTTGGGTTTCTTAAACATGTAAACGCGTTAGATTTTTATTATAAAAAGAAAAAAAATTGCTTCGTGATTTTATTTACGACTATTTAAGACTAGTAATCAATATTGCTGAGTTATGTCATAACAATTTAACAATAGAATACTTAAATCGTAATTACTGCGATTAAAAAAGAATGTCTACTCCTCTGATAGTGGCGCGAAATCAAAGGACGGGCTACACTGTACCGTAAATTCAGATTAAATTAAACTATTTGGTATAAAACAAATATGATGATTTAGCAGTCACTAGTAATGTATATAACGTCGAAGTATGAATGAAATTATTTTCTTTCGAATGAATTAGTGAATAATCTTAGTCGTATTACGTTATACTTATCTTAATTAAGGCTCGGGTTCGATCCCCGACGGGAACAAGCATTTGTGTGATGAGCATATATATATATATATATATATATATATATATATATATATATATATATATATATATATATATATGTATTAGTATCGTTGACCCATGACACAAGCAAATAATTTGCTTACTTTGGTGTTAGATCATTAAGTGTAATTTGTCCCGTGAATATTTATTATTTATTATTATTATTATTACGCTTAAGATCAAATCTTAAGCATGTACAATCTGGAAAATGGACCAAAATGGTATATTTTTTCTGTTTCAATCAGAAAAAAAATTGCGTGATATTTGCCGAGACCCCCCCCCCCCCTCTCCCCAACGTAAGATTAGATGAGAATTGACTCGACCCCCTCTCCCCCTTAAACATCTCACGTAATTTGTGGACGCTCCCTTATTGGATATTATATTTAATTTGATAATTTCGGCTGTCGTTATGTTTTGTAGCACTTTAGGTTTATTCCATCAATCTCCTTTTATAGTACCTATATAATTATAATTTTTAAATATTTTCACACAGATATAATTGTATTGACCGCCCCGTTGATCGAGTGATTAGCGGACCTAACTACGAATCGATAGGGCTCGGATTCGATTACCGACAGCGACAAACATTTGTGTGACGAGCATAGATGTTTGTATTTCTGGGTTTGGGTTTTTATTACGTGTATAACAGTATTTATATATGTATTTTTTTGTATTAGTATATTTGATTAACACCCATGACACAAGCAAATAATTTGCTTACTTTGGGATAGATCGATTTGTGTAAGTTGTGAAGCGATATTTTTTATTATTTATTATCATTATTATTTCATAATACATTACTTGTTTTGTGTATTTAATTAAATTTCATTTAGAAAAGAAAACACTGTAGAGTACTATAATAAATAAAATTGTACAAAGATAAGGTAGAAAAATTGTTGAAAAATCGCTTTTTATCTCAGAATCATGGCCCACACCTACGGTTTCGATTTTCGTTAGAACATCTCTTACACGCTGTATATAAATGTTGAAACACATTTAATAAACACCCGAACCAGGAATATAAACATCAATGCTCATTCCACAAACACTTGCTCTAGGGATGCAGTCCAGAACGATTACTACTCAGTTTCTCATAAGGTTTAATTGGAAAGCTTAGTTAGTGACATTTTTAAAGTCTCTTGATTGTAATGTCCAGTTTGTGTCAATATTCAATTTCCATATCACATTACGCTTTATAATATTCAGTCCAATGAACTCCACATACTTCGAATCTGCGTTTACTGGCTACTATTGCAATATGTGTAGTTTTATAAGCACTTAAGGTTTAAAATAAAATGAGCTTATATAGCATAGTATATAAACTATTCCTGTACAATGTAATTTAATTTTTTAAATTATATTGTACGGGAAAAAAACTACAATATAATTTACCTTTAGTAAGCTAAACTATCCAGAAGTGACACAGCCTACTTTTTTACTCGATCGAGCAAAGGAAGTAATAATTTTAAGTCACGTGAATAAGGGTGAGTAAAAGCTAGTCATTAATAAAATAAAACACATATAAGTAGGTACTCTACGCGCGCGTCTCTCCAATATACGCCGTGACAAAATAAGTTACGACTTTATTAATATTCATAAAGCTTTGAGGCAGAATCATCGGTGCGTATTACAAATAATTACCAAAATAACTATTTAAGTGACCAACAGTGAAATACAATATGTCTTCCTTCTATTTCGTAAACAATGTTTAATAATTTGTAAAGTATATCAAAACATCTATAGGATATTTTATACTTTAAACGGCTAAAAATAGAGATTAAATTGGATTTAAACATGAAAACTATAAATCGTAAGTTTTTCTCATTATGATAATGAAACTAATGATATATGGATCGGAGAAATTTAAATGGATGGCAGCTCCTAGATGCGTCAGGATTGAATTGTTGCTTGGTCTGTGGTCATATTTAATGGATAAATTCTATTTGTAAGTTATACGAAACAAAGATAAATAAATCTTCACGCCCATATCCCCGAAGAGGTAGGCAGAAGTACAACAAGTGCACCCACGATTAGCCGAAGATACTTGGTCCCACAAATGTTAATAGGCCCCACAAATAGGTGGCAAGCCTATCGCCAACCGGGCACTTTCCAATCCCGGGCAATTTTGTGTTTCTCAGAAAACTGTAAAAACGCTTTTTTTTATGTGCCCGACCCGGGAATCTACGCCAACGCTGGACCACTAGACCACAAAGGCGATAAACCTTGAGACTAAATTAATTTTAAATGTTACTTTACGTCACTAATTATAGTAGGGGGCCCAAGAGGGGATTTTGGGATTTACTCAAGCGCGTTAGATTAACATTGGGGGTTACCTTGTATACTGTGTCTCCATTAAATATAAGCTCTTTATATAAAGCCGAGCATCTAAAGCAGTAAAACAAACGAAATTCTGATAACTTCGGCTTGTGGAAATTGTCAGATTATATTTTTTTCGTTGTTATTGAATCATTTTCTATAGAATAAAAGAAAATTTAGACGCGCTCGAGAATGTCAAGACAACGTTTTTTTGTGACTTTTGTGTCTTTGCAAGTTTATGACCCTCCCACTCCCTTACGCTACACTTGAATCTAATTTTCTAAATTTCAGCTTGCAATTAATTCACCATACCTTAATCTGACGCGCTATTGTATATTTATTTGTAGACTTTTCCCCATTATTGAAACGAAAAACGTTATATAACCTTTTATTTTTCCTAACATTTAATCTACAAAATCCAACAGGTCCCCATGTGATTGTGAAATACCCATTTAGCATTTTGGACACCCCTACTATTATAATAAACAGATTTATAAGTCCCTATACCAATAAATAACAAAATAAAGTTAGATAAGTAAATAATTTAAATGTAGTACCTAACCTCTAATAGCCAGTATCTTTAATATTCTGATTCAGATTTACCAAATTTATAGGTATGAGACCAAAAGAAAAGTATACTCACCCTCGAAAAAAGTACACAATATGCATCTATATACCTTATTTTTTATTATGATTATGATTATGATTGCTGTTTATCGTACCAACCCCGGGTTGGTCTGGGCTCCTTTGAACAAAAGACCAACTGCCGTTCTGCCATGTAGGTTGTAAAAGGCGACCGATTGGCTATACGAGTCACTACCATCGTGACTACTAAGTACTAGGTGGTAGAGTTCCGCAACGACTCGCCCAGGTATTTGGTACCACCATCTTACCAACTCCTGGCGCAATAACGTCAATACTTGCCATTTTCGCGTTCTGTTTTGAAGGGTAAAGTAAGCTGGTAGACTAATGCCATGACTAACGAACTATGAACATCTTTGATGCCTATAGATGATGGTTTCTCTTTCCATCAGAAGTTCTATCATCTACTCGTTTGCTATCTTATGATATAAAAAATCGAGTAAGAAGCCAAGGCATAAAAAGTTCCCGTGGAGTAATTTTAATTCATCGGTAAGTACTATACCCAGAAATACAGAGTTCTGGGTGTAAATGCAAACTACATTGAAAACTAAAGAAATTGCAGTGAAAGGCGTACCGTGCGTACCTAAAACATTAACATATATAAATGAACAGATTTATACCACGAATCCCGGAGATTCCATAAATATGAATACAAAAACGATAAAGGTTCCTAATTGGCTCAATCGCCTTTGTCGGATGGTCCTCCGCCGGTGCCTAATACGGCGTCGATAACGAGAGGGCTCGCCATACATAGCACCACAATCAGCCACCATTTCACCGACCTCCCGTTAAACTTTATATATTGATGGTTACTATAACTAACATTTTTCTTTGAATTTCACCAGAGCTGGACTTTACCGCTGTTCAGAATATTATTAGAAATTATTATTTTACCGCCCCGTTAGTCGAGTGGGAACCAGGTTACGCATCAATAGGGCTCGGGTCGATTCCCGACAGGGCTAAACATTTGTGTGATATGCATAAATGGTATTTCTGGGTTTGGGTGTTTATTCAATCTGAGTATGTATATATGTATCTCTATATATATAAGTATCGTTGACTGACACCCATACTACAAGTAAATAAATTGCTTATTTGTGTAATTTGTCCAGTGATATTTATTTATTTATTATTTTATGTTGTTTATTTATATTATTTATCAGAACAGCAAACGACAGATGTAAATAGTAATAAAATGATAACCATTTAACCATTGCGTATAGACTCCATACACACACCAAATGCTTAAAATCGGGTACTTTATTCTCTAAACCGGAATACGATATTTATTTTCTTTTTTTTATATCATAAGTCAACTATCGCCTATAGACACAAAAATGTTAGTGGTGCGATGCTATTTTGCCTAGATCTAATACCACATGCATAAGTTTACATAGTTTATAAGGAACAAAAAAGTGACAATTTCCTGATAGAAAAAAAATCAAAGTTAACTCTGAACAAAAAGGAAATCCTTAATATGGCGTAAATACTTAACGGAAGGCCATCAGGTTTTGAATAATTGCAAAATAATATGCTTCCTATAACTTATACACTTCATATTTTTATAATGCGTACAAATTTTAGTCATAACAAAGAAATATCAAACTCGTATCGCCTATCCTAGTCAAGACCAACTGCCGTTCTGCCAGGCAAGTCGTAAAAGGCGACCAATTGGCTATCGAGTCACTACCATCGTGGCTACTAGGTGGTAGAGTTCTGCATTGTCTCGCCCGGGTTTGGTACCACCGCCTTACCTATTCCTGCCGCAATAGCGTCAGTGCTTGTCGCTGTCGTGTTCCGGTTTGGAGGGTAAGGTAGCCGATAAACTTATGCATGTGGCATTAGACCTCGCCACAAGATAGCAACGCACCATTAATATCTTTGGTGTCTATAGGCGATGGTTGACTCTTTCCATCAGGAGACCCATCTGCTTGTTTGCTATCTTATGATATATAAAAAAAAGACCATCACGCTTCCGGCCTATCCTGTAGAAAGCCAAAATATCGATTCGCTCTAAGAGTTCGGTGTCTTCTTAAAAAACCGGCCAAGTGCCGTGCGAGTCGGACTCGCGCACAAAAAGTTCCCTACCATCATAGCAAAAAAAAAAAACGAAAGAAACACGTTTATTTTATGGGGATATTTCACTTTTTAAATTTTTGTATTATTGGTTGTTACAGTGGCAACGGAAATACATAATTTGTGAAAATTTCAGCTTTCTAGCTAACACGGTTTATGAGATACAGCCTGGTGACAGACAAACAGCGGAGGCTTAGTAATTGGGTTTCGTTTTATTAACTTTAACGTACGGAACCCTAAAAATCTTTATATTGCTAAAGTACTTTAGGTTTCATTAATAGATGTGTTTAAATATTTTTAGTATATTGTACACTTCGACTTATATTTATGGTCAAGTATTTCACTTTACCGGGTTGGCTGTAAGAAATCTCTTTTTTAGAGATAAGCTCGCCTTTTGTACCTTTTTAAAAATACCGATTGCTGTAATTTTGTGTGTTGTTCTATTGTGTACAATAAAGTATTAAATAAATAAATAAATAAAATGGATTCCTGCAATATAAAAAACACATTTAATTTTTTATTAGTAAGATTAGTCTTTTTACGTCTCTAAGCTCAATGTAAATATCATAGACAAACCGTGAACATTCATTATTTCGAGTGATTTATGTATAACTTAGATTCATTTGGGGCCATGACTCGTTGTTCAATGTGTAATTTGTACGTGATGTATCATTATTACAAACATATCAAACATGAGATTCCTTTTTATATTTATAATTTTTAGTCTTTCTTATTAAATTAACTATATAACTGCCTCAAATATAGACGTATTAACATATGGCCCAGATACCTTTAAAGAATAAGCCGTTGGCATTCCTGTTAGGCAGTTCGTAAAAATCGCCTCCGTTGTCTAGTGGTCCGGTATCGGATTTGACCACATGAGGTCCCTGGTTCGATTCCCGGGTCGGGCAATGCCCGGGTTTGGAAAGTGCCCAGTTGGCGATAGGCTTGCCACCTATCACATTGTGGGACTAAGTAGCTTCGGCTAATCGTGGGTGCACATGTTGTACCTCTGTCTACATCTTCGTCGATACGGGCGTTAAGATACTTTTCAAAAACTATATAAACTAACGAGCGAAGCTGCGTGGGTCAGCTTGTACATATATAAGTACTGAAATATCTTTACATCTTCTATACATCTATACATCTTCTATACAAATAAACAAAATTGGAGTGTCTGTTTGTAATATTAAAATAACCGCTTTTTACTAAATGCATATGGATGTATACACGGTACATATACCAAAATAACATTTTTTACAATTTTTGTTTGTCCGTCTGTCTGTCTGTTTGTTTCGGATAATCTCTAGAACAGCCGAACCGATTTTGACGGGACTTTCACTGACAGATAGCTGAGTGCTAAGTGTGAGTTTTTCTTTTCGCATTCGATCGTGAGCGGGTTTGGAGTTTACTAGGAATTTGTATGTGATTTGTACAGCGCCACCTAGTGGTAAACGTGAGAAACCAGTTTACCACTAGGTGGCGCTGTACAAATCACATACAAATTCCTAGTAAACTCGAAACGCGCTCACGATCGAATGCGAAAAGAAAAACTCACACTTAGCACTCTGATGTGACAGGGAGTAACTTAGGCTATTTTTTTTTAAATTTTCCACACGGACGAATTCGCGAGCGCAACTAGTATTTAATAAATAAACAAACTTAGAATTGCAAACATCTGTAATATGCTCACGATACAAATTTTGGCTCTTGTTGGAAATTGAACCCGAACCCAATCGACTGCGTACCTACTCAAAAACTCGATATTCTTGTTTTCGGCAGACAACAAAAGTCACCCATGAAACATGGCATGTTATAAAAATGAAATAAATTTTAAATAGTTATAGCCGTTCTTTTGTCCCCTTACCATCAAACCAGCACGCGGCCCAGTGTGAATTTAAAGGTACGTTTGCTATGGTGTTGTCGGTGGGCACAAAGACTCGCCTAGCCATAAATTGCTAATGAACTCCACGATATATCTAACATCTACGCCGCACGTATGAGGTTGCATAACAACTTCGGAATTAATAGTAAATATAATCGCAATTTAATATTTCTTTACTAGCTGTTGCCTGCGACTTCGTCCGCGCGGACCTCGTTTATTCCGCATTTTCATTCCGTAAGTGATAGCGTGATAACATGTAGCCTATATGTTGACCCGACCTGTTAGTAATATTCATGCAAAATTTGAAGTAAATCCATGCAGTACTTGTTGAGTTTACCCCGGACATACATACAGACAAACAGACAAACAGATAAAAATTCTAAAACCTATATTTTTGGCTGCGGTATCGATTGTAGATCACGTCCCAAGAATTCTTTTAAAAAAAATATTCATTGTACAGTTTTGACCTTCCTATGATTTTATTATATGTACAGATATCACTAATGTTATAGTAGTGAGGATGATAAATTACAGACGGGGAAAATGTTGTTATTAGATCTTTAATCATGTTAGTTAATATCTTCACGCCCGTATTCCCGATGCGGTAGGCAGAGGTATAACCAGTGCACTCATGATTAGCGGAAGATATTTAGTTCCATAATATGATGGATGGCAAACCTATCGCCAACCGGGCACTTATACAATCCAGCGTAACACTATTTTTAATAGAAAAGTGAAAAAAACACATTTTTTTGAATTGCTTGATACGGGAATTGAAACCGAGGCTTCATGTGGTCTACCAACACCGGACAACTAGACCACAAAGGCGGCAAATCATGTAAACGTAGTAATTTTTTTATTTTCTGGATGTCTGGCTTCCTGCATCAGATCTTTATCGAATTGGAATGGGCCCAGCAGCCTACTCTTGAAAACAATATAAATATTAAACCAATATTGATAACAACAATAAGTTTCGAATATCGTCAAAAAACGTTACTCTTAAAACCATGCCCACATTGATTCAGTATAGTAACGACCTAATTATTGGAAATAGATGTCATCGTTACACGTCAAGCTAGTGTTACAAGTGGAAATTTTAAGTACCATTTTAAACAAAATAACGAATAAAAGCAATAATGAGTAGCTCCAAAAAATTTCGAAATCCGTGTGGCGCTGTCGCCAATTCCAATAATTGAATATAGTTGTCCAGAGTACGAAATACTTCAAAATTCATTAAATATTCATTTAAAATTGAAATCGATTTTCAAGAGTAGCCCTACAGACAAACAAAAATTCAAAATCGGTTTATAAATGACTGAGTTTGGAGGTAATAAACGTGGGTAAACATAACGCAGTCGAACTGAGAACCCCCTCTTTCTATACTTCCCATCGTCGGCATTTGGTGAAACTCCATTGTTATAAGACACTTTATTATTGCACTTGTACATAAATTTCACTTTTACACATATATTTTTAATATATAAATCGATCGGTTTCACTTTTAAAGCATCTTCAGGAAGTTTTTTTTTATATCATAAGATAGCAAACAAACAGATGGGTCTCCTGATGGAAAGTGTCAACCATCGCTTATAGACACCAAAGGTGTTAATGGTGCGTTGCTATCATGTAGCGAGGTCTAATGCCACATGCATAAGTTTACCGGCTACCTTACCCTCCAAACCGGAACACGACAGCGACAAGTACTGACGCTATTGCGGCAGGAATAGGTAAGGCGGTGGTACCTGACCCGGGCGAGACAATGCAGTACTCTACCACCTAGTAGCCACGATGGTAGTGACTCGCATAGCCAATCGGTCGCCTTTTACGACCTGCCTGGCAGAACGGCATTTGGTCTATTCTTCAAAGGAGCCCGGAACCAACACGGGGAATATACTTAGCTGTTAAATATAACTTAGTTAAGTATAATACATCCTGAAGGTGCTTTACAAGTGAAACTGGTCAATTATTATATTAAAAATATATGTATAAAAGTGAAATTTATGTACAGGTGCAATTATAAAAGTGTCTAACTCCCTCTTTATTGCGAAGTTTGTTCTCTTTATTGAAAAGCGAAGCAAATCTGAACGATTCGTAAGGCTCCTAGATTTTATATAGGTATTTTCATATGTATGTTATATACAACCCACTGCCTCGTTGTCTAGGAGTTAGCCTATTCGGTTTAGATCATGAAGTCTCAGGTTCAATTCCCGGGTTAGAAAAATGTATTATTGAGTGATTTTTTTAAATATAATAAACAGAAAATTCACACTACGACTTGGTTTGGCACCTTTTTTTAAAAAGTAGAGTACATTTTTTTAAGGTAAAATAATAAAGTACAAGTGCATTTTTAATTTTATCTAACAATAAAGTACAACATTATTTTAAAGTATTATTTATTAGCTGTGATTTTCGTTTTCCTATACATATTTTTGTTGCTTCTAGCAATATCTAACAATGCATTTCACTAATTAGTGTCGATCCGTCACTGGATATACTTACCTCAAAGAAAAAAAATCTGTAACTTACAGTATTGTATACACTCAATATCATTATTTTGACACAACAAAACATCAAGTTATTTGAAATGATAAAAAAAAATACATTTTAGATCATTTTTAAAAGTGGTCAGTGCCATTACTGTTACAAAAAAAAATTTTTTAATGAAATCTATACATATAATAAAATCGTAGGGAAGTCAAAACTGTACATTGAATATTTTTTTAAAAGAATACTTATATACAAGTCGGGTCATGGATATTAGTAACAGGTCGGGTCAACATATAGGCTACATAATATTATCACGCTATCACCTACGGGGGAGGAGCTGTGAGGAGTAAACGAAGTCCGCGCGGACGAAGTCGCAGGCAAAAGCTAGTTACAAAATAAAGTATTATCGCATACTTTAATTTCTTTAAAAAGTATGATGTACGTTTATTCAAAATAAAGTACAATATTATAAAATACAGGTGGTAACCTTAACTACGACTGTCATCATACTCGCCACAGTATGAATTCGGCTTACGTCTCTAGTTTCACGTCACGCGATCCAAAAAGTTTTGTCCTCACCAAAAATCACTCAACGGAGCTATATTAGGTTTCACTTCAATAAATAAATAAATAATAAATATTCACGGGACAAATTACACTTACTAATCTTACCACAAAGTAAGAAAATTATTTGCTTGTGTTATGGGTATTAGTCTAATACATAGAAATACATATATAAATACCAGAATATATTTAATAAACACCCAAACCCGGAAATACAAACATTTAAACTCATCAAACAAATGCTTGTCCCCGTCGGGGATCGAACCCGAGCCCGTCGATTGCGTAGTCAGGGTCGCTAACCACTCAACCAACGGGGCAGTCTTTAAATACACTTTAAAATATTTATTTTAAAGTTTATTTAAAAATAAGATTGCGTGATTTACTATAGCGTGTACAGTCGAGCCCATTAATAACCCCTAACAATAGAGGAGCCCACTAGCCAACAACTCACAGGGCCGCCGGCGCCGGCGCCTGCGGCGATGCCTCACCCGACAATGCCGTCTGTAACACCATGTATAGTTTCAATCATTTGTTGCTCTTCAGTGTATTATATTTGCAAGTCTAGTGGAGTTTTTGTCACTTTATTTCATTAATACGATTGTGTCGTGGTAAAGGACACTTGAAATACCTTGTTTTTTAAAGTTTTGTTGTTTTAATTCTAAAGAATGAGTGTTAAAAAGGGTTATCATCAATTGAACTTTTAAGGTTGTGTAAGAAAACTTTTTGCTTCAAATCCGTAAAAATTAAATTTCGAAAAAAATTTAGCAATCCATATCAAAACAATTTAACCAAAGTAGAGGGTTTAATTAGTTCATTATGTTCTTTTAAATGACATCAACTATTTGCACTGTTATTGCATGTTTTTACCAATATTTACTATGATTACTACGAATCATCATTATTCGGAAATTGAGGATTCTCGGATGTAGTTTGTAAATCTTCAGTTTCCATACAGATAAAATTTATCAACGGAACGATTGGGGCGGAACAGAATTAAAATAAATATTTGTGTATTATAACAACACGATATATTTTCCCATTAATAGGGAGGAGCTCTCTTCCTCTCTTGGGGTCCCCAGTAGGGGAGCCCAAGAGAGGATTTTTGAATTTACTCAAACACGTCAGATTAACATAGGAGGGGGGCGGCGGGGGGGAAGAGGGGGTTGCCTCGCATACTATTGAGGCTCTCCACCAAATATTAGCCCTTTCTGTAGTGGCGGGCTATTACTTATTAGGGCAGAAAAAAACAAAATTTTAATAATTTCGGCTTGTGAAATTTATATATTTTTTTTGTTATTTTTACACCATTTCTTATATAATAAAAGAAAATTCAGACGCACTCGAGAATGTCAATACAACATTTTCTTTGCAACTTTATGACCCTCCCACTCCCTTACAAAACACTTGAATCGTCAGATTTTCTAAATTTTAGATGGCAATTAACCCAACATACCTTAATCTGACACGATTTAGTGTTTCCATGTCACATTTTTTCTTCTTTTTTTTTATTCGTAGATTTTTTCTCCACCATTGAAATGAAAAACACCATATAACCTTCTATTTTTGCTATAATTTAATCTACAAAATCAATAGGTCCCATTTAGCATCTTGGCCCCTACTATAAGAAAAAAGGAGATATTAAAATTATTTCCGGCTTCTTTATTAAAATTACCTTTATGTTGTTCAGTAACACAACACAAATAACAAAAAATATGAACTAGAGTACGTACCTAAAAGATTCTTATTTCATTATGAAGTGATAAATCCCCATTTTGGCAACAATACAATATATATCTCTTACTTCTATTATATAGAGGTAAGGTAATAGAGGTAAGAGAATTGGAAAGTAATGTACTGGAAAGGCATGTATTAATTCTGCAATTTTTAATTATTAAATGTATAATCTAAGCAAAAATTCTAATCTCTTTTTTTAATAAATTGTGTACAGTCAAGTGTGCATCATAAATGTTTTACAATTACATATTGTCACGAGCTTAGAGTTCGTATTGTGCAATAAAATACCACTTATATTAAAACCGTGTATTTGTCACACTAATGTAAAATACACCAAAATACACTACGTAAATACACACTAATAACACCGTCACTATATTTCACTAGAACTAACTGATTAAACCGAATCACTAAACTAACACACTTTCCGTATCACTTTTCACTCTACTACTTATATCGTTTCACACTGAACGTACGAACTATCGCTTCCGAATTGCTTTGTTCAATTAATCCGCTCTTCGCCAATATGTCCCATTTTATACACAAGATAAAGTTCGACCATGTTCTCGAAAGTTCCAAAAATAACGCATAAACAACTTAAATATAAATAAATCATAGTACACGCTATTTTCATGTTTTATGTCCCATACGAGAAGGTCAATTATAGCATAGTTGTTTGGGTAACGCGGCTATTGTTTATCGATAGAAGCAGCTATCTCTTTCTTTTATTTCTAGATTTTTACAGTGTTCTCACTCTTCACTTTTCTAGATTATTCGCAATAATATTAACTGGTAACTCAAACTATTACCAATCAAATATACAGCTTTTACATTAGCATAATATGGTCGAATCTCAGCCACTGGGGGATTGGTGACTATTAAATCGACTGCTTTGTAACATGATTCATAAATTCGGATCGGATTTAAAGTGTAATCCCTCTTAGGCATTATTTTGCAGAAATCAGAAACTCAAAGAAGAATTAAATATAATCTACGCCTGTCGGGTTTTGTTTTATTTTTGTAGTTGAAACGAATTCAAAGAAAATAATTTCTAGGCAACGTTTCTAAAATTTTAAATTCTAAAAATAATATTTTTTTCTTAAAAACAGATAATTATTGGACTATAACCCATCGAAACAATTTGTTAACAAATCTTTTCAACAAGAGCCGGAACAAGCAACGCCGCGCTACTAAACAATACTATTTATAGATTTGTTGACAGCTACCTTCCAAAACGGCGTTCCTGGGTAAAAACGTCTGTGAGAGCTGCTGGCATCCCTCGTTCATTAGTGCACGCCTTATATGGAATAGCGGCATTTTTCTTGCCGGTTAAGACAACTGATTTTTATAGTTTTAATTCTTATGTAACATAAAACGTGTTTTGCTTGTATCAATTAATGTGTGGATTGGCGGCCTGAGTCGAATATTTAGCACTGATCTGGTCTTGGGTTTCCCTCATGACAGACATGGGTTCTGACAAATGAAACGAAGTTTTCCCGTAAAAAACGATTGTAAATAAAAATTATATGCGCCGAGGATATTTTCGGTTGGGCGGGACACTGGGCATTGTCAATTGGGCAAACTGCGTGGGCTCTAAAACTTAGCTCTTGGGGAATTCATTCGGTGTATAGTGGCCGGACGTGTATGTCTTCATCTGGCGGTTTAAGGGTGGAGTTTGCTGCAACGAAGAGACAGGAACTGGCGATTGGTAACGTCGCTTGCGAAGACGTTACCAACATTACAAGGCCTAAGATTAGCCGCCTCCTTTTAAAATAGCTCACTAGCCAGCTTGTAATCTCTACGTTATAATATGACGGCCGGATTCCGCAACGCAAATCACGCAACGCAAAAAACTCAAAAGTTAAAAAAATATAAATAATACACTACGCCATATTGACATCATACAAATGGCCGTGAGGCCAGTATCCGAAACGCAAATTAATTTTAAGAAGCAATTAATCTGTGTTTAACATAATTTTTATAAGCAAATGATCTGTTAAACACAGATTAATTGCTTGTAAAATTAATTTGCGTTTCGGAAACTGAAAAACATTAGTATGATGTCAATATGGTGCAGGGTATTATTTATAAATTTTTAATTTTTGTAGTAGGTAGGCAGAGTGAAGTGGTCCACCGCCGTATTTTATCGATCGGATAATAATTTTATTGCTTATATCCAGTGACAACCGGAACCGTAAATTTTACGTGCTAATCCGATGTTGAAAAGGGGGATGTCGAAAAATTAATGCAATATTAATTAAATGATGCAAAATTTAATTATTCAATGTTTTTGTTACCTACCTGGAAAATATACTGTTTAGTCAACTTTATGATGTCATCAGATAAAAAAGTTAAATAAAACAGAGAACCAAATATAATATGTTCCTTACAGATTTATTTATATATATATATATATATATATATATATATATATATATATATATATATATATATATATATATATATATATATATATATATACTACTATACAAATAATACCTTCATTTAAATAATTTTCAACGTATTTTGTATAAAAATTTTCTTTTTACTCGTTAAAGTACATCACACCGTATGGTCCATATAGTAAAATTTTGAAAGACCTTTTCAATGACTACGCTACATCATGGAATGAACGAGCAAAAAAATTACCTCACCTTTGAATTTAGTATCGTAAAAATAGTTTTCAGGGTTTGTTAGTTAAAACTATTTTAAGGGTTTTTTCAAGGGATGATATTGTGTACAAAGGTTCACTTATAATACTTTCAACACTGAATATCATCGGCACTTGGTAAAACTCATGACGCTGTATTATATCTGGAGGCAGCACTTCTAATACCTACTTGAAACACAACTTTAAATACTGCTGTCATCTTCTGAGGTCTAACCATCTCTTTTTAACACAGCTGTATAAAAAGAGATGGGGAGACCTCATAGACAGAGATATAACGTAAATATTTGTTTCAATTGATTAATGCGAGTGCTAGCTCCACCTATACGTAATACATCATGGTAAAACTCTACGTTATCTCGTATTTATATTATGTTACTAGATGTTGCCAGCGACTTTGTCCGCGCGAACTTCGTTTACTCCGCACAGCACCTCCCCGTAGGTGATATCGTGATAATATGTAGCCTTTATGTTGACCCGACCTGTTAGTAATATTCATGCAAAATTTGAAGTAAATCCATGCAGTACTTTTTGAGTTTACCCCGGACATACATACAGACAAACACACAAACAGACATACAGACAAACAGACAAACCGACAAAAATTATAAAAACTATATTTTTGGCTTCTATATCGATTGTAGATCACGCCTCAAGTATTCTTTTAAAAAAATATTCAATGTACAGTTTTGACTTTCCTACGATTTTATTATATGTATAGATATAGATAAGCACTTGTACTGTTTCACTTGGTTTTTATTTTTTTAACGCCTACCGGTTTCGCTTTTTAACCCTTCATCAGGGCAATAAATCAATGAGTTTAACACTAGGTATATTTGTTGTAGGTAAATTTGTTGTCCTAATGAAAGATTAAAATGCGATGTTAAAAATAAAAACCAAGTTAGACAATACAAGTGCCTATAACATAATATAAATACAAGTCACTTAAAGTGTTAAGTGTTTATTTAAATGCTTAATTGTGTACAAAGGTTTTTTTTATACCATAAGATAGCAAACAAGCAGGTGGGTTTCCTGATGGAAAGAGTCAATCATCACCTAAAGACACCAAATATATTAATAGTGCGTTGCTATCTTGTGGCAAGGTCTAATGCCACATAAATAAGTTTACCGGCTACCTTACCCTCCAAACTGGAACATGACAGAGACAAACACTGATGCTATTGCGGCAGGAATAGGTAAAGTGGTGGTACCAGACCCGGTTTTTTTAAGGTTTTACGACCTGCCTGCCAGAACGGCAGTTGGTCTTTACTTCAAAGGAGCCCGGAACCAACACGGGGTTCATAAAATTATGAAAGTACATAATTTTCTTAAACTGTATATAGTTCAGAATTCTTTGCTACAGGGCCAAAAAGTGTACTTTGGGTCAAACTTTTCTCTTAAACAAATCCAACTTCTCAATTTCATTTTATTCTTCTGAAATCTCTATAAAAGTGAAGTCATTTTCATTAAAAAAAAAACGATTTTTTTTAAGTTATGATAACTTACGTATGGCCTATGCAATAAAGGCTTCCTAAACTTTTTACTACAGCGACGTAATTTAAATATATATACTACTCTTTAAGTTAAGCCACGGACGGACAAGTAGACGAATCTAGCGGAAACCTAAAACGTGGCATTCAATCCAGGAACTCAACTCCGTGTGTATACTTTCAGTTCATTTAAAAATGAAAAGTAAACTTGAGAGCGTCTGAGGCGTCGCGTCGCGGTCCCGCCGACGAGGGCTAATTGTTAAAAGTAATAGTAAACACTTCGTCGGCACACTCGCCGTTGTTTACTGAAGCCGCAGCTTCCTCCGCCGCTATTATTAGTAACACCACCACGTGTATAAACTTGAAAGTGTATATTTTTACTTATGTGTTTATATCGTAGAAGAGCAAGCACGCGGATAACTCTACTGATGAAAATACATAACCAATAAGCATAAATATCAAAGTCCTTAATGGTGTGCTGCAAGAGTGTAACATTTAAAAAAAGTATTTTCACGCCCATATCCCCGAAACGGTAGACAGAGGTACAAAAAGTGCACCCACGATTAGCCGAAGATATTTGGTCCCACAATGTGATAGGTGGCAAGCCTATCGCCAACCGGGCACTTTCCAATCCCGGGCAACTTTGTGTTTCTCAGAAAACTGAAAAACACATTTTTTTATGTGCCCGACCCGGGAATCGAACCCGGGACCTCATGTGGTCAACGCCAACGCTGGACCACTAGACCACAGAGGCGATCATATCATAAAATATCAAACAAGCAGATAGCTTTCCTGATGAGGAGAAACAACCATCGCCAATAGACACCAGAGTTATCCGTGTAGTGGGTTGATAATGTACCTTACTTATGCAACTTATGTACACCGATTACGTTATTCTCCAAACTGGTACACGGAAATGACAAGTATTGCCGCTATTGCGGCCGGAAAAGTTAAGGTGGTTGTACCAAGCCCGGGAGAGACGGGAGGAACTCTACCACCTAGTAGTCACAATGATAGTGGCATGTTTAGCAAATAGTTCTTCTTCTTCCTGACAGAATGGCAGACAACCTATTTATTCTCCTTTCTGTACCCAATTCTACTTACAGCTGTCGTGCCGTTTTTGAATAATTGGGTAATAAACAAATTGATATTCAAATATGACTTACCTAGCTTTTACCGTGGCTGCATTTACTTTAAAATTTTTCTTTCCATTTCTAGGGAATAGTCCTTTTTCTAAATAAAAAAATACGATGTGCGAGTGAAATAGTTATTAAAGTAATTAAAGTAAGCCATTGGGTTTGTATTTTTTATCAATGAGGTAAACTCATATTTTAATTTGTAATGTTTTGGTAAGGTATAATTTTTCATTTAATTTCTACCAAATCATTTACATGTGTTGCCATAGAGGACACGCACGAACGCACGCACGCACACACATACACGTGAACACACAATTGCATTCACAATATTAGCGGAATAATTAGTAGTAGAGAAAAGTCAGTTTCACCATATCCATATATATACCCATACTAATATTATAAATGCGAAAGTCTGTTTGTCTGTCCATCTGTTTATCTGTTTGTTTGTGTGTCAATTAAGATTTTACGTCTATAGCGCTGTATGATTTTAGTGATACTTGGCTTGAAGATAGTAGAATATCCGGGGTTAAACGTAGGCATTTATTGTTGTAAAAAATAAGCCCCGAAAGGCTAAAATAGAGGATGAAAGTTTGTGTGAAAATCTATACGTACATAAGTTAAGCGATGTAAATATTGCTAACACTTTAAGGCTAACCTTAAAATATTTCGTCGTGTTTCCTCCGTGTTGGTCCGGGCTGCTTTGAAGAATAGGCCAACTGCCGTTTTGCCAGGCAAAAGGCGACCGATTGGCTATGCGAATCACTACCATCGTGGCAACTAGGTTTTTTGGTGATAGAGTTTTGCATTGTCTCACCCGGGTCTGGTACCACCGCCTTATCCATTCCTGCCGTAATAGCGTCAGTATATGTCACTGTCGTACTCCAGGTAAGGTAGCCAGAAAATTTGTGCACGTGGCAGACCTCGTCACCAGATAGCAACGCACCATTAACATCTTTGGTGTCTATAGGCCGCCCCTTGACCGCTCCTTTGGTGGAGTGGTTAGCGACCCTTAACTACGCAATCAACGGGGTTCGGGTTCGATCCCCGACGGGGACAAGCATTTGTATGATGAGCATAAATGTTTGTATTTCCGGGTTTGGGTGTTTATTAAATATACTAGCTGTTGCCCGCGACTTCGTTTACTCCGCACAACTCCTCCTCCGTAGGTGATAGCGTGATAATATATAACCTATATGTTAATATTCATGCAAAATTTGAAGTAAATCCAAGCAGTACTTTTTGAGCTTACCCCGGACATACATTGACTTTCCTACGATTTTATTATACGTATAGGTTATAGTATTTATATATGTATTTCTATATGTATAGTATCGTTGACTAACACCCATAACACAAGCAAATAATTTGCTTACTTTGGGGTTAGATCAGTAAGTGTAATTTGTCCCGTGAATATTTATTTATTAATTATAAGCGATGGTTGACTCTTTCCATCAGAGACCCTTGTTCGCTATCTTATGAAATAAAAAAGTGTTGATAGTATTCATAAATCACAAAGGACAGTTTTCAAGTAGCCCCTTTTTGTGTGATGAATCCAAACAGAGACCTATTATCGTGTATAATGTGGTTTGTTGTGTGTGTGGTCCGGCCAGTGAAACCGCAAAGCGTTTGTCGTCACACGAATGCACCGCATAGCTCCCTGGACTTTGACCTTTGCGATTTGCAACATGACAACCTGGTACTATAAATGTGCACTTGACATGTAACAGAATATATCCACCGTGTGTTTTCGCCGTGTTGGTCCCGGCCTCCATTGTAGAATAGGCCAACTGCCGTTCTGCCAGGCAGGTCGTAAAAGGCGACCGATTGGCTATCGAGTCACTACCATCGTGGCTACTAGGTGGTAGAGTTCTGCATTGTCTCGCCCGGGTCTGGTACCACCGCCTTACCTATTCCTGCCGCAATAGCGTCAGTGTTTGTCGCTGTCGTGTTCCGGTTTGGAGGGTAAGGTAGCCGGTAAACTTATGCATGTGGCTTTAGACCTCGCCACAAGATAGCAACGCACCATTAACATCTTTGGTGTCTATAGGCGATGGTTGACTCTTTCCATCAGGAGACCCATCTGCTTGTTTGCTATCTTATGATATAAAAAAAAAAAGAAAAAACGAGGTATGGGTCCGAGGGGTGGAGTTTGGGGTCGTAGATTAATGTTTATAAACAACAATACAATCTAGTTTAGGGATAGCTAGCTTAATGTAATATTATATTACATTATAATGGAATTTCACGAAACGCCGAAGATGAAAAGTGTATAATATATAGCTAGCTTACTTTAAAATAACCGGAAAAATGTTTATTAAACTCTCGTGGAGAGAATCTCGTTTAGGTACCTATTCTATAATCATCTTAGTTATTTTTAGGGTTCCGAAATTAACTAGAACTCTTATAGTTTCGCCACAGCATACTGGAGACTAACAGTAGTCAATCTACATACATGTGATATTCGAGCAACGCACACAGGAATGGTTCGGTATAGTTTGTTCCACATCAGTCCGAGATATCGCGTCCGTGAGAGGTGTCTATGTGTGCTGTGCTCGAATATTACTTGTATGGAACATTGACTTCTGTTAGTCTCTAATGCCCGGTTTCTGAAGTCGTCAGTTAAACTATTAACAACTATCGATCGTTTAAAGTTAGCAAGAAGATAAACTTCGTTTATCTCGTAGATGGTTTCTGAAGGCACAACGAACGGTTCAATAGCTATTGAACCGATAGGTCATTTTTAAGTCCACCACTAGATGGGTCTGTTTATAATGCAGAAAATAAAATGCTATTTTGGTAATTTTACTCCCCTGTATGATTATTTTTATTTGTGGTAATATTTCATCTAACATAAATAAGTATTTAAAGAAGGTTTTAGTTGAAACTATGTAATTCACGACGATTACTATGTCTGTATACCAGTTACGCTAAAGCATTCAAACTAAATCTTTATACCCTAGCATGAAAGAAGGTTTTCGTATGAATTTGGTATAAGTGGAATTGAATGAAAAGAATGATTTCGAATCAGGTAGCAGAAAGAGAGGGAACTATCATTGTATTAAAGAGAAATGAGAGAGCTTTACACTAGTCACTAGTCAGTACTCAGTAATGAGTAGTCACTAAATATTTTGTAATGTAGTTAGTTTGAGTACCTATCTAAAGAATGATTGTCGTTTGCTTTGAATTAAGAATATTTCTTTTTGCGTCAATTTCTCTTTAGATATTGTTAGTTGTTACTTGCATTTACCTGATCGACTTGTGGTATGTTTAAGTTAATATAAAATCATTATAATGGTGACTCGAAAGCGCAGTAAGAATTTTACAGAAAGAGAGAAAACAAAAAGTAATTATTTTATTTGCGAAGACGCTTTTTTTAAGTGGTAAACGAATTTGTGCATATAAAAATATAGGTAGGAATTCTGTAGAAGCTTAGAAATAAGCTTGAATTGCCTTAACCAACAAATATCCAAGTAAAAGCTGTCTAGTGACCTGTTCCTCTTTGCAAGGATGAAATTTAATTATTTATCATGACAATATTAAACAAATATCTTATAGCTGCTGTGAAAACAACGTTTGTACTTCGTACAGCAGTTTTTTTAATGTAAGTACAAACATACAGACAGACAAACAAAACTATTAAAATAATTATGTGCATTAAAAAGAAGCTACCTACAAGAGCAAAAAGCGTTACATAAAGTTATGGAATCGATAAACCGCCAAATTTGGCCGGTTACATTAACCTAAGTTTAAACAGAGTTTGTGTTACAATGCATAGCTCAGAAACGCAATTCCTGTAGTTATCGGACCGATAGTGTTAACGAAAGGATAAACTACTGTTAAAAGTACCTCAGAAACCGCCCATAAGTATTCTGTGGTTTCGCTATGTGAGTCCGTCCGTCCGTCCATAATCTAGCTCAGAGATCCTTAGTACAAAGAAGCTATACCTAGTTTGACTTGAATTCTTGTATATACATATTACACATTAATCACGGCAACAAAGTGATTTTTTCCCCATCATAGAAATGAAAAAAATTATATAACCTTTTATTTTTCCTATAATTTAATCTACAAAATCCAAAAGGTCCTTACGACGCTTAAGTAACTACCCATTTAGTATCTTGGGTACTATGAAAATTTTTGTAAAAATATTATAATACTAGCTGTTGCCAGCGACTTCGTCCGCGCGGAGTTCGTTTACTCCGCTCGCTCCTCCTCCTCCTCTCCCGCTCTCCAGCTCCTCTCCTCCTCTCCAGCTCCTCCCCCGTAGGTGATAGCGTGATAATATGTAGCCTATATGTTGACCCGACCTATTAGTAATATTCATACAAAATTTGAAGTAAATCCATGTAGTACTTTTTGAGTTTACCCCGGACATACATACAGACAAACAGACAAAAATTTTAAAAACTATATTTTTGGCCTCGATATCGATTGTAGATCACGCCCCAAGTATTATTTAAAAAAAATATTCAATGTACAGTTTTGACTTTCCTACGATTTTATTATATGTATAGATATTACATACTTTTTTCAAAATTTCAAACTCAGTACTTTTGGAGATAAGGAGGAGGGAAACTTTAAATTTTCTTTAATAACTTCAAAATTATGTACCTTAAAATTATATAAAAATCGGCCAAGTGCGAGTCGGACTCGCACACGAAGGGTTCAGTACCATAATAGCAAAAAAAATACGAAAAAAACACGTTTATTGTATGGGGCCCCCCTTAATATTTTCATTTTTTTATTTTTAATATTTGTTGTTATAGCACAACGGAAATAGATAATTTGTGAAAATTTCAGCTTTCTAGCTATCACGGCTTATGAGATACAGCCTAGTGACAGACAGCCGAGGCTTAGTAATAGGATTTCGTTTTATCTTTTAGGTACGGAACCGTAAAAATGTATGTGAGATTTTACAACAAGCATATTTGTTTGATATATCACGTTACATACATATCCTCACGCCATTTCCTTACGGTAGGCAGAGAGGACTGAGTGTGATACATCATGTACGTATAACGTTAAATAGTTCTGAAAGCATTTTTTGTTGTAACACCCAAGAAAGGATTCCACTTTTAAAATTTACTTACGTTACATTTTCTTATTTGGATCTATCGTTGGGCTCTAGTAGAGGGACGGACGGAGAGACAGACCGACTAACACAAGAATGATCCTACAAGGATCCCATAAATAAAAGTATTTTAGGGAAATATATAAATATGAGACTGCAAATATTAATAACTGTGTGGCGTAAATGAACCAACTAGCTGCTTTTATGCATAGACCAACTATTAATAACCTTATCTCTGCTATATGGTACCTAAAATCTCACATCTTTGTGGAGTACCCTAGAGTAGCTTACATTAGGTTTGGAGCGACTTTATTGCACTTGATGAACAAATATTGCAATTCCAAGTTTTATATTGGTCTAAGAGCCGGTGGGAGATCGTCCTTCACCGATCTGATAACCAGATGAGACGTATATTTTATCAAATATTATTTATAAACAAATATGCCTATAATTACTTGCCTATACAAAAATGCTCATGGCAAGTTTTTAGCTTGGCAACAGTACTTTTTTGCAGGCTAGTATATGTGACTGATTTTGTAATAAAATAATCTAAAATTTAATATAACTTTCGATAAGTTAGCAGATCGATGGAGTCACCTATATTGACTTACCTGTTCACACCTGCACCTGTTCTGTGTGTTAAAAAATATCAGTGACATAAATTTCATTTGGTTATCAGTATTCGCCGTGTTGGTTCCGGCCTCCTTTGTAGAATAGGCCAACTGCCGTTCTGCCAGGCAGGTCGTAAAAGGCGACCGATTAGCTATTGAGTCACTACCATCGTGACTACTAGGTGGTAGAGTTCTGCATTGTCTCGCCCGGGTCTGGTACCACCGCCTTACCTATTCCTGCCGCAATAGCGTCAGTGCTTGTCGCTGTCGTGTTCCGGTTTGGAGGGTAAGGTAGCCGGTAAACTTATGCATGTGGCATTAGTGTCTATAGGCGATGGTTGACTCTTTCCATCAGGAGACCCATCTGCTTGTTTGCTATCTTGATATAAAAAAAAAAAGAAAAAAATATCAGAAGTATGAAAGTGATGAAAAAAAATCGATTAAAGTTAATTTCTTTAAAAATAGCCATGAGCACTTTTGAATAGGCAAGTAATTATCGGCATATTTGTTTATAAATAATATTTGATAAAATATACGTCTCATCTGGTTATCAGATCGGTGATGGACGATCTCCCATATCTATCTATCTCCTCTACTATATTATGATATTTTACGGCGTAGGGATGTGACGACCCCATCGCCCACCGGAGGGATGATTTTTGTTACAAAAAATATTCTGTCGGTGCAGTCAGTCGATTAGTGGTAGTGCCATGCTGTGCTTGCAGCGGAATAAGCCGCCACGCCCGGGGAGATACCACTCTTTCACTTAACACCGACGTGAAGTAACAGCGTAGCTGTTGCGTTTCGCCTGGTTTGTGAGAGTGCCGGAGGCCTACTTCCCCCTCCCCCGCATACATGAAAGCGCAATTGAAAGGTGTTTTACCCCAGGGGGGTACCACTTGCACTAGCGGTGGAGAATCCCCCTCTGGGCGTCCATGCTCTGGATTGCTTGAACAGCCAAATCATGGACGCTCAGGCTGCCCTGCGTACTCTGGGGGGGGGGGGCAAGATTGCGCTCATTAACCACACTGCACGAGGCAAACGAAGCAAGGAACTTAAGGCATCCCCCACCACGCTTGTCGTGGATTTTTGCAACATTAGGGCGCTTCACTCAAACCTTAACGCCGTCCATTACCACCTCGAGACGGCTAAGCCGGCCTTGCTTTTCTTGAACGAGACTCAGATATCTTCTCCGGTGGATACTCCAATTGTAATTACTCCAATTCCAATTTGTACCCCGGGCAGGCGAGGTAGGACCTCGCCTGCCCGGGGTACAAATTGGAACATTCCTTTGTACCGCGGGCTGGTGTGTGCGTATACGCCAGAGAAGATATCTGCTACCGGCGCCTCGGCAGTCTTGAAGGTCGGGACCTATCCATCTTATGGTTACGCGTAGACTGCGACGACCACCCCTGCATCTACGCGTGCCTATACAGGTCCCATAGCAGGAATACCGAAGTCGACCGGCTCGTCGAGCATTTGCAATTAGCTGCAGATTCCGTGCTTCAAAGGACACCTACCGCAGAGATCGTGATCCTAGGTGATTTTAACGCCCATCACACCGACTGGCTCTGCTCACATACAACCGATCACGCGGGGAGGTCTTTTCACGATTTTGCTTTGGCGTATGGTCTTACGCAACTGGTTACTTCACCTACGCGAATTCCAGATATCGATGACCATGCACCTTCAATGTTGGACCTTCTGCTGACTTCTCACCCGGATCAGTATCGAGTATCAGTGGACGTTCCTCTCGGTTCGTCTGACCACTGCCTGATCCGGGCCAAAGTGCCGGTTACGCGCCCGTCACGGCCTCCTTTTGTGGGCTTTCGCCGCGTTTGGCATTATAAGTCAGCAGATTGGGACGGGATGCGGTCCTTCTTTGCATCCTACCCTTGGAGGTGAACATGCTTCTCGTTGGATGATCTGGATGTCGTTGCTGATTCTGTCGCTGATGTGGTGCTATAGGGTATGGAACTTTACATTCCGTTCTCTGCGGTTCCCATCGGTGGCAAGTCTCAGCCTTGGTTTGGTCGCCACTGCAAGACGGCTGCGCGCCGAAAGCAGGAGTGCTACCGGGCCTGGGCTGCTGCATCGGCATCGTGTGATGAAAAAACCAGCGCTTTAAGAAAGGAGTATAATAACGCCTCGAGGTCTTTCGAAAGAGTCATCGCCGGGGCAAAATCGGAGCACATTGGCAGAATTGGTGAGAGATTAGTTCACCTTCCTTCGGGCACCCGTGCGTTTTGGTCTCTCGCCAAGGCTGCCTTAGAGAATTTCTGTCAGCCGTCCCTTCCATCCCTGCACAGAGAAGATGATTCTCTGGCCCACACCGCGAAGGAAAAGGCCGATCTCCTGGGCTCATTCTTTGCGGCTAACTCGACTCTGGATGACCAAGGAAACACAACGCCTACCATCCCGCAGTGTGATAGCAATATGCCTGAAATAAAATTCCATCAGTCGTCAGTACGCGAAGCACTGTTTTCCTTGGACATCTATAAGTCATCTGGGCCGGATGGAATCTCTCCGATAGTGCTTAAAATATGTGCTCCAGAGTTGACACCGGTACTGACGCGTCTGTTCCAGCTCTCCTACTCACTTGGCGTAGTACCGAAATCGTGGAAGACGGCCTTAGTGCACCCTATACCTAAAAAAGGTGATCGCTCGAATCCGTCAAACTATCGGCCGATAGCCATTACCTCCTTGTTCTCCAAAATCATGGAGAAGAAATTTACTGCCAGCTTTTGAAGTATTTAGAGGAGCACCAGCTGATTAATGACCGCCAGTACGGTTTCCGTCGCGGTCGATCGGCTGGTGATCTTCTAGTATACCTTACACATCGCTGGGCGCAGGCAGTTGAGTCCAAGGGGGAGGCATTGGCTGTTAGTTTAGACATAGCGAAGGCCTTTGATAGGGTTTGGCACAGAGCGCTTCTTTCAAAGCTTCCTTCTTATGGGCTTCCCGGGAAATTATGCAAGTGGATCACCAGTTTTTTGGCTGATCGGAGCATCGAAGTCGTAGTCGACGGTGGGTGCTCCGACCTTAAATTTGTCAATGCTGGTGTTCCGCAAGGCTGCGTGCTATCGCCTACACTGTTTATTCTGCACATCAATGACATGTTGCGAATTAGTAATATTCATTGCTATGCAGATGACAGTACTGGTGATGCTTTGTACTCCGGTCATAGCGGTATTTCTCGGGACCACGTCAATGAGAATCGGGACAAGCTAGTGTCTGAAATCGAGACTCAGCTCGAAAAAATCTCGGAATGGGGTCGACTCAACTTAGTCCAATTCAACCCCAGGAAGACACAGCTGTGTGCGTTCACCGCTAAAAAGTCGGCCTTTGTCGTATCACCTCGCTTTGAGAACACTCTCCTGACAACCTCAGCCAATACTGGAATTCTTGGCGTTGACATATCGAACAACGTTCAGTTCTGTGATCATTTGGAAGAAAAGGCTAAATTAGCCTCAAAAAAGCTCGGTGTGCTCAGTAGAGCGAGACAGTACTTCCTGCCTTCTCATCGCGCAAACCCTGAAACTTTACAAAACGCAAATTCGCCCGCACATAGAGTACTGTTCTCATCTCTGGGCGGGAGCTCCGCAGTATCAGCTTCTTCCACTTGATCGCATTCAGCGTAGAGCGGTTCGAATCGTTGACGACCAAGTAGTCTCCAATCGGCTTGACTCCTTGGCTTTACGTAGAGATGTAAGTTCGCTTAGCATCTTTTACCGCATTTATCATGGAGAGTGTTCCGACGAACTGTTTGGATTGATCCCTGCTGTTGAATTTCATCATCGGACATCGCGGCAAAACTCAAAGTTCCATCCTCATCACCTCGATGTCTGGAAATCCACAACTGTGCGATTCTCTAGGCACTTCTTACCACGCACTACTTCTCTGTGGAATCAATTACCGGCGGGGGGTGTTTCCGAACGGATACGACTTAGGCACCTTCAAGAAAAGAGCATACTCCTTCTTAAAAAGCCGGCAACGCAGCTGCAAGACCTCTGGTGATGTGGCTGTCCATGGGCGGCGGTAATCACTTACGATCAGGTGAGCCTCCTGCTCGTTTGCCCCCAAACAAATTTTTTATTTTTTTTTTGCCCCAAAAAAAAAATAAAAAATAACAACGATTATTTTCCGTGTTGATCCGGGGTCGTAGAATAGACAATCTACTTTTCTGTCATACAGTTTGTAAAGTTGTCTGTATGTGTTACTACTATTGTGACTACTAGGTGGAAGACTTCTGCAACGTTTTGCCCGGGCCTGGTATCCCCACCTTACCTATTCTTGCCGCAATATTGTCAATTCTTGTCAGTTGTCACTGTCGCGTTGCAGTATAAAGGTTAAGGTAGCCAATAGATTTATGCAAGTGACATTTCTATCCAGCCAACTAGATAGCAACTTACCATTAACATCTTTCGTGTCTACATGCGATAGTTTCTTTTTTTATTAGTTGTTTCTTTTTTTATTAGTTGAGTTATCCACTTGTTTATCTTATGAGTTATGACATAAAAATAAGTTGAGTAAAATTAATTATATTCTTACATATTATGGCCCATCCAGACTCATGGCGAGAAGTCTCAGCGAGGACTTGCTGTGATTTCTCGCGAGAAAAAGCACTTTATTCTAACTCTCATTTTTTCTCACTCGTGTTTTGGAACCTATATGGTATGAACGACATTATAGACGATATTCAAACTAAGACTAACAACAGACATATGTAAACCATGTCGGTCTGTATATTTCGTTTTCACCAGCTTCCGATTTAGAAGAACCTTTTACCATTTTCCTGTATTTTCTGTAACTCGCAAAAAGAGATTCTTTTTTCTTTTTGAGTTCAGATACTGCTATCTCCATTAATTCTCAGAGATGTTCCTCGTATTGTAGTTTAGACTATTATCTTTGTAGTTCCGATGTTTAGCATCACATAAAATAGGCTCAGATTTTAAGTATTTTATAAATTTTAATTGTAGATCGTTATTCCACATTTTGAAAACGAAACAAAATTTTCTAAACAAAAAATACGGGTGATGTCTTTTCTCCACTGCTCACTGATCAACACTGAGACAAAAATATGTGAGTGTGGATTTTCTATCTTTTCGCCCGAGAAATCCTTTGAAGCCAAAATTTACCGACACCGATAGGAGAACAGGCGAGCGCGAGAACGAGAAGGCGAGAAACTCCTCACATTAACGTTTCTCGGGTGTTCTCGGGGTTTCTTGCCGAGAGTCTGGATGGGTCATTACAAAGTATTTACATGTGTTACTAAATTGACAGTACTAGCTACACTTTTTTAATTGTACTACTGACACTGTACGGTGAACGGAATAAAAAATAAAACCCCATAGAAGGTTAAACTACCTGCTAATTAGTACTTAGCCCCAGAGGCCTGGACCACCGCGGAAGCCTCCGCTTAGCACGCAATGATTGATTGTTCAGTAATTATCTCGCCGAAACATGTTAATGAGGGGTATACCTGTTATATTATGGATTTACTGTACGCATTTTATATAACCTACCATTGGGTTAGAATGCACAGTATTTCAACTAACTTTAAAACCAAAATAGCTATAAAAACTCAGCCAGACGATTGGTTTTATGTGACACAATAATCGTGACTACTAGGTGGTAGAGTTCCGCAAAGTCGCGACAATTTTGATGGTTTTTTTAAATAGATAGATTGATTCTTGAGGAAGGTTTTAGTATATAAACCTTTCCGATGTTCCCATGGGAACAAAAGCTACACGGGTGAAACCGCGGGCAGGTCGCTAGTATATGAATATAATAATAACTATAACAGCGCGGCATTATAAAAGATATTCGTATAAGATGTTATTAACAATACCGATAAATAAATCCGCTATCGCTTATCTTGCCGTCAACGAGTTTATCATCAAAGATAACACGAGACATTTATTTTATTATTGTTGATGATTGATTTCATCATCTCAAATTATATTTCAGTACTTAATTTACATCTGCATTATCCATAATATTTTTAATACTATAAATGCGAGTCTTTCTGTTACATTTTCAAGAATAACCCGCAAAACTAATTTTAAAGAAATTTTCATGAAGATAGTTGATGAGCTAAGTTCAAATATAGACTTTTTTTTCAAAATAATACCTATTTCAATAGTGAAGGAAAAATTGTATATTTCTTATATAATATGTAAATGACTTGGCACTTTACTCGTGGGCAAAACTGCGCGAGCGAGCTAGTACAATATAAGTATTATGTTGCAGGTTTTCTTCTAGGGTAAGCAGAGTGAACTGAACGTCAATATAACGACGTTCGAGTTATTAAAAAAATATCAGACTTTGGCTATGAAATAGTGCGATAGCATCAACGATAGTCGCTTGTTACTTGCAATAGTCCAGGAAATGGCAATTTTAAAAAAATACAAAACATTTTTTTTTTATAAATATTTGTTTTTTTCAAATGCTTTATTTTCGTATAAAAAAATAACTTACCTTAAACTAAAAAATGTCTTAATATCAATATCCATAAGATTTAAGATATTTTATTTATTATTATTACATAATTTAAAAATACAGAACAATAGTTTCTATTGGACTCCACACTAGGCAAGGCCTGTGGCGTGGATACCATGCAGTGATTTTCGTAGACACAATTAACAAAAAAATTTACAGGAGATACTAAAATTATACAATACAAGAAGAAAAATTAAAAAGAAAGCAAAAAATTGATAATAACAGGCACAGTAAGTTAATTTTAGATTGCTCAGTGCTTTGCGTGACTTATTTTATTTATTTATTATTTATTTAATTCTTTATTGTACACAGAGAACAGCACAATTAGGGAAAAAACTTACGTACGAATAAGTAAATTTCGTTTGTGCGCGAGTTTTTTTGTACGTATACATACCTATATGTATACGAGGAAGAGCGTGGTCGTAAGTTGTGAGTTGTATGTTTTGTGTGTGTGTGTGTGTGTGTGTGTGTGTGTGTGATTGTGTATGTATTTGAGTGTGAACGTAAGTGGCTAAGACTTAGCAAGATTTTTTCGGTTTCTGAGTAGTTAAGGGAAGCCATCTAATTATTTCCTCAGAAGCAATCCTTGGAGAAAGCTCTTTAATATTGCAGCGTTGACACACTTGATTGTAGATATGTGGAAAAAGAAAGGTTTGAAATAGTTTATCAAATGCACCGGTAGTTTTCGCAATTTTAACTCTGTAAGCTCTTCATTGAATTAAGATGGGGTAATCTGACGAATTTAAGATTGTTTTATGGTGTAAAGTTGCGGATTTCCAAATAAAGATTTGCCAAACGCGTAATTTATTTGTTTCCTTATAAAAAAGTCAGTAGAGTATCTTAATGGCTTTTTGAGCAATACTTTTAAAACAGCGCGCGGAGCTCTTACAATTATTTTACATATACATGACTTTTATTACTAACTGTAGAGAAAATTTATAAATTCCATCGTTGTTAAATACATAACTTGGGACCTGTTGCTGGCAGTTATTTAAAATGTATTACTTTTATTATTGACAAACGAAAATCCGACTGTCGCCTGATCCAAAAAACATAACCATCCTTCTAGCGTAGTCGAGTTAAAAATTCTGACACAATTAAGACGATTCTAATGACACGTTTCAAGCTTAAATTCATCAAGCCATTTCAGAGCGTGCCAAAGAGATATTCACATATATGTTACCGGCCAAACCCGATTTCAGGCCAAGCTCGTTTGTCCTAGGCCAAACTGGTTCATTCTAATAATAATTATTATTATTTTATTATTGGTGATGATTGATTTCATCATGTCAACTTATATTTCAGTATTTAATTTACATCTAAGTAAATTTTGATCAGTTTTGTAGTGCCGTATTATAAGTATGCAACGGAGTCACTTCTAGAAAATTGCCGTGCAAGCTCTACTGGGACCGATCCGTCATCATGGACAGGACTGTTGTTACAAATAGGCCTGATATCGTGTTGGTAGATCGAATGGAGCGCCGGGAATTTATTGTTGATATCACATTCCCGCATGACGATAACCTTGTTAAGGCAGAAAAAGAAAAACTATCTAAGTATTTGGACTTAGCTCACGAGATTACCGACATGTGGGGAGCGGACTCAACAATGATTGTCCCGATAGTTGTTTCTGTAAACGGTTTTGTAGCGAGGAGTCTCAACCAACATCTACAGAAGCTCTCTTTACAATTCTGGATCAAGAGCCAGATACAGAAGGCGGCAGTGTTAGGAACGGCACGTATTGTGAGGAGGTTTCTTTCTCTGTCGTCCTGACCACCTACGGCTTAGTTGCAAGGCTCCCGTCGGCGGAAAATCTATTTTTATATATTTATTTTTATAATATTGTATTTTTTTAATGTTATAATTATAAATGTATTTAAAATAAGAAAAAAATGTTCATAAAGAGATAATAATAATAATTATTAGGATATATTAATTATTATTCCTTTATTTACAATTTTGTCTTATATACTACTTTGTCCTAGGTCAAACTGGTTCATCTAAGCGTGTCAAGATGTACCAGTTTAGCCTAGGATAATCTAGTTTGGTCTATGTACTTTAGGCTAAATTAGTTTGGCCTAGGCCGAATTGTTTTTGAATTATTATAGAACAGATTGAATCGTAATCGAAATACGTAACCTCTAAAGGCGGGGATACTCCTTATTATAATCCTTATAGCAATAATAATAATTAAAGACCACTTTAGACCTATCACATGCTTACCTATAATTTATAAGCTCCTTACCTCCATTTTTGATCAAATTAAATAAACATTTTTATACAAACAACATTTTGAAAAATGTCACGTGGTACTAAAGAGCAACTCCTCATTGACATGGCCATTAATCATTAGGTTCGTAGAAATAAAAAAATCTCTCCGCCGCTTGGACTGATTACAAGAAAGCCTATGATTCAGTGCCTCATCATGGTTGTTATGAATGATGGACCTGTACAAAGTTGAGTTGAGTTCTATGCAATTTTTTACTCTCTCTTGTCTCACCCTTGTCTGGTACCACTGCATTACCTATTCCTGCCGCAATAGCGTCAGTGCTTGTCACTGTCATATCCCGGTTTGGAGGGTAAGGTAGCCGGCAAACGTATACATGTGGCATTAGACCTTGCCACAAGATAGCAACGCACCATTAACACCTTTGGTGTCTATAGGTGATGGTCGACTCTTTCCATCAGAAGACCCATCTACTTCTTTGCTATCTTATGATATAAAAAAAAAACTCATGTATGAGACAATAGATCACGGTCCACGACTCTGTCTTCCTGGGAGTGGTGAGAGTTTTTGTATTTCTGAACCTATAAGGATAAATGGTGGAATTTTTCAGGGTAAAAGTTTTTAGTCCTTTATGGTTTTGTTTGGCTTTGAACCCCTTAAGTGCTCTACTTAGCGATTCAAAGCTAGGCTATCGGTTTCGTAGAGAGAGTGAAATCCTTTCTCATCTCTTGTATATGGATGATCTATGGATGATCCATACACAAGAGATGAGAAATGATTTCTCATTAATGGTGATCTAATTATTATAACATGCTGAAGTATATCTTTTTTTACTGAAGTATATTTAACATCAAATACAAACATTTATCTTTATTGATTATTACACAAAAATGTTTCTATCGTGAACTAATTGCGTAATCAGGGTCGCTAACAACTCGGCCAACCGATCTACACTTGTAAAACATAACTATCTTTCTAGCACAGTCGGAAAATCATTCCGATTGATACTGTGTGTAACTTATAACAAATATCGTTCGAATGTAGTTCAGATGTTATGGTCAATCTTTATGTCGCTCCAAAAACTTGTATTCGGCAAATTGTTGATATAATCGTACTCACATTATCTGTTGAGATCAACGCATATCATTTATAACAAGTTCGGATTTCATCTGTAACTGTCCGAGGTCTAATTTACGGCATGTAATTTGCGTATCCGACCGAAAGTAATTAAGTGCTAAGTTAAATAGCCCGCAGTTTCTGTAGCCTTTGTAACGTATTAGTTACGCACACTTGACTTTTAAACCTCAGTTTGTTTACTTTCTTGGGATATAATTTGATTATTAATAAAAGAAATAATATAAAAATCTTAACAAAGGAGTTTTATTTATGAACTAACTAACCCGCGCAGCTTATCCCGCGCGTGCAGGACCACATGAGGTCCCGGGTTCGATTCCCGGGTCGAGCACATAAAAAAAAGTGTTTTTTCAGTTTTATGAGAAACACAAAGTTGCCCGGGATTGGAAAGTGCCCGGTTGGCGATAGGCTTGCCACCTATCACATTTGTGGGACCAAGTATCTTCGGCTAATCGTGGGTGCACTTGTTGTACCTCTGCCTACCCCTTCGGGGATATGGGCGTGAAGATACTTTTAGGTATAATGACGCTGTCATACGATGATACGGAAAACATTTTTAGGTTTCCATACTCAAAGGGTAAATCTATTACTAAGACTCAACTGTTCGTCTGTCTGTCTATCCGTCTGTCGCCAGGCTGAAAAAAAATTTCAACTACCTTACTACCACGGTTCATGTGTCTCATGAACCGTGGTAGTTAGGTAGTTGAAATTTTCACAGATGATATATTTCTGTCCCTGATATAACGACAAATATTAAACGCAGAATAAAATGAAACTTTAAGAGGTGCTCTCATACAAAACCATGATTTTTTTAATGTTTTTCCTCGATCTTAATAACGACAACAAGTCGACGCTTGAAATCTTCGATAAAAATTTTGATTGAAGCTTGAAATATTCACAGAATATTTAGTTATATACATATTCATTTTAAAAATAAATAATTAAATGAAAATAAATCAATATTTAAGGAACCCCCTTAAATATTTATAATAACAAAGGTACTGGTAGTCATTCGCATAGCCAGTCATTCGCCTCTTATGAACTGCCTGACAGTCATAGAACAAATGTTGTTATTTATAATGTTAGGTAACTAGTCCTGCGAGGTTGCTGGTGTTTTAGAAATATATCTTGACCGCCCCGTTGGTCGAGTGGTTAGCGTCCCTTAATGAGCTGCCAAGCCAAGGGTCGTATATTAATATAGGGTTACTTTTAAAGGTCCGACCAAATTTTAAAATTAGGAACTAAATATTAAATTTAAAGTGCGATCTAATTATTATTATAAAATTATTAAAAGATAATATAAAATTATTCTTTTAAAAAATATCCCACTAAATTTATGAATGCACCGAGTCTTGTGAATGTACTTAGAAATGCTGGCAGTGTGTTATTTTACATTTACTTTTTTTTTAGAAGAGGGGGTAAATGAGCAAGAGGTGCACCTGATGGTAAGTGATCACCGCTGCCCATGGACATCTGCAATACCAGAGGTCTTGCAGTTGCGTTGCCGGCCTTTTAAGAATGAGTAAGCTCTTTTCTTGAAGGTTCCTAAGTCGTATCCGTTCGGAAACACCCCAGTCGTTAAATAATTCCACAACAGAGTAGTGTGAGGCAAAGTGTCGGGAAAATTGCACGGTTGTGGATTTCCAGACAACGAGATGGTGAGGTTGGAACTTTAAATTTTGACGCGATGTCCGATGATGGAATTCGGCGGCAGGAATTAATCCAAACAACTCGTCGGAACACTCCCCATGATAAATACGATAGAAGATGCAGAGCGAACCTACATCTCTGCGCAGTGCCAAAGAGTAAAGCTGTTTCGAAATAGCCTGGTCGTCAATGATTCGAACCGCTCTACGCTGAATGCGATCAAGAGGAAGAAGCTGGTATTGGGGAGCTCCGGTCCAGAGATGAGAACATATAATTACGATAGTAACTATTATGTAATCTGTCGCACTAAGTACGTTTTTCCCGATCACTTTTTATTTGGTTGAAGGCACTAAATTATTTTAGTTCGAATTTGGTGTAATTGAAATTATATCCATGCGTTTTATTTCTTGCGTCATTTAAAAATGAAATTTTTTAAATTATTTTTTTTTTTATTACATAAATCGAACATATTATAGACTAGCTGCAGCGTGCAGCCCGCTGCATTAAAAAAGTTTTTGGCGAATCCCGCGGGATTACTTAATTTATCCGGGATAAAAAGTAGCCTATGTGCTATTCCAGGTCATCATCTACCTGTGTACCAAATTTCATTCAAATCCGTTCATTAGTTTTTGCGTGATGGAGTAACAAACATCCATCCAAACATCCAAACTTTCGCATTTATAATGTTATTAATTAATTAATTAATATTAATTAATTAATTAATTAATAATTAATTTAATTAATTATTAATATAGATTCTGAACAGCCTCTGAAAATTTGACCGTATCTTCAAAAGTAATCTTGCATATAGAGGTAATATATTCATGAATAAATTACGCAAAAAGATTTAATCAACATCAAGCATATGCAAATATTTGCACTTTCTTCACCACAAATGGATAACTTGGAAGTTTAAATCACTGAGAATAACGACGTTCGATAAGTTGTTACAATTACAACCAGCAGAGACAAATAGCAGGAAGTCCCTTCCTTAGCTAATTCTGTTTATTGCAACCGTACAATCTGAGTTAAATCACTTCTAAGACGATGCAAAACAGATGTAGCTCAATGTGTGTGTTCTTTAATACTACATAATTTTAATACAGTAAAATGGCAGCAAACGTCTTCGAATCTATCTCTGGAACTCTGAATCATATCAAATCTTTCTTGTCCAAATATAAAAAAAGAATTTGCCAAAGGTACGTTCACGCCCATATCCCCCCATAACAGCTGGGCAAGAGGAACAACAAGTGCACCCACGATGTGGACATAACGTGAAAGGTGGGATACCCATTCGTCGGTTTAATTTTTCGTTCATAGATTCTATAGCATGTTGCATAATAAAAAAATTAAAAAGGTGAAGTTCATTAAATTTGAATTAAAGAAAAACGTCCGTTTAATAAATGGTTTAGACCTATAAAAAAAGACCCCAGCGGCACAATTATCCATCCACATTCACCACACTTGTACACCCACGTCCCACGCCGGCACCAAGCACAAAAACACAAGTTTTTTTGTCCGGATAATCAGTGAGTCTTATCCATTTATTAAAACGACGTCTTTTTTTTTTCAGTACCATTGCGAAAGATACATAAAACAGTTAGCGGATAATAGTAAATTTAATTTCACCTTTTTAATAATAGATTTCCGCTATGTCCCGGGCTCCTTTGAAGAATAGGCCGTTCTGCCAGACAGGTCGTAAAAGGCGACTGAGTGGCTATTTGCGTCACTACCATCGTGACTACTAGGTGGTAGAGTACTGCATCGGCTCGACCGGGTCTGGTACCACCATCTTACCTATTCCTGCCGCAATAGCGTCCGTGCTGGTCACTGTCGTGTTCCGGTTTGGAGGGTAAAGTAGCCGGCAAACTTATGCATGAGGCATTAAGACCCTGCCACAAGGATAACTACGCACCATTTACATCTTTGGCGTCTACAGGCGATGATTTTCCCTTTCCATCAGGAGAGCCGTCTGCTTGTGTGCTATTGTACGATATATAAAAAAGATTACTTTCTTCAAACAAAACATACTTTGCCTATAATTATAGCTAATGTACCTACTAATAATGTAAAGATGTAAATAGGATTTAAATACTTTACAAAGTTACATGTATCAATAACTTTGTAATAACTGGAGACTACCGGAAAGACCCTTCGATGGCTAATTCTGTTTATTGCTGTCGTATTTATATTAAAACCAGTCACTACTCACTTCTGACGCAATGCGCAACAGATGTAAGGATGTTCAATACATCACAATTAATTGTGATATATTTGTATTTGTTGCTTGTTTGCTATTTACCGAGGTTAGGTGAATTTAAAGAGCAAGGTTTAATTCTGACACTGTCAAGTATTTATTAGGTTATATATAAATAGAACTTGCTAACAAGGATTCAAATATCGGTATTTTGTGGTAACATAATTGCTCGCGGCATGACATAACGTTATTTTCAAGCATAGCGTTATCCAAATATGATACAGAATTTGTTACTGTTTATTAACGTTATTCATTGCGTTCTGTTATATACTACGAATTAATGTTATGTATATGCTTCTAGCGCTAGCTGACGAACCTATCACGAAAAAGCATGACACGGGGCGAACCAATCACGAAACAGTATGAAACGCACATATACATATCAATATTATAACGTTATTTAGCGTTAATAATTTCGTTGTGTTATTTGAGTAGCGATACATATAGTGTTTGAAAATAATTGCGTTACTGAGGTATCGCTACAGTAATAACGTCACAGAATACTAAATAGTTACTTAATAGCGTTAAGTATCGTAAAATAAGTTCAGTTACCTGATAACGTTTTAAATTCTTGCGTGCTAATACCCGTCCTCTTCATAGAGTCTAAATCCATACATACTAATATAATAATACCAGTATACTAAAAAATCATAAATGCTAAAGTCTGTCTGTCTGTTATGCTTTCATGGCTAAAGCGTTGAAGCGATTTCAATGAAATTTGGCAAGGAGATAGTTGAAGACTCAGGGTCATATATAGGCTAATTTAAAAAAAAAATAACCCCTAATGGCCTTAAATAGGTGAAAAAAAATATTTGAAATATTATTTTGTTGACATGCTACTCTACATTACAAATAAAAAAAGTTATATATCCTATCGTTTGTGCAATCACGTGTTCTCTCTTTACATTAATTTCTATTCAGATCAGTTAAGCCTTTCTTGAGGTGTAATGGGACGTACAGACAGTCAAAACTTTTCATAATAATAAAATCGTTGTCAACAAAAACAAATATAATGAAATTTGACAGAAAAATTAATGTACATACAGGCTTCGATATAAACGCACGATGTCCTGAGTTCAAAACCCGGGTCAAGCATTACGATCTAAAAAATGGTTTAGTTTTTCTGAAGAACATAATGTGTTTACGATTAGATATGTGCCCGATTAGTCAATAAATTGGGCACCTATCACGTCATTTAGGAGTGAGTTGTGTATATATTGGCGATGGTTTCTCTTTCGATCAGAAGAGCCATCTGCTTGTTTGCTATTTAATGATCTAATGATTGAAGTTAGTATTGTATTTTTAATACTATTTTTTTTTATTTTATTAATTTAATTTATTTTTGGATAACTAAAAAACACATACATCAAGGTATATTATAATATAATTTGAAATGTAAAAAATATGTTAAAGATATTATAAAATATGTGTAAAACATTCCTGATGATGCTTTAATAAGCGAAACCGGTTGGATGTGAATAGTAAAAAGTTAAAAATATACGTGAACTGGAAGTACAAGTGCGTTTATTTGTAATACAGTTAAAAACATGTACGTGTTGATCATTATTACAAATGTTAATTTCATGTGCAACAATGAACTCTTTAAATAATCCGTACGTATGTATATTTAGTGATCAGCACAATCGAAGGAATCGATCACAAAGCAAAGAAGAATTTCGCCGCTTTGAAATAGTCGACACTAGTTCAGTTGAGAGCGTCCCGGCTTGAGGGTAAGTCACAGTATCAAATCATGGCGTCTCTAAATTTTTCTTTGTTGTTTTAATTTTTTTCAAATATACAAACTTGTATGTCTAATGACATACAAATTTGTATAGTCTTATAGACTTTGGTCATAAACACTTAACGATATGTTGGCAAGTGGTTACGACTAAAGTCTAAAAGTCTATTGCGAAACTAAGAAGAGATTTTTATTATTTAGTCTAGGGTCGGATTCCGACCAGAGGGCGATTGCTAGAAGGTATTCTGTCTTTATTATTTGATATGTCTAATGTCGATCCGTGTAATTCCAAAGTTGAAATAATTTATTAACGTCTGGTAATGATGATATAATACAGCGATGATACCGTAATAAGTGAAACCGGATTCAGAATGGAGAATGAAATTATTTATGGGTATTACAGTTTTAATTAGGTAAGTTATACTCATATTCATTTAAGAATTACAAGTGCTCGAGATTTGAACCCAGAATGTAATGATTTTAGTCCAATAAGCTCGAACCGAGATGAATGAGCTAGTCTAACTATAATATTATTTTGTAACGACATAATGCACATCTTTGTGTTACCTAAAATATATATGCGTTTAATCGTCACTAAATAAAATTTTGCAATAAATTCTATGTTTAAGTTTAAAAGAAAGTATCTACAAGCCCGTATCATTGAAGAGGTAGGCAGAGGTGCAACAAGTGCACGATTAAACGAAGATACTTAGTCTTATAATGTGATAGGTGGCGAACCTGTCGCCAACCGGTCAATTATCTAACCCCGGGCAACGTTGTTTTTGTCAGAAAACTGAAAAACACTTTTGTTTTGGAATTGCTCGACCTGGAAATCGAAGCCAGAACCACATGTGTTTAAAACTGATACCGGACCACTAGACCACATAGACGATAAAAAAATAACAATTGTATATAGGATATTGAAAGTTCAAAACGTAAGACGGTGACACTTAGGTTTTGAATTTTCAAAAATTTTGCCGTCGGTAGATACTATGATGTATTATGATGATAATGATGATGATGATGTACTATAATATATAAAAATATATTATAACATACAACATAGCTGAGCAGCACTACTCTCACTAAGGTGTTGGTAACTAGCAATGAGGGGTTGGTACCACCTCCTCTCGATGTGGCACCTTACGCCACGGTCACAGCTAATACCACATGTGGAATGCTGGGTTCTGAAGAGTTCTGCAGAGACACGCCTTGAAAGTAAGTAAAAAAACTTCGAGCACTATAAAACATATTTCTTCACACTTAGAATATGCAACGTGACATAATTTCGTTGGCTTGTTTTATTGTCATTGATTATTTTTAGGTAAACTATTTATACATTACTAGCTGACCCGGCAAACGTTGTTCTGCCTTTTTAACTACTCTTATTTCTTTCTATATTTTCTCACCTTTTAAACCCTGGACTTCAACAATTAAATCAAAACCAAAATTAGCCAAATCGGTTCAGCTGTTCTCGAGTTTTAGCGAGACTAACGAACAGCAATTGATTTTTACACACATATATATATATATATATATATATATATATATATATATATATATATATATATATATATATATATATATATATATATATATATATATATGATGTATATAAGTATATTTAAACAAGACGAAAAATTAAAACAAAGTGTTTTTTCGACATAATTTTAAAATTTTTAAGCCAATTACTTTTTGATCTTCTACAATATTTTAGTACTCAAAAAACTACGTCAAATACAGTTTCAAAAACCAAAATCCAACCAAATTTTCAAAAGTTGCAGCTTTTCAAATATTAATATTTCGTTGTTTACAGCAAACTTACTTAATTATTTTTGAGTTATAGCACTCACCCCATGCTTGGGAAACTAGAACTGGAAAATTCCTTGCTGAGGGAGATGGTCGCAGGTTCAAATTCCGCGTGTCGATATTTTTCTTTGTTGTTTATAAAGTTTTTCCAACCTTACTTAATATTTTTAATTGATTTATAAATATAACCAGTTTTTCTCTCTTAACTGCGTCAAATATAGATCAAATGCAATCGATTTATTTGGTATTTGTCTATACTTAACGAAAATTTTTGAAAAAATATTTTTTGACATTATTTTAACATTTTTCAGCCTATAGATGATGTGGCTGTGAAAATATGTTAGAACGCAAAAATTGCATTGGATGCCATTCGGAAAATCAATATCTGTCATTGTTTCCAAAATATACAGCTTTTCAAAAATCACATTTTTAACAAAATTTAGATTTTCAAACTATGAAAAAAATCTATGTTTAGGTATAGTTTTTGTTTTCTTACCTTAAAATATCCCAATATCGTGGGACGTTTCAGGGATGGCCTGCAGGGTCAACCTAGTAACAGATTTTTTATCTTACGATTTTTTTATCTTACTTATCTTACATTATAAAATAACTAGTAGATAGATGACTTTCTTGATGGAAAGAGACAACCACAGTCTATAGGCACTACAGATGTTAATAGTGTGGTGCTATCTGTGTGACGAGGTGATAATGCCGCGTATAATAAGTTCACCGGATACCTCACCCTTCAAAACCTCCAAATCGAAATACAACAGGCATTGACGTTATTTTGCCAGGAATAAGAAGGCGGTGGTTCCTTTCTGAGACGTTGCAGAACTCTACTAACTAGTTGTCTTGGTAGTGACTGGTGTATAGCCAATCGGACTTAGCAGTCTATTCGTCAAAGGGGATGTGGACCAACATCAACTCATTAGTTGAACTTTTACGATTTTTATTTCACTCCACGTACCTCACATGTAGTCAGAGGCGCTGATCATTTATTTTATTATTATCTCCCACAATCAATGTTAATATTATAAATGCGAAAGTTTGGTTGTTTGGATGGATGGATGGAAGTTTGTTACTCAATCACGAGTAAACTACTGAACGGGTTTGAATGAAATTTGGCACACAGGCAGATAATAAACTGGAATAGCACAATGGCTACTTTTTATCACCAAAAATTATAATGCATCGGGCTGCATGCTGCAACTAGTTATAAATAAAACAATTTCATGACAAGATCGCAGTTATCTTAATCGTCTAGCAATGCCAACTTCAGTATACTTGCATGAGGACTTGAGTTCAAACTTCGAGTTTGTTTTAAACATTTTGTTACCTTTCCTAGAAATATATAACACTAGCTGCACCGTGCAGCCCACTGCATTATAAAAGTTTTTGGTGAATCCCGCGGGTTCACATGATTTTTCCGGGATAAAAACTAGCCTATATGCTATTCCAGGTTATCAGCTACCTGCATGCCAAATTTCATTCGGATCCGTTTAGTAGTTTTTGTGTGATTGAGTAACAAACATCCATCCAAACATCCATCCAAAATCCATCCAAACATCCATCCAAACATCCATCCAAACATTCTGCATTGTCTCGCCCGGGTCTGATACCATCGCCTTACCTATTCCTGCCGCAATAGCGTCAGTGCTTGTCGCTGTCGTGTTCCAGTTTGGAGGGTAAGGTAACCAGTAAACTTATGCATGTGGCAATTAGACCTCGCCACAAGATAGCAACGCACCATTAACATCTTTGGTGTCTATAGGCAATGGTTGACTCTTTCCACCAGGAGACCCATCTGCCTGTTTGCTGTCTTATTATATAAAAAAAATTATAATATAATATGATATAATATAATAATAATAATTAATATAGATGACACTTACTCGATTTTTCACTAGATACCTATTTATTTATTTTTAAGTTATTTATTTATTTTTAAGAGTTTAAGTTTATGACATTTTTAGAGTCGATTATTAAATCGTGTTTGTTAGATATCAAATCGGGTTTGATAGTAATGACACTTTTTTAGGTGTTGGCGGTATTAAAGTTGGTGTTTGAACGAAGGTTAATTAAATTATTATAAGCTAAATACAATAGAGCACTGTTTCCCAAACATTGTTTTGAGATAGTCCGGTAGTTTTCACACTGCCCCTTCGTGACCCACTTAATACTTTTAAGCCCAAGTTGGTTCTATTAGGTGAAATCATGGGCGTACCCAGGTCCTGGTCCAGGGGGGGGGGGGGCAACCGTAACATTTTAAGATTATATTTTATGTTATTAAGTTTTTATCTACAACAGTAGATAGTTAGTAAAGAGTTAAAAATAATCCAGGGGGGGCAACTGCCCCTCCCTGCCCCCCCCCTCTCAGTACGCCCATGGGTGAAATAATACATATTTTAATTAATGCTACATACTTAGATGTCGCCTATTTTGTCATCACCTAACGCCTATGAATTTTCATCGCGTTGCGTCGATCAGTAGGTAATATTTTAAAAGCAAGGCGGGAATGTTGCGACCCGGTATTTTTTTATGGCCCGGTACCGGGTTGCGACCCGGTAAATGGGAAACGCTGCACTAGAGGATCGATGCACAGTTTATTGATAGATCAATGGGTAGAAATTGTTGAATGATTGCGGTGATAACGATTTCTAATACCAAAACACATGACTGTGATAAATCCGCTTTGACATAATCAATTTTCATCTGCAGATATCCAGTAATACTTAAGCAATTATCAAGTAGGTAAGCAAATAAATAAACATGCTTACGTATTTTATATTACGTAGTGTGACCATAGATTTTAGGAGAAAATCCATCTTTTTGTTTGTATCAAGTTTTAAATAGACTATTATTTTGTTAGCAATAGCTGAGATTGACAGCTTTGTGTACTTTCTGAGGATCGGAAGTATTTATTATTTACTAGCTGTGCCCGCGACTTCGTCCGCGTGTTCTTTTTTAATTAAACCCGCATAGACCTCGTTCCCGTGAGATTTCCGGGATAAAAACTATGCTATGACCTTTTCGGGTCTCAAACTACCTTTGTACCAAATTTCATCTTATGTAACTGCTTTAGTAGTTTAAGCGTAAGTGAAAGAGACAGACAGAGACAGATAGGCAGACAGACAGTATTACTTTTACATTTATAATATTAGTATGGATTTATTGTACAACGAAATAACATTGCACAAAAAGCGGACTTAACGTTAGATGCATTCTCTTAGTAAATTAATTTATGGAAGAACTTATAGACTCCAAAAACTACAGAGATTTAATTTTTTTAATTCTTACGGAAACCCTTAATAACACTTAGCCATTTCAGTGATCGAATATAATTGATTGAATGATCTGAGTCAAAAAGGCTAATCCATAGACAACTGGACAGTTGAAAATAAGACAACACAGGTAGTATTACAGAGTAATATTTAGATTTCGTTTATGTTTATTGAGCTGCTTAGACTGAAACAAAAAAAATCAACACTCTAGGGCTTCATAAGGGCCTCCATCAATCTAGGGTAAAAACCTTTTTATACGAAAAGAGTTATAAATGTTAGAGGAGCAAAACAAATCTGTCTTAAATGTGATGTAAGAATATAAATATATATATTTTTTACATTGGCTTGTTTGCTTGTTGTTAAAATTATTTCCGTTATAAAATATTTATACAATATAACAAAATGAACATATTTGAATGCAAACTTTATTTTCAGCTCCAAAAAAAATCTCATATATTAACTATACGTATGTTTAATCATCGGTGATATATACATACGGTGTGTAAAGAAATCCCTGTCAGATAATTAAAGTTGTTATTTGGTACCGTAATACGGTTACATATGTGTAACTATTTTATGGATATTAATTAATTAGTTTTCCCAATAAAAAAAGCAATCTTTAAAGGTATTTTTATACATTAAGTATGACAACACCTACAAATAAGTAAATAATATTATCAAAGAATGCCGCGCAAGTTGGATGCTACAGAATATAGCTATGCGCGTGTGCGGCACATTTAAAGCTCGTTTGTAAAAAGCCGAAACACGAACACCGCGCCTTTGCACGGTGTTTGTGCGAAAGCCGCCAAAGCGAAACAATGAAACACACAGCGACAAGGTGTTATTATTTTTAATAAAATATCTGCTTAACTCTAGGGAGAACGATATCGTTTTCATTAACCAACCTATATGCCTCTTTCAGATCGGACAGGGTTTTATTATATACACACATAACTTACTTTTATGCAATCTTAAGTCCAAAATGTTTTACAATGTTTTACAATATAACATAGAAAAGTGCGTCGATAGTAGTCGTTGCCGATTTTATAGTGATCCCCGGAAGTGAATCGTTACCTACAACAATGTGTAACATAATGTTACCCAGTGATGTAACTATGTTTTTTTAAAATTACAATTTTAGTTTACAATATAAATCATATTATCATTTATGTTGTATAGTTTACTTTTGGTCAATAAATTATTATTATTATTATTTGATTATGGGAATATTCCTTAAAATTTGTGAAATAATATGGACGCCCTGATCATGCTGCCAGATGGCCGCAGTGGTGCGTGAGATAGCGGCATCTCAATTTACATGCCGTGATAAATAATTGTTATGAAACTGTGTTGTCATTTAAGACTGTCACACACTCATTAATTAATAGCTGGTTTTTATGAATAAACAGCATTTATACCATTCAAGATACATCTCAATAAATATGGACAATATTTTTATTTATATTAAGATACGATAATGAGGTCCACTGTCACAGCTTCATTCAATTTTCAATTCATACCATATTCATACAATTATATCAATATTCTTTTGATTTGACGTCATTTCCTTTTTATTTTAGCACTAGCTGTTGCCCACGACTTCGTCCGCGCGGACTTCGTTTACTCCGCACAGCTCCTCGTAATATTCATGCAAAATTTAAAGTAAATCTATGCAGTATTTTTTTAAATTTACCCCGGACATACATACAGACTAACAGACAAACAGATAAAAATTCTAAAAACGATATTTTTGGCTTCGATATTGATTGTGATTGGATATCGATTTTAGATCACGCCCCAAGTATTTTTTTTAAAATATTCAATGTACAGTTTTGACTTTCCTATGATTTTATTATAAGTATAGGTAGGATAGCAATCAATCTCGTGGTCTTCCTGATGGAAAGAAAAAATCATCTATGATAGATATCGAAGAAGTTAACGGTGGGAACATTGATATAAAAAACCCAAGATGCACAATCAGTGTCTCATTTCAAATAGAATCGCGTCGGTCGCGACCATGAAGTATTAGGTATAGTATAGCTTCATGGTCGCGACTCGCGATACCGACAATTTTATTTCTTTTTGTACATAGACCGTGTTGGCTCCGGGCTATTTGAAGAATAGACCAACTGCCGTTCTGCCAGGCAGGTCATAAAAGGCGACCGATTGGCTAAGCGAGTCACTACCATTGTGGCTACTAGGTGGTAGAGTTCTAAATTGTCTCGCCCGGGTCTGGTACCACCGCCTTGCCTATTCCTGCCGCAATAGCGTCAGTGCTTGTCACTGTCGTGTTCCGGTTTGGAGGGTATGGTAGCCGGTAAACTTATGCATGTGGCATTAGACCTCGCCTTTTGTGTCTATAGGCAATGGGTCTCCTGATAGAAAGAGTCAATCTTTCTATCAGGAGACCCATCTGCTTGTTTGCTATCTTATGATATAAAAAAAACATAGCTTTGTACTAACAACTGTAAATCCCACATTTAAGGTTGGATATGCAAAGACTATGTTTTTCCATATCTATAACAGCTATTTAAATGAAATGACTGATACTTTTGAGTGTCAGTTTTGTTCGAGCCCGTACATCTTGGGTTTTTTATATCAGTAGGTGGGAATGTATTATTTGTTATAACCTGTTAACTTACCCTCTATGTAGGACAACAACTGTGACTAGACTATGATGATACGTGAAAAATCCACAGCTAATTAACGCGATAATTAAGGCGCGACGCGATAATTTCATTAAAAGTGTAGAAGGCGTTTAATATTTGACTATATTTTTATCGCTTTTAAACGCAGAGACAAACTAACAGCTTTGTTTGACACATCTATTAACAGTTATAGTACAGAAACTGTCCTCGAGGTTTCACCTGGAATTGCTTCGATCCCAAAAGAAGAAACAATTGTACAAACTGTCCTCGCGGTTTCGATACCAAAAGACCTATCATGGATGAATGTAGCCTGAAACCTAAAAAAAGTATGATCATTTTAGTTCCCTTAAAGTCACTTTCCATCTAGCAAAGTGACTCTAAATTTAATAGGTTTTACTTTAAACAAGTGTTTTCTATCGTGACTCCTAGGTGGTAGAGTTTCTTTGCTCGATTCGAAATAATAACCAAGAATTCTATGTTGGTTAATAATTGTTTTTTTAATAAGTACATTAATAAAGTTACACAACTTCACAGTGACCGCATGTAACACAGGAGAGTAGATAACCTCATATTTGTACATCGACAATAGTCCAGTGTTGACATATATTAGATAAAATATTTGTCTGTATTGTATAGGCACAGGTCACACCTATAGAGCCAAGTACAAATATAAAATTTAGTTTAATATTCTCGACGTCTCGCCCGTGTATTTGCTACCACCCCCCTACCTATTCCTGCCGCAATATTGTCAGGGTAATCGCAATAATGTCATGTTCCACAGCTGTATCACCTAACGTTTGCAATCGGCCGTTTGAAAAACTCTTTAAAAACGTCGCCAATTGCTTGCTGGTCACTGGATGCACCTTTTGCGATGTCACAGCACCAAAACTAATCAAGCGGCAACGACTGCTACTAAAATACAAGGCTGCTATGTGTCTTGCGATAACTAAGCAATTACGATAATTTTGCACTGCGAGTTACGTGATAACGCCGCCGGTTTGGAGGGTATGGTAGTGGTATTTCCATCCCACAATATGGGTAGCAACGCACCATTAACAACTTTGTTGTCTATAGGCGATGGTTTCTCTTTCCATCAGAAGAAACATCTGCTTGTTTGCTATCTAATGAAAAAAATGAAAAAAAGGTATAGAAAACAAATATGACTATTGCAATAATACTTGTGTCCGATGTTAGTGAATCTAGAGATTGAAATGGAAAATCCTAATTTTTAAAATAATAATACGTATCAGTCTGCCTTCACTAGGATCTATGTACTTATGCTTGCGAAAGACCGTCTTTTACGGTTAAACCACTGAATCGCTTTTGATAAAATTAGGTACTGAGACAGTTGAAAATTCGGGGTCAAACAAAGATTACTTTTTCAAAAAATTATCCTTAGGGGCAGAAATCAGAAATAATTTATTCAGTTAAACTTTTTACAAGTTATTTTGACGCGTCAACATTTTTTTAAACTACTACCGGATCTTAAACGCTGCCACACACTGAGAAGATCCGGCGGAAGAAACTCAGCGGATTTGTCTATTTTTAATATCATTTTTTAAATAAGATATTACATAAAGTTTAATTAGTAAAGTATCTAATTGTTAGTGTAATAATAAAGATTGCCGATATGAGGAGCAGTTAATCCCATGCTTTCCTGTCATCAAGGTATTCAGATATTTTATAGTAACCTTTTTTACACAGTTTTGTTTCAACACATTTTTTGAATTTGCTAACTGGTAAATGCCTAATGGCATCAGGCAGCTTATTGTAGAAGCGTATACTTTGTCCCATAAAAGAGTTGATTATTCTGTGGAGACGAGATACATGCACAGCAAGATTGTTTTTGTTCCTTGCATTTAGGGAGTGAATATCACTATTCTTTTTAAATAAGCAAATATTTTTACGTACGTACATCAAGGTTTCGAATATATACTGAGAAATTATAGTTAAAATATTGATTTCTTTGAATTTTTCTCCCAGGGAGGCCCTTGGGTCCTTGGAGATTGCAAGACATAGGGGATGAAAAATTATATCGACATGTGATCCTTCTAGTGGGCGAAGTTGCGCTTGTCCGCTAGTTTAGAATAAATATAAGTAATAATAAGAATAATTCATCTCAACATACAGGTAACATGAGAAAATAACATCTGCTTTTCTCACAGGCGCAAAGGGCAACTTTCCACCAAACCCTGACGTCACTGCCTTCTCGAGCATAGCTCTTCGCTCCCTACAAATTCTTTCTACGTGTCACTTAACTCACTTTCCTCTTTTTCTGACAACATTTTTTTATGGAATAGGGAGCAAACGGGCAAGAAGCTCACCTGATGGTAATTGATCACCGCCGCCTATGAAAAGCTGCAGCACTGGATATCCTGCAGGTGGTTTGCTGAACTTTAAGGAATGGTACGCTTTCTTCTTGAAGGCTCCTAAGTCGTTTCGGTTCGAAAACACATCCAACATAATAACAATTTCAAGTTGGTCACGAACACTACCCTACTCTCTACTTACTCACTCTCGCAAGAGGAGAGCAAAATTGGAAGATAAAGACGTTAGTGACATAAAAACCTGCTTCAATTCTTGTTCCATAACTATTCCAGTCGCCAAAACGACAATGTTTGTTACTGTCAGAGACAGTAACAAGCATTCGCGTTTTGGTGACAGTCTATTGCGTTCCAGTTTGTTCCCAACCGATTTTCAAAAAAGGGAGGAGGTTCACGATTAATTCAGCATTTTTATTTTATTTTAATTATCTCAGAACTTGGTCATTTATCAATAGATTTAAAAATCCTTATTTTGTTTCGGAGGATATTTATTTATACAAAAAGATCTACATCGCTTAACAACAAAATCTGTTTGTTTTTATATAATGTTAATCTTATAATAGTGATGATGAATCTTATAATCTTAACAACAAAGTGTAGCTTGGACTTACGGCGAGCAATAGATTAACGTTATATAAATACAAAGCATCAAACAACACAGTAAATATTGCTATATTTGAATGACATTTCGAAATAACAGCGTGTTAATAAATATAGATGTTTGCGCGTAATTTGTACAAAATAAGCTTTATTTTGTATTGTTGTCTATATATATGTTATTTCCAGCCAATCTCCAAAACAGTTAGACCAATTCTGACTTGCGCTGGCAAATTCATTTTATTTAGTTGATTTTATGGAGAATATTTTTGGCTGCTTTAATCTTTTTATTATTTTTTATCTAGCAAGTAACTAGAGTAGTGTAGTAGACAAATGGTACTCGGTTTTCTCTGCGTATACCGTAACAAATTTGGTGTGATCATATAAGTATATTTAACATTAACCTATATAATTTAAGGTGTTAACGAATGGGTTAACGTATACAGGAGATAAAAAGTGTCGTGTTGAAGTCTAATCACTACATAGTACAAAACAAAGTCGCTTTCTCTATCTGTCTCTATGTATGCTTAAATCTTTAAAACTATGCAACGGATTTTGATGCAGTTTTTTTAATAGATAGATTGATTCTTGAGGAAGGTTTTAGTATATAAAACTTTCCGATATTCCCATGGGAACAAAAGTGGGTGAAACCGCGGGCAGGTCGCTAGTCTAATAATATAATAAAGTATTTGCTTGATTTAAGGAGAAGTTGCTTATTTTTAGTACCTACTTAAATGATCCACTTTAAAAAACTACGATATTTTTTTTATTTTAATAAAAATATAATATAATAATAATATAATATAATATTCACGGGACAAATTTCACTTACTGATCTAACCCCAAAGTAAGCAAATGTAATAAATTGCTTGTGTAATGGGTGTTAGTCAACGATACTAATACATAGAAATACATATATAAATACTGGAATATATTTAATAAACACCCAAACCCGGAAATACAAACATTTATGCTCATCACGCAAATGCTTGTCCCCATCGGGGATCGAACCCGAGCCCCGTCGATTGCGTAGTCAGGGCCGCTAACATTCGACCAACGGGGCGGTCAAATATATATTTTTTGATAATGTCATTGACCTACCTTTCAGATAAATTAAATAGGCTAATTACGAAACTCAAAAGGCATCTCTTATAATCAGAATATCAGAACTAATTATATTTATTTCTTTAACAGGTCGGGCAGTATTAGACCGGCTGAGCAGCACGACTCTCACTAAGGTGGTGGTAACTAGCAATGAGGGGTTGGTACCACCTCCTCTCGATGTGGCACCTTACGCCACGGTCACAGCTAATGCCACATGTGGAATGCTGGGTTCGGAAGAGTACTGTAGAGACACGCCTGGAAAGTAAGTAAAAAAACTACGAGCACTATAAAACATATTTCTTCACGCTTAGAATATGCAACGTGACATAATTTCGTTAGCTTGTTTTATCGTCATTGATTATTTTTAGGTAAATTATTTATAGATTACAAGCTGACCCGGCCAACGTTGTTCTGCCTTTTTAACTACTCTTATTTTTTTTCTATATTTTCTCACCTTTTAAACTCTGGACTTCAACAATTAATTCTAAACCAAAATTATCCAAATAGGTTCAGCCGTTCTCGAGTTTTAGCGAGACTAACGAACAGCAATTGATTTTTACATATATATATATATATATATATATATATATATATATATATATATAAATTATACTTAACCAGCTCTTCTCCGCGGCTTCGCTCGCGTTTAAGATTTTTTAAATAAAAAATAGCCTAAGTTATTCTAATACCTCCAAGAATATGTATATAAAGTTTTATGATGATCGGTTAAGTAGTTTTCGCGTGAAAGCGTAACAAACAAACTTACTTTATTCGTAGGGTTGAGCCAAAAGTCAATAGAATAAGGGCCTTAACCTACCCGTATGCCATGGCGAGGCCGGCCACGGTATTCAAACAGACTATATTGAAATATTTGGCGGCTAACTCACTAACGGCCGGTTTTTTTATTTTATTTTATTTTTTTTTTACTATCGATAGGGAAGCGCTTGAACACGATCTCGTCTGATGGTAAGCTTAGCTTTCTGAAACGCAAATTAATTTTAACAAACAATTAATCTGTGTTTAACATAATTTTTACAAGCAAATGATCTGTTAAACACAGATTAATAGCTTGTTAAATTTAATTTAAGTTTTAGAAAGCGACCGATAGTGACGTAGCCAATTCGTAAGTTTCATTACAAATTGTTTAGATATGTGGCCGGTGACGTGAATGGCATTTCCATCACACCACACGGATAGCAACGCACCATTAACATCTTTGGTGTCCATAGGCGATGGTTTCCTTTCTATCAGGAGGGCCATCTGCTTGTTTGCTATCTTATTACATATATAAAAAAAAACTCTTCGCGATGACAAAGGATCAAGCCGATCAGAAAGAGCCCGGTCATCGACGATTCTTAGTCGCTCTGCACAGTATAGGGTCAAGAGGAAAGAGCCTTTATTGCAGAGACCCTGGTTTATAATTATTTTTTTATAGCATAGGGGGCAAACGAGCAGGAGGTGCACCTGATGGTAAGTGGTCACCGCCGCCCATAGACATCCGCAATACCAGAGGTCTTGCAGTTGCGTTGCCGGCCTTTTAAGATTAAGTAAGCTCTTTTCTTGAAGGTCCCTAAGTCGTATCCAACAACGGAAACACCTCTGCCGGTAATTGATTCCACAACAGAATAGTGCGAGGCAAAAAGTGTCGAGAGAAACGCACAGTTGTGGATTTCCAGACATCGAGATGGTGAGGATGGAACTTTAAATTCGGACGCGATGTCCGATGATTGAATTCGGCAGCAGGAATTAATCCAAACAACTCGTCAGAACACTCCCTCCATCTTACCTATTCTGCCGTCATATTGTAAGATACCACTGTTAGCTTCTAGCTAAGAGGTCAATGTAACTTATATTACTTACTTAAAAACTTACTCGGTGAGAGAGCGATGCAACACTAAAAATTTTAATTTTAATACGCGTTGATCGTTCTTAGCATCTGTAGAGCGGCCTGCTTATTTGATGCGTTATTAAAAAACAACGTGAAAATTTTAGTAGCTTAATTGGGATATTATTAAAGTTTTCAATCGCATTTGTCAGGCGAGGCGTAGTTTGCGATATCTGTGAAGGCGAAGAAGGCTCATCTTCGCGGCGTCACCCAGCGTCTCTAGCAGTCGACAACGACCCCTCCACGTGGTGGCAGAGTCCTGTGTTCAGTGCGGGTGAAGAGTTCCAGCATGTAGAACTTGTTGCCACCTTACCAGCAGTAAGTGTTTATAATTTTTATTGAGAATATGATCGCCTCTGTGGTTTGGTGGTCCAGCATTGGCGTTGACCACATGAGGTCCCGGGTTCGATTCCCGTGTGTGTGTGTTTTTTCAGTTTCAGTTTTCAGATAAACACAAAGTTGCCCGGGATTGGAAAGTGCCCGCTTGGCGATAGGCTTTCCACCTATCACATTTGTGGGACCAAGTATCTTCAGCTAATCGTGGGTGCACTTGTTGTAACTCTGCCTACCCCTTCAGGGATACGGACGTGAAGATACTTTTATTGAGAATATTATGAGACTCATACAACGGCAAAGAAGGAAAAGCAAGTATGGTAGACGCTTCTTTTATTTTATTTTCCAAGATATCAAACAAGCAGATGGTTCTCTTGATGGAATACAAAAACAATCGTCTTTCTGTCTGTTGTGTACAACAATTGACTGGTAAAGACGTAGAAACTGTTCATATCACAACAACACATCTCACGTTAGTTTCCTTACGGGGTAGGCAGAAAGTACCGAGTGCCATACATCTCAATCCTTGCAGGCTTGTCTCGCTTTCTCCATATTCATCACTCTCGTCATACACACAGGCCGTTTGCGAAGACTCTTAACACCACTCGTTTACTCATAATCAATCAATCTAGGCACCTAGAGGAAGGAAGATATTGCCAGCCAGATCAGAGTGCTAAGTGTGAGTTTTTCTTTTCGCATTCGATTGTGAGCGCGTTTCGAGTTTACTAGGAATTTGTATGTTATTTGTACAGCGCCACCTAGTGGTAAACTGGTTTCTCACGTTTACCACTAGGTGGCGCTGTACAAATCACATACAAATTCCTAGTAAACTCCAAACGCGCTCACGATCGAATGCGAAAAGAAAAACTCACACTTAGCACTCTGATGTATCTAACTCGGTCTTCCCCGAAACCTACATCCTTCCACATTCGCATTGTATATCTGTTTTGTTAACCTTTATCTGCCTCTCCTTCTATATGTCCGAACCAACGGAGCATGCCCTTTCTCATTTTTACACCTACACCTTCTTTCAGACCATATATATTGCAACGTCTCGAACGAGTTTTGGTACCACCGCCCGCGGTGGTTGTCGCTGTCTTGTTCCGGTTTGGAGGGTAAATTTATGCATCACGAATCCGACTTTGTGGCGAACTAAGATAGGAACGCACCATTATCAGAGGCAAAATGATTTGTTCCGGTCGTACTTCTACGTAATCTTCTTAATCTTGTGACGTCTCTAATCGAAAATCGATTAAAAACAATGTTAATCCTATTTTTTGTAAACTGTAATCAACTTGTAATCTTAACGACCAGAGGGAGAAAGCCTGAATTACGTTTATAACACCATTTAAACGTAACGATATGTTACGGCGGCCATTATACTCGCGATATAACTGTAGGATGTGCTCATAAATCCGACCTCAAACACAAGCCGACAATGCCGTGTAAAGAGAACATGATACTTGAGTGGCGTGTTGTACAAACGCGGATGTAGTGCTTGTATTTTTAGAGGTTTTAACCCCCGATATATAATCGAGGGTTATTATAACTTCAACATGTTTATCACTGTATATAACATGTATATGTCTTTGTGTATTTATGTGTTTGTTTGTAGCATCATAGCTTCAAAACAAATGGTTCGAATTTCCCTCTAGTTAGTCCAGGCCCCCTTCGAAGAATAGATTTGTTGTTCTAACATCTTGACTAGTTGGTAGAATTCCGTAACGTTTTGCCCGGGTATACGAAACCACCGCCTTACTTATTCCTACGGCAATAGCGTCAATGCTTGTCATTGTCGTGTTCCAGTTTGAAAGTTATATGGAAACGTAAAAAATGCCAACCAGAAAAAGTTTCACGAAACTGCGTGAACGCTCAAACGGCCCGCATCGCTAATACCTAGGTCTTCAGACGAGCTTCCAAAGTGACTATAATAGGTTAATTTTATATCTACCGATATGCTTTGTTGGCACCCAGTTTCACTTAATAGCATGAAGTCCCGAGTTCAATTTCTGCGTTAGACAATCAATTTTTTTTGTGTTTTTCTAACAAGAATTTTACCAGATAGTAGAGTTCTGCATTATCTCGCCTGGGCCTGGTATCACCGCCTTACCTATTCCTGCCGCAATAGCGTAGTTTTTCGGTTTGGAGGGTAGGTAGCCGGTGAATTTATGCATGCGGCATTAGACCCCGCCACAAGATAGCAACGCATCATTAACACTTTTGGTGTCTATAGGCGATGGTTGACTCTTTCTGCCAGGAGACTATTATAGAGAGATAGTTTCGCATCTGAATTTCTTTTAGATACAATACATTTTCGAATGAAACTTTTTTAGAAACGTTGTTATTTGAAACTTGATGTAACGAAAATGCGTCTATCTTTTACATTTATATGTCTCTAGAAAGAGAGATATAAATGTATAAGATTAAGCAGGCGGGAAAATTAAATAGCTTTACACCACATCACTACACAGTATTGTATTGTTTATATCTATTTAAGCGTTCGAAAAGCAGTCAGGTTCAAAATAGACCGTGGTCCCGCGAACAAACTTTTTTTATTAATAACAAGCTAAAAGAAGGCTGGCCACAATTGACTTTGTCTTGTCTGAGGTCGTAATATCTTAAAAAATAGGTAATTTTTTTCAACATAAACTGGCCATAGAGAAATTCTCGAAAGATGTATAAAAAAAATTTAATACATTTTTTATAAGTCTCCATAGAAAGAAGTTTGGACGTACTTACAAAAAAGAAACAATTACTCCTTCTTGAATGTTCTTGTTTTAAACATGGAGTACAGAGGTAAGGACGACCTTTGGAGATATGTGTCTATCACAAAGTATCAAACAGTGGTCTCGCCATCGTTGTAGAATTATTGTTAGAAAGAAAATGGTAAAAGCATTTAGATATTGTTATTTAATTTTATTTATCATAATATAGTATATTTTAGCTCATTTGTCCATTAAGATAGAGAAAGTGCTGTGACAGAACAGTTTTCCCTACATCATTAATACTATAACACAAAATTATAATCTATTATACCCTTTTAACCATAGTGTATATACGCTCATGGAATATAACTGTGGAGAGAAATGATTTGATTTGTTTTATCATAAGTATGTTATTGATTTTGAACAGAATTTTATTATTTCAAACCTAAAATTCTGTCAAATCACTAATGTTTTTTGTTCAATGATTTTTACAGTGAAGTCAATAAATATTTATAATTCAGCCGCTTAAAATGTTGTGATATTATTGTGATAAAACTAAATACGTCAAAACTCTTATTGCAAAATGTCAGTAATTTATAAAAAGTCAAAATATTATACTTCTTTATAAATGAAACTTGTTTTTAAATAATAAAATAACTATTTTGACATAAATTTCGTTCTACACATGATATTCAATTTACGAACCCAAGCGATGCGTGAAGCGTGGCCAGTGTTCTTTGTGAACAGCTTCGTTTTGACGAGACAAACATCTTTTATATCTTTAAAAATTCTCAAATCGAATAACTAATAAAGATAGATAAAAAGAAAAGTTTAGAGAGTCGGACTCTGAAAAGTTTCCACTTTACGTGTAGGACAAAGTTACCCTTAAAAATTAACAAGCTTTTACCCCATCCCGACAAATCCCCATAACTTTATTAGTTACCCGATTTGAGATTTTTCGAAGATAGAAAACATGGCTGTCTCGTCAAAACGAAGCTGTTCACAAAAATTCAGCTGGTTATTAATCAAAAAAAGTTTGTATGTGGGACCACGGTCTATTACAACTAGATTTTATTGCCACTTTTTGCTTTAAAAAATTATCTCTCTCTCTTTTTCTTTTTGTCTATTCAAAACAAAAGTTTCACTTCAAATGCTTCTAGATTTTACACTTTCAATCGTCGGCACTTGGTGAAATTCCATTATTTTTAGTTGAAACTAGTTTATCACTCACTTGTACTTTTATTTCACTATTATTATACACTAAATTATTTAATTTTATCGACCGGTTTCGCTTTTTACAGCATCTTCAGGACGTAATATTACGTCCTGAAGATGCTTTAAAAAGCGAAACCGGTCGATAAAATATAGGACGTAATATTACGTCCTGAAGATGCTTTAAAAAGCGAAACCGGTCGATAAAATATAGGACGTAATATTACGTCCTGAAGATGCTTTAAAAAGCGAAACCGGTCGATAAAATTTAATAATTTAGTGTATAATAATAGTGAAATAAAAGTACAAGTGAGAGATAAACTAGTTTCAACTAAAACTAATGCTTCTACTGTATCATGTATGTTTTATTCTCACACTCGATTTTTGTTCTACGGGAACTGGGGGAAGGGGAGGTATAATGGATACATATTTAAGCATCAGTGCTGGGAAGCAATAAGTGGGGATTAAAAACTTACTAAATGCATTTTATTTAAAATATTTTTTTAGTAACCAAACTAGAAAACAATACGATCTTTTGAAGTTTATCGGACTGTTTTAACCACTTGTTGATAAAAAATGTTTGAATAATCGAGCCACCCCGTGAAGTAATAAATTATACAATTTATCGCATCATGTTGACATCGGTATGCTATATTTACTGTGGATATCCTAGAATGGATAAAGTTTTGCTTTAAGTGTTCTAATAAAGATTATCACATTGAAACTTATTGGAACAATCTTTGGAACACTCACTTTTTGATTAACAGAAGGTAATGTTTGTTGTTACTAATACCTGCAAAACGACTAGATTTAATTACGAGTAGTTTAATTTTCTATAAGGCGTAAGCTAAACTGCTCCTATAAACGTCAAATTAACAAATTGTACAACTGTGTTATTGTTAAAGTAATCAAAAAATAGTAGAATTCGCGACTAAGAATTCGCAAGAAATAGAGGTAGGTAAGTTCCGGATGCAAATGCTTTATTTCTTATTTTTTTACTACGAGAGTCTTTTTGTGACTTTGACATTTACAAGAACCATCAGGGAGAAATATTTATTTGCTTCCACTAAATCTTATATCTGGTAATTCATAATTAAGAATTAGTCAAACCTGTGCACAAATAAGCTTAAAATATTGACCAAGAAGTTAAAGGTGGAGAATATTTTATAACAAATAAAAAAACTGTTATTTCCGTTTTTTTTTTCACTTTCTCAGAAAATATGCATCTAATTGACATAAAGTATGGTAAAAGAATTTATTTCTTTTAAAATTTTACGTAAAAATAAGCTATTTTCGAAAATTCTCAATTTTATTTTAATATTTTAAAAAAGCCTTGAATGGAAAAGAAAATTAAATTTTCAAAATTATATAAATTAACCAATTTTAACTGAAAATAAATGAAATTTCAGAAAAATAATAATGTTGGGGTGATACACCTCAAGCCGTACTCCAGAAAACAATATAGCGACATATTACAAAAGAACACGGGCCGTTTTAGTTTTGAACATCCCTTGTGTGTCTTTGGGAGTGACAAATATTAAATTAAGTGGAATAATTTCATACGTTTTTTAAATCAATAAAACAAAATATATGTCTAGGAATAATTATATAAAAAAATATAAAGACTTTGATTGACTTCTGCTATCTTAAATGTTACCATTGTACAAATACAAAACATTTTATTTCATGTACTTTAAATATAAATAAGTTAATATACAATCATATTTATTACATATAATTACCAAATTAAAATGCTCACTGTTTTATACAAAGGAATAGTTTAAAGGATTTTAAGTAGTTTTAATTATTAATTATATAATTATAATTTTAATCATTAACTACATTTAAAGCTTTCTTTATTATTTTACAGCAATTACTATCGACATTCGTGTCTGAGAGTTCCTCTGACAATAGTATGTGTAATCTATGGTAAATGGTTATTGGGTATGTCAAGTGTCATCACGTCATTATTTTGCATCTGACAAGTGACAATTTATCATTTGTCAATAAGAATCGCAACCACAGAGTATAAGGAGAGAACTAAATGTTTACGTTAATCTAACCTAAATTCCAACTTTATCTTTGTGTAACTTTTATTCCCCAAGCTTAAAAAATATATAATAAATGTGGCTAAGTTGAAGAGTTAATATCGAATCTTACGGAATATATGAAACTTTAAGGTGATTCGTAAAATAAATTATGTATGGATTCTTGCTCGTGTTCTTTTTAGATTGAAAATATGAACTCGAATTACTTTAGTGCAGGTTAAGGTGGGAGTGATGGGGTGAGAAATAATCAAAAGATAAAATTATAACATATTTTGAGAAAATCACAAATTTTTAAATTAAGAAATAGCTTTGTTATTTACAAAATCAATATCATCCGAGCAGAAAAGAATCCGAGCCCTTATGATCGCTAAACAGACTAACCATTCGGTCAAATTGTTAGATTAAATAGCTTTTTTCCCAACTAACATTACCGTAACTAGATTAGCCACGTATCTACAATCTAGTGGTCAGTAATAAATAGCCATGTTTTAAAACAGGTATTTTTGTAAAGATAAGTGAATCGGCCGTTTATCGTGAACAATAGATGGGTTGCTGGTTTAACAATAGCAAATGGGAGCATATCTGGATAATAGGATGATAGGGATCGCCATTACGTGGACAGGGTAATGGAGCTACGGGGCGCCGAGTAAATCACTAGACGAGGCTTTTGAGCTGCGGTTAGGGCGCCCGCTTACTACAACATTATTATGTTTTATTCTAGTACAAGACTAGCGAATTCTCCTGATTGTCGATGTGACTTTGAGATTACTGGTTTTTAGCTTCTCGCACGTATTAAGAAAGTTATTGTTCTTTTTTAAATAAACATTTTTTGAAAATTAAAATACTGTCTTTTTCACAAACTTTATGTTTTGGAACTCTTGGAACTATGCTTAGGTACAGTTTTTGCTCTTTTGAATTAAGATAACCAAAATTTAGCGGGGTCTTCACGCTAAATTACTTAATAGTCTATTCAAACAAAATGGAGCGCACAATGCAGGTGGAATTTACTTGCCTCACATGCGACATTTTCGCAAGCAGGCTGCTTGCGAAAATGACGCATGTGAGGCACTACTTAGAGATTTAAGACACTATCTTCGGACAATACTCGATTTTATTTGTTTCTTTTTATTGTCATTAGCTAATCAAAGCAAAAATCAATGAATTAAACATAAAAATTCGACTGTGCAAACGACTAGTGCTAAGACAGCCTTAACGTGGCAATAAATTACGATTTTTAGAAAAGATCTCCACCGCGGCCCGTCGTATAATAATGTGGAATGTGTTGAAGGTTGTTGTACTAACAATATCCTTTGTATTCATGTAACTTCAATAGAAGAAGGGTTTTCTCTTAAAATATGGAACTTTTCTAGGTTAACGATTTAAGAAAACTCTCTCTTTTAATATTTTATTATTGCAATAAATGTATTAGGGATCGTTCTCAGTTTTAGTGTTTTGGCGTGGACTTACGGGTTACAGCAACAAATGCTGTAAATTATATGTTCGTTCTAACAACATTTTTGTATCATGACTAATAAAACTACCTTTTTCGATAATTTAACACATTATAGATATAACATCATCGTAATCAAGTGATAAAATTTAATGTTCATCACAGATTAATTTAGATATTATGTTTGTCGTATTTATTGGTTTCCATAAGTCTAGTGTTATCTGTACTTTAAATGAAATTAATTTGGATAAAATATTATCAATAAATATTAACAGAACTAAGAATAAACTATTGACATTATTTTAATAGATATCGTGTATTCAAATAATGTCTATAGTTTGTACCTACTCATTGGTTTCCATAAGTAGAACTAAGAATAAACTATTGACATTATTTTAATAGATATCGTCTATTAAAATAATGTCTATAGTTTGTACCTATTCATTGGTTTCCATAAGGAGAACTAAGAATAAACTATTGATATTATTTTAATAGATAACGTCTATTAAAATAATGTCTATAGTTTGTACCTATTCATTGGTTTCCATAAGAAGAACTAAGAATAAACTATTGACATTATTTTAATAGATATCGTCTATTAAAATAATGTCTATAGTTTGTACCTATTCATTGGTTTCCATAAGTAGAACTAAGAATAAACTATTGATATTATTTTAATAGATAACGTCTATTAAAATAATGTCTATAGTTTGTACCTATTCATTGGTTTCCATAAGTAGAACTAAGAATAAACTATTGACATTATTTTAATAGATATCGTCTATTAAAATAATGTCTATAGTTTGTACCTATTCATTGGTTTCCATAAGCAGAACTAAGAATAAACTATTGAGATTATTTTAATAGATATCGTCTATTAAAATAATGTCTATAGTTTGTACCTATTCATTGGTTTCCATAAGTAGAATTAAGAATAAACTATTGATATTATTTTAATAGATATCGTCTATTAAAATAATGTCTATAGTTTGAACCTATTCATTGGTTTCCATAAGTAGAACTAAGAATAAACTATTGACATTATTTTAATAGATATCGTCTATTCAAATAATGTCTATAGTTTGTACCTATTCATTGGTTTCCATAAGTAGAACTAAGAATAAACTATTGATATTATTTTAATAGATAACGTCTATTAAAATAATGTCTATAGTTTGTACCTATTCATTGGTTTCCATAAGTAGAACTAAGAATAAACTATTGACATTATTTTAATAGATATCGTCTATTAAAATAATGTCTATAGTTTGTACCTATTCATTGGTTTCCATAAGCAGAACTAAGAATAAACTATTGAGATTATTTTAATAGATATCGTCTATTAAAATAATGTCTATAGTTTGTACCTATTCATTGGTTTCCATAAGTAGAATTAAGAATAAACTATTGATATTATTTTAATAGATATCATCTATTAAAATAATGTCTATAGTTTGAACCTATTCATTGGTTTCCATAAGTAGAACTAAGAATAAACTATTGACATTATTTTAATAGATATCGTCTATTAAAATAATGTCTATAGTTTGTACCTATTCATTGGTTTCCATAAGCAGAACTAAGAATAAACTATTGAGATTATTTTAATAGATATCGTCTATTAAAATAATGTCTATAATTTGTACCTATTCATTGGTTTCCATAAGTAGAATTAAGACTAAACTATTGATATTATTTTAATAGATATCGTCTATTAAAATAATGTCTATAGTTTGAACCTATTCATTGGTTTCCATAAGTAGAACTAAGAATAAACTATTGACATTATTTTAATAGATATCGTCTATTCAAATAATGTCTATAGTTTGTACCTATTCATTGGTTTCCATAAGTAGAACTAAGAATAAGCTATTGATATTATTTTAATAGATAACGTCTATTAAAATAATGTCTATAGTTTGTACCTATTCATTGGTTTCCATAAGCAGAACTAAGAATAAACTATTAACATTATTTTAATAGATATCGTCTATTAAAATAATGTCTATAGTTTGAACCTATTCATTGGTTTCCATAAGTAGAATTAAGCCCGCTGAGTTTCTTCCGCCGGATCTTCTCAGTGTGTGGCCGCGTTTCCGATCCGGTAGTAACTCAAAAAATGTTGACTCGTCAAAAGTGCCTGTAAAGGATAATTTGAATAAAAATGTTTTGACTTTGATTTTGACTAAGAATAAACTATTGATATTATTTTAATAGATATCGTCTATTAAAATAATGTCTATAGTTTGAACCTATTCATTGGTTTCCATAAGTAGAACTAAGAATAAACTATTGACATTATTTTAATAGACGATAGAGCAAAAGGATAGAGGAACTAATTTGATGATTATGAGATGGAAAATAGTCACTACTGCCAATGGATCTCTGCAACTATGTACTTGATACGAAGAAAACTAGTTATTTTGCAAATTTCCGCGAATTTTTAACTGTACCTTTGTGATGTTACTTAAAGGGAAAACATACAAAAGCGGTGTAAGAAATGGAACAAACTCATCGTAGGTTTAGTCAATAATAGTCTAAAATTTTGTACCCAATCGGTAAATTAATCTGCATTTTATTAAAATATATATAAAAAATTGAGGTGTTTTCGAAATTTTATCAAAATCTCCTTAACCGAATCGGTTCAAATTTTCAGGAAGTCTAAGTTGAGTAGAATGCTATCCGTCAAGCGGTTCAAAAGTTATGAGATGTTTACCACACACACAATTACAGACATATTCACGTCATCGTGAAAATAGTCGAATATGATTCCTAGGACCTCCAAAACGTGGTGATCTGGTGAAAACTCGATTTTCGAAAATCGAGGTAAAATCAAGTTAGGTACAACATACGTAGCGGGAAGATAAAAAGCTAAATATTGAGTCTGTCTTTACTTTAAAATCAATATTTTTAAATAATCGATATTCCAATATTTACAGGATTATCGAATTTATCAACATTTCACCAACATCAATAAATATAGCTCATCCCTAGACTTTATTGCAACTGATTCTCATATGGATTGCGATAACAGAGATCAATAACTCTTAGAAATGACTCAAACAAAGGCGATCTACACATCACAGCCTTTTTATCTCGTAGCGGGGATTTTTGTTGTTTTGTTACTAAAACTCTACAATTACGAATTAAAGTAGCTAGCCTACGCAGCTTCGAACAGTCTTCTATTATTCCCTTAGAAGTTGATTTTTGAACAAAGTAGTCTAAGTTTGTCCCGGTACTTAAAATATCTCTTAGCTATATTTCATCAAAATTGGGTTATCGGTTAAGCCGCGACAGCGTTACAATAAGACAGACAGATATCTGTTCGCGTTTATTATTAGTAAGTATGGATATGGATATCTAGTCCTAAATAAAATACCACTATTAAATAATTACCAGTTTGGCAGCCTGCGTGATAACAAAATAATTTTTAACCGTGATAAAATTAAACCTTAATTGGGAGAAATAATAATAAAATATGGAAGAACCGTCCAAGTGCGAGTCTGACTCGCGCACGAAGGGTTCCGTACAATCTTTAAAAAATACGAAAAAAGACGTTTATTGTATGGGGATATATAATAAACTTTAAGTATTAATATTTTTTTTAATTTTTAGTATTTGTTGTTATAGCGGCAACGGAAATACATAGTTTGTGAAAATTTCAGCTTTCTAGCGTTCATGGTTTATGAGATACAGCCTGGCGACAGACAAACAGATGGACGGACTGACAGTGGAGGCTTAGTATTAGGGTCCCGTTTTACCTTTTAGGTAGAGAACCCTAAAACTGCATATGCGCATTAGGTAGAACAATCTCTATATTATCAATTATTGATGTAAAAACTGTAACTCAGGAAAACGAACTGACTACCTATTGATAGATGAATTATAATTCAACGATACAGAGGTAGATAATCATTTGAAATAGGAAATCAATCTAGAGTCTATTGAAAATGGATTAGATTATAGTTTTTTCTTTACATATTATTTTTACTGCCATACAGGATAACTTTTGAGCGCCTTTGTCACATTTCTATTATACTAAATTAATATTTTAAATAGAAGTTCAACTTCACCACTTATTTGCCAGCATGTAAAATCAGTGGTAATCCAAATCGCATATCGCTTCTTACTTGCGACCAATTGCTTAACTTTTCTTCTTTTTAGATTTACTGATACACGGTGTTCATTTAAAAAGTCATTGATTTAAGAACGTCAACATAATGACAATAATTGTAAAATGGATTATTATTACTGAATAATAATTAAAATTATCTCTTTGTATATCTCGTCTCTTTTACGGGATATCCACATTTTGAAACTGTAAAAGTTACGTTGAAGGCTCAAACCTAAATAAAACATTTTACTGTAATTAAAATTATTAAAATATAATCTTGCGTAGAACAACCATCGCTTTGTCCTGAGATACAATAACTATAATATCTGAATATTATAGTAACTTGGATTCTCATTGTAAAACAGCTCTACTGAAATAATATAGCCCTGAAAGTTTAAGTATTTTATTGTCAAATCACAAAGGATGAAATGAAATGAAATGGAAATAAAACGGAAATGAAACGGATAGAAAACGGAAACGAAACGGAAACAAAACGGCAACGAAACGGAAACGAATCGAAATCGAAACGGAAAAAACGAAACGGAAATGAAACGGAAACTAAACGGAAACGAAACGGAAAGGAAACGAAAAAGAAACGGAAACGAAACGAAAACGAAATAGAAACGAAATGAAACGAAACGGAATTGAAACGGAAACGAAGCGGAAACAAAACGGAAACGAAACGGAAAGGAAACAAAAAAGAAACGGAAACGAAACGAAAACGAAATTCAAACGAAAATGAACGAAACGGAAAGGAAACGAAAAAGAAACGGAAACGAAACGAAAACCAAATTCAAACGGAAAGGAACGAACCGGAATTGAAACGGAAATGAAACGGAAACGAAATGAAAACGAAACGGAAACGAAACGGAAATGAAACGGAAACTAAACGAAAACTAAACGGAAACGAAACGGAAAGGAAACAAAAAGGAAAAGGAAGCGAAATGAAAACAAAATGGAAATGAAATGAAACGAAATGGAATTGAAACGGAAACGAAACGGAAACGAAACGGAAAAGAAACGAAAAGGAAACGGAAACGAAACTTAAACGACGCGTAAATGAAATGTAAACGAAACGAAAACGAAACGGAAATGAAATTGAATGGAAACGAAAACTTAAAGGAAACGATACGGAAACGAAACGAAAATGAAATATGTCCGTCACTTATAACTTCTTTCTTAATAATGGCCTAACAACTGATTTTTTTAGAATTTCTGAAAATTTTCATTCCAAAAATTTTAAATTTATTAGATAACTAAGAGGTTTTGATATCACAGTAGCAAATTTTTTTAATAAAGCTGTACTTATGTTATCATAACCAGTTGCACTAGTATTTTTCAAGGAACGTAATCTTAATTACATTTATTGGTGTTATTTGGTAATATGGCAATGTAGTTTTTACTTAGTCATGTTAGATCATAAATTGATAGAATAAAGAATACAGGTGATTTTGTTTTGCACATTCCTTGCGTGTCTTTCAGAGTGAGGAATATTAGATAAACTAGAATAATTTTCTACAAATTTAAATCAGTTAAATAAAATATATCGCTAAGATCAATCATATAAAAAATATTGATACTTTGAATCCTACCATCATATTTAAGTATTATCAGTGTATATAATTTTAATTGCATTTTTATTATCATTAAAACAGCAATAAGTTTTTATATCGTAATTTTCATGTTTTTTTTATTAAAGATTAGTTTAATGCTAATTTATTTTTTGTTCTTTTAGGTACCTATAAAGTGTCTTCGCAAAATCTTAGCTCAGAGTTATGTCAATCTAACTTAGATTTCTGAGATTAGCAGCTGTTATACTGAAGACACCCTATGACAAGATATATACCTAACCACAGACTACTAAGGAGAGAACTGATTGTTTTCGTTAACCTTCCTAAATTCCAACTTTATTTAGCTACTATTCCCCTAGTTAAAAAAAAATTAAATACGGATAAGTAAGGAGTTGATATAGAATTATAAAAAAATATATTAAACTTTAAGGTAATAAATAACTAAAAAAACGATGTATGAAGTCTTGACCGTGTTCTTTACTTAAATCGTGATTTTTTTTTATTTTCATATAGATAAAAATAGTTGCTAGAGTTTTGATTTTTGTTTGACTAAACGTTGTATATTGTTTGTGTATGCATCCGTAAATGTTGGAATTATAAATCAATAAGATGAACGGTTAATAATTTCAATATTTTTTTTACTGAAATCAAGCGGATATAATTAATACATTCCTTAGGAATGAAACAATAACTTGATAACAAACAAATTATCGAAGATAAGACGCATGTACCAAATTACGATACGGAACGATTAAATAGTTAATATATTCGAGATCCATATCTTTTGTTTATGAGCTGTGCTCATTTTTATAAGGTTTTGGAGAACAAAAATCATATATATTTTATATGCAACTTCAAAATTATTGTCATTTTATATAATTTATTTTTATTAATAAATTTAAAAATAATGTTTTTTGTGTTAGTTGGATAGGAAAACTGGTAGTAAACCAGCTGATGGTAAGTGGTTGACGTCGTCAATGAACATAAACTAGTTTACCTGGAACTAGCTCAGGTAACTCATTTATGTGTTGCCTATCTTGAGACATAAGATGTTAAGTCTTGGTGCCAGTCATTGCCTGTCTTGCCCTTCTCTCTGAAACATAGCAAAGTTATTTCACGGGAGAAATAAGCAAGATGGTACCCATGCAGCCGGGAGCGCGGCACATCGCATCCCTCCCGCCGGTAAAAATTATCAATAAATAAGTATTCAATAATAATATAAACCCGTTTACAATAATTGCCATTATATTCCACACTTTGTTGCTATTTTGTAGGCAGTGACGTAAACCCGTTGCATTAGAAATGGTGAGACTTCTGACAAAAGAACTGCGAAAAGTAGTGTTAATAGTCTTACGAGTATCTTGATGTTAACCTAATACCTTGATAATTCTGAAGAGATGTCATTAGATGGCAAATAATTCTGCTAATAGAAAGAGAAAAATAATTCTGCTGATTTCTCTCGTGTTGGTCCGGGCACTTTTGGAGAATAGACAAACTGCCGTTCTGCCAGGCAGATCGTAAAATCCGATGATTGGCTTTTCATGGCACTACTATCGTGACTACTAGGTGGTAGAGTTTTGCTACGTCTCGCCCAGATATTTGGTAACACCGCTTTGCCTTTTCTTGTCGCAATAGCGTCAATGCTTGCCGTTGTCGTATTCCAGTTTGAAGGGTAAGGTAGCCGGTACATTTATGCATGTGGCTTTACCATGCTTTTTTTGTATCATAAAATATAAGGGATACTAACGTGAGGGATGGCAATGTCTACCAGCTACCTTATTCTCCAAACAGGACGCCATGAGAGTAACAAGCATTGACACTATTGCTATCTCCGTCCATATCGTCAATGCAACAATATAAATACTACATTCTATATATATCTAGCAAGGCAAGCTGTTATGTTTATTGATATTCAGTTCATTGCTAACGTCAGATCTGAACCAGCGGTAGGGTTACCTTACTTTGCAAACCGGAACACGACAATGATAGACAGTTAGTACCAATACGCGGGTACTATCTGACAGACAGGGCTATCAATAAAAAAATGCAACAAAATCGCATCTTCCACTTGGGAGTTACGATTCTCAGACAGACATACAGAAAGATATACAGATATTCAGCTACACACTTTAAACTTATAACCGTCATCATTTATCAAATATGCATAATTTGCAGAGCAAAATGTGAAAACAGCCGATGATCTTCGAATGTACTTGCAGCATCAGGTCAATGCTTTTTTCAATGTCAATGTCAATGCTCTTCGAGCTTATTTTAAAGTACCACCTTTGAAGAGTACATTTAAGAAAAATCTAAAGCTGCACATCCTAATATCACATGGCTAATGTTTTGAATGTCATACATTAAGTTGTTACAACATATACATACAAATTTGTTTTTTCATATTATTTATCGATATATATACATATATACGTATTTATTTGTTATAGACATTTATATATGTATTTTTATATGTATATATGTAAGAATGTATGTATATATTATATAATCTAGATAAATAAATATAAATAAATATCATTGGACAAATTACACTAATTTATCTGACCCCAAAGTAAGCAAATTATATGCTTGTAATATGGGTGCCAGTCAACGATACTAATACATAGAAATACTTATATAAATAATATATTGAATAAACACCCAAACCCAGAAATACAAACATCTGTGCTCATCACACAAATGCCTGTCCCTGCCGGGAATCGAACCCGGACCCCATTGACCGCATAGTCAGGGTCGCTAACCACTCGATCAACGAGACGGTTTAAGAATATTACGAAAATTTAACCACTCTGTGAGATTTTCTAGTTAGCCGTATGGTTAGCTGGTATATAATGCTTTATATAGCCATTTGTATGTATGCTTTATATAGCCTATACATTCTGTATGTGGTTCAATAAAGATAAATAAACAAATGTTACCATATCATTGCAATATCGTTAAAGTTACAGAATACCAATTTTTATATAGTTCTAGTACTGTATAAGTTGCTTGATTCTTTTCTCGATTGCGTTGTTTTATTGCAAAGCTACCATAGTTTCCTTTTATCTCTGACATTATACCATGAAAATTGTTCTGATTGAGTGTATTTTCAAAACATATCAAATAAGTCCAAACTTGATGGGTTTATTGTGTTTAATTTATGAGTTCCTATGACTATCTTCTAGTTCCATCATCCGAACCTGAGAATCTTTTATCAATAAAGGTCAACTAAACTAGTTCAAACTTTTATATGTTTATCTTATTTAATTTATGAATTCCCATGATCAACTTCCAGCAGCAGCAAAATCATTCAGAATCAGAATATTTGCCAAGGCAAACCGAATTAGTCTACACTCCATTGATTTATACTATTTAGCTTAAGAGATCTCATAGACTTCGTCCAGCTTTTTCATCAGGCCCCGGAAAAAAACAGCTCCAAAATCCGTGTAAGAACAAATCAAATGAGCCCAAAATCGGTGGTTTTGCTTCGTTTTATTTCAAAGTACCTAAGACCTTCATCTAGCTCCATCGTGAGACTGAAAATCATCTAGCACCAGAATAATTGTCACAACAAACCAAATGAGCTCAAACTCGATGGGTTTATCTTGTTTAGCTAAGGAGTTTCCATGGCCGCATTTATTTCTATGATTCATCCGATCCCTGAACTTTCTCTACAGCAAAGTGATTGTAAGACAGGCCAAATTAACGAAAACTCGATTATCTTACTTTGTTTAGTTTGAGTTCCCGTGACTACTTTTCAGCTCCATCAACATATCCTGGAAATCATCTAGCAGCAAAAGCAAGGTAATCCACTGAATCCAAACTCAGTGAATTTACCTTGTTAAGCTTAGGAGTTCACTGTAATAGCACTATGTATCTGGGAGTTCCAATGGCACTTTTTTTGCTTCATCTTCGGGCATTCATCATGAGTGTGCACTACAGCCGGGGGAGCCAGCGGACTGTATATCTGGTTCTTCTCTCTTCGATGCCCCACCAGCCGTAGTGCTTTGGTCGAGCCGAATCTGCCGGGGAAATAATTGAGACCACAACTTTTCGTTGCAAAGGTGCTTTATTGTAACGAAATAGCAATAAAGCTAGCACCGTTGCAAATATTTAACCTATTCTATGGGAGCCACTACTTGCCCTAACACTGCCCTACTCTAAAGCCGGTACCCTATAGATATATACTAAAGCCCAGGAACTTGTCTGGGAAACTTATTGAGTCGTAACGAAACTGTAACTTTACTGGAACGGAACTAAATGTATGGCCGCGCTCTCCGATATTTATAGAGCGCGGCCAGACGGTCGGCGGAAATCTACAAAGACAAACGGCGCCGGGTGTGGCGCCACAATGTCTGGGATTTGTTAAATCCCACTTTTCGCAATTTAATCTTAATAATTTTATCTTAGGTAGCTTCTCCTACCTTTAATTAACTAGTGTGGCCCTCTAGCGAGTGCAACGGTACTACCTTTTTACAAATATATGCAAAACAAAGTACGTAATGCCCTAAGACCTACCGAAAACTAATTACAATGTGTTATTTCTTATTTACATACAAGGATTTAACACAAATAAACTTATACAATAACAAACAAGAGTGTTATATACATTGTACGTTCTCACAGGACCTCGGAAACTCTTACAATTACAGAGTTGTACGCCTTTTCAGGTCGTACTATCCTGTTAACTATCTTTACAGTACCGAAAAGTGTCTATACATATGCCTAAGGCTTATACTTACATTATACATACTATTTACAATCATGAAACATTTGTTTACATAAAGAATTTTGCACTTTTCGGATTTTCGTAATTGCGAGTTCCCGCATATAAATACTATCTCGCAAGAGTTGACTCGTAATGTCGTCAACTGCGTGGAACTCGCTTTATTCGTAATATGCCTAATAGGCAAAGATCATAGCTACATAAAGCCTTATTATTTCTACACAACAAAGCTGTATGTAGGTCTTAGGGCGAATAAAAGGCGAAAATGAACATTATTTATTACAAAAAACTTACGAACTAAACGAAATATACATTCTATCCTGCCTTACTATCTATTTACATTAATATTTACAATAAAACTTGTCTGTGCTGCACATTCTCCCGCCTATAACACGCAGTGTTATACTAAATATGGTGCAGCCAGACTAACTTCTTAACCGGTCATCGCATGACTCCCGCAGCCGTACGTACGTCAGCCACTCGTACCACGCCGTCTGCTCCAGGGTGTACTGCCTCGATGATCCCCGTTGGCCACGTATTTCTTGGCAGCGCGCCGTCAGCGATGAGGACGATGTCGCCGACGCGCAGCTCTGCTCATCTTCCGTGAGGCTCCCGCCGCTTTTGGAGTAGCGGAAGAGCTTCTCGTACCCAGCGTGACCAGAAGTGGTTGGCCAGCTGTTGTGAGTGCCGCCAGTGACGGCGGCCGATGGTATCGCCTTCGGAGAACGCGCCCGGGACAGGCACGCGTGATGGTCCGCCCAGCAGGAAGTGATTGGGCGTCAGTGGTGCCGGGTCTTCTGGTGAAACCGACACGTGTGTGAGAGGTCGGCTGTTGAGCGTGTGCTCGACCTCTACCAGCAGTGTGTGCAGTACCTCTTCTGGTGGATGCCGCTGTTGCAGCACGGCGAACAATGCAGCCTTGACAGAGCGCACCATGCGCTCCCATGCGCCTCCCATGAAAGGCGCGCTCGGCGGGATGAATTTCCACTTGATTGAATAGTTGGCTGCTGCTTCTTTAGTGGCGTCTAGTGCGGCGCGCCTCAGTTCTGCATCAGCGCCGCGCAGGTTGGTGCCGTTGTCGCTCCAAACCTCGGTGGGGCACCCGCGGCGCGACATCATGCGCCGCAGTGCCATTACTGCGGAGTCCGTAGTCAGGTTGGCGGCTATCTCCAGATGAACCGCCCTTGACGTAAGGCAGGTGAAAAGCGCCACGTATCTCTTCTCGTGGCGCCGCCCGATGGTCACGCTGTATGGCCCAAGAAATTCCAGGCCCACGTAGGTGAAGGCTCGCTGATGGTGCGCGACCCGGGATTTCGGCAGGTCGCCTGTAGGCGGCTGTGGCGGGATAGCGCTTCTTCTTCTGCAAAGCGCGCAGCTCTTTACTATGCCGCGCACGGTGGGGCGAAGCCGTAAAACCCAAAATTTCTGTAATATTTCACTCGTAGTTGCTTCCACCCCGCTATGGTGAAGACGCCGGTGTTCATGTTCTATATAGAGGCGGGTGTATGGGTGACGGCCATCTAGCACGGCCGGTTCTCGAAAATCTTCACTAATATCTTCCGCCGCCGCTATTCGTGACTTTATTTTCAAAATGCCTTCTTCATCGATGAACAATGATAACTGTTTCAACCGGCTGTCTCTTGCTATCGCGCTCCCGCCCGTAATAGCTTCTATTTCGCTAGCAAAGCTTTCTTGTTGTGATGACTTTATAAACAATTTTTCGGCGTTAATGATTTCAGCGCCATCTAGCGGCAAGTAACGTCGTTTTTCTTCCAAACTTCGTGGCTTCTTAATTTTCTCTGTTTTCCTCGAGCTTTTCGTACACTTTTTTCCCCAATCTTCATCATTGGAGGCTTTCGGAGCTGTGCGCTTACGCACACCGGCGACACGATGCTTATTTGGTCTGCAGAGCTCGATGAACTGCAGCACGCGCGCTGTTGCACGCACCAGTCGAAGCCACGACGAAAATCTTGTCACATCCGGAAGTGCTTCTGCAATACACACAATTTTTCTAATGTTATTTACAATATTTACACTATTTACAGCTGCCGACGGTTTTTCTTCGCCTGTTAATTCGCTACTGGTAGCGACATCTTGCGGCCACTTGTCCTCTTCTAAGTATAGGAAGGCCGGACCAACGAACCATCTATGTCGGTCTCCAAATTCTTCCGGGATATGGCGAGTAGCATCATCAGCTACATTGTCGCGAGACGGCACCCATCGCCACTCTGCGACCTTCGTAATATCTTCAATCTCTGCTACTCGATGGGCAACAAATGGCTTGAATGCTCGTGAGCCTGTGCGTAGCCACGATAAAACTGTGCGGCTGTCTGTCCAGTACATCCTGCGGCTTGGCTGATACTCGTACTCCTCCATGACGTGCTGAGCTAGGCGGGCACCTAGTAAAGCTGCTTGAATTTCTAACCTTGGTATGGAGGTAAACTTGAGCGGGCTGACTCTTCCTTTGGCTGCTGCTAGGCTGACGCTGACTTCGCCGTCCTCGTTGACTATGCGCCAGTAGACCGCCGCTGCATAGGCAGACTCACTGGCATCCGTAAAGATGTGCAGCTGCCGATCTCGCGCTCGCGCCAGGTTAGAATGTGCGCGAGGTATTTCTAGATGTTCCATTCTTCTCACGTCTTGAAGCCAGCTTCTCCATGTCTTCTCTAAGTCCGCAGGTAAAGGCTCGTCCCATGGTAGTCCGATTCGCCACGTTTCTTGAAGTAGATGTTTCGCGTGAATAGTTACAGGTGTAATTAAACCTAAAGGATCGAAAATAGACATAGCTACCCGTAACGCGTGTCTCTTCGTAGGTGTTTTATCTTCATCGTACACCGCTTTAACATTAAAACCCAGCTTATCGTTGTGAGGTTTCCATTTTAATCCCAAAACCTTCTCGCTTTCTGTGCTTAGTTCCCAATCGCCGCCCAGAGATGGCGCTACTAGTAGCGTTTTAGCTACGGCCGAGTTGTTCGTTTTCCATCCGCGCAGCTGGAAATGCGCCTGTTGATGAATGAGGCTAACCTGCGAGGCTATTCTGATGGCATCTTCCTCACTATCGAAGCTCTGCAGGTAATCGTCCATGTAATGGTTTCTTACTACGGCTGTAGCGGCGTCGGGATAGAGGTGGGCGTACTCTTTTGCGTTCTTATTTTTTACGAAGATAGCGGTGCTTGGTGATGACGCAGATCCAAATACGACGCTGGTCATCCTATAGTCACGTGGCGAATCTTTTCTATCGCTTCCTCGCCATAGGAAACGTAATGCGTCCCGGTCTTGTTGTCGTACACGTATTTGCAGAAACATTTCTTTTATGTCTGCTGTCACGGCGATAGGCAGCTGTCGAAATCTCATTAGCACTCCGGGTAGGTTCTGTAGAAGGTCTGGACCAGCTAATAACATGTCGTTGAGACTTACTCCATTGACCCGCTCAGCTGCGTCGTACACTATTCGCGGCTTAGGTTTTGCAGGATTCACTACTGCAAAGTGAAGCAGGTACCAGCTGCTTTGGCTAGGTGACTCGTAGGCAGGTTCGGCGTAACCACTATCTAATAAATGTTGTACCTGTTTTTCATATGCCTCCTTTAGCGCGGGGTCCTTGTCCAGACGTCTCTCTGTATTATACAATCTTTTAATAGCCAGGCCGCGGCTATCAGGAAACTCGCGGCTATCTTCTTTCCATAATAGACCTGCCTCGTAGCGCCCGTCAGGTAAGCGCTTACACGTACTTTCTAAAATCTGCAGGGCTCGCTGCTCGTTCTGGTTGATGGGCTGGCGCGGAGTGATGCCGACACTGTCCAAATCGAAATAATTTCTTATTACCTTCTCTATATCTTCATCCTGTTCGGCATAGGCAGCTCTCTGCACTAGGTGGACTCGCTGCTTGTGGCGGTAGTCCACACCATGTAGCACCCAGCCAAGGTGCGCGAGCGATGCTACTGGTTGTCCACGTCTTCCGCTTTTCACAGCCCTCGTCACGATCAGGTGCCAGTTGTCCTGGCCGATGAGCACGGTTGGCACGGCGCGCTCCATGATGACATCTTCTTCTATATCTTCTAGATGTCTGCAGTTATTGACGATGGATCTACTAACAGACTGTGGCGATAGGTTAAGGTTACCTATAGTTCTTCCTATTATCCGATGTCGCTGAATGTGATGAAGGCCCTTGATGGTAACTGCGATGCGGCGCGACCTCTCTGCGTTGAGTCGCGTGCCGCCAACTGTTTCTATGCGGAACGGCTCTACCGGCCCGCGAGCTCCTATTCGTGCAGCCACCTTCTCTTCTACCAGCGTGACTGTGGACCCTTCATCTAATAGTGCGTATGTGTTCACGCTGCCCCTGGAACCTGTCAGGACAATCGGTACAACTTTAAGGTAGGCGCGTGGCGCGCTTGACTGCGTTGACGTCACCACGGCGTCGCTGTCTTCTGCTTGATCATCAGGTGTCCTCTTCGTATAATTGTTGCGGCTATTGTGTAGCCGCCGATGGTGCGAACTCTTACACCCGTCGATGCCGCACTGCCGAAACTTACACTCGTGTTTTGGCTTTCTTTTTTGCAGACACCTGAAACATAAATTATTACGTTTTGCCATAGCCCACCTATCGTCAACACTAGCTTTCGTAAACTGTTCACATATAGAGCTAGTATGTGCATCTTGACATATCGCACATTTGTCTCTCTTCATTTGCGGTTCATATTTCTGCGTGTGTGTTCGCTGTGTTTTCTTAAAAACTTGTTGATTTTCTTTCATAGGTTCATGTGGCACCAACGCAGCACACATCTCGGCTTCTTTCATTAAAAATTCACTAATCATTTGTAGATCGGGTTTTCTATCTTCCCGTCTTGCGTACTGGAACCAACTGTGCTGCAACGTATAATTAAACTTCGCTAATAAACTATTCACTGCCACCGTATCGTGTAGATAGCTCTCTCTGTTGAGAGCTCGAATCGTAGCGACGATATTGTTCACTTTACTGGCGAACACACACGTTTTCCGCGCACTTTCTTTCACTCGTGGCAATGACTTGATTTTTTCTAATTCGGCGTTTACTAGTGCGTCGGGCCGACCAAACTGTATTTCCAAATGGTCGACGATCTCACTTGGGTCGGTTTCCCCGTAAAACATGCAGGCGACGGCTTCTTTGGCGTTTCCACGTAAGCATCTTCGAATTCTTGCCCGATTTTCCGCCATGCTAAAATATTTCTCCGTATCTCGGTACGCCGCTTTAAACTGCAACCATTCTTCACCAGCGCCATCGAAACTTGGTAACTCCATACTATAGCGCGGCGCCCCTCGTGATGCTTCTGCCAGGGCGGACGCGAGCGCGGTGATATCTGCGGCCTTTAATACACCAGACTCTTGTTTTGGTGCCGTATTTTCAGTAGGCGTCGAAATCTTCGCCTTCTCTACGACGGACACATCATCTTCCGCCGGACGTACAGCGCGCGCTGAAATGCCCGCCGATTGCGCGGGTGACGTAGCTTGTGGCGCCTGGGCCACCTCTCGTGGTGCGGGCGACTCATGGCCCGCCGAATCTTCTTGGTGCGGCGCGTGCGCCGCCTCTTCGTATTGCGGCCTAGGTGCCGCCTCTCGTAGTGGGTGTGGCATAAGTGCCACCGAACTGGTGATTGCCAGTGGCTCTGGTGCCGGCTGGCGATCCGTATGGGTTGGCCGAGCGGAGTCCATCCAATCTTCGACCCTCGTAATGGCAGTTGCTTGCCCTTCTTCATAAACAGCGCGCGCGAGTTCCGTCCGTAAGCGCGCCTCTTCTGCTCGTAAGCGCGCTTCTTCTAATTTGGTGCGTAAATAAACGATACGCGGCGACTCGACTGCGGATGGTACCGGCTTGTCGTTGTTTGCAACGGTGCTCGTTGTGGTCTCGGTCGCCTCGGTGTTCTCTGTTGTAACGCTAGTCTCCGTAGCGGAGGTGGTGGTACCGCTCGTTTCCTCCTCGCGACTAGCGGCCTCTTCTTCTCGGCGACTCGACGTACTCCTCGTTTCGATCGGCATGGCTCAGTAATCCGGCTCGAATGCGACCAGAAAATGTGCACTACAGCCGGGGGAGCCAGCGGACTGTATATCTGGTTCTTCTCTCTTCGATGCCCCACCAGCCGTAGTGCTTTGGTCGAGCCGAATCTGCCGGGGAAATAATTGAGACCACAACTTTTCGTTGCAAAGGTGCTTTATTGTAACGAAATAGCAATAAAGCTAGCACCGTTGCAAATATTTAACCTATTCTATGGGAGCCACTACTTGCCCTAACACTGCCCTACTCTAAAGCCGGTACCCTATAGATATATACTAAAGCCCAGGAACTTGTCTGGGAAACTTATTGAGTCGTAACGAAACTGTAACTTTACTGGAACGGAACTAAATGTATGGCCGCGCTCTCCGATATTTATAGTGCGCGGCCAGACGGTCGGCGGAAATCTACAAAGACAAACGGCGCCGGGTGTGGCGCCACAATGTCTGGGATTTGTTAAATCCCACTTTTCGCAATTTAATCTTAATAATTTTATCTTAGGTAGCTTCTCCTACCTTTAATTAACTAGTGTGGCCCTCTAGCGAGTGCAACGGTACTACCTTTTTACAAATATATGCAAAACAAAGTACGTAATGCCCTAAGACCTACCGAAAACTAATTACAATGTGTTATTTCTTATTTACATACAAGGATCTAACTCAAATAAACTTATACAATAACAAACAAGAGTGTTATATACATTGTACGTTCTCACAGGACCTCGGAAACTCTTACAATTACAGAGTTGTACGCCTTTTCAGGTCGTACTATCCTGTTAACTATCTTTACAGTACCGAAAAGTGTCTATACATATGCCTAAGGCTTATACTTACATTATACATACTATTTACAATCATGAAACATTTGTTTACATAAAGAATTTTGCACTTTTCGGATTTTCGTAATTGCGAGTTCCCGCATATAAATACTATCTCGCAAGAGTTGACTCGTAATGTCGTCAACTGCGTGGAACTCGCTTTATTCGTAATATGCCTAATAGGCAAAGATCATAGCTACATAAAGCCTTATTATTTCTACACAACAAAGCTGTATGTAGGTCTTAGGGCGAATAAAAGGCGAAAATGAACATTATTTATTACAAAAAACTTACGAACTAAACGAAATATACATTCTATCCTGCCTTACTATCTATTTACATTAATATTTACAATAAAACTTGTCTGTGCTGCACAATGAGTAATATAATATTTCCGTATTTTAGCTCCAAATAACTAATAAACTAATCTAAGTATGTGTCTTTATATTCCAGCCAAAAGTACGTTTTACTAAAATCTAAACATATTTTACCAGGTAGTAGAGTTCTGCAACGTACCAACCGGGTTTAACTACCACCACAATTGCGTAGTTGCCAATCGCTATCGGTTTTCGGTTTGGAGGGTAAGCCGTAAGGTAGCCGGTGGACGTTTTATGCATGTGGCATTCTAATCTCCGCCTCACGGATAGCAACGTATTGTTAACTTCTCTGGTGTATATAAGCGATGGTTAACTGTATTTATCAGGAGAACCATCTGCTTGTTTGCTATCTTATGAATTTAAAATACATATATGGGGAAATAAAGAAACAACAATTAATGTCAATGCTGTAGCTAGTTTTTCAGGTAAACTGTATGTTTTTTAAAAATGTTTCTAATTAGATAAGCTAGTCTTACCCGGCTACGATTGCGGTTCTTATCTGTGACGTATTAATTACTTTCGTATCCAAGAGAGCGTGTAAAGTGATCGATATCTATTATGGTAACGTAATAGTCTTCTATCTCACTATCTGATAAATTGTGGTAAATTGGAACATCAGTTGGTGCATATTACCTACTGCTAAAGAGAGCAAGTATGATTTTTTTATTTATTTTAAAATTAATACTAGTTACAAAGAGTAGTCTTTGCGCTAGAAAAAATAAGATGAAGAAGAAGCAAATGACAGATGGCTCTTCTGATGGAAAGTCCATTCAGTCCATCGTCTATAGACACCAGAGATATTAATAATGCGTTTAAGGAGCCTTAATTCTTAATTCTTTTTGTTTGGAAGTATTTTCTTCAAACAAAAAGAATTTTCCGATTCGATCGATTAGGAAATAACCGAGTTCTGCCGTAACAAATATAAAATATTACAAGTGAATTTAACCTCCTGATATTATAAACCAGTGTTTCTTAACCTGTAGTCCGAGGACCTCTGGGGGCCCGCGACTATGTGTATAGGGGTCCGCCATCTTGTCCATGAACATTTGAATTACTAAATAAATGTCAATATTTTTTTATTAAGGGGGTCAATGAAATTGTGCTTTATTTTCTAGGCTTGAAATTGTGCTTTATTTTCCGCAGTCTGAAAAAGGTGAAGAAACGTTGATATAAATCATTCTGTTACATAATTAAATTTTTGAGAAGCGGTATATAAATTGGTTCAAAACCTTTGATAAGATTTTTTACCTTTTCAAAGGTTCCAGTGATGAATTGTTGATCGGTATGAAAAATAACGAAAACGCCTACTTACCGTACTAAATGTCTACTCATTTAGTACGGTAAGTAGGCGTTTTCGTTATTTTTCATTATCGATGCACATCGTTGTTTCGTTAACGTCACTTGTTGTCAACATCGTTATTTCCGACAACGGTGTTACACATCCAACTAATATACTGGCTGGGGAACATCAAACGTATTGATAGTTTGGCGTTTTCATAAACGTTGTGATACCATTGTACTTCAAGGTAAAAACATTTATGGGAAAAAATAATAGGTAATGTAAATAAATAGACAAAATATTAAAATATAAACCTTTATATTTAGTTAGCTAATAATTTGCATTCGAATTTAAAATGATGATTGTCTATTCAGGCACACAGTTTAGTTGGCACATGTAAGTGGCATCGTTGCGCGCATCCGTTGTTTATTCAGATTTGCATTCATTTGCTCATAGCAGCTATCGGGCAACGTCGTGTTATGATTGAACATCAGTCGTTGTTGATTACGGCCAGCATTATTCCATACCTGTCATCGTGTTGAATTTGAATGTTATTCCCATCCATGTTCAACATATTTTGGCATCGGATGCCACCACCATAGACTAACGTCGTTCTTGAGCAACGTTTTATTAAAAACGGCCGCCTCAATCGTAAAATATACCATAATCCACAAAACTATTGCGTCATCTATGCTTATTGTCTATCTATATGTATTAAATGCGAATGAAAATTTTTAGCTAACTAAAACTTTAAATTTTTCATATTTTGTCTATTTATTTACATTAACTCTTATTTATTTTCATAAATGTTTTTAACTTGAAGTACGATGGTATCACAATGTTTATGAAAACGCCAAACTATCAATATGTTTAAAGTTCCCCAGCCAGTACATTAGTTGGATGTCTAACACCGTTGTGAGAATCAACGATGTTGACAACAAGTGACGCTAACGAAACAACGATGTGCGTCGATGATGAAAAATAATAAAAACGCTCATTTCTAGCCAAAACTGTTTCTATGTCTTATTACCAAATGTCAACTTGTTGAAAGTCTCGTTATTGTTAAATTGGTTGCTAATAGTCATTGCTAATGACTGATCGTTGATTATATAGAAATTTGGCATAAATCTGAATACTATATAAAACTTGATGTAACATGTAGATTTTAAATATATTTTTTAATATTCGAAAATGAAGTCAGATTTTAGTCTAAAAGTTTTCCACTGTTGTTTCTACGCGTTCGAATATGTACACCTATCAGCTACGTAATGTTGAGGAATAACCTCGTGACAAAACATGAACATAAAGGCACGAGTTGCATAGTTCCGAGTGACAGAGCCATATCTACCCGTCACTGGTTATCATTTGTCCAGATATTATTACTTAGATGAACCTCGTTACTGTAGCTTTTGGAAAAGACAATATTATAAATTATTTACTTTCAATTTTTCTTTTCACTTATTATGAGGTACATACTCACAGATTATAAGATCATTGACATAATATTACTATGGACATCGGGTCTCATACTAAAAATGCGAAAAAAATGTCCCAGTTACATATCACAAGAATAAATATGTTAACAAGGTAATTTAAACACTAAATCATTATATCAAGGTTTAAATTGGACTAACGCGGAATTGTAGCTCTTTTTGCGTTTTGTAGCTCATTTGCCTCTGATATTTTTTAGCGCTAACCCAACGTCCTAACATGTCAATGCATAAGATAGAAAACAAGAGACTACCATAGCCCATACACACCAGAAACGTATAACTCTTAACATTCTATGTGATAAAAATAATAACCTTAGCTAATAACCCTTAGCATTCTATGTGACAAAAACGCGTTTCTTCTTACAACGTGGGGTTAAATTTGTATATTCTACACTTTTTATCGTCGGCACTTGGTGAAACTCCATTTTAACACAATATTTGCTAGCTGATAACACTTGTACTATTTCACAATAAGATAATTATATTTAATTTCCGACCGGTTTCGTTTACACAAGCATCTGAAACTATTGAACGACCAATTAGATATCAATATCTCTCCACTTAATATTTTTAATCATGGTTTATTTTAATTCTATTTTTTAATGTTCTTATTCATAGTAAATTATTATTATCATTATTTATATACCTGAAACTACTCAGTTTAGCTGAGGAACCATTTCCCAAATTATTTTCTAAATCAAGAAATTATTTTGACAGGAAGTTGAATTTTATTTCTAAATCATGTAATTATTTTGACAATAATTGTAATTTTATTGGTAATATTTGTATTTTTTAATTTGTATTATTATTTTTTATTTTGATTATGATTTAATTAGGTTGTTTTGTATATTGTATAATGAATTTAATTCTTGACTTTAGTATTTTTATAATAACTTTATTTTAATGAATTGAATAAAGATTTAAATTTGGACATTTAAGATAGATTTATTATGATTATTATAGATTTGTGTCTATATTTAACTACTAGGGGACAATTTAATTAATTTGTATTTAATTTTAATGACATTGGATAAGTTTATACGAACACATCTGATTTCTCCCTACTTGCGGGGAGGTACCCATAGTGCGGACAACCCTACATTGGTATTGCTATAATATTTATGGAGGGTAGGATGTACATTGGCCATCAAATCTGTTATTTGTGACATTTAGATTTCGTTTTTAGTTTATAATTATTGTAAATACCCTGAGGATGCTTGTGTAAGTGAAACAGGTCAGAAATTAAATACAATTATCTTGTTGTGAAACAGTACAAGTGTTATCAGCTAGCAAATATTGGGTTAAATTTGACCTGATATACAAAGATAATATTGTGTATGTTATTTAATATTCATGACATTCAGTACCGACACTTTCGACATATCTAGTGGATAACAGCTTCTCAATCTAATTATATCTTAATATAGATTTTTCGCAATAAGAAAATCCGGTCGCCAGCTAAATTTTGTCTTTCCGATATTGCAGAGTAGGAAGGAAAGCTTGGTCCGTACACTCTTCCAGACTTATAACCCCCTTGATCTCTGTGTATCTGTTTAGGCTTGAAATTTAGAATGTCTATGGTTGTAGAGTTCTATTACCAGAAGGATTTATGGTGTCACCTTTTTAATTTTGCTTCAGCAAAACGTCCATGCTTACCCAGTTTCAAAGTCAAAATAATGCAAAGTATCAATTTAATTTATTATGTCTATAGGTGATAGTTATGGTTCAGAAGTAAAGCCATCTGGTTTGAAAAAAAAAAAGGATTTCCAAAGCCATTCTTATATTTGTTAGACATGGTTTAAAAATATTGACAAAATGTTGAATGTTGAACAAAATTATGTGTATGAATGTTATAAACGTAAAAGTTTGTATGTTTAAATGATTGTTTTTCAATCACGCAAAAACTACCAAACCGATTTGCATGAAATTTGGCCGCAGATAGATGACTGGGAGTAGGACAAAGTATAATTTTTATCCCGGAAAAACATATCGTTTCTGTGGGATTAACCAAAAAAATTTATAACGCAGCAGGATGCAGGGTGCAGCTTGTAACAAAATAAATTAGTTTACGCCGTCCTTCTGTCTTTCCTTTATTTCTTTATACTGTGCTGTTAATAGTTACACATTTATTGAATATAATGACAATAATCACAACACTGTCTGGCAATGAACAATATTTTGGCGGGTTTGATATCAAATAAATTACTCATATTTAAATTACGATTACATTGTTTAACGTTATACTTTTCCATGGGCGTAACCAGGTTCTGGCCCAGAGGGGCAACCGTAACATTTTAACTCTAAGCATATTTTTATCTACAACAGTAGGTACGCTTACCTGCTTTTTATAATCTTTCTCCAACACCTGTCTTTGTACAGGTTTTGCTGGAAGAGATCTCTTAAAGAGATAAGCACACCTTTGTACATACTTTAATTTATATAATACTTGTGTATAGATATGTTTTTTGTACATGAAGAGTTAAATAAATAAAATAAATAAATAGTTAGCAGAGAGGTAAAAAAATCCCAGCTGCCTTTCCCTGGATCGGTACGCCCATGGTTATCACGATATTGTAAATAATTCATTTCGTAGCATTTTTATGCTTTTAATATTTTCCTGTCTCCTGCTTAAAAGGGAGGGAAACAGGATCTATTTTCCTACTCCTCCTATATACTTCTGATTAATTTCGTTGCGGGTCCCAAGACAGCTAAGCTTTTCCTCAGGACACCCTGAGCTCGCAACTCAGTAGTTATCAGCACGGTTGCCGCTGTTGATTCTGGTTTACAGAAGTAACATTGGTGGGAACGAGAGGTGGGCCAGTTGCCCTGCCCTCCCTCCCCCCTATCGGTACGCCCATGTACTTGTCTATCTTTTGGTTTTAACATTTTACGATAAAGCTGTATAAAATATTCGTGATAGCTCGATATCAGATTTATCGCATATGAATTTAGTAACATTTAATACTGGAGCTGCAATCGCGTCTGTCGTCCTGAAGGTATAATATACGCGCTAAGTCACACGCAGCCCGGAATGTATGCGAAAATAGCCGATAATAGCCGATCACATCTGCATTTATCGTGTCATTGCACGAAGCTTTGTGACATAAACGTAAGTGTGGCCCCAGCATCAAACTAATCGCAATAACATTTATGTAATATTGCCGGTCTAAAAGTGAGTTTTGCAATAAAATTAACTTAAATACATAGTCATATAGTAATTAACTTATTGTAGTGTATTTATCATCGATACTTGACTCTTAAATTTTCTGTCTGTTTTATTAGTTTTAACTAAGCAGCAAAGGAAAGAATCCCATTAGCTTTTAATACGACAGCAAATCTTTTAAAAAAACAAATTGTAGATAAAATAAGTATATAAGTACATATTGCTGGACATATTACGCTAATTAAATGAAAATATCAAATACTAGCATTTCGTGACCTAACATCATTACTTCGCTTCATTGAGTTGAGTATAAAAGTAAATTATTTCACTCCTGGATAATGCAGCTTTTTAAAGGTGAAATAATTTATAAATCGGTTGAATCGTTTTTGAGTTAAATCGTAACAAATAAACAAAAAATCAAATCTTTCCTCTTTATAATATTAGTTTAGAAACACCCATACCCTGAAATACAAACATGTATGCCCATATCCCGACAGGGAATCCAATTCCGCAACTCGGCCAAATGCCAATTAACGTCTGGTTTCTATAGGCGATGGTCTTCTCTTTATTTGTTGGAGTTTTCTGTTCCACGGTAAAAATAAGTTAATTACTAATTTAATAAAATACATTTACAATATTTTTTTAAATACCTACCTTACTTGCCTAGACTTGGAAAATATTATATAGAATTTACAAATAAGTTCCAACAATAAGCGTATTATAAACCTACGAATTGATTTCAATGTTGACGGACTACACACACTTATTGTATGATCATTGGCAGTTTTATAATTTTAAATTTGAATATTTGTGTATTCAGAAGTTTAATATATCATTTTTTTATTATCACCAAATTCATAGGCTTTAGAACTAAGTATTGAACTTATTTATCAGTATTCAATTTAGGTAACGCATTTCTTTATATATTATGGTTTATTTTAGGTTGTTATTTACTTAAATCGCTACTTGTTATAATAACAAGAGACACGTGGCACTTGTCTTACTTGTTATAATAACAAGAGAAATGTGGCAGCAGCAACAGCGTTTAAACTAAATTTGAACATTTCCTATAAAATAAAGGCATTAATCACGTTTTTACGTCTAGACGTAAAGACTGAAACACTTTTAATTCATTTGATTATACAACGTAGGTAATATTTTACTCCTAGAGAGGCAATTTGTCGAATTTTCGCAAAAAATGCTTCTGCTAATTTTAGAATATATACGTCAATTATATCTACATTGACGTAGCTACTATCTATTCACTTAGAAAAATGTTCATTTACATAATATTATTATAAGTATTACAGAACTTAGTTATGACTAGAGATTGATAACTCAGAAAAGCTACTCTATAAGAAAATAGTTACCTAGAGTTGCTTTATATTTTATCTTTTATGTACATACTTAATAGATTTATACTAAACATATTACAGTTTACATATGAGCAACTTTAAAAAATACAGTCTTTAGCTTAAGGGTTCCGGAAAATTCCCGATATCGGTGGATCTTCCTGCTTAGTCAGAGCCAGCCAGACTGAGAGCCCTATCACTGCTCCCATTAATATTGCCACCGTAACTACTAGAATTCGTTGCATAAACGGCCATTTGGAGCAAGCCCAGTACTGTTCTTTGATCACTCTGAAATATAATAAAGTTTATTAAGACAAATTCAAAACTTAGTATCTTCAAGTACCTATTCAACATTTTGGTTTTTGCAGGCAACAGAAATAAATATTGCTGGAACGAATTAACCTTACTTTAACGAGACATGGGTGCTAATCAACGATAATCATACAATGAAATACATGATGTATAAATAGATTATGATATAAAGGGAATGTGTGCGATTCTTCTAAAAACGTGATTATTAATACATGATTATTTCTGCGAAATTTTGGCTCGCAATTGACCCTTGTCAGGGATTTTAATAATGTGTATTAATTACTATTAAATAACTATAATATAAATGTGTATAAATTAAGATATTGTAATTCACAGAATTGATTTAATATAACCATTAATTTTACATCAATTGTCACGATTGTAGTGACACTTTTGGTAAATCAGGTAGAAAGGCCTATCTGTTCTTCAATAGGGTCATAGACCACAAACGCGGAACATTTCTTTCAACTCCACGAAAAATATTGTAATATATATAATATAATTTGTAATCATAACATTTCTTTGAAGTCAGTTACTTAAAAGAAATATATTATAGTTATATGCTATGAATTAAAATATTATAAACAAATCGATAATAGGAGTTCACGTATGAAGAATTTTTAAAATTCAACCTTTAAATTCACCAAATATTATATAATGCAAACTAAGCAGCGAGCATCAGCTATAGAGACCGCCAAATTACGACTTAAATTTTTTAGGCCAAGTTATAACTTCGTGAAAACATTGATAAGAATGAGCATAAATTTTAAATGATATTTCAGGCTGTAGCGGTTCAAGCAATCTACAAACGCTACCAGAAAAAAAATAGAAAAAATGAAATTCAAAATAAAATCCTGAATCGCGATATCACAATTATTTATCTTGTACGCACTATATACAAGTTTCAACACTTCTCAAATGGACTTCGATCTCCAGGCAATATACCTTGCCTGGCTGGGAAGATCTTCCTTTTCCCCTTACTTGTCCATATGTGACGTCATCAACCTCCACTGTTGTGACGTCATTCTGACAAGAAGTAGGCCCGCTGGTTCCATCACTATTTTACCCTTCAGTGGTGCGGGCCAGCGGCGCCTCAATGCAAATCTCATTTAGCCTAATAAAAATTAAAACAAAGATTTGTTTGAGGAAATGACAACAGGTCCCAAAACATCAGCAGTTACAAAATATTTAATGGTAAAAAAATAAAATTACCAAATTACTTCGGGTGATTAAAAGTAGCCTAAATAAAATTGAACAAAAGATTTTTGGCAATCACAAAGACACACAACAGTTAATAAATGTTAAAAGGAAGAAAGTTTACAAACACAAACAGCTAAATACGTGATTGAAAAAAATTACATAAATGGATTAATCATTATCTGTAAATAAGATTATAATACGTACACGGCAGGCGGTTCGTTGTATCTCATGTTATTGATATTATTAGTACTGCCCTCAAACGCATGGTTCACGTACACAAAGTCACTTTTACTCCTATGTGCTCTGCGTTCGCGACGTTTTTCCGATTCATACGATATACGAGTTTGAGGTGTGCTGAATTTCTCTCGATTCCTCTTACTAATCGGAGGGGCTTGTTCCATTGTTTCACATATCTGTCCATGTATTAAGAGACTCAGGTGTCGACTGAGTAAACTTATCGTAGATAACCCTTATCACTGATAGCGAGTGATAATTTTAGGTAAGCAGTTGCAAAAACATAAATAATAAACCGACTATGTAAATGTTCTATAAAAATCAGATTAAATGTTTCAACTAAGCTGCCAAACTGACTCGTGTTGCAGCGATAATGCGTATTTGTTTTAAGTTTCAAGGATAGCAAACAAGCAAATAGTTCTCGTGGTAGAAAGAAGTAGGTAACTATCACTTGAGACACTGAAAATATTAGTAGTATTACTGTCAGTATAGCCCCGTTTTCACTTTGATTAGTGCGAGTGTGAGTGTTTAATGCAGGTGCTTAGTATTAAGCCAAAAATACGTGAAGATAGCCGTGGATCAGTGCGAGTGATTAGTATTCAGCGTAGTAAAAGTGAATAGATACTGATTACTTATCACTCGCACTGATCAACGGCTGTCTTCACTTGACGTTTTTCAATTCACTAGATTGAATATAACCACGATTTAAATACACCAATTAGGTGTATTTAAATCGAAACTACTAAGGAAATCTCAAGTAATGAATTGCAAAAGTATATTGCCCCTCGTCTCGGGCTCCTTTGAATAATAGGCCAACTGCTGTTTTGCCAGGCAGGTCGTAAAAGGCAACCAATTGGCTATGTGAGTCACTACCATCATGGCTACTAGATGGTAGAGTTCGGCATTGTCTCGCCCAGGTCTGGTACCACCACCTTACCTATTCCTGTCGCAATAGCATCATTGCTTGTCACTGTCGTGTTCCGGTTTGGAGGGTAAGGTAGCCGGTAAACTTATGCATGTGGCATTGGACCTCGCCACAAAATGGCAACACACCATTGGTATCTTTGGTGTCTATAGGCGATGGTTGGCTCTTGCCATCGAGAGACCCATCTGCTGTCTTATGAAATAAAAAAAAAACTTGTATAAGGCGGCAACCATTTAATTCACTAACGTAAGGCTATACCAATGAATGTAGCAAGTGTAAATAGTAATAGCCGTGTAGTTAGGGCCCTAAAGTAGTAGTATTATTCGGTTTTACGGCTAAGACTAAAATTTACGGCTTTCGTAATTTTAAAAACGGGTTTGAAACCGTAAAGTCTAGTTTTGTTAAATTTACAAATTTAAAGTCTTTGATCACACGTAATTTATGAAGAATCTAACATTATTTCGAATATAATATGTATGACAAATCATACAAAGTACAAACTACAATAACTTATGTTTCAAGTTTTATATAAACTGTTTGCGCATACAAATCTTCATCCTGCAATCAAAATACATTTTTTATCTGTGGTATATGTGGTCTGTGGTTTAATTTGTATCTGTGGTACGTTTTTTTCTGCATGGCGCTATCGTGTAAACTCTCCATTGTTTAAATTGGATAGTTTCCATCGTCGGCACTTGGTGAAACTGCATTTTAAATTATGTATTACAAATAAACTTATACATTACAAAAAAAAATCCATTGTTTGTAACAAATAACAACTCACTGATCAACGCCGCTTCCAATGAGTAGAGTAACAGTTGCGGAACTTGCCAGTTCACCACAATTCATCAGTTTGTTATTTGTTGGTTAGTACATTAAGTTGTAATTGACGTTGCACATTTTATTGGTAACAATTATCGATTATTTCTAGGGATGTTCGGGACTGAAAGCTTTATTTCTCATCCAAGGTACGGGAGTAGTAACACACCATCCGTTAGACTCCGAGATTCTAGCGGGATTTTTGTTTTAGCGAGAAAAAGCTCAATAACGCTTTTGCTCCGCTCTGGGGATCGAACTCATGGTCTGATTCGAATAGGTGAACCCCTAGACCACGAGGCAGTAGACATAGAGTAAAAACTCATCAACATAAAAAAATCATACAACCTTTCATGCCCTATTTCGAGCTTGGATTACACGGGGAAACGCCTCTTCCTTCGAAACGCCACAGGCCCGGAAAAACGTTTGAAAAAAAGTATGTATTTTTCATAAAAGAAAAATGTAAATTACTTATCAACATACAAAGTCTCCAGTTAATGTTGTGCGCTCAGTAAAATTCTTGATTGTCCTGAATCGGCCTTCTTATTATTTTCACGGGCTAACCAAACTGACAGTCCTATGACCATTCCTATTAGTATCGCCGTCATAACCAAGAGAAGTCGTAACGTAGGTGTCCACTTAGAACAAGTCCAATACTGTTCTTTGATTACTCTGAAAACATAAATATTTATTTATAGCAAAAAAGAAAATATATCACCAATCACACTCATCCGCCTGCGGGGTAGGCAGAGTGAATCGTGAAATGAAATTCACCACGATTCACTGGTTTGTCGGTTAGTAGTAGTAGGTCGGTGTTCGCCATCACCGCATTTTATCGACCTAATAACAATTGTCGCCTTTTCTAGCAATCTACGAGCTCATCCGAGGCATGGGGGAGGTAACACGCTATCTGTTGAACTCTGAGGTGCTACCAAGGAACTTATATATACGATACCTGGAATTATTACGAAGCAATATTTGAAAAATCAAAATGTACTTTATTTCGTTACCCATAAAATTGACATTTGTTTCTTACTTAACAGAGGGGAAAAACGTTCTGAGCAAGACAACGACAAGAGTGGATGTTGTCCCTTTCTCGCAATTGCCAGTGTAAATAATACTATCTGATGGTAGATTTTTATATATTTGGTAATCGTTAAATCCCTTTTATTCATACACGTCGATGAATACATTAGCATAAAATGTATTGTAATTAATATAGTGAGTTCTAAAATGTGCTTATTTTAATTATTACGTAATTACTTATGCAATGCAAAAACTTTTTCTCAAATTAGTAGAATTACTTAGTAGTAATTTGCAAACTACGGATAGCCGCACTTATATATGGCGATTGGCGCTTTATTTAGTAGAAGAGACACACTCCACCCATGTCGTGGTACTCTTCGGAACGATTTTGAAGCGTGTGTGAACATTCCGGGTAGAATGTAATTTCCTTGGGTGCTACTGAGATTTTGTTTTTTTTTTAAATTCGAAAAAGTCAACAGCACTTTTGTTGAACCCAGAGATTGAACCCGGGGCTTTATGATCTTAGCTAAACTTAAACTTACTCTTAAACAACGAGGCAAATTAAGTTAGTTAATTATTATCAAAGCAATTTGTATAAATTGCTTTGTTAAATATAAATTGTATAATTTCACTATGTTTTTAAATATGGTGACAAGAAATGTGGTTTTTTGCCGTTTTTTATAGTACGAAACCTTTTTTTGTGCGCGAGTCGGACTCGGACTTGAACTTTTTATTTCAAATCCCTGTTTTTTACATCGTATTTCATTATTAAACGATTATGTGGGATTCCTAAGTTTTTATACCTCGTATTTCATTATTAAACGGTTATTTGGGATTCCTAAGATTTTATACCTCGTATTTCAATATTGAACGATTATTTGGGATTCCTAAATTTTTTACCTCGTATTTCATTATTAAACGATTATCTGGGATTCCTAAGATTTTTTACCTCGTATTTCATTATTAAACGATTATGTGGGATTCCTACGTTTTTATACCTCGTATTTCATTATTGAGCGATTATTTGGGATTCCTAAGATTTTATACCTCGTATTTCATTATTGAACGATTATTTGAGATTCCTAAATTTTTTACCTCGTATTTCATTATTGAACGATTATCTGGGATTCCTAAGATTTTTTACCTCGTATTTCATTAATGGAAATTAATTGGAATCCCTAATTTATACACCTTGTGTCACATTGTTGGAGTATTGATTGGGATTAATATTTTTTTTAAATAAAATATAGGCTATATTAAAGGTAAAATATACTCTACGATAAATAATTAATTACAGCATTTCACTGCTGAAACGCATTTTAAAATCAGTCCTATATTTTTAGAATTTAATGCAAATAAACACGTAAAAACACAAAAAAATAAATCTTCTCTTTTTCTATAATGTTAGTATAGATAAATAATACACAAACATAGAACTTTTGTACTTATATTCACTCAATAAATGATAAGTTTAAATGCCACCTGAATTTTTTTATAACATAGGTTAGTAAACAAGCAGATAGGTCTGATACAAAGAAGCAATCATTACTTATATACACCAAAAGTGTTGATTCGTTGTTTCCCGTGAGCTACGTAAGTTTACCGACAACCAATCACCAACGTTTTTGTTGCAGAAATATAATAATAATAATAAGTAGGGATTGATTTTGTTAAATACTTATACACTTACACAACTATAATTTATTTATTTCAAAGCCAAGTTTTGCCAATTAGAGAAACGTCAGGGCTTTTACTTTACCAGTCGGCTTTAAAATCAATAAATTATGGCTGTAAACAGCGAACTCAAAATATAGAGCATTCCTAGCGCTCGAAATGTGTGTCTATAATACAATTGTGTACCTAAAGGAATGATGCTATGCTCGATGAAGTAAGTTAATTGTTGTTGAATTTTTACAGTTTGAAGTAAAATATGTGTTGTCTTTGATATATTAAAGAAATGGTCTTTACACAGATTTTCATAAGATACACGTCAAAAAAAAGAGCAGGCCCGAGCAGTTGGCTCGGAAATTAGGAAAAACTATGTTTCTCAAACAAATTTACAAGAATTGGGTCAATCCTTTTTCGAGATGATATTTATACAAACCAAATGTGTTGAATTTTCGACACCTATACGGTATAGGTGTTAAAAATTCAACACATTTGGTATACCATAGATACCAATCCACAGTGGAAACGAGCTAACTTTTCCGTATTTTTAGAAATTATTCTGGATAAAAACCACAATGGAGTACGCGTAATGATTACTTCCCTAGACTAGACTTCGCAGGCGATCTCTGTGACTTCCCACCACATTCAGGTATATTACGCTCAAAGCAGCTAAAACTTTAAATACAAACTGCATAAATTTTTGAGCTCCAAGAGTTCAAAACTCTAAAGTTTATTAAAAAAGTATTTCAGTTTGTGAACAATGGATATTTGAGCTCTAAAATGTGGTTTAGTTACAATACTGATTGGTTTAAAAAATAAAATAAATATGTAAGCTGGTTAATCCTGCAGGCCATCCCTGACACTTTCCGCTTAATTAAAGTATTTTAAACTCAAAAAAAATATATACAGTTTTTGCATAGGATTTTGAACTGAGTACGAAAATCTGAAGTTTTAATATTTGAAAAGCTGTGTATATTTTCAAAATTATAATTGATTTTGATCTTCTGAATGGCTATTCTAAAATATTTTGTAAGCAACAAAATTGTAAGGTTGTAGTGTGTTTGTATGTTTTATTAGCAACAAATACGTTTTTTAATAATTTTCCCCATTGATAAATCGCGAACGAATCAACCGATTTTAATCCGTCTTATGGTGTTTGCAGCAATTTTAAGTTAAAAAGAGATCTAATCGGCTCTTTGGTAAATAATTAATTGGTATTTTAGTCTAAAAGTTATTTAAAAAAATAAGTAAGTTTGCTATAAACAATATGTTGTTTAAAATTATGATTTTAATACTTATTGGAAAAGCTGTAACTTTTAGAAACTTGATTCGATTTTGATATTTGAAATGAACGGTTTCGGGAACGGTTTCCGCGTAGTTTTTAAAGCGTTAAAATACTGTAAATATCAAAAAAAATATCAGTTTTTTATGGAAAGAAAAGAATCGATTAGATTTATTATTTTTATTTTATTATTATTATATAAATATTTTGAAAAATAGTGTTTCACCGAATTGTTTTTTGAGTTTTTTTACATCCTAGGACGATGATTTTCGAAAATCAGAGCATAATCAGTCGTAAACTTCCTTAAACTACTAACGTAGCGGGAAGTTTAAAATAAAAGGTAATTAATTTTTTTGCTTTTTCACGCGCCAGTAATTTAATTATTACAATGTGATGTTTAACCAATCAGAGACGAGCATTATTCATAATGTCAATAAATATTTCGTGATAGTAATAAAAACAAATTAGCTGTTTAAAGAAAACCAATGTCACGTGGCTATTTATCAAATAAGTTTTGTTTGAATTTACAATTCTATAGGTATATTAAGTTCGCTGGTTGTGAAAAAATACAAGGGCTTAACAAAATCAATACGATGCAGATTCGCCAAGTGCCAAAAATAGAAAGTATAATTTACAGCTATGGGGTAATACCAAACCTAAGCGACACTGCAGATCCTACCACATAACTAGTAGTCTCGATGGTTTTTGTATATTAATAATACATACACAGGGGGAGGTATGTTACATTCCATGTTACTGACATCGTTAACACTGCCTTCAAACGCATTGTTCACGTACACAAAGTCACTTCTACTCCTATGAGCACTGTGGTTTCCAGATTCAGGGAACCGATTTTGGGATGTATTGCCTTTCACACGATTGTCGTTTTTAATCGGTGGCGTCAACTCCATTGTCCCACATTTCTGTCTGCGTGCTGAGAAACACAGGTGTTCACTGAATGTTTGGCAGCGGTAACATCTTATCACTGATAGCGAGAGATAATTTGGATAATCAATTGCCAAAGCAATTATATTTTTAACAAGGTGAATGTGTCCATGTGTGTGTTTTCCGTGTTGGTGTAGGTTACTAGTGATAAAGCACCTGTTAAGTGGGTGGTAGAGTTTTGCAACGTTTTTCCTTGGTTTTGGTACCCTACTTTACTTATTTCTGTCGCAATATGTATATCAGGATACCATTCAGTAAAAGTTATGTATTTGGCGTTACATCCCTTTCACAAGGATAGCAACGCATAATTAATATGTTTGGTGTCTTTAGACGATGGTTGTCTATTTCCAATAGAGGTGTGATGTATTGTTCGTAAACTATTTTATGATAGCGCGTTACAGATTATAAACTATATCTACGCTCAGCCCGCTACTATATAACGCTATGCATTATATTAACCACTACAACTCTAATTTCCAGCAGAGGATACGTCAGTTTCTTTGCTTTCTTATAGTATAGAAAAAATATGTCCATATATCATTTAAAAAAAAAAATTTAACGGCCATTATACCGGGCGTTCCAGACCACCCGTACAGGCTGATTACTGGGGTGAGTTTCAAAAAACGTAAAAACAAAAAACATGTTTTCAATATTTTTTGAAATTCTGTCCAACCATGCCAAAAACACCCCCGACCCCAACCCCCTGTTAGGAGGTGCAACTTTAAAAAATCAAATGGAAACCCCTATTTATTATTGCAGATTTCTATTTGTGAAAAAAAGACAAACATTTTTACTCACAAATCGAAATCTGCAATAATAATGGGACAAAACAAAAAAATCATTTTTTATTTTGTCATTTTAATTTTTGTTATTACAATTTACTTAATAGAAACAAACCATCATTTTGTTATTCTGATTTTTTATGATATTTTACTGTACAAAAATCCTATTAGTTGCAGTAATTAAATTTGTCTTATGAACATTGTTTTCTTTTCCTTTTTTATTTTTGTTTTGTTTAGTTTGAATTTTGTTATGTTTTTGTTTTATTTGTGTGTTTGTTTTTGTTTTTATTTATGTTGATGTTTTATTTTTGTGATTGTCATTAAATTACCACAATTTTATGATCCAAAGAAAACTATTTTTGGTCGATTGCAGCGCCATTTACTAAAAATCAATAAAAATGTTTTAAACTAAATGTTTGTCTTTTTTTCTCACAAATCGAAATCTCAATGAAAAATAGGTGTTTCCATTTGATTTTTTAAAGTTGCACCCCCTGCCCCTAACAGAAGGTTAGGGACATGGTTGGATAGAGTTTCAAAAATAATAAACACGTGTTTTTTTGTTTTCATTTTTTTTAAACTCTCCCCAGTAATCAGCCCGGACTGGTGGTCTGGAACACCCTGTATTTAATTAAATAATTAATATTATATTAATTTCTATGTAATTAATACTTTTTTTAAATTCATATTGATAAGCAATAGAATAAAGTTTTATAAAGCGTACTGATTTTCCCACCTATATCAACCAACCGCGTATCAGCATTAACGAGTGCCCATATGTGGACAATGGAAAAACGCGCGTGCCTTCGGTGGGGTTCATTAGTAACGCCATACAAGGCTCTGATCCCATCTCGGCGCGGATTCGCCGTTAAGTGGACGTTTCTTCGTACGTGTAGTTTTTTGTTAGCGGATTTATCAACGTGTACCTATTAGTGTGTTTTGGACTTGACAATTATGTTAAAACCTCCAATTAAAAACGACTGTAACTGTTTGTTTCCTCTTGTCGTGGCGATGCAGTATTTGTGGTACGAAATGCTTTAGTGTTAGAATTTACAATCGCTTTTTCAATGGAAAAAATAAAAAACTTGAGAGGAGTCAAGGGACACCTGGATGGAACGAAGTTCTTTTTATTATTATTTACAAAAAACCTGTATACACTCAACAAAAATAATCGTCGCGACACCACAATGTTCAATGCGAAATAGAAATGAAAATATCTGGCTTGCTTTCTATAAGAGAGAGAGAGAGAAACATCCATACACCGCAAAGCTTACAATACTTTACTATAGCAAAAAGTGTCGTGACAACGTTTCGTAAGAATTTTTTCCGTCTAGCCCCCTTTCACAACGCGCGATAAGGAACTTCGTTCCAAAAACTACTTTAATTGTCAATTTAATGGCAGAAAATAAAAATGTTTGCTTGATAAGAAAAATCTTTTAAGTTTGATTAGTGTCATAACTTTCCAAGTATGCTCCTTGTTTCAAATTTAATTGCTACTAAAAATGTCCGTTGAGTTCTATTATGGGATTATTGTACAATAAATTAATTATTACACTAAATTATTGTACAAAAAATAAATCACAGCAATATACAACAAATACATTTAACAGTAGTAATATACAATAAATACATTTAACAATAGTACAATAAATTATTGTATAATAATTTCGGCTGACGCTGTGTTCTTGTTCTTGTAGCACTTTGAGGCCTTTGATTTCACTAATTTTCTTTTTTCAAATTCAAATTCAAATTCTTTATTTGCACAAAATAGGGTTGGAAAAGATTTTATACATATATCGATGTGCTTAAACCGACATGGTCAAATGCCTTGTTCATATCGAAAAAGATAACAGTTACGGGAATTTTTTTATCAATGTATTCAGTGACTTTTTTAATTAAGGAGAAAATTGCAAGTGTTGTTGATTTATTTTTTTGAAATGCATATTGTTCTTTTACTATGACATTATTTTTATTAAAAGTGTAGGTACTTTATACGTAATAGATAAAAAAATTGATAAATAAGCAATAATGTGAATAAGATTTACAGACTACATTTTGGTTACTCACGAAATAAAAAAAAAACTTTGAAAAGGATTTAAAACTATTGACTTCTGGAAAGAAGTTTTTGTTTGTGTCGAAAAAACAGAAGGTTTAATAATGATTAATCTCACGTTGGAATGACTACTTAATGAAAAATAGTGATTTTGATATGGCAAGATAACATCCCACGGGTCAAACCTAAATACACCTGTGGGTACTCGTATGAAGCTGCAATCGCATAGATAAATAAATAAGTAAATATCACTGGACAAATTACACTAATTGATCTGGCCCCAAAGTAAGCAAATTATATGCTTGTAGTATGGGTGTCAGTCAACGATACTAATACATAGAAATACATATATAAATACTCTAATATATTTAAGAAACACCCAAACCCAGAAATACAAACATCTGTGCTTATCACACAAATGCCTGTCCCTGCCGGGAATCGAACCCGGACCCAATTGATTGCGTAGTCAGAGTCGCTAACCACTCGACCAACGGGGCTTTAATAGATAACATTGAATTATATGAATCATCGTTTTTATCTGATTACTGGGTTTAAAGTTATGAGCTGTCATGATTTTCTTCATGAGGATTGTTCATTTTTAATAACGGGTTCTCAATAATAGATTAATAATCCGTAGAGAGAGCAAATGTTATGTTCATCGAAACTTTGATGCCTAAATTAAGAGTAGGTTATTAAGAGACGGGGTTCGGGTTCGTTCCATTCCCGACGGGGACAAACATTTGTGTGATGAGCATAAATGTTTGTATTTCTGCTTTTATGTTTCTGCGTTTGGGTGTTTATTAAATATATTCCAGTATTTATGTATTAGTGTAGTTGCCTAACACCCATAACACAAGCAAATAATTTGATTACTTTGGGGTTAGATCAATGAGTGTATTTTGTCACGTGAATATGTATTTATTAATTTATACCATGGAACTATTGTATACAATTCATCCGAGATTTATACATATCAATCTTTGCAGACTTGTCTCGCTTCCTCCATATTCATTACTCTCTTCATACACACACGCCGGTTGCGAATAATCTTGACACCATCTTCGGACAGTACTCGATCAACCTAATCATGGTATATCAGTCACAGTCTTCCCCGGTATCTGCATCCTTCCACCTCCACATTGTATATTTGTTTTGCTGACTTTTCATCTACCATTCTTTCTACATGTCCTAACCAACGAAGCATTTCCGTTCTCATCTTTACATGGACACTAATTCTTTCAAGGTTACTCTCTCTTCAACATTACGAATCCGGTCCGCTTGTATTACGCCACACAGTTTTTGTAGTGATCTCATCTCGACCGCGTTAATTCCACTTTCATGCCCGTTCTGACAAACCCAACTCTAACTTCCATACAATAGCGTTGGGATAAGCACATAATTACATTAATAAAACAAATAATTTGAAATGAATACCAATTAATTCAGAACGTATTCTCACAATGACAAACAGAGGACCGGTTCGACATTAGCTCGCTCAGGAGTAGATCGTGGTATTGATTGGTTCCCACTGTCCGGTGGCGCGGTGTTAACAGTCGCGACACGACACGACTAATTGTGCTTTACACTTGTCTTTTTGTTTGCATATTTGATGAACATCGCTTTTTGAGTGTTGTTATGGTATTTGCCCTACCGTAGAGGCACATCAATCGAAGTTTTATATTTCTGTAATGTGTAGTCAACTTTCTTAATAAGTCATTTAACCTAAGTAATTTAACCTTTTTGTTGTACCTACCTCTGCCTACCTCTTCGGGGATACGGGTGTGAAGATACTTTTTCAGGGTTTCGTACCTAAAAGGTAAAACGGGACCCTATTACTAAGCCTCCGCTGTCTGTCTGTCACCAGTCTGTATCTCATAAACCGCGATATTTAGAAAGTTGATTTTTTTACAAATTATGTATGTATTTGTTGTTATAGCGGCAATGGAAATACCATTGCCGCTATAACAACAAATACTAAAATAAAAAAAATATGAAGGGGTCCCCATACAATGAACGTGTTTTTTCGTATTTTTTGCAATAATGGTACGGAATCTTTCGTGCGTGAGTCCGACTCGCACTTGGCCGGTTTTTAATTTAAGCGTAGTAAAACTGAAACAACCGACTTCCAATTTCGGGACTTACCATCCTTCTCATTTACAAAATTTTCAATAGCCGTTCATAAATGACCGAAATCTGAGGTAACAAACATAAAAAAATCTGTAGGTCTACCGGTTGACCCTAAACTTCCCGCTAAATTGAGGCATTTTCAGTTCAAAGAAGCAAAAACTATAACCCAAAATACATTTTTTCAGAGTTCAAAAATCAAAAATTTGTTAAAAATAACAGCATTTTCATTTTTGAAAAGCTGTATATTTTAAAAAAGGTTGATCAATTTGATCTTTCGAATAGCATTCAACGCAATTTTTGAGATTTAAAATAGTGTCTTAGCTACAAAATAAACTGGTTAAAAATGTTGAGGAAATAAAGAAAAGAAGAGAGAGAAAGAGCTGTTTTTCTTTGCTTAAAAACTTAAAAGTTTTTAAGCAAAGAAAAACAGCAAGTGATAGAAATATGTGTCTAAATAAGTTAAAAATTTAAGTTTTTAGACACATATTTCTATCTCTTTCGATCAGAAAATTTTTTTCCTAGATTCTTCTTATACTTCTTAGATCTTATGCAACAGAATACCTAATAGTACTACCGTACTTATACCATGTATTAATTGACCTTTCTTTAACTTTCAGAAAATGGAACTATTGCACGTCATCATCAAAACAGGCCCGTCATCACGTCCTCTCGCATGGTCTTTAGATGTTTCACCATCTGAAGGTGGCGACGATTGGAAAATGGTTAGAGCTTTCGGCGATCGCGACCACTGCAGAAAGCTATGGGACTTGAGGCCTGAGCACAGGAGGAGGAAAGCGCGAGGAGTCAAGCGGAACAGTAGATCAGAGAAACCTACGTGCTCCACACAGTTTACCAGCCCAAAGCCTTTGGAAAATGGAGAAGTATGTGGTTTAATATCGATTCCCCTTTTCATTCGGGTCCCTTTTCAGGAATAGATCAACTTCTTACTGCCAGGCATATCGTAAAAGGCGATAATAGGCTAATTTAATAACAAAAATCTACTATCGTTTCACTAACATCGTGACAACATACTAGATAGAGTTCTGCAATATTTTTTGGATCGGATTTTGATCTCACCACCATACCTATTCCTGTCGCAATAACTTGGCGCTCTTTGCAGTCGTGTTCCGGTTTGGAGGGTAAAATAGCCGTTAAACCTATGCATTATGGATTCCATCCCTGTCAAACGAATATAAAAGCATCAGTAATATTTCTGGTGTCTATAAGCAATGGTTGTCTTTCCTTCACGAGAACCATTAGCTTGTTTGCTATCCTATGATATAAAAATTCAATCAGTGTATAGTATAAAGTATTCAAGTTGGGTCATCACAGAATTGAGTGCTAAGTGTGAGTTTTTCTTTTCGCATGCGAAAAGAAAATACATACTGTTTTTACGTTGATACGGGATAATGGCGGTTGGAAGATGATGCATACTAAACATCTTGTAAAAGGCGAGAAAAAACTAATAATTGTCACTTACTAGTTCTGTTGTTCTGAAAACTCTCGTCCAGGTTGTGGGGCTATCGCTTTAATAATTCTGCCTTATGACGTAACTGACTGAACTCTGGTTTGGAACAGTATGACGTCTAGATTGAAGGTAGCCATAAAACTTATAACGTTTATAAACGTTTTTTATAACGCTAGACAAATTGCGTGCGTGTGGTGTGAGGGCCACTCGGTTAAAACTCTTTGAAAAATTGCTTAGGATTTAGTGAACATTCCAAAACAAATGTGGAACTTGGAATCAGATTTTGTGAAAATCAATTAAGTGAGTTATAGAGATATAGAATTGAGGGTCCAACTTTTCCCTCTATAACTCACTTAATTGATATTCACAAAATCTGATTCCAAGTTCCACATAGTTAGTTTGTAATATTAGTGGAGTTAGGAGGACACTTAAGTTATATTGCATCTTTGTGTGCTGAAATTCAAGGAAAGTTTTAAGTTTTAAGTAGTTGAAATAAAATGAAAAATAAATTGATTAATTTAATTGTTTTAAATATATGCGTACAGACAAACATAGAACTTCCTATTTCCCAAGTAGGTTCATAAGTAGTCAGAGATCAAACACCTTGTGTGAGTCATATTTATGACGCGGACATTAGTCAACGTATTATTATCAATCGATATCTCTACATTTGTGCATGATGTTTATCAATAAAAATGAATCAGAGTCTATGGATACACAACTAGATTATATAATTTAATCCATAAATTAAAAATAGGTTGGAAAATTCAAAAAAACTCGATTTATAATGCCCATAGAAAATAAGACAATTAACAAATATAGATACAGCTAGGCTAGTGTATTTTGCGTATTTTCACAGCATTATGTCTTATGGTATTATGGTTTGGGGTAGGGCTTCAGATTTAGAAACTATTTTTATATTATAAAAAAGAGCCATTAGAGCAATATATAATTTAAAGTCAAGAGAATCTCTCAGAGACTTATTTAAGAACATAGAATCTCTCAGAGACTTATTTAAGAACATAAATATACTGACTGTGCATTGTCAATACATTTATGGGAACATAATATATGTACGTAAGAATCTGAACTTATTTTCAAAGAATTTCGATAAACATATTTATGTAACAAAAATAAGCTTGATATTCCTAAGTTTAGGTTAGCAAAAGCAAACAATTCATTTTTAGGAGATGGTATACAATTTTATAATAAAATTCCAAATAATATGATTAAATTACCTGATAATAAGTTTAAAAAGTATATTAAAGAAAAATTAATAAGTAAAGTTATTATAAGATACAGGATTTCTTGGAGGGCGACTGGAGTATATAATGCTCGCGATAAATTAATTATTTTTAATTTTATTTGTTAATATTATTTTTAATGATTTTACTTTTCTGTTTATTGATATTTTATGTTTAATTTTTTTTTGACAATTATATACTGTTAATTAGATTTTAGGGCATTACTTATTATTATTAGACATACAAAAGATTATATCATTACATAGTATAAAACAAAGTCGCTTTCTCCGTCTGTCCCTATGTCCTTATGTCCCTATGTATGCTTAAATCTCTAAAACTACGTAACGGATTTTGATGCGGTTTTTTTTAATATATAGATTGATTATTGGGGAAGGTTTAAGCGTATAAACCTTTCCGATATTCTCACGGGAATAAAAGCTGCGCAGGTGAAACCGCGGGCAGGTCGCTAGTTTATTATAAATCAGTGTTACATGGAATTATTCTAAGATGACTTTCAAAAAGAGATTGTAACTAATCCTATTTTGAATAAAAATATTTGACTTTGACTTTGAATTTGACTTTGACCATCCAACCGTGAAAATTAAATATAGGAGATAATAATTATAAAAAAATTACTTCCCATTAAATGAAGATATTTTAAGCTCAAAGGAGTAAAAACTATAAGAATAGATTTTTTCAGTTCAAACATCTACTTTGTTAAAAATAGCAGTAAGTATATTGATTTTTGAAAAGCTGTATATGTTGGAAACGATGCTCGTTTCTGATGTTTCGAATGGCATTTAACTAAATTTTTGAGATTTAAAATATTGCTTTCAAAATGCTCAATTTAAAAAAACTTAAATTCTTAAATACTATTATGGACGCCCTAAATACATATTATAACTCATTGTAGAAAGAATATTTATAATTATGCATAGAATTATTTCAAGAGAGATTTGAACATCAATTACGCTCTCCTGTAAACCTCAGTTTTTGACATGTCTCTTTATACGTAGGGACTGTCGAAATATTCATAAGGAAAAAATAAATAATAGTTTAAAAAACTAAAAAACACGCTTTTTATAGAAAACCGAACTAAAAAATAGAAAATAAATTTTAATAAATTTAAATTAAGAATAGTGTTAAAAATTTCAAAATGTGAATAAAAAAAAATAATTTTATTTAAAAAAAAGCGTGGGGTGCATGGTGTCAATAGTTATAAATATTTTATTGACACATATGAGTAGAGTGATTATCATTTCGGTAATATCTTAAAAAGCACCCCACGCTTTTTTTTAAATAAAATTATTTTTTTATTCACATTTTGAATTTAGTTTTTAGTTTGGTTTATTTATAATAGCTTGTTTTTTTAATTTTAAACTATTGCACGACTCATGATGCGAAGCATCAGAGAGTGCTTTACGATCGAAAATTTTTTTCATATATACATATCTTCACGCCAGATCCCTTACGGGGTAGGCAGAGAGAACCGAGTGCCTTACATTACGATTCTTGCAGGCTTGTCTCGCTTCCTCCACATTCATCACTCTTTTCATACACACACGCCGGTTGCGAAGACTCTTGATACCACCTTCGGAAATTTTTTTCACCTTATTTTGGCAACTATTTTTAGTATTATAGCCTTGTTAGTTAACGGAATCAAGATATTTTGCATACTATTGTCGAGATAATTTAATGGAGATTAATTCTATACTTGCTAAAAATTAATTTAGTGCAATAGAAACGGAAAAAATATGAAAATAGGTCAAAAAATTTTCATGTCCGTCATGTATGAAACTCCGGAAACACTGTGACTTATGAAAAAATCAATTATTTGAGTTATTTTTTTTTAATTCTAATCGGCAATTGTAAATCATCGAATGCGAATGGCTAATAAATTCAGTGTCGTTTAATTACAATTAATAAAAAACGAAAACTACAAGACTGTATATCTATATATATATATATCCATGTAAAATTAACATGGATGGTGATATATCTATATCTATAAATATTATGTACATTTAATTTGTTTTTTTTTGTTTTCTTACTCAGTCAATTAAACTCAGTCACAGAGACGGTGGCGGACTCTTCGTGGCACGTGAAATCTAAGTTATATGCGCGCAGAGACTGTTGCAAACTCTAATGCGCATACCTAGTCAAGTGCCGCGGTAGAAGCACGGAACTACTTACAAGCTTATAGACATATGTGTGTGTGTGTGTGTGTAAGTGTGCAAGGCGTTCCTGTCTTACTCCCATACAGGACAATACGACGGGGCCAGATATGGGCCATGCTTGGCGCAATGCTGTCTATCTCTGGCCCATGCTTGTAAACCCGCTTTGGCCCAGCCTTGGTAGAAGTAGACTCGGTAAGATCCAAGAGCGTCTAGCGAATGAGTCTTTTGAGCAGAGAGCTATTAGAGTTGTTCTCATTATTGAGCGAACTAGCGAACTAGCGACTAGCGAGAGAACTACTAGCGAACGAGTCTGCCGAGCAGAAGGCTCATAGAATTGGTCTCATTGAGGAGCGTTTAGCTAAGGAGTCCGCCGAGCAGAGAGCTCGTGGATTAGTAGTGATACGAAACCGTACAGCAATTGAGTCTGCTCAGCCACGTGAGAACCGCCTAGCGGTAGCGCGTCAGACGTCACAAAGACTTCGTTCAATTACTGAGCGTAATTTTATAAGCACCATAAATCAATTTGCTGAAGTACCATGTACAATCTGTAAGAAATTATTATATCCAAAACAACAGACGTCATTAGTTAAAGCACGTCTTGATTTTTTTTGCTCGACTACCATAAAAAAAAGAAAAGTTCCTTCTCAGGCCTACTGGAACTGGTAAGTTATATCTTTACCTCTTGAACTGACCGACTTTACAGACGTAGAACAAATACTTTTGTTAAGAGTAGTTCCTTTTACAACTAGTTTCCACCCGCACCAAAGTGCTCGTCAACACGAATCAAACGAGCCCAAACTCGATAGAGTTGTGTTATTTAATTGCTGAGCTCCTATGGTCACCTTCTGGCTTCATCATCGAACCCTGCAGGATCCTAGTTAGCACCAAGCACCAAAGTGCTCGTCAACACTAATCAAATGAGCCCAAATTAGATAGAGTTGTGTCATTTAATTGCTGAGCTCCTATGACCATCTTCTAGCTACATCATCGGACCCTGCAGGATCCTAGTCACCACCAAGCACCAAAGTGCTCGTCAACATGAATCAAATGAGGCCAAACTCAAAAGTCTTTTTATTAACCGATTTTTAACCATTTAATTATTAAGTTCCTGTGGTCACCTTCCGATTCAGATTCATCAGATCAGCTCCATGTCATAATAAGGTTTCATTGTCATTCAATTAACATACGTATACAAAATTTCAGCTCAATCGGTAACCGGGAAGTGGATCAAATTTATTAGCGAGATTTGATTTCAGACATCGAGATAGGTACAATAAATAAAAAATGCTCATAAAACAAAAACTACTGGGCCTACCTGAATAAAATCAAAATTTTATGGGACCAATTCGAAACTATTCCGCATCAAACAAAAAAGAATCACGTAATTCGGTTCAGAAACCTCGGAGAAATCGGTGTACATACATAAAAAAAATATACCAGCCGAATTGAGAACCTCCTCCTTTTTTTAAGTCGGTTAAAAATGGAATAATTTTATCAAATTAGTGTATTGTCATCGGTCCTCGATAAATCTACAAAGTTGTCAAATTCGCGCCCAAAGAAGTCGGTTACAAACAAACATACAAACATACAGGTGAAGTTAATAAAAAGCGTGTAATAAAAAATATATGTGTGTTACTGGAAACGTAATTTTCTACCTTAAGGTTGACAGTCGTTATCGACTATTGTTCAATAATTCTTTTCCCTATCGTAGCGATATTTGAACAAAAATGACACAATAAAAGGGACTAGAAATAATCTATATATAATATATAATAATAAATATATATATATATATATATATATATATATATATATATATATATATATATATATATATATATATATATATATATATATATATATATATATATATATATGTGCACATTTGGTAGGACAAATGTTTATTTTGTTTATGCTAAAAGTAAAAAAATATTAGTTTCGTTTCATCCGTCTGTCTGCCTGTCCATATTTATCATACATAGTCATCGCAATAAAATGGTAAGATAAAGTCTTAAGAAACATTTTTTGGGTAGCTCCTTTTCATGTAAGGGGTGATGGTAATTGTTTTCTGGTGTACTCCATAGTGTGGGATATAGTTGGATAGGTTTTTAAAAAATACTAAAGGTTTGTAGCAAAAATCTTTCAATTAAGGGACTCGTTTTTTTTATGTCATAAGATAGCAAACAAGCAGATGGGTTTCCTGATGGAAAGAGTCAACCATCGCCTACAGACACCAAAGATGTTAATGGTGCGTTACTATCTTGTGGCGAGGTCTAATGCCACATGCATAAGTTTACCGGCTACCTTACCCTCCAAACCGGAACACGACAGCGACAAGCACTGACGCTATTGCGGCAGGAATAGGTAAGGCGGTGGTACCAGACCCGAGCGAGACAATGCAGAACTCTATCACCTAGTAGCCACGACGATAGTGACTCGATAGCCAATCGGTCGCCTTTTACGACCTGCCTGGCAGAACGGCAGTTGGCCTATTCTTCAAAGGAGGCCGGGAACTTTGTTAGCGTTGTTTCCCCCGTCTGCCAGCTAAACGGTTGTTTTTAGGGTTGGAAAAAATTTATGGTAGTAGTAAATACAATGAAATTTAAAGGAAATCTATCACGGTTAAGAAGACATAAGTTTTCGAGTAATAGTCGATCAACATATGAACTAACTTACGAAAAAATATATCATTACGAGTATATTTTTAACTTCCCACTACGTATTTAGATAAGGAAGTTACTGATTTTCGAAAATCGTTTTCGACTATTTTCACGATGACGTCAGTATTTATATGTATGTACCTATGTGTGTGTATGTGTGTATGTAAACATCTCATAACTTTTGAACGGCTGGACCGATCGAATCGCGGTTAATGGTATTCGATTGGATTCCGCTCAACTTAGACTTTCTAAAAATTTAAACCGATTCGGTCCAAGAGATTTTGAGAAATTTTGAAAAAACACCAAAAAAAATTTTGGTGAAACAGTATTTTTTTTTAATACAACTTCCAGATTTATGTAACGATTGAGTACATAAACTAATTAGCTCTATTCCGCAAAAAACTACGTCTTCTTAAATTGCATTAAAATTGGTTTATCCGTTTGAGAGTAATCGTTGACGAAAAATTTTGAAAAAGTGTTTTTTCGACTTAGCTTCGAAATTTTTCAACCAATCGTTATTTGCTATTTTACGAAATTTGACTACTAAAAAAACTATGTTAAATGCCGTTTCAAAAATCAAAATCGAATCTAATTCTCAAAACTTATAGCTTTTCTAATTTTAAAATTACGTCGATTTTAGCAAACTTACTTAATTTTTTAAAAATAACATTCAAGTTAATTCACTGATTGACTTAAAAATCTTATCAGCTTTTCTCCTTTAAAAACTGCGTCAAATACCGTTAGTTTAATTAAAATCGGTCAATTTGTTTGAGATTTATCAATGAAGAAAATTAAAAATAAAATGTTTTTTGACATTGCATCGAAATTTTTCAACCTATCGATTATTTAGCTAAAGCAATATTTTAAATCTCAAAAATTGAATTAAATACCACCATCGTTTTCAAAATATACAACCTTTTTAAAAGTAAATATACTGCCATTTTTAACAAAATAGATGTTTGAAGTGAAAAATCTGTGCTTATATTTTTTACTCTTTTGAGCTTAAAATACTTTAATTAGGTCAACCGTTTACACATTTTTTTTTCAGATGCATGTTGCAATAGGCGAAGGACTGCCGGCGAGGCGCGTGCGGGTGTCATTTCGAGCAGCTCACACGCCATCTAGGTCTCAGTACTATACTGTTAGAGAGCTGACGCTCGCCGCTAGATGTCTCTGTCACGGACATGCTACATCTTGCGCTGTAGACAAACAAGTAAGTTAAATTTTTGTATTTGGAAAGTTCTGAACAAAAAGGAAAGTAAAACTTAGCGTTTACCACGCTACGGCTTCTACTATTAAGCATCAGTGTCGCCCACACAAAAACTATGCAAGTCAGTCAGCTCCAATGACAAGTTCAAACCATCTTGGAACTCTCCCCCACATAGTTTTTGACGCGAATCTCAAATTTTATTATAGAATACAAATTCGAGAAATAATATTTAATTTATAAAAGTTGGATGCTTTGCAAACCATTCGGGAACGTAAACTTCCGCAATGTCTCGCCCGGATATTATTTATTAGGTACCTACCACCGCCTTACCTATTCCTGCGGCAATAGTGTCCGTGCTTGTAACTATCGTATTCCGGTGAAGTAACAATGAAGTGAATTCATTGTTACTTTATAATTTCAAGGTGCTGAGTCTAAACTAATATTATAAAGAGGTAACGGTTGTCACCTCTGACGAGGTCTAGTCGTCCGGTGTCGGAGTTGACCACATAAGGTCCCAGTTTCGATTACCGGGTCGGTACTAGCAGACCCGCGTATCTTTGCTCGCGAGTAAAGCAACATGTCTTTTTTTTCGAAATTAAATTAAGCAGTGATTCAATGACCGTTACTCCGAAACTGTTATTTCCCCGGGCCAGTACTAGCAGATCTGCGCATCTTTGCTCGCGAGTCTGTCTTTTTGTTTTTATTTTGTCTTGTCTTTTTTTTTCGAAATAAGCAGTGATTCAATGACCGTTACTCCGAAACTGTTTTTTTTTTGGCGAACAGAGTGCTCAGCCAAAGTTTCAATTAAGTGAACTTAGAACTCACTTTAAGAGTGTCACCTGTGTAACTGATAAGTGGGCATGTGAGACCGAACCTCAACTTAGACTGTATCTGAATGCTAAGAGGGAAAATAAGTGGCATTAGAATTTCAGCTAGTTGCCAAATCTTGACCAGGTTTTCGATTATTTGCGGGCCGAAACAAAGGGGCCGAGGGCTGGCGTGTGTGTGTAAATTGTGAAGCGTAGGCTGAGATGGGGTCATCAGGATGGAACAGAATATTAACGTATCATCTTCTTATAACCTTCAATCAAGGTCTTATAACCTTTCATACAAACTACATAAAATAAGTTATCTGATAAGGGTTTAAATCCTTGCATAAAACTAAGACATTCAAATTATGTGTTACTCTATGATTTCATTACGAATTATAAGGTAACAATGTCTACCTACTTGCGATAACAATGACGATGGATCACGTGATTTAGCGCGGCTTATGACAATCCCATACATTTTATTCTTTCCTAATTTCGTAATTGTTTTTATATAGTTACTTTATCTAAACCCCCTGTTTACATTCGCCTACCCTCAGGGTGCCAAGTGCGAGTGTGTGCACGGCTCGTGCGGCGCGCACTGCCAGCGTTGCTGCGCGGGCGCATGTCCGGGCGGGCGCGCCGACTGCTCCTGCGGGGAGCGGGGCGCCTGCGCGCCAGACGAAACGGGCGCTTTGCTGTGCGTCAACTGTACCGTGAGTAACTCTAATCTTTACTACGTGCTAACAGACTACGCCGTCTTTAATAAATATCACTAGACAAATTATACAAATTAATTTTCTTCCATGTTGGTTGAGAATAGTAGACCCTTCGACGAATAGACCAACTGCGTTCTTCCAGGGAGTTCGTAAGAGGCTAACGATTAGCTATACAAGTCACTACCATCGTTGCTACTCGGTGGTAGAGTTCTACAACGTTTCCACCGGGTGTGGTACCATCGCCTTATCTTTTCCTGCCGCAATATAGCCGATGCTTGTCGCTGTCGTATTTCGAGTCTTTCTGAGCAAAGTAACGCGCTAGCCCTTTTTTGTGCAGTCTTTTAGAGCTATCTACTTGTTATTAAAAATAAACATCAAACTAATAAAAATACATTAAAATTCTAATCTTGATTAAATTTTGATTTTTTATTTTTAAAGGAATATATTTTAAATATTTGCCTTACAACGCAACCGCAAAAATGAAAAATAATGATTGTTAATATGCATCTCCTCGTGAAGTAAACATTATTTTATTTTGCTTCTAACACTTATGAATAGACAATTCAATAATAAACATTTTGTAAGAATTTTTTTTTTCAGAAGACCCAAATTTTATTTTTTATAGATTTTATTCTAAAATTTAGGCGTATTTACTACTGCGCGGGGTATTGTAGAATGGTGCAGCAAAGAGGGAAAAAATGCTCAAGGTTATTTGGTCAGGGTATAGCGCCTTAAATGGTGAAGCAACCTGTATTTTATCCAATCTCTGACGGGACTACCAAACAGGAAAAAGTGTTTCCGTATTTGGTAGTTCCGTGTTGGTCTAATGTAAAATAGCGTAACAATTTTTTCTTTTAATTTTATTAGCTTAATCTAAATTAATTTAATCTATTAATTTAATGCCGTGTTGGTCCCGGCCTCCATTGAAAAATAGGCCAACTGCCGTTCTGCCAGGCATGTCGTAAAAGACAACCGATTGGCTATCGAGTCACTACCATTGTGGCTACTAGGTGGTAGAGTTCTGCATTGTCTCGCCCGGGTCTGGTACCACCGCCTTATCTATTCCTGCCGCAATAGCGTCAGTGCTTGTCGCTGTCGTGTTCGGGTTTGGAGGGTAAGGTAGCTCGTAAACTTATGATTGTGGCATTAGACCTCGCCACAAGATAGCAACGCACCATTAACATCTTTGGTGTCTATAGGCGATGGTTGACTCTTACCATCAGGAGACCCATCTGCTTGTTTGCTATCTTAAGATATAAAAAAAATGTATCATTCCAGCTGCTTTGGAATCTACAGGGCACATACATACATTTATAAAATATATTTCATATCCTATTTCCTCTCCTACCTCGACTAGGGGTAAGTCTATTTGACTCTGATCATGGGGTCCCGGGAATTACTACTGAGATGAACCTGTAACCTATATGAGTGAATAGGCTTAAAAACAAGTCAAATTTACTACAATTAAAAAATAAATCTTTTAAAATGTATTATACCGCCTACAGCAATTTTAAAATATTGAGATTCGTCATAAACCGCAATAAACAGGTATTTGTCCGTATTAACACAGATTATGCAGGTTGACTGCTTACAATAATGCTGATAAAATACTTTATCTAAAATACTTTATCATACTCATATATACATACTCAAGGAGAATGTTCCGTATTTCGAGTCTGATGCCAAACTAGCTTTTTGCCGCGACTTCGTTCGAGTAACCCAAAAATATTACTTTCTTTCGCTTAGTCGGGTAAAAAGCTAGCTATACCCTTCATCGTGAATGTAGCTAACATACACAAAAATATTTTTTTTAATCTGACATTTTTATTATTTTTATTATATACAATTGTACATCTAGAGATTAGCGCGTCTAACCAAACAACAAACTCTTCAGATTTTTAATATTAGTATTGATATGCATAAAACAAAGATAACTCAAATATTGACCCCATTATCCAATAAAAATGTGTACAACCGCGTATGGATTTCGAAGTTCAATGCTTACACTAGCAGCTACGACTATTTGCCAAAATCATGACTAAACTTGTGAGTACACCGCTATCGCTCGCGGTGACCATACTTTTTGAATATTGTACTAATCATTCTAATTATATCATTATACTGATTTATTTCAGGTTTACTATGTAACAATATTTTCTTTTTGTTATATTTTCATTGGTTATATACGATCATTGACTATATTTTGTCTATCTTAGTTATTCACAAGTTAACTTCTATTGTATTGTAGCAAACTGTATTTCAGGATAACCGAGGTGGTCCTCTTTGCGACCGCTGCCTGGTGGGATACTATAACTTACTGCCGGATGACCCCTGTGTACCCTGCGACTGTGACTCTGAAGGATCAGATGGTGAGTATTGGTTAGCTTTTGTATCAGCCTGTACCTTTTATATTTCCTAATCATGTACCGTTTCATGATTTGGCGTGCAGTGATTTTATTTATTGCGTCATTATATGATCCATACATTTTTTAACGCAGACAAAGCTGTAGTTAACAAGGGTAGATATATGTCTACTCCTGCTATTGATATGGATAAGGATTTTCTCGCAAAATATGGTTCGCATTTTTGGCGGTACCACTGTCATCTGATTAGCCTGAAGGTTAAATCGGTAGCCTTCAGCTACACCAAGGTTTCTATCTATCTTTTCTAACTTGGGTTTTTTTTTATTTTTAGAAAGTTATTTATGTTGTTCTTTTTGCGTAAATATTTTATTGTTTTTAGTGAGTAGGTAAGTGTATGAGTCGATTATTACGAACTATTGCTTCAATGTTTTAGTTAGATGATGCTTTATAAGCTATTCGTACTAAATGATTTACATATTGATGTACCTAAATCGCATCTCAATATATTTTCAGTCAAGAATATGAATTTGGAAATAAAATAGTAAAATATCACCAACCGACATCCAATTTCCTGTACTCTGGATCTCTAAATCAGAATTTCATTAAATTTATTGTTCATTTTTATATATTTTCCTTGCATTTTTTGATTATTTTACTTATATTATCATTTGACATTTTTTAACGTAGGTACTATTTTTTAATTTATTGACTTTTAATATAATTTTTTGACACGTGTAAGACATGAGACATTTACTATATTCTTATTTTTTTTTTGGACATTATTATAAAATGATTTAATTTTTCAATGTTATATTTAACTATGTACCTACTTACTGTTACTTTTGTAATATTTTATTTTCTGGTGTAGACGTTCAAAAAATGTATTTTTATACTTATTTTGAATAAAAATTATTTGATTGATTGATTGATTGATTTATGTGACATATACTCATACTAAACATATACGTATAGTATACCCTCTCAAACTAAGGCGGAATTTTCTAAATCGGCACAAGCGTATTTGAATTATTGGGGAGTATACATAAATCTTTTTTGAAATATTTTAACTAATACCAAGTGATGGACAGTCATCATGATATTTATTATTTTGTGTATGTAATTCCATTTATTCTTGTGCATTATATTTTTTCCTTGGTTGATTTTGGCTTCTTTTGAATAATATATTATATGACATTCTGCTTAACAGATCTTAAAACATGTCCCTATTATAATTAATAATAGTTGGTAGGGCGCTACAATGACTTTGGGAGCGTCCATAAATTACGTGAGAGATCTAAGGGGAGGAGGGTTGGAGCAAAATCTCACCAAATCTCACGTAGCGGAAGGGAGGCTGACTCAGCAAATCTCACGTATTTTTTTACACAAAAAACAGTTAACATTAAAGGAAAACTTGGTTAAATTAAATTAAATATGTATGTCCACTAAATATGATATTTTACAGAAAATTTTAATAGTTCCTTTTGATGTATATGACTTTTCGATTTTCTTACTATGATTTAAATAACCTCACTTCTAATTGAAGATTTAAATAGTAGTCTCACTTGGTTTTAGGGACTAAATATCTTGTAAGCAAATTATTATTTTTTCAAATCAACTTAAATTAAAAATACACATTTTGAAAAATCTCACGATATCTGAACATTAAATTATTGTTGTTTTCTTTAAGACAACATATCTGTTTCCTATTCCATGAAGATAATTTATATAATACTTGCAATAACCTGCAACCTGCTGCATTATGAAACTGTTCGGTAAATCTCACAGGAACAACTTATTTTTCCGATATAAAAATATATCTCCTTTGTGCTCTTCTAAGTTACCATCTATATGTGTGCCAAATTTCTTCTAAATAGGTTTAGCCAATTTAGCTCCTTGAAAGAGCTAAAAACATCCATCCATCAAAACAAACTTTCGCATTTATTCCCTATATCAGTAGGATTAGGTTAGATAGGACACGAAATTACTAGCTAACCCGTGCGCACGGCGCCATCTAGCTTTCCAAGTATAAAACTCTATTAAGATGTTTGGTGTATCACCCACAGATGGCGTTCCGGTCGACTGTTATAAAAAATTATATTAATTAATTTTTTCATTTACAAAAAGTTTTTATTCGATAATTTTCTCCCAAAGTAAAAAACATAAGCTTTAACTGGGTATTTTTTGGTGAAGTAGTTAAAGAGATCTAGCCACTCCAGGAAAAAACATCTTTTAGAAATAATAAATATGATGATTTTTTTTTTTGTTATAGGAACTTGCGAATGGGATAGAAAACATCATCGTGTGGTGTGCAACTGTCGTCCGGGGTTCAAAGGGCCCCTGTGTGATGCCTGTGAAAATGAGAATGCGGTGCTGCCGAACTGTTTAGTGGAAGTTACCACTGCCTCATGTAAATGTGATCCCCGAGGCATTGTCGACCCGACCAGAGTATGCGACGAGATCTGCGAATGCAAGGTACGGTCATTAAATGTGCATCTCATATTCATGTATTTAATTATTTTCTTTAACCCCAGTAAAAAAACCAAGTCAGATCGTCAAAGACATTGTTTGGTAGCATATTACTATACGTCGGACACACAATTTCAGTTGACACAAAAACGACTACGACGCCAAGGCCAATGACGCGATTTAATGTTACCCAATTCGAAATACTCGCTAAGTTTTAGGAAAATTGAGGGATAATTAGAAGTATTTTAAAAGACCTAAATATTTTTATTTTTGTAAATAGAATTATTTATTTTCTTTGGTAATGTCATCGACCTACCTATAAGCTTTTTTTTGGATCAGACCGAGTTTTTGTTATTTACGTTGAGTGTATATATTTTGTATCCAGGAGCACGTGATAGGCGAGCGATGTGACGCGTGCGCGGCGGGGTACTACGGGCTGGAGGCGGGCGGGTGCCGGGCGTGCTACTGCTCGCACCTCGCCACCGCCTGCGCCGCCGACCCCACCCCGGGGACTGATGTAAGTGTTCTTTTAATGACCTTCGTAATTCACATTGTACCTTACAATTAAAATTATAATTTAAAAAGTTTATCATATCCCAAAGCTCCAATTCTTAAGCCAAGAACAAGAAATCACGTGTTAATTAAGCCACTGAACCCGTAAAAACTAAATATTTTTAAGTGAATACTGCTTTAGCCGCGTTGAGCGATATTTGGTAGGATAAAGGCCTTTCTAATACATAGGGCACATTAAAAGTTTTGCACTTCTAGCTAATCGGAACTATTTTAATTTCGAATGTTATATTTATAAAACGTTGCAACATTCTTAGTAATAAAAAAAAAACAATTAACTGGAAATTATTTGTCAATTGTTTTTATCACACATCAAAGTTCTATATAAGCAACGAAAATAGAATTAAGTCGAAAAGATTTTAGAGCGATGATTTTTTATGATTTTAAAAGTTCTCTTTCTCTGTAAGACTGTGTCGCTCGTCTTCAAAATGCTTTTGGAAGAGAAATACCTTGTTTGAGCACCGTGAGGCGATGGTTTGCTAAATTTGAGAAAGGTCGGATTTCTTTACATGACGAATTTCGTGAAGGGCGGCCTTCGACTGCCGTCAACGAAAATAATGTGGCTACTGTTAAGCGGTTTATTGAAGAAAACCTCCGGATTACCTATGAGACAATTCGAAGACTATTGGGGATTGGTATGAGCCAAATTCAGAAAATTTTACACGAAGAATTGAAAGTTCGGAAACTTTCTTGTCGTTGGATCCCTCATGAACTGACAGCGGAGCGGAACAGAAGCGGGCTCGCGTGAAATGGTGCTCACTGTTTATGACATTGTCACAGGAAACGAAATGTGGATTTATTGTTTTGAACCCGAAAAAAACAGCAATCTAGTGAATGGGTGTTTGAAAATGAGAACAGGCCAACAAAAGTGAGACAGGCGAGAAACGTTGGTAAAAAAATGATCACATTTTTTCTCAGCTACAGGTCCCATCTGTACAATTCCATTTGAAAATCAAAAGAGTGTTAATGCCGAATAGTATTCTACCATTTGTTTACCCAGGGTGTTAGAAAAAGTTCGCGAACTACGACCCATAAGCCGCATTCTCCTACACCATGGTAACGCTTCTTCACACACGGCCAATAAAACAAAGTCATTTTCAGCTTCCGAAAAAGTACATCTCGTCACTCATCCTGCGCATAGCCCCGACCTAGCACCCTGTGATTTCTATATTTTCCTCAAAATCAAAGATTTGATGAGAGGTTTTACTTTTACCAACTCCAAAGAGGCAGTGATAACGTTCAATCAGCACGTAGAAAACATGCCTTCAGATCTGTCCATGTCCATGATATGTTTAATATGTTTAAACTGTTTAAATAAGTATATAATTATTGCTCGGAGTGCTAATAGACGTAAAAACTAGACTGATATTTATAATTTTATTTAAAAATTCTGAAATTTATGAAATTCAGATCTAAGTCGATTTGAAAAAAATTTAAACCTGTTATTTTGTTTGCTGTTCAAAGACTATCCATCCGTCTTAAAAAAAAGCAGAGGACGAACTAGGTACGTACCTCACCCAAAAGTCTATAATCGATTAATATACTCGGTCCAAGAACTCGTAAATGTATAAAATCTATTAGGGCTGAAAACGATACAGATTGACAAATTTTGCATGCATGATGCATTTTGTTCCATTTCAAATAATTTTAGTCTTTTAGCATATTGCAAAAGTATGTAATAAAGTAGAAATAAAACGAAACAAAAGCGAATAGAATCCGTTATAATAGGATCAAGAGCCTGAAAACAAGGATGATGTGAATGTTTTTTATAGAATAGCATAGCAAACAAACTGATGGTTGTTCTGATGAAATAAGATAGACATCAGCTAACAAACATATTGAAATAAACGATGCCATTAGTCTGGCGTATTTTAAACACAATTTTACTTTATTCATCAATCCCTATTGCACTTTGTTCACTAAACCCAAATATGACAGAAACAAGCATTGTTAGTTACAATGCTATTGTTAGTTACAATTTATTTATTGTTAATTACAACAAAAAAGATAAGGCGGTAGTATAAAACCCTAAAAATGGCAGAACTCTACTCAGTAATCACTATGCTAGTGACATGTAAGGTCATTCTTTTGAATTTTATGAATTGTCCACCAAAAAGGATTCTTCAGTTCTTCAATTCCTTTGATCAACATGAGAAAATGTTTGCCTTGAAAACATAAATTTTTGTAAGACATTTTATAAATTGGTTGCAGATAATATTTCCTCTTGGTGAAGCTTGGCTGATCAGCGACAATGAAACCAAAGAAACTATTGTACCGTCGCTGGATGATCAAGACAGACCCTACATTATTAGTTATGAGGTTTGTGATCCAGATTTTTTTGAAACAAATATTTCATACTAAATTTATGTCTACTTAAATTAAGTGGGGATAAGCCTAATAGAGTTGACCAGTACATTGCATTTAAATTATAAACAACCCAATAATAATTCGTGTATAATAAGTTGTGCTATAAGAATTTAGATTCTGATCCAGCAACATTATAGCTATGGTGACAGTAAATAAGCAGACGGCTGATGATGTTAAATCGTATGACTGGCATGTAAAGTTTTTATCCCTCCAAACTTTAACAAAATTTTAACAGATGATGTAAATGTCGATAATAAAATCTTCTTTAATCTACTTATACTTTAGCTTATAGTAATACTACTCGCAAGTGAAAATAATATTTCGTCAGGCCCCTAATTCTTGTAATTTTTTTTAAATCCAAGCGTTTTAAAAGATTATATTGTTATACTAGCTGTTGCCCGCGACTTTGTCCGCGCGGAACTTGTTTACTATGCTTTTACTGGTCGTAGAATGATGTTATAAAGCCAACCTTCCTCGATAAACAGGCCATCCAACTCAAAAAGATTTATTCAAATCGGTTCAACAGTTTTTGAGATTAGCGCGTACAACCAAACAAACAAACAAACTACAATTTTATAATAGTATAGATTAATATATTCACTATATGTTCTTAAACGATTCTGTTAAAATTTATTCGACATGTTATCATATACCTAAACAAGACGAACTTCAATCATTGCTTGCAATTTTTGACATTTGTTTTATTTGAACATCAGCCTCAAAGTGCGAATCAATTTAGCAATTAAGATTCAGCGGAGGCAATGCTGGAAAAAATTAAATTCAGTTACATAAGATGGATACGAATCTTTAGCTTGAATTCAGTGAGAACTTCTAGCGAATTTTCGCTAAACTTAAAGTGCATTTTGATTTTTTCTCAATATGCTACAAGTTTGTGATAGTCTGTCACCAAAGAGTCTATTTTAATTATTTGCTTATGTAATTTTGTGCTTGACAGACCAAGGCAACCAAAATCCGTCGAAGCGGTTTTATGTGTATTTACAAGTACAGTGTATGGTTTTATTGTAGATAGAAGGTTGGGAGTCATTCTACTGGATGTCTCGCTCGTTCAGCGGAGAGCAATTGTCATCGTATGGCGGCGAGCTGAGGGCCAGTCTGTTCTGGAGCGTGGCCCGCGGGGACACGGGCGGGAATCCCACTACTGGACCGGACTTTGTTTTGCTCACCAATGGTAAGAGAATTGGTCATACTTAAACGGATTTTGTTAAGGCTAGGTATAAATTACAGCTTTATATTGTATACAATTACAATGTTCATTTTCCAGATGGAATATCATTATCTTATAACAACGGAAGCCATGAGACTCCAGGACTACTGGAGATGTCTGCGCCGCTGGTGGAAGGAGGATGGTACTCTGGTGAGGGGCCAGTCTCCCGCACACAACTTCTGGATGTACTGAGCGACGTTAAGGCACTGCTGATTCGTGCACACTTTCACTTCGATCAGGATGAGGTGAGCCTTTTATTAAATTATAATTTGTTATAAATATGAAAGTTACGAGATATACATGTGTATTTTTTTGTTATTTAATCACTAAATTAAATTATTCAAAAGATGTAGCTGGGTATTTTAGTAATATGTATGTCTGGTTAAGGGTATATGTTGCGCGGCAGGTCCGGCTGGGTGGCGCGGGGCTGGGTGGCGCGGCGGGCGGGGCGCGCGAGGCGTGCGCGTGCCCCGCGGGCTACGGCGGGCCGCAGTGCGCGCGCTGCGCCTGGGGACACGTGCGCATCGCGCGCGCGCGCGCCGCCAGACCCGCCTTCGAGTGCGTGCCCTGCGCCTGCAACATGCACGCCACCTGCACTGAAGGTACCAAGGAAGTTATATTCTACCCGGAATGCTTACACGCGCTTCAAAATCGTTCCAAAGAGTACCACGACATGAGTGGAGTGTGTCTCTTTCTACTAAATAAAGCGCCAATCCCCATATATAAGTGCGGCCATGCGTAGTTTGCAAATTACTACTAAGTAATTCTACTAATTTGAGAAACAGTTTTTGCATTGCATAAGTAATTACGTAATAATTAAAATAAGCACATTTTAGACTCACTGTGTTAATTACAATACATTTTATGCTAATTTATTTATCGACGTGTATGAATAAAAAGTATTTAATGATTACTGAATATGTAAAAATCTACCATCTAGATAGTTTTATTTATACTGGCAATTGCAAGAAAGGGACAACATCCACTCATGTCGTTGTCTTGCTCAGAACGTTTTTCCCCTCTGTTAAGTAAGAAACAAATGTCAACTTTATGAGTAACGAAATAAAGTACATTTTTATTTTTCAAATATTGCTTTGTAACAATTCCAGTTATAGCATATAAGTTCCTTGGAAGGTACCAAAACACAGACTATATCATCTTACACCGACTCTCAAACCGTCTACCTTGGCTGAAAGCAATTCACACATAAACTTCTTATAATATTGAACAAGTGAGAGTAATTTAAATAAAGTTAGCTTAGAAAATACGATTGAATATGATTCATATCTTAATTCAAATATATATTTTTTAAAGCAAGCACAAACAGAACGGAAGACAGCTTTGGTGCATCCCTTCCCTAAAAAGGAGATCGCTCTAATCGGTGCAACTATCGGTCTATAGCCATAATCTCCTTGCTCTTCAAAATTATGGAGATTCAAGTATTTAGAAGAGCACCAGCTGATTAGCGACCATCAGTACGGTTTCCGTCGCGACCGTTTAGCTGGTGACCTTCAAATATATCTAACTCATCGGTTGGCGGAAGCAGTTGAGTCCAAGGGGGAACCGTTGGCAATTAACTTGGACATAGCGAAGGCCTTTGATCGGGTATGGCGCAAAGCGCTTCTCGCGAAGCTGCCTTCTTATGGGTTTCCCAAGAAATTGTGCAAGTGGATCACCAGTCTTTTTGGCTGACCGGAACATCAAGGTCGTTGTCAACGGTGCGTGCTCCGACATTAAATCTGTCAATACTGGTGTTCCCCAAGGCTGCGTGCTATCACCGACACTGTTCTTTTTGCATATCAGTGATATGATGCGAATTATTAGCAACATACATTGCTATGCGGATGACGGTAAGACATCGGTAAGTCGAAAATCGACTTACCAATGTCTCTGATAGGGTCATCAAAACCTGGTCATTTTTAACCCCAAGAAGACACAGCTTTGCGCGTTCACCGCAAAAAAAAACACCCTTTGTCGTATCACCTCAATTTAGGGATACTTTTCTGACAGCCTCAGCTATTGTCGGAATCCTGGGAGTCGACATATCGAATTACGTTCAGTTTTGCGGTCATTTGGAAAGCAAGGCTAAACTAGCCTCTAAAAACTAAGTGTGCTCAGCAGAGTGAGACAGTACTTTTTGTCAGCCCATCGCCTTCGGCTCAGATTCGGCCTCACATGAAGTACCTACTGTTCTCATCTCTGGGCCGGAGCTCCCCAATACCAGCTTCTTCCTCTTGATCGCATTCAGCGTAGAGCGGTTCGAATCGTTGATGACTAGACTATTTCAAAACAGCTTGAATCTTTGGCACTGCGCAGAGATGTGGGTTCACTCTGCGTCTTCTATCGTATTTATCATGGCGAGTGTTCCGACGAGTTGTTTGGATTAATTCCTGCCGCCGAATTCCACCATCGGACATCGCGTCAAAATTTAAAGTTCCATCCTCACTATCTCAATGTCTGAAAATCCACAACTGTGCGTTTCTCCCGATACTTTTTGCCTCGCACTACTCTGTTTTGGAATCAATTACCAGCAGGGGTATTTCCGAACAGATACCTACGAATCTACCGAAGAGATAGGGAACTTCAAGAAAAGAGCTTACTCGTTCTTAAAAGGCCTGCAACGCAACTGCAAGACTTCTGGTATTACAGATGTCCATGGGCGGCGGTGATCACTTACTATTAGTGCACCTCTCGCTCGTTTGCTCCCTCTTTATAAAAAAAATACAAACGTAAGGCTATACAATCTCCTCTCCAATTTAACTGTTGAAGAAGATATTTAATTTTATTGTTTTTAGTTACTCCAAATTTAAATTTTGTAGAACGAAATTTCAGCTGCTTGCTTTGTTATTCATGCTTCTATTGGTGAGATATTAAAAACACCGAGCACATGCGTTCTGTGCTCGTTGTTTAACATGAACTGTCCTGCCAGCTACCAGCAACCTAGACCCATACATTGTGTATACGTAATTAAATTTGGACAACACCAGCGACTTACAAAGTCTGATACGTAAGACTTCACTATAAATTATTTTAGTTACCAAAAGGCCAAATTTTAAAGTCCACTGAACTATTCTCCAAGCTGGCAACGTAGGACGTTGTTGCTGTTTTTATCATAATAATTTATCAAGTATTTATCAGTGAAGGAGTTTAGGTTGCTGGCCAAATCGCTCTTGTCTTCGATAATTTTCAGTTCACTATCAAAGACGAGGTTAAAGAACGGCAACAAAAAGCCTTCACTTATGCTGTTTAGGAACAGAATTACTTCAGCTGTAATAATTAAAATGCTAGCTGGTGTTTTGATGGTTACAAGAGCTTGAATATCATGTATCAAGGATTTTGTTATCCACCACCTGCATTTATTTCGTAGTTAGACCATAATTAATCAATAGGTATTCCACCATTTTCTTCTTCATATCCAGAATCATTCACTTCTTATAGGAGTGTTTGATTTTCGAACTACCATATAATCGTACATGTACTACCATATAATATGTTATTTTTCATTATACTGAAACAGTCGATGGCCCCTGCGGCCCATGTCAGCACAACACTACTGGGCCACACTGCGAACGCTGTCTACCTGGCCATTATGGGAATCCTGTTCAGGTAAGAGGCAAATTTCTTTGGATAACTAATGAAAAGTTGCATGGTAAATATTTGACATTTTTATATATTATGACTTTAGAAAATAATTATTGTATCTTAGTATCAATATAGATGTATTGGCTGTTATCAGTGATTGAAACAATAAGTTTTTTATGCTTCTACATGGCGTGACAGTTTGTGTTTCAAATTTAGCACCAGCTTTTCTAAAAGTAGCGTTTGACCAGAAACCTAAATATTCACATTACAACAGTTTTAATTGTTTGCATTGAAATCGCCACGTTGCCACAATTTTCGAAAGTTGCCATAGTATAAAGCGAGTTTTACTACATCTAAGCCGTATCATTGAATTTTTTAGCATACTATACCTACATACGAATATACTCGTATCAGGAAAAACTATAAGTTACTGAGTAGTAAGGTTTATGTATGTTTTTTTAAGGTTTATGTATATTTCACTTGCACAGGGAGCTTGCAAACCATGTGCCTGCCCGCTGTATGAGGTGTCTAATAACTTCAGTCCCAACTGCGCGCTCGCTTCGGCTGAAGGAGACGATTTCGTGTGCACGCAATGCCCAGACGGGTACGCCGGGGATCATTGTGAAGTGTAAGTAAAATTATTGTCAAAAATCACCGACATTTTATTTTTAATATTATTGCGCTTAGTTTGTAGGCATCGGGGCAGATCAAAGCCCAAGGCTGACGCAATATAATATGGAATTGAACGAATTTTGTTCAAGAGGTAGTCAAAGTCTTCGAAGCTGTCAGGCATGGCGTTTTTATGAGGTGACTGAAAATGTGCTTTGACGTGAAAATTGGAAGTTGGATCTGTAGCTATAAATTAACGGGAATGATAGCCGTGACGGTATATATTTATCAATGGATTTACAAAGGATAGAGAAAATAAATAGAATTCAAATTAATAGGTCGGGGCAAAAGTATTTTCGTATTTTGAATGCATTATTAGTAATCAAACCTCTTTGGCTGTACTGAATGTAACAGGCTGGTTTTAATACCATTAAATTGTGACATTCTGAAGATGTAATAAATAAAAATAACTAGTTCTCACCATTTTTCAATTGTTTTTCAAGCACTGTCTTTTACTGGTTTGTATGGTACAATTGACATTAAATTTAATCCTTACCACGCGGATAGCAAAGCAATTAATTAATGTATTTGGTGTAGAAAAGACGCTGATTACGGCTTTCCATTGGAAGAACCATATGCTTGTTTGTTATCCCGTGACATAAAAAGCAAACAAACAATTGTATTCATAAGCAAACATAACTTTATTTTAAAAATGATTTTGAATTGAACAAACGGGAATTGGAATAAGGTCATTAATTTGAAGGGGATATTTTCTTTGAATAATTTTATGGCATATCTATTTTTAGAATATGTAGATGGGTCTCCTGATGGAGTCAACCTTCGCCTAATCGCCTATAGACACCAAATGTGTTAATGGTGCGTTGCTATCTTGTGGCGAGGTCTAATGCCACATGCATAAGTTTACCGGCTACCTTACCCTCCAAACCGGAACACGACAGTGACTAGCACTGACACTATTGCGGCAGGAATAGGTAAGACGTTGGTACCAGACCCGGTCGAGCCAATGCAGAACTCTACCACCTAGTAGTCACGATGGTAGTGACGCGCATATCCACTCGGTCGCCTTTTACGACCTGGACTCTTCAAAGGAGCCCGGAACCAGCGCGGGGAATATGACAATAATTTTGAAGAAGAACAACATGAGTAAAAATTTCCAACAATTGCGAAAGCATAAAAATTTAATAAAACTACTTAATTTTATTATGAGATAGTAATTTTGAAGTATTATCAAAACAATAATATTGTAACGGCTCACTCATGGCTTGCACCAACTGAGGTTCGCTGCTCTACCGACTGAACCTGCCCGGAGATTCTACCAGCTGTAGAATCCTGCAAATGCCCGGACGATTACTTTACTCGCTTGGCTGCTTTAAGGTACACGGGATCTAACTTTCTTTATCGAAATGAAAGATATTTTCCGGATCTTCTTTTATTTTAGGGCATACGTCTTAGCCCGTCAAGATCTTACGTAGTATTGTATACTCTCTGGTCAAGATTACTTCGCTAACTTATATTTTATATTCATCCCATTTAAAAACTAAACAATGTTCTACGTTTAAAAGCAGACAAAGCTGCCAGTATGCATGTACTACCATAAAGGTATTACAATATCGTTGTTGTTTTAGATCACAATCGTAAGCATATTGATAAAGTCAATGGCATAATTTTATTTGAAGATTTCTTTCGGTTATCATGTGATCCTGCAAAACAATTTCCAAAGAAATCTTATGACCATTAGAAGAAATCAGAATAATTATTTCTAACAATTTATAAAAAAAAAAAAACAAAAAAAATGACTTTAACTATATGTAAATAAAATAATTCATTGCCTTACCATCACCATGGGGCTGTATAAATTTAAAAAAAAATAGTCTCAAACTGGTCAATAGCACTAAGGGTAATATCACTGTATCATGTGAAGCGATGCACTGTCCTAGGATGAATAACTTTTCTTTACAAATGTTTCTTTTTGTTGGTTTTTTTATTTCACTGATTTTAGTGTATCAGGGGCATTGTAGAAGTCATACTATATATGACTCTATTATGTATGACATATGAGTTTATTTCTGCAAAATGTCGCATAGGTACATATAAAATAATATTTTCCCCACGTTGGCCCAGGCTCCTTTGAAGAATAAACCAACTAACGTTCTACCAGGCAGGTCGTAACAGGCGACCAATTGGCTATACGTGTCTCTACCACCGTGACCACTATGTGAGTAGAGTTCCACATCTTCTCACCCGGGTGTTTGGTACCACCGTATTACCTATTCCTGCCATTATAGCGTCAATACTTGTCCTTGTCATGTTCCGGTTTGGAGGGTAAAGTAGCCGGTAGACATGTATCTGGCATTGTCATCCTGCCACACGGCTTTATGTTCCATTAATATATTTGATTACTATAGGCGATGGTTCCTCTTTCCATCAGGAGAGGCATCTGCTTGTTAGTTATCTTATGATAGGTATATAAAAAATATTGAATGTACACGTGCACCAGTTGTGACTCCGGGTACTGGGGCTCTCCGAGCGTTCCGGGCGGGTCGTGCCGCGCGTGCGAGTGCGGCGGGGGCCCGTGCCGCGCCGACTCCGGCGCCTGCCTGCAGTGCCCGCCGCACACCGAGGGCGAGCGCTGCGACCAGTGCCAGGTCAGACCGCACCACATTACACACATCCTAACAAAACAAATACCACTTTCATTTATCCACTTCATCATTAATATGTGTTGATTGAAATTTGTGTTAGGCTGGGACTGCACTTGCGTCTACCATCAGAAAACTTCGAGCAATGACGCGATAAATGCAGATGTAACCGACTATTACTATATATTTTCGCATAAAGTCCGGACTGCGTGTGACTTAGCGTGATATAACTTCGGGACGACAGACGCAAGTGCTGCTCCAGTATTATGATACAATATAGCGTGTGTTGAGTGTTGAGTAGTAACGTGCGTATGTGTGCGGTGTCCCAGGAGGGGTACTGGGCGGGCGGCGCGGGCGGCGCGTGCGTGCGGTGCGCGTGCGGCGCGGGCGCGCTGTCGGCCGCCTGCGACCCGCGCTCGGGCCGCTGCGCGTGCGCGCCCGCCTTCAACGGGACTGCCTGTGACGTTTGCGCCAATGGCTATGGAGGTAATCATATACTGTTACTCGATTCCATTTGTCCAATTTCAATCGAAACGTCCAATTTTCAGTAATTTTATGGACTTTAGAAGAAAACTAAAATCAGAGTTATTATTAGTAGTAGTTAGTTAATATTAATAAACAGAATATTTGATATTTGAGTTCTTTTTTGTCCATCCATTTATTTGAAAAGTAAAAATTAAAAACAAATACAAAAAATCGAGAAACTTAGTAATTTATAATAAAGTGTATTTTATGATACTAAGTTGAAACTTATAAAAAAATAGTGAAAATTAATTGACAATTAACTTGTAACTTGTAAAACTTTTGTTTGCTTAAGGTGGGGTGGTGGTTAAATATTGTGTAATATTCGGAATATATCGAGTAGTAATACTTTTATGAAAAGAAAAATTTTGCAGATTTTAAGTGTAGAAAAATTAAAGTATTTTTTTAGATCTCAAAATAATGTTTAAAACAGGCATACGTAAGTTTCTATAATTTCGACGAAATGAACGTGACGCCAAAATAAGCTGCTCAATTCGTTTCTTTATTCATAATTTACCGTGTAACTAGCCTTTAAATTTTGACACTTTGGTTCACAGCTATTCACCGGTTTATCGGTTGATAAGTTCTTGTAAAAACCGAGATTAACTATAGGTTTACGTGCAAACTAGGCACTTACATGTTGTACTTCCACCGGACTTGACTTCGATTTGTTACTAAGATTTCAGTCTTCAGAAATAACCAAGAAACATGTTAATAACATATTGTCTGACATGCAGATTGAGTTCGGGATCTTATGATCTGAGCCAAATAAGTTAACTGTTAGATCAATAATAAATTTATAATTATTATGATTATAATAATTTAACATCTCATGTTGGCAGACGAGAGATATTATGGATATTATCAATATCTGTAGAAGTATGTATGTGTACACCACACAGCAGTAGCAGTGTCGTGAGTGTTCAGTGTGTGTGTACCGCAGACGTGTCGGCGGGGTGTCCAGCGTGTCGCTGCGGCGTGGCGGCGGTGAGCGGCGCGTGCGAGCCGCGGGGCGGGGAGTGCGCGTGCGCGCCCGGCGCCGCGCCGCCGCACTGCGACCGCTGCCTGCCCGCGCACTACGGACTCGCACGCGACGGCTGCACAGGTAACACACACACACACACACACAACATATACGATTTGTAACAAAGTCAGACATTATTTCTTGGTAGCATCATTATTTCTGGATGTTGATAGATAATTTTATCCGAATAAAATAATCTTAAATTATATTTTTAAATATTATCCATAGCAACACAAAATGTGATATATACGCAATTTAAAAAGCTGCACTTTGACGACGTAGTCGTTTCCGTGTCGAGTCGAATATAACATCAGTCGTAAGTTTTTATTCAAAGTAAAATAAGTTCATAATCTCCTTTTGAAAGTGTTCTTACAATATTTCCATTTTACGTATTATTTAATTAATCATAAATGGATGCGTGCTAAGGCTGACGGGACGTGGTACCCAGTGGTTTGTTTAACTTAATATATTAGCTAAATTTTAGGGAAATTGAAGGATAAATACAAACTTTATAAAACTGTTTTTATTTTCTTGAATAGAATATGCAATTTCATAATTTTTTTGTATAATGTCATCGACCCATTTATATGGACATATAAATGGGTCGATGAGTTACGATGAGAGATGAGTTTTCAGTTCGAGTTTTTATTACTCACTGCATATTATACTTTTTACAAAGATATACAGTGTTGAAGGAAATTTTTTTGACTGCATTAAGCCATTTTTGCGAGGGTAAAACGTAAGGATTCGCGTCACTGAAATGCGCGATATGCTCGAGACATTTTACTCCTAACTTATAACACATTAACTCCATTGTTTTGAGTTTTCATTTCTGTCGACAGTCCTTATTACTGCCTCTAGTTAATATTATCAAGATAGCGTGTTGGTTCTTAATGAAAATACATTGCTTGAAAAAAAAAACAAATATTGGGACAATTAAAAAAATAGTGAGTTGTATCTTGAATTATACGAAGTGTTTACTTTATGATGATGGAGATAGTAAAGGGTTAAAAGTTACAGTAATATGTGCATTTTAACACTACCAAACGCCAGCCTAATAATAGTTATTTCAATTTAATTTTTATGTACTTATGCATAACTTATTCATACTGTTTTGGTTTACTGATTCTATGTTACAGCAATATCTATTAAAACTGTTTAACTTGTAAATATGAATGAAAGGATAAATGACACAAAAACCTACCTATAAGATAGGTTTTTGTGTCATTTATCCCGTGCTAGAGATAAATATAAAAAAATTAACACGTTATGCTTTTTGACGTCAAATCGTATCAAATTGGTTTGATGAGTTTTTAAAATTATAAATAGGCGTATACTGTACATATTTAATCAATTTTTAGTTTATCCAAATATTTGTGTAGTCACGAAATAAAGAAAACAAGGGAAAGTGAAGAGTGGGCGTGCCGCGTGCGCCACTATTATGCGCTTTTACTCTAAATTGCCTTAGTGATACTTACCATATCATTAGGAGATTGTCGTCGTGCGAAAATCTATTATACACTGAATTATGCCATATTGTGCCATCCTTGAATGCAGAAATGATAGTAGAATACAGATGATTAAAAATGGAGATATTTCATATCATTCGAAAGTACAATTTTCATTTTTAATTTAATTAAATTCCTGATTTAATATAATCTCTAATGATATAATAGAAAGTCAAGCTAAAATCAGCCGTACACCTTACATATAAAGTTCATTTTAGGTTGACCTAATTTTTCTAGAAAGATATACGTAATGACAGTCATTACGTATATCGTTCTAGAAAGTTCTCTACTCAAATATGATCAACTGAAAACTACGGAAAAATCAATGCTGCCATCTATTGTAGAATAGCGAAACTATTACGATCTTAAGTTTCACTATCCTACAAATAGATGAGTCTATTTTAAATAGACTACAAAAGGACGTAAATACTCTTTTTTTTTTGTAGCAAAATAAAATTTATTGTAACGCAGTTTGGTATATTTTTAAATGTTCTGTTTGTGTGTTTCGGATTATTGTTGCTTAAAATGAAAACGACCAATGAAACAATGTTTGCATTAGTAGTTTATATGCAATAATGCTTATTTTATGTGTGAGTGTGGCGATCGCGGTCCTGATACAAATGTTTGTACTTGCCAATTCCGTTGTTTTCTTTATTTCGTGTGTGTAGTTTTATAGAATATACAAATAATCAGAAGTTTCTTCTGGTAAAAAGGCACAAACATATCGTATTAATATTGCGATACTATCTTCATAACTGAAGTGTAAATCTTCATGAAAATGTGCAAGTTTGTCGACTGCCTTAACCCGCGGATTACTACGTGGAAGTGACAAGCGCTAAAGGTTGTAGCGACAGAAAAACACAGGTAAGACCTTGGATACCGACTGAAATGTGCTGCCGCAGGACTCTGCCGCCAGGTAAAGGTAGGTGTCATTATTGTGTATGTACTAAATGAATTAACCTTCTTGATTGTATATCTATATGTATGCTATGTATATTTAAGGAAAAATATAATTTTAATAACACATGGAAACCTACACTTTTCAACTATATTTGTTTTAAGTACTGGATTTAAACGAAGAAAAAATTTTCGAGACTAGGATTAATTTTCTCCGTGTTGTCCCTGGGCTCTTTTAAAGAATAGGCCGATTGCTGTTCTGCCAGACAGGTCGTAAAAGGCGACCGATAGATTAAGGAGTCACTACTATCATGGCTATTAGGTGGTAGAGTTTCAGACCAATTGTTTTAAATGCAAGTCGTAAAATCACAGCAAAACTTTATAAAAAGATTTTAAGTCTGTTTAAATATAAATGTGGAGAAAATAATCTTGTCGATTAAAGTGAACAGTGTTATGTTTTTTCCGAGTATGAAACCCAAGACCTAATGATCCAAGGACGAATGGACCAAATGAACTTTATTCCTTGTATTGCTCCGGATCTCTTTTGAAGAAAAGATCATTTGGCCTACTATCGAGCAGTTCGTAAAAGTCGAACGATTGATAAATTTGTCACTTGCTACTACGATCGTGATAACGAGGTAATAGAGTTCTACATAAAAAATAACAATAATAAATATACATTCATATTATATAATAATTATATAATATATAAAAATTAATATTTAAGTTTAAGAATAATCACTTTAATTTTAATAATTTTATACGTATAGCAATATCGTCAAATTTCGCCTATCATTATTTCACCGCCTTATTAAGTCGGAAACAATCATTTCATCCAACGATGATAATGCCGTGCGTGTGTGACCTAAGGCTACCCGCAGACATGCTCTACAATTTGCGTAATCTGCATCGGGCTTAATTTGAAAACTGGCTGGACCCTCCTCAGTGATCTCCTCAGGCAATAGCACAATGCTTGCTTTGTTTTATGAGAGCACTTCAAACATGTTGTTACAAAGGACTTCAAAAGGTTGTAGTTCCAAATCAGGTCTTTTTCGATATCAGACTAATATGAGGTCTATGTTTTATCTATGCGATATACTAACTCTTTATCATTTATGTTCATAAGTTGTGCAGTCTTCTGATGACACTAAATATGTAGATGAACTATAATGCTGTTTAGATAAAGTATATGTTCATCTCGTATATATTTATTATTACGTTCTGTGTTAACACCACCCTGTTGGTGGAGCGGTTAAACCTGATTCCAAACATGGATAAGCATTGATGCATAGATTATATACATACTGATGTTCTGAGTTTCAATACATCGTATAACAAAAAGTTGGGTTAACCGAAACATCAAAAATATGAAATCAGGTTATTAAAATAATTAAAATTCCAAAATAAGCGATTCGTCATTTGGCGCGACAGAGTAATTTTAACTTGTAAAATGTGCTATGTTCTATTCTTAAAAATGACGCGAACTAAAACGAGGGGATTATTATCTGCGGAAAGTTGTAAATTAAGCTACCTCAACTTTTCTTTGAATAGTGTAGATTGTGAATAGTGGATTTTGCTCCATTAAGGACTTAAGAGAATTTTAACATATTCATTTATAATAAAACTGATTAAAATCTGATTACCTACATTAACATAATAAAAATCTTCACTTTCCAAATGAGTTTTTTTCATCTTTCACCACCTTTTTATTTTTTTACTAAATATTGCAGAAGTCACATAAACGACTTTGCGGAAAATTGTTAAATTAATTACCATAATTTCTTTTATATCTTTCCGCAAAGTTACGTCTGAATCTATAAAATATCAGAGACACCAAGAACAACACCATTATTGTAGGAGTTTGCGGTTGGACTATAATATTTAACATATAACAAAATAATTTATTGATGTGTTATATTTCATTTGAAAGACCGACTTTTAATGAGATATAAGACAGAAACTTTACGATTTACAGCGTATTAAAGATGTCGAAACGTTTCCAAAACTCCTATAAAGTCCATCATAGTTAAAGTAAAGTAACCCATGCTACTTGGCTTTGATTCACGGCGCAGTAATGTGGTGGTGTCTTGGCGTGTATGGGCGCTAAATGTACGAGAATCAAACGATGTGAACATCTGAATGACTATAAATTGTGGGTACACTGCTGGCCGAAAATAATATTTCATTTTTTCAGAACTGTGTTTACAAATATTACATTCAATCGAAGAATCTTTTATGGAGTACATTTTTTTATTTTTCTTGTAATTTTGACATATATTTATTTGTGTTTTTATTAAGGATTTTATTTACAAATTTATTGGTTTTTAGATTTGAAATATAGTATTTTTGACATTTAATATATGTTATTAATTTTATGCATATGCTCCTACATTTATTTTACTTTCTATTTTTTCCAAAATATGTCATTTTTGTAATAAAATATATACATATTTCGTTGACGTGTTTTTTTCTGTTTGTATTTGCGACTTATCTTTTGTATTTTGTACAAGTGTCCCTGTGTGTAACTATTTCGAATAAGTAGAATTTTATTGATTAATTGATAATAATATATACCAATTGATTAACGGTTTGATGAACAAGTGAATTATGATGATGTGTTGAAGTATCTTGAAAAGTTTGATTCTTTTTCCTACTCGGAAAAGAAACCAGTGAAGGCATGTATATTTATACATAAATGCGGAAGTTTATAGTGAAACTAGGAATATATTTAGTTACTTCACGCTCAAATGGTTTTGAGTAAATCTATAATCTATATTAATATTATAAATGCGAAAGTTTGGACGTTTGGATGGATGTATGTTTGTTATTATCACGCAAAAACGACGAAACGAATTTTAATGAAATTTGACACATAAGTGGGTAATGACCTCCAATAACACATAGGCTATTTTGTCCCGGAAAAGTAGGTGATCCCGCGGGATTCGCCAAAAACTTTTATAATACAGTGTGATATATATATATATATATATATAGCGAGCAACGGGCTCATCTATCAGTCATATTTAAAACCTATCTTAAGAATGTTGTCCGCAAGTGTACGACAGCAGTCTATTTCTAGCCATGGTACTAGCCTGTGAGGTGGCCGGTAGGCCACTTCAAAGCGTTGCAATGATCTGACAAAGAGCAATATCGCACAGATGCGACATTAAAATATTACCAGGATTTATTGCCTCGCCTTTGATAACTTCGCTCGTATTATGAATATTATGATTATGAATAGATGAATATTTTGAATTTCAATTTACTAGGACATATAGTCAGTGATAGATTTATTGGTTGGGTTATTTCTATTATCACAGCTATTTTATTTTGAAGTTACTGATTTATGAAAGCTACAAAATCGTTTACTTTGAATAAATATATATTTGTCCGTAAAATTTAAATGCAGAAACATTACAATAAGGTCTTACAAATCCCTTTATTAAAATAAATTCTATAGTCGAAGGTTGAGCAGATTTAAATCAAACCACCCTATGACACCATTTTTTCATATTAATGTAAGTTTTACCGTAGAAGTAGATTAGCAACCACTTTGTTTTTAGGAATATGTAGAAGATGGATACGATGCTTACCTGTTTATAAGAGGTCATCACCGCACATGCTCAGCTGCACCTTACATACCTTTCCAATGCACTGTGGATTAATCTACGCTAATCTTGCTAATATTATAAATGCGGAGTTTGAATGGATGGATGGATATTTGTTAATCTTTCACGACAAAACGGCTGAACCGATTTGGATGAAATTAGACACACATATAGATGATGACCTGGAATAACACAGACTATTTTTTATCCCGAAAATATATGTTGTTCTCGTGAATGTAGGACACAGCGGGCTGCCGGGCGCAGTAAAGAGGAAAGATTTGATTGTTTTAAAAATTTGTATAAATGTTTGTAATGGATAAAGAAAGCTACTAAATTCATCATAAAAATGCGTAAAACTTAAAATTTGTACCCTTTTTTACGACAATTCCGCGAACGCAGAAAATCAGAAATCAGAAGTCAGAAGTAGGTAGGTACTTTATTCAATAAAACTTTTTACAAGTTATTTTGATGCGCCAATATTATCATAACATCATATCATATCATACATAGCTAGTAAATTTAAAAACGGCTTTACCAATTTTAATGAAAATTGCTATATAGTGAAAACAAATGCGTAAAAATTATGGGCTATATAGGTAGGTATTTTTTTAACCATCGAGAAAATTACGCAAAACTAAGTGGGGCTTCCCCCTGTTAGCTAGTTTTATTATGATTCGATATTAAAGTTTTGACATAAAAAGAGCTATATTTATATAGCCCTAGTGGTATCAAAACAAAATAGTAACAAAAATCCCATTTCCGGCTGTCGGCGTCACTCAGTCTGCGGCTCGCTGGCAATTTGTCTCGACTCGCAAGACGTCTTGTACTGCACCTCCTGTTCATTAAAATGATTGAAGACGTGTGATGTGTATTCATTTCGGTATGTGTAAGAATAAAAAATAAAAATATCACCATGCCGGTCCACTTACGGGCCAGAGCGAACGAGCTTCAACTTTTTTTATATCATAAGATAACAAAAAAGCAGATGGGTCTCCTGATAGAAAGAGTGAACCATCGCCTATAGACACCAAAGATGCTAATATTGCGTTGCTATCTAGTGAGCAAGGGCACATGAATAAATTTACCAGCTACCTTATCCTTCAAATTGGCATATGACAGTGTCAAGCATTGACGCTATTGCGGCAGGAATAGGTAAGGCGGTGGTACCAGGCCCGGACGAGACAATGTAGAACTCTACCACCTAATGGCCACGACGTTAGTGACTCGCATAGCCAATCGGTCGCCTTTTACGACCTGCCTGGCAGAACTGCAGTTGGCCTGGTCTTCAAAGAAGTCCGGACCAACATTAAAACACTCTTGTGTTTAAATGATATAAGTAATTAAAAAAACATGCAATGATAATGTAAGTTTTTTTAATTCTCTGTTTAGTTTAACAACATAAAATGAGATTTTATATTTTTTTTAATTTCCAAATTGTCTGCCATTACCTTAACAATACAATAATCGTCTGAAGGTTAGATTTTTACTCCTGTCGCACCTCAGCTACTCTTCAGTGGACCCCTACAGGCACCACGCGGTATCAGAAATACACTAGGCAAAATTTCAGGCTTAATCATTTATTAGTAGGTAACCGGTTACTGGCTCTTAGAATATAGCTGTCTCCCAGTTCCGAAGTTGCCCATCACAGTAATGCGGACTAAGAAAAGGGCTTTTATAGGTGCAAACTATGAACATTTAAGCTATTCAACGTCAATGACAAATATAGATCCGCATCACAGGTTCACAGGTTAAAAACTTCTCTAAGTACATTTTATAAGTCGGTCGAGTATTTCTCAAAAACTTGTTAAGCCTTCTAAGCCATGTTAGTTTTCCTTTTAACTTCATTATATTTACTAATACCAGTATTTTTCTTTCATCTCCAAAACCAACCGTTTAGTCTGCAGAGGTGGAGGGGAAGACACTTGACTCAAACAAAAACTAGCACTTAAAAGCTTAACATTTTACAAACGAGTCCTTTAATCGAAAACTTGTTTTCATAAATCTACAATATTTTTTTAAAAACCTATCCAACGATACCCCACACAATGGTTTACGTGAGAAAAAAAATTAACATCTCTACTTTAAATGTAGGGAGCTACTCTAAAAAAATATTTTTCAAGATTTTATGTTACTATTTTGTTGACGTGACTAATATGTATATTTGTGCCAAAATACAGCATCTCTGAGCTATCGGATGGACGGATGGACGGACGAACGGACATAGCGAAACTAAAGATTTCTAGTTTACTTTGGAACTATAAAAAGTAGATGCTTCTACTGAGTGCTAAGTGTGAGTTTTTCTTTTCGCATTCGATCGTGAGCGCGTTTCGAGTTTACTAGGAATTTGTATGTGATTTGTACAGCGCCACCTAGTGGTAAACTGGTTTCTCACGTTTACCACTAGGTGGCGCTGTACAAATCATATACAAATTCCTAGTAAACTCCAAACGCGCTCACGATCGAATGCGAAAAGAAAAACTCACACTTAGCACTCTGATAGAGAGAGAAAATCATCGCTTATAGACATCAAAGATGTAAATGGTGCATTGATAACCGCGTGTGCTAATGATGTTGTAACTCAAAACTACAGGATCAATAAAGTCTTATAGTTGACGCTAAACGGTGACAAGTGCAAATGGCGGATTTAACCAAGTGGACAATTATTTGAAGAGTTATTTGAGGTTGTGTGATAATATCTCCGTCCTTCAGAAAATCACGAACATCTATTAGCCTTGCTTATGTGAGTGATAATAAAGTTGGTAAAAAACTTTAGCAGGTGCTTGACCTCTCCTCTTGCCCGGGTTTGGTACCAACCACCGCCTTGCCTATACTTGTCGCAATAGGGTTCATCGTCGCTGTCGTGTTTTGATTAAGAAAGAAATGTAACCGTTAAACTTATGTATGTGTCATTTCCTCTTGTCACACGGGTGACAACGGATAGTCAAAGTCAGAGGTCGACAGTTTTACAGCTGCTACTGGATCGGAATGCGGCCTCAAACAGTAGATCCGGCGGAAGAAACTTAGCGAACTTGTCTTTTTTTGAATTGAAATTTTTAATTAGTTACAATAATTAATGATCAGAGATTGTTATGAGGAGCAATATTAATTCCAGGCTTTTTTGTTTTTAAAATAATATAAAATTTTATTATAACCTTTTTTACATAATTTTGTTGTATTACATTTTTTTACTTAACTGGTCGATAAATTTCTTACATTTTCAAAAATCTTATTGTAAAAGCGTACACACTGCCAAGTAAATGAATTACTTATTCTGTAGATGCATGCGCGATAAGATTGTTATTGCTCCTCGTATTTAGACAGTGAGCGAGTAACATCGGCATTTTTCTTAAATGAGCGAATATTTTTACGAACATATAACAGTATCAATATTTTTTTAAATTTTTCTCTATGGAAAACTCTTGGGACAATATTGCAATTTGTCCTGGAAGCTTTTTTTCATAATACAAATATAACATTTATATCAGCAGAATTTCCCCAAAATAGAATTCCATAAGACATAATGTCAGTGGCGTGGCCCCGTATAAAAATTTGTTTGAGGGCCCTTACGAAGGGTAGAAGTTTCTCACAAAAGAAAAAAAATGTTTATATAAAATTAAAACAAATATTTATGAATTAATTTTCTATTAATTAATTAATTATCTATTTGTCACTTTTTCCAAAAAAATTGCAAACTATTCAAATTAAATATACACTATCCTTGTCTTTTTTTGAAAAAAAAAGAAATTGCTTTTTTTTACTTTTGCCATTTGGGAAGTTTTTATTAATTTTTGCGTTTTTTTTTTGCTTACGCGCACTGGGGGCCCGCGGCCCCCATAATTTACACGGCAGCACCCCTGCATAATGCTTTAAAAGCTTTAAAATAACTGAAATATACTATTCTAGCTGTATCAACATCAGTTAGCCGTCTCAATTTTTAATTGATATGATCAACATCTTTGATATCTTTATGAGAGGCTTTTCTATTTCCTTCCGGACAAGCACTTATCTGCTATACTATAATAAAAACATGAATGCACGTTAAACTAATAGTAGGTATATAAAATTATATGTTTTTTTATATCATGAGATACCAAACAAGCAGACGGGTCTCCTGATGGAAAAAGTCAACCATCGCCTATAGACACCAAAGGTGTTAATGGTGCGTTGCTATCTTGTGGCGAGATCTAATGCCACATGCATAAGTTTACCGGCTACCTCACCCTCCAAACCGGAACACAACTGTGACAAGCACTGACGCCATTGCAGCAGGAATAGGTAAGGCGGTGGTACCAGACCCGGGCGAGACAATGCAGAACTCTACTACCTAGTAGCCAGTAGGCAGAACGGCAGTTGGCTTATTCTTCAAAGGAGCCCGGGGCCAAAACGGAGTAAAACATTCTTGAGACATTAATAATATTATTTTCATTTTATTTAAAATATCTACTCTGGATAGGTCAAATTCCGTAAAAATTCCTCATTTTACAAAAAAAGTAACAAAATAAAGTATTTAATTTTTTTAGATTAATTAAATAAATATCTTATCTTATACACTATTTAATTTTAATGGATTAATTAAATAAATATCTTTATCTTATACGCTAAAGCGAGTCTAATTCTAATAGCAATACGGACCAATTCCGCAATAATAGCTTCCACGACCACCCGGTCGCTTATCACATTATCAGATACGTATCAACATCCGTAGATCTGCAGGCCGCAGCCTAATTACTGAAGCCGTGTCGATGATAGGACGACTGATCCACCGCACCCATAAAACATATCTAATTACATATTTACAGTATTTATAGTTTCCTTTCAAAATGACCTATACTATAAAATTATACACGGGAGTTATCGAAAACGAAATATTTAAAATGATCCTATCTCATATACCTTATTGATCTGGTGGCCTTTTTAACAGACTTCCCAAAAGGCGAAGGAAGACATTTAGCCGTGTTTTTTATGTTTGTTACGTCAGGGGATCGATTCACGTAACGAAACGTCAAACAATTCGCAGCTTTAAGGTACTCTTGCATATTTTCCCACACATAATGCCACATCGTAGCACGACTCTTCGTTGTGTTGTGTTTATGGCTCCTAGTCCAAGAGCTTCGACTCAAATGACATTTTCTTACATGATATGGTGGGCTGATCTCGGTTATTTATGAACCGATTTTGAAATTTCTTTTTTTATTTGAGAGGGTATATTCGCTGTGTAATCTCATTTTAACTTTGTGAGGATTTGATGAAGAGTTTTGGAGATATTATAGGAAATAGAAAATCGGTAACTACTGCGTTAAAAGTCTTGTTAATTTTTTTGTTTTTTTTTGTTTAGAAGGGTACACCTACTTCCCCGTTGGGTCCTATTTTTATTTAATGAAGTGCTGATGCTAGATACTAGAAATACAGGAAATTGAAAATCGATTGTTGCAATATTGCTCCCCCGTATTGGTAAGGGCTTTGAAGAATAGACCAACTGCCGTTCTGCCAGGCAGGTCGTAAAATTCGACTGATTGGCTATGCGAGTCACTATCATCATGGCTACTAGGTGGTAGAGTTCTGCATTATGCCGCCCGGGTGTAGTACCACCGCCTTATCTATTTCTGCCGCAACAGTGGCAGGGCTTGTCACTATCGTGTTTCGTTTTGGAGGGTAAGGTAGCCGGTAAACTTATTAACGTGACATTAGACCACATTGTAAGATAGCAACGCAAGATTAACATCGTTGACTTTTTCATCAAGATAGAACAATAGCCTATAGACATAAGATAAGATATATTAATGGTACGTTGCTATCCGTGTGGCAAGGATGTAATGATAAATGCATAAGTTTACCTTACCCTCCAAACCAAAACATGACAGAGACAGAGCAGGCATTGGTAAGACAATGGTCCCAAAACTCGGTTGAGACATTGCAGTATTCTACCACTTAGTAGTCATGATGTTAGTGGTACGTCTGTGGTGTTCAAAAAGTCTAAACTTTTCTCGCCTTTGAAAATGATTCAGGCTTTTTGGAAAGAAGTTCCTTATGGGACGTAGTAGAGTGGTACCCTAGCCGGCAAAAAACGTTCGTAACGTTAAAAAAAGCGTAAGATTTTATTTATAGTCTATGTATGATGGTTAACTGTTATTATTATTGCAGTTTGCTATTATTATTATTATGTAGTTTTATAAATCATTGTAAATAAAACAAAGGTGAAGATAATTTTGTAAAGTAGGTTTTTTTTATTTTATCGAAAAAAAAAATCATAAAAATTGTAAAAAAAATGTATATCCGAATAATTATTTTCTTTATACATCGAATATATCTTTTTATAAAATTATTTTTTTATAGTACTTCTTCTTTTTTTATAGTAACTTTATAGTAACTTCATTCCCATCTGGTGTCCCACGACAACACACGGTCAGTTTTTGTCAGAACAATGGCTCTTCTGAACTTAGCTTCTACCGAAATTAGCACCTTTTTGCACTTATATTATTACTAGCTGACCCGGCAAACGTTGTTTTGCCATATAAATTATTTCTAAGTGAAAAATGTTAAGGGTAGACAACCCTTATATTAAAGGTTATGAAAAATAGATGTTGGTCGATTCTCAGACCTACTTAATATGCTCACAAAATTTCGTCAAAATCGATCAAGCCGTTTCGGAGGAGTACGGCAACGAACATTGTGACACGAGAATTTTATATATAACTAGCTGAACCGGCAAACGTTGTTCTGCCTTTTTACCTACTCTTATTTTTTCCTATATTTTCTCACCTTCAAACCTTCCCTGGACTTCAACAATTAATTCGAAACCAAAATTAGCCAAATCGGTTCAGCCGTTCTCGAGTTTTAGCGAGACTAACAAACAGCAATTGATTTTTATATAGTACTAGCTGACCCGGCAAACGTTGTTTTTCCATATAAATTATTTATTTAAAAAATAGGGGTTGATCGTAGAGGGTTGAAAATTAAGGGTTGTGTTTATATTATTCAATGCTGAATCATAAAAAAATAAAAATAAAAATTTTTGTCCATAAAATAAAAAAAAATAGGGGTGGACAACCCTTAACATTTAGGGGGATGAAAAATAGATGTTGGCCGATTCTCAGACCCACTGAATATGCATACAAAATTTCATCAAAATCGGTCAAGCCGTTTCGGAGGAGTACGGGAACGAACATTGTGACACGAGAATTTTATATATAAGAAGATAATATTATAAAAATATTTTTGGATATGATCTTAAATGAAAATTACGACAATTTCGAAAACCAGAAATTTTAAAGTTTACATACATTACGTAATATACATTTATTTTTATATATTTTATGTAACACGTTATATAAATTAATTTTGGTGTCTAATTTCCAAGGAAAACAACCTTGTCCACAGTTGGATTTTTTCTGGGCTCTAGGTTTGCACCCTCTACAATTCCGCGTATCCCTCCATCACGTGTTACGTAACATACTGTGTACAATTGCGAATTCGCTCACATTGCCCCCATTTCAGCTAACGGTTCCGGATATCGTTCATAAAACAAGTTTGACACATAATCGTCAATCGCTAGTTAAAAAGCGCCTTTTTAGCATCCCAGCTCTGGAACTCATGCCCCTCGGAAGTAAGTTCGCGGCCAGTTATCGTGGCCCAGCCGGCGTGAGTGCACGCCAAGTAAGCTTACCGTAGCGTAGAGGAGTACTTTCGTAACTATTACGCTTAATAGGTTACAAATTATTAATATGAATCAACATGAGGAAAACATTTTTCAAATATAAAATAATTTACTGATATTAATTTTTTATATTAAAAATACATGTTTCGTCAATAACTTTGCTATTTTTAATATAACTAATAAATATTTTGTCGATATAATTTAAAAAAATTTAAAACACTTCACGGCTGAATATTTTTTACTAGCAATACTAACTGAAGAAAGAAACAGTAGTTTTTTTGTATTTTTATGTAACTTATATGTTAATATACACATATATGACAAATACATATATAAAATAAAGAAAAATAACTCGTATGTCAAAGGTAATGATTATATTTTTACAAAAACATACTTGACCTACAAAAATAAATATTATCTAAAAAATCGCATTGTAAATAACGATTCATTAGAATAAAAACTTTTTTACAAACATAATGATAAGTACTATCAAATAAAAAACATATACCTACCTATAATTTAATGACTGTTAGTGATGTGTTTTTAATAAAAAATATAATGTGAGTGAACTAAAAAAACATTAATGAAAAATGCGGTGGATTTTTGTGATGGTTGCAGTAATGACAGTAGTGGAAGCAGTAGGGCCTCGTCGTTGTTCCGGAAGACTTGCGAGAGAGCGTTTAAAGGCAGCAGAGAAGATAAGAGATAAAAGATACTATCTTTTGTGTTGTGCTCCTCCATGTGTCTCACGCCGGCCAAGACCTCCGCCTACCACGCGACGGTACCAGCCGTTCCACAAGACGTGGTATGGACTAAAACATGGTAATGAGCTTATTATATTATACCTGTATGTTTTTTTAGATAGATTACAAAAATATTAGTCTCGTTTAATTCGAGATTCATTAACATTTTATGCTCTGACGAATATTAATATAAAATCATTAACGGAGGTCGATGATCTAGCCCAAGTTTGGGAATTAAATGTTTTTCAATAAAAGAAAACATTGAAGTAGGAGTTAAAATCTATCCTTAATAGAAAACATCACTGATCATGGATTTCCGACTTATTTGTATACACAAATTAAGCATAGGTCTTAAGTTACAATGATGATTTAAAATTTTCATCCGTCTACCCAAAATCTTTTTCAACACGATTGTATTTTTTCTTATGTTTACATAACTCAGTCATTTATGAACCGATTCTGAATTTTCTTATTTTGTTTGGGAGGGTATACTTTCCCTGTATTCTCATTTAAGTTTGATGAAGAGTTTGAAGAAGAGAGTTTGATGAAAAAATTACCTTTAAAATATGTTGATATGTCCTACGATTTCTCCGTGTATTTCCCCGTGTTGATCCCGGGCTCCTTTGAAGAATAGGCCAACTGCCGTTCTGCCAGACAGGTCGTAAAAGGCGACCAAGTGGCTATGCGAGTCACTATCATCGTGACTACTGGGTGGTAGAGTTCTGCATTGTCTCACCTGGGTCTGGTACCACCACCTTACCTATTGCTGCCGCAATAGCGTCAGCGCTTGTCGCTGTCGTATTCCGGTTTGGAGGGGAAGGTAGCCGGCAAACTTATGCATGTGGCATTAGACCTCGCCACAAGATAGCAACGTACCATTACCAACTTTGGTGTCTATAGGCGATGGTTGTCTCTTTCCATCAGGAGACCCATCTGCTTGTTTGCTATCTGATGATATATAAAAAAAAACGATTTTTATATTATATAGGAGATATCACTAGGTACATTGACGGAACAGATTACTCTATTAACATGAATTTATTTAGAAAATCTTTATATTTTCAAATAATAATAATATCACCAGTTATAACCTCAAAGTGTAAACAAATTATTTGCTTGTGTTATGAGCGTTAGTCAACGTTACTAATACATGGAAATACATATATAAATACTGTTACATAAAAAATAAACACCCAAACCTAGAAATATATCTATGCTAAATATCTATGCTCATCAAAAAAATAATTGTAGGTACCTGTCGGGAATGGTACCTAAACCCCATCGATTCGTAGTTTGCTGTGCTGTGTAGTGGGTTTGCTAGCCACTTGACTAACGGGGCGGTTGAATTTTCGGCGACACATATCTTGTTATCAGAAGAGCCATTGTTTATTATTATTCTATATTATGAAAATTTGCCAAATTGTTAATAGAATACCTATCAATGTTATTGTGCCTAGGTACGTCCCTTTAATTTTCTCACCTTCTTTTGGCAATCGTTTGTGCCGTGTGCGTCATTTGTTTACACATCGGAACCAACGAATAAATAACCATCCTCCTCTTATTTGTTTACTTATTATTTTTAAATTTCTTTCTCTCATCTTAAAATTTCCGAAAAAATATTATCCATATCCATTCCATACTTTCCATACTTAATATTATAAATGCGAATGTCTGCCTGTCTGTCTGTCTGTCTGTTACGCTTTCACGGCTAAACCGCTGGACCGATTTTCATAAAATTTGGCATGAATGTAGTTGATGATCCGGGGTCAAACATAGGCTATTTTTTTTTCAAAACTCAGTCCCTGGGGGGATGAAATTTTTATTAAAAGCTATTTGGACGACTTATTAATATACTCGGGGGCGAAGCTGCGCGGGTCAGCTAGTATTTTATATTTCTCATTTCGAGCGCTTAACAAAATAAATAAATAATAATAATAAATATTCACGGGACAAATTACACTTACTGATCTAACCCCAAAGTAAGCAAATTATTTGCTTGTGTTATGGGTGTTAGTCAACGATACTAATACATAGAAATACATGTATAAATACTAGAATATATTTAATAAACACCCAAACCCGGAAATACAAGCATTTATGCTCATCGCACAAATGCTTGTCCCCGTCGGGGATCGAACCCGAGCCCCGTTGATTGCGTAGTCAGGGTCGCTAACCACTCGACCAACGGGGCGGTCGAGTGGTTAGCGACCCTGTCCAAGTAATTTAAAAAATTAAACCGACTTCAAGTACCTGTCAAATGTATCAAAAATTACTATCCCATTTTGATGAAATTCGGACTGTTACCTTAGTAGAAATACACTAGGTTTAAAAATCAAAAAGAAGATCTTAATATAGCTTTTAGTTCTCGAGAAATTCGTGAACACATATACAAACATATACATATACACTTATTTTACTACACGTGCTTGAACGGCCACATAGATCATCATACTCAAATATCATCCAATTCCAGAAACGTGGTAGAGTTCTGCATTATCTCGCCCAGGTCTGGTACCACCGCCTTACCTATTCCTGCCGCAATAGCTTCAGTGCTTGTCACTATCGTGTTCCGGTTTGGAGGGTAAGGTAGCCGGTAAACTTATGCATATGGCTTTAGACAAGATAGCATCATTAACATCTTTGGCGTCTATAGGCGATGGTTGACTCTTTCCATCAAGAGACCCATCTGCTTGTTTGCTATCTTATGATATAAAAAAAAGATATAAAATAATGTTACATGTCATCATCATCATGTCAAACTGATAACCTCCTTTTTGTCAACGGTTGAAATTATAACTTTGCTCATTTTAAGACATACTTCTCATTTATCATACTTTAACTTGGATTATGAAACATTGCTACAAAAATAGACTTCCGCAGACCACGATTTAAAATATTTAGACAGTAACTGAAAACCTTTAAAGCCGCTAATCCTATTCTTGTTACTTTAGATTCAAATCCTAGCTTTTGTGCTAACCTGTTCGGATACCAAATATACCAAATATATGTACATATACCTACCAAACATGTTTTGGGTTCGATTATCGAGATTCAAAGCATTATAATTTTTAGTCAACAAAAATACTCCCAGCCTTATTCAATCTTAGCTCAAGTTGGAACAGTACAATTATTACTGTTTGCATCAGGAATAGGTAAGTGGATAGTACCACACGTGGACCACACGTAACAGTCGAGTTCTTACGGCCAGTAAAGTTAGTTTGGCATTTATCGACGCGAAACAACTTCCAACCTTTTAAACACCGAGGTATTTAGGCCGAGATTCGGTATCACAGAAGACTTACTAGATGGCAACATCTCCTTCGAATTTCTTATACCGCTTTGCCTGTTCCTGCTGCAATAATATCAATGCTTGTCACTGTCGTGTTTCGGTTTAAAAGGTAAGGTAGCCGGTAAACTTATGCTTGTGGTATTACTAACCCAGCAAACGGATAGTAACGTACCATTAATATAATCGATTTCTTTAGGTGATGGTTGTCTCTTTTAGGAGAGCAATTATGTGTATATCTCTTTCCGTCAGGAGAGCAATTAACTTGTGTGCTATCCTATAAATAAATAAAAAACCTTGACTTTGGCTAAGTATTCTGCTCGGCAGAAAAATTGCCTTGTACGAACATTAAGTGAGGCTATAGCGACAAGACAATTACAAAAATACTAAATATTCGCAAAATATTGTCTCAATTTGTGATGGACATCATCACATAATTGATAAGCACCGTAGATAATATACTAAAAATACCAACCATGACGCCATTTTTCTAATTACTCGACACAAATACGTATTATTAATAGAAGAAACCACTGTCGAACCGACCATTAAGCTATTATTTCGTTAATTTATAGTACCCAACGGTTTCGCGTAGAATAAAGCTTGTTTCACACCTACGTACAGTTAATTTTTTATTATAATTATTATAATTATTTTTATTGTAACTAATTAATGCAAATATGGCTTAAAATATGTTAACTAAATTATATACCTATATATACTTAAACGAATAGGTTTCCCTGGGAGGAAAATTCAAGGGAATCAATATTCTTACTGCAATATCCCAATTTGAGAACTATATGGTTGTTTGTAAAAATATTTGCCCGTTTAAGAAAAATAATACAAGGAGCAAAAACAATTTTTGTACATGTATCTTGTCTCCATTGAATAAGTAATTCTTTTATGGGGTAATGTATACGCTTTTATAATATACTAGCTGTGCCTGCGACTTCGTTCGCGTGTAAAAAAATTCTAAAATAAAAACCCGCATAGTTCCCGTTCCCGTGGGATTTCCGGGATAAGAACTACCCTATGTCCTTTCTTGGGTCTCAAACTATATTTGTACCAAATTTTATCCAAATCGGTTCTGCGGTTTAGCCGTGAAAGCGTAACAGACAGACAGACAGAGTTACTTTCGCATTTATAATATTAGGATGGATTTTATCAATGCTTAAAAAATGTGTTAAAACAAAACTGTGCAAGAAATGGTATTATATTAGATTATTTAGCAGACAAGTAAGCCTAGGATTAATTGCTTCTCACACTAATCTTAATAATTCTTATAATATTGTAGTGCATTTTTTATTAAAAAAATTAGACAAATAAGACAAATCCGCTGAGTTTCTCCCGCCGAATCTTCTCAATATGTGGCCACGTTCGGATCCGATAGTAGTTTTTAAAATGTCGACTCATCAAAAGTGCTTGTAATTAAAACATTAATTATTTAAATAAATTATTATTAAAACAAAACATTTTTTTTTTGAATTTTATTACTTTAACAAAAGTTACTAAACTTTTGTTAAAGTTAGTCAAATTCATAGTTCCAATTCCATCAACCTTTCAGTACATTACTATTAATTTTAGGGAGTGGTCGAGTTGGCCTCTTACAATAGTATTCCATATTCTTTACCAAATATTCTTTTCATTAGTACTTTTTAGCTGTGATTGTAGTCTAGTCTGGAGCTTAAACATCCTAAACTTTGTTTGTTTTAAACATCCTAATGATGGACGGCAGTAGAGTTTAAATAATAAGAAGTAGGTGTGTTTGGAGGACTCTTTTGGAATACCTAGTTCTATTAGATTCCCTCGAAATAGTAATTTTTCAAAATAAATAGGCGAATTAGGATATACAACATTATATATAAAACCTATTTTGCGCCACAATAATATGAATCTATACATATAGGAACTTTCAAATGAAATATCACTATTCAAATACAGAACAAAATTAACTTCAAATGTTTTCAGGTTTGTTTACAAAATGTCCTATATTGCGTGTGGTCTTAACAACCATAACGTAAAATCAAACAGAAGAGTGACCTAAAGCGCCATATTTTTAAGTGTTGCACCTAAGATGCTGCAGTAAAATAATTAGCGATACTCAATCATAAAAAATCATAAAATGAAACATCCAATCAAGCTACAGACTGGAACGAATTTATCGAATCGCGACTCTTGGTGGATCATTAATTTATGTAGTACATGCAATAGCTTTGCGATTTTTCAGGTTTAAAAATATTTTAATTTTGTTAAAAAATCGACTAGATTCATTCCTCATTCTAGAATTGGTTTGACTTTTCCTATTTTCAATAAATGTAACTACATCCATTTTTGTATATAATCAGACAGCTTAAAATGTTAGCCTTAAGATAACAATGTATTATTAACCTCATTAGATTGTATACGGTGATTATTAATTACCATCGAAAGACCTACCTACTTTATGACTATTATTGAAAATAGGTCGGTCGGTCATCGGTCTTGAAGAACATGCAATAAATACAATTATACATAAAAGCTTTGTTAAATAATATTAAACACAGCGCAATCAACTATACAATTTATATTATAAATACAAAAGTTTGAATTTTTGGATGTATGGATGGATGTATGTTACTCAATCGCGCAAAAATAACTAAACCAATTTGGATGAAATTTGGTACACATGTAGATGATGACCTAAAATAGCACATATATACCGGAAAAATAAGTTGTTCTCATGGGATTCATCCAAAAAAAATATAATATAGCAAGCTGCAGGGTGCAGCTATTTGTAATTAAATATAAGCGTACGTTGTAAATTGTAGTACCAAATAGGAAGGAAAAAAACAGAATTTAAAAATTACTTATTATTAAAGAAATGTTACGTAATACTGAAGCGCGAGAAAAGGCCGAAAATTATAAATTATACAATTCACATTTTAGAACATTATTTAAGATACATAATATTAAAACGAATTAAAACTGGCATGTATTTAAATGATTTTTCTAATTAGATAAAAATTGCAAAGAAAAAATCTAAATGGTCATCTATTTTAATGATTGACTCTTTCTTTGAGACTTAAAATAAATGAAATCAATTAATATTTTAGTATCTTTAAAACTACGCAAAAAATTTTGATATGTAAAAATTATATCACATGGTTACTTGTTGGTCCTCAAAACTAAGAGAAATGAGCATTAAGTATTTAATATTGTGATATTTTTTTAAATAATTCGATTTATATAAATTATTTTTTGTCTATATCAAATAATTATGTCAGGGTACTTACTTTTATTAAGTTGTAGCTAAAGGAAGGAAACAAATTAAAGGCACTCGATATTCAAAGATTTGTTTTTTGTTAAAGTAGCATACTTAATTATTAATTTAAATATAAAAACTTATTACTAAATAATCAATGCACGTTTTGCTTTTATTGGTTGGCCATGTTTTCTTTTTCGACCTATTTGAATGTTTTGGTCTCCAGTGGCACAGTTACATATTTTAGACGAATTACAAGCCCTATAAAATGTTTACACATTTTTTTTTTTGCAAATTGACGGCAAATACACACTTGCTGTCGGACACATGTCACTATTTTTTGGGCCCTATTGTTTTCCAGTGTGAAAAATAAATCGGTTTATATTGAGATCATTGCTGCAGTTGACTTTTAATCCCCTCTAGATTGCGTCATTAGAACTTAACTAAATTTAATTTATACTATACTTACATTAGGAGTAGCATTTTTTTTTCCAAAAAAAAAAAAATAAGTGAAAGAGTTGTTACTAAAAATATACAAAAGTATAATAACATTATTTAAAACCTCCTTTTGGAATTCGATCGAAAACATTCTCATTTTGTTTAAGGTTTTCAATTTGAATTTAAGTGTGGCTTGTTAAATTTTATATCGTGTTATTATAAAAGTTTTATCAAAAAGTATAAAACCACGTACATTATTGAACGCGACTGTACGCTCTCCATTAGCGAAACAGCGAATTTTACGCAAATCAAAATTAAATTATAGCGTCCTGTACCCGGCCCAATCCAGATCGCGACCTTTGCAAAAGGGGCCGCGCTCGTTCAGGGTATCTAGAATAATGGGGGGCAACGACCGCGGATATTTGTAGCGCTGCCAAAACACTCCATTGATGAAGCCTAGCGATGAGCAATTCTGAGATATTTAGCTTTACACAAATGTCTAATAAATAATGTGACCATTGAATTGATTATACACGAATGCTTCGACAATAAATCGCATTGAATCGATTTTTAAGCACTCCAAGTTTAAATAAAAAAATCCTTTTTCGTATTTTAAGAGAATTCAGAGGATTATCTTTTCCTTGATTTAAATTTATGTATTTTAATTCGAATTCAGTAGCTTTATCAAAAATTTTAAATTATTTAAATTATTTTTGATTTTTGGCAAAGTTTATATATATATATATATATATATATATATATATATATATATATATATATATATATATATATATAAACTATAGTCACTTCATAGGATAGGAAACAAACAGATGAGTTTCCTAGTGTAAAGAGTAACCATCGCCTAAAGACACTAAAAATGAGTGCTGGCCAACCACAGTGCAACAAAGGTGTAACGCATCCCAAATTACCTATTTATTTTAAAAATCACTATTACTAACGACTATTAAATAATTATTAGTTTATTTAATTCTTTATTGTATACAAAAGAGAATTATAAAATAATTCAGTAATAGACATTAAAAATTATTAGGACAGACATAAAAAATTAAAAAGAAACAAAAGGCCAGCTTATTTTTAAAAAGAGGGGTTTCTTACAGCCTATCCGGTAAAGTGAAATACTTAAACATAAAAGTTAATAGTCAAAGTATACAATGTACCTTAAAATATTACACACATATCATACTGAATAGTTAAGTCTAGGCAGTTCAAGAGTGGTTTATCGAACCAACGGGGCCCTTAAATCCACCTAATTAATTAAAACGCAGATTTTGTGATGTTTAACTGAAAGTTTTATCCTTCAGACTAGACTAAACTAAAAGTTTTATCCCGGAAAATATAGGAGTCATAAGAACAATTTTGATGAAGTATTGATTGCAGATTACCGTTGTAAGAGGCAAGGGACTCTACTGCTACATTCAAAAATAGCAATTAACTTAAAGGTAAGTTAAGATGTTGAGACAGCAAAATTAAAATTCATTCCCATCGCAACAAGCAGCGATGCTATTGTAGCAGAATTAGTTAAGGCAGTAGTACCGAATCCGATCGCGATGTCGCAGAACTCTTCCACCTAATTAGTAGTCATAATGTTGATGATACGTATTAACTATTTCTAATCTTTTACCAGATGACTAGCAGCAAGGCAGTTGATTCTTTAATAGGGCCCCGATCAACATGAAATAAACATGGATCTTAAGATCCGATAAATTAAGGGCAGTTTCTAAATTATGCATGTCATTATTCAATTTGTAACTAGTAATGATAATTAAGCTAAGATAAAAAATTAACAAGGATGAGGAATGATTTTTACCACCAAGTCTGTTGCGGCATTCGGCTGCGAGCATTATTTGTACTAATATTCATGATTTGATAGTTTCTTGCAGGGCAGGACGTAGTGAACTGCACGCCAGGCTATTTTCACTACGTGGTGGTAAAGAAATATATTTGAAGTATACATCAATTTGTTATTGATCCACATTGTTCTACCTGAACACGTTTAAAAGAGTTACATAAGATTATCATATCTCGTTAAAACTTTAATAATTTTTAAAGCTTCAACCATTTCTATACCTTAATTAATACTTAAAACGCAGCGATAAATCGATTTATAAGTAAATATTATTTGATTAAGTACCGCATAATAAAATACTAACTCTATATTGAGATAATGATTAACTAAAAAGATTTATCGATATTCTCGAAATAGACAATAATCGATAGGTATTGTACATCGTTGGTAAGCACTGTCGAGTAATGTTTTATACAATGGAGACCCATATTTTATCTCTTTCCAATAGAACATATTTTATTTTGTACTGAGATTTACAATGTGGCGGAAATTGTTGTTAGCGGAAAAATGTTAAATTGAAAATCGGTATTTTAAGTTATTACTCGGTTGAAGATTTTTTGTCACTTAAAAAGTTTAGCGGCATGGCCCAGTTTTTACCTCCCTAGTCAATTTAACCAGCGCGCGAGAGTTATGAGTTTTGCGAGCTATTACTACCTCGAAGTTCAGTTTACAGTTTTAAAATTCAGTCACAAAGATGCTTAATCTTTATATATCTTATATTTTCGGTATCGAAGTAGATAAGAAGGTCAAAAACTTGCTGGATGTTCAGTTTTCCGATTTTAGGGATTTGCAAACTCGTCTGACGGATTTTTATTAACACTTAAAAGGTTGATGTTGCTTTAGGTTGGTATTAAGCATATGGTAAGAGTTCAGAATACATCTGACAAAATATGATTTTCTGGTTTAAACATAAAAAGTAGTTTCATCGAGTAAATCTTCACTAAGTTTAATATTTAAATCTATACCTTACTAACATTATAGAGGAAAATGCTTAGTTTGTGAGTGTTTTAGGAATTCATTTTTGAAACTTCTGAATCGATTAAAAATAGTTTCACTACTAAACATCTGTATTATTTCTGAGTGACGGCTACATTTCATCTCAGTTTTCCCACAGAGTCGGGACCTACGTGGGTTATACCGCGGGATACAGCTAGTCTTTTAATAAAGAATTTATTTGGCTTGTATAACCAGTACTGTTATTTTTTATTAATGCATGGTACTTGTTCTTAGATAAGTGCGCGACCATATAGGTTAATAGAACGGATTTATAGATAAGCTCCAATGACCTCATCGCGATGTAACAGCCTAATATAGACACGCAAAAAACGTTCACCATATTCGGAGCCGTCAGATTTTTTATCTTTATTTCTTGTTTGTGTGTTAGGTACGGCTTAGTAGGCGCGGCTAGCAAAATGAATGCTTGTTGAATACAATTTTACAGATGGACGCAGCAAGATTAACATTATGCTATTTACATATTGACTTTGGAATTTAGGTCATAGAATCATACCTTGTGAAATCCCTTGTTTTGTTTAGGTACTTAAACGAGAATTTATCTTTACTATCGATCTCCCTGTAGTCAAAATTCAACCATAATCACTTTTAATATTGACTTTAGCCGAAAAAAAAAATTTACAAGTGTATGTATTGTATACGAGTATATCACATGAATGTAGTGTGGGTAATGTTTATCAATATATCTAATAATGGCTCCAACGATTTTTAAGTACTATAATATGAAGGTGGTTTCGGGGGCGATAATTCGATTTAGCTAGGTTATTGACGTTTTTGCAAAAAAAAATCGAGCGAATCTCTCGAGCGAAGCGAAAAGCTCGATCATCCAGATACTCTTTATTAATTTTATTTCCTGAAAAATTTAACATTGGATATTTTAAGAAGCGGATTAATTTACGGATTTTCCTTAAGACTCGGCAGCGCATCTCCTCTTATGCTGTGGATGTCCTTGGGCATCGGTAACCGCTTCCCATCAGGCAGCCCGTTTGCCGTTTGCCAGCGAATCATATGAAAAAAAATTAAAAGTATTTCTAATACATAATTTTTACTCCTCGAAAATGTAAATTTTAACTGGATACAAAATTTTTCCTTTACGTTTTAATATGTACATTTTTTTGTCTCATTTGTTTAACAATACTGGCCAGCGAAAAGGATGAAAGGTTCGTGATTTAAATTCCAGGTCAAAAAACCATTTATCTATACTAATATTATAGAGATGAGATATGTTTTTCTGTTAAAGATAAACTCAAAAACAAACGAAATAATTTTATAAATTCTTTTAAGAATTTAAAGCTATATTGTCACCGAGTAATATAGGCTAATTTCTTACCCGACTGAACAAAAGACAGTGAGTTACTGCGTTTTACTATTAGGGGCGTCCACAAATTACGTGAGATGTTTAAGGGGGAGAGGGGGTCCAATCAAATCTCATCTAATCTTACGATGGAGAGGGGTCACGGCACATATCATGCATTTTTTTCTGATTGAAACAAAAAAAAAAGCTATTTTGGTCCATTATCCAGATTGTACATGCTTAAGATTTAATCATAAACGTAATCATAATACGATTAAGATCATTCACTAAATTCGTTCAAAAGAAAATAATCTCATTCATAAATCGACGTTGAGAAGTCGAAGCGCCAACGGCTTAGAGTGGCTAGATCAGAACGAAGTTGAAGGAGCAGATGATTTTACTGAAAATCATATGGACATGTTGGTTCCAATAGTCTCTCTTGAGACCGCGCATGATTCTCCATGGACTGAATTAGAATAAATATTCTTTTTTTAATCGCAGTAGTTACAATTTAAGTATTCTATTAACTTTATTACACTTACAACTCTCAGTAATATTGATTATTAGTCATAGCTAGTCGTAAATAAAGCACTATTTTTTCTTTTTACGATAACAATCCAACGCGTTTACATATTTAAGAAACCCACATTTTGAAAAATCTCACGTGAGATTGGGGGATGGGGGAAGGGGTTGAATAAAATCCCACGACATCTCACCAGGGGGGGAGGGAGGGACAGAATATTTAAAAAACACCTCACGTAATTTATGGACGCTTCTTATATGTTCATGTATTTCTAAACGGCTAAAAAGATTTTGATTACTAATTTTTATATGTATTTAAGTGGGACCTTGTATGCTTTAGATTCACAACTGGAACCGGTTGATAGCATTACGAATTAGTTCAGCCAGGGCAACGTCTGACGGGTCCGCTAGTTTTTTGCTTTTTTGTTCGTTGCGATTATAGCAAACAAACTGATGGAAAGAGATTTTATTTTTTTCGTATCGCTTATAGACAACAAAGTTGTTAATGGTTATCTGTTTGGCTGGGTCGAAATAACATATGCATAAGATAACCGTCTACCTTACCCTAAAAACTGTAACATGACACCAAAGTACCGACGCTATTACGGTAGGAATAAATAAGGTAGTGGTACTAGACCCTGATGAGACATTATAAAACTATGTCAACTAGTTAGTAGACATGATGTTAGTCGGTAATACGTTTCAGTATTCACTTGACTTTTACAATATGCCTAGTTGTTTATGTCTAGTTGGTCAATTCAAATTGATCCTGGATAATATCCCGGATTATTTCGCACAGTATCCCGATATGATTTGTTACTTTGGAACACAGATCACTATGATTTTGTACATACTATCTATACATATATATATATATATATATATATATATATATATATATATATATATATATATATATATATATATATATATATATACAGATATAGCACATGGCATTAAAATCCTACCACACGGATTCCAATCCACCGTTAACATCTTTGATGTCTATAGGCGATGGTTTACTCTTTTTAGCAATTTTTACTCTTTTACTATAGAAAAGTCTAAAATGTTATTTCAATCGCCTCTGTGGTGTAGTGGTCCGGTGTCGGAGTTGATCACAGAGGTCCTGGGTTCGATTCCTGGGTCGGGCAATTCAGAAATGTGTTTTTTCAATTTTCTGATAAAAACAACATTGCCCGGGATTGGACAGTGCCCGGTTGGCGATAGGCTTGCCACCTATCACATAGTGGGACCAAGTATCTTCGGCTAATCGTGGGTGCACTTGTTGTACCTCTGCCTACCCTTTCGGGGATACGGGCGTGAAAATACTTTTAAAATGTTATTTAAAATCCATTGAACAGTCCGGGATACAAAGCCAGATCCTCATGAGTATATAATACTAGCTGTTGCCCGCGACTTCGTCCGTGGGGACTTCATTTACTCCGCACAGCTCCTCCCCCGTAGGTGATAGCGTGATAATATGTAGCCTATATGTTGACCCGCCTTATCAGTAATATTCATGCAAAATTTGAAGTAAATCCATGCACTAATTTTTGAGTTAACCCGGACATACATACAGACAAACAGACAAAAACTCTAAAAACGATATTTTTGGCTTCGATATCGATTGTAGATCTTGCCCCAAGTATTCTTTTAAAAAAATATTCAATGTACAGTTTTGACTTTCCTACGATTTTATTATATGTAGATACTGAAGCCTATGACGCTAAGCAATGAAGGCTAGTTAATGTATGTTAACCCATCTATATTATCGATACATACATTATATATTATGGCATAATTTATAGCGAGAGCTATCCGGAAAGTTCGCCATTCTCTTTTAACTGCTAATTGAATGTTTAGACAAACATACAACACGCTTACGACGTATTGGTTAAATAGACTTTAATATCAAACATATATGCAAATAATTTATGCAAATAAGAAACATAGAAGATATATTTTAAATGTAAACATTTAAAATATAAATGGGAATATATCGCCTCTTTGGTCTAGTGGTCCAGTGTTGGCGTTAACCACATGAGGTCTCAGGTTCGATTCCCGGGTCGGGCAATTTAAAAAATGTGTTTTTTCAATTTTCGGATAAAAGCAATGTTGCCCGGGATTGGAAAGTGCCCGGTTGGTGATAGGTTTGCCACCTATCACATTTGTGGGACCAAATATCTTCGGCTAATCGTGGGTGCACTTGTACCTCTGCCAACACCTTCGGGGATACGGGCGTGAAGATACTTTACTAAATGTTTGTGTTTGTACGTCTACGTGTTTTTTATTATATTTTGTAGGATAGTAAGGTAGCAGAAGAGAGGAAAGAAAGAAGAATCTCCATATGGAAATAGATAACCATTGCTTATAGATGAGATGTTAGTGTCATAGTGTAGGTAAATTTCCATTGCAGTATTTTTTTATAGAATTATTAGCAGCAGTGTGCAGCCCACTGCATAATAAAAAAATGAGAATTTTGAGAATCCCACGAGATCGTTTAATTTTTCCGGCATAAAAATTAGCTTATGTGCTTCATCATCATCATCTACATGTGTGCCAAATTTCATCCAAATCTGTTCTGTAGTTTTTGCGTAATTCACTAACAAAGATCCATCCATCCAAACATCCAGAACGTATTTATAATATTAAAATAGACAATCTTTCACCATAAAGGTTGGTTGGTCGTTGGTCGAGTGGTTAGCGATCCTGACTACGCGATCGACGGGGCTCGGGTTCGAACCCCGACGGGGACAAGCATTTGTGTGATGAACATAAATGTTTGTATTTCCAGGTTTGGGTGTATGTATATTAAATATATTCTTGTACTTATATATGTATTTCTATGTATTAGTATCGTTGACTAACACCCATAACACAAGCAAATAATTTGCTTACTTTGGGGTTAGATCAGTTAGTGTAATTTGTCCCTTGAATATTTATTTATGAATATTTATTTATTTATATACATAACATATTATCCAACGGATTTTGCTGTTTAAGCGTCATCAAGGCGATTGCAACTTATTATAGACTAGATGAGCCCGCGACTTCGTCTGCGTTAAAAATTTTCTAAAAAAAGTAGCCTAAGCTACTCCCTATCACATCAGCTATCTGCCAGTGAAAGTCCCGTCAAAATCGGTCCAGCCGTTCCAGAGAATAGCCGGAACGAACAGACAGACAGACAAAAACTGTAAAAAATGTTATTTTGGCATGGCATGGTATACATCCATATGCATTAGTAAAAAGCGGTTATTTTAATACTACAAACAGACACTCCAATTTTATTTATTTGTATGTATAGATAAGTTGTAATTGCCCTAGTGATGCTTATAAAAGCAGTCATGTCCTAAGCCTTTTTCTATTATCTGGGGTCCGCTCTCCTTCGTCCTTCGTCCATCGTCCATCTTCCTCTTTTCTGAGCAGTAGCGATAAAAAATTATGCATTTAAAAAAACATAGAAGATATCCCATTTATATCATAAATTAACTGCAGCCTGCAGCCCGCTGCATTATAAAAGTTTTTGCAAATTCCACGGGAACAACTCATTTTTCCGGGATAAAAAGTAGCATACGTGCTATTTTAAGTCATCATTTACCAGTGTGCCAAATTTCATCTAATTTCGTTCAGTAGTTTTTTCATGATTGAGTAACAAACATCTATCCATCCATTCATCCAAAAATCCATACTTTCGCTTGTAAAAGCAAATAAATTGATATATTTGTATAAATTGATTTCGTTTTGATAAGCATCATCACGACAATTTCAACTTATTAAAGATAAGTTGTAATTGCCTTGATGATGCTTATAAAAACAAATAAATTAATATACATATTTTATCATCGAACAGATTTAGCCTTGATCAGTCATCGAACAGATTTAGCATCACCAAAGCAGTTACAACTTATCTATAATAAGTTGTAACTGCCTTGATGATGCTTATAAAAACAAATAAATTAATATACATATTTTATCATCGAACAGATTTAGCCTTGAACAGTCATCGAACAGATTTAGCATCACCAAAGCAGTTACAACTTATCTATAATAAGTTGGAACTGCCTTGGTGATGCTTATAAAAACAAATAAATTAATATACATATTTTATCATCGAACAGATTTAGCCTTGATCAGTCATCGAACAGATTTAGCATCACCAAAGCAGTTACAACTTATCTATAATAAGTTGGAACTGCCTTGGTGATGCTTATAAAAGAAAATAATTTGATCAGCCGTTCAGTGATATAATATGTATAAATTTTATCACTGAACGGATATTCAGAAATCAGAAATACTTTATTCAATAAAACTTTTTACAAGTTATTTTGACGCGTCAACATATTTTTTTTTAAAACTACTACCGGATCGGATATTGTTTAGATAAGCATCATCAGGGCAAACGTAACTTATTATAGATAAGTTGTAATTGTCATCGTGATGCTTATAAAAGCAAACAAATTGATATACATATATTATTATCTAACCAGCTTAGCTTTATTATGCATAATTAAGGCTTAACAGCGAAATATTAGATAATAATATATATCAATTTGTTGTGAAACAGTACAAGTGTATTTATATAAAATACTAGCTGACCCGGCAAACGTTGTTCTGCCTTTTACCTACTCTTATTTTTTTTCTATATTTGCTCACCTTTTAAACCTTCCCTGGATTTCAACAATTAATTCAAAACCAAAATTAGCTAAATCGGTTCAGCCGTTCTCGAGTTTTAGCGAGACTAACGAACATCAATTGATTTATATATATATATATATATATATATATATATATATATATATATATATATATATATATATATATATATATATATATATAGATTGCATCATAATGGAGTTTTACTAAGTGCAGATAACAAAAAGCGTGGAATATAAATTAAATTTATCAATTATATTATTTTTACCTACCGAAATAGCAATTACGAGAAATTAATTCATCGGTTTGTCGCACAATAATTCAGATGGTGACCGTCTTGACCATTTTCAGAAATTCTTCCAGAAGGCAAGTTTTTGCGACAATCCAAAAGGAGAAATGCTTTCGAATAATTGTTATTACAACTATGTCGCTTTCATAAATAGTTTTACGAAAAATATCGGCTGCCATCGGTGGCCATACAGGTTTTGGTTGTAAAACGTTATGTATGAAATAATTAAAATAAAAATGGCCAAGTGCGTGTTGGACTCGCCCATCGAGGGTTCCGTACAAATTTCTTCTTATTGCTTACTGCAATTTACGATAATTGATGACGTACTTTAAATAAAGTCTATATTTGTTATGATCTAATCTAGACCCATTTAGATACGTTGACGTTATGTTTATTCAAGTCTCATAGCCCTGAAGATGACGTAAAAAGTGAAACCGGTTGGCGATTTAAGTAAATTGATTTAAAGTGTTTTGTGAAACAGTACAAGTGTACATAATTACAATTGGAGTTGCACCAAGTGCCGACGACAAAAAGTATAAAATATACAAATGTATAGTTTTAGATTTTTCCCTGTAGTTGTATATAGGGCGTTATTACTTGCAAAATTCACAGTTCTAGGTCGACGAAAATTTAAAACCTGGAAATACAAGTTTTTACGGCTTAAATGGACGTATTTTTTTACACGTTAACTCAGAAGTTTGATGTTTTCACAGCTTGAGTATATGTTTTACATTCCAACTCGATACCTCCACGCTTTCCTGAGATAAATGATTTGGTTGAAAGACGGGCAACAAAGTGATCCTATAAGGGTTCCATTTTTCCTTTTATGTACGGAACCCTAAAAAAGTTCGTGTATAGACTATAAGCTAACATTTTTTGTTCAAAACTCAATGCCTAAGGGGCTAATATATTTATTTACTTAAATTCTTTATTGCACAAAATATACAATAGGCGAACTTAACATTTTCTTTTTTTTTATATATCATAAGATAACAAACAAGCAGATGGGTCTCCTGATTTAAAGAGTCAACCATCGCCTATAGACTCCAAAGATGTTAATGGTGCGTTGCTATCTTGTGGCGAGGTCTAATGCAAAAGTTTATCGGCTACCTTACCCTCCAAACCGGAACACGACAGCGACAAGCACTGACGTTATTGCGGCAATCAGTTAGTAGTGGTTTTCTACCAGTTAACCTTACATTTTGTATAAACTTGTAACGGGCAATGCATAAGAAAAAATATTATAGACCGTGGTCCCACATACAAACTTTTTTTGATTAATAACAAGCTAAATTTTTGTGAACAACTTCGTTTTGACGAGACAACCATCTTTTCTATCTTCGCGAAACTTGAATCGAGTAACTAATAAAGATAGATAAAAAAGAAAAGTTTAGTGTCGGACTAAGAAAAGTTTCCACTTTACGTGTAGGATAATGTTACCCTTGAATTACAATAATAATTAACAAGCTGTTGTGAGAAAATTAGGTTGTTTTTAAATTGATTAATATGAATTTAAAAATCTCATAATTCTGAAACTTTAAAGCGGAGGACGCGTCAGAAAATCCATCAAATGTGTAGGACAAAAGTTTCATCATGTTTTTCATAATCAAGCGATTAAATTCGAAAAACCTGGCAAACGTTGTTTTGCCATACAAATTACTTGTATTGAATATTTTGGTGGAGTGCTTGAAGGGGTTAAGAAGTTAATTGAGACAAAAACTATCCTATCTTTTAAGTTTGCCTTAACAGTAGATATCTACAAAATTGCATTGAAATCTGTTTCGTAGTTTCGAAGTCCATCGCGGGCAAACAACATTTACACGTAATTTATATACATTCAGATATAGTCGCCTCTGTGGTCTAGTGGTCCAGCGTTGGCGTTGACCACATGAGGTCCCGGGTTCGATTCCCGGGTCGGGCACATTAAAAAAAAGTGTTTTTCAGTTGTCTAAGAAACACAAAATTGCCCGGGATTGGAAAGTGCCCTGTTGGCGATAGGCTTGCCACCTATCACATTTGTGGGACCAAGTATCTTCGGCTAATCGTGGGTGCACTTGTTATACCTCTGCCTACCCCTTCGAGGATATGGGCGTGAAGATACTTTTTTTTTTCAGATATAATTTATTAGGTACTAGCTGAGCTCGCAACTTCGTCCACGTGGAAAAAATTCTAAATTTTAATTTATTTTTCCATTAGCCTAAGTTACTCTTTATTACCATCTATAAAAAATAGTTAGTCCCGGGATTTTACCCACATAGTTACCGTTCCCGTGAGATTTCCGGGATAAAAACTATCCCATGTCCTTCCTTGGGTCCCAAACTATATGTTACCAAATTTGATTCAAATCAGTTTAGTGGTTTACGCATAGAAAAGAGACAGAGTTACTTTTGCATTTATAATGTTAGTATGGATTTGAAATAGGGGTTGAAATTTCTTATATAAACGACCTGTTATTCTGTTATTCTGACATTTCTTATATAAACGACCTGTTATTCTGTTATTCTGACATTTCTTATATAAACGACCTGTTATTCTGTTATTCTGACATTTCTTATATAAACGACCTGTTATTCTGTTATTCTGACATTTCTTATATAAACGACCTGTTATTCTGTTATTCTGACATTTCTTATATAAACGACCTGTTATTCTGTTATTCTGACATTTCTTATATAAACGACCTGTTATTCTGTTATTCTGACATTTCTTATATAAACGACCTGTTATTCTGTTATTCTGACATTTCTTATATAAACGACCTGTTATTCTGTTATTCTGACATTTCTTATATAAACGACCTGTTATTCTGTTATTCTGACATTTCTTATATAAACGACCTGTTATTCTGTTATTCTGACATTTCTTATATAAACGACCTGTTATTCTGTTATTCTGACATTTCTTATATAAACGACCTGTTATTCTGTTATTCTGACATTTCTTATATAAACGACCTGTTATTCTGTTATTCTGACATTTCTTATATAAACGACCTGTTATTCTGTTATTCTGACATTTCTTATATAAACGACTTGTTATTCTGTTATGCTGACATTTCTTATATAAACGACCTGTTATTCTGTTATTCTGACATTTCTTATATAAACGACCTGTTATTCTGTTATTCTGACATTTCTTATATAAACGACCTGTTATTCTGTTATTCTGACATTTCTTATATAAACGACCTGTTATTCTGACATTTCTTATATAAACGACCTGTTATTCTGTTATTCTGACATTTCTTATATAAACGACCTGTTATTCTGTTATTCTGACATTTCTTATATAAACGACCTGTTATTCTGTTATTCTGACATTTCTTATATAAACGACCTGTTATTCTGTTATTCTGACATTTCTTATATAAACGACTTGTTATTCTGTTATGCTGACATTTCTTATATAAACGACCTGTTATTCTACTCGCAGTTAAAGCTACGTGGGCAAACTGGTAAATATTATAGTTTTAATAAAATATGTTAAAAAGCTCCCGGATTTACCACATTCGGTAATCTATTATCCCTATCATCGCATTTGCTAACAGCTACATATATTTCTAAGAATTAAGTTAGCTTCAAATTAGCATAACTTGACCGCTGCGTGTGAACCGTTAGAAAATACTTATACCACGAAACATCTATTTGATACAGCACTACCGATCGCCCTGTCGTCGAAATTCGACCATAAACTGTATAAACAATCAAAATTTTTTTAAGTTTGACAACAGAATTTGACTATAATTTTAGCGTGTGTGTTTTTTTGTAGTGTATCATAAGATAGCAACATTTTTATGTATTTTTAGTGTGTGTTTTTTTGTAGTGTATCATAAGATAGCAACAAGCAGATGGCTCTCCTGATGGTAAGAGAAAGCATCGCCTATGACACCAAAGATGTTAATGGTGCGTTGCCATCCGTGTGGGAGAATGGCAATGCCACATGCATAAATCTACCGGCTACCTTACCGTCCAAACCGGAACACGACAATGACAAGCATTGACGCTATTCCGGCAGAAATAGGTAAAGCGGGTGGTACCAAATACCCGGGTGAGACGTTGCGGAACTTTACCGACTACCACCGGGTAATCACGATGGTAATGAAAAATATAGCCAATCGGTCGCCTTTTACAACCTGCTTGGAAGAACGGAGGGATCTTAACGCTATTATCTATTCTTCAAAGGAGCCCGGACCAGCATATACGGGATAGTAATAATACGGGGGGATAACGGGGTTAATGTATGTAGGTAACGCATATTATATAAAAATATTAGGTTTCTGCAGTCCGCGATGTAAACATTAACTGTGCCAAATTACAAACTCCACCGTTCGCGTAATTGTCTTAAAAAAGGGTCCAAAGTTTTCTCTTCACGTATTAATTTATAGAGATATCAATTAAATCACCGTAACAGAAATATATCCATGTAAACGGATGCAACAAGAAAAAGAGAATGAAATAAAAAAATATATAAGAAAATATAAAAAAAATTAACTAACTTTTGCAAAATTACATGTAAGAAAATAAATAAAATTTGCAGCATCACAAATAAGACATCACAAGAACATAGAACGTATAAAAGTTGTAACAGGAATAGCAAAATTAATACATAACAAATTGAAAGAAATAATGAAATAGAACAAAATGAATAAATAACTTATGCATGTGGCATTAGACCTCGCCACAAGATAGCAACGCACCATTAACACCTTTGGTGTCTATAGGCGATGGTTCACTCTTTCCATCAGGAGACCCATCTGCTTGTTTGCTATTTTATAACATAAAAAAAAGAGAACAATTATAGTTATAGAGCGTAAAGGGGTACAGTTTTGCTTGACATATAAATTACATAACAACGTACCATGTTACCAAATAATGTGTTGAATTTTGATGTACGGGTGTCGGGATCTCGTGAGACGTGATACGTCATTGCGTAGACAACCGGCAACAGGAGATATTTGACAGCAAACGTGTTTATTTATCATGTTATTGATGTTTGAATTTTTTAAAAGACAAGTTTCTCAACTCGTTACGATGGATATGTAATCGGCGTGATCGTTTTTTCTTTTTTCTTTATATTAACTTTTTTTATTACATAAGATATCAAACATCTGCTAGTTTTCGAGATGAAAAGAGACAATCATAGCTTATATACATCAAAAATATTATTGGTGCGTTGCTATCCGTGTGGCAGGGAAGAAAAATCACATACATGTTATTGCTAGTAATGGTGCTTTGCTCCTCCACACACAAGATAAACACAAACTCGCTATATATAGAAAAATATATTGTATTTTTGCAAACTACCGGTCGAAATTCGACCATAGACTAAAAAATAAAATCTCTTTTAAGTTTGACAAGTTTTTCAAGGTTTTTTATTTAAAGACATAAAGTTTTTGCAGTCCTTCACAATATAAACTTTAACTATGCCAATTTTCAAACTCCACGGTTCGCGGAATTGTCTTAAAAAGAGGTCCAAAGTTTTCCCTTCACAGATGTCAATTAAAACACTGTAACAGAAATATATCCATGTAAACAGATGCAACAAGAAAAAGAGAATGAAATAAAAAAATATATATATAACAAAATATAAACAAAATTAACTAACTTTGCAAAGTTACATATAAAAAAATAAATAAATTTTGCAGCATCACAAATAAGACGTCACAAGAGCATAGAACGTATAAAAGAAAAGTTGTAAAAAAAGTTGTAAAATTCTAAGAACTAATTAAATAGAATAAAATATGTGAATAATCATAGTTATAGAACGTGGTCTCACGAACAAACTTTTTTTTTATTAATAACAATCTGAATTTTATCTATCTTCGGAAAATCTCGAATCGAGTAACTAATAAGTTATGGGGTTTTGAAAATTTTGATTCGGTAAAGGAAAAATATTTATTAATATCAATAATTATTTTTCGACTTTAATCACTTGATTCTATTATGAAAAATACGATGAAACTTCTGTCGTACACATTCGATGGTTTTTCTGACGAATCCTCAACTATAAAGTTTCGGAATTATTAGATTTTTAAATTGATATTAATTAATTTTAAAACAACCTAATTTTTCACAACAGCTTGTTAATTATTAATTATTGAATTCAAGGGTAACTAATCTCGAATCGGGTAACTAATAACGATAGGTAAAAAAGAAAAGTTCTGAGTGTCGGACCAAAAAAATTTTTCACTTTACGCATAGGTCAAACACGTAAAATGAAAATTTTTTTTGGTCCGACACTCTAAACTTTTCTTTTTTACCTATCGTTATTAGTTACCCGATTCGAGATTTTTCGAAGATAGAAAAGATGGTTGTCTCGTCAAAACGAAGCTGTTTATGAAAATTTAGCTTTACTTGTTATTAATCAAAAAAGTTTGTACGTGAGACCGCGATCTATTAGAACTATAAATTGTAACTAAATAAAAGAAATTCATCATATTGGTATTGTCAACCTATAAAAAATTAAATAGAAAATATGTGAAATAGATATAAAGACATAAAAATAAATAAATAACATAAAATAGATATAAAGATATAGATATATAAAGACTTATTATGTCAGAGGAACTAGTAGTAAGAGATTATTGCAGAGCCTGACAATGAACTCCCCCAGGGGACGGTTTCACCATCCTGGGAAAGCTAAAAAATGTTGCTATGCTATCCGTACGGCGAAATGATAATGCCACATGCATAAGTTTACCGGCTACCTTACCCTCCAAACCGGAACACGACAGCGACAAGCACTGACGCTATTGTGACAGGAATAGGTAAGGCGGTGGTACCAGACCCGGGCGAGACAATGCAGAACTCGACCACCTAGTAGTCACGATGGTAGTGACTTGCATAGGCAATCGGTCGCCTTTTACGACCTACCTGGCAGAACGGCAGTTGGTCTATTCTTCAAAGGAGCCCGGAACTAACACGGGGAAAATGATTATGATATGTGTCAAATGAATTGTACACAATATTAACTTACATTTAAGCTTTTTACACTCCTTCCCCATATAGACTTTAACTGTGTCAGTCGTAAAAAAGGGCTAAAAAGTTTTCAGCTTTTTTATATCATGAGATAGCAAACAATCAGATGGATATAAACACCAAAGATGTTAATGGTGCGTTGCTTCGCAAAAAGGAGTGAGGTAGCCAGTAAACTTATGCATGTGGAATTGCCAAACCACCACATAGATATCAACGCACCTTTAGCATCTTTGGTGTCCACAAAATTTCAAAAACATTATCGACTACAAATTCTAAAATAATTAACAATTTATACATATTAATAACCGAATTTTACTTAGATTTGTATACATTTAAAGTAAAAAATAAGAATTTTATGACTAATAATATGATACACATGTTGATATTTAAAAATAATATGTCTAATTTTTTTCAATACAGCAACCTCATGATATATAATAAGTATCTTCACGCCCATATTCCCGAAGAGGTAGACAGAGGTACAACAGGTGCATCGATTAACCGAAAATACTTAGCCCCACAATGTGATAAATAGCCTATCGTTAACGGGGCATTTTCCAACCCGTCCGTCCCGTAGGCATATCATCTAACGTTTGCAATTCACCAGCAATCAGCGATGACTCTTAAACGTAATGAAAAAATCATCAAAAACGTCGCCAATTGCTTGCTGGTCACTAGATGCACTTTTTGCAATGTCACAGCATCAAAACTAATCAAGCAGCAACGACTACTACTAATGTACAAGGCTGTTATGTGTCTTGCAATAACTAAACAATATCGATAATTTCGCATTACGGGTTACGTGATCACCCCGCCGGGCAACGATGTTGCTAACAGGATATTTCGCATGTTAGCGAACCTAACCTAGGTACTTGCTAACAGGATCTTTCGCATGTTAGCGAACCTAAACTTTAAAACACAATCATTTTAGTAACATCCATCTTGTAAAAATTTTTGCCATTTTGTTCAACCGGTTCCAAATTATGTATTATTTTATCGGATGTCGGATATGAACACATTCCTTTTGAGTATAATTTAAATATTATTCACGTTATTTAAAACAAACGTAAGTGTTTAGAGCACAAGCGTTGAGTTTGCGTGTGAAGAATAATAATATGATATCCCGAAATGGCTTTTAATAATCTTATCAAAACCATGTACACGTTAACATGCAGATCGCGTGTTCACATGTTGCATGCCAATTAGATCTGCTGCGGTATCGTAGTACGATAACTCGGTAATCGCTCCGGAATTAGAGCTCTCAATCAACTGCACGCATTTATCAATCGCCTTGTCTATGTTTACTCCAGCTTAACGGTTATAATCAGGGCTGTCACTTTGTTGATTCCTGTTGAAAGTTAAATGTAAGTTGAAGCATGTAATTAAGGTTATTTAATTTCCCCGACTGACACGTGGTCATCTAATTAGACATGTACACGCTAATTATTACTTAGTATCCGTTGTTTGTACGGAATGTAGATTTATGCAAAGACCTCGATTTACTGAGTTTAGTTGGGATTTTTGAAGTTATATTAAATAGTTCGATAGCATATATTTGCATTAGAATTCACTGATAGTAACCGTGGCTAATTATATCCCAGAAGCAAATTCGTTACTAAAACAGATGGACCTAGACACATTCGCGTTAATCCCGGTGACTCATTAACCCGAACAATCAACTTACCAACAGGGAACGGAACATACCTATCCCCATAACTCACCTACGTTCTATACTCACGAGTTTCGCTGCCAAAGTCTCGTTTCGCAAATAAAAATCTTACCCTATGCTGAGGTTCGGTTTCATTAACCTTACAGTGGAGGGCGTACATCCCGATCCACATTTAAACTACAGCTGTCTGCTCGCTCTACACGCCCGGTGAAGCTGAAAAAGCCCATATTTCTACCAGTAATTCTGACATTTGTTTGTTTTGGAAAACTAAAAAACAGTATTAATAAATTCATCTTAGAAACAAACGTGCAAAATTCTAAGAATTTTTCAAGACAACTGCGGCTAAAGGTCTAAGTACGTAGGCGAATCTAACATCAATATAAATATTTGGATTCCGCTGTCCTACAATACCTTTCACTTTTTCTTGCAATAACCAAGAGCAGCAGATTTTTATGTTCATCGAAGTACAGTGGTCAATAACCCGTTATATTATTACATGCCGCCAATAGACTCCGAATTGCTTTAGAGTTATTCTGTGAAATATAGATTATTTCAAGTAAAATTTGTTGACCTAAAAATTGTATCTGAAACCTCGTAATAAGAATAGTTCCGACAAGCCAATGGAAACAAAGTTTAATTATTACTATTCGTTCTTAATAATTTTTGAGTCGTTACCGTGTGCCCAATTTGTCGATAGGTTGGCCAGCTTTCATATATTGGAACTTAGTGCCGTGGACTGTCATGGGAGCACTATTGGTACCCCTGATTGCCACTTCGGAGTACCTATTGACGGAATAGTATTTATTATACATAAATATTAATTTATAGTTGCCTCTGTGTTCTAGTGATCCGGTATTGGTATTGACCATATGAGGTCCCGGCTTCGATTCCCCGGTCGGGCAATTCAAAGATGTGTTTTATCAGATTTCTGATAAAAAAAGGCGGGGTTTGGATAAGTGACCGGTTGGAGATAAGCTTGGCACCTATCACATTGTGGGACCAATTTTTTCGGCTACTCATAGGTGCACTGGTTCTACTTCTGTCCACCGTTTAGTGATACTGTCGTGAATAAACTCAGTATTTATTAATAAATTCATAATTAATTTTGGGGTAGTATATATAATCTAAACAAACAAACTACAATAATACTATGTATTATATAAATTACTAGCTGCAGCGTGCAGCCCGCTGGATTATAAGTTTTTGGTGAATCCCGTGGGATCAACTAATTTTTCCGGGATAAAAAATAATCATTGTGCTATTCCAGATCATCATCTACCTGTGTGCCCAATTTCATTCAAATCCGTTCAGTAGTTTTTGCGTGATTGAGTAACAAACTCAATCCAAACATCCATCTAAACATCCAAACTTTTTACATTTATGATATTTATAATATTATAAATAAATAAACATTTATAATATTATAAATAAATAACTAGCTGTTGCCTGCGACTTCGTTCACGCGGACTTCGTTTAATCCGCGCAGCTCCTCCCCCGTAGGTGGTAGCGTAATATATGTAGCCTATATGTTGACCCGAACTGTTAGTAATATTCATGCAAAATTTGAAGTAAATCCATGCAGTACTTTTTAAGTTTATCCCGGACATACATTGACTTTCCTACGATTTTATTATATGTATATAGATAATATAAATTAAAACAACTCAATTTTAACGTAATCATGTTTTATTATATAATTTGAGACTGTTATACGACTAATTTTTAATGTGAGTTTTAATCTCTACGACTACCATTAAAACAATATTTTAATTATTGTTTTCCGTAGCCCTAGTGACAAACCGCGATACCGGTACAACCGGCCCTGCGGCTGTCACACTGTGACCCGGGAATTATTCAACGGGAAGAATTTATCGACACCACATCACTATTGATGCATTGTTTTAATCCGCAAATCACTAGAGTTGGCTTCGTGTCGATAAATCACGAGTGCGTCAGCTTGACAGCTCGGCAACTTTTTCTGAACGTTAAACGTCTTATTATTTTAATAATAAAATACAGGCGTTTATGTATATCTCATTTTTTCTTTTTTATTTGTTAATTTTAAGTAGGTAACTCACAGACCACATAAAATGTAATTGGTTTGACTTTGAACTGGGATTTTAGTATCAGAATTAAAATCCAAGTAAAAAGTTTGCTGATTCATATTTACTCAAAGCCGAAATTCGAACAAGGATTAAACAAAAAAGACTTTTATGTTTGATAACCCACTTCAGACCTAAAGAAAATAGTATACACATGTATATATTATCACGTACGTATGCCACATGAATAATGTAAAGTGTGTAATGCTTATTTTCATTAATTTAATGTATTTGTTACCCCCGTGTTGGTTCTGGGCTCCTTTACAGAATAGAATAGAATATATTTTTATTCAAAATGAGTATATAAAATACATTTTTTGAACGTCAAAACCATTATCACAAAGAAAAACGTATTACAATATCTTAGAAAAAAAAGAAATAATGTAAATACATTATTTTATACTTTAAATTATTTAAAATTCTTAATTATTACAATAGAAACGTCTAAAAGTTAATTGATGATTCTGAATGTCAATTTGGTCAAAAATAATTAGTCAAACTAACTTAACTAGTGACTTTTTTACCTTTGTTATGTATAATTAAAAAAAATAATTATACATAACAAAGGTATTGATTGTTCAACATTTCGCCAAACTGCATTACAGTTTGTTGGCGAAGCGCTCAATATTTAACTACACTATATCTCGATCTTGTAGGTACAATATAAATAAACAGTTATTTAGTTCTAAGGCAATAATCTTAGTTGCTTTAAGATAAAAAATTTAATTAAATTGATTTAAGGAAACACTCTTAACTTATGGTTGAAAAACCATATTTTATACCTCAACTAGCGACCTGCCCGCGGTTTCACCCGTTCAGCTTTTGTTCTCGTAGGAATATCGGAAAGGTTTATACACTAAAACCTTCCTCAAGAATCAATCTATCTATTAAAAAAAGCCACATCAAAATTCGTTGCGTAGTTTTTTAGATTTAAGCATACATAGGGACATAGGGACATAAGGACACAGGGACAGACAGAGAAAGCGACTTTGTTTTATACTATGTAATGATATATAGAATTTTTTAATAAAAACTATGTAGTGATGCTATCCGTGGAGTAGGATGGTAAAGCACATCCAAGTCGGAACACGGCCCAGTGACAAGCAATGACGTTATTGTGACTGGAATAAATTAGGCGGTCTGAGATAGTCACTAGTCACGATAGTCGGGACAGGTTTGGCCATTCGTTTGTTTTTTATATACCATAAGACAGCAAACAAGCAGATGGGTTTCTTAATAAAAAATTACAAACATCGCCTATAGGCACCAAAGATGTTAATGGTACCTAGCTATCATTGTGGCGGAATAGCAATGCCACATGTATAAGTCTGTCTGCTACCCTACCCTCCACACCGGAACACGACAATGACAATCTATGATGTTGTTGCAACAGGAATACGTGAGGCGGTGGTACCAAACCCGAGCGAGACGTAACAGAACTCTACCACATGGTAGTCACAATGCTAGTGACTAGCACAGTGAGTGTTCTCCTGCTGCCTAAAACTATTTTAACTTTTAACAATACTATTAACTTCTAAGATCTATTGTAGGCAGCCTCATGGTCTAGGAGTTATTCTAGTTAGCTCAGATTATAAACTCCCGGGATCGATGCGTGAGTTGGGCAATTTTATTGAGGTTTCATCAAGAGTTTTCTCGGAAATCCTGATCTTAGTAGTAGCTCAGAGCCAAGTGTGCTTACAGAAAAATAAGTGGTGATGAAATCGATAAATTGCGATTATGAAAATTACCACCTATGTCAAACGAAGGACCGGTGAATCGCAATAAACATCCCACTTTACATGTAGAGGAGCTACGAAAGTCTACGGACATCTGGTTCACTCTGCCTATCCCGAAAGGGAACCAGCTTGATAATACTTTTTTTACTTACCAAAAAAAATATTGAAAAGATAAATTATTCAAATCTCTTTTTAAGTTGATGGCTGGAGCGTAAGAAAAGATAATGAGTATAAATAAAGACTTTTTGCTTAACTTACGCGTTACGTTACTTAACTGCTGCGAATCAAACATTCATTAATTCATTCATTCATACACGTTTCAAGTTTGAAGTTCTCGGGTCACTCTAAGAAAGCCGGATCGCGTCGCTAGTATGCCATAATCATTCATTCTTACTTACTCTAAGCTGTTGTAAGTTGTTGCCCCGGGCATTCGTCGGAGAATGCGTGGAACTGCTTTGCTTTTTGTTCAGCTATAAACTAAACTAGATCATTAGTATGATAGATGTGCCTTTCTGTTCGTTTGTAGTGGCTGCGTTTTACGACTTAGGTATATAAATATGATATGTGTAATGTTAGATGGTTGAAACTATTCATTTGAGCTCTATAACTGCGTGCAAATAAGAACCGAAAGCATGCTTTAGCATTCATATTTATGTATTTTTGGAACGAAGTTCCTTATCGCGCGTTGTGAAAGGGGGCTAGACGGAAAAAATTCTTACGAAAAGTTGTCACGACACTTTTTGCTATAGTAAGCTATTGTAAGCTGTGCGGCGCTCGGATGTTTCTCTCTCTCTCTCTCTCTCTCTCTCTTTCTCTTTCTTATAGAAAGCAAGCCAGATATTTTCATTTCTATTTCGCATTGAACAGTGTGGTGTCGCGACGAATATTTTTGTTGAGTGTATACAGATTTTTTGTAAATAATAATAAAAGGAACTTCGTTCTATCCGGGTGTCCCTTGACACCTCTTAAGTTTTTTTTATCATAAGATAGCAAACAGCAGATGAGTCTCCAAATGGAAAGAGATAACCATCGCCTATACTGCAAAGGTTCCCAAACTTTCTTTTTCTCGTTAACCACTTTCAAAAATTTGTTGGTTCCGATAGACCGGTTCTGGTGAAAAAAGTGAAAATTGAATGGATATTTAACTGATATCTTTACTTCGCTTACAAATTGTGACCCCCATTTTGGTCACGCCAACATAGACTCCTGTCGAATCCCTCGTGGATCCCTGGGGACTCACCTGGACCACTTTGGGAATAAGTGGGCCCTATAGACACCAAGGATGCTAATTTTTGCTATCATTGTGACGGTGTTTGAATGTCACATGCATGGTCTATCGGCTGCCGACCTTCCAAACCGGAACATGACAGTGACAAGCATTGACGTTATTGTGGCAGGAATAGGTAAGGCCGTTAGTAGCAAACCCGGACGAGACGTGAGGATGAAACTTTGAATTTTGTTGCGGTCTTTTGATAAAATTCAGTAGCAGGAATTAATCCAAACAGTTTCTCGGAACATTACCTATGATAGAGCCGATAAAAAGGAAAGAGCTGGTACCTCGTATTGATACCTACTTATTTAAACCGACTGGGCTTTACAAATATTTCGCTAATTATAAAACACTAGCTGTTGCCCGCGACTTCGTTCGCGCGGACTTCGTTTATTCCACACAGCTCCTCCCCCGTAGGTGATAGCATGATAATATGTAGCCTATATGTTGACCCGACCTGTTAGTAATATTCATGTAAAATTTGAAGTAAATCCATGCAGTATTTTTTGAGTTTACCCCGGACATACATGCCTTTCCTACGATTTTATTATATGTATAGATTATGTTTTGAAAGCCAACTACTCTATATCTATTGAATCTATTAAATTATTTGTCTTATTAATTATCATTATAGCAAATATTGACGGACTGAACATCATATTGATTTTGTCAAATAAGGTAACATTGTAAAATTTATTAAATATTAAATATTATTATTAAATATTAAGCTTTAAAGTGCTAAGTTTTAAGAGCTTTAAGTCAAAGTCAAATCCCTCCTTCTGCAGGCTAAACTTTTGATTTTAGGAGTGGAAAAAATTTACGGTAGTAGCAAATATAATGAAGTTAAAAGGAAAACTATCAACGCTTGTAAGGTTTTATAAATTTTTAAGAAATAGTCGACCAACTCATAAAATATACTTGGAAAAGTTTTTATACGGAGTAAACCTGTGGTGCGGATATATATAGTCATTGACATTTAATAGTTTAAATGTTCATAATATGAAACAATACTGCTTTATTATGTATGATGGGCAACTTCGGAATTCTATATTACGCACTTTTCCAGTTAATTGTATTAAATAATTAAATTAGCAAGCAATTAATTTTATATATATATATATAAAATTAATTGCTGTTCGTTAGTCTCGCTAAAACTCGAACGGCTGAACCAATTTGGTTAATTTTAGTTTTGAATTAATTGTTGAAGTCCAGGGAAGGTTTAAAAGGTGAGAAAATTTAGAAAAAAATAAGAGTAGTTAAAAGGTAGAACAATACCAGTACATAGAAAACAACAACAACAAAACGATACCAGTATATAGAAATACAGACATTATACAATAAACACCCAAATCCAAAAACACAAATATCTAAGTTTATTTATTACACAAATTGTTGTCCCTTATTCGTAGTTAGTTAGATTCGTAGTTAGATTCACTATCCACTCGACCAACGGGACAGTAAATCTATACAAATAAATAAAATTGGAGCGTCTGTTTGTAATATTAAAATAACTGCTTTTTACTAAATGCATATGGATGTATACACAGTGCATATAACAAAATAACATTTTTTAAAATTTTTGTCTGTCTGTCTATCTGTCTGTTTGTTCCTGCTAATCTCTGGAATGGCTGGATCGATTTTGACGGGACTTTCACTGGCAGATAGCTGATGTGATAGGGAGTAACTTGGGATATTTTTTTTTGATTTTTTCCACGCCAACGAAGTCGCGGGCTCAGTTAATTTTAAATAAAAAGATAAATCCACTGAGTTCCTTTAGCCGGATCTTCCTCGGTGTGTGGTCTCATTTGTGCTCCGGTAATAACTACAGAATTGATGACCCATCAAAAGTGGCTGCATAGGATGATTTGAGCATTTTTGTTGCTAGTACGTGATTTTTTGTTACTCTTTAGGTAAATTATCACACGAATATTCGAGAATCCGTGTTCTATTGAAAAACGCAACATCATAGAGATCATCGACCCATGTCAGGGTTGTCAAGGCCTGTCTTCTCCTCGGTGCCGCTTATCCCACAAATCGATCTCTTTGTTGGACCCCCGGGATCTGACCTCGGGGTAACGGTTCACGGCGCTAACTGAACGACCGTCTTGTAACGCCCGATTAACATTTTATAAAGATACTTTGTTAAATCATCGGAAGCTGAGAATTGATAGCATATTTTGTTTATAAATTTAGTGTTTATAACACTATTTATTTATAAATGTTGTGTTGTGCCACAAACGTCTTGCGACAGCTTATATTTGACCGTGTATAATAAATAATTAATCGACAAATACATGAATCGATATATCCCCAAAGTAAACAAATGTCCAAAATTCTGGGCTGGAGCTTCCCAGTACCAACTTCCAACTTCTTCCACTTGATCGCATTTAGCGTAGAGTTAGTTGGTTGGTCGAGTCGATTGGTTCGAATCGTTGACGACCAAGCTATTTTGAAACAGCTTGACTCTTTGGCACTGTGCAGAGATGTAAGTTCACTCTGTGTCTTCTACCGTTCCGACGAGTTGTTTGGATTAATTCGTGCCGCCGAATTCCATCATGGACATCGCGTCAAAATTTGAAGTTCCATCCTCACCATCTCGATGTCTGGAGATCCACAACGGTGCAATTCTCCCGACACTTTTTGCCTCGCACTACTCTGTTGTGGAATCATTTACCGGCAGGGGTGTTTTCGAACGGATACGACTTAGGGGCCTTCAAGAAAAGAGCTTACTCATTCTTAAAAGGCCGGCAACGCAACTGCAAGACCTCTGGAATTGCGGATGTTTATGGGCGGCGGTGATCACTTACCATCAGGCGCACCTTCTGCTCGTTTGCCCCCTCTTCTATAAAAATGGGTGTTAGTCAAAGATACTAATACATAGAAATACATATATACATACCGTTACATACATATTAAACACCCAAATCAGGAAATACAAACATCTATGCTCATCACACAAATGTTTGTCCCTGTTGGGCATCAAAATCGAGCCCCATCGATTTGTAGTTAGATTCGCTAACCACTCGACCAACGGGGCGGCTATTTCATTAGTTTACTTGTGCAGTTTTATGTACTTCGGCAGTGGTTATCCCATTGCAGCCGTTATAAATGTGTGTGTGTGTGTGATCAAGATACTAAAAGACATTCGCATTTATAACATTAGTATATTATTATAGATTTACACTAATACTGCGGCCACACTTGCGTCTGTCGTCACAAAACTTCGTGTATTGATGTGATACATGCAGATGTGATAGGCTATTATCGGATATCATCGCAAACATTCGGACTGCGTGTGCTTTATCGCGCGGTTAGCTGCACGTTCAAGGGTTTTAGCACACTAATACCAAAGAATACTGGAGACTCTCTAATATTCTGTGGTAATACCTTCGGGACGACGACACACGTTCAGCTGAAGGGTAACAGACATCCACGACGTTATAATTCTATTGTATCCAGTAGTTTCAGAAATCAGAAATAAGAAGAACTTTATTCAATAAAACTTCAACACTCTTCAAAACTACCACCGGATCGGAACGCGGCCACACACTGAGAAGATCCGGCGGAAGAAACTCAGCGTGCTTGTCTTTTTTTCATATATTTTTTTATAAATACACAATATCACAATATTACATAATTTGGCGCCGTTGGTCCGTACCGCTGAAGGGTCGAAGTGATGGAACCAGCGAGCCAGCTTCTTGTCAGTATGACATCACTACTGTGGAGGTTGATGACGTCGCACAAGGACAAGTAAGGGGAAAAGGAAGATCTTCTCAGCCAGGCAAGGTGTACTGCCTAGGGACCGAAGTCCATTTGAGAAGCGTTGAAACTTGTATATAGTGTTACAAGATAAATAATTGTGATATCGCGATTCAGGATTTTTATTTTGAATTTCATTTTTTCCATTTGTTATTGATTTTTGTCCATTTTTTATTATTTTTTCTTGTAGCGTTTGTGACTGTTTTTGAGCTGCTACAATACTCTTCCCCAAGACCGAAGGTCGATCTGGTTGTGCCAGTGAAGCGTAGCTGCCTTGAGTGCTCGAGTCTGCGGTGAGTCGAGACGAGCCGAATAAGCGCGGTCCTTGGTAAGTCGGGACGAGTGCGCTTCCGCTGTGGTTCGCAATGAGTCGGAACGAGCGGGACAGAGTTGCTGCATGGAGATCCAGTGAACGTAGGTAGTTCGAAGTGGATTCCGGAAAGCGTAGTTGAGGCGTAGCTTGTGAAGCTGGCTGATGCTGTTTTGGAAGCAGAGGGGAGTATATTAGACGCTAATGGTCAGAAGGTTGATGCGTGTTGTTTTTGCCGAGGGTCACCACTGTGGCATGTTGATAGCTGTTAATGGTGATGATCACGTCGGGGTCACCACTTTGGCGCCGCTGGTCCGTACCGCTGAAGGGTCGAAGTGATGGAACCAGCGAGCCAGTTTCTTGTCAGTATGACGTCATTACTGTGGAGGTTGATGACGTCGCACAAGGACAAGTAAGGGGAAAAGGAAGATCTTCCCAGCCAGGCAAGGTATTCTGCCTCGGGACCGAAGTCCATTTGAGAAGCGTTGAAACTTGTATATAGTGTTACAAGATAAATAATTGTGATATCGTGATTCAGATTTTTATTTTAAATTTCATTTTTTCCATTTGTTATTGATTTTTGTCCATTTTTTATTATTCTTTCTGGTAGCGTATGTGATTGTTTTTGAGCCGCTACACATAATTATAAAACATGTATATGAGATTGATATGAGGAGCAATTAATCCCATCCCATTTGATTTTGTTGATAGATAAGTCAGTCGTCTTTCTTGTAATCTTTTATTATCTCTTTGCCAAATTTCACTAATATTAGTTTAGTGTATTAGCTGTGGAAGCGTAACAAACAGGCAGACTTTCGCATTTATAAAGTGCTAGCTGTGTCCACGACCTCGTCCACGTAGAAAAATTTCTAAAATAAAAGTCCCGGGGTTTTAACCGGGATTAAAACTACCTATGTCCTTTTTCGGGTCTTAAACTATCTTTATACCTTTCAAATTGATTCAGTTACTTAGACGTAAAGAAAAGGCAGACAGATAGACAGAGTTTATTTCGAATTTATAATATTAGTATGGATTTTCACGCCCGCATCCTCGACGAAGTAGGCAGAGGTATAACAAATGCACCAAAGGTTAGCAGAGGATACTCTCATAATGTGATATGGTGGCAAGCCTATCTTATGCGGGCACTTATTCAATCCAGGGCAACGTTGTTTTTATCAGAAAAATGAAAAAACACATTTTGGAATTCCCTACCCAGGACTCAACCCGGGACCTCATGCTCCTGCCCTCAACACTGACACCAGACCACTAGACCAAAGAGGGAACTGAGTGCTAAGTGTGAGTTTTTCTTTTCGCATTCGATCGCGAGCGCGTTTGGAGTTTACTAGGAATTTGTATGTGATTTGTACAGCGCCACCTAGTGTTAAACGTGAGAAATCAGTTTACCACTAGGTGGCGCTGTACAAATCACATACAAATTCCTAGTAAACTCGGAACGCGCTCACGATCGAATGCGAAAAGAAAAACTCACACTTAGCACTCTGTATATTTATAATTTAGTTCAAGTTGACAATATTAGTATAGAATATGGATGGTATGGCCATATTAGAATGGATTGAAAAATTAGATAAAGTACAAAAAGTGTTGTACATTTGTTTGCGTCAAAGATTTCATAAGACTGCTTTTCTATCATTCGTTGACCTACATAGATAATACATCTATCTGTAAGTATAATAAATTATTTTTAACCTCGTCTCAATACAGCGACTGTTCAAGCTACTTGTATTTTAGAGATATATATTTGTAATCAATCTCTTTCGACGAATAGACAACCTGTTTACCAGCAAATCAGTAAAAGGCGAATGGTTAGCCACACATGTCACTAACATTTTTGACTACTGCTGATAAAGTTCTTCAATATCTCGTCTGATTTTAGTATCGCTGCTTTTTTATGTCCTAAACAAACAAGATGGGTCTTCTGATGGAAAGAAAAACCAACGCTTATGTGGCGTGAGTGGTAATGCCACATGCATAAGTTTACTGGCTACCTAAAGGGGCCATCCATAAATTACGTCACACGTTAAGGGGGAGGGAGGGAGTCGAATAAGTGTGACAATGTGTGACAAGGCGTAGGGAGGGGTCCCAAATTTTGTGACGTCACATTGTTTCAAAATACAATATAATAATAAATACAAAAATATAATACAATCGAAGGAGATCATGTTTCCAATGTAAAATTGTAAAATATGTGACATCACACTAGATAGGAGGGGGGTCTCACAAATGTAACCATATGTAACAAGGACGAGGGAGGGGTCAAAAAATCATGAAATTCGTGTGGATTTGGAGATTTGGGGCCATCCATAAATAACTTATGGATGGCCCCTAATTTCCAAATCGGTACACGACAGTAACAAGTATTGATTCTATTGCGACAGGAATAGGTAAGGCGGTGGTACCAGACCCGGACGAGACAATGCAGAACTCTACCACCTAGTAGCCACGATGGACTCCCCGATCTAATAATAGATTCATTAAAATTAGTTTTGCGATAAGCCATAACAACAAACAGACAATTTTCAATGGATTATCATAACAGATTTATGTTTCAAGTAGCAGTATTACTGGTATAAATAACGAGAATCGTACGGCGGTGTCAGATATGCGGGTAATCAGGGCGTGCCGCGGGCGAGATCTTGTATATAATAAAATAAAATTGTCACTCCAGTTTAGCCACATAGCTGTAAAATAGTGCCGACAGTTATTAATGAGTAAATAATAAATACTAGATGCTCAACCGAGCTACCAGCGAGATTTAATAGTTCTCTGAACAAATAATTGTTGGCATGATAGACGACGTAATTTATGGTGTGCAAAAATGTAAGAAAGAAATATACAAGGTATCCGTTACTTGATACGAAAGCCAAAACAAGTTAATAATCGGCAGTAGATTGCAGTAGATTTTGAAGTTTGTTATATTTAATTCCAAAAATCTATAAAATAATTGTTTATGTGGGCACACTAGTTTTTTAGTAAAATTTCGTTTATTCACCTAATAATTTTTTACTTGAATCACCTAAATTTTTACCACTGATCCATTTTAATAGTCAAAAGCCTGTAAATATGATGGGAAATGTTATCATTATATTATTATGTTTAATAGTACTTACTGGGTGTGTGCGATCGGTCCTGTTCATTTACGCGTGGGGTGACTTTACATTTGCAGCTTCATTGATACAACGAAATCTATCAGTAACTCAAACTTCAAAGAGTATTAGTTATTTTCGTTTTATGTAATGTTTTAGTAATTGTTCATATAACAATACGATTGGCGTATTTCGGCTTCTACATCAAGTAAAATACACTGCGTATATCGTCACGGCCATATCCACGTAAGAATAGACAGGCGTAGTTGTTTTATATCATAAAACAGTACAGAAGCCTCTCTTTGTGGAAAGAGAAACCATTGCCAATGTCTATGACACCAAAGATGTAAATAGTGCGTTGCTCTCCGTGTAACAGGATGACCTTACCTTCTAAACTGGAACACGACAATACCATGCACGCTATTGCGGCGGTATTTAACCGCCGTGGTACCAAATACTCGAGCGAGACGTTGCGGAATTCTACCACCTAGTAGTAACAATAGTAGTAACACATCGGTCGCCTCTTACGACCTGCCTGGCAGAACGTCAGTTGGCCTATTCTTCAAAGGAGCCCGGACCAACATGGGGACTTATCTAATGTATTAGGGATGAACCAAGAGCACAGATTACATAATTTATTCATTGCTGCCGCAATAGCGTCTGTGTCGCTATCGTGTTCCGATTTAGAGGGTAATGTGGCCATGAAACTTATGTATTTAGAAATACATCCCTGCCATATGAATAGCAGCGCGCCGTTAACATATCTGGTGTCTAGAGTCGAATGTTGTTTCTTTCCATCAGGAGAACCATCACCTTGTTTGCTATCCTATGATAACATTCTAACTGTTTTACAGTTACTATTCTTAAGTTAAAAGTTTTGAAAGGGTTACCTTTTACAACATAAGATAAAGCGTTAAAAGGAAAGGGCCTCATAAAGGAGAAGGATCTAAGCTTAAATATTGTATGTAATTTGTAAAATATAGACTTTTAACTGACGCAGAGTATTTCTCGGGAAATTATTTTATTAAAATCGGCCCGAGAAACAATGTGGTACTTGGATCGTTAGTTTTCTATTCAATCGTAACAATAGGGCTATGCTCACCTTACCTTACCCTCCAAACCAGAACATGATAGTGACAAGCATTGACGCTATTACGGCACAAGTAGGTGAAGCGGTGGCATCCGTGAAAGACGTCGCAAAACTCTATCACCTTCTTTAAAGGGGACCGTACTGTAATAACGGAAACCAAATGAAAATCTTATATGGCACCCAATTCTGTTTTATCCATTTTTGATTAATAAACATGAAAACATACAGACTATTTTATTTATAACTAGCTGTTGCCCGCGACTTCGTCCGCGCGGAATTCGTTTACTCCGCATAGCTCCTGCCTCGTAGGTGATAGCGTGATAATATATAGCCTATATGTTGACCCGACCTGTTAGTAATATTCATGCAAAATTTGAAGTAAATCCATACAGTACTTTTTGAGTTTACTCCGGACATACATACAGACAAACAGAAAAAAATTCTAAAAACTATATTTTTGGCTTCGATATCGATTGTAGATCACGCCCAAAGTATTCTTTTAAAAAATAGGGGGAGGCTTTGACGGTTAGTTTGGACATAGCGAAAGCCTTTGATCGGGTATGGCACAAAGCACTTCTCTCCAAGCTCCCTTTTTATGGGCTTCCTGTGAAACTCTGCAATTGGATCACCAATTTTTTGGCAGATCGGGGCATCAAGGTCGTTGTTGATGGCGCATGGTCTGAACTTAAACCCGTCAATGCTGGTGTTCCTCAGGGCTGTGTGTTATCACCTACACTGTTTCTTCTGCATATTAATGACATGTTGCAATCAAGCAACATTCATTGCTATGCGGATGACAGTACGGGTGATGCTTTGTACTCTGGCCGCAGCGGAGTTTCTCAACAATATGTCAACGAGTGCCGGAACAAACTTGTGTCGGAAATCGAAGAACAACTTTCCTCAGCCTCAAAGTGGGGTCGACTAAACTTAGTCCACTTTAACCCCAAGAAGACACAAGTTTGCGCGTTTTCCACCAAAAAATCTCCCTTTGTCGTATCTCCTCGCTTCGAAAATATTTCCTTCACAGCCAGTCTTGAAATTCTTGGAGTTGACATATCGAGCAACGTTCAGTTCCGTGGTCACTTGGAAGGCAAGGCCAAATTAGCCTCAAAAAAGCTGGGTGTTCTCAGCAGGGCCAGACAGTATTTCACGCCGGCCCATCGCCTACAACTTTATAAGGCGCAAATCCGGCCTCATATTGAGTACTGCTTTCACTTGTGGGCGGGGTCTCCTCAGTACCAGCTCCTTCCTTTTGATCGCATTCAACGTAAAGCGACTCGAATCGTCAATAACAGGACTATTTCTGATCGGCTTGATTCTTTGGCATTGCGTAGAGATGTGGCTTCGCTCTGCATCTTCTATCGGATCTATCATGGGGAGTGTTCCGACGAACTGTTTGGGTTAATTCTTGCCGCAGAATTTCACCATCGGACATCGCGACAAAATTCAAAATTTCATCCTCATCATCTCGATGCCTGGAAATCCACAACTGTGCGATTCTCGAGGCACTTCTTCCCCCGCACTATTTCTCTGTGGAACCAATTACCGGCAGGAGTTTTTCCAAGCGGATACGACTTAGGGACCTTCAAGAAAAGAGCCTACTCTTTCTTAAAAGGCCGGCAACGCAACTGCAAATCTTCTGATAGTGTGGTTGTCCATGGGCGGTGGTGATCACTTAATATCAGGTGAGCCTCCTGTCCGTTTGCCCCCTTTTCTATAAAAAAATAAAAAAAATATTCAATATACAGTTTTGACTTTGCTGCGAATTTATTATAATGTATAGACTAGCTATACACTTCGGGCGTTACTACGCCACCAACTAAAATAAACTGAAGCAAAGACATTACATTATCAACTCAGAAACGTTTGTAGGCTCATAGACAACAACTCTGCTGAAGATTATTACGTGATCAAATGCACAGTTTACGATTCTATAAAGGACATACAGACAAAAAGTATTTTTTATACTTATTGAAGATATACTGCACAGGAAGCTCGCTTCATTATAAAAGTTAATGTTAAATCCCGCGGACCTGTTTGCTATTTCAGTTCATCATTTAAATGTGTGCGAAATTTCATACAAATCTGTTCGGCCGTCATTACTTGTAACAACAGTAACACACATCCATTCATCCATTTAACTTCACATTTATAATATTAGTAGTGTTAGTAGGATAGAATAAGGATATACAGCTCCTTGTATAATATTTCTTTTATCTATAAAATATTTTCACAATGAATGTGTTCGTCAGATTCCCTCAGGTCATGAACTCGGAATACTCATCCTTTGTAAACCTAAAAATAGATACGGAAGCCCTTACAGCGTGTTTGCATAATAAATAGTGTCTGTTTATCAGGAGTTCACAATGTGAAGTGCGAATAATGGCGCTAATAGATGCCGTGCACGGCACACCGGCAGACAAGGGCCCCCGTATTGTAGATCCTGCAAAGATTGCGGACTTAGAGCAGTTACGCAATACATTCGCCCGAATCCGCATCCGAATCCAAGAAAATACAAATCTAGAAATCTCGGACTGCCATTTAATTTTGATATTCGCGCTATTTTCGATCGGAATTTTGTGTCGAGGGCGAGGGACCATTAAGACCGCGGTAAAGGCTCGCCCGTCGATCAGCATCTTCAGACTAAATACAACCGTGCATGGGTATTATTGTCAAGTGCAAAATACCTTGACGTCTTTAGCAATGTTATTTCGATGTTATTTGGGTTTGGTGTAGATATAATTTAAGAAATATTAGTGTCAAACACTATTCCCCTGTGATTTTCCCCGTATTGGTCCGGGCTCCTTTAAAGAATAGACCAACTACCGCTCTGTCGACATGCCGTGTTGGTCCCGGCCTCCTTTGAAGAATAGGGCAACTGCCGTTCTGCCAGGCAGGTCGTAAAAGGCGACCGATTGGCTATCGAGTCACTACCATCGTGGCTACTAGGTGGTAGAGTTCTGCATTGTCTCGCCCGGGTCTGGGACCACCGCCCTACCTATTCCTGCCGCAATAGCGTCAGTGCTTGTCGCTGTCGTGTTCCGGTTTGGAGGGTAAGGTAGCCGGTAAACTTATGCATATGGCATTAGACCTCGCCACAAGATAGCAACGCACCATTAATAACGTTGGTGTCTATAGGCGGTGGTTGACTCTTTCCATCGGGAGACCCATCTGCTTGTTTGCTATCTTATGATATAAAAAAAAGGTCGTAAAAGTGTGACTGATTGGTTATAGGTGTCTCTACTATCGTGACTACTAGGTGGTAGAGTTCTGCAACGTCTCACCCGGATATTTGGCACTATCACTTTACCTATTCCTGTTTGAAGGGTTAAGTAGCCAATACACTTATTCCTGTGACATTGCCATTCCGCCGCATGGATAGCAATGGACCATCAACACCTTTGGTGTCTATAGGTGATGGTTTCTATTTCCATCAGGAGAGCCATAATTATACACTAGTAAAATGTATGCTTCTACTACTACACAGCATAGGGGATAAACTTATATACATATATAACCAAATAGTAAACCTCAATGAAATTAGTGTAGTAATACTCAAAAAATATGGTCACCGAACATTTTACTAACAAAATTAATAAATTGGATAGTTAAGTTTAAATTTAAGTACATATTTAGTTTTTAACATATTTAGTATTATAATCAAGTTCAGAACACCCTCCTTCAATCCTTCAATATTTTACCAGTCAACCTATACACACATTTTTTAGAAATATCTTATATAGATACTTATTATGAGTTGCGCTTGAAATCATGACAAAACAATGTAGCTACCGTTAATTTACTGGCAAGGTTACGTGTTTACGATTCGTTCGCAATATTCCGTGTAGTAGCGCAACTGATTTATCACTGCTCTTGACTATTGTAAAGTGTTTGCAAAGGCGAAGTCATCAGTGAAAGGAAGTCCGTAATTTAGGCTAATGTTGGTGATGTCATGATTCATTGCGCACACGCAGCCTCCGACAGCCTATTTACTATGTGGATGGCTCCATCCATATTAATTGGTACCTTTGAAAAGGTTATTTGTTGCAAAATGTAATGTTTTATATAGATTTTCTATGGAAATGTCATGGAGCTGAATACGCATTAATATTTATAATTACTATCTAATTCATATCCCCGTAGATGTAGGCAGAGGTGCAATTTTATTTCACATTATAAGACAGCAAACAAACAGATGGGTCTCCTGATAAAAAGAGTCAAACATATACTATAAAAACCTAAGATGTTAATGGTACGTTGCTATCTTGTGGCGAGTTCTAATGCCACATGCATAAGTTTACCTGCTACCTTATCCTCCAAACCGAAACACGACAGTGACAAGCCCTAACGCTTTTGCGGCAGAAATAGGTAAAGCGGTGTTATCAGACCTAGGCGTGACACTGACAATGCAGAATTTTACCACCTAGTAACCACGATGGTAGTGACTCGCATAGCCAATTGGTTGCCTTTTACGACCTGCCTGGCAGAATGGCAATTGGCCTATTCTTCAAAGGAGCCCAGGACCAACACGGAGAAGATTTGTTATTTATATCATAAGGTAGCAAAAAAGCAGATAGCTCTCCTGATGGGAAGAGACAACCACCGCCTATAGACACATAAGAAGTGAATTATTCGTTGCTATCCTTATGCTGGATTCTTAATTCCTCATGCAAAAAATTGAGATCTGGGTTTAAAATTCAGGTCTTTCAATTCATTCTAAATATGTTGTTCATTTTAAAAAAACTTTCTTGAGACTGGGTACTACCTAATGTGCCCAATTTGTCATTAAATGATCCATCAATTACATCATAATAGATCTTAATACAAGTTGGCTAGTCGTTATTTTTTATGTATCAGGATACCAAATAACCAGATGGCTATCCAAATGAAAAAGAAATCATCGCCTATATACATGATAAGATAAGATGTTAATGGTGCGCTGTTATCTGTGTGATAATGGCACATGCCTAATTTTACCCTTAATACCTTACCCTTTAAACCGGTACACGACGGTGACCAATAGCGACGCTATTGCAGCCGCAAAAGGTAAAGCGACAATAAACCTAGAACATTGTACAATTTGACTACATAGTAGTCACAATTTACACGTTTAGTTCGTTATTAGCCTTTTACGAGTTGTCTAAAAGGAAGTCAGATTGTCAATAGTTCAAAAAGTGTCTGAACCAACATATCTATTTAAAATTCAGTTTAAAAAGATTAAAATCTTCTAGTGACTAAGTCGGAGACAGGCTATATGTTATGAATGTAATTCCATTATGCAGGTATTAATCTGGGCGAATTAAATCGTCTGCGCTGTGTCGAGCTCCTTATCTGCACGCAACATTAGAATTAACTAATAGTGCAGTAACTCAATATCATATTCTAAATGATTCCTCTCTGTCATTATTGCTCACAACAAACTTGCTGGCTTACAGGCTGCTCTAAAAACAATCAACTAAATCCATTCCAAATTAATGGAAAAGTAGTTTGGAATTAGGATTATTAAAATTAAAATATTTAAAAAATCATAATAGTTGCTAAGTGAAAATATGAAGTTTTAGCCTACTTTTTTTTAAGCAATATTGTAAAAGCCGCTTAAAATAATTGCATAAATTTCAACATACACTAATAAAAGTACACGTGTTGGTCCCGGCCTCCTTTGAAGAATAGACCAACTACCGTTCTGCCAGGCAGGTCGTAAAAGGCGACCGATTGGCTATCGTGTCACTACCATCGTGGCTACTAGGTGGTAGAGTTCTGCATTGTCTCGCCCGGGTCTGTTACCACCGCCTTACCTATTCCTGCCGCAATAGCGTCAGTGCTTGTCGCCGTCGTGTTCCGGTTTGGAGGGTAAGGTAGCCGGTAAACTTATGCATGTGACATTAGATCTCGCCACAAGATAGCAACGCAACATTAACATCTTTGGTGTCTATAGGCGATGGTTGACCCTTTCCATCAGGAGACCCATCTGCTTGTTTTTTATGTTATGATATAAAAAAAGCCGCTTAAAATAATTGCATAAATTTCAACATACACCAATAAAAGTACACTACATATAACGTATTAAATAAAACAAGGTAAAAAGTATCGCAAGTCTGGCAAAATCGAAATCGGGACCTCATGATCTGATCAAATTACATAGGCTAACCAAAGGATTTACACAAGGCACTAATGAATCAAGTGAGTTAATTAGCCGCACATTGATTCTGACAAGATAATATACCTATAGGTACTTCGTATGATATTACGACTTTAAAATGTTGATTTTTTTATTTATTTGAATGGTTGAAACTACTTGCGTTTCTGAATTTTTCTTAATATTCCTCGCTTTAGTTTCATTAAGATACAGCTTTCATAGTATTTTCACATAGATTTAATAGTTTTATTTATACAATTATTTTCCTAAATTTATTATGTAAATATTTACGCAATTTTATTGGTAGCGAAATAATTTTCATTATTTTTGAACTGTGATTATTATTTTTATTCATCAAACTTGACATTCAAACTAAATTGCAAAATATAGAGTATATCTATAAAAAAATTTTTCGCGAGCTTGAGAGAATCTTAGAATGTATTTTTCATCAACCTGTACATTATATTGCATTTCCGTGGCCGTTTCAGTCATTACTATCACGAGCACTGAGCAGAATAATGTTTAGTGCGAGTTATCGACACACAGATGAATTAACCGAACACACAGCGGGTAATGAAGCGGTTTGTCTGTAACGTCCACTCGGCATTCGGTCGGCAGCTTTTGGATTGTAATATTCACATTTATTTAAAGGTAACTTACCAATACAGCTGCAAGTACTTGGTGCTAAATATACACTTGTTTGGTATGGACTCTTTCGTATACTAAATTATCGGATTTTTTATTAGGTATGGTGTATTAGGTTAACCAATCACCACCATCGTTAACCTATAAGTGCTGCGTATTGGTTCCTCCTTCCTCCTTTCTATGAAGAATAGACCTACTGTTATTCTGCCAGGCAGGTCGTATAAGCCAACCGATTGACTATACGTGTCACTACCATTGTGATTACTAGGAGGTTGAATTCCGCAACGTTGTATTTCATCCGGGTATCACCCGTTACCACCGCTTTACGTACTCCTACCGCAATAACGTGAATGCTTGTCACTGTCATATTCCGGTTTAGAGAGTAGGGTAGCCGGTAGACTTATGCATGTGGCATTGCTATCCCGCCACACGGATAGCAACGCACCGTTAAGATGTTTGGTGGCTATAAGCGACGGTTTCTCTTTCCATCAAGGAGAGCTATCAGCTTGTTTGCTATATAATAGTGTAAAAAATCGTAATTACTGGATGGTAGGCGAGGTTATCACGTAACTCGCAATGCGAAATTATCGATATTGTTTAGTTATTGTAAGACACGTAGCAGCCTTGTATATTAGTGGCAGTCGTTGCTGCTTGATTAGTTTTGATGCTGTGACATTGCAAAAAGTGCATCAAGTGACGAGCAAGCAATTGGCGACGTTTTTGATGGATTTTTCGTAACGTTTAAAAGCCATCGCTGACCGCTGGCGGATTGCAAACGTTAGGTGATACGTCTGAGGGTTTTGCGAGTTTTGCTAAGGTTTGTGTCACAACTTCACATATTGGTGCCGCAATGACGTCATGGCTTTATTATTCTTCAAACCACAACTCGATAAGCTATTATCGTGTTGTGGTTTGAAGAATAATAAAGCAAGTAAGTTTAATTGAATAAGGTGTCGCTAACTTTTTTTATATGTATACAGATTATATTTTAATTATTTTTGTTTTTATAGCACTCACCCCGTGCTTGGGAAACTTGAAAATTGAAAAATATCGACACGCGAGACTCGGCTCAGTGGCAGAAGCTCAGTCCCGGCTTGGGGGAGATGGTCGCGGGTTAGAGTCTCGCGTGTCGACATTTTACTTTGTTGTTTTTAAAGTTTTTCAAGTTTCCCAAGCACGGGGTGAGTGCTATAAAAACAAAACTAATTAGAAACCACGAAAGTACTGATCAAAAAAAATTATAAATGAGAATTTCATCTGACGATGAACTTCTAAATTAGTTATACGTATGTATATCTAACAATCAGTACAATCGGCGTAATCGATCAAATAACAAAGAAGAACTTCGCCACATCAAGCCCGTCAACATTAGCTCAGTGGCAGGGCGTCCCGGCTTGAGGGAGATGGTCGCGGGTTCGAGTCTCGCGTTTCTTTTTATTTTGAAATTTTTTTAGATTATATTTTTTTATAGATAAACAGATTTAAACGTTACTTTTCAGAAATTAAGGTATTTAATTTGAAATTTTGTGGAAATTTTTATACCTTACCATCGTATTTTAATTGTTTTCTGTTCCATCTAACCTTGTTATCTGAACCTTCGTCTCTCATGAACGACCTAAGTCAGGTCTTTGTTAGTATCCTATTTTGATAACGAGTCATCCTATCTACTAACACTAAAACATAAACTTCACACCCAATTACCTGACTTGCTATAATTTATAGTTCACGAGTGTACTCACTATAAATCTCGCTAACTACACAGTGGGGCCAATTAACAGACTATTAAATCACGCCGAAACATTAAGACTTACTGTTTAATTATTGTAAAGGGAACACAGCTGAATGGTCATTACACATACTACAATCGCCCCACTATGTACAGGTGATTATAAAATTACTAATGAGGTTAATTTTAGGGTTTCATATTCTACCTGGAACCCTTACAGTTTTGCCATGTCCGTCCATCCAATATCTTGAAATCGTGAAATATTAAGTTTTAAAATTCTAATTTTTTTAAATGTCAAGTGTATCCCTCTCTGCTAGATAAAAAAATCCACTAGTAGGTAGTATACGTATATGAAAAGCTTAAAATAAAAACTATCACAGCTAAGTACTAGGTTAGACAAATTTACGAGTAACAGTCGAGAAATTCACTAAATATACTCGACAAGAAGGTGAATCTGATGGATATCCATATCCATCATTAGCGTTGAAAATGTTGAATTTTATGTGAAATAACGAAAAGCCTCCTCTTATTCCGCATTATTGTGATTGGCAACTACGAAATTCTACATTACGCGTGGTTGCGAGCACTGGTATAACTATTTTTTTTATTACTTTCACTATTTCATTGAATTATAGCAAACAAGCAGATATGGATAGAAAAAGGCAAACATTACGTATACAAATACAGTACATGTTAATAATGCTTTGCCATTTATGTGGTGAGGGTGGAATGTGATAATCCAATTATGTTTATCGACTACTTTAACTTTCAAACCAGAATACGACGGTGACAAGCGTCGACGCTATTGCGGCAAGAATTGATGATATGACTTATTAGTCTTCCCTTTTACTAGATGCCTAGAAATAAGGCAGTTAATCTATTCTTAAATATTTTTTGGCTGTAATCTATTCGTGGCAGGAAGGCAGTTAATCTTTTCTTTAATATTCTTAACCGCCCGGTTAGCGACCCTGACTGACTACCTACGCAATCGACGAGGCTCGGGTTCGATCCCCGACGGGGAAAAACACTTGTGTGATGAGCATAAATGTTTGTATTTCTGAGTTTGGGTGTTTATTAAATATATTCTTGTATTTATATCTGTATTTCTATGTATTAGTATCGTTGACCAACATACATAACACAAACAAATAATTTGCTTACTCTGGGATTAGATCAGTAAGTGTAATTTGTCCCGTGAATATTTATTGTGCCGTAAAACTGCATCAATCGACTTCCCATTTCCTATATCTCCGGAACCCTGTATCAGATCTTCACTAAATTAAAATGGGACCACACGGGAAGTATACCCTTTCAAACAAACAAAGACCTTCCAAATTGGTTCAAAAATGACCGAGTTCTGAGGTAACAAACATTTAAAAAAACATTAAAAGGGCCCGGATCAACAAAAACTGATGAAAAATAGATGAGGGCTTAACAAATCTAAAATTATTCTTTCCATTTTTTACTTTCATCTCAAAATGATACCGATGACGTTATTGTTCTGTCATTAAGGTTGATATAATATGATTGAAATCTACGTTTGCATTTATTAAATAAATAAATTGCGCTTAATTGATTTCCAGCTCCTATTCTTTAGATCCGGTTGCAAACGGTCAAGAAGCTCATCTAATGATAGGTGATCTCTGCCGCCAATGGTTTTTAGACGCAAGCGCGGAATCAGCTCTCAAAAACGATTGTGGTCACGGCCACCCAAAAATCAACCAAGAGTGTGTCGGAGACGGACTCCCTGGCGATAGATACGAATACATTGAATCCCGCAGATGGAACCTATAATAAGTATGACGCTGCTAGTGACAATATCGTCAAAATTGCAAAAAAATAAAATTAAAAAATCACAATATCACATTTTGATTTAGCAACTACTAGAATTTAGATAACGCCAAACTAACTTCTTTTCAGAAATGATCCTCTTATATATTACTAGCTGTTGCCAGCGACTTCGTCCGCGCGGACTTCGTTTACTCCGCACTGCTCCTCCCCCGTAGGTGATAGCGTGATAATATGTAGCCTATATGTTGACCCGACCTGTTAGTAATATTCATGCAAAATTTGAACTAAATCCATGCAGTACTTTTTGAGTTTACCCCGGACATACATACAGACAAACAGACAAAAATTCTAAAACCTATATTATAACGCCCCAAGTATTCTTTTAAAAAATATTCAATGTACAGTTTTGACTTTCCTACGATTTTATTATATGTATAGATTAATCTCTACAAGAAAATTAGACATAAATAAAATACAATTACCATAATTCAGCATTTCGACCTTAATTATGGTTGTCGATCCGCGCTTGTATAAAGGTCACGCATTTACATTGTCTGCCTCTTAAAAATGACTAAACGTTTTAAAAAAATAGATTCAACACAACACTGATGACGTGTATTTGGCTACTTAGAAAACAGTACTGTAGTACTTAACTATTAAAATATTCTGTGACGTTACAATTTGGTCATCGAAATTCGAATTGTTACATTCTCTTTGGGAATGACCGATATTGAAAAAATATCGATATTTAAATCGTTACTTACATCTATTTAATATTATCCATCATAATAATAACATTGTTTTATAATATTAACGTTTTATTTATAATTTTTAGGCATATCTGTATTTTATAATAGAAAATGAGTTATAATAATAATAATAATAATAAATGTTTATTTCAGAAAATCACATAATCAGACTTAAATCTATAATTACAAGGTATTCTTAGATATTTATGATATAACGTGTGCCTGAACTAGGAAAACCTGTGTTTCAGGCTGAAAGAGCAAGTATACTTTAAATAACTAATCATATTTTATCATTTATACTACAAATAGACATAACTTATAATACAAAAAAAAAAAAAAAATACACAAAATACACGTAAATAGGTAAAGTCTACTCTAACCTTATTAACAAATTCTCTGTGTCTTCGTAGGACAAACTTTGTAAGGATGACTGGAGACTTTTTTTGCATTTATGGAAAGATAATTGATAAATATCTAACAGTGCATTTAGTCTATTGTAGAGATATGGGCCTAGAAATAAGTAAAATTTTGTTACAAAACTATGTTTTATGGCAATTTTATGGGAACAAACTATATCTTTTCTTCTTTTGTTAGTAATTTCTGTACAGTAGGGAAGAGCTGCGTGCTGTTTTAGTACTATGTTTAGTATAAAAAGCTGTCGGACTGTTAGCACTTTACATGATTTATAAAGAAGGTTAGTGGAGAACAGGAAAGGGCGAAATGTAGCCACCTTGAGAATTGCTCTTTGCGCTCTCTCGACGGATATTAGTAGCGTTTTAGCTGCACCACCCCATGAGGTAATGCAGTAAGTTATTATTGACTGACATAGAGCAAAGTAAACTTGCCTAATTATTGTAGTGTTAGCAATATAGCGCAGTTTTTTAAAAACAAATATCAGCTTTCTTATTCTATTACATAAGGCCCCTATATGATATTTAAATGTAAGATTTTCATCTATCAATATACCGAGGTATTTTATTTTATTTGTGTTTTTAATTGTTGGACATGCACATTGGTTATTATTGTGGTCATTACAGCAATGAGCGATTAATTTTGAGTTCAATTCGGGTGACTTTCGCATTGAAAACTTTATAAAGCTAGTTTTGTCCGTATTCAATGTTAATAAATTACGCCGAAGCCAGCTGTTAACAATATTAAATCCCTGTTGTGCGTGCTTATATAATTCATTTTTTGAATCAGATGAGAAAAGAATGGCAGTGTCGTCTGCGTATGATATGATTTTGCCGTTATCTAGCTTTAGATTACAAAGGTCATTTATATATATCAAAAATAGAGTTGGTCCTATAATACTTCCTTGGGGAATTCCAAAGGAAGTGTTTTCTTGTTCAGTAAAATTTTTATTATTTATTATTTATTATTATTAATTAAGTTATAGGTACGCTAAAAATAAACTGAGAAATAATAGACATTATATTTCTTATCACGATCTATTAACACTTTAATGAACATTAATAAAAATCAATAAATAAAAAAATGATGTGGTGTCGCGGGACACCAGGTAGGAACGAACTTCCTTCGGCTAAACGGCACTACTCGCTTGTGTACGCGACTGTCGCGCCTGCGCACGTCTCATTTAACGCTTTTATTCCACGCATTTTTCTTACGGTTTTACTATCACATTTTTTTCAGTTCGGTCGCGCAGCAAAATCCCTATCCCTCCAAGCCTGCCGTAAGGAACTTCGTTCCAACAATGGAAGCAAACCATTGTTACCAACCACCTGTAATCATTTAACTTTGTGTACACTAGTAATAAAAAATATTTATTGTGTCCGACTATATTGAATGTATGGAAAAAAATAACGTTATCTTGTTAAATACAAAATCGATATTCAGATATTTAAAAATGCTGATTATCGCTATTAAAATATCGATTTTATCTATTGATATTTAAAAGAATTTTTACTCTCACAGGTATGTAAGCACATATTCTCTATCTTAAATTTCGATAAATATCGACCATCTCTTATTCTATTCATTATAATTAAACATTACGACAACGCAAGTCGATGCCGACTATAATGGTTAGTATAAAACATAAAAAGGCAATGGGTTTTGTAATAAGTTCCCTAATTATATTACAGTCGAATCTATTTTGTTCTCGTTTCTCGTGTGCGTGATGATAGTAAGAACTGCATTCAAAATCTATGTAACTATGCAAGTTTATGTAACAGCATAATTACAAATCTTTTAGGAATATATTGTGAAAATAGCTGATCTGCGCAGCTTCTCCCTCATTCCCTATTTCAGTCCTTTAGGTGTTGATTTTGAAACAAACGGTAGGTTTCCTTTAAACCTCAGATCTTCAATTATTCCGATGCTAAATTTCATCAACATCAGTTCAACAGTTTAGCCGTAAAGCGTTACAAAAAGACAAATAGACTTCTTAACATTCATAATATTAAAATGGATTAGAATCCTTTTTTCCTAACTAGAAAAAAATATCCAGAAAAATTATTAAATGTTTGTCAGAAGAAGTAAAATAGAATTATTTGACTTTGGTTTTATTTTTATTGGCGGTAATAGTCACTTATCTTGACTATGCTAAGACCAGATTATGTCATTATGAAAATAACCTCTACAAAGTATATCATTACCTTTATTTCGGTATAAACAATGGGATCCTCTAAAATATTTTCTTGAAATCTGGGATTAAATTTTCTATTCTTACATACAGGCAAACCTTCATAAAATTGTTTACGTATATTGTTTTTTTTAAATAATATTTTCTATTCTTATCTGTTACGTTTTATTAACCTAGTGTTTTTGTGGTGTCTCCTGTCATAAAAAATATATTGTTTTATATATTTTGTTACTATTTTATATCATAAGATAGCCAACAAGCAAATGGCTCTCCTGATGGAAAAATACAACATCGTTTAGAGACACCAAAGATGTTAATGATACATTACTATCCATGTAGCGTAATGATAATGCAATATGCATAAATTTACGGTTTACCTTACCTTCAAAACCGGAGCAGAACAATGAAACTCTGACGCTTTTGCAACAGTAGCAGATAAGGCGGTGGTACCGAATCTTGGCGATATGTTGCAAAACACCACCACTTTGTACTTCGTAGTGACGATGGTAGTGACACGTATTGCCAATCATTTGCATTTAACTGCCTTACAAAATAGCTTTTCTTTCAAGGAGTCCCGAACCAACACGGAGTACTGCTGTATCAAGCACAAGTAATGAGAAATCTTTATCGTTTCGTTTCTTATTTATGTGTCATTCTAATACTGTTAAAAAAGTAAAATATTTCCTGTTTTTTCCATAAAATTATACCATGAACATTGAATAATAATGTAACAAGTCATAAAGCCACAAATAATGATGTGTAGCCTACTATATAACTTTAAAAGGTGTGGTTTCTCGGCATTGTCGGTGTTGGTATTTCCAACTTAACGCACTCGTCAAATAAAGCTTCACAATATTTTACAACATCCATTAATCCACCGGGAGCCCGCGCTGGACGCCGGCTATCAAACACTCTTTATGATTTTATTTTTAATTTTTGATAACCGCTCATTGATCGTGGTAATTAAGATACATTCTTTGTATAAGACGTTATTTAGGGCGTATATAATGAAATACAGTGAACAATTTTATTATATATCTATATGATGATATTAATAAGACAATTGCGCAAACGATAGAATATAAAATTTGAAACAGTTAAAGTTTACATTGTGGAGGAGGACTGCAGAAACCTAATATTTTAAATAATATGCACTAGAAATACATGATATTAAAAAAATAAACTTTACGTACACTAAATTCATGTGACATACATGGCATTTAATACACACATGAATTTTTTTTACGTTTAATGTAAGTTGTCAATCTTAAAAGAGACTTTATTGTTTAGTCTGTGTTAATTTCGGCAGAGTTTCGGCCACAGGCAATCGCTAGTTACCTATTAAGAAAGTAATTTAAACTAACTATAAGTATTGTCAATTAAGTGGTGACTTATTCTAAATCTAGTATCATCACGCGTGATTCCCTTGCGGTGTAGAAATAGTAAACCGAACGTCTATAGAAATTCTGGTTCACCACGATTCGCCGTTTGGTGGTTGGATGGTGGTGATCCCCATTGCGACATTTTACCGACCGATAATCGTTATCATATCGGCTATTTCTAGCGATAACCGGTATTGACGGCTTTACGTGCTCATCCGAGGCACGGGCGTGGTAACATACCACCCACTAGTCTCCAAACTGCTATTGAGATTTAGAATTTTGGAGAAAACCTCAATAACGTTTTTCCCCGACCCGGGGACCGCAGCCAAGACCTCATGATCTGAGCTGAATAGGCTAACTTCTAGACCAAGAGGATCTGTGATTATTAGCTTATATTCCGACTCATAATTTGGACTAAATTAATAGAATAAAATATAACGTCATATAAATAAATATTTAATAAATTTTCCTTGCTAACTTAAACTAGTTTATTAATAAGTAAGTTAAATAAGTTATTAATTTTCTATATATTTATTTACATAAATTAATAAAATCTGGACGTTAGTTAATTTTATTTAATTATATTATCAATTAATATCTATTAATTATTTAATCGTATTAATATTCTAAGCATGTAATTGTAATGTAATATGAAATTTATGGGCCTGGTACTTTAATTAAAAATTCATTATTAATATTATTATTATCATTAAGAAATATTGGTTTAAAAGAAATTGATAGCTAAGTTAAAATTCCATTAAATTAAAATATTATAATAGTTTTCGCAAACGCTTATGTGGGATTTAAATACTGGCGTTTCATTAGAAAATGAGGTTGCTTTAAGTTTAAAAAAATTAACCAAATTTTAAAGTTTTGTGTCAAAACCATCAATTCGAAAGCTAGATGGTAGATTTCGACTACGTTTCGCCCAGGCTTAGTACTCTACCACAGCAATATTTATCACTTTCGTCTTCCAGTGTGGAGAGTAAAATAGCCAATAAAGCTACGCATGTAGTTAGTAGTATCACCAAACTGCCACATAAATAGCAACCCGCCATTAGCATCTTAGGTGTCTATGCCATGATTGTCTTTTTCCTTCAGAAAAGCATCTACTTGTTGGATTCTCATAACATAAACCGTATAAATAATTCAAATAAATTGAAGTACAAGGAGAACGCACTATAGTGTTCATATTGCATAGGTATGTATTAAATTAATTTATCGATAAAACAATGCTATACGCAACGTCAGTCAAATGTCAAACGCGCTACATTATTGAGAGACAATACAGATGACGTCACCGCTGAAATACAACGCCAATCGATTTGACAAGCTGACTATATAGTCACGTTAGTAACTCTATAATGGACAGTTGTTGTCAGTAATTATATGCTATGTCCCGATTATAGTTATTCCATAACTTCGTTCAATCTGGCATAAGTTAAATAGAGTTTAAAAGATCGAAATGTATAATGGAAGCAGTAGTTGACGTGACGTATACCTACCTAAAGCTACTTATATTTGACCAAAGTACACATATTGTAAATAAACATAATAACACTGATTTCCTTGCAACTCCCTATATGCTTATTATTTATTTAATGTGAAACTATTGTTTTATCATTATATTAACACATATTTATTTACCGTTTTACACTTTCAATAAAAAAGCTTTCTTTTTTGACCGTCTCGTTGATGTACCACTATAAGAGAAATCTTATATATATTGTATTATTAGCTTTTATCGCTTATTTCATTTTTTTAGCAATATTTTTTAGCTTCAAAACTAAAATGTTGCTAATGAATATTATCTAAATGTGGTACTAATGAAATATATTATCTATGGTGAGGCAAATTAAGTTAGATTTCTGCATTCCTCAGCAATGTTAATTTTAACTGTATCGAATTTCGTACTTCACCGTTCGCGCATTATCTTATAAAGGGTTATAAAGTATTATTAAGAAAATATATGTAAATCAATTTTGAATTTTGACTGATTGAATTATCCTGATACAGATAGGTCTTTAAACTATCTAGAGATCAACTGGAAACCATGATTTGCGTTGCTATCCGTGTAATAAAAAACTAACAACATATGTCAATCATACATACAATGTCAATCATTGGCCATGTGATGATATGAAAAATAAGGCGATGGGACTTTGTCCGGGCGAAACATTACAGCTCTGCCACCTAGTAGTGACAGGTTTGGTTTGTCAGTTGCCTATTACAAACTGCCTTGTAGAAAGGCAGATAATTTATTTTTTCCTACGTTTTCTTAGATACCTGGTGGAGTTTTAGTTTGTAATTTTATCATTTCCATGGATTATAATTTCCGTGATGTTATGTTCACTTTATGTGTTTTTAAAAGAAGATAGGTTTTAACGATCGTGACCTATCAGCGTAAAAATATTTAAAAATACTTAAGTTTGGAGATACATCTTAGTTATACATTCTTAATATTAGTGTCATAAAAAATATTGGGCGATATATTTGAAACACTTTTAAAAGTGACTGTACTCGTTCCATTAGTCAAATCGCTTTTCTGGTTTAACCATACCATAAATGCTCGCATTTATTATTATTAGAATTTAATAGTAATATTATCGGTGAAATTAGAATGTGTATTTAGGAGCGGCTGGTCTAGCAGACACAGATCGGTTTCCGAGAACAAAACCGCTGAGCGAAGGTACAAGCCGCGCTGGTAATGCAAGATGCTATCGCCGGGCACCGCTTCGATTTCTGCGGGAGTGGCTAAAATGTCGGCGTTGGATATTTCATAGAATCACGTACTTAATTTCTTTTATAGGCTTGCCTGGGAAAATATAGTAATCGCGTATTTATGCATAGTTTCTGTAATGCAATTTGTTTGACACTCGAACTTGTAGAACAAAACTTGGTCGTTCTTTTCCAGTGGTCCGCGTTTCCCGACTGTATAACGACAGTGTTAAAAAAGACGTGGATCTTGATATCCACTTTGACAGCGTCTCGAGCTTTATGACAAAACTTAAAAAAATTGACTTTTCGTAGTAATTAAAGCATGTAGGTATTATAACATTGACATTGTATATTTAATTCTAATTGACATGTTATGTAACGCAAATTAATTAATTTTATTGTATATTGATATTTGACATTTATTACTGTTTTACCTTATTTTTCTCAAATTTATGTATTCAAATTTAATTTCAATCTTAACATTACAGTCTTCAATTTATTTATCTTTTATTTTATTTTAATTTTAATTCTATATTAATTTTAATTTTAATTTGGAGCAGCGATCTATATCTGTAAGCATGATATGATTACCTATAATTGTAAGAACAGTTAAAAAATTTTCACAAATGTATATTTAATTAAGGACTGTATAACACTATTGTATTTATTTATTTATTGGATCACCAACATAAGATATGTTGGTGATCCAATAAATAAATAAATAAGTAATCGACCATTTTAATAGAATCGATTATTAAATCGATATTAGTTTTGTTCTGAGACTGTATATTCAAACAAGTTCGAATTCGATTTCTACGCAAGATTATATATTTATGTCTTAGCTCCCTTAGCAAATAAATATTTTCTTTCTTTCTTTCTTTCTTTAGTTCGGGCTCTTGCGGGAATAGACCATCTGCCACCCTGCTAGGCAGTTCGAAAATGGCGAATGAGCTATACGTGCACTAGTCACTACCATCATGACTACTAAGTAGTAGTCTTCGGTACGTTTCGCTCGGGTTTTTTAGTAGGTTCCTCCTTAAATATTCATGTTGAAAAAGTGTCAATGCTTATCACTGTCATGCGCTTGTTTGGGTGGTAAGGTAGCCGGTAAATTTATGCATGTAGCATTACTATCCTGCTACACGGATAGCAATGCACCATTAACTATAGGCGATGGTTATCTCCAACTAGAAAGCCGCTTGCTTGTTTCCTACCTTATGATGTAAAAAATATGCAGGAAAAGTCAACCTTCTCTATCTGCATAATGTGAAATATTCGTTTTTTATACTTAACGTAAAAAGCACACGTATATAAAGCACATTATTTCGTAGCAACAAAAAATTAAATCTTCGTCTAAATAAAAAACAGATAAACATTAACTCTTAATGTTGGCCGTTGTTACGTCTAGCCCATTGCAATGCGTATATTCGCTCGTTTTATCAAGGTCTCACACGTAACGTTCAGTAAGACCTCATCTCATCTATTACTTAGTGTAAATTGGCCATTTCATGTAGCTCCTAACATAGCACCAATTCGTCTTTTTAGTCCAGCCAGCTAGAAAAATCCTCAGTAACACTTTTACTCGACGCAGGAATTGATTCCAGGACCTCATGATCAGAAGCAAACAGACTAGCACCTAGATTACCCTAGTTTATAATAATTATTATTAATTTCACTTTGAAGCACGTTTAATATATTTTAATTAAATATTTTTATTACTTTGCTATATACATATAAATTTATATAGGTAATATTTTACTAGCTGACTGAGCAAACGTTGTTTTGCCATACAAATTACTTGTATTGAAAATTTTGGTGGAGTGCTTGAGAGGAGGAAGGGTTAATTGAGATAAAAACTATCCTACCTTTTAAATTGGACCAAACAGTATATATCTACAAAATTTCATTGAAATTGATTCAGTAGTGTAGAAATCCATAGCGGACAAACAACGTAACACGTAATTTATATATATTGAGTATAAGAATATATTTATTTGAGACGCACACCACAAAACATATTCAACTTAACATATTATAACGTGTATTTATATATTTATATTGTAAATTATTTATTGTTCCGTATTAATTTTGTCTTTTCGTATATTAAAAAAACGTTTAAGATGCACCACCTCTTGTAATTACTTTCTTAATATATGAGGATGGCTAGTATAGAATGCCCTCAAGCGTTAACTTAAACCTATGTACTTTTTGTCTGTACACATATATAAACAAACAAACAAAAAACAAACTTAAATATATGTACAGTTTAGACGTACAAAACTTTTATAGACAACACACTTATAAAGACAGAGGAACAATAAAAAAAGAAATACAAAGATAGTAAATAGTGGTGGTGCGTCATCCCAAAATGGTATACCACTCAGCATGTGTTGGGATTATAATGGCAGCACCAACGCCGATTGTCTGTGGTAGCCAGATACCTGAAAAAAAGGTAGCAACAATTTGAGCGTCTGTTCTCACCTGGTAGTCTATTAATAATACCTATATAAGATACATATGATTAAGATTAAGATCTGTAGGAATATTGCAGTTGATTGTTTTTTAACATTACAAACTGTCACAAAACGTAAGATATGGTCCCAGTAATAAAATATACCGAGAAACAGCGACATTTTAGCCGGCTAGAACTATTTACATCACAACCAATTGTAGTGTGGCTGTGAGATATTAATCTGATGTCTGGCAGCTGCGCAGTTCCGTTGGTTCCGTCAGGTCGGTGTCAATTCCGTGACTCCCGATGCTATCAATAGCGACCACGGAAAATGGCACACGCTGTTATAACGCTTTAAACATGACACTTATTAGAAAATAGCTCAAATATTTATGGTAATAGCAGGTGCAGGCTAACGTTAAAGAGGTCCCATGTAGTTATTTAAGAATGTTGTCAATATTTATAGCTAAATATAGTTTATAGCTGACTCGGCAAACGTTGTTTTGCCATACAAATTACTTAAGTATTGCATATTTTGGTGTTTAACACCTTTTTTCTCGCTTTCTTACAATCTGTGGAAGTGATTTCGTGAAATATGATAGAAATGTTGGTAAGGGAGCCCAATATTTCAAATGGGGATTTGCTCGAGCTTCGTGGGGACTTATTGTATTTTGTAGATTAGATGATGATGATAACAAAAAGGATGTATATCATTTTAGTGGTGGGAAAAGCATTTACAGATAAAAATATATAAAAAAACGGTGACATAGAAATACTGGAAAGCGTTAGATTAAGGTCGCAATGAAACCAGCGGGTCTAGTCAAGTGGCATAAACGCTCGGAGAATAGAAAGATAAATATATGGATTTGACATAAGCATAATCGAACGCTTACGTCAAGTCCGTACATTTATCTTTCTATTCTCCTAGCGTTTATGCCACTTGTCTATACCCGCAGGGTGGGCTTATTGCGAGCTAAAATTTAGAAAATCGGACGATTTGACGAGTAGTTCCGCAACGTCTCATCTGGGTATAGGTAACACCGCCTTAACAGCTATTATTGCCATAATAGCGTCAATGTTTGTCATTGTTTACAAACCCGCCGTGTTGGTCCCAGCCTCCTTTGCAGAATAGGCCAACTGCCGTTCCGCCAGGCAGGTCGTAATAGGCGACCGATTGGCTATCGAGTCACTACCATCGTGGCTACTGGGTGGTAGAGTTCTGCATTGTCTCACCCGGGTCTGGTACCACCGCCTTACCTATTTCTGCCGCAATAGCGTCAGTGCTTGTCGCTGTCGTGTTCCGGTTTGGAGGGTAAGGTAGCCGGTAAACTTATGCATGTGGCATTAGACCTCGCCACGAGATAGCAACGCACCATTAACATCTTTGGTGTCTATAGGCGATGGTTGACTCTTTCCATCAGGAGACCCATCTGCTTGTTTGCTATCTTATGATATAAAAAAAAAAAAATTGATGTGTTCCGGTTTGGAGGATAAGGTCCCTGGTAGACTCATGCATCGTGTGCATCGATGTCACCACACTACAAGGAGGTAGTGAATAACTTCAAACTGTACGAGTAGATTTCGTGTCGCTATAATCGTGCATGTATACATATATACAAGATTTATAACTAACTTTATGCTGTAAATTACTTGTTACATAGTTAATACTCGCCTTCACTTTTTTTAGGATTCCGTTACCAAAGAATGTCAAACGGAACCCTACTACTCAGCTCACTGTGTCTGTTAATCGCATGACTCTATGGCTTGAAACGAAATAGGTGGCCCCTTAAGTTTTTTAATGAATATTTGTCATTATGACCTTTACCTGACAAATAATAAAAAAAAAATAATGTGGTGTCGCGGGACACCAGGTAGGAACGAACTTCCTTCGGCTAAACGGCACTACTCGCTTGTGTACGCGACTGTCGCGCCTGCGCACGTCTCATTTAACGCTTTTATTCCACGCATTTTTCTTACGGTTTTACTATCACATTTTTTTCAGTTCGGTCGCGCAGCAAAATCCCTATCCCCTCCAAGCCTGCCGTAAGGAACTTCGTTCCAAAAACGTGAATAAGCTACATCCCAAATCCCAAAGGAGGGTCCTCATATTTGTACCCTCAGTTAATATCTCTGTATTACGAAACCCTACGTATGCTAGGACGACTCATACTTGATCAGGTTTTTTTTTTCCAATTTGCTAAAGGTAGAACTTCAGAAACGTGCGTATTTATCTGACATAAACAGAACACAAATATTTACTGTTTAGGAAGTGTTAGTGTATCAGAAAGTTCAAGTACTGAATGTTAGTGCTTGACTCGACCTAAATCGGGCACGTGGGTGGCAGAGCCCGACTGTCTGTGGTATCAACCGCCGCTAAATAAGGTTATCGTCAACAGGAAACTATTTTCAAATTAATTGACACATCCTTGTTCTACATCGTAAGATATCGGAGATCTATTATATATCGTAGTAAATTGTCATAGATAATATTTACTACAAAAGATAATAGTTTAAATGACACTTTGTTGTTGGTAGGGCAGCCGTAATGTCATTTCAAAGATTATTCAATCTATTTTATAAATCGACTTCCCAAAAAGAGGAGACTACTCTGTTGTAGAATCAATTACCGGCAGGGGTATTTCCGAACGGATATGACATAGGGATCTTCAAGAAAAGAGCTTACTCATTCTTAAAAGGCCGGCAACGCAACCGCAAGACCTCTGGTATTGCAGATGTCCATGGGCGGCGGTGATCACTTACCATCAGGTGCACCTCTTGCTCGTTTTGTTCCCTCTTCTATATAAAAAGTATCAATAAGGCTATGTGTTTTTTTAATGTTTCTTACCTCAAAACTCGGTCATTTATGGACTGATTTTGAAAAATTTTTTTTTTGTTTGAGACGGTATATTCTCCGTATTGTCCTGTTTTAATCAAGATCTGATGTAGGGATCCAGAGATACAGCAAATGGAAAGTCAGTTGATGCAGTTTTATCGTGTTAAAAAAATATTATTACTTAATTTTATTCAATCAATTCAATTAGAATCAAGCCGATTTAAAATGGTCCTGTCAGGTGGTAGAATTCTGCATTGTCTCGCCGAGTCTGTTCCTACCGCCATAGCGTCAGTGTTTGTCACTGTCGTGTTCCGGTTTGGAGGGTAAGGTAGCAGGTAAACTTATGCATGTGGCATTAGACCTCGCCAAAAGATAGCAACGCACCATTAACACCTTTGGTGTCTATAGGCGATGGTTGACTCTTTCCATCAGGAGACCCATCTGCTTGTTTGCTATCTTATGATATACAAAAAAGTAGTTTTTGATTCGGGCCTCTTTTGAAGAAAAATCAACTGCATTACCGCTAGGCATGTCGTAAAAGGTGAGAGAAGGCTAATGCGTGTCACTCGAACAGGTTTGATACTAACCACGGACCACAAGAATACTAATAGACACGCCATAAAAAGGAAACATGTCGCCGCGCATATGTGCAAACGCTCCTTATCACTGTCAAAAATTACACATTTGTAGTTATTAAGAAAAATTAGAAATATACCATATTTTACTGTTTAATCGTACCTACCGAATGACATGGCAAGGTTTAAAAATTAACCTTGAAGTGATTTTATTTCATCGGTAAGTAGTATTACTCTTTATTTCTGCGAGCAATTGCAAGCTACACTGACAAAATAAGAAATTGTCTTGAAAAGCGTATCCATTTAATCCGTGATACGTACGCTTTACCTACTCTCCTGCTTCAGTAGCGTCAGTTTTTTTCGATGTAGTATTTCGTTAAGGAGAGTATGTGGCATTCGGATAGCAACGTACCATTATTATCTTGCCACATGCAATGGTTTCCTCTTTTCATCAGAAAAACCATTTGACTGCTTGCTCTCCTAAATAAATACAAAGCTCTTTGTAAACTTAAGAAAGAAAAGTCTATCCCCCTGTTAGTCTGCGCCTCTTTTGAAGAATAGACCATCTATGTAAGTCACTTTCATCGTGGCTTCTAGGTGGTAGAGTTCTTCATTGTCTCGCCCGGGTCTGGTACCACCACCTCATTTATTCCTGTCGCAATAGCGTCAGTGCTTACCACTGTCGTGTTTCGGGTTGGAGGGTAAAGTAATTGGTAAATTTATGCAATTGGCATTATAACCCCGCCACAAGTACAGCAACGCAACATTAACATCTTTACTGTCTATAGGTGATGGTTGCCTCTTTCCATTAGGTGAGCCAACTGCTTGTTTGTTATCTTATCTTATTATATATAAATTACTTATCATGATCATTGATATAAAAAACCCAAGATGCACAGTTCCGAACAAAACTGACACTCAAAAGTGTCCTTAAAGTTATAGATATGACAAAAACATATGTCTGCATATCCAACCTTAAGCGCAAGATTTATAGTTGTTTTTCAAATCAATGTACAAAAAGAAATAAAATTGACAGTGTCGCGACCGACGCTGGACCGACGTAAATCTATTTGAAATGAGCGCACAATTTAAAATTGTGAGCTCATTTTTGGAGGACGCTTTTGAGACACTGATTGTGTATCTTGGGTTTTTTATATCAATGATCACGATGTTAGTTCGCGCTGGATTTCGAAACAACTGAACCGATTTCAATGAAATTTTGCTGAAATCTACTGTTTATGTATATTTATGTTTTAGCACTCACCCCGTGCTTGGAAAAAATTGAAAAACTTTAAAAACAACAAAGAAAAATATTTTTTTCGACACGTAAGATTTGAATTTACGAGATTTAGGCAAGGTCGTAAGTTCGAATCTACTGTTTGGTCCAACTAAAAAGATAGGATAGTTTTTATCTCAATTAACTCCCCTCTCCTCTCAAGTACTCCACCAAAATATTCAATACAAGAAATCTGTATCGCAAAGCAACGTTTGCCAGGCCATCTACTAATATGTAAAAAAACATACATATATTAACTATACCCAATTGGACAATAGAGATGAATCAGTCGTTTTTACTTTTATACAATATTATTTAGAATTTCCGATTTGCAATCTCAGATAAAAGAAAATAAAGACGGAGCACCGCCATAGTGACGACACTATTTGATACATGTCTGAATTTACTGTATGACGTTTCGATGTACACTGATAGGGATAATCTTGGTTTGGAGTGTGAGCTTTATATTTATTTACACGGCTCAGCTTGAATTTAAGACCTCAAACGTAATATTCGAGGTGCTCTGTCTTAATAGTTTTTGTCTGAGTTACCAATACTGAGAGCCCAAGATGTTTCATTGACAACTTCAAGAACTTGCTTGTGCGTAGGCGGTCCTCCCACGCTCTCCTCAATGACAGACCTTACGTCTTAGTGCTTAGATCATTCACGGTTCTAATAATAACCGGCTGGGCTCCGGGCTAGACCAGTTCCACAAGTTCAATCGAACCATGGACATGTTTATGATAAGGTAACTGGGCTTCCGCCTACTCCGATTGGTAGATTGGTCCACACAAGATAACTGTAATGTATCGAAAGATTGATTCATTAATTAGAAGCGGCTTAAACTTCACTACTTAGCATATTGAGATCAAATTATGAGGTCTTGGGTTCTATTTCTGGATCGAGCAACAGTATCGTTAATAGTTTTTTAGCAAATAAATTTATCTCCTGATGGAAAGAGATAAGCATCCCGTGTAAGCACCAAAGATGTTAATGGTGCGTTGCTATCCGAGTAGTGGGTTAAGTTTACCGGTTACATTACCCTCGAAACCAATACAGTAGTGTTTTTCCTTTATTTTTCGTTGATATTTATAAAGAATAGTATATTTTTTTGTTATATTTTTCATCAAAATAACCTTTTTGGACACGTAAATTTAAATAGAAATTTTGTGCAAGGCAGGTAATTTTATTTTAATTGAAGATTTTAAATTTCTTAAAATATTATATACCTAATATAATCTGATTGATTATTTTTATTTATCTGAAATTGTGAAGTTAAATTATTGTATATAACATAGAATTTTATTGTAATTATAATTGATTATGTACTTGGTTTTTGTCGGCCAGAACGCAGAAGTATAATAATAATATAGTGTGATGTTATTTCATTAAATAAAATTTAGGGTTTGGATGAAATTATTTTTGATGCCTTAAAATACTAGTTTAATAAGTTAATTTAAATATTATATGTAAATAAATAATATGCTTTGTAATTTTTTTAAACATTTGCACACCATATCGTGGCAGCTAGAATATGTTCATTTTTAAAAACTTGTGACATCCATAATCTTACAATACATATTTTTCATTTCATTTCATTTCATAATAGTAACAAGCATTGGGACTATTGCGGCAGGAGTAAGTAGCTTTACTCCTCCTTACTTAACCTGGGTAAGACGTTCCGGAAATCTGTCACCTAGTATTCGTGATAAAGAGATTTTTAGCCAAAATCATTCGTCTTTTACCATTTGCTTGGCATAATGGCATTTCTTTAAAGTGGACCATAACCAATATGAGACTGTCCTCGAAATCTAAATCTCAGTAGCAGCACGGAGGCTGGTGATAGCGTGTCAATACCCCCATACCGCAGAAGTAACATATAGATGATATACTATCGGTCACAGTTATCGAAAGAAACGTGATAGTCCTCATCGAGTCGATAAAGTGCGGCAAGAGGCTCATTGCGTCAACCAAAAACCGGTGTATCATGGTGAAGCGAAGCATCTAATAGACGTTCGACTCACTAGGCCTAATCCTGTAAAAAGTTTAAAATGTTGAGTATTCGCACACCATATTGTGGTTTAAATGAATATGATGTGAGCATTTAATAGTAACTTACAACATTTGTAATGCTATATTATGGCTAATGAAATATAGGGGCTGGGATCCGATTTCCGACAGGTACAAATTATTCCGAGTTTGAGTTTTTATTAAAAGCGTTTCAGTATTACAGTACATATATGTATTTGTATGTATTAGTATCATTGACCACCCATAACACGAGCAAATAAATTACCAACTTTGGAGGTAGATCTATACGTGTAACTTTTCCAAAAAGAGTATGATTATTAGTAGTTTTTGATTAAATTAATTACAAAGATATACATTTTCACTCATCATAATATCAGTGAAGAAAAAAACATATTTTACACTCATTATGAACCACAGGTAAATCGTATTGGGGTAATTGAAGACTGTTGATACACTATAAAACACACTAAAAAATAAAAAAAAAAAAATAATCTGAATATTAATGATCGACACTGTAAAACAAGCCGCTAATCTCTTCTGGTATCGCCATTAAAAAACTAAATCAAACAAGATTCTACACGCGTCCTCCATTACATCCTGTCCTGTGATAAGAACCGCAATAAATCCACTAGAAAGCTGTAATTTCATACAATCAATCATCAGTACGTAGTGTATGGTTCGAAAAACCTCATACATAATGTAAAGAGCTTTCCAATCAATAATTTTATATGCTGGATTGTAATGCCAGCTGGTGACAGTTCCCGTTGGTTCTAGCGATGTGCAATCATTTTTATTTCGATTGTATCGAATATTCGAATGATTCAATTATATTTTTAAATTATTTCGCTTTTGATCGATTCGCATCGGAAATTTTAACGCCACGTGCATAAGTTTATTAGCTACCTTACCCTCCACATTGAAACAAGACAGTGAGCAGCACTGGCGCTATTGCGGCAAGAATAAGTAAGGCGGTACCAGAAACGGACGAGTCAATGCAGAATTTTACCACCTAGTAGCCACGATGGTAGTGACTCACGTAGCCAATCAGTCGCCTTTTACGACCTACCTGGCAGAACGTCTATTCTACAAAGGAGCCCGGGGCCCACAAGGAGGAGCTATGTGATGATTAGGGGTAGGGATGCCAAACTCCTACGTTTGTCAAGGTGTTTACGAGTCTCAATAGCACATACCCACGATGGTTGTGACTCGCAAAGCCAATCATTCACCTCTTACAAACTTTCTACAGCAGATTCTTCAAAGGAGGTCCAGAACAATACGGAAGATCAGTTAATAAATAAATAATTTATTTTTCAATTGAAGTACATTACACGTGGACGCTGATACCCACACAAATGAAAGTCGCAAGTCGAATGTATCACGACTTACTCGACATTATACGAAAGCGGTGTTTGTTTAGCTCCGTTTCCGTCGGCCAGTCACGACGCCTCGAATAAGCACCCAATTCACCCATAAACCTAACTTAATGGTACGTTACGCCGTGTGAAATCGATTGGTAAACATTTTTGAAATTGCGTTACGAAGTTTTATTCAAATTGAAGATGCTTTGCGACAACTTGTTTTGTAACAGGGTACAATACAATAAAAGAGCTATTTTTTTATATAATAAGATAGCAAACAAGCAAATGGGTTTCCTAAAAGAGCCAACCATCACCTATAGACATAAAAAATGTTAATGGTGCGTTACTATCTTGTGGCGAGGTCTAATGCCACATGCATAAGTTAACCGGCTAGTACTTACTCTTCAAACTGGAACACGACAATGACAAGCACTGACGCAGTTACGACAGGAATAGATAAGCCGGTGGTACTAGACCCGGGCGAGACAATGCAGAACTCTACTACCTAGTAGCCACTATGGTAGCGACTTGCGTAGCCAATCAGTCGCCTTTACGACCTGCCTGGCAGAACGAACGTTGGCCTATTCTACAAAGGAGTCCGGGACTAAAACGGGGGAGAGCTATGTATGATTATGGTTTTGACAAGGTGTCTACGATTCTCAATACACACATCATAACATCATGGTTACACATGACATACAAACATGGTTTTTACAGGGTTAGATCCGGACTACTTTGTAGAATACACCAACTGCCGCTCTGTCAGTCAAGGCGACCGATTGTCACTACCATCATGACTACTAGGTGGTAGAGTTTTGCAGCATCTCATCCGGGTATTTGGTGCAACCGCCTTGCCTATTCCTGCCGCAATAGCGTCAGTGCTTGTTATTGTCATGTTCCGGTTTGGAGGGTAGGGTAGACGGTAGAATTATGCATGTGGCATTGCTATCCCGCCACGCGGATAACAACGCGCCATTAACATCTTTGGTGTCTATAGGCGATGGTTTCTCTTACCATCAGGAGAGCCATCTGCTTGTTTGCTATCTAATGATATAATAAGGCTCAACATCATTAAGTCGGCCAGCTATACAAAATGATACCATCGTGCTGTTGCATCAGTTTTAATGTAACCTGCGAAAAAAATACTGCAGTATAAAAAATCTGTAAACGGTTGACGCTACAGGCCTCCCCGATACTTTCTGCTAAATTAAGATATGTTAATCTCAAAAGAGTAAAAACTATAAGCATAAATTTTCAAACATTTATTTAGTTAAAAAATCATTTTTTTTTTTATGAACTTAAAACATAATTTTGCTCCGAATCACGTAATTTGAAGACCGCTTTTTGCAGCCGATTACGATGGCTAATTGTGATTTGTGTATTAATGTCTGTTTATTTTAATTTTTACAGAAACGCACCTATCCTATAATATATGTATAATAGTCCAATCGGCCAATATTAAAGCATAAATCTCCAACAGACTCTATCCGACAATATCGATAATCATATTTTAATAGATATCGATCTAATACAATTTGCATTCATACTCAATTATAACCAAGCTGCAGTTTATAATTAAAACAATATCATTAGAGCGGTTTCACCACATCTGAATAAAATATTACACCCTTGTAAGTTGGCCCGCCCCGTTGGTCGTGTGGTTAGCAACCCTGACTACGCAATCAACGGGGAGAAGCATTTGTGTGATGAGCATAAATGTTTGTATTTCCGGGTTTGGGTGTTTATTATATATATTCTTGTATTTATATATGTATATCTATTTATTAGTATCGTTGACTAACACCCATAACACAAGCAAATATTTGCTTACTTTGTGGTTAGATCAGTAAGTGAAATTTGTCCCGTGAATATTTATTTATTTATTATTTATTTTTAAGTAATTTTTAATTAATTCAATAAATATTTTAAAATGACAGCAAGCTATGTTAAGATATCACAATCGCTAATAGATAACAAGAAATAACCATTATTTGCAAGAATATGGATTTTAAAAGTTATAATTAGCTAAAGATACCAGCATATGCTTCCATTATATGGCGTGCAAAGATAACACGTGCAAACAGTCTTTTATATATATATATATATATATATATATATATATATATATATATATATATATATATATATATATATATATATATATATATATATATATATATATATATATATATATATACATTATACATGTATATGTATATATACTAAGCGAAACTATAGGTTTACTTTGACCGCCCCGTTGGTCGAGTGGTTAGAGACCCTGACTACGCAATCAACGAGGCTCGGGTTCGATCCCCGACGGGGACAGGCATTTGTGTGATGAGCATAACTGTTTGTATTTCCGGGTTTGGGTATTTATTATATATATTCTAGTATTTATATTTGTATTTCTATGTATTAGTATCGTTGACTAACACCCATAATACAAGCAAATAATTTGCTTACTTTGGGGTTAGATCAGTAAGTGTAATTTGTCCCGTGAATTATTATTATTATTATTATTATTATTACTTTGGAACCCTAAAAATGGGACTATTTTTCTTTTCTTTGTATATTTATATGAAAAAAAAATGCTTATTTATTATGCCTTTTCAAGAATATACGATGCCCTTTTTACCAGGCTGCTAGTAAAAGGCGAGCGCAGGCTAAAACGTATCAATCAATAACGTAACTTAAAAACGTACTATAAATGGGAAACATACAAACAAATAGATTTAACAGAAACTTATAACTTTTTCCAAGCATTTTTATTTCTCATCATCATCCTGGTGTTATTCCTGACAAATCATGGTGAGTTTTCTCATATTACTTCTCATTTGTAACGGGTGTTGAGTATCTTTCAAAGTAGGATCATTGTCTCTCATGTCTTTTGTCTACACGTCAAGCCAGTCCAAGGCGTTTTTATTTAAAAAAAGCATTTTGTCTTTCAACATGTATTTGTATTTAATTAATCAAAAAACGAGGAAGCCCTACAGTATTCGCCTATAATGTGTAACATCTTATATCTAAGTGATTAAGTTTGTACAATCTGATGGCCAACTGTAACATCAATAACATTTCAAATAGTGCACGTTTCTCCGGCTTTCTGGTACACACTTCCTCCGCATTTCATAAAAATGTTCCACAAGGTCGAGGAAGGCAAGAAGAAAGATATAATACGTCATTCCTCTTGCTTTCTGTTAATATACATTTCTGTTAATATATAATGTATGTTATAAAAATGTTTATTGATTATAGGCTTATGAAAAAAAAGAAATGAAAAATAAATACTTAACGTTTTAACATTCTTATAAGATCGGAAAAACGATCTTAATTTAGGGTCACGAAGTATATAATTTGGTTTCCTTAATTTTATCTCTTGGATAATAAACTTGGAAATAAAAGCGCAGTGGAACAAACGCTTAAGCTGTTATAGAACAGTTAACTATCTCTAGATTACATAAAGTAATAACATCGTTATTAAGCTGAGATATAATTAAAACGAGAGTTAGTAGTGTGAAAGTGTGCAGAATTTAATGTGGTAGCATTTAAATGAAAAATGTTATACCAACTTAATAATATATATAGACAGTTAAATATAACTTTCAATTGGTATAGCCAATTTTTAATTATAAGATAACTCAGTTTGGCATGAATTTAGGTAATATTATTGGATTTGGATAATATTTGAGTCTGATGATATATTTAGGCGTCCAAGCACGTGTACTATTTTTTTAGTTTATGTTTGTATATTTATATGTATGCTTATCGACGAATTTCTCAGAAACTAATAACCATATCGAGATCATTCTTTGCGATTTAAATCAAGTATATTTCAACTTAGAGAAAAGTCTAAGTTTCATCAAAATTAATTCAGTAATTTTTAAAATATGGGTTTAATTGGCAGATATTTGAAGTCAGCTTTTTTTAAAATTAATTTTGTTAATTATTAGGTACTAATCGACTGGCACAGCTTCATCCACGAGAAGAGTAATGTCACAAATATAACCTTTCATACAAACTTTCATATTCTATTTCAATCACATAGAAGCCGATTTAAATAAATAGTCTATTTATCCCCGGGTTTTCAAATATCTTCTTGCTAAATTTCATTAAAATCTGTTCAGTGGTTTCGACCCAAAAGCGTAACAGACAAGCAGTTCAGTATATTCGTATTTTTAATATTATTTTAGTGCCCATTTTCTATTTTTGATAATTCCTATTGATTATTTTTTTTTATCATAACTCATAAGATAGCAAACAAGCAGACAGAAAAAAAAACAACCATCGCTTATAGACGCCACAGGTGTTAATGGTGCGTTGCTATCAGTGTCACGAGGTGCTAATGCCACTTGCATAAGTTTATCGGTTACCTTACCCTCCAAACCGGAGCACGACAGTGACAAGGAGGCATGGATCGTTTAACAATTAACATATTAAATATCGCACTATTTTTTTTTTAACAATTAACAACTGTTATTTATATTATCAAGTACTGTTAAAATTTTTATGTATCACTAAAATTACTAATTAAAAATATCATTAACAGTGCGAGAGAATAAATTATTTTTGGTCGCTGAGCTCCGCGTTTTTACTGCTTATAATATTATATAGGCTACTGATATAATATAACGTAAATAAATAACTGTTAAATATTAATCAGAGTTAACAAAGTAACAGTTAATCTAATTTAACAAAAATTCCCATGCCTAGTGACGAGCACTAACGTTATTGCTGCAGGGATAGGTAAAGCGGTGGTAGATATAAACCCGCGCGAGACGATGCAGAAATAAATGTTAGTATGTGTAATGTATATTTTTCTAAATTTAAGGTATTTCTAATACTAATACCTTAAATTTAATCCATACTAATATTATAAATGCGAAAGTAACTCTGTCTGTCTGTATGTCTGTTACGCTTTCACGGCCAAACCACTGAACCGATTTGGATAAAATTTGGTACAAATATAGTTTGAGACCCAAGAAAGGACATAGGATAGTTCTTATCCCGGAAATCCCACGGGAACGAGAACTATGCGGGTTTTTATTTTAGAATTTTTTCCACGCGAACGAAGTCGCTGGCACAGCTAGTAAATAATAAATTTAAGCTTTCTACACTCCTTCACCGTGTAAACTTTAACTGTTTCGAATATCATACCCCTCCAGTCGCATTGTCATAAAAAGAGATACAAAGTTTTCGAATCACATATTAATATATGTAGTTATAAATTTGATTTTTTTTAAATCATAAGATAGCAAACAAGCAGATGCGTCTCCTGATGGAAAGAGTCAACCATCGCCTATAGACACAAAAGGTGTTAATGGTTCGTTACTATCTTGTTGCGAGGTCTAATCCCACATGCATAAGTTTACCGGCTACCTTACCCTCACAATCGGAACACAACAGTGACAAGCACTGATGCTATTGCGGCAGGAATAGGTAAGGCGGTGGTACCAGACCCGGGTGAGACGATGCAGAATTCTTCAAAGGTGCCCGCAACCAACACCAACACCGCAATTAAATTGTATACTTTATATGTATTCATATTTTGCTGTTTATTACAGTATCCATGCTAATACATACGAGCAGGTGTGTCAAATCGTTTAATTTATAGCATATATCTTAATAAATGAGGCTCTAAATTCAACCTAAGCAGATTATTATGCATTACTAACATCTTTATATAGATATTGGCTGTTGCCAGCGACTTATCGTTAATCGTTAACTAATCGTTAAAATATCGTTAATGCGGCGATCCTCATCGCCGCATTAACGACATGTTAACGATTATCGACTATTTCTCGCGACAACCGGGAACGCATTTTTACGTGCTCATCCAAGGCACGGAAGAGGTATTAACAACACTCCGTCAGAGCTGCTTTTTGGATTTATGAGAAAAGCTCGAGAATCGAACCTAGGACATCATGATTTAAGCCGAACAGGCTACCTCGTAGACCACGAGATAGTCAAGAGCTGGCTTTAAGATTATATTGAAAACCTAAATAATACAGGCAAATTTAGCTAAGAAACGGTACAACTTTGCGTAACTGAAGTGTGACATGTAATTCGTTAATTCATTTGAATTTACACTGCGCATGCGCAACAAGAGATATTTCCAGCATTAGTTTATCAGATATCACAACACATACCGTTGAATTCGTGCCACCAATAAATACGGATTTACATAAATATTTGCATTTGATGTTAGGCCATAATGTGGTTAACAGTGACTGGCCGCCGCGTGCCTTCTCAAATTATTCAGTTTCAAGTTTCCCGTGTTTCTTATATTTTTTATTGGCGATCATTTAAATGCTTTTATAATGGAGACACCATTTAAAAATTGTACAATATTGTTCTTGTCGGGATTGCCCTTAAACAATAAATTATCTGGAAAACGTGGACGTTTGGCCAAATGTCTCATTATTATGGCCCGCGCAGACGAGGGACTTTGTCTGAAGAGGACAAAAATCCATGAATCGTGAAAATGTCCGCCGAGAAATTGCCACGGTCTCAACGCACACGGTGTACTAGTATAATTTGTTACCGGAAATTTAGTGAAGCCACGTTATAGAGGCAAATATTCTGAGATTTTTTAATATTCGTTATTGAATAAATAAACAATATTATATTAGTATATATAATATATATATAAATAAAATTATATTAGTATTAAAAAACCACAAAGGTTTATATTGGACAATACTACATATTAATTCTAAAATAACGTTATAAATATTATCACGGATATAATAATAAAATAATTAGGTATACTTTCATTCAAAACTTAAATCACACTTCTTGAAAACTCTAAGTTGTTCAAGAAATAGAATTAAGTTTGGTTTTAATATTTTTTGTGTAATGACTTTTACAAATTCATATGGCAATTAATTTAACGAAGCTAATCGTCGGTGCACTTGTTGTACCTCTGCCTACCCCTTCGAGGATATGGACGTAACGATACAAATACATAAAAATACATTTCGATACATTTAAAATATAGTCAGTGTGGTTTAAGTGATCAAGAAGTCATGTTGCTGAATCGTAATCATTTCGATTTGTGAACATAGTGAACAACTATATGCAGCGAAAACCCTGATTCGTTCTCGATAACCCTGCTATCGGTAATAAGATCTAATCCAAATGTTTGTTTTGTTAGGGCTGCCCACTAGTACAATTTAAAATGAAAGTCATATATAATTATTGCCATATTCTAAAATGAGAATAAACTAACTGCCATTAACTGCTTTACTTGCATTAAATAAAGGATAAAGGGCTGAATATAGAGGATGTGAAGAAAACCCTGTCCGATCTGAAAAAGGTATATCGTATATTATTTTCTTTTATCTATCCTGTGTGTTGTGTGCAATTGTTAGATTGGTTAATGACATTATCAAAAAAACACAATTTTTTTTATTAATATAAGAAAATTTATTATATATATATATATATATATATATATATATATATATATATATATATATATATATATATATATATATATATATATATATATATATATATATATATATACTAGCTGTTGCCAGCGACTTCATCCGCGCGGACTTTGTTTAGTCCGCACAGCACCTCCCCGCTAGGTGACAGCGAGATAATATGTAACCTATATGTTGACCCGACCTGTTAGTAATATTCATGCAAAATTTGAAGTAAATCCATGCAGTACTTATTGAGTTTACCCCGGACATACATACAGACAAACAGACAAAAATTCTAAAAACTATATTTTTGGCTTTGGTATCGATTGTAGATCACGCCCCAAGTATTCTAAAAATATTCAATGTACAGTTTTGACTTTCCTACGATTTTATTATTCTCATTTTAGTCATGCCACTGCGTACTGCATAAGGTAACGTTCGAGTCACATGCATTTAATTCGATTTTTTTAAACTCATTATTCAAAAATTTAAAATCAATGAAAAGTTACTAAAGAAGCGTGAAGATATCACGCTCATATCTCAGAAGAAGTAGGCAGAGGTACAACTACTGTTCCCTCGAGTAGCCGAAGATACTTGGTCCCAAAATGTGATAGGTGACAAGCCTATCGCCAACCGGACACTTATCCAATCCCGGTCAACTTTGTTTTTATCAGAAAACCAAAAAAACACACATATTTGAATTGCCCGACCCTGGACTTCATGCAGTCGTAATTCGTACCGACACCGGACCACTAGAACATAGAGGCGACTAATTAACATCAAACAAATTAATATCAAGTCAAGTGTAAGTCGGACGGACTTAGGTGGTGTTCCGTACCACCGCTACAATATATCACACCGATATTAACTGAGTCCTTTGCCATCTAACATTTACATTTTTTTTATTATTTGTTGTGATAATGGCCACAGTAACACCACAGTATACTGGTGACTAACAGTAGTCAATCTACATACATGTGATATTCGAGCAACGCACACATAGACACCTTTCACGGACGCGATATCTCGGAATGTTTCGGTATAGTTTGTTCCACACCCGTCCGAGATATCGCGTTCATGAGAGGTATCTATGTGTGCTATGCTCTAATAATACTTGTATATAACATTGACTTGTAGTAGTCTCTAAGTATTCTGGTAGTCTCTAAGTATTGTGTGAAAATTTTATGTGTTTATCTATTTCCATCGAGATCCCTGTGACGAATAGACAGCCAGCTAAGGCATATCAATTAATACGGTTCTATTTGTTTGGATATTATGGAACTATATAAAACTTGATCTTTATATGGAACTAGGGATGCCTGATGTTAGAAAAATATTGATGTTAACATCGATATTAACGTCGAATCTAAATAAATATCGAAAGGAAAACATCGATGTCAGCTAACATCGATTTTTTTTTTTTTGCTTAAAAAGTTTAGGATATAAAACAAGCAAAAATAAATTTATTTTCAACGGATTAAGGACAAAAACTTTAGGTGCTCATAAACAAGTTGAGAATTGAGACATAGGTAGATTAGGTAGAGGTAGAACAAGATAAAGGTTTTTTGGTAGTGTTATAGCGTTCAGAATTTAATAAATACTTACTGTATGTGGAAACGTTCATAGATTTCAGTCGATTATGACGTATCCACGACCAAATTTCGATTGCGTCCCTACCCTGCTGACATCGATGTTACGAAATTTTATTTAATACAACATCGACGTTAAAAAATCGATATTTAATCTTCTAACATCGATGTTCATCAAAATCGATGAGCATCGGGCATCCCTACGTGGAACTATATACAACGTTAAAGCTGAGAATAAGTTTCTACCTGTATTGCTATATAATTATTATACTAGCGTAACGAAATTCACGAAACCCAATGAATGACATCCTTAATCTTAAATACCTTCTCAAGATCTGATAACTTTACGATTATTTTGTTAGCAGTTGCTAACAGCGATAATTTCAAAATAAGATTGTTGAAGATATAATCTATATTTTTGTGGTTTTAGTTCAGTATTTTATTACGCAACCGTTTAAATGTTTTTTTTTTTTTTTTTTTTTTTTTTTTTTTTTTTTTTTTATTTTAATACAATCTTACTGCTGCCATTGCTAACGCAGCAACTTTAAAAGCTAAATTATTTAAATTCAGTGATATCTAGTACAAAGTTTTTTTTTTTTTTTTTTTTTTTTTTTTTTTTTTTTCCTGATACATGTACGTACACATGAACATGCACGTACGTGCACATACATACGTGCATTCACACGCGCATATGTGCACACACATACACTCACATGCACATTCGTACGCACACGTATATATTCTCCCATCTATTTATATAAATCATTACAAATATGGTTTTCGTGAAACATTCTCGCACTCGCACATTTGTGCGAGCATGTTTCCCGAAGAACACCTTTACACGTTTGTCGCTCTAGTGCGGCTACACGATCGTGGATCCATTGGCTTGCGCGGCAACCTTCATAATTTTCCGCGCATAGCTAAAGAAAATCAAGTTGATGGTTTTGCTTTCCATTATTTGCCTTAGGTTTCCCAGGGAGCATCCTATCTGACACTCTACATCGTAACGCTGCCTGGCAAACCTAGGGCATTCCAATATAATGTGGAAGACTGTCTCTTGCTCTCCCATACCACAGACACAAAAGGGGTCGCTTGCTAGCTTGAACCTGTGTAGGTATTGCTTGAGCCCCCCGTGTCCAGTGAGTACAAGAGAGCTCAGATTGTCTTTGGGGAAGTCAGTCAGGATGCTATAAGCCCTGGAGACATTAGGGAAGAAAGTTTTTGTGACAGAACCACCCTCCGTTCCCGAATAACGTTCTTGCCACAGTGCTACACTTCTTTCCCTAATGATTCCCTTGGCAAAGGAGATGGGGTACTTGTCATAGACAGGTGCTCTCTTATCCTTAAGAGCCGCTCTCTTGGCCAGATGGTCGGCCCGTTCGTTTCCTGGAATACCCACATGGGCTTTAACCCAGAACAGTCTGACGTTTCCGCTCATAGCGGCCCTGTCGTCTAATCTGTTCCGGATCTCTGCCGCAATTGGGTTTTCCGGGTCAGGTTGACATATAGATTCGAGAGCGGATCGAGAGTCACTGAGGATGCAAGCTTCCTCGAACTTCTCCAGCATCTCTGTGGCCCTGAGTATAGCAGCTAACTCGGCCTGGTAGACGCTGCAGAAGTCCGCGAGCCTGTGCGTCGAGTATTTAAGCTCGGATCCTCGTCTCCATAAAGTGACCGCCATCCCCACTTTTCCATCAATTTTGGAGCCATCTGTATAAGCTGATGTTAGCTCTCCAAGTGCCTCGAGATCTTTGGCCGATGTGATAGAATCGAATGCCAAGTCGAGACGCTTGGAGGGGTGCGGGTGATCGTATGGATGGACTCTCATTTCAAGTTCTGCGTCAGGCCATTCCTCCACAGGCCTGCCTCTTTTCAGCTCATAGAGGTCACGCTGTTCCAGAGCTCTTAGGTCCAAAGGAAGAATTCGAGCTAAGAGCATGCTGGAATTTAGCGAGCAGGTTTTGTGGGCCTTTCCTATTTTAATTGCGAATAGGCGACTGACCCTGTCCAATCTTTTCCTAATGGCCTTCTTGCGAACAGCTTCAGCCCAAACGCTCGCCGCATACAAGATGGTTGGTTCTACCACCGCCAAGTATATGAGCCTAACGATATCTGAATTAAGCCCCCATTGGGCTCTGGCGGCAGAAGCAACCATCTTGTATAGTCCGGCTGCCTTCTTAATAGCATTGTCCAAGTGATGGTTGAACGAGAGGCTTCTATCTATCGTAAGGCCCAGGAGCTTTATAGAGTCGACTTGCTCAAGAGCCGCATTTCCCATTCTAATGGTAGGTCGGGTAAACTTGAGTTTCCTCGTAATTACCATTAGTTGGGTTTTATGAGCGGCGAACTTGAGCTTGTTTGTCTCACCCCAGTCCTGGACCTTCTGAAGAGCCTCGTTCATCTCCTCCTCCACCCTTTCCCCAGTCTTCCCCGTAGCTATCACCAGAATATCATCGGCGAAGGCCTGGATATGCACATGAGCCCCTAGTTGAAGGCTGAGCAGAGGGTCGAGGAGCACATTCCATAATAGGGGTCCGCATGTTGAACCCTGAATGCAGCCCTTTTCGTTGGTGCGAACTGCAGTCTCACCAGCAAAGCTAAGCCTTACTACTCTTCTGGATAGGTAGCTTTGCACCAATTGCTGCATGTGTGGGCTTATCTCTTTTAAGTGGAGCTGCTCCAGAATAGCTGGCCACCACGCTCCATCAAAAGCCCCCTCGATGTCCAATGAGGCTACCGCCACTATGTCTCCCCCCCTCACTGAGTCTCTTATGAGATTAACAGCGTCATATAGCGCATCCTCTGTACTTCTGTGAGGGGTGAATCCATACTGGCGGCTACTCATTTTACCGCCCCGATAGAGCTCCCACGAAATTCTGTTGGTGAATAATTTCTCCAGGGTCTTCCCGAGGACTGGCAACAGGCCTATAGGTCTGTACGCCTTAGGAACCATGTAGTCCTCTTTGCCTGGCTTGGGGATGACAACAGTGGCCGCCCTTTTCCATCGGGCGGGGAAGTACCCTAGAGATAAACATCTATTAAAAATCCCAGTTAGTATGAGTGGGAAGCGTCTAAAAACTCTCTGGCAAATATCGGCCGTAAATCCATCGTCCCCCGGGGACTTCTTGGGATTCATTGAGTTCAAGACGCCTCCCACTTCGGGTTCCGTGAATAGCTCTACCGGAGCGATCGCAGCTGCGCTCTTCGCTCCCTCCACTATAGCTCTCGCTCTTCCTCTAGCCTGCTTCTGACCAGGAGTGTCATCCTCATAATTGTCTGGAGGATAGAACGTGGTGGCCAGGAATTCAGCGGATGATTTGGCGCTCAAAGCAAGACCCTGTGGACCTCTGATCAAAGTTTCTGGTCTGTTCCTATTGCAGCATTTTATTATTCGGTAGGTGGCCTGCCAGATATTTTCTTTATCTTGCTTAGTGCAAAGCTGTCTCCAGCTTGTAGTGATCGCATCTTGGATACTTGTTTTATATTCTTCTCTAAGGGCTAGATATTCTTCTATCACCACTTTCTTTCTGGCTTCACATGCGTGTCTTATTCGGCGTTTTTGTGCGATGAGCTGCTTTTTTTTCCTGCTTAGCTCCTCTGTCCACCAGGGGCAGGGCTTTTTTCTCTTGGTCTCCCCGATTTTTGGAATTGTAACGTCACAAGCTCTTGTTATACACTCAGTCAGATTTTCTACAGTTTGTTCCACCTCCTCAGAGGTGGAGCAATCCTCTATACATTCCACTCTCAGTCCGCAATCCCGAAACTCCTTTTCAAGCTCCTTGTCAAAATTGCTCCAATCTGCTTTATTTGTGTTATAAACTCTAGTGGAAGTAGCAGTCCTAGTATGGCCTCTCTCCACAGTAAAAAAGATGTTAAACGAGATAGCCCTGTGGTCGGACAGCGTAACCAGCCTTTCGTCCACTTTCCACTCAGTCACCCTGTGCAACATGTCGGCCGAGCAAGTTGAAATATCAACGCAGCTTTTGTACTGCACACCCCCGCGATAAGTACTAAAGGTCGGAGTGCTCCCGACGTTCAGAATGTTTAAGTTGTGCTGCGCCAGGAAGTCGTTGAGTGCCTCCCCCCGCCGGTCCTCCGTGTCGCAGCCCCACCACATACTATAGGCATTAACGTCTCCTGCCACCACTAGATGTTGGGTTCCGATTCGTGCAATAAACGATTGCAATTGCCCTAGGTAGATTTCTATGTCAACCGTTCCCTCTAAGTACAAGCTGACAATGCCCAGACTCAGAGACCCCGTTTCCAGCACTAGACATACGATATTTTCTGTAACGAGATCATAGTCAACTGAGATACGGAGGGTTGGGTCCAATACAACGATGGCCGCCTTGACAGGTTTCTCTTTATTTGTACCCAGTTTTTGGACAACGCGATGTTGTGCGCTCAAAGACCCCTTGTTCCCCACGTAAGGCTCTTGGGTGAGGATAAGGGATGCCCCCCCGGATTCAGCGGCCGCGATGCACTCTTTTGTAGCTGCATAACCTCTGCCAAGGTTGCACTGGATGATCCCGATGCGGTTGCGAGCCTTGTTGTTTTGGCTTGTGGAGTTCTGTGGGGTGCCCTTAGCAATAAGATACCGCATGTCTGGCTATGCGGTCCCATCTTTGCCATACCGGACATTCCACAGAATAAGCTGGGTGGGCTCTCGCGCCGGGACTTTCCCCTTTACAATGGCAGCAGGACGGGGCACCGCTCCTGTAAGAGCACTGCCTGGTCTCATGTGCTCCTGCACAGTAGCCACAAACAGTTTCAGATCTGCAGTCTCGAGCAGTATGTCCAAAGTTGAGGCAGTTATAACATTGGACTACAGGCGATTGGTCCAGTGCAGGGACGATCTGGTATCCAAGGTTTCTGGTAACCGTTTAAATGTTATGTTATATATGTCGCAGTGAAATTGTCAATAGCCGTTAGATTATAATCTACCTAGGGAATTTATAATTTGGTTAGGTTAGGTTAGCAGTTAAATTATAATATCACTTACGTAGATTATAATCTAACGGTATTGACAATTTCACTGCGACATATACATTAACATGTTATCAAGGAGACAGTACTGACTAATATCTGGTTTCGCACTCAAAAGAAATTAATCCTGACTTTACAGGGTCAGGCAACCATGATTTTTATAATATTAAATAATCGGTGGACTAATTACACAAATTGATCTGAATTATTTGCTTGTGTTATGGGTGTTAGTCAACGATACTAATACATAGAAATACATTAAATTTAAAAAAAAAAACACATCCAAACCGGTTCACCCAAGGGTGCTGCAGACATACATAGGGGTAAAACTAATAGACCTCTTTTTTGCATCAACGGTTAAAAAGAACCTTATTATATTATGTTTAAATTATTAGCAGGAAATCAATCTAGCACTCCTTGGCGTTATTGTCCATACAACTTACTCTACCGCGGTCTAATAGAATATTGTCAAGAGCCTTCAACCACTCCATTAACTAGGACATAGCAACTGTTAAAATGATCAATACATTTGTACAATAACAGTATGTCCAGTGATTGCAACACGGAAAGCGGCGGCTTTGATGTTAAACGCGTACACCGCTGGCCCAGTTACTGGCGCGATTACTGCATTATTTATAGTAACACCAAAACCGCCGATGGAAGTGTTTATTTCGTTTATGTTGAATAAACCAGGCTTATGTAGAATTTGTAATGTTTGACATGATTTAGCTTCATAATCCAGTTAATTTTGATTTTATTCGTACAAGATGATAAATCAATGGATAGAACGCCAGCCTACTTGTTCTGTGGGTGGAGTTTAGAATCTCGGAAGACGTAACTTTTTTACAATATAATTTTACTACATCTTGGTCTAGGATTTTGTTTATTCAGCTCAGTTCATAAGATACGTACAACCATTGATATAAAAGAGAAAGATACGTTACGTTCTTATATCGCATTCACTAAACCAAGGATTTAAATACCGGTATTATGTGATATCGTTATTGCTCACGGCAAGACATAGCGATATTTTCAAGCATAGCGCTATCCAATAATGATACAGAATTTGTTACTATTTAATAACGTTATTCATTACGTTCTGTTATATCCAAAAAATTTCGTTATGGTATATGGTATTATGATTCACTCATTTGTGCTCCCTTTGTTGTTTCTTGTATTTCACATATGGGACAAGTTAGATTTAAAATTAGAGGTTTTCATCAGAGTTTGAAAGATTTTGTTGAATGTACCAGTTTTTGGTACCATTACATTTAAAATACTGTCCAAATTACATTTATATTAAGTGTGAAGTTTCGTAATTATAAACAGGAAAGTACCTACCTTTCATAGCGAGACTAGCTGTTACCCACGGCTTCGCTCGCGCATATTTACTTTAGAACTTTTTTTTTATGTCATTAGATAGCAAACAAGCAGATGGTTCTCCAGATGGAAAGAGTCAACTATCGCCTATAGACACCAAAGGTGTTAATGGTGCGTTGCTATCTTATGGCGAGGTCTAATGCCACATGCATAAGTTTACCGACTACCTTACCCTCCAAACCAGAACACGACAGTGACAAGCACTAACGCTATTCCGGCAGGAATAGGTAAGGCGGTGGTACCAGACCTGGGCGAGACAATGCAGAACTCTACCACCTAGTAGCCACGATGGTAGTGACTCGTAAATCTAATCAGTCGCCTCTTACGACCTGCCTGGAAGTTGACCTATTCTTCAAAGGAGCCCGGGACCAACGCGGGGTAGACTTATTTAACCTTTCTTACAAGACAACTTATTTAACCTTTCTTTATAAGCTACTAGCTGTGCCCGCGACTTCGTTCGCGTGGAAAAAAATCTAAAATAAAAACCCGCATAGTTCCCGTTCCCGTGGAATTTCCGGGATAAGAACTATCCTATGTCCTTTCTTGGGTCTCAAACTATATTTGCACCAAATTTTATTAAAATCGGTTCAGTGGTTTGGCCGTGAAAGCGTAACAGACAGACAGACAGACAGACAGACAGAGTTACTTTCGCATTTATGATATTAGTATGGACTTTATTAAAAATCTCGACATAGTCGGGTGGGCCGCTAATATTGTATAAAAAATAATATTAACATGTTCATATTAGTTATTTATTAAAATATATTTTATTATTAAAATTTAAGTAAAACACGAAAAAAAAATATTGGTAACATACCTATCGAATATACTAAAGTAATTTATACAAATATATAAAATTGAAGTGTCTGTTTGTAACATTAAAATAACCGGGTTTAACTAAATGCATATGGATGTATATACATGGTACATATAACAGAATAACACTTTTTACGATTTTTGTCTGTCTGTCTTAAACAGACAGACAGACAGCCGGAATAAACTTCCGGCTAATCTCTGGAACGGCTGGACTGATTTTGACAGGACTTTCACTGGGAGATAGCTGATGTAATAAGGAGTAACTTAGGCAACTTTTAAAAAAAAATCCTACGCGATTTGAAGAATAGACCAACTGCCGTTCTTCAAGACACGTCGTAAAAGGCGACCAATTGGCTATGCGAGTCACTACCATCATGGTTACTAGAGTTCTGCATTGTCTCACCCGGGTCTGGTACCACTGCCTTGCCTATTCCTGCCGCAATAGCGTCAGTACTTGTCACTGTCGTGTTCCGGTTTAGAGGGTAAGGTAGCTATTAAACTTATGCATGTGGCATTGGACCTCGCCACAAGATAGCAACGCACCATTAACACCTTTGGTGTCTATAGGCGACGGTTAACTCTTTCCATCAGGTCACCCATCTGCTTGTTTGCTGTCTTATGATATAAAAAAAAATTTCAAATTTCTAGGCCTAAGGCGCCCCATAGACCTACAATAACATTGCGCAATACTTTTATTGTGCAATAATATTGAATATCCTTTTGACTCCAAACGTTCAATAAATTCACTCAATAAAATTGACAAACCAGTCTGATCAATATTTTCGAGCGAGCAATATGTCTGACGACGAAGTTTTGGCGAACATACATTCAAGTAAAAACTCCCATTCTTTATCTTTTATAGCATTCTTGCTCACCATTTTGCTTAAATTTACGACACAATCATATATTAAACACCGTGACTGACCGAACGCGACCGCTCTAACATATGAATTGAAAAATATTGTGCAATATTAAGCCTACACAGTGCAAGAAAAAAAATAATGCATAATAAAAATTAAACCTGCTCAAAAAAAAAACCTGCTCAAACTTTCATAATATTATATTTCTCCGTGTTGGTCCTGTCTCCTTTCAAGAATAGACCAACTACCGTTCTGCCAGGTAAGTCGTAAAAGGCGACCGATTGACTGTAGGTACGTGTCACTACCATCATAACTACTTGGTGGTAGAATTCCGCAACGTCTCGCCCGTGTATTTGATACCATCGCATTAGCTATTCCTGCCGCAATAATGTCAATTTTTTTTATATCTTAATAACAAACAAGCAGATGGGTCTTCTAATGGAAAGAGTCAACCATCACCTATAGACACCAAAGATGTTAATGATGCGTTGGTATCTTGTAACGAGGTTTAAGGCCACATGCATAAGTTTACCGGCTACCTTACCATTCATACTGGAGCATGATGATGACAAGCATTGACTCTATTGCGACACAAATAGGTAAGGCGGTGGTACCAAATACGCGGGCGAGATAAAGCATAAATCTACCACCTATTTGTCATTGTCTTGTTCCGGTTTGGAGGGTAAGGTAGCCGGTAGACTTGTGCATGTGGCATTGTAAACCCGCCACACGGATGGCAACGCACCGTTAACATTTTTGATGTCTATAGGCGATGGTTTCTCTTTCCATCAGGAGAGCCATCCTGATGCAAAGAGAAACCATCGCCTATAGACATCAAAATTGTTAACGGTGCGTTAACACAAATAGGTAAGGCAGTGGTACCAAATACCCGGGCGAGACAACGCAAAAATCTACCACTTGTTTGTTATTGTCTTGTTCCGGTTTGGAGGGTAAGGCCACTCCACCAAACACATCCACACGGAGTTACTCATACCATCAGGAGAGCTATCAGCTTGTTTGCTATCTTATGTTATAAAAAACAAATATTCATTTTAAACACTAATCATCTAGACTAACAACAACTTGTTTTTTCGTTTCACATCTGTAAATTATTTTATATAGAAACTGGCTGATAAAAACTACATACTAAAAGAGGGTATTAGTACTCGATTTTAATACCGAATATGTAAAAACATTAGGTACTTAAACGTTGAGCTAATTATCCAATGACATGTTTATACTTATACGGACGCCCGCGCATAGATACAAAACATGTCTATTCAAATTCTCCTTTATCCAATCGATAAAGAAGAATTTGAATATTTACAAACATCCATCCATCCATCGAAGTTCATTATTTACAAACAGTGATTTTCCCAACTCGTGACTAAACTCATTTGTCAGTAGTCACCGCGCGGATGATAACAACGCTATCACATGCACGGTGACCGTATTTTCTTAATATTTCTTTACTAATTTGGTTGTGTTTGACAACATAAGAGTTAAGCAATATTTTGATAACGTCATTTTCCTCGCCGAGTAAATTTTCCTTAAAGTAGTCCTAAGAAAACTGGTATTTTTCATTCTGTTTTTCTTTTATCTTGCGGGGCTGCCATCATATGAAGAAAGCAATATTTTATTTATTTACTTATTTTAATTTTCTTTCTTTCGTACTAAATTTGGGCGGTCGCAAACTAACATCATAATTTTCGACCAGGGTGGGTTTGCGACCACCTATTTTAGTAAGTGAATTAAAAAAGTTCTATCAAGAAAACATTTGGTCGTAAACTGATGAGATGCATCTTTATGCTTCTACAACATCAGATTCTAAATTATACAATCACTAGCGGCCCGCCCCGGCTTTGCACGGGTATAATATATAGACTATGTCACTCAGGGAAAAATAATGTGTAAGCGGTTGAAAACAACATCTATTTTTTTTTAAATGGTAGTATATAAATTTTTGAAAAGCTGTATATTTTGAAAACGATGATGGCGTTCAACTCAATTTTTGAGACCTTTTATTATATATATTTTAGTACTAAAAAAACTACGTCAAATACCGTTTCAAAAATCAAAATCGAATCTAATTCTCAAAACTTATAGCTTTTCAAATATTAAAATTACGTTGTTTTTAGCAAATTTACTTAATTTTTTTAAAATAACTTTCAAGTTAATTTACCGATTGACTTAAAAATATTATCAGCTGTTTTCCTTTAAAAACTGCGCCAAATACCGTTAATTTAATCAAAATCGGTCAATTTGTTTGGGATTTATCTATGAAGAAAATTAAAAATAAAATGTTTTTTGACATAGCATCGAAATTTTTCAACCTATCGATTATTTAGCTAAAACAATATTTTAGATCTCAAAAATTGAGTTGAATGCCATGCCATCATCGTTTTCAAATATACAGCTTTTCACAAATAACTATACTGCCATTTTTAACAAAATAGATGTTGAACTGAAAAATCTATGCTTATATTATTTACTCTTTTGAGCTTAAAATACCTTAATTTAGTGAGAAGTTTCATGGATGGCCCGTAGGGTTAACCATTTAAACTTTTTTTTCCGTTTGTCCTGATGCCTCGCCTTAATAAATCGCAGGGTCGGCCAACTATATATATATATCTCGCTTTTTTAAGAGTAACCTCTAAAGAAAATATGTAATGTCTAAGGGCAAGAAGGTGGCATGATATAGGAAAAGGAGAATTGTTTTACTCCAAATTTAACGCGTGCGGGCCACGGTCAGTAATGAAAAAATCAAAACTACTGGATCGATTTTAATCATGTTTTTTCACTGAGTGACATAGGCTATATATTTTATACCCGTGCAATGCCGGGGCGGGCCGCTAGTTACATGATAGAACGTACTTTACTTGATTATATAAAATTCCGAAAACAGGCTAAAAAATCTCTAAAACAAATTAATTTGTTAATACTATTTCTAATCATCTGCATGATTTTTATATGGTGATATTTACTTTAAAAATGTACTAAATTTTTTTTATACAATAAATATAAATAAAATAAATGTACTAAATTGGTTTTCAGCTGAAGTCCTATATTTATTTATCCGAAAATTAACACGTTTCCCAGCGGTTTTAGAAGATACTGCGCGCACTGCCGACCGGCCGGTAACCCCGCAACCGCTATGCCCCTGCGTTTTAAATCTGTAATATCTTCGAAAATATTTATTTAAATTACATGCTGTAAACGGCCATATTAATCTATATTAAATCAACAATATATTTAAGGCATTTAATTGGATAGGAATAAGTGCTGTATTGCTTAAAATTGCTTCGAAAAAAGCCATTATTTCTCGTAAAAAGTAAATGACAAAAAAATGCTATTGTGGGTTATCCGTAAGAGTTAGACATATACCATCGCGGAGTTTTCTGTAGACTTTTTCAAGGTGTACAAATGCTTAGTACATTATTTTGATAAATCTCGTAGGGTTTAGCCTGCGTTTGCAATGTAAGCGGAAAAAATATAATTATTTATGACATGACATCAGAAAACTCAATAATTGCAGTATTTCTCTACAATATGCTGAATATTATTATACATACAAACCTTCCTCTTTAATCACTCTATCTATTAAAAAACCGCATCATAATCCGTTGCGTAGTTTTAAAGATTTAAGCATACATAGGGACATAGGGAAATAAGGACATAGGGACAGATAGAGAAAGCGACTTTGTTTTATACTATGTAGTGATAAAAGCATCATTGAGATTATAATAAGCAAAATATTATGTAGCTTTAAGTGTCAGAATGCGACCACCCGGCCACTTTCTAGCGTATCAGATATTTACGTACTTCAGTTTGCGACCACTGGATTTTAAAAAAATATAAGCTAAAAAATGATATGACTACAACTTTCGAACAAACATTGCTCTATAATTGAAGTAATAACGCTTCTTGTTTGAGTGTAACATTAGCATAAGGTATCAAAATGTAACTTTGTTCGCCGCCCGGCGCGGCATTTTTGCAGCATTACGTGACACATAAACACACCATTGAGTCATCACCAGAATTCAGGCACTATTTTCTAGATTTGGGTTAAGCCTGATACATTTAAATTTATGATTTTCTTGTTACATAAGTATTCATTGTTTTCTCCTGAAAAAAAAAACGGGTTGTGGCTGTGTTGAGGACACAGCCGTGCATCTTTTACGTGAATACGACTACGTCACGGGTAATATCTTGCGATGGTCACATTTTTCATTCATCGTTCCAATCACAATGTTCCCCATCAAACCCGCCTACGAACCTAGACCACGTCCGTCCATCATTTGGATAGCGAAGTAGAGCGTAGGGTGGCGCTACCACCGTAAGGTGACCCGCTATTACTTACGAAAACCGAAGAATACAAAAACCTTCATAATAAAAAGGCCCCGGGGCCGGATAAAATCTTTAATGAACTCCTAGCCAGTTGCGCGTTTCCGGGCGAATGGAAAGAAGCTACCGTCATAGGAATACACAAACCGGGAAAACCGCGAAATAACGTCAGTAAATACTGACTTTATTTTGCGGTTTTCCCGTCCCATTGGCCTAATCAGTGCGTTAGATAAATCTACGAAAAATTTATACTAAGGCATATACGTATAACTAATTAAATGAGTTCATCGTTACAGATGAAACACAAAAATATTTAGAAATACGAAAGTACTGATCAAAATTATAAATGTGAATTTCATCTGTAACGATGAACTCATTTAACTAGTTATACGTATGTATACCTAGCGATCAGTACAATCGACGTAATCGATCATATAGCAAAGAAGAATTTCGCCGCCTCGAGCCTGTCAACACTAGCTCAGTGGAAAAGCATTCCGGCTTTAGGGAGATGGTCGCAGGTTCAAATCCCGCGTGTCGATATCTTTCTTTGTTGTTTTTAAGGTTTTATCAGTTTCCCAAGCATGGGTGAGTGCTATAACACAAAAATATTTAGAAATACGAAAGTACTGATCAAAATTATAAATGTGAATTTCATCTGTAACGATGAAATTCACATTTAACTAGTTATAAGTATGTATACCTAGCGATCAGTATAATCGACGTAATCGATCATATATCAAAGAAGAATTTCGCCGCCTCGAGCCTGTTGACACTAGCTCAATGGAAGAGCATCCCGGCTTTAGGGAGATGGTCGCAGGTTCAAATCCTGCGTGTCGATATTTTTCTTTGTTGTTTTTAAGGTTTTTCTATATTTTGGATGTTGGTGATAGTTATGTAGCTATAACACCAAACTGTATCCCCCAATTTTGTTATCATCAGTTTTTTGAACTGTCCTCTCTATGAAGGCAAAATCAAAGACGTATTTAGGTCAAAATGCTATTATCTTTAATTAAAGAAACCTAACCCCTCAAGTGGTCGCATACTGGAGGCGGTCGCGTTACCGACGCAGTGACCCTACATCGATATTTTTTAATTAATAAATTTTGTGACTAAGAAAACATTTTACAGTTCAAAAAAGGGATCATCGTGCTTAACAGCTTTAATTCAAAAATTAAAATAAAACACAATAAAAACCTATGCTTAAATAATTTAGCGGAAAGTTTCAGGAATTATATTTTACAGATTTTTATATTTTGCTGCTGCTATAAGCCACGCTCTTCAATAAATTCAATAATATGCATACTAACCTTACAGAATTCTCACCTTACATAATGAAAATTAAAGTGACGTCTAATTGTCCGTCTATTTGTTTATCTTTGTAAATGTATGATTCATGGTCATGGTTAATCTGCAAAGCTGTTTGTGATGATATTTCAAATGGATAGCCTTAATTCTGGGGAAGGACATAGGTAAGCCACTTACTACTAATACTACGCGGGAGAAGCCGCGGGCGAAAGCTAGTTAATAATTAACACATTTGTTTGAAAAAAATCATTTTTTTTTTTATATCTTAAGATAGCAAACAAGGAGATGAGTCTCCTGATGAAAAGAGTCAACATCGCCTATATACACCAAAGATGATAATGGTGCGTGCGTAATCTTGTGGCGAGGTCTAATGCCACACACATAAATTTACCGGCTGCCTTACCCTCTAAACGGGAAGACAACAGTGACAAGCACTGACGCTATTGCGGCAGGAATAGGTAAGGCGGTGGTATCAGACCCGGGCGAGACAATCCGGAATTCTACCACGGTAGTAGTGACTCGCATAGCCAATCGCTCGCCTTTTACGACCTGCCTAGGAGTACGGCAGTTCGTCTATTCTACAAAGGAGCCCGGAACCAACACGGGGTAATTACGTTATTAATTTGCATTTTAAAGAAAACTCTAAGATACCTAGTAACATTTCTTATTATATAAAAACTCACGGGAGATAAAAACATGTTTCATAAAGATACATTGTCTTATGTAGGTATAATAATATGTATTAAAAGTTAGAATTGTTTTCTAATTTTAAATATGTTGGTTGGAATCCTTTAAAAATAATCATTTGAAAACCATGCGTACCGCTTGTAAATATTTTTAATGCGTGTCTCGTAAATCGTAAATCGCGATGTCTCATTACATCAAACTTGTAAATTTGCGTAGGTACCTTGTTGCCAACTCGCAGTCATGGTAGTTGGCGAATCATCGACCAATCACGAAACAGCATAAAACGCGGCAACGTCGCATAAATATCAATATTTATAACGTTATTTACCGCTCATAATTTCGTTCTGTTATTTTGGTAGCGATAACATAGTGTTCTAAAATAATTTTGTTACTGAGGTATCGCTACAATAATAACGTTATGTATCGAAAAATTTGTTCTGTTATTTGATAACGTTTTAAATCCCTGCACTAAACTAGGCTTGGCAGAACACATATTCACCTACACGCACACACATCTATTATCACAATTATAAACATGGAAACCAAGACAGAGATAGGGCAGATACACTCGTACGAGCGAAAAGGTATTAGCCACTGCGCGCGTCGTCGCCATGGTTACTGATAAACAAAATCAGTGATAGGCCGGATACACTCGTACGAGCGAAATTTCATTAGCCAATAGCCACGGACCACCTCATCGCCATGGTTACCGATAAACAAAGAAAATCTTATTTTTAAACAAATTTAATGTTTTAGCTGTACTTACGAATGGAAAGTAATCCCATGTGTCTTATTTTTTTCCCTTGAGTGATTATAACACTGGTTAAATACACAAGAAAGCATTTTGAAGCGTGTTAAATGGTAAAAACAATCGGAAAGTAAATTTTTAAGTAAAAGCATTCGATGTTACAATGTCCCGCGCGTGTCTGAGTGGCATACTCCAATAACTGTGTACACGGACCTAGTTTTGTAGGACCAGGCGCTGTGACTAGGTAACATATCTTCCTCTTTTTATACCAATGCGTACAACGTAGAGTTGACTTGTGTTGACTAAGGATGAAACCCGCAGGCGTATCACCTCACAATTGCCATCCGCCAGCGATCAGCGATGATTTTTAAACGTAACGAAAAAATCAATAAAAAATGTTGCCAATTGCTTGCTGGTTACTAGATGGATTTTTGCGATGTCGCAGCACCAAAAGTAATTAAGCTGCAATGACTGCCACTAATATTTAAAGCTATGTGTCTTGCAATAATTAAATAATTACGATAATTTCGCATTGCGAGATACGTGATAACTCCGTCGATATATTGCAGTTTTTATTGCTTAACAAAAAAAAAACTAACATACTTAAGATAAGCATTATTATTATTTTTAAGATATAAATTCGGCAAAAATGGACGTCATCCATATTCACGTGACAGTAAACGCAAATGTGGAAGTGTTACGTCACACCGTGGTAAAAAGTCATCTTGATATCATTTTCGTAGAAACCACAGAGTATGTAATGTAGATATTACCACGGCGTGATGTCATTAGGTTGCCATGATAGTCGAGAGCGTTTTCGCGGTAAATTTTAATTTAAATTTTAAAACGCGATTTTTTTTATAAATCTTCTTTATTTAATAGAAATTTAATTAAAGTTTTTAAAATTTAGTGAACTAGCCTATTCTGCAATGTTTTTTTGTTATATTTGATATCACCGCCTTTTTTAATCCTGCACAAAAGCGTCAGTGCTTGTCATTGCCATGTTTCGGTTTGGAGGGTAAGGTAGCCGATAATCTTATGCATGTGGCATTCTTACCCCGTCACACAGTGATAAAATTATGATATTTTTGCCTAAATGCCATGATTGTGTCTTTCTATCAGGAGAATCATGGTTCGTAATACCAAAAACAACTCAATAATACTTTTGTTCGACCCGGAGCAATCGGACAAAAGTATTATTGACGTTTTGTCGAGGCTTTCTTCAAAATCCAAGTTTTTTTATTTATTTTTTTATTATAAGATAGCAAACAAGCAGATGGGTCTCCTAATGGAAAGAGTCAACCATCGCCTATAGACACCAAAGATGTTAATGGTGCGTTGCTATCTTGTGGCGAGGTCTAATGCCACATGCATAAGTTACCGGCTACCTTACCCTCCAAACCGGAACACGACAGCAACAAGCACTGACGCTATTGCGGCAGGAATAGATAAGGCGGTGGTACCAGACCCGGGCGAGACAATGCAAAACTCTACCACCTAGTAGCCACGATGTTAGTGACTCGTTAGCCAATCGGTCGCCTTTTACGACCTGCCTGGCAGAACGGCAGTTGGCCTATTCTTCAAAGGAGGCCGGGACCAACACGGCGAAAGTAAAATGCAGTGATATAAATAAACTAGCTGTTGCCAGCGACTTCGTCCGCGCGGAGTTCGTTTACTCCGCACTGCCCCTACCCCGTAGGTGATAGCGTGATAATATGTAGCCTATATGTTGACCCGCCCTATTAGTAATATTCACACAAAATTTGAAGTAAATCTATGCAGTACTTTTTGAGTTTACCCCGGACATACATACAGACAAACAGACAAACAAACAGACAAACAGATAAACAGACAAACAGACAGACAAAAATTCTAAAAGCTATATTTTTTGCTTCGATATCGATTGTAGATCACGCCCCAAGTATTCTTTAAAAAAAATATTTAATGTACAGTTTTGCCTTTCCTACGATTTTATTATATGCATAAATATCCTACTTGCCAATAGCCAATCACTGAAACATGATGGATCATAACATTTATTGACGTTTGATTCACCCTACTTTTCCCACAAGAAAACTGGCGTGATGACATTAATTTTCAAAATAAAATGATTTAATTGTAATACAAATACTACAACAGATAATTTACACAATCTCCGAAAGCGGTTAAGAAACAAGTATTACTACGCCGTATACGTCCACAAACACCCATAAAAATATGGCTAAAACATAATCCGCCAGTTGTCTCGTTTAAGGAAAGTAGCCATTTATATGACCCTATTAACTCGGACAAACACCATATATTTTCTGTGCTAACAGGTACAGTTAGTGAAAAAATACTCAAGCCTATTAATCTATTAAACTAATATTATAAATGCAAAAATAAGTTAAGTAACAACCGACTTCCCAAAAGAAGGTCATCAATTAGGCTGCATGATATAAACTCATTTTAAAAATTCTTATTTTGTTTGGGAGGGTATCATACGATAGCAAACAGGAAGATGGCTCTCCTGATAGAAAGAGTCAACCATCGCCTATAGACACCAAAGATGTAAATGGTGGGTTGCTATCTTGTGGCGAGGGCCACATACATAAGTTTACCGGCTAACTTACCCTCAAAACCGGAACACGACAGTGACAAGCACTGACGCTATTGCGGCAGAAATAGGTAAGGCGATGTTACCAGACCTAGGCGTGACACTGACAATGCAGAATTTTACCACCTAGTAGTCACGACGGTAGAGACTCGCATAGTTAATTAGTCGCCTTTTGCGACCTACCTGGCAGAACAGCAGTTGGTTTTTCAAAGGAACCCTGAACCAACATGGGGAAAATCTAAAAACGGTGTACTTCCCATGTAGTCCCATTTTAATTTGGTGAAAATCTGATTTCTATATAGGAAATGGGATGTCGGTTGCTGCAGTTTTAAAGAGTTCAAAAATATTATGCTTTCACGGGTTAACGCTTAACCGATCATCATGAAAATTTGCATTCACGTAGTCACTAGTACAGAATAGAATACAGGGTATCTTTCATCTAGATGAAACTCAAATAATATACTTAATTGTATAAATCCTGCAATTCCTTTAGAAAAAATCATTGTCATTAACCTTAAGTAAAAATTTACTAAAAGGTCTTTCTACGCACCTAAAATACTACTTTACTAGCTGACCCGGCAAACATTGTTCTGCCTTTTTTTCTATATTTTCTTACCTTTTAAACCTTCCCTGGACTTCAATATTTAATTCCAAACCAAAATTAGCCAAATCGGTTCAGCCGTTCTCGAGTTTTAGCGAGACTGACGAACAGCAATTGATTTTTATATAAAAGAATATAGATTACTCATTTACAGAGATGGGTAATCACCCGGGTTAAAACCCAAGCTTGGGTTAAAACCCAATAAACACCCAATAAGTTTCCACCCTCGGGTGGATTGAGTGGGTGAAAACAAAAATCATTTACTTAAAATGCAATATTTAACAAGTAGTTTCCGCCGTGTTGGTCCCGGCCTCCTTTGAAGAATAGGCCAACTGCCGTTCGGCCAGGCAGGTCGTAAAAGGCGACCGATTGGCTATCGAGTCACTACCATCGTGGCTACTAGGTGGTAGAGTTCAGCATTATCTCGCCCGGGTCTGGTACCACCGCCTTACCTATTCCTGCCGCAATAGCGTCAGTGCTTGTCGCTGTCGTGTTCCGGTTTGGAGGGTAAGGTAGCCGGTAAACTTATGCATGTGGCATTAGACCTCGCCACAAGATAGCAACGCACTATTAACATCTTTGGTGTCTATAGGCGATGGTTAACTCTTTCCATCAGGAGACCCATCTGCTTGTTTGCTATCTTATGATATAAAAAAAAAGTAGTCCCCGGCAGAGATGGGTTACGAGGGTTTAATAAACCAAGGATTTAAAACGTTATAATATCGATATGTTTGCGCGTTTCATGCTGTTTCGTAATTTGTAAATACGTAGTGAATCAACGTTATGGTATATGATATTTAGTATTGTTCAAATAAACTATTTACAACAATTAAACTATTAAACTATTTTATTGTAGAAATGACACCTGATCCCAACCCCGAGCCTAGGCCATCTACCTCAGGTATCCATGATGTAGAATTTTTTGACTGCCATCGTACTTTGGTATCTAGCGATGAAGAATATGATTGAAAAAGTGACAGTGAATTAAATTAGTCGGTTTTTTAACTTTTGCGCAATTAATAACATTTAGTTTTTTTATTATATTTTTTTTTCACTACAAGAAACTTAAATTATTTAGTTTTATTTGAATAGCCATTTTCACCCAGCTAAAAATTAGATAATGGGTTAAAACCCGGTTATAATCCAAAATACCGAGTTATAACCCTAATGAAATGATTGGGTTTTTACCCTTTACCCATCTCTACTCATTTATGCGATATTTGTTCTATCATGTATCATGTATATAAGCTCTGCGCATATACATATCTTATTGGGCAATGACTTACTAATGAGTTTATAATACGTAATTGCAGACACTAGCTAATACCAAATAAATTATAATATGGCGTAAATTCATTGCTGAAAAAATAATTATGAGGCCTGTCATGTGCGCAATTCTGTGTTCTTACTGCGTAACAATTTTCATTCAAATCAACAAAGCTACTCTTTAGTTAAATTAGAACAAACAGACAAATGGTAAAATTAATGTCAAAGAATAATAATAAAACCAATATTTACCAGTAGATTTAACATTCTGAATTTAGTATCAGAAATGAGAACAAAATTGTTATACCAATAATGACCAGTTTCATGGAAGATAAAAATTGATATGCTTGGTGTATTAACATTTATAATAAATTGCCAAAAGAGATTACAAAGTTATTAAAATGAATAAGTTTAGGACTGCTACAAGTTATTAAAAATGAATAAGTTTAGGACTACAGGACAGTACAGGACTTCTTTGTATATGATAAAAGTTTTTATAATTATTGTTTCATCATTGTCAGATAAATATTATGTGAACAATTTATATTATCTATAATGAATTTTTATTTCTAACTTGATATTCATATTTCATATTTAAATTCATCATCATCTATATTTAAGAGCTAGGCTCTTGTCTGTGAAGCCATCTCTACTTTTCTCTAACAAGGGCGAGCTCCTTCACCGCTTGATAGGAGGCTGCGTTAGTTTTGTGTCTGACATGGCTTATGAATTCTATCCTTGGTCTTCCTCTACCTCGTCTTTCCTCCAACTTTCCTTCACTATTATATATCACTGTTTATCATATATCACTGTTTTGAATAGTTCATCGTGTCGCAAAAGATGACCTATCATTTTCCCTCGTCTGTTTTCTAATGTTCCTAACAGCGTTCTTTTTTCTCTAACCCGACGCACTTCCTCGTTTGTTATCTTCTCTTTCCAACTTATTCCCTCCATTTTCCTCCAACATCATATCTCGAATGCCTCCAGTCTCTCTCTTTCTCTCTGTGTTAGTGTCCATGTTTCGCTACCATATAAATCTATACTTCAAACCTAAAGCTTTATAAATCGTTTTTTTTATTTTTATTGACATCTTCGATTTAAATAATCTTCTAAAATTTAAATAAATATTTAAACTGTGATTCAATAATATTAAATTTATAGTTTATTTTTATTAATTTAATAAGTTTTTTGCACGTATTTTTCCTCCATGTTGTTCCGGGCTCCTTTGAAGAATAGACCAACCACGGTTCTGCCAGGCAGGTCATAATGAACCAATTCGATAAATATATAACTACTATCGCCACCACTAAGTACCAGTTGGGTAGGTAGGTGGCAGAGTTCCGCACCGTCTCGCCCGGGTATATGGTACCACCGCCTTACATATACCTGCCGCGATTGTGTCAATGCTTATCCGTGTTCTGGTTTGGAGGGTGAGTAGCCGATAAACTAATGCATGTGACATTATCATCCTGCCACACGGATAGCAACGCACCATTAACATCTGTGCAGTTGATAGGCGATGTTTTCTCTTTCCGTCAGGAGAGCTATCTTGTTTTCTATCTCGTGACATAAAAAAACGCCACGTAGTATAGAATAATTGTAATAATTTACAGACAAATACCACAGATTCATATATTATGTAAGTTTATAGGTTCTTATATATTTTTAATGATCCTTTCGTGGTCGAAATGCCACCGTAATTCTGCTATTGTTAAAACACAAGTATCTGTAGCAGTTCAAGCAATCTATAAAGGCTACAAGAAAAATAATAAAAAAAGTCCGGATATAACAATGGCCCGCTATTTCTACCGCTAAGCTCTCCAGTGGTATTGACCTGCGGCGCCATATATCTATTAGACTAAATAAGATAAATAAAATATGACTCAGTTTGACCACAGACATTTTTTATTCATAAAATAACAAACGAGGTCATGACTCTCCGATGAAAAAAAAACCATCGTTTAGACACCAAAGATGCGTTACTATTTGTGTCGGGATCTTGATGTCACATGCGTAAGTCTTCCGGATAACTTATCTTCCAAACCGGAACTGAACAATGACAAGCACTGACGCTATTGCGACAGGAAAGGTAACGCGGTGGTACCTGACCCGGTCGAGACAACGCAGAACTCTACCTACCAAGTAATGGTAGGTAATGGTAAGTAATTTAGCCTTTTACGAACTGCTTGATAGAAACAGCAGATTGTTTATTCTTCAAAGAAAGTTCCCTTTGAAATGGCTTTTTCAAAGGACGATAAACAATTACTAACGATAATAATATAATTTGAATGAGAAATATTTTTAAGTTTTTGGTACGGTGACGCATGTTTGCCTTCTCTCGTTTTTACGAAATAGCCAGAAGTAATGCAGTTAGTAGTTGATACAATATGCCGTTGCCTCGAAGCTAAAAATTTTGATCCCCAAACTGAAATATCGTGCTAGAGATAGCTAGGACGCAAAATTCCTAGCCAAATGTGTCGTATAAAACTCTACTACCTTTAGCAATTATATTATTATGTGTGCGTGTGTGTTTTAAGCAGTTTTTATATTATTATGTGTTTTCTGTTTTACAACATGTTATTTATTGTTAATTTTAAACTTGGAAATTATAAAAAATAACAAAATATTAATATCTAAATTTAAACACTTCTCATTAGTAGAAACCAAAGTTCCTTGGGACGTTAAACGTTCTAGTAAAAACTCTTGTATCCGTTGATTTATTCTATATCCGTGTGTCAAAATATATATAAAAAAAAAAAAATTGGCGTATTTTTAAAATAAACCCTATTAGGTATTACAACATCCTGTATATGAAATAACACCATCTATTTTAATTGTTACTGTCTCATAATCTGTTAATCGTTCACAATAACATCGTTAAGTATTTTATGACTATTGGACGATCTCACATAATCTTTGTTTGCTCGGAACAGATTCATAGTATTTGAGTTTTAAAAACTGATAAACTTTATGAATCACAGGTATAAACAAATCATCTTAACTAAAAAGGCTACCTTTTTATCCGACTGTACGAAAAGCAGTAATGTTTGATACCAATGCCTTACTTAGTCCCGCCACAATAGCCTCGATGTTTGTCAATTTTGAGTTTCGGTTTGTAGGGCAAGGTAGGTCACTTATGCATGTGGCATTACCTTCCTGCCACACATGCAGCGACGCACGAATAACATACACCAAAAATGTTAAGGTGATGGTACACTTTACACAAAGAGGTATGTGCTTGTTTGCTATCGTATGATATAAGTAAAATCATTTATAATATAGTGATAGTAAATTTATAATTTAAAGGAGCAAATGAATTAAGCAAAACGCGGTGCAACCCTTGAAAATCGACTTTTAGTAAAGGTCACACGCTCAAAAATCATAGTGACTATTCTGTTGCATTTTATCGAAATGTAAATTTTAAAATATAAACTCAAAATAAGTCATGGACAACAGATCATTAATGGATCAATAATAATGTTCCAAAAACAATTCCTCCCCTTTTACTTGATGATACAGTTCTCCGATGTCTCAACCGCGTATTGTAACATCGCATTTTCTATTGCTGCCGGTATAAGTGCTAGTGCGTGTCGCTGTTGTGTTTCGGTTTGAAGGGTAAGGTAGCTGGTAAACCTATGCATGTTGCATTCCGATCCTGCCACACAAACAGTAACGCATTATTAAGCTATTGCATAGCTTCTATCGCGGGCCTTGAGCGTGGAGACCGAATCCAGAAATTCCATAAGGAAAAAAACCTAACACCCCTCACTCTGACCGGCACAGCGGTGATACTTTTTAGTTTTACCATCTATCGATAAATACCAGAACTTTTAATGACTTTTTGAAATATCAAGCTTGTCTCTTTAGTTCAGCAACCCGCCATTAGGTGGCATTGGTTGTATTGGAAAAATATCGTAATCAGCTGTTTGTGAGAAAGTATATAGGTGTATAGGTATTTATCATCTACGTACAACAGTGAATATCTGTACTCGTATAATTTGTGTACAAAGTGTTTTAAATATGAATAAACAAAGAAAAAAAATACTGCATAAATAAAATAATATATAATTGTAATTGCATAAGTTGATAAAAAATGCTATGCAATAGCTTTACCGCGGCAGTCTCCGAGTGCCACACGTCTTTTTTTAATATTTTTGGCAATGGTTACCTTTCCATCGTGATGGCACCATCTGTTTGCTTGCTATCCATGAGATAAAATAAAAAATAAAAAGTAGGTTAAAAATTAATCAGTATTTGTGTGGTGACTGTACTTGGCTGTTATTTACTCTAGAAAGCAGTGCAGTATTATAAGTTCAGAGCCTGCCGCAGTGAGTTAATTTATGTGAAGTGGACACAAAGTTGTTTATAATCAAACTGATGTATTTGCACTCCTAGTACATTTTACATACTTCCAGTACATTGTATATCTTATGCACAAACATTTACAGGAAATCTTAAGTCTAAACAATAAATAAGTTTGGGAAATCCAAAAGTAAATACCTCAAAAAATTAGATTTCGTCATTATTTTTATATTTATATGTGAGATTAAAGCACTGCCTCAAATTTTGTATTAAGTTTTATATTAAAAAAACAAAATAGTACCTTCGCAGAATATATCGACGGGTCTTATATGTTGTCGTAACTTAAAAAATGCGATTTGAGTTTTTCTTATGAAAATAACTCCACTTTTATATATCTTTTAACAACACGAAAAATAAAACTGAAGTTTCTATTAGAAAAATCCAACTTCTAATAGAAATTTTATTTTTATTCTTCGTGTTATTAAAACATCTATAAAAGTAGTCATTTTCATAAGAAAGACTAAAATCGCATTTTTTAAGTTACGACAAATTACGTAGGACCCGTCGATATATACTGATAAGATTAAATAGTTCGCTGCGTCTATATAACTTATGTGGTTGGCTTATTGTTGTTTATGTCATAAAATCAAACGACACATAGTGATCAACCAATGTTAGTTACATACAATTATACTTACATTAATATATATATATATATATATATATATATATATATATATATATATATATATATATATATAATATTCACGGGACAAATTACACTAACTGATCTAACCCCAACCCCCAGCAAATTATTTGCTTGTATTATGGGTGTTAGTCAACGATACTAATACATAGAAATGCATAAATAAATACTAGAATATATATTTAATAACCACCCAAACCCGGAAATACAAACATATATGCTCATCACATAAATGCTTGTCCCCGTCGGGGATCGAACCCGAGCCCTGTCGATTGCGTAGTCAGGGTCGCTAACCACTCGACCAACGGGGCGGTATATATATATATATATATATATATATATATATATATATATATGATCGTCTACCTGTGTGCCAAATTTCATTCAAATCCGTGGCCTATTAAATAAATGGAATCGTGTTTCTCAAAAATTGAAAGTTGTATTGACGTCCATGATTTTTGGAAATAAATGTTTGTTTTCTTAATTTGTTTAAGAATCAATTTATTGCAAATTGTGATATAAGTCATTGTTAATAAATTATCTTTATGAATATATATTTATACCCACGCTTTAATTTGTTCGTGGTTAAAATGATGTGTTATGATTGAAATGAATGATCAAAAAAGAATTTCGTAAAATTTTGACCCGCTAGCAAGGCACTACCGTCCCGCCTTTCACGCGTGCCGGCATGTAAAAGTACTCGTAATATTTGTATTTTTAATTGACTTTCAAAGATAACGAAGGTATTGATTCTTGTAAATTTTTAATATGATAAGCAATAGGATATTTAGTTTTTTATTGCAATGTCTACCGTATAGGATTTGTCTTGTATAAATTTGGCAAAAACCTGATAATCTTTTATACAAACACGTCGAGTTTAGTGTCCTTGTCTCTTCTATTCCGGGCACAATACTTTAATGTTTGCTTTTTGTTGCCTGGGCGGTATGTCAAATGCATAAGTTTACCGACTACCTTACCCTCCAAACCGGAACACGGCATGCATTAACGCTATTGTGACAGGAATATCCAAGGCGAGACATCGAAGAACTCTATCACCTAGTAAACATGATAATAGTGACTGGTATATCCAGTACTTCGCCTTTTATGAATTGCCTGGCAGAATAGCAGATGGTATATTCTTCAAAGGGGTTCCGAACGAACTTGAGGACAGATATCTTATATTCATTCTCGCTGAATTGGCAAACTTTGTACCGCCTTAGAAAAGATTTGAAATTGATATCTAGGAACTATTTCTGTGTTATTTTCATTAAATATTAAATATTTAAAAAAATAGTTAGTCGAATTAGTCCATTCGCTCTCGAGTTTTGCGCTTAGGAACACATATCAATAATATAAAAATAAATCGGGTTTTCCTTTCTGACACTATAACTCCAGAACGCACGAACCGATTTTTTTTTATGTCATAAGATAGCAAACAAGCAGATGGGTCTCCTGGTGGAAAGAGTCAACCATCGCCTATAGCCAACAAAGATGTTAATGGTGCGTTGCTATCTTGTGGCGAGGTCTAATGCCACATGCATAAGTTTATCGACTACCTTACCCTCCAAACCGGAACACGACAGCGACAAGCACTGACGCTATTGCGGCAGGAATAGGTAAGGCGGTGGTACCAGACCCGGGCGAGACAATGCAGAACTCTACCACCTAGTAGCCACGATAGTAGTGACTCGATAGCCAATCGGTCGCCTTTTACGACCTGCCTGGCAGAACGGCAGTTGGCCTATTCTTCAAAGGAGGCAGGGACCAACACGGCGAGAAAAAAAAAACAGGTTTTGCATTCGTTGGAAAGGTCTCGGGCTCCGTGAGGTTTATAGCAAAGAAAATTTAAAAGCAAAGCCATCTGGTGGCGAAACGGAGTTTTATTTATATAGAAGATATCATAATTTTGCATTAAATAATTAAAAACGGCTACATTCAGGTTTAATCGGTGTAGGTTCCGACTAACTTCGGACCTATGTATATGAGGTTCTTCCTCAGGAGCCGCTACTGAGCGAATGTCAAACTCACTCTGAGGAAGGACCTCATGTAGATCCGAAACTAGTCGGAACTTACAACGTTTAAATGTGAATGTAGGCGATTTTAATTATTTAGTTTATAATGCTTCACGAAAGTTTTAATAATTTTACAATCTTGCATGTCAAAAAGATGAGAAGCAAGATTGCAAGAACACAGGAGGAAAGTTAGTATTTTCAGTCTAGTTCTAATTTTCTCACATTATGAATTATAACTGTCTCAGTTGGAACCATTATATAAAACAATCCTTAACCATTGTTGATGTAAATGGGCACTGAATATTAATAAAGGCATGATGTCATTATTTCTATCCGTGTAGAGCTGTCAATCTGTGTATCAATTGTTGATGCCGGGACAAGCGGCGAGTTAATTCTGTAGGCTCCAGTGCTCTACATAACTAATAGAAATTTGTAGAGCAAGGCGGATTGCATTAGCACGTTTGAATATTCTCTGGCAGTTCCATTCGAATTCGGAGAATTAGTTATTATTGCTATTTAAATATAGATTTGGGCCGCTATCTTCCATACATAATATAATAAAATCGTAGGAACGTCAAAACTGTACATTGAATATTTTTAACTTCCCACAACGTATAAAGATAAGAAAGTTACTGATATTACCCCGATTTTTGAAAATCAAATTTTCGCCAGATGCCCACGTTTTGAGGTCCTAGGAACATTTTCTATTTTACGATGACGTCAGTATGTCTGTATATATGTTTGTGCATGTGCGTGGGTGTGTGTGGAAACATGCATAACTTTTGAACGGCTGGACCCATTGAAACACGGTTGATGGCATTCGATTGGATTCTGCTCAACTTAGACTTCCTGAAAATTTGAAACGATTCGATCTAGGAAATTTTGAGAAATTTTGAAAAAACATCATAAGAAATTTTAGCGAAACCGATTTATACCGATTGAATATAAAAACTAATCAGACCAATCCCTAAAAAACCTACGTCTAATACATAAATTGCATCAAAATCGGTTTATTCGTTTGGGAGTAATCGTTGACGGAAATTTTGAAAAAAGTGTTTTTTCGACATAGCTTCGAAATTTTTCAACCAATCATTTTTTGGTATTCTACGATATTTTAGTACTAAAAAAACTACGTCAAACTGTTAATTTAATCATAATTGGTCAATTTGTTTGGGATTTATCGATGAAGAAAATTAAAAATAAAATGTTTTTTGACATTTTATCGAAAATTTTCAACCTATCGATTATTTAGCTTATTCAATATTTTATATCTCAAAAATTGAGTTGAATGCCATCATCGTTTTCAAGTTATATAGCTTTTCTAAAATTAATATACTGTCATTTTTAACAAAATAGATATTTGAACTGAAAAATCTATGCTTATATTTTTTACTCTTAATTTAGTGGGAAGTTTCAGGGATGGCCCGTAGGGTCAACCGTTTACACATTGTTTTAAAATGTCATTGATTCACATGCACATGATTCTCTTTGCAAAAAAATTGATAGATTTATTTATGTTATGAGAAGAATAAGAGAAGTAGCCAATTTAAATGCTGCCTTGTTAGCATATCACGGATATGTCTCATCTGTATTGCAATATGGAATCTCTATTTGACGAAACTCAGTTGACTTAATTAGAATTTTCAGAATTCAAAAGAAATGTATACGTGCAATATGTAATGTTAATTAACTGCATTAATGTAAACTCCTATTTAAAACTCTTAAAATACTAACTTTACCTTGTCTTTATATGCTGTCGGTATGCGTATTTGTAAAAAAATATCAACATTTGTTTAAAACAAATACTCAAGTATTAGGGGACTCATATTTCAGAAACAGTGAGAAGATACGTGTGCCAAGCCAAAGACTAAATATTTATAAAAAATGCATATTGTATGGCAATTAATATATACAATCATATTCCTGATTGTCTAAAATTATTACCTATAAATAAATTTCGCAAAAGCTTATTGTTAAATAAAACATACTGTGATATTAAATATTTTTTTGCAGATAAGATTAAATGATAATAACAGAAATATAACCTTGTACAATTTTATTTTAAAATTTAAATGTAATAAAAATGGAATGGCAAATTTTGTAAAATGGTATTTTTTTTTGTAAATTGTAAAAATTTGGATTGAGCATAAGATGACATTTTGTAAATTGTACAAATAACTTTTTGATGTGAAATAATTCTAGGAAATTGTAATACATATAATTGTAATACATGAAATAGAAAAAAAGGAAGCCCGCTGAGTTTCTTCCGCCGGATCTTCTCAGTGTGTGGCCGCGTTTCGGCCCGGTAGTAATTATAAAGAAATCGACCTAAATTAAAATGTTTGCACGCCATATTGTGGTAGAATATGATGGTAATTTAATCTATTTTAATGACTTGTGACACCCATATTCTTGCAAATAATTTTTTTTTTATTTTCATTTTTCATTTTCAAAAGAATACTTGGGGCGTGATCTACAATCGATATCGAAGCCAAAAATATAGTTTCTAGACTTTTTGTCTGTTTTTGTATGTCCGGGGTAAACTCAAAAAGTACTGCATGGATTTACTTCAAATTTTGCATGAATATTACTAACAGGTCAGGTCAACATATAGGCTACATATTATCACGCTATCACCTACGGGGGAGGAGCTGTGCGATGTAAAAGAAGTCGCGGGCAACAGCTAGTAGGTAAATATAAAAGGTAAGATGGCAATATAATATGATAATTGGAATTATCTTACATTGCCATCGTAGTTTTTCAGGTCCTTTATTAAGTAAAGGTCATCTTTTTATTTATACGGGTTACTGGTTAAAAGATGTACATAGTAAAACCTCTTTAAGTTCAGCAATCGATTCTGATATCGATTAAGTAAAACACTAGGTACCCACTCAAATTTTAATTTATCCAACAACTAGCTGACCCGCGCAGCTTCACCCGCGAGTATATTAATAAATCATCCAAATAGCTTTTAATAAAAGTTTCATCCCCTATTTCAGCCCTCCAGGGACTGATTTTTTTTTAAATTAGCCTATGTTTGGCCCCGTATCTTCAAATATATCCATGACAAATTTCATGAAAATCGGTCTAGCGGTTTAGCCGTGAAAGCGTAACAGACAGATAGACTACGCTTTTATGATATTAGTATGGATAATATTAAGAACGAACACCCGCGCATTGATATTGAATTTCATTATTTACGAACAGCAAAAAGCTGCAACGGTACGTGTAAGTTATCCGCGTATCATCCGCACGATGATCCTATAGGAAAATACGTAACCCTTATAGGATCACTAGGTGTCCCGTATGTCCGTCTGTCAAGATTGTTTGTCTCAGGAATCCGTAGTAGAGGTGTCAAGTTGAAATTTATATCAAATATTCAAACCTACGGTCCATCTCAGCTGTGAACAAAACAACCTTGTAAGTTAACATGATCAAAAGATATTGCTACGTGCTTCGTGTTCGTATTATACAATCAAACATCACTTATAATAAAACCGTGTATTTACAACACAAATATAAATCGTTTATCTGAGAAACCCCATAAGTCACATTTTTTTCGAAATTGGGTTTATTGCATTTTTCGGTTCTTTGAATATCCTCTCACGTTTACGTGTATATAATAAGTCCAAATATCCCATAAGTCCAAAATTAAAAAAAAAAGTTTCTTTTTTTTACAAAAAAAACTTCTTCTGAGTAAAAAAAATGTTTTTAAATTAAAATTGACGCCTTTTTGAAAAAAAAAAATCACCCGTGACCACTGGCTGTCAGTAAAAAAGTAAAATTAAATTTTAATAATTTTTGCTGTTATTAGTTTGATAAAATTTAATTAAATTATTGTTTTATTCTTTACTGTGATTTCACTGACTTTAATTTAAAAATAAATGATTATTTGTTATAATTTCCGTTAATTGTAGTTCTACTCCATATTTTGTAGTTTATTTTATAAATTTAATAAATTATTGAGGAAGAAAAATGGATAAATTAATGATTTTTTTATCTATTTTCTTCGTTTGTTTGAGAAACCCCATAAGTCCACCTACTTTAAATCATTATTGTTAATTGTAGTAATTAACAATTAAAATTTTTTATGCTGGAATCTTTTTTAGAGATGCTAACTTTATTATTATTTATCATTGGTTCACGATGTTAATGCTAACTTAACCTGGAAAAATGTTTTTTGCTTCTCCTGAAAAATTTAGTATTTTGGACTTATGGGGTTTCACAAATAAACAATTCATATACAAAACACCACAATGCAATACGTAATACACTGATAAACACCAATAGCACTCACTATATCAACACTAAACTTAACCGACTACGCTGAATCACCAAAACACATCTCGCTTCACACTAGTCATTTCAAGTATTGCCTTCGATCGCTTTATAAAAACTGCACTCTATTTGCCAACACATCCCTATTTATACACCCATAGTTTACCTATTCGCATTATTCGACATTATTCGCGAATGTTCCAAAATTATTGCGTAAACAATACTAATCGTAAACAAGTTACTGTACACGCTATTTTCACCCTTTCGCTCTAAACGATAAGGCCAGTTATGGCATAACTCTTTGGGTAACGGGGGCTATTGTTTATCGATAGAAGTAGCTATGTCTTTCTTTTATTTCTAGAAATAGATTATTCGCAATTTTTTTGTGATTTTTGCGATTTCAAAAGTTACTTCCCGTTGACCTAGAATCGTGGAATTTGGCAAAAAGCAATGTCTTAAAGCACATGTAGGTAAAGGAAAAAATCCGTAAACTGTAAATTTTTAGGTACATCACGAAAATCACATATTACGAATTCACAAGTCAATCTAAACCTATATGGTACTGCCTGTTGACTTAGAATCATGAAATTAATGTGTAACTAAGGTAACTAAGGTTACCTACAAGTTTGTACGGCACCTTCGATGCGATTCCAACTCATACTTGACCACTTTTTTTCTATAATTACGTTAATGTAAAATACCGTCATGTTCCGACTTGAAAGATAGGTTACGCGAAAACCAAAATACCATACCGTTTTCGAGTTTTATGGGCGAAGAATATCTTTTACCAAAGAAAAGGTGTCCATTAGTACACTATCTAATATCTATATCAACTACTACATTTAACAAATCGTAAGCTTGAGCTTTAAACTTATTGCAAGTTCATTTCTTCGAACAAATAAATGACTAGTTTACACGCCTAGGCCCGTTTCCATCAAACTATTTTTTTGTGTCATAAAATAGCAAACAAAAAGATGGGTCTCCTGATGGAAGGAGTCAACCATCGCCTATGGACACCAGAGACGTTAAATGGTGCGTTTTATTCTTGTGGCGAGGTCTAATGCGACATGCATAAGATTACCGGCTACCTTACCCTCCAAACCGGAACCCGGGCGTGACAATGCAGAACTCTACCATTCAATTCATTTAAATTCTTTTTAAATTACCTTTATTATGGATAAATGTATTTTTTATATTATTAAATACAAACAAGCAGATAAATCTCTTGATTGAAAGAGAAACCATCACCTATAGACACCAAAGATGTTAATGGTGCGTTGTTATCCATGTGGCGGGATGACAGTGCCACATGCATAAGTCTACCGGCTACCTTAACTTCCAAACCGGAACACGACAATGGTAAGCACTGACGCTTTTGCGGTAGAGTAGGTACGGCGGTGGTATCGAATACCCGGGTGAGATGTTGCGGAACTCTACCACCTAGAAGTCACGATGGTAGTGATGCATATAGCCAATTGATCGCCTTTTACGACCTGCCTGGCAGAACGGCAGTTAGTCTATTCTTCAAGGGATCCCGGGCCAACGAGGGGGAAAACTGCATTAAAATGTTTAAAGTGCTTAGCGTAAGCGGAACTTCTTCTTATATAAAAAATTCTCGTGTCACAATGTTTGTTCCCGTACTCCTCCAAAACGGCTTGACTGATTCTCATGAAATTTTGTGAGCATATTGAGTAGATCTGAGAATCGGCCAACATCTGTTTTTTGTACCCCTTAGTGATAAGGGTTGTCCACCCTTAAAATTTTTTACTTAGAAATAGTTTATATGGCGAAACAACGTTTGCCGGGTCAGCTAGTATTATATAATATTGATGTAATCGGTGATCCATAGCATCAAGTGCCTAAAATTGACTATGCAAATGAAAGTTAAAAACAAGTAGATATTTAATGATGATTTATGTGCTCTTAACTACTGACAATAGTGTACACAAAGTTGATCTGATTTCATAAGTGCAATGTAAACCAACTATAAAAGCCTGTCACTCAATTTGTGTCTATTTTGGGAGTGGGAGGACAATATCTTCCCCTTTTTAGAAGATGATTCCATTCATAAATAACACTTTATCTAGATCGTATATTAACTATCTCGCTACTCTCTATCTCAAGTGCAAAGCATAAGGTAAACGTAACATGACGTTTAACATTTTTTTTTATCATAAGATAGCAAACAAGCAGATGGGTCTCCTGATGGAAAGAGTCAACCATCGCCTATAGACACCAAAGATGTTAATGGTGCGTTGCTATCTTGTGGCGAGGTCTAATGCCACATGCATAAGTTTACCGGCTACCTTACCCTCCAAACTGGAACACGACAGCGACAAGCACTAACGCTATTGCGGCAGGAATAGGTAAGGCGGTGGTACCAGGCCCGGGCGAGACAATGCAGAACTCTACCACCTAGTAGCCACGATGGTAGTGACTCGTATAGCCAATTGGTCGCCTTTTACGATCTGCCTGGCAGAACGACAGTTGGTCTATTCTTCAAAGGAACCCGGGACCAACATGGGGAAAAAACTCTAATGACTGTAGGATAGTCAGCCAAACTTATCACTGCCATTGTGATTACTAGGTGGTAGAGTAGGTTTCTGCAATGGCTTGCCCCGGTCTGGTATCAACGCCTTACCCATTCTTACCGCAATAGAGTTCTGCAATGGCTTGCCCGGGTATGGTGTCAACGCCTTACCTATTCCTGTCATAATAGCATCAGTGCTTGTTACTTTCGTGTTCCTGTTTAGAAAGACAAGTAGACGATAAATTTATACAAGTGACTTTATCAACCTGCCACATGGATAGCAATGCACCGTTAATATCTTTGATGTCTATAGGTGATGGTTTTCTTTCCATCAGGAGAGCGATCTGCTTTTTTGATCTATGATATAAAAAAGCAAATATTTAACTCATGTTTATTATTAACTATAATATAGTATTTGCACCTTGCTTCCAAACAAAATATGTATTCATTAATTAGTTCAATGCTTATTTATCAATAAATGAATGAATTAGATTTTTAATATTAATTCATTCATTTTTTAATTAACTCATTCATTCATTTAATCATTCATTCATTTATGTTGTTTTCGATTTTGAACAACAAATTTTGTAGTGACGTATGTATATGCAGTAGGCATGGAAATTATTGTTAAATTAGATTAACTGTTATGTTGTTAAAGTTAATTAATATTTAACAGTTATTTATTTATGTTATATTATATCAGTAGCCTTTAAATAATAAGTATTAGAAGCGGTAAAAACACGAAGCAACCAAAAAGGTCCTGTAGAATAGTTTTAATAACTTTTAACAGTTATTATTATCACGGTCTCTCGAAATATTTTTAATAACATTATTATTATATATCAAGTTATTGGTAATTTTAGTGATGCATAAAAATTACTTTTAACAGTATTTGCTAATATAAATAACAGTTGTTAATTGTTAAAAAAATTTAGTACGAAATTTAATATGTTAACTGTTAAATGATCCATGCCTAATATGCAGTAGTGGTGGACGTGTATAAAAATATAAGCCAACACACATTAAGAGTGATCTAACTGTAATCAGAACCTGTCTTTCCGAACTGGGGTCACATTGAGCTCGTGCGAAAACTAGAGCTGTTTAAATCCGACCCTAGAAACCTGATAGCGCACACCTGGCACTTATTTTTATTGTTCCATTGTTCCCTATTGTTTAAACATGCTGATATAATGTTTCTCTTACTGATTTAAATAACATTCCTGTAATAGCACGCATATAATAAATATCGTCTAGTAGTATGTTACAACTTACACCCAGTTCTGTCTTTTATAAACAATTCGAATTCAAATTCAAATCGTTTTGAAAAATGTGTACAACACGGTTATATTAATTATGGACCTCGCGAGCATGAGATGCTTCCCCTCCACTTTTACCTTCAGTGCTCGCCCTTTCCGTCGTATATGACGTCATCGACATTAGTTCCAGAGATAATGTTTTCTCAATACGGAAAGACACAGAAACAAACAAAATATCTATACGCATCTGGTTATTCAGTAGACGCGGACGACATTTGTCAACTTGACCAGAAAACAATGCAAATAAATCAAACTGCAATACCAATATAACAGAAAACAATGCAAATAAATCAAAATGCAAATTAATTGCACGTAAGTACATGAACAAGCTGGCAGCCATTTTATTTGTAAATGACATTTGACAATAAATAGTGATAGTCTAAGGTGATAGATAGTTAACAGTTCAATTTTGTTTACAGATTAGTTGCATGTGAAGTTGTGTGTTTTATTATATCATAATATACTGCAGCAAACAAGCAGATGGCTGTCCTGATTGAAAGCGATTATCGCTTATAAACTCCAAAGATGTTAATGGTGCGACGCTATTCGAGTGGCGAGATAGCGATGACACATGCTTAAGTCTACCGAATATTTTACGCTCAGTGGCTTAGCGTGCCTTTGCGGGGCCCCCGTATTAAAATTATTTGGGGAACCTTATTGAAGGGTAGAGATTTCTCACAAAAGAAAAAAAATGTTTGCAGAAAATTAAAAGAAATATTTATTCATCATAATTATCTATCTGTCACTTTTTCCATAATTTTTACAAACAATTCAAATTAAATATACACTCTCCGTGCTTTAAAAAAACTTTTTTTTTGACTTTTGCCATTTGGAAAGTTTTTATTAATATTTGCTTACGCACGTTGGGGCCTCCGTAGCCCGGGGACCTCGAATTTAATTGATACGGCAGATACGGTGGTACCCTTTAAACTGGAACACGACAATGACAAGCATTGACGCTATTGAAATTGAATGGGTAAGGCAATGGTACGACGTTGAGGAACTCTTCCACCGAGTAGTCACGATGGTAGTGACACATATAAACAATCGGACGCCTTTTACGTCCTGCGTAGTTGCGTAGTTTTAAAGTTTCAAAGCATACATAGGGACAGACAGAGAAAGTAACTTTGTTTTACACTATGTAGTGATATGGCTATGTCTTATTTTAAAAATAAAATCTTAATCAGGCGTGTTTGTATGTAAGAGAGTAATGAATGTGGATGGAGCAAGATCTGCAAGGATCGTGACATATGGCACTCGGTTCTCTCAGCTTACCCCGTAAGGCTTGAAGATATGTATGTATATATCTGAAAGTATCGAACGATTATAAAAATACTGATAAAATTAGCAAATGAATTAAGTTAAATACATTATATCCCAAGCCCAGGAGGCTGTATTCCCTTTACTCGATCTATTATAAAATCGGCTTACAAACAAGGCAAGGCATTACCTACGGAATGCTGATTTTAATTAAGGATATATCTACCCCGCTGACATAAACTGTCTGGTTTACAACAGTTAGCGTTATCTGGACGGCATTACGCTGTAACTGGGTGCTAACTGCTTACAAAACATTTCATCTCGTACTGTGCGCACGCGTTGGAATTCTTAGAATACTTACTAAATAAGGTAGTGTTGAGAATAAATATAGAGCACTGAATATTGTATAGGATTCCAGACAGCGGATATTTAATAAGCCGAGAATATTCAAATTGGTGTAATACTTTTCGGAAGTGATCGCAAATATACCTTTATAGACAACATATACTTTTATTTATGTATTATAAGGACACCAGTAATCAAAAGGCTCATCTGTTTGAAAGCTTTTTGCGTTGCCATCCTCGTTAAATATAGTGTGTAAGCTACTGTAACGCGCCCAGCGTACTACGTGCTGGACGTGTTACTTTGCCGACGATATCCCTTTTTTATTCAGGGAACCTTCTTGGTACTCGCTTTGCTGCTCGAGGTACTAATTAGTAGCAGGACCTTTTGGGATTCTTTTAAGAAATTAGACTTTTCGTATATATCTTCGTTTATTTTCTGAGACGTCTATCTTACGTCAAATCTTAAAAGATACTCCTATTCTAAAAACAATTTATTCTTTCTCTACATATTAAACAGTTCTACATTTGAAAGTCGACAAAGCGGCCAGTTTGTATGTAACACCATAAAGGTGTTACATCAGCTACCCCCCAAGGTGGGAGCAGCTGAAACTGGAGGGGCATTTGTCTCCCTTCATATGGCCTACCTATCCCTATCCTGATTGCCCTACCTACGAGGGGAAGGTACATTTTGGTGGGACTGTCTTTTCCTAAAAGATAGTTTGCCCCATGTGTGGTTCTGTTCATTACCACCACACCATGGCACAAACTTTGGTCTCCCAAAACCCCTCTAAAAGACAGACCACAGTCCCCTCACCTAACCTATCCTACCGCAAACATTTTTTTATTTTATTACACTTTAGCCTGAAGGGCTCTAGCTGTATAAGAGATAAGAGATGGAAAGGCATAACAATTCAAACTTCTTTTCCTTGGTGGACCAAAAGAAAAAAGATTGAAGTATTACTTCCTCTCAACATCGAGCTCGCCCCAATATATATATCACGATCATAAATATTCCTTACTCTGAACCATATCAATACCATCATTATAATGTCTCCCATAACTATCCGAGTTCATGTATATCCTATACAGATATCCTTTGTGTCGACTATGTCGTACTACAAAGTTGAACTCCCCTTCAAAAGACTTTCAACCCTTAACCTATACTGATTCTTTCGACCTCATACTAAGGCGGCTCTGTCCCTAGTATACATTATACCCCCATAAGACTTTATTATTGAACGGAAGAACTTGAGAGGAATACATTGTTATTGGAAATATGACATTTCTTCATTTAATATTCTTTTGGTCATCTTTTTTTCTTTTTAGCCTCGGTCCATCATCACAGCATTGGTCGAGCCCCATCATATTACATGAAACAAATACAAGCATTAGTATTCTCATATATAAGCCCAAACAAAAGTAATGGTCTAACATGTAACAATTTTTATTACAATGAATGACTATAAGTACACTATATATTTTTTTACATACGTACATGAAATGCTTTCAACCTATTTATATGTACAATATCTCTATATCTCCTATTGCTTAATTTCGTAATTACATAATTTACATTAGATATTCTTTCCACTATTCTGTACGGCCCTTTATATAACCTACATAATTTCAAACTCCTATTGTCCACCCGTCTTGGTGTATAAACTAATACTAATTGTCCCGGTGAAAAGTCCTTCACTTTAGCCCTTTTGTCAAAATATCTCTTTTGCCTAACTTGTGCCCTTCTAATGTTTTGTACTGCCTTCCGAACTAACGCACCTTGTAAATTATGTCTCTCGGCATAATTTACTTCTCGGCTTTGACTATCCTTATTTACCCCCATGTCGCTTTGGAATATCGGTTCCCTAGCGTACATCATCATATATGGTGAAACTTTAGTGGTTGATTGTTTGCTAGTGTTATATGCATGACATACTAATGGCACAAATCTACACCAGTCTCGTTGATCCCTGGCAACATACATCGATAACATTTGAACCAGCGTTTTATTGAACCGCTCTACTAACCCGTTCGTTTCTGGCCTAAACGCCGTACTAAATCGCGACTTTGCCCCAAATCGATTCACAGTTTCTTTCACTAGGTGTGACGTGAATACTGCTCCCCTATCAGAAATTACTTCCTTAACACCTCCGTATCTACAAAACACCTCCTCAATCAGAAATTCACTCACTTTCTCTGCTGTAACTCTTTGTACCGCTTTACATATCGCATACTTCGACACATATTCAACACATACTATAATATATTTATTCCCGTTTAAAGATTTTCTAAAAGGCCCTAAAATATCGATTCCTACCTTTTGCATCAAATGGGTCACAGTTATAGGTTGTAGTTCAGCTACTTGTTTGACCTTTTTTCTTTCTTGACACAACCTACACGTTTTTACATACTTCTCGATCTCCTTCTCAGCATTCTCGCAATAATAACTATCTCTGAATTTACATAACGTCTTTGCCAAACCCAAGTGACCCCCTGACCATGGGTCATCATGCAGTTCCTGTAAGATCTCACATAACAAACCCTTTGGTATAACTACAAGATCCTTCATAACATGTCCACGCTTTACTCTCTTACACAAAACCCCTTCTTTCAAAATATACCCCTTATATATTCCGGTATTGCTCATCCTTACTCGGGATAACCAACGCCTACATGACTCATCCATCCCTTGCTCTTCTTGGACCTTTAATACCTCTAATTTATATACTTCCAAACCATCCGCTTGTTCTTTCTGAGCGTTCTCAGCTGTACTCTCCACACTCAACGGGTTTCTACTTAAAAAATCGGCAACTACATTCTCTCTGCCTGCACAATGCACAATATCGAAATCATATGCTTGTATGCTCAGTGACCATCTTGCCAACCTTCCATTCATATCTTTCCTATCTCTAAGCCAACATAACGCCTTGTGATCGGTTACGACTTGGAACTTCAATCCCCATAAAAAATGCTTAAAATAATTTAACGCCCACACTAGACCTAAACATTCTTTCTCAGTAGTGGAATATTTCTTTTCTGCCTCACTCAATTTCCTCGACGCATACGATATCGGATGCATCTCTATTTTTCCCTGCATTAAACAACATCCCAGAGCTTCTCCACTAGCATCTATATACAACCTAGTTAAAACATCCTTATCATTAGAATAATGACTTAAAATAGGCGGGTTACACATTCGATCTATGATAATGGAAAACGCGTTTTGATGTTCCGAGGACCAACAAAACTTCGACCCCGACAAAATTATTGATGAACTTACGGTAATAGGAGAATACTCCCAGTACCGATTTTACCTGTTTTGCATTTGTAGGTGCAGGCATTTCTTTTATCGCCTTTAATTTCCTGCTATCTGGTCGAATACCAACCCCCGATATTTCATGCCCTAGCACACTTATCTTTCCATACCCAAAACTACATTTATTTGGTTTAAGCGTAAGGTTCGCTTCCTTAAGGCGCATTAACACCTTTTCTAATGCTTCCTTAAATTCTGCGAAAGTTTTCCCCCATATTAATATATTATCAACATAACAGATGGCATTCTTGTATTTGATATCCCCTAACACCTTATCCATTGTACGCTGAAATACTGCCTGACTTGTTTTTAAGCCAAAAGGTAACACGTTAAACTCATACAATCCTGACGGTGTGATAAATGCCGTTTTATGCCTATCACTTTCCGAAATCATAAGTTGCCAATAGCCAGAATTTAAATCTAAATCAGCGAAATAGTGGGCACCTGACAGATATATTAAAATGTCCTCTATAATAGGCAATGGATAGCTATCTGTCACCACCTTTTTATTCAACTTACGATAGTCCACACAGAATCTCCATGTGTTATCATTCTTCCGCACCAACACTACTGGGGAAGCATAAGAGCTTTTAGATTCGCGAATGACACCGTTGTCTAACATTTCTCTCACTTGTGTATTGATTATTTCTAGTTGTTTAGGTGAGACACGATATGGCGAGTGGTGTACTGCTGTCTGGTCTACCGTTTTTATTTCTACTTCTGTTAGTTTACACCTACCTAATTCTGTGGGCCTAAATGCGAAACATTTCCTATACTTACTAAACAGATTTCGTAACATATTCTTTTGCTTTTTACATAATTCCGGATTAATGTTAATTTCATCCATTTCGCATTCATTGTTAGAATTTACGTGCGGATATAATTTATCCTCATTTTTCTCTACATAATTCACATAATACATGTAATCCGTTTTTAACAAATTATATGATTTATTTACATCAGTGACATTACTATTTACAACGTTTCTATGGTAGCCGTCCATACTGGAAAGATCATCATTATTTCGTAGCAATGAGGTATTAATGAAATCTACATAGCAACGCTGTTTAAGACATATGAAATTCTTTGAAAAGTCTATTACAGCATCATATTTTTTCAGAAAGTCTCGACCTAATATAAGTTTAGTTTTAATATTCTCTATTATTAACATTTCATTCGCAAAAATACTGTTATCTATCATTAAATTTACACACGTCTTTCCTATCACATTTAGTAACGATCCTCCTAGCGATTTTACAAAATGCCTATTGGGTGCATCATCTTTGAATGTTATTTTTAGATGTTCCGCGAGATCATTTGACATGCACGATATATCTGCTCCCGTATCGATTAACGCCGAACACGAATGACCCTTAATTATGACCTGTATAAATGGACTGGACAAACCTTTGCTTTCTGCCGGGAGATCTTCATCTGTTTGGGACGCAGCTCTCATCTCCCGCGTTTCATTCATTGGCGGCGTCCCTGTACGTTTGGGTGTTTCGGTGACATCGGGCTGCGTCTGAAATCATTACGTGTGTTTGAGGCCGTTCTTTCATAATGTCTCGGCCTTAAATTATACCGGGTCGTGTGAAAAACTTCCGATGGCTGTGGATGTTCTGCCTGTGAGCGTATGGGCGTATTGGGCAGGATGTCTGGTTCCTCCCTGAATTTCACCTTCTGTTGTACCCCCATTGGCGGTTGTAAAGGAAGGTTACTCGTTCTCAATTGACCCCCAAAGACCTCGTTGTATTGAATGATTGTGTTTCGTAATTCTTCTCGTGACGAATACACTCTCATCCCCAGTTTTTCTTTTGGTGAGGGTAACATCGTTTTGATGAATTGTTTTACAAAAGTTACGTCTGAAATTTCAGCTTTGGCTGCGGTGTCGCTGAGTCTGTAAAAATAGGTTAATAGTTCCTCATCACGGCCTTGCTTAGATACATAAAATCGTTCCACATAATTTATTGAAACAGGGAATTCGTTTTCAATTTTTCTACATAATTCATCGAAATTGGCCGTGTCGGTATATATCATTTTATAAAATGCCAATGCCGGACCGTCGAGATATAGTCCCAGAAGTAACGGTAGGCTCTCCATGTCCCATTTATTTATCACCGCGACCGTTTTGAAGTCTTTAATAAACTCAGCGAACGCCAAGTTTTGCGTTCCGTTGAAGCGCTTGATGGCCTCCATCTCAACTCTTACCCTCTGACACCAATACTTAGCTCTCCTGGTTTTTCTAGCGTGGTGATTGCGCGTAGCGCCTGAACGTGGGGACTTCCGTAGCGACTTCCCGCAGCGACTTCACACAGCAACTTCCCACAGCAACTGCACACCGCGACTGCACGGCGCCTCCGCCAATTTGTAACGCGCCCAGCGTACTACGTGCTGGACGTGTTACTTTGCCGACGATATCCCTTTTTTATTCAGGGAACCTTCTTGGTACTCGCTTTGCTGCTCGAGGTACTAATTAGTAGCAGGACCTTTTGGGATTCTTTTAAGAAATTAGACTTTTCGTATATATCTTCGTTTATTTTCTGAGACGTCTATCTTACGTCAAATCTTAAAAGATACTCCTATTCTAAAAACAATTTATTCTTTCTCTACATATTAAACAGTTCTACATTTGAAAGTCGACAAAGCGGCCAGTTTGTATGTAACACCATAAAGGTGTTACACTACCGTGTCATTCCCATGAACAAGACCCATAATCCATTTTAATTCTCTCATCTCACCTTCAAATCCAAAACACGGCAGACATTATTGCGACAAGAATAGATAGGGTTGTGGTATAAAATGAGATGATTAATAACATGTTACTCACGGATGAAGTTAGCTTAATAATGACGATGTACAATGTACATCGAAGCATAAGAGTTAGTAATACAAACAATTAATGTATTCTCCGTTGTTTCAGGATGCAACTGCTCATCAGCCGGGTCGGAGAGTAACGCGTGTGACATCCGGACTGGCCAGTGTCGCTGCAAGGCGCATGTTTCTGGACGAGCTTGTGACACATGCGAGGTAAGCTTACCCTCCAAACCGGAACACGACTCTATTGCGGCAGGAATAGGTAAGGCGGTATTACCTGACCCGGGCGAGACAATGCAGAACTCTACCACCTAGTAGCCATGATGGTAGTGACTCGTATAGCCAATCGATCGCCTTTTACGACCTGCCTGGCAGAACGGCAGTTGGCCTATTCTTCAAAGGAGCTCGGGATCAACTTGGGGATTATGCTAATCTGTGTTTAGCCTCGTTTCTAAACCGTAATAGTTATTAAAATTTTGACTCGTCGAAAGTTCCTTTGAAGGTTTATTTGAATAAAACATTTTTTTTATTTAATTTTGATTTATATTGTCTCTCATCCTACGGAGCATTATACAAACGGCAAATTAAATTTGTCTCAATCAAAAGTCTGTGTTTCGCTACCCCACCCTTACCTTTTTAATCATAACGCCAGTGTTTAACACTGTTGTGCTAAACTTTGGAAGATAGGATAAAATTAACGTAATTGATGAAAAATATTTGACAAGAAATACTTAAAATTAACATATTTGATGTCTATATGCGTTGTTTAATGCTTTCTAGCAGAAGAGTTATGTGCTTATTTGCTATTGTTTGGCTGTTAGAATTTTTCGACTTTGCTGCTTATGACTTACTGAATTTGAGGTAAGTAGCAACGACGCTATTGCGGGAGGAATATGTAAGGTGGTGACTGGTGGTCAGGTGATAAATCCGGTCGAGACGTTGCAGAACTCTACCATCTAGTCAACATTCAATGACATGTTATTGCCTATCTCCCTTTTAAGGGGATGCCTAGAGTAAGGCCATTACTTAATTTAATTTAAAAAAAGGAACCCGGATTAACTCAGGGAAAGAAATAATTGGTGTAAGTATATGAATAAATTTGCAACGTTTGATAAAAACGTAAGCCTAGAATATAAAGAGATCAAGAGGTCTATGTCGATGGAGATCAAAAAGCAAAAAATTTTCTGACAACTGTCAATTATTCAACGCACCTTTAGTGTCAACTTAGTCGCGTCAAATCTGGTAGATATTTTTTATCTGTTGTTAAGATTAGTGTCTGTGTTCGCGAAAAAGCATAATTTGATTTTTATTTAACAAAGATTCGTCGTTGTAATTGTACAAATGGTGTAAACTAAGTCGTGACCTATTTATTATTAAATAACCTTTTTGACTTTCTGCTAAGAAAATTGAAAATTGTTAGTTTATTCACGATTTTCGAAAACAGATTTTTCATCAGACCACAGTCGAGTGGGTAGCGAACCTCAATACAAATCGAGGGGGCTCGGGTTCGTTTCCTGACAGAGACAAACATTTACGTGATGAGCACAGATGTTTGTAGTTCTGGGTTTAGGTGTTTATGTATGTATGTAACAGTATTTATATATGTATTTCTATGTATTAGTATCGTTGACTAACACCTATAACACAAGCAAATAATTTGCTTACTTTGGGTTAGATCAGTTCGGATTGTTTGTCCAGCAATATTTATTATTATCAGATTTCGACATGTTGAGGTCTTAGAAAGCTGTTTTATTTTTACGAACAATAGACGGGGCACTATAGTTTTTAACCTTTGCAGTTGAGAGTGTTAAAAGTGTTTGTATTACAGATTACTTTTATTTAGAATGAAGTATTTTTTATTTATTGTTATTAGAGTGGTGAAATACACGATAGTGACAAACACTAACGCTAATGCGGCAGGAATAGGTAAGCCGGTGGTATCGAACACAGACGAGAAGATTGTAGAACTCTACCAGCTGCCACCTAGTGACACGTTAGGTCAATAAAATTTAATTCAAATCGCAAAGCCATTTTCAAAATACGTGTTATACAAAAAAAAAATATTCTCTATACGCTCGCGCAGCGGGTATTGGATATTGGTATCTGCGATAGATATCTCTTTATATTGGGAGAGGAATATGTTTCTTTATTTTAGTACTAGCATTAACTTATACATGTGACACTAAGACTTCGCTACAAGGATAGCAACGCACCATTACCATATTTGGTGTCTATAGGCGATGGTTATCTCTTTCCCTTAGGAGAGCAATCTCCTTGTTTCCTATCTTATAACATAAAAACAAAAAAAAATGCTGACCCGCCTTAATTTGTCCGATAGTAGTCAGTAGAGTAACATGATAAATTAATATTTCATCACCTATTTCAGCCCCGTAGGAGTTGATTTTAGAAAAAAACAATATGCTGTGTTTGATCCCGGGTCTTTCACTATCTCTTTGCAAAATTTCATCAAAATCGGTTCAGCGGTTTAGCTGTGAAATCATAAGACATCATTACATAGTATAAAACAAAGTCGCTTTCTCTGTCTGTCCCTATGTCCTTATGTCCCTATGTACGCTTAAATCTTTAAAACTACGCAACGGATTTTGATGCGGTTTTTTTTAATAGATAGATTGATTCTTGAGGAAGGTTTTAGTGTATAAACCTTACCGATATTCCCACGGTAACAAAAGCTGCGCGGGTAAAACCGCGGGTAGGTCGCTAGTTTATAATAATTGTATGGGTGACATTAAAATACACCATGTAGATATACGCCTCTATTTAAATGTGTAGTATCCTTTATGTCAATAATAATTGAGCCACTCAGTGCAGGAGCCACACGCCGTTTATTCAATTAAATACCATTCAGACAGTTGTGATTTGCGTGAGTGGTATGTAATTTGTACTGAAGGATTTGTGGCCGGCCGGCGATCGAACGGTGTAATGGGAGGAATTAGGAGTTATTATGTATCGCGTCTGGTATGCACAGTAATCATCGATCAACATTTGATAGATAAAGAGGCACAAAAACTTGGCACGCAAAAGGCGATAATACTAGCGAAAAAAAACTGGAAAAACAAACTTCCTTTGCCAAATATTATGTTTTTTTAACAATAACAATGGAGGAGAGATCAAAATAATAATACATCGCGCACAGCTTGCTAAACAAATCGTTTCAACTCTCACTTTAAAATATTCGTACTACACTATTATGGGCGTACCGAGGGGGGCAGGGGCAGCTGCCTCCCCCCCCCCTGGAATTTATTTACCTATCTACTAACTATGTACTGTTGTAGATAAAAATATAATAAGATAAAATTATAGTCTTAAAATGTTACGGTTGCTTCCCCCTGGCCCAGAACCTGAGTACGCCCATGTACATTAATATGACTGTAACTCTTGTAACTCTGCTCCAGTGATTTTATTTGCATTTTTGTTTAAAATAGTTATTTACCTTGTTAATCGATATTTCTAAAGCTATATTTTGGGGTTTTTTATAAACTTAGTTTTAGGTAATCTTTGTAGATTACTGGATAAATTATTAAATATCTTTACAGCCATTGAATGGCAATTTCCTACATTCAAGAATATATTTTTGCTTATAATCTTAAGATTTCTGACGAGATTCTGACAAAAAGACACCGCTGTTTTGCAGAACTGACTTTTTGTGATAGATTTGTCTTCTTTGGTATGGTGTTTTTGATTCAAGTTACCATTACAAACACTATTTGTGGGTCATCTATTACCGGATAATATCAGCTATTACCGGATAGGGAAATGTCTTCTTATTTTCATAAAATGTTGACCATCGATAAATGACGTGAGCGAGCATGCTAATATATAATCGTGTAATTGTTAATCGAAGACGCTAATATATTCAGTTGCAATGTTGGTATTTGGAATTTCTAACCGCATCCAACATTATGTTAATTGCGGGTGTTTGAGATGGGCTATTTCCTATTAAGAGTCAGCTTCAATACATTCAATAGAGATTCCGATGTATTTAATACTATCAGAGCACGACAAAATGTGATGATTTATTACATTTTTGTCCCTTTTTAGGGTTCAGCAGTCAACAATTAACCCTTATATGTAGTTTCGCCATGTCCATCCATGCGTGTCTGTTTGTGGATTAGCTTGGCTTAGTACTAAAAAACTGTAATTTGGCTTACGTATCTATTAAATATACCAATGAAGTAACGAAATTTAATTTTAAAAGTAAATTTTAAGTTACTCCCCTAAACGTAAAACCGGTTACCCATTGCATGCGATCCTTATCCATTACATTACGTTACGACGTTGTCGTAGAAATATTTATATGAAAGGTTACGCATTACATCCGAGTCAAGTTATTTTATTTCTTTCCATCATCCGTGAATTTCGAATTCGACGCAAAATATTGACGGCCAAACTAGCCATAGTGAGTATTTAATAAATATTAAAAATTGACGTAATAAACGCCGTGTTGGTCCCGGCCTCCTTTGAAGAATAGGCCAACTGCCGTTCTGCCAGGCAGGTCGTAAAAGGCGACCGATTGGCTATACGAGTCACTACCATCGTGGCTACTAGGTGGTAGAGTTCTGCATTGTCTCGCCCGGGTCTGGTACCACCGCCTTACCTATTCCTGCCGCAATAGCGTCAGTGCTTGTTGCTGTCGTGTTCCGGTTTGGAGCGTAAGGTAGCCGGTAAACTTATGCATGTGGCATTAGACCTCGCCACATGCATCAATGCAATCAATTTAAGTAGCAGTTTTGTCAAAAAAAAAAGGAAATTACGATTTTTTTTAAATAATTAATCATATTATTGACCATTATCTTATGATGGTTAGCCATTCACGAGGCCCTGGGCTTCAGTTCGAACAGATCACTAGGCGATCCGCCCCTGAACGCACATATATAATATATGGGGCGCTCTGTTTATGAATGAAATTGCCAGCTTCATTTTTTTAAGATTAATTTTTCTCGGATTTGGGTCGAAAATAATGCGAAAATAATACCCATTTTTGGAGACACTTATCGAGATATGGAGTTGCTGTCCACCCACATATATATTTTTTTGTTGTGTGTTGGTCCCCGTATTGGTTCTGGGCTCCTTTGAAGATAGACCAACTGCCGTTCTGCCAGGCAGGTCGTAAAAGGCGACCGAGTGGCTACGTGTGTCACTACCATCGTGACTACTAGATGGTAGAGTTCTGCATCGGCTCGACCGGGTTTGGTACCACCGCCTTACCTATTTCTGTCGCAATAGCATCAGTGCTAGTCACTGTCGTGTTCCGGTTTGGAGGGTAAGAACTTTGGAGGGTAAAGTAGCCGGTAAACTTATGCATGTGGCATTAGACCTCGCCACAAGATAGCAACGCACCATTAACATCTTTGGTGTCTATAGGCGATGGTTGACTCTTCCCATCAGGAGGCCCATCTGCTTGTTTGCTATCTTATGATATATAAAAAAGCCCACACATATGCTTTACAATCCAAATATATGGATTATACAGCACACAGACATCTATCACATAACTGGGTAAAGTGAACAATATTTCCTTTTACACAACTCTATCAAAAGCTTTCTCCAAACCCACAAAACCGCAGAAAGTCTTCTGGCCTATAGCCAAATGCTTTTCTACGGAGTGTGAAAATTTAATCAGTACATCTTCCAGACCAAAAACCCACTGTGCCTCCACAACATTCCTTCGTACTTGCCTTACATTCTCCCTTCTTTTCTTTCTTGTTCATAATACAATTTAAGTTTAAATAAACACGGATATTCCAAATCGGATACGAATTGTGAATAATAATAAATAATTTCGTGCATACTATTTCTTGGCTAAGAGTGGAAGGTCCCCCCCTAAACCCCTCTCTCTCTTATGTACGCCCATGATTTATGATACACTTAATTTTATGTGCTATTTGTCGAATAAGCATGAGGATAACCAAAGGTATTCAAATCCTAGAATCATGCCTACCGAATTGCAGAAACAACAACTTCAAATGAAATGGCGAAAAGATACATAATGTTTTAAGCAAAAAAAAAAACACTCAGAACCTTATAAATAAATGTACATGCCGTAGAAAAACTACGACACCTAGTGATATTTACGCTCAACATAGCTTTTGAACGGGTATTTTAATGACTAAACACATTACTAAACACTAAGTAATTTTATTTACCCTAAGTTGAGTTAACAATATTTGGCCCAATTTTATGAATAGATTCTATGTCCGACATTAAATGTACGTAAAACGATGGCAAAAATAAAAAGATATTTATATTCTTGTCATCGCCAAACAAGGTTTCTATATCATAATTGATAGTAAGTACAGTATACGAGCAGGTGGCTAACCTGATGGAAAAAGACGATCATTGCCAATAGGCACCAAAGATTTTAATGGTGATGCCACTTGGTTTACCGGCTACCTTAACATCCAAACCGGAACACGACGCACTGATGCTAAAAGCGGCAGGAATAGATAAAGCGATGGTGCCAGACGCAGGCGAGACGTCGGCGAATTCTACGATCTAGTAACTACAAAGTAGGTGAAAAAGTCTGTAAACCGGTTGACCCTGCAGGCCATCCCTGAAACTTCCCGCTAAATTCAGGTATTTTAAGCTCAAAGGAACAAAAAATATGCCTAAGTATAGATTTTTTCAGAGTTCAAAAACCTAAATGTTATTTTTGAAAAAGCGTATATTTTGAAAACAACCATTGAAACAACGATTAATTTGATTTTTCAAATGACATTCAATGTCATTTTTGTGCAGCTACATAGTCTACAGGTTGAAAATTGCCGAAGTAATACCAAAAAACATTTAATTTCAAAAATTTTCGTTATTAATAAATACCAAATAATGCGACCCATTTTGATCTAACCTACATTATTTGACGCAGTTTTATGGAAAGAAAACCTGATTAGATTTTTAAATCAACCGGTATATAAGAATGAAAGTTATTTTAAAAAAGTTAAAAAAGTTTGTTGTAAACAACAAAATATTAATATTTGAAAAGCTGTAGTTTTTGAAAACTTGATTCTATTTTAATTTTTGACGTAGTTTTTTAAGTACTAAAATATTGTCGAAGGTCGAAAATGATTGGTTAAAAAATCTCGAAGATATGTCGAAATACACTTTTTTCAAAATTTTTCGTCAACGATAAAAAAACCCGCACGGATGAATCGATTTTGATGCAATTTATGCATTGGACGCAGTTTCTTGAGGAAAAGAGCTTATTAGATTTTGTACCCAATTTACATTACTAATAACTACTCAAAAGTACATTAATATGGAAATTATATTAAAAACTACTGTTTCACCAAAAATATTTTAAAGGCTTATTTCAAAATTTCTCAAAATGTTCTGGACCGAATTGGTTCGAATTTTCAGGAAGTCTAAGTTGAGCGGAATCTAATAGAATGCCATCAACCGCGTTTCGATCGGTCACGCTGCGCCGTTTAAAGGTATAAGTTGTTTACACACACACATATACACACACACGCACTCGCACACGCACACACACATACAAACAGACATATTGACGTCATCGTGAAAATTGTTGGAAAAGGTTCCTAGGCTGGACCTCAATACGTGGAAATCTGGTGATAACTATATTTTCGAAAATCGCGGCAAAATCAGTAACTCCTTTATATATGTATTATATACATAGCGGGAAGTTAAAAACAATGACAAAAAAAATACAGTATAGTCTAGAATGTTTATATCAAAACACTATGTAATAGATTCTTCATGCGTAGGACTTGGTGAAGTCGCATAAACAACTTCTGGAAGATATGTATAACTTTGCGATGAAGAACTCGGCGAACCGTTACGTCTATTTTCAGCCACACTTTGTATTAACTGTACCATATCTATCTTAAACTGTAGTTTCTCAGATCTAGACATTAACTTCATATCACTACGAAAACTTAGTAAAAACAGAGTGTCCTCATCGTGCAAGTTGATTTCATTGTTGGAACTGCGTTTAACCAAACTTAAGATTTGACGTTGGATGTCATTTCGTGTTTTAGCTTTTTTCTTTCTGATTCGCGTTCTTTCTTCTTTTTCTTGTAATTTTTGTTGATTTTTCTCATCTTCATCATCTTTATTTACTATTTCCGGGACTTTTACTCTGCCCTCTGTTTCGTCTAGTAAATCACCAGTGCGTTTGCAGTAATTTCCTTCCCGTCTGAAATTGAAAAAATAATACATGTCATTTTTATGTTAAAAGAACCATGATCAATAGGTAATTTTGTTGATTTTCTAATATTTTGTTTTCAACTGAGGAAAAAACGGAGGTTATTAAATTGAGATCTAGGTATCTAATTTGATAATATTTGAGTATGATGATCTATTTAAGCGTCCAAGTACGTGTACTAAATTTCGTAAGCTTTTATATATGCATGTTGTGTTTGCATGTTTGTATGCTTGTATATTTATAAGTCGTATGTTTGTCAACGAATTTTTCGGGATCTAAAAGATCGAAATAATTAGTTTTGTTTCGAATCAGGTATATTCCAACTTAGGAAACTTGAGATAATATAAGTCTAGTTGATATATATTTGATGTACCGTAATAGTGGGTAACAAAACCCTGTCCGATCATCGAAGGCAATATTTGGTAGCTTAATACGATCATTTGTCGCCTCTGTGGTATACTGGTCCGATGTCAGTGTTGAACACATCAGGTTTTATTGGATATTGGATTTTAAACAAATCAAAAAAATGAGTTTTTTCAGTTTTTTGATAAAAACAAAGTTGTCCGAAATTAGTTAAGGGTCCGGTTAGCAATAGGCTTGCCACCTATCACATTGTGGCACTAAATATCTTCGGCTGATCGTAGGTGCACTGATTGTATCTCTGCCTACCGCTTCGGACATAAGAGCGTTAATATATTTTAATACGATCACATATATGTGTCATTATTGTTTGGATGCTGTTAGATTTTTATCCCGATCAAAATATATTTTTTTTAATGTCATAAGATAGCAAACAAGCAGATGGGTCTCCTGATGGAAAGAGTCAACCATCGCCTATAGACACCAAAGATGTTAATGGTGCGTTGCTATCTTGTGGCGGGGTCTAATGCCACATGCATAAGTTTACCGGCTACCTTACCTTTCAAACCGGAACACGACAGCAACAAGCACTGACGCGATTGCGGCAGGAATAGGTAAGGCGGTGGTACCAGACCCGGGCGAGACAATGCAGAACTCTACCACCTAGTAGCCACAATGGTAGTGACTCGATAGCCAATCGGTCGCCTTTTACGACCTGCCTGGCAGAACGGCAGTTGGCCTATTCTACAAAGGAGGCTGGGACCAACACGGCGAAAAATAATAAATCTTGAATTACAGTTTTCAATATTATCAATGGCATCGAGCTTATAGTAATATATAATATCGCTAATAAGAATCTGAATATTTGTCATATCAATGCTCAGAGCATCCCGGCTCACTATACAGAACTTCTCACAACTTTCCAAGATGCTCCTATACACGCATGCTTAGTTTCAGAATCGTTTCTCAAACCTACTTTACCATCTACGTCTTATGCTTTACCCGACTATACTTTGATCCGGAATGACCGTACGGGAAAAGGAGGTGGGGGTGTTGCATTATATTTAAAGAGTAATTTACCATATAAAATACTTTCACAGTCACCATCTCCTTACTCCAATTCTATGGAATATATCTTTCTTGAATTAACATTGGGTACTGTACCTTTTCTCCTTGGTGTGGTATATGCACCACCTATGGTCAACTATTTTGACTCCTTTGAGCAATTGTTGGAATCATACATGCCTGTGTACGATCATTGTTTAATCATGGGAGATTTCAATACTTGTTTGCTCCGTGGGGATGTTAGGGCTAGCAATATCTCCCGTATTACTTATTCTACAAATATAAAAATACTGAACCTAGCTCCCACGTACCATACACCTAATTCTCAATCATGGCTAGATATGATTTTAACATCGAAATCTGAGCGCGTCTCCTTTCACGGACAACTGGCAGCCCCCGGTTTCTCTCACCACGATCTCATATATGCCTCGTATAAAATAAAAAGCCCCAAATTTAAGCCAAAGATATTTCTCCAACGTAATTTTGGTCGTATGGATCGACAAAAACTTCTGGCAGATGCTTCTGCAAGGGACTGGCCTCGTATCATAAATTAGGACACGGTTGATGGAAAGGTGGCTATTTTCAATGAATACATTTTGGACTATATAATAAACATGCACCTCTACGATTTGTCCGTATAAAACGACCACCTGCGCCATGGATCAATGACGAAATACGAGCTTTAATGAAGACAAGAGATTTATTAAAGCGTAAATTCATAAAATCACGCTCTAATGATCACTGGGAAGCTTATAAAAGAGCCAGAAACCGATGCAATCAAGCAGTAAGGAACGCCAAACGCAAGTTTATTCATTCCTCAATTGAAAACTGTGCTCCTAATCACATATGGAAGTTGCTTCGTTCCCTTGGGTTTGGGAAATCAAAAAATAATACAAATAGTACAATTGACTTAAACACGCTCAACGTCAATTTTGCTTCTCCTAGCAGCTCGATGATACCTTCAAATATAAGGTTCAAAACCATTCAGATGTTGTCTTCTAAAGTCATTGATAATTCTCCCTTTTCATTTGAAAAAGTAACTGATAGTGAAGTTAAAAGAATTATTACTTCAATACCTACTAAAGTTGTTGGTTATGACGGTATCAGTCGAGACATGATTATGCCTATTGTTGACATTGTAACACCTCACATTACCCATATTTTTAACTTTTCTCTCTCTTCTGGCAGTTTCCCTTCGTTATGGTGTAAAGCTGATATAATTCCCATTCCAAAAATTTCTAATCCCGTAAATTTTTCCCACTATCGTCCAATATCAATCCTACCTTTCCTTTCGAAAATTTTGGAGAGGATTATTTATCAACAATTTTCTAGTTTTCTTTTAAAAAATAACATTCTTTCGTCGTACCAATCTGGTTTTCGTCCATCACATAGTACATGTTCGGCACTGCACACTGCAATGCACTCTCATCAAAATTACTGACGACATACGATATGGTATTGACGAAAAAAAGGTATCCCTACTCTCACTTTTGGATTTCAGTAATGCCTTTAATTGTGTCGATCATGATATATTATTAGCTTTACTTCGTTCTTTTAATCTATCACAGTCAGCGTCTGAATGGTTTAGCTCCTACTTAGCAGGACGTCAACAACGAGTTCGTTCAAAGAACGATTTTTCACATTGGTGTGATGTTTGTATGGGGGTCCCACAAGGAGGTGTGCTTTCTCCGTTGCTCTTTTCTGTATACATAAATAAACTTTCTTCTGTAATTACTTATAGTTCCTTTCATATGTATGCCGATGATGTTCAACTCTATCTGTCTTGTCACCCATCAGAGCTTACGGCTAATATTGACCAAATGACTGAAGATCTTAATTCCATTAGCCGCTGGGCTGAAAGTTTTGGTCTTACTTTAAACCCCAGTAAAACCCAGGTAATAATACTTGGTCGAAAGATGAACATCGCACGCATTAATTTGAACGAAATTCCACCGGTGTTGCTAAATGGCCAACCACTTAAATACCACACCAAAGTTAAAAATCTCGGGCTCATAATGTCAAATGATCTTTCATGGTCTGATCAAGTGAACGAAGAAAGCCGTAAAGTTATGGCAAGTTTTCACCAACTGAAAAGAATGCAAAACTTTTTACCACAATCAACTAAAATTACCTTGTTCAAGTCCCTTTTGCTACCAATAATTGATTACGCTGACGTTTCTTACACAGACATCACAGAAGAGCTCCTAAACAAACTTGATCGACTGGTCAACTTATGCATACGATATATATATATGGACTGCGTAAGTTTGACCACGTCAGTCAGTTTCGGTCACAATTGAAGTGGTTGGACATACGTAACCGTCGGAATGTTCACGTACTTATATTACTTTTTAATATACTGCATGACCCTTTCTCTTTATTTATCATATTTATGTGAACGTTTTCATTATCTTAATACCCAGGGTCGTACTCAGCGATCTTTACACACTAATACCCTTTTGGTCCCAGCGCACAACACAGCAAGCTATTTGGATTCTTATACGCTTACAGCAATACGTCTCTGGAACCGCCTCCCAAAGCATACAAGCTTCCAGCTAAACAAGCTTCCTCGGTAAATATATTTAAATCTAGGATATATGATTATATGTTAAAGATTCAAAATAACTCTTAATTAACTTTTAGTTATGCAACTGTAAGTATTTATTATCACTATTATATTACTATTTTATATTTTATAGTTTTCTATTTTATTCGTATTATTATGTTTTATGATTATTTATGTACATTTTATATGAATAGTTATGAGATTATTATATTTATTATATAAAAATTTATATAATATATTAATATTTGTATGTTTATTGGTCTGACCGTAGGTTTAGATAAATGTAATTATTCTCTTTCTTTAGTGTAAAATTATTTGCAATTGTTCCGTAAGACTTTTCTTGTGCACTACCCGTTACTACAATGTTTCTACAAGTGCAAGGTTAACTGGTAGAAAATGTCTTTAGACGTTAAGTTCGCCTGTTGTATATTTTGTGCAATAAAGAGTTTAAATAAATAAATAAATATCATTGATCTATGGTAACACAAAATTCTTAATATATGCAAGTCTTAGCAAAAGGCGGGGACTTTGAAGTCGTAGTTATCTCCGTGTTAAGTCAGCTACGGAATCAAAGACGTATCGCCGCTGACGGGACATGGTGTTGTCCAGTTTAAAATGTTAGCTAAATTTTAGCAAAATTAAAAGAAAATTGAAGTTTTCTCTCGTGGTGGTCCGAGACCCTGCAGAATAAATCATCTGCTGTTTTGCCAGGCAGTTCGTAAAAGGCGAACGTTTGGCTACGCGAGTCACTGCCACTGTGGATACTAGGTGGTAGATTTTTGCATTGTCTCGAAAGGGTCTGGTACCATCACCTTACCTATTCCTGCTATAATAGCATCAGTTCTTATCACTGTCTGCCAGGCTGTTTACAAGTAATCCGGACTAGCAAAGTGAATTCCACTTACGGTTTGCTATTCAGCAACACTTCTGTCAGAAAATGTAAGTTATCAGCATAGATGTATTTCTTCATTTTGGCCGCAGAGTCCGCTGACACGCTCTTCATTCTATTAAGGTATTTCCTGTAGCCGTCTCTAACGTTATTCCATTGTCTCTTTTTACTGTCACCTGCAATGATTTTAACATAAATATTAATAAAACTGAAAACAAACTGGTGGTGGTCTCCCGTGTTGGTCAGGGCCTTTTGAATGATAGATCAACTGCCGTTCTGCCAGGCAGATTGTAAAAGGCGGCTGATTGGCAATACAGTCACTACTTTCGTGACTATTAGATGGTAAAGTTCCACAACATCTCACCCGTCTCGCATGGTACCACCGCTTTACCTTTTCCTGCCACAATAGCTTTAATGTTAGTCGTTCTCGTTCTCCGGTTTGGAGGGTAAGGTAGCCGGTAGACTTATGCATGTGGCATTGCCATCCCCCAACACGGGAAACAACGCACCATTAATACTTTGGTGTCTGCAGGTGATTATTCTCTTTACAATTACTTGTTCCTCGATATAATTACAAGAAAGTACCATTGACATCTTTGGTGTATATGAAGTGATGTGTGGTGATAATTGTCACTTTCAATCACGGATCTGCTTGTGTGCTATCTAATGATTTTAGAAAAACACAACAATGCAACAGGACTGTAATGTTTACCAAAAGAATTAAGTTAATTGAATAAAAAATAACATTTTATAATTTAACGGACATCATTTAATTATAATTAAAAATGTAAGTCATTAACTTACTTTTTAAACATTATTAACTCTGTTACTATACTTTTTATACTTTAATTTACACAAGAAATGTGAAATTAATTAAATTTGCTATTTTCCTCGAACTGTTGTTTGTGATCTTAGCATAGAAGACCCTAGCGGCCCAATTATCCACCCACATCCACCGCACTTGCACACACGTCGGCAAAAACCACAAAAGCACAAAATTTACGCACTCAACGTACGTTTTTTTACTTCGAAACCGAAGCATCTTCAGTAGAAACGAACACTACCTCACTCGACGCGAGTGCAAGTATATAAAGTTTATACATAATTGATTAATTTCACCTTTTAATTATCGATTTCTGCAAAGTAACGCCTGAGCAATCAAAATATTTACACATCTCATCACAAAGCCAACCGATATCGTCTTTAAGAGCGTAATCAGGGTTTCTATTTTACATTATATTATTTTAAAAACATAAAGTCATCAAATGTACGTTTTATGTTTTGATTGTTACTTTTAAAACAAGTATATCGTATTCATCCGGTAACTTGTAAGTGCTTAAGTCATACATGTTTACGTTAAGCGATAAAAAACGTATTAACTCTATGTTGCTGATAAATCAGAGAATAATTAGATATAGCGGGAATTAAAAAACCAGTATCTGGATGGACTTGTGAAACACAAGTCCGTAGTAGGTATATTTTATTGGAAAATATATTTTGACACGTATCATAATATACTGATTATTTTATAGCACCGTTATATATGAAATTTCGCACGAATTGACAAAAAATTAAAAAAGGCATTTTTCCGACATAACTTATCATTTTTCGGCTTTCAACAATATTTAAATCAAAATTACACTGTTATAAATTATTTCGTATTTTAAAATAACTTTCAGGCTAATATACCGATATATTTTAAAATCTTATCATACAGCTCCTCTGCTTAAAATACTGCGTCAAATACTGCAAATCGGATTAAAATCGGTTGTTTCATTCGGGATTTATCAATAACGGAAAATTCTGAAAAAAGCTTTTTTACATGTTTTCAACATTTTTAACATAATAAAACAATTTAGAGCTAAAAAATTGGGTTGAATGTTATTCGAAAGATCAAACTCGTTAATCATTTTGAAATAATATACATCTTTTCAAATATTGAACAAAGTATCGTTTAAAAAAAACTTTGGATTTTTGAACTTTTCGGACTCAAAAGCCTATTCTTAGGCATAGTTTTTTTCTTTGAGCTTAAAATACCTCATTTTAGCGGGAAGTTTCAGGTGAACTTTAGGGTCAACCAGCTTACAGACTTTTTTAATATAGATACATTAGTTGGTTACATAGGTGTGTTATATACATAGCAATCGTAGTAGATAGGTATATTTAGTTTGGAGTATAGTTTAGTACATATAATATTATTGCCAAAGGTAATTTTAGTTTAGGTATTTCCTGTTAATTATAAATTTCTTTTATAATTATTAGGTTAGTTTGTTCGAGAGGTGTGTTACCAATAGGTATTTTTAAATTGAGATATAGTTAGTTATGATATTAGGTATAGAAAATTTAGAAGTTATAGGAAGTTCAGGTCGTAAGTTTTTTACTTAAATTTTAATAACAAAAATGTCGTGTATAAATGATTAAGTTGGATATGTAAATATTATTTTTTTAAAGTACTAGCGGCCCACCCGCCCACCGAGATTTTTAATAAAATAAAGAAAGGTTAAATAAGTTCTAAAGTAAATATGCGCGAGCAAAGCCGCGGGTAACAGCTAGTATGCAAATAAAACAACTCGTACATATAAACATTCACTTAAAATTTATACGAGACTAGCTGCAGACCTCTGCATTAGGATAAAAGAATTCTTTGTGCTATTCCAGGTCATCTTATATCCGAGTCCAAATCCAAATTGGTACAGCCATTTTTTACGTGAGTGATTATCAAACATCTAAACATACAAACTTTAACATTTATAATATGTATAGTATAAGATATCCGCAATCAAAAACAACATTTTATTAAAATTAAATTATTAAATAAAAAAACATTCTTAACGCAACCTGTTCCTACCACTTAAGAAAGCTTTATCAACAACACGTGTAAACAGAACAAAATTCGATGCTACTTATGATTTCCTATTGTTATATTAAAAGTTTCGTAATATATCTCCAAGGTTTCATATTCCAAATAATTGTTATTCTTATGATGAATAACAATTATGTATTGTTATTTTATATTCGTACAAGTAGAATAAAAAGAATCACCTAACTTGGTCCTCACAATAAGTAATCAATATAATCAAACATTTTAAAATCGTCAAATTGAGGTCCTTTTCTCTTTTGGCAGTGGGTTAACAACTATAAAAGGTATTCAAAATTTTTATTAAAAAAAATTAATCTTCTTAATAAAGAAAATAACTTATTAATGAAACAGAATCGACTCCACTAATAATAACAGGATCAATTTGTATTATTCGACAAAATTAAAAGGAGGTTATAGTGTATTGTCCTTTTACTGAAAAAGTGACCACTGAAATTTTGTCGTATTATATTTGGAGCGTCGAGTAAATTTTTAAGACAAATAAAATAAAAAACATACATTACACCCTATATTTAGTCATATAAACAACAAAAATATATTGATAAACTCTTATCCTTACCGAAAATACAATATCTTATATTTTTTTAACATTCATGATGTTGTATTCAAAGACCTACAAAAAATATTAATAAAAATATTTTTTTGTAGGTCTTTGGTTGTATTTTACAATTTATCAAAGAATAATTCTGTATTTTTGACGTGCGGGCAATGACGTGGGTGACGGGATTCTATTTGAAGTGAGTGCACAATTTTAAATTGTGCACTCATTCTTAGAGGACGTTTTTGAGACACTGATTGTGTATCTTGGGTTTTTATATATCAATGATTACATAGTATAAAACAAAGTCGCTTTCTCTGTCTGTCCCTATGTCCTTATGTCCCTATGTATGCTTAAATCTTTAAAACTACGCAACGGATTTTGATGCGGTTTTTTTTGATAGATAGATTGATTATTGGGGAAGGTTTTGGTATATAAACCTTTCCGATATTCTCACGGGAACAAAAGATACGAGGGTGAAACCGCGGGCAGGTCGCTAGTTCTAAAATAAAGTAGCCTAACCTTATTCCCAAGATTTAAAAAATAGATAGTCCCGGGGTTTATCCGCAAAATTCCCGTTCCCGTGGGATTTCTGGGATAGAAATCCCACAGTTAGTAAAATTTCGAAAATAGGATCGCCTACTGAATTTAAAAATTCGTTCCTGCAAATACCGGGCTATACAATTTCTTACGAGATTTCATTACCTAAATTCAAAATATAAGTAGACTAAATAGTAAATATCGACCCAATCGGATAAACTATATGGCCTACGTACTGGAGGTACATTAAATACGAACTAATAAATATTGAAGTTAACATACATATAAACCTTTAAACTGACACGCCTAACATGAATATGAATTTATCGATATATCATACTTAAAAACCTATCATAAGAACGGCCACATTCCTACAAATAATAATTAATAACCTAGATTTTCCGGGTTAGTAGGTGTGTGCCTGATTTGACAACAGGTTAGCCAATTGTCAGACCATGGGACATGGAACGAAATGCAGCTAAGTAATCATGGATGTAGGTAATAGTTATATTTCTGCAGTCTGCTTACCAATGACTCAATGAGATGAGATGAAATAAGTTTGTATAAATAAATATAAAACCAAAAAAACATCCCCTTCCCTTTGAAGTCAGGTAGATAATTATTATAACATTTGTAAAAACCCTAAACCCATGGCGTGAATCTGATCATTTAACATTTCACTTTAAGTATTTCTTCATAAGGGTGAAAGCTATTTAACAATATATCGTTAATAGTAACTTGGCTCAGTCATATAACAAAACCAGAACCGTGAGAACCGTCGGTACAACCAGTCGTCCTTCACATTTCCAATTGGTTATTTATATTGTATTTACATATTAGTATAGTAATAATCAATATTATGTAAAAATTACAATACAAAGATAGCTTCAAATAAAATCCTAGAAAAAAGAAAAAACTATTGTGTACAAAAGGCAGAATGGCCTTGGTTCTTTGCCTTTTATGAAAACAAAAAACAACGACTTGATTACTCAACAGCCTGTTGCGATTAACGAACTATAATTATTGCGTAGGTACTTACACGTTTCTAACTTGTCTTCACGGCTCAAATCGCTCCAATTTGTCTGTAACTTCATACATATTTCAATCCAAGTGCGATCTCTCTGTGTTTTATTGCAGTAGTTTTCGTCGTTGACATCCCACAAGATGGGATATCTCTCAACCTCGGCAATAAGGACTTCAGTTTCGTTCATTCTAACGCGCCAGTGTTTCTGACGGCGTCCGCGCGAGCACTGAAGCTAACTCGGTCGCACATCAGAAATTCTTATCGTTAAAATTCCAACCGGCGCCGGGCCGGAAGTACGCCGCGTCGTCCCCCGCCCGTCCTCTCAAAAAAATATCGACGGTTATAATCTTTACGCTGCGGGGCGTATACCTACTCATAAATTCTTTACAGAAATATTCTTTTAACGTCACATAAAAATTTTGTTTTATACTTAACCGACTTTACTACAAAAAGAGGGTTATGACTTTGAAAATGTATGTATGTGTGCTTGTTTGTATGTGTACTCGAGCGACATCTCTGTTGAGTATATTTTGATAGGTACCTACATATTGTTATCACATTTATTTAAATGTCTAGATTTGAAAGTGTTATTAGTAGGTAAGTAACTCGCCACACGAAATATAGGAAAATTTCAAGCACTGATTGGGTTCTTTAACTTTAATAAGGAATATGGATTACATGAAATACTAAACTAATTCTTTTTTAGTCAGTTTATCGTATTTTATTATTAAATTAGCTGCACTCGCGACTTCGTCCGTATGGAAAAAAAATTATAATAAAAGTTCCCGGAATTTATTCGCATAGTTCCCGTTCCCGTGGGATTTTTAGATTAAAAATTATCCTAGTCCTTTCTCGTATCTCAAACTATTTTTGTACCAAATTTCATCCAAATCGGTTCAGTGGTTTAGGCGTGAAGAAAAGACAGACACATAGACAGAGTTACTTTCGCATTTATAATATTAATATGAATTAATTTTGTAATTTTTATCATTATACTTACATGTAAAATAAATTTTTATTTTACAACTTGTTCCGCCTCCTGATTTTAGCCTCTATTGATAGGTACATTAGGTACTAGTACGTGTCTTAGTAAATTACTTATACTAAAGTGTCTATAATTTCGTAGAAATAATATTGCTTAAAATTTTTACCGTCTTTCGTCTTCTTTAGAACGGAATATTACTGTTCTCGATTTACTTATCTATTTTATTTAATACTATTATTTGTTTTGTTATATTTTATTCAAAACCCTTGCCTTCTAATAGTAGACTTTAAAAATGTAAACTGAATTAGAAATTTATATAAGTAATACAATAATTATATTAATCACTTAACCCGCCATTGGTGACGTCAATTTCACTTACACATTGGTGACGCTGGTGTTACAGACCAGGGTTTTCAACCCAAGATTTTGCCAACCATTGGCTAGTTATCCTACTTTTAATTAGTTTAGGTTTAATTACAAACACACTTATGACAATAAAACATAAAAATTCAGTCGATCACAGGTTATTTATTACTTACTAGCTGCAGCGTGCAGCCCGCTGAATTATAAAAGTTTTTGGCGAATCCCGCGGGATCACGTAATTTTTTCGGGATAAAAAGTAGCCTATATGCTATTCCAGGTCATCATCTACATGTGTGCCAAATTTCATTCAAATCCGCTCAGTAGTTTTTGCGTGATTGAGTAACAAACATCCATCCAAACATCCATCCATACATCCAAACTTTCGCATTTATAATATTAATATACATAGATTAAAAAATTATACTCACGACACTAAAAATATTCTTTTTACCCATTTGTTTATAAAAAAAATGAAATTAGTAAAAATGTTTAATTTTCTGATTAAAATCAGCCTTTGTCAATCTTAGGACATTGCAAATTCTTAGAAAATAAACAAAAATATATATCTTTGTAACAAAAAAATATTATATGTATTTTACTATATGAAAATATCTATATATATATATACATATAATAAAATCGTAGGAAAGTCAAAACTGTACATTGAATATTTTTTTAAAAGAATACTTGGGGCGTGATCTACAATCGATATCGAAGCCAAAAATATAGTTTTTAGAATTTTTGTCTGTTTGTCTGTATGTATGTCCGGGGTAAACTCAAAAAGTACTGCATGGATTTACTTCAAATTTTGTATGAATATTACTAACAGGTCGGGTCAACATATAGGCTACATATAATCACGCTATCACCTACGGGGGAGGAGCAGTGCGGAGTAAACGAAGTCCACGCGAACGAAGTGGCAGGTGTTGCTAGTCATAAAATATTTACATTAAAAGTAGTTTTTAATTTTTTTTACATTAAAAGTGAAAATTTTCCAAGCATGGGGTGAGTGCTATAAAAAGGAAAAACAATTTACATAAAAAGTAATTTATCAAATTACTAAAGTTATTTCTTCACTTTATATTCTTAACTTATTTACATTATTTTTATATAATAGAGTAGTAAACCAGTCTATAGATGGCTTTACTGATGGAAAGAGACAACCATCGCCAATAAACACCAAAGATATTAATGGTGCGTTGCTACGTATTATATATGGTGGAATAATAATAACTACATGCTTATATAATTTACTGGCTATCTTATCTTCTAGATCAAAACTTGTCATGAACAAGCGATGATGCGATTGCAACAGTAATAGGTAAAGCAGTTCCAAACCCGGACAAGACGTTGCAAAATTCTACCACCTAGCAAACATGTTGGTCTAAGAGCCGGTGAAGATCGTCCTTCACCGATCTCATAACCAGATGAGACGTATATTTTATCAAATATTATTTATAAACAAATATGCCTATAATTACTTGCCTATCCAAAAGTGCTCATGGCAAGTTTTTAGCTTGGCAACAGTACTTTGAGTACGATTTTTTGCAGGCAAGTTTATGTGACTGATTTTGTAATAAAATAATCTAAAATTTAATATAACTTTCGATAAGTTAGCAGATCGATGGAGTCACCTATATTGACTTACCTGTTCACACTTGCTTGCCAGGTAGCCATGCACAGAAATGTGTAGGTATATTCTGTGTGTTAAAAATTATCAGTGAAATAAATTTCATTTGGTTATCAAAAGTATGAAAGTGATGAAAAAAAAACGATTAAAGTTAATTTAATTAAAAATAGCCATGAGCACTTTTGGATAGGCAAGTAATATAGGCATATTTGTTTATAAATAATATTTGATAAAATATGCGTCTCATCTGGTTATCAGATAGGTGAAGGACGATCTCCCACTGTCTCCTCTACTATGTTTTACCAATCTTGCGCCTTTTAAAATTGCCTGTCATAATAGCAGAAAGCCTTTACTTCAACGGGGACCCGGTTCATTTATTAACATCATATGTATAAATTACCTAATCTCAAAAAAGCATGTAGAGTAAAATTAAGAAAAATAAAATAAAATTATAATAAAGACATATTACGGAAAATATGTGGTGTAAATCTTAACACTCGCAGACCGAGTTCGTAATATTGAAGTGAAAGAGGTTAGGCCTGAAATAAATTTATAAGATAGCTTACTTGTTTAAAGTAAGAAACATAAGTTGTTGCAGGCAGATTGCAGGTTGCAGGGTATATGTTATATTTTGATGGTTTTATATTATTGTATTTAACTAACATACTGTAATAGTAATAAATGTTACGTACAATTTAAAAAATGTTTTTTCTTTGTAATAATGTTTATCGCATGACTAGGTATAATTGGAAACATCACACGAATTGGTCTAACCCCAAACCCAAAGGACACAAATTATTTGTTTACGGGTGTTAGTCAACTAGAAGAAATACATGATATTATAAAAATAAAGTTTGGCATGTGTCATTAAAATCCCACCATAAGCATTAACATCTTTGATGTCTATAGGCGATAGTTACCTCTTATAGTCTGTTTCAAATTCTCTGAGAAATTTGAGCATTGACCTTTGAGCGGACTGCAGCGACTCGCAACCTTTTTATGATGTGTACACTTTATATTTTTCAACTAATTAACACATTGATATAAAAAACCCTAGATGCACAGTCCCGAACAAAACTGACACTCAAATGTGTCCCTAATTTCTTTTAAGTAGTCATGGATACGGCAAAAACATATGTCTTTGCATATCCAACCTTAAGTGCAAGACTTATAGTTGTTTTTACAAAGCAATGTACGAAAATAAATAAAATTGACAGTGACGCGGCTGACGCGATTCTATTTAAAATGAGCGCACAATTTAAAATTGTGCGCTCATTTTTGGAGGACATTTTTGACACACTGATTGTGTATCTTGGGTTTTTATATCAATGAATTAACAAGATATATTATTTAAGCAACTTCAGTCTGGTCTTACAACAGATTACTACGTAAGTCCTACCAACGTGGTACGCGAACCCAAACTCTGAACAAAAATGGGTTTGAGGTGAAGAACAAACATTGCGAGAAAATCATTACATTGTACAGGAAGAAAGTTTTATAAAGTACTGGCTGTGCCTTCGACTTCGTCCGCGTGGAAAATTTCTAAAATTAAAGTCCCGGGGTTTTAGCCGTATAATTCCCGTTCCCGTGGGATTTCCGGGATAAAAACTATGCTATGTCCTTTCTCATATTTAGAACTATCTTTGAACCAAATTTTATCCAAATCAGTTTAGTGGTTCAGGCGTAAAGAAGAGATAGACAGACAGTTAGAGTTACTTTCAAATTTATGATATTAGTATGGATTTTTTAATACAATAGCGATGATGATAAAGTTTTTTTGGCCCTCAAGTGGATTATTGAAAATGCACATATTTTTGGTACTTGGCTGGAACATTTACATTTAAATGTGACGTGCCCAAAAACGTATATGTATAAGCGTTATATCTCCAGCCATTTTCCAAACAAAAAATAGGTAATGTACGTAAAATAAAAACAAAAAATGATTTTCAAATGCCAAAAGTAGTCATGAAAAATGAATTAATTTGAAAATATGTTCCCCGTGTTGGTTTGGGCTCCTTTGAAGGATAGGCCGTTCTGCCAAGCAGGTTATAAAAGGCTATACGAGTCGCTACTATCGTGGTTACAAAGGTGGTAGAGTTCTGAATTTTATCGCCTGGGTCTGGTACCAACCGTACGCCTTACCTATTCCTGCCGCAATAGCGTCAGTACTTGTCACTGTCATGTTCCGGTTTGGAGGGTAAGGTAGCCGGTAAACTTATGCATGTGGCATTATATCTTTGTTCCCCATTTGCTTGTTAGCTATCTTAAAATATTTTTTAGTTTTTTAATATAATCACACACTTGTATCTAAAAGTACCATTACAAAAAATAAGTACAATTGACATGAAAATATAACTGTTCACATTCATTATATTCATCTGAACTTTTATCACTGTCTGAATTTTCTGAAACAACAAAAAAATCAACAAAACGTTACAATCAAAACAAGTTAGTGCGAAATATGACAAAACAGGTTTACTACCACTGATTGACCGTGTCTCCGACACCACCTTGTATCACGCATCGTATTTTTTTTTTTATATCATGAGATAGCAAACAAGCAGATGGGTCTCCTGGTGGAAAGAGTCAACCATCGCCTATAGACACCAAAGATGTTAATGATGCGTTGCTATCTTGTGGCGAGGTCTAATGCCACATGCATAAGTTTACCAGCTACCTTACCCTCCAAACCGGAACACGACAGCGACAAGCACTGACGCTATTGCGGCAGGAATAGGTAAGGCGGTGGTACCAGACCCGGGCGAGACAATGCAGAACTCTACCACCTAGTAGCCACGATGGTAGTGACTCGATAGCCACTCGGTCGCCTTTTACGACCTGCCTGGCAGAACGGCAGTTGGCCTATTCTTCAAAGGAGGCCGGGACCAACACGGCGAAAATTAGACGCATAAATGACATTTAAGCGACGCATAATAGTATGGAAAGTGATACCTATCACTTTTTTGGCTCTTACATAATACCGGGGAGTAATGCACGAAATTCTCTGGGGATTTGAAACAGACTTTACCATCAGGAGGTCCATCTACTTGTTTGTTATGATATTAAAAACAAAAGTGAAAAATAATTAACATTCAGATACAAACGCTTGTCCCTGTCGGGAATCCAACCCGACTAACATCATTTGCGCTGATAGGACCACTTTACTCGACCAACAGAAAGACATAAATATTTTTATATTGATTCAAAAGACGAAAAAAGTACACGATAAAGTGAATGTATAGAACTAATTATTCCATGATAAATGATATGATTACGTTACTAGAGCCTTCCTTTTAGGCCAATTTTTCTTTTATTTTGTCTATTAAATAAATAAATATTGCTGGACAATTTTAAAAACTACATAGAAAACTTCGACATGCTAGGATTTGAACCTGCGACCCTCGCTGAAGCCGGGACGCTCTAACCCACTGAGCCAGTGTCGTACTAGTAGTTCAAAGTGGTGAAATTCTACTTTGCTATGTGATCAATTACGTCGATTGTACTGACCGCTAGATACACAATACTTTGCTTTAGGCTTTAAGCTAAGCTTTAGGGAAGGTCGCAGGTTCAAATTTTTCCGTCGAATTTTTTTTTAAATATTTGTTTTTAAAATATTTTAAGATTTCCCAAGAACGGGGTGAGTGCTAAAACTATTGATATAAACTAGATGCACAGTCCCGAACAAAACTGACACTCAAAAGTGTCCCTAATTTCATTTAAGTAATTATAGATATGGCAAAAACATATGTCTTTGCATATCCAACCTTAAGTGCACGACTTATAGTTGTTTTTACAAAGCAATGTACGAAAAGAAATAAAATTGACAGTGTCGCGACCGACGCGATTCTATTTGAAATGAGCGCACAATTTAAAATTGTACACTCATTTTTGGAGGACGTTTTTGACACACAGATTGTGTATCTTGGGTTTTTTATATCAATGGCTATAACACATATATTATAATTGCTCGACAAATTATACGCATTAAAAGTAAGCAAATTATTTGCTTGTTTAATGGGGGTAAGTTAACGATATTAATACATAGCAATTAGAAATAGATATATGAATACTTAACATTGTAGAATTTGTTTGTTTGTTTGGTTGTACGCGGTAATTTTGAAAACTACTGAACAGATTAGAGTAATTCTTTTTGAGTTGGATAGTCTGTTTATCGAGGAAGGTTGTAGGCTATATAACATCTTGCTACGACCATCAGGCGCGGAGTAAACAAAGTCCGCGCGGACGAAGTCGCGGGAAACAGCTAGTACATAATAAACACCCAAACTCAGAAATACAAACATCCTATGCTCATCACACAAATGTTTGTCCCTGTCGGGAATCGAACCAGAAGCCCCCCGATTCGTAGTTAGTTTCGCTAATCACTCGATCAACGGGGCGGTCTCTTTTTCTGAGTGTTAAGTGTGATTTTTCGATTTTTTCTTTTCGCATTTGATCGTGAGCGCGTTTGGAGAAACCAGTTTACCACTAGGTGGCGCTGTACAAATCACATACAAATTCCTAGTAAACTCGAAACGCGCTCACGATCGAATGCGAAAAGAAAAACTCACACTTAGCACTCTGTTTATTTTCGTGTCATTGTTAAACGCGTGTGGGTTGAGTTACTTTTAACGTAAAGATTAGGCATGGAAATTGTTGTTAAATTAGGTTAACTGGTATGTTGTTAAAATTAATTAATATTTAACAGTTATTTATTATGTTATATTATTAAAAGGTCCTCTGGAGTAGTTTTACAATTTTTAACAGTTATTATCATCATACATCAAGATAGCTCAAATATTTTTAATAACATTATTATTATATATGAAGTTATTGGTAATTTTTAACAGTATTTGCTAATATAAACAACAGTTGTTAAAAAAAAATTAGTACGAAATTTAATATGTTAACTGTTAAATGATCCATGCCTAGTAAAGATACCTAATCTGCGTTCGCCATATACCTACGTAAGTTCGTACAAAGCGAACCATTTGGTAAACTGCTACTGTGACTTCTAAGTGGTGAAGACCTACAACGTCTTGTCTCAGGTAAAAAGTCAGTGCTTGTTACTGTCATATTGGGATTTTTGAAGGTAAAGCTATTGAGCTTATGCATGGTAGGTAAACTCATCCTCACCTCTAGAGTTCTGCATTGTCTCGCCCGGGTCTGGTATTACCGCCTTACGTATTCCTGCTGCAATAGCGTCAGTGCTTGTCACTGTCGTGTTCCGGTTTGGAGGATAAGGTAGCCGGTTAACATATGCATGTGGAATTAGACCTCGCCACAAGATAGCAACGCACCATTAACACCTTTGGTGTCTATAGGCGACGGTTGACTCTTTCCATCAGAGGACCCATCTGCTTGTTTGCTATCTTATGATAAAAAAAAATTACAGATAGCAACACATTAAATAACTTTTTGTGTCCGTAGGCGACACAATAGGTATTAATTGCCTTTTCCAAATAGGAAGTTCATTTCCTTATTTGCTATCCTGTACTAAGATAAAAAGATTTTTACTCCGAGTTTCTTTTGGAGAATATATCATCTGCCGTTCCGCCAGGCAGTTCGTAAGAGGCGAAAGATTGGCTGTGAGTCACTATCATCGTGATACTTGGTGGTAGAGTTCTGAATTTTCTCACTCGGGTCTGGCACTGCCCTGCCTTACCTTTTTCTGCCGCAATAGCATCAGCGCTAGTCATTGTCGTGTTCCGGTTTGGAGCGTAAGATACTCGGTAGACTTATACATATGGCTTTGCCATCCCGCAAGTGAGACTTTGCAGAACTCTACCACCTACACATCAGTAGTAGTTATGCGCATCGACAAATTTTTCGCTGAAGCAATATCAAATATGGTAATAATATGATAATATGTTACTATTGACGTAACGAAATGACGAAAATTGTTTTTTCCTTTTCTTTTAATTATTATAATTTTATTGTAGCCGTGTGTTTTTTAAAATTCTAATTTTTATAATGCATATATGTATTTATTTGATATGTATTTGAATATTGTACATCTTGAGACACGAAAGCTATGACATTTTTAACTCCGGCTACTTATGTAGATAAGGAAGTTAATGATTTTGCTCCAATTTTCGAAAATTCGATAATCAAGTTTTTACCAGAGTGCTAAGTGTGAGTTTTTCTTTTCGCATTCGATCGTGAGCGCGTTTGGAGTTTACTAGGAATTTGTATGTGATTTGTACAGCGCCACCTAATGGTAAACTGGTTTCTCACGTTCACCACTAGGTGGCATTGTACAAATCACATACAAATTCCTAGTAAACTCCAAACGCGCTCACGATCGAATGCGAAAAGAAAAACTCACACTTAGCACTCAGATCTCGATTTTTGAGGTCCTTTTCCGACCATTTTCGTGGCGACCATGACGTTAGTGTGTCTGTATATGTATGTGTGTGTATGTAAACATCTCATAAATGTTGAACAGCTTAACCGATCGAAAGGTAGTTGATGGCATTCGATTGGGTTCCGATTAACTTGGGTTGTGTCAAAAATATGAAATCGACGAAATCCTGTGAATAAACCACTGAGTTTCTTGAGTTAATTTGTTTGTGTGTGGTCTAAAAAATTCCCAAGGTGCTATATCAATAAAGTGGATACCATCTTCAGCATTTTGCATATTATTCTGTGAATGATTTTATAAATGATAAATTTAAATAATTATGTTAATGAAATAATAAAATAAAATTACATTTTAACTTGAATGATTAGCTGTTACTTATATACATAATTAAATTAATAATGTAATATAATCTGACATACACTTATATTAATTTTTTATTTTTTTATAATCATGACTTAAATTTTAAATCTGACTCTTAATATATTTTAAGTTTTTTAAATATGTATAACGACACTAAATAAACAAATGTGAAATGTGAAATTAAATAATCAAATAACACAATATGAAGTTAATGTTCTTCTTATTCATTTTTCATTAAATTTTTATATTTATTAATGTTCTATAGTAATATGATCCTGGACAAAAATATAATTAAAGATGCATTATCAGATATAATATAGGTATTAATAATAACATGTAATTGGACATTTTTTTTTATATAGATTCTATAAGTTTAATTAATTGTAAGATAATTCATGACCTTAAATTTATAAAATACGAACTTTAATTATGATTAAGTAGATTATAGTATGTATTTGCACACCGGCATTGCCGGTAGATTATGGCGATCTGAAAAAATGTAAGACCTATTTATTGTAACCCATATTCATGCAAATAAAATATATTCTATTCTATTCTAAAGTATTTGGTCCGGGTTCCCATTGAAGAATAGACCGTCTGCCGTTCTACCAGGAAGGTCGTAAAAGGTGATCAATTGGATATGCGTATCGCTATCATCGTAGCTACTAGGAGGTAGAGTTCTGCATTGTCTCGCCCGGGTCAGGTACCACCGCCTTACCTATTCTTGTCGCAATAGCGTCAGTACTTGTTACCGTCGTGTTCCGATTTGAAGGGTAAAGTGACCCATATACCTACTTCTATGCATGTGGCATTAAGTCCCTGCCACATAGCAACGCATTATTAACAACTTTGGTGTCTAAAGACTATGGTTATCTTTAGTAGGTATGAAGGGGAGTCATGAGCTTGTCGTGATATAATATAGAAAAGTTAAAGATTTTTTTTAATGTTGCAGGAGGGATACTGGGGTTTAGAATTAGGTGGTTGTCGACGCTGCGAGTGCGGGGCGGGTGCGGCCGCGTGCGACCCCGTGAGTGGGATGTGCGCGTGCGCAGTGGGGGTCGGCGGGCCGCGCTGCGACCACTGCCTCCCCGGGTACTACGGGTTCGGGCCTACTGGCTGCTTAGGTAAGACAATTACTGCTCGATTTCTTGCGGCACATCAAAGGAGTCAAATAGGCAAATACACAAACAAACCGCCCACACAATGGCCGTTCAGAGGCGCACCCATTGTGGACCTGTACGAATGTACAGTATTTTTTTTATCTGTTTTGTAAACTGGAACAATATATTGAAAATGAATTTGGGAAATGAAACAGTGTGTAACGGGCACGATAAAACACGTTCAGCACTCCCTCCTTCGAAAAGTGCTAAAATTACTGGAATTGTACCAAATTAATTCGTATATGTGGGACCCCCAGAATGAATCCCATAAAAATAGATTTTGTATTTTCTTACGCACAGCATATAACAGTAACATTAATATAAATAATAAAAACTCGCAAGTTGAAACACACCCATAGTGTTGGTGCTGCCAAATGTTTGTGTGTGTTATGTGACTGCCATATGTGGATGGACGTGTTTGCTTGTATTTGCGTGTTTGCCCGAATGTTATATATTTTGCCAAATACAACAAACCCCCAATAGCGAACATAAATAGCAATGTGAAGTGCCACCATAAAACGGAGACACCGTATCAGTCATTATATCACATAATCTACATAATATTTTTGTAGTAAAATGTAGATCTTAAGGTTACATAAATATTGTAAGCAAATGAAAAATGTTAATACTTCTGGAGCCCAATTCACATAACAAAATGTCGATCGAGTCGAAACGTTTAGAGTTTTTAAAACTCTTTTTCACACATTTTTCACACATTGTGCCACGTCGTTGCACGACATCACGTTGTATCGTGTTTATGTGTGTTAGAGCCCTAAACGCTTCGACTTGATTGACGTTTTGTTACGTAAATTGGGGGCTGATCACGGATTAAATAAATACGCCTTTCAAGACAATGCCTTAGATTGACAGCATAGCTTGCATTTACACACAAAAATACAGAGTTATCCTTAGCGATGAAATAAAATTATTTTAAGGGTAATTTTTAAACCTTGTCATTTTATTCGATAAGATAAAACAGTACAACTTGGTTTGTTTCTATTTCTCCACATTATAATATAACCTACGAATATATGACAGTTTTGACAGTAATAGGAGTGTTTGCTCATATGCGCGGCGACACGTTTCCTTCCCAATGGCGTGTGTATTAGTATTCATGTGGTCTGTGGGGCCGATGTATAAATCGATGACTCTCGCCAGCTTAAAACCATTTTCACTAATACTTTTAAATATACTTGTTTTTGTTTGCAGCATGTCCCGTATGCACCGAGGGTCGAGTGTGCTCTCCGGTGAGCGGGCGTTGCGTGTGCCCCGGGCGCACGCGGGGCCCGAACTGCACGCAGTGCGTGCGCGGCTACTGGCGGAGGAGCGCCGCCTGTGTGCCTTGTGCTTGCGGCCCGGGGGCACTTGCGGGTAACACATTATTATTATATGTCCGCCCATTTGATAGAGTGGTTAGCGACCCTGACTACGCAAGCAATAAGGCTCGGGGTCGATTCCCGAAAGGGGCAGTCATTTATGTGATCAGTATAGATGTTTGTATTTCTGGGTTTGGGTATTTATCTATACATATAATAAAATCGTAGGACAGTCAAAACTGTACATTGAATATTTTTTTAAAAGAATACTTGGGGCGTGATCTTTAATCGATATCGAAGGCAAAAATATAATTTTTAGAATTTTTGTCTGTTTGTCTATTTGTATGTATGTCCGGGGTAAACTCAAAAAGTACTGCATGGATTTACTTTAAATTTTGCATGAATATTACTAACAGGTCGGGTCAAAATATAGGCTATATATTATCACGCTATCACCTAGCGGGGAGGTGTTGTGTGGAGTAAACGATGTCCGCGCGGACGAAGTCGCGGGCAACAGCTAGTTAATAATATTTCAGTATTTATATATGTATTTCTATATATTAATATAGTTGAATAACACCTATAACACAAGTATATAATTTTCCCCGTGTTGGTTCCGGGCTCCTTTGAAGAATAGACCAACTGCCGTTCTGCCAGGCAGGTCGTAAAAGGCGACTGATTGGCTCTGCAAGTCACTACCATCGTGACTACTAGGTGGTAGAGTTCTGAATTGTCTCGCCCGGGTCTGGTACCGCCGCCTTACCTATTCCTGCCGCAATAGCGTCAGTGCTTGTCACTGTCGTGTTCCGCTTTGGAGGGTAAGGTAGCCGGTAAACTTATGTATGTGGCATTTGACCTCGCCACAAGATAGCAACGCACCATTAATATCTTTAGTGTCTATAGGCGATAGTTGACTCTTACCATCAGGAGACCCATCTGCTTGTTTGTTATCTTATGATATAAAAAAAAGTAAATAATTTGCTTACTTTGGGGTTGGATCAATTCGTGTAAAATTGTCCAAAGTTGATTATTATTATTATTTAATTTATTCAGATCATTTAAAATTTTACCTGAATTATTTATTTATATGAAGATAACCAAAAAGCAGATGGCACTCCTGAAGAAGAGTCACCACTGTCTGTAGACACTAAAGATGGTGATGGTGCGTCGCTATCCGAGTGGCGAGGTACTCTCATGCTACATGATACATGCTACATGTATAAGTTTATTTTCTACCTTACTTCAAGCCGGAACACGACAGGGATAACCGTTCACGCTATTACAGCAGGAATGGGTGAGGCGGTGGTACCAGTCCTGAGCGAAACGGTGCACGAATCTACCACGTAGTAATTACAATGCTAGTGACGTTTACAGCCAATCGTTCGCATTTTGCGATCTGCCTGGCAGAATGGCACATGGTCTATTCTTCAAAAAGAGGCCCGGAACAACATGGGGTATATACAATAAAGATACGGGTTTTTTTATATCATAAGATAGCAAACAAGCAGATGGGTCTCCTGATGGAAAGAGTCAACCATCGCCTATAGACAACAAAGATGTCAATGGCGCGTTGCTATCTTGTGTCTAGGTCGAATGCCACATGCATCAGTTTACCGGCTACCTTACCCTCCAAACCGGAACACAACAGTGACTAGCACTGACGCTATTGCTGCAGGAATAGGTAAGGCGGTGTTACCAGGCCCAGTCGAGCCGATGCAGAACTCTACCACCTAGTAGTCACGATTGTAGTGATGCGCATAGCCAGTCGTTCGCCTTTTACGACCTGTCTAGCAGAACGGCAGTTGGCCTATTCTTCAAAGGAGCCCGTGACCAACACGGGGAAAAATACAGTACAGTACATTTTATTTGTATAACTTATGTGCTGTGTCGTATTAGTGGTTCGGTTTTTAAAGAAGACTATTAAACTTGCATTGCCTCAGACACCTGCGAGCTCACCACGGGGCAATGCCAGTGCCGCGCCGGTTGGACGGGCGCGCAGTGTGACCGGTGCGCGGCGGGCTTCTTCGGCGGTCGCTGTCGGCCCTGCAACTGCGCCCCGCAGGGTACGAAGGGCTGCGAGAACGGAGTTTGCCCCTGTGATCATACCGGCCAATGCCCTTGCAAGGTAACTATATAGTATTGTTTAGCAAACGAGCAGGCGGTTCTCGGTGTATACGAGCGTTGCCTATAGACATCATAGCTATAAACGAAGTAGGCATTGGCGCCGTCAAGATTATTTTTGGGGAGTTATGTCTGCATCTAAACATTTTAAGTAATTTATTTGCAAAGTTTTTACTTTGTGGGTTTTATGGGTTTTCCGTAGTTGGAATGTTGTTTTTTTTTTGGAACGAAGTTCCTTACGGCAGGCTTGGAGGGGATAGGGATTTTGCTGCGCGACCGAACTGAAAAAAATGTGATAGTAAAACCGTAAAAAAAATGCGTGGAATAAAAGCGTCAAATGAGACGTGCGCAGGCGCGACAGTCGCGTACACAGGCGAGTAGTGCCGTTTAGCCGAAAGAAGTTCGTTCCTACCTGGTGTCCCGCGACACCACATCATTTTTATTTATTTTAGTTACAAAAATACCATATATATATATATATATATATATATATATATATATATATATATATATATATATATATATATATATATATATATTCCAATTGTTTAAAGGCTAAGTTCGGTTTCACGTATAAACGCATCATCGGGGCTAATTTATTTGCAAAGTTTTTACTTTGTGGGTTTTATGGGTTTTTCGTAGTTGGAATGTTGTTTTTTTTTATTTTAATTATAAAAATACCATACATATATATTTTCCAATTGTTTAAAGTCTAAGTCCGGTTTCACGTATAAACGCATCATCAGGGCTTACGATCCGTAAACGGTAACCAAGATGCCACTTATTTCATCAATTATATCATTTTGATACATCCCTAGCCCAAGGTTCGGTCTTACGGGGCAATCCCTTAGAGCGGGATTAAAGCTCAACAATTAAACTCTAGTTGAGCACTTTGCAAGTCATAATCACCAATTCTGCAGTAACGTTCAAGAAAACTATTTACTTAAAGTCATTTCGATGGAAAGAAAGGTTTGATTAAACTAAATACACATAAAAAATTTTGTTTCCATTAAATGAAATATATTTTTTTATTACAGGACAATGTAGTCGGTAAAAAATGTGATTCCTGTCTGGAGGGTACTTTCGGTTTGTCGGAGACGAACCCGGTGGGGTGCACGGCGTGCTTCTGCTTCGGGCGCAGCGCGCAGTGCTCGCAGGCCGACGTGACGCGCGCCGCGCTGCACGCCGCCACGCCGCTGCACCTGCGCCTGCTGCGGGCCATAGCCGTACACAACGTTAGTACTGCTGCTACCCCCGCCTGCCCCCCCTGCCCTGTGCGCCCACACTTCAACTAAGCTCATTGGAACATGTAACTCACATTATGTTAGTTCACAAGTGATGTGTTTACCATCGCGGTATTTATAATATTCTTACATTACCGCAATCGAGTTTTAATGTATAATAGAAATTATATGTAGATTTTCGCTAACTTTCACATGTAGCTTTTATACTGATACTGAAAGAAGAAATATAGTGTAAGAAAGTATATATATAAAACATATGTTGCTGGTACACAATACATATTTAGCTTCGTAATCAAAGCGTCCATGGGAAAATCAAAACGCATTCAGCCAACAAGAATTGTAATAGTAATGGTAAATTGTAAGCTCCATTTTATGAGCACACGACAATATGAAAGCGTAGCATTGTATAATAAAGACTAACTCGATAAATTTTTCTGTTAAGACAAAAAGATAATGAAGATATAAAATAAAGATGCTCGAATGCACAGGATCTGAGGTTATCAATTTGTATTCGAAACAAGCTAGTTGATACAAATGCTTTAAAATAAATATGCTAGATAATGATGATGATGGTTCTATTACCATAGAGACTAACCGAATAATACATTTTTAACTTTTTTAAGTATCATATTTCGTTTTATCGTGTTCTAGATGGATCAAGACTCTCTGCTAGCGGTACACACCAGATCACGTGATGTGACCATATCAGTGCCTGTTCCAGCGGTGCCAGTGTACGTGGAACTAAGTGAGATATTTCTCGGCGACCACTTGTTATCGTACGGTGGAGCTCTCAGGTTTAGAGTAGAGGAAGAGGGCGGGGACCCTTTGCCTGTTCAAACGCTGTCTAAATTCCCGCTCGTATGCATATATTCCGGACATATTGTGCTGGATTACTATGAGGTGAATACTTGTTTTGTATTTTTTGAAACAGTCTCTTATAAGGAATAATTCGTAAAAACTGAGCCAAGTCATAGGATTCTTTATCATTGAAAGGATTGTATTGTTGAGATAAACATCTTCTCAATGTTCATTCAAATTAAACTTTATCGAAAATTCGAAGTTTTCATTTTACATAATATTAATCAGAAATCAGAAATACTTTATTCAATAAAACTTTTTACAAGTTATTTTGACGCTTCAAGATTTTTTTAAACTACTACCGGCTCGGAAATGCCACATTATAATTTCCACGCCCAGTCCTTTATGTATCGACACTTATTAACTAATTGCCACACTAGAGCAGACACGAAGCGCATCGAAGCGTAAATCTAAGAGAAAAAAAGACGCCGATATTCGCGAGGATTCGACAAAATTTGCGCGTCAGAGCACAACCAACACTGACTAGTTCACACATGTTCGCGCGAATCTGTTCACTAAGCGAATCAACGCGTTACTTGTCAGTCGGAATCATTTTTTTCTCCTATTCTCCTTTCTTTGTTTCTTTTTCTTCAACTTCCCAATATAAATAACATCATAGCAATAAAAAATGAATGTCAACTATTTTGGTTGATGTTGTTTTTTTATATTTAACGAGTTTATGAGTTTTAACTAGGAGAATTAACTGGCGACTGATGTCCATTAGTCATCACTACAAATTTAAAAGCATACAAATGCGTGCGAATTATTTCGAATATGCACGCAATAATGGACCTTTGCTTTACTTGTAAAGAATTTAACGCTTCCTTGCGATTTGACTCTAAACTAGAATGTGAATTGGCCCTTTCGTAATTAAACCTAGTACCATACACCACAGCCCAGACAGAATTCTCTTGCCTCGTCCAAATTCATACTCCTCTTTGTACACTCAAGCTAATTTTAGGAGTTTCTGATTGGTGGGAGGGATGCGCTGTGCCGCGCTCCAGACTGCATGAGTACCACCATCTTGCTTATTCCTCCCGTGAAACAGCTTTGCTGTATTTCGGAGAGAAGGGCAAGACAGGTATTGTAATTACTGGCACCGAGACTTAACATCTTATGTCTCAGGATAGGCAGCACATGAATGGGATATTTAAGCTAGTTCCAGCCCAGGTATTCCATTTATGTTCATTGGCGACGGTGACCACTTACCATCAGGTGGCACGTCTGAAAGTTTGCCTATCCCAGTAACATAAAAAACTTTACTTTTAAACGGCGCCCTATTAGTTTTATCAATCTTGAACTTAATAAGTTTAGTAGAAGTAGAAGAAGAACTTAATAAGTAAAGGATTATAATATAATCATGGCACACGAAAAAGCGTACTAAATTTTAATATGATGAGTTGTATGCTTTCAGCGTGTCCCAGGTGTAAACGGGTCCCACGTGGTGTACCTGCACGAGTCGCTGTGGGAGGTGCGCGGGCGCAGTGCCGTGGCGTCGCGCAGCGCGCTCATGCTGGCGCTGCAGGACGTGCGCCGCCTGCTGCTGCGCGTCTCCACCAGGGCGCCCGCCACCACAGACCCTGTGCACGTACTGTCAGTATAATTCTTTTCTCCTATCGTTAAGTTTTTTTGGTTGCAATTGTCAGTTTTATACTTATGAGCAAGGACAAAATGAGCCCATATATTTTAGAAGCATATTCGGAATAGTTACAAACATTTTTCAGTGTACATTATATTAATACCACAAATAACCAAACTTTACTAGATCCAGACGACGCCGTCACTGTTCCTATATCTACGAACCAAGATGAAAGAGAAAATTATTTACTATCTTAAGGAGATGAAAAATTACGGACACATGTACACCGAAATTTGTAGATTAAGATCAACGTGGAAGCTAGTAACAGTAATCGTTGGGATAAATTACGAAAGAAAATACAAGACTAACAAGAACTTTAAACAAGAAACTTTTCATTACTACTTAATTAAACTTACTATCATTTGTTTTTGCGAAAGCTTTAATATAAATAAATTGAAAAACTTGATATAAAAAAAATAACTTGAAAAACTTAATAAAATTATTTTTGGATTCTTAATAGATTTGCTTGTTTTAAAAATTATCGCAAATTATACAATTTATTAGATGATAATAAAGTTGTTGAGAAATTCCATGCAATAATTTAAGTATAATACAAAACGTAAAACTTTTTATGAAACATTTTTTACAAATACAGTAATAACCTTAACTTACGCGATAGGTGGGACTGAGCGACAACAGCGTAAGACGAATTCGAGTAAGTCAGGGCATAACTTCACATATAAATACATATAAAATATTTTTGACTGGACCTTTTAAAAATACACGTAGACAAAAAATGTTTACTAAGACCTCAAATTACATACGTATAAAATCACTAATTGAATATATTTTGATATAGAACACTTCGTAAAATCTAACAAAGTAGTTTGACGACATGTATTTTTCTCCCATAAAATTTCCAAACCCAAAAAACTTTTTTATTCCTTATTTTGTAGAAAAATTAAGCTTTTCATTGGAATCCATATTTTCTTCAATGTGTATTTCAATTGTCTGGACACGTACATTAGCTAAGCAATAAAAAAGATGAAACAACGAGATTTAAAAATCGCATAACTCCGGGTTCACGTAAGTTGGGGTAGCATAAGTCGAGGTACTGCTGTATAGATATCAATACAAAAATATTGCATCAAACCATAGCTGCATGTCATTGGTGTTTAGATAGAGAATGAAATGTAATACATTACATAGAGGCTAACTTAGTATAAAGAAACGAAAGTAGTAGTAATAACTTTACCTCTTTTGTCAATTTTGAGAGCCACATTACAACTTTGTACAAATGCTTGAAATAAATACACTTATAAAAATAATACGTCAACAAACACAAGTATAGGATCGAATTTTATAATGGATTGCACTGCAAACCTAGCTAAAAGCTGTTGGACGTTTTACAATAATTACAAATGTTGAATTATTCTTCTGTATTTGGTGATTTGGGACACATAATCATTACGTTGTGCACAGGCACGTACTATATCTTAATACTGTAGACTTGAAAGATCTGTTCTCACTTTCTTTGTTTCTTTTTCTTCTTTTGTCTTTCTTGGGATGCAAAGTGTGTTACAGTCAGTTCGTTCTTTGATGTAATGCCTTTCTAAAAAAACATTATTAAATGTAACAAACATATAATTATTTCTTTACCACCATCATTAAATATTTTGTCTTCCAATATTTTTTTTGTTTTCTCGGCACTTATTTGTAACTACATAAAATTAAACGAATTCTTGAAATTCTATATTCTGTCTGACCAAATATTATTGCAAGCAAATCGTGTAATTTTGGCTCAATCTATACTTTATAGAATATTAAGCTGTAGAACTTATAAAACATCTGGTACCTCCTGTTTTAATATAACGTTTGCCTAACCTCCACAACACTCAGGCAAGCACGCGGATGGGTATACACATGGACAAATGCTTTTACATATTATGCACACAAAAAAAATATTTTCTTTGCCTATTATATACACCTTCGTCAAATTTATACACTCATATGTAAACACGCATGCACATATGCGTGCTTAAACGTACACGCAAACTGCTTTGTAAGCACATTTAATTAATTTCGTTTATTTTTTATGTCATAAGCAAACAAGCAGATGGGTCTCCTAATGGAAAGAGAAACCATCGCCTATAGACACCAAATATATTAATGGTGCGTTGCTATCCGTGTGGTGGGATGGCAATGCCATAAGCATACTTTTTTCATTATTACGTAATTGTTTTTCATTCACTATAAATGATACCGATAAAAATAGACATGTAAGTTATTGTGTCCCATATATATTTTTTTTTATATCATAAGATAGCAAACAAGCAGATGGGTCTCCTGATGGAAAGAGTCAACCATCGCCTATAGACACCAAAGATGTTAATGGTGCGTTGCTATCTCGTGGCGAGGTCTAATGCCACATGCATAAGTTTACCGGCTACCTTACCCTCCAAACCGGAACACGACAGCGACAAGCACCGACGCTATTGCGGCAGGAATAGGTAAGGCGGTGGTACCAGACCCGGGCGAGACAATGCAGAACTCTACTCGATAGCCAATCGGTCGCCTTTTACGACCTGCCTGGCAGAACAGCAGTTGGCCTATTCTTCAAAGGAGGCCGGGACCAACACGGCGAAAATCATTAATATCCGTCTGAGAATCATTGAAACTTGTATATGGTACATGTTAATTATAGTGCAATGTAGAATTTAACTGTACTTATTAATTGTAACGTTGTAGATTGCTTGACAACTGTAAACAAATTTGAATTTAAAAATAAAATCATCGCGTTGTGTGCCGGTAGACTCCTGCAGGCGTCTCTGGAGACGGCCATCCCGGGTCTGTCCCGCGGCGCGCCGGCGCCCGGCGTGGAGCGCTGCAGCTGCCCGCGCGGCTACGACGCCGGCTCTTGCCAGCGGCCCGCGCTCGGCTTCTGGATCCCGCCCGCCACGCCGCGCCTGCACCGCGTGTCTGGCACCATCGTCATCCGGCTGGAACCTACGCCCGCTATGCCTTGCGACTGTCGCGGCCGCTCTCGCTCCTGCCACCCGGACACCGGACACTGCCAGGTAACTCACAGATATAGAGCACCGCGTGGCCGGCACCACCGTCATCCTACTCCAGCCCGTACCCGCCGCACCTTATGAATGTTGCGGCCGCTCCCGCTTCTGCCACCCGCATACCGGACACTGCCAGGTAACTTACAGATAAAGATTACCGCGTGGCCGGCACCACCGTCATCCTGCTCTAGCCCGTACTTGCCGCACCTTATGAATGTCGCGGCCGCTCCCGCTTCTGCCACCCGGATAACGGACCTTGCCAGGTAACTCACAGACATAGAGCACCGCTGCATCCGGCACCATCGTCATCCGGTCCGAGGCCGTGCTCGCCGCGCCCTGCGACTGTTGTAACTGCTCCCGCTCCTGCCACCTTGACACCGGACACTGCCAGGTAACATATTACAGGTCAGTGTTTTTCAAAGTGTAGGTCGTGGCCCCCTAGGGGGTCGCGAGGTTTTTGCGAGGGGTTCGTGGATGATAGTTTAGTGTTACTAAAAAAACAAAAACAAAATTTTACCTTATAATAAAGAATAATGTTAAAACAATTTGATTTTTTCCCCCGTGTTGGTCCCGGGCTCCTTTGAAGAATAAGCCAACTGCTGTTCTGCCAAGCAGGTCGTATAAGGCGACCGACTGGCTATACGGGTCACTAACATCGTGACTACTAGGTGGTAGAGTTTTGCATTGTCTCGCTCGGTCTGGCAATCATCCACCTTACCTATTCCTGCCGCAATAGCGTCACTGTCGTGTTCCGGTTTGAAGAGTAAAATAGCCGGTAAACTTATGCATGTGACATAAGACCTCGCCACAAGATAGCAACGCACCATTAACACCTTTGGTGTCTATAGGCGATGCTTGACTCTTTCCATCAGGAGACCCATCTTCTTGTTTGCTATAAAAAAAATAGGCGGCAATGAGTAAGGGGTCGCAATTTTTTGTAACATAATAAGGGGTTCGTGCTTTAAAAATGATTAAAAAACACTGTTATAGATTTATAGGTTTCCTTTATTGTCTTTCTGTCTTAAATTTCTGGATACCCAAATCTTTTGATTGTGCAGGTCATAACACCTTAATCAAGAAGTTACATTAGAAAAATAAAGCTCTTGATTTCTTACTTAAATGGAAATTTTGAAAAGGTTGTATTAATTGTGTAGCGTCTAATCCTACTTTTGTAACTATGGGTGTGCTACAGGGCTCCATTTTTGGTCCATTTCTGTTTTTCATATGCATTAATAACTTGCCTTTTCATCGTTTCGTTCTATTTCGTTCGAAAAAAATCCTTACAATTACAGAACACAATTGATAATTCCACAACAGATTGTAATAGTATAAACAATTTCTTCTGTTATAACTTCCCGTTTTAAATTCGTGCAAGGACGTTTTTTTCACTTTGATATAGTAATATCAAATAAACACAACAGGCTTTTCTTCCCAAATTTCCACAACTCTTGAAGGATTATCACAAAAATGTAATTGTAACACTTTATAATTTGCAGAATTGCAGTGGTAATACGGATGGGATACAGTGTGAGCGGTGCGCAGAAGGTTACTACGGGAATCCAGAAATCGCTTGTCTGCCGTGCCCTTGCCCAGAGCCAGGTCGAAACCATGCAAACAGTTGCGCTCTTATCAATGGAAGAATGCAATGCTATTGTAAGCCTGGTAAGATTTTTACATTATTTTGAAAGACAACTAGTTCCTTATTTTACACCGAATATGTGAATAACATGAAGATAAAACGTAGTTTAATTTATAATAAAGTTGGAAGCGGTATTTTCACTTAAAAGCGATCTTTTTCGGACAAGCATTAAACATTCTCATCTCGACATATCTCAAACATCCCATTAAGCAAAGGATAACAACAGATATTTTGATATCTGTAATAGGTTATGGTGAATCAAAGGTATTATCAATTAAAAGTGGTTAATTAAATACGAATACATAATGAAGACAAATAATAATAATAATAATCAAAAATATGTAACTAAGGAACAAATCTGTCCCTAAATTAAAAGAACAATAGAAAAAAGGGGGTAAATTTGTTTAATTCAACATTCAATTCATCACTATTTTGGCTTATTTACAATTTAGTTTTTGAACATATAGAAATTAAAACCCACACCTATAACCCATACCTGTAATAGTTAAAACCCACATAGTACTTTATGAACAAATTTCTAAAAGAAAAGTAATTTCTAGTCTAAGTCTACCTGCTGCATAGTATCAAAGAGACATATTTAGTTAGAAAGAAAAGTTCTCGAATTACCAGGTCATTAATTCTGTTTTTATCAAATTTTAGATGTTTTAATATACTATTTTGAGACATTTACTCATATATATATATATATATATATATATATATATATATATATATATATATATATATATATATATATATATATATATATATATATATATATATTATATATATATATATATATATATATATATATATATATATATATATATATATTGTAGGGGTTTTGTACAATTTATAAGTGTAAGTAAAGATTGATTTATGATTGATTAATTGTCAGATTATGATAATGATAATATGATTAAACTTGCAAATTAGTACCTACCTACTGTGGCGTATGATTTCAGTATCTGTACTGCCTTAACTTATTGCGATGCGCCTCAAAACCCAATCGCTAGGACAAGTCAAGGTGTTCGGTGCCATATTGTAGCATAATATGCCTCGAACAATATTTTTGACAGCGCTCTAACTAATAATACGTTTACCATATGCGTTTTTGCTGTGATTCAAATGTTGGTGCAGGTTACACGGGGGTAGCGTGCTCGGAATGCTCGGCGGGGTGGTGGGCGGAGGGCGGGAGCTGCGTGAGCCAACCGCGCTGCGGCGCGCGCTGCCGCCACTGCCCCGCGCGCACCTTCCTGGACGGAGACACCTGCGAGCGTGAGTATGATGCTACTCGGTGCTTTGTACGACCTCTGCACTGAGATATCCTAACAGTAAAATTGTCGCGTAGCTTCTTACAAAAAAATTATAAGGTCACTTGTTCATGATAATTGCAAATAAATCCAACAAGGAAAAGGCATTCTTAGAACGGATTTCGAATCATTTCTCGGTTTAAACCATATTTTAGAGTTTCGAATCGTTAAACATTTTTAAGGTTCTTCGGGAAGTGATTGTTAGCGAGAAAACAACTTGAATACTAATAACATTACTTGTTATCAATTCTCCAGATCTGTCCCTACTTGAATATTGCACTTTGTGCTACAATGGGATAAATTCTTGCAACTTTACTAGATATTCCTTCTTTTCAACCAAATTCCTAAAAGGAGGAGGTTATCAATTCGCGTGTATGTTTTTTATATTTTTTACTTCAGACCTCGATCAGTGATGAACCGATTTTGAAAAATCTTGTTTTGCTTGTGGAAATAATATACTTACCATATATTTCCCGTGTTGTCCCATTTTAATTTAGTGAAGATCTAATGCTAGGTGGAAATGAAAAGTCTCATTTCCACCTTGAAACTATTCAACTGAAACTATTCAAAACAAGTTTATTGTGAACAATGTTTTTTTTTTAAATTATTTCAATTGTTCCAGCTTGCGACAATTGTACACAAACACTTTTGGATTCTATCGAAGCAGTTACAAGGGATCTTCATACTCGAATAGACCTGTCTGAATTGAGCAGAATACCAATGCCTTTTCCAGCACTTAGGGAATTTGCGCAAAATACCTCAAATATTAACAATTCACTTCAAAATATGAAAGGAAATATGAAAAAAATTAAAATTTTAGAACACTATTTGGATAAAATAGAAGCTGCAGAACATGAGATATTTACCGCAGCAAATGCGCTGAAACAGGAAGCTTTAAAAAGAGAAAAGGAATCTCAATTTTTGAGTCTAGAAAGCATGAGTGGATTAGAAGATGTGCTCAAGCAAAGGAGGTTAATAGGAGAACAAGTAGCAGTGCTGGATGATTTCGCTCAAGGAGAGAAACATTTAAGCGCTCATAGAGCTTTAAAGGAGGCCCGTCATTTGTTAAAAATTATGAAGGAGTTAAATCTCGTAGATTACATTGCGGGAGCCACGGATGTATCAAATTCGGTAAGTGATATAAGTATAGAAAGTATAATCACGTCCGAATAGGTAGCTGTACCTACCTGCGGATCATCGGTGAGTCTGAGAGAGAGTCAGAAGTCTGAGAGATCCGAACCATCGCTGAGTCTAATCCATTTATTAAACCGACGTCTTCCTTTTCGGTACCATCACGGAGGATACACAGAACAGTTCGCGGATAATAGCAACTTTAATTAATTTCACCTTTTTAATAATGGATTTCCGCAAAGTAACGCCTGAATCAATAAAATAACGTCAAACATGACTGTAGAGTGTCAAATAATTTGCTAAATACGTAAAATTTGACAAATTTTTTGAGAGTTTACAGCCTGCTTTAGTCTCATAATGTGATAGGTAAAAAGCCAACCAACTGGGCACTCAGCCAATCACGGGTAACTTTGTTTTTATTAAAAAAACTGAAAAAAATGGACCTCTCTCTCCCACTACTGTGACTTCTGTTATACATTCCTGTTGTATAGACATGATATTTAATGGTCATAACTCATAATATGTTACCAATATAAATATGATATTAAAAAAAATTGCTTAACTTCATAGTAAACTTCAACTAAAGGAGTGTAGTAATATTCTAAAAGTATGGTAACCGCGTGGATGATCTGGCGTACTAACAGCGTCATGTGTAAGCCAAATCGATGTTTGTTACCAATGAACTTCGATGTGTATGCGTGGTTGTCGATAAATAAACATTTTTATTGGTTAATTAAGTGAAATTTTAAGTAATAGGTATATTATTTACATATTCGGTGCAGCTATTGCAAGGAACAGGTTCTTACAGGTTATTGCAGGTTCTTATAGATTATAGACCTGTTGGACATGGACTATTGAAAATTATAAATCACTGTATAAATGTTCATCACAGTGATGGGGTATTTTTGAGATTATAAATTATCTGGGCTATTGTGAGATTATTTTTCCAAAAATTTCAATACTAAAATCTTTTCTTAATTCTTCTTTTTCTCATCTCGTTAGATGCTTTTCTCATATGGACGTTTATCATGGTTTTGAAAGCATCTCATTTTTTAATCAAATTAAATCATGATATCACTTAAATTACATACGTCATAACACAATATTTGCTAGCTGATAACACTTGTACTATTTCACAATAAGATAATTATATTTAATTTCCGACCCGTTTCTCTTACACAAGCATCCTTGTGTAAGCGAAACCGGTAGGAAATTAGTGTTATCAGCTAGCAAATATTGTGTTAAATTGGAATTTCACCAAATGCCGACGATAAAAAGTGTACAATATATATACGTCATACCTAATTATATTGATTGGTTGCTTTTACTTTTGCTTGATCTTGCTAAAAAAAATTCAGAAACATAGTCTTCTGGGCTTTTTTGTTATTTTTATAAATAGAACAAATTCAATGACGTTATTTGGTTTATGGTTGCGGATATTAAATACATTAGGACCACTTAATCTATAAAGCCACAAATAGCATTAGCCGTAAATCAATATCGAGCTGTAAAAATATTTTAGCACTAAAGGTTTGTTTGAAATTAAAAGGTTGTGGTTGTTATTTCATCAGGCAAACCTACAATCTACCTCAGTGGATGAATATAAATACCGTATAGAAGATGCGCTACAAAAGGCGTCTAGGGTCCGGTGGGGGCTGGAGCGCTGGGAGCGGCAGGCGGAGGAGCTGCCGCGGCTGGCGAGCGTGGTGTGGGCCGCCAGCGACGCCGTCGCCGACCTGCAGCGTCGCACCCTGCCCCGCCTCACTGCACTCAGAGACCTGGCCGCGCGCTGCCAACTTATGCTAGAGGTAATCTTATGGTAACATGAAAATGTTCTTATCAAAAGTATTTTAGCCTTATAGAATAAGCTGTAGCACGCTTCGAACCTGTAAAAAAGTTGCCATTCAAATTTGAACAATACAGTGACATAATTTTAATGATTTCACAATATCGCTAAAGGTTTGTTAAAAAGTTGCAAGATCCGAGTATAGGGAGTCTGTATGAGATTCAGGTTCGAGATAGGTTGGCGAAAGTGAACCTACCGGTCTTGAATGTAGACAAATGTTGGAGGTTTTGAAAGATAGCATGGTAGTAGCCGCGAAAGAAGTATATGGTAGTACAAAACTGTGCAAGTCAATGGAAGGAAATGCATGGCGGGATGATGAAGTGAAAGCTGCGATTGAGAGAAAGAAGAAATCATGGCTAGACTATGTATTATGTTTGCAAACGAATGATGGTATGAAAGATGTGAAGAAAGAATTGTATCGTTGTTGTAAGAATGCCACTAAAACCTTAGTAAAAGAAAAAGGTGAAAGAGAATGTCTGAAAGCGGAAGAGAGACTGGCGAACAACTTTGAGACAAACACCAAACTTTTTTGGAGGAGATGAAGAAGTCCAAATTGAATAGGATTAAGTCAAAGAGTGGTGACATTCTTACAAGCACAGATAGCGTGTTAAAACAATCGAGTGAATATTTTTGAGATAATTGTATGATTATGTTCAGGACGCTGCCTCTGTTTCTGACTCAGTGAGTGATTCGGAGACGGTGGAAGCATGCCAGGACATTACTATGCTAGACATCGTATGGGCGATAAGAAGTATGAAAAATGGAAAGGCTACGGGAATAGATAATGTGACTGCGCGGTGTTCCTGCCGTATGGGACTCTTTTTGGGTCCTCTGTAATACGTGTTGGAGGATCGGTAGAGTACCCGAAGACTGGCGGCGCGCGGTCATCGTGCTCTTGTATAAAGGCAAGGGTTCACGTATAGACTGCAATAGCTACAGGGTCATCAATTTGATCAGCTTAGCATCGAAGGTGTATAGTAAAATCATTGAAAGAAGAATGCAAGGGAAGTCCGAGGAGATCTTGAGTTTTAGATCTGGAAGAAGATCAAATTTTCTTACTCCGCAACATCGTAGAGAAGCATCTGTCCGTCGGCCAGAAGGTTTTCTGCGGTTTTGTGGATTTAGAGAAAGCGTTTGGTAGATTTGAAAACTTTGGGAAATTTTACCCAGTTATGGGACAGATGGACGTCTGCTGCATGCTTTGCAATCTATGTACTGCAAAGCATGTGTGTGGGTGGACGGTAACATATATCGCCCTGGTTCGATGTCAATATCGGCGTCAAGCAGGGTTGTGTGTTGTCAGCTCACCTGTTTATTCTATATCTGGGTAAGTGTCTCCAAAGATTAAGGTGACTGAATGTGGTAATACGCATGAGTGATCAAGTGGTGAACTGCCTGCTTTATGCAGATGACGCTGTACTTCTAGGCTCAACTCCATCTGAGCTGCAGACACTGGTCACAGTTATGAATGATGATTGTAAGAGTATGGGCTTACATTTAAATACGAAGAAAACTAAAGTTTTAGTATTTGAAAGAGACGCAACCAGAACGGATGTAAGAGTTGTAGTCGATGAATAGTGCTGGAACAAGTGGATGAGTTTGTATATCTTGGATGTGCTTTTAGCAGGGATGGGAGGTACATCGCTGATGTTGAAAAAAGAATTTTTGCAGGGAACAGTGTGAAGCGTTAGCGAGATTACATAATAGCACAATTTTAAGTCAGGGTGCCCGTCTAGTCCTGCATAATTAAGTGCTTTTCCTAACGCTATTGTATGGAAGTGAGAGGTATATCAGAAGGGGCATGAAAGTAGAATTAACGCGGTCGTGATGAGATCGCTACGAAAAATATGTGGTGTAACACTCATGGATCGGGGTCGTAATGTGGAAGTGAGAGAGAGGTTAAGCTTGAAAGAAAGAGTCGGCGTAAAGATGAGGAAGTGCATGCTCCGTTGGTTCGGACATGTAGAAAGAATGGTAATGGAAAGGTTAACAAAACAGATACTATATAATGCTAATGTGGAAGGATGTAGGTACCGGGGAAGGCTAAGACTGACATACCATGATCAGATTGATCGAGTACTAGATCCGAAGGTGATGTCAAGAGTCTTCGCAACCGGCGTGTGTGTATGAAGAGAATGATGAATGTGGAGGAAGCGAGACAAGCCTGCAAAGATCGTGATGTATGGAACTCGGTTCTCTCTGCCTTTCCCGTAAGGGATCTAACGTAAAGATATGCATGTATGTATGTCATAATATCAATGTATAGAAGCCAAAACTTCTAACAACGAGCAGAACGATATTTTTTTAAGTATAATGAATGAATGTAGCTGTTATATGACACATTTTAAGTATAATGAATGAATTTACTATGCGTTCCAACTGAGAACAGGAGCGCGCGTGTTGTCAACTTCATAAATGTAAAGTTAGTAAGGTCAACAAAAAAAATATTTGTTTTAAAAAATTGGGCAGATTTGTTAAAGAACAAATAACATTCAAACAATGCTATAGTAATAATATTAGTGTTACATGTATCTACATAAATGTACCTATTCAAATAATGTCATTAAAACATAGTTATAACACGTAATTAATTTTAGATTTATGCAATACTAGCTGACCCGGCAACGTTGTTCTGCCTTTTTAACTACTCTTATTTTTTTTCTAATTTTTCTTACCTTTTAAACCTTCTCTGGACTTCAGCAATTAATTCAAAACCAGAATTAGCCAAATCGGTTCAGCCGTTCTCGAGTTTTAGCGAGGCTAATGAACAGCAATTGATTTTTATATATACAAAAAGATTATAGCAATGATGACGAAACACATTCGTTATAAGCGGTGTAGAGGATTTAAAATCTGATAGGCACATTTGATTAAGTATTTTGTTTATAAAAATAAATCTATTTGTATTTTTATATTTTCTTTTCTTTTCTACACCTTACTATACGCATAGTATTCGTTATATGTCATGAGCGATAAGGTTATAGAAGAAATAAAATTATGGATACAGGCGAGATCAGCTTAAATCAATACGTACAAGTTACACGTTGAAAAGTGCAAACACATGTTTGCCATTAATCTGTTTTGTAATAGGTAAGTCATTATAGGCATTGATATGCATAGAAAAAAGCAACGACGAATGTTGTTCCCTGTATTTCTGTAGAACCAAGCCTTCAAAACTGATAGTAATTTCATTTATTTAGATGACTTGTGTATATTTTTAAAAAGTTTACATGAATTGACAAACTTTTTAAATTTTTAACAGTAACTTCGTAACTTATGATTTATTAATAAACTGTATAAATTCTCATTCTCATTAATTCTTCAAGTTTATCTTTATGAAAATAAATAAATGTTATATGAAATAATAAAACCAATGACGTAACTTCTTTTCTTCGGGGATAGTAACGTAGTGGTAAAAATTAATTAAATTCATATAATTTACATTCGATATATAACTGACATCTATATAAATAAAAATGAATTGCCGAAAGTTTGTACGCACATAACTTTGCAGTAGAATGTTTCAAATTGTGTAATTCTTTTTGTTGTGTTCGTTATTATCGGGACAAGGTTTGTATGAAAGATAATATTTAAAAATCGCACGTGCATACCTTAGTAATCTTATATTAACAGGGACTGAGTGATTAAGACAGAAGATATTGGGGGAGTAGGGGAATTAATTTGAATTGTTTTTTACTGTAAACGATAGATTTTGTCTCATTATTTGCGAAGCTAGGGCAAGCAGCTAGGTTGTCTAATAACTGAATGTAACTTTAGAAAGAAAACTATATATAGGGATATGCATTCGATTACCGAAAATAGAATAATTTTTAAACATCCATTTTTGTCAATTAAATAGAAGTTCACAAACTTTGATTTCAGGATATAACAAATATGTCCACGTACAACCTAACGGATGCTACAAGAGCTGCCATGCTTCAAACTCAGTCACTCGCTGATGGATTTCCTATACTACTTTCTGAAATCCAAACCTTGAACGCAGCCGCTGAAGAGAAGGAAGGCATATTGTACAACATAACACCAGCGTATAAGGAAAAGTATTTAGACGCTGTAGTAAAACATACTGATATGTTATCTGCCAAAGCTAAACAATTCAAGAAGTAAGTAAAATATATTTCTATTACTTTTGGCAAGCAATTTGTTTAAAAAAGATTAAGAAAGGGATGAGCAAATTGTGAATTACATCTTTTTGATTTTTTATCTGTAAACAACAATCTCACACGTCTGGTTATCGGTTGTAGATCATTTCAATTTTGCAAATTATTTTTGCTTTTTTGACACTTTAACCTTTATTATTTTTTACAATTTTATCGCACTCCGTGTTGTTTTCGACCCATTTTGAAAAACGTGTGAGATAATGTATATCTAATTACCATCGTAATCACTGTCTCAACTAAGTTTTGTATGAGCTTTACCTATCTGACTAGATTTGAATTTTCATAAACTCACTTTGGTTGTAATTCGAGCGGAACAAATCCTACTACTTGCGTAGGCAAATGTCTTCTCACCAAGTCCCTTTCAGGTTAGACCGAGAGAACCGAGTGCAATATGTCACGATCCTTGTAGATTAGTTTTGCTTCCTCCACATGAAAAACCATTGTCTATAGACACCGAAACTTTTAAAGGTGTGTTGGTATCCGCATGGCGGGATGACACTGCCATATACACATGATGGCACTGGCTATCTTACCTTCAAGCCGGAACACGACGACTGCAAGCGTTGACGCTATTGCGGTAGGAATAGGTAAGGCGGTGGTACCATATATCCGGGAGAGACGTTGCGGAACTTTACCACATAGTAGGTGGATAGGATTGAATATTTGTCACTACCTTCGTGAGAAGGAAGTGTCAAATATTCAATCGTTCGTCTTTTCGAACTGTCTGACAGAATGGCAGATGGTCTATTCTTCAAGGCAGGCATAAAATATAACAGTAATAATTGTATATAACAACGTGTCACAGAAAGAGCGCACACTATGAAATACGTCAATTTGTATCTATACATAGGTATAATAAAATCGTAGGAAAGTAAAAACTGTACATTGAATATTTGTTTAAAAGAATACTTGCGGCGTGATCTACAATCGATATCGAAGCCAAAAATATAGTTTTTAGAATTTTTGTCTGTTTGTCTGTATGTATGTCCGGGGTAAACTCAAAAAGTACTGCATGGATTTACTTCAAATTTTGCATGAATATTACTAACAGGTCGGGTCAACATGTAGGCTACATACTATCACGGGGGAGGGGCTGTGCGGAGTAAACGAAGTCCGCGCGGACGAAGTCGCTGGCAACAGCTAGTTTTTAAATAAAACCATAAAATCGCCCCTGAAAATCTTTTTTCGTGATTTTAGATATTGTTTTTTTATGAATTCATTTATCCTAAGTGTGGGTAAAAGTTTGTTTTTCTTGGATATATTTTTGATTAAATATATTTGTAAATTTAAAGATTTAAATAATTTAGGTCCTATTACCTTATTGTTGAAAGAAGAAAGTTGTCTATTATTTTTATTTTTATAAAAAATATAACATTTGTTACAAATGGTTGCAATTGATTCACTAGCTGTTTCTCAACCAACCATTTTTCGCTCTTACTCATAATTCTGTGACAGGTTGTATAATGTACAATAAAAGTATTTGGTAACATTTTAGTTTATTTGCTGGAACTAAAGCAATTGCATCTGCTGGTGTCCAAGCCGCACGTGCCTGGGCTGAAGTAGCTGACGGTGTGAAGGAAGCCGGCATCGCTGCCGATGCTGCGGTTGCTGCAGTTACCACTGCTGGGAAACTCGCTAGGGGGCCACAACCACTACTGAACACTGCAGAAGCTGAAAGAACTGCCTCCGAGGACTTGAAAAGGCGTGGTGTGGAAATACTGGAGAAGTCTGAAGGTGAGCTAAAAATAGTTAATAGATAAGTATGTTTCTTAATAATCACACATTTCTAATTTTATTTTAGCGTTTCACAATGTTTCATTTAACATTTGCATCAGGCATGATTTACGTTCATTTAAAATCTTGTCTGCCTTTGTGGTCTAGTAGTTCAGTGTCGGTGCTGACCACATGAGGTCCCGGATTCGATTCTCAGAGTGGGCAAAATAAAAAATGTATTTTTTCAGTTTTCTGATAAAAATAACGTTACATGGGACTGAATAAGTACCCGATTGGTCTTAACAAATTTTGATGTTTATTTACAAATACGCATAAAAAAAATCTAAAAATGAAACACAGAAAGGCAGAAAGGTAAAGTTAGTATTTTCACAGTTTTTAAAACAGGTTTTATAACAGTGTAGCCGATAGACATTACATATTATACGTATAAATTTCGTTGGGATTCTAAAATTTTTAATTCTAAAATATTTTCTATTCGCGGATCGCGGATATTTGGTACCCTTCTTATTCATCTCAAAACATAAACAAATCTATTAATTTTAGAACAAAGTGAATCAATGTGCCTTCCAATTGCAATGTCTGTCAATTAATACTCCTAGAAATATTGTACATTCAGTATTTTCTGTATTTAAATAATATGTTTGATCTTTTTGTGTTATTACTGTAGCACTTATGAGTGTGTTAGAAATTAAACAATTTTTGTTTTTTAGATTATTAGGTACTGTTAAGCCATTGTGAAACTTTAAAAAAGGATTTAGATGTTTCCTTTACTAAATGATTTTAATTTTTTCATTTAATGCGGAAGGTATTGTCATTTGCAAAATATAATAAGTCGTTTTGGATAGTTTCTAGAATATCATTAATTTTAATTTAAAAAGTAAGGGTCCTAAAACATTTCCCTTACATTCGCCCCACAGTTATTATGTCAATAATAGTTTGAGGTTTATTATTTTCTCATGATTGCCAAATTTTTCTTATGGTATTTTAACACATTGTTTTCTAATATCTAAATATTTTTGTATTCAATCCTACGATTGTCCTCTTATACAATATATTTTATGTTTTGCCAGAAAATGGTGTGTGAACTAATACTGAACGCCTTACATATGTTAAAAATATTTTGTGTGTTAAAATCTTTCTGGGTCTAGTCAATTTGTTAAATTGAGTTTTGATATAAGAGACTAAATATGAAGTGTATGCAAATATTTTTTAAACATTTGAGGTTATTGAGACTCTCGTTAGTCCTATCCGGATAGCATACATCGGAGTCATCACATGCGGGGAAATTAAGAGAAATTTGGAGAAGACTTCGATAATTTTGGTTTTAAGTGGGAGAGTCTCTGTGAACATAATTAATGAATGAAAGCTATGGTGAACTTTTCTACGCACATCAGATAGATTAGGAAAAATCATTACTTATAAAATAATAATCACGCCAGTTCTCTTGTGCATTAGGCAGAGGGACCTGAACGTCAATAGATTTTGCAGTTCATCAAGATTTACCGGCTGTTTGGTTGTTGAGATGAGTGGTGATCCTCATTGCCGCATTTCATTGCCCTAATCACGATTATCGCCTATTTCTTATGATAACTGATCGTGTTAAATGTTCAGCTGTCCTACTAAAAGGAATGATATTGGAACTCAGAACGATTTTTGTGTTAGTATTATTCTGATTTCGTATAATCCTTTGGTCGTACCTGCGTGTATTGTCCCCAAGATATTAGCGCGCTAAAACCCTTTGACTTACCGCCAACCGTGCGATAAAGCATACACAGTCCGAAAGGTTTGCGACGATAGCCGGTAATAGCCACATCTTCATGTATCGCGTCATTGCGCGAAGCTTTGTGAAAATAGAGGCAATTGCGGCCGCAACATAATGATATGATAATATTTGTTGTTGGTAGAGCTGCGTCGCGTGGTGGAGGGCAGCGGTCGCGGCACGGACGCGGTGAGCGTGGGGCTGCGCGCGCTGGGCTGGCGGCAGCGCGCGCTCGAGGCCGCCGCCGCCGCGCGCCCCGCGCCCGCCGCCGCCCACCTGCTGCGCCGCGCCGGGGCACAGGTGCACACCACACCACACCACACCACACCACACCACACCACACTACACCACTGCACTAGCACACCACTTCATCACACACTACGACCACCTGTAAACGAGCTTGATCCCTATATAGCAACACGAAATTTATTTCTATAATATTCTACGATTTATAGTCGTTTTGCATTCCTACAAGATCCTCACTCTTTACCTGATCTTATTTGTTACAATCTCATCGATGACTCTGTCGCTATCACCACTATTGTTAGCTTATATTATTTATCCAAATTAACAGAACAACAAAAATTGTATTGTTATTGAATCTTTTGATTTATTACAATGAGACAAAAATTAAATTAAAAGAATTAAAATTAAATTAAAAGCTTGGCAGAATTAAAATTAAATTAAAAGAAAATGTGGTACTTTTTTAGTTTCGCCATTTTCGTTTTGGTAATTTGGACCTAAGTTGTTCCTTAGGTCCTTGTAGGTACGACCAGAAATCCTAGTTGACAATAGAGAATTAAAAATAGCCATGGAGGCAGATTTATCACAAACAACGTCAGAGTCTGTGGCAAGCTCCAGCAAACAAATTGAAAAACTGAAAAAACTGAAAAATTGTGTACCGCGTGAATCGAGTAAAGCACGGCAACAACTTCGTGTCGAGTGCTGCATTATATTACTAAACAAAAAAAACGAAGTCTTATTTGTGATGATTAATAGCTTGTACGGTAATCGGAAATCATTATCACATTAGTTGAATCCAGAAGAACCAACCAAATCTTGTCCCAAGCAAAAGTTAATTCAGAAAAAGGTTATTTAACTATAATTTGAAAATACATCTTACCCATTCGTTCTATATTTCAACCGACTTCCCAAAAGGAGGAGGTTATCAATTCGACTACATGTATTTTAGGGTTCCGTACTTAAAAGGTAAAACGGGACCCTATTACTAAGCCTCCGCTGTCTGTCTGTCTGTCACCAGGCTGTTTCACATAAACCGTGATAACTAAAAGCTGAAATTAAAAAAAAATATATATAACGACAAATACTAAAAATAAAAAAAAAATATTAGGCTTACTCAGACAAATAACTACAAGTAAAATTTTACAAAACTACAACTTTTTTTATAGGAGGTGATTTAACTAAAGACGATAATTTTAAATACCAGGTATGAACTCAACTTATGTTTTTTGGAAGAGATTTCAAAGAAAGAGAGATTGAATGAGAGACAAAGGTAATTTTGTTTTTGATTAAGGGCATCAAATTTGTAAGTCTTTATTTTGCTCTTTCACGTATGTATATGGGTTTAAGAATACACAAGGCGAGATTTTTATTCGTCTAACCTAAACTTAAAAAATATATGACAAAACTACAATATCATACCCAATAAAAATATTTAATCTCTCGAACTAAACATGTAGGTACGCCTTAAGTTAAACTGAGAAGAAAAGTAAACTGTAGCTTGAAGACCGACGATAATCTATATATATAAAATTCTCGTGTCACAATGTTAGTCTCCATACTCCTCCGAAACGGCTTGACCGATTTTGATGAAATTTCGTATGCATATTCAGTGGGTCTGAGAATCGGCCAACATCTATTTTTCATCCCCCTAAATGTTAAGGGTTGTCCACTTCTAAAATTTTTTTTTTTACTTTATGGACAATTTTTTTTATTTTTATTTTTTTATGATTCAGCATTAAAAAATACATATAACTCTACATTTTTAGCCTTCTATCACCAACCCTTATTTTTTTATTAAATAATTAAAGTATTAGTATAGATTTATCTATCTATATATATATATATATATATATATATATATATATATATATATATATATATATATATATATATATATATATATATATATATATATATATATATATATATATATATATATATATATATATATATATATATATATAAATCAATCCCTATTATCCTTGGTCATGACATCACGCCTGAATGGCTGGACCAATTTCCGTAATTTTTTTTTTGTTGTGTTTGTAATTGTAAGGAGAAGGTTCTTATAAAAGAAAATATTAAGAAAATTGCGCGGAAATCTATCTATTATATATATAAAAATCAATCCCTATTTTCCTTGGTCACGACATCACGCCTGAATGGCTGGACCAATTTCGATAATTTTTTTTTTGTTGTGTTTCTAACTGTAAGGAGAAGGTTCTTATAAAAGAAAATATTAAGAAAATTGCGCGGAAAATTAGAAAATTTGAGAATACTTAACCACCATATAAAGTTTAATGCCATTTTGGCTGCGTGGAAGGACAATCCCGTAGACTTATATAAATTACGTGTCACGTTGTTTGTCCGCTATGGATTCCTAATATGTAAGGCAAAACAGCGTTTGCCGGGTCAGATAGTATTAGTATAGATTTATCTATCTATATATCTATATATCTATATATATATATATATATATATATATATATATATATATATATATATATATATATATATATATATATATATATATATATATAAAAATCAATCCCTATTATCCTTGGTCATGACATCACGCCTGAATGGCTGGACCAATTTCCGTAATTTTTTTTTTGTTGTGTTTGTAATTGTAAGGAGAAGGTTCTTATAAAAGAAAATATTAAGAAAATTGCGCGGAAATCTATCTATTATATATATAAAAATCAATCCCTATTTTCCTTGGTCACGACATCACGCCTGAATGGCTGGACCAATTTCGATAATTTTTTTTTTGTTGTGTTTCTAACTGTAAGGAGAAGGTTCTTATAAAAGAAAATATTAAGAAAATTGCGCGGAAAATTAGAAAATTTAAGAATACTTAACCACCATATAAAGTTTAATGCCATTTTGGCTGCGTGGAAGGACAATCCCGTAGACTTATATAAATTACGTGTCACGTTGTTTGTCCGCTATGGATTCCTAATATGTAAGGCAAAACAGCGTTTGCCGGGTCAGCTAGTAGTATTATATAATCCAGTACTATTAATTGAATGAGCGAATGTAGTGAGCGAAGTTTTCTGAGACTACTGGAACAATCCGGTATGTTATTCGATGTTTAACTCGTGTCATTATGTCGTTGACTACGTACCTCTTAAAATGAATGGTGAATTAATATAGTGAGGAATTTTTAAGTTCGAACATGAACCAAATCAGTCAAAAGGTTATCGAGATGTTATAGGGAAAAGGGAGTTTAAAAATCTTATTTTAAAGAAGAAAAAAATATTAAATTATACTAACGCAAATTCAAGATTTAAGGCTAACCATTTAATTAGTTATTTTATCTGGAGTATATTTATTTTAGACGATAAGTTACTTTTGGTTTTGGGCAAATGTGAACTGAATTAAAATTGGGAAATATGAAAAAGCACTCACAATCTTGTCTTGTCATATTTTGGTTCAGCATCGAGTAAAATATACCGTAAACAAAAATAACAAAAACTCAAAAGAAACATAAATACGTTTTAATTTTAATAGTAAGCAATTATAAGATCTTTTTCTTTAAAATTTAGACAGGCTGTGAGAAATAACTCAGGAACACGGATTTAACGGATAAACCTTTCAAGACAATTTCTTAGTTTGCCAGTGTAGCTTGATGAAAAATTAAACGAAAAAAATCATTTCAAGGGTAATAATATTTAAATCTTGTCATCTCGTACGGTACGGTAAAACAGCACAACATAGTTTATTTTTTTTTATATCGTATAGTTTATTTTTTTTTAAGATAGCAAACAAGCAGATGGGTCTCCTGATGGTAAGAGTCAACCATCGCCTATAGACACCAAAGATGTTAATGGTGCGTTGCTATCTTGTGGCGAGGTCTAATGCCACATGCATAAGTTTACCGGCTACCTTACCCTCCAAACCGGAACACGACAGCGACAAGCACTGACGCTATTGCGGCTGGAATAGGTAAGGCGGTGGTACCAGACCCGGGCGAGACAATGCAGAACTCTACCACCTAGTAGCGACAATGGTAGTGACTTGCAGAGCCAATCGGTCGCCTTTTACGACCTGCCTGGCAGAACGGCAGTTGGTCTATTCTTCAAAGGAGCCCGGAACCAACACTATTTTTTCACAATATAAGTGATAATAGCGTTTGCTTATATGCGCGGCGATACGTTTCCTTGTTTTTTTTTATAGAAGAGGGGGCAAACCAGCAGGAGGTGCACCTGATGGTAAGTGATCACCGCAGCCCATGGACATCCATAATACCAGAGGTCTTGCAGTTGCGTTGCCAGCCTTTTAAGAATGAGTAAGCTCTTTTCTTGAAGGCACCTAAGTCGTATTCGTTTGGAAACACCCCTGCCAGTAATTAGTTCCACAACAAAGTAGTGCGAGGCAAAAAGTGTCGAGAGAAACGCATAGTTGTGTATTTCCAGACATCGAGATGGTGAGGATGGAATTTCAAATTTTGACGCAATGTCCGATGATGGAATTCGGCGGCAGAAATTAATCCAAATAACTCGTCGGAACACTCCCCATGAAAGATACGATAGAAGACACAGAGTGAACCAACATCTCTGCGCAATGCCAAAGAGTCAAGGCGTTTTTTAAATAGCCAGGTCGTCAACGATTCGAACCGCTCTACGCTAAATGCAATCAAGAGGAAGGAGCTGGTACTGAGGAGTTCCGGCCTAGAGATGAGAACAGTACTCCGTGTGGGGCCAAATTTGAGCCTTATAAAGTTGAAGGCGGTGGGCCGGCAAGAAGTACCGTATCGCTCTGCTGGACACACCGAGCTTTTTGGAGGCTAGTTTAGCCTTACCTTCCAAATGACCGCGAAACTAAACGTAATTCGATATGTCGACTCCCAGAATCCCGATACTAGCTGAGGCTGTCAGGACAGTATCCCCAAATCGAGGTGACACGACAAAGGGTGTCTTTTTAGCGGAAAACACGCAAAGCTGTGTCTTCTTGGGGTTAAAAGTGATCAGGTTTTGACGACCCCATTCCGAGACATCGGTTAGTCGATTCTCAACTTCGGACACAAGCTTGTTTTGGCTTGCTTCGTTTTCTTCCCAATAGCGCGTCTATTAGTATTTACGTGGTCTGTGGCATAGGCTAATGGTAATCTAGCGAAGCCAGGGTATGTACCCAGTAACGGTGTAGCAGTGGATTGGTACTCGTGTTGCAGGCAGAGCTGGTGTTCGCGGGCGCGCGCGCGCTGTACGACGAGGCGGCGGAGACGCGGCGTCGCAGCCGCTACCAGCTGCGGCGCGCGCTGGCCGCGCTGCGCGGGCTCGGCGACACCGCGCTCGGCGCCGCGCAGGAGCACGGTACACACACACGCCTGGGACACTACACACGCCACCTCCGAACAGTACACCTTCTGCCGTTCTGACACTCAGTTTGTAAGAGGCGATTTACTGGTTATATGAATCACTGCCATCGTGACCGTAGAGTTCTGCGTTGTCTCAGCTCTATTATGTATATAGTAGTAACTTACCTATTTCTGCCACGATAGCGTCAGTATTTGTCACTGTCGGGTTCCGGTTTGGAATGTAATATAGCCGGTAAACTTATGCCTGTGTCATTAAGATTTGGGTGTCTTTAGGCGATGGTAATCTCTTTTCATCAGAAAAACTATTTTAGTTGCTATCTTATAATGTCAAAAAGTTACAAACAAAAATATATTTCTAAATTTTACCATGTGCTCGTTTTCCTAAAAAAAACAAACTTTCCGCCCCTTATCTGACAATCTCTTACACGTGAGCAAATAATAAACGAATCGCGCCTACTTTTAATTAGATACTAGTCTAATAAAGTAAGTAAAGTCTAAAAAAAAGAGATAATAGTCTCCCTAATACTTCTTTACTCCATGACATGTTTTGATTCTTCTTGTTACGTTGTTAGGGTTAAACCTTTCTAGAACTCCGTGTAGGTCCCGGGCTCCTTTGAAGAATAGGCCAACTACCGTTCTGCCAGGCAGGTCGTAAAAGGCGACTGATTGGCCATACGAGTCACTAACATCGTGACTACTAGGTGATAGAGTTCTGCATTGTCTCGTCCGGGTCTGGTCTTACCTTACCTATTCCTACCGCAATAGCGTCAATGCTTGTCACTGTCGTGTTCTGGTTTGGAGGGTAAGGTAGCCAGTAAACTTATACGTGTGGCATAAAACCTCGCCACAAGATAGCAACGCACCATTAACACCTTTGGTGTCTATTGGCGATGGTTGACTCTTTCCATCAGGAGACCCATCTGCTTATTTGCTACCTTATGATATAAAAAAAACAGTAGCAGTCGTGGGACTGCCGATAGAAGTGAAAACGGAACTATTAAGTTGAGAGTAATTAAAACTATATGCAAAACATAGCTATAGATATACTATTATCATTAGCATGTCGGTGACGCGAACCGAGGATTTTACCCTCTACCAAAATGCTCAACGCGCCTAAAGAAGTTTTCACTTCAAAAACTGTTGGAATCTTCCTCATTAGCACTGAATTATTTGTGTGGCAGTGTCACAGATCCGCGGTAACACGCTCCGCGGGGCGGAGGTGGCGGAGGCGCTGGCGGCGGCGGCGGCGGCGCGCGCGCGCGAGCGCTCCGCCGCCACCGCCAAGCTGGATCCAGCGTTCGCAGCGCTGCGGGATCAGATACAACGTGCGCGAGACGCTGCTGCCACTGTAAGTTTTATGCAAGCTTTGCTTTGATTTTTCATTATCTTTTACTTTGATTTTACTTTTACTTTCTTTACCAATAATTAACTTTAACTTTATTAAACTTTCTTAGTGATTTACAAATGTTTTCTTGACGATTGATTCAAATTCTAAATCAAAAATCGTATTATTCAAATCAAATTAAATTAAATTTTTAATATAGTTAATACGTAAAGTTCTTAAGATATTTAGTTATTATAACGTCGATTATCTGACCATAAATATTTACTTTTGACGAATCAACATATTAAAATTATAACCGTCTCGGAACGCGGCCACATACGGAGTTCAAAACAAAAATGCAGTAATCTTTACAGGGTTACTGTTAAAATACCAACTAAATTTTTAGAAACTGTTTAGAATCGATTAAATGTTTTGTTTATGTAATATCCCTCGTGTTGGTCCAGGCTCCTTTGAATAATAGTGCCACTTGGGGACTGAATCAGCTTCGTCCGTCGGAGAACACCTGGAATTCTGTATCCCTACACGTGGCCACTGGATGGTGCTAATCAGCCGGTTCTAGGAGCGACGCGGGTTCCTGTTGTGGAGAGCCATACATCCAATTGCTTGGACTTTCTGTTGACTACAGATCTGGACCGCTACTCGATGGTGATTTTCTCGCCGCTTGGCAGCTCCGATCACTGTCTGGTGAAATTTGTATCTGTCTACTTGCCACCCGATCCCAGTCCCTGGGGCTCTCGGCGCGTGTTCTGATACAAGTCAGCAGATTGAGATGAGATCCTTTCCTTCTCTTCGTCTTATCCGTTAGTAGCCTGTCTGTTTTTTTCTGAAGACTGCTCGACCTGCGCGGATACTGTAACAGATGTGCTGCGACAAGAAATGGAGTACTCTATTCCTTCTTCGACATAGCCATGTCTAGAAAAGCTCAATCTTGGTACAGAGCTGCTTCGAATTTCTGCCGCCCCTCACTTCCTCCACTGTTAAGATAGGATAGGACGCTGGCTCACACTGCCGTAGATAAAGCGAACCTATTCGCTACTCTATTTGCGGAAAACTTGCGTCTAGATCCCACCAACGCGAGACCTTCCAGACCAACGTGAAACCTAGATGTCAGGTGGATGTGCCGGAAATTCGCATCCGCCAGACTGAGGTTCTTAAAATGCTGCGGAATCTAGACGTGAACAAATCCAGTGACCCTGATGAGATTCCAGCCATAGTACTTAAAACCTGTGCGCCTGAACTCGCTCCTGTGTTGACACGCCTCTTTAAAAGAAAAGTACCGAAATCGTGGAAACTTGCCAACGTGCAGCTTGTGCCCAAAAAAGGCAGTCGTGCCGATCCCTCCAACTATAGACCAATTTCAGTCACGTCCATACTCTGCAAGACTATGGAGCGTGTACTGAACAGCACGCTAATGGCACACCTAGAAGCGGATGATCTACTCAGTGACCGCCAATACGGGTTTTGCCGAAATCGGTCCGATGCAGGTCACCTAGTGTATGCTACCTACATCTTGAGCGTGGCCATCGAGAATTATGGTGAGGCAATAGCTATTTCCCTTAATATCTTGAAGGCTTATGACAGGGTCTGTTATCGGTTTTTTTATCGGATGCACTTTAAAGAGTGCGCTGCGGAATTGCACGACCTAATTCCACCATCCCCGATTTTCTATCGATTTTCGAGGCGCACAGATTCTAGGCGTCGCCAAGTGGTGGACATTACACGTACCCGAACAAAGCGCTTCGACTCAACGTTCTTCATTTGAACCGCAAGAGACTGGAACATGCTTACTGAGTTTGTGTTCCACAACGAGTACAATCTAGAGATCTGGGAAAGAGAAGAGTGAACAGATACCTTCTAGGGTAGCGCGTTTCATCTTGTCACTGGGTGTCTTCAGTACAACAGCTGTTATTCTCAGAAATGTAAGTTAAATTGACAGAATTCTGAGCTAAGATTTTGCAAAGACACTTTATAGAAGATACTTAAAAGAACAAAAAATAAATTAGCATTAAACTATTCTTTAATACAAAAACAGGGAGAAGTTTTATTTGATACTTATAATGATAATTATGATATAATAAACTTATTGCTGTTTTAACGCAAATGTAATTAAAGTTTTATACAATGGTAACACTTAAATATAATGGTAGAAATCAATCAAAGTCTCAATATTTTTTATATGATTGTTCCTACTGGTATATTTTATTTAATTAATTTAAAAAACGTAGAGAATTATTCTAGTTTATCTGATATTCGTCACTCCGAAAGACACGAAAGGGATGTACAAAACTAAAATCGCCTGTGTTCTTTACTGTAGTTTTTTTGGAAATTATGTTTAAGAAAAAATACGGTAAAAGGTAGTTTTCAGCTATTCAAAATCTTTAGGACACACAACAGTTCTAACATATCTCCTATCCGTTCCTATCATTTTCGATTTGGTTGTGTCCGGGCCTTAGTTTCGCGGCACATAATGTGATGGCGCATATGTTGCTTAGATCTCGGTGTCGCTGACGTCTGGCGCGGGCGCGGGGTGTTTCCGCGCGTACGCGGCCGGCGGCGCACCCGCCATCACTCGCGCCGCACTCACCTTCAGCTTCGACAATGTCGTCAGGGACGGGACGCTGCTGTATATACCCGATCAGGTACGGATTACAACGTTCATCTTATTGCACTAAATAAACCTACCTTCAACTGAAATTCAGTGTCAAATTTCAGATAGTTTAAAAAAATTGATTAATATCTTTGGTCTCTATAGCTTATGGTAATCTCTCTATAACCGGAGAAGAAACTACTGGGTGACGTTAATTAACAAGGATCAAAGATTTCCAAAGGAATAAAAATATTGCAGGAACATTTTACCCGAGTAAAAATGTTTTTAAGTTCATTTGTATCGGGGAAAAGGTAAATCTTCTAAACTATAAAAAGGGTAAGTATAACATCCAACATATCACTCCAGATTCGCTCTGCTTATAAATAAGTCTAAAAGTCCTATTTTATATGTTTATTTAAATCCTCCATATCATATAGATATAAGAGGGTATATAAGAGGGTATAAAAAGTAAAACAGCGGCAAAAAATTCAGAAGGAGACAAGAGACAGTAAGGTATTGAAACAAGGAAATACTTCAAAAAAAAAAGAGAAAAAACGCAATAACTGAAACAAAAATCACCGAAAGTTCTGAAAACCAGAGACTCCACTTTATATCCACTTTATAATGATGGTTTACCGGTGACAACATTTTCCATTGTTTAGTAGAATAAAATAAAACCACTCAATAATATTTTCAACGTTTGTTTCACTACACAACCCAAGCATCTGCAGTAGAAACGTATAGAACTGCTCTCAATAAAATCCAAGTAAAAATTGTTCGTCTATTGTTAAGTTTATCAGAATTACTACATTTTATAGTAATCCAGGTCCTTATTCAAGAATAGACCAGGCTGTCGAGCAATTCGTAAAAAGTGAACGATTGGTAAAATTTGTATCTTGATATCTGCTACGTAGAGTTCTACAATGTCTCGTCCATGGGCGTACCGAGGGAAGGGGCAGCTGCCCCCCCCCTGGAAATTTTTGACCTATCTACTATGTACTGTTGTAGACAAAAATATAATAAGATAAAAATATAGTCTTAAAATCTTACAGTTGCCCCCCCCCCCCTGGCCCAGAAGCTGGGTACGCCCATGGTCTCGTCTGAGCTTGGTATCTCCGCTTTCACTTTTCCTGCCGCAATAGCGTCAGAGCTTGATATTTTCAAGTTCCAATTTAAAGGACATTCCAGCCACGTGTATTGAAATTTTACATTTTTTGTATATCTTGATTGAATTTGAAGACAAATGCCTAAATTGTCTTCATCTCACTGGAATGTGTCGACAAAAACGGAGGTGCACACGTCCATCCAAAAAAACCTGTTCACTCTACTCTTAAAGTTTCCAGAACTATATTTGTTAGGAAAAATAGACCCAGGCAGTTGGTTCCAACTCTTGGCAACTCGAACTAAAAAAGAGTTGTTAAACCGTTTTGTTTGATTTTTGGTATATCCAAAACGTACGGGTAGAACTTCTGCGTGCGTCTAGCAATCCGATAAAGGAATGATGAGGGTCCAACAAATTCGAGGAGAGCTTGCGTACCTGCTCCAAAATGCATTCTGAACACTATTAGCATTAGGTGTATATGCCAGTGATTAACTTTTAACAAAACAGGCATCAGGTTAAGTGGAAGTTGAAATAAAAATTCTAATTCATACACTTTGATATAGATAGCCGACTAATGTGACATGAATTGGTATTATTGTTAGACTAAATTTGAAAAGATTATACGAACAATTAAACTTTCATAAAAGATTTACTTTTTAACAAATTTATATCGTTGTTAAATTTAATTTAAGCGTTGTTATCCAGCTAAGTGTAATTTGTTTGCCCGTGTGTACATAATAATTTCGTAGGATACAGAGCGCTACATGCGGTTGTCTGTGGAAGCGAAGAAGCTCGTCCTACGATGGGATGTCGGCAGCGGAGTCGGGAAGATAGAACACCCAGAGACACTGCAGCCAACGCATGATGATGCAGATCATTCCATATATAGAATAGAAATTGAGAGGTTAGAATTTTTCCACATTTAATCTGACAGAATTTAGTATTTAATTTAGTATTTAAAGAGATAATGTAATACGTCCTTTATTATTAACTAAACAATATTAAAAGGGTCTAACTAACCCGGTGCAAATTCTGGTAGATAATGCAGTTCTGCAACTACTTGCCTAGGTTTGGCATTATCACTTTGTTTATTCCTGTTCAAACAGCGTCAGAACTTGTCACTGTCGTGGTTTAGTTTGGATGATAAGGTAACTGGTAAGCTTAAGCATGTGTATTTAATTTACCACTTGGATATTAACGGACTATTAAGGTCTTTGGTGTAACTTCTAAATTCAAGTAATGTAATTGGTACAACTTTATGACTCTACCATCGCGCGCGCTCATCTGTTAATTCAAATAGTACTCATCGGTCAATTCAAATAGCGCCCGCTTCTTTGGCCTTCTCTTACAAACTATCGTTGCGTTTTGCGAAATTACTCCCATAGATTTCAGGAAAATGAGATAAAAGATGTTACACATCAATAAGATGGGCAAGGGTGGATCTAAGGGGGTTCATGGGGATCATACCGCCCCTATCTCTCCGCCCCCTAGGCAGAGATCTATGTATGGATTCATTACAATTAGATAAGGATTAGAGCATATCTTGACTGAACCTCAAATATGTGACCCGAAGACTGGATTGGAAGATGGGTGTGTTGTAAATCCCCCTTTTTTTTAGAGTATGGAGTTCAGTGAAGCTCCGCGTAGAACGCGGTGGGAATGCGGTGGTACACAGCGTGAACGGGTCGGCGAGTGTGGGCGGGCTGCTGCGCGCGGCGCTGTGGTGGGCGGGCGAGGCGGGGCGGCCGCTGCCCGCGTGCCTGCACTCGCTGGAGGGCCCCGCCGGCCCGCTGGGGCTGTGGGCCTTCGCACGCCACCCGGACGCCGCCACCTGCACGGGCTGCACGCAGAGGTACCTACCACAATGTGATAATTCTATCATTTGTTACACCATTAGATCTCTTTGTTTTCCAGAGGCTAAGTTAAATACTCGCGCACTCTAATAAAATCTATACAAATGATAAATCATCATTAAATTTTCGGACGTGAATTCGTCTTTAAATTTAGTATATGACATGTCTAAGGGAGGATCCAGCGGGGGTCACGACCCCCCCCCCCCTCCTAGGCAGGGATCTAGGCATAGATTTATTAGAATTAGATAAGGATTAGAGCCTGTCTTGACTAAACCTCAAATATGTGACCTCCCGACCCGAAGGCTGGATCCGTCCTTGGATAGGTCAAATAACTGATTATATAAAAATTGAGAGATACAGTGTGATGTTACAGCTATATAATTATCATCAGCGTTTAAAATCTAACTATACCGCTGCTGGATACCTAAAAAATAAAAGAATTTGTTAAACCAATTGCGGACAATGATGAAACACACAACACAGGGGTAGAGAAAAAAAATTTGCCACCATTTTGAAATGATTTCCCTGCGTTATATAATTTGCATATAGTATATCTTTTGACTCGGAACAGCTTTGAGTTTCAATAAAGTTTTATTCAACAGCTCTTGTAAATAAAGTTTTACTGATTATAAAAGTAAAAAAATAATTTTAAATGCTTATAGTAAATAATAATACTTATATTATAAAGAGGAAAAATTTGAGTTTTGTTTGTTTGTTACTATGTAATTTAAAAACTACTTACTTAATTAAATTTGTAGTTTTGGTTAAATTTTAAAATAGGTTGTATTTTAAAATTTAACCAAAACTACCAATTTAATTAAGTTTTATTGTTCAAACATATAGCGCCCGCTGAAAGAATGCCCAAAATTGACAAATTAGTGGTTATTGCAAACATTTATTTCAATTTTTTTTAAATCAAAAATTTATCATTATTTGTTAGCACCCATGGTGTGGTTGTAGCCTCGAAACAAAGGCTCTTTAGGACCAGTATTTTTCTCTCGATTTTATTTAGCGTAGATAATAACAAAACTATGTCGAATCAGTTCATTCTTTGGTTTTATGTTGAGTTGTTGGTTTGATTTGCAACTTCTATCATATCTATGACAATTGTACCCAAGGATTGTTTCAATTGTTTCTACCATTAATTATTATCACCGGTCATTGTTTTAAGTTTCATCTCGATGTCTAAAGATTTTGGAGTAGGTACTTTATGTTTCACTTAGACCTACTATCGAAAATTAGTTCCACAGCACCGACCACTCAGCCTATAGACGGTTAATGTTTGATTTACCGTATTGAATGCATTCTGGCAACTAGCTGAGGTAAGACGAAGTGGGGTTGCAACGCCGTAATTGGCTAACTCAAGGCCACAGTGAAAGATAGTAATGTACAGAGCATCTGATTGGTCGACACTGATTACCCAATTACTACTCATTGGCGCGTGGACATTTACATCGGAACTACAACTCATTCGCCTATTATTAGGTGTCTATGGGCTGTGTGGTCGGTGCTCCACAGTAATGTAATTCATCTACTAGATAAGACTCCGATGTAACCGTTGAAAATACTTGTGGAACTAATTGTTGACAGAGGTGTTTCTAAATGTATCTATACGATTTAAGAATCTTAAAGATCTTGCATATCCATTATTAAAATCTAAAAATATAGAGTAAGACTTCCAGTGATATGGATGTTTATGGGCGATGGTGACAGTATAAAATCGGTTGAGTTCCTTGCTTGTTTGCCTCTTTTTTTAATAAATAGAAAACGGATTCTTAAATAAAAATAGTGGTATTTGTGAAGGCTTACCATTTCCGTATACTCTGACAATGCTATCCAACCATGGGTGGATGGATGTAACTAGGCTGGCACTGTGTGTTGGCACAGGTGGTACAGCGGCGGGCGCGGCGAGGGCACGGTGTGGTACGGCGGCGCGGGGTACGCGCAGCTGCGGCGCGGCTCGCTGCGCCCGCCCGACCGCCGCCGCTTCAGCCTGGCGCTCACCTTCCGCACCAGGGACCACGACGCCCTGCTCTTCACTGCCATCGATACGCTTAATGTACGTTCACTTCTTTACAAAATATATTAAAACAATTTGCTTCCAAAACATCCTTTAAATACACTCTTAATTGATTTAATTTTACTATTAAATTTCTGCTCTTATAGGTTTATTGTGAATATGTGTATAATACATCAAAAAAGAGTTATTAATTATTCTGTGGATATAAGATATAAACAAAATATTATTTTTTCCTTGTATTTTGAAATTGTTTACATAATCATTCTTCGTACAAACATACATCAAATTCTCAAACATGGATACATTATTGCCATACATACAACAATGAAATCCTAAAACAAAACAATGAAAGACAAAGATTTTTTGTGATCTCATACTATATGAAACTAAGTAAATAGATAAACTGGCTTACTCAATTTAGCGATAAAATTTAATGATATCAATATATGGGAATATCAATAATGGGGATCATGGGAATTTTCACAATGCACCAAACTTTGAAAGCGATTAATATCAACAATTATTGTTACGAATAATCTAGAAGCGTGTAGAGTTGGAGCGCGCGCGCGCTAACTATCTAGAAATAAAAGAAAGAGATAGCTAATCCTATTGACAAACAAATAGTTGACCTGGGCTATGCCATAATGGACTTTGTGGGATATGGCATAAGGTTGAAAGTGGCGTGTACTAGGATTTATGACTCATAACATGTTTACGATAAGAAGTGATTCATTGTTTCTCGTTACATTTATATTTTTCTGGATCCAGCTAGGACTTTACCCTGCCTATAAATAGAGAGGTGTTGACAAACACAAGGCAGTTTTTATCAAGCGATCGAGAGCGATACATCAAGTGATCAATGCGAAGCGAAAAGTGTTTTATTGAGTAGTCAGAGATAGTACAGTGAGTGAATAGCGTGTAAAGTGTATTTCAGTATTACATTGTGTTGTCTTGTGTATTGTGTGTATCGTAAATACACGGATTTAATATAAGTGGTGTTTCCTTACAATTACGAACCCGAGTACGTAACATTATTATAAAAGCACACAATACCTACACCAAACTTTGAAAGCGATTTCTTATATTACGATTGAGATAACTTGCCGCTCTAAATGCAAGTTTTTCAAATGAATATGCCCAATTGTACAAGTCAATAATAACAGTAATAGCGACGTAGTCAGTAAGCTGTGTACCTGCCCAGAACCGGTCGGTGTCGCTGGGTCTGGAGTCGTGCCGCGTGGTGTTCCGCGTGGTGTACGCGCGCTCGCGGCTCGCCATCCGCGCCGGCGCCGCGCACTGCGACGGCCGCCCCACGCACGTGCAGGCCACCAGGCTCTTCTCCGGCCTCGAGCGGGGTACTGACACACACACACACACAGACAAACAACTAAACGACATACACCTGAACATACATACATACACCTAAGCATTCATACAAAAATAATCACAGGCGTATACACTGACACTAGCATAGCAAAAAATACACGAACCAGACACGTACATACAAACAGAAAGAGAGAAATAGAGGCAAAAAAGCAAGAATAGCGCTGCTAGATTATTATTATTATTACCTACACCTCACACGCCATTTTTTATTTCTTAAAGTTCCTTTTCTGTTGTATTCTATATGTTAAATTTTATAACATTTATATCTATGTTTACACTATGAGAGGTCCAAAAAATGGCAATGTAAAATCAGTGAAATCGAGAAAAAACACCGAAATTTGTTGCACCGATCGCGAAATATCAGCAATAACGTTAACTTTGCATTAAGATGCGTGGAATTCACTGGATATATAATAATCGATCAAGCGAGTAGGGGTAAATTTGTTGCTAAAAGATGCTAAGGAAACAACATTTCAAAATTTTTAAAACTAATAATTGATTTTGATATTTAGTAATGCCATGTCAAATAATATTCACGGCAGCTTAACTCTCATGTTATCCGGAAAAATCTGAATAAAAATTGGTTGCTGCTTCTACTACATATTATTATTGTCTGAGTACAGAGAGCCAGCAACAACATAAAAACCAGAAATCAAAAGAAATCGGAGAGCAACAAGCTGAGAAGTCAAGCGTTAAACTCACGTGGCCCGGTTTTTTGCAATCCGATTTTCAGCTCCTCTAGACTCCCGGTTTTTATTTTGTTGCTGACTCTTTGTACTTAGACAAGCTGCAGTAAGAACAACAACAAGTTTTCACCATAGTTTTTTCAAGGAAAAGTCAAGAGTGAAGCTGGCGTGGCCGGTTTTTTTGCAAACTGCTCTTCGACTTCTTTTGATTTCCGGTTTTTATTCTATTGCCGCCTTGCTGTACTCAGAAAATATGTAGTTGAAGCAGCAACAAATTTTTATTTAGCCTTTTCACGGATAACGTGAGAGTTAAACTGGCGTGAATATTATTTAATATGGCATAACTAAAAAATCAAGTTTTATTTTTAAAACAAACAAATTAGCAACAAATTTATCCCTACTCGCTTGATCGATTATTCCATATCCATTGATTTCCACGCTATCTTAATACAAAGTTACGTTATTGCTGATATTTCGCGATCGGTCCGAGCAAAAAAAACTAATTTTTTGCAACTTATTAGCAACAAAAAGCAACAAATTTCGGTGGCTTTTTTCAATTTTGCTGATTTTACACCGCCATTTTTTTGGACCTCACAATGAGCAGAATCAAGACTAATACGTATATTGCATTTCATTCCAACGCTGAAGCAAATGCTGGACGTTGGGTCAAATGCAATTGATTTACAAAATTATTTTTATAAGAGAACATCGACCTACAACCATATTACTTGCTAATTGCGAAATTTAATTTATTTTCCATTGTACAAAATTCTTCCTTCAAATCTAAAACCTAACTATAGCTTTCGAATCTGAAACACAAAAGTGACAAGTTTCGCTTCAGTTCGAGACCTCCTCGTTACAAGTCATGCCACAAGAGCGTCAACGCTTTTTGTTGGTGTGTTTCATTTGGGAGCATCAAGTATTCATTAAACTTGATGCTCATAAATCGTGCATCATTAACATCTTTTATTCCAAATTAACTTAAGCAGCTCGTCCAAATGACTGCTACTGCGGAACCGAGTGTTATAGGAGCTACTAGCTTGTTTGCCTTCATTTGATAAAAGCTTACAAGAATCAGTTTTATATTTGCTATTGCTTCACTACAAAAATGGTTTAGCCGTTCTGTTCCCTGGATTGTTGTGGAGCTATTCCCCCGTCATGTAAGCAGTGTTTCTCTCGCAGGCAGCCTGCGCGTGAACGGCGAAGAGACTCTGGGCTCGCCGTCCCCTCCCGTGCAGGCTGCGGCCGACCTGCCCGAGCTGGCCGACGCCGAGTACTGGGTGGGGGGCGTGCGGGGGGGCGGGGGGCCCGCGCTGCTGGGCTGCCTCGGGGGACTGGCCGTGGACCGCCAGGGGTACGACCTGCTGGACACCCCCATACGCAGCGGAGTTGAGCCTGGCTGTTCACCTAAGGTAATGTATATATTAGTGATGCGTTGTTCTAAATATGATATTATACATTATATGTATATACAGTGTGTAAAAAAACCCTGTCTTATCTGAAAGAGGTATATAGGTAGGTCAATGATGTTATCAAAAAAATATATTTTTATTAAAATAAAATAAACATCGTAATATAAAGTACCTCATTTTGGTACTAAAATTAAACGACTTCCCCTTAAAACATGCAAAAATTTTGAAAATTTATGTATCAATATCCATAAAATAATGACACGGATATGTTTGTATTAAGCTACCAAATGATACATTTGACAATCGGACAGGTTTTTTTACACACTGTGTAAATCAATAATTTTATTGTCTTTCTCAGCCACTTCGATCGGCGGTTCTAGAAGGTGAAGGTTACATCGAGTTGGCGGCGCCCGCGATAAAGCGCAAGGCGGCCATCGGGCTGTCGTTCCGGGCCCGCGGCCACTCCGGGGTGCTGGTGTTCCGGGCGCCCCACACCCGGGACAACGAGGTGGACGGCGACGACGGTGACGACAACTACCTCATGGTGGCTCTAGTCAACGGTAACTATATAACATATCTACACAACATTCCAGATATTTCAGACTATTCCCGATATTTTAATACGTCATAATATTGTAACGTGCCACGAGTGGGACTAAATTCACAGTTATATAATACTAGCTGCAGCGTGCAGCCCGCTGCATTATAAGAACTTTTAGCGAATCCCGCGGGATCACCTAATTTTTCCGCGATAAAAAGCCTATGTGCTATTCCAGGTCATCATCTACCCGTGTGCCAAATTTCATTCAAATCCGTTCAACAGTTTTTTCGTGATTGAGTAACAAACAGCCATCCAAACATCCATCTAAACATCCAAACTTTCGCATTTGTAATATTAATATAGATTATACTCATTTATCGCCTCTGTGGTCTAGTGGTCCAGCGTTGGCATCGACCACATGAGGTCCCGGGTTCGATTCCCGGGTCGGGCATTTAACAAATGTTTTTTCAGTTTTCTGAGAAACACAAAGTTGCCCGGGATTGGAAAGTGCCCTGTTGGCGATAGGCTTGCCACCTATCACATTTGTGGGACCAAGTATCTTCGGCTAATCGTGGGTGCACTTGTTGTACTTCTGCCTACCCCTTCGGGGATACGGGCGTGAAGATACCTTCATTTATTAATATTTCATGTAACAATGAAACTGTTACGCTCTATTATCATTGAAACGTGCTGTTATACTATCTATTAAACAAAATAAACAAGCTACTTTTGTAGTAGTCGCATATGACGTGTAACGTATGATCTTATATATATTTTTTTTTTATATAGAAAAAAGGGGCAAACGAGCAGGAGGCTCACCTGATCGTAAGTGATTACCGCCGCCCATGGACAGCCACATCACCAGAGGTCTTGCAGCTGCGTTGCCGGCTTTTTAAGAAGGAGTATGCTCTTTTCTTGAAGGTGCCTGAGTCGTATCCGTTCGGAAACACCCCCGCCGGTAATTGATTCCACAGAGGAGTAGTGCGTGGTAAGAAGTGCCTAGAGAATCGCACAGTTGTGGATTTCCAGACATCGAGGTGATGAGGATGGAACTTTGAGTTTTGCCGCGATGTCCGATGATGAAATTCAACAGCAGGGATCAATCCAAATAGTTCGTCGGAACACTCTCCATGATAAATGCGGTAAAAGATGCTAAGCGAACTTACATCTCTGCGTAAAGCCAAGGAGTCAAGCCGATTGGAGATTACTTGGTCGTCAACGATTCGAACCGCTCTACGCTGAATGCGATCAAGTGGAAGAAGCTGATACTGCGGAGCTCCCGCCCAGAGATGAGAACAGTACTCCATGTGCGGGCGAATTTGCGCTTTGTAAAGTTGCAAGCGATGAGAAGGCAGGAAGTACTGTCTCGCTCTACTGAGCACACCGAGCTTTTTTGAGGCTAATTTAGCCTTTTCTTCCAAATGATCACAGAACTGAACGTTGTTCGATATGTCAACGCCAAGAATTCCAATATTGGCTGAGGTTGTCAGGAGAGTGTTCTCAAAGCGAGGTGATACGACAAAGGCCGACTTTTTAGCGGTGAACGCACACAGCTGTGTCTTCCTGGGGTTGAATTGGACTAAGTTGAGTCGACCCCATTCCGAGATTTTTTCGAGCTGAGTCTCGATTCCAGACACTAGCTTGTCCCGATTCTCATTGACGTGGTCCCGAGAAATACCGCTATGACCGGAGTACAAAGCATCACCAGTACTGTCATCTGCATAGCAATGAATATTACTAATTCGCAACATGTCATTGATGTGCAGAATAAACAGTGTAGGCGATAGCACGATAGCGATCTTAAAAGTGATTAAGTTGATGCAACCTGATGGCCAAGGCGGACTCTACCGCCTCGTGCACTTATTGCTCAAATCAACGCGCATTCATTGGCGCATTTAGTGTCAAATCGTACAAAGCTTCGGCGCATATTACTTTGGGACTATAAACGCAAGTCCTGCCCCAGCATTACACAAATTCGTTGCATTTCACGGAATCACTCCAAATGATTGCAGGAAAGCGAGCGAGCAAAAATATATTACACGTCAAAAAGATTCAAATGACCTGGAATAGGTAGTACAGGCTACTTTTTGTCCCGAAAAAATAGATTATTACCGTGAGATTCGACATAAACTTTCATAATGCAACGGGCTGCAGGATGAAGCTAGTGGTTTATATAAAGAAAGCATTATATAATTGTGAGCAATTGGTTGTATGGTCCAAATTATTGGCTATTTAATTTAAAAAAAGTTGAAGGGTGTCAAGGGACACCCGGATGGAACGAAGTTCCTTTCGATTAATTAGCGAAGGAATTGTAATAAAATTTTAAATTGTAATAAAATGTAAATCTGGCTTGCTTTCTATAAGAGAGAGAGAGAGAGAGAGAGAGAGAAACATGCGCACGCCGCACAGCTTACAATAGCTTACTATAGCAAAAAGTGTCGTGACAACTTTTCGTGAGAATTTTTTCCGTATAGCCCCCTTTCACAACGCGCGATAAGGAACTTCGTTCCAAAAATAATGGAGAGCATCTATACATATAATAAAATCGTAGGAAAGTCAAATCTGTACATTGAATATTTTTTTAAAAGAATACTTGGGGCGTGATCTACAATCAATATCAAAGACAAAAATATAGTTTTTAAAATTTTTGTCTGTTTGTCTATTTATCTGTTTGTCTATTTATCCGGGGTAAACTCAAAAAGTACTGCATGGATTTACTTCAAATTTTGCATGAATATTACTAATAGGTCGGGTCAACATATAGGCTACATATTATCACGCTATCACCTACGGGGGAGGAGCTGTGCAGAGTAAACGAAGTCCGCGCGGACGAAGTCGTGGGCAACAGCTAGTTATTAATAAATTTCTCTAATTAGTCATATCGCCTGAATTGGTGCTACGTCTTTATAAACGTAACTTTAGCTGCCATAATAACGGATTATGTCATCGTGTCATGTTTCGGATTGTATAACAGGGTAGCTGATTAATACACGCATACTATTGATGTCTTCTCACATCCTCGTTACGCAGTTAACAAACTTCTTTAGTGTCGATAGGTGATGTTTGACATCATTAAGAGAGCTGTTTTTTTTACTATCCTGTGCTATTAAAATAGTATGTTAACTTTATTATTTAAAAGTGCAAAAGTGCACTTATAAATAATAAAGTTAAAATATTTTATCATTTATAACTTATACTTATACTTTATACTTTATACTTTAATGCAAAGGCATTTAAGTTTTGACTTACAGTGATCTTTTGTGGGGGTTTTTTTAGGCGAGCTCCAAATATTTGCGAATGCAGGCAAAGGTGACTTGCATCTTAAACTGAATGGTACCAAATTTGATGATGGAAGACTTCACACTATTCGACTGATTCGGGCGCATAAACAGGTATAGATATTTATGTTGCTTTTATCGTAATTATTTATTTATGAAACCGTTATTAGAGTAGGTACACTTTAATAAGTTTATTTAATTTCTATCTATGAGGAATATAGATCAAATTTTTAAAGTAGTGAATGTTTTAAAAATGTGAACAGACGATTATAATAATTTGTTTTTGCGGTCGATAAAGTTTTGCAAATAAGGATTACATCAATCATCCCATGTTTTAAGAATTTATTAGCCATTATTATTTCTTGCTATTCCTAGGATAGCATTTTTATTAGTTTAAAAGTAAGTGGACAAACAAAATAATGAAGCAACAATAAGTTCATCATTTTAGCACATTATGCTCTTCAAAATGTTGTAATTTGAGTTCGACGTTAATATGTTATTAAGTTTATACTTTAAAATATTCCGTATATTTTTAACGCTACCACACATAGTTGCTTAGATTTTATTAATGAGAGGTGTTTATGTAAGAGGCATGTAAGAAGTACTGAAAGAGTTTATAATATGGTTAATGAGTATGAACTTTAGAATAAATACAAATAATTGCAAATTTTTAAAATATAGTGGTGCAATTGCGTGAAAGGTTGGGGAGGGGGGGGGGGCTATTTTAGTAGGTCTATGTATGTTAGTCTATAAGGTGTTTATAATATGGGCCATGTTGCCTTAATTAAATGGTGAATAAAATAAAATAAATAACGGTGTGTTGTTGTTTGCGGCGCAGCTGGAGGTGTGGAGGTCGGAGAGGCGGTTGGGCGCGGGCGCGCTGTCGGGCGGCGCGCTGGCGGCGCGGGCGCGCGGCCTGTTCCTGGGCGGCGCGCCCGCACCGTTGCCGTCGCCGCTGCCCAGCGCGCGCTTCACCGGCACCCTCGCCGACCTCATCTTCGACAACAGGTCACTCTCAACACACCACACCACTACCACTACACTCATTGCAAACTACTGTTTATTTGTCTTCAGTTATTTAATCAACCCCAAAATTAAAGCTCAGCAATTATGTACATCACATCTATAATTAGATGTGTAGATAACTATTTTGTTGATTATTTGAATTCCTGCTGTAATATTACATACCACATTCTAGTTGTCTAAGTTACCTATACATCACATTCTAGTTGTCTAAGTTGCTCTTTCGTTCTCCGTGCGTGTTGGCCAGTAGTCAATATCTGTATAATATACGTTTCTGGTCGCGGTGTGTGCAGCTGGGTGGGCCTGGAGACGGCGCTGCGCTGGGACGGCGCGCGGCTCGGTCGCGCGGACGGCGAGCCGCGCGCCGAGCCGCCCGCCGAGCCGCGCGCTCTGCACGAACAGCCCGACGCAAACGCGCAGTGCACCAAGGTAGCGTCTACACTAGAACAATTTAACCTTTTTTTAAATCAAACGTATATATTATTATACCCTTTCGTATAATCTACTATTAAAATAATGTAGTAGTATCTATCAAGTAAGTATTAAAAATAATGTATGATTAAAAAAACTGTTAAAATAAAATTAATGAAATTGTGAATAAATTTCTAAATTTCAAATTTTAAAATATTTATTGTTGTAAAATTCCACCGCTTTTGACCGATCTTGTGACTCATTAATACATTTTATATTACTAATTCCGTTGAGGATGACAAGACACCTATTGATGACTTAATATATATTCGTAAAAATATTTGCTCGTTTAAGAAAAATAGTGATGTACACTCAGTAAATACAAGGAATAAAAACAAACTTGTTGTGCATGCATCTCGTATCCATAGAATTAGTAACTCTTTTATAGGACAATATATACACTTTTACATTAAACTTCTCGATGCTATAAGACATTTACCAATAAAAAAAACGTGTTAAAACAAAACTGTGTAAAAAAAGGGACTATAAAATCTCAGATTATTAGCAGACAAACAAACCTGAGATTAATTGCTCGTCGTACAGCCTCATACCAGTCTCTCATATTTTTTGTAATATGAAATAATTCTTGTAATATTTTAACGCATTTATTATTTTTTAAAAATATTCGTAGACCAAAAAGACAAGCCAGCTGAGTTTCTGCCGCTGGATTTTTTCAGTGTGTGGCTGCGTTCCAATCCGATAGTAATTAAAAAAAAATATCGACTTGTCAAAGATGCTGTAAGGGTTTACGTAAACAAATCATTTTTTGGTTTAGATTTTAGCATCTAAATATTCTAATATCACAGACATCAACCACACAACCTATAGACTTTCCATATTGAATGCATTCTGGCGACTAGCTGAGGTAAGACGAAGCGGGGTTGTAATGCCGTAATCGACTAACTCAAGGCCACAGTGAAAGATAGTGATGTACAGAGGATCTGATTGGTCGACACTGATTATTTCCGCGTGGCAATACTCAATCAGTGTTGACCAATCAGATTATCTTGTACATCGGAACTATAAGTCAGATGTGTTGATAGAAGCTTTTCGCCTGTTATTAGGTGTCTACAGGCTGTGTTGTTGGTGATCACAGATGGCACATCAAAGGTCAAGTGTCTGATTTTATTGATTCCTAATTGTAGTAGTGATGAGCGTATTACTGATCCAGACGTCGTCGTACACGGTGGAGGCAGGCGCAGTGAAGTTCGGCGACGTGCCGGGGAGCTACGCCACCCTGAAGCTGGCGCGGTCAGGGGCGAAGCCCGAGTTCTCAATCTCATTACAGTTACGCACTTTCGCAACAGAGGGCATTCTGTTTGTGGTGCCGGTAAGTCTTGCTCGTTTTATTAGTTATTATTTCAATTACGTTAGTTATGTTTTAGTTGAAGACAGCAGTGACTATAGAACTCTTACCACATTTATTATCATAACCAATTATTATACAATAACATACATTTCATCCTAAACTATGTGTTTTATTACACACATTAATCTTATTAAAGAATACGTACGCAAATGAAACTCTAGACTTCCAGCGTGTTATTCCGGACCCGTTTTTGAAAAATAAACCATCTACCGTTCTGCCAAGCAGGTCGTAAAAGGCGAACGATTATATTTCCCACTACCATCGGGGCTACTGTGGTAAAGTTCCACAACGAACGCTCCGGGTATATGGTGCCGCCGCCTTACTTATTCTGCTGTAATAGCGTCAATCCTTGTTATTGTCGTGTTACGGTTGCGGAGGGTAAGGTAAGCCTATCCGTCACATGAATAGCAAAGAACCATTAACATCTTTGATGTCTATAGGCGATAGATTCTCTTTCCAACAAGAGAGGCATCTGCTTGCTTGCTATCTAATGATATAAAAAAGCCGCCCCATTGGTCGAGTGGTTAGCGACTCTGACTACGCAATCGACGGGGCTCGGCGGCGTTATCACGTAACTCGCAATACAAAATTATCATAATTGCTTAGTTATCGCAAGACACATAGCAGCCTTGTATGTTAGTGGCAGTCGTTGCTGCTGGATTAGTTTTGGTGCTGTAACATCGCAAAAAGTGCATCCAGTGACCAGAAAGCAATTGGCGACGTTTTTAAAGAGTTTTTAGTTACGTTTAAATGTCATCGCTGATCGCTGGCGGTTTGCAAACGTTAGGTGATACAGCTGCGGGTTAGATCCCCGACTGGGACAAGCATTTCTGTGATGAGCATAAATGTTTGTATTTCCGGGTTCGGGTGTTTATTATATATCTTCTAGTATTTATATATGTATTTCCATGTATTAGTATCGTTGACTAACACCCATAACACAAGCAAATAATTTGCTTACTTTAGGGTTATATCGTCAACGTGATTTGTCCTCTGAATATTATTATAAAAAAGATCACAATGCAAGTCTGTTAATATTCTAAGTACCTAATATTATGTATCAAACGAAAATTATCTCCAAGGCCTCAAATCACAAGGCCATAGATATCGTATTTTTTAAATTTTACAAATAGCTGACCCGCGTCACTCCACTCGCATGTAGTGTAGTAATATGTGGTCGATATAATATTTTATACAACCTTTTATCTGATATTTTAGTTCCTTTAAATTTCCTTAAAATTTGTTTAGCGGTTTAACCAGTGAAAAAATTACAAACAGACTTTGGCATTTATAATAGTAAAATGGATAGGCCAATTTTTATCTGCTTGACATTATTGTGGATAACTGCAGGGTTCAAAAGCGAAGCCTAAGCACTACACTGCGCTAATGGTGCGGGAAGGCAAGCTCCGGCTGGTGGTGCGCGGCCGCAAGCGACGCGAACTCAATCTGCCTGACTTTGTGGCTGATGGAACCTGGCGGTCGGTGAGTATGACGTGTTGTCAATTGTGAAAACAACTACACATCTGTGCAGAAACAAAAGTTCTACAAAATACAGGGTTACTTTGAAAGGTTAGCCAAATTTTCAGAGGCCGTTCACATCGATTATTCGATTATTCATCAAGATTGTTGATCGAAGATTCAACCATTCTTTAATGTAATAACTTCCTACAAAGTAAAGACGAGCCCCGTAGCAGAGTAAGCCCTGTGACGAACGTACCTACGAATCATAAACAGACTTTAATATTATTGATCATCGTTATAAAGCAGAAAATAATTTGCATTGTTAATTTTATTACTTAAGACTAATTAATAGATTATATTGTAACAAACATCTTTATAGTTTAACTATTCCAAATTATTTTTATTGCCACCGAAATACCACCATTCTAACTGTGACAATCATTTATATCACATTATTGTTATTAAGTTCTTACATATGAAATTGGCGTTTTGAGGAATTTCCGCTTTAACCTCTGTTTCAAATTTTTGGTGTTTATTAGGAATTTTAAATTTATGTCTTTGTCGTCGCACTATTTGATTTTCCTTTGACATCCTTCTGTTATCATTATCATCATATGGTAACCTTCAAATATCGAATTATTTTCGAATATGAGTTCTTATGTGCTTACAGCGCTGCGAAGCTAGCTTGATTTTTGCCCACAATTTTAACAGCAAATGAAATAATGAACAATCTATAATATAGCAGTGCATGAGCTCATAATGAGTCAATATTGTTTTAAGTAAAAAGAATTGATATTTTTTTTTTGTTATTGTTTTCTCATTAATTTCAAATCGTGGCAATTTTATACGTAAGGATAATATTATTACGTTCTTAAAAGCTAAAGTTTTTGGAGATGATTGGGCGTTTATAGTCCATAATAATTTAACTATTTAATTGACATGAAAACTCGAAATCTCATTAAACATAAAACTTGTTATAATGACACAGCGAAAACAGTATAATTATAGTAGGGAGGTTGAAAAGGGGATTTTTGCATTTACTCAAGCGCGTCAAACTAAAATTTTTCCCATATATAATCTACACAATCTAATAGGTCCCTACGAAGCTCGAGCTATCCATTTAGCATCTTGGGCTCCTCTATTTATTTATTTTTTTTATTATAGCTTTTATTGCTGAAACTAAATATAAATACATATTGATTTGTTAATTTTTGAATCACAATCACAACAGATTTTTCGGTTTGCTGTTCAGCGTGTCTTGTGACACATAGGCCACTTCCAGCTCTTTCCATTCCATTCTGTCATTGGCTTTTCTTGTCCAAATTATTTTTCCTATCTTTTTTATCTTTTTACTTGTCTTCCTCTCCTTCTTATTCTATTTCGTGGTTGCCATTCTGTTGTTATTCACGTCTATTTCGTCTAGCTGTCTCTAGTTATATGTCCTGTCCAACGCCATTTTAAACTTTTTATCTTTTTAACTATATCTACTTTAGTTACATCTCTGATTTTATTGCGCTTTTGTGGTTTTTCAATGTAACTCCTATTATACTCTGGTAAGTTCTTAATTTTAAAAGGTGTTTCTGATTCAGCGCCTATGTTTGGCATCCATATGTGAGACATGGCAATATACACAAGTTAAAAACCTTTCTCTTAGCTGTCATGGGAAAGTGTTTATTTTTGAGTACTTCCTTAAGACTCCAGAATATTTTCCATGCTCTAGTCACTCTGCTTCTTATTTCTAACTCGATCTGGTTTTTGAATGATGTCAATTGCTCTAAGTATGTATATTCTTTCACATATTCAATATCTTTTCCATCTATCTTTGTGGCACTTTCTTTTCTATTTGACATTACTTTTGTTTTTTGTTTATTCATAATTAGACCAACTATTCTATTTGCCTCTGTCAGTTCTTGTAGCATGTGTTGGAGTACACTCCCTCCCTCCTCCACTGGCATTATCTGAAATCAGGCCTAGGTTGACCACAAACCTCAAATGGTTGAGTAACCTGCCATTTATGTTTATGCCAAAATTTTCCCAATCGAGATTTCTGAAGATATTTTCTAAGACCGCGGAGAATAGTTTCGGGGATGTTGGGTCACCTTGCCTTACTCCCTTTTTAATAGAAAATTCTTCACCAGTCGTTCTAGTTTGATTTGTGCTGTGCTGTTTTCATATATTTTACGCCGTGTTGGTCCCGGCCTCCTTTGTAGAATAGGCCAACTGCCGTTCTGCCAGGCAGGTCGTAAAAGGCGACCGATTGGCTATCGATTCACTACCATCGTGGCTACTAGGTGGTAGAGTTCTGCATTGTCTCCCCCGGGTCTGGTACCACCGCCTTACCTATTCCTGCCGCAATAGCGTCAGTGCTTGTCGCTGTCGTGTTCCGGTTTGGAGGGTAAGGTAGCCGGTAAACTTATGCATGTGGCATTAGACCTTGCCACAAGATAGCAACGCACCATTAACATCTTTGGTGTCTATAGGCGATGGTTGACTCTTTCCATCAGGAGACCCATCTGCTTGTTTGCTATCTTATGATATAAATAAATAAATATATATATATATATATATATATATATATATATATATATATATATATATATATATATATATATTTGTACAGTCTTATACATTTTTTCGGCCCCCCTTGCTGAATTTGAGCTTTTCGAAGTTCCTCGTGTTCAATCAAGTCAAAGGGTTTGCTGTAATCAACAAATGCAATATACAGAGTCTTACTATGCTCTTGACACTTCTCTACTAGTTGTTTTACTACATGCATATGATCAATGGTTAGGAACCCTGCTCTAAAGCCAGCCTGTTCTATAGATTGTTGTTCGTCCATAATTCTTGTTATTCTGTTTAAGATAACTTTAGAAAATATTTTGTAAATATTTGACATGAGGCTTATGGGCCTGTAGTTTTCAATTATATTTTTATCTCCTTTTCTGTGTAGTAGAATAATAGTACTTTTAGTCCATTGAGTTGGTATAGTCTCTGTTCGTAGAATCGTGTTGTAAATAATTGTAAGTTTTCTTAAAATTTCCGGATTGGTTATTGACGCTTTGATCATCACATTTATTATTTGATCTGGACCAGGCACTTTTTTGTTCTTTTGACTTTTTGAAGCTGATTCAACCTCTGATGGTAGGAAATCAGGTTTATCTTTAGTACCGCCGTCTCTAAGATTAAATAAAATTAAACCTGATGTCTTCTGTTCTGCTGAATAAAGTTTTTTATAGAAATCAGTAGCAGTTTCAATTATAATTTTCCTTGTTGTCTCTTTTTTTCCTAGTTTGTTCTTAATATTTGGTATCCATTATTTCGCTTCTCTTAGTTACGACGTTCGAGTAACTACCCACTTAGCATCTTGGGCTTCCTTATTATAATAATAATAAGCCGGTAAACTTATGCATGTGGCATTAGACCTTGCCACAAGATAGCAACGCACCATTAACATCTTTGGTGTCTATAGGCGATGGTTGACTCTTTCCATCAGGAGACCCATCTGCTTGTTTGCTATCTTATGATATAAATAAATAATATATATATATATATATATATATATATATATATATATATATATATATATATATATATATATTTGTACAGTCTTATACATTTTTTCGGCCCCCCTTGCTGAATTTGAGCTTTTCGAAGTTCCTCGTGTTCAATCAAGTCAAAGGGTTTGCTGTAATCAACAAATGCAATATACAGAGTCTTACTATGCTCTTGACACTTCTCTACTAGTTGTTTTACTACATGCATATGATCAATGGTTAGGAACCCTGCTCTAAAGCCAGCCTGTTCTATAGATTGTTGTTCGTCCATAATTCTTGTTATTCTGTTTAAGATAACTTTAGAAAATATTTTGTAAATATTTGACATGAGGCTTATGGGCCTGTAGTTTTCAATTATATTTTTATCTCCTTTTCTGTGTAGTAGAATAATAGTACTTTTAGTCCATTGAGTTGGTATAGTCTCTGTTCGTAGAATCGTGTTGTAAATAATTGTAAGTTTTCTTAAAATTTCCGGATTGGTTATTGACGCTTTGATCATCACATTTATTATTTGATCTGGACCAGGCACTTTTTTGTTCTTTTGACTTTTTGAAGCTGATTCAACCTCTGATGGTAGGAAATCAGGTTTATCTTTAGTACCGCCGTCTCTAAGATTAAATAAAATTAAACCTGATGTCTTCTGTTCTGCTGAATAAAGTTTTTTATAGAAATCAGTAGCAGTTTCAATTATAATTTTCCTTGTTGTCTCTTTTTTTCCTAGTTTGTTCTTAATATTTGGTATCCATTATTTCGCTTCTCTTAGTTACGACGTTCGAGTAACTACCCACTTAGCATCTTGGGCTTCCTTATTATAATAATAATAAGTTGTTGCTTGATGTGTCAGGTATCGGTCCGCGCGACGCGGCGGCGAGTGGTCTTGCGCAGCGGCAGCGCGGCAGCTGCGGCGCGCGCGCCCCCCGCCGCCCGCGCGCCAAGACTGTACGTGGGGGGACACCCGCCCGGGGCACACGCGCTGCCGCCCGCGGTACTGTACCCCGCACTGTACACTACACACACGGGGACATCCGCCCGGGCCACACGCAACGCGGTACTGTACCCCACACTGTACACTACACACACGGGGACACCCGCCCGGGGCACACGCACCGCGGTACTGTACCCCGCACTGTACACTACACACACGGGGCCACCCGCCCGGGGCACACGCATCGTGGTACTGTACCCCGCACTGTACACTACACATACGGGGACACCCGCCCGGGGCACACGCACCGCGGTACTGTACCCCACACTGTACACTACTCGGGCTACATGATACGACATACGTAGATCTCGTTTGTTTTTTATGAACGGTCTTGAAATTTCTTTTATACATTTGATTATAATGATAGGTGTGAATGGTTTCCAGATAGTCCGCGTGGGCGGGTTTGTGGGGTGCGTGCGGCGCGTGGCGCTGGGCGGGCGGCCGGAGGACCTGGTGGCGGACGCGCGCGCGCACGCGCACGTGGGCCAGTGCTTCCCGCACATCGAGAGGGGCGCCTACTTCGCCGGTGCGTACCCAACAACAGAACGATAACTTATCTTCCAAAGACCACCGTTGGAAGATAAGGTACTATTCGGCCCGTGCTGGAACCTGGCAACCTGGCCCAGCCCTGTATGTCAGTTAAATGACGACTCGCTGTACCACGACTGTCTATTCACATTCCGCGACGGCCGTGTAATTTCGAACGGACTCCAACGCATACCGACGAAGCCGGCTATTTGTCGCGGAGTCCGTACGGAGCACTTCGGAGCCGTTGGAAGCCGTTCAACTGTGGTGGAACGTAAATGTAACGGTAATATGAATTGTAATTCCTGTTTACACGTTTCAATATCCTTTAACGCATTGTAAAATGCCATCCGAGCCGAGCTGATGCGAGCTGGTCGGTCTGCATTATATCTAAGATAACGTTTTTAAAACAACTATTATTCACTGAGGATATGAAGGACAACATCTTAATTTATGCTGTTTTTCTTGAATAAAATTATCATAACATTCGTACAGTACCTAATTTCTGTAGTCAGTTTATAGGAGCATGATATTCTTGATTCGAATCAGGTTATTACTATTCTCAAGAATTTAATTTTTTTAAACTGATAGACTTGCGTAATATTACTTGAAACTTAAATTTGTCACTAATGTTGAGTGCATTGGGTAAGGATACCACATCTCTGTCTATTCTGTCCATTAGCTATCTTCTCTGAGTCGTTCGCTCAATACATTGCGTTATAATTAACACTAAGACGCAAAACAGACACATTTTTCTGACCTCGAAATGAAACGGATCTGGATTATATCGATCTTCTATTTCACTATGACCATTAATTATATTGTCTTTTTCAATTTGAACACTACAGGTGACGCCTACGCCGTGTGGTCCAGCAACTGGTGGAGCGAAGAAGCTGAGGAGGTGGAAGTGAGGTTTAAGTTCAGGACGCATGCCCCGAATGGAGTTCTATTAGTCGGTGGCGGCATTGTGCTCGAACTAAAGGATGGAGTGGTAAGTAGTACACATTTTTACCCGTCAAAAGTATTTTAGAATCAATCCTTGTTGCTTAAAAGTTCATTTCCGGATTCTTGTAGATGTATATTTGATATTTTTTTTATAATTTATCAAAACCTGTATGTATAAGGATTGGTGCAAAATCATTACTATTCTATTCGCGCTTTGAGTCGAATCAATAGAAAGAAACGTTATTAATTGTTTAGAAACATACCTAAACTATAATATTATTATATCACATAATCAATACGGCTTACGAAAAAACCTTACAATCTCAGCTGCAATAGATATTATACAATACCTGTATTTAGATCTGATTGTATGTATTTGTATTATTTGTATGCATAGCCCGTTATTTCTAAATTTGTAACTTAGTGTAAGTTTTATGTATGTATGTATATATATATATATATATATATATATATATATATGAGCTTCACGTAGTTGGATTGGACCCTCTTTGAAAAGTCGACTATCTGCCAGTCTGCCAGGTATTTCATAAAAGGCGAACAATTGGTAATACAACAACCACCGTGATTACTAGGTGGTAGAGTTACTACGGGTGCAATGTCTCGCCTGCGTATACGGTACCATCGCTTTTACTACTTCTGTCACAATGGAGTCAATGCTTGCCATTAACATCTTTGCTGTCTATAAGCGATGGTTTCTATTTTCATCAGGAGAGTCGTTTGATTGTTTGCTATCTGATAAATTAAAAAAAATAGAGAACGTAGCTGGAGTAAACCGAAATCTGTTACATTTGGCGTTCCTCAGGGACCAATATTAGGTCTTAGCCCTTATGTTATTTATGATCTACATTAATAGTATAAATTAGATGAGTTTAAAATGAAATAACTCTTTACTTTGACGATACACACTTATTTTACTATGGTAACTCAATACATACAATTATTAGGATAATTACGTTACCTATTTCGTTAATTGACAAGTAAGTGGTGTATGTTATTGTATTTCTTTTTCAAGTTTTGTTATTATTTTACAAAATATAGTTATAATTATGTCCATACGAAGCCTCTTTATGAATTACTTTTACTTTACTAAGTGGTAGACAAGGACGGATCCAGCTTTCGGGTCAGAGGGATTGTATATTTGAGGTTCAGTCAAGATAATTATGCTTTAATCTTTAATTCTAATAAATTCATACCTAGGGGAGGGAGCATGATCCCCCTGGATCCGCTCTTGTTGGTAAAGTTCTGCATTGTTTCGCCTGGGTATAGTACCACCGTCTTACTACAAGGAATATTGTCACATTAGCGTTAGTACTTGTCATTACCGTGTTCCGGTTCGGAGGGTAAATTAGCCGGTAAACTTATGTATGTGGCATTAGACCTCGCCACAAGATTATCGCATCATTAACATCTTTTATGTCTATAGGCGATGGTTGACTCTATCGGGAGATTCATCTGCTTGTTTGTTATTTTATGACACATAAAAATGAGCCAGAATAGTAAATAAACTGATGACAATGATGATATCGATTTATTTATCTTTCAAATCGTAATAAGATATTATAATAAGATAAAAAATATGATTTGACGTAATAGCGGTAAAAATGGGCAAGACAGTCCCACTAAAAGGGCGAATTGTCTCGGGATTCTACCATGTAATAACATTTAATATTCTAAACGGTATTCATGTGTCTAGTTTTTGCTCGTTTATTACGTAAAAAGAAAGGTTATTTTCTTTAGAGACGTTACGGCAACAGCAATTTATGAGATAGAATTCATTGAATCAAGATTGTCACCGTGGCACAATATATAAAAGGGGAGCTCAAAAGGGGAATTTTGCATTTATTCGAGTACGTCAGATTAACATAGGGATTACTTCGCATACTGTTGAGGCTGTCCACCAAATACAAGCCCTTTATATAGAGGCGGGTAACTAGGACAGAAAAAAAACAAAGTTTCAATAACTTCGGTTTGTGAAAATCATCAGATCATATTTTTTCGTTACTCTTATACCATTTCCAATATAATAAAAGAAAATTCAGACGCGCTCGCGAACGTCAAAATACCGTTTTTTTTTTTGCAATTTTGTAAATCTCTCACTCCCTTACGATGATACAGCAGATTTTCTGAATTTTAGGTGGCAATTTATCCACTATACGTTAATCTGATGCGATTTAGTGTTTCCATGTCACAGGTTTCTTAATTATTTTTTGTTTAATCATTTGTTTGTAGATTTTTTCCCAACGTTGAAATTCAATGGAAGTCATTATAAAACTTTTTATTTTTCCAATAATTTAATCTACAAAATCCAATCCAATCCTATGACGCTCGAGCAACTACCCATTTACACGTGGGGCTCCCCTACTAGTGTTTGGTGTCAGTAGTGAGGTGTGTGTGTGTAGGTGGTGGCGAGTGGCGGCGGTGGCGCGGTGTCGGGCGGGCGCGCGTGCGGCGGCGGGTGGCACGCGGTGGCGGCGCGGCTGGCGCGGCGCGCGGCGCTGGCGCTGGACGCGGCGCCGCCCGAGCGCGCGCCGCCCGCGCTGCTGCCCGCGCCGCCGCCCGCGCACCGCGCGCTCTACATCGCCGGACTGCCCGGTCAGTACTCACTACTACAACCACTTCATCTACCCCACTCCACATCTAGGACCGAAGAGACATACCTTTCAAAACTTACTCCTACAAACATTTTAATCGTTTAGGGCAATGGGTCCACTTCTTGCTCCCGCCACTGTAACTTTTGTAAACCAGAATTAACAGTAACAATTGTCCCGATAACCACTGAGTTGCGAGCTCAGCCCCCCCAATTCACGTAACTGAATAGGTGCTCTTAAAGATCTCACACACACAGTACACGATAGAACGTCGAAACGTACCTACTACGACGCGGCATATGTAAAAAAATGTATGGGAGTCTAAAACGCTTCGACTCGATTGCCGTTTTGTTACGTGAATTAGGCTTCAAGGTGCTCTGAAGAAAAGCTAAACTGTCTTAGAACCTGCAACAAAATTGATCAGAAGTATCTAAGATGAGTAGAAAAATACATTCCGTTACCCTCATTTTTCAGCAGGAAACCACAAAATAATAAAAGCTTTTAAAAAAAATATAAAATGAAACCACGCTATTGCTTTAATAGAAATTACTATTACACCACGGCAGTTCAGAAATTGAGCACCTACCAAAAGGGCCTACTTAATTCTGCTTCCAGTAGAAAGTATGACAAAATCGCATGAAAACACAAAAGTTTTCACATGTTTTCAGAAGGTCAGAGTAGTAGATTACACCAAATATACACTGAATACTATCAAGCATTTGACTACATTCATTTTGCCATAAATAACACCCACAAAAAGTGTGATGTGCTGTTTGTTCATATTTACAATTTAGTGTAGAGCACTCACAAAAAGGAAAATGAACTCATTTAACTGAGAATAATTTAGGTTTAAAATTACCATGACTAATGACAAACTGCCCAACACAATGGCCTGTTTATGGACGCATAGGCTACACGCTTCGAAGATAGATACTTCTTCTAGTTGAAAACTGTAGACGTTTTGTTTCAATATACCATGAATACGCGAACTCACACTCTAGAACGCTAACCTCAAAGCAACAATAAACTTTTTTTTATTCGATTTTATTCCGTATTGGAATAACAAACCTCCAAACATCTTTTATATTTTAAATATTAGTAGATTATCGTTACGGTTCGTACCTAACGTTAAACTTATTTACAATTATTTTAGAAGGTGCCCTCGAGCTAGCCGACGGCCGAGAAAACTTCAAAGGCTGCATTAAAGACTTTGTGATCGGAGAAGACAAAAGGGACTGGACCGCTATGGAATCTCTTCACAACGTTCTGCTAGACTCCTGCCCGGTATCACAATGAGCAACTCTCATTTCAACGTAGAATTAAAACAAAACTAAATATCGTATTATAGGGATGCTGTTAGGAACGCCCTACACCTTTCTGGATTTAATCAAACAAGACAAAATATTATATTTATGCTAAATTTGCTATTTGAAATGCCTATACGTTGTCCTCACTATTTACATATTTTTGCGTTCGTTGAAATTATATAAAGCAGTGAATCTCAGCTGTAACAAACTTCTTCATGGCTTCATATAATGCTTTAACCATTACTACTGGCTTGTAAATCATAAATCCTTAAGCTTTATTTTACATTTGGAAATAAAAAAAAACAGTAGCAGTCGTGGGACTGCCGATAGAAGTGAAAACGGAACTATTAAGTTGAGAGTAATTAAAACTATATGCAAAACATAGCTATAGATATACTATTATCATTAGCATGTCGGTGACGCGAACCGAGGATTTTACCCTCTACCAAAACGCTCAACGCGCCTAAAGAAGTTTTCACTTCAAAAATTATTTGTTAACAGATTCGAGTTGTACGACGGATGAGTCATCATTTCAATTACGCATTCATTAAAAAACACCCATTTATTATTGTGATGACGCTTTTCGCGACTCAAGGCAAACAATTGTTTACGTACTTAATCTGTAGTCACTGTTTTCTTTTTTAATTTTTATGAATTGCTGAAAAAGGAAACTACAATTTCCTCGCCGGCTCTTCGATTTCTTTCGTGAAGTGTCCAGAAGGAATAACCCATTCTGCCGAACAGCTTCTGATTCTGGTGGTTCAAAGCAGGCAGTACACCTGGATTTTATCCCATGTCATGATATAACAGATAGTTCCTTGACTATTTTTCTTCATTTATAATCTGCGATCTGATTCAAATAATACAGTCTGGACTGCTTCAGTTTATTATAAAATACAGTCAATAAAACATAATATAGTCATTCGATTTTAGTTTATTCATACAAACTACAATGCACTATAATGCCCTACCGTGTAATAATTCTCTGACGTAATAAGAAGCTTTAGCCTCAGTGCCTTTTTATATCGTGTATATTGTACAAAAATAGTTGTATGGATGTTTGGTAAGCTAGCTTTAAGAGTATAACATAGACTTTAAGGTAATTCACAGCAAATTTATAATTTATTATTTCATTATCAGTGATTCCTAAAGTATCCTTAGTGATTATTTGAAATTAGACCATACGAACTGTTTCGTGACCAGGCTGCCTGGCGAGTTCTTAAGTTCGACTTCTTCGTGGAAAATTATAGCTAAAGAAATCGTAGCATGTACACTTTGAGTGCCTACTCATGTTGATGTTGCGTATGGCAGACGAGGTTGTTGATGTCCGCTAATATCTGGTTTATCATAACATGCACACCACGAGAAACTGTTTCTCTTCGGTAGATAATTATTTAACGTCATTGTTATCCTAATTTTAAATTATGTCTGCAACTGTGTTGGGTACAGTAGATAAATGGCGATGATGTCTACAATGCTAATATTTTTAAAAGGCCGGCAACGCAATTACAAGCTTCTAGACCTCTGGTAGTGTAGTTGTCTATGGGCAGCGGTAATCACTTACCATCAAGTGAGCCTCCTGTCCGTTTGCCCCCTCTTCTTTAAAAAAATGCCGAGGAAACAAGTCACGTATGTTGTTTAGTCAAGAAAGCTTTGTCTACAAAATAGTGCGATGTATAGAAAGGTTCCTTATTTTCTTTCTTCCCGAAAGTAACCATTTAACAATATGACAATGGATGCATTTATTATATAGATAATTTTAATGTGTTATAAATTACATTACTGTTATGGTTTGATTTCATATAAGCAATAAGTTTCAATAAATTTTACCGTGAAATGTAGTCGGTAGCAAATGGACAAAAATATGTTTTCATGAAGCGACCATGTCTGTCTTGCCTTATAGTTCTTGTTAGTGTGAAAGATATCCTCTTCTTAAATGTGTATTTTATTTAGCATATAAGTAAAAGAGGCTATGATGTGAGGCTGATATATTTTTGTATGATTAAATAAATAAGTCCATAAATTTAATTTGCTGTAACAAATTTGGGACTAAGAAACGCAAATCGTAGTACTAAAAGGTGATCACTTTTTCATGTAATCTGGTCATTGACGTGTATAATATTACTATACACGTAAATGAATCTGGTCAATAATATCCATGTTAAAAATTGGTAACAATGTTATTTAAAAGCAGTTTAATAAAAAACTGCTATTTTTTATTAGAAAAAGCTGCTAATTTGTTATAATTCAATTAAAGGTTTATATTTTAAACTTCTTTCATCTACGATTCAATGAAAGATTGTTCTATTACAAAATTGCAAAATGTAAGCCGTTCAATATGTACATAGCTTTACAATTAATGAATAGCACTAGTCTGTAAGTAAATAACTATAATATAGCATTTGTATTAGATGACTTCGTAAGTATATATGAAAACTTTGGTACGTTTTAGTGTCGAAGTTACTAGTAAGTATGTATGTGTGTGTGATTATATTTTTGTAAATGTTATTCAAGTGTATATATAATAATAAAAATACTATCAGTATTCATAATTGTACATAGTAGACTGTAGTTAAAACAATAGGTATACCTGTATCCTCTTTTTTTGGATCCATTTTTGGATTGGACATTTATCTTTAAGTTATTTCTATTGTCGTAACATGTTTGTATTAATGTTAATGTGGGAGTGTACTCTTATTGTACATTGTTGTACCTAATAAATACAATATTGTTGACAAACGTACAATCCTGAAGTCACGGCATTTTTAAAACTAACTAGTGACTAAATACACTTACGCTTATTTAATTACATACTTAAAAACAAATGTGCCTTAAATTTTGAAACATTTCACAAAATACGTTGAAAATACTTAGGATAACGCACAAAACTGATATTTTATTATAACAATGAGATGAAAATTCAAAAATCAAAGGATTTAAAATGAGAAATTTCCTCTTTTATAAAGGAAAAATTATGGAATTTAATTTGCAAATTTTCCGCGAAATGTTATATGGAACTGCTGTGATGCAACAGAAATGAAAATAAGGAATGGGGCAAACTTATTCAAAGTCTGAAATTATAGAAGACCACAGCGGCACAATAGTCCATCCATTTCCACGACAGAAGTAAAGGCAGTAACACAACAAACAACAAGAAGCTATGTAACAAGCTATGTACTCAATACACGTTTCACTTCGCAACCGAAGCATCTTCAGGAGAGTTGAATAGCACTTCACTCTATGAAGGGTGAAGCATTAATTAAAGCATTAATGCTTCAACCTTCATAAAGTGAAGTGCTATTCAACACTCCTGAAGATGCTTCGGTTGCGAAGTAAAACGTGTGTTGAGTACATAGCTTGTGGGTTACTTTTTTGCCCTTTTTTGGCCTTTGCTTCTGTCGTGGAAGTGGATGGACTATTGTGCCACTGTCGTCTTCTATAACTTCAGACTTTGGATAAGTTTGCGTACTTCTTACATACCTTTCATTTCTGTTGCATCACAGCAGTTCCATATAACATTTCGCGGAAAATTTGCAAATACCATAATTTTTCCTTTAAATTATGGATTTCCGCAAAATAACGCCTGAATCTATTAAATAAATCCTCTTTTATATACTAACTCAACATAGTTAGTGAGAAAGCGTAAAGCTTTTTTCGTAATTACTTTAGTTGCTTCGAAAAGAAGTTTTTTTAACCTTTCTCACAACTTAAACCATAGTTTAAGTTTTCATTTGAATCGGTTTCTGTACCTATACATCAAATATTCCTTAATTCCTTAACTCAGTATTAATAGTAATGCTGCACTTTTGGCTTGCTTCAAAAAATTGGTTCTCCCAGTGTCAGCACACCCCGGACACGCGCTATAACGAAATGAAGTCGCTGAGCTGTAGGTTGGCATTTTAAGCCATTTTACATAAGCTGCCGCAGCCGGATATGCGCTGACTCTACAGTCAATGCATGAGGCATTGCAATCCCGTCACTTAGATAACAATGCGCCATTAACATCAATGGTTTATATAGACGATGGTTACTCTTCATCAGGAGAATAATCTATTTGAGAATAATCTGTTTGTTTGCTAACATATGAAATAAGTAGCCCCGTATTAACATAAACACGCTCATACTGTAGTGTCGGTGATTGCCTGTCAAGATCCGTTAGTACCAGAGGATTCTCACCACAAAGCTCTCTGTATTTTCATTGACTTTATACGGCATCGGGAATTGCAAGCCCGACCACGCATACAATTTTTATATACTCAAGCCAATTATGATGCAATATTCGATGAGCTTAATAGCGTCGATTGGTCTTACGAACTTAATAACAGGTCAATGGAAGATGCTGTTCACTTCTTCTATGATATTCTTAATAAAGAGCATAGTTTGTATATACCATCAAAAGCTAGTAATCCGGAATGCAAATATCCTCCCTGGTATAAAAGTCCCTTAATTAAAATCTTAAAGGAGAAACAGAAATATCATACAAAGTTTAAAAAGTACAGAAACCATTCGGATTACCAATCTTATTGTACATTAAGGCAACGAGCTAAACAATTAGAAAAGGACATGTTTCTTACCTACATTGCAAATATTGAATCCGCTGTCTCTGCGAATCCAAGGGCTTTTTGGAAGTATGTTAAGGCAAAACGTGAAACTAACTCATATCCAACAACTTTGAAATTTGGCGAAATTTCTTGTAACAAAGGAGAGGATATTTGTAACATGTTTAGCGATTACTTTTATTCTAACTTTCTTATGCAAAAAGATAAAACTGTATCTTCATCGCCAGCGCTTGTTGATAATCCTATGGTATCGATAAATAGTGTAGCAGATATCTCAATGATAGAAGTGCACGAAGAAGAAATTTATCAACTTTTAAGGCAACTAGACCTAAACAAAAACGCAGGTCCTGATAATATTTCACCAATCTTTATATATAATTGTGCGAAACCACTCACTCTCCACTCTCGATCCTATATAGAAAATCTTTTGTAACTGGAACAGTGCCAGAAATCTGGAAATCAGCTTACATAACGCCGATTCATAAAAAAGGACCGAAGGATCACGTTGAAAACTACAGGCCGATCTCAAAAATCTGTATCTTTGCTAAAATTCTAGAGAAAATAGTTCACAAGCAATTATCTTTTACGCTTAAACATTGCTTATCGGAGAACCAGCATGGTTTTCTAAAAGGTCGTTCTACAACATCTAACCTGGTAGTTAGCAACGACTATATAACAAATCATATGTCCAACAGGTCTCAAGTCGATGTGATTTATACCGACTACAGCAAATGTTTTGACCGAATTGATCATAACTTGCTATTACGTAAGCTTTTAGCTATCGGGATTAGGGGAAACTTATATAGATGGTTTGTGTCGTATGTTGAAAATAGATCCCAAATATTTGTTCTCAATGGCTATACCTTAGGGGCAGTATATATACCATCAGGAGTTCCCCAAGGATCGTTATTAGGACCCCCTGTTATTCAATATTTTCATTAATGACGTGATATCTTGTTTTCATAACTCTAAAGTAGTGTTATATGCTGATGATATGAAAATTATGAAGCAAATTTCTTCTTTTCAAGATTCTAAGCTTCTTCAAGACGATCTTGATAGGTTTCAGAGTTACTGTGCCTTAAATTAGCTTGACTTAAATGTATCAAAATGTTATGTTTGTTCATTTACACGCAAGACGAATCCAATAGTATATGATTACAAGCTATCACAAACAACTATAGTCAGAGTCTCGGTTATCAAGGATTTGGGGGTTAAATTTGACTCAAAGCTCCACTTTGATTCGCATATTGAAGAGATAGTCAATAAAGCATCTAAAGCCCTTGGGTTTATTCTCAGAATTTCCTCGGATTTCAAGAGCATTAAAACTATTAAAATACTTTATTGTGCTTTTGTTCGCAGCCATCTCGAATATGCTTCTCAAGTCTGGAACCCAGTTTATAATGTGCATATTGATAGATTGGAAAGTACACAAAAGAAATTTTTAAGGTACATTCAATTCCGTACAAATTGTTTTTTACCTACTTATAAAGACAGATGCAAAAAGTTTCATATTGTGTGAGCGTAGAAAAGTAGCAGATTTAGTGTTTCTATATAAAATCGTGAATAGCATAATTGATGTACCTGAGTTGCTCAACCAAATCAGCCTAAGAGCTCCTTCAACTTTTCTAAGAAAGGGAAATCTACTTCATCTACCCAAAGCTAAAAATAGATATAGGCAAAAAAGGGGTGCCATACACATAACGTGGAGTGTCAAAAGGTTGACCTTGATTTGTTCAATATTACGACTCATAGGCTGAAAAAAAAGTTTAATGCAAATTTCTTCATATGATTGCTTACATCATCGTAATGTCGCTGTCTGTTTTTATGTAGTTAAGTTATATTAAAGTTTTATTAGTGAAAACTTATAATTGGCCTTTTTTCTTTATATATTCTTGTTTATCGATCTGTATAGCTGTTAGTTTTCCATTGATATTAAAATAAATAAATAAATACATACTCAGTCGCGTGATATCCACCTCACCTCCTCAAAGAACTGAGCACATCAGATGTACTCATTGTGTAAACAGAGACCTATGATATAACAGACCAATTAATCTGTCAACGCAGACTAATAGATCTTAATATAATAATCCGAAAGAATTAGAACTGACCAATCCAGTGAGCTGTAAACACGCGCGACAAAATTCCGATTTGAATTAGCCAACCGAAACATTTTTCCCATTCTCCGCGAGTCAGATTATTGGCAGAATTAATTTGGTACAAATAATCAAACATTATTTGTCCAATGTAGGTTTGTCAATGCATGCAACGCCAATTGATTATTCGAACTTCAAAATAGTGACTTGGCTTGATCATTAGCAAGCTGTCGCTCACTTCTACTAAATAGGCACCCCCTAGAGTTCCAAATTATGTCACTTTCTTGCCCGACGTGTAACCCATGTGGGCCAAGTGTCAATATGTTTTTCTTAATAATAAGGTATACTTCACAGACCAAATAATGTATATTTAACAACACCTCTACAGACATTCTTCGTAGTACATATTTACCTTGATTTTTTACATGGCTATATTCTAATATACACTTTACAATAGCTAAGGATGATTTCCTTCAATGTTCTTAGTTTCGAGCCAAATGGGTAAAGGATTTTGTAAGAAGGGCTAATAAATATATATTTAGATTGACAATTATCAAAAATTTATGTATTCAGGTGAATAGTGTACTCGATGCACACGAATGTAAGACGTAGAAATACTTCTCACATATTTAATGAACTTATTTATATTATCTTAACACTCCTTTAATCTGCCTCTTTGAGTGTTTATATCTAATAAATAAACAACGCAAAATTAGAAATTGCATGAGAAATAAACATGTCTGATTGATCAAAGCGTTGACCGCAATCTGATTTTAAAGAATTACTGATTATTGATAAATCTAAATTATCTACTTATTTCTGTCAATTTAAACGTTAATTTAATGCATAATTCGATTATTGTCAATATTTTGCACCAAAAATTGGTAACATTGGATTTCGATGATAAAAAAGCCTGACAAAACGGATTCTAGTAGTCACCTTTATTTGTGTGGAGATTTGGCAAATCTCTGTTCAAATAAAACTCACTGGGCCGATCACTTGCTTAAGCTTAAATTTTTCCATCCCAATACCCTAGCACTTTTACTTAATAATGTCTAGACAATAAAGCATAATGTTTCAATGCATACTGCCATTATAGATAAGTAACCGGCGCGGTAAGATGGCGTTTTTGACGTTAATATGAATTAAAAACAAAAGTGAAATCTGTCAAATCCGCCATCTTAACATGTCGCGGCCATAGTTTAGTATTTCTTGTGGTGTTCAATATTTGTAAATAAATTTGTGTACATAAGTTATTTATTGTAATTGAATTAATAAAACAGTTTGGCAATAAAAAACATTTATTATTTGTGTCATACATCACAAACTGCTTCTACGCTGGTCGACTTGAGTTTCACCTCATGATAGTTTGACTCATTTACATGCCAAAAACAAATTCCAGTAAGTATTAAACTTAACAAACAATAAAGACGCATAATGTTTTGAAATCCTAAAAAAATAAAATATTGTACTTTAAATTCTTCATTTTAAACAAATAAAACTATCAGGGCCATGAAATACAATTTGACCAGCCCTTACCTCTGAATTAATTTCCTACCCCTCAAACGACTGTCAACCTACTGGACAACCTCTTGCAATTTAAACTAAAAATGCAACCCGAGAAAAGGTACACTACACTATTAATTTTTGACAGCATCGACATTGATTTAAAAAAATATTCGCCATGAATTTTTCTTTTATATCAAGTCATTTGTGTCACAATCAGTTGTGTGTCCGTTTTAAAAATATTTCATTAATTAATACAAAAATTTGGGCTATTAGGAAATTAAAACAAACAATAATATCAGTAATGTCATGAAAAAATCTAAAAGCACCTTCGTCGACTATTTTTACAAGAAAAACATACAGCAAAATGCTTAGATTTAAACTAATAATTCTAATATATTGGAAGCTAAAATTTGAGGTAAAACAAAAAAGTTTTAAAAAATTAAATTGATATTTAGAATGATGTCAAATTTAAGCAGAAAAAGATTTTACATGACATTGTCCAGTATAATTCTTACATTAAACAAGAAAATATTTTAATTTTTCTTTCTAAAATAACAAGACACTGCGTATACTACCTAAATGAGCTTTGTCTTAATGGACAGACAACCCTAGATGTAACATATTATGACCATTTCTGTATTATATGCCTCTATAATTGAAACGGGTAGATGATTTACACATTTATAGTTCAAAAATCACTTCGTTACTAGCTTATCAATGAAATAACATAAATTCTAATAATTATTTTCAAATCAAAATCAAATTTTCAAAATGTTCAACAACAAACATAATTTGTTGCTATTTTGAAAATAGGTTATACTATAAATAATTAAAAAATGCGGCAACTAAACATTTCAATTATGGTGTTGCCATTTTAAATAATTCTTTTTAAAATTTTAAATTAAAATGTATGTATAGTCAACAGTCCCTCGTTTTTTTTTATTTACACGTTTTTTTTATTATTAACATCATAATATGTCCAACGTGTTTCAGCAGTATTAAAAGATTTCACTACGACAAAACATCAACCCAAAAAATCACAAAATTATTTATAAAAAAAAATTAACCCTTCAAAATGGCGTACTAGGTTTATAAACTTTAAACTTGTCATAAATAAGAAGATTGTATGAGGGTCTGCGGACTATTACAATATAAAATCACAATTTATAATAAATTACAAAAAACATATGGAAAAACAAACAATTTGGCCTGAGTGAGATGAAACGATCCATTTCTATATAACTATTATGATATTTGCTGAATGTAATTCATCTGAAAAGAAAAATGTTTACGATTATTATAACAATAGCTATCGTAGAGAATATTACAAAAAATCAATCATTATTTTGTCAGTATATTTTTTCCTATTTTTACCTTACAGCTATTTAGCTACTGGTTTTTTTTATTGTATATGGTAACTAACAAGCAGATGTCTCTCGTGATGGAAAGGAAGAGACATCGACTATAGACACCAAAGATAATAATGGTGGGTTGCAATTTGTGTGGCGGGATGGGTTGCCCCATGCACAAGTCTACTGGCTACCTTACCCTCCAAACCACAGAACACGACAGCTACAAGCGCCGACGCCATAGCCGCAACGGCAGGAATAAGTGAGGTGGTGGTACCAGACCCGGAGAACTGTTGCAGAACTCTACCATCTTAACATCTTTGGTGTCTATAGGCGATGGTTGACTCTTTCCATCAGGAGACCCATCTGCTTGTTTACTATCTTACGATATAAAAAAAACCTAGTGGTCACGATGATGGTAACAAGTTTAGCCAATAGTTTGCCTTTTACGAACTGCCTGACAAATTGTGGACGGTATATTCTTCGAAGTGATCCCGGACTATAATAGTTAAAAATATAAAGAAGGAGAGTAGTTGTGTATGTTAGATATTTACTGATCATCTTTACAGAGTAATATCAATAACAAGTAGGTCACTCGATAAGTTTTGACATAAAAGTTACCATTATTTGTATATTTATTTTTTAAATACTCTCCGTCATTTTCTTCGCTAAGTTTCATTCGTCTAAATCAGGAATTCCATGGACGGATCCAGGTGTCATCAATTGTGATGATTTCAAAATCACCTTTTGATGAACAGTTTTCAAATCATTAATGCATTTCAAGACTTCAATCTAACGAATTTGTTTTTTGGTTTTGGAGAGCAAACGTGGGATCTAATGACAACAAATCTTCTTTGCTTTAAGTTGTTGATGCAGAACAATATTAACGCTGCCCTATCTATTTCTGAACTACTGTCTAGAAGGTTCTCGATGTCCGTGTATATAGTTCTTGGGTCTTCTTGCACCAACATTTATGTAGTTGACACGTATCCACAGCTTTTTGCGGACGATCGCTTCTAGGATCATCTACGAAGTTAGTTTTGCCCCTTTTAAATTCACTGAACCATCTAAAAAGTAAGAACTGTTGCCCAGGATGGAGCAGATTGTAATCATTGTAAACTTTGTTCGGTTAAACTAAATTTAAAATAGTAAATTTTCATATCATATATATGTTTGCGGTTAAGCTCCATTGTTTTAAATAAAACACGCGGGAACATTAGTAAAATGACTGAAACATTGTTGTTTTTTAAATTGACCTAACTGGCTATTTGTGTTACATTTTTGAATGAATTTGCTTTTAAACATATAACATTAATGCGTTCAATTTTAAACTTAATTAATTTTCAAAACTTCTCGAGTGACCTACATTTCTTTCATGGGACATGGTACAGTCGGCTACATGTGTATAAATATCGTGTGTGTGTATGTGTGTATATGTGTATGTGTGTTCCTCTCTCCCTCCCCTCTTCCTCCCTCTCTCTCCTCCCCCCCCCCCAACTCTCTCATTCTCTCTGTGTGTTAATGCGTATATGTCGTTGTGTGTGTGTGTGTTTGTGTGAGTGTTTCTTTTTAGTATCGATAGGGAAACGCTTGACTACGATCTCGCCTGATGGTAAGCTAAGATACGGCCTACAATGGAACGCGGTTCCCTAGAAGGTACCTGTTCAGGTTGTAGTGTGTGCATTGTTGTGTGTGTGTGTGTGCACTGACCGTCTACATGGAGAGGTATCCGCGCGCGGCGGAGCGGCGGCGGCCCACGAGGTAGGCGACGAGCACGACGACCACGAGCCCGCCCAGCGCGCACCCCACCGCGATCGGCACCGCGTCCGGCACGTCCGCGCCCGCGCACTCGCGCGCTGCCGACATCACACATTTATAGGTAAAACGACTGTACATATTGAAGGGTGTTCGATACACGATTCTTAAAAACGATTCGACAATTTGGCAAATTCGTAGAATTACTTTAATTTTGATCTAATTAGGTATTACAAAAATGCTTAGACAGAATCGAAGTTCATTGTTTTCAAATTAGACTCGGTCGTATACAGCTATCGCTACACTAATTCCTTTGGGGGTTTAATATAATAAAGGGAGAGGTTATCGCCAGAAATAGTCGAATAAATAATAAATTAATATGTCAGTAAATGCGGCAATGAGGATCACTATTTATCTCGCCAACCGACAAATCGATGAATTGCGGTGAACCGAAACGTCTATACACGTTCGGTTTACTCTGCCTACCCCGCAAGAGAACTGGGCGTGACGATACCCAAAGAACACTAAACTACTGAACGGATTTCAATGAAATTTTGTAGATATCTACTGTTTGGTTCAACTTAAAATCTATATATATAAAAATCAATTGTTGTTCGTTAGTCTCTCTAAAACTCGAGAACGGCTGGACCGATTTGCCTAATTTTGGTTTTAAAATATTCATGGAGGTTCAGGTTAGGTTTAAAATGTGAAAAATGTAGGAAAAAAATGTAAACAGTTGACCCTGCAGGCCATCCCTGAAACTTTCTACTAAATTAAGGTATTTTAAGCTCAAAACAGTAAAAAATATAAGCGTAGATTATTCAGCTCAAACATCATTTTTTTAAAAATGGTAGTATATTAAATATGGTATAATGGTAGTATATAGTATATATTTTTGAAAAACCGTATATTTTGAAAACGATGATGGCATTGAACTCAATTTTTGAGATCTAATATGTTGCTTTTGCTATATAATCAATAGGTTGAAAAATTTCGAAGCAATGTCAAAAAACATTTTTTTTAAATTTTCGTCATTAATAAATCCCAAAAAAATTACCGCTTTTGATTAAATTAATGGTATTTGACGCAGTTTTTAAAGCAGAAAAGTTGATAAAATTTTAAGCCAATCGGTGCATTAGCCTGAAAGTTATTTAAAAAAAATTAAGTAAGTTTGCTAAAAACAACGAAATTTTAATATTTGAAAAGCTGCACTTTTGAGAATTAGATTCGATTTTGATTTTTGAAACGGCATTTGACGTAGTTTTTTTAATATTAAAATATCGTAGAATACCGAATGATTGGTTGAAAAATTTCTAAGCTATGTCGAAAAAACACTTTTTTCAAAATTTTTCGTCAGCGATTACTCCCAAACGGATAAACCGATTTTGATACAATTTATGTATTAGACGTAGTTTTTTGAAGAATAGACCTGATTAGTTTTTGTACTCAATCGGTACATAAATCTGGAGTTATATTAAAAATACTGTTTCGCCAAAAAAAAATTTGGGTTTTTTTTTCAAAATTACTCAAAATCTCCTGGGCTGAATCTGTTCAAATTTTGCAGGAAGTCTAAGTTGAGCGGAATCCAATCGAATGCATCAATCGCGTTTCGATCCGTCAAGCCGTTCAAAAGTTATGCGATGTTTACATACACAGACACACACACATACATACATTCAGCCATACTGACGTCATCGTGAAAATAGTCGGAAAAGGTTCCTAGGACCTCAAAACGTGGACATCTGGTGAAAACTCGATTTTCGAAAATCAAGTAAAATCAGTAACTTCCTTATCTACATACGTAGCGGGAAGTTAAAAAACTGAAAAGTAGACACAAAGTTCGGAGAACAACGTTTGTTATTATAACATAGTTTATCTCAATTAACTCAAGTAATCCACCAAAATATTCAAGTAATTTGTATTGCAAGACGTTTGCCGGGTCAACTAATATACATTATGTATATTCTGAGGAAGCTTTATTAAAGTGAAACCAGTCCATTAATATCACGGATTAAATGGATACGCCTTGCAAGACAATTTCTCAGTTTGGCAGCGTAGCTTGCATTTACATACAGAAAAAAAGTAATACTACTGACCAATGAAATAAAATCATTTCAACAGTAATTTTTAAACCTTGTCATCTCATTCGATACGATAAAATAGTAATACTTAAACATATATATATATATATATATATATATATATATATATATTGTGAAGTGAAGTTAAAGTATTAGATATATAATTATTCATATATTTTATAATTATTTATATATATTAGATATATAACTATATTAGTATAAGAATTTCACCAAGTGCCGACGATGGAATGTGCAGTATATAATATTCGCGTGATTATTATATCGATAATAATTACAAACGTGTGCGGCCTTCCCTTCCGCACGTCAGGTTCGGACTGTCGTGTGCACGAACGTGTCGATAACGTCTAACCTTGATAACCGTAATATTAATTAGTTCAAATTACACAACACAAATGTATTACAGTCTAACTTATTAATTAACCAATATATTTTTTGTGAAAATAAGGAGCACGCGCTTTGATTCAAACATGCAAAGGTAAAGACATGCAAAGATAGCGCTCGACCCATTGCCAAAATTCGACCATAGATTATAGACAACAAAATTTCTTATTATCTTGACAAGACTTAGCTGTAAAAAAATTAATATACCTTTTGTACAATTTTTCTTTCGTTTGTAATTGTTATATATTTACTGTTGTGTACAATAAAATATTTAATAAATAAATAAAAATACATGTGTGTGTACCTTTCCTGTGGAATACAAAAATTTAACCTCAAATTTTCAACTTTTTCGTATGATTTATCAATTATTTTTCATACAACCCTACTCACAAATACACATTCAATGAAAAAATTATAGTCACGCGGAGGAAGTCGCGAGTTTTTTTGGTTTTTAAGGATTGTTGGTTGGTCCCGGCCTCCTTTGAAGAATAGGCCAACTGCCGTTCTGGAAGGCAGGTCGTAAAAGGCGACCGATTGGCTATCGAGTCACTACCATCGTGGCTACTAGGTGGTAGAGTTCTGCATTGTCTCGCCCGGGTCTGGTACCACCGCTTTACCTATATAGTGCTTGTCGCTGTCGTGTTCCGGTTTGGAGGGTAAGGTAGCCGGTAAACTTATGCATGTGGCATTAGACCATACAAGATAGCAACGCACCATTAACATCTTTGGTGTCTATAGGCGATGGTTGACTCTTTCCATCAGGAGACCCATCTGCTTGTTTGCTATCTTATGACATAAAAAAAAAACCTTTCTCGCCAACTGTTCTTATATCGTTATATGACAAGGCAAAGGCATTAAGTAACATAATTACCATTTTGAGACAGACATTTTAATGACGTTTCCTGTCCTTGTCCATGTTTTAGATAGAAATGTAGTAAATTAATTGTTCCTCTTCATACAAGTCTTGTTAGGAAATGTGTTTGGGGGTTGGCGAGATTTTGCAGGTCAAGGTAGAACACCATATACATAGTCAAAATCATACAAAACTGTTCTTAGTGAGTTTTACTAGTCAGTCGACCAACGATATCTATACATATAATAAAATCGTAGGAAAGTCAAAACTGTACATTGAATATTTTTTTAAAAGAATACTTGGGGCGTGATCTACAATCGATATCGAAGCCAAAAATATAGTTTTTAGTATTTTTGCCTGTTTGTCTGTTTATCTGTTTGTCTGTATGTATGTCCGGGGTAAATTTAAAAAACTATTGCATGGATTTACTTCAAATTTTGCATGGATAATACTGATAGGTCGGTTCAACATATAGGCTACATATTATCACGCTATTACCTACGGGGGAGGAGCTGTGCGGAGTAAATGAAGTCCGCGCGGACGAAGTCGCGGGAAACAGCTAGTAATAAATAAAAATAATAAATATCAGTGGACAAATTACACGATTTAACTCCAAAATACGCAAATTAGTTGCTTGTATTACGGGTGTTAATCAACGATACTAATACATAGAAATACATATATAAATACTTAACATACACAATAAACACTTAAACATAGAAATACAAACATCTAAGCACATCACCCAAATGTTTGTCCCTGTCGGGAATCGAACTCGTGCCCTATCGATTTGTAGTTAGGTTCGCTAATCACTCGAACAACGGAGCGGTCGATATATGTATACTATATGAACTTTTGTAACAAGCTAAGCATAATTTTTACACACAATAATTACAGCGTCCTCATATTCGGTCAGTAATGTTCACTTGGACAGGAAATTGATCTGAAGAGTGTGTAATGAACATGCAACGCCTATTTCCGATAATACATAACCGCTCAAACATTCCCTTATCTGTGAGCGTGGCTGCTGATAACGCCTCCACTACATAGGTCGTCAATAACACGTTTTTAATTATATCACGTATTAGTGGTTAGAGCATAATAAAGTTATATTTATTAGAGGATTTTAAGAGAAATTTTATCTTGGAGGAATGCGTGTTTTAGAAAAAATATCTATTTATATATTAGCTCCCGCCTTGGCTTCGCACGGGAGGTGTTAAAAATTGAGACGAAATCTACCGTTTACAGTAGTGCCATGTTAAAGAATTAAAATTAAATAATTCAACTATTCATTATTGTAACATATTGAATTGATGACATTGAAATTATTGATAAAAATTCTAAAAACTATATTTTTGGCTTCGATATCGATTGTAGATCACGCCCCAAGTATTCTTTTAAAAAAATATTCAATGTACAGTTTTGACTGTCCTACGATTTTATATATAGATAATTATTTTATGATATTTAAATAAAATATATTTAACTACATAGATAATGCGTAATAATCAAGGATTTACGTTATAATATTGATATGTTTGCGCCGTCGTGATTGGTTATGGTATATGATATTATGACGGTCTTCTAGCGCTAGTAATTGGCGAACCAATCACGAAACAGCAAACATATCGATATTATAACGTTTTAAATCATTGGTTATAGTAAAATTTTCTTTTAATGTATTAAATATCTTTTTTCAATTATTATTTATTAGTGTTGTTTTCTCTACAAACATAGGACAACGCAAAGGATAAAATTTATCCGTTATCAAGCCGTTTTATCAAGTTAAAGAGGATATACAGACAGACATAAATTTTCATAATGGTGAAATAAAAGCCTGTGAATAAATGACGGGAGCTTCATAAACCTGAACGAACCGGTTTAAACTAAAACCGCTAATGGCATATCACGCACATTGCTGCCTAAAACTGCGAGGGGCGAACACCACAGAACGGTTTAAACCGATTTATTGATTCAAAGCCGGTATTAGGTATATAAAAATACCGGTATTCGGTTTGAAAATTAACCAGTAAATAGGGTCTGGTACATATATCAATACATCACTTCCAGACGTCGTCGGCTACTGTCTACAGGGGCCTAATTCACCTAACAAAACGGCAAAGAAGTCGAAGACTGTTACACATTTCCTTACATATTATGCCGCGACACAACACGTCTCGACTTTCTATCGTGTTTATGTATGTGAGAGCCACCGCCAACACAACCATAGACGCCTAATGTTTAATTTTTCCGTATTGAATGCATTCTGGCACCTAGCTAAGGTAAGACGAAGCGGGGTTACAACGCCGTGATTGGCTAACTCAAGGCCACAATGAAAGATAGTGATGTACAGATGATCTGATTGGTCGAAACTGATTGAATATTTGCTCGTGGACTATAAGTCAGATGTGTTGACAGAAGCCATTCGCCTGTTACTAGCTGTATGGTCGGTGGTGGGAGCCCTAAGTGCATCGACTCAATTACGCGAATTGGGGGGCTGGTCTCGGTCCCGGGTGAACTCACCAGCGTTGAAGATCTTGTTGGTGGTGGTCCTGAAGGCCTCCTCCTGCAGCTGCGCCAGCGTGAGCGTGGCGGCCACATTCTTCAGCTCGGCGGTCATGGCCAGCTGGCTGGGCGGCTCGCACCGGTATGACGTCGCCAACGGGGTCTGCCACTCTTCAGCGTGCCATATGTCCACTGGATCCTTGAATTCTGAACATATACAATATTTATATAATGAACACCGTTTCTTTTTTATTATTATCGATAGGGTAACGCTTGACCACGATATCGCCTGGTGGTAAGGTAAGATGCGGTCTAAGATAGAACGCGCTTATTATTCGTGCCTACCTCGTGGTCTAGGGGTAGCCTATTCGACTCAGACCATGAGGTCCCGGGTTCAATCCCCTGGTCGGGCAAGTCTAGTTTCCAAAATCTAATCCTCAGTAGCAGCTCGGAGTCTGGCGGAATGGTGTATTACCACTGCCGTGCCTCGGATGAGCACGTTACTGGCGGTCCCGGTTATCGCTAGAAATAGTCGATAATCGTTAACATGGCGGTGGTAAATGCGGCGATGAGGATCACCACTTACCTCGCAAACCGACAAACCGGTGAATCGCGGTGAACTGGAGTCTATAGACGTTCGGTTTACTCTGCCTACGCCGCAAGGGAACCTGGCGTGATGATGAACACTGTTTTATACAATCACGCCAGTTTCCTTGCAAAGTCAACAGAGTTCCCGGCTCTGGTATCATCGAGTTATCTATTCTTGCCGCATCAGTCCGCGCCGCATAGCATCAATACTCGTCACTGTCGTGTTTCGATTTCGAGGGTAAAGTAGCAGGTAGACTTATGCATGTAGCATTGCCATCTGGGCACACGGATAAAGACACACCATTAACATATTTAATGTCTATTAACAATGTTCTCTTTCTGATGGAATTGCCATTTGCTTGTTTGCTATCTTATTGTAAAAAAATACTTAATCCCTTGTATTATAAGTTTTTGACGAATCATACAATAACTTTTTTATTGTATGATTCGTCAAGTCCGTTGGTCGAGTGGTTAGAGACCCTGACTACGCAATCAACGAGGCTCGGGTTCGATCCCCGACGGGGACAAGCATTTGTGTAATGGGCATAAATGTTTGTATTTCCGGGTTTGGGTGTTTATTATATATATTCTAGTATTTATATATGTATTTCTATGTATTAGTATCGTTGACTAACATCCATAACACAAGCAAATAATTTGCTTACTTTGGGGTTACATCAGTAAGTGTAATTTGTCCCGTGAATTATTATTATTATTATTATTATGGGATAAAAATTATCCTATGTGTTATACCAGGTCATCATCTACCTGTGTGTCAATTTTAATCCAAATTGGTCCAGCCGTTTTTGCATGAATGAGTAATATACAAACTTCCACATTTATAATAAGTATACATATATGAGGATTATTCAAATGTCAATCTATATATATAAAAATCAATTGCTGTTCGTTAGTTTCGCTAAAACTCGAGAACGGCTGAACCGATTTGGCTAATTTTGGTTTTGAATTAATTGTTGAAGTCCAGGGAAGGTTTAAAAGGTGAGAAAATATAGAAAAAAAGAGTAGTTAAAAAGGCAGAACAACGTTTTCCGGGTCAGCTAGTTAAGTTATAAATATGACGTAAAAATGTTCAGCATTCTAACAAATGAAACTGATTTAAATTCTAAAACTGAAATAATGGGGACCTTGTATGAATAATGGTTTGTTTCCTTTCTGTTTAATAAAATTAAGGATGGAGCACACTTGGATGGGCCGAAACGGATCGGTGCGAGCCGTATCGCAACGCAAAATGCGAGCTTAGCACATTAGGCAGGGCTGGAGCGGGGCGCATCGCAACGTAACGCATTTCCATAATATTTCTTCCCAAATGTTATCTCATCTTCGTTGATCATCATAACGGGACCTTGCAAATTATAAAAGTAGTCTTGAACTAAAATTAATAATTGTTTTTCATCCATCATTCAACACGGAGAAACTCGTGTGCACAATTCCGCAATAGCACACTAGCGACATGTGCTATGGTGATAAATTCACCGAAATTCACCACGATGCGCCCCACCGTGGTGTGCGAAATCCATACTAATATTATAAATGCGAAAGTAACTTTGTCTGTCTGTCAATCTCTCTTCATGGGATATGGGATAGGTTTTTATCCCGGAAATCCTACGGAAACGGGAATTAGGCGGGTAAAACCCCGGGACTTCCATTTAAGAGAATTTTCCACGCGAAGTCGCGGGTACAGCTAATTCCATATAAAATGCATGAAAGCTATCGAGGCGGCTTTTTGCGATGCGGCCCGATCCGTTGCGCTCTGTCCCAATATGCTCGATTCTTTAAGGCATATTAGTTGCCACACTTACGTGAATCATAGAATACTTCAGGCGCCAACGATACATTCAGACTCTTCAGCGCATAGTTCTTGGTGGTCTTGTTACTCTGAAAGACCAGCACCATGGTGTTGAAGCCGTCGCCCGTTGGCCAACTCAGGCTTATGCTCTGCTCCGTGCCATTGCAGTTCCCGTCGACCACGGTGGCGTTGTTCGGCACGTTGAGAATCACGGATGCGAGATCAGCTGTAACAAATAGCCATTAAAATACTTAGGTACTCTGTTTTTACATGCATAAATATTATTACTAGCTGACCGCAGCTTAACTCGCGAGTAGATTTACACGACATCGATGTAATTTTTCGCACAAATTACAATCCCTATACCACCCTCCTTAGGTATTGATTTTTTTTAAAGTTAGCTTATGTAAAACCCCAATTCTTCAACTATCTCCATTTCATCAAATTCGGTTCATTCGTGGAAGCGTAACAAGCAGACTTATTTTCGCATTTATAATTTATATTAATATTATAAATGCGAAAGTTTGGATGGTTGTATGGATGGATGTTTGTTTGTTACTCAATCACGCCAAAACTGATTTGGATGGATATTTGACACACAAGTAGATGATAACCTGGAATAGCACATAGGCCACTTTTTATCACGAATAAATGGGTCTTTCCCACGGGATTCACCAAACACTTTTATTTATGTATTACCTACACGACACGCACATATCTAGTCCGGCCATAAACTCTGATGGTACTAGGTGATAGAGTTCTTCATTGTCTCGCCCGGGTCTGGTACCACCGCCTTACCTATTCCTGCCGCAATAGCGTCAGTGCTTGTCACTGTCGTGTTCCGGTTTGGAGGGTAAATCAGCCGGTAAACTTATGCATGTGCTATTAGACCTCGCCACAAGAAAGCACATGGTTGTGACTAGGATATGACCAATCGTTCGCCTCTTACGAACTGCCTGACAGAAAGGCAGATAGCCTAATCTTCTAAGAAAGCCCGAACAACGGGGCGGTCAATTTTAGTTGAACACAACTCCGTAGTTTAGATAACCTCGCACAAAAACACGTAAACGTTACGATAGGCTGGCACAATAATTTCAAAATAGATAAAACCTTTTGTCGTAGAAGACTACAAACGAACGATGTCATTGACGACGAAGACACAAAAAATCTCAGAAATTAAATTACTGGTTCAGTTACGTAGTGGCGTAATTAGTAAGAGTGCTAACTACCTTGAAATCGGCACTAGTTCTAATCCGATTTGCGTCAAACAGACAACTATAAGGACTGCCGATAAATATGAAAATTTAAATTAAGGAATTATTGTTTTTTATTTAAGTAACTAGCTTTTGCCAGCGATTTTGTCCGCGCGGACTTCGTTTACTCCGCACAGCACCTCCCCCGTAGGTGATAGCGTGATAATATGTAGCCTATATGTTGACCCGACCTGTTAGTAATATTCATGCAAAATTTGAAGTAAATCCATGCAGTTCTTTTTGAGTTTACCCCGGACATACATACAGACAAACAGTCAAAAATTTTAAAAACTATATTTTTGAGGTCGATATCGATTGTAGATCACGCCCCAAGTGTTCTTTTAAAAAAATATTCAAAGTACAGTTTTGACTTTCCTACGATTTTATTATATGTATAGATCATACTGAAGTCCGCTTGCACCCATATCATTTAAATACTACTATTTTTTTATTAATAGTTTTATTTTTGCATAATGTTTGTGTCGGCATTACCCGACATTGGCGTTTGAACGTCCAAAACAATTTGTCGGGTATGACCATTGATATAAAAAACCCAAGATGCACAGTCCCGAACAAAACTGACACTCAAAACTGTCCCTAATTTCACTTAAGTAGTTATAGATATGGCAAGAACATGTCTTTGCATATCCAACCTTAAGTGCAAGACTTATTATAGTTGTTTTTACAAAGCAATGTACGAAAAGAAATAAAATTGACAGTGTCGCGACCGACGCGATTCTATTTGAAATAGCGTACAATTTAAAATTGTGCACTCATTTTTGGAGGACTTTTTGACACACTGATTGTGTATCTTGGGTTTTTTATATCAATAGGTATAACAGACTGTGGCTGTGAATAGATTAACGCCAAAGCCGTTAAAAATTTTAGTGACATGTCATTCAAGTGTACAATGGAAAAATGACTTAATCACTAACGATCAAGACAGTTTTGTCTTTTGGCCAAATATCCTATATCTTACCATTCGCACTTGGATATTAATATTGCACTGCTAATTTAGTCGACCGTAAGTGCATGTTGGGTTTAATGAGGTTATAAAGAACAGGTATAAAATGTTGATCTACCAAAATTTTTTGTAGCGTCAAAAATAAAGGGGCAAATACTTGAGCGCGATTTTCTCTGTTGCAACCAACATGCACTTACGGTCCACTAAATTAGCAGAGCAGAATAGCTGAATGCAAGTATCTGTCCGAGTATAAATTAGCAGTTTCGATTTTGTTGTTTTTAGGGTCCTGTACCTAAAAGGTAAAACGGGACCTTATTACTAAGCCTCCGCTCTCTGTTTGTCCGTCTGTCTGTCACCGGGCTGTATCTCATAAACCTAGCTGTTTGTTGCCCATGACTTCGTCCGCGCGGACTTCGTTTACTTCTCACCGCTTCTCACCCGTAGGTGATAGCGTAATAATATGTAGCCTATATGTTGACCCGACCTATTAGTAATATTCATGCAAAATTTGAAGTAAATCCATGCAGTACTTTTTGAGTTTACCCCGGACATACATACAGACAAACAGACAAACAAACATACAGACAAACAGACACTTTGTCACACAGTTTAAAACTTACATTAAATGTGTCATTCGTTAATGAATGGTACCTAGGAGAAAAAGAAGGATGAAGTTTGCAGTACCAGATATTGGAGGGACCCTACTGATCACATCAATGATTGCTATTTTTGTGTTGTTAATCCATGGAAGCATCGCGCTGACCAAGATACCAAGATGATCCAGTACCCAAATTTACCATCAACGTCTGCTCGAGTGCCTCGCGGCGAAGATTAATTAGGCTGAGAATTACACACAGCTTATTTCTTATATGCAGGGCCGGATTTAAACTCAATGCCGCTCCTGGGCACCGGAAAAAAGTCCGCCCTATTACTAGAATTTTACTTAAGGGGGGAAATACGTGTAGAAAGAGGTTTTCATGCTGATTTTTTATTACTTTTTTAAGGTATGAAAACTAATGTTATATATTGAAACTATCAGGTTATTTCATACATATATTTATATTTTTCCATATTTTACGACAGTTAACTTGAAAAGTAGCGTAGATTTCAGCTGATACACATCGTAGGTTGTCTTCCGACTTAACAGTTGGTGTGCACTATAGAAGCTATAATTTTTGTCTGAAATCAATGGCACAGAAAAATTAATTTTCTTTATACAATTACGCTGAATATGGACCTCCATCATAAGCGACATTTTTATTTAAACAATTTTTCTGTGCTATTGATAAGTTATATTGTTGTTTAATACGAATAAATACTCATAAAATATATGTATGAAATAACCTGATATTTTCAATCAATAATATTAATTTTTTATACCTTAAAAAAATTATTAATAAAAATCAGCATGAAAACGGCCTTCTACACGTATTTCCCCCCTTAAACTTATAGTTTATGTATTTCATTTTTAAAACTTAAAATAACTAATTTATTGCAGAAACTTTATTATATTATATATTCTAAAAACATAAATAATTTTTTTTTTTCTAACAATTATAAATTTGGCACTAAGGGTGACTCATAATTATAATATATCAATTTTTTCAGAGGCAAACACGTCTGACTTTTTGAATTGCGAATTGGTCGATTGAATCTTCGCAATCTAAACGTTGAAGTATTCGAAAATTTGTCAATATTAGAGAAATCGGTTAAAGATAATTATTGGAAATTAAAATTAACATCAAGTCCTGTCTTATCGACTGTAGAGAAAAATTATAAAAAATTAAAATTAAGTTTCTTACCTTATCGACTATAGATGAAAATTATATAAACAAAAATCATATTTTGCAAATTGAAAAATGGAATAATTTTATCAAATTAGTGTATTGTCATCGGTCCTCGATAAATTTACAAAGTTTGAACCAAATCTGGCCGTTTAAAGAAGGTCAAAATCGCACCCAAAAAAGTCGGTTACAAACATAAAAACATACATACAAGTGAACCTAATAAAAAGCGTTTAAAAAAAATATACGACTTTTCGTTTAAATTAAAATTAATTGGTGAAATCGATAAATTATAACATGTTTTTTTTTTTTTTAAATTGATTGATTGTTAAAGTTGATGTTTTAAGAAATGCAAAAAATAATTCCGAAATTTTTTCAATTTTTCAAAAATAATACTAATTAAATTTCTTTAATTGCAGAAAATAGAAAAATCGATTATTATTTGAAATCTCCAAGGAAACAAATTGATTAAATCATTTTGATCATTATTTTTTACTAAAAAAGTGCCAAAATTATAATTCATAAATAATGAATGAATTGAATTTCTTGAATTATCAATTAAACAAAAAATTATAAATTAATAGAATTAATTTATTTATTAAAGTATTTGGAAATCTCGATAAGACTAAAAAAAAATTCAATTTCAAAATTTTGCCGCCCTAAAACATTTGCCGCCCTGGGCACTTGCCCCGACTGCCCCTAGTGTAAATCCACCGCTGCTTATATGCTTGACAGCTTCAGAAGCATGGGTTGCAGAATATCACTTCAAGTGCCCATGCTACATACGCGCTTGGAAAAGTTCAAAGGTAACTTGGGTGAATATTCAGATGAGCAAAGAGAACCTTTTACCAGGATATAATGGACTTTGAACAACGGTATTAAGGACACTATAACGAGAACATGATGGGTGACTACATTTAGGGGCTCATACAAAAAAGTTCTAAATTTCACAACAGAAATACCAATAATAATCATTTTTAAAGCTTTTGTTTGTATACTTTTTTTGTATTTTCATGTTATTTATGCTGTCTTTTAATATTAAATTAATAAAAATATATTTTTGATAACTTGTTTTCCTTTTAAATATAATTGAAATTTTCCATAAAATTTGAATTTTCGTGCTGGTAGCTACAAAAGCAAACTTTATTAGATAAAAATATTTTTTCTTTCTTTAGTTAGGCATAAGTAATCAGAATCGGAGGTACAGAAGTCAGACTCAAAATTCATGTCGACCTGTGATAATATTAGTATGGATTATTATTTTATTGTTATTATTAATGTAACTGTATTCTTATTATTAATGTAACAATTAGATACTGATTAAATATTATGTAATATTTTATTTAAAAAATGTTATGAAAAAAGACAAGCCCGCTGAGTTTTTGCCGCCGGATCTTCTCAGTGTGTGGCCGCGTTTCCGATCCGGTGGTAGTTTAAAAAAATGTTGACGCGTCAAAATAACTTGTAAAGAGTTTTATTGAATAAAGTGCTTCTGATTTCTGATTTCTGATTGCTAAAATATGCTCTATCTGATCGTCCAAAAATAATATCTATAAAAATATGCTAAAAAAATTGTTTTCATTAATAACAACTCTGATAAAAAAAATATTTTTAATGTGTGTTCTTAAAACATTTTTGGAACGAAGTTCCTTATGGGCCGTTGCGGGGGGTACATTAGCCGGCAAAAAACGTCCGTAACGTTAAAAAAACGTTAGATTTTTTATGATAAGTTACTTCGTTCCTATAAGTGTCCCACGTCACCACACGGTTTTTTTTAATATGGACGACTAATTCTTATAAGTAGGTATTCTGTATTAGGCCAAATAAGTAGTAGTTCGTAATATTCGACCAAATACCAAAAAAAGTGATCGAATACTGAATAGTAGCTGAATATTCGTAGAACCTCTAATCTTTAGTATCTTAATCTGGGTAGTAGTCAAAATATTTTGAAAACTGTCTAAAGCAGTTGCCATTACTACAGTGGAAAGTTCAAATCTAGCACATTGTAGTTTAGAACAGATAAAACTAGTGATCCGTGATAAGAAAACATTTTCGTGAGACTGCAAATCGCACCGATCACGGTTGCGTCACCTCGTTGCAATCGCGTGTAACTGTGTAACCCGCCATTGTTATAACTGTTACACTGGCGTTTTTGTGTCAACTTATGTTTAGTGTATTCAGAACAACCGCTAACCTAAGACATATTAGTCAGATAGTCAGACTTGTTAGAGTAAACATATTCTTAGAATCTGAGCAACCTTCAAACACATATGACAAACACGCCGTCAATCAAATCTTTCAAACATACAGCCAAACACGTACTTTGCATGACATCAAGTCAAACATGACCGTAGACTATCAAATAATTTGCCAAACACGTAAAATTTGACAAATTATTTGAGCGCTTACAGCTTGCTTTACAAAGTAAAATAGTGGCATTCGAATATTTTTAATGCTGGGGCAGCACTTGCGTCTATCGTCCCGAAGTCATATGCGCGCTAAGGCACACGCAATCCGGAATGTACGCGAAAATAGCCGATAAAAGCCGGTCACATCTGCATTTATCGTGTCATTGCACGAAGCTTTGTGACGATAGACGCAAGTGCGGTCCCCATCATTAGTATCTATAGTCCTGGCAAAATTGTAGCTCAGAATTCTGTTAATCTAATTTAAATTTCCGAGATAAACAGTTGTACTGAACACACCCATCGTTATCTAACTAAAGTTAGGATAAACAGTATGTGATACGACGCGCGGGAGAGAAGAGAGATTTGACCAATAAGAAAAACTAGATTTCTCGCTTACATTGTATATATACCACGATAAACGTTTTCTCATGATAGAAACGCGATATTAGTTATAGTTCACATCGACGCAGAATCGGAGCGAAGCGACGCGTTATGTTTTTAAAGTTCAAAGTGTATATATTCATCTCTATTTCCATTAGGAAACGTACTAATAATGGAAACAGAGATGAATATACTTGAAAGTTTAAGAAGACGACGCGTCGCTTCGCTTCAACTCTACGTTAACACAAGCTGACCCTAACGGCCTGGCCACGGGAAATTCGCGCTTGCGATTTTTCGCACGGCGCGAACGGCGAAGCATCTAGGGTCTGAAACAAATGTATGGGGAAGTACTAAACATGCCACGCGGTGCAGCGACCGACGGGGCGACGGACGATTTTTGACGAGCGAATCGGAAGCGCAGTGCGGGACGCGGCGAGCGAGTGAGACCAGACCAGAAACCAGAATGGTTTAGTTGTAATTGCGCCGAGAAAATACGCTATGAACATTTTAACTTTAATTTTCAAATACTTACTAGGCCAGTAATTTGTAAGTCTGATCACCACCAGAGATACAATTTTTCTTTCTTCCCACAATGTTGAATATTAATAAGAATATAAGTAGTGTCGCCAAAAAATTGATAGTTTTAATCTAGAAACGCCATAACGTCGATAGTATCGATAGTACTGAATGCTGTAAGTAAATCAACTATCGATTGCGTCGATAGTATCAATCATTGTAGATAAGCAAAGTATCGATTCTATCACTAGTATTGTTAGCCAATATTGCATTGACTATCTATATATTCGATACTATCGATAGTTTTGATAGTATCGATACTATCGATAGCAATTGTGATTAATGCAATATTAAATAGCAATACTATCTATAAATACAATCGACAGTATTGCTAATTAATATTAAATAGCAATATAATATTGATTTGATTGTTTATTTTTTTATCATGAATATTATCGATGGTATCGATTGTATTCATAGTATTGTACTTATTGAGGCAATGAAACCCTATCGATAATAGACTATCAAGCGGCAATACTATAAATTAAAGCTTTCGGGTTTCGACACTCATTTCAAACATTTGCCTTTATATAGTACGTTTTTGTCATACTTCTTGTGAAATTCAACGTCTTTACTATAACCCCGATTCTTATTTAAATCATGTACTACACATTGTTTTCCAAATAGTAAGTGCTAAAGTGCAAAACTACTCCCCTCCAAGCCATATCGAGATAAAGTTGAAAAAGTCATCTTGCTCTCGGACTATACTGGTCGCGGCGGAAGACGCAAGTTCCCGTGGCCTAAAAAAATTCGCGCGCGCGAATTTTCGCCTCGCCCGCCGCGACGCCGCCCAGCCGCCGGTTCGCGTGGCCGGGCGGTAAGGTAGCTGCTCATTAAGTGACGTATAATTCTACAAAGTCTTGCCTAGGTGTAGTACCATCGTCTTATCTATTCCTCATCATATCAATGTCGCAGGCAGATTCTGTAATTCGTCTGTATACAAATGGCGTCGTCCGATTACAAAAATTACATTTTAGAAAATACGTAACGTAAAATATAAAATGACGTCATTACATATTATGCACGATATAATAATTCATTAAATAATAATATAACAACCTAACAGCATTTACAATTTTCCTGTGACCTATCAACTTATTGACAATATAATGTCGAACGACCACGACGTTTTTCGCCGTGTTGGTCCCGGCCTCCTTTGTAGAACAGGTCAACTGCTGTTCTGCCAGGCAGGACGTAAAAGGCGACCGATTGGCTATCGAGTCACTACCATCGTGGCTACTAGGTGGTAGAGTTCTGCATTGTCTCGCCTGGATCTGGTACCACCGCCTACCTATTTCTGCCGCAATAGCGTCAGTGCTTGTCGCTGTCGTGTTCCGGTTTGGAGGGTAAGGTAGCCGGTAAACTTATGCATGTGGCATTAGACCTCGCCACAAGATAGCAACGCACCATTAACATCTTTGGTGTCTATAGGCGATGGTTGACTCTTTCCATCAGGAGACTCATCTGCTTGTTTGCTATCTTATGACATAAAAAAAACTACATCAATATTAAATTATGTGTTTTGAGATATTCTGTATCAGCTTATCTTCGATATGTACCTAATATGTTATCGTTCAGAAATCCTATCTACTTAATAGTAATGTTTTAACGTAAACAGCTTGAATGGTTAAAGACTAAATAGGGTACGGGCCCATTTTGAAGTATACATCATCTACCGTTCTACCACGGTGGTTGCTAGGTGGTAGAGTATTGCTATGTCTCATCCGGGTTATGGTCTTACCTATTTCCGCCGCAATATCATGAATGCTTGTTACTGTCGTGGTGGGTTTTAGTTTGGAGGGTTGAAAAAACTCATCTAGAATTTTTTTATATAATAAGATACTCGAATCTGATTCCGAATAATGTAAAAATAGGTACATACTTAAATTTTGACCTAATTATCTAATAAAAAAAAATATGTACGGACACCCGCGTATACTCTTAAATAAGGACAACATAACGATAACATAGATAACGAAGTTCATTCTTTACAAACAGCGATTAGCGGAACTCGTGACTAGATTCGTTAGTACGCAGCTATCGCCTGCGCGGTGACCGGTAAGTTATATTACTACACTAATTTCGGTGAGGTTTACTAAGTAGTTATGCTCACTAAGTCTCTTTTTATATTTTTATTAGTAATACTTGCCCGTGCTCCAAAATCATTACTTCCTTTTGCTCACTCGGGTAAAAAATTAGCCTATGTCCTGCCCTGTAAACCCTATATCTTTTAGTAAAGTTTCATCAAAATCGGTCCAGCTGTTAGAGAGGTAAAAACAGATTGACAGGCAGACAGAAATTAAAAAAAAAATTGTTTATGGTATAACTAGCTGTTGCCTGCGACTTCGTCCGCGCGGACTTCGTTTACTCCGCACTGCTCCTCCCCTGTAGGTGATAGCGTGATAATATGTAGCCTATATGTTGACCCGACCTGTTAGTAATATTCATGCAAAATTTGAAGTAAATCCATGGAGTAATTTTTGAGTTTACCCCGGACATACATACAGACAAACAGACAAAAATTCTAAAAACTATATTTTTGGCTTCGATATCGATTGCAAATCACGCCCCAAGTATTCTTTTAAAAAAATATTCAATGTACAGTTTTGACTTTCCTACGATTTTATTATATGTAAAAACTATATTTTTGGCTTCGATATCGATTGCAAATCACGCCCCAAGTATTCTTTTAAAAAAATATTCAATGTACAGTTTTGACTTTCCTACGATTTTATTATATGTATAGATAGTATCGTAAAAAGGACTATTATTATTTCATATCATAAGATAGCAAACAAGCAGATGGGTCTCCTGATGGAAAGAGTCAACCATCGCCTATATACACCAAAGATGTTAATGGTGCGATGCTATCTTGTGGCGAGGTCTAATGCCACGTGCATAAGTTTACCGGCTACTTTACCCTCCAAACCGGAACACGACAGTGGCAAGCACTGACGCTATTGCGGCAGGAATAGGTAAGGCGGTGGTACCAGACCCGGGCGAGACAATGCACAACTCAAACACCTAGTAGCCACGATGTTAGTAGGCATGGAAATTATTATTAAATTAGATTAACTGGTATGTTGTTAAAATTAATTAATATTTAACAGTTATTTATTTATGTTATCCAAAAACGCAAAGCCGCCGAGTTAGCGACCAAAAGAAAGGTCCTCTGGAGTAGTTTAACAGTTATTCTTATCATAACATTATTTGAAGCAGCGAAAACACAAAGCCGTCGAATTAGCGAGCAATTATCCCATATGAAGTTATTGGTAATTTTTAACAGTATTTGCTAATATAAATAACAGTTGTTAATTGTTAAAAAAATTTAGTACGAAATTTAATATGTTAACTGTTAAATTATCCATGCCTAGATGTTAGTGACTTGCATAGCCAACCGGTCGCCTTTTACGACATGTCTGGCAGAACGGCAGTTGGTCTATTCTTTAAAGGAGCCCGGAATCAACACGGGGGAATTAATTACACATTTTGAAATCACAGACAGACTCTCCAATTTTGTTTATATGTATAGATTATGACCATTTTAATAATATAGTCTTCAATATTTACAGTCTGTTACCAATTAACCTGTATACAGAAGTAACATAGGGAGGAGGAGGGGGATTGAAGTGAGTAGTGACTAACAGGCGTGTTAGTTTAAACAGGCACATTTCAATGATAATATATTTACACAGATGATACAACTCAATAGTTTTTCAACCGACTTCTCAAAAGGAGGACATTCTCAATTCAATTGTATTTTTTTAATGTTTACATCAGGGGTGATCGACCTTTTGGTGTCACCGGCACACTTCCTTTTATCAAAGTTTCACGGCATACCGGTAAAAATATACCCAAAAAAGTACCAGGCATTCCGCGACGGCTCATATTTGTAGGATTCCGTAATTGGGGGCGTCCACAAATTACTAGAGATATTTAAGGAGAGGGGGTCAAGCCAAATCTCATCTAATCTTACGTTGGAGATGGGGGGGGCTCGGTAAATATTACGCATTTTTTTCTGATTGAAACAAAAAAAAATATACTATTTTGGTCCATTATCCAGATTGTACATGCTTAAGATTTAATCTTAAGCATGTACCTTTAAACGAGCAATTCTTGTATATATACAAGAATTGCTCGTTTAAAGGTATTAGATAAGGAAAAACAAAACGTCAAAATTTGTGTTTTTTTTTCTTCTCTTTTAAATGAAATTGGCACATCGACAAAGAAAGAAAAATTCTAAAAAATAGATAAGCTATAGATCGCCAGACAAATCCATTATTATTTGTTTAATGTCCAAAAATCAATGAAGTCCATTTTCGACCTTATTTTTTTACTCCTGACCTTGAGGGTCTCCGTTTGAAAACCAATTATTTCAAAACGTTTCAAAACTATTGGTAGATCTAACTTAACGTTGATGTTAAATTACTGTTTTCCTTTTGGAAATAGATACATCTTACAGACATCCCTGCTATATTATGTATTTAATTAATTGCTTAGTTCACATAAACCTGGTGACCCGTTTTAAGATAAAAACAATATGGTTTGAGAAGGTTTCAAATCAAAAATATTTACCAAAGAACAGTTTAATATTAATATCCAAAAATAGTTTAAATATATACTCTCCCAAATGAAAAATATTTTCCTAAATAGGTCAATAATTGACTGACGGCCGGTTCCTGAAACGCAAATTAATTTTAACAAGCAAGTAATCTATGTTTGACAGATCATTTGTTTGTAAAAATTATATTAAACACAGATTAATTGATTGTTAAAATTGATTTTCGTTTCGGAAATCGGCCGTGAGGCCTCAAACTGGATGTTGGGGATTATGCGGCGCGGCGGCGAGAGCGGCGTGATTTAGCGCTCTGACACGTCCGCACCGCCGTCGCGCCGCTGTCATCCAGTTCACTTCCATAATATGTAAATGTGTTAGATCGCCGAGATTCAGTTTGGGGCCTGAGAACTGATATAAACATATAAACTACTAGTTATCAACCGGTGGGCGTTAGTGTCGTATGTTTTCAAATGTGCTGCAAATCGAAAGCCACATTGAAAGCACAAACAAAATAAAACCGCAAAAATGCGAGTCGGTATCTCGGAATCGGCTCCAACGATTATTAGGGGTTTTTCGGGTCAAGGAATCGATTTATCAAGGTATTCCAGGTCCAAGGAAAGCTCGGTTCCCAAGATATGGGTATGTGAAAAACCGAGCAAAGTTCGGTCAACCAGGTACATAAAAAAAATTATATATTATATAGGAATCGATTTATCAAGGTCGAAGAAAACATCGATTCCAAAAATATGTGAAAAACCGAGGAAAGCTAGGTCAACCAGATATTATTATTATTATTATACATACATATTCATAAACTACCTCTCTGCCAAATTTCATCTACATAGGTCACGCAATTTCCGAGATTTCGTGTTGAGTCAGTTAGTAGTTTTCGCTTAGATAGGTATACTCGTATAAAGATTGACACATCGCACGCATGAGTCAACGTCGTCGCTGCGACACACTGACCTCTAACCACAATTTGCAATTTCTCTAGGATTTATAATAATCACTTGAGATTACTTGTATTTCACTTTATTTTGTGGATTTACAGACATTTTTCATCTGACTGTATGAACATTAAAATTTTTGAAAGTAGATAAAGATTTGTAATTAGGTATAGGATAGCAAACAAGGAAATAGCTCCCCTGATGGGAAAACAAACATCGTCTATAGGCACCAGAGATGTTATTGGTGTGATGTTATCCATGCGTGTTGCTATCGTTGGATATTGGTATTGACCAAATGCAGTTTACAGACCGTTACCTTCCAAGCTGAACACAATACTATATACTATAGCGACAAAAATAGATAATTCTTTGTGTTTCTGATAATTCTTTCACCAGTATTACGCTATATTATTCCTAAATGACACAAAATACATTTTATCACAATTTTACCGCGGGCCGTTTTCCGCGGTATAAACCGTAAGTCCCGTAATTACACGTTTTATACCGCGGGAAACGGTTTATATCTGTCGGTGGTCGGTCTCGTTCTTGGTTTAACCAGTCTTGCAAGAACGCCCAAAAGGTAAAGCATACTGCTTATCGGGAGTGGATCAAATCTCAAGCTAAATGTGATCCAAATTCTGCTGACCTCAGGAACTGCTATATGTTGCCTCCAGGTCTCTTAAGCATAAAATAGCGAGAGCCAAGTCATGTTATATAGGGAGAATTGGCGAGAGACTAGGTCGCCTTCCGTCAAGCAGTCCTGCGTTCAAGTCAAGGTTATCCAACTTCTGCCAGTTGTTAACATCGTCATTGCGCAAATCGGATAAATCGCTGGTCCACAGCGCAGAAGAAAAAGCGAATTTACTGAGTTTGTTCTCCGCGAGCAATTCTCATCTTCGTTATGAAGGAAGGTCTCCTCTGGGCACTGGGTAACTGGGAGAGCCCGGACAAACACAGAGATTGTTTTTTTTATAAGAAACGATTGGCTATACGTGTCACTATCATCATGACTACTAGTAGTAGAGTTTGCAACGTCTCGCCCGGGTATATTTGAAGTCAATGGTACAACCTCCTGCCGCAATAGTATCAATGCTTGTTATTGTCCTGTTTCGATTTGGAGAGTAAGGTAGCCGGTAGACTTATACATGTGGCATTGCCATCCTACTATACGGATAGCGACGCACCATTACCATCTTTGGTGCCTGGCGATGGTTTCTCAAACACTACTATTTTTCACGTATTCACAAGAAGCTAAGTAATATACATAGGTACTGTTTAGGTAGTTAATTAGGTAAATTTATGAGTTGTATCCTCATCAACCTCAACTTGGTTGTTTGGAAATATTTCCAACAAACTAGGTAGGTATCAACTTTGTTGAGAGATATTTTCCTTATTAATCTCAACCTCAATGTTTTTGATCACACAATACAAATTAGTGAATAATTAATTGGACAATACTAAATATGGAATTCAGTCAGATATGAGTGATATCAGATATGACACAAGATGCGACGCGGTGGGCGGGGAATCCCCCACTACTAACGAAAAGTGCCGACTGGCGCGTGTTTCGATACAGGCAGTCCTTGAATGTGTTACAAATAAACCAGTGAAAATTTTTTTGATTAAGTATACTTATTATCAACCTATATTTATTGATAATTATCACTTCTGTTTCTTCTCCTCAATCTTGTTTTAAAGTAATTTAAAGGTAGGTAATTTTGTTTTCAGACATTTTCATGATTCAAACTTTAAAAAAGTTTTTAGTAGTAAATCCATACCTACTTATTAATATAAGTATGTCCATCTGTCTGTCACGGATTCACGACTTCAAAGTGGCTATATATCTATTTGATATATTATGTAATATGCGTTCCAACAGAGAATAGATTCGCGCTTGTTATCAACTTCATATCACAAGTGTGAAATTAGTAATGTCAGCAAAAAAATATTTGTTCAAAAAATATTGCTGATTTATTTAAGAATAAATAACGTTTTAATAATATTATTTTCATCAATAAAAAATAGTAAAAGCACATCAGTTTAGGTTTTCATCTACATAAATAAAAAAGTCGTGTTAGTTAAGTCAAGAACGACGTGGCCAATTTTGTTGCGATTTTTATGGGTTTGGGTTGTCTTTGTCCAGAATAGGCCAAATAAATATATCAATCTAGCCCTTTATTTCATGGGCGTACCAAGGGGGGGAGGGTACCCTGGAATTTGTTAACCTCTACTGTTGTAGATAAAATCGTCGTATTATTTGGAGTAACTTCACGCCCGTATCGCCGAAAGGGTAGGCAGAGGTACAACAAGTGCACCCACGATTAGCCGAAGATACTTGGTCCCACTATGTGATAGGTGGCAAGCCTATCGCCAACCGGGCACTTTCCAATCCCGGGCAATGTTGTTTTTATCAGAAAATTGAAAAAACACATTTCTGAATTGCCCGACCCAGGAATCGAACCCGGGACCTCTGTGGTCAACTCCGACAACGGACCACTACACCAACTACTTTAAAATTATTATTATTTATTTTATATTATAAAAAAAGTCGTATTATTTATTTTATACCTTATTTTAATACATGGTAACGTGATCTGATGGGAATCTTAATAAAAAATGTACCAAATAAATTAAAATAATTTTTCTAAAGTATTTCTTTGTTAATCATCACTTATGAAGTTTTTGCAAAATGCGGAGCAATATGTCATCGTGACAGTCCTATTGCCAGTTGGAACGCATAGTACGCGATATGTTACACTACTCGCGGACGAAGGTGCTCATTCAACTATAATTTCGTACATTTGTCATTTTTAATAAACCATAAAATTTTAATAAGTAAACCGACTTCAAATATTACTTATATTCCAAAAACTCCTAAACCGATTTTAATGAAACTTGGAATGTTCAAATTGAAATTCCTGATTGAGATCCAAAATTATGTCGATATCGACTTTTAGTTTCCGAGAAATTCGTGAACAAACATACAAATATGCAACATACATACATTGAAAAAATTTAGTTCACATGCTTGGACGCCTAGACATATATTTAAACTCAAATATTATCCAATTCCAACATTACATACATACATATCAAACGGAGGCTATCGGTTGCATGTGCATAATACGATAGCATAGCAATAGCATGTGTACTAAATTTTTCCATCCATTGGTACTCCATTTATACCGCACATCGCCCGAATAATAATAATGTATTCAAGATAATTAAAATGAAAAGTTAATTAAGTAAATGATAAAAAAGTTACTGAATAAGTAGCCATGAATCATTGATTATTTATTTTTTAAATTAAATAAATTGATATATTCTATACTTTCCATCGTCGGCACTTGGTGAAATTCCATTGTTACTAGACACTTTTACTATTCCACTTGTACATCAATTTCACTTTTATACAATTTTTATTATATTACTCGACCGGTTTCACTTTTCAGGATGTAATATACTTAAGTATATACTTAAGTATATTATATCATGAAGATGCTTTAAAAAGTGAAACCGGTAATTTTTAATGCTTTAAAAAGTAAATAAATTGATAATTCATGTGTTTTAAAACCTGTCATACTAGAGTCATTGGCACATTTAAGGTTATAGAAGCATGCTCCTATGGATGAGGCTCTATCATCTGATTGATAAGAGACCATCCATATACATGGGACACACTAAAAGTATTGCACGTCTAGCTAATCGGAACTATTTGAATTTCGAATGTTATATTTTTAAAACGTTGCAACCTTCTTAGTAATAAAAAAAAAAACAATTGGCGGGAAATGATTTGTCAATTGTTTTTTTTATCACACATCAGTTTGCTGCACAGCAAAGTTAAATGACAAAATATCTATTCAAATTATTTATTTTTGAAGTTAAACTTCTTTTGGCGCGTCAGGAAAATAATAAGAATACTATGCGTTCCAACTGAGAATAGAATCGCGCTTGTTATCTGTCAACTTCATATTACAAGTGTGAAAATAGTAATGTCAGCAAAAAAATATTTGTTCAAAAAACATTGCTGATTTATTGAAGAACAAATAAAGTTTTAATAATATTATTTTCATCAATAAAAAAATTTGCAGAAAACATAATTTTAGCCTATTCTGGACAAAGACAACCCAAACCCACAAAAATCGCAACAAAATGGGCCCTATCGTTCTTGACTTATAAATGGTGTAACCTAACATGACTATATATAAAATTCCTGTTAGTTGTTTTACACTTCATTTTAATACATGGTAAAATGATCTAATGGTAATCTAAATAAAAAATATACCATTAGAATGAATTTTTTTTTAAAGTATGTCTTAAAATTTTTTTGCAACTTCTCATCACTTATAAAGTTTTTACAAAATGCGTAGCAATGTCATATTCTCAGTTGGAACGCAATCTGCTATGATATTTAAATAAAATGTATTAAACTAGACAATGCGTTATAATAAAACTTTATTGCAATGCACGGAATAGCTCTTTTCTATTATTAGTGTCGTTTTCTCTACAAACATAGGATAAAGCGAAGGATAAAATTTTTAGATTTTTTTTTATCTTGTTACGCCAAAGAAGTATAACTTACGTGAGTACATAAGTACACACACGCGTTTTATTTTATTTATGCCTCTTGTTGATCTTCCTTTAAGGCGAGGTATTTCGACGTGCGTCAATTCTATAGGAAATGGGTGGCGTGGTATGTTCTGAAACCGCTGGGAAACGTGTTAATTTTCGGATAAATAAATATAGGACATCAGCTGAAAACTAAAATTTAGCACATTCTTTTTTGTATTTACAAGTAAATATCATCATATAAAAATCACGTGGAAGATTAGAAATATTATTAACAAATTATTTGTTTTAGAGATTTTTTTAGCCTGTTTTCGGAATTTTATATGATCGAGTAAAGTACATTTTGTCATGTAACGAGTTCTCGCCCGGGTATACTTGGTACCACCGCTTTACAAATTACTGCCTTAATTGCGTCAATTTTTGTCATTGTCGTATTCCGGTTTGGAGAATAAAGTAGCCGATTGACTTATGCATGTGGCATTTTCATCCCGCCACAAGGATAGCAACATACCATTAACATTTTTGGTATCTGCAGGCGATGGTTTTTCTATCCCTCAAGAGAGCCATCTGCTTGTTTGCGATCTTATGATATAAAAAAAAAGATGATCAAAATGCGTTGATATCCGGTGATGGTAATGTAACGGCACATTCATAAGTTTCCCGGCTACTTCACCCGCTACACTGAGGCTCAATAGTGACAAGCACTGACGCTTTTGCAGCAGGATTAGGTAAAGTAATAATACCAAGTCCAGGCGAGACGTTGCCGAACCTAGTAGACCTGCATACCGTCTAACCTTGGGGACGGCATCTGAAGTCATCTTAAATGCATTGCTTACTTGATTTCCAAAATGGCAGTCCCATAAGTTAAATAACTATCATTTTAACTTTTACAATAAACTTCCCGAAACTATAAGAGATCTACCAGTCAATAAATTTAAAAAATGTGTTAAAACAAAACTGTGTAAAAAAGGATATTATAAAATGTTGGATTATTTAGAAGACAAAAAAACCTGGAATTAATTGCTCCTTATACCGATCTCATATATTTTTTTTTAATCTTGTAATATTGTGATACTGTAAAAACGACATGAAAAAAGACAAGCCCGCTGAGTTTCTTCCACTGGATCCTCTGTGTGTGGCCGCGTTTCCAATCGGGTAGTAAAAAAAATATATTGACGTGTCAAAATAACGGCTTGCTGACGTTTCGCCCACAAAACTGTCGTCCACAGTAGACGAAACGACACCTTTTCATTTTATTATTTTTTTTCGCTGACTATTCGTCCACTATCAAATTATTGAAGCTGTTTGGCACAGTCAGATGAAAAAGTTTTATGATACCATAATATTACGTATATGATTATTATAAGACCTTATAATTACAACAATTTGACGACGGTTTGGTTAAAAATTGCTTTATGAAGTCCCCACAAAGCAATTTGTATCACTGTTAGTCACATAAGACTATTTATTATGCAAAAAAATCATAACGTCTATTTAGTATAAAAAATCAACGTCTGAAAAATTCTTTAATATAATATGTAATATAAAAATCAACATATTAAACGAAACGTCAGCAATTCGAGAGGCCTATACGAATAAACGACATACAGATAGTGGTATATTTATGCATTCATTCATTATAGAGCTTTTTTACTTGGTACCGCTCCTAGGAGCAAAATCATTATCACCATGCTAACAAGGTGCGTATCCATATAATATTTGGATTTGTAATACCTAGTATAACTTTATTATGTGCTTAACTTTACCATACATGTGAAATAGTTTTTTGATTAAAGAGTAATTAGGTGATTTTCATGTATTAATTTATTTACTGTAAAATAAATAGATTTTATCTTATAAGTTAAAAACATACAAATAGATCGCTTTATTTTGTTTAAGTTTCGTATCTGACTGTATAAAACAACTTGTTTGATTGGTGGACGAATCGTCAGTGAGAAAAATAATCAAATTAAAAGGTGTCGTTTCGTCCATTGTGGATGAAACATCAGCAAGCCAAAATAACTTGTAAAAAGTTTTATTGAATAAAGTACTTCGGATTTCTGAAACTATTAGCCCGCTTCTAGCTTTGTACTGAAAAAATATATATCTCATAATCTCACATAAATATCAATGATAATACGGTCATATGTATCTGTTTAAATATTTATTTAACTGTTGATAACGAACCTCGTATAGACTAGGTACGTTTGATGCACGCTATTGCAGATAACAGGAAAAATAAATAGTACTGTATTACTCTTGAATATTTATTATTATTTTATGAGATGTTTTTATGAAGATATATGAAAATTAACTTATATTAATTCTTATTAAAAGAACATGTTTTGAAAATGTCACATTAGATAATATATACCTACATATTATTAGAATGCAAAGAAGCAGACGGCTCTCCTATGGAAAGAGAATCCATCGCTAAGGTACTTCGCCAGTGTTTGGATTGACTGTTAGAGAATGCCATATAGCATTAAGTCCACCTAGGGTAAAGTGTCCTAAAGTCGACCACCTAACATATTTATGGTGATAATTAAATTTAGATTCCATTTAGGTTTAAATTTGTGTTGCGAATCACAACTTTACTCATATAACTGTGTATTCAGTATTAACACACGATTTAACTAATTTGTGTCATACACTTCAATATCATACCATGTAGAAGCCAACGAGTCGTCACACAGAGCTATATTGTCTCCGATTTAGCTAAAAACGTTAGAGGAGACCATGGACGGGGATTGTGTTTTGACCATAAAAATCTCCCAATAGCTTTTATTTATCTTCTGCAGAAAAATAAAAGGGCAACATTATGTCTTGCAATTTTGTTAAATATTTTCATTTGTTATTAAGAAATAACAGCGACCGAGATTAGGGCACTCATTTTGATACAAAATCCTATAGTCGGCCCCCGGCAACGTTAAGCCGAAAGATACAAACTTAGAACTCTACAGAATTTCAAGGTACAGTTATATTTTTGTTCAATAATTGGTTTTTAAGAGCGTTTTGAATCCGTTATTTTAATGACCAAAGTCCGGCCGCCTTTATCTATTACGTACATTGAGATAAATCCTACACAGGGTTTTGCTTTAAACTGTCTGGCTGTGTAGTATCCTATGAATGCAGAAAGCAACAAACAATAGCATTTTCAAGTACTGAAGCCGAATACATGGCCATTGCTGAGGCATGTAAAAGAGGTAATGTATAAAAAGTCTTTTATCGGATATTGTTGATTGTAACAAGTAGTAGTAATTCTGTAGTAATCATTGATATAAAATTCCCAAGATGCACAGTCCCTAACAAAACTGACACTCAAATGTGTCTTTTTTTTTTCGAAATGACTATTGCAGTTGACCTTAAGGGTCGTTACTGCGTAACCGGGCTTTTTGGGCGAGCAGAGTGCTCAGCCCTAATTTCGTTTAGGTAGTTAAAGATTTGGCAAAAACATATCCAACCTTAAGTGCAAGATTTACAGTTGTTTTTACAATGGACGAAAAGAAATAAAAATATCGCGACCGACGCGATTCTATTTGAAATGAGCGCACAATTTAAAATTGTACGATCATTTTTGGAGGACGTTTTTGAGACACTGATTTTGTATTTTGGGTTTTTTATATCAATGGTAGTAATTTACAATGATAACCAGGGAGCTAAAAAGTTGAATGAAACTCCTTTATTTCACAAACGAACTAAACATATAGATGTGCGCTACAATTTTATACGAGGAGTAGTTTCCAATAAACTTGTAAAAACTGATAACGAAAAGTGGTTCTTGGTTTTGTTGTCAATTGATATTAAATTATTTTGATAAGTGGTGCTGTTACAATATTTTTATTTGTATCAAAATAATACTAATTACTTCATACTTGCGCCACGTAGTGATTAAAATAAATACTAGAATAATAGCTAAAGAAAAGCAATAAATTGTCTATTTTCAACCCGCAATTCGTTTGTTTTATTAGAAGAAACTGATTCTTCAATCAATACAAACTCAATTCAGCTATTGAACTGCTATTTGATCGTTAATATTTGACAAAATAATGATAAAACGCCATTTACACTTTCCCTAATCCATTTACCATCTATCGATATACACAGACAGACTAGAACAACACTTGTCAAAATTTAAGATTGCGGCTGATCATACGTCACGGTTTATAGAAAAATCTTAAAACCCTTTTATTTCGCACTAGCTGTTGCCTGCGACTTCGTCTGCGCGGACTTCGTTTACTCCGCACTGCTCCTCCCCCGTAGGTGATAGCGTGATAATATGTAGCCTATATGTTGACCCGACCTGTTAGTAATATTCATGCAAAATTCGAAGTAAATCCCTGCAGTACTTTTTGAGTTTACCCCGGACATACATGCAGACAAACAGACAAAAATTCTAAAAACTATATTTTTGGCTTCGATATCGATTGTAGATCACGCCCAAAGTATTCTTTTAAAAAAACATTTAGTGTACGGTTTTGACTTTCCAACGATTTTATTATATGTATAGATTTTATCTAAATCTACACACAGTATACACGGAAGATCTAGAATTTTATTAAATACCTCAATATCAGTCTTGGCTATAATTGAAAGGTTTAATTTTAGCACTTATTTAATATTTAAATCAATAAAGTCGTGATTCTATCAAGGTAACAGACGTCGAAACGTGCCGAAACAGAGACGATAGATTTTCATTTTAATGGACCTAAGTTTTATTTCGTTAATATTATTAAACATATTTATTACTAGCCGACCCACGTAACTGCGCCCGCGGGTACATTAACATGTCGTAGATATAGTTTTTCATACAAATTTCATCCCCTTAGGGATTGATTTTTGAAAGAAAATTAGCCTATGTTTGACCCCGGATCTTCAACTATTTCCATGCCAAATTGCATGAAAATCGGTCCAGCGGTTTAGCCGTGAAAGCGTAACAGACAGACAAACTTTCGCATTTATAATATTAGTATGGATATCGCCTCTGTGGTCTAGTGGTCCAGTATCGGTGCAGTAAACTGCAGCAACCGACTTACCATTCCCTGTATCTCCCGAACTCTGCATCAGATCTTCACCAACTTAAAACTGGACCACAACGGGAGTGAGTGTATACAACCTCACAAATAAAAACAAATTCTTCTCCCCGTGTTGGTCGCGGGCTCCTTTAAAGAATAGGCCAACTGCCGTTCTGCCAGGCAGGTCGTAAAAGGCAACCGATTGGCTATTCGAGTCACTACCATCTTGGCTACTAGGTTGTAGAGTTCTGTATTGTCTCGCCTGGATCTGGTACCACTGCCTTACCTATTCCTGCCGCAATAGCGTCAGTGCTAGTCACTGTCGTGTTCCGGTTTGGAGGGTAAGGTAGCCGGTAAACTTATGCATGTGGCATTAGACTTCGCCACAAGATAGCAACGCACCATTAACATCTTTGGTGTCTATAGGCGACAGTTGACTCTTTCCATCAAGAGACCCATCTTCTTGTTTGCTACCTTATGATATAAAAAAATCAATAAAATCGGTTCATGACCGAGTTATGAGGTAACAAACATAAGAAAACATACATCCGAATTCAGAAACCCCTCCTTATAGGTAGTTGACTGAAAACAAATTTGAAGAATCAGACAGCTGGCGTATTCTATCCACGAAATTTATATTAACTAATAAATAAAAATATTCAAGCTCGTATCCCCGAAAAGGTAGGCAGAGGCACAATTAGTGCACTCACGATTAGCCGACGATACTTAGTCCCACAATGTGATAGGTGGCAAGACAAGCATATCGCCAACCGGGCACTTTCCAATACCGGGCAACGTAGTTTTTATCAGAAAACTGATAACCCTTTAGGGATTTAAATTGCCTGACCAAAAAACACATTTTTAAATTACCTGACCCAGGAATCGAACCCTTGACCTTACGTAGTCAATACTGACACCGGACCATTACACCACAGAGGCGATAGAAAATATTATTGATTATTTTTATTATTTCCAGTATCTATGTTGAAATTTATTGTCTTTCATGTTCGAAATTCAATAATACTTGGCCGATTGGCAGCGTTTGGCAGACATGGATAACGCTGGAAATTAAGACACGTCAAGCCGGAATGGGACATTTGCCAGACGCACCCTTAGTACTTATGCAACTTTTTATAATTTTTGTTACCTAAAGCCTTATCTAGCTTACGTGCTACAACACTAGCTTGTATAAAGCGCACATTGTGCGATAATAAAGCAACAACAACCATTGTTCCGATAAATACGACCATTGACTATTTCATGACAACTGATAAATCGCTATTGTTTTCAAGCTGCTTCAAAAAGTTCTTTTTTTATTATTATAATTATCGATAGGTAAGCGCTTGACCTCGATCTCGCTTGATGGTAAGCTAAGATGAGGCTTAAGATGGAACGCGCTTCCCTAGAAGGTACCTGTTCACTCTTCTCTTGAAGATCCCCAGATTGTACTCGTCGGGGGACACAGACTCAGGAAGCATGTTCCAGTCCTTTGCAGTCCTTTGTTCGAATGAAGAAGAGTCGAACCGCTTTGTCCGGGTACGTGGAACATCCACCATATGGCGATGCCTAGAATCTGTGCGCCTCGACGATCGATAGAAAAACGGAGATGGCGGAATTAAGTCGTGCAATTCCGCAGCGCACTCTCCAAAGTGTATCCGATAAAAAACCGATAAACTAGCCACTCTACGTCGACGAGCCAGGCTCTGTAGTTTTATGCCTACCAGATCATCGTAGTTTATGAGCCTCTTGGCAAGCCTCTCTTTCGCCTCAAGTGTCTATCTACCCTGCGCGGATATACTGGCGAGTAATGTAACAGGTCAATATAATGGTAGAGATTTACGACGAGGTCAAACTGAAAGAATGAAAATCAAAAACTGAGCAAATTAGCTAGTTATTACTTATATATCAAAATAGTGTCCGTTCACATCAATACATCGCTGCATCCGATGGAACCACTGAGAAAAAGCATTATGTTAAAGTATTTTCGGCGACCTTTTAATACACAGCCACTGCTTCCCCGGCGTCCATAAAACGTTTTCATCGAAGTTTTTCTTTTATTTTGGGGAATAAATAAAAATCGCATATCTGACTTTGCCAAATAGTCGATTTTTCGCCCGTCGGTGTGCGGTGAGGCGTTGTCGTAGGTAAGGGGATTCTACTGTAAGGTCATTTTTCCCGAACTTTTTCAAGACAGTTGGCAAATAATAGTTAGTGTAGCACTCTGCAGTAACTAAAAAACATTACCGCGTAATAACCTTCCGAAGAACGAGGCCACCAGCTTTTTTCCTACACATCGATCTCTTTTCACTTTGGTTGGCAACTCCTCGAATGGAAACACCCACTGAGCTGACTGTCTTTTGGTTTCCGGATCATAACAGTAAATCCAGGTTTTGTCACCCGTAACTATGTCGAATACAACATTTGAGTCACCTCCGTTAAATCTTTGAAGCATTTCATGGCACTAATCAACACGACGGAAGTTTTTGGGCTTCGGTCAAATTATGAAGTACCCTCCGGACACAAAGCTTTCTGACCGCTAAATGTTCATGGAGGATTTTGGTCTCACTTTTGTCAATCTCTATCATACGCCGCACAACACTGTCTTCTGTCGTCGCCGTAGAAGGCCGTCCCTCACGCAGATCATCGGTGAGATTAGTGCAAGCACGTTTAAACTCATTAAACCAGAGTGCTAAGTGTGAGTTTTTCTTTTCGCATTCGATCGTGAGTGCGTTTGGAGTTTACTAGGAATTTGTATGTGATTTGTACAGCGCCACCTAGTGGTAAACTGGTTTCTCACGTTTACCACTAGGTGGTGCCTAGCTCTTGGCACAGGGGATTCTTGTAAAGTGTTTCGCAACTCCACTGTTTGTTGTTGCTAAATGAATACATGGGACTGTAAAGTTTTTTTTATATCATAAGATAGCAAAAAACAGCCAAATACGAGCCAAATATTTTCATTTTATTTTTATTTTTAGTATTTGTTGTTACAGTGGCAACGGAAATACGTCATTTGTGAAAAGTTCGGCTTTCTAGCTATCACGGTTTATGAGATACAGCCTGGTGACAGACAGACAACGGAGGCTTAGCAATAAGATTCCGTAATGGAAAGAGTCGACCATCGCCTATAGACACCAAAGATGTTAATGTGCGTTGCTATCTTGTGGCGAGGTCTAATGCCACATGCATAAGTTCATCGGCTACCTTACCCTCCAAACCCGAAGACGACATTGACAAGCACTGACGCTATTGCGGCAGGAATGGGTAAGGCGGTGGTACCAGATCCAGGCGAGACAATGCAGAACTCTACCACCTAGTAATACATTAAATAATACATTTTGTTATTGAATCGTACATTTATGGTAGGTATATAGGTTTAATGAGGTAGGTAGCTAGGTAGGTATTTATTTTTTATTATAGACAAATAGTCGGATTGTTATCTTTAACCGCTAACTTAACAAAAATACTTGTCCAAATAAAGCCACACTCTATTTCTGTTTACAATTTATATAAATCATCAGATTAGTCATCAAAAATGTATTAAATAAACCTAGGTCTTATAATTTGATTCAATATTGAGATTTATATTTGACTAACATTCCGCAGCTTCGCTAACGTTTATTTCCTCCCACCCTCCCATGAGGATTACAGAGACAAAAAGTAGCCTATGTCACCCTCCAACCCTTCAACTATTTCCACTTAAAAATCACGTCAATTTGTCGCTCCGTTTTGCCGTAAAAGACGGACAGATACCCATACACTTTCCCATTTATAATATTAGTATGGATGATAAATGAAACTCTATTTCCCTTGCTCACACAATAACTTGGCAATGACCTTACCAATTTCATGCAATTATTTTTAATACTTTCTAGAAAGTTCTTACAGATTGAAAAACTCAAGTAGGTATTTGCACAGGAAATAGGAAAATTTAAGAAAACTAAGGACTACTTGACCTTTACGCATTTGACAGGACGCACTTACTCCAGTTAGCATTGAATATTCATAACTAAGCCAGGACCATATCGTGTGGTCAGCTAATTATGTATGAAATATTCTGCATAATAATGGAATTTAATAACATAATTTACTAAAGCAATTTTAGTCATAATTATTTTTTTTATCTTAAATTACAATGAATTTAATTTAATCTACAAAATTTTGTTTTTACATATTCTGTAACCAATGGAACTTGTTAGCTGAAATAAAAATTTTCATTTATTTATTAACTAGCTGCAGCGTGCAGCCTGCTGCATTATACACAGTTTTTTTGGCGCATCCCGCGGGATCACCTCATTTTCCGGGATAAAAAGTAGCCTATGTGCTATTCCAGGTCATCAGCTACCTGTGTGCCAAATTTCATTCGAATCCGTTCAGTAGTTTTTGCGTGATTGAGTAACAAACATCCATCCAAACATCCAAACTTTCACATTTATAATATTATAATAATATAGATTCATAAAAGAAATATAAATATGGCACAGGAAAAAATCTATTATGAACGAAATATTATTAAACTGGTTGGATGGTGGAAGGGCCTTTGAAAAAAACAATATTACTTCAAAAAGCGTCATATGGAAGAAGATGTAGATGTTAATGTCAACAACTGTTTATTATAAGATAGCAAACAAGCAGATGGGTCTTCTGATGGAAAGAGTCAACCATCGCCTATAGACACCAAAGATGTTAATGGTGCGTTGCTATCTTGTAGCGAGGTCTAATGTCACATGCATAAGTTTACCGGCTATCTTACCCTCTAAACCGGAACAAGACAGTGACCAGCATTGACGCTATTGTGGCAGGAATAGGTAAAGTGGTGGTACCAAACCCGGTCGAGCCGATACAGAACTCTACCACCTAGTAGTCACAATGGTAGGGACGTGCATAGCCACTCAATCGCCTTTTACGACCTGCTTAACAGAACGGCAGTTGGCCTATTCTTCAAATGAGCCCGGGGCCATCACGGGGAGCCCGGGGCCAACACGGGGAGCCCAGGGCCAACACGGGGAGCCCGGGACCAACACGGGAGCCCGGGACCAACACGGGCAGCCCAGGACCAACACGGGGAGCACGGGACCAACAAATGTTAATTCAATACAATTGGCATATCTATAGAACAACCCTATATTCTAATGTTTATTGGCACAAATCCCATATAAGCGTGGTTGAAAAATATGTTGAAATAGTTAAGTAGATTTTCACAGAATGTTTCTCTGCTCTTTAACCCAATATATATTTGAACAAATACCAAAATGGCATTTTGCCAATACATTTTAACCAAGAACTATTTGCTGGTAAAAATCAATCCATTGTAATGTACATGTGCTTAGTAAGAAATATTAATGTTACTTATGATAGTAATAATTTTGTGTAAATCTAATTATCAAAAAAAAAATAGGTATTACAATTAATAAACTCACTTGTACTTCCAGTTCACTTACAATAAAAAAAAATTATATCATAAGATAGCAAACAAGCAGATGGGTCTCCTGATGGAAAGAGTCAACCATCGCCTATAGACACCAAAGGTGTTAATGGTGCATTGCTATCTTGTAGCAAGGTCTCATGCCACATGAATAAGTTCACCGGCTACCTTACCCTCTAAACCAGGACACGACAGTGACAAGCACTGACGCTATTGCGGCAGAATTAGGTAAGGCAGTGGTACCAGACCAGGACGAGACAATGCAGAACTCTACCACCTAGTAGCCACCATGATAGTGACTCAAAGAGCCAATCGGTTGCCTTTTACAACCTGCCTGGCAGAATGGCAGTTGGCCTATTCTTCAAAGGAACCTGGAACCAACACAGGGAAAATATAAGTGAGCTGAAAGTACAAGTGTTTATCTATAATAGGTGCCTATTTAAAATTGCAGTTTCTCCAGGTACCGACAGTGGAAAGTATTCAATTTATCAAAGTAATTTATAACAAAATACAAAAATGTATTCATATCTTTGTAATTAAATAATTTTATAGATTGATTTTTTATAAGGAGGCTTATTTGCATAAGGAGTGAGGACACGGTCCTTAAGGAGGAGGATACAGAGGTCTCATGATTAAAAGGAGTGGGTTTCTCAGCAACTCATTCAAATATAATAAGTTTAGGTTATGAAAATTATAATTTGACAGAAAGGTAAACAGATCGACAGTCAAACACTTTTGCACTGTGTTCGACTGTCAATCGTTTACCTTCCCTCGGCTAAGCCTCAACATATTGTTTTGAATACTGGCACAAATGTGGCTAGAACCCTAAGATCACACAGTCTTTATTTAAGAAAAATCTATGTGTAATGTCACTATCAAGGTATTTAGTACTCGCCCGGGTATTTAGTACCACCACATCACCTATTTCTGCTGCAATAGCGTCAGTGCTTGTCACTGTCATATTGCTGTTTAGAGGGTAATGTAGCAAGTAGACTTATGCATGTTGCATTAGTTGTGCAACCCTCCACATGGATAGCAATGCACCAATTATATTTTTTGTATCTATAAGTGATGGTTGTCCCTTGTTTACAGCCCCGTTGGTTAAGAGTGAAGCGAACTTGGCTGATACATCAATGGGATATGGGATCGATTAGCAACAGTGATATTTGAATATTGTATTGTAATATTATTAGTATCGTTGACTGATATCCATATTGCTTAGTGTAAGATCAATTTATGTAACTTGTTCAATGATATTTATTTATTCTACCAGAAGAGCCATCTGCTTGATTGTTATCTTTTTATATAAAAACATTAACTAAAATATTTTTGAAATTATAGGAAAGAGATAATAGTAAGTGGCATGGAGTTCTAATGTCCCAAGCATAATTTTACTGGCAACCTTACCCTCCAAACTAGAAAATGGCAGTGACAAGCAATTATACTATTGTTGTCGCAAAAAATAAGATTGTAGTACCTAGAACTGGGCAACATATTGTAGAACTAGTAATGATGATAATGACACATTTGACCAAGGTTGTGCCTTTTACAAATTGCCTATCAGAAAGGTAGATCGTTATTTCTTCAAAAATGGCTTGAACAAACACAGGTAACTTAAAGTTATTGTTCTATGGAGATTCTTAGGGATAAGATATTTGTAAATTTTTTAAGACATTTGGAAATGTTCTTTTTATTTTGTTTTGGCAACATAATGTCCTACCATGACATGACCATGATGAGATTAATCGAGTACTGTCCGAAGATGGTGTCAAGTCTTCACAATGGGTGTGTGTGTATGAAGAGAGTGATTAATGTGGAGGAAGCCAGACAAGCCTGCGATGTATGGCACTCGGTTCTCTCCGCCTACTCCATAAGGGTTCTGGCGTGAAGATACATGTGAGTGTATATGTATAATGTCCTAAAAAAACTAAAACAAAATGGAAATAAGTTTAAAGATATGTTTAACTTTAAAAATAATATCTCTCATTCTGCAGCACACAAATAGTAAAGCAACAAATTTTCAACATTGTTACCAAATTAATTATTTAGAAGGATTTTACTATCACTTACATCTGTATTAATTTTTTGACAAACATGACCTTCATAAAATACTTTTCCTACTAAATGACTTGACAAATTCAATCATAAAAAATTCAACTTATGTCAGAAGCTGTTGCATGTTAAAAGCCCATTTCTTTGTTAATAGATTTTAACCAATTCCTATTTTTAATGAAAAGAATTAATCTAAACCATAGTTAAAGTTAGTCCTCTCTTATTTTTATTTTATACACTAGAAAGACTCATGTTAACACAAGTTATCCATTGAGTAAGGTACCATTACCCCCAATAAAGTCAAATCTATACATATAATAAAATTGTAAGAAAGTCAAAACTGTACATTGAATATTTTTTAAAAGAATGCTTGGGGCGTGATCTACAATCGATATTGAAGCCAAAAATATAGTTTTTAGAATTTTTGTCTGTTTGTCTGTTTATCTGTTTGTCTGTATGTATGTCCGGGGTAAACTCAAAAAGTACTGCATGGCTTTACTTCAAATTTTGCATGAATATTACTAACAGGTCGGGTCAACATATAGGCTACACTATTATCACGCTATCACCTACGGGGGAGAAGCTGTGCGCAGCAAACAAAGTCCGCACGGATGAAGTCGCTGGCAACAGCTAGTAACTGATAAATTTCAAGTCAATCACTTGAAATTTATTTAGAATATACCTAGCTTTTGAACACGAGATTACTTTTGAAAATGGTCAAGTTTAAACATTTTTGAGTAATATAACTGAAGTACAACAAAGTGTAGCTAGATTCATATATAATTGTAATAAACTATGCTGAAAAATGTCTATGTACAAGGATAACCGACTATTAAATGATAGCCAAAGCCAAAGTAAAAGTCTATAGACAATTGGATTGGATATTTCAAGTAATTGGTACCCAATATGCTAGTAAAAAATATTGGTTTTTGTTAATGTTACTTGGATAGGCAAACTAGCAGACAAGACACCAAATGGTAAGTGGTTGACATCGCCCTTGAACACAAACTAGTGTACTTGAAACTAACCCAGGTAACTCTTCTATGTGTTGCCTATCCTGAGACATTAGGTGTTAAGTCTGGGTGCCAGTAATTACACTCTCTACCTTGCCCTTCTCTCCAAAACACAGCAAAGCTGTTTCACAGGAGAAATAAGCAAGTGCCCATGCAGCCGGGAGCATGGCGCAGAGCATTCCTCCCACCGGTAAAAGTACTATTCATAATTTGATCGTAAGTAAAATTATTATTCATATTTTATGAAACCAATGTATGTATATTAAGTTACAATTGATTAATGTTACAAAATACTATTGGTTATTAGCTCCAAATTTAAGCCTATAAATCCATTTTTCTAATAGAGGTTTGAAAGTTTTATTTTATAAAAAGACTAACTACCTAGTAAAAAATTTGGTCTAAAGATATGTAGGTATATTTCATTATTAGACTTTTTTGTTGTTTATAGGTTAAAGTCTACAAATAATTATTTAAGCTTATAAGTGTTATCTTTTTCATAATTCTATATTTTAAATGTGAAAATAAGTTTGTTTGTTACACTTTCAAGGTTAAACGATAAACCGATTTGGATGAAATTTGTCATGATCGTTAAAGATCTGACAAGACTTTTTTTATAATCAACACCACCATGCTAAAATAGGACAATGAAATTTGTATGAAAAACTAAATAGATGTCATGTTAATCTACTCACCGGCAAAGCTCAGCTAATAATCTTATAAACATTATCTTTTTATGTTATGTATAAAGAAGTGTTTCAAATAATATATAAGTTGTCTCCTTCTTTACGTTTAGTATAAACTTATAATAGTGTGTTTTTTAATAATATTAATACTATGAACAATATGTTCAAAATAGGATTTCGTTCAGGTAGTTACGTGCAGAAACAGGTGTAACAATTTAAGGCCTTTGAAGTATATTACCCAAAGAACTTAAATAAAGTTGGTAACAAACACTGAAGGCTTTTTACATTTCTTTTGTATCTAAGTTTACTGGTGTAATCATAAGGCTTGAAATCCTGTCCATTGCATGAATATTAGAATATTAACACTGACTTATTGAATTTCAAGGATGGGCTACAAAGTTTAAGTGCAAATATGCTGCATTCATTTAAGTATAATATTAATAACTACATTTCTAGAAGCAAAGAATACAAATAATACTTACATGTGCTGTTGGGGTATGTGACTTTGAATTGAGCAGCAAACTGGATGAGGATGCAGGTGACATTGCTCTGAGCATCCGTGAACGACCAATTGCCTCGCTGGGGTGGTCCTGGTTTGGGCGTAGGTGTTGGTTTCGGAGGTGGTGTTGTGGTAGTCTTAGATGTGGTAGAAGTAGTAGTTGTAGATGTTGTAGTAGGAGGCGTGGTAGATGTTGTAGTAGGAGGTGTAGTAGATGTAGTAGTAGGAGGCGTAGTAGACGTAGTAGTTGAAAGAGTTGTACTAGTTGTAGTTTTGCTGGACTCTGTGGTAGTCGTTTCAGGGACTATACTCGTATCCGTTGAAGATTTTTGAGGAATTATTCTTGCGTTAATAGGTACTGGCGTAATGTCGATTAACTCCGGCTTTTGCGGCGTAACGACATTCACACCTACAAAAATAAGCAATATGTTCAGACTGTTTAGTGACATAAATACAACGAATACACGCAACAAAGAAATGACAACATAATTGAACACTAATAAGAATAAACAACAAAGAAACTATAAAATGACAATGGACACTTACCAAGGACCGTTATACTGGATAATGCTACGACAAACAAATAAAAATATAATCGAAACATTTTCACAAAACACTATAATTTAATGCAAGGTTAAGTCTGAGCAATCAGATGTTTGCGAAACGCTAATTTATAACAATTTTTAAGTTTAGTAATCGCAATTCGCGAGTGTTCTACAGAGTACAGAATCGAAATGTCAATTTTCAATTTGCTTTTCATGCAGTGTTTCCACTTACGTTTTCCATTTTACCCTAGATTCTTTTGAATTCATCCCTAAAATTCCCTAAACTACAGCGAAAAAAGGTGTCTAATTTTATGACCAGTTGATTTTCGCAAATCTACTGTGCGTTCCAAATAAGAATAGGACTGTCAAGATGACATATTGCTTCGCATTTGGCAAAAACTTCGTAAGTGATGAGTAAGGTGTGCAAAAAAAATTCTAACAAAGAAATACTTTAAGAAAATTAATTTCATTCTATTTGGTATATTTTTTATTTAGATTCCCATCAGATTATGTAACTGTGTATTAAAATAAGGTGTAAAATAACCAACACGGCTTTTATATATTATATACCTACGTATATTTAGATGAACGGATAGAATGATATATTTTACTGTTTTTTATTAATGAATATTATCCGCTCACACCACCAGCCATTTTGGCATTTTTTTCTAACAAACCACGGACCATTACGCGCACACATTTCGGTGGACCGTGGTCACAAAAATGGTTTATGAGTTGTTTGGATTGAATCCGACACTGCAATACACTGGTGTGAGAATTGTTTATTTTAACATGATAACACGACAATTTGAGAAAAATATGACTACTTGTTAGTAGAGGATTTTTAATTCAAAAAGTAAATCGATGACCTATGCTTTTTATATTTTGTTTATATAATATAAACATATACATATAATGTAAACATATACATACGGAAAAAAAAATAAACAACATATATTATAGTTCAAAAATATTTATTTATATAAATATTAATATATATTTTTTTCATAATTAACACGTAGTTTTTTTCGTAATTTTTTTAATAATTTATTACTTTTTCAGTTTTACAGCTATGTTATTTTTTTTTAATATTGTTATCATAGATATCAACACTTAAATTTACGAAAATAAATAAAAATAGGTACCGTCATACCTAAAGCGGTCATATCATCAAGTTGGTCGTTAACGAAATATATGTTTTATTAATTGATATTTACGGTTTTTTGACAAAATTATTATCTAAACTATTAGATCTTGAACTAATCTTGATTATAAATAAAGTTTACTTGTTGAATGATACGCTAAAACACTGTTAAATTAACAGTATCATAAACTACAACCAACACATAACACATAGCACGAATCAAAATGGCGGACTAAGTTCTTTTATTTTTCCCCAAGAGCGTATTTGAAAAAAGAATGCCAATTTGATGTTATTCTGTACAATGTTTCGTCCGAAAACGACAAAATACCATAGAGTATCGTATTAAAACTAGTAAATAGAGAAAATATTGATTTTTTGGATGAAGTTAGCGTTGGTAGACCCTATAGAGACCATAGTGTATTAACGAAATTTTCTCATAGGTCTCATTAGTTACCAAAGTGAAGTGAGCTGTTATATTTTAATACTTTTTAGCCTATTCTGGACAAAGACAGCCCAAACCACAAAAATCGCAACAAAGTTGGCCCTGTCGTTTTTGACTTAAGTGGCGTAAATAACACGACTTTTTTTTATATAATATATAGATGAACAGCTAGACTGACGTTTTCTACTATTTTTTTATTTATGAAAATAATATTATTAAAACGTTGTTTCTTATTCAATAAACCAGCAATTTTTTGAACAAATGTTTTTTTGCTGACATTACTAATTCACACTTGTGGTATGAAGTTGATAACAAGAGCGGTCCTATTCTTAGTTGGAACACATAGTACACATCCAACAGTAAAACAAGAATTCGTTCAACCCGTATAAGTTCGGCCCCTTTTGGAGAATAAACCATGAACCATCTAGTATTATCTACCAGGCAGTTTCATAGGATATTCTGGGGAATACCCTATTAAAAAAACCAGTGTTTTAGTCCATGGTTTACATTACTAAGGGATTACGGGTATAGGTTTTGATCTTACCTCGAAGTTTCCTAATTCCTTGTCCTTTTAAAGTTGTTTTTAACCATCCAAAATATCAGCAACTTTTCCCTAAAAAATGGAGAATTCCCTAAAAGTGGAAACACTGTTTACATGAAACTTATATACGATAACTGAAATTACTACGAAGCAATAATTGAAAAATAAAAATGTACTTTATTTCGTTAGCAATAAAGTTGACATTTGCTTCTTACTTAACAGAGGGGAAAAACGTTCTGAGCGAGACAACGACATGAGTGGATGTTGTCCCTTTCTTGCAATTGCCAGTGTAAATAAAACTTTCGGATGGTAGATTTTTATATATCCGGTAACTGTTAGATCCCTTTTATTCATACACGTTAATAGATACTTATTATAGTGTATTGTAGTATTGTAATTTACATATTGAGTTCTTAAATATGCTTATTTTAATTATTACGTAATTATTTATTCAATGCAAAAACTGTTTTCTCAAATTAGTACAATTACTTAGTAGTAATTTGCAAACTACGCATGGCCGCACTTATATATGGCGATTGGCGCTTTATCAAGGAACTTATATACGATAACTGGAATTACTACGAAACAATATTTGAAAAATAAAAATGTACTTTATTTCGTTCCTTATAAAGTTGACATTTGTTTCTTACATAACAGAGGGGAAAACCGTTCTGAGCAAGACAACGACATGAGTGGATGTTGTCCCTTTCTTGCAATTGCCAGTGTAAATAAAACTTTCGGATGGTAGATTTTTATATATTTGTTAATCGTTAAATCCCTTTTATTCATACACGTCGATAGATACACTAGCGTAAAATGTATTGTAATTAACATAGTGAGTTCTAAAATTTGTTTATTTTAATAATTACGTAATTACTTATGCAACGCAAAAACTGTTTCTAAAATTAGTAGAATTATTTAGTAGTAAATTGCAAACTACGCATGGCCACACTTATATATGGCGATTGGCGCTTTATTTAGTAGAGAAAGAGACACACTCCACTCATGTCGTGGTACTCTTCAGAACGATTTTGAAGCGCGTTTAAGCATTCCGGGTAGAATGTAACTTCCTTGCGCTTTGTTTAGCAGAAAGAGACACACTCCACCACAGACTACTTAGAGATGCAAGCATCACTCCACCCATGTCGTGGTACTCTTCGGAACGATTTTGAAGGGAGTGTGAACTGTGAACATTCCGGGTAGAATGTAACTTCCTTGGTCCCATGTCAGCCGTCACCACAACTGCTCACAGTCACAACAACGCAATCAGTGTTGCCACTTGCCATGTGCACTGTAATTACGGTAAATAAACCGTAATCAACACTAATTTACTATCAAAAAGCAGAACTTTGTAAGGGCTTGCAAAGTTATACTTCTATTAATATTGTTAGGAAAGTATTTTTATGAGAATTACATATTTTAATGTATGGACTTTGTTTATAATTATTAATTATCTAACCTAAAGAAATCCAGCGTATTTTTACCCAAACATTATATTCGCATCAAAGGCGTCGTCAGGACTACGGGGGGCGCAGGAAAATACCACAAAAGAGTATTATAGATCGTCGCCTAGTGTAATTATGTGGCCTATCATTAACGCAAACACGTATTCTCACTGCGTGCAAAATTCATGATACGTTAAGTCGTTGTCGTAGGAGAGATATCAAGACAGACTTTTAAGATAAGATGAAATTTTTCTCCGTTTTACGTATGTACATGTAGTCGAACATTTTTAAAATGATGAAATTGGTCTCAGTGATTCAATAAATATGTATGCTTAATTTGATAAAAAACGAATGTAAGTACTGACAGACGCTAGAGATTTATATAGATTAGTACATACACCGTATTTTACACCGTCTTTTCGCATGCACATTTACTGTGATTTCATAGAATCTACCGTATTTTGAAAACGGAATCACCGTTGTCTTCATTTTTGACATGGTAACACTGTCTAATTGTTAATTCATTGAGTGTGTTTAAAACAACTGGTAGCCTAAGACAAATTAGATAATCAGACCTGTTAGAGTAAATGTATTCTGAGGATCTGACTCTGAGTCTGAGCTCAGCAGGTTTTCCATTTCGGCCTGGAATCTGGATACACTAAATACGTTACATGGGCACTTTTTGGGATAAACTTTCAGTCAAAACCAATGACGTGTATAATATTACCATTGGACAGGTTATCTGTCACAAAAAATTAGATTTCATACAAATGACATCTATTTTTTTGTGTCCATTTGAAACGCTACCCACGAACTCTCATGAACTTTGAGTACATACCTCCAGAGAGAGTATTCCTAAGCAACTGACAATTTAAAATCTCTTCAAAAAATCTGCTTGTGTGAAATATCAATGAGTGTCGTTGTGTACCATAGACATAATAAATGTACTTACAGTAATCAAGCCACGCACACTAGCGTGGTTGGCAAAGAGTATAGAAATATTATTTTATTTAGTGGTTGGTATGCCCAACCTTAATTTTTTGCTATCCCTACTTTCAAAATAAAATGTGAAGGTTAAAGTAAATATTACCTATACATCCGTATTTAATTTAGCTTACCATCAGGCGAGATCGTGGCCAAGCGCTTCACAGATGATATTAAAAAATTCCAATTACAAAGAACGCGTATAAATTATTATACGGTTTGGAACTTAAAGTTTCTGCAGGAAATGTAACTGAAATTTCACATGCGAAAAATTGGTAGGGAGGTGTAAATAAATAAATACATCGCGCTCATTTCCATGCTAGAGTAGATGTTTTGATTATTCAGGATTTAAACCGATCTTCAATTTATTCAAATGAACTTTATACATACTTTTGGTGAGTTGACATTTGTAGAATTACTACAAAATCAAAATGCGGCCCTACACTGAGTTGATACGGCGGAAGAAACTTAGCGAGATTGTCTCGTCTTGTATTATTATTATTATTATGTTTATAATGGTAATGGTATAAAATTTTTCATAGCACGATCAATTTCAATGGTAAAAGACTATCTAATTACAACATTTTATCAAAATCGATAGAGCTGTTTTGGAGAAACAATTAAATATATGAATTGCTCGTTTAAAGTGTAGAATTTGGTTTGTGAAGCAATATTTACTAATTCCAGACATTTTTGTTTTGTCATGATTATACGTTTTGTTATGTCATGTAAATATTTAGAATCAGGATACTCACCTATATGTTATGTCACATTCACGAGATTAAAGCCTTTTTGGATTATACAACCTAATGTAAACAGCCGAAACACTAGCTTATGTTGACCACACGCCAATATGTATAGATAGATAGATAGATATTATTTATTTGCAAGAATAAGGTACAGATATACAGATGGTCAGATACAATTATAATAGAATCAAACTTATTCAACTCAGTGAGTGTGCAAATACAACATTTTTGATTTATTTCCATTGACTTATTATTACTAATATGTCAACGTTTATTTCCATTAATTATTTTTATTGATTTTCTCTTTGAAAAAGAACAAGATTATTAATGAGGATTCCACAACAAAAGTTATGAATAACTTAACCTGTAAAAATGCTAACGTTGAATGCTTAGACATAAAAAAAAAGTGTTTTTTCAGTTTTCTGAGAAACACAAAGTTGCCCGGGATTGGAAAGTGCCCGGTTGGCGATAGGCTTGCCACCTATCACATTGTGGGACCAAGTATCTTGGGCTAATCGTGGGTGCACTTGTTGTACCTCTGCCTACCCCTTCGGGGATATGGGCGTGAAGATACTTTTTGAATGCTTACAGCGTAAATGTTATGGATGCAAAAATAAATAGATTCTTTACAATAATTTTGATAATTCTCATAGTATTTCTTATTACACATGGAACAAAAGTACGAAAACCTACATTAAAAATGACATTGAAAAAATTGCGACTATTATAGAAAAAGTTCGAAAAGAAGACAAAACTCTCGAAGTAATAAAGCATTTTAAAAAAGGGCTAATTCCGTTTATGCACCATTGCGCCAATATAAAAAATCAATACGAATGTATTAAAACAATCAAAAATAGAATAACTGAATATGAATGCACCATTCACATGGATTTCAGTGCAAATTATAGCACCAAATATAGCTCAGAAATTCAGGCAGTCCATTTTGGTGCTAGCCGATCTCAACTGACATTACACACCTGGAAAAAGGAACACCTGACGGTGTAGGGGTGTATTTAAAAGATCTGCAGATCGTTTGGTTGCCTTTGGTAACTGATATAGACTCTCTTGTGAAAGGTCTGCAGTCAATTGTCACAAGAGTTAAAATAAAGATTGTTAATGACTATGAAGTCAAAGAAAAGGATTGGCTTTTGCCAAACGATCTGACATGTTTTCCAGGTTCTATGAAGATCTATCAGATCGTTTGGGCTAAAACATCGAAAGCTCTAGCAATGCAATCATTGTCATGTACGGATAAAAACTGTCTTTATAATCCCATAAAATGCATTCACGGGAAACATTTAGGTTTCTATGAATTGCCGATTGAAACACTGGATCATGCAATGGTCGTCGCTCCTGTGACACAATCAGCATCGAAGAATATGGATTCGAGTTATAAAACATCTACAATTCACAGATATAAAGGATCTGAATTATTTTATTTAAAAACCATAAACTTATCTCAAGATAATGTCATCATATCGGCCAATTCTTCACACGACTTGGACAATATAAACTATTACAATCTAATTCCATCACCCTCATTTTTCCAAAATATTAACAGTTATATAATGACGAAATACGAAAAAACCGTTGGGGCTGATAATGCTACTCGCATTGAAGAAACCAAAGAATTAGATAATATAAACATATTCGACAGTGATGATGAAAATATTTTCTGAATATTTTAATACAGTAATACCCCGGACTTACGCGATAGGTGGGACCGAGCGCTATCCGCGTAAGTCGAATTCGCGTAAGTCGGGGTACAATTTTGCATATACCTATAAAGTCATACAAAGTATGTTTAATTGGGACCGGAGACTATAATTTAGGAAATATAAAACAATAATTTAGGAAATAAATTTTAATTTAATTCTAGATAATATGACAAACTATATTAATAAAATGTATAAACACAATCTGAAGTTATTTTGATGTAGAAGGTTAAATCGCGAAGAAAATTAAATCGCGTAACTCCGAATTCGCGTAAGTCGAGGTAGCGTAAGTCGGGGTATTACTGTACTTTCTTTATGTTTTAAAGTGATTGTTTGTTTGACTTAATAGTTCTCAACATCTTTGTTACCTGAAAGTTGACTGATGTATAACTTTAGAATTTTTATAGTTTATCTGTAGGTTCAGGGCCATGGCTTTTATTATGCTGCTCTTATTATTAAATTATAGTATTATTTTTCATTTTAATATTTACAAATAGATATCAATATTAATTATATTTCTTCTAAGAAAAAGTAAAGTGACTTGCCTATTTGTGTGTATTATGTGATATTAGGTAAACTTGAAGCTTAGGTACTAAATAAATGTTAACGGATAGGCTGTGTAAAGCAATGTGGCGCCGCTGGTCCGTTCTGCTGAAGGGTCATAGTGATGGAACCAGCGGACCAGCTTCTTGTCAGGTGACGTCATAACTGTGGAGGTTGATGACGTCACACAAGGACAAGTAAGAGGAAAAGGAAGATCTTCCCAGCCACGCAAGGTGTACAGCCTGGGGACCGAAGTCCTTTTTTTTTGAGAATCGTTGAAACTTGTATATAGTGTCACGAGATAAATAATTGTGATATTGCGATTCAGGATTTTATTTTGATTTTCATTTTTTCCATTTGTTATTGATTTTTGTCTATTTTTTTATTATTTTTTCTTGTAGCGTTTGTGATTGTTTGAACTGCTACAGCAATTATTGCTGATTTAGTTTTAAGATTCAGACAATAAGAAAATAGTGAAAAGTGTTATGTTTTATTTTTGAGATTGAGACGTTATTGTCTAAAAAGATTTATTTGGATTTTTTTTGGATTATTTGCATAATAATCATGTTCTATTCACAATTTATTATATCATTCGTACAGGTATTAATAAATTAAAGCTTTACTGTTTCTTCAGAGGTAATATTTAGTTTTGTTAACAATTTATTTCCTAATAAAGTAAGTTTAATAAATCATAGGATAAGTATAGAATAGAATAGAATAGAATAGAACCTAAATAAACATCAGTTCCAAGATTGCCAAGTTTTAAGACTGATTTAGTTAATGGTTTTGTGTACTATACAACGAAATGTTTTTATAAATGCTAAACTATTAAAATTATTCATAAAATTTAAAAATTTTTTCATTAAATCATTTATTTCTTTTTATTTAATAGTATTGCTGACACATACAATTTCTGTGTCAGCAATACTATTTCGGTGGCAAAAATAAAATTTCTGTGACACGTCAACTTCTGTGGTTAAAATAAATCTCTAAGTAATATAATTATTGTAACGAGGGCGCGATTAAACACGCTCACACTTATCGCGCACAGATACTATCAGTATCTTATCGCAACATCGCTATCAGATTTTATCACGCAGCAGACACGTGAATCTCTAGTACTTAAGCTTAATGTAAACCCAGTTAAATTACAGTTTAATAAACACATTTATTAACCGATGTGTGACTGTCATTTAGCCGACGTGATATTGGTGACCAAAGACCAGTGAACACGCAAAAGGGAAGATGAACACCCCAGCGCTAACTTCATGCAGAAGCCCTTCAGCACCAGCAACTTCGGCAACATCCATGGAAATAGAAGCGGTATCCATGACGACAAGAATACCAGATTTTTGAAGAGATTATCCACGCATATGGTTCGCTCAGGTAGAAGCCATCATCCGCTTTCATTAACCTCGGTATTGGCGGTCACGGATTCCACCCTGCCTCTGGAAAACCTAGGTAAAATTGATAAATAAGATTTACGACAACAACAGGCTAAACGAGATCGTGACCATTTCAAAACAAAAACACAGAATGTAGCACAATGACTGAAATATCTGCGCAATTAGCAAAAATGCAAATAGAAAATAATGCAACGTAGCAAATTTTATGCTAAATCTAAGTCATGTTCCCATAGAATGCTACATCAACAAGGTTATTCTAATAACAACTTATGTTATTATCACAACAAATTTAAAGGTAAACACTGAAGTGCGTCCAATCCTGTTCCTGGAAGAAATCGGGAAACAATAATTAGCGCAGTCAAAGACGATAATCTACGCTACGCCTGCCTTACCGTCACTGACGCCACAGCACGCTACAACCTTCTGACCATCAGTACCCCCTGATACCCTCTTCTGCTTCCAACAGCATCAGCCAGCTTCACAAGCTACGCCTCATCTACGCTTTCCGCATATTCTGCTCATCCCGACTCACCGAGGACCGTGGATATTCTGCTCGTCTCGACTTACCGCAAACCTGAGCACTCAAAGCACATATGCTTCACTGGCACAACCAGACGCATCAGGTATAACACCTTTTTCGAAGGGGGAGTGATGTAACGAGGGCACGATAAAACACGCTCACATTTAACGCGCAAAGATACCATCGGTATCTTATCGCAACATCGTTATCGGAACTTTTAAACTAACGCGTTCTACTATCATTTTTAAATATATAAACGGGTCAATAACGCGTACATACATAGAACTTACTTGTAAAGCTCGACGTTTCGGCCAAGTTACATTGACCGTGGTCACGAGCAGACTGGAGCAGCGAGTTTCCTCCGTCGTTCACGTCGGGATCGATTTTCATCTACCCCCTTCTGGTCTTGTTTTTTCGAATTTAGCCTACACACAACACTAACCGTATCTTGGACTTTATTTGTTTGCAGGTGCAACGGCTTTATTCTGCTGATCACTGGATTCCAAGCAGGAGACAACTTAAATCCGTCTTCCCTGTTGAAATTTTTATATTTTCTAATTTCAATAGCTTCCCGTACCATACGGGGAACATAGTGTCGCTCAGTAGAGAGAACCTGAGGTCGGTGGAATTCAATCCAGTGATCAGTGCTGGAATCCAAAATATGTTCAGCTATAGCCGACTTATTAACCTGTCTGTTTTTTACAGCCGTGATATGCTCTTTGAGTCTATCTGCGATAGTACGTTTCGTTTGGCCTATATAAGCACTACCACAGCTGCAGTCCACTTTATATACCCCTGGCGTCTGGAAGGGTATGACATCCTTAGGCGTGCCCACATGCCCGACTACCTTTAAGCTTGGCGTATAGACGGTAGGTATGGAATATTTTTTCAGTAGCGTTCCAATCTTATCAGTAATCCCTTTAATATATGTCATGAATGCCGGCTGCCTTTTGACTATAGGATACCTAACCTTTTTATTATAACGCTTAATGTTCTGCCTTTCTTTATAACCATTTTTCCTAAGTATATCCTGAATATGGTTTAGTTCAGGCTCCAGATGTTCGGAGTCGCATAAGTCAAATGCTCTATTTATTAATGATGTGGCTACAGATTGTAAATGGCGGGGGTGATGATGAGATGACGCATGTAGATATCTCTCAGTGTGTGTAGGTTTTCTGTATACACAGTGAGCTAAGGTCCCATTTGGTCTCACAGTCACTTTAACACCCAAGAAAGACAATGATCGGTGGAATGAGATGGAAAATGACCGATCATTGTCTTTCTTGGATGTTAAAGTGACTGTGAGACCAAATGGGACCTTAGCTCACTATGTATACAGAAAACCTACACACACTGAGAGATATCTACATGCGTCATCTCATCATCACCCCCGCCATTTACAATCTGTAGCCACATCATTAATAAATAGAGCATTTGACTTATGCGACTCCGAACATCTGGAGCCTGAACTAAACCATGTTCAGGATATACTTAGGAAAAATGGTTATAAAGAAAGGCAGAACATTAAGCGTTATAATAAAAAGGTTAGGTATCCTATAGTCAAAAGGCAGCCGGCATTCATGACATATATTAAAGGGATTACTGATAAGATTGGAACGCTACTGAAAAAATATTCCATACCTACCGTCTATACGCCAAGCTTAAAGGTAGTCGGGTATGTGGGCACGCCTAAGGATGTCATACCCTTCCAGACGCCAGGGGTATATAAACTATAAAGTGGACTGCAGCTGTGGTAGTGCTTATATAGGCCAAACGAAACGTACTATCGCAGATAGACTCAAAGAGCATATCACGGCTGTAAAAAACAGACAGGTTAATAAGTCGGCTATAGCTGAACATATTTTGGATTCCAGCAATGATCACTGGATTGAATTCCACCGACCTCAGGTTCTATCTACTGAGCGACACTATGTTCCCCGTATGGTACGGGAAGCTATTGAAATTAGAAAATATAAAAATTTCAACAGGGAAGACGGATTTAAGTTGTCTCCTGCTTGGAATCCAGTGATCAGCAGAATAAAGCCGTTACACCTGCAAACAAATAAAGTCCAAGATACGGTTAGTGTTGTGTGTAGGCTAAATTCGAAAAAACAAGACCAGAAGGGGGTAGATGAAAATCGATCCCGACGTGAACGACGGAGGAAACTCGCTGCTCCAGTCTGCTCGTGACCACGGTCAATGTAACTTGGCCGAAACGTCGAGCTTTACAAGTAAGTTCTATATATGTACGCGTTATTGACCCGTTTATATATTTAAAAATCGTTATCGGATTTTATTACGCAGCATACACGTGAATCTCTAGTATTTAAGCTTAATGTAAACCCAATTAAATTACAGTTTAATAAACACATTTATTAACCGATGTGTGACTGTCATTTAGTCGACGTAATAATTATAAAACCCCCTTTTAGTAATGTTTACAAAAATTTGGATCTATGTATTGCGTTCCATTACTAAAGTTTATCAAAATACTTGAAAGTAAAAAAGTCTACAGAAATTAGGGGATAAATCTAGTTATTGAAATTGACTCATATATTGTTAGGTAAACTTTCTAAGTAGAAAATAGAATGAAAAATAATTCAAATAGCAAACTTTAGTAGCTTGATGTCTAGTGTCTATGTTAAAATGTCGCTAACAAATAAAAACTTGTTCCTGCCCTCATTCAACAGAATTTGTTTTTTGTCCTTGATTGGTTCTTTGTCCATCATAGTGCGGCTGCGGCTACATGTTATATCGGCATTATCGGGCTATGGCGAAGTATCGTGCTTTCACAATGAATTGGCCTATCGCGGAACTGCGTGTTTATTGCCCAAATTTAAACTTAAACTCTAGCTGAGCACTCTGCTCGCCCAACTCGGTTACGCAGTAACGACCCTTAAGGTCAACTGCAATAGTCATTTCGAAAAAAAAGAACTGCATGCTGTTGCAACCATGAAGCTGTATTATATCTGGAGGCAGATGTTCTAATATGTACTTGAAACACGACTTTAAATAGGTATTGCTGTCGTCTTATGACGTCTCACCCACTCTTTCTAACACAGCTGTATAAAAAGAGATGGGGAGACCGGATAAGCAGAGATATACGGTAAATATTTGTTTCAAATGATTAATACGAGTGCTAGCTCCACTTGTACCTAACACTTCATAGTTGCAACCGAAACAGTTATCACTGCAGTGGGCATCAAACTGTAGTCTACAGGTGATATTTGAGCAGCTCACGTATATCAAACTCGCATCTTGTCCATACACTTGTACGGTGCTGAGACTTGGACATCGTATGCAAAACGAGCGGTAATCAAACAATTTTCACATGCGCTGTCTCCGGCGTGTATTGGACATATCATGGAAGATACAAACGAAAAGGTGCTCAAAACCGCACGATTGCCTAACATAGCTGCAGTATTAAAGCAGAGGCGGCTACGTTGGCTTGGGCATGTGCAACGGATGGAGTCTTTGTTTGCCAAGATAAACTCTTCTAGTAGGGTGTCCTATATTACGCTTTAAAGACAGCGCTAAACGGGATATGCTGTCATTTAACATCGACCTAAACAATTGAGAAAAAGCTTCAGATGATCGTGATGGTTGGCGGAAAACTGTTTCTGGGGGGGAGGGGAGGTTTGCCGCACATGACAAAGCTTGGTCCTCCGAATTTACCCATAGGCGCGATGTTCGCCGCCAACATGCTGCACTTCATTCTCCTCCAACAGTCACACAATTTGTCTGTCAGTTATACGGCCCATGTTGCCGCCTTAGGATCGGCCTTACTAGTAGCCACTTGAAAAGTTGAAAATGGTCTAAAGTAGAGATACTGGCAAAAGCCAGTATTCGCCAGTTACTTCCGCACAAGCATTTTTTAACAAATTTAACATCTTGTTTGCTGTAATGGGTATTGTTTCGAACGGCGTGTCCTTTGATTTGTGCCAATATTAGTTCTATAGCATTGTATTGGCAATAATACGGCGGAAGTCGAAGAACCCAATGACCACATTCGGCAGCTATTTCATCGATAACATATCTTTTAGAGAGGCTTTTTTCGGTTTTAAAATATTCACTAATTGTACTTTTAGTAAAGTACTATCCACATTTTCGCCATTACGTTGGAGCCAGTCAATTATTTCTTGTTTTTTATTGGCCTGAGTCGGTATCTCATCCATTTGTCTGGAGTGATATGTAGCGTTGTCCATAATAATTATGGACGGTTCTTCCAGAAAGTGCACCATTTCTTTGAACCATCCTTCGTAAATCTGCGCGTTCATTTCTTCGTGATAGTCCACTGTTTTTTTGGATTTAAAGGTCAGTTAAGCATCTGACACTAATCCACATATAGACCCTGGCATATGATAAGGGGTTCACGTTTTCCCATTGGCACTGAACTAGTGGAAGCGGTGATGTCGTCAGTCTAGTTCTTAGATACCGTGTGGTTTGCATTTAACCAAGTCTCGTCAGTAAAAATAGCATTTGACCAATCTGATATCTTTTTGGCTTCGTTCAAAAATTCGCAGCGAGCCATAGTAACATCGTGACGCACCATCAATATTTTACGTTTAGGTAATCGATTTTTTATAATAAAATCCAATTTTTTTTTCAAAACCAAGCTTAATGACGATTTTTGGCCATGAAACAAACCACTTCACGTAAAGAAACAACAAGTTTTTTAAGTGTTGGAATTTCTTTGCGCAAGTAATAGTTTTATATTATATGACGGCGAATAGCATCAGCGTTGAAGTTGTCAACCGATGTCACACGACTTGGTTGGCGTTTTTTCATCGGCGTACGAAGCTCATTTTCCTGCATACCGCTTACACCGGTAAGCTTCGGTAGTAATTTTTGAAACAGTAGTTCCACTAATTCCTAATGCGGCCGCAACACGCTCTCGTACTCGCGACAGTGATAAAAGCGGGCCACCATTTTGATACTCTGCTTCAAAGTAATTACGAACCTTGATCACCGGTTCTCTCGTCTGACTTTTTTAGAACAGATCCTTTCGGCATTTTGATATTTGATAGCTGGGCAGCAATCAACACGGAGGAACACAAAATACACAACATAACGTATGGATAATGTGAAAAAACTCAGCGAACAGAAATGTAGTGACTAGCACAACCATGTTGTCGCGAGTGACAGATTAAAACAAACGCAAAATGGCGTTGGGCCATTGAGTGTTCCCACCTCGAAAAAATGTATTTGAATCATTGACGTGTATAATATTACCACAATATTTTACATGTCAATGAGGGTAGGTATCTATTGAAATATCGTGAGATAGATATGTATCTCTGACGATGTAATTCGATTATAATTTTATAGGAACATGTCAGATAACTCCCACTACCGGAAAAATTAAGAAGTCCCGCGGGATTCAACAAATCTTTATAGTGCAGCGGGCTGCATGCTGCAGCTAGTGAATAAATATTTCTTATTAGGAAACTAACTACCTCATGCCATGACAAACACAAATATTTTCAACCTTACTTACGTTATTTGAAGGGAATGATTTCAACGTGATCATAAAATAGATTTCGGCCACTGACTAATATTTTAATAAATGAAATTGGACTCTAAGGGTATTCTCAGTTCTCATATTTATTATTTATTATTAGCCTATTTATGTAACACGCTCCCCAGTCATATCAACAACGATTTCCCAGCTGATCCGTTTGATAGCTGTTGGCTCTGAGTGTCAGTGAACTGCATCAGCTATAAAATAAGCCTTCAGCATAAGTGATGAAGCCTTAACCGATGAATGAGTATGTCTGTGTGAAAAATTCCTACGTTAAACTCATAATATGTGTGTTAAGGCAAAAATAAAAGTGATTGACCGAAATTTAGAGTTTATTTATTGACTTAAATATAACATCATTACATCCAAACATAACTTTATTTCTAATCATTTTTGGAATGAAATTCCTCATCGCTTTTTGGCGTATGGAAGATACCTACGTAGGCAAAAATTATAACTTTTGCTATTGACGTACTAGAGCAAAAAAATTACAATTTTTCTCGATATGGCATGGTATAGCATAGGGGTCGGCAACTTTTTAAGTCGGAAGAAAAATTACAATTTACAAAGTTTCCAAGTTTTTACCCACCATTTTTTTCTTATCAACAATAAATAGTACTTGCATAAATAAAGTTTTTTTTTTTATAAAAAGCTAATCAATTTATTTAAGTATAAGTAAAATATCTATTTATTATAACTTGTAAGTAGTATTTTTTACAATTTTTATTTTTATTTAGGTTATTCATGTTTTTACATAAATATATATCTTCACGCCAGATCCCTTGCAGGATAGGCAGTGAGAATCGAGTGCCATACATTACGATCATTGCAGGCTTGTCTCGCTTCCTCCACATTCATCGCCCTCTTCATACACACATGCCGGTTGCGAAGACTCTTGATACCACCTTCGGACAGTACTCGATCAATCTGATCATGATAAGTCAGTCTTGGTCTTCCCCGGTACCTAAATCCTTCCACATTCGCATTGTATATCTATGTTAACCTTTCATCCAACATTTTTCTGCATGTCCGACGCAACGAAGCATTCCCTTTCTCATCTTTACACCGACACTTTCTTTCAAGACTAATCTCTTTCTCACTTCCACATTATGGACCCGGTCCGCGAGTATTACATCACATATTTTTCGTGGTGATCTTATTTCGACCGCATTGATTCTACTTTCATGCCCTTTCTGACATACCCAACTTTCACTTCCATACAACAGCGCTGGGATCAGCAAATAATTATGCAGGGCTAGACAGGCATTCTGACTTAAAATTGTGCTAATAACTAATCTCCTTAACGATCCATTCACTCTGTTCCCTGCATACACTCTTCTTTCGTCATCAGCGGTGTACATTCCATCCCCGCTAAAAGCACATCCGAGATATGCAAACTCATCCTCAATTTGTTCCAGCACTACATCATCGACCACAACTCTTACATCCGTTCTGGTTGCTTCTCTTTAAAATATTAGAACTTTAGTTTTCTTCGCATTCAAGTGTAAGCCCATACTCTTACAATCATCATTCATAACTGTGACCAGTGCTTGCAACTCAGATGGAGTTAAGCCTAGATAAGTACAGCGTCATCTGCATAAAGCAGGCAGTTCACCACTAGATCACTCATGCGCATTCCCACATTCAGTGACTTTAATCTTTGAAGACACTTATCCAGGTATAGGATAAACAGGCGAGCTGACAACACACAGCCCTACTTGACGCTGATATTGACATCGAACCAACCGTTGCCGTCCACCCGCACACATGCTTTGCAATCCCAGTACATGGATTGCAAAGCACGCAGCAGACGCCCATGTATCATATAACTGGGTGAAATGTCCCAAAGTTTCTTTCGCACAATTCTATCAAGCGCTTTCTCTAAATTCACAAGACCGCAGAAAACCTTCTGCCCGACAGCCAGATGCTTCTCTACGATATTGCGGAGTAATAACAAAAATTGATCCATACATCCTCCTCCAGATCTAAAACCCACTTGTGCCTCCCACAACATTCCCCCGTACTTCATTTGCATTCTCCTTTCAATCATTTTCCACGTACCTATTTGGCACTCTGCTCCCCTCGACTCGTCTATTTGGACCTGGCGTGATGGGTGGCGGCCCCCATCACCGCATCTACCGCGTGTTTTTGTTGTTTCTTTTTTCTATAAAATAAATAATATTTACGTTTGGAAGAGCCGCAGCTCCACATCCAAAGAGCCGCATGTGGCTCGCGCGCACGCCTGCCGACCCCTGATATAGCATAACTGTGAAAGGGTAAATCGCGGATTGGGTAAACGATGTTTTTAGCAAATTATAGACGTCGTCATAACACAATAAATTTTATTACTAGTCATTACTAATTTTCCTTGTTATTTAATAATTTTATAATAATATATACTATATATAATATAGCGAAAGGAACTTCGTTCGCACACAGTATCTTTGAATTTTTTTTAACATTTGCTTTGGTAGTAGGGGAATGTAACTAACACAATAAAACTAACCAAACAGTAAATTTATATATTTTTTATATTCCACATATTCTATTAGGTACATTAGCTTATCTTATTTGGCATGAAATTAAATAAACAACGAATTGAAAGCTTTCAACTTAAATTGATTTCAGTGTCCATTGAGAAACGTCCCCTATTGAAAAAAATCATAAATACTCATAGAATATCTGAAAATATGGACAAATGCACATATAGAAACTCATAGATTATTAATTGCGATGTGTTATTTATTTATTTATTTTACACATACATTGCAACTTGCAAGATTTGGTATATTGCATGGCTTTAGAACCCAAACTTAAATTTTCTGTGGAAATGTTGAAGCTCTTCGCCGTACATCAATCCAAACTTGAGTAGTATTGTCACAAATAATATTTATTATTTCTTATCTTACAGCTAACCTAGGCAAAGAATTAACGTTAACTTAATACTACAAAAATGAATCAGGATACTGTACAACAATAGTTTAAAAAATGGGTTTGTAGTTCTGAACAGTTTGAAATTTTTTAAATACATTATACGAATAAGCAAACTTTTTTGTTATCGTACCATCATCTATAAAGGAAAATCACGTTTCTTGTTTACGTAGGTATTTATTTTTATAGTTAATATACCTATTTGCAAATAGTTACTATTTTGAAAATATTCAAGTTTCCACTTGTTTATTAAGATCAAGTAAAAATTGCTTAATTTTTTTTTTTGTATGGGAGCCCCCCCCTTTATTATTTACTTTATTTTTATTTAATAATTTATTTTGAAAGATATTATACAACTAAATATTCTGAAAAAAATGAAAGTGTTTACCTGTTACCGTTATTAATATTAAACAAAAAATACAAAAAAACACGCTTGATTTATGGGGACCCCCTTTAATATTTTCATTTTTTTATTTTTAGTATTTATTGTTATAGCGGCAACGGAAATACATAATTTGTGAAAATGTCAGCTTTCTAGCTATCACGATTTATGAGATACAGCCTGGTGACAAATAGACAGACGGACAGACAGACAGCGGAGACTTAGTAATGGGATCCCGTTTTACCTTTTAGATACGGAACCCTAAAAATAAATGACTAATTTGAACCAGAGAAGTAAGTGTTGCTTATTTTTAATGTTAATGGCGAACCAATTTAATTTTCTTATTTTTATTCCAAAAAAACTTTTGGAATAAAAATAAGAAACGACGTTAACAAGCACTGACTTTTTTTTGTTATATCATAAGATAGCAAACAAGCAGATGGTTCTCCTGATGGAAAGAGTCAACCATCGTCTATAGACACCAAAGGTGTTAATGGTGCGTTGCTATCTTGTGGCGAGGTCTAATGTCACATGCATAAGTTTACCGGCTACCTTACCCTCCAAACCGGAACACGACAGTGACAAGCACTGACGCTATTGCGGCAGAAATAGGTAAGGCGGTGGTAACAGACCCGGCCGAGACAATGCAGAACTCTACCACCTAGTAGCCACGATGTTAGTGACGTGCATAGCCAATCATTCGCCTTTTACGACACGCCTGGCAGAACGGCAGTTGGTCTATTCTTCAAAGAAGCCCGGAACCAACACGGGGAAACTTTATTACAGCAGATAACTTTAAGGTGGTAATCTCCCTATTTTTTGTGTCGCAATAACATTATAATAATAAAACCCGGGTGAGATGTAGAAAATCTTTATCATCTCGGATTCATATTAACTTGTAACAAATTTGGCATGACATTAAATCAATATACGAAATCCGAATTGGATTACCCAATTCGTATTTCGTAAGTATATTTCTTTTATACATCTAGCTATTTTATAGTGAGCGTACAAATCTGAATCGAATATGATACCGTATATATACCTTTTTTTATATAAGAGGGTGATGAAAGTGATCCTGAAAAAGAACCTGATGGTAAGTGATCACCCATGACATCCGCAATACCAGAGGTCTTGCAGTTGCGTTGCCGGCCTTTTAAGAATGAGTAGTCTCTTTCCTTGAAGGTCCCTATGTCGTATCCGTTCGGAAATACCCCTGCTGGTAATTGATTCCACAACAGAGTAGTGCGAGGTTTTGCCTCGCACTACGCTGTTGTGGAATCAATTCATGGAATCAAAATGGAATCAAAATCGGGAGAATTGCACAGTTGTGGATTTCCAGACATCGAGATGGTGATGATGGAGAACTTCAAATTTTGACACGATGTCCGATGGTGGAATTCGGCGGCAGGAATTATTCCAAACATCTCGTCGGAACACTCCCCGTGATAAATACGATAGAAGACACAGAGTGAACCTAAATCTCTGCGTAATGACAAATAGTCAAGCTGTTTCAAAATAGCCTGGTCGTCAACGATTCGAACCGCTCTACGCTGAATGCGATCAAGTGGAAGAAGCTGGTGAGGCCGAATCTGTGCCTTATAAAGTTGAAGGCGATGGGCCGGAAGGAAGTACTATCTCACTCTACTGAGCACACCGAGCTTTTTGGAGGCTAGTTTAGCCTTTCCTTCCAAATGACCGCGAAACTGAACGTAATTCGATATGTCGACTCCCAGGATTCCGACACTAGCTGAGGCTGTCAGGAGAGTATCCTCAAATCGAGGTGATATGGCAAAGGGTGTTTTTTTAGCGGTGAACACGTAAAGCTGTGACTTCTTGGGATTAAAAGTGACCAGGTTTTGACGACCCTATTCCGAGTCATCGGTAAATCGATTCTCGACTTCAGACACAAGCTTGTTTCGGCTCTCTTCGACGTGTTCGCGAAAAATACCGCTTCGGCCGGAGTATGTAGCATCACTAGTCTGTCATTCGCATAGCAAAATTTACGTTGCAAATTCGCATCATGTCATTGATATGCAGAAGGAACAGTGTCGGTGGTAGCACGCAGCCTTAGGGAACACCAACATTGACAGAACACATGCTCCTGTCAGCCAAAAAACTGGTGATCCATTTGCATAATTTCTCGGGAAGCCCATAGGAAGGCAGCTTCACGAGAAGCGCTTTGTGCTATACTCGATCAAAGGCCTTCGCTATGTCCAAACTAACTGCCAATGCCTCCCCCCTGGTCTCTGAGCTGAGCGGCCGCGACGGAAACCGTACTGACGGTCGCTAATCAGCTGGTGCTCTTCTAAATACTTGAGGAGCTAAGAGTTGATGCTTGTCTCAACCTACTGGAAACAGTAAATATATTAGATTTAAAGTTTGAAGGACATTTATGTATTATTTATTTACAGTTTCGATTATATGGCGGAGCGAGAGGAGAAATCGCTCCAGGTGCCAGTTGATCAGGAGCGTTAATTTGCCAAATTAAAAAAAACAATTTAGAGCGAATATTAAAATATTGATAGCGTCTTTATAAAAGCGATAGGCTTCGTGCGGTTATATGCGGCAAATTACATATCTGAATCGTTTGTAAATGGTGAAAATGTCAAACAAAGAGCGTTGAACAACAATCTTGCTCTACCCTAATCAACGGGTAGGTACGGTGCTGTTTATTTATTTAATTCTTCTAGTTTACTCATTTATAATCATAGACAAATTTCGGAATCGAATTTAAATAATATTTAAAAAATACTTTTAAAATATCAAGTCAGAATTTGAAAAAATACTGTTACCCTTCGACCGCACCTGCGTGTATTGAAGATATTAACGCGCTAAAACCCCACGCATTCCACATGATTGCGAGAATAGCCGATAACAGCCGGTCACCTCTGCAATCTGTATGTATCGCGACGTTGCGCGAAGTTTTGTGACGATAGAGATAGACGCAATTACGGCCGCTGCATTAGGAACACAATAATTTATGAAATAGGTTTTACATTTCGTTTCACACATTTATCATCAGGCAATAGTCTTTAAACAATTGACTAGATTTGATAAATTAATAATTAATTTATTGATTTTTAATTTTACCTTAAATTAACATTAATAGAGAACTATAAACTATTAATAAAATACGAATATAATAATTAATAACTAAGTAAAAATAATATAAAATTGCAGCTACTAATACTGGCAGTCTATAAATTATTTATAACTTATTATAATAATGAAAAACTTATTACTAACTACTTAGACTATTTCTGCAGATTTTTTAAAAATAGACCTGTAGAGTATTAAAACTCCTAACAATTGTAAATAAATTTTAACAAGAATACATATTTTAGACACACAATCACCTTTACAATATTTTTCTCATTAGCCATGCCCATAAGCAATCTCGCCATATTATTACGAGTATTGAGTATAAGCCATTAAAGTCTCGAGTCATTATTTACAACTTGCCATTACGCCATACGATAATGCTTGTTTAATAGTGTATATATACAATTTAGTCACATTTTCTCTGGACCTCCAGTTGATTACGTCATGCTGTTTTGGTATGGTATGCTGTCTAAACTTTAATGCTCAACATTAATGCTGAAACAAACACTAAAGATGGAACTGCACTAACAGAATACGCCAATTTCCATCTTTGCGATTATTTTACGAATGTTAAATAATTGGTATATTGGTATATTGGTAATAATTTTGTTTCAATTGATTAATACGAGTGCTAGCTCCACCTATACCTAATACTTCATGGCACCTGTTGCCCTTGATAACGTAGTTCTCCTTATTTGTTTGTACCCTTGATCAAGGTAGAGCTAAAACGTAGTAATTATATACTCTTTGGAACAAATTGGAATTTTTAGGCATTTTTTATCCCAATTATTCCACTAAAATCAATTAATATTACTCGGGAATAATGTAGTTTTATATCGGGGACAGAATATTTAAAATCGATTTAGTAATTTCAGAGATTAGGTACTTCTTACAAACTTTACGTCTAAGCAGGTTAATTGGTAAAATACTAAAGTCCTAAAGGAGAATATTCAGTATACGATTCTGTTGCCGCGTATCTGAAAAAATAGGGGTTTAAATTGTGACCTAATATCCAATAATAATGGTTAATGTCTTCTTAAAGTGGTAATATCTTCGTGTAATTTGTCTAGCATTTATTTATTCACATATTTTTAATGTTATTTTTTTATTTATTTTTTCTCAGATGGCCCCAGACCTGAGCTACGGACGCAAGTTGGACAGCTCAAGTCCAGAACTCACCCCATGACGTGTTCCAGCAGGTAATCAGGGCTTTTTAGAAGTGAAACTTCTTTATAATTTCTATAAATTAAAACTAGTTACTATACTATACTACTAAAACGAAGAAGCAACAGCAAAAGAGACAACATATACACTTTAAAATGTGATAGAATAAGATAAAAAACATTAAGGAGTATTGAATGTCACTCGCTTTCCCCTTTGTATAGTAATTCATAGCCTCCTCACTCTTTTATATTAAACAGTGTATGTGTGCTTGTGTGTGTGTTTGTAAAATACCGAGTCGAAACAAGAGAGTTGTATATTAAGTGTAATATCAATAAGTACTTTTTAATATATGGTGCAAGAGTATTAGGTATGCCAGTTTATTATTATACTCCTATGAATGAATGAATGATAACTCTTCTGTACTGACGCTGCTTTAATATTATTTTGATCGAGAAAAATGTGTATGGTTAATAAAATTACCAATATATAATCAATTAAAAAAAATGTTAAATAAAGTGGCCACGATTAATAACGATTAAATTCGAGCAAGGCGAACGTTGACGTTGCTACTCTGTATTTAACGAGTGTTCATTTTATTATATGAATATAATTTAACATTAAAATGAAAACAAATATTGCATGGAATTTGTGAGCTTTGTATCCCACAAACATAGACCTGTTTGCAAAATATTTAGAAGCGCAATTACTTTTTCGTTACTCCACTCAATAGCCATAGTAAGTATGAATGAAGACAATTACGTGGGATCCCATCGCGCCCATGCTGCATTATTACGTACCTACTCTTTGGTGCAGAGATATAGGTAGTTTGGCCACTTCAACGCAATAATTCTGGCGTTAATCTCTTTGATAGACTGTCAATTGAGCTAACTCCAAACGTCAAACGGCAATGTGAATGCCGTTTTCAAATTATGCTTTAAGTCGTGGCTACACCTATGTTAAACGTACACCATCGCTATTATTATAGGCATTTCCTGTTGGTATAGCCCCAGCATAATAGAACGTATAACGCGACGAGTCAGGCGTGGAGAAATGAAAGTAGAAACGTCTTGCCATTAAATTTTAGTGAGGTCAAAGATAATGTGATCGTATTGTAAATATATTATTTACTTAGATATTAATTATAATTTTTAAGTATCAACACTAAACATTTAAATTTAAAGCAAGCTTTTTGTTTTACTATTTAAATTCCAGAATACGACATAAATACTTGAATTTTATACAAAAGCATTCACAACACATCAATAGCCATTTGTACTTTTTCAATTGTTGATTTAAAAAAGATTTTTAAATTTATAGGTCAATTATTTAATGTGTGTAATTCGTCTCTAGTATCATGAAAGCCAGACTGATAAATTATATTTTTTGAATGTTTCAAGACTTTTTAACAGGAAAACCGGAGAAAGTTATCGTAGTAAGTAGGTATGACGCGATGATACAATAAAGAGATTCGGTAAATACCTAAATAATATCTTCAATGAGTAAAAAAATGTATCTTCATTGAAAAAGCTTTTGGGTATTTGATTAATAAATGCAGTAAATACTAGGAGAACCCAAAATGCTAAATAAAAATTCACTAGACCGTCATTGGGACCAATTACTAGATTCTGTAGATTAGACGATTAGAAAAATAAAAGATTATGTAATGTTTTTCATTTCAATGGTGGGGAAATAATCTACAGGTGAAAAAAGCATGGAAACACTGAAGCGCGTCAGATTAAGGTATGGTAAATTAAGGCGAGGTATTTCGACGCGCGTCAATTCTATAGAAAACGGGTGGCGCGGTATGTTCTGAAACCACTGGGAAACATGTTAATTTTCGGATAAATAAATATAGGAAATCAGCTGAAAACTAAAATTTAGCACATTCTTTTTGTATTTACAACTAAATATCACCATATAAAAATCATGTGGAAGATTAGAAATATTATTAACAAATTATTTGTTTTAGAGATTTTTTAGCCTGTTTTCGGAATTTTATATAATCGAGTAAAGTACATTCTATCATGTAATGAGTTAGCACATTCTTTAGATAACAACTTCAGGTATATCATGTAATTTTTGTAAAATTGTCATTTAACAATCAATACAAAAAAACGTGATTAAACAAACCAGTTTATTCCCGTTTGTCGCAACGCCTCGCCTTAAGTGCGAGCTATAATTTAGTTAAAAGATTTGAATATAGCGTGAGGGAGTGAGAGGGTCACAAAGTTGCAAAGAAAACATTAACACGACATTCTCGAGCGTGTCTGAGTTTTATTTTGAAGGAAATTATGTAAAAATAAAGAAAAAATATATAATCTGACACTTTTCCACAAGCCGAAGTTATTGGATTTTTTCTGGCCTGCTCTAGGGCTAGGGCTATATAAAGGGCTAATATATTTGGTAGAGAGCCTCAACAACGGAAAATTAAAATAGGGGGATCCCTATGTTAATTTTCCGCGCTCAAGTTAATCTAAAAATCTCCTCTTGTGCTCCTCGACTATAAGACCGTATATTGTCTAATGATAGAAGTTTTACTGTCGGTCTTTTATTCCTTCTATATTATTAGAATTTGTATTGTTATGTAAATTAAATATATAATATAATGCTAGGATAAAATTTGTTACTCTTAATTTTTAAAAATATATTTATTTAAAAATATATGCGCGTGGAAATGGGATTGCTGTTATGATTTATTTAATAACTGATTATAATTCATAAAATATTTATTTCATTAGGAAAATCGATTAAAGCCGGATCTTGAATAGATAATATAATCCAGTTCTTGAACGAAAAATGCGTCCGCCATATTCATAACATTGAAACATATAATCAGTTTAGGAAAAATATTTAGGCAAACTAATTCCATATGAATTGCTCGGCCTTTATTATACTGAAGCCCAAGACTATGAGACCTGATTTGTTGTCATGCTAATATAGTAAATATATTTTCGACGATAAACGTATTAATAATAAATATATTCCTTAATCTATAATTAATTCAAATACTCGTATTTACACTATCCCAGTAATATAAGCATTGTTTATATATTTATTTTATTTGGTTAAATTTTGCACACATAAAATTGCATAGGTAGACTTTACACCCAAGAGCATTATCTGCCAGTCAACCTCACATAACTTAGAGAAGACACAAGGAATGCATATTAAGCAAAAAATTGGTAATTCACTTAGCTTAAGTACATTAAACAAACAATATACCTAATACCTAAAATAAAAACACCACTCATATTAATCAATTTAAAGCAGTAAAAATAGTATAAGAAATATGAATATACTTAGTGAATCTACACATTTTAATATATATAAACAAAATACATATAATTATAAACAAATTTATAAGTATTAATAATACATAAACAAAATATATACATTAATAATCCACAATCTCGAAGACAGCGGGTTGTGAAACGGCAGCGATAGCGATCATCTCACTAGTGTTAAAAAAGGCAACCATGATCCACAAGTAACTTATCACTCTTCCTGCCGCTGCTTAAGTAATTTTTTTAAATATCTAACATCAATCAGATAATTTTCAGATTTAAAGAAATTACTTTTACCGACAGACATTATAGATTTTAACAGTGTATTATTATATCCATGGGATGGGATTTTACGTACGTACGTACGCCAGAAACAATTTTACACTGGTGACACAGTGACACATTTAGCCAACAGTTCGATATTAACGACCTGTCTGGCTAGAAACCAAATGGTAATTTCTTAAAAACTAACCTAAATCAACTCGATTCGAGAATATAAATGTTTGATGAAAACAGATACGCTACCACTGATACTGCACCTCAAAACACACCTTAATATTGACTTATCTTTCACCATGGCGTTTTTAGATAGGTACGCTGTTTTTATAATTTGAGTATTTTGTTACACTTATTTCGTAAGCAGACAAAACAAAAAGTAGACACAACAGAAAAACTTAATCAATATAAAGTTCAAAACGGGCACGTCCACGGCGGCTCGATTTGTCGTATTCGATATCCCGCGTCCAGATTCGACATTCGACGTTAATAACCACACCACCTGACAAAAGTAATAGAACATAAATTATAAATAAATGTATCGGTTAAATAATTATAGTATGTGTTCAGTATTGGAACATAAAATGAAAGATTTTGGATATCTAATTTGCTGTTTAATTATAAAGATATAACATTTAGATTTGTGGGAGGATATTTTGTGTGTCGTCCTTAAACTTGTAACGAATGTTGAATGACGCGTAGGCTGTGAACGAATGGTTTGCCCGTACGCACGCCGCTCCTCGTTCACAGTCTTCTTATATTTGAATTATTGGCGAACAGTATGTAATAAATAATACGTGTAATTATGTATAATTAAATGAACTCCAAATATAAATCATACCTACTCTTATCTCAAATCTCATATCTCAAAAACTACTGAACCAATTTTGATTAAATTTGAACTATTCCCTACGTTGGAATATACTTGATTTAAATCAAAAATAATTATTTTGACTTGACTTTTATTTCCCGAGTAATACATGTACGTACACACAAAATTTCAATTATTTAGTACACGTGCTTGGTCGCTTAAACAGATCATCATACTCATATGTAGATTGAGTATGACGCAAATATTATACAATTCCAACAATATTACATACATGTAAAACTGATAAACTCCGTTTTCGTCATCTATTATAATATATGATGTCTTTGCGCCAGTAACCTTGCGAATTTGGATAACCGGTATAAAAATCTTGGGTCTTAAACATAATATATTATAGGTATATATATATATATATATATATATATATATATATATATATATATATATATATATATATATATATATATATATATATATATATATATATATATATATATATATATAAAGTTCCGCAACATCTCACCAACACCTTTGGTATTTATAGGCGTTGGTTATTTCACATCATACATAATATTTAATCTCGAGCAGCGTGGTTTGTTTCAAAAATTTTAAAATCAGTGTTCAAAACCCAGATTTAACACGCCTAAACCGAAGTTAGTTCTGCTAGATCACTGAGGCGACACAAATATGTGCTTAATGAAATAGAGAAATACTTAAAGAACTTAAATAAGGAAAATTTGTTTCTTACGGCGTGGGTTTTCGAAGAATACACCAACTAATGGTCCAGGGGTCTGGTCTGGCATGGAGCGTGCTGCTCGCGTGATTCGATCGGCGGTGTGGAGCCGGCTGGCCATGAACCCTGGTGGCAGAGACGGCGGCATGATCTGTATTGGACCAATATTCTCCTCGTCTGAACTGAATTCACCATTGCAAGACACCCAGATGTAGTCTCCGAAATGATGCGCAGGCCTTTGTTGCTGAAAATAATTAATTATCATTTTAAACATGACTACATTGCTTGAAATAAACTTCTTTAGGCCAGGTCATATCAAATTAAATTAACTTACGCAGGCCTTTGTTGCTGAAAATAATTAAGTATCATTTTAAACGCGACTACATTGCTTGAAATAAACTTCTTTAGGCTAGGTCATATCAAATTAAATTAACTTTTTTAAATTAAAATAAATCTCTTCGGGCACTTTTGATGAGTCGAAAATTTTATAGTTACTACCGAATCGGAATTGCAGCCAAGCACGTTTAAAACAAACAATACATTTCAAGATAGAGTAACAATACATTTCAAAATAGAGTAAGATAGAGTAAGTTCAACAATACATTTAAAGATTGAGTTTTCGTTAATGTTTATTATGTCAATAAAAAAACCGATACAGTCGCAACCATCGAATAAAAAATCGCCACATATGTGGCCACGCCTTTACACCACGATAGCGGTATGGCAAGTGCTACATAATATTATATATTTATATAGGAATTAGGCATAATACGGTAGCAACTATTATATAATCTGTGCTATGATTTCCATTTTTCATGATCGTTCTTTGTAATGAATGATGATATTGTTCTTTGTAATGAATATTTTATTAATTCTTTTTTATATTATAAGATGGCAAACAAGCAGATGGCTCTCCTGATGGAAAAAGACAACCATGGTCTATAGACATCAAATATGCTAATAGTGTGTTGCTATCCTTGCAGCGGGTCGTAGCTACATACATAAGTCTACCGGCTGCTCACCCTCCAAACCGAAACACCTGTAGCAAGAACTGAAGCTATAGCGACAGAAATTGGTAAGGCGGTGGTACCAGATTAGTGCGAGACAATCTAGAACTCTACCGCCTAGTAATCACGAAGGTAGTAACACATATACCCAATCGTTCGGTTCTTATGAATTACCTGGCAGATAGCAGATGGTCCATCCTTCATAGGAAGCCAGCTTTATTATCTCGATATTTATCTTGATTATGTACCTAATACAAAAACCTACCCATTTTGTATAATAGTGTTGTAGTGGTATCTTGATGATGTTGAAAAAATCTTATAGAAGTGATAGCATATTTTTACAACTGTATTTCCTTACCCTTTTAAAGGTTTTTTTTTTGAAATCCTTTGCACATACAGACTTCAATTGATGCAACTTCATAATTTTCATAAAATGTGTCCTTTTTCTCTGTAACCTCGACCCCTATACATTAATCATCATAGGTAGCCAGATTAATACGGAGGAATACTTCCTTTTAACATATAAGTATGGATATAATTTTTGGAATGGAGGGTAATTAAGATTATAGTCAAACAACCGTTACGATAGCATTGATAGTGTCTGTAAGCTAACATATCCACGCCCATTTATCATCTATACATATAATAATAAAATCGTAGGAAAGTCAAAACTGTACATTGAATATTTTTTTAAAAGAATACTTGGGGCGTGATCTACAATCGATATCGAAGCCAAAAATGTAGTTTTTAGAATTTTTGTCTGTTTGTCTGTTTGTCTGTATGTATATCCGGGTTAAACTCAAAAAGTAATGCATGGATTTACTTCAAATTTTGCATGAATATTACTAACAGGTCGGGTCAACACATAGGCTAAATATTATCACGCTATCACCTACGGGGAGCTGTGCGGTGTAAACGAAGTCCGCGCGAACGAAGTCGCGGGCAACAGCTAGTAATATCATAAAATGGAAAACACGATTTGGCTTTGGAAACGTATTTCGCAGCAGTCGGTCAGGTTGGCCAGATTTGATTTCATAAAAAAAGTAAATCGTTAAAATTACATTACCATTGCTTGTCTAATGTTATTCGGCATTTCTGGAGGCATATTCAGAGGCAGGGTCACGTTGTATGGCTCCGGCACCCAATAATGTATCTGAAAACAAGAACTATTTGTTTAAATGTAAACTGTATTTTCCTATGTATGCTTAAAATAGAAGAAATTCCAGACACCATAAGATAAACGCGTGCAATTTCACCGCATAGAGTATACGGCAATTTTAAAAAGGCTTTTAGGCACAATAAACCTTGTAAAGTATATTTTGACCAGTCGACCTTGATTCTCTACATTCATCTTAATTCATACGGTTTTAAACAGTTCTTTAGACCTCTGGCAGGTGCATCTGTAATTTGCATTAATTTGTATTTTAATCAGATAAAAATGAATTACCAACTGAGTTGCAATTGCACTATTCGCTAAAAAAAATCCATTAAATCGTAGTGATTATAATACACTCTTTGTAATTCATTAATACATTATCCAGAGTCGACTCTACAGCTGCTGCCGGATAAACTTTAAAAGTTTTAGTGTATAGCTGTTTTTATCAATATTTTTTTATGTTATTGAGATAGGCAAACTAGCAGACGTGCCACCTGATGGTCAACGTCACCAATGAACAATAATGGGATACCTGGGCTGGAAGTAGCCCAGGTATTCCATTCCTGTGTTCTGTGTTGCCTATCCTGAGACATAAGATGTTAAGTCTCGGTGCCAGTAATTACACTGCCTACCTTGCCCTTCTCTTTGAAACACAGCGTTGCTGTTTCAAGGCACAAACAAGCAAGATGGTGGTGGTACCCATGCAGCTGGGAGCGCGGCACAACGCACCCCTCCCACCGGTAAAATATATGTAATATCTAAAAGTTTTGGACAATAAATTTAAAAAAAATGTAAATACTCGCAATCGGTATTTGCAAAGCATAATATTAACCCAAATATAAACTTGTAACTGGTTTAGGTTTGCGAATGTGAAATGCGATTATGATCCATCTTTCTTATGAATAATATATGGGGCACACTAAAAGTTTTGCACTTCTAGCTAATCGGAACTATTTGAATTTCGAATGTTACATTTTTTAAACGTTGCAACCTTCTTAGTAATAAAAAAACAATTGGCGGGAAACGATTTGTGTATTGTTTTTTTATCACACATCAAAGTTCTACGTACGCAACGAAAATGGAATTAAGGCGAAAAGATTTTAGAGCGATGATTTTTTTATGATTTTAAAAGTTTTCTTTCTTCGCAAGATTGTGCCGCTCGTCTTCAAAATGCTTTTGGGAGAGAAGCACCTTATTTGAGCACTGTGAGGCGATAGTTTTCTGAAATTGAGAGAGGTCGAGTTTCTTTACATGACGAATTTCGTAAAGTGCGGTCTTCAACTGCCGTCAACGAAAATAATGTGGCTACTGTTAAGCAGTTAATTGAAGAAAACCCCCGGATTACCTATAAGACAATTCGAGGACTATTGGGGATTGGTATGAGCCAAATACAGAAAATTTTACACGAAGAATTGAAAGCTCGGAAACTATGTTGTCGTTGGATCCCTCAAGAACTGACAGCGGAGCAGAAGCGGGCTCGCGTGGAATGGTGCTCACAGATGCCACCGAAGTACGACCACGGACATTCTAATGCTGTTTATGGCATTGTCACAGGAGACGAAATGTGGAATTATTATTTTCAATCCGAAAAAAAAACAGCAATCTTGTGAATGGGTGTTTGAAAATGAGAACAGGGCAACAAAAGTGAGACAGGCGAGAAACGTTGGTAAAAAAATGATCGCGTTTTTTTTCTCAGCTACGGGTCCCATCTGTACAATTCCACTTGAAGATCAAAAGAGTGTTAATGTCGAGTGGTATTCTACCATTTGTTTATCCAGAGTGTTAGAAAAAGTTCGCGAAAGACGATCCAAAAGCCGCATTCTCCTACACCATGATAACGCTTCTTCACACACGGCCAACAAAACAAAGTCATTTTTAGCTTCCGAAAAAGTACATCTCGTCACTCATCCTGCGCATAGCCCCGACCTAACACCCTGTGATTTCTGTATTTTTCCCAAAATCAAAGATTTGATAAGAGGTTTTACTTTTTCCAACCCCGAAGAGGCAGTGATAGCGTTCAATCAGCACGTAAAAAACATGCTTTCAGGTCTGTGGTCCTCCTGTTTTAAAAAATGGTTCGATCGCATGAAAAAATCTTTAAAATGTAAAGGAGATTATTTTGAAAAGCAATAAACATAATATTTTGGTTATAACATGTTGCTTTTTTAAGTTACGCAAAACTTATAGTGTGACCTACGTAGTCCGACAATTTTCTGTCCGACATGCACGATGACACGACGGACCCTCGTGTTGGTTCGGGCTCCTTTGAAAAATAGACCAACTGCTGTTCTGCCAGGCAAGTCGTGAAATGTGACCAATTGGCTATACGTGTCACTATCATCGTGACTACTGTGTGGTAGAGTTCTACAACGTCTATCCGGGATATTTGGTACCACCGATTTACCTTTTCCTGCCACAATAGTGTACATTTCGTGTAATTTTCGTGTTTCAGTTTGGTACGTAAGAAAGCCGGTAGACTTATGCATATAGCATTCCCATGACGTTACACGTATAGCGACACACCATTAACATCAGCTTTGGTGTCTACAGGCGATGGTTTCTCTTTACACTAGGAGAGCCCTCTGTTTATTTGCTATCTAGTGATATAACATAACGAACATTCATACACTATTATTTTTCTAAATTCAGGATGTTAATCAGTGATTTTATCTTCCTCTCACTCAACTTAAGAGCTATAATGCTTTTGTCGGTGGAGCAATCGCCAATCGCCCCTGTTTCCTACCTTTGCTTCATTCCTTTATATAAACCGACTCCCATTTTCTCTTTTAAAAAAGTATCTTCACGCCTGTATCCCCTAAAGGGTAGGCAGAGGTACAATAAGTGCACCCACGATTAGCCAAAGATACTTGGTCCCACCAATGGGCACTTTCCAATCCCGGGCAACTTTGTGTTTATCAGAAATCAGAAAACTTATTTGCTGGAAAAAAATCTTTTTAAACCCATTTTTTTGGCCTACTTTTACTTCTTTACAACTGAACAAGCAAACCATTTAGCCAAAAATAATGAAATAATGTTTACTTACGTGGTTTAATCGCAAGAAAACACAGGGTTTACCCATTCCATAGCCATAAAAGTTGTCGGCGTTGCAAGGTGCCCACATGAGGAGAGCTCGTTCGCAGTTGGGCGAAGGCATGCGCTGGTCACGACGGTGGATGGAACAGGGAGCTCTGGGAGGGTCATCCGGGACTGAAGTCTCGTAAGCTGTTACAGAAATTAATGGATTTTTAACGTCATATATTTTTTGAAGTTATACTTCTTTTGACGCGTTTAGAAAAAATATTGAAGTAAAATTTTTACGATGCGCGCTCATACCGATTGCCAACAACGACATGACTATATCAGCTAACTTCATTAGCTGATATAATGTGAGTAAAATTTTTACGATGTGCGCGCACACCGACAACAAAAAGGCGACGTCATGATATTAGCTGATATTATAAGAACGATTTTTTTACAATGCGCGCGCAAAACGACAGCCAAAAAGGGACATAATAAAATTAAGTGACATGTCTATTAAGTTTCCGTGAAAATTTATAACTATATTTAAAGTAGATCCTCAAATATTGTATTAATTTACTATTACTTGTACAAACAAAGAGTTGTGGATGAAATCATTAGCAATTTTTGTTCTGCTACGCCAAAGAAGTATAACTTAGTATCTACGTGCGAACATATTAAATACCTACACGCACACACATTTTTTTAGGCTCTTTAAAAATATAATAGGAATGGAAGTTCTTGAGATGAAAAATAAGTCTTACGGCGGATCTTGTAACAGGTATGCCATCAGGTAGCGTATTTAAACCAAATTGGCGCGACCACAAGACTGAAAATCAAAAACTTCGATTATCTTTCAACTCTTTCGTACATGAGAAGTGGTGGATGGTGGTACTCAGCAGCACATTGTGTAATGGATTAGCTTCACTTTTTCAATAACCCTATAAACCCTAACTTTCCAATAAAAATTTAAACACAGCAAAACTGTAACAATCAACTTCCAATCATCTGTATCTCTGGAACCCTGAATCAGATCCACATCTAATTCATGTGGGATCAAGCGAGAAGTATACCCTCTCAAACACAATAACGACTTTCACAATCGGTTCATAAATTATCGAGTTCTGAGGTAACAAATATAAAAAATCAGTTAAATTGAGAACTTCCTCATTTTTTGGGAAATTCAAAAAGTATACAGTATTTTATACTTTCCATATCGGCACTTGATTAAATTCCATTGTAATTAGACACTATATACTTAACTAAGTTAAGTATATTACATCCTAAAGATGCTTTAAAAAGTGAAACCGGTCGAGTAAAAATTATAAATATATGTTTAGAAGTGAAATTTTAAGTACAGTGCAATAATAATAGTGACAAGTACATGTATACAGTAACCTCATTTCTTGGTTTAAAAAACTCCCTTATTAATGCAACGATACAAAATGCTGTCATGTTTTCTTCATGGAAGCTTTTTCTATATCGCATCCAATGGTAAAATAAAATGGTAAAATAAACTACTAACTAACCCGTTTCTCGTGGCATCCATATTTTTATACATTCTTCTCATCCGAGATACGGAGTTGTAACACATCATCCTCCAGACTCGAATTGCTATTGACATTCGGGAATTGATTTTCGGGAAAACCTTGAAAAATTTTCAATGCCACTTTTGTCCGTCTAGGAGCGGGACCCGTACATGATTTGAGTTCTCTTTCTAGATCACTAGGCAGTTTTACTTTATTTTTCTAAAATAATATAAAAACCCTTACCCATGAGGAAGTCGCTGATGCGTTTGTACCAGATGTGCCAGCTGCCCGGGTCGTTGGCACGGAAGTGTATCAGCGGCTCCTCGTAGTTGTACTCGTTGGAGCGGGGCCACACCTCCAACTCTGTGACAACGCGTTTAATTTAGAACTGGGTCCTTCCGAAGAATAGACTATTTGCTATTCTACCAGGCAGTTCGTAAAAGGCGAACGATTAGCTATACGTGGTCCTATCATCGTGACTACTTAGTAGGTGGTAGAGTCCTGCATCGTCTCACCCCGGGTGTTGGTGTCACCGCCTTACCTATGCCTGCCGCAATAACTTCAGTGTTTGTCATTGACGTGTTCCGGTTTGGAGACTTAGGTAGCCGGTAAACTTATTCATGTAGCATTTAAACCTCGCCACACGGATAGCAACGCGTCATTTACATATTTGGTGTCTGTAGACGAAGGCTGTGTCTTTCCGTCAGAGCGTCATCTCCTTGTTTGCTATCTGATGATATAAAAAAATATGTAAACGGTTGACCCTGCAGGCCATCCCTAGCCTGAAAGTTATTTCAAAAATGTTAAGTAAGCTTGCTAAGAACAACGTAATTTTACTATTTGAAAAGGTGTAACTTTTGAAGTTAGATTGGGTTTTAATTTTTGTAACGGCATTCGACGTAGTTTTTTAGTACTAAAATATAGTGGAATACCAAAACATGATTGGTTGAAAATTTTAGTTGCTATGTCGAAGATAACCATTCATTTCATAATTAACTTTTCGTCAACGATTACTCCCAACCGGATAAACCGATTTTGATGAAATTTTTGAATTAGACGTAGTTTTTTGAGGAATAGAGCTGATTAGTTTTTGTACTCAACCAGCCCATTAATATGGAAGTTATATTTAAAAAAATACTGTTTCGTCAAATTTTTTTTTGGGGTATTTTCAAAATTTCTCGAAATCTCCTGGGCCGACTTGGTTCAAATTTTCAGGAAGTCTAAATTGAGTGGAACCCAATCGAATGCAATCAACCGCGATTCGATCGGTCCAGCCATACATACACACATACACACACACATACAGACATACTGACGTCATCGTAAAAATAGTCGGATAAGGTTCCTAGGACCTCAAAACGTGGAGATTTGGTGAAAACTCGATTTTCGAAAATCGGGGCAATATCAGTAACTAGCATAGATACGGAGCGGCAATTTAAAAAACGCAAACTAATATTGACGCTAGCGTTATAACCCAATAATTTTAACCTCTTTAAGCCCCAGGTCAGCGGAAATCTGAGTTTTGAAAATTTTAAAAATTGACATTAATATCTTACCGGCTAAAAAGGTTATTAAAAGTCAAATGTCACAAAAATCAGTTTATCGCAAATATCTCGCACCCTACCTGTTCGGAGGGCCACAAAGGTTATTTATAAAATTGTTTGTCAGCTACTTATCTATTAAAGATTTCTCTTTTATGTTTTGGAGTAAATAATGTTGAAGTAACTTTGATGTCATGCCCGGGTGCTTTTGTTAAATAAGTACAACATTTTTATATGATTCGTTTAATATATAGCGGCCATTCATAAATTACGTCACACGTTAAGGGGGAGGGAGGGAGTAGAAGAAGTGTGACATTATATGACAAAGGGTAGGGAGGGGTCCAAAATTTTGTGACATCACATTTTTTCAAAACCTTTATAGACAAAAAATTATCGAAGGAGATCATTTTTCCAATGTAAAATTGTAAAACATGTGACATCACACTAGGTAGGGAGGTCTCACAAATGTGACCAGCTGTGACAAGGACGGGGGAGGGCTCTAAAACTCATGAAATTCGTGTTACGTAATTTATGGATGACCCCTAACCGGCGTGTTCTTTGTAACCACTGGGTTTGTATGAAGTGACTAATGAATGTAGAGAAAGCAAGACAAACATACAAGGAGTGTGACATATGTCACTTGGGTTTCTCTGCCTACCCCATAATGTGTATGCAAAATATATAAAAGTTAAAATTATCTATAGGGATGTGGAAGCTTATTAGAGCATACTACATAAGTTTTTAATTAACGACTTCTTACAACGGCGATCGAGTCGACGCCCTTAGGGTTCTTACTCAAATGATAAAACACGATAAAACGTCACGTCGTGTTATGATTTTTTTATATCATAAGATAGCAAACAAGCAGACGGGTCTCTTAATGGAAAGAGTCAACCATCGTCTATAGACACCGAAGATGTTAATGGTGCGTTGCTATCTTGTGGCGAGGTCTAATGCCACATGCATGAGTTTACCGGCTACCTTACCTTAGAAACCAGAACACGATAGTGACAAGCAATGACGCTATTGCGGCAGGAATATGTAGGCTAGGCAAAACTCTACCATCTAGTAGCCGCGATGGTAGTGACTCATAAAGCCAATCTTTCGTCTCTTACGAACTGCTTGGCCGAACGGCAGAAGGCCCATTCTTCAAAAGGGGCCCAGATCACCAATGGGTTTTATCAAAAGGTACTTAGTAAATAAATCGTGCGCCAGCATGCCCTCTACAAAATTAGTTCTATGGAAAAATCACGTGAGATTGTTATTTTAAGAGTAATGGTCCCGGAGCTGGCGACGAATTTTGAGAAGTTTCTTTTGGCAGATTGGCGAAAAATATAATTTCATCAAACGGCGATACTGCGAGTCTGACAGAGCGTTATTTCGCTACTGCGCAGTATACTGCATTTTGCAAAAAAAAATTTAAAAAAATGTATTTTGGAATATTTGAATAGACATAGAAATTGATTTTTATTTCGTCTTTTAAGTGGATTGGTTTGAATTCGAAAAAAATTATCCCAGACCTTTTTGTCGGTTCTAAAGTGCTCCCAAACACCTTCAAATACATTTTCTGAAAGTTTCCAATAAATTTATTTAATCATTTATTGTACACAACAAAATACAAAATAAATAAATATCTCTCGTGTTGGTCCGGGCTCCTTTGAAAAATAGACCAACTGCTGTTCTGCCAGGCAGATCGTAAAAGGCGACCGATTGGCTATACGTGTCACTATCATCGTGACTACTAGGCGGTAGAGTTTTGCAACGTCTCGCCCTGGTATTTGGTACCACTACCTTACCTATTCCTGATGCAATAGCGTCAATGCTTGTCATTGTCGTGTCCGGTTATAGTAGCCGGTAGACTTACGCATTTGGCATTGCCATCCCACCACACTCATAGCAACGCACCATTAACATTTTTGGTGTCTGTAGGCGACGGTTTCTCTCTCCACGAGAGCTGTTTGCTTAATTTGTATCTTATGATATAAGAAACCTGCAGTCTACCTTTAATACGCTTTTCTTTTGCTTATGTTTTTATAATATTGGATAGGCTTGACACTTTGGCGTTGCGCAGAGATGTAGGTTCGCTTTGCATCTTTTACCGTATGTATCACGGGGAGTGTTCCGAAGAGTTATTCGGGCTAAATCCTGCCGCTAAATTCCATCATCGGACATCGCGTCAAAATTTAAAGTTCCATCTTCACCACCTCGATGTCTGGATATCGACAACCGTGCGCTTTTGTCGGCACTTTTTGCCTCGCACTACTTCATTGTAGAATCAATTACCTTCGGGGGTGTTTCCGAATGGATACGACTTAGGTCCCTTCAAGAAACGAGCTTATTCATTCTTAAAAGGCCGGCAACGCAGCTGCAAGACCCCAGGTATTGCAGTTGTCCATGGGCGGCGGTGATCACTTACTACCACCACCACCTGCTCGTTTGCCCCCTCTGCTATAAAACAACAAAAATAGCAAACAAACTATAAGCTAGATAGCAAACAACGATGTTAATGGTGCGTTGCTATCCATGTGGCGGGTGGCAATGCCACATGCATAAGCTTGCCGACTATCTTATTCTCCAAACCAGAACACAACAGTGACAAACATTGACGCTGTTGCGGCAGGAGTACGAGTAGGTAAGGCGGTGGTACCAGACCCGGGCGAGACGCCACCTAGTTATCACGATGGTAGTGACACCTATAGTCAATCGGTCACCTTTTACAAACTGACTGGTAGAATTGCAGATGGTCAGTTCTTTAAAGGGGTTCCGGACCAACACAGGCATGACACTAGTCAAGTTAATCAACTTACCGACATATCTGTAGGGTAAGAGAAGTGCCAGCAGCAATCCTACTACACCTCCTGAAAAAAAATTAAACTAAGCTAGGTTATTATTGAATAGAGAACTTCTTTAGCTGCGTTGAGCGATTTTTGAGAGAATAAACTCATGGGATTACGTCACTGAAATGTGCGACGTGTTCATCGTGTTTTGCGCCAGACTGGCGACGTTTAGCGACGTGTATACTGTATATGTCGCAGGCAATTTGATGACCTCACGGCAACCTAACAAATCTTCATACTTATGTAAGAAGTTGGATAAGGTTCTAGTTCTTAACAAACCATCAATTGCAATAATAAGTAATTTAAACAATAGCCGCATTATTTAAGCCGCAACAATTTGTTAAGAGTGCCGTGTTGGGGCCAGTATCTTTGCTATGAGCTCAGGAATTCTGGCTTGAAATAAAAGTTGACTGTATCTTGAAAGAATATAATAATTACACAATACAAAGATAGCCCGACAGTTCGTTGTGAATGATGATTCGCATTAATATTTAAAACTAGCTGAGCCGCAACTGCGTCCGCGTGGAAAAATTTCAAAAAAAAGTAGCCTAAGATACTCCCTATCACATCAGCTATCTGCCAGTGAAAGTTCCATCAAAATCGGTCCAGCCGTTCCAGAGATTCGGAAGAACAAACAGAGGGCCAGACGGACAGATAGACAGACAGACAAAAATTGTAAAAAATATTATTTTGGTATATGTACCGTGTATACATCAATATACATTTAGTAAAAAGCGGTTAATTTAATATTACAAACAGACACTTCAATTTTATTTATTTGTATTTATATTTATATGTATAGAAGATGTATAGATTGCCCGTTGTGACAATAGCGACGTCGCTGCCGCTAGTGTGTCCAACACTAGCGGCAGCGACGTCGATGCGAATCGTATGCCAAGTTATCGTACGACAGCGATTTGAACACGCGGCGGCAGGGAATTTCATACGTATTATATAACTAGCTGTTGCCAGCGACTTTGTCCGCACGGACTTCGTTTACTCCACACAGCACCTGGCCGCTAGGTGATAGCGTGATAATATGTAGCCTATATGTTGACCCGACCTATTAGTAATATTCATGCAAAATTTGAAGTAAATCCATGCAGTACTTTTTGAGTTTACCCCGGACATACATACAGACAAACAGATAAACAGACAAACAGACAAAAATTCTAAAAACTATATTTTTGGCTTCGATATCGATTGTAGATCACGCCCCAAGTATTCTTTTAAAAAAATATTCAATGTACAGTTTTGACTTTCCTACGATTTTATATGTATAATAATATAATAATAAATAATATAGATGACGACATTTTACATTCTGCGTAAAGTATTTTCTAAAATGCATTTATCTTTGCAATCTGATGACACCATTTGTATACGGACGAATTATAGATTTTGCCTGCGACCCATAGGTATGTCTAAATAAATGCATATATACACTCTATTGTTTTGAGTTTTCACTTCTGCCGGCAGTCATAAGACTGCTTCTTTTTTTAATCATAGGATGGTTAAACAAATGGTCCGCCAGATGAAAAAAGATAACCATCATTCAATAAAAAGAAACCAAAGATGATAATGGTGTATTACCATCTGTGTGACGGGGTAATGCAACATGCATTAGTCTACCGGATACCTTACTTACTGTTTAAGACGAAAAATCACAGTGACTAAATCTGATGCTATTCTGGTAGGAATCCAGGAGTAATAGAGGCAACTTTGCAACCTTTTTTTAGCAAAAGGAAATAATGTTTTGTGTAACAGAAATATATTTTGCGGATAATATGAATTTAACGACATATCTAATATTTACGGTATATATAAAAAGCTTACCAACTGTTGGGAGTATATTTGTTCATATCGCGATCAAGCATCGCTTTAAAAATAGACATTATGTACCGACGTAGTATAGTCTAATTAAAACGTTTCGTCGTTGATTCAATTAATATTGTTGGTTTTCATGCTACTAAAATACTAAGGACAACGAACAAACTTAATATTGGTTGTTCTTAATAAAGTGAATTTAACAGCACACTTACTCGTAGATTTCAACAAGAACTCAATTTGGTTGCATATTCATTTGGTGAAGGTCTAACCAAAATACAGGACATTGGAAGTCGGTTGTTGCGTTTTGGTTTTAATTACTCTATCACGAGAACGATGTATTTATTTTCAATAAGCAGATTTTTTAAATCAGATAACATGTTACATTCACACCGATTTATTATTTCCCGTATTTCCCGAATTCTACATTCAATCTTCACTAAACATTTAATCCATTTAATCTGATGTTTTGTTCAATTCAGCTGATCGCGTATCTATACATATAATAAAATCGTAGGAAAGTCAAAACTGTACATATAATATTTTTTTAAAAGAATACTTGGGGCGTGATCTACAATCGACATCAAAGCCAAAAATATAGTTTTTAGAATTTTTGTCTGTTTGTCTGTATGTATGTCCGGGGTAAAATCAAAAAGTACTGCAGGGATTTACTTCAAAATTTGCATGAATATTACTAACGCTATTACCTACGGGGGAGGTGCTGTGAGGAGTAAACGAAGTCCGCGCGGACGAAGTCGCTGGCAACAGCTAGTCATAAATAATTCCTTTCCATCTGGAGGCACTGGAGGCACGGCAGTGCCCCCGCCAAGACGAGCGAGCGAAGCGCAAGGATTCTACCTAGACCTACATACATTTCTCTAAACTCTTCGCCTTTTTTGAGCCCTCATAACTTGAGTTTGGATTATACCAGATAAACAAAATTCTCGGGATTTGATAATGATAGACTTATTAAACATATAAAGTTTCATTGAATAACTTTTACACTTTAGATTTTATTGACATATAAAAACCTCTGTTTCGACACTGACTCAGCCACTGATGATAATCAAAGTTCTTAGGATACTTCCTAGAGTCCTTAAAGCTGAAATTTGGTATGTTATTAAATAGTATTATTATTAGTAAAAAAAATCCAAAACTTGTTTCTTTAAACCCATAAGCCCTTAAACTAAAAGATAGAATTTGGTATGAGATTTCCGCAAATTACTATGCTAGAATTCTGAAAAATGATATTGGTACTTCTTGTTATAAATTATAAAGTACATATTTCAAAATTTTTAGAACTTAAATCACCCTCACTTTTTAAATTACCAAATTTTGTATGGGTTTTCCATATTAATTTATTTTCCTGTTAGAGATCTGAAAATTATACAAGTACTCAATATTCTGATTACAAATAGAAATCAAGTGTTTCAAATTTTTGGAAAAAAAGAAAGAAACAATGACTACAATACAAAAATATATTGTTCTAAGCAACCTACAAACAGAAGTAAAATTCGACAAAAAAACATTTGCATGTAAAGTGTTGCCAAAACGAGACCATACAGTTCTCACTATCAAAAATTTATCATATCTCACGCAGAGATAACTTCAAACTCTCCGCTAGCTACAAGCCTTTACTTCTAAAACTCTAAAACTTAGTCAAAATATATGGCTTGGACTTTCGCTACCGTCTCAGGGGCGTAAGGTAAAAAAATTATTAACTGTTCAATATTTTTCTGCTACACAATAGTTTTTATTGTAACAAAACTGCTAAGCCACATATTTAGACAAAGGTGTAAAGATTTAAAATTTAGCACTTGTAGAGTTAGGAGGTGTAGAGTTAAAAGGTTGGCTCTATATAAGATCTGATAACTTTTTTACTGTATGAGCCACATGGTCTCGTCTTGGCAACCCATTACATGAGATTTTGATTTTCGATACAAACCGCGAACCAATTTCAATAATACTCTTGCCCGAACCGCGAATCGAACCTGCGACTGGGCTAACCCCTAATACGACGTTTTTTAATTTATACAATTAGCTGTCAATACAATCCTGTGTGTCTCACACATTGCTGTCAATATCCATTAGGAATATCCATTAAGTACTAGGCGACCTATTTACTGAATCCTTACAAAGTTCGCTTAAGCCTTTTTCTAGGGAATAACATTGGAAACAGGAACGAAATAATTATCTATACATAAAATAAAATCATAGGAAAGTCAAAACTGTACGTTGAATATTTTTTAAAAAAGAATACTTGGGGCGTGATCTACAATCGATATCGAAATCAAAAATGTAGTTTTTAGAATTATTGTCTGTTTGTCTGTTTGTTTGTATGTATGTCCGGGGTAAACTCAAAAAGTACTGCATGGATTTACTTCAAATTTTGCATGAATATTACTAACAAGTCGGGTCAACATGTAGGCTACAGATTATCATGCTATCACCTACAGGGGAGGAGCTGTGCGAAGTAAACGAAGTCCGCGCGGACAAAGTCGCGGGCAACAGCTAGTAGAAATAATAAAATAGGTATCACAAATCAACTCACTTGTACTTCCAGTTCGCTTATTTATATCTATATCTTCTATAAAAATCAATTGCTGAGTGCTAAGGTGAGTTTTTCTTTTCGCATTCGATCGTGAGCGCGTTTCAAGTTTACTAGGAATTTGTATGTGATTTGTACAGCGCCACCTAGTGGTAAACTGGTTTCTCCCGTTTACCACTAGGTGGCGCTGTACAAATCACATACAAATTCCTAGTAAACTCCAAACGCGCTCACGATCGAATGCGAAAAGAAAAACTCAAACTTAGCACTCTGATCGTTAGTCTTGCTAAAACTCGAGAATGGCTGGACCGATTTGGCTAATTTTGGTTTTAAAATATTCATGGAGGTTCAGGTTATGTTTAAAAGGTGAAACAAAAACGGAAAAGTTGGCAGAACAACGTTTGCCGGGTCAGCTAGTATTTCATATAATTTAACACACCCAACCAGTTCGCCTATTAAATCATCATCAGTGATGTTTTGCACAGTTATTAATGTACCAAAACTCCCTTGATGATGCAGTAATAAGCGAATCCGGTTGGGTGTGTAAATTTATATGAAATAGTGTAATATTTATTTTAAAATGCAGTTGCACCAGTGCCGACAATCGTCGGTGACAATGTCCAGTGGCGAAAGTATCCAATTTATAAAAATAATAGTTATGCCCCCACACATGGTCAGATTTTTTTTTGTGAATACAACAGAGACAAAACATTTTTCCGGACAAAGACAAAACATATTATAAATGCGAAAGTTTAGATGTTTGGATGAAACATGAATACAGAACCGATTTGGATGAAATTTGGTACACAGGTAGATGATGATCTGGAATAACATACAGGCTACTTTTTATCCCGAAAACATGAATTGTTCCCGCGGGATACACCAAAAAATTTATAATGCAGCAGGTTGCACGGTGCAGTAAGTGGTAGATAAATAAAGTAAGCAAATTATTTGCTTGTGATATACCTACGTGTTAATAATATTAAAACATAGAAATCTGTACTGATCTATACATATAATAAAATCGTAGGAAAGTCAAAACTGTACATTGAATATTTTTTTAAAAGAATACTTGGGACGTGATCTACAATCGATATCGAAGCCAAAAATATAGTTTTTAGAATTTTTGTCTGTTTGTCTCTATGTATGTCCGGGGTAAACTCAAAAAGTACTGCATGGATTTACTTCAATTTTGCATGAACATTACTAATAGGTCGGGTCAACATATAGGCTACATAATATCACGCTATTACCTACGGGGGAGGTGCTGTGATGAGTAAACGAAGTCCGCGCGGACGAAGTCGCTGGCAACAGCTAGTATTATATGTAAATGTTTCGCATTTAACTCGTCTAGTTAGGCTAAACAACTATATAAAAGGCATATTCTCGAGATAATTGGATACAATAAATCCATACTAATATTATAAAATTGTAGAGTTTGTTTGTTTGGTTGTACGCGGTAATCTCGAAAACTACTGAACCGATTTAAATAATACTTTTTGAGTTGGATAGCCTGTTTATCGAGGAAGGTTATAGGCTATATAACATCTTGCTACGACCGGTAGAAGCGGAGTAAACAAAATCCGCGCGGACGAAGTCGCGGGCAACAGCGAGTTATTTCATAAATCAAAAAATCAATACACCAAAAAATGAAATGGAAAGTAGGAAATTAAAAAATGTACGACTGCCTCGTTGGTCGAGTGTTTAGCGACCCTGACTACGCAATCGATGGAGCTCGGGTTCGATTCCCAACAGGAAAGGCATTTATATGATGAGCATAATTGTTTGTATTTCTGGATTTGAGTGTTTAGTAAATATATTTGCATATTGATATATGTATTTCTATGTATTAACTTCGTTGACTAACACCCATATCATAAGCAAATAATTTTCTTACTTTGGGGTTAGGATCACTTCGTGTAAAATTGTCCAGAGATATTTATTTATATAAGTCCTCATAATCCTTCATATTTCATATTCATTTGCTTAAATTATTTCGTAACTCTGTCTGTCTGTCTGTCTCTTCTTCATGTCTAAGCCACTGAACCGATTTGAATGAAATTTGGTACAAATTTGGTAGAAAAATTGTTGGACGATGAATAGTAAAATCACTATTTTACTGCCTGACAAGACGAGGTGCAATGTAGAATTAATGTCGGAATTTGAGGCTATCAAAATACGATTTCCATCGCAAAATCCCGTTGTGCAGCAGATACCGAGTACCAGTAATGCAGCTTCATCCAAAGATTCACGAAGAACCAGGCGTAAATAGGTTAGCTTTAACAAATGCCAGTACGTTCGATCTTAGTATGCATAATTAATATTTCATCTTTATTGTTATATAAATTCTCGCCAGTACATATTAAGCCATAATACACTAACCGTATAAATGTATAATAAATAAATTTTTGGTCACTAAAATTTATCATGCATTATGGCACAAATTGCAGTACATATGTGATATCCAAATTTCATATCTATGAAACGTGATGGTCTAATGGTTTTCACTAGGTACTCATTACTTTTATTTATTATTTACGGTAGATTTATACTAACACGCAAATTTTGCTTAGAATTATCTATGGCTTAGAATTACATTAAAACGGTTTTTTTTTTAAACACACAAAATAAAAACTTCTAAGTTTATGATATTTCACCACAGATTATATAGAAGGTCTATAACGTAACCAGATTATATGAAGGTACTCCTTGTTTACCACATATCAGATAATTGTAGCTAGCTATGCTGTTGTTTACCGGTGCAAAATGTTAGACCAATGATTCAATACGCGTACTGCCTTACAAAATTTATTATTTAATACAGGATCTTATTTTCGTTTGGTTCACAGTTCACTTACACTACATAGTTAGAATACACGGATATAAAACGTTATAAGATATTTTTATGCTTCCTGGCATACTAAATGTATTTTTTTTTGTTCATTTATTTTAATTTTTTGTATTAATTTCGTTTTAAATGTAGTTAATGTCGTATTTTTTTAAAAATTTTTGTTAATTAACAATGTCATCGTTTTACATTTCCTTACCATTTGGGATATAGCATAAGATTAAAAGTTATTAATTTAAAGTTTTCTGTAATCTTTGTCAATATATACATTTATGTGGTTTCCTTGTGTTTAGTGATAGTTGCTTTATAAGAGTGGTGTGTTTTGTCGCATTCACTGTAGTTTTTTTTTTTAAATACTTAGTTTTTTAGTTATTAACAATTATTATTATTATTTGTAACGGTATTTTAAAATAACCTAATACATACAAGAATATTTATTGATTTCGTGTCATGAATGACAACGTGTTAATTAACGATAGTTTTTTTTCTTGTTCATCGTCCAGTGATGGTTTTTTTAGTGCAGATAGCGATAGTAAATCTGCAGACCTCTCTTTGCCTGAACAATTATCATCTTTTTTTGTCAAGTATCCTAATGACTTCAACGTTGTACATATAAATGCTCAGAGTATTCCTGCCCATTTCACGGATCTGCTGATGACCTTTGGTGATAATAAGAAGCTAGACGCGATTCTCATCTCGGAATCTTTTCTAAAGCCATCGCTCCCCAGTTCTCAATTTTCTATTCCAGGTTTTAAATTAATTAGAAATGACAGAATAGGTAAAGGGTGTGGAGGTGTTGCCATTTACCTACGAGAAACCATTCCCCATAAAATAATTGTCACTTCTCCAAGCGAATACAGTGAATCTATTGAATACATTTTTTCAGAAATAATTCTCAACCACACGAAGGTTCTTTTATCTGTACTTTACAGCCCATCTCTTAACATCAATTACTTTCCAGCATTGGATTCGGTTCTTGACGAGTTACGACCTTTTTACGACCATGTCCTCCTCCTTGGTGATTTTAACACGTGTCTTCTTAAGGATGATTCTCGTGCTCGCAAGTTACTTTCAATTTTGTCTTCTTATAATTTATATTCTCTGCCCCTATCCGCTACTCATAAAATTCCCAACACAGCTCCTTCACTATTAGATTTAATAATTGTATCCAATCCTGAACACGTTAATTCACATGGGCAAACAGCTTCATGCTTTTCATACCACGATCTGTTATACATGTCCTATCGCGTTCGTGTTCCTAAACGATTAACTAGTCACTCTGTTTGTCGTTCATATAAAAATTGTAACATTGATAATCTAGCTCGTGATATCAACGCTGCTGATTGGACACCGGTTTTTAATGGAAATAATATAGATGATGTTGTTCAGTATTTTAACAAAACGTTACTTAACATTTTTGATGTCCATGCTCCTATCAAAAAAATAAAAATAAAGCATAATCCCGCTCCATGGATAAACAATGATATAAAATCTGAAATGTTAAAGCGTGATAGAGCTAATCGTCACTACAAGAGGTACCCTTCCGAACGTAATTTTAGTAATTACAAGAAACTACGTAACAGGTGTACTCAGCTTTGTCGCGCAGCCAAACGTCTTTATATCCATGATACTATTGCAAAATCTGATTCAGGGCAAGCATGGAAATTTATAAAAACCCTTGGTGTTGACAGAAATTCTCCATTTTCAAATAGTAATATTGATATTAATTCTCTCAATTCACATTTTTCAACCCCTCCTATTTCTTTGGATATAGCCACTAAATCCAATACATTAAATTACTTATCATCTATTCCGTTAAAACCATTTCCCCAGTTTAATTTCCAACTTGTTACCGATGAGGAAGTTATAAAGCATGTTCGCTCAATTTCATCCACTGCTGTAGGTAGTGACTTTTTATCCTCCAAAATGATTTCGCTATCTTCCCCTATGATAATTCCAATATTAACATCTATTTTCAATTTATCCTTAAGCAGTAATACCTTTCCTTCTGCTTGGAAAACAGCTCATGTCCTCCCGCTCTCAAAAGTTTCTAATCCTTCTTCTCCATCTTGCTATCGGCCAATATCTATTCTCCCATTTCTCTCTAAAGTATTAGAGCATATTGTACATACTCAATTATCGAATTACTATGTAGCCAATAACTTGTTGAGTTCTTTCCAATCAGGATTTCGTAAAGGGCACAGTACAGTTACAGCTCTCATTGATGATCAAAAACTTACAGTTGCTGTGCTTCTTGATTTTAGTAGTGCCTTTAACTCAGTAGATTTTGATATACTACTAGAAGTTCTACGCTCCCGTAACCTTTCGTCCTCTGCTGTTGCCTGGTTTGACTCATACCTCCGAGGGCGATCGCAGTGTGTTCGTGTCAACGACACGTTTTCTGATTCACTACAACTCACTGCGGGCGTTCCTCAAGGTGGAGTCTTATCCCCTTTACTTTTTACGAGTTTTATTGATGCCATCTCTACAATTATAACAAGTAAATTTCATTTATATGCAGACGACCTTCAGCTGTATTGCCAAGCAGGTGTCATGGATATAAATGATGCGGTCAGTGCCATCAATCGAGATTTAGATGCGATTCATGCTTGGGCAACTTCAAACGGTCTTTTAGTAAATCCCTCTAAATCCCAAGCGATTATTTTTGGTAATAGACATATGCACAAATTGTTAAATAACGTTAATATTCTTCCAATTGTTTACAATGGCACTCGAATTCCTTTCTCGCCTACCGTTAAGAATTTAGGTGTTATTTTTTCTAAAGACTGGTCATGGGAGGCTCATATCAACAATATTTGCAAAAAAGTTTACTTTTCTTTCCATTCTCTGAAGCCATTGCATCATTTGCTACCGCTGAAAACAAAGATTACTTTAATGCAAACACTGATTCTCCCAATAATTGATTACGCTGACTCATGTTTTCTTGATGCCACTGAAGGGTTAGTAGATAAACTTGAGAGGATGCAAAATTTGTGCATCCGTTACATTTTTGGTCTCCGTAAATATGATCATATTTCGGAATTCCGTGCTCAACTTCAGTGGCTACCCATACGTCTTCGCAGGAATACTCATCTTCTTTGTTTACTTTAAATATTCTTCATAACCCTAGGTCCCCAATTTATCTTCGTGAGCGTTTTCACTTTCTTCATTCCCCGAGTAGTAATTGTCGTGCTAATGTCAGTTCTCTCTTACGTTACCCTTCCTTCAAATCTAATTTTTTCTCTAATTCCTTTTCTGTTCAAGCAGTTAGGCTGTGGAATTCACTTCCATCTAACATTCGTACCAGTGAATCGTTATCCATCTTTAAAACACGATTACATGATTATTATTTGACGCGAAAGTAGTTAGCAAGTTAACTGTGTAATTTTTGTATTATTTTTTATTTTATTTTCTTGTCTTTTAAAGTGTGTTATTTTTTTTGTCTCTTCTTTTTAGTTTTTTTTTTGTTTGATGTTAATAGCTTTTAAGGCCACATTTGATATTAATTGTATGCTTTATTATTATGCCGTGTTAATAATATGTGCACAAGTGTCTTTGTTTGTCTACTGTTTTCTACATATGGGTTAGCTGGAAGAAATCTCGATATGAGATAAGCTCGCCTTTTGTTTTAATATACATCATTTCATTGTTTACTGTAAATGTTTTGTGTACAATAAAGTGTTTAATAAATAAATAATAAATAAATAAAGATAGTTTGATACCCAAGAAAGGACATAGGATAGTTTTTATCCCGATAATCCCACGGGAATCGGAACTGTGCGGGAAAAACTGTCTATCTTTTAAACCACGGTAATAAGGAATAACTTAGGCTACTTTTATTTTAGAATTTTTTCCAGGCGGATGAAGTCGCCGACGCCAAGCATAAATACAAATATCAATGCTCATCACATAAATGTTTATCCCTTTTGGGAATCGAACACGAGCACCATTGGTTGTGCGTACCTACAAACATACACTCACATTTATATTACTTTTTTTGATATTGATATTAAAATTATAAAAGTGAAAGTCTGTCCATCAATCTTCTGTCTGTTACGCTGTCACGGCGAAATTACTAAACCGGTTTTGATGAGGTTTGGCGAGGAGATAATATCTTGATGATGATTGGCTATACATGTCACATCAATCGTGACTACTAGCTGGTAGAGTTCCGCAACGTGTCGCCCGGGTATTGGGTATTCCTGTCACAATAGCGTCAATGCTCGTCATTTTGGTGTTTCAGATTCGGGGGTGTGGTAAATTTATGCAAGTGACATCACCATCCCACCACGCAGATAGTAACTCACCATTGTTGTGCAATGATGTACTCTTTCCATCAGGAGAGGCATTTGTTTGTCTTCTATCTTATGATATAAAAAATATGAACAGTACCCACCTACTTCCATACTTAATCAACAAAAATTAAGAAAAAGGACACAAAAATCACTGTTATTCAATGATATCTTTATTTATTTACAGTCTAAAACTTATTTCCTAATGTCCGTTTTGTTTCTTATTTTAGTTAAATTCATATTCTCATATAAACACCAAGCATTTTCGAAAATATCTACATATAAATTTTAACTTTTAAGGATAGGTACATTCTAAGTCATAGAGAAAAAAATACGCTCTATTTTGTATAAAGTTACTAGAGCGTATTTGTTTTCTAGTCAATACCTGTAAAAGGGCATTTACATCTTTACAAAGCGATTACATAATTTTGAATTTGATTGTGTTAATAGTTTAAACATGTTTTCAATAAAATATTGCAGTAAAATAGAGTTTTACTGAACTCCAACGGTTAAAAATATAGTTAAATGTAAAATTATGTTAAAATGTAATGTAATTGTCAAAACGTGCAAATTTCTTCTTGACTCAAATTATAGTCTCACTAGCGACCTGCCCGCGGTTTTACCCGCGCAGCTTTTGTTCCCGTGAGAATATCAGAAAGGTTTATATACATAAATCAATCTATCTATTAAAAAAAACCGCATCAAAATCCGTTGCGTAGTTTTAAAGATTTAAGCATACATAGGGACATAAGGATATAGGGACAGACAGAGAAAGCGAATTTGTTTTATACTATGTAATGATTAATCATTAATAATTTTGTCTAATATTTTCTGCATTAATTATTTACCGCAGAAAACATTAGATAAAATTGTTAAAAATTCCGAATTCCACAATAATATTCCGAACTCTACCAAATACGAGCTTTTGCCAGTGATGCGGTCGTTATAAGGCGAAAGTTTACCATTATAGAAAACTACGTCACTCAGGTGAAGCTAGGATGTCTAGTAATAAATAATAAGCTTACCAATAACCAACAGTACAATAACAACTATGGCAATAATTTTCACTGTCCGTTTCTCCAAGCCCATCTTCAGGTCACTGCAGACTGCACAGCCAGGGTCACAAGCACTGTTCTGGTGTGTCCGGGTGCGTACGCGTCCACTGTTCGACACTGAATGGGGGTTGATCTGTGCGTTCGAGAAAACGGGTCACGCGTGGACGATGTACATTGATACTTCTTAATTTTTAATTTAATATTATTTTAGTTTATGCAGGAATGAAATCGGTCTCATGGTCTAAGTGGTAGAGGGCCTATTCGGCGGGTCGGGTAAGAGTTAGTGAGGTTTTTTCGAGGTTTTTCTCCAAAATCCAAAATCTCAGTAGCAGTTCGGAGGCTTGCTGGTGGTGTAATACCACTCCCGTGCTTTAGATGAGTACGTAAGGTCAGGTTATCGCTAGAAATAGTCGATAATCGTTAACAGGTCGGTAAAAAGTAGTGATGAGGATCACCACTCATCTCGCCTACCGACAAACCGGTGAATCGTGGTGAACTGAAGATTATAGACGTTCGGTTTACGGCGGTGGTACCCGGTCGAGACGTTACAGAACTCTACCATCTAGCCATAAAATAAAATACGGCTTAGCTTAGATTAGCTTAGGCGTAATCACCTCTTTGGTCTACTGTGTGGTCTACTGGTCCGGTGTCGGTGTTGAACACAAGAGATCTCGGGTTTGATTTCCGGGTCGGGCAATTAAAAAATGTGTTTTTCAGTTTTCTGATAACAAACGTTGCCCAGGTTTGAATAAGTGCCCGGTTGGCGATAGACTGGCCACCTGTCACATTGTGGCACTATCTTCGGCTATTTGTGGGTCCACTGGTTGTACCTCTGCCTACCTCTTCGGGGATACGGGCGTGAAGATACTTTTTTTGTAGCTTAGGCATAAGGCCTAAGGCTAATATGGATTTACATTATATTTCTAACATTTATAAAAACAGCAAACAACACATCATATTTTAAATATTCTTTATCTATAAATCTATACTTATAATTGTTATAAACAAATTTGAAGTACATATCTGTAACAAAATAACAGCGTTTAACTAAGTTAAATGTATGCGCGTTACTTGTACTGAGAAATATAATATGCTGTCTGTCTGTCGATCTGTTAGGGGGCGTCCACAAATTACGTGTGATGTTTAAGGGCAAATCGGCTCTCGGCAACTATCTCGGCTCGACTCGGCAAAATATCACGAAAAAAAAATTTTCTGATTGAAACAATACAAAATTATACTGTTTTAGTCCATTATCCAGATTGTACATGCCTAAGATTTAATCTTAAGCGTATTGTAATACGATTAAGATCATTCCATATTCGTTCGAACAAAAATAATTTCATTCATACTTCGACGTTATACACTGCTACGACGTCTTAACTAATCGTAAATAAAAGCATACTGCATTTTTTTTTCTTTTTACAATAATAATCCAACGCGTTTATATATTTAAGAAACCCACATATTGAAAAATCTCACGTGAGATTGGGGAATGGGGAAGGGTTTAAATAAAATCTAACGACATCTCACCATACAGAAAATTCAAAAAAACACCTCACGTAATTTATGGAGGTCCCCTTATTACCAGCTAATTTCACTATAACCTTTCATCACTTCACAATTACTGAACCGGAACCGATGAAGTTTAGCAAGGAGACATCTTGATGATGATTGGCTATACATGTCACATCAATCGTGACTACTAGGTAGTAGAGGCTCGCCCGGATATTTGATACCACCGCCTTACCTATTCCTGCCGCATAGCGTCAATGCTTGTCATTGTCGTGTTCCGGTTTGGAGGGTAAGGTAGTCGGTAGACTTATGCATTAGGCATTGCCATCCCATCACACGGATAGCAACGCACCATTAAAATCTTTGGTATCTGTAGGCGATAGTTTCTTTTTCCATCAGAAGAGCCATCTGCAAGTTTGCTAGCTTATGATATATAAAAAAAATCTCCAGATGGGCTATTTATATTATGAACGTCCCGTTGATCGAGTGGTTAGTGACCCTGACTACGCAATCGACGGGGTTCGGGTTTGATTCCGACAAGAACAAACATTAGTGTGATGAGCATAGTTTTTTGTATTTCTGGGTTTGGGTGTTTATTAAATATATTGTAGTATTTAAATTAAATATGTAATTCTATGTATTAGTATCGTTGACTAATCGACCGGCCACGCGAACCGGCGACGGCGGCGCGGTAGGCGAGGTGAAAATTAGCGCGTGCAGATTTTCAGACCACGGGAACTTGCGTCCTCCGCCGCGGTGGTTATAATTTTTACAGCAATATCTGGGTATATACTATATATATATATATATATATATATATATATATATATATATATATATATATATATATATATATATATATATATATATATATATATATACATATATATATATATATATATATATATATATATATATATATATATGTGTATTTCTATGTAATAATATCATTGACTAACACCCATATCACAAGCAAATAATTTGCTTACTTTGGGGTTGGATCAATTCATGTAATTTGTCAAGGAATTATTTATTTATTATTCATGTTATGCAAATAAAAAAAACTCCTAAGACAAGCAATGTATAGGTGTTTGTTTTCTAGGGAGTTCTGGAGGGCGCTACGACAGACCGCGACGCCCGACGAATTGGCGCCACTCTGAGGTAAATAAACCTTAGATGAGCGAATATATTCGGACTAAGAGAAATCACGACTTATACACGGAATAGTGATCTATTCAATAAATTACGTGCTATAAAACTACGATTTACTTTTAATTTATTTTCTTTCGACTTTCAGAAAAAAAGAATGTTCTTTGTTCGCTGTAACCTTTTTTTGTATTTCCACAAATATTTACTCAAATTTTTAACTAGCTTTGGAAAATCGTGCAGCAGCAGCGAAGCAGGACGTGATGGAAATTAAGAAAAATTGGCGTCGTTAGTTTAGGAGATTGTATGATTGACTCAATAGAGGTGCCGGGTTTTATTCCCTAATCGGTCAAGAGTCATTGGGTATGATTTATCTAGGTTTAGGTAAATATCAGTGGCAGCCTGGAATCTGCTGAACATTTGCTTATATTTACTCGTACCAATATTATTCGTTTACATAATCTCGGTTAAAATGAACAAAAGATAATCGCTAGATAAACAAATCTGGCGATGGAGATCAACACCCATATTACTATGCGAAAAAACTGTAAAACCTTTGAAGCATAGACCAACTGCCGTTCTGCCGGGCTGGTTGTAAAAGGCGACCGCTTGGCCGGTAGACTTAAGCATGTGATATTGCCATCCCGCAACACGGGTAGTAAGGCACCATTAAAATCTTTGGTGTCTATAGGTGATGATTTCTCTTTCCATCAGGAGAGCCGTCTGTTTGCTTACCTGAATTTATTCGGAATGATAAATACTGAAGAAAAACAGTTTACTGCATACGGACTATGTACCTACCTAAATCTTGAAAAGTAACAAGAACATCTAAATTTTTATTCTTTATAGTCTTACATCTGTTTAAGGCAGCAATCAAGCAGATGACCCTCCTGATGGAAAAAGGCAACCATCGATTATAGACATCAAAGATGTTTATGGTGTGTTGCTGTCTTGTGGCGGGGTTTAATGCCACACGTACACGTTTACCGGCTACCTTACCCTTCAAACCGGAATACGACAGTAACATATTAACGCTGGCGTATAAACACTTACGCTATTGCGGCAGGAACAGGTAATGCGGTGGTACTAGAATACCACCCCGCCGCCGCCGACGCCCCGTCGGTCTAGTGGTTATCGAACCTAATCACGAATCGATGGGACTCGGGTTCAATTCCCGAAAGGGACAAACAAACATTTGTGTGATGAGCACAGATGTTTGTATTTCTGATGTTGGGTTTTTATTACGTAAATAACAGTGTTTATATATTAGGCTGGGTTGAAAACCATTTTTTTGGACAAAATCGTGTAAATCATCTAAAAATCGTTGAATATGATTTTACTCCTTGTGCATTTTATACAAAAAAGGAAGTAATTTTTTACTTTAATTGTATTAAAATGAACGTAGAGTAAAAAATCATATTCAATTATTTTAGATGATTCCACGATTTTTGACCAAATAAATTATTTTTTGGAACTACCACATTTGATTATTTATTTAAAAAAAGGGTAGCGTCAAAATATTCAGTATAAAAAAGTAATTTATCCATCGATATTATTAAGAAAACTCAAACTCAAAAAAAATGCTTTGTTCAAATAAATTTTTGAAGAGTACATTTTTATATTTACTACCGGATCGGAACGCGGCCACATACTGAAAATATCCGCTGGATGAAAGTCAGCGGAGTTGTCTTTTTTTAAATTTCCACCGCTTTTTTTATTCCTGGCGCAATAGCGTCTATAAGCTGGTAAGACTCCTTAGTTACCTGCTTGACTCTACATACTGCTGGGGGCCCGTTTAAAATTTGCACTTCAGCTGTTCTTATCCCGTATCCCATTAGCGTCAATACTTGCCGTCGTGTTTGGAGGATAAGGTAGCCGGTAAACTTATGCAATGCAAATCTATAGGCGATGATCATCTCTTCCCATCATGAGAGTCCTGTTTGTTTGCTGTCTTATAATATATAAAAAAATCTTCTATATATAATATTAATACTATAACTTGTCGCCTCTGTGGTCTAGTGGTCCAGCGTTGGCGTCGACCACATTAGGGTCTGGGTTCGATTCCAGAGTCGGGCACATAAAAAAAGTGTTTTTTTTCAGTTTTCTGATAAACACAAAGTTGCCCGGGATTGGAAAGTGCCCCGTTTGGCGATAGGCTTGCCATCTATCACATTTGTGGGACCAAGTATCTTCGGCTAATCGTGGGTGCACTTGTTATACCTCTGACTACCCCTTCGGGGATACAGGCGTGAAAATACTTTTTTTCTTTATATAATATTAATAAGTTGTTGCGCCGTTGATTGTTACCGCTGAGAGGACATAGTAATGGAACCAGCGGGCCAACTTCTTGCCAGTTTACATTGCGGAGGACTGAAGAAATCTAGTATTTTTATATAATATACATCAGAAAAATACATAAGAATTAATAAAAATAGACATTTAACACATCACATCCAAATGACATATACACACACACATATTGTATACTATTTTCTTTACGGCTAAAGTGTATTGTTAAACTTATAAGAGATATTATTATTTAGTCTGTGGTTGAATTTCGACCACAGGACGAAAGATAGTAGTACCTCGACTTACGCTACCCCGACTTACGCGATCCCGGAGTTATGCGATTTTATTTTTTTTAAATCTCGTCATCTTTTATTTGACTTCGCTCCACACTATTGCTTAGTCAATATAGGTACGTGTTCAGATAATTGAAAGGCAAATTGTAGAAAATATGGACTCAGATGAAGAGCGTAATTTTTCTAAAAAACAAGGAATAAAAAAAGTTTTTTTTGGGTTTAGAAATTTTGCGGGAGAAAAAAATCAAGTAGTGAAACTACTTATTAGATTTTACAAAACCTTCTATTTCAAAATAACTTTGGTTGACAATTTCATATTTATATAATTTGTGGTCTTAAAAACATTTTTTGTCTACGTATATTTTTAAGAGCCCCAATCAAAAATATTTTATACATATATTTATATGGGAAATTATACCCCGACTTACACGAATTTGTTGTACGCGGTTGTCGGTTAGTCCCACCTATCGCGTATGTTCGGGGTGTTACTATATATATATATATATATATATATATATATATATATATATATATATATATATATTAATGTATGTAATGTAATGGCATGTAGAAACTGCAAAAAAAGAAAAGACATAGTCCGTCACTAACGAATCATTGCGCGTTGGCAGTAACGTGTATAAAAAAATGTGTAAACGGTTGACCCTACGGACCATCCCTGAAACTTCCCACTAAATTAAGGTATTTTAAGCTCAAAAGAGTAAAAACTATAATCATCATCGACATTAGATTTTCGTTCTCCGATAATCATAGATTTTTCGGTTCAAACATCTATTTTGTTAAAAATGGCAGTATATTAATTTTTGAAAAGCTGCAGGTATATTTTGAAAACGATGATGCATTCAACTCATTTTTGAGATCTAAAAATTGCTTTAGGTAAATAATCGAAAGGTTGAAAAATTTTGATGCAACGTCAGAAACATTTAATTTTTAATTTTCTTCATTGATAAATCCCAAACAAATTGACCGATTTTGATTAAATTAATTTCACGGTATTTGATGCAGTTTTTAAAGGAGAAAAGCTCATAAATTTTTTTAAGTCAATCAGTGAATTAACTTGAAAGTTATTTAAAAAAAAAATGTTTGCTAAAAACAACGTAATTTTAATATTTGAAAAGCTATAAGTTTTGAGTTAGAGTCGATTTTTATTTTTGAAACGGCATTTGACGTAGTTTTTTTTAGTACTAAGATATCGTAGAATACCAAAAAATGATTGGTTGAATTTCGAAGCTATGTCAAAAAACTACTTTTTTCAAATTTTTTTTTCAACGATTACTCCCAAACGGATTAACCGATTTTGATGCAATGTATGTATTAGACGTAGTTTTTGTGGAATAGAGCTGATTAGTTTTTGTACACAATCGGTACATAAATCTGGAAGTTATATAAAAAAAAATACTGTTTTGTGAACATTTTTTTTGATGTTTTTTCAAAATTTCTCAAAATCTCCTGGACCGAATCGGTTCAAATTTTCAGGAAGTATAAATTGAGCGGAAACCAATCGAATGCCATCAATTACGTTTCGATCGGCCTAGCCGTTCAAAAGTTATGAGATGTTTACATACATACAGACATACTGACGTAATCGTGAAAATAGTCGGAAAAGGTTCCTAGGACCTCAAGACGTGGACATCTGGTGAAAACTAGATTTTTGAAAATCGGGCTAAAATCAGTAACTTCCTTATCTACATACGTATTGGGAAGTTAAAGACAGATGAAAGAAGAAGCTTTCACGGAGGCGGTATTTAATCTAATAATAAACAAATGAATCCCTTAATTCGGATATACAAAGTACTCTGGTATATAGGGCAACAGGGCGCTGCGAGCGACTGCACGGCGCCGTGGGGTGACTCCATTCGCAAATGTTGGCGAACTCGCAATAAACGCGGGAGGCCCATCCCCTCGCCATTTATCTACTCACTAGAGATTTGCTTCGACTTTGTGTTTTTTAACCCCCGACGCAAAACGAGGGGTGTTATAAGTTTCAGGTGTGTGTCTGTATATCTGTGTATCTGTGTATGTGTGTATCTGTGTGTCTGTCCGTGGCATCGTAGCGGTCAGGCAGATACATGGTCCATTTTAGTCGCAGTTTTTTTTTTAAATTGAAAGCCCTGTTTTACGAGATGGTTCTTAGCTGTGATTCAATATAATCTGTTCAGCCGTTTAAAGATCACCAGCTCTTTTCAAATTGATGAAAGGAATTAAGCAACTTGTTGAGGCTTTATCAATACTAAATTTTGTATTCTGTTACTTTATTTATATTGCAATCACATTGTAACCTTGTCCTGATACATAAAGGTCCTCATTCGAAGATCATCAGCATCTGTTTAACTGGCAATTTTCGTATGTAAATAACAGATTTTCTAAATATTTCAAGCCACTTTTTAATAACTTTCTGATATCCGTTTTTACTTGGCAGACTTGTGAAAGCTCAGTGACAATACAATACTATGGTATCTTCCAAGTGAGCTCATGACGTAGCCTGGACGTAGGGACTTGAACTCTCTGATGCAGAGTTTGAACAAGACAACTTTGTTTGGACTCATTGGTCTTATTGTTACAAGTACTAAGTTTGATTAGTACTCATGATGATGAGGATCTGAAGATGGAGCTGATAAAGTATTACCGAAACTCATGCGTAGAATGTAAAAAGAGATAAGATTGTCCAGTTTGGACTCGATGGATTTTTGATGACGTGTACTTTCCGTGTATCTACTACTCGTGTGTCGAATATCTGAAGATGGAGCCGTAAGAGTGCCATTGTAACTCACTGATAGAAATCGCTAATATAGTGGAGTTCGGAATCAATTCATTCGCTTCTTCGAAGCGCTTGACCACGATCTGGCCTGATGGTAAGCTAAGATGCGGCCTAAGATGGAACGCGCTTCCCTATGGAACGCGCTATGATGATAAGACTCTGTTGATTGAGCCGAAAAAGTAACATGCCAGTGTTCAAGATCACCAGCTCTTTTCAAATTGATGAAAGGAATTAAGCAACTTGTTGAGGCTTTATCAATACTAAATTTTGTATTCTGTTACTTTATTTATATTGCAATCACATTGTAACCTTGTCCTGATACATAAAGGTCCTCATTCGAAGATCATCAGCATCTGTTTAACTGGCAATTTTCGTATGTAAATAACAGATTTTCTAAATATTTCAAGCCACTTTTAATAACTTTCTGATATCCGTTTTTACTTGGCAGACTTGTGAAAGCTCAGTGACAATACAATACTATGGTATCTTCCAAGTGAGCTCATGACGTAGCCTGGACGTAGGGACTTGAACTCTCTGATGCAGAGTTTGAACAAGACAACTTTGTTTGGACTCATTGGTCTTATTGTTACAAGTACTAAGTTTGATTAGTACTCATGATGATGAGGATCTGAAGATGGAGCTGATAAAGTATTACCGAAACTCATGCGTAGAATGTAAAAAGAGATAAGATTGTCCAGTTTGGACTCGATGGATTTTTGATGACGTGTACTTTCCGTGTATCTACTACTCGTGTGTCGAATATCTGAAGATGGAGCCGTAAGAGTGCCATTGTAACTCACTGATAGAAATCGCTAATATAGTGGAGTTCGGAATCAATTCATTCGCTTCTTCGAAGCGCTTGACCACGATCTGGCCTGATGGTAAGCTAAGATGCGGCCTAAGATGGAACGCGCTTCCCTATGGAACGCGCTATGATGATAAGACTCTGTTGATTGAGCCGAAAAAGTAACACTGGCACTTCAAGAATCCAGATTTAAAATGCAACTACAATAAACTCCTAAACTAAATTAGCTAATGTTTTTGAATTAGCACTGAATTGTCTTGTATTGGCAAACACCTTAGTGCTGGATGATTTTAGGACCTAATGATGGAACTGGAAAGTAACCATGACAACTCCTAAACTAAATAAGATAAACTAATCGAAATTGGACTCATTTGTTCTGTTTCAACAAACACTCTAGTGCTAGATGATTTTCAGAGTCTCATAATAGAGATGGAAGTACGTTATGGGATCTTTGAAATAAAATAGAGCAACACCATCGACTTTGGTGTCATTTGATTCGTTGTTATAAAGACTTTGGAGTAGAGTGACTTCCAGTGTCTGTTGATAGAGCTGGAAGATATACCCGAGAACTCCTAAGCTAAACCAGGGTAACCCATCAAGTGGGGGCTAATCGGCTAGTTTTGGCAAACAATTTAGTGCTGGACTATTTTTTGTCTTATATCAGATCATGGAATTGGAAGGTAAACATAGGAACTTATAAACTAAACAGGATTAACCTATTTACAAACATGCTGGTGCTAGACGATTTCCGGGGTCTTATAATACAGTTGATGATGGAGGTCATGGGAACTTTGGCATAAAAAGGAGTAAATTTTTACAAGGATTTTGAAACACGATGGTTATCAGTGCTTGATGATAGAGCTGGAAGTCTATAAGAACTTTTAAGCAAATCCAGAAAAACCTATTGAGTGGGGGTTGCTTCGGCTTGTTTTGGCAAATTTTTCGGTGCTAAATGATTTTTTGGATATTATAATGGAAATTGAAGGTGGCTACAGGAACCTTTAAACTAAATAAAATAAAACCATCGAGTTTGGACTCATGTTTCTCAAAATAGAACAAATGAGTCTAAAATCGATGGTATTATCTTGTTTAGTTTAAAGGTACCCATAACCACCTTCAATTTAAATTAATAAATTCTAAAAAATCTTGTAACACCGAAAAGCATGCCACAACAAACCGAAGCAACCCACACTCAATGGGTTAATGAAGTAGGAAGGAGGTTATGAGAACTTTGAATTTAAATTGAGCAATGCCATCGATTTTGGTCTCATTTAGTTCGTTCTAATAAGGAGTTTGGAACAGAATGACTTCCAGTTTCTGAAAGTAAACTGAAAGAAGTCCATGAGATCTCGAACAAACCATATAAACCCATCGAGTATGGGTTAATTGGGTTTATTTTGGCTTACTATTTGGTACTAAATGATTTTATTCTGATGTAACCCGCTGAAATCTGCTGATGTAACCCGAAGGTGACAGGATCTTTTAAACTAAACGAGATAAACCCATCGCGTTCGAACTTATTTTTTCTGTTTTGACAAATAATGTGGGGTTAGATGAAATCAAATTTCTTACGATAAAGCAGGAAGAAAGTCATGTCAATAAAACGAACGAATTAGTGAAAATTGAGCAGCACCATAGATTTTGTTCTCGTTTGATTCGTTTTTTTAAGGAGTTAGGAACATGATGTTTTTCAGTGTCTGATGATAGAGCTGGAAGAAGTCCATCAGAACTTTTAAGCTAATCTAGATAAACCCATCGAATGTTGGCTAATTCGGTTTATTTTGGCAAACACGTAAGTGCCGGATGTTTTCTAAGATATAATAATGATGGAACTGGAAGGTGAACATCGGAGATTGGGCTGATATAGTTGACCTTTATTATAAGGAGATTCGTAGGGTTTGATAATGGAACTAGAAAGTGGCCATGGACCTCCTGCACTAAACAAAATATGTCCATTGAATGTGGTCCCATTTGTTATATTTTTACATACACTTTGAATCAAAATCATTTTTCAGGGTTACATAGTGGAGCTGGAGGCCATGGTAGCTTTGCAATAAAACAACTCGTGCTCGTTGACTAAGGAACCGTGGTAACCTTAACCTGATGCTGTAAGATTCGCTTTGAAGATCCTCAGCTTCTTTCACGTTTTGCTCTTAAAATGATGCACATGTAGCTGACTGGCTGTCTGAGGATGTGTCGAGGATTTTTGAAATTTTTAATTTTATCTTGTTTAAATTTTTATATCATATTTTAATTATATTTTAGTACTCCTAATTTAAATTAAAAAAAAATCTCAATATGGCTTCTCGTTTCTGAAAATTTTGTGGACAAATATACATACACTTACAAAATTATAATTTTTTATGGAAGCGGGGGCATACGGCCAGGGGGTGCACCTGATTTTCAATCAAACCAGTTTCGATTGGTCAATCCGTTCAAAAGTTATGAGAGGTTATGTAAACAAACGAGAACTGTAGTTTTAGTGAAAATTACAGTTCTCGTTTGTTTTTCTATAATTATGATTCCCAGCTATTAAGGCCATTCTGATGCTGATTCCATTAAATAATTTTTATTAATTAGATAAACCTGCAATTTAACTAGGATATGGCAATTAGAACACGTGCCTTAGGTGTCAATCATAGGAACACAAAATTAGTCATTCACTTTAGTTTTCACATAGATTTTAGAGAAACTTAATATGCTTTTATATGAAATAGACCATTAGGGTTCGGGTTTCATACCACCGCTTTATGATAGTCATCATGTAAATTTTCATATTACATAAGTCTAGTGGTTTGACTGTCTGGATCTGAATATGAGGTACTGGCTTTAATGTCCGCGTGAGGCAAAATTATTATTGAGATTTTTTCAAGAATTTTCTCAAATATCAAAAATATCAGTAGCAGCGCGTGTGTGGCGGCGTTTCCGATCGGTAGTAATTTAAAAAAAAAATATGTTGACGTGTCAAAATAACTTGTAAAAAGTTTTATTGAATAAAGTATTTCTGACTTCCGATTTCAGCTCGGATCTATTGTGGGTGTTTTAATACCCCTGTTTCCTAATAGGCACGTCAAACTATCGGTTTTGGTAATTTCTAGAAACAGGCGATAATTGTTATCAGGTTCATAAACCGGTGAACTGAATGGTCCATAGAGGTCGGTTCTCTCTGATACTTGTACCTACAGTTGTGACGTCATGATAGGAGTACTTGCATATTTTATATGTTTCTCGACTCTTATGTTTTGTCGATTTATTTGTAAAGATTATGGCATTTGACTGCACTGCATTCGCTATGCGATTCACTACTCATTATCATCGTGGTTAATGGGTGGTAGAGTTCTGCATTGTCTCGCCCGGGACTGGTACCATCGCCTCACCTATTCCTGCCGCAATAGCACCAGTGTTTGATACTGTCATGTTCCGGTACAGTAGATGGTAAACTTAAGCGTGTGGCGTCAAAACTTAGCAATAAGGATAAATACACCATTAACGTCTTAGGTGTGTATTGGCGATGGTTGCTTTTTGCCATAAGGAGAGTCAGCTGTTTATTTGCTATCTTAAGAAAAAGTTTTCACATGCTTGCAATATATTAAAATGATCAATTCAATAGTGTCTCACAGTCTACACTACGAAATAGTTGTTAAAACTCATATCCAAATTATGTATTCCTATGCCAAGAACAGCATTCTAGAAATAAAGAATCTAGAAACTAAATTGTGGATAAGTTGACAGGACTCGACGAATTTAAAAGGGTTCCTGTTTTTTACGCAACCACAAAAAAAATCCCGAAGAGGGAGGCAGAGGTGCAACAAGTGCACCCACGATTAGCCGAAGATACTTGGTCTCGCAATGTGATAGGTGGCAAGCCTATCGCCAACCGGGCACTTGTTCCAATTACGAGCAACATTGTTTTTATCAGAAATCACATCTTCATATTTTTACATTGCCCGACTCGGGAATCGAACCCGAGACCTCATGTGGTCAATACCGACACTGCACCAAAGAGACGACATATGATATAAAAAATATATAAAAATGAAGGAGTGTAACCCGTATCTCACAAAAGAGATCTATCTACATACACTATTTAGAGAGTTTGGTGAGAGAGATATTATATTATACAAATTTCAAACACATTTTTTTTCTCAAGTACATTCCTTGTACTAACAAAGATCTAAAATCCAGTAGGTGTCAGCATGCTCAGCATAAAGTTGTATGAGATTTCTTAGTGGCGTACTGCAGCCAATAACTTTGTAGCTCTGGATCCTTGATAATAATATACTGCCTGCACGATTTAATTAAGCCGGAAGAATCCAAGTGGCCACACAAGCCCAGGGCCCAAGACTAGATACTGTTAGATGGGATACTATTATCCAGCATTTTATTACATTTCTCCCTGATTGTATGCACGAACTTTTTGATCTAAATTGCATTTAAGTCAAAAAAGCTAGGACCTGACTTAAGCAAGCCCCCTATCCTACCTACCGCATGGGTTTTGTCAAGCCCCACATGCTACGATCGTTTGGTCCGCGGTCTCAGGCCGGCTGGCAAACACAACTGCAACTATACGGCCATTACGATTTTTGACAGGCAGTGTTTATCATTCTGACAGGTGTTACGTGTATGCTAAGAAGCTATCGGGATTATGACTCTCTTTCCATAGGGGAACTGTCTGCTTGATTGCTATTCTATAATGGAAAAAAATAAGAAAATTATCGTTTCCTGCAGAGACATTTAAACCCTTTTGGTTTGCGAAATTTCTCCTAAATCCATCTTCGTGTAATGAAAGCTCGATTCGCAATATGTATTCGCATAAATAAGCCTTTGCGCGAATACATATTCACGCATGAGCATTCGCGTATTTGAACACACTTTAAACAATCTCGCTGTCTTCAATCGTACAAACTTTTTTCGCACTCCATGATCAGATTGATCGAGTACTGTCCAAAAGTGGTGTCAAGAGTCTTCGCAACCGGCGTGTTTGTATGAAGAGAGTGATGAATGTGGAGGAAGCGAGACCAGCCTGCAAGGATCGTGATGTATGCCACTCGGTTCTCTCTGCCTACCCCGTAAGGGATCTGGCGTAAATATATGTATGTATGTATGTAATACCAAATACTAACTTTACTTATCACTAGTTGCAGGACGTTGTAATACTGCCTATAGTTTCGATAGTGTTGACATGTTTGGCTTCTTGTTCACCTTTCAAGAACTATATGACAGGAAGACATTTTTTCCTTTCGCCCCGTGTTGATTCGGACCCTTTTCGATGAATAAATCAACTGCTTTACTGCTAGGCATCTCGTAAAAGACGAGAGAAGGCTAATACGTGTCACTAACATCGTGACTTCTAACTAGGTGGCTGAGTTTTACAACGTCTCGCCTGGACTTTGGTGTCACCGTCTTACCTACTCCTACCACAACACCGCCGGTGCTTGTCACTGCCGTGTTTCGTGTTGGGGTAAGGTAGCCGACAAACTTACGCATGTGGCATTCTATCTCTGCTACACGGAAAGAAACACACCATTAAAATCTCCGGTGTTTATAGGCGGTGGTTGTCTCTTTCCATCATGCTAAATAGTGTGTAAGGGATCGTCTATCGAAAAATTAAGAAACATTACCCGCCTTATTACAAAAACGTACTTAGTATCGGGCTTAAACTAAGACTAAGAAGTCTAGGTTTGTTACGGTATTAAAGTTAGTTCCAGTACTAAAATTTATTCATTCTTATTTCCTCGGATTAGCGCTTAGCCCGGTTTTAGAATAACGTTTTATTTAGTACTAGCACTAAACCTTGTATTAAGTTCGGTACTATATTTAGACCTTGTTTCGAATAAGGCGGCAAATGTTTACGTTCTTGTACGAAGGCAATTCCTCTATTTGAAATTCAATATCTGCGTTTTATGATTTTTTCTTATTTTCACGCCCCGAAATGTAAAGCGTACATTATTGCTCCGTCTTTATTATTTAGCGCAACACGTTGTGCATAACATATTGCTTATATTTGTTATTTCCTTGAAATTTATTATTTTTGAGCAAATACACTATAGGATCCATACCAATGTTATAAATAGGAAAGTGTGTTTGTTTGTCCGTCTTTCACGGCAAAAGGGAGCGACTAATTAGGGGAACGACTAAAAAAATAAAGGGATTTTTAAGTGGAGATAGTTGAAGGGATGGAGAGTGACATAGGTTACTTTTTGTCTCTTTCTAACCCCCCACTTCCCTCAAATGAATTTAACGCGAGTGAAGCCACGGGCAAAAGCTAGTATTACAATAAATCAAATTATGCAAAATTAAGCTTTAAGAAATCGTCAAAAAATTGAAAAAATTCCTACATAAATTTCTGAGGGTTTTCATCTCAAAATCATGGTCCAAAGCTATGGTATCGATTTTCGATAGACCGTCCCTTACAACCTGTTCATAAAAAGGGGCCCATACCAACAGTAAAATCCACACTTTCTCACAAAAGTTATTATTTACATGGACTTTGCTATTATTCTAGAGGATAAATGAAACAAAGAGAAAAGCTAAATTGGAATTAACTATTGCGCATTTATTGACTCTCCGTCAAGAAAACATTACAGTATTAAACATCATTTCATAATTTAAAATTTTATCTTAAGCGTGTAAACGAAAACTTGAACTCAGTGGCGCCCTCTGGCTATTCTAAAACGAATATAAATAAATTGCCGACTATGTGGCTATTGCTAGCGGCGCTCTGGCAGCCGGCGCCTGGCGTGTAACCTTGGCGACCAATTGGCAACTGAACTTGGTGACCAATTGGCTTGGACAACTTGACCTAATTGACCACAGTTGGCAGTGTACTTGGCCAATCTATTGGCCAACTGGCCTTTTTTAAACTATAGAATAAAAACTGTAAGTACGAATTAGGATTGGCCGCGCTTGGTCGAAAGCTGGCCAAGTTGTCCTTTATGTGCTGTAGCTTAGCGGTCCACCATGAGCTCGAAGTGGACGGACCCTCGCCGCTCGTAACGGTCGTACATGATGTTCTTCGCCCATGCTTTACACTCGATGTTGATCAGAACACCCGCTGTGAACAAACCACATTACTGAATAAATACACGTTAAATTATTGAAATGAAATCATAGTGGGTAGGTATGACAAGGAAGATTATGTAATTGTTAATTCTTTTATCCACGACTACTTATTTCTCTCCTCTAGATATTGAGTGTAGCTCACGCTCTGCCCTAGCCAATGCCAAAAAATATTCATCTCCCCTAATCAACTAATAAATCGAGTGATCAACTAAATTTTTTCACCCTATGCCACACGCTAACGTGGACACGGATTTAAAACGTTATCAGATAAACTTATATTATATATAACTTATATATAACTTATTTTACGATACTTAACTTTATTACTGTAGCGATACCTCAGTAGTACAATTATTATCAAACACTATATGTATCGCTACACAAATAACAGAACGGAATTGTTAACGCTAAATAATGTTTTAATATAGATATTATGTATGCGATGTTGCCGCGTTTCATGCTGTTTCGTCTTTGAGTATTAAATTGGTTTAATACTCAAAGTGTTTCGTGATTGATTCGCTAACTAGCGCTAAAAGACAACGTCATAATACCATATACCATAACGTTAATTCGAAATGTAAAACAGAACGTAATGAATAATGTTATTAAACAGTAACAAATTCTGTATCAATTATGGATAACGCTATGCTTGAAAATAACGTTATGTCATGCCGCGAGCAATAACGTAAACCACAAAATACCGATATTTAATCCTTGGTTTGTGATCGAGTTACAGCGGACAACTCGGCCACATGAACATGGTCAACAATGGCCTTCCCGTCAACTTATGATGTGCACCTATGCAAAAGCGAGATTAAATTATTCGTGGTAGACAACTATCAGAAGACCGAAGTCCTTAACAATAGTCTATCTCCCTTCAACTTGCGATGCGCACCTATGCAAAACCGAGATAAACTTATTTGTGGTAGAAAACTATAAGAAGTCGAAGTTCTTGGTGTTTTAGGATCTTACATTATCGTCTAATGCCTCCGCCGCACTTGCGTCTATGTCACAAAGCTTCGTGCAATGACGCGATAAATGCAAATGTGACTTTTACATTTATCGTGTCATTGCCCGAAGCTTTGTGACAATAGACGCAAGGCCTCAGGACGCGGGTTCATGATGCATTGTCGCGATAAATCTTTGTGGTTCAACTTGCGGGAAACGGTTATTTCGTAAAAAAAGGTTTTTCAATCTTTCTAAATAACAATGCCTGACACTCAACACTTGCATATTTTTTGGTAAGTTAGCACCCTGTTTTATCACTTCCAATAACTCTGTCTACTATTACAGGGATATAAGTATGACGGTATTGTATTTACTTACTTCTAGGTTTTTCAAATAACACAGCCACAAGGGGACTTAAATAGCCCTCCTTATTAGTGAAGGGGTAGTAGTAGGCCGGGAATCCACGCGCTGGGATATACTGGATTGGGCCTATGTTCTCCACATCTGCTGGGTTCTCACCCTCGCACGTCACCCACACAGTATTAGCTCTTGGTTGCCCAGACTGCAAAAGGAGATTATAAAGTCTTCAGTGAATACTTAATTGATTATTTACTTTTATGGATATAAACAGTTCTCCTTATCGAATGAAACATCAGTCAAATATTGCCAATAAAACTACTTGACACTTAGGAAAACACGAAATAATGCTGTACCATGGCATATTATTTCATAAGAAAAATTTAAAAAAAAATGTCTTTTTAGCAGTAACAGTATTTTTCTGGTGATCACTGTGGCATCTAGAATGCTAGTTGGAATAATTTTTTTGCCTTCTAAAAGTCCTCATTATACACATGTCTGAGCGGCCGGCGAGCGTAAGGAGCCTTTTCAGGCTTCTTTGGAATGGCTTAATATAGCGCGGGTCGACTTGGTTTCTATGCGTTATTATTCTATGATTACAGATTTAAAATGCAGGGGCATAGCGGTTGCGAGGTTACCGGCCGGTCGGCTCGGCGTACCTGTATGAATTTAGATATTCCAAAAATAGCAGGAAATCTTCATGGTATAGGGAAAGGGAAATTGTTTTACTCCAAATATAATGCGTGCGGTCCACGGGCAGTAATGAATAAATCAAAACTACTGGATCGATTTCAATCATTTTTTTTCACTGAGTGACATAGGCTATATATTTTATACACGCGCGAAGCCGGAGCGAGCCGCTAGTATACCAATAAGAATGAAAATATTTTTTTAAAGTATTTCTTTGTTAGAATTTTTTGCACACCTTACCTATGAAGTTTTTATATAGAGCAATATGTCATCCTGACAGTCCTATTCTCAGTTGGAACGCATAGTAATATCTGAACGCATAGTAAATGACTCCTATTTAGGTGATAAAGTTGTGCAACGTCTCGAAGGACTTGGTACCACCGCCCTACCCATTTCAACAGCAAAAGTGTGGCTGCTTGTTACTGTCATGTTACGTTTAGGAGGATAAGGTAGCTGGTAAACATATACATGTGAAGTTCCAACGAAGCCAACTCATGCAATTGACATTTCATCCTTGCCATACGGAAAGCAACACACCATTACCATCTTTGGTGTTTAAGGGCCATAGTTATCTCTTTCCATTAGACCCACCTACCTGACAGGAAGCATAAGGTGGAATTCATAAACAGTCTGTCTATTAAGACTATTGTTATTACTTAAATTGTAGCTATTTTATAACGTCATAAAACTAGGAAGACCTCTGTGTGTCATATAGTAGTCTTTCTATTCATCTTCAAAACACAAAGACCATCTCACACAAAGCAACAACAGCAATACAGCAACAGTAAGCTAACTTAGCCGTGTTACGTCTTGTGGGATGTGAGTCTTCCAAATTGGAACACATAAATACTCAGCAATCGGCGATCCATTCCTGCAAAAACGTTGAGCCGTACAAGGGTATTTACATGCCAATAAAACCATGTATATGAAAAACTTAAAAACAGCAAAATCTGACAGATTTTCACTAGAAATTAGATTAAATAGAGCAAAATTTAAAGACCCAATCATACATTCAGATATATAATAAACCTAATACAATTTAACTGCACATAATTTCCTTGTTTTTAAATTCCACCAAAGAAAATACAATTTTACCCACAGCAATTATCAAATGATTTAACAAGAGAAAATTATAGTGTAATTCCTTAAAAGTGAATAAATATTTCGGACTTCGGCTAAGCAAAGTACAAGTTTAATTAATTTGAAAAATCTGTATTAAGGGATATATCAAATTTATTTATTAATTGGTGGTGTGTTACCACTCCCGTGCATTGGATGAGCACGTAAAGCGGCCGGTCCCAGTTATTGCTAGAAATAGTAGATAACCGTTATCACATTGAAAAAATGCGACGATGGGGTTCACCACTTACCTCGCCAACCGACAAATCGGTGAATTATGGTGATCCGTAGAGTCTATAGACGTTCGGTTTACTCTTCCTATCACTTAAGGTAACCGGACGTGATCATACTTTTTTTAAATTTTAATGAGCATGCTAAACTGGATGAGCAGTATTTTAAAATGTATCAAATAACATAATAAATTCATGCAATAATATAAACGAATTTTAAAGGGACTCCTAATTAACAATCTTCACACATCATGCTTCAGAGATTTAGATAAAAGAGGAACATAAAACCATCAAGATAAAATCAAGCTGAATTGCTTAAATAGAAAGTAGAATAACTGCCGCCTGTGACGCAAGAGAAAGATTTTTGAGGTTAACAGAACTTGGATTACCTTTAGCTTGGTTCGATAAGCAGTCTGCTTTACCTTGTGGGCCTTTTAGCAATATTGGACAAACGATGGAGGAGACCTACCACCGACAGGTGTAACGGAGCTGGGTATGAAGCATTCCATACCCTGCTGCACCATATCAGTGATCAGTTCTGCACAAGCATTGGGATCGTCAAACGATAATCAAAGATGTCTCCAAGGGTAGGATGCAAGAAAGTTTCGCAATCCATCCCAATTTGTTGATGTTGTCACTTTTCGAATTGCACTGTGACGCTTAGATGTAGGGTGACTTTTCGCACAGTAAACTGTACCAGACAGTGGCCAGATGTACCCAAAGGTGCACTAACACAGACCCGAGAGTCATTAAGGTGCGTTGTCAGCAAAAGGTCTAATAAATAAGGGGGATGGTCCTGAGTAGGTGATTCTACTGAGTTAGATCACAGATTAGTTAAGTATTCTATGGTTAGACCATATGCCAGAGCAAAGTCACGCGCGGTTCTTTCCGCATATTCAGTGATCAGAGAACCTAACCAATCTATTATTTATGTAAATTATGAGGGTTAAAATCTCCCAGGACAACCAGCTTTGTAAAGGAACCAACGCAAGTAAGTGGTCAGGTATCATTCGAATATGTCGTGAAGCCGTAAGGCCGTGGCGGAATGTAAATAGGGAGTAGCGGTACAGTGAGTCATTCAAGTGATGTACGGCTTCCGGCACGCGTTCGAATGTTGTGTCAAGCGTACGCATCCGTTCCGGTACGGGTCGACGAGTGCTGGTTGGGGTGGATCATATCTAAGTCAGCAGATATGATATAATAGATAGCTATATTTTTTTGAAATTTTGAACGAAATCGTCGTGTTTTGCATAATGAAAAGTATCGTAGAACGATTATCTAGTAATCTATTTAAAGCTGGGATATTAAAAGCTCTGTCAGATGTGTTATTTAAGGAAAACTTTCTAAAATTAACCAAAATTTAGACACACCAAGTACGGTTCACACTGATTGTCTACAACTTACGGAAAGACTTACAAGCCCCTTGATATGCTGCTTAAGGTCTTCGGGCATGTTGGCTGGAAGATCTTCAGTGGTGTTATATGGTGCCGGCTTCCAATTGAAGATCTGTAATTTTTAACAACTTATTAAGACCTAGTCGTAAAAACTCATGATTTAAAAAAAACTAAAGGTAATTAATATATATAATATAAAAATAAATATATATAATATAATATATATAATAATAATATAAAAATAATATATAATATAAAAATAAAAAAGGTCTTATATAAGGTTTCAGCAATAACATTACTACCACACAGTAACGCTTTAATTTAATTTGCACATCCATATCCATATCCATACTAATATTATAAATGCGAAAGTCTGTCTGTCTGTCTGTTACGCTTTCACGGCTAAACCGCTGTACCGATTTTCATGTAATTTAGCATGGATATAGTTGAAGATCCGGGGTCATACAAAAATTATTTTTTTTTTCAAAAATCAGTCCCTGGAGGGCTGAAATAGGGGATGAAATTTTTATTAAAAGTTATTTGGACGACTTATTAATATACTCGCGGGCAAAGCTGCGCGGGTCAGCTAGTAATAAAATAAATGCCACTAATGTGTCTTAGATTACGGTGATTAATCAAAATCAATGGTTTAATCGAACAAATCATTAACAGTTCTTGCAGGGATACAAATCAGAGATCCTTAATTAAAGGGTAAAGAAACAATCACGACCTTTCGAATTTGTACAACCTAGAGCTCCATAAAACGTAACTCCTTCATTTAAGAATTTCCTGTTTTTTTATATCATAAGATAGCAAACAAGCAGATGGGTCTCCTGATGGAAAGAGTCAACCATCGTCTATAGACACCAAAGATGTTAATGGTGCGTTGCTATCTTGTGGCGAGATCTAATGCCACATGCATAAGTTTACCGGCCGACCCTCCAAAACGGAACATAACAGCAACAAGCACTGACGCTATTGCGGCAGGAATAGGTAAGGCGGTGGTACCAGACCACGGCGAGAGAATACAGAACTCTACATATTAGTAGCCACAATGTTAGAGACTCGTAAATCCAATCAGTCGCCCCTTACAACCTGGCTGTCAGAACGGTGGTTGGCCTATTCTTCAAAGGAGCCCGGGACCAACTGGGCCCGGGAAATTGTCGACGGAAAGCTGCAAAATGGCTCGCACCATTTGTACTTGTTTGTAACAACAGTTTCACAAATTATTTTCGCGATATTCTGCCTCTACTTTCTTGCTTCTCTACTATTGGTTGGAACAGCCAAGCAACAAGCGGAAATTGTTTTACTAATTCGTTTTATAGTCTTCTTTCTTATTCTATCCCAAATTCAAAGGCTGTTAGCCTATATTATACTCTGTATGAAAAGACGCACCTTATTGAGCTTAAGGAAGACACACGGCCCGCCTTCCTCATAGTTGTATTGGTTTTCAGAGGTGCAGGGTCGGAAGGTGTCCACAGGCACGTCGCACACCTGCTTGTCTCCCAAGGGGCCCGTCGAGTAGTCGCACGCCACGCGGTTCTCTGCACCTGTCGCTTCACCACTACCACTGCCTTTCTTGCGGTAAGCTGACAAGAAAAATAATAAAGTTGACTTCATATGTTCTACTATTAATCGTCGGCACTTGGTGAAACTGCATTTTGATTTTAATTATAAAACACTTATATTGGTTTCACTACATATATATTCTTCCAAATTATTTGAAGTCTACCGGTTTCGCATTTTCAGGACTTACAGCTAAACAAGAATGACAGTTGACAAGATGCGTTTATACGCGAAACCGGTAGAATTTAAATAATTTGGAAGAATATATATGTAGTGAAACCAGTACAAGTGTTTTATAATTAACATCAAGTTGACTTGTGTAAGAGCTATTCCATCAACTTTTTGAAATAATTAAAATGAAATGGCACTCACAATTGTATGTCAAAAGTCACTTAAAGTCAGTTTCACCAAATAGCTAGCTAGATATAGGTAATGTTCCCCTTAACCGAATTTGTTAAGTTTTAACGACTATCGCCAATTATTCATGAATCGCTGTGCTCGCAATTTCGTCCGCGTGAAAATTTCTAAAATAAAAGGAGCCTCTAAGTTACTCCTGAAGGAGAAATTATGGTTTTTAATTTGAAAATTTTCCGCGAAATGTTATGTGGTACTGCTGTGATGCAACAGAAATGAAAGGTAGTGTAAGGAGTACGCAAACTTATCCAGAGTCTGAAATTAAAGAAGACCACAACGGCACATAATTTTTCCTTTAAATTATGGATTTCCGCAAAGTAACGCCTGAATCTATTAAATACTAGCTGTTGCCTGCGACTTCATCCGCGCGGACTTCGTTTACTCCGCACAGCCCCTCCCCCGTAGGTGATAGCGTAATAATATGTAGCCTATATGTTGACCCGACCTGTTAGTAATATTCATGCAAAATTCGAAGTAAATCCTGCATGGATTTGTAATTTTTGAGTTTACCCCGGACATACATACAGACAAACAGATAAACAGACAAACAGACAAAAATTCTAAAAACTATATTTTTGGCTTTGATATCGATTGTAGATCACGCCCCAAGTATTCTTTTAAAAAAATATTCAATGTACAGTTTTGACTTTCCTACGATTTTATTATATGTATAGATATATAGATATGCGGATTGCATTGTATGTCGAAATTCACTTAAGTCAGGTTCATCAAATACCTGTAGATATAGGTAATGTTCCCCTTAATCGAATTTGTTAATTTTTAACGACTATCGCCTTCGATCAGAAATTCTGATCGAATACTATCGCCAATTATCTGTGAATCGCTGTGCCCGCAATCTCGTCCGCGTGAAAATTTCTAAAATAAAAGTAGCCTCTAAGTTACTCCTTATTACATCAGTTTTCTGCCAGTGAAAATCCCGTCAAACTCGGTCCAGCCATTTCAGAGATTAGCCGGAACAAACAGACAGACAAAAAACTGGATAAAACAATGTTATTTTAGTATAGAATGTACCGTGTATACATCCGTATGCAGTCAGTAAAAAGCGGTTATTTTAATATTATAAACAGACACCCTAATTTCATTTATTTATATCCATACTATTATAAATGTTAAGTCTGTCTGTCTGTCTCTTTTTCACGCCTAAATCACTGAAAAATTTGGATAAAATTTGGTACAAAGATAGTTTGATGAAATTCGAAAAGCGACAAATACACATTTTCTATTGACTTTGTGCCATAAAAGCAAAATTTAACTATAGTAAAAAACGACCTTCATTACCAAATTCATCGTCATTCATCGTCATTACCAAATAAAGGGCTCATTATAATGGCCAGTAACAAAAATTAACGTTTTTCTTGTTAACCGTTATTGTAGCCTCATAATTATAGATAAGTTGTCAAAATTACCTAAACGTCGATTTAAATATCATTAAATTAAAATCATTTAGATGTTACACTAGCTAATCCGGCAAACGTTGTTCTGCCTTTTCCGACTATTTTCACGATGACGTCAGTATGTCTGTATGTATGTATGTGTGTGTGTGTGTGTTTGTAAACATCTCATAGCTGGTGAATGGCTGGACCGCTTGAAACGCGGTTGATTGGATTCCGCTGAACTTAGACTCCCTGAACATTTGAACCAAGCCGACCCAGGAGATTCAGAGAAATTTTGAAAAAACCCCAAAAAAAATTTTGACTAAACAGTATTTTTTTAACATAACTTCGAGATTAATGTACCGATTGAGTACAAAAAGTAGTCAGCTCTATTCCTCACAAAACCACGTCGAATGCACAAATTGCATCAAAATCGGTTTTTCCGTTTGGGAGAAAACGTTGAAGAAAATTTTCTCCCAAACGGAACATTTGCACGCCACAAAAAGGGCAAAATAGGAATAAAGAACATATTGTTAAATAAGATCTAATTATGTACCCTATTTATTGCAAATAAAGAAATTATTATTATTAAAAAAGGGTTTTTCGACATAACTTCGAAAGGAGAGGGGGATTTTTGGGCCCAAATGTAAAGGGTTGAAGTATGGTTCAAAAAAATGATACTATTTTTCTATTTCAAAGTTCAAAATATGTGCTTAATCCGCTTTCTGAGAAAAAAGAAATCACGAAAATAAGTTTGTGGTACTATAATTGTATAATCGATATAATATAATCGATTTATGTAAATAATTTTAATCGAAATATAAGCTCGTAAATATATGTAAAAGTGTATTTTTGATTAACATTTAGTATAATCAACAATAAACACCATCATTATTTCACAAACCATTTATAATACAAAAAGAAAAAATAAAATCGATACAATTTATATAATCGATTGTTTATGTTACTTCAAACTTAATACGATTTAGTGTCTGTGGATTTAATACAGCTAAAATTGACAATTACAACTGACATCACTGACGGCTCGCAAGCGGCAAGAGTCGCATTCGCAAGTCGCGGACTTCACTCTTCGCTATTTTACGTACCTACCTACAGAGAGGTATCCTGCAATTTGTGTTTTCCAAAAATGTGTTTTAGTATTGTGTCAATTTATAAACATGAAGCATAGTTGCCTGTATTACAAGTATCAGTTGTTTATATAATAGTAAACGATTACAGTGAGTTAAACTATACCATAGTACCGTAACCTTACTTCTAGTGAATATCTTATATCTCTATTCTCAGATTGATAAAATCTGTAAAATTTTCAGTATTTATATAACGTTAAACTAGCTATTAATTAACATAATATTCATTTTATTACAAGGGGGCCCAAGTTTGTATGCAACGGTATCAGTCTCCTTTTTAACTAATCATTTTTTGGTATTCTACGATATTTTAATACAAAAAAAAATTACGTTGAATGCCGTTTCAAATGTCAAATTTAATTCTAATTTTCAAAAGTTACAGCTTTTCAAATATTAAAATTACGGTGTTTTAGCAAACTTACTTAATTTTTTGAAATAACTTTCAGGCTAATTCACCGATTGACTTAAAAATCTTATTAGATTTTCTCCTTTAAAAACTGCGTCAAATACCGTGAATTGAATTAAAATCGGCCAATTTGTTTGTGATTTATCAATGACAAAATTTTTTGAAAAAAAAAATTGTTTTTTTTGACATTGCTTCGAAATTTTTCGACCTATCGGTTATTTAGCTAAAGCAATATTTTGGATCCCAAAAATTGTGTTGAACGCCATTCGAAAGATCAAAACCAATTATCGTTTCCAAAATATACAGCTTTTCAAAAGTCTGCCATTTTTAACGAAATAGATATTTGAACTGAAAAAATCTATGATTTTTACTCTCTGAGCTTAAAATACCTTAATTTAACGGGAGGTTTCAGGGACGGCCCGCAGGTTCAACATTTGCAGATTTGTATATTTACTACGAGATCAGAAACGTTTCGCAAACTTTTGTCTAATTTTACATTACTGCTCAGACTAAAAAATTAAAAGACAGGGCGCATTGAAAATTTTCTTGAAGTTACATAACCAAGCTAAGCTGTAATTACAACGCACACGCATACACTTACAACCCAAACCAAACTGAGTGCTAAGTGTGAGTTTTTCTTTTCGCATTCGATCGTAAGCGCGTTTGGAGTTTACTAGGAATTTGTATGTGATTTGTACAGCGCCACCTAGTGGTAAACGTGAGAAACCAGTTTACCACTAGGTGGCGTTGTACAAATCACATACAAATTTCTAGTAAACTCGAAACGCGCTCACGATCGAATGCGAAAAGAAAAACTCACACTTAGCACTCTGATCTCTGCGAGGCGACATACAGTCAACTCAAACGTTTATCAAATAGTGGCGTCTCTATGACGTAATAACAGTGCTCCATCTTTATTTCTTTTTATCTGAGTACAATTTAACCGATAACAACTTACATTCAAGGAATTCGTCGATAACACTCGCCCATCGCAGCACCGATCCCTTATCATTGGCCCTGTAGTAGATGAGGGTACTTTCAGCAGTTGCGGAGTCCGGCATAGGCCTGAACCCTAAACCTAAACAAAGGGAATAAAACAGCATTAGCTTGTTAGTGTACAGCATTTTCTCTAATATATGTATTTAAATCAGCAATTCTTATATACAACATTTATTTCACGAATCTCAACATTTATTTCATGAATGGCTCAAACAAATTGGGTAAAATTTTGTATTTAGGTAAGGTTTTGCTTTATAAAGTTCTTCTATTTTGTTCTATTTTATTTCTATTTTGTTGCTTGTAAAACATAAGTAATATTACACATGTAAATAAATAAAAATATGCAAGAAAATTTGTACTTAAATTTTGACCGAGTTATTTAATAAAAATGTTTAGTACGGACAGGGAATTCATTGTTTGAAATACAACAGCGATTAACCGAATTCACGGCTAGACTCATTAGAACAACGTGCGGTGACCATAATTTTGGAACATTACTACCCTAATTTCGTTACTGTGTAGTTAAGCAACGTTCTCATTTTTTTATATTTTTACCATTTACCAGTATGTATAAATAGAATCATTCCATTACTTTCTTGATAATCATCATCTACCTATCTACCAATTACAAAAACCCAAATACCAAAAACCTGAGAGGGTTTGAGAGGGGTTTTTGTTACTCGCACTGTATATAAATTCTTTGTAATAGTTACCTGGGTTATTTCCAATCAAGGAAGCTTCCATCTGCCATTTTGGCATCTTTGAATCCAACGTCTGATAGAAGATTGCCAGCATGGCGGAAAAGAATCCAACCAGGACCGCATAGAATATAAGGTAGAATAATAAGATTTTAGCTGTGAACAAACAATACAGTTAATATGCAATCTATAATATTAATATTATAAGAGTATTATAAATGCGAAAGTTTGGATGTTTGGATAGATGGATTGAAGAAAGAATGTTTGTTACTCAATCACGCAAAAACTACGGGACGGATTTGAATGAAATTTGGCATACAGGTAGATGAAAACCTGGAATAGCACATAGACTACTTCTTAATCCAGAAAAGTTAGGTAATCCCGCGGGATTCACCAAAAACTTTTACAGCGTAATGGGTTGTCGCCCATCTGATGAGTACATGAAGTACGAAACGCTTTGTCATAAGCCAACGATGTTGAGTTTCGGCTTACGCCTAGACCAGTAAGGGGCTGGATGACCTATCGGTCTCTGGTTTCCCTCTTAGCTGACAAATCCGCAAACAACTCAGTCTGGCCTTAGCCGTGGCAAGCCGTTAAGGCTTTTTCACTGTTTTAACTTCTTTTCGACTTTTTAGGTTGCGAAGAGTTCGCACGACAGTGTGCATATTATGCATTGCTTCTCTCTTATAAGATTAGCTGTGTAGAATGGAACGAGTTCCAATCCTACCTCTGAATCGGCCCTTGGTCTAGCGAGCGTTACTCCAATAGACTCAAGAGTGGATGGTCCTCCCCCGACGGGGTTTGTTCTTACTTGTATCCTATGCGGATAAGCATAACATGCGTGCGAACTCATCGCATTTGAAGAATCGTAAAGAAGACGAAACAGTGAAAACGCCATTACTGCTTGGCACGGCTAAGGTCGGACTGAGTTGTTTGAGGGTTTGTCAGCTAAGAGGCAAACCAAAGACCAATAGGTCATCCAGCCATTGCTGGTATAGGCGTAAGCCGAAACTCAACATCGTTAGCTTATGACAAAGCGTTTCGTACTTCATGTACTCATCAGATGGGCGACAGCCCATTACGCTGTAAAAGTTTTTGGTGAATTCCGCGGGAATCATATTTAAAAAAAAAACGATACCCCACACTATGGAGTACGTGAGAAAAAAATTAACACCCCACTTTACACTTACCCTGAAAAAAAATTCTTAAAAATTTTATATTACCATTTTGTTGACGTGACTAATACATTAAAAGTTTTGCACTTCTAGCTAATCGGAACTATTTGAATTTCGAATGTTATATTTTTAAAACGTTGCAACCTTCTTAGCAATACAAAAAGAACAATTGGCAGGAAATGATTTGTCAATTGCTTTTTTATCACACATCAAAGTAGTTCTACGTACGCAACGAAAATGGAATTAAGTCGAAAAGATTTTAGAGCAATGATTTTTTTATGATTTTAAAAGTTCTCTTTCTCCGCAAGACTGTGCCGCTCTTCTTCAAAATGCTTTTGAGAGAGAAGCACCTTGTTTGAGCACCGTGAGGCGAAGGTTTGCTGAATTTGAGAGAGGTCGAGTTTCTTTACATGACGAATTTCGTGAAGGGCGGCCTTCAACTGCCGTTAACGAAAATAATGTGGCTACTGTTAAGCGGTTAATTGAAGAAAACCTCCGGATTACCTATGAGACAATTCAAGGGTTATTGGGGATTGGTATGAGCCAAATTCAAAAAATTTTACACGAAGAATTGAAAGTTCGGAAACTTTGTTGTCGTTGGATCCCTCATGAACTGACAGCGGAGCAGAAGCGGGCACGCGTGGAATGGTGCTCACAGATGCTATTGAAGTTCGACCACGGACATTCTAATGTTGTTTATGACATTGTCACAGGAGACGAAACGTGAATTTATTGTTTTGAACCCGAAAAAAAAGGGGCAATCTTGTGAATGGGTGTGTGAAAACGAGTACAGGCCAACAAAAGTGAGAGAGGCGAGACACGTTGGTAAAACAATTATCGCGTTTTTTTTCTCAGTTACGGGTCCCATCTGTACAATTCCACTTGAAGATCAAAAGAGTATTAATGGCGAATGGTATTCTACCATTTGTTTACCCAGGGTGTTAGAAAAAGCTCGCGAAAAACGTCCCAAAAGCCGCATTCTCCTACACCATGATAACGCTTCTTCACACACGGCCAACAAAACAAAGTCATTTTTAGCTTCCGAAAAAGTACATCTCGTCACTCATCCTGCACAAAGCCCCGACCTAGCACCCTGTAATTTCTGTATTTTCCCCAAAATCGAAGATTTGATAAGAGGTTTTACTTTTACCAACTCCGAAGAGGCAGTGATAGCGTTCAATCAGCACGTAGAAAATATGACTTCAGGTCTGTGGTCCTCCTGTTTTAAAAAATGGTTCGATCGCATGAAAAAATGTTTAAATTGTGAAGGAGATTATTTTGAAAAGCAATTATATATAATATTTTGGTTATACATGTTGTTTTTTTAAGTTACGCAAAACTTATAGTGTGACCTACGTATGTATATTCGTGCCAAATTACAGCTTTCTAGTAATAAGGATCTCTGAGCAATCGTGCGGACGGACGGACGGACATAGCGAAACTAAAAGGGTTCCTAGTTTACTTCAGAACTCTAAAAAGAAACGCATATAGATATAATATACCATACTCTTCAGCCAAAACTATTTCCTTAACAATCTACTAGGTACGTAGTTTCTAACATTAATTATATGATGTATTAAATAAAAATAGTAGTAGAAGTGGTACAAGAGTATTCATTCATGGCTATTATGAAGGTAATTATGAAGTTAATTAATATTCATCGTTCAGCGACTCGCTAATGGAGTGTCGGAGATAATACAGTTCGCGCTTGTCCACTAATTGGCCGTGTTTCAAAAGTAGGCCGGCTTGGTGACTTGTGACCTATGCTTGCGGTCATTTTTTGGGGTAAAAATAGAAACATTTTTTCTGGATAAGGTGTGCTAGACGTCTGGATAAAATTGAAAGTTTTTAATGTTTTGATGGTAAATGTGTTTGATGGCAAAATAAACAACGACGGTAACTACTGCTGCGTCTTTATGTTACACCGTGTAGCAATATACCTAAATAAAAAACCGGACAAATGCGCGTTAGACTTGTCCATCAAGGATTTTTTTTAATATATTAAGATAGCAAACAAACACTAAAACTTTTTTAATATATTAAGATAGCAAAAAAACAAACACACAAAAAAACTAGTCGGAACCTATACCGATTTATACGTGAGTTTTAGCCGTAATCAATTATTTAGTAAATAATGTCTCACGAAAGTTTAAATAATTTTATAGCAAACAAACAAATGAGTCTCTTGATTAAAAGAGTCAACCATCACCTAGAAACACCAAAAATGTTAATGGTGCGTTACTATCTTGTGACGAGGTCTAATGCTACATGCTAGAATTTACCGGATACCTTATCCTCCAAACTGGAACACGAAAGTGATTAGCATTGACGCTATTACGGCAGAAATAGGTAAGGCGGTGATACCAGACCCGGGCGAGACAATGCAGAACTCTACCATCTAGTAGCCACGATGGTAGTGACTCGCATAGCCAATCGGTCGCCTTTTACAACCTACCTGGTAGAACGGCGTCGGCCTATTCTTCAGAGGAGCTAGGGACCAACACGGGGAAAACTCGGGGGGAGGCAGATTCCGTACTGTACGTACAAAGGAGATTGATGAAATCGGTCCAAAAATCCTACAAGAATATAACCTCAGGCAATATTATCAAATTAATTTAATGTACATTAAGCCAATTTTTAATAGGAAGTACATTTTAAAATGGAACATACTTGAAAGTCATGAAAAAATCAAACTTGGACGCTTTTTCTTAAGACAGAAGGCTGTTTAGGAAAGATAATCTTTGTATCTGGCTAAAAAAGGAAAAAAAAACAAGTGTCATCTATTTGATCTGTGATCGGGTGATAAATGACAATAAATATTTTTCTTTATTATTATACAACAAGGGTTGTTCCTCTTTTAACTTTTAAATGTTTAAAATCAAATAATCTTCATGATGACAAATAATTCATCAATTAATTTTAACTCCCGTCCCGGGCTCCTTTCAAGAATAAACCAACTGCCGTTCAGCCAGACAGGTCGTAAAAGGCGACCGATTGGTTATTCGAGTCACTAACATAGTGCTTACTAGGTGCTAAAGTTCTACATCGTCTCGCCCGGGTCTATCTATGGGTAGCGGTTGATTCTTTCCGTCAGGAGACCGATCTGCCTGTTTGCTATCTTATGATTTATAAAAAAATAAGTTTAAATAATATATAAATAGTACAGTTATGGTACAAATCTGTAGCCATAAATTTAAAAAATTTTGCATGGCATTTATCTGGCAAAATAGATTTGAGCACATTGATATAAGTACAAAATCTTTTTCTAACCCTATTTTGTGCAAATAAATTATTTGTATTTGTAAATAATGGTTCCAGGTAAAGTGCATTTATTCATTTGTATCAAATCAATGCATTTACGTCATCATGTGGTGCATAATTTAGGAAAGTTGTGGCGGGTCATGGAGAATGCGCTGTGGAGTCCCCAGAACGCATGCGTATTCATGATGTGCCAATTGCAAATGCAAACAATCTTAGCACAATTAGTCCAAACAAGGACCCTCAAAATGGTGTTGGTACGGAATAAGAATAAAAATGTATATTCTATACCTCTCATCGTCGGCACTTGATGAAATTCCATTACTGTTTAAGCATTTGGGTGTTTATTAAATATATCAGAGTATTTATATATGTATTTCTATATATTAGTATCGTTGACTGGCACCCATACTACAAACATATAATTTACTTTGGGGTCAGATCAATTCGTGTAATTTGTCCAATAATATTTATTTATTTATTTATTACTTACAGACTTATTTCAAATGTAAAAATTATACTTGCAAAATATAGTTTGCTGGCATAATTTTTACATTTAAATTTTGATTCTTTTAGAGTCTATCTAAAAATCTAATCTATCTCTAAAAATCTAACTTTGATTGATTCTGCATTATTTGTTTATTTACTAAACAAGTCGATTACAAGCTAGTGCCTATGACGACAGCAAAGATGTGACTGTTTGGCACGGATGTATCGCCACATGTAAACACAATGTCAATAGTGGTGATGTTAGATAAATATTAACAACGTGTGATGCTATAGTGGTTGGAACAGCCAATGTCAGGCTCCTATAAAATCAACGTCCCGTCATTCGTTGTAGTAAATTTTAGCAAACAAATTAATAAAAGCGTAGCGTTCCACAAGTTATTTGGACATTACCTAACTGATAATTGTTGGAATATATAGGAATAGTTTTAGCTTATGCCTTGTAGTAAATTTTAGTATTCGTAACGTAAAGAGTCGGTTATAGGCTGGCCATCTATCACATTGTGGGACCAAGTATCTTCGGCTAACCGTGGGTCCACTTGTTACCTCTGCCTACCATTTCGGGGATACTGGCGTGAAGATACTTTTTTAAAAGAGTCGGTTTAGTGGTATAAAGTACCGGACATAAGACGGTGCTAGAAAATCTGGACGAGCGGTTGCAGAATTCGATTCGGTTTACGGACTGCCTGGAAGGAAAGCAGTTTTTTCTCTAAAAAGCGTCCAAACCGTTACGGAAGAAGAAAATAAAACGAAAAAAAGACGAAAAAAAAGACAGAAGAACATGTCGACTTAACTCGTTCTATGCCACCGTTTGATTAGTATTTTTATTAAATTTTGTATATATGGCTGTTCGAGGTTGAATATCCCCCCCCCCTCTCCTCCTAGTAGGTAATTAATTAGTAGAATTACCCTCAACATGTTAAACAGAGTTTTAAAATCCTTACAATCCTTATAAATATTTGTACAAATCCTTTTTTATAACATAACTCGTAAGTCAAAAACTTTAATATTTGTCAATTTTTTGGCGCAGTTAGAAGTGTAAAATGTTTAAAATTAAGGGTACAAAGTATGTTATTAGTTTTCGTAATTTGTTTCTCCGATTCCATAACCCCGCCAAAGAAAATGTTTTTATCAAATTTGTTCTTGGTATTGTTCTAACATTTACTAGGAATTCTCCAAAGTCTAGCCATTTCTGTAGTTAGGTACACGTTGTCTGTAACAATAGCGTCAACGTTGTGACTGTCGTATTCCAGTTTAAAGGGTAAGGTAGCCATTAAACTAATGTGTTACTTAAAACTTTGTTACTTACATCCACGGATACGCCTTTTAAGACAATTTCTTTGTTTGGCAGCACAGCTTGCAATTACATACATAACTACAGAGTTATACTCTTAGATTAAGGAAACTACTACTAGATATAAAATAACCAAGGGAAAACCGTGTCATTTCGTCCCTAACAATGGCGGATTTAAGAACAGCTGTTTACTGTCTACTCAACAATTAATAAATTATATTGCAATTGAGCATGTTATTTTAACAATTCGTTTTTATTTTAGATTTAAGATACACACTAAAATTATAGAAAAATACAAATAAACGCTAAATTCAATTTAATATTTTGTAATCAAAGGGTTAGTTGACATTAAATTTTAACTTAGCTACATTAATAGCGTATTTTAATAATGGCGTTTTGGCCGCAAGCTGTTTAAGGTGACGTTAATTTTCTTAAATGATTTGAAATTAGAGCACTGACAAAATTTTTGTAGCTTTGTCTGTTATGAAAATTCTAACTTGTTAGACAGAGATAAAGCCATTTTTATTTGTTCAGCGTTGGAATGTATGCAATTTTATAATTTTGATTGTTTATGGAAATTAATGCCAAGTCCTTATCTTCCTCTTGTCAAAGGTTATTATACTACTTAAAAATCAAATATAATTATTTCAGGGGTAATTTTTAAATCTTGTCATCTTATTCGGTACGATAAATCTACAAATGTATGAAATTTTTGACAGTAATAGAACAGCGGCTCCGTTGGTCGAGTGGTTAGCTACCCTGACTACGCAATCAACGGGGCTCGGGTTCGATCCCCGACGAGGATAAGCATTTGTGTGATGCGCATAAATGTTTGTATTTCCGGGTTTGGGTGTTTATTATATATATTCTGGTACTTATATATGTATTTCTATGTATTAGTATCGTTGACTAACACCTATAACACAAGCATATATTTGCTTACTTTGGGGTTAGATCAGTAAGTGTAATTTGTCCCGTGAATATTTATTTATTATTATTATTATTATTTCCTTCCCAATGGCGTATCAATTATTAGTCACATTATGGTCTGTGCTTAAATCCGTTAAACTTTGTTAATTACACCTGTATGGTACATGGTAAATGTATAGAAACGCACCATTAATATATTTTTGTTGTCAATAGGGTAAAAAAGGAAGAAAATTATTATTAGAACTTAGATCTTTGTAGATGGCTTTTATTTATATCCGAATGAGCCTATTATTGTAAATAATGTGAAACAGAAATACACGTAGACGTCCTTGGATCGATGTAGCGAAGGACGAAGCGCGCGCAGCCAACCGTTTCGCACATCCAGTAGCAATGTCTATTTTCATCTGCGGTCCTTTATTTGAAGAGAAATAGAGCACTTTAATTACACTTTAACCACGGATTAAATGGATGCACCTTTCAAGACAATTTCTTAGTTACTCAGCGTAGCTTGCATTTACACACAGAAATACAGATGTATATATACTCCTCACTGGTGAAATAAAATTACTTCAAGGGTAATTTTTTAAGCCTTGTCATCTCATTCGATACGATAAAACCGTATAATATAGTTATTTCTATTTATTCACAATATAACATATATACAAATGTATGACATTTTTGACAGTGATAGGAGCGTTTGCTCATGTGTACGGCGACGCATTTCCTTTCTAATGACGTGTCTACTGTCTATTAGTGTTTATGGGGTCTGTGACCTCAACAATTATACATTTTTTCTTACAGGAGAATCCAAAATTGTTAAATGTGAGAGATTATTTAAATAAATTGTAAAACCCATATTCTTGCAAATAAATATTTTTCATTTAATTTCAAGCTATTGAAAAATACGTTCGAAAAATAGAAAATATTTGCTTTTCCATTCGTTTATTAACAATGTGTCATTATAAAACGATCAATCAAATAAACGTTTATTTTTTTCTGTTGGGATTTTCTCTACAACTTTCTCAAAATAGATCGAAATAGTGGAAAACCACAGACTCAAAACCTAAATTCATCAGTTAGTACTGCTGAATCTTTACTGAAGCAATGTGTAACCAAGTGCAATAAGACCTTTGAATTTTCTGTCATTAATACTAAAGGTATCTGAAACGCCTTTAAAACCTTGGAACCTAAGAAAACCTCAGATTTATGAGGACATTCCGTTAGAATCATTGCTTCAGTAATAACTGTTATTGCACCATATTTAGCATGTAACACATAGGTATATTTCCTGACTTGATGAAATTGAGCAAAGTTATTCCAATTTTTAAGTCTGGCTCTAAATGTGATCCCTCCAATTTTCAGCCTGTCTTGGTTTTGCCAACCCTAAGTAAAATATTTGTGAAAATTACACTAAACCAAATGCTTCGACATTTTGATAAATTTAGATAATTTTACACCAAACAATTCGATTTTACGAAGGGTCGCTCAACCATAGATGCTGGTGTCGAGTTATTAAAAAACGTGTATGAAGCCTGGGAGGATTCGCAGAATGCACTTGGAGTGTTCTGTGATTTATCTAAGGCATTTGACTGTGTCGATAATAACATCTTAATCAGGAAGTTACACCATCATGGAGTTAGAAATAAGGCTCTCGATCTTCCGATTTCTTAATTAAATGAAAGAATTCAGAAGGTTAATGAAAAGGTCCGCTGGTGCTGCTGTAACCATGGGTGTCCCGCAGGGCTCTATACTTGGTCCATTCTTGTTTCTAATTTACGTAAATGACTTGCCTTATTATGAAGGCGACAAGCACGAAATCGTACTGTTTGCGGATTCACTTTTATTCAAAGTGAAAAGACGAATTGGTAAGTATGACGAAGTAAATAATGCGATTTCAAAAGTTGTAAACTGGTTCAGTACAAACAATATTTTATTAAATAGTAACAAATCCAAGTGTGTTAAATTTTCTTTGCCTAAGCTAGATAAGATAGATAAGAGATAAGGCATGTAGATACCAGTGTACAACTGGATGGAAACAAGCTGGATCTGGCAGATTCCACTGCATTTTTAGGTATTACTTTAGACAAAAATTACAATGAGGACCGCACATTAATAATTTAGCAAATAAACTTAGTTCGGCAGCTTATGCATTTAAAAAAATTAGACAGTTAACTGATGTCGACACAGCAAGAATAGTATACTTTGGTTACTTCCACAGTATTATGTCATATGGAATTCTTCTCTGGGGAAATTCTGCTGAAATAAATACTATATTTGTATGGCAGAAAAGAGTTATTAGGGCAATTTACAATCTTAGCCCGCGGGTTTCCCTGAGAGAAAAATTCAAGGAAATCAATATCTTAACTGTAATATCCCAATATATATATATATGAGAACTTGAAGTACGTTCGTAAAAATATTTGTTTGTTTAAAAAAATGGTGACGTACACCCACTACATACAAGGAACAAAAACAATCTTGTTGTGCATGCATCTCGTCTCCACATAATATGTAACTCTTTTAAGGGGCAATGTACACACTTTTACAATAAACTTCCCGAAACTATAAGAGATCTACCAGTCAATAAATTTAAAAAATGTGTTAAAACAAAACTGTGTAAAAAAGGGTATTATAAAATCTCAGATTATTTAGAAGACAAATAAGCCTGGGATTAATTGCTCCTTATATCAATCTCATTTATATATTTTATAATTTTGTAATATTGTGATATTGTGAAAAAAAAATATGAAAAGGGACAATCCCGCTGAGTTTCTTCCGCCGGATCTTCTCAGTGTGTGGCCGCATTTCAAATCCAGTAGTAGTTTTAAAAAAATGTTAACGTAATAACTTATAAAAAGTTTTATTGAATAAAGTTCTGATTTCTGATTTAATTGTTCAATAATATATATATATATATATATATATATATATATATATATATATATATATATATATATATATATATATATATATATATATATATATATATATATATATATATATATATATATATATATATATATATATATATATATATATATATATATATATATATTTCATTTGTTGGAGCAAAACTCCAGCACCAAACGCACGCGGATGCGACTTCACTCGATTTTAATCGTACTTTTAGTGCCAAATTAAAATTGTGAAAATTGGTATTAGAGTTTTAAATGGTTAAAGATTCATTTAGGTAATTTTTGCTCTTTAAAAATCTTTTAAATTATTTATTTCGAATATCTGTAACAGTTTTTAAGAATCTTTTAAATTATTTATTTCGAATATCTGTAACAGTTTTTGAGACATTTAAAAAAACAAAACCCTCTTATTTTTTTTTAATTGTTTATAACTTTTGCAATTTTTTTATGCGGGACTTGGTAATGATTTTATGAGAAGGCATGGTTGGTAGATGCTAGCTGGGACGTGTTCTTCGAAAATGAGTACTGGCCTCTGGCCAGACGAATTACATTAGCAATTTACAGACATTAGCAAAGACGAATGGACTCAAATATTGCTTTGTAACTATCGATTCAGCACACCGCCGCGCCGTAATCGTTCATATCTTTTCGTCTTTGCTACGTAATTTTCAATCGCGCTAAACTAATATCAAGTATATTTACCACTCAACCTTGCCTTCCCTCGCCTTTAACGAGATGCAGAGCAGTAAGTCAATTCTACATAATTATCTATACATACATAATTTTACTACTTATTACAAATCTTGTTTGCAACTTATACTTCTCAAGTGGTCACGAAGTGAACAATCCAGTTAGGAAAATTGAGGAAGAATTAAAAAAAGAATAAATTACGCTAATTTAAGGTGGAAATGAACTAGGTTGTCCCGAATGAAATTGGTGTAAATTAGATGATAAAAAATATATAAATTGAGATGAAATTCAAGCTTATAAATAATATGTATTTGAAAAAATATTTGGCCAGAAAGACCTATCACAAAATACCTATAATTTGTTTGCCATCTTCCATCCATACTTTAAATTTTTCTAGAATATTAGTTTTACTTCCTTTGAGAATTTTATTTAGATATACAATTTTTTTTATTACAAAGTACAAAACGGTCTTAAATTCGGGTTATTGGATGATTCGCACGAATTTAACTCGCACAAAATGTGCGAATCGACAATTTTCAATTTTTTTTCTGCAGGCGATTCGCACGAAGTAAATTTATTGGTGTGCGAATCGACAACTCCGAAAATACGTAGTAAGCTTTTGGCACATATTTTATTTTATAGAACACAAAATAAGAAATACAGTCATGTTCAGTCGTTTGAGAAATAATAAGAATATGAAAAATTAATCGGAGCTTAGATAGCAACTATTTTAACTTGAAACTGGGAAAGCCATGCGTAATCATTTTATCGTGCTGTGTTAATTCATTTACTATATTTTTTGGTTTATGTATGTTCAAATAATTGTAATGTATTGCTTTGTGAGTGAGATTTGATAATTTTTCAGTCCTCAAATCATGTTATAACAAACTAGCGACCTGCCCGGGGTTTCACATGCGTAGTTTTTTTCCGTTGTAATAACGGAAAAATTTATATACTAAAACCTTCCTCAAGAATCAATCTATATATTAAAAAAACCGCATCAAAATCCGTTGCGTAGTCTTAAAGATTTATGCATACATGGGAACAGACAGAGAAAGCGACTTTTTTATCTTATGTAGTGATGAAGAGAACGTTTAGATTTTTTTTAAATAATTTTTGATTAATTTGTGTCTCATTTCATATCGATAAAAATAATTAATCCTAAATAATTTGGTACTAGAGTGTGTTTTATCATAACTGGGTAACACAAAACACAACGTGTGTGCCAATATCCTACTACATATTTTAGAAGTTGTCGATTCGCACACCAATAAATTGACTTCGTGTGAATCGCAAAAAAACATAATATTGAAAAATGTACACAAAAAATAATAATATTGTAAAATGTCGATTCGCACATTTCGTGCGAGTTAAATTCGTGCGAATCATACAATAATCCAAAATTCTATTGTAATGTCATTCAAGTGTTAAATGAAAATGACATGGTCACTAATGATCAAGAGTCGAAACTGCTAATAAAATTAGCAGTTTCGACCTTGATGTGCGTCTTGGTCTCTTCAGAGTAATCGACCACAAAACACATGAATACTAATAGACACGTCATTGGGAAGGAAACATGTCGCCTCTTATTACTGTCAAAAATTTAAAAATAATAGTAATAAAAAAATAAAAATAAACCATATTATTGTACTATTTTATCGTACCGAATAAGATGATAAGGTTTATAAATTACTGTTGAAATGATTTTATTTCATCGGTAAGTAATATAAGTCTATATTTCTGCGTGAAAATGCAAGCCACATTGACAAACTAAGAAATTGTCTTGAAAGGCGTATCCATTTAATCCGTGAATCTGACACTCACCTAAGTACAGACTACTTGGGTGGTATATACTACTGGGTATATATCTATATATTATATATATAAAAGAAAGTCGTGTTAGTTACTCCACTTATAACTCAAGAACGGCTGAACCGATTTAGCTGAAAATTGGCAGGAAGGTAGTTTAGAGCCAGGAGAAGGACATAGGATATTTTAGAATTTTTTCCACGCGAACGAAGTCGCGGGCAAAGCTAGTTTTATATAAATGTGCGTTACTATTTAAACTAATTAAATGGTAACATTTACAGCTTATTGTACAATGTTTGTTATTGTTGTAATTATTGGTGCGCAATAAAGTGTATGATATAAAAAAAATAAAAAATAAAGTGTATGATATAAAAAAAATAAAAAATAAAGTGTATGATATAAAAAAAATAAAAAATAAAGTGTATGATATAAAAAAAAAAATAAAGTGTATGATATAAAAAAAATAAAAAATAAAGTGTATGATATAAAAAAAATAAAAAATAAAGTGTATGATATAAAAAAAATAAAAAATTAAGTGTATGATATAAAAAAATAAAAAAAAATAAAGTGTATGATATAAAAAAAAATAAAAAATAAAGTGTATGATATAAAAAAAATAAAAAATAAAGTGTATGATATAAAAAATAAAAAATAAAGTGTATTCATAACTAATGGGATAGTGGGATTCAATTGCATATCCACACCAAGTTAAAGCAACGCAATCCCGCAAAATTGCACTACCTATTCCAATCGATGGTTATGTTGCAACTTTTAACACACATTCGCTAACAGTGATGTGCCAAAGCCCTAATTTTCAGACAACCAGGTCAAGGAAGTATCCTTTAGTCTAGAAGTGTCCGGTGGGTTTTAATTGAGCTCGGTCATTGATCTTACCGCAGAAATCGTTAGATGATTTTACAATCGGAAATAGATCTTGGCATCATAAATAAATACTATCACACCCAAATCCCTGAAGATGTAGACAGAAGTAAAGCGCACCAACAATTATCCAACTATAGTAGGTCCTATGGTATGACAGTTCGGCAACCACATACCACACGGATACTAATAGACACGGAGTTGGGCTGGGAACGTGTAGCCGTGCATAGGAGCAAATGCTCCTATCACTGTTAAAACTGTCAAACGTTTTCAGATATATTGTATAGTAAAATCGTGAATAAATAAAAATATGCCCTGTTGTGCTATTTTGGCATGCCTAATAAAAAGCCAAGATTTTAAAAATACCCCTGGAGTTGGTGTATTTCTTCGGCAAGTAAGTACTATCTATACATATAGGAAATTCAAAACTGTACACTGAATATTTTTTTAAAAGAATACTTGGGGCGTGATCTACAATCGGTATCAAAGCCAAAAATATAGTTTTTAGAATTTTTGTCTGTTTGTCTGTTTGTATGTTTGTCTGTATGTATGTCCGGGGTAAACTCAAAAAGTACTGCATGGATTTACCTCAAATTTTGCATGAATTTTACTAACAGGTCGGGTCAACATATAGGCTACATATTATGACGCTATCCCCTACGGGGGAGGAGCTGTGCGGAATGCGAAGTCCGCGCGGACGAAGTCGCAAGTAACAGCTAGTATTTCAATATTTCTGGGTGTGAAATGAAAACCACACCGACAACCTAAGAAATTGTCTTGAAAGGCATATCCAGTATATAATATGCATTGTTAGATATTTATCAATTAACTTTCCATAAATACCAAAAAAGTCTTAAGTCATCCCTACAAAGTTTGCCCTACGAAGAGACAAAGAATTTGTTAATATGGTTAGAGTAGACTTTACCTATTTATATTTATTTTTATTTTAGTTTTTGTATCATAAGTTATAACATGTTTATTTGTAGTATAAATGACAAAATATGATTAACGTAATATCATAAATATCTAAGAAAACCTTGTAATTATAGATTTTAGTCTGCTTATGTAATTTTCTAAAATAAACATTTATTATTATTATTAACAAAAAAATTACCAATATAACCGATAATATACCCTCCCAAACAAAAGAAGAATTTTCCAATTTTTTTTTTATATCATAAGATAGCAAACAAGCAGATGGGTCTCCTGATGGTAAGAGTCAACCATCGCCTATAGACACCAAAGATGTTAATGGTGCGTTGCTGTCTTGTGGCGAGGTCTAATACCACATGCATAAGTTTACCGGCTACCTTAGCCTCCAACCCGGAACACGACAGTGACAAGCACTGACGCTATTGCGGCAGGAATAGGTAAGGCGGTGGTACCAGACCCGGCGAAACAATGCAGAACTCTACCACCTAGTAGTCACGATGGTAGTGACTTGCAGAGCCGATCAGTTGCCTTTTACGACCTGCCTGGCAGAACGGCAGTTTTTCTATTCTTCAAAGGAGCCTGGAACCAACACGGAGAAAATTGTCTGTTTCTCTGCTTGTCTGTATGTATGTCCGGGGTAAACTCAAAAAGTACTGCATGGATTTACTTCAAATTTCGCATGAATATTACTAACAGGTCGGGTCAACATATAGGCTACATATTATCACGCTATCACCTACGGGGGAGGAGCTGTGCGGAGTAAACGAAGTCCGCGCGGACGAAGTCGCTGGCAACAGCTTGTTCAAAATAAAATCCGTATTTGCGATATCACGATTATTTATCTTGTACACACTATATGCAAATTTCAACGCTTTTCAAATGGACTTCAGTCACCAGGTAGTACACTCAGAAGTAGTAGTTATGCACAAGTAGAAGATCTTTCCTTTTCCACACCCTCGCCACAAGTGTGACGTCGTCAACCTCCACTGTTGCGACGTCTTCCTGACAATAGTTGGCACATTGGTACTACCGCTAAACTCTCTAGTATAAATAAAAATTAATTTCGACGAAATTGATTTCTTTTTTGGAAATCGGTTTAAAAACAATTTTGCAAAACGTCATCAATGACAGGACTATTTCAAATCGGCTTGATTCTTTGGCGTTACGTAAAGATGTGGCATCACTCTGCATCTTTTATCGGCTCTATCATGGGAAATATTCCGTGGAACTGTTTGGATTAATTCCTGCCGCCGAATTTCACCATCGGTTACCGCGACAAAATTCAAAGTGTCATCCTCACCATCTCGATGCCTGGAAATGCACAACTGTGCGATTCTCCAAGCGCCCGCACTACTCATATGTGGAGCAAGTTATCAGCAGAGATTTTTCTAAACAGATACGACTTAGGGACCTTGAAGAAAAGAGCTTACTCCTTAAAAGGCCGGCAACGCAACTGCTACACCCCTGGCAGTGTAGTTGTCTATGGGCGGCGTTAATCACTTACTTGTTTTTTTTTTATTTATTGTCCAAAACTTTTACATTTTACATATACCTATTAATAAAAAACAGCTATGCACTAAAACTTTTAAAGTTTATCCGGCAGCAGCTGTGGAGCCGACTGTGGATAATGTATTATTAATGAATTACAATCACTACGTTCTAATGGAGCCTTTTAGGTAAGCCTACCGGCTCACATCACTTTGGTAACTAATGAGACCTCTGAGAAAACTCCGTTGATACACTATGGTCTCTATAGGGTCCAATGCTAACTTCATCCAAAAAAACAACATTTTCACTATTTACCGGTTTTAATACAATACTCTATGGTATTTTATCGTTTTCGAACGAAACATTGTATAGAATAACATCCAATTGGCATTCTTTTTTCAAATACGCTCTTGGGGAAAAATAAAAGAACTTAGTTCGCCATTTTGATTCGTGCTGTGTGTTATGTGTTGGTTGCACTTTATGATACAGGTTAATTTAAAAGTGTTTTGGCGTATTAATCAACAAGTAAAATTTATTTATAATCAAGATTAGTTCAAGATCTAACAGTTTAGATAATAATTTTATCTAAAAACAGTAAATATCAATTAATAAAACATATATTTCGTTAATGACCAACTTAATGATATCAGCGCGTTGGGTATGACGGTACCTATTTTTATTTATTTTCGGAAATTTTAGTGTTGATATCTATGATCTCAAGAAAATCATATAATGTGAATGTGAAATATCCTAAACAATATTTTAAAAAAAAATTAACATAGCTGTAAAATTGAAAAAGAAATAAATTATTTAAAAATTACGAAAAAAATTACGTATTAATTATGAAAAAAAAGATATTAATATTTATGTAAATAAATATTTTTGTACTATAATATATGTTGTTTTTTTTTTCGTATGTATATCTTTACCAATTATATAAAAAAAATATAAAAACATAGGTCATCGATTTACTTTTTGAATTAAAAATCCTCGACTAACAAGTAGTAATATTTTTCTCAAAGTTTCGTGTTACACCTGAATTATTTTGTAGCTTAAGCCATTTAAATTAAACAATTCTAACACCAGTGAATTGCAGTGCTCAAGACCTCTAAAAAATATATGCTTTACAGTATCGGCTTCAATCCAAACAACTCATAACCATTTTTGTGACCACGTTCCACCGGAACGGACTCGAAACGCGTGCGCGTAACGGTCCGTGTGTTTTTAAAAAAAAATACAAAAATGGATGGTGGTGTGAGCGGATAAGTCGGTTTGCCCTCTCTTTAATAAAAAATAGTACGACATTAATCATATTCAATATAAGATCCTCTTTCTGTGTGCGCGGGAAACTTATGCGAACCTTTATATTATATAGACGACCCAAGCAGTTTCAACCGCGACTAAATTAACATGTCGTCACAATTTAACAAATTTCATACATAATTTCACCCCTATTTTACATCTACATCATAAAAATAACCACTGTGAATATTTTCCTTCTTGTTTCATGGGTTTTGGCTGAGCGTTGATATGTCAGTGAATCAAGACTTGTCATTTAAATAATGCAGATTAGAGAATCTGTTCGTATGTCTACCCGTGATTACGTGACCTCTATGACCTCTTCTAGATATACAGTATTAAAATTTTAACACGAGTCATTGACAGCATTTTTATTGCCCTTCCTGTTTAAGAGATATGATCCGCTAAATTTGCCAACAATGTGACGATATATGACAACAACGATAACCTGAGACCTCGATTTAAAATTGTTACAATATAATGTTTGGTATAAATATGTAAAGCAAAAATGTTATACCTCTTTTTAAGGCAAATACGCGAACGGCGGAGTATACAAATTGGAAAAGTCATTACTTCGTAACTGTAGAAACACAATTTTTTAAATAATATGCATTAGAAATACCTACATTAAGATAATATAATAAACAAATCACACACTACATTCATGTGACACGTGATAAATGATAGTGTATATGTTATCGGTAATCTGTATAATCCGGTATTCTATGCAATACCTAGGAAATGTGTTGAATACCTAAAACGTTCAGGTAATGTATGAAATATAAGTAATTTTATGCTTTGCCTAGGTGTTCTATACAGTAGCGAGCTTGCAGTTGTAATGTGTGAAAAAAACAAGAGAAGAGAGCGTGCGAGTAAGCGGACTATAAACACGTCTCAAATATGTCAAGTAGCTATTTGTTTTCTAGCAGTTCATTAAGCTGCGTTTAGTTCCGTTAGTTAATTTATTAATATCCTAACTGTTAATCTTAATAATTTTTTTTTTGTGTAAATGCAATATGATTTATTTATACATCATTATTGTGAAAACTATAGGCTTAAGCTGTTTGTTTTTCCATAAATAAATTTAAACGTAAGCAGGGATGATAATAATAACATTGAAAAATGTAGACAAAATCTATTTATTTAACGCATTACCGTTGGACCAGCATGAATTCTAATTTAATTCGGATGGTATAGATTACCGAGATAAAGTATGTAATTGATAGTGATATCCATAATATTTCATACAAAGCCTAGATTCCCCCGGTATACTCTACATTGCCTAGGTATTATATAGAATGGTTGAAATATACAGATTACCGGTAACATATACACATGCGTAAGTGCACACACTATTTTTTTTACTGCTCAAGGATGTTTTCATTCAAGATTCGATTCAAACATTTCGATATTTAGTTTTTACTGTAAAATATCAGACAAGAAGATGCATATTATCTTAACGACTATTATATCTTTCAGCTTCTTGGCAACCATATTCTACAAACATCAAAAATTTAACGATTTATTGGTATCAATGTGACAGGACGCATCCCTACATGCATAATTATTAAGTTTTTTGGCTACCCTATCTTACGCTAGAGGTAAGTACGGGCACATATTATATAATACACTAGCTGAGCCCGCGACTTGATCCGCGTGGGAAATTTCAAAATTAAATGTAGCCTAAGTTACTCCTTATCACATCAGCTATCTGCTAGTGAAAGTCCCGTCAAAATCGGTTCAGCCGTTCCAGAGATTAGCCGGAACAAACAGACAGACAGACCGACAAACAGACAAAAATTGTAAAAAATGTTATTTCGGTATATGTACCGTGTATACATCCACATGCATTTAGAAAATTTTATATTACAAACAGACACTCCAATTTTATTTATTTGTAGTATTATTTGTATATAGTATAGATTACTATCGTGTACTGGTACCAAACCCAGACTAGAACGACAGAAAATTGCGTGTTGGGCGTGACCTACAATCGATATAGAAGCCAAACATATAGTTTTTAGAATTTTTGTCTGTTTGTCTGTATGTATGTCCGGGGTAAACTCAAAAAATACTGCATGGATTTACTTCAAATTTTGCATAAATATTACTAACAGGTCGGGTCAACATATAGACTACATATTATCACGCTATCACCTACGCACAAATAAAAAGACAAGCCCACAAAGTTTCTTACGCTAGATATCTCCATGTGTGACCACGTTCCGATCCAGTAGTAGCTTACAAAATGGTGACGGATGGAAATAATTTGCAAAAAGTTTATTGAATGAAGTGTTTCTGAATTTTGAATAGGCTCGCTTATCACGATTCACCTGTTTTTGGGTTAGCGAGATAAATGCCTTTTTTTTCAACCAAACACTAGTGTCGACACTAGCTCAGCGGAAGAGCGTCCCGGCTTTAGGGAAATGGTCGCAGGTTCAAATCCCGCGTGTCGATATTTTTCTTTGCTGTTTTTAAGGGATTTCTTAAATCGGTTATATTCCCCGTGTTGGTTCCGGGCTCCTTTGAAGAATAAACCAACTGCCGTTCTGCCAGGCAGGTTGTAAAAGACGACCGATTGGCTATCGGTACGTGTCACTACCATCGTTACTACTAGGTAGTAGAGTTCTGCAACGTCTCGCCCGAGTATTTGGAACCACCGCCTACATATTCCTGCCGCAATAGCGTCAGTGTTTGTCATTGTCGTGTTCCGCTTTGGAGGATAAGGTAGTCGGTAGACTTAACCATGTGGCATTATCACCCCGCTACACGGGTAGCAACGCACCATTAACATCCTTGGTGTCTATAGGCGATGGTTTCTCTCAATATTAAGAGAGCCATCTGCTTGTTTTCTATTTTATAATATAAAAATATACATATAACAATTAAGTTTTATGTTTGTCAACACAGAACTCTATCACTATCAGAAAACTGAAAAATAAACACATTTTTGATTTTCCCGACCCGAGAATCGAACCCTCATGTGACCAACACTGATCCCGCACCACTGGACCACAGAGGCGATCCTGAAATATTAGTGCATAATATATCGTCATCACCTTGTAGAGTAAGTAAAGGTATGGATCCCGGTTATCCCAAATAACAAGTCATAGTAGTAGGTATGTTCCTAATGCTTGGTAATTTAGTGAATTAAGTATTTATCCATTTATTATATTACTAGCGGCCCGCCCCGGCTTCGCACGGGAAAAAATGATTAAAATCGATCCAGTAGTTTTGATTTATTCATTACTACCCGTAGCTCTCACGCGTTAAATTTGGAGTAAAACGATTCCCCTTTCCCTATGAAGATTTCCTGCTATCTTTGGAATATCTAAATTCATAAAGGTACTACATTTTTAGTTTTTACCTATTTCTTTTATTTTTACAACTAATATATTATGGAATGTCTATATACAACGTTCACAGCTTTCTTGCCATTAGACAATACAAATATGTTTTTTTTAGAGGTTACTCTTGAAAGAGCGATATATAGTTGGCCATGTGAAAAGCAGTCAACGATCAAATCTAAGCCTGCAACGTTGAAAGCTTGACCCTGCGATTTATTAAAGTGAGGCATCAGGACAAACGGGAAAAAATGTGTAAATGGTTGACGGGCCATCCCTGAAACTTCTCACTAAATTAATGTATATTAAGCTGAAGAGTAAAAAATATAAGCATAGATTTTTCAGTTCAAACATCTATTTTGTTAAAAATGACAGTATTATTAATTTTTGAAAGGCTGTATATTTGAAAACGATGATGGCATTCAACTCAATTTTTGAGATCTAAAATATTGTTTTACCTAAATAATCGATAGGTTGAAAAATTTCGATGCTATGTCAAAAATATTTTATTTTTAATTTTCTTCATTGATAAATCCCAAACAAATAGACCGATTTTGATTAAATTAACGGAACAAAAGCTGATAATATTTTTAAGTCAATCGGTAAATTAACTTGAAAGTTATTTAAAAAAAACTTAAGTAAGTTTGCTAAAAATAACGTATGAAAAGCTATAAGTTTGAGAATTAGATTCGATTTCGATTTTTGAAACGGCATTTGACGTAGTTTTTTAAGTACTAAAATATCGTAGAACACCAGAAAATGATTGGTTGAAAAATTTCGAAGCTATGTCGAAAGAACACCTTTTCAATATTTTTCGTCAACGATTACTCTCAAACGGATAAACCGATTTTGATGCAATTTATTTATTAGACATAGTTTTTTGACGAATAGAGCTGATTAGTTTTTCTACTCAATCGGTACATAAATCTGGAAGTTATATTAAAAAAATACTGTTTCGTCAAAATTTTTTTGGTGTTTTTTCAAAATTTCTCAAAATCTCCTGGACCGAATCGGTTCAAATTTTCAGGAAATCTAAGTTGAGCAGAATCCAACCACGTTTCGATCGGTCTAGCCGTTCAAAAGTTATGAGATGTTTACATACACACCTACACACACACATACACACACACACATACACACACATACACACACACATACATACAGACAGATATACTGACGTCATCGTGAAAATAGTCGGAAAAGATTCCTAGGACCTCTAAACGTGAACATCTGGTTTTCTCGATTTTCTCGAAAAACTCTATTTTCGAAAATCGGGGTAAAATCAGTAACTTTCTTATCTACATACGTAGTGGGAAGTTTTTTTTTTCAAATAGCCTATATCACTCAGTGAAAAAAAATGAAAAGTAATACCTGAAGATTACTATCTAAGGAATGTGCTAACTTATTACATGATAGAATGTACTTTACTTGATCATATAAAATTCCGAAAACAGGAAAAATAATTTGTTAATACTATTTCTAATCATCCACATGATTTTTATATGATTATGTGATATTTAGTTAAAAAAAGGAATGTACTAAATTTTGGTTTTCAGCTGAAGTCCTATTATATTTATCCGAAAATTAACACGTTTCCCAGCGGTCCCGCGGCGGCGCGCGCCGCCCAATCGGCCGGTAACCCCACAACCGCTATGCCCTTGCATTTTTAATCTGTAATATCTTCGAAAATATTCATTTAAATTACATACTGTAAACGGCCATATTGATCTATATTAAATCAACAATATATTTGAGGTATTTAATTGGATAAGGATTAGTGCAGTATTGTTTAAAATTGCTTTAAAAAAAGCCATTATTTCTCGTAAAAAGTAAATGACAAAAAATGCTATTGTGGGTTATCCATTAGAGCTAGACATATAGCATCGCGAACTTTTCTGTAGACCTTTTCAAGGTGTACAAATACTTAGTACATTATTTTGATAAATCTCGTAGGGCCTGCGTTTGCAATATAAGCGGAAAAAAATATAATTATTTACGACATGACATCAGAAAACTCAAAAATTGCAGTATTTCTCTACAATATATTAAATGTTATTATACACATAAACCTTCCTCTTTAATCACTCTATTACAAAAAACCGCATCATAATCCGTTGCGTAGTTTTAAAGATTTAAGCATACATAGGGACATAGGGACATAGGGACATAGGGACAGACAAAGAAAGCGACTTTGTTTTATACTATGTAGTGATTTATTTACTTGAAGTAACTGAAAATTATTATAATTTTTTTTCCCGCTCTAATTATATTGATTTATTTAACTGAACTAACTGAAAATTATTATATTTATTTATTTGAACTAACTGACCTGCGCACATTCGTCTGAGAGTTGATTACCATGTCAATATAATTTTTCATAGAAACTATCATCCCCTCTTTCAGCAACTTAGGGGACGCTATGTCTAAAAAAAACTACCCTTTATTTGACCCTGGGTTTTCAGCTATCTTTTTGCTAGATTACATCCAAATTGTTTCAGTTGTTTAGCCGTGAAAGCGTAAAAGCTAGCCAGACTTTTGAATTTATCCTATACATTAAACGCGCAATTATTGTATATTTGTAGATTTGTAATTGGTTTCTCCAAAACGGCTCTAACGATTTTGATGAAATTTTGTATATAGATAATTTTTTTACTAAAATTGATCTAAGTAAGTGTCATTTCCGTGATAATCCGTTTTCACATGACACAATATCATCCGAGCAAAGCTATAGCCCATCTAGAAATATTAATACGAGTATGAATTAAATCGTAACAAGTTTGTAATGTTTTCAAATCCGCGGGAAAATGTAGATAAGTATATTAGGTAACGTGAGACATTGACTTCATGTCAGTAGATGTGAGTAATAAGTATGTTAAGTATGTAATTGTATTAATATAATATTATACAAAATCAATACGTGCACCAAGAACAAAGGCCGCTTGCTATTTTCTTTTGAAAACTTTAACTAGGTAGGAATATTTCCATACAGCCTTTAATAATTTTTTAACAATCGATATTTTTAAATGGTTTGTAAATATAAATTTAAAACATAAAATTATATTTATGATGTTCTTATCAAAAGTTTTTACTAAAATTATTATTACGATGATAATGATTTAAATTCAATTTGAAAATAAGATTGCAGGATATATTTTGTTTTGTTTCTTAGCGTAGGTACGCGCGATTTATTTTCTTTTATGAATAAAAATGTCGTGTCATTAAAATTATGTTAATAGGGCAAAGGTAAAATAACACTTTTACAAGATTTTTATTGTTTCGAAAGCAAAATATAATCCTATCACAAAGTAGCACAACTAATTATTTAACATATAATTATTATGAATAAAACTTAATGAAAAACGCTTTGAGGCAATTGAACAAGTTAAAAAGTTACATAACCTAAAGCCCTTTGGCGTTGTCCTTTCAAGATTTTTATCTGTTATTAGGAATAACCTCATCGATTATCTGTCAAAAACCGCCCTTCGATCGATTTTCCCTCCAAATTGTAACATAAACTTACCCCAGCTGGATCCCGTGCGGCCAAGAAATTGTCCCGTCTCCGAGTTCCAGAGGAAGGTCCTGAAGGACTCCCATTTTCCTAGGTCAGGTGGTGGGGCGTAGTACTGCTCAGTAACCTTCGTCTTGTCAGCCATGGTCGAACGCCTAGCCGGACTGCGGTGCAAGATCGATTGCCAGCGCTTTCGCCCCTGTTTTCCCCGCCCCGCACCATCCGCTTTCACCCCTCCAACCCTCAGTACCCTTACGTAACGATTACGTAAGGATGCGCGCGCATTTTACGGAAAACACGTCCAATTTTACAGGAAAACTCAAACCCTCTCGCTTCACATTTTCTACGCGCTTAGTAGCATTAGAGTTCAATTTACACTGGACAAAAATGGGGACTGCAACTTTATTTAATGCTTCTCCCAGAACCTCTGTCATTGACGTCAGAAGATTCAATTTTAAATTACATTTTTCCAAAACAATTTGTTTTGTAGTGACCAATTTTATAAAGAAACTCGTGACCTCTTCTGCAACGGCGTTTGTTCATATTTAAAGAAACGTGGTGGGTCAATTTATACTGGAAAATAATTAGGAAAACAAAAATATTAAAATTTATGACTATAGGTTTTATTGCTCAATACATAGGGTTTATTTCCGTATGTTCAGTAGGAATTCATTTTGTAGTCTGGTCATTGCGCTAGGCTGATAGTTTATTGGCGAATTAATTTAGCAAACGCACTACCGTTGTTGGCAGTTTTCATGTTTGTCAACGTGTTTGATGTGTTACGTGTAAATGACAAAACTATGGTCGCCCCGTTGGATGAGTAGGGCTCGGGCTCGATTCTCGACAGGAACAAGCAGGTGTGTATATATAAGCGTAGATGTTTGTATTTCTAGGTTTTGTTATTTATTAAATATATGTATTTCAGTATTCATATTATGTATTTCTATGTATTAGCGATCGCATTGTGTTCGAAATTCGACCGACGACGACTAAACAATATTTGACAAATTTTAGCCGTAAAGAAAATAGTATACCTACGTCATGTGTGTATTATCATGTAGGTAGGTATGACACATTAAAGAAGTGTGTGTAATGTTTATCTATATATATAAAAGGCAAAAATGACTGATGTATCAACGCACAGGGCAAACCCTTAGGGCTAGAAACTTGAAATTTCGTATTTTTATGATGTATGCATCCACTAAGGAAGGATTTTGAAAAATTCAACCTCAAAGCGGGTGAAATATAGAATAAAATTTGCATGAAACTTTTTATTCCCTGGACATACCTATTTGCATGAAATTTTGTATAAATTGAGTACAAAAAATAATGAATAACGTATTTAAGCGTTTTTCAAAATTCGATCTCTAAGAGGGTAAAATAACGAAAGTAGCTTATAAAGAAAGGTTAAATAAAGAAAGAAAGAAAGAAATAAAGAAAATATTTACTTGCAAGAATATGGGTGTTACAAGTTGTTAAAAATAAATTAAGTTACCAACATATTCTACCATTATATGGTGTGCAAAAAAAATAAGTTCTAAAGTGCGAGCGCAGCCGCGGGTAACAGCTAGTTTTTATTAATTTAATATAGGTAGGTGGAGGAATTGCCAAATTTCTTTCATTCTATTCCTCTTCTACCCCAACGTTCGCGTCATTGTCTCAAAAAGAGGTTTAAAGTTTGTGATTCAGAATGCTAAGTGTGAGTTTTTCTTTTCGCATTCGATCGTGAGCGCGTTTGGAGTTTACTAGGAATTTGTATGTGATTTGTACAGCGCCACCTAGTTGTAAACTGGTTTCTCACGTTTACCACTAGGTGGCGCTGTACAAATCACATACAAATTCCTAGTAAACTCGAAACGCGCTCACGATCTAATGCGAAAAGAAAAACTTACACTTAGCACTCAGATCATTGATTAACAATCCATATAACAATCAAATAGTTTGCTCCTTTTTGTGTAATTTATCCGAGAAGACAGAACCGACTGCAAATATCACGATCATTCTAGGTTTACCTTGTTTTTTTTATATAAGACGACAGGAAACAAGCAGACGTTTCTTTTGATGGAAAGAGATAGCTACCACGTATAGACACCAAAGATGTTAACGCTGCGTCGTCATCCGTATGGCGGGGATGTAATGTCATATTATGCATTATTTTACCGGCTACTTTATTTTCAAACTAGATGACTACCACGACAAGTACCGACATATTGCGGTATGAGTAAGTAAACAGCGCGAGCGGTGGTACCAATCCCGTTCGAGACATTGCAGATATTTACCATCCAGTTATAGTCACGATGTAAGTGGTACGTATTAGTTTATTGCCTTTTACAGAATTCCTAACAGTAACGCATGACGATAGGACAACCTATTCTTCAAATTGTTCCGGATCCACACGAGAAATAGTTCTTTTTTTATATCATAAGATAGCGAACAAGTAGATGTGTCTCCTGATGGAAAGAGTCAGCCATCGCCTATAGACATCAAAGATGTTAATAGTGCGTTGCTATCTTGTGGCGAGGTCTAATGCCACGCGCATAAGTTTAGCAGCTACCTTAGCCTCCAAACCTGTACACGACAGTGACGAGCACTGACGCTATTGGGGCAGGAATAGGTAAGGTGGTGGTACCAGACCCGGGCGAGACAATGCAGAACTCTTCCACCTAGTAGCCACGATGGTAGTGACTCACACAGCCAATCGGTCGCCTTTTACGAACTACCTGGCAGAACGGTAACTGCCGTTCTATTCTTCAAAGGAGTCCGGAACCAACACGTAATTATTTAAATAATCGATCGTGGCCTGATCATTAAGCTTAACCTTAAATTCATTAAGTCGTTTAGACTACAGAGCGTGTCAAGAGTTATATATACACATATACGCTCGAAAAACATAACCCTTCTTCTAGCGCAGTAGGGTAATGACAACCTTCTAAGTTAGGTAAATTTGACGAAGGGGACTATCAATACGATGCTTACAGGTATCGTCGGACGACAAAATGGTGTGAACTGTGGTAAATACGAATGCTTAGACACGTTCACTAAGGAAAGCGGTGTATAAAGATTACGCTCATTTTTGTTTTATTAATCGCAGACATATTAATGAAAAAATCTAATTTACATAGATTACCTTATCATATGCCATGACGCAGTGTTTCCTGTTAATTCTCTGTATAATACAAAGACTAGATGTATCGCAACAAAGGCTTGTTTTCGTTGACTGAACTGATTTGCAATTGAAAAAATGTTTTATACCTACGCAATTGTATGCGTAATAATATGGTGCCTGTGACATATAAATAGCAATAGTTTGTTTGTGTTGGTAATGCGCTTTATGCACTAAAAGGCACTTCATATAACTTTTTTATATACTTTTTTATATCATTACATAAACAGATGGCCCTTCTGATGGAAAGAGAAAACATCAGCTATACCTACACATCAATAAAATTAAGGGTGCGCTGCCATACTACATGCATAAGTTTATCGGCTACTTAACCTTCCTAAACGGAACACGACAATGACTAGTATCAACATGGGGCAGGAAAAGGCAAAATAAGCCATAAGAGCTCCGGGAGGTAGAAGTTAGAAACTTTTTAAACGAAATCATTATTTAAGAATCTATTTTTTTATTTCCGATGTCTGTAAAAAATCTTGAGATATTTGCGGGACTTAAATTTATTTAAAAAATATCTTAGATAAACTTACGAATTGAATGACATCTTAGTCAATTCAATTCGTAATTTTATCATCTTGGATAAAATTACGAATTGAATGACATGTTTAGAAAGACCCATTTCATTCAGCTGGAACGCGCACAAAGAGCAATATTAAAAGTTATGGCTTTCAAACCGATCCGTTTCTCAACAAAGCAACTATATGATTTGTGGAAGGTTCTTTCTGTTCGCAAACTATTTGTTTCTAGCCTTATTCTTCGCAAGCACAAGTCCTGTCCTTATGATAAAAATGTTGTACTTAGCAAGAGGAGATCAGACAAAGTTTTTGAGATTGGCCAAACAGGTTTAAATTTATGCAGCCGTCAATATTACTTTATTAGTTCAACCTTGTATAATAAAATTAATTACAAATTACAAATCTACAAACTTCCCGTAACGAAATGTAGAATTGTTTTGAATGAGTGGCTTCTGGAGCTTGATTATAACGATGTCGAGCTACTATTGGAATAAATTAAAACTATACGCACAATTGTTACATACATAAACACAAACATATACACACATACACAAACATACTTACACAAACATACACACACACATACACACACTTTTTTGCAATATTTGTTGCTACGGTATCTGGACTGTCCGAGGTGGGCGCTAATAACTGCAACACAGTCTTCGACTAATGTAGTTATTAACGTTATATTTTAATATTGTACATTTTTGAATGCATCAAATAAAGATTATTATTATTATTATATTATTATTATTATAATTTTCCAAGAAGGCGAGGCGAAGTTATGTATACAAAACGACACATGTGAACGGCTAATATACCTACCGCAAAGTTAAACCATATTATGCTCTTGTAATTTTGGTAATCTACCCATTGATGTAAGGATTTTTTATATCAATGAATCTACCTTATAAATGTATTATAATATTAAGTTATATTATAGACCCCGGTGTTGGCCTTGGCTTTTTTGAAGAATAAACTAACCGCTGTTGTGCCAAGCAGGTCTCACGAGGCGACTAACTGGCTATACATATCACTATCATTATAACTAATTGTTGGTAGAGTTCCGCAACATCTCGGTCGAATATTTGGTACCACCACCTCACCTATTCCTGCCGCAATAGCATCAATGCTTGTCACTGTCGTGTTCCGGTTCGGTGGAGAAGGTGGCCGGTGGACTTATCTAAGTGGCATTGCCATTGCGTTACTCGGATAGCATATAGGCGATGGTTTCTCTTTCCATCAGGAGAGACATCCGCTTGTTTGCTATGTAATGATATTATTTTTTTTATATCATAAGATAGCAAACAAGCATATGGGTCTCCTGATGGAGTCAACCATCGCCTATAGACACCAAAGATGTTAATGATGCGTTGCTATCTTGTGGCGAGGTCTAATGCCACATGCATAAGTTCAAATATATAATAATACGTACCTAATTCCTAACAAAATTATTCTTTCCCCTACAAATACTTTTAATGTAAAATCATTAGCTGTGAATGTTTGTATGTTATGAGTTAGATGTAATTTGCCGATCACCTTGATGGTCTAATAAATTGCAGATTCCACCTCTTGTAATAAATGTTATAAATGTTATCAAGCGGCAGAGGTTTGGGAGTATAATTTCTGACAAAACGAACGTAGCCAAATGTTTGATAGTATTCGATGTAGGTACCTCCGGCGTAACCTACTACTCCGATTTTATGGGAACACACGCCTTCAAGTGATTTTCTCATACCTACTTACTACTGGAAGCAGAATTAAGTAGGCCGTTTTGGTAGGTCCTCAATTTCTAAACTACCGTGGTGCAATAGCAATGTGCATATAGTTCATAGCATTTTTTTCGTACCACATTGTTTCGTAGCATTTTTATGTTTTTACCATGTTGTTGTCTCCTGCTGAAAGGGGAGGAAAAGTGGATGTATTTTCCTACTCCACCTTAATAATTCTCCTTAATTCCGTTGCGGGTTCCAAGACAACTATTCACCAGGACACCCTGAGCTCGCAACACAGTGGTTACCAGGACGATTGCCGCTGTTAATTGTGGTTTACAGAAGTTACAGTGGTGGGAAAGAAAGGTCTAAGCGGTGAAGAAGAGCATGAACCCAAAGCAATGAAAACAGATTGTCCAAGCAAGTGGATCCAGTAATCACGATCCTCAGCAATAAGGGGCCCAATGAAGAGCAAGTTTTTGATAAGGCTCAATACATATACTACTATGCCAGAAAGAACAATAAACAAAGTTAAACTCAAACGTTTATTTCCTTTATTAAATAAAATAAATATTATAAACTAATGACAAAATAAATAATTTAGATTTAAACTCTCATAATCACTCTTCAACTTTATCGTACACAGGATCATTGCTCATTTTTTCTAACTGCGGTTTGGTCCATGCTTGGCACACACAAGTCGGTCCCTGGTTGTTGCCAGGCTTACCCGGTACCAAAACCCCCTGACTTATCTGTCCAGATCCACCTTGACCTATTTGACCTGTTTGGAATTGATTACTGCTACCTTGGTACTGATTATTTGATTGGCTTTGACCTTGAAATTGGCTAGTTTGGCCTTGATTGTTTTGATATTGATTAGATTGTCCATTATTATTTTGAAATTGGTTTGTTTGTCCATTGACATTTTGAAATTGGTTACTTTGTCCATTTACGTTTTGATATTGACCAGTTTGTACATTACTGTTTTGGTATTGGCCTACTTGTCCGTTACTAACAAATTGACCTGATTGACCATTGTTTTGGAACTGAGTAGTTTGTTGACTTGGATATTGGTTATTAGGAGCGTATTGGTTCTGGAATTGCCCTGTGTTTTGCCCTTGAAAGTTCTGTGTCGATGGATAGCTCTGATAATTACCATTCTGATATCCATTTTGGTAATATTGTCCATTTGCTTGTTGGTTTTGATAAAAGCCTTGGGTTTGTGTACCGGATTGGCCATACTGTCCATATTGCGGATATTGTTGAAAATTTTGTTGAAAGTTGGCTGGCTGGGTAGGCTGTTGGGCGCCAGCTGTAGGCTTGTTTTTGTGACTTTGGACTATGTCTATGACACCGCCTATGATCTTCTCTGGTATTAACAAGGCTCCAGTTTTGGTTGAGAATGCATCGGCACGAATAACAGCAATACCCTGAAAAAATATTCTATTAATTTTGTAGTAGTAAAGGTTGGCAAATACACTTGTACTAGGTGGCAGGGTTCCGCCACGTCTGAATTTTGCCCGGGTTCTTTACCACCATTTGACCTATTCCTGCTGTAATAGCGATAAAGCTTGTCGCTGTTGCGAAGCAGTTTGAAGGTAAATTTATACATGTGGCGTTGCCATATTGCCTAATGAATAACAACACGCCATTAACAAATTTGGTGGCTATTGATTGTTACTAATTTATTTGTATAGAGTATGGATATGAATGAAATGATAGAAAAAAAATACGTGTTTACGCAAATGATCTAGACGATCAATTGCGTAAACACGTATTTTTTTCTTTTCTTTTACAGCATAAGATAGCAAACAAGCAGATGGGTCTTCTGGTGGAAAGAGTCAACCATCGCCTATAGACACCAAAGATGTAAATGCTGCGTTGATTTCTTGTGGCGAGGTCTAATGCCACATGCATAAGTTTACCGGCTACCTTACCCTCCAAGCCGGAACACGACAGAGACAATCACTGACGCTGTTGCGGCAGGAATACGTAAGATGTTGGTACCAGACCCGGGCGAGACAATGCAGAACTCTACCACCTAGTAGTCACGATGGTAGTGACTCGTATAGCCAATCGGTCACCTTTTACGACCTGCCTGGCAGAACGGCAGTTGGTTTCTTCAAAGGAGCCCGGAACCAACACGGGGCAGATTCTCACTATATACTATTTTTCATCATGATTATATCGATCACGATTCACGGTCAAGCCATTCTTGAATTTGTCTGTCCGTCTGTATTGCTATATGTTATAACAGTAGCATTTTCCAAACCAAGCATGTCTTCAATATATGGCAGAATATTAAATTTAACATCTGTACCGTACCGTGGTCATGGTGGAGCAGGTAGCCAACGTAAGGAATAAATTGGGTCCATATCTATTTTTGGGGCAATTTATATTTTCCAGAGAAACCGACAAACCGAATTAAAAATGAATTGTGGCGATAATTGTGGCGGCAACTTATACAGTTAATACTACATTACATTATTAAAAATGAAAATGAAAAATATTTATTTGCAAATTATTAAAATTTAATTAAATTACCAACATATTCTACCAAAATTTGGTGTGCAAACATTTAAATTTCAGTTGATTTCCTTATAATTACTACCGGATCGGAACGTGGCCACCCACTGAGAAGATCCGGCGGAAGAAACTCAGCGGGTTTGTTTTTTTAACCGACTTCAAAAAAAGGAGGAGGTTCTCAATTCGACCGGTATATTTTTTTTTATGTATGTACACCGATATCTCCGAGGTTTCTGAACCGATTTACGTGATTCTTTTTTGTTTGATGCGAAAAAGCTTCGAATTGGTCCCATAAAAATTTGATTCAGGTAGGCCCAGTAGTTTTTATTTTATGAGCATTTTTTATTTATTTTACCTATGCCGATGTCTGAAATCAAATCTCGCAAGTAAATTTGATCCACTTCCCGGTTACCGATTGAGCTGAAATTTTGTATACGTATGTAAATTGGATGACAATGAAAATTTATTATGAGATAGACCTGATCTGATGATGGAATCGGAAGGCGACAACAGGAACTCAGTAATTAAATGGTTAAACTCGTTTAATGACAAGACTCTATCGACTTTGGGCTCGTTTCATTCATGTTGACGAGCACTTTGGTACTTGGTGGTAACTAGGATCTTCCAGGGTCCGATGATGAAGCCAGAAGGTGGCCATAGGAGGTCAGTAATTAAATGACAGACCTCTATCGAGTTTGGGCTCGTTTGATCGGTGTCGACGAGCACTTTGGTGCTTGGTGGTAACTAGGATCCTCCAGGGTCTGATGTTGAAGCCAGAAGGTGACCATAGGAGCTCAGTACTTAAACTACACAACTCTATCGAGTTTGGGCTCGTCTGATTCATGTTGACGAGCACTTTGGTACTTGGTGGTAACTAGGATCCTGCAGGGTCCGATGACGAAGCCAGAAGGTGTCCATAGGAGCTCAGTAATTAAATGACACAACTCTATCGAGTTTGGGCTCGTTTGATTGATGTTGACGAGCACTTTGGTGCTTGGTGGTAACTAGGATCCTGCAGGTTGCGATGATGAAACCAGAAGGTGGTCATAGGAGCTCAGTAATTAAATGACACAACTCTTTCGAATTTAGGCTCATTTGATTGATGTTGACGAGCACTTTGGTGCTTGGTGGTAACTAGGACCCTGCAGGGTCTGATGACGAAGCCAGAAGGTGACCATAGGAGCTCAGTACTTAAATTACACAACTCTATCGAGTTTGGGCTCGTCTGATTCATGTTGACGAGCACTTTGGTACTTGGTGGTAACTAGGATCCTGCAGGGTCCGATGACGAAGCCAGAAGGTGTCCATAGGAGCTCAGTAATTAAATGACACAACTCTATCGAGTTTGGGCTCGTTTGATTGATGTTGACGAGCACTTTGGTGCTTGGTGGTAACTAGGATCCTGCAGGGTCCGATGATGAAACCAGAAGGTGGTCATAGGAGCTCAGTAATTAAATGACACAACTCTTTCGAATTTAGGCTCATTTGATTGATGTTGACGAGCACTTTGGTGCTTGGTGGTAACTAGGACCCTGCAGGGTCTGATGACGAAGCCAGAAGGTGTCCATAGGAGCTCAGTACTAAAATGACACAACTCTATCGAGTTTGGGCTCGTTTAATTGGTGTTGACGAGCACTTTGGTGCTTGGTGGTAACTAGTTATAAAAGGAATTACTCTTGACACAAAAGTCTTTGTTCTACGTCTGTCAATTCGGTCAGTTCAGGAGATAGACATAACTTCCATGTTGTTCCAGTTCTGAGAAGGAACTTTTCTCTTTTTATGGTAGTCGAGCAACGGTAGCTCCTCCGGAAGGGAATCAACGTGACTTGTTTTGGATATAATAATTTCTTACAGATTGTACATGGTACTTCAGCATATTGACGTATGGTTGTTATAAAATTACGCTCAGTCATTGAACGAAGCCTTTGTGACGTCTGACGCGCTGCCGCTAGCCGGTTCTCACGTTGCTGAGCAGACTCGGTTACTGTACAGTGTCGTAGCTCTCTGCTCGGCGGACTCCTTAGCTAAATGCTCCTTAATGAGACCAATTCTATGAGCTTTCTGCTCGGCAGATTCGTTCGCTAGACGCTCATTGTTGAGACCAAGTCTATTAGCTCTCCGCTCAAAAGACTCATTCGCTATACGCTCTTGGGTCTTACCGAGTTTAGAATTATACTGTACAAAAACTTGTTGACGTTAGCGTAATTTCATGTATGCTTTCATGGCCAACAAACGTTTTTCATGATCTTTAATAGTCTCATCAGAACATGATATTGTGTTTCGAATAGCATTTTTATGGAGACGACTATCTTACGAAGGCGCGCAGCATCTATTGTAGGTGTACCCGTTAATAATTGACAATACAACAATACACTAAAAAGTATTAAATAAAAATAACTACGTTAAAAAAACCGACTTCAAAAACTAAAATGTAAAAAATAATAAATATTTAATATTAATTAAATACTACCTATTATTTATATGTGCTATTTACTAATAGGTTTGAAGTCGGTGCCAAGCCTTAAACAAATATTATTATTTTAATCACTACTCCTACTTTAAAGATTAAAATCCGTAAATATACCTAATAAAGAGCAACTAAATGTTAATATTATAAGCAGGTTCAATCAATACGAAGAATAATAAAAAAAAATTACTAAAATTTATTCAACAGAATTCCTAAACTAAATGGTCATGTGAATTAATGTAGATTTATCAATTAAGCTAAAACGCATCAAAATTTTTAATTTAAAATTTACACCACATAATGGTAGAATATGTTGGTAGCTTAATTTATTTTTAACAACTTTAACACCCATATTCTTGCAAATAAATATTTTCTTTCATTCTTTCATAAATTTATGTATTCAAGACGTCCGCGTCCGTCAACGACGTCTGACCGCGCGTGCGTGCCGAATTGGCTTGGCACCGACTTCAAACCTATTAGTAAATAGCACATATAAATAACAGGTAGTATTTAATGAAAATTAAATCTTTATTATTTTTTACATTTTAGCTTTTGAAGTCGGTTTTTTTTAACGTAGTTATTTTTATATAATTTACAAAATCTTTTGTTCAATCAAATTTTTACAATTTCCTTAGACATTTCCCATTTACAAAATTTACTGTTGCATTTTTATTACATTTAAATTTCAAGGTGAGTTACAACTTGCATTTCCATTTATTAACAATAATTAATCTTATCGGTTTATTAACAATGACAAATTCACAAATACTTCAAAAATACTTGGGTTACCTAATAGCAGTAAAACCATGTTTCTTACACCAGTAGATGAGCATGAAGTATTTAAGATCATAAACTCCTTAAAAAATACAAGTGCAACTGGTTATGATAATATTAGCACAGAACTACTCAAAAATGTTGCTGCTGTAAAATCAAAGCCGCTCAGTCATATTATTAATTTGTCATTTTTAGAAGGGAAGTTCCCACAACGACTTAAAAAGTCTATAGTTAGACCAATACTTAAAAAAGGTGATCCTTGCGATATGAATAATTATAGACCCATTACATTAATTCCGATTCTCTCAAAAATTTTTGAAAAAGTTATGTATGATAGACTTCATAATTACTTACTGAAATGTAATATATTAAAAAATAATCAATATGGATTTAGAAAAGGTAGGTCGACAACCTTAGCATGTTTTGAACTGGTAAAGAGTATAACGGAATGCCTGAATACAAAAAGTTATCCACTTTGTGTATTTTTAGACATGAGTAAGGCATTCGACTTTGTTTCTCATAGAAATCTGTTGGCAAAACTTGAAAAATATGGTATAAGAGAAAAATCATTAGAGTGGATACAAAGTTATTTAGAAAATAGGAAACAGTGTGTAGAAATTTCAAAAATTTCTGGGACACATAAAAAATATATACTTCAAATTATAGTTGTAGTGACTGTGGAATACCACAGGGAAGTGTTTTAGGACCCTTGCTCTTTTTAATTTACATTAATGATCTTCCAGAGACTATGCAACATGAGTCATTATTATTTGCAGATGACAATACACTCCTCATTAAATGTAAAAATAAAAATCATCTAGTAAAAGAAACAACTGAAACCATACTTAAAGTTTCGGAATGGTTAAAAAGTAATAATTTAAAAATTAACTTGACTAAATCAAAGATAGTTGAATTTCAAACATGTTATAGCAATAAAGTTCAAAAATCAAATATATTATTTAACAATATAAATATAGAAAATACTGAATACACTAAATTTCTAGGAATATTTATTGACAACCATTGCAATTGGAAAGCGCACATTGATTCTCTTTGTAAAAAAATTGATAGATTTATCTATGTTTTGAGAAGAATAAGAGAAGTAGCCAACTTAAATGCTGCATTGCTGGCATATCACGGATATGTCTCATCTGTATTGCAATACTTAATTAGGATTTTCAGAATTCAAAAGAAATGTATACGTGCAATAGGTAATGTTAATCAGCTACATTCATGTAAACCCCTATTTAAAACTCTTAAAATACTACCTTTATCTTGTCTTTACATACTGTCGGTATGCGTATTTGTAAAAAAAACATCAACATTTGTTTAAAACAAATGCTCAAGTATTAGGGAACACATATTTTAGAAACAGTGAGAAGCTACATGTGCCAAGCCAAAGACTAAATATTTATAAAAAAAATGCATATTGTATGGTTATTAATATATACAATCATATTCCTGATAGTCTAAAATTATTACCTATAAATAAATTTCGCAAAAAATTGTTTGATTTACTGTTAAATAAAACATACTATGATATTAGAGAGTTTTTAGCAGATAAGATTAAATGTTAATAAACAGAAATATATGCTTGTACAATTTACCTTAAAATTTAAATGTAATAAAAACTAAATGGCAAATTTTGTAAAATGTTAATTTTTTTGTAAATTGTAAAAATTTGGATGAATTGTAATACGTGAAATAGAAAAAAAAAGCCCGCTGAGTTTCTTCCGCCGGATCTTCTCAGTGTGTGGCCGCGTTCTGATCCGGTAGTAATTATAAAGAAATCGACCTAAATTAAAATGTTTGCACGCCATATTATGGTAGAATATGATGGTAATTTAATTTATTTTAATAACTTGTGACACCCATATTCTTGCAAATAAATATTTTTCATTTTTTCATTTTCACTAAAAATTAAAAATTAATAATGTTATAAAATAAAATATATAACATTATTAATCATTTCTGTAATCTTTTGAGTTGCATCATTTGCAAGAACATGGGTATTACAACTTATGAGAATTAATCAATAACACCTGATTATTTTACTACATGAATAATTATATATGAAAAGCATCTACATGCCCATATCCCGGAAGAGGTAAGAAGAGGTACAACACTAGACCACAGAGGCGACAATTTTTTAAATTATATATGTTCTAAGTATTTATTACAGTAAGTATAGGGAAGTCAATTTCTTTATAATTGCTCCCGAAAAGAACGCGGCCACACACTGAGAAGATCCGACGGAAGAAACTCAACAAGCTTATGCGTTAATTTATTATGACCATTATAAATAATTAGTTATATAAAATTACTAATTTTATGATAATATTATATTATATAAAATTATTAAGAAAACTGAACTTACAATTACGAATAGCTTAAGATACCCTTCCATATTTAGTGTTGTTCTTTACTCGATTGTCGAAAATCCTCCAAGGACACTCTTATATACTGAATGTGGTGGTCAACCGTTTAACACGCCAGGGTTGGCACGTTTCTCGAATAGATAATAAATTAAAGGAAAAAATAAAATTAACTTGTGAGTGTGAAATAGTGTGTATGAGTGACAAATTATTCAATATTCATGTATTATACCGTCATATTATTCCATAGTCTGGGGTGTGGTAGTGCTCCCGTCAAGCCGAGCCAAACTAATAACAAGGGCACTGCCAACTTGAAGCGTTTCGTCGTTTCTGTTAAGCCCGAATAACTTGAATTCTAATTATACCAAATAAACAAAATTCTCTGAATATCATGTCAATAGTAGACTTAAAAAACGTATTAAGTTTCAACTGCATAGTTCTTCAACTTTAGATTTTATTAATATCTAAAGAACCGATTCTGTTCTGCCACTGACTCACTCACTATTGATCACCAAAATTCTCCAGGTAGTTCCTGAAGTCCTAGAAGCTGACATTTTGTATGTGAGTTAGTATTAGTACACGAGCAACAAAAAAAAATCTAATACTTTGAACTTTTGCCCCCACCTTCTTAAACTAAGGGATGGATTTTTATATGAGACTTCCGCAAATTCTAATGCTAAAATCTGAAAAATGATGTAGGGTCTCCTTGCAACAAACAATGAAATACATATTTCAGAATTTTTAGTATATCATCTCCCATAAGGGGATCGAAGGTTGTATTAGCAACTTATAATAAAAAACCGTTACCTACGTTAAAAAAACCGACTTCAAAAACTAAAAACTAAAAAATAATAAATATTTAATATTAATTAAATACTACCTATTATTTATATGTGCTATTTACTAATAGGTTTGAAGTCGGTGCCAAGCTAATTTAATACTTACACCGGCAGACACACGCGGGCAGACATCGTTGACGAAAGTCTTGAATAAGTACATAAAATTTTTTAAAGAAAGAAAGAAAATAGTTATTTGCAAGATTATGGCTGTTACAAGTTGTTAAAAATTAAGCTACCAACATTTTCTACTATTATATGGTGTCAGTTTGAAATTAAAAATTTTGATGCCTTTTAGCTTAATTGATAATTCTACATTAATTCACATGACCATTTAGTTTAGGAATTCTGTTGAACACATTTTTGTAATTATTTTTTTTCAGTATTCTTCGTATTGATTGAAGCTGCTTGTAATATTAAGACTTAATTGCTCTTTATTAAGTTTATTTACGTATCTTAATCTTTAAAGTAGGAATTTCATTGTATTAATTTGCTCGTATTCATTTAAGTAATTAAAACATTATTATTTGCTTAAGGCTTGGCACCGACTTCAAACCTATTAGTAAATAGCACATATAAATAATAGGTAGTATTTAATTAATATTAAATTTTTATTATTTTTTAGTTTTTAGTTTTTGAAGTCGGTTTTTTAACGTAGTTATTTTTATTTAATACTTTTTAGTGTATTGTTGTATTGTCAACTTATTTTGGGTAGAGCTACAACAGGTGCTGCGCGCCTTAACAAATATAGATCTCAAGAAACGGGAATGAATAAAATAGTAGGGTAGCCCAAGAGGGGATTTCGGTATTTACTCGAGTGCGGCAGATTACCATAGGAGGGGGTACCTCGCATACTGTTAAGTCTCTCCACCAAATATAAAACCTTTCTATAGAAGGGGGTAACTATGGCAGAAAAAAAACAAAAGATAACTTCGGCTTGTGGAAATTGTCAGATTATATTTTATTCGTAATTCTTACATCATTTCCTCCATAATAAAAGAAAATTCAGACGCACTCGAGAATGTCTAGACAACGTTTTCTTTGCAAATTTGTAACCCTCCCACTACCTTACGCTACACTGGAATCGTCAGATTTTCTAAATTTTAGCGGCAATTAACCCACCATATCCTAATCTAACGTGCGTCAGTGTTTCCATGTCATTGATTTTTTTAAACATTTTTTTATATGTAGATTTTTTCCCCACCATGGAAATGAAAAACATTATATAACCTTTTATTTTTCCTATAATTTAGTCTACAAAATCCAATAAATCCCTACGACGCTCGAGTAACTACCTATTTAGCATCTTGGTCTCCCCTAATGAAACAAAAGTAGTCATCTCCGTAAAATGCTCTTCGTAACACAATGTCACGTTCTTGTGAGACTATTAAAGATCGTGAAAAACGTTTTTTGGCCATAAAAGCATAAGATGCATGAAATCACGTTTACGTCAAGAAACTTTTGAACAATATAATTCTAGATCCAAGAGCGTCTAGCTAATGGGTCTTTTGAGAAGAGAGCTAATAGACTTGATCTCATTAATAAGCCTCTATCGAACGAGTCTGCCGAGCAGAATGCTCATAGAATTGGTCTCCATTAAGGAGCGTTTATCTAAGTAGTCCGCCAAGCAGAGAGCTCATAGATTAGAAGTGATACGAAAGCTGCTAAGCAACGTGAGAACCGGCTAGCGACAGCACGTAAGACGTCACAAGGACTTCGTTCAATGACTGAGGGTAATTTTATAACCACCATAAGTCAAAACGCTGAAGTGGCATATACAATCTGTAAGCAATTATTATATCCAAAACTCACAGGCCTACTGTAACAACGTGGAAGTTATATCTTTACCTCCTGAACTGATCGACTTGACAGACGTAGAACGAAGACTTTTGTCAAGAGTATTTGCTTATATTTTATAAGTAGTTACCAACCGCACCAAAATGCTCGTCAACACAAATCAAATAAGCCCAAACTCGATAGAGTTGTGACGTTTAATTACTGAGCTCCTATGGCCACCTTCTGGCTCTTCATTGGACCTTGGAGGATCCTAGTTAACACCAAGCACCAAAGTGCTCGTCAACATGAATCAAACGAGCCCAAGCTCGATAGAGTTGTGTCATTTTATTATTGTGCTCCTATGGCCAGCTTCTGGTTTCATCATCAGACCTTGGAGGATCCTACTTATCACCAAGTACCATAGTGCTCGTCAACACGAACCAAACGAACCCAAACTCGATAGAGTTGTGTCATTTAATTACTGAGCTCCTATGGCCAGCTTCTGGTTTCATCATCGAACCTTGGAGGATCCTAGTTACCACCAAGCACCATAGTGCTCGTCAACACGAATCAAACGAGCCCAAACTCGATAGAGTTGTGTTATTTAATTACTGAGCTCCTATGGCCAACTTTTGGCTTCATCATCCGACCTTGGAGGATCCTAGTTACCACCTATCACCTAAGTGCTCGTCAACACAAATCATACGAGCCCAAACTCGATTGAGTTGTGTCACTTAATTACTGAGCTCCTATGGCCACCTTCTGGTTTCATCATCGGACCTTGGAGGATTCTATTTACCACCAAGCACCTAAGTGCTCGTCAACACAAATCAAACGAGCCCAAACTCGATAGAGTTGTGTCATTTAATTACTGAGCTCCTATGGCCACCTTCTGGCTTCATCATCGGACCTTGGAGGATCCTAGTTACCACCAAGCACCTAAGTGCTCGTCAACACAAATCAAACGAGCCCAAACTCGATAGAGTTGTGTCATTTAATTACTGAGCTCCTATGGCCACCTTCTGGCTTCATCATCGGACCCTGGAGGATCCTAGTTACCACCAAGCACCTAAGTGCTCGTCAACACGAATCAGACGAGCCCAAACTCGATAGAATCTTGTCATTAACAGATTTTTAACCATTTAATTACTGAGTTCCTGTAGTCACCTTCCGATTCCATCATCAGATCAGCTCTATGCCATAATAAGTTTTCATTGTCATCCAATTTACATATATATACAAAATTTCAGCTCAATCGGTAACCGGGAAGTGGATCAAATTTACTTGCGAGATTTGAATTCAGACATTGGGATAGGTAAAATAACTAAAAAAATGCTTATAAAATAAAAACTACTGGGCCTACCTGAATCAAATTTTTATGGGACCAATTCGAAACCATTTCGCATCAAACAAAAGAAGAATCACGTAAATCGGTTCAGAAACCTCGGAGAAATCGGTGTACATACATTAAAAAAAAATATACCGGCCGAATTGAGAACCTTCTCCTTTTTTGAAGTCGGTTGAAAATAAGTTGAATCGTACAAAAATATTTTCATATTAAATGTTACTAAGAAGAGACTACTTGCGCTTTCAAAAAGTTATTAGATCTCATGTAGATCCAAGCTTCTAACTCTACAAACCCTAGCTTCACAAATTCTACACCTTAGTCAAAATATGTGGCTTGGCCGTTTCGCTACAGTAAGGTGAAAAATGTATTCGCTGTGTTAATATATCGCATGACCAAAGTTTAGGTAGAGTTTTTTATGAATATTTTCAAAGGGTTATATGTGATGAAAGGATAAATAATAATTGACAGAGTAATTGATTAATACCATGTTATATAGCTCCAATTTGTTGTTTTAGAATTGGTTCATTTTTTATATAAAATTTGATTAATATTAAAGTTTACAAGGAATATTCGAGAAAAGAGACTTACTTTCAGCATAGATAAATTTAGTAAAAATTTATTAAATAGATACTCGTATTTAAAAAAGATTCAATTTGCATTGTGCATTGTCAAATCATTTTATCATTTTTCACTATAGTAAAAGGTACTGTAGTACAGAATATACATACAAATCTGCAAATCTCAATTTAATAACAAATTGGGTCACCATTTTTTTAAGTAAAATATATTTCTGTATTAATTCAACAACCCTATTAATAAGCGTGTCGTCATGCGGTGCCCGCACATGATCGAAGATGCTGTGCCGCGTTAGCTCACCCTTTTGACGGAATACCGCTATAATGAAATGCGACTAGTGTTGAGCTTAGGTAAAATCGATTCCTCTATCGTTAAGTGATTAAGTAAAAGCGAACTATCTAAATATAATTAAATAAATAAAAAATATAAAAAGGAAAACTTAAACACAAGAATCCTGGGAAATAGGTTTTTTAATATCATAAGATAGTAAACAAGCAGATAGCTCTCCTTATGGAAAAAAATAATTATTTGTCTCTAGACACCAAAGATGTTAATGGTGCGCTATCGTCTGTGTGGCAGGATGGTAATGCTACGTGCATGCATTTATTGGCTACCTTCACTTCTTTACACTAATGAATAGCTATTTCGTAGTATATATCAAGCAAAATTAACAATGGGACGCATTTGTTCCCATTCGCCAAATATGCGATAAAGTATTTCGTTTCAAAATTAAAACTAAATAAATGCATTCATGTAGAATTCTTTGTTCCATGGTTCAGCTTTGATTCGTCACATAGGTACGAGTATAGTATATTATTATAAACGCGATGGAAACAGAAACCAACCGTCGCCACGTCATCCACGTGCTGTGAGGTAAAAATTTCAATTACGTATGTGAAAAAAATACCGTGTAATATCTATATCTATATTATTAATTAAATTAATTAATTAATGTTAATTAATTAATAATATTTTAAATGCGAATGTTTGGATGTTTGGATGGATGTTTGTTACTCAATCACGCAAAAACTACTGAACTGATTTGAATGAAATTTGGCACACACGTAGATGATGACCTGTAATAGTACATAGGCTACTTTTTATCCCGGAAAAATTTGGTGATCCCGCGAGATTCGCCAAAAACTTTTATAATGCAGCGGGCTGCACGCTGCAGCTAATAATACTGTAAATATTAACTCTTCCATAAAATTCTCGACATGTTTAGGCAATTGTTTCTTTGCGAACCAGGCCATTCATAAACTACCGGACAGAAAGACAGTTAGAAATATAACTGTGTTAATTCGCACGCTTTTTATATTACTTACACAACATACGTTATTGAAAATTTGTACAGTACTTAAATAAGAAGTATTTTTAAATTTCTACTAATTTTTAAGTTTATTTACTTTCTGCCTGGCTACTAAAATAATAAAATAAAATAAGGCAAAATGGGGCGACAGTCATCACCACTTATTTGGCCAACCGATGAATTGGTGGATAGTGTTCAACACTACTAACCGATTCGTCGATTGGCCAAATAAGTGGTGATGACTGTCGCCCCATTTTGCCTTATTTTATTTTAATATTTTCATTATCATTTTGCCTTATAGACGCTAGGTTCATTCTGTCTACCCTACAAAGAAACTGACTTAATGATACCTTTTCTAGAAAATGGAGCACATGTCTGTCCATGACTATCTCAAAGAAATAAATAATCATAAAATTACGAGGAGATTTAAACGTAAACATCGATATCGATATTCACACATACACACCACTAAATTCAATAATAAGATTGACGCATTCACCGACGCGTAAAGGATACGCTAAATATTATTTTTCCTTTTTGCAGTCATTATCAAAGATCAGTGTCGATGAAGGATTTATTATGTTAGCCCCAATACCGTTTCAAGGAAACACGGACGAGCCTCTTTACCCACATCTATATAAACTAGCGACCCACACGGCTTTGCTCAGATGGTAATTATTTATGGCTGACCTGCTCAGTTTTGCGCACGAGTGACATGTCGACAATATAATATTATATTTCAATAAATAATATAATATTTAATATATAATATTTAATATTTAATATATAATATATCAATATAATATTTCATCCCTATTCCAGCCACTCAGGGATTGATTTTAGAAAAATAGTAACCTTTGTTTGAACCTTCAACTGGGTCTGCCAAATTTCTATAATATGGGTGAGCAGTTTAAACGTGAAAGCGTAAAAGGCAGCCTTTCGTATTTATAATTTTCAACCAACTTCCCAAAAAGAGAAGGTTCTCAATTCGACTATATGTTTTTATGTTTGTTATCTCAGAACTCGGTCATTAGTGAACCAATTTTTTTATATATCACTAGCTGTTGACCACGACTTCGTCCGTGCGGACTTTGTTTACCCCGCACAGCTCCTCCCCTGTAGGTGATAGCGTGATAATATGTAGCCTATATGTGGACCCGACCTATTAGTAATATTCATGCAAAATTTAAAGTAAATCCATGCAGTACTTTTTGAGTTTACCCCGGACATACATACAGACAAACAGACAAAAATTCTAAAAACTATATTTTTAGCTTTGATATCAATTGTAGATCACGCCCCAAGTACTCTTTAAAAAAATTTAATGTACAGTTTTGACTTTCCTACGATTTTATTATATGTATATAGATAAGATAGCAAACAAGCAGATGGGTCTCCTGATGGAAAGAGCCAAGCATCGGCTATAGACACCAATGTTAATGGTGCGTTGCTATCTTGTGACGAGGTCTAATGCCACATACATAAGGTTACCGGCTACCTTACCCTAGGAACACGACAGTGACAAGCACTGACGCTATTGTGGCAGGAATAGGTAAGGCGGTGGTACCAGACCCGGGCGAGACAATGCAAAACTCTACCACAAGAGTAGTCACGGTAATGACTCGCATAGCCAATAGGTCGCCTTTTACGACCTGCCTGGCAGAACGGCAGTTGGTCTATTCTTCAAATTAGCCCGGAACCAACATGGGAATTTTGAAAATTCTTTTCGTTTGATAGGGTAGGTGTACACTGTACACCCCGTGTGGTTCCATTTTAATTTGGTGAAGATCTGAAGCAGGGTTCTCTGGAGACACAGGAAATGGGAAGCTGGTTGCTACAGTTTTACTGCGTTATTTTTTTACTATGGATGATTTCTGACAGTATTATCGGATGGAAATCGAAATTATTATTAGTATTTATCCCTCTTTTAAAGATAAGGTCAACTGATTTGCCTAGGCCTTTCATAAAAGGCGAGAGAAAAGATAAATCACTTACATTGTGATAGCTAGCGACTAGGTGTTATCACTCGCGCGGTTTCGATCCCCGGCGGGGAAAAACATTTGTGTGATTAGCATAAATGTTTGTATTTCCGAGTTTGGGTGTTTATTGAATACTAGTAGGACTTCGTTTACTCCGCACAGCTCCTCCCCCGTAGGTGATAGCGTGATAATATGTAGCCTATATGTTGACCCGACTTATTAGTAATATTCATGCAAAATTTGAAGTAAATCCATGCAGTACTTTTTGAGTTTACTCCGGACATACATACAGACAAACAGATAAACAGATAAAAATTCTAAAAACTATATTTTTGGCTTTGATATCGATTGTAGATCACGCCCCGAGTATTCTTTAAAAAAAATATTCAATGTACAGTTTTGACTTTCCTACGATTTTATTATATGTATAGATATTCTAGTATTTATATATGTATTTCTATGTATTAGTATCGTTGACTTACACCCATAACACAAGCAAATAATTAGCTTACTTTGGGGTTAGATCAGTAAGTGTAATTTATCCCGTGAATATTTATTATTTATTATTATTACTAGCTGAGCCCGCGACTTCGTCCGCGTGGAAAAATTTAAAAAAAATAGCCTAAGGTACTCGCTATCATATCAGCTATCTTTCAGTGAAAGTCACGTCAAAATCGGTCCAGTCGTTCCAGAGATTAGCCGGAACAAACAGACAGACAGACAAAAATTCTAAACAATGTTATTTTGGTATACGTACCGTGTATACATCCATATGCATTTAGTAAAAACGGTTATTTTAATACTAGCTGAGCCCGCGACTTCGTCCGCGTGGAAAAATTTAAAAAAAATAGCCTAAGGTACTCGCTATCATATCAGCTATCTTTCAGTGAAAGTCACGTCAAAATCGGTCCAGTCGTTCCAGAGATTAGCCGGAACAAACAGACAGACAGACAAAAATTCTAAACAATGTTATTTTGGTATACGTACCGTGTATACATCCATATGCATTTAGTAAAAACGGTTATTTTAATATTACAAACAGACACCCCAATTTTATTTATTTGTATAGATGGCGTCAACGCTTGCATTTCTTGCAGATAAAATTGCCCTTACACACATCAATTGATTTTTTTTTGGTAAATCTATCATATCCGAATTCCGGGTACACTTTAAATATCAAGTCTTTAATGTTGGTTACGATTTCACGAAGGTCTTTACCTATGTAAAATTTTTTTGTAGCCTGATTCAGGATTTTTCCCTAAGTAACCACTAACCAATCAATATGATCTTGTTTGGAAAATTTGTGCTTCTTCTACCTAAATGATTGCTTATGTTGGTATACCTACAGCTTCAAAAATTAAACAGTTTTCCACAATGGGGAAGATTTAAAGCAAGATTTAATAATATTATAACTACAAATCCTTATTAAGTAGCTATACAAATACAGTACTTACACCTACTTACTAACGAATTAGACACATATCAGGCCAAAGCGAACGATCATGTATCCCTCAACAACACCATAAAATACACAAAATAGATCGAATATTCAACTACTACAAAGTAAAGTGATTTTTTTCAAAGAAGGAAAATCCAACGTTCCGTATCAAAGAAGTCTATTGCGAAAGGAGCCGGTCACATGTCTACTCCGCGCGGGCCGCAGAGGTTAAAGGTATATGATTCCACTCATGTACCTTAAAAAAACCGGCTAATTGCGGCTAGTTCCGTACCATAATCTATAAAAAAACGGCAAACAATCACGTTTGTTGAATGGGAGCCTTCTTAATATTTATTTTATTTTAATTATTTATTTTTAAAGTGATTTTATGCAAATGCAAAAGGGAGTTTATGCAAAAAAACACGTTTGTTGTATGGTGGTCACTCTTAAATATTTATTTTATTCTTTTTTTAGTTTTAGTTATTATACATAAATAAAAGGCAACATAAATACCTACATCATCTGTGAAAATTTCAACTATCATGGTTCATGAGATACAGCCTGGTGACGGACAGATAGATAGACGTACAAACGCACGGACGGACAGTGGTGTCTTAGTAATGGGGTCCCGTTTTAAACTTTGAGTATGGAACCTTAAAAAGTATAGTAAAGCCAACGCTCTCATAGTTCGGCTCTTCTCGGCAATGTTCGGTTCTCGATCGGCGGTCAGAGTAGTGCGCCGCATCGTGCACACTGCACACAGCCTTTCGGTTAATACCTAGATAGTACCTAGGTATGTTGAGTTATTTTCGTTTTACATTTTTTTTAAACTATGCATCTAAATAACGTGGTATAGGAGCCAAAGTTTGTCTTCCTAAGATCTTCGTGTTGATGAAGTACTTTTCGTTAGTAAGGATTAATATGATAAGGATTAAAATTCACCTATTAATTTTCTATAATTTTTCGACTCAAAATTCCTTATTGTGTTGTTATAAGAGATATATATATATATATATATATATATATATATATATATATATATATATATATATATATATATATATATATATATATATATATATATATATATATACATATATATATATATATATATATATATATATATATATAGTGTCGTGGACTTTTTTGTGCATCTACTAAAAACCAATATATTTGTAGTACATTGTACTTACGTGTACTTAAGCATTACGCCAGCAAGCGCACGCGGATACAGCCGTTCGATACCGCTTTTTCTTCCGACTTATTTTACAAATATCGATATTTTAACTACGCTAAGAATAATTGTAACGTAATCCTCATGAATGTAGCTATCATTAAACATACACATAATTTTTTTTTTTCAATCCGACTTGTAGTTCCAGGAATTAGCATTTAGCGCATTCAATGAACAAACAAACGTTAAAATACTCGTATCATATCATATCATCCATACTAATATTATAAAGGCGAAAGTAACTCTGTCTGTTACGCTTTCACGGCCAAACCACTGAATTAGTAGTGAGGCGTATTTATCGTAACAGATACAAATCACAGGTATTCGTAAATACTAGATAACAATTGTTCCTACAATATCAAATATCTGTTGAAAAATATCAGTCACAATACTGAATCACAATCTGCACTACGTTCTTCAGTCACAGTAGGTACTAGATACTAGGCACAGATACTAGGTACCTACTCAATAACAGATATTCGTGTAACCTGTTCTTCGTATGTATTAGTCTCTCTCGCTCACACCCGCTTAATTGAATCTGCTAAAACGAGAAGCACCTAGTATTTATTATCCGAAAATTCAAATAGTAATCGTTTATAACAAAATATCTTCCTAGAATAGTGACAACTGTTTCTAGTCGTATAATCTGTTATCTGTTCCTGTTCCTAATTTTCAATTCGGAAACACTGCAAGAATACTTCTAACGATATGTTGAAATATTACGTCCTTTTTTAGGTATGTAAAAACAAAAAGGTCGATCTCAATTATTTGCATAAAATCATCAATATAGGTACTCGTACAAAATTTAAATAACGGTAAAATATTTTTTTCTTCGTAGTAAAATTACAACAGAAATTATTTGAAAGTTCGAAACGTTTATATAATGGCGCGTTTCCGAACGTCTTTGTTGGCATTGACGCCATTGGCTACAAAATGTTCAACGTAACTACGACTTTATGACTTAACCATAAAGGTGATATTAATTAGACACCCAGGTCATAACGTTTCTTTGGTAATTTGTTTTCTATCCCATTTTTCGGATTATATTCTTTCGATTTCGCTTTGAATTTACTTAGCGAAAACAAAAATTGTTTTGTAAACAAAAGGTTTACTAGTGCGAATAAAAATACTTAGTAGGTATTCATATTCTTTTTGTATATATAGGTAATAAATTAAGCAGTTCTGATAGGATATACTTATCTATTAAATTTAAATAATTTAGGTTGAAGTTGTATAAAAGTTTTTATAATATTAGTTCAGCAAAATGGCAAATGTAAATAAGAGATGACAGTGTTGTGTGTGTGTGGGACCATTTTGTAGATGTAGATGACCACTATGCGAGCTGCAATATATCTATGTAAGGCTTAATTATCTTTTGATAATCCGTATTTGCAAAAACATATGAATAAAAAGCATCCCACGGTTCGGGTGATTAGCAGAACTGGTACCTAGTTATATTTATTATAATGTTTTTTTTTTTAATATTGCTTCGACATTTTTCAACCCATCGGCTATCAACTATGTAGCTAAAATAGAACTTTAGATCATAAAAATTAAATTGAATGCCATTTGAAAAATCAAAATTGATCATCGTTTCCAAAATACCTACACGGCTTTTAAAAAATCAATATAGCCTACTGTGATTTTTAACTAACTATCTATGTAGATGTTTGAACTAAAAAAATATATTATTATGCTTATAGTTTTTACTCATTTTAGCTTAAAATACCTCATATTAGCGGGAAGTTTCAGGTATGGACTGCAGGGTTAACCGTTTACACATTTTTTAAGATTATATCAAACAATAATCAACTAAAGTTGGGCTAATTTAAAAGGTAATATTTGTCAGATCTTAAATCTAAGAATGTGAAATGGGATCTAAAACGCAGTAGCTCCATATAAACTTGTACGTGTCAAAATGGCCTTAGTACTCACTACTCACCACAGAGTACTTTGTAATATGCTACTCACATACATATTTTGTACTGTACGTGAATTATATACTGAGACCGTGCTTGGAAAAATAACAGGCTGTTCTTTAGTAACAGATAATGACATCTGTTATTTTTCAGTAACAGTAACAGGATCAACAGATATCTGATTTGACCTGTTATAACCCAAGACTACACTGAATATCCCGGAAATCCCATGGGAACGGGATCTATGCGGGTTTTTATTTTAAAATTTTTTCCACGCGAACGAAGTCGCGGGCATAGCTAGTATCATAATAATTCTAAACTCAACGATTTAATTACATGTATATGTGTTTCAATACGTTAGCGCGATGTATTTTCGTGCAGCGCCATCTAGTTAATGTGTTCTACGTTACGCTTTATGTTCCGATTTCTTTCGATTAATTTTATTTCCTGTGGGAACGAAATATTTTCCCGCGATAAAAAGTAGCCTATGTCCGTTCTCGACGTCTTATCTATGTTTATGCCAAATTTCATTAAAATCGGTCCAGTGGTTTAAGCGTGAAAGCGTAACAGACAGACAGACAGACAGACAGACAGACAGACAGAGTTACTTTCGCATTTATAATATTAGTATGGATTACTATTATTGAGTTTGGTACCACCACCATACAATTTATGTCACAATAGCATCGGTAATAGTCGCTATAATTTTTCGGTTAGGGAGTAAGGGTAAGGCAGCCAGCAAACTTATCCATGTGACATTTCAACCCGTAACGGATAGCAACTCCTCATAAATGTATATGTGTTACACTAATTGTATTTCTGAAATAAATAATGATTTTTATTTTATACGGCGGTTATCTCTTTTCATCAGGAAAATCATCTGCTTGTTTGCTATTATACGAAAAAAATGTATTTTTATTTTACTCTAGTAAAATGCCTATATTTTAAGTTATATTTATAGTAATGCAGTAAAGAAAATTGATTTTAATGCCATAGAGTAGATTTTTGTATCGCGCGTAGTTACAAAACATAAGGACAGACAAGCAAAATTCTAAAAATTGTTGTTACGGTGCTTGATGCTCTGATTTGATTCGCCACTCAAATAAAATCGCCACACTCATACATATTCCATACATTCAAAGGGGTTGTTGTAAATTCGCCTCAATCCTAATTTTGTATTTTAAACTCACGATACATCTTTTTGACTCTTTCGTGTTCCGGTTTGAACGGTAAGGTAGCCGGTAAACTTATGCATGAATCTTTAAGACGCTACCACACGGATAGCAACGCACCATTAACGTCTTTGGTATCTATAGGTTGCATTTTTCCATCAAGAGAGCCATCTCCTCGTTTACTATCCTATCAAATAAGGCCTTTGATGATTGATCAGGTTTTTTGTTCGTCACTGTCTATATGTAGCGACAGTATGACGCGACAGTTAAGTGGAGCAGTCGCCATCTTTGCCTGGATGCTTCCGTTCTTGCGCTGTTTAAAATACGATTAAAGCTAAGGTCTATTCATATTTCTGCTTATAAGCGGACGTAACTAATTCCGAGCGGACCCTTCACGGCCGCTTACGGTGAGCAGATTAAAATCATTTCAGGACTATTTTGATTTCCCGCGGTATAACTTGCTTAGGTCTCGATCCCGCGGAAAGATTAGGTTAAAATGCAAGTTTTTTATAGTCAAAGTCAAAACATTTTTATTCAAATTATCCTTTACATGCAATTTTAATGAGTCAACATTATTTTGAGTTATTACCGGATCAAAAACACGGCCACACACTGGAAAGATCCGGCGGAAGAAACTCAACGAAGGCGGTGGTGCCAAACCCGGGCGAGACAATACAGAACTCTACCACCTAGTAGCCATAATTGTAGTGACTTGCATAGCCAATTGTTTGCCCCCTTCAAACTGCCTGACACCATCTGTCGTATTTTCTTCAAAGAAATCCGGACCAACACGCGGGCACTAATATAAATATGATAGTATCTACGGGATGGATCGTAGGATCGTAGTGGGCTGGTATATTACTAATAGCCGGTAGCCGCTAAAAGAACGATTACAACCAGTGGCAGATTTACCAGCAGTCTGAGTAAGGGCGGCAAATATTAGGGGTGACAAATTAGGGCTAATTTCTGATACCTAATAGAAATTAAATATCCGCTTACACACATTCAATGTAATCACGCAAACAAATAATGTAAACCATGTAAACGAGAAAACATTGGAATTGGATTATTGCCAATCTTGCACTTATCCAATCCCAGGCAAAGTTGTTTTTATCATAAAATTGAAAAAATACATTCCAAATTATCCGACCTGGGAATCGAACCCGGGGCCTCATGTGGTCTACACCGACACCAAACCCCTGGACCAAAGGGGAGATACATCATTGAAAAGACATTTGCATCCTTTTTCCAGAGATGTCTGCTTTTGTTATTCCACAAAGAAAAATATTAAAAAAATATTTTTACTTATCCTAATCCGACATGTTCACTCAACACACGACAACTTTTGAATAAAAAATAGATAAGAGCAATTTTGTGTCTTCATTTTTTAGGAATGTCCCATATATTTCACATATATGGTGTATCTACAACCGACCTCAGTTGCTGCTTCAATATATCAGGACAAATTCGTCCGCCGTCATTAGTACAGGTGTGACATGCATACGAGACAGCGGTTCAATAGCCAGACAAGGTCTAACTCGTATTTTCTAGCTTTTTAGGTCCATTCTCATCCTTAGAGCTTGAAACCCTAATTTAATGCAAAGTATCTACAAACCACTTGCACTTAATATCGTTGGACAAAATAACACGATTTTTTTCTATTTTCGCGATGACTTCAGTATCTCTTTATGTATGTATGTATGTTTGTATGTGTGTGTAAACCTCATATAACTTTTGATAGGCTTGACCGATAAAAATGCGGTTGACGTCATTCGATTGAGAAAATTTTGGGAGGGGATTAAGCCATTTAGAATAAAATTTAAATGAATTAAAAAAGAGGAAGGTTGAAAAAATACATATGTACCTATATAACTTTCTAAAAATAAACAAAATACGTTTTAATACTTATAAAAAATTAAATAAGTCAAAATTAAATTAAAATGAATGTGTCAAAAGAGAACCTAAATAAATTAGAGTTTTAAATAATTTATCGTCGAAATAATTTTCAACGATAAATTAATTTGTAATGAATAATATAATATATAATGTGTATGACGACAAATCTATTCTTATATAGAGTTTGAATATATTTTTTTAACTCTTATAAAGAAACAAAAAAAAACTATAAATACTATATTTCTATATATATAATACTATAATTCTTATAAAGAAACAAAAAATACCCAAAAGACAATTTAAACAACGATGAAGGTAACTTCATCGTTATTTAAATTTTATTGAAGTGCTATTTGCAAGGTTTACGGAAAGTTGCAAATTAATTACCTTAATTTAGTATTTTAATTGTGGATATCGGCAAAATAACGCCTGAATATATAAAAAACCGCATATTATACGAATAGTATAAATCAAACACGATACGTAATCAGATCATTGTCATTGAAACTACATTGTAATCTGCGAGGGAGGATACTGGATAGCGGCATACAATAAAGAACAATCCCGTATGGAGGTATTCCATTTATTTATTTTTCCTTAACAAACGTGAACAGTGTGTATCCTACGGAGGCTCTTAAAAGAGTAAAGTTTGTTTTGTACCCATGGTAATCATCAAATGTATTACCTACACGACACGCATATATCTAGTCCGGCCATAAACTCTGATGGTACTAGGTAGTAGAGTTCTGCATCGGCTCGAACGCATCTGGTACCACCGCCTTACCTATTTCTGCCGCAATAGCGTCAGAGCTGGTCACTGTCATGTTCCGGTTTGGAGGGTAAGGTAGCCGATAAACTTAAGTATGTGGCATTAGACCTCGCCACAAGATAGCAACGCACCATTAACATCTTTGGTGTTTATAGGCGATGGTTGACTCTTTCCCAGGAGACCCATCTGCTTGTTTGCTTATCTTATAATATATAAAAAAAACATAAGTGAAATTGCATTTAGTTTTTTCACAAAATAATCTAAATAAAACTTATTTGTACTTATGTATTGAAATCTTAGCAAAAAATTCACTTTAAAATGATTTTAAGTTTTTGGCTACATCCATTACATATACCTGTTAGAAAAACGCACTCATTTCGTCAGAAATTTTGTCCATGCTTCCTTCGAAGATGTCTTAAAAGACTTGTCAGCGTGTTATTTACAGATCTCATTAAAATATCTATATTTTGCTATCTCATAAAAAAACGTTCGTCTAACCCATATTATTTGCAGATGTGGCTAAACGAGGGCCAATCTTCAGATCTTATAAAATCCAGAACAATGGTTTCGAGCCAAGCTTGAGTAATTCGTACCTTGTAACCAGGTGCTACTGAGTCCTATTGAAAATTCGACGGTATATTTTTGAATCGAGATGATATTCAAGCGGTGTGTCAAATTTTATCTCGATAGATTCAGTATTTTTCACGTTTCAGTAATAAATATCCAGAAATATTCGCCTATTTAAGAAAAATTGTATTGTTTACTCGCTTAATATAAAAAGCAAAAAAAATCTTGTTGGACACGCATCTCATCTACAGTTTGCAGAATAAGAATCTTCCGAAAGGTAACTTCCCAAGGTTATAAAATTATTATTGATAAGCTTTAAAAAAAGTCAAAACAAATCTGTGTAAAAGGGATTATTAGAAATTTTAAATTATTTGGAAGATAAAAAGCTTGTATCCTGATTTGATAATCTCTAATAATTATAATGTTATTTGTAAGAATTAACACAAGATTGTTATAATCTCTAATAAATGCAATTATAAATGGATACAAATATTAATTTGATTGTAGTTATAATCTCTAATAATTATTATAATTTGATACAAAAGTACCTACATCAAATAATATCCCAAATAAAAAATGCAAATACTTATTATCCGTGTGGCCGTGTTTCTGATCAGGTAGTAGCCATAAATTTTTTACCTTCAATTCTGCCTATGAAGAGAAAGTTTCTGATGAAAAGTTGAGCAAACATACAAACTTATAAATTTATGATATTAACGGGATGAATTAAGATAGTGACTCAGTCCCGTAGGCAAGCATCCTATGATCCTGCTCGCATATTTCCAGTCCAGGCGCAGCGAACGTGCACTGTATACCCACAGCTCGTCAGTACCACGGTGACAAGGTGAGTAATTCTTTTTATACTTTTTGTCATTGGCACTTGGTGACACCTCACTTGTTATGTTAAAATGCACTTGTACTGTTTCACAAAACATTTTCTTGTTTAATTTAAATCTGCCAATTGGTTTTTTTGGGGTTATAATTCAGTAAAAATGAAATTTTGCCCTATTAACAAGTGGATTTAAACAACTGATAACTTTCAGACATATACTTGTATTTTACTATATGAAACTTCCAGTTGCTCGCCACTGCTCGCTTTGCAGTAGGATTTACCTAAAAATATTATTCAAATCTGACTAAATTAATTTTATTATGAACCCTATGAATTTTATTATGAAGCTGACCCGGCAAACGTTGTTCTGCCTTTTGAACTACTCTTATTTTTTTTCTATATTTTCTCACCTTTTAAACCTTCCCTGGACTTCAACAATTAATTCAAAACTAAAATTAACCAAATCGGTTTAGCCGCTCTCGAGTTTTAGTGAAACTAACGAACAGCAATTGATTTTTATATATATATAGATTTTTATTTATAGTGTTGGTCTACCGTTATTAATCTCGATATATACTAACTAGCTGTGCCCGCGACTTCGTTCGCGTGGAAAAAATTCTAAAATAAAAACCCGCATAGTTCCCGTTCCCGTGGGATTTCCGGAATAAGAACTATCCTATGTCCTTTCTTAGGTCTCAAACTATATTTGTACCAAATTTTATCCAAATCGGTTCAGTGGTTTGGCCGTGAAAGCGTAACAGACAGACAGACAGACAGACAGAGTTACTTTCGCATTTATAATATTAGTATGGATAAACTCACGCTCAGGCAAGTTATTATAAGTGTGAATTTTTCTTAAACACGTACTTTAACTAAGACTAGATGTGTGCCAGATTTGTCAATAAGTAGGCCACGTGTAATATTATCTCAGGACATAATATTGCAGTTGATTAATTGTAAGACTACCAGTTGCGCCTCTGTCTGTTGATACGGGGATGTGGACGTTTCGGTATTTATTTAATTTTAGGTAGGACACTTATTAACGTAGGATAATAATTGCATAAAATAAAATTACAATAACAAATAGTAAATAAAATTACAATGGCAACGCAACTGCCAGACCTCTGGTATTGCGGAAGTCCATGGGCGGCGGTAATCACTCAACATCAGGTGCACCTCCTGCTCGTTTGCCCCCTCTTCTATAAAAAATGTAGAATTTCTTAAAAAAGTAATGTAATAAGTAATGATTCTCGCTTGTATTCCCGTCAGAGAGATGCAGCCAGTGTACCCACAATTAGCCGAAGATACTCTGTCCCATAATGTGATAGGTGGCAATTCTACCTTTTTGGGAATACGGGCGTGAAGATACTTTTACTTTCTTTACTTTTAAAATAGAAAAACTTTTTTCCTCAATTCAATTATCTCTCTTTGCTCTCTCGTTCTTTCTATTTTCATAAAATATTTCATTTTTGCCGCATGTGAGCTCACACTCTTTTTTTAACACGGGGTGAACCAAAGCAATGCAAAGCAATAACCATCGCCTGTAGATACCAAAGATGTTAATGGTGCATCGGTATCTGTATGGCAGGGCCATATATAAGTTATTTGTAATAAGTTTATTGAATGACTGCCCTGAACTACGTTTGAGACAAACACTAAAGCTATTGCGGCAATAAAATTGTTTATTGACTTTCAAAATCAAACCAATTGACCTTTAAATAAACAAACTAAACCAATCTGAATCAAACAAATACACAAACTGAACTTAACCAAGACGTTACCAGCAAACGAACGAACGAACCTTAAAAGACGAGAAAAACATTCAGAACAAATTGCCTAGCCACATCAAAATTGAACCCAGGACAATTAGTCCAGGTCAGAAATCAGAAATCAGAAATCAGAAATCAGAAATCAGAAATCAGAAATCAGAAATCAGAAATCAGAAATCAGAAATCAGAAATCAGAAATCAGAAATCAGAAATCAGAAATCAGAAATCAGAAATCAGAAATCAGAAATCAGAAATCAGAAATCAGAAATCAGAAATCAGAAATCAGAAATCAGAAATCAGAAATCAGAAATCAGAAATCAGAAATCAGAAATCAGAAATCAGAAATCAGAAATCAGAAATCAGAAATCAGAAATCAGAAATCAGAAATCAGAAATCAGAAATCAGAAATCAGAAATCAGAAATCAGAAATCAGAAATCAGAAATCAGAAATCAGAAATCAGAAATCAGAAATCAGAAATCAGAAATCAGAAATCAGAAATCAGAAATCAGAAATCAGAAATCAGAAATCAGAAATCAGAAATCAGAAATCAGAAATCAGAAATCAGAAATCAGAAATCAGAAATCAGAAATCAGAAATCAGAAATCAGAAATCAGAAATCAGAAATCAGAAATCAGAAATCAGAAATCAGAAATCAGAAATCAGAAATCAGAAATCAGAAATCAGAAATCAGAAATCAGAAATCAGAAATCAGAAATCAGAAATCAGAAATCAGAAATCAGAAATCAGAAATCAGAAATCAGAAATCAGAAATCAGAAATCAGAAATCAGAAATCAGAAATCAGAAATCAGAAATCAGAAATCAGAAATCAGAAATCAGAAATCAGAAATCAGAAATCAGAAATCAGAAATCAGAAATCAGAAATCAGAAATCAGAAATCAGAAATCAGAAATCAGAAATCAGAAATCAGAAATCAGAAATCAGAAATCAGAAATCAGAAATCAGAAATCAGAAATCAGAAATCAGAAATCAGAAATCAGAAATCAGAAATCAGAAATCAGAAATCAGAAATCAGAAATCAGAAATCAGAAATCAGAAATCAGAAATCAGAAATCAGAAATCAGAAATCAGAAATCAGAAATCAGAAATCAGAAATCAGAAATCAGAAATCAGAAATCAGAAATCAGAAATCAGAAATCAGAAATCAGAAATCAGAAATCAGAAATCAGAAATCAGAAATCAGAAATCAGAAATCAGAAATCAGAAATCAGAAATCAGAAATCAGAAATCAGAAATCAGAAATCAGAAATCAGAAATCAGAAATCAGAAATCAGAAATCAGAAATCAGAAATCAGAAATCAGAAATCAGAAATCAGAAATCAGAAATCAGAAATCAGAAATCAGAAATCAGAAATCAGAAATCAGAAATCAGAAATCAGAAATCAGAAATCAGAAATCAGAAATCAGAAATCAGAAATCAGAAATCAGAAATCAGAAATCAGAAATCAGAAATCAGAAATCAGAAATCAGAAATCAGAAATCAGAAATCAGAAATCAGAAATCAGAAATCAGAAATCAGAAATCAGAAATCAGAAATCAGAAATCAGAAATCAGAAATCAGAAATCAGAAATCAGAAATCAGAAATCAGAAATCAGAAATCAGAAATCAGAAATCAGAAATCAGAAATCAGAAATCAGAAATCAGAAATCAGAAATCAGAAATCAGAAATCAGAAATCAGAAATCAGAAATCAGAAATCAGAAATCAGAAATCAGAAATCAGAAATCAGAAATCAGAAATCAGAAATCAGAAATCAGAAATCAGAAATCAGAAATCAGAAATCAGAAATCAGAAATCAGAAATCAGAAATCAGAAATCAGAAATCAGAAATCAGAAATCAGAAATCAGAAATCAGAAATCAGAAATCAGAAATCAGAAATCAGAAATCAGAAATCAGAAATCAGAAATCAGAAATCAGAAATCAGAAATCAGAAATCAGAAATCAGAAATCAGAAATCAGAAATCAGAAATCAGAAATCAGAAATCAGAAATCAGAAATCAGAAATCAGAAATCAGAAATCAGAAATCAGAAATCAGAAATCAGAAATCAGAAATCAGAAATCAGAAATCAGAAATCAGAAATCAGAAATCAGAAATCAGAAATCAGAAATCAGAAATCAGAAATCAGAAATCAGAAATCAGAAATCAGAAATCAGAAATCAGAAATCAGAAATCAGAAATCAGAAATCAGAAATCAGAAATCAGAAATCAGAAATCAGAAATCAGAAATCAGAAATCAGAAATCAGAAATCAGAAATCAGAAATCAGAAATCAGAAATCAGAAATCAGAAATCAGAAATCAGAAATCAGAAATCAGAAATCAGAAATCAGAAATCAGAAATCAGAAATCAGAAATCAGAAATCAGAAATCAGAAATCAGAAATCAGAAATCAGAAATCAGAAATCAGAAATCAGAAATCAGAAATCAGAAATCAGAAATCAGAAATCAGAAATCAGAAATCAGAAATCAGAAATCAGAAATCAGAAATCAGAAATCAGAAATCAGAAATCAGAAATCAGAAATCAGAAATCAGAAATCAGAAATCAGAAATCAGAAATCAGAAATCAGAAATCAGAAATCAGAAATCAGAAATCAGCAATCAGCAATCAGCAATCAGCAATCAGCAATCAGCAATCAGCAATCAGCAATCAGCAATCAGCAATCAGCAATCAGCAATCAGCAATCAGCAATCAGCAATCAGCAATCAGCAATCAGCAATCAGCAATCAGCAATCAGAAATCAGAAATACTTTATTCAATAAAACTTTTACAAGTTATTTTGACACGTCAACATATTTTTTAAAAACTACTACCGGATCGGAAACGCGGCCACACACTGAGAAGATCCAGCGAAAGAAACTCAGCGGGCTTGTCTTTTTTCATATCATTGATTTTTTTTACATTTTCAAAATATTACAAAAAATATATATGAGATCGATATGAGGAGCAATTAATCCCCGGCTTTTGTCTTCTAAATAATCGAAGATTTTATAATATCCTTTTTTACACAGTTTTGTTTTAACACATTTTTTAAATTTATTGACTGGTAGATCTCTTATAGTTTCGGGAAGTTTATTGCGAAAGCGTATACATTGCCCCATAAAAGAGTTACTTATTCTGTGGAGACGAGATGCATGCACAACAAGATTGTTTTTGTTCCTTGTATTAAGTGAGTGTACGTCAACATTTTTTTTAAAAAGTAAATATTTTTACGAACGTACATCAAGTTCTCAAATATATATTGGGATATAACAGTTAGAATACTGATTTCTTTGAATTTTTCTCTCAGGGAAACCCTCGGGCTAAGATTGTAAATTGCCCTAATAGCTCTTTTCTGCAATACAAATATAGTATTCATTTCAGCAGAATTTCCCCAGAGAAGAATTCCATATGACATAATGCTGTGGAAGTAACTAAAGTATACAAGTTATTCCAAGCAATTGGTTAAAAAGAAAATTTGAATTTCTAGGTGCTGAAAAAATGACGGTGAAGAAGCGACCTTCTGACCTGACGAGCCTGGAGAGGTTCAACCTGTATTACAGGGTGAAAGAGCCGCCTATGACCACGGGACAGCGGATGAAGAGGTACCTATGGAACCCCAAGACACGTGAATTCTGCGGCAGGTCAGGAGCAAGCTGGTGTGAGTTATACATTAACAAAAAGTATTTGGGTTTTATACTTTGGTAGTAAAAAAGCTTGTGCCTTCCATGATGGTAAGTGAAGACCGGTGACTATAGCTGCTGTAGTCTCGTGGCTGGCTTGTATGTAAGTAAGTAAGGATAAGTGGTTAAAACTTCAAGGAAGTCTTAATATAGTTCTATCCCCATAGACAGCTCCTTTGCGCCCCTGACTACGCATTAATGGCAGTCGGGTTTGATTTCTGACAGGGATAGACATTTGTGTGATGACTGATGAGCATAGATGTTAGTATTTCTGGGTTTGGGTGTAAGTACACTAATAATATTCCAGTATTCATATATGTAATTCTATGTATTAGTATCGTCTAACCCCTATAACACAAGCAAATAAATTGCTTACTTTGGGGTTAGATCAGTAAGTGTAATTTGCCCACTGATATTATTATTATTATTATTACCTCTTTATTTACATTAAATTCTTATTTGATTACATTTATAATTATAATGTTATTAAAAAACACAGTATTATAGACCGGGATCCCAGGAACAAACTTTTTTTTATTAATAACAAGCTGAATTTTTGTGAACAGCTTCGTTTTGAAGAGACAACCATCTTTTCTATCTTCGAAATATCTCGAATCGGGCAACTAATAAAGATAGATAAAAAAGAAAACTTTAGAGTGTTGGACTAACTAAAGTTTCTACTTTACGTGTAGAACAATGTTACGCCTGAATAACAATAATTATTAACAAGCTGTTGTGAGAAAATTAGGTTGTTATTAAATTGATTAATGTCAATTTAAACATCTTTCGGAATTTAGAGTGGAGGATTCGCCAGAAAAACCATCGAATGTGTAGGACAAAGGTTTCATCGTGTTTTTTATAATATAATCAAGCGATTAAAGTCGAAAAATAAACAATATTTTCAAATCCCCATAACTTTATTATTTAACCAATTTGAGATTTTTCGAAGATAGAAAAGATAGTTGTCTCGTCAAAACGAAGCTGTTCACAAAAATTCAACTTTTTATTAATCAAAAAAGGTTTGTTCCTGAGATCCCGGTCTATTATAAAAATAAATATAACAAAATAGGTTTTCCGCCAGTTAAGAAGTCAAGGTGACAGAGGAATATCCTTAATATACGCGCCGTTCCCAACACTTTTGCGTTACAACCAAAATTTTTTAATAAAAACTCAAACCCAGAAATATAAAGATTTGTGCTCATCACACAAATGTTGGCACCTGATCCCCATCGAACCCGACTCCTATAGATTACGTAGCTAGGTTCGCTAACCACTCCACCAATGGGACAGTCAAAAAGGAGAGTAGTAGCTCAAATTTGCCAATCACTGAAATCTTTGGTAGTAATCAATGGTTATCGCTTAAGCCATCAGGAGATTCACCTGATTGTTTTTCCTATGACATGAAAAGTCACCGAAATATGTTTCACCATAAATTTGAATGCTCTTTGACAACAAGTACGGCTTATCCGAGACGATCACAAGACGCGTTCGTGGCCGGAAGCGCCGCCGGCCGTAGAATTGGTCCAATGAGTACATCCTGCCGCCAACTGACCGCCGTGGGCTGGTCGATGTCCATGTCGCTCAGCCTAAAAGAATACGTGTCGTAAAAATGTCGTAAAATATAATTTTATTAGTTGAGTGACTATGTAATCGATATAATTGCGTCTATCGCCACAAACTTCTCGCATTGACATGATACATGTAGATATGTATCATGTCAGTGCGAGATATTCGCCGTGTTGGTCCCGGCCTCCTTTGTAGAATAGGCCAACTGCCGTTCTGCCAGGCAGGTCGTGAAAGGCGACCGATTGGCTATCGAGTCACTACCATCGTGGCTACTAGGTGCTAGAGTTCTGCATTGTCTCGCCCGGGTCTGGTACCACCGCCTTACCTATTCCTGTCGCAATAGCGTCAGTGCTTGTCGCTGTCGTGTTCCGGTTTGGAGGAGGTTTGTCCGTTTGTCCGGTTGTCCGTTTGTCCGTTTGTCCGTTTGTCCGTTTGTCCGTTTGTCCGTTTGTCCGTTTGTCCGTTTGTCCGTTTGTCCGTTCGTCCGTTCGTCCGTTCGTCCGTTTGTCCGTTTGTCCGTTTGTCCGTTTGTCCGTTTGTCCGTTTGTCCGTTTGTCCGTTTGTCCGTTTGTCCGTTTGTCCGTTTGTCCGTTTGTCCGTTTGTCCGTTTGTCCGTTTGTCCGTTTGTCCGTTTGTCCGTTTGTCCGTTTGTCCGTTTGTCTGTTTGTCTGTTTGTCTGTCTGTTTGTCTGTTTGTCTGTATGTATATCCGGGGTAAACTCATAAAGTACTGCATGTATTTACTTAAAATTTGGCATGAATATTACTAACAGGTCGGGTCAACATAATACCAACATATTATCACGCTATCATCTACGGGGGAGGAGCAGTGCGGAGTAAACGAAGTCCGCGCGGACGAAGTCGGCGGCAACAGCTAGTTTATAATAAAACCATTAACCAAAATTAGCCAAATCGGTTCATCTTTTAGTTTTATACAAACATTTTTCTTCTTTTGTGAAAATCTCTACCCTTCTTAAGGGCCCCCAAACATTTATACGGGGTTCCGTCACGGCAAGCTACGCCACTGGGCCCCAGCACTAGTCGCAGGCCGCAGCGTTGCTATAGCTCTACAAATTGCAAAATCGAATCAAAACATCCAGATTTACAGGATATAAATTACGCTACTGCAGATAAGCTGTTGTTATTTTTAACTTCCCGCTACGTTACATAAAGGAAGTTACTGATTTTGCCCCGATTTTCCAAAATCGAGTCTTCACCAGATCAAATAAAAATAGGGACACACGGGAAGTATAGCCTCGCAAACAAAAAAATCAAAATCGGTTCATAAATAACCAAGTTCTGAGGTAACAAATATTTAAAAAACACATAGTCGAATTGATAGCCTCCTCCTTTTGAGAAGTCGGTTGAAAAAACGGTGTACTGCTTCAATTTTAAAGGATGTTACTTTATGAAATTCAATGGCGGTACCATATAATTCAATGCCGCAATAGCGTCAGTGCTTGTCGCTGTCGTGTTCCTGTTTGGAGGGTAAGGTAGCCGGTAAACTTATGCATGTGGCATTAGACCTCGCCACAAGATAGCAACGCACCATTAACATCTTTGGTGTCTATAGGCAATGGTTGACTCTTTCCATCAGGAGACCCATCTGCTTGTTTGCTATCATATGATATAAAAAAAAAATATTACCATAGATAAACTATTTACTTACAAAACTAAAATTTTTGTGATTGTTCCAAAATCTGCGTATATACCTACAGTTTGAATTTTTTTTTTAATTATATTATAATTTCAAAATAAAATTTGGATTTTCTTGTGGATAACACTGTTTGAGTTATAGTATTATACCTACATAGATATTTCCTTCCATGCAATTTCTTTCGTTATCAGTACCATTTGCATTTACACCCAAACAAGGGCGGATCCATAGAGGGGTCATGGGGGTCATGGCCGTCCCTAAGCAGGGGTCTAGGTTTGGATTTATTATTGCAAACTAATGACTAGAGCAGGGTTGGGAAAATACGGCATGCGGGCCATCTTCGGCCCGCGTAGCGTCTAAATCCGGCCCACGACCATCAAACAAAAATCATTCATCCATAAAAAAAAAACTTTCTTGTTCTAGTAGTTATTTTGTAATATTGCATGATAAATTAGTGTTTCAGAAAACATATATCAATATTTTTATTCCATTAATTAAATCAGGGGTGGGGAAAATTTTTCGTTGTAAATATAGCCAAAAATGCAACAACTTGGGCCGCCATATATTTTATTAGTAAATATTGGCAGGCGAACGAAAAAGCTTCTCCATCCCTGGACTAGAGCCTATATTGACTGAACTTCAAAAGTGTGGCTCCCCCTCCCCTGACCCGACGGCTGGATCCGCCCTTGCACCGAAAAATACAGAGTTATAGTAGTTATTTTGTGGTTATAGCACTTACCGATAAACTACAATTACTCCAGGAGTATTTTTTAAAGCTTGGCTTCTAACTCGGCACGATAAAAAAATCGCGATTTATCACGTTTATAATATACCAAACATTTGATAGTTTTGACAGTGATAGGAGCATATGCTCCTATGACTATTTGTATTATTACAACACGTTTCCCGCCCGACGCCGTGTCTATGAGTATTCATGTGGTCTGTGGGCTTACTAAACACCTAACCTTCCAAACTGAAACACAATAGCAATAAGTTCCGATCCTATTGTTTAAGGAAAATGCAAGATAGTGGTAATAAGCATGGTCGAGGGGTTGTAGAACTCTACCACCTAGTTAGGAGTTATTATGGTGGTGACATATTTCGCTTTTTCTAGGCTTTTACTTTGCATTAAGGCATTACTTTGCAGGCAGTTCTATTCTTCAAAAGAAGAGAGTTAAAACAATGTATCTCCCTAAAAGTTTCACTTCTGTACAGATACCAAGACTTTGCATAGTTATAATTCTGAAGATTCATTGATGCATTTAGAATTAAAACCCCGCCATAAGATAGCACCGCACGCATTGACATCTTTGGTGTCTATAGGTGATGGTTGTCTCTTTCCATCAAGAGACCCATCAGCTTCTTTCCTATCTTATGATATATAAAAAATAAAAAATGCTACCCTAACATTATTAACTAGCTGGTGCCAGCGACTTCGTCCGCGCGGACTTCGTTTGCTCCGCACAGCTTCTCCCCCCTAGGTGATAGCGTGATAATATGTAGCCTATATGTTGACCCGACCTGTTAGTAATATTCATGCAAAATTTGAAGTAAATCCGTCCAGTACTTTTTGAGTTTACCCCGGACATAAATACAGACAAACAGACAAAAATTCTAAAAACTATATCGATTGTAGATCACGCCACAAGTATTCTTTTAAAAAAATATTCAATGTACAGTTTTGACTTTTCTACGATTTTATTATATGTATAGATTTAATTGGTAATAATATATATAAAAAAAGGTAATTGGTAATGCCGCTTCCATTTTTTTATAACATTAGATAACAAACAAGCAGATGACTCTCCTGATGGGAAGAGAAACCATCGCCTGTTAACACCAAAGACGTTAATGGTGCGATGCTATCCGTGTGACGATATGGCAATTTCAAAAGTTTACCAGGTTACCAACTATCTTACCCTCCAAAGCTAAACACGACAATGAGAAGCTTTTACGCTATTGCGACAGGAATAGGTAAAACGTTGGTAACATATACCCGGGCGAGTCGTTGCAGAACTCTACAATATAGTATTCGCGATGGTCGTGACGCATATAGCCAATCGGCCGTCTTTTACGATCTGCCTGTCATAACAGCAGTTGATTTATTCTTCAATAGGAGGTCTGGACCAACATGGGAGTTTTTTCTTAATGTACAGTTCCTTTAGGTTTAACATAGACACTAATTTGTTTCAGCGAAAATTTTGTTATTCTATTTTATCTTCTACATGGCATTGGCTATTCTCGTGGCCATATGTATGTGGACTTTCCTTCAAACTCTGGATCCGAGGACACCACGGTGGCAATTGGATGGTTCCATCATTGGTACCAACCCTGGCCTTGGATTCCGGCCTACACCTCCTGAAGTTGCCAGCAGCGTGATTTGGTATAAAGGAAACGACCCCGGAAGTTATCAATTCTGGGTTAGGGAGCTGTCAAGTTTTCTAAAAAGTAAGTATTTTACATAGGTATATTATTATATACTTAAAGGTATTTTATATAGATATATTATTATATACTAGAAGGTATTTTACATAGATATAGCATTATATACTCAAAGGTATTTTATATAGATATATTATTATATACTCAAAGGTATTTTACATAGATATATCATTATATACTCAAAGGTATTTTAAGTAATGATTGATATGTCAAAGATTATGCTTAGGTACACAGTTTCAGTTTTTTTAAACAATCTCAATTTCAGTTATAGGTACAAGATGAATTTATAAATTAATCATAATACATATCTCCACGCCAGGTCAGGTTACGGAGTAGGCAGAGAGAATTGAGCGCCATATATCGCGTTCCAGACAGACTTGCCTTGTTTTCTCAACATTCATAACTCTTAAGATTAATATTAGAATAATGGCTTTTTATCGTAACTTAGATTTTATAGATTGTACTCTACTTATGAAAGTTTCTGAAATAAACATTAAACATACATTATTATATCATTAGTTTAAATAATTTTTTAATGGCTACTAAATTAGTTGCACTAGATAATTTTAATAGCAATTTGATAGATTTTATTGTTAATACATTATTTTGTTACATTTCTTAATAATTATTTGACCTCTTGAATAATTCTTTGACCGCCCCGTTGGTCGAGTGGTTAGCGAACCTGACTACGCAATCAATGGGGCTCGGACTTGATTCCCGACAGGGGCAGGCATTTATGTAATGAGCATAGATGTCTGTATTTCTGGGTTTGGGTGTTCATTAATATATTTGAGTATTTAAAAACAACAAAGAAAAATATCGACACGCAGGGATTGAACCTGCGACTGTCTCCCTAAAGCCGGGACGCTCTTTCACTGAGCTAGTGTCGACCGGTTTGACGTGGCGAAATTCTTCTTTGTTATGTGATCGATTACGTCAATTGTACTGATCGCTAGGCATACATACGTATAACTAGTTGAGTTCATCGTTACAGATGAAATCCACATTTATAATTATGATCAGTACTTTCGTATTTCTAATTATTTTTTTGTTATAGCACTCACCCCGTGCTTGGGAAACTGGAAAAACTTTAAAAAGTTTTAAAATTGTAAATAATATTAATCGGGAGAGGCATATGGAGATTGTATAATTTTAATTTATTTTTTGTTTAAACGTTTACGTGTCACGTTGTTTGTCTGCTATGGATTCCTAAACTACTGAACCAATTTCAATGAAATTTTATAGATATCTACTGTTTTGTCCAACTTTAAAGATAGGACAGTTTTTATCTCAATCGACCTCCCCCCACCCCTCTCAAGTCCCCATTAGTATGGCAAAACAATGTTTGCCGGGTCAGCTTGGTACTTATGTACAACTCTAGAGTTTTGCCTTGTTTTAAGCAAATAAATTTCATTTCATTTCTTTATACGAACACGCCGGTTTCCGAGTCCTTAACACCACCCGACCAATTTGATCATGGTCAGTCTTTGTCTCCCCCGGTACCTACATCCACCCACATTCGCATTGTATATCTTTTTTTTTAGCCGTTCATCTGCCATTCTTTCTACATTCGAACCAACGTCGCATGCCCTTTCCCATTTTTACACCGATATTGTTTTGTTAATCCCAATCTCATTTTCACCTCGGTATAAATATAATATTATCATGATAAATATAATACTCTCTGACATCCTATATTTATTGTCTCAAAACGGTCGATTTTCGAGGCCTTACGTTACATTTCGTTCTAAATTGTCTTTTGCCTATTTAACGTCAAATGAGGGATATATCCGCACCAAAGGTTCACCGCCTGTAAAAACTTCTCCAAGTATATTTTTTAGGTTGGTAGACTATTATTAAAAAATCTGTACCTAAAGCCTTCTAAGCCGTAATAGTAGCCGTACAAGTCGTAATAGGGGATGAAATTTAGTATAAAATCCATAATAAAATAAATAAATAAATATTCATGGGACAAATTAAACTTACTGATCTAACCCCAAAGTAAGCAAATTATTTGCTTGTGTTATGGGTGTTAGTCCACGATACTAATACATAGAAATACATATATAAATAGCAGAATAAATTTAGTGAACACCTAAACCCAGAAATACAAACATTTATGCTCATCACTTGTCCCCGTTGGGGATCGAACCCGAGCCCCGTCGATGCGTAGTCAGGGTCGCTATCCACTCGACCAACGGAGTGGTCAAAGGTAATATTATAAATGCGATAGTCGCTGTATCTGTATGTCTGTCTTTTCGATTTCTCTGTGTCTGTGTGTTTCTGTCTGTATGTTTTCGATTTCATGGCTAAACTGCTCAACCGATTTACATGAAACTTTTCCTATACTAGAACATCCGCGGTCAAACTAATGCTTATTTTTTTTAAAAGTCAACCCCTATGAAGCTTATATAGGGGATGAAAGTTTATATAAAAACTATATTGATGACATGTTACTTGTAATCAACTCGCGGGTGAAACGCGGTACGTCAACAAAACCATATAAATAATAAACAATTAATTATTTCCAGATTATAAAAGAGATGGCAACAAATCTGGCGCTGGTCAAAACATCCACAACTGTGACTTCAAACTCCCGCCACCAGCCGGGAAGGTCTGTGACGTAGACACCAACGACTGGGGCCCGTGTGTCGAGGAGAATGAGTTCGCCTACCAGAAGTCCACGCCCTGCGTCTTCTTGAAGCTCAATAAGATTTTCGGCTGGAAACCAAAGTTTTACAACAGTTCTGACAGCCTCCCGCAAGAGATGCCCAATGATTTAAAAGAGCATATTAAGAATATGACTGCATATGATAAAAATTATGTAAGTCCTTAACTGGTTCATTTTCACAGTCTTATCTATTATTTTTTATACTTTCCATCGTCGGCACTTGGTGAAACTCATAATTATTGTTTTAAATTTTGCACTTGTACTGTTTCACAATACACTATATATATATATATATATATATATATATATATATATATATATATATATATACTTTTTTATTTAAATAGCCAATCGGTTTTGCATTTTACTGCATAAGTTTAGCTCTGATAATGCAATAAAATTCGCAACCGGTTGACTGTTTAAATAAAAAAGTATATATTATATAATTAGTGAATTGTGAAACAGTAAAAGTACAAAATTTAAAACAATAATTATCTATTATTATTATTAATATCATTTTATTATTAATATTAATAACAAATAATAACAAATATTCACGGGACAAATTACATTTACTGAGCTAACCCCAAACTAAGTAAATTATTTGCTTGTGTAATGGGTAAATGGGTAAATACATAATATTCCTACCGCATCAGTGCTTGTCACTATCGTTAAGCGGGTAAAGTAATCGGTAAACTTATGTCGAATCAAATCCAGTCTTCGCCAAGTTAAAATGTTACCACACGGGTAGTGTTACCTCCCAAATGAAAAAAGAATTTTCAAAATCATCAATGACAGAGTTCTGAGATTAGAAACAAAAATGCAGTCGATTTGATAACCTCCCTTTTTATGGAAAGTCGTTTGAATAAAGACTGAGTGCCTTGAAGTTTGTTAAATCTTTTTTACACGTTTTTTTATCTTCTTGATATAAGTATATAAATTATGTGTCACGTTGTTTGTCCGCTATAGATTTTAAAGCTACTGAACCGATTTCAATCAAATTTTGTTGATAACTGATTGGTCCAAATTAAAAGATAGAATAGTTTTTATCTGAATTAACCCCTGCCCCCTCTCAAGTAAGTAATATTTGTATGGCAAAACAACGTTTGCCAAGTCAGCTAATATTTTTATATAGTGTACAATTCATAATTAAATACAATACTAATTCCAAGATCTTTTGTTTTCCATTTGAAATTTAATTAATTAAAATGCGTCACTATAGAGAAACAAACACACAAATGTATAGGATTTAAGCCGGCTAGAGAATGAGATATGAGGCAAAGTGTATACAATACAGGTAAAGATAGAAAATACGTTACACAATATTACTTACTTATTTAATATCGTCTATTTAATGGTTCCGAAACCAGCCAGATACAGTAAAACCAATGAGATTTTACTGCAGTTTTTTTACGTCTAAAATACGAAATACCTTTTTCCTCGACTCTTTCAATTTAAGTCTTTCTCTCATTCGTTATTTCATACTTCAATGAAAAGTAGTCGTGTGTAGCTCGCGAATGAATCCTTCAATTGGACTACTTCAGTTGCGTTTAGTTCATCCTTCACTAGTTCAGTTTCAATTTATCTATATCTCTAGTTCGCGTAGTTCACCGCGAACGAAACGATTACGAGAGTCGAAGATTGCCGATCACGCGCCGATGGGAGTGACGTAGCAGACACAATCTCGGCCCGGCTGAACTTGATACCGGTTAACTATATCATATCACTCGTGCTCGTACTTTCTTGTACAATGTACATACATACTTGCGAAGAGCCATAAAATTACTTCTTTAATTATAAGCGTTCATTGCTTATTGCGCATGAAGGTAGTTTTGATCTTCAATTAGTATAAACGCTATGCATAAAATGTCATAATGTTTGTTTGAATTTATCTAAAATCAAAAATTACAGTGAAAAATAAATGTTTAGAAAAATCAGCTTAAAGTTAAGGCCATAAGAAACATTTTGCTGTATTTCGCAATTGTAAACACTATTTTAGTAAGAATTTTTAATTTTTCATTAGTAAAAGTACAAATAAAAAAACGAAAAAAATAGTACATACTTTATTTTAAAATTGTTTTACTATCGCTTCAACGTTTATCTCGTTCGCAGAAATCATAAGATTCATTACACACTACTTAGTTCGATTAACAAACGAAGGAAAATCAATGTACTGAGAAATGATAGCGACTCAAGCCATTGGACTAAATGAACTACTGAACTAAAAGAGTGATATACTTCGCAGTGATCAAAAGATATGTTCATATCTTTTCATTTCAGTGACACATTCTGCGCACCTCTAATGAAAAGTTTCACTTGTGAGTGACCGCGTGTGAGCTCACATTAAGGCAAGATATTTTGACGCGCGCCAATACTACATGGGGCACACTAAAAGTATTGCACTTCTAGCTAATCGGAACTATTTGAATTTCGAATGTTATATTTTTAAAACGTTGCAACCTTCTTAGTAATAAAAAAAAACAATTGGCGAGAAATAATTTGTCAATTGTTTTTTTATCACACATCAAAGTTGGTTTTTTTATCACGCAACGAAAATGGAATTAGTCGAAAAGATTTTAGAGCGATGATTTTTTATGATTTTAAAAGTTCTGTTTCTCCGCAAGACTGTGCCGCTCGTCTTCAAAATGCTCGTCTGCAAAATCTTTTGGGAGAGAAGCACCTTGTTTGAGCACCGTTAGGCGATAGTTTGCTGAATTTGAGAGAGATCGAGTTTCTTTACATGACGAATTTCGTGAAGGGCGGCCTTCAAATGCCGTCAACGAAAATAATGTGGCTACTGTTAAGCGATTAATTGAAGAAAACCCCCGATCACCTATGAGACCATTCGAGGACTATTGGAAATTGGTATGAGCCAAATTCAGAAAATTTTACACGAAGAATTGAAAGTTCGGAAACTTTGTTGTCGTCGGATCCCTCATGAACTGACAGCGGATCAGAAGCGGGCTCGCGTGGAATGGTGCTCACAGATGTGACTGAAGTACGACCACGGACATTCTAATGCTGTTTATGACATTGTCACAGGAGACGAAACGTGGATTTATCGTTTTAAACCCGAAAAAAGAACAGCAATCTTGTGAATGGGTGTTTGAAAATGAGAACAGGTCAACAAAAGTGAGAGAGGCCAGAAACGTTGGTAAAAAGATGATCGCGTTTTTTTTCTCAGCTACGGGTCCCATCTGTACAATTCCACTTGAAGATCAAAAGAGTGTTGATGCCGAGTGGTATTCTAGCAGAAAAAGTTCGCGAAAGACGACCCAAAAGCCGCATTCTCCTACACCATGATAACGCTTCCTCACACGCGGCCAACAAAACAAAGTCATTTTTAGCTTCTGAAAAAGTACATCTCGTCACTCATCCTGCGCATAGCCCCGACTTAGCCTTAGTATTTTCCCCAAAAACAAAGATTTGATGAGAGGTTTTACTTTTACCAACTCCGAAATGGCAGTGATAGCGTTCAATCAGCACGTAGAAAACATGCCTTCAGATCTGTGGTCCTCCTGTTTTAAAAAAAGGTTCGATTGCATGAAAACACGTTTAAAATGTAAAGGAGATTATTTTGAAAAGCAATAAACATAATATTTTGGTTATAACATGTTCTTTTTTTAAGTTACGCAAAACTTATAGGGTGACCTACCTAATTTAAAAAACGTCTCGGCTGGGTATACCACCGCTTATCTATTCCTGTCGCAATAGTGTCAATGCCCGTCACTACCATGCTTTAGTTTCGAGGTTAAGGTAAACGGTAAACTTATGTATGTGATATTACTATTCCGCCACTCGGATAGTAAACGCACCAGTAACAAATTTAGTGACTATAGCCGATGGAAAACTGTTTTAACTGGAATAGTCATCTACAAGCATGCTACCTAGCTATGAATGAAAAAAGTATTGTTCTATTACAGTTAAACATGGTCTGGGTGTCGTGTCAAGGGGAAAACCCCGCAGATAGAGAAAATATTGGTCCAATAAAATATCTGCCGTATCGGGGATTCCCCGGATATTATTTTCCATTCACGAACCAAGATGGGTACCTCAGTCCACTAGTAGCTGTCCATCTGCAAAGGCCTAAGAGTAAGTTGAACTTGCCTATTTATAATTTAAATCTCAGCGTTGTTGCAGAAATACTCATGCAGTTACATTTACCTGTCCTACACGCACGCCATCTATTGTAAAATAATGGTACGATCCTTATAACCAATCCCCATGTGTAACTATTAACTATGTATGTACTTGTATTTATTTACACTTGTACTGACTTATTACCTGTATACGCATCCGCAGGGTTTTACATTACAAACACACACACACACACACACACACACACACACACATACACACACACAATAATAAAACGAATCCGTAGGGTTACACATTAAAGCCGAGCCACACTGTTGGAAACAAGCCCTCCACATGGCAGTCCACCGGCGGTTTATAACAGTAAAACGTAAAGTAAAAAAACGTAAAAGGCGACCGATTGGCTATCGAGTCACTACCATCGTGGCTACTAGGTGGTAGAGTTCTGCATTGTCTCGCCCGGGTCTGGTACCACCGCCTTACCTATTCCTGCCGCAATAGCGTCAGTGCTTGTCATTATCGTGTTCCGGTTTGGAGGGTAAGGTAGCCGGTAAACTTATGCATGTGGCATTAGACCTCGCCACAAGATAGCAACGCACCATTAACATCTTTGGTGTCTATAGGCGATGGTTGACTCTTTCCATCAGGAGACCCATCTGCTTGTTTGCTATCTTATGATATAAAAAAAAAACAAGCCTCTCACCAAGGTCACCCGTGTTGGAAGATTGTTTTCAACCGTGTGGCTCTGCCATTACAAAAACACACACACAATAACAGAGCATCATCATCTGCGTATGTGGAGTACCGCCGTGTTGGTCCGGGCTTCTTCGAAGAATAGACCAACTGCCGTTCTGCCTAGGCAGGTCGTAAAAAAATGACTGATTGGCAACACTCTTGACTACTCTGTGGTAGAGTCTGCGACGCTTCGCTCAGGTATTTGGTACTACTGCCTTCCTTATTCCTGCCGCCATAGCGTCAATGCTTGTCATTGTCTTGTTCTGGTTTGGAGAGTAAGGTAGCCGGTAGACTTATGCATGAGGCATTGCCATTCCGCCATATGGATAGTAACGCACCATTAACATCTTTAGAGTCTGTAGACGATGGATTCTCTTTCCATCAGGGGAGCCACCTGCTGGTTTGCTATCTAATTATATTTTAAAAAGAAATAACGGGAAGGTAGAGAGTTGTGGAAAAGAAGCGGGAAGGTTCTGGGAAGATGGCAGGGAGGCAGCGGGAAGATAGGTTAAATGTTGTAATAAGGTAGAGGGAAGGCAGCGAGAAAGTAGGAAAAATGTATATGTATGTAAAGTATAATCTGTGTTTGTTGAATACCTTTTCAAGTTTTCACCACAAAGTACTTTATATGTAGGGTAGTTTTAACTTTTGTCGGCAGTCCTCATGACTGCCTCCGATTTTTTTTCTCTCAGTTAAAATAGAGATGCTACTTTTCCCGTATACTAGCATTATGAAATATTACTTAATTAAAAAATGTTATTAAAAACTAGCATTTATTTAAAAAGTTATTTGTACTAAAATGAAAATGATACCAGCCATCTTGGAGTTGAATTTTTTATTACGGTGTAATATATTTTAAAAGTTAAGCCCTTTCATTTGCTGTGCATATTGGGTGGGATGTACGAAAAAATGTAATCCACCATTCTGTTCCGGTGTCTATTTTATATTAACAGTAATACTGAATTGCATTGATATTTCAAATTTCAGCTCAATCGGACACTGGTAAGTGAGTCAAATTCAGCTTGCAAGATTCGATCCACACTAACACGGCAAGTTGTTAACAACAAACACAATAAAAGCTTGTAAAAACCAATACTGTACGATGTATAAATAATTTCATATATATTTTTTTATGTCATAAGATAGCAAACAAGCAGATGGGTCTCCTGATATAAAGAGTCAACCATTGCCTATAACCAAAGGTGTTAATGGTGCGTTGCTATCTTGTGGCAAGGTCTAATGCCACATGCATAAGTTTACCGGCTACCTTTCCCTCCAAACCGGAACACGACAGCGACAAGCACTGACGCTATTGCGGCAGGAATAGGCAATGCAGTGGTACCAGATCCGGGCGAGACATTGCAGAACTCTACCACCTAGCAGCCACGATGTAGTGACTCGCATAGCCAATCGGTCGCCTTTCACGACCTGCCTGGCAGATGGGCAGTTGGCCTATTCTTCAAAGGAGCCCAGAACCAACACGGGGAAAGTCATATGTATATTAAAAATACTCAAACCCAGATATACAAAATAATTATAGGTATTAAACGAAATAATATAAAATAAATGTGTTTCAGCTGGCATGCTAATCAACATCGAGTGCCGCGCGTGGGCCCACAACATAGTGTACGACAGACAGGAAGGCATGGGCACCGTCCACATCGAAATCATGGTCGAGTGATGCCTCCTCGACTGCACATAGTCAATTTATTTATTTGTCGTTACTACTAGAAAAAAAATATTGAACATTGAATTCCTTATTTATTTCTGCTCCTAATTCCGATTCCTTCGTAAAAACTTAAACAATGTTAGTTATATCTTTTATCCGCTACAATTTTTGGATTTAATCTCGAAGATATCGAATATCTGAGACGAGACGTTCCCATTGAAGAATAAACCATTTGCCGTTCTGCCAAGAAGTTCGTAAGAGGCGAACGTTTGGCTATGAGAGTCGGTAACTAGATGGTAGAGTTCTGCATGGTTTCGCCGGGCCTGGTACCACCGCTTTACCTGTTCCTGCCACAATAGCGTCAGTGCTTGTCACTATTGGATTTGAAGCGTAAGGTAGCCGGTAAACTTATCGCCATCTTGGAGTTGAATTTTTTATTACGGTGTAATGTTTTTTTTTTATATAGTAGAGGGGGCAAACGAGCGGATGGTGCACCTGATGGTAAGTGATCACCGCCGCCCATGGACATCCGCAATACCGGGGGTATTGCAGCTGCGTTGCCGGCCTTTTAAGAATGAATAAGCTCGTTTCTTGAAGGTCCCTAAGTCGTATCCATTCGGAAACACCCCCGAGGGTAATAGATTCCACAAAGGAGTAATGCGAGGCAAAAGGTGTCGACAAAAGCGCACGGTTGTGGATTTCCAGACATCGAGGTGGTGAGGATGGAACTTTAAATTTTGACGCGATGTCCGATGGTGGAATTTAGCGGCAGGCATTAGTCCGAACAACTCGTCGGAACACTCCCCATGATAAATACAGTAAAAGATGCAGAGCGAGCCTACATCTCTGCGTAACGCCAAAGAGTCAAGCCGATTAGAAATAGCCTGGTCGTCGACGATTTGAACCGCTCTACGTTGAATGCGATCAAGAGGAAGAAGCTGGTACTGAGGAGCTCTGACCCAGAGGTGAGAACAGTACACCATGTGAGGTCGAATTTGGTCCTTGTAAAGTTGGAGGCGATGGGCTGGCATGAAGTACTGCTTTGCTCTACTGAGTACACCAAGCTTTTTGGAGGCTAGTTTAGCCTTCCCTTCCAAATGACCGCGGAACTGAACGTTGTTCGATATGTCGACTCCCAGAATTCCAATACTGGCTGAGGCTGTCAGGAGAGTATTTTCGAACCGAGGTGATACGGCAAAGGGTGTTTTTTTTTTTGCGGTGAACACACAGAGCCGCGTCTTTTTGGGGTTAAATGTAATAAGGTTTTGACGACCCCATTCTGAGACATCAGTTAGTTGATTCTCGAGTTCAGACACGAGCTTGATCCGGCCCTCTTCGACGTGTTCCCGAGAAATACCGCTACGGCCGGAGTATGTAGCATCAACAGTACTGTCGTCCGCATAGCAATGTATGTTACTAATTCGCAACATATCATCGATATGCAGAAGAAACAGAGTCGGTGATAGCACGCAGCCTTGGGGAACACCAGCATTGACAGGTTTAAGATCGGAGCATGCACCGTCGACTACGACCTTAATGCTCCGATCAGCCAAAAAACTGGTGATCCACTTGCATAGTTTCTCGGGAAGCCCATAGGAAGGCAGCTTTGAGAGAAGCGCTTTATGCCATACCCGATCGAAGGCCTTCGCTATGTCTAAACTAACTGCCAATGCGGGAGGCATTGGCAGTTAGTTGGACCTTGGACTCAACTGCCTCCGCCCAACGATGTGTCAGGTATACTAGAAGATCACCAGCTGAACGGCCACGACGGAAACCGTGCTGACGGTCACTAATCAGCTGGTGCTCTTCTAAATAATTCAGGAGCTGACAGTTTATAAGTGTCTCCATGACTTTGGAGAACAAGGAGGTTATGGCTATTGGCCGATAGTTTGACGGATTAGAGCGATCTCCTTTTTTAGAAATAGGATGCACTAAAGCTGTTTTCCATGAATTCGGTACCACGCCGAGTGAATAGGAGAGCCGGAATAGGTGCGTCAATACTGGCGTCAACTCTGGAGCACATACTTTAAGCACAACAGGAGGGATGCCATCAGGCCCACTCGACTTGTGGATGTCCAAAGAAAGAAGTGCTTTACGCACAGCTGACTGCCGAAACTGCGGTTCTGACATGGAACTATCACACTGCGGGATGGTAGGCGGTGTGTTCCCTCGGTCATCCAGAGACGAGTTGGCCGCAAAGAACGAGCCCAGAAGATCGGCTTTCTCCTTTGCGGTATGGGCCAGAGAGTCATCGTCTCTGTGCAAGGATGGAAATGAAGGCTGGGAGAAATTACCTAAGACAGCCTTGGCGAGAGACCAGAACGCACGAGTGCCAGAAGGAAGGCGAACTAATTTCTCAATAATTCTGCCAATGTGTTCCGCTTTTGCCTTGGCGATAGCTCTTTTGAAGAATCTCGAGGATGAGTTGTACTCCTTTCGTAATGCGCTAGTTTTTACATCACGAGATGCCGACGCAGCAGCCCAAGCTCGGTAGCAATCATGCTTTCGGCGTAAAGCCGCTTTGCAGTGGCGACCAAACCAAAGCTAAGACTTGCCACCGATGGGCACCGCAGAAAACGGAATGAAAAGTTCCATGCCCTGCAGCACCACATCAGCGACAGTGTCAGCGACAGCATTCGGATCATCCAGCGAGAAGCACAACCACCCCCATGGGTAGGATGCAAAGAAAGACTGCATCCCGTCCCAATCTGCTGACCTATAGTGCCAAACGCGACGACAGCCTGCAAAGGGAGACCGTGATGGGCGTGTGACCGGCACTTTGCTCCGGATCAAGCAGTGGTCCGACGCGCCAAGTGGAGCGTCCACCGATACCTGGTAACGATCCGGGTCAGAGGTCAGCAGGAGATCCAACAGTGAAGGCGTATGGCCATCCACATCGGGAACACGCGTAGGCGAGGTTACCAATTGTGTTAGACCATACGCCAAGGCAAAATCGTGAACAGACCTCCCCGCATGATCGATGGTGGGAGAACAAAGCCATTCGGCGTGGTGGACATTAAAATCGCCCAAGATCACGATCTCTGCGGAGGGGTTCTGCTCTAACACGGAATCCACAGCCATTTGTAAGCGCTCAATGAGCCGGTCAATTTCAGTATTCCCGCTATGGGACCTGTATAGGCACGCGTAGCTGCGTGGATGGTCGTCGCAAGCTACGCGTAACCAGAGGATGGATAGGTCCTGACCTTCAAGTCTGCCGAGGCGCCGGTAACAAATATCTTCTCTGACGTATGCGCACACACCAGCCCGCGGTACAAAGGAATGTTCCAGTTTGTACCCCGGGTAGGAGAGGTAGGAAGTATCAGCTGGAGAAGATATCTGTGTCTCGGTCAAGAAGAACAAAGCTGGCTTCGCCGTCTCGAGATGGTAGTGGACGGCGTTCAGGTTAGAATGAAGGCCCCTGATATTGCAGAAATCTACAGTAAGCGTGGTAGGGGGTGCCATGGTCTTCTTGCTCTGTTTGCCCCGGACAGAATTGTCTATGAGCGCAATTTCCCCCCCCCCCCCCCCCCCAGAATACGCAGGGCAGCCTGAGCATCCATGATCTGGCTGGAATCCAGAGCACGGACGCTCAGGGGAGGATTCTCCACTGCTGGTGCAAGTGGTACCCCCCTGGGGTAGTTTTTTTTTAAATAGCGCATTCATAGTGTGCGGGGGGGGGGGTTAGGCCTCCGGGACTCTCACAAACCAGACGAAACGCAGCAGCGGAGCTGCTACTTTACGTCGGTGTCAAGTGAGAGAGTGGTATCTCCCCGGGCGTGCCGGCCTATTCAGTTGCAAATGCAGTATGGCACTACCACTAATTTGGTTGACTGACTGCACCGGTGCTAGATAATTTTTGAATAAAAATTATCCCACCAGTGAGCGATGGGGTCGTCACATCCCTACGCCGGAAAATATACGCCGGTGTAATGTATTTTAAAAGTTAAGCCCTTTCATTTGCTGTGCATATTGGGTGGGATGTACGGATAACAATGCACTATTAACATTTGGTGTATAAAGGCGATGGTTATCTCTTTCTATCAGAAAAGCCATCTGCTTGTTTGCTATCTAATGATTTAAAAGAAGAAGACGAAAATCTTGCTTTAAGTGAAGACAATATGCTCTTCTTTATTCTTGATTCAGTCTTAGTTGATCATCAATTTGCATCGATGCTACTAACAACTAGCGACATCATTAAAGAAATCTGAAAAGAAAAGGCAAAATAAAACGGAAAGAAGTCTCTTTCCTGATTCAAACTGTATTCAATTTTTCTCTTCTTGTTACCAATGTCTCCTATTAATTAATCAGCAACTCTTTATGCCATAAAAATAGTGGACAAACTGATGGTTCTCCTAATGTAAATTGTAATGATAATTACTACCTGCTGACTCAAAAGATAAGTTGTTGTCAGTGTGGTAGAGATGTAATGTTATAAGCAGTGATGACCTCACTCTTCAAATTGAAATACGTCGATTAGCACTGGCCACTGATGTTATTGCGGTCGGAATAATTATGGCGGTGGCACCTACTCGGGCGAGTTGCAGAACTCTACCAGCTATGGTTGTCATGATGGTAGTAACAGGTGTTGCCTTTGTTAGCCATTTACGGTCAATTCTCAATATATATATATATATATATATATATATATATATATATATATATATATATATATCACGTGGTCACGACATCACTTGTGAATGGCTGGACCCATTTCGCTAAGCCTTTTTTGTTGTATTTATAATAGTCAGGAGAAGGTTCTTATAAAAGAAAATATGCGCGGAAAATTAGAAAATTTAAGAATATTCAACCATCATATAAAGTTCAATACCAATTCGGTAGCCTGGAACGACAATCCCGTATACATATATAAATTACGTGTCACGTTGTTTGTCCACTATGGATTCTTAACATGTATGGCAAAACAACGTTTGTCGGGTCAGCTAGTTCTCTTATAAAAACGAGAAAAAACTGCTAACACACATTATACTATCTTTTTATATAACTTAATAGCTGCATCGTGCAACCCGCTGCATTATTACAGTTTTTGGTGAATCCCGCGGGGTTACCTTATTTTTTGCGAGATAAAATGTAGCCATTATGCTATTCCAGGTCATCATCTATCTGTGTGCTAAATTTCATTCAAATCTGTTCAGTAGTTTTTGCATGATTGAGTAACAAACATCCATCCATCCATCCAAACATCCAAACTTTCGCGTTTATAATATTATAAATATAGACTAGCATAGCCCGAACTTCATTTCTAGAATAAAAGTAGCACCCGCTACCAGTTTTACTCTCATATTCAAATTTTCTTATGCCCTTTCTCGGTTCCTAAACCATCTTTGCACTAATTTCATCCAAATCTGTCCACTGGGTTAGGCGTGAAGAAAAGACAGAAAAACTGACTAACAGACAGTTACTTTTGCATTTATCTTGGTGAAATTGCATCTTTATTTATCTTGGTCAAATTGCATCACATTAATTTTTTTTTAAATTAATTCTTGTTCTGTTTCACGATAATTTTTTTGAAATGTGAAATATTAACATGTTCTTGTGAAACAGTACTAGATTTTACGATAAAATAATCATCATATTATGGCGTTACGCTACATAGCTGCCTCTTTTTTTCCGTGGAAAAACCTAATGAGTACCCCACCCTATTGGGGACTTTTGGCAGGTTATGTTGTATAACCCCAGGAAGGCCCTAAGCCCTACTAATTAAAACCTAACGGTCTTCGCCTTGTTAATGGAGGGGTTGCGGGATTAGCTTCGCCATTCTACCGCTGCCCACCAAACAACTATCCGTAAATGCGTACGTAACGATTTTGTTCCTTTGCATGCGTGTGATGATGTGTTGGAACACAGCAGTACATCAATAAGTCTTTAGAGCCTGCGTGCAATAAATGATGAGTGCTCCGAACTCATAACTCGCAGATCCCCTTATGTTGGTGAAGATATGCGATCTAGGCCCTTTTTTGTAGACCCATCCTCCACAGTCGCATCTGGACGGTCTCCACATCATACAACGTAACTGCTTGGACTAACGGATTGCAAGAAAGGTTTAAAATCAAAAGTCACACATAGTTCACATTTATTCCACAAACTACAATATCTTTACATATCAATTGCAAAACTGTGTAAGCATTTATACTAATATGCCTCGATATAATATGAGTCATACAACTTAAGAAAATAACTTGATATGTCCGCGTTACGGGGGAGGCAGAACCGGCATAAGGCGTTTAAGAAGACATGGACCAGTGAGCCACTGAAGAAAATTTGCCCGTTATATAATAAAAAATACGGTGACATATTTTATTACACTAAAAATGGCAACAATAATAATTTTTGCTAACCCATCAAAATTTATGAACGATCTTATAAGTTGGCCAAGTGCTAAGTCATTATAATTTAAATTATACATCCGAAACAATTATTTATTTTATCCACTCATTCAGAAACCAGATTATTCCAACTTTATCAAATACCAGTACCCGCCATTACTACTAGCTAGTATTGCAGCGACGTAATGAAATTATAATCCAGCCACTTACAATCTCGTACTACGTTCACGCAGACAATGGTATTTGTAAACAATAAAAACGAACTCACATCAGAAATCAGAAGTACTTTATTCAATAAAAATTTTTACAAGTTATTTTGACCCTTGAACGCATTTTTTCAAAACTACTACCTGATCGAAAACGCGGCCACACACGAAAACGCGGCTTGTCTGTTTTTACATCATCTATTTTTTTACAATATCAAAATATTACAAATAATGTATATGAGATCGGATGAGGAGCAATTAACCCTAATACATGCTCCTAATCTAATATTCAGAGCAAGTATCTTCTCTCTTGTCTTAAAAAAATATTCAAAGGGTATTTCAAAAATATTCAAGTTCTGTCTTGGCCTTGTGCCTTAAGGTGTTCCCAGTTCCCACACCGAAGTTTGTGACTGTTTCAAAAAGTTTTTAATAGTTTTATTATATTTTGTGCAAAAATGTTACATAACTTTTATTAATAAAAGCTAAAAATATTTTGTAAATATTTGTAATTGTCTCATTTAAAACAGTCACAAATTGTTAATAACTGATTATAACACTTGTGTATTGCTATATGGCGGGGAACCAGCAGGGGAGATAGCAGTAGTAAAGATGTTACATAATGTCAGGAAACATTATACAATAATTAATGCTACCATTTGTCCTTATATATTAATTAATGTTAACCAATATTAGCTAACTTTTTAAGGCATTTTATTTTCAGCTTTCACATTGAATGTTACTAGGTAATTGTTTTATAACATCTGTGCAGTGTAAACACCTTTACGTCCAATAAACAACTCCTACACGTGACTCTGTCCGTGTGGACTACGTGACCCTCAATTTTTATAGTATTGCGGCCATGTTGATCGCTTGTAACAGTAACCAAATTAGTTTATTGTATATCTATTTAATATAATTAAAGCTTAACATATTATGAACGAGGCACGATATGAATAAAGACCTAAATCAGTCGATCATTACTTCGATATGTGTGGATCCCAGCCGATCCTTCAGACTCTCAGTAAACTTTATGTTCTTCGCCCAGGCTCTGCAACGAATATTGACAATTTGCCCACCTGAAAGAACAGAGCACAACATTTGCATTTAATTATTGTACCTAAATTTAAACGCAGCGAAAATGCAAGAAGTGACTTCAATTGTTGAACAAAATCTTGAAGAGCTGAGTTAGGGTGTTGAAGTTTAACACCCTAACTCAGCTCTTCAAGAATTTTTATAAGAATTTCCATTTTTCTATATGAACAAAATCGGCTTACAACTGGCATCGATATATAAAACTAGCGACTCGCCTAAGCTTCACACTCATGATAGCGAAGTATTAAGTTACTATTATTTTGAAACCGCGTTGGGATGCATACAGGAAATATTTGTTTACAAATAGACATATGGCATGGCGAACTTTTGTACATACCTGTAAAAGAAGAACAATTCCATCATACAATCATTCAAAGAAAATGCGGCCTAAGCATTTTCGATTGTTTGTTTTAATTTTAATTATAACTAGCTGTTGTTCGCGCGGACTTCGTTTACTCCGCACAGCTCCTCCCCCGTAGGTGATAGCGTGATAATATATATAAGCCTATTTGTTGACCCGACCTGTTAGTAATATTCATGCAAAATTTGAAGTAAATCCATGCAGTACTTTTTGAGTTTACCCCGGACATACATTGACTTTCCTACGATTTTATTATATGTATAGATGTATAGATTTTGCGATATTTTAAGCAAACATCGTCATATTCAAACCAATTTACACCAAATTTAAACTAACTCAACACCTAAAGTCTTAACATTTTTTCATGAATCACTCTGTTTAATAGCATGAACCACGACAAATGAAAATCCGTCCAGCAGTTTTTTAAGTTTTTCGAAAACACACAGTCGGACACTGCGGTGGACTTTGTTTTATAACATGTATTCATGACATTAAGACAACTAAAGAACGTTTACCTCTTTTCGAAAAGGGGTATAAAATAAACACTTAACTCACACAGAGTAATTAGTGAACAAGTTGGCGGTTCTCCAGAGAACCACTGTATATTTTTAATATACTATAGCTGCACTGTGCAGTTCGCTGCATTATAAAAATTTTTGGCGAATCCTGCGGAATCACCTAATTTTTCCGGGATAAAAAGGAGCCTATGTGCGATTCCACCTGTATGCCGATTCAAATTCGTTCAGTAATTTTTTTTTATATATAATCGATAGGGAAGCGCTTGACCACGATCTCGCCTGATGGTAAGCTAAGAAGAGCCCTAAGATGGAACGCGCTTCCCTAGAAGGTACTTGTTCACTCTTCTCTTCAAGATCCCCAGATTGTACTCGTCGGGGAACACAAACTCAGGAAGCATATTCCAGTCCCTTGCGGTTCGGATCAAGAATGTCGAGTCGACCAGCTTTGTCCGGGTACGTACAGCGTTCACTATATGGCGATACCTAGTATCTGTGCGCCTCGACGATCGATGGAAAAACGAGGATGGCGGAATCAAGTCGCGCATTCCGCAGCGCATTCTCCAAAGTGTATCCGATAAAAGACCGATTGACTAGCCACTCGGCGGCGATGAGCGAGGCTCTGGAGTTATTTGCCTACCATATCATCGTCGTTAATTCCTCTTGGCATGCATCCCTATCGCCTCAAGCGTCTCTAGTTAGTATTGGGCGGATCCATCCTAGAGATGAGAGTAATATTTCATGCACGAACGGACTTGTGCTTGATAAAGTTTTTGCATGATTGAGTAACAAACATCCAACCAAACATCCAAACTTTCGCATTTATATTATATAGATTCTGAGTACTTATACATCTTTTTGACACAGACCTGTTTGTTGTGATTATTATATCAGCTGGTATACGGTATACAGGTACATTAGTTTTGCTTAACTTTACAAAGCTGCTAAATTGCACCAAATTGCAGCCATACTAACATTAGGAAAAAAGCGAATTTAACAAATAATAATTTTATTATTTTGCTAACATCGTCTCCGGCTCCTCTGATGGTAAGTGATAACCCAAGTAGCACGTTAAGCTGTATATAAGGAGCATTTAGGTTCATTTTTAAACTTAAAGCTGTATACTAAGCCGTACAAAGGCTGTAGAAGCGCTTCTACAGCCGATATAACACCAAAAAGGGCCCCAAGTTATACAGCTTATTGCGTTATGTAGGCTGCACAATAGCTATACAAGCTGTTATAAACTGTACAATGGCTGTTATTTGGTGTATAAAGAAACTATAACACTAAGGATACTCTCTTGTAACTGTCTTGTACAGCTAAGCGTTAAATAGGCTGCACAATAGTTATACAAGCTGTTATATGCTGTACAAAGGCTGTTATTCGGTGTATAAAGAAACTGTAACACTAAATATACTCTCTCGTACAGCTAAATGTTCTTAATAGGTGTTTGAAAATGATAAAAAGTAACAATCGGTTTTTGATATTGTATAACATTAATTATATCACGTATCTGCAGACGCCATAATTAAAAATTAATATATTTTTAATTATGGCGTTATAAACGATAAATTCTTGGACTTGGAGCAGTATTGAATGGTGTATTCAAAGTGCAAATTCAAAATCATTGTAAAATCGTGTATGTTTTCTCTCAAAATATTCACGCGCCAACGAAATAATCAAGATAACACAAATAAATCATTGTAAAATACGGTAAGTGTTTGTGTTTAAGGTTAGAATATACAAGTATTTATAGACCAACTTGTATAATGACCAACTTGTATATTATTTTAGAATATACAAGTTGATCACTAACGAAATATATGTTTTATTAATTGATATTTACGGTTTTTTGACAAAATTATTATCTAAACTGTTAGATCTTGAACTAATCTTGATTATAAATAAAGTTTACTTGTTGATTAATACGCCAAAACACTTTAAAATTAACCTGTATCATAAAGTGCAACCAACACATAACACACAGCACGAATCAAAATTGCGAACTAAGTTCTTTTATTTTTCCCCAAGAGCGTATTTGAAAAAAGAATGCCAATTGGATGTTTCTATTCATTGTATTCTATACAATGTTTCGTTCGAAAACAATAAAGTACCATAGAGTATTGTATTAAAACTGGCAAATAGTGAAAATGTTTTTTTTGTATGAAGTTAGCGTTGGTCCCTATAGAGACCAAAGTGTATTAACGGCATTTTCTCAGATGTCTCATTAGTTACCAAAGTGATGTGAGCGGTTATATAATAAGTAGTATTAACTCATATTTTGCTTACAATCGATTACAATGCCGAAGCTTTTTTATCAATACCGCAACCTATTTAATTTGAAAAAATATAGAAAAAAAACCTGCGAAATTTACCGAAGTATTTAGCAATTCAATACAATTTGTTGTATAATAAAGACGATATTTAATAAATAAATGTCCTTAACCTTAAAACAGATTATCAAAACAAAAAAAATGTTTTTATTAATTTTCTTATAATTGATAACCATTATAGTCAAAGGCGACATTTAAGAGGCTAGTCCCTGACCGTGGGAATTTAAAATTGAACACACACATCCATATATTTCACTAATCATATACGTCGACAACAACAGTTTATCCATTAAGGGACTGATTAATGGCAAGAACTGCAGCTTAACGCTGGACACTGGAGCTACACGAACTGTGGTGCGACCAGAAGTAGCTGACAATGGCAACCTGAGATTGAGGAATTTTGGGAAAAGCAAGCTTCTGTCTGTCACAGGTCAGCCAATACCCGTCTTTGGTGAAGCATCTGTAGTAATGCAAATAGGCGACGAGTATTACACTCACGACGTCGTAGTGGCCGATATTATGGATGACTGTGTACTTGGTTTAGACTTCATGAAGAAGAATGCCTGCAAGATTGATTGCAAAACAGGAGTTTTCGTATGTGGGCTAGTAGAAATTTTGGATGAATGGTGAATGTGATGATGATGAATGGATGGGGGATCAAAAGGAAAGGTAACAGTGGCTAGAAGAACCATCTTACCTTCAAGATCGAAGACATTGGTACGCGTGAAGTTACCAACCAATTACAAGGGCCTGGGTAATAGGAGTGTGTTAATTGAAGACAATGGAGCAATTCCTCACTGTATTACAGGCCGGAGTTTGGTTTGTGACAAGGGCTTGGCAGCGGTGCAGGTAGTCAACTTGAGTGACAGTGACGTGGTGCTTAAAGCAGGTGATATTGTATATAAAGGCATACTGATCATAATATAAGTTGCTTGTCACGATATAGCTTTAGCTATTGCTAAATATATCTTTTATTTAACAATATATTTCTTTAATGTTGTTTTTAATACACAATAATGGCGACGCTTTGTTATACAGCCTAAAGTGTATTTGGAGGGTGATATACTGCAAATAGCTGTACTGAATCTCTTTTTTATTATATTATACCGCTATTGGCTTTTAATTACCGTCCAAATACACTTTAGGCTGTACTAAGTCCCTATATAAATCTATTATACAGTAATTGGCTTTTAATCACTTAACTTATGTTTAGAGATGCGTACAAAAATTGAAGAACCCTAAATACAAAACATATGTTTGTCACTTGATTTCGCTATTGTGATGTATTGATGTCGGTCGTTTGACTTTACAACTAAACCAACTTATTGTTAACTATAACTTATGGGATATGTATTTCAATCATGTTTTACTTTATTTTTCAGGGAAATATGCCTTATAAAATAATAAAAACAATTGAAAGAAGCCAAAACTGTATTTGCATCATATCCAGTTTGTGGGAGATAAAGGTGAATTATAATGGCCAAGAAAACAAAATGATATAACTGAGTTGATCAAGAACGGAAAATCTAGCCCTTTAAAGATTGGTCTATCACAAAAATATTTTTAAGAAGAATACGTTATTTCGTGCTTGTGATTTAATATTATTAGTTCTTCAAAGAGAAACACATACTCTCTTGCCTGTAATTGTATCTAAGTATATAATATTTTTAAAATGATTGTAAATATACATATATACGGGGTGTTGTAAAAATGGCACAGTAAGCCGAAAGGGAGTGACTCAGGGGGTCATTCTTAACAACTTTTGTTTAACGACTTTTGGAAATTCACGAAAAAAATATTGATTCTCCATAGAAATTTTGTTGGTCACGTGACTTTTCACAATGGAAAAACAAAATTGTTTTTCGCGAATTTTCACAAATCGTTGAACAAAAGTTGTTCAGAATGACCCTCTCAGTCACCCCCTTTCGGCTTACTATACCGCTTTTGTAACACTCCGTATAGTAGCAAGTTAAAAATAAAAAATATATATATTTTCTCAGTGTAATGATTTTTATTTCTCTTTTTAACTCTTTTTTATATATTCTTTGAAGAATAGACCAATTGCCTATCTGCCAGGCAGGTCGTAAAAGGCGACCGATGGGCAATGCGAGTCACTTCTATCGTGGTTACTTAGGGACAGAGTTCTGCATTGGCTCGACCGGGTCTGGTACCACCACCTTATCTATTCCTGCTGCAAAGCGTCAGTGCTAGTCACTCCATGTTCCAGTTTGGAGGGCAAGGTAGCCGGTAAACTTATGCATGTGGCATTAGACCTCGCCACAAGATAGCAACGCACCATTAACATTTTTGCTGCCTACAGGCGATGGTTGACTCTTTCCATCAGGAGACCCATCGGCTTGTTTGCTGTCTTATGACATTAAAAAAAATTAAAATATTATAAATTACCAACCAAATAACTTTAATAAAGAAGATAAGCCTAAAAAGTAATAAATCAGATAACCTACAATCACTTTTTAATGTTTTTGTTACGGAACCCTTTTCCTTGAACATTAATAAAAATGACGATTGTAGGTTACCTGATTTAGTAATTTTTCAACTTTATCTTCATCACGATTACTTGGTTGGTAATTTATAATATTTAAATATTCCTTTTCAATCTTCCTCTTGATTTTTTCCACAGGATATCAACGATGCAGATATAAAAACAGCAAATAACAAAATCAGTAATACAGCCTTGAGCTGCACTACAACTGTATATGAAGATTTTTTAACACCATTGGCTGCATAACAGTCTACAATTACGCCATAAATATTAACTGTAGAACGGTGATTGCATCTCCCATTTTACAGAAATAAGCGTTGAGTGATACTATAATAACACTTAAAGCTGTAATAAATTTCCGTGCTAAACATAATACAGCTAATGTACAGCTTTAAGTGTTAAAATAAGGCTAATGAGCTACAAAATACTTAAAGTTGTACAGTAGTGTATTAATATTCAGATATAACGCCTAAAGCTTACGCAAAACTCTAAGAAAGGCCTTGTACAGCATTAGGCTGTATAAAAACTCATAAAGGTCTTTTATACCGATAAAAGCATCTTTTTACACCATTGTACGGCTGCAATAGAACTTTAAGTAATATATGAGCTGCTTTATGGGTATTAAACATGCTTGATTGCTGCTTGGGAACCTATAGAGCTCGAAGACATTATATTGCATTCCTATCCATGTTTTCCTACGTATCAGGAAAATGAACTTACGTTTTAATTCCAGCAGTTGCACTGCGACTAGAGGGCTCAGATATCCTGGAGTGTTGTCGTAGGGGAAGTAAGTCTCCGGCAGTCCCGGAGCGGGCCAGTACACCACCTTCTGTAGAGCTTCCCTGTCTGGCGGTCTCTCCCCCATACACGACACCCAAACTTTACGACGCTGAAACGTCAGAGATACTTTTACTTTATTTCTGGCTGACCCACGTAGCTTCGTAAGTAGAGTAATAGCTCATTAGTTTTAGATATTCACACAGTTTTTACCCCTATTTCTGCCTCTTAGGGGTTTATTTTAAAAAATAAGTTTTTCCCCGTGTTGGTCCCGGGATACTTTGAAGAATAGGCCAACTGCCATTCTGCCAGGCAGGTCGCAAAAGGGGACCGATTGGCTATACGAGTCACTACCATCGTAGCTACTAGGTGATAGAGTTCTGCATTGTCTCGCCCGGGTCTGGATCCAACGCCTTACCTATTCCTGCCGCAATAGCGTCAGTGCTTGTCACTGTCGTGTTCCGGTTTGGAGGGTAAGATAGCCGGTAAACTAATGCATGTGCATTAGACATCACCACAAGATAGCAACGCACCATTAACACCTTTGGTGTCTATAGGCGATGGTTGACTCTTTCTATCAGGAGACCCATCTGCTTGTTTGCTATCTTATGATAAAAAAATGTACAAAAATTGCTCGTTTAAAGGTATTAGATACCTGGTTGACCGAGCTTTGCTCGGTTTTTCACATACCCATATCTTGGGAATCGAGCTTTTCTTGGACCTGGAACCTTGATAAATCGATTCCTATGAAATAAATCATTTTTTTTCTGTACCTGGTTGACCGAGCTTTGCTCAGTTTTTCACATACCCATATCTTGGGAACCGAGCTTTTCTTGGACTTCTATTTCAGATTATTACCTACCTGTGTGCCAAATTTCATTCAAATCCGTTCAGTAGTTTTTGCGTGATTGAGTAACAAACATCCATCCAAACATCCATCCAAACATCCGAAATTTCGCATTTATAATATTAATATAGATTTAAAATGTATGCACAAACATGTTCTGAGGTGGGCTAAATGCAACATAGTATTATCTACCAGTCAACCTTAATCAAATGAGAACAATATTTAGAATGTTACTGCTGAACATAGTGCTGGCATGATCGCCAAAAACACCTGAGTGCTAAGTGTGAGTTTTTCTTTTCGCATTCGATCGTGAGGGCGTTTCGAGTTTACTAGGAATTTGTATGTGATTTGTACAGCGCCACCTAGTGGTAAACTGGTTTCTCACGTTTACCACTAGGTGGCGCTGTACAAATCACATACAAATTCCTAGTAAACTCCAAACGCGCTCACGATCGAATGCGAAAAGAAAAACTCACACTTAGCACTCTGATCACAAAGCAGATGATCGGTGGCATCACTACATAGAACATCTAGGCGATTCTCATTCATTACATCTATCAATTCAAACCTTATCTCCAAATCTTGTTCTAATGTTTCTCGTTCCTATTTGACATTCTACTCTCTTCATTTCAGCTTTACACACATGCGCGAAAAGTAATCAGCTGAAAAAAACCATCTATAGACGTTTGGTTTACTTACATTAATTGTTAATAAATGAATGGAAAATATTTTTTCCAATAGGGATCCTTTTTAGGGGTCCGTACCTAAAAGGTAAAACGGAACCCTATTACTAAGTCCGTCTGTCTGTCACTAGGCTGTATCTCATAAACCGTGATAGCTAGAAAGCTGATTCTTTTACAAGTTATGTATTTTTGTTACCGTTATAACAACAAATGCTAAAAATAAAAAAATAAAAAATATTAAGGGGTCCCCATAAAATAAACGTGATTTTTTCATATTTTTTGCTATGATGGTACGGAACCATTCGAGCGCGAGTCCGACTCCCACTTGGCCGGTTTTTAATCAAATGAAGTCCCACAGAAGTTTAATAATCACTTTTTTGGAGCGTATAATAACTATCTACATAATTCAGTGCTACACTTTAATATATACCTCGTTCGGCTCGGCTAAAGATCTGATATGCTCCTTGAGATCAGTTGGCATGTCTTCTGGCAGTTTATCTGGATCATCATAAAAGTCAGGGTTCCAATCAAATATCTAAAAAAAGAGAAAAAGTACTCATTAAATATTTTTAGGGATTTTCCCCGTGTTGACCTGGGCCATTTAAGAATAGACAATTTCCCTTCTTCTCAAGCAGTTCGTAAAAGTAAAATGTTTGGGCAAATATGTATCTATCGCGACCACTAGAATGTAGAGCTGTGTTTCTTAACCTGTGGTGCGCGGACCCCTGGGAGTCCGCGACTATGTGTATGGGGGTCCGCCATGTTCTGAATGAGTAAATTAATGCCAATGTTTTTTATTAAGGAGGTTAAAGGTTAACCAAACACAGTTTCAAGGACCTCCCGTCCTTGAAACTGTGTTTGTTTTTCTAGCGGTTGTAGTACGACTCACACTTGGCCGGTTTTTATTTATGTAGATTATAAATGCGATAGTTTAAATATTTGGATGGTTGGATGTGTGTTACTCAATTACTATACCAATGTATTTTTAAGTATATATTTAATTGTCTCTTTTGAATATTACCTTGTTCAATTTTATAATGATGCAGGGTTTCCCCTCAGCGTAGCCGTAATTATTTTCTTTAGAGCAGTTTCCAAATTGTTTGATATCAAATGCGCAAACTTCGTTTCTCGGCGGCTTCACGCTACCACATTCGCGCTGGTTCGCGCCCTTGTTGATAAGCAGAGATTTATTTTCATATGCTGGAAATGAGAATTAAATTATAAGTATTGGGTATTTTGGGCAGTATTTCTTAAGCTATGGTCCATCAGAACGATAAAAGAAAATAGACTCCCTACTCTCTTTACTCTCCAGTAGCTCATAAGAGGTTATTATGATCGTAACTCCAGGTAACTTATAGAATTCAGAAATCAGAAGTACTTTATTCAATAAAACTTTTTACAAGTTATTTTGACGCGTCAACATTTTTTTAAACTACTACCGGATCGGAAACGCGGCCACACACTGAGAAGGTCCGACGGAAGAAACTCAGCGGGCTTGTCTTTTTTTCATAACGTTTTATTAAATAAAATATTACATAATATTTAATTAGTATCTAATTGTTACATTAATAATAAGGATTGCCGATATGAGAAGCAGTAAAACCCATGCTTTCCTGTCATCAAGGTATTCAGATATTTTATAGTAACCTTTTTTACACAGTTTTGTTTTAACACATTTTTTGAATTTGTTAACTAGTAAATCTCTAATGGCATCAGGCAGCTTATTGTAGAAGCGTATACTTTGCCCCATAAAAGAGTTGCTTATTCTGTGGAGACGAGACACATGCACAGCAAGATTGTTTTTGTTCCTTGTATTTAGGGAGTAAGTTGTCACCAATTATTATTATATAGTTATATCATTAGATAGTAAAGAAGCAGATGACTCTCCTGATCTAAACAGAAACCATCGCCTTTAGATATATATGTTAATGGAGCGTTAATGGTGCAAATATGTTAATGGTGCGTTTCTGTATGGCCGTGTAAGTTTACCGGCTACGTTATCCTCCAACCCGGCACAAAAAACTATGTCACTGATACTATTACGGCAGGAATAGGTAAGGTAGTAAGGCCGCGTTCCAATCCGGTAGTAATTATACAACAAAATGACGACTAGTCAAAAGTCAGGTAATTTTTATACATAAAACTTTTTGACTTTTAATTTTGCCATATACCCGGTCTGGACGGTGCGGGCTCTACCATCCAGTAGTCACGATGACAGTGTCCCGTTTAGCCAATCTTTCGCCTTTTACGAACTGCCTGACAGAAATGCAGATGGTCTATTCATTAATGGAGGCCCGGACCAACACGGGGCGTCTTAATAGTCTTGATTCTTTGGCGATTACTTACAATACAATGACATTTCAGCTATAACTACGCTGCTATGATGAAAAGTTTATATGATTAATGAGAGACGCTATCGCTGAATAAGGGCCATTAAATGTAAGGGTTTAAATTACAGTTCGCTTCACAATCTTGCACTGTTTGATTTTTTTGTTTACTGAACTTACTTTCACTTGATTACTAGCTGTTGTGTTATCGCCTCTGTGGTCTAGTAGTCCGGTGTCGGTGTTGACCATCGGATTCGATTCCCAGGTCAGGCATTTCAAGAATGTGTATTTTCAGTTGTCATATAAAAACGACGTTGCCAGGGATTTGATAAGTGAACGATGGGCAATAGGCTACCAACCTATCACATTGAGAGACTAAGTAGTTTCGGCTAATCGTGAGTGGTCGTACACTGGTCGTACCTCTTCGGGGATATGGGCATAGGCGTACCGAGGGAAGGGCAGGGAGAGGCAGCTGCCCCCCTTGGAATTTGTTTACCTCTCTATTAACTATCTTTTAATGTTGTAATAACATAAAAGTATAGTCTTAAAATGTTACGGTTGCCCTCCCCGCCCCCCCTCATCGGCCCAGAACCTGGGTCGTAAAATGTTACGGGTGCCCCCCGTGGCCCAGAACCTGGGTGAGACATTGAGACATTAGACATTGAGACATTAGACTGCCTTTGTTTATTTTTTTTTTGTGTATAGATTACAACTTTTGTATAAGTTTATAATATTCTAAAGAACTGTTTACCCGTCGTCACGCAGCGATGGTACACTGCACACATCTTGATGTTGATTAGTCATCAACGCGTCTTCAACTCAATTGAACATGTGGTCCCTAGTTATTTTATAAAAGCATTCAAAATACAGAACAATTATTTAGCTCAAACGCATTTTTGCAGTATTTTTTTATTTCATACTAGCTGTCCTGGCAAACGTTGTTCTGCCTTTTTAACTACTCTGATTTTTTTTCTATATTTTTTCGCCTTTTCAACCTTTCCTGCACTTCCACAATTAATTCAAAACCAAAATTAGCCAAATCGGTTCAGCCGTTCTCGAGTTTTAGCGAGACTAACGAAAAGCAATTGATTTTTATATATATAGATGGTTCCGCTGATGGACAGAGTTAACCATCGCCTATAGAAACCAAAGATGTTATTCATGCGTTGTTATCCGTATGGCGAGATTAGAACGCCACATGGATAAGTATAGCGGCAACTTTATCCTCTAAACCGGAACACGACAGCAAAAAGAACTGAAGATATTGCGACAAGAATAGGTGGTACTAAAACCCGATCGAGACGTTATAAAACTTTACCACCTAGGTAGTAGTCACGAGACAGGTATTTACCTTCTCTCGCATTTTACGAGATGCCCAACAGTGAGGCAGTTGATTCATCCTTCAACAAGGGGCCCGGATCACTCGGGTAACATTTTTTATTAAGATGGTTAAAAAAGACAACAAGATAATAGGTTTTTAGAACTACAACTGCATGTGTTTGCAAATGTCATCTATGCATTAATGTCTGCTTCTCATTAAATGGCCCTGTCGCTTGTGCAGTTATGTAATACAATAAAATACTTACGCGCCAGGAATTCGTTGATGTTGTCGAGATATTTCTTTACTTGGGTATTGTTACCTTCTTCGTACCATATTAATGCCCCTTGTTCTAGCAGTAGTGGGCGATGGCCCATTCCAGGATTGTCTCCTAAAATAATAGCATTAACATGGTAATTAAAACATGTATAATAACAAATTAAACATGGTAAAATAAAAAAAGGAGGCATAATGAGCTCATTTAATATTAAAAACCGGTCAAGTGTAAGTTAAACTCGCACACTTAAGGTTCCGTATACTTAAACTTATATTTTTTTATTCCGGTGTAAGTAAAAATTGAGGTTTTCTTTTATTTTTATTTTAACATGTACTGTAAAACATTACTTCTTATCAAATTTCATAATTCTGGGTCAACAGAAAGTGCACTATAGGTTATGATTCCCTTTTGAAATCGCAAAAAATCGTAAAATATGCGACATAAATTATCATGTCTTTTGATTGCGTTGATTTACAAGTTTTATTTTTTTACAGCTGTGAGGTAACGTAGAGCTGGCCCTTTTTATAACATTTACGCCAAATTTCCATACTAAAATAATTTATGCCCTTCTGAGCATTACCTGTCATCCAGGACATACAATTTCGTAACTTACATGACTAGCTGGTATAGTTCAGCTACGGCTCGCACGCGAACACTGCTGCTCCGTTTTATATTCCTGCAGCCGCATTGTCGATGCTTTTCATTGCCATTTATATCTTAGAACAGGGATCACCAAATGGCGGACCGCAATCGCGATCTGGACCTCCGTATTGGGATTTTAATCTAATTTAAGAAAATAAGAAAATAAAATTTGGATTTTATTTTCTTAAATTAGATTTAAAAAATTATTTGGATTTATCTATGCCTTTTTTAATAGACTAAAAAAATACGAAATTGTACTTTAGTATGGAACAAAAAATGTATACCGGACGACACAAGAAAACATAATTATTATAAGTGTAATCATAAGTTTTTGTCAAAATTGTTACAGCAGTTTTTGGGTTATTTGTGAATGAACAGTAAATTTCTGTCAGAAAGATTAAAAACACATTTTTCAATAAATTGATTCGTCATTACAAAACTTGCTCGCATCTAGACCGCGAGTGTATTTTTAAATTTAAAACCCGTCAAAATAATTGGTGATCCTTGTCTTGGAGTGTGAAAAAAAACTTTTTCAATTTTATGCAACTTACCTATGATAGAGTCGGCTAGGGTAAAGTATGGTATTCTATCATCCATGGCGGACAGCAAACCAGTCATGCAGATGGAGAAAAATATGATGATGCATATATACATCACCAAATATATCAGACCGATTACACCTGGAAACAATAACAGATATCTATTATACAGATATTATATATCTATGTTTCCACTACCGTGCCTCGGATGACCACGTAAAGCCGTAGGTCCCGGATAGCTCTAGAAATAGTCGAAAACGTTATCAAATCTGTAAAATGCGGTGTTGAGGATGCTCCGTGCCCCGTGTTGGTCCCAGGCTCCTTTGAAGAATAGGCCAACCACCGCTCTGCCAGGCAGGTCGTAAAAGGCGACCGACTGGCTATACGAGTTACTACCATCGTGGCTACAAGGTGGTAGAGTTCTGTATTGTCTCGCCCGGGTCTGTTACCACCGCCTTACCTATTCCTGCGCAATAGCGTCAGCGCTTGTCACTGTCGTATTGCGGTTTGGAGCGTAAGGTAGCCGGTAAACTTCGTGTGGCATTAGACCTCGCCACAAGATAGCAACGCACTATTAACACCTTTGATGTCTATAGGCGATGGTTGACTCTCATCAGGAGCGCCATCTGCTTGTTTGCTACCTCATAATATAAAATATAAAAAATCAGAATCTCACCAACCAACAAACCAATGAATCGTAGTGAACCAAAGTCTATAAACGTTCGATTTATTCTGCTCCCAAGGGAACAAGCGTGACAGTAATGTAACTGAACTGAATGACTGGACCCTCGAGCAAGGTAGTGTTCAAAGTTTAAAGTTAAATTAAGGAGTCTATGTAAAGGAAATACTTTGGATTCCTTTTTAAGACAACTGTGCGAACGGTGGAGTAAGAAATTTGGTACAGTTAAAGTATATTGCGGAGGACTGCAGAAACTTAATATTTTTAAATAAAATGCACTAAAAAAATTGTCGCGTTTACTTATGTACGTGCGTTAGAAGTTATACTTATTTGGCGTCATTAAGATCAGAAGTCAGATTTTGCAAAACTTTCATTGACGATCCTTTTTTTTTTTTTTTTTTTTTTTTTTTATATATATATCATAAGATAGCAAACAAGCAGATGGGTCTCCTGATGGAAAGAGTCGACCATCGCCTATAGACACCAAAGATGTTAGTGGCGCGTTGCTATCTTGTGGCGAGGTCTAATGCCACATGCATAAGTTTACCGGCTACCTTACCCTCCAAACCGGAACACGACAGCGACAAGCACTAACGCTATTGCGGCAGGAATAGGTAAGGCGGTGGTACCAGACCCGGGCGAGACAATGCAGAACTCTACCACCTAGTAGCCACGATGGGAATGACCTACAGTATTGATGTCCAACATGACTAGAAAAATTATAATTCCCTATGGACATTTCTTATAGACTCTACATTGTACTAGGCCGGACATTTTGCCCTAAAATCCTAACATTGTCTTTTGTAGCAGTAAAATATATAACGCATTGCTTTCCTCATTACCACAGAGATCTCGTTACACTAATAAAGGCCTAACAAAGGCAGAGCATACCGGACACATTTAGCCGGATACGACGCAAATAAGGCAAACAGGTGGCAATCCTACATGCTGCTAAGGTTTTGATTTCCGAAGATAACACCAAAACACATTAATAACACTTTAAACAAACGTGATTGAAATCTTTTCTCAGCGATTCGACAATAAAATCACTTTGTAAAACAAGCACTTCACACATCATCATTACCACATTATCATGGCACGACACGCGGGTGCTAATTGGAGAACAACGAATCTATTTGACGATATTTCATACGCTCTGTGGAGTAGACGTAGCGCAGGGTTTCTTATTCTGTGATCAGTAAAACCAAAGAGGTCCATAGGAAGAGTGCTGGATATGTTACTGGTATTATCTATATGTCGTATGATAGCAAAGAAGCAGACAACTCTTCTTCTGGAAAGGATAGTCATAGCCTAAAAACAACAAAGTGTAAATGGTGTAATTTTTTTTAATTTAAAAATTATTCAAAAACCAAAAGTAGACCTAAGAAATAAATTATAGATCTAAACGAACCTGCCAAACAGAGACCTATCGATTAAAGTCATTAACATTTTTCAAATAGATTTGCAAATTGATTTAGATGAGATGCTAACATGTAAGTATTTTTATGTTTAAAAAAACAAAGGGTCCTAACAAACTATTAGTGGAACTTAACGGACCTAACGGAGACCTATCGATTAAGGTCACTATCATTTTACAAATTGTTTGAAAAGTTGCTAATTTGTCTTTTTTATATATAAAAAATATATTTTAAGACATCAGAACTAAGGTAAGCCTCAGTAAGTACATTTAATAGTTAAAGTAACGACCTAACAAGAGAATTAATAAAACTTAAGACCTAAGGTCATTGTCATTTTGTAAATCTTAAAATGAGCTTCTAAATTTTCATAAATAATTTTCTTTTTACATTCATGAAAATGTTTAAAAAATATTAAAAAAAAACAAAAAGGAGCCTACAATGACATTAATGGAAATTAAAGTCTATCGATATATTATGTTGCATAGATAAATTATCATTTTATTTCATGAAAAATTTATTAAAAATATCTTATAAAAACAAGCAAAAGAGGAACAAAAAATTATAGGACCTTAACGTACATAACAAGAACCCAACGATTAAAGTCATTATCATTTTAAACATTGTTATATGGGGTACTAAACTATGTATGGGTGTTCCTGGTCCCTACCAGATCGCAGGTACATAAAAAGGTTTTTGAGATTTTTTAAATATTTATTTTAATCGCCTCTGTGGTGTAGTAGTCCGGTGTCGGAGTTGATCACATGAGATCCCGGGTTCGATTCCTGGGTCGGGCAATTTAAAGATGTGTTTTTTCAGTTTTCTGATAAAAACAACATTGCCTGGGATTGGAAAGTGCCCGGTTGGCGATAGGCTTGCCACCTATTACATTTGTGGGACCAAGTATCTTCGGCTAATCGTGGGTGCACTTGTTGTACCTCTGCCTACCCTTTCGGGGATACGGGCGAGAAGATAATTTTTTTTTTTTAAATATTTTAGAAGTACAGAAAAATTTTTCTGTACTTCTTATCCATATAATTACCTCTGTGTTCTAGTGGTCTGGTGTCGTTGACCACAAGGGGTCCCGGGTCCGATTCTCCGGTCAAGCAAAACAAAAATATTTGCTTTTTCGGTATTACTTAAGTATCTTCGACTAATCGTGGGTGCACCTCTGTCTACCTCTTCAGGGACACAGGCATAAAGATACTTTGCTTCCCCATATAATCGTTCAGTATGCACCATCTCAAACTTTTTCGTGAACTTAATTTTCTTAAAACGAGGTATTTCGATTTTCGACGCGCGCTAATACTATAGAAAGTGGGCGGCGCAATATGTTCTGAAACCGCTGGGAAACGGTTTAGTTTTCGGGTAAAAAAATATAGGACTTCAACTGAAAACCAAAATTTAGTACATTCTTTTTTGTATTTAAAACTAAATATCACCACATAAAAATCACATAGAAAATTAGAAATATTATGAACAAATTACTTGTTTTAGAGATTTTTTAGCCTATTTTCGGAATTTTATATGATCGAGTAAAGTACATTCTATCATGTAATGAGTTAGCACATTTCTTAGATAATATCTTCAGGTATATCGTGTAATTTTTGTAAAACTGCAAATAAATAAAAATGTCATTAAGCAAACCAGATTTTTTCCGTTTGTCTCCGATGTCTCGCCTTAAAGAGGGACTCGAAATATTCGCTACACTTATTATACAATCTTGCGATAACAGAATATGCATAAACTTTACGGTTCTTTGACTATATGTAGTTAACTGCACTGTTACCAACCTGTTTAATGTTTATTAATATTTATGTATGAATACTTGTATCCCACATCAGCTGTGTAGTGGGATATGGAGAGTTTATGATGTTCGCGCAGAGTAAACAGACCATGACCGGCTTACGGACGCGCTATTTCAGTGCCGCTTGTGGAATGCCCACCAACGTAAACCCTGTTTCATGACTGCTATTCCTAGACATCCCAACTAGAATACTGTGAAGTTACATAAGTGTGCTGCTCAGAAATTAACTTTTACTCGACCGCCCTATTGGCCAAGTTCTTTGGCGAGGTCGAGGTCTTTGATGTTTTAATAGATATCTATTAGTTTACCTTACGAACTAAAGTATGACTAACTAATATACCACTGAGGACTAAGTCTATTACATTTTCAATTGAGGTACTTACAACATAAGATAGCAAACAAGCAGATGGGTCTCCTGACGGAAGGAGTCAACCATCGCCTATAAACACCAAAGGTGTTAATGGTGCGTTGCTACTCGTATCTTGTGGCGAGGTCTAATGCCACATGCATAAGGTTACCGGCTACCTTACCCTCCTAACCAGAACACGACAGTGACAAGCACTGATGCTTTTGCGGCAGGAATAGATAACGGCCTGGCCACGGGAAATTCGCGGCCGCGATTTTTCGCGCGGCTCGAACCGCGAAGCGTCTAGCGTCTGAAAACAAATGTATGGGAAATTACTAGACATGCCACGCGGCGTGGCGAACGGGGGGGGGGGGGGGGGTGATTAACGAATTTTCGCCGCCGCCGCCAGTTCGCGTGGCCATGCGGTAAGGTGGTGTTACCAGACCTAGGCGAAACAATGCAGAACTCTACCACCTACCACGATGTTAGTGACTCGCATAGCCAATCGGCTTTTACGACCTACCTGGCGGAACGGCAGTTGGCCTATTCTTCAATGGAGCCCGGGACTATACGATTATAGCTTATTTGTAATTATATTGTCTACTACACCTTATACTTAACCTGTAGTCCACGGACCCCTGAGGGTCCGCGAGTATGTATATGGGGGTCCGCCTTCTTATAGACATTTTAATTAATAAGTAAATGCCAATGGTTTTTATTAAGGGGGTCCTTGAAATTGTGCTTGATTTTCTAGGGGTCCATGGACTGAAACAGATTAAAAACGCTGGTATAAAACGATAATTACGTTTGACAACAAAACAAACAGGTGCAGAAATCAATCCCATGTACTATGTGTTCTTCGATGCGTTCCAACTGCGAATAGGATCACACTTGTTGTCAACAGTAAGTCTTGTTGACTTTAATGCGGCAGGAATAGGTAAGGCGGTGATAACAAATACCCGGGCGAAACGTTGTGGCACTCTACGACCTAGTAGGCACCATGGTAGTGACACGTATAGCCAAATATTCGCCTTTTACGAATTGCCCGGCAGAATGGCAGATGGTCTATTCTTCAAAAGGGCCTGGCCTGAACTAAAAGGTTTCACTATCATCGTGACTACTAGGTGTTATAAATCCGTAACGTCTCACCCGAGTGCGTTGCTATCCGTCTGGCGGGGTGATAAAGCCACATGCACAAAGTTACCGGCTACCTTATCCTCCAAACCGGAACATTAATGCGTTAAGTACTGACACTCTTGCGGCAGGAATAGGTACGCCTTAACTAGTTCCAAAACCCGGGCAAGACGTTACACAGCTCTCCTACCTTGTAGGCGCAATGATAGTGACTAATATAGCCCATAATTCGCCTCTTACGAACTGCCTGGCAGATGGTACATTTTGCAAAGGGACCAATAGCAATATAATAACAAAAATATAATAAACAAAAAGGTACCCACCAAACATATATCCTTTCCATTTGGAAGTCGGTTAAGCAATGAGAACTCGTGGAAATTTCCGAATTCCGAAACAATTCCACAAAATGAAAGCTCACAGTAATCAAATAGAGCAAGCACTATATATGTCAGAGACGACTAGTCGTAGAGATGAGAACATTTTGTTACGTTTTTTTTATCACTACATAGTATAAAACAAAGTCGCTTTCCACTGTCTGTCCCTAATCCATATGTATGCTTAGATCTTCAAAACTAGGCAACGGATTTTGATGCGGTTTTTGTAATAGATAGAGTGATTCAAGAGGAAGGGTTGTATGTATAATAACATCCATTATCAAAAATCAAAAAATTCAAAAAATCTTTATTCATAAATATATAGTAGATTTATTATCATATTATTCATTATATATTAGAGAAATACTGTTATATTTAGCAAAACAAGTTTGCCGGGTCAGCTAGTTAGGTATAAGAGCCAACCATCGCCTATAGACACCAATGATGTTATTGGTGAGTTACTATCCGTGTGGCGGGATTTTAATGCCATTTTTATAAGTATACCGGCTAATTTACCCTCCAAACCGTTAGTGACGTGCACTGACGCTATTGTGGCAAAAATAAATAAGGCGGTGGTATCAGACCCGATATTTTACAACCTGCCTGGTGGAACGGAACGGAACGGAAGTAGATATTCTTCAAAGGTGACCCGGACTAACACAGGGTTGATGAGCTACTATAATAATGCCGAACTTGAAACAGTTATTATATCTACTAGCTGTTGCCCGCTACTTCGTTCCCTGCATTAGTTGGAGCACCATTTGAAGAATAGACTACCTACCATTCTGCCAGGCAGTTCGGAAAAAGCGATCATGGCTACAAGAAAGAAGAGTTTGGCATTGTCTCGCCCGGGTCTGGTACCACTGCCTTACCTATTCCTGCCGCAATAGGAATTTTATTAATCTGGACGTATATTATATCTATGATGGAATCCTTCGTGAGACATATAAGTACGTTGCTCTTGGATTACACTGACCCTATAGCCCCGATAGTCGGTACATATGTAGTGAAGTGCCCTCTGTCATTGTCGAGTGTCGACAACAATGTAAATGTAACCTTTTGCAGAGTAAACACAGTTACTTTGCAAACGCGTTTATATCCATTTCCTGTAAATTGGTATATGAAGTACTTGTTGGTAAACTTTTTTATATTTTACCTTGTACATAGGAACATTGTAAATACATATTTAAAATAAATGCACGTCAATAAACGCTCTGGTTCACTACGATTCACGAGTTTTTGAGTGAGTGAGAGAGACAATTGGCTCAGTTACTTTGCAAACGCGTTTATCCATTTCCTGTAAATTGGTATATGAAGCACTTGTTGGTAAACTTTTTCTTATTTTACCTTGTACATAGAAACACTGTAAATACATATTTAAAATAAATGCACGTCAATAAACGCTCAGATTCACCACGATTCACGAGTTTTAAAGTGAATAAGAGAGCCAATTGTCTCTCGAACCAACAAAACTCGTGAATAGACGTTGACTTGGTGGTGAACTAATGGTGATGGTTTTGAACACCACCTATTTGCGATAATTATCAGATAAAATGTTTTTACGAGCTACGCGGCGTTGACATACAGCGCCATCAGGCTCCGGGATTTTATCGAAATATAGCTATTTTTTTATATTATTAGATAACAAATAATATAACAAATAATAACTCTCTTGATGGAAAGAGAAACCATCGCCTTTAGACCAAAGATGTTAATTACGCGTTGCTATCCGCATGACGGAATACACAAAAGCTATCTTACCCTCCAAACCAGCACTCGACAATGACAAGCAATGAGGCAATTGCGGCAGGAATTCTCCTCGTGTTAGTTCCGGGCTTCTCTGAAGAATAGGTCAACTGCCGTTCTGTCAGGCATGTCGTAAAAAGCGACCGATTGGCCATCACTACCATCGTGGCTACTAGGTAGTAGAGTTCTGCATTGTCTCGCCCGGGTCTGTTATTACCACCTTACCTATTCCTGTCGCAATAGCGTCAGTGCTTGTCACTTTCGTGTCTCGGTTTGGAGGATAAGGTAGTCGGTAAACGTATGCATATGGCATTAGACCTCGCCACAAGATAGCAATGCCATTAACATCTTTGTGTCTATAGGCGATGCTTGACTCTTTCCATCAGGAGACCCATCTGCTTGTTTGCTATCTTATGTCTAATATAAAAAATATAAAAAAAGGTAATGCTGTGGTACCATATACCCAGGTGAGATGTTGTGGATCTCTACCACTTAGTGGTCACTATGATACAGACAAATATAGACAATCGTTTGCCATTTACGAACTACCTGGCAGAATGGCAGAAAATGTACTCTTTAAACGGGGCACAGATCAACACCAATACATAAAAAACCATAACATTACCTGACCCACGAATCGAACCCGAAATCTCTTTTAGGACCCAAACACGCGGTCTAATAAACCAACGAGGCATTAATCAGTTAAAAGTCAGGGATGTAAAGTCGCAATTGGTCGTAATGTATAAACACCAACTTAATTGATTGCTAATACAGCCTCTCCCATAGACGTCATATAGGGCGGGGCGAGACGGTCGATACACTCAATGAAGAATAAAACTGAGGAATACATTACCGCGATTAACTTGCCCATGCCCAGACTACCACGTGATAAAGACCGCCATCTTTAAAACATGCTATCGAACATGTAATTTTTTTACGTAAAGGCCTCCTTCTCCTTCCTCTTTTTTTAATTTATATTTCATAAGATAGTAAACAAGCCGACGTTTCTCCTGATGCCGTATGGGCATATAAAAGGAGGGTGTTTAAGGGTTCCAGACTCTCCTCTCTTCACGACTTCATATTATGTATTCGCGGAATAAAAGTATCTACAGTTTGTTTTCGACGTGGGATTTATAACACAAATAAAAAGTATATGTAAAACTAGTTATATCCATTGCCCGCCCCGTCGCGTCGGTCGAGTGGTTAGCGAACGTAATCACGAATCGATGGGGCTTGGATTCGATTTCTATGTATCCATATAATATAATAATCTTGTAGAATATATATGACTTAAAAATAAATCATACATGCACAATTATTTACGTAATAATTGTGCTTTTATTTCTGGGCTGTTTTTAAAAGGTTTAAATGATATCTATTTTTAAAAGTTAGTTTTGGCAAATAACCTGTATCTTAAATTTCCCACAGCAATAACATGCGTGTGATGTGAGCGATTCACGGAATTTAAGACGTTATGTTTGTTGGTAACTGCAGCAGCCTGATATGCGCTTCTAGTGAAATTTTAGGCGTGGAAAAGTAGGTACGCCATTTTAAAAAGTATTTGAAAATTTTAATGTGGTAGGCATATTTTTTTATAAACTGTATAGCAAGTACAACTATTCTAATGGTAACAGATAAGTGATAACTGTTACTATAGAAATTAAAGAAGAAAATAAGTAATTACTACAAAAACAAAAAACCCGACTGCGACCCGATCCAAAAGAACTTTAACCGCAGTTAGATAAAAATTTATACCCTGTATCACTCTTATAATTAAAACGAATTTAATGACACCTCCCAATTTTAAATCAAGCCGTTTAGGCTAAAGAGACATACATACACATAAACATAAATACATTCAAAAACCACATTATTTTGAAGTCGGCTAAAAAGAAAAAAAATATTTCTTTTACATTTAATAAGAATTACCTAGACCGAAAGATTAGATATGTATTTCTATGTATTAGTATAGTTGATAACACCCATAACATAAGCTATTAATTTGCTTACTTTGGGGTTAAAAAAATTCAAGTAATTTGTCTACCAATAGTGTTGTTATTATTATTATTATACATACTTTCACGCCAGGTAGAGAGAATAAGTTAGTGTTTATAAATTTTGGAACCTTTGGACTTCCATTTTACAAATCTATAACTACGCTTACGCCTGATGGAAACCATCGCCTAATAGGTAAAATAAATATAAAAAAAGTTATCTTTTCCCCCATTGAAGAATCGACCAACTGCCATTTTACCAGGCAGGCCGTAAAAGGAAAACGATTGCTAGACGTGTCACTACCATCGTGGCAACTAGGTGATAGAGTTCCGCAGTGTCTCGCCCGGGTATTTGCTGCCGCCACCTTATCTATTCCCAGCTTTCTAGTAGCGGATCCAAGGGGATGGGTAGGGGGCTCGGGCACCCCCACCCACGCTTTGAAAAATTGGATGATTACCTTAATAAAGTTTATCATCAGTTTCCCCCCAAACAAAAATTCTGTAACCGCCACTACCTATTACTGTGGCTACAGCGTGATTGTTTGTCATTGTTGTAATCCGGTTTAGAGGGGAAAGGTAGCTGGCAAAATTATGCAAGTGGTATTACGGGTAGCAACGCATCATTAACATATTTGGTGTCTATAGTCGGTGGTTTTCTTCAGGACAATCTGCTTGTATGCTAACAAATGATATGAAAAAATGACGAAATGAAGAAATGACGTACACACGTACCAGTTGCTAAGTACGATCACTTTATGAATGTTTTATTACGTATAAAATCCGATATAATATACAAGCCATGTACGCGTTTGCATTTAGACTCAGCCGTCATAGCTGGAAGGTTATTCAGGATTTATTTTTATACAAAACTGTAAATCTTCATGGTCGTTGAAATGTACTCTCTAAAAATTGGTAAAGTACTTGTCAGGCTACGCGAAATATAGGATTCCGAAGTTGCCCATCACAATAATGTGGACTAAGAAAAGGGCTTAAACCCTTAAACTATTTAACGTCAGTGACGAATATATCCGCACTACAGTTTCACCGCCAATTAAATTTCTATAAGTTGGTCGACTATTGCTCAAAAACTTGTAAAGCCTTCTAATCTGTGATAGTTTTCCTTTTAACTTCATTATATTGACTACTACTGTGAATTTTTCCCACCCCCAAAACACTGTTTAGCTAGCAGAGAGGAGGACCTTGGACTCTACCAAAACTTAACACTTTTAAGTTTAATATTTCACTGGGGAGACAAACAAGTTTTTATGTTACCATTTTGTTACCGTAACTACACGTAACGTTTCCCCCGTGTTGGTCCGGGCTCCTTTGAAGATAGGCCAACTGCCGTTCTGCCAGGCAGGTTGTAAAAGGCGACCGATTGGCTATGCGAGTCACTACCACCGTAACTACTATGTGGTAGTGTGTATTGCCTCGCCCGGGTCTGGTACCACCGCTTTATTTATTTTACAATAGCGTCAGTGCTTGTCACTATCATGTTCCGCTTTGGAGGGTAAGGTAGCCGGTAAACTTATGCGTGTGACCACGCCACAAGATCACAACGCACTATTAACATCTTTGGTGTCTATAGGCGATGGTTGACTCTTTCCATCAGGAGACCCATCTGCTTGTTTGCTATTTTATAAAAAAAACTAACGTATATTCATGCTAAATTACAGCTTTCTATTACTAAGGATCTCTGAGCTAGACTGTGGAACGACGGACGGACGTAGCGAAATTATTAGGGTACCTTTTTTTAGTGCGGAACCCCAAAAAACGTGTTTATAAAACACTATTTAGTTTATAAACGTCTATTTGGTCGCTAACCTGAAGTTTAGACGTGTAAATTTAAGTTTATAGAGTGTATTTCTATAATTAGGGGTGCCCAGGAGGGGATTTTGGGGAGTTTACTAGAGTACATCAAATTAACATGGGAAGGTACCACGAATACTAATGAGGCTCTCCACTAAACATAAGCCCTACACATGGAGCCTGGAAACTAAGGCAGTAAAAAATCCAATAACTTCGGCTTGTGGAAATTGTAAGAATTTTTTTTTGAAGTGAAAACTTCTTTAGGCGCGTTGAGCGTTTTGGTAGAGGGTAAAATCCTCGGTTCGCGTCACCGACATGCTAATGATAATAGTATATCTATAGCTATGTTTTGCATATAGTTTTAATTACTCTCAACTTAATAGTTCCGTTTTCACTTCTATCGGCAGTCCCACGACTGCTACTGTTTTTTTTGTTATTCTTACACCATTCCCTTCAAAATAATAGGAAAAGTTAAGCTCAAGAATGTCGGAGCAATTTTTTCTTTGCAAATTTATGATCCTCCCGCTCTTTTACGCTACACTCAAATCGTCAGTTTTAACTTCCCACTACGTATGTAGATAAGGAAGTTACTGATTTTACCCCGATTTCCGAAAATCGAGTTTTCACCAGATGTCCACGTTTTGAGTTCCTAAGAATTATTTCCGACTATTTTCACGATGACGTCAGTATGTCCTTATGTATGTATGTTTGTGTGTGTATGTATGTAAACATCTCAAAACTTTTGAACGGCTGGACCAATCGAAACGCATATGATGGCATTTGATTGGATTCTGCTCAACTTAGACTTCCTGAAAATTTATATCGATTCGGTCCAGGAGATTTTGAGAAATTTCGAAAAAGCACCAAAAAATATTTTGGCGGAACAGTATTTTCTTAATATCTCTATTCCTCAAAAAACTACGTCTAATACATAAATTGCAAAAAAATCGGTTTATCCGTTTGGGATTAATCGTTTTTTGAAAAAAGTGTTTTTTCGACATAGCTTCGAAATTTTTCAACCAATAATTTTTTGGTATTCTACGATATTTTAGTACTAAAAAAACAAAAAAACATTATCTAGTTAAATGAACTTTATTTAAATATTATAAAATAATTATTTGTACATAATTGAAAAAATGGACAAACTTTTTTTGAAAAACTAAAATGTTGTCTAGCTAATTAAATGCTGTCGGTTTTTCCGTTTTCGTGACGGTATGCGCGCGCATTGTAAAAATGTACTCTCATCATTTTACCCGAACGCGCCAAAAGAAGTAGGTAGGTATAACTTCAAAAAAAGTTTCTTTAAATGTTGACCTATTTACCCAATAACAATGTTTAAGTATGAAAACCCGCGCAAGGATACCGAAGTTAATTGTTTACAAACGCGATTAGCCATCGCGGCACATATGTCAGTAAATGTACATACCTATCACCCGCGCGGTAACCAGAATTTTTGAATATTACCTACTAACTAATTTCGTTGAGGTTTATTATGAACTTATACAATATTCTCTTTTTATTACCCAACGTTTTGGAGATTTTGCAAATATTTTCATTTATAGAAAAGGGTATATCCATAAATTACGTCAGACGTTAAGGGGGAGGAAGGAGGTCGATAAAGTGTGACATTGTGTGACAAGGGGTGGTGAGAGGTTCCAAATTTTGTGACATCACATTTTTTCAAAATATAATATTTCATATCTAAGTAATACAACACTTAATTTGAAAAGCCACCTGTATAAATAAAAAAAAAACAAATGAGATCATCATTCCAATGTAAAACTCACAAATGTGACGAAGACGGGGGAGGGGTCAAAAAATCATGAAATTCGTGTGACGTAATTTATGGATGGTCCCAAAGTAACTAAATTCTGTAACATCAAAAGCAAACGTGTCACTGAAACGAAACAAATAGTTGGAAAATGGTTAAGAACGCTGTCTTACGATGATACAGAAGACATTTTTAAAAATAAAAAATAGATTTAATATATATTTTAAGACTAGAGTGATAATTAGTTGTAAAATATACACATTACCCTTCTGCATTCGTGTAAATATATCTTAAACACTCACTACAATTATTTAAAATGTCTTACAGTTGAGATAAATACCAGTATTGTAAACGGAAGTAAAGGTTGCCTCGATACAGGCTTGCCTAGTGAGACAACCAACAATAACAAGGTGTTTACTAATGTTAATTAGAAATAAATTTGAAATTAAAAAGTGATTTAAAAAATCAAACCGACTTCAAATATCTGTCACCTATATCCATATTTTAAAAACGACTGAACATAATTTATAAATAACCTAATAACGGTAGGAAATAGAAAAAAAGTTTCAAGTAAAAGTTGTAGAGAAAAAAATTCTACACAAAAAAGTTCCTCTTCATTTTTTTGTTATCTGCTTTATTCTGCATTTGTATAAATATATCTTAAACACTCACTACAATTATTTAAAATGTCTTACAGTTGAGATAAATACTAGTTTATAAACGGAAGTAAAGGTTGCCTCGATACAGGCTTGCCTAATGAGACAACCAACAATAACAAGGTGTTTACTAATGTTAATTAAAAATAAAAATATTCTTCATTTTTCATTCTATTATATTCTTGGTTACACATTTACCATCGTGCCCTACAATATGTAAAGTATTTTCCAGTCAACTTGCATATTACGTTTTATATTTAGTCCAAACTTGGATAATAACTTTAAGTGTCACCTACGGATCAATTCATAAAACTAACAGCTTAAGTTTGAACTCGTCACGATATATTGTCGTTAACGCGTTTCACGTGTCTGGAAGTTAATTACTTTTGTTATCTTGTGATTAGGATCAATTTCAATAAGGCAAGGGCAGTTGGTATTCGAGGAAGAACCAGAAGAAAAATACAGGTATATAATAAAATATACGTACCTGTAATGTAATAAATTAAAAAAATCAAACCGACTTCAAATATCTGTCAGCTATACCCATATTTTAAAAACTACTGAACAGATTTTGATGAAACTGTTCTCTATGTTAGAATAAACCTGATTTAAATAAAAAGAATTATCTCGACATAGCTTTTAATTCCCGATGCATTCGCGGACAAACATAATAAATTTAGTACACGGTGAAACGGGCTTGCACGCCTAAATAGATCATCCCACTTAAAAATCTAAAAACCGGCCAAGTACAATTCGGATTCCGGTGCGAAGGGTTCCGCACCGTCATCTATAAAAAAATCTGCAAAAAATCACGTTTGTTGTATGGGGATATTTTTAAAGTGTATATATAACTTAACATTCTGTGATTATTTCAAGCGTCTACCAGTTATCGTTATCAAGTTCAAGAAAAAAATTTTTAGTTGGTCTAGTGGTTAACGACCCTGACTACGCGATCGACGGGGCTCGGGTTCCATCCCCGACGGGGACAAGCATTTGTGTGATGAGCATAAATGTTTGTATTTCCGGGTTTGGGTGTTTATTAAATATATATGTATGTATTTCTATGTATTAGTATCGTTGACGAACACCCATAACACAAGCAAATAATTTGCTTACTTTGGGGTTAGATCAGTCAGTGTAAATTTACTGATCTAACTCCATAGTAAGCAAATTATTTATTTATTTATTTCAAAATATCACGTTTGTTATATGGGAGCCCCACTTAAATATTTATTTTATTCTGTTGTTATAGATAGCGGCTATAGAAATACCTACTTACATCATTTGTAAAAATTTCAACTGCCTTACTATCACGGTTCATGAGATAGGGCCTGGTAACGGATAGACAAACAGACAGATAAACAGACAGCGGAGTCTTAATAATAGGATCCCGTTTTACCCTTTAGGCACAGAATCTAAAAAAACTGATAACCTCCCTTTTTTCCTCGGTTCATAATTACCGTCCTTAGATTAGATGTAATATTAAAATGTCAAGTTATTAATTTAACGGTACCAAGGTATTGGCGAATGCGGGGTTAGGTTTTTTTATACTATAAGATACCAAGCAAACAAGCTATATATAGTGGTTCTCCTGGTGCAAGGAGATAACATTCGATTATAGACCCCCATGTACCTATACTACATTAGTAATATGTAATTTGCCGACTTTGTGATTGAGATGTAATGCCATATGCATAAGTTTAAAGGTTACCTTACCCTTCAAAGCGGAACACGACAGTGACAAGCGTTATCGCTATAGCGGTAGAAAAAGCGGTGATACCAAACCCGAGTAAGACGTTGTGGAACTCTACCACCTAGAGGTGGTACCAGAAAAAAAAGGGAAAAAAATCACGTTTGTTGAATGGGGCTGGGGGCCCACCTTAAATATTTATACAGACGGAAAGACAACAATTTCTAAAATTATTATTTTTGCTGCTGATGCTCTAACAAAGATTCCTACAAAAATTGACCTGTTTTTAAGGTTCCAAAGTAAACTAATTAAAAAATATAAAAATAAATATTAAATCATACCTATTTTGCAGAATACTAATTCCTTTGCAGAATAGGCCAACTGCTGTTCTGCCAGGCAGGTAGTAAATGGCCACCGATTGCTTATGAGAGTCACTACCATTGTGGCTACCAGGCGGTAGAGTTCTGCATTGTCTCGCCCGGATCTGGTACCACCGCCTTACCTATTCCTGCCGTAATAGCGTCATTGCTTGTTACTGTCGTGTTCCGGTTTCAAGGGTAAGGTAGCCGGTAAATTTATGCATGCGGCATTAGACCTCGTCACAAGATAGCAACCCACAATTAACAACTTTGGTGTTTATAGGCGATGGTTCACTCTTTCCATCAGGAGACCCATTTGTTATTTGCTATCTTATGATATAAAAAAAACTAGGAATCCTTATAGTTTCGCTATGACCGTCCGTCCATCCACAGTCTAGCGCAGAGATCCTTTGTACTAGAAAACTGTAATTTGGCAGGAATATACCAGTACTACATATTATATTAGTCACGGCAATAACAAAAATCATGAAAAATATTGTTTCATGGTAACTCATCTACATGTAAAATAGGGATGTTATTTTTTTTCTCGTGTACTCTATAGTGTGGGGTATCTTTGGATAGGTTTTAGATTATGGTAGAATATGATAGTAATTTAATTTATTTTAATAACTTGTGACACCCATATTCTTGCAAATAAATATTTTTTCATTTTTTCATTTTTTCATAAAATAACATTATAGGTTTGTGATAACAAGGGACTCGCTTGTGAAACATTAAGCTTTAAATTGGTAATATATGTTAGAATCAGGTATCCCCACGGGCCCACCCTCTCCCAGTTGGTTTTGGGAGTGGAAAAAAATTATGGTAGTAGAAAATATATAACGAAGTTAAAAGGAAAACTATTGGAACGAAGTTCCTTACGGCAGGCTTGGAGGGGATAGGGATTTTGCGACCGAACTGAAAAAAATGTGATAGTAAAACCGTAAGAACAAATCCGTGGAAAAAAGTGCGTGGAATAAAACCGTTAAATGAGACGTGCGCAGGCGCGACAGTCGCATACACAAGCGGAAACGTTACATTTGTACAGATCACTTTTTTTTGCAATTTCTCCTGATGCCGTATGGGCATATAAAAGGAGGGTGTTTAAGGGTTCCAGACTCTCCTCTCTTCACGACTTCATATTATGTATTCGCGGAATAAAAGTATCTACAGTTTGTTTTCGACGTGGGATTTATAACACAAATAAAAAGTATATGTAAAACTAGTTATATCCATTGCCCGCCCCGTCGCGTCGGTCGAGTGGTTAGCGAACGTAATCACGAATCGATGGGGCTTGGATTCGATTTCTATGTATCCATATAATATAATAATCTTGTAGAATATATATGACTTAAAAATAAATCATACATGCACAATTATTTACGTAATAATTGTGCTTTTATTTCTGGGCTGTTTTTAAAAGGTTTAAATGATATCTATTTTTAAAAGTTAGTTTTGGCAAATAACCTGTATCTTAAATTTCCCACAGCAATAACATGCGTGTGATGTGAGCGATTCACGGAATTTAAGACGTTATGTTTGTTGGTAACTGCAGCAGCCTGATATGCGCTTCTAGTGAAATTTTAGGCGTGGAAAAGTAGGTACGCCATTTTAAAAAGTATTTGAAAATTTTAATGTGGTAGGCATATTTTTTTATAAACTGTATAGCAAGTACAACTATTCTAATGGTAACAGATAAGTGATAACTGTTACTATAGAAATTAAAGAAGAAAATAAGTAATTACTACAAAAACAAAAAACCCGACTGCGACCCGATCCAAAAGAACTTTAACCGCAGTTAGATAAAAATTTATACCCTGTATCACTCTTATAATTAAAACGAATTTAATGACACCTCCCAATTTTAAATCAAGCCGTTTAGGCTAAAGAGACATACATACACATAAACATAAATACATTCAAAAACCACATTATTTTGAAGTCGGCTAAAAAGAAAAAAAATATTTCTTTTACATTTAATAAGAATTACCTAGACCGAAAGATTAGATATGTATTTCTATGTATTAGTATAGTTGATAACACCCATAACATAAGCTATTAATTTGCTTACTTTGGGGTTAAAAAAATTCAAGTAATTTGTCTACCAATAGTGTTGTTATTATTATTATTATACATACTTTCACGCCAGGTAGAGAGAATAAGTTAGTGTTTATAAATTTTGGAACCTTTGGACTTCCATTTTACAAATCTATAACTACGCTTACGCCTGATGGAAACCATCGCCTAATAGGTAAAATAAATATAAAAAAAGTTATCTTTTCCCCCATTGAAGAATCGACCAACTGCCATTTTACCAGGCAGGCCGTAAAAGGAAAACGATTGCTAGACGTGTCACTACCATCGTGGCAACTAGGTGATAGAGTTCCGCAGTGTCTCGCCCGGGTATTTGCTGCCGCCACCTTATCTATTCCCAGCTTTCTAGTAGCGGATCCAAGGGGATGGGTAGGGGGCTCGGGCACCCCCACCCACGCTTTGAAAAATTGGATGATTACCTTAATAAAGTTTATCATCAGTTTCCCCCCAAACAAAAATTCTGTAACCGCCACTACCTATTACTGTGGCTACAGCGTGATTGTTTGTCATTGTTGTAATCCGGTTTAGAGGGGAAAGGTAGCTGGCAAAATTATGCAAGTGGTATTACGGGTAGCAACGCATCATTAACATATTTGGTGTCTATAGTCGGTGGTTTTCTTCAGGACAATCTGCTTGTATGCTAACAAATGATATGAAAAAATGACGAAATGAAGAAATGACGTACACACGTACCAGTTGCTAAGTACGATCACTTTATGAATGTTTTATTACGTATAAAATCCGATATAATATACAAGCCATGTACGCGTTTGCATTTAGACTCAGCCGTCATAGCTGGAAGGTTATTCAGGATTTATTTTTATACAAAACTGTAAATCTTCATGGTCGTTGAAATGTACTCTCTAAAAATTGGTAAAGTACTTGTCAGGCTACGCGAAATATAGGATTCCGAAGTTGCCCATCACAATAATGTGGACTAAGAAAAGGGCTTAAACCCTTAAACTATTTAACGTCAGTGACGAATATATCCGCACTACAGTTTCACCGCCAATTAAATTTCTATAAGTTGGTCGACTATTGCTCAAAAACTTGTAAAGCCTTCTAATCTGTGATAGTTTTCCTTTTAACTTCATTATATTGACTACTACTGTGAATTTTTCCCACCCCCAAAACACTGTTTAGCTAGCAGAGAGGAGGACCTTGGACTCTACCAAAACTTAACACTTTTAAGTTTAATATTTCACTGGGGAGACAAACAAGTTTTTATGTTACCATTTTGTTACCGTAACTACACGTAACGTTTCCCCCGTGTTGGTCCGGGCTCCTTTGAAGATAGGCCAACTGCCGTTCTGCCAGGCAGGTTGTAAAAGGCGACCGATTGGCTATGCGAGTCACTACCACCGTAACTACTATGTGGTAGTGTGTATTGCCTCGCCCGGGTCTGGTACCACCGCTTTATTTATTTTACAATAGCGTCAGTGCTTGTCACTATCATGTTCCGCTTTGGAGGGTAAGGTAGCCGGTAAACTTATGCGTGTGACCACGCCACAAGATCACAACGCACTATTAACATCTTTGGTGTCTATAGGCGATGGTTGACTCTTTCCATCAGGAGACCCATCTGCTTGTTTGCTATTTTATAAAAAAAACTAACGTATATTCATGCTAAATTACAGCTTTCTATTACTAAGGATCTCTGAGCTAGACTGTGGAACGACGGACGGACGTAGCGAAATTATTAGGGTACCTTTTTTTAGTGCGGAACCCCAAAAAACGTGTTTATAAAACACTATTTAGTTTATAAACGTCTATTTGGTCGCTAACCTGAAGTTTAGACGTGTAAATTTAAGTTTATAGAGTGTATTTCTATAATTAGGGGTGCCCAGGAGGGGATTTTGGGGAGTTTACTAGAGTACATCAAATTAACATGGGAAGGTACCACGAATACTAATGAGGCTCTCCACTAAACATAAGCCCTACACATGGAGCCTGGAAACTAAGGCAGTAAAAAATCCAATAACTTCGGCTTGTGGAAATTGTAAGAATTTTTTTTTGAAGTGAAAACTTCTTTAGGCGCGTTGAGCGTTTTGGTAGAGGGTAAAATCCTCGGTTCGCGTCACCGACATGCTAATGATAATAGTATATCTATAGCTATGTTTTGCATATAGTTTTAATTACTCTCAACTTAATAGTTCCGTTTTCACTTCTATCGGCAGTCCCACGACTGCTACTGTTTTTTTTGTTATTCTTACACCATTCCCTTCAAAATAATAGGAAAAGTTAAGCTCAAGAATGTCGGAGCAATTTTTTCTTTGCAAATTTATGATCCTCCCGCTCTTTTACGCTACACTCAAATCGTCAGTTTTAACTTCCCACTACGTATGTAGATAAGGAAGTTACTGATTTTACCCCGATTTCCGAAAATCGAGTTTTCACCAGATGTCCACGTTTTGAGTTCCTAAGAATTATTTCCGACTATTTTCACGATGACGTCAGTATGTCCTTATGTATGTATGTTTGTGTGTGTATGTATGTAAACATCTCAAAACTTTTGAACGGCTGGACCAATCGAAACGCATATGATGGCATTTGATTGGATTCTGCTCAACTTAGACTTCCTGAAAATTTATATCGATTCGGTCCAGGAGATTTTGAGAAATTTCGAAAAAGCACCAAAAAATATTTTGGCGGAACAGTATTTTCTTAATATCTCTATTCCTCAAAAAACTACGTCTAATACATAAATTGCAAAAAAATCGGTTTATCCGTTTGGGATTAATCGTTTTTTGAAAAAAGTGTTTTTTCGACATAGCTTCGAAATTTTTCAACCAATAATTTTTTGGTATTCTACGATATTTTAGTACTAAAAAAACAAAAAAACATTATCTAGTTAAATGAACTTTATTTAAATATTATAAAATAATTATTTGTACATAATTGAAAAAATGGACAAACTTTTTTTGAAAAACTAAAATGTTGTCTAGCTAATTAAATGCTGTCGGTTTTTCCGTTTTCGTGACGGTATGCGCGCGCATTGTAAAAATGTACTCTCATCATTTTACCCGAACGCGCCAAAAGAAGTAGGTAGGTATAACTTCAAAAAAAGTTTCTTTAAATGTTGACCTATTTACCCAATAACAATGTTTAAGTATGAAAACCCGCGCAAGGATACCGAAGTTAATTGTTTACAAACGCGATTAGCCATCGCGGCACATATGTCAGTAAATGTACATACCTATCACCCGCGCGGTAACCAGAATTTTTGAATATTACCTACTAACTAATTTCGTTGAGGTTTATTATGAACTTATACAATATTCTCTTTTTATTACCCAACGTTTTGGAGATTTTGCAAATATTTTCATTTATAGAAAAGGGTATATCCATAAATTACGTCAGACGTTAAGGGGGAGGAAGGAGGTCGATAAAGTGTGACATTGTGTGACAAGGGGTGGTGAGAGGTTCCAAATTTTGTGACATCACATTTTTTCAAAATATAATATTTCATATCTAAGTAATACAACACTTAATTTGAAAAGCCACCTGTATAAATAAAAAAAAAACAAATGAGATCATCATTCCAATGTAAAACTCACAAATGTGACGAAGACGGGGGAGGGGTCAAAAAATCATGAAATTCGTGTGACGTAATTTATGGATGGTCCCAAAGTAACTAAATTCTGTAACATCAAAAGCAAACGTGTCACTGAAACGAAACAAATAGTTGGAAAATGGTTAAGAACGCTGTCTTACGATGATACAGAAGACATTTTTAAAAATAAAAAATAGATTTAATATATATTTTAAGACTAGAGTGATAATTAGTTGTAAAATATACACATTACCCTTCTGCATTCGTGTAAATATATCTTAAACACTCACTACAATTATTTAAAATGTCTTACAGTTGAGATAAATACCAGTATTGTAAACGGAAGTAAAGGTTGCCTCGATACAGGCTTGCCTAGTGAGACAACCAACAATAACAAGGTGTTTACTAATGTTAATTAGAAATAAATTTGAAATTAAAAAGTGATTTAAAAAATCAAACCGACTTCAAATATCTGTCACCTATATCCATATTTTAAAAACGACTGAACATAATTTATAAATAACCTAATAACGGTAGGAAATAGAAAAAAAGTTTCAAGTAAAAGTTGTAGAGAAAAAAATTCTACACAAAAAAGTTCCTCTTCATTTTTTTGTTATCTGCTTTATTCTGCATTTGTATAAATATATCTTAAACACTCACTACAATTATTTAAAATGTCTTACAGTTGAGATAAATACTAGTTTATAAACGGAAGTAAAGGTTGCCTCGATACAGGCTTGCCTAATGAGACAACCAACAATAACAAGGTGTTTACTAATGTTAATTAAAAATAAAAATATTCTTCATTTTTCATTCTATTATATTCTTGGTTACACATTTACCATCGTGCCCTACAATATGTAAAGTATTTTCCAGTCAACTTGCATATTACGTTTTATATTTAGTCCAAACTTGGATAATAACTTTAAGTGTCACCTACGGATCAATTCATAAAACTAACAGCTTAAGTTTGAACTCGTCACGATATATTGTCGTTAACGCGTTTCACGTGTCTGGAAGTTAATTACTTTTGTTATCTTGTGATTAGGATCAATTTCAATAAGGCAAGGGCAGTTGGTATTCGAGGAAGAACCAGAAGAAAAATACAGGTATATAATAAAATATACGTACCTGTAATGTAATAAATTAAAAAAATCAAACCGACTTCAAATATCTGTCAGCTATACCCATATTTTAAAAACTACTGAACAGATTTTGATGAAACTGTTCTCTATGTTAGAATAAACCTGATTTAAATAAAAAGAATTATCTCGACATAGCTTTTAATTCCCGATGCATTCGCGGACAAACATAATAAATTTAGTACACGGTGAAACGGGCTTGCACGCCTAAATAGATCATCCCACTTAAAAATCTAAAAACCGGCCAAGTACAATTCGGATTCCGGTGCGAAGGGTTCCGCACCGTCATCTATAAAAAAATCTGCAAAAAATCACGTTTGTTGTATGGGGATATTTTTAAAGTGTATATATAACTTAACATTCTGTGATTATTTCAAGCGTCTACCAGTTATCGTTATCAAGTTCAAGAAAAAAATTTTTAGTTGGTCTAGTGGTTAACGACCCTGACTACGCGATCGACGGGGCTCGGGTTCCATCCCCGACGGGGACAAGCATTTGTGTGATGAGCATAAATGTTTGTATTTCCGGGTTTGGGTGTTTATTAAATATATATGTATGTATTTCTATGTATTAGTATCGTTGACGAACACCCATAACACAAGCAAATAATTTGCTTACTTTGGGGTTAGATCAGTCAGTGTAAATTTACTGATCTAACTCCATAGTAAGCAAATTATTTATTTATTTATTTCAAAATATCACGTTTGTTATATGGGAGCCCCACTTAAATATTTATTTTATTCTGTTGTTATAGATAGCGGCTATAGAAATACCTACTTACATCATTTGTAAAAATTTCAACTGCCTTACTATCACGGTTCATGAGATAGGGCCTGGTAACGGATAGACAAACAGACAGATAAACAGACAGCGGAGTCTTAATAATAGGATCCCGTTTTACCCTTTAGGCACAGAATCTAAAAAAACTGATAACCTCCCTTTTTTCCTCGGTTCATAATTACCGTCCTTAGATTAGATGTAATATTAAAATGTCAAGTTATTAATTTAACGGTACCAAGGTATTGGCGAATGCGGGGTTAGGTTTTTTTATACTATAAGATACCAAGCAAACAAGCTATATATAGTGGTTCTCCTGGTGCAAGGAGATAACATTCGATTATAGACCCCCATGTACCTATACTACATTAGTAATATGTAATTTGCCGACTTTGTGATTGAGATGTAATGCCATATGCATAAGTTTAAAGGTTACCTTACCCTTCAAAGCGGAACACGACAGTGACAAGCGTTATCGCTATAGCGGTAGAAAAAGCGGTGATACCAAACCCGAGTAAGACGTTGTGGAACTCTACCACCTAGAGGTGGTACCAGAAAAAAAAGGGAAAAAAATCACGTTTGTTGAATGGGGCTGGGGGCCCACCTTAAATATTTATACAGACGGAAAGACAACAATTTCTAAAATTATTATTTTTGCTGCTGATGCTCTAACAAAGATTCCTACAAAAATTGACCTGTTTTTAAGGTTCCAAAGTAAACTAATTAAAAAATATAAAAATAAATATTAAATCATACCTATTTTGCAGAATACTAATTCCTTTGCAGAATAGGCCAACTGCTGTTCTGCCAGGCAGGTAGTAAATGGCCACCGATTGCTTATGAGAGTCACTACCATTGTGGCTACCAGGCGGTAGAGTTCTGCATTGTCTCGCCCGGATCTGGTACCACCGCCTTACCTATTCCTGCCGTAATAGCGTCATTGCTTGTTACTGTCGTGTTCCGGTTTCAAGGGTAAGGTAGCCGGTAAATTTATGCATGCGGCATTAGACCTCGTCACAAGATAGCAACCCACAATTAACAACTTTGGTGTTTATAGGCGATGGTTCACTCTTTCCATCAGGAGACCCATTTGTTATTTGCTATCTTATGATATAAAAAAAACTAGGAATCCTTATAGTTTCGCTATGACCGTCCGTCCATCCACAGTCTAGCGCAGAGATCCTTTGTACTAGAAAACTGTAATTTGGCAGGAATATACCAGTACTACATATTATATTAGTCACGGCAATAACAAAAATCATGAAAAATATTGTTTCATGGTAACTCATCTACATGTAAAATAGGGATGTTATTTTTTTTCTCGTGTACTCTATAGTGTGGGGTATCTTTGGATAGGTTTTAGATTATGGTAGAATATGATAGTAATTTAATTTATTTTAATAACTTGTGACACCCATATTCTTGCAAATAAATATTTTTTCATTTTTTCATTTTTTCATAAAATAACATTATAGGTTTGTGATAACAAGGGACTCGCTTGTGAAACATTAAGCTTTAAATTGGTAATATATGTTAGAATCAGGTATCCCCACGGGCCCACCCTCTCCCAGTTGGTTTTGGGAGTGGAAAAAAATTATGGTAGTAGAAAATATATAACGAAGTTAAAAGGAAAACTATTGGAACGAAGTTCCTTACGGCAGGCTTGGAGGGGATAGGGATTTTGCGACCGAACTGAAAAAAATGTGATAGTAAAACCGTAAGAACAAATCCGTGGAAAAAAGTGCGTGGAATAAAACCGTTAAATGAGACGTGCGCAGGCGCGACAGTCGCATACACAAGCGGAAACGTTACATTTGTACAGATCACTTTTTTTTGCAATTTGTGTCGATTCTACATTAGTCGAAGGAACTTCGTTCCTACCTGGTGTCCCACGACACCACATAATTTTTTTTATGGCTTAGAAAGTTTGACAAGTTTTTGAGTAATAGTCGAACAACATATAAAATGTACTTGGAGAAGTCTTATAGGTGGTGAACCTGGGGTGCGGATATATCCGTTATTGATGTCCATAGACCAAACAAAAATTGTCTTTAAGGTTAAATGTTCATAGAATGAAACAATAAAAGCTCTCTTCTTAGTTCGCATTATTGTGATGGGTAATTGTGGGAGGTATTCCTCAAAGCACAGCCATTTTAAAGGGCAACTAAACTATTCCTCTAAGCGCACCTTTTAGTTGCACTAACGAAATAAATTAAAAAATAATATAATTTTATTCCTCGAAGCGCACCAATGATGAAAAATAGTGAAGAGCATAAAATTACAAAAATCACAGATTGTTTCATTATATCGAGAGCTATCATGGTTGAATTTCATGTCTTACTTGTATCACCCAGTTTTTCGTATTTCACTATCAAGTGAAAATCAAGTAAATATTGTATATTGTAGTAAGTAAATATTATATATATATATATATATATATATATATATATATATATATATATATATATATATATATATATATATATATATATATATATATATATATATATATATAATATAATTGGTTAGAAATGAGACTTTTACAATCAGGCTTAACCTGATTATAAAAGTCTCATTTCGTAGCATTTTTATGCTTTTAACATTTTGCTGTCTCCTGCTAAAAAGGGAGGGAAACAGGATGTATTTTCCTACTCCTCCTATATACTTCTGATTAATTTCGTTGCGGGTTCCAAGACAGCTTAGCTTTTCCCCAGGGTCAATCAAGACGGTTGCCGTTGTTGATTCAGGAAGGTTTACAGAAGTTACAGTGGTGGGAACGAGAGGTGGGCCCATTGCCCTTTAAATATATATACCCACCTCTCTCTCTATATCATATATATATATATATATATATATATATATATATATATATATATATATATATATATATATATATATATATATATATATATATATATATATAAATATATATCTGATGGATAGAGTCAACCATCGTCTATAGACATCAAAGGTGATAATGATGCGTTGCTATCTTGTGGCGAGGTCCAATGCCACATGCATAAGTTTACCGGCTACCTTACCCTCCAAACCGGAACACGACAATGACAAGCACCGACGCTATTGCGGCAGGAATAGGTAAGGCGGTGGTACCAGGCCCGGGCGTGACAATGCCAAACTCTACCACCTAGTGGCCACGATGGTAGTGACTCGTATAGCCAATCGGTCGTCTTTTACGACCTGCCTGGCAGAACGGCAGTTGGCCTATTCTACAAAGGGGCCCGGGAACAACACGGGGAAATACCTCAATTTCGGAACCTTGTCCACATTGCGCGAGGACGGACACGCACTTTACCAACTTATTTAAAACTAGCTGTTGCCAGCGACTTTGTCCGCGCGGATTTCGTTTAGGACTTCGTTCTTAGGACTTCGTTAGCTCCTCCTCCGTAGGTCATAGCGTGATAATATGTAGCCTATATGTTGACCCGACCTGTTAGTAATATTCATGCAATATTTGAAGTAAATCCATGCAGTACTTTTTGAGTTTACCCTGGACATACATACAGACAAACATACAAACAGATAGACAAACAGACAAAAATTCTAAAAACTATATTTTTGGCTTCGATATCGATTGTAGATCACGCCCCAAATATTGTTTTAAAAAAATATTCAATGTACAGTTTTGACTTTCCTACGATTTTATTATATGTATAGATAATATGTATAGATTTCCATCATATTGTTCTTAAATTTTCTTAAACATTTCGATTTTAAATTAACTGCATTGAGAATTCAATATGCAGGCTGACTATAGGTAACTAATTATGCTCCTGTACACTATCGACGCTGAATAGTATTATGTTAAAAGTTATTTTAGACCTAAATAACTAGTACAAGGCGTGATTCAGGAAATGTTCACGTGGCGAAAACGTACTTACCGACCGTAAAACGCGTATTATGACGTGTTGTGTCTACTGGCAAATCGAATTGGCGATTTCTACATTCAATGTTATTTTATTCTGAGAAAATCTTGATTCATGATCGATCTAAAAATACCAGTGTGCAAAAAAGCTCCGTCATCACACTAAAATAACTGTACAACTTTGAATGAATTCTGTATATATTGGTTATAAATGTTGTTAGGAAAGAAACAGGGAGTGATTCGTGATTATGATTAATTTCTATGATTAGTATTTTTATAGTACACCGTAAAATCCCATTGGCGCTATTGCAGCAAGTATAAATAAGGCGGTGGTACCAGATCCGGGCGAGAAAATTCAGAACTCTACTATCTTGTAGTAGTAAAAGCTTGTACACATATAAATAACTAACGGCCGAGCCGGTTTCAACGCAAATTAATTTTAACAAGGAATTAAATCTGTGTTTAACAGAACGTTTGCTTGTAAAAATTATGTTATACACGGATTAATCGCTTGTTAAAATTGATTAGCATTTCGGAAACCGACATATATATATATATATATATATATATATATATATATATATATATATATATATATATATATATATATATATATATATATATATATATATATATATATATATATATATATATATAAATCAATCCCTATTTTCCTTGGTCACGACATCACGCCTGAATGGCTGGACCAATTTCGGTTTTTTTGTTGTGTTTGTAATTGTAAGAAGAAGGTTCTTATAAAAGAAAATATTAAGAAAATAGCGCGGAAAATTAGAAAATTTAAGAATACTTAACCACCATATAAAGTTTAATGACATTTTGGCTGCGTGGAAGGACAATCCCGTAGTCTTATATAAATTACGTGTCACGTTGTTTGTCCGCTATGGATTCCTAATATGTAAGGCAAAACAACGTTTGCCGGGTCAGCTAGTCTGTTATAATTACTAAAGTGTTTTGATTTGTAACAACTAACAATATTTTAATTTGTATAAATGTTTCATAAGGAATAATACAATGTAATGAAATAGTGATTACATTTCATGTTTATCTAAATTGGTTTCCTTAAAATGTGCAGGATATGACGCGAAACGGATGAGAAATACACATATAATTACTTTGTAACAAAGAAACCTAGTAAAAAGTATCATCACGCCCGTAGGCAGAGTAAATCGAATGTCTATAAACTTTTACCACGATTCACCGGTTTGTCGAGTGGCGAAATGAGTGGTGATCCCCATCGTTTTACCGATCTCATAACAATATTATCAACTACTTCTAGCGATAACCGGAATTGACAGCTTTACGTGCTGATCCGGGGCACGGGAACAGTAACACACCATTCGCCAGACTCCGAGCCGATACTGAGATTTTGTATTTTCGAGAAAAACCTCCCAACCCGGGGATCGAACCCGGAACCCATCCACAGCAAGATTTGAATTTACCAATAAGATGTGTCCACTTTTATGTCTAAGTTAAACTACGAACAATATTAAATTTTAGTTAATTTAATAGGCACACAAATCCAAAAAACACAATACGAGTTATCGACTTAGCATTTAACTGTTGTGGAACGACTTACCGTTATGTTTACGGTTAGTTAGAATATTATATACTAGTTGCAGCGTACAGCCCGCTGCGTTATAAAAGTTTATGGCGAATCCCGCGGGATCACCTATTTTTTCCAGAATAAAAAGTCTGTGTGCTATACCAGGTCATTATCTACCTGTACGCCAAATTTATTCAAATCCGTTCAGTAGTTTTTGCGTGATTGAGTAACAAACATTCATCCATCCAAACATTTAAACTTTTGCATTTATAATATTATTAATATAAATAAATAAATAAATTATTATATAGACAGAAATTAGATAATTTATATTTCTTAATTTCAATAAAAAAATTCAAAACATTCAGGCTATTTGCCTACGCCATCTAGAAATAGTCTGGATTTAGAGCTTTTTCATTCATCTAATGTCTCATCTCTGATATACATAGATAATATAACTATGGAGTTTTTAAAAATATACCTATGTAAATTAGGTAAGGGTTTTTTACTAACCGTAAACATATGGTAAATCGTTCCTCAACAAAAAAGCTAGGTCGCTACCTCGTAATGTGTTTAAGGATTTCCAGACGTAGAAAATTAACTAAAATTTCAAAAATTTCTTAGCTTAACTTATAATGGTCATAAAAATGAACGCCTCCAATCCTCCTCAAATGGTAAATTCGTACGCAACGAATTGGAAATTCTTACGCAATGATAAAAAAACACGAAATATTCACCCAAGGCATATTTTTCCCGCCATGTTTCTTCTGCCTTATTCTCTATTCTACCATATTCGTCTTATTTTATTTACATATTCTTCATGTTCTTCTTCCTTTGCAAAAAGCGATAATTACTAAATCCCAATTAAACATATTGATTACGTACGCCAACTTTGGATTTTAGAACCTGGAACCTAATTAAGCAAGCCAACCTGGCAACACGGAGCATTTTCAACGGCGCTTGTTCTCGGAGGAGCGAGTATGCCGATGGTCGAGCAGTCAAAATTTTGTTCGAGCAAAGGCGAGCATTTTGCATTTCCAGTTTGCGCTGACTTTAAGACGAGTTCGCCCGTCAACGAGCGGATTCGCGCGATAACGTTTAGTTGGAGCCGAACCATTTGCCAAAAAACGTTATTACCTAATGAAAATTCAATATACTTTGAAGTTTATGAACATGACACGTCGTTTTGCTTCGAATCTACTTTGAATATATATATATATATATATATATATATATATATATATATATATATATATATATATATATATATATATATATATATATATATATATATATATATATATATATATATATATATGACGTATAGTTATTTTAGAACTCCGATTTAGCAGTTCAGCTTGGCATAAAATCCATGATCAATAAATAGCATTGACCTTCATCTGTTACACCAGCCATTACCCTCGTATCCAGGTGGCGAGCTGTTGCAGCATAAATGGCGTGACAAATCGCAGGAGAATATTGCACAGGCGAGAAATGTTTCGAATAACCGACATTTTTTGTGTTAAGCAGAGTGCTAAGTGTGAGTTTTTCTTTTCGCATTCGATGAGCGCGTTTCGAGTTTACTAGGAATTTGTATGTGATTTGTACAGCGCCACCTAGTGGTAGACTGCTTTCTCACGTTTACCACTAGGTAGCGCTGTACAAATCACATACAAATTCCTAGTAAACTCCAAACGCACTCACGATCGAATGCGAAAAGAAAACCTTACACTTAGCACTCAGGCCATACATGCTAGGGTGTACCGGACAGGTTTACTTGTACTATTTAACTCTACAGCTAAACTTAAGCTGAGTAGAGAACAAAACGTGCACAGTTGTGTATGTCACACAACTCCGGTTTACCTGTGCAGTTAAACTGAGCAGGCAAACCCGTCAGGCACAACTTAGCATGTACGGTCTGTTTAAGGAAAATTTATATATTAATACTTGGAGGAAAAAATTTGACCCCTTTTTAAGACAATTGCGAGAACGGTGGAATATCAAAATTGGCACACTTAAAGTTTAACTTGCGGAGGACTGCAGAAACCTAATATTTTTAAATAATATGCATTAAAATACAAAAATAAAAATAAACATTACGTAAACACACTTCATTCATGTGACATACATGATAATATACACACATCTATAACACACACACACACACACACACACACACACACACACACACACACACACACACACACATCTATACAAACAAATAAAATTGGAGTGTCTGTTTATGATATTAAAATAACCGCTTTTTACTAAATGCATATAGATGTATACACAGTACATATACCAAAACAACATTTTTTACAATTGTTGTCTGTCTGTCTGTTTGCTCTGGCTAATCTCTGGAACGGCTGGACCGATTTTGACGGGACTTTCAATGGCAGATAGCTGATGTGATAGGGAGTACACTGGTAGTGGATTACCAAGGTTCATATCTTTGAGCAGATCGTCACGATTAAGCAGAAAGAATCGAATGTGAATTGTAAATACATTAACATATGACAATCATCAAAAAAGTGACTAAAAATCAACCTAGTGATTATTCCGAAACAGGCACATATTCAATACGAATAAAATATGAAAAAATATGCTTTATCTATATTTACCTAAGCTCTATATTATACATATTTTTTTTTATATTTAAGCTATATATTACACGTACAAAAAATACCTACAAATTTAAAAAATAAATCGATTTCAAATGTCAATTGACCCCATATTTCAAAAACTGCTAAACTGATTTTAATGAAACTTAGATTGCTCCCTAAGTTGGAATATACCTAATTTAAACCAAAAAGAAGTATCTCTACTTGACTTTTAGTTACCAAGAAATTTGTGGACAAACATGCATACACTTTCACTAAAATTTAGTACACGTGCTTCAAAACTTAAATAGATCATCATACTGAACTAGTATTACAACAATATTACATTATACATACATGTCCAACTGATAAACTTCATTTTTTCATCGGTTGTAAATCGGCCCGTTAAAATATTACAAATTTTAAGCCGCATATGTATCATCTTAAATGATTATCAACAAAAATACTAAAAAACAACCTAAAGGATCTTTAACAAAAATTACTAAAACTCGACCTAGAGATTACACAGAAATAAACGCTTATTAGTTTACGAATAAAATATATTTTCATCAGTTTGTGCAATAGAAATTAATTAACCTGTTTTCTATAATTAGTAAAAAATATTTCTCTGAGAAGAAAACTCAAGAACTCACCCCATCGTTTTCCCGTACGGCCCAAAAATGTTCGTTCTTCTGGGTTCCATATCCCGTACTGTATTTTCTTAAGGAAGGGCCGTTGCGGTGGTCGCCGGTTGTACCCACTCACCACGCCGTTAGTCTTCTCTGCGCCCATCCTGCCAGCCCCACCGAGATTAACTGAACTAGGAACCAATAGTTTACATAGAAACTGAAATAACACAAAGGCCACGCGTTTACATCTTAATACCTACGCAGCTTTTCCTCTGAGGGGAAAATGCGATATTATCCTCCCAAAATTACAACTGTGTACTAACAATTTCGCTATAATTATATATAATTAATGAATTTGCTTTTTAGGATTTCAATATTAATCGTGTATTTCGTAATTATGTTACCCATGTTTTAGTTACATAAAAAAGGATACCTAGCTCTATATATATCTATCACAGTCCATTAAATTTAAAAGCCTTTCTTTTTACGTCATGAGCCACTAAAATGTGATATGAACATATTTTGATCTTGCTTGTATTCAAAGGTAGTTGGGACGTATACGAGATACAAGAAAACTTAAAAAAATACTTTTTTTTCTTTCAATTTAATAATGTAAATAGTACAGGTGTTTTGATAACTAATTGAAATGCAGACTTACCAGACTTTTCTTTTACACACGCAAACCCTCTTTTTAACTTTACTTTTAATCCTTACCTTTAGGTAACTTTTTCCCTGTGTTGGTCCGGGCCCTTTATAAAAATAGACCATTTGCCGTTTTATCAAGCAGTTGGTAACGATCGAGGCTGAACGATTGGCTATACGAGTCACTACCAATAAGGTTCTGCATTGTTTCGCCCGAGTTTGGTACTACCGCCTTACCTATTCTGGCAGCTTAATTGCTTGTTAGTAACAAGCAGTTGTTACTGTCGTATTCTGGTTTGAAAGGTAAGGTAAAAAAGCTAGTAAATTTATGCATGTGGCATTACGACCCTGCCACAAGTATAGCAACGCACCATTAACATCTTTGATGTCCATCCACCATCACCTATAGACAAGACGATGGTTTTATCTTTCTATAATAAGGGCCATCTGCTTTTTACTATCTTATAAAAAAGCTACTAGTAACTTTGTATTAAATTTGTTTTAATTTGTCGTCGGTGATCACTGACGGCACCTAACGAGCTGCGGCTCTCACCAGAGGGTTTGGTGTCTCATCGCTTTTCCAAAGTGTCATTGTGTTGCCTGTTTGAAATATTTCAGTAGTGTCGGTAATTTTAGGTCTTTGTATAGTTTTATATTATGGATGTGCAATAGGCTGCCGGTAGTCATGCGCATAAATTTGTTTTGTAATAGTTTGTATATAAGTTGTGTGTGAGTATGGAAAAAAGTTTATGCTGGCCTACGTCTACACCAGTCTAATTACTGTTTTGTAAAGCCTCACTTTATATCTAAGAAATGTCACTAAAATTTACCTCCTGTAAATGAGATAGTAAAGGCGACCTAGTACGAATTTTGCCTTTTTCTGACATTTTATATATATGAGATTTGATTATTATTGGTGTGTCTAATGTAACCCATAGGCATTTTATTACTTTTCTACCCTTTTATTATATGTATAGATTTATTATGTAACATACCTACGACATAAAACAGCGTCATGCGGTTTGACATCCAAAGTCGATTTTTCTACCAAGGCGGGCAAATGATCGTTTCTCGTCAAAATGTGTAACGTTACTTTTTTACACGAAATTAAGGAAACTATGTAGGAATTTAAAATACAAATCCTTATAAATCATTAGAGCCGTTTCTGAGATACGTGAAATAAATTTAAATATAAATAAGTATTGCTCATTTAGTTTGCTCAGTGTGTTTCCGCCTTCCGATCCGGTAGTAATTGTAAAAAATCGACTCACAACATTTTTAGTTTAATAAATAATTATAATTTTAAAATATTTGCGCACCATATCATAGTAGAATATGTTGGTAACTTAATCAAATTTTAATAACTTGTAACTCCCATATTCTGGCAAATAAATAATTTCTTTCTTTCTTTCTTTAAATATAATAGTATACAAAAAGTACTAATGAAAATATGTTAAATAAGTAAAGCTTGTTACAGAAGGAAGTTAGGGCATTAAATTACAACCAAAATAAGCATTTTACCTACACACCTACTGCGTTATATAATCATTGCCTCCCGCCTCAGAGCCGCCCAAATCTGCCTATAACCAGCGTCATGTCCCCGCCCAAACCAATTAACTTTCCACCTTGCCTCGGAATTAGCACCATATTAGTTTCTTTCATGTCACTTAAATAATTCTTTTGAGTAGTTTCAGATGAATGATGTACTTTGAGAATTCGTAATTGTTTTACAAAATTGTCTTCCTTTTTTTTATTATAAGAAAGTGAACAACCAAAATATCCGGCTCCCTTGACAGAAAGAATAACCATCGACTATAGACATCAAAATAGGCCATGGGCCCAGGAACATTTTTTTTTTATTAATAATCTGAATTTTTGTGAACAGCTACGTTTTGACGAGACAACCATCTTTTCTATCTTAGAAAAATCTCGAATCGGGTAACTAATAAAGATAGATAAAAAAGGAATGTTCATATTGTCGGACGAAGAAAAGTTTCTACTTTACGTGTAGGACAATGTTAACCTTGAATTACAACAATAATTAACAAGCTGTTTTGAGAAAATTAGGTTGTTTTTAAATTTATTAATATATTTAGGTAATTTTAAAAATATCATAATTCCAAAACTTTAAAAGTGGAGGACTCGCCAGAAAAAATATCGAATGTGTAGAATAAAATTTAATCGTGTTTTTCATAATATAATCAAGTTTTCCCCGTTTTGGTTCCGGGCTCCTTTGAAGAATAGACCAACTGCCGTTCTGCCAGGCAGGTCGTAAAAGGCGACCTATTGACTATGCGAGTCACTACCATCGTGGCTGCTAGGTGGTAGAGTTCTGCATTGTCTCGCCCGGGTCTGATACCACCGCCTTGCCTATTCCTGCCGCAATAGCGTCAGTGCTTGTCACTGTCGTGTTCCGGTTAGGAGGGCAAGGTAGCCGGTAAACTTATGCATGTGGCGTTAGACCTCGCCACAAGATAGCAACGCACCATTAATACCTTTGGTGTCTATAGGCGATGGTTGACTCTTTCCATCAGGAGACCCATCTGCTTGTTTGCTATATTATGATATAAAAAAAATATGATTAAAGTCGAAAAATAATTATTGTTATTTTCCCCGTGTTGGTTCCGGACTTCATTGAAGAATAGGCCAACTGCCGTTCTGCCTGGCAGGTCGTAAAAGGCAAGCGATTGGCTATGCGAGTCACTACCATCGTGACTACTAGGTAGTAGAGTTCTGCATTCTCTCGCCCGGGTCTGGTACCACCACCTTACCTATTTCTGTATATAATATCGCCCATAGATACCAAAGATGTTAATGGTGCGTAGTTATCTTGTGGCGAGGTGTAATGCCACAAGCATAAGTACTAACTACAAACAAATGGCAAGCATTGAAACTATTGTGACAGGAATGGTAACGCCAAATACTGGATGAGTCGTTGCAGAACTCTACCACCTAGTAGTCATAATGGTAGTGACACGTATTGCCAATTGGTCGTCTTTTGCGACCTGCCTGGCAAAACGGCAGTAGGTCTAATCTTCAAAGGAACCCGGACCAATACGGGGTAAAAGCCTGGATAGGTGAGAGAATAACTTATTTTTAAGTAAATAGAGATTCCTAATAATCCGAATTTCTAGATTATAGAGGTGCAGAAATGCCAGTATCACTTACAGAGGTTAAATAAATTATACAGCTAATGTATACATTGCGCGAGGACGGACACGCACTTTACCAACTTATTTAAAACTAGCTGTTGCCCACGACTTCCCCGCGTGGACTTCGTTTACTCCGCGCAGCTCCTCCCCTTTAGGTGATAGCGTGATAATATGTAGCCTATATGTTGACCCGACCTGTTATTAATATTCATGCAAAATTTGAAGTAAATCCATGCAGGACTTTTTGAGTTTACCCCGGACATACAAACAGACAAACAGACAAACAGACAAAAATTCTAAAAACTATATTTTTATTTTTGGCTTCGATACCGATTGTAGATCACGCCCCAAGTATTCTATTAAAAAAATATTCAATGTACAGTTTTGACTTAACTACGATTTTATTATATGTGTGTTATGATATCAATAATCTCAATAAAACATCAAAAATCATTATATTATCAAATAATAGGTAATAATATTAATAATACTCGTAATTTATTATTAAATACCTAAGAATTTAATTAGTATCCCATCAGTACACGTCACAAAATTCTGCACGATATCGGAAACGGTAAATTTTCGGTGGTAGCCAGAATGTCGTGGACTCGTGACTGTCGTTGACTCATCACCAATTGATACGTGATGAACAAGCTTGTCCCACTCAACCACCCCGTTGATGGACTGGTTAGCGAAACTAACTGCGAATCGATGGGGTTCGGGTTAGATTCCCGAGAGGAATAAACATTTTTGTAATAATTATAGATGTCTGTGGGTTTGGGTGTTTATTATGTATATTACAGTATTTATATATGTATTTCTATATATTAATATCGTTGACTGACACCGATAACACAAGCAAATAAATTGCTTACTTTGGGGTTAGGTCAATTTGTGTAATTTGTCCACTAATATTATTATTTATTTATTCCTCATTGCCAGGAGCTGCTTCAATTTTATTATTCTCTGGTAGAAGTTCTTGTTTACCGGTTCTGGTATAAAATTCAGCTTTCATAAAACAGTTTTTAGCAGCGACAACACTTGCTGCGAACCATACTTTCCTTGTAAATTTCATGGCCAGAAGTACGTCAATAGATTTGGCTTCGATGTTTGTGAGAATATGATTGAATTGTTTGTGAGAACAAATTCTCTGTTGAAAAAGCGTTTGAATGTATGAATAATATCTTGATCTAAAGGTTGAAATTTTTTATTGTTTAGTACAATTGTCAATTGTACTCTACAATACTAATTTTTGCTCTACTGATACGCGAAAACGAGAAACCGGTTGTTTTAATAAAATATAAAAAATAAAACAGTATAAGTGCTTTTAATCCATACTAGCCCATACTAATCCATACCAGTCCATACTAATCCATACTATAGTCCATACTATCCATACTAATATTATAAATGCGAAAGTAACTCTGTCTGTCTGTCTGTCTGTTACGCTTTCACGGCTAAACCGCTGAACCGATTTGGATAAAATTTGGTACAAATATAGTTTGAGACCCAAGAAAGGACATAGGGTAGTTCTTATCCCGGAAATCCCACGGGAACGGGAACTATGCGGGTTTTTATTTTAGATTTTTTTTTCACGCGAACGAAGTCGCGGGCACAGCTAGTAATATTATAAATGCGAAAGTAACTCTGTCGGTCTGTCGGTCTGTTACGCTTTCATGGTTAAACCGTTGGACCGATTTGCATAAAATTTGGTACACATATAGTTGGAGACTCAAGAAAGGACATATGATACTTCTTATCCCGGAAATCGGATCGGATTTTTATTTTAGAAATTTTTCCACGCGAATTAAGTCGCGGGTACAGCTAGTACAATATAAATCTAAAGGTTGACTGGTAGTTAACAGGTAATTACTCCTCTGTGGAATCAATTACCGGCGGGGGTGTTACCGAACGGATACGACTTACGGATCTTAAAGAAAAGAGCATACTCCTTCTTAAAAGGCCGGCAACGCAGCTGCAAGACCTTTGGTGATGTGGCTGTCATTGGGCGGTGGTAATCACTCACCATCAGGTGAGCCGCTTGCCCGTTTGCCCTTTTTTTCTATAAAAGAAATAAAAATAATTTCGAATGTTCGTAAGTCCGTATGGGCAGCACAGTTGTCAGTAAAAAGGGGATTTTTTGTGTTTTAATTTCATGTCCTCGTTATTTTTTCAACCAACCTGAAAAATATGTGTCTAAGCTTTCGTTTATTGCCATAGTCAACTTTAAAACATCTAATTCGTTTTGGTTTACTAATCATGAAACAAGGGAAGTTTATCCGTACTGGTCATGTTTACGTATAGAAGTTTTTTTTAGTTAGAGAGAAGTTATGTAGTTTTTTTATGTCGTTAGATAGCAAACAAGCAGATGGCTCTCCTAATGGAAAAAGAAAACACCGTCTACACACACCAAAAATGTTCATGTTGCGTTGCTGTCCGTGTGACGGGTTGGCAATGCCACAAGCCGAAGTATACAGGCCACCTCACCCTCCAAACCGGAACACGGCAATTGATGTTGTTATGGCAGGAATTGATAAGGCGGTGGTACCAAATTCTCGGGCGAGACGTTGCCGAACTCTGTCTTCTAGTAGTCACGATGGCAGTAGCCAATGGATCGCCTTTTACAACCCACCTGACAAAACGGCAGTTGGTCTATTCTTCAAAGTAGCCCGGGCCAACACGGGGGCTGAGGCTTCTTAGTTTGTTCCTTGCTTTGTTTTATCCATGCCGTTCCTCCTTGGCATTTTTCAACCTTAAGTTTATAAATGTAAATGTTTTAATGAGAACACATTTGAAGAAATGAGTAGCTTCATCTCTGTAGCTTTATCGTCTGCGGTCTGGATCATACTTCTTCAAGACTTGAAAAAGATTTTCAATCCATCACACACGTTTTGGTCCAAAGATTTACTTTCCCGATAGCTGTTTTAAAAACTATATCATAGACACTAATTGTGTTAGTGGTGCTATTATTGCTATCCGTGTGGCAAGGATGTAATGTTACATGCCTTGGTTTACCAGCTACGTTACCGTCCAAACCGGATCACGACAGTAAAAATACTGAAGCTATTGCGCCAGAAAACGGTAAAAAGTGATACCAAGACCAAACAAGATGGTACAAAAGCCTACACTGTTGATGAATTTCAACTTGAGAGTCGTCTTGATTGTAAGTTCATATGCAATATAAGCCTTACCCGACTGCGCTAAAAGGGGGTTATATTTATTCGGATCGGGGCGCATTCGGAGCCTTTTATTTTATAGTAATTTATTAAACAATCTTTATTTAGTTTAAAACAGTAATTCAAAAGAAAATAAACGTCTAAACTTTTTAATTATATATATTTTATTTTAACATAACAGATTATTTATGTTAGGGAGATAATAAATTAATATGATTGTACTATTTCAAGGTCCACAATTTCATTGTTCACCATTTTTTTATTTTATAATAATTTATTAAACATTATTTAGTTTAAAACAGTAATTCAAATGAAAGAAACGTCTAAAGTATTTAACTTTATTTTATTTTAGCATAACAGATTATTTATTTTAGGTATTAAATTAATATAATGGTACTATTTCAAGTGCCACAATTTCATTGTCGACAATGTTTGTGCATCCCACAAAAGCTGTAAAGCCGAAACTACATAGTTGATATATATAGGTCCTTCCAAAATGGGAGATCATATTTCAAAAATGCGTTCAGCAACTCTAACCAAAGCTATCCAGCCAAAAAAAATACGGTAATTGAAGAGACTAAAAGTTATTGATTTTTACGAATAAAATAATTTTGTTCATAATGCTTTACCTATTTCTGCATTAAATAATTCACTTTTAACGTAAGAGTGATAGGTTATTTAACTTTTAACTTTGTGGGTGTGCGTCAGAGCGTGCGTGTATGTACTACGTCATTAATGTACTTATCACCTGATAGAACTTATACTCACTCTTACGTTAAAAGCGAATTATTTTATGTAAAAAGCCGTAAAGCGTTATGAGACAAAATTTTATTTTTAAAAACTAAAAATTTTATTTAATTTTAAAAAATGGTTAGACGTGCTGAGCGCTGTGTTGAAATATGATCAACTATTTTGGAAGAACCTTATATATGAATTTATTAGCACGAATATAGAAAACAGTTTCAGTACTGAATATATAAAGAGTAGCAGATGGTACTTCTAATGGAAACATACAACTATCGACAATATTGCGTTGCTAACCTCATGTGCCCGACCAGTGCCAAATCAGCCCATAAGAAAATTAAGCAATTGTTTAGGGCATCATGAGTTGAGGGCAACAGCAAAAATAAAAAATGCAGTATAGCGCATTAAGACAGGCCGCAGCGGCGCAGAGCGTGCCGCTATGCATTTCCGTATTTCTTTCCAATTGTTGTTCTTCTTAATGATCATCATAAAATAAATCGTACAAATCATATAGCTCTTTGCAGCCTGCAACTAAAATTATTATTAATCATTCATCCATAATGACGTGATTTAATAAATTAATAAAAAATACGGAACACGTGCGAGGAATTCCGCTTGCCATCGCACATTGCAATATACCGAATTTCGCTAATGCTGAAGCCGCATTTGCGCCTATCATCCCGGAGTAGTATGCGCCGAAGCTTTGCACGATTTCACACTAAAAATATCGCGATAAAAGCCGTGATCATATTAGCGGCAATGATATTTTACACGATCTATCGTGCGATAATTCAAGATGACTGAAATCATTTTTAAACGTATAACATGCTTGCATCTCTAAGTAATATGTGCGTGTAACTATAGAGGTCGACTGTCTTTACTTTTAACTATTAATTACTGTGTGCTAACAATTAATTACTAAAATGTTTTTTGCGACTGACATTTTTAGGATCCCGTATGATGGGCTCAGCTTACCATATGATCGTTCTACTCCATTTTTTACAACCATCCGCATACGTCCGAACTGATCGAAAACAATAGTTGAAATTAACAACGCAAGTCTGTTAGCGCGTTAAAACCCACTGACGTACAGACAATAATGTACACGCAGTCCGACGATAGTCGATAATTGCCGGTCACATCTGCATACATCGTATTGCACGAAGCTTTGTGACGATCCGAGCCATACCGGCTGGGCCATCATTGTCGGGTCTGCCCTTTTCGTGCCGCTCATCTCAATAAATACCGCAGATTCGGTACCGAATCTGCGGTAATCTGTCATTTACTATGAATTTATATTGCGTATGTTGCATCTCGCTCTATCTCTCTGTGATTTCCGATAATTGCATTTTTGTATAGTATCCATTGACATATGATAGTATCGCCGTTAGTCGCGAACCTCGTTTCACACGGACGCTGCGGTACCGCCATTTCGGTTTCGCTGAAGGGAGAAAAACGCGATGGTTTGCTTTTTTGACAGAATATCGCGGCGGAACAAGACTGAGGGGACAAAAATTGAGAATTTATAAATTAAATTATTAAAAAAAAAGTTATATATATATATATATATATATATATATATATATATATATATATATATATATATATATATATATATATATATATATATAAAATTAAGAAAAAAGAGAAATAAAAAAAAATTGAAGATTGAATGAAATATATAACACAAAAAAAAACTAAAGAGTTACATTACGAAGAAGAAAGAATTAATGAAAAGAAATATAATGACAGGATTTGAAAAATATGAGGAAAAAGAAAATTAAAATTTGAAAATTTGGAATGGAAAGAAAAACGAAGTTGATAAATAGGAGAGAAGACGGAATTTTAGGGACATTTTTGTTCCAGAAGGCATAAAATGAATGTTGAATTTTTCATTTAAGATATTAAGAAGAAGAAACTTGTAGTGAAAGTTTGAAAGTTCTTGACTTGAGGAAGATATTCTTCGTTTGATACAATAATTATTAAAATCTGTTGGAAATTTGAAGGTTTTGACGTTAGAAGAGATATTCTTTGCTTGATACAAAACTTATTAAAACAAGGATTAAAACTGTGAGTAGAACAGTGATTATTTAAGAATTAGGTAAGTGTTTAAACAAATCCGTATAAGTTGCTGTAGAAGTTGAGTTTATTTAAATCTAGCAGTATTGGTAGTAAGTAGATTTTATTAAATGGTAAATCTTTTGAATTTAGACTATGTTTTAATAAACATATTATCGATAACTTTTTGATTAGGTTTACAAGAATGAAATTGTGCAAAATATTGTGTAAAAGTTGATCGATCCTTGACTGAGTGAAGAATGTTTGTTGTATGAAGAAAGGAAATTATTTATTTTAAGGAATAGCCTGTTAAAAAGATCTTTCTTAAGGCAAATATCCTTATGTATTTATGTAATATATTACTCCCTTTCTTAAGTCAAATATCTTCAATACATTATAAATTTTAGTCCATCTATATCAATTTATAGAATATAATTCCTAATAAAGTATGGTTGTTTATAAGAGATGAAGTGTACCTTTGAAAAGAATGAATGGGTAAACTATATAACACAAAATGTGTTCTCAAACTAACACTAGATGTATCATTTGGCCAGATATTATAATTATAACTCTGTGGACTTTCTTTATAAAATTAATATAACAGTCATTCTAGTTATATTTAAAATGTGAGTTTAGAGGGTCTTCGGGAGAGTTTGTTACATATGTATATAATAGATATCATAAAACAATTATTCGTAGATTCAAAAACTAAAATGTTGACTAGCTAATTTCGTGCTGTCGGTTTTCGTGACGGTATGCGCGCGCATAGTAAAAATTTTTCTCATCATTTTACCCTAACGCGCCAAAAGAAGTATAACTTCAATAATTCTTCTTCTTAAGATTCAAAAGAGAGCAGTCTGACTGACGACATATCACACTGAAATGGTAATATCAAGTTGCGAAATCAGTATAAAAACGACCGCATCGTCATAGCTAATATTTCGCTCTTTCATATAGACGCGTTTCGCTGCCGCAGTTCGCCGCGTTGGTGAACTAAGGGCATTAAATAACTAATTGAACCTAAATAACCTAATTCATCTAAAATACTAATAAAAAAGACAACTTATTACCTAATAGGCGTACCTAAACTTACTCTTACTCTAATACTATTTATAAATAGGTAAATAATTTTAAAATGTCATGGATAAGTACAGGCTTGTTAACTAAATATTTACTTTTTTTAATTCAAACATCATCCAAAATTTCAGTTTGTCTTTGTACTACACAATTTCTTCCTACAACCACTTAAATAGCATACATTTTAATACTTCCTCTTTCATAACTATAATAAATCATAAACTAATTATTTTTACCGTATCGTAGAGCCACTGGTTTTTATAGTACAGGATAATAACAGCAATAGCCATCAGGCTTTCATATGCATCAAATACACAAGTTGTCTCTTACTTGATGCGAAAGATGAACTATTTTGTTAAAAATCAGCAATAGAATCTGTTGCTATAGTTTTAAAATATTTTTTTTCTTTCATAGGCATCAAATACACAAGTTGTCTCTTACTTGATGTGAAAGATGAAACTATTTTGTTAAAAATTAGCAATAGAATCTGTTGCTATAGTTTTAAAATATTTTTTTTCTTTCATAGGCATCAAATACACAAGTTGTCTCTTACTTGATGTGAAAGATTAAACTATTTTGTTAAAAATTAGCAATAGAATCTGTTGCTATAGTTTTAAAGTATTTTTTTTTTCTTTCATAGGCATCAAATACACAAGTTGTCTTTTACTTGATGCGAAAGATGAAACTATTTTGTTAAAAATTAGCAATAGAATCTGTTGCTATAGTTTTAAAGTATTTTTTTTTCTTTCATAGGCATCAAATACGCAAGTTGTCTCTTACTTGATGCGAAAGATGAAACTATTTTGTTAAAAATTAGCAATAGAATCTGTTGCTATAGTTTTAAAATATTTTTTTCTTTCATAGGCATCAAATACACAAGTTTTCTCTTACTTGATGCGAAAGACGAAACTATTTTGTTAAAAATCAGCAATAGAATCTGTTGCTATAGTTTTTAAAGTACTCACAAAGTCTATTAAACTTTATGTATTATTCTTTGTTTGAATAACCAAAATTCTTACCAATAAACCGTTCTGACAGTCCAAAGCCAAAATATCATCACAGTTTAATAACACCTATCGGATGTGGACAATTGGTCAGGTTCATATACGCGTAGGGTGACAATAATTTTGCGATGTCATTGGTATAACTGAGTCTACCGATAACTCAAAGAGTATTTGTTATTTCCGTTTCATTTTGTTTTTCTTGTAATAAGTAATATTTTTATGTAATAATGCTGTTAGAGCTTTTCGGCTTTTGTATCAATTAATAAGAAGCATCTTTTCTTCGTAATGGCTAACTACAGTTGACTTTTCAGTCGTTACATTGACACCGAACTTATAGGGCGAGCAGAGTGCTCTGGTGTATTATTTATGCAGCGGAGAATAAAGGATTTTTGCTTGATTCTCTCGAGCATAGAAAACAAAGTTAAATTATAGGTGCAATGTAATCGGTTTTCCAATATATATATATATATATATATATATATATATATATATATATATATATATATATATATATATATATATATATATAACAAAAACACAATAAAATCTTGTTTTAAATTGTTTTTTTGTTAAGTTTTAAACATCCGATCCAATCAACATTGATTCTATTTAAGAAGTAATATTTTCAGACAAGCAATTTCAACCGGCCAGGGAATTCATTTATGGAATCATGAGTTATTTGACTGTATGATTATATGTACGTTAGTGCATAGAAACCTTTGCTTATGTATTACAATTTACAAACGATCCTAATTAAGTCTCTTTAAAGACGCAATTGCAAATCTAGTAAAAAAATTAACCCTTAATTACCTATGGATTACATAAAAAAGAATACCAGTTTTTTTAATATATAAAGAGATATAGAAAAAAACCTGATGGCTCTCCTGATGGAAAAAGAAAATCATCATCTATTGACACCAAAGATGTAAATGGTGCGTTGCGAGCCCGCGTAGCAGGAATGGAATGCCAAATGCATAATATTACCGGCTACCTTAACTGAGTCACTGAGTACTGAGTACCTTACAAAGGTACTCAGTACTCAGTAAATGTATGAGTAAGGATCTTTTGTGGAGGTCCTTACTTAGTAAAAGTTTTTATAAGGTACTGTTTAGTGAAACAAACGTACACTACGTTATCGTCAACTTTTCGTCAACTTGATTTTTATAGACGGTGTTTATTTTTAAATATATTACAATGCGTGAATCACTTCTTTATTTTCAATATATGTACATAATTCTATCATTTAGACATAACTAACCTTACTAAACTTAAATTTTAAATAATATTTCCCTTAAAAATAAATTTAAAATTGAATTCCGAATATTTATTTTATTCCACTATCGTGCTGGATGAAGCAGAAGACGCTCAGGATAGAAAGATAACCAAAATACGAATTTCTTATAGATGTAACCGGCCAAACCCGATTTCAGGCCAAGCTTCCCCGTGTTAGTTCCGGGCTCCTTTGAAGAATAGACCATCTGCCGTTCTGCCAGGCAGGTCGTAAAAGGCGACCGATTGGCTATAGGAGTCACTACCATCGTGACTGCCAGGTGATAGAGTTCTGCATCGGCTCGACCGGGTTTGGTACCACCGCCTTACCTATTCCTGCCGCAATAGCGTCAGTGCTAGTCACTGTCCGGTTTGGAGGGTAAGGTAGCCGGTAAAATTATGCATGTGGCATTAGACCTTGCCACAAGATAGCAACGCACCATTGACATCTTTGGTGCCTATAGGCGATGGTTGACTCTTATAATCAGGAGACCCATCTGCTTGTTTGCTATCTTTCTTGCTTTAATGAAAGGCTAGGGCCGACGCTAACCTCATGCTGTATCGCTATATATTTTGCAAGTGCGTCCTTAACGAGACCCCTTATTAGATCTTCCGGTTTAACGCTACAGTTATCCTAGTTATTAGCCCTAAGATGTATCGGTGGTGCTACATATCAGTAGCAGTTCCGTTAGTTTCAGTGGTATCTTCGAAGTGAACTAATATTCTTGTGTATCCTGAAGGTTCCTTCACGCTTTTGTTGTATTCAATATTTTTCGCCCAGGCCCTACACCGAATGGCAACGTCGGTGTTCCCTGAAATATGGAAAACAATATAAATAAATTATAAAATTATTATTAACCGCTGCAGTATATAAGGTTTTGCTTAATCCCACGGGATCGACTTATTTTTACAGGGTAATAAGTAGCCTGTGTGCTATTCCAGGTTATCATCTACCTGTATGCCAATTTTCATCCAAATCCATTTAGCAGTTTTTTGCGTCATTAAGTAACATACATACATACATCCAATCTATCCATCCGTCTGTCCGTCCGTCCATCCATCCATCCATCATCCATCCATCCTTCAATCCATCCATCCATCCATAGATGAACATAAATTGGTAAAGCGCGTGTCAGGCCACGCGCAATCTAGGGATCCGAATTGCCCATCGCAATAATGCGGACGAAGAAGAGGGGTTTTTATTGTTTCATACTATAAACATTAGACCTAACTAAATAACGTCAATAATCGATATATCCGCACTACAGGTTCCCCGCCTATAAAAAACTTCTCCAAGCACATTTTATAAGTTTGTCGAATTATTACTCAAAAACTTTTTTTATATAAGAGGGGGCAAAGGAGCAAGAGGTACACCTGATGGTAAGTGATCACCGCCGCCCATGGACATCTGCAATACCAGAGGTCTTGCAGTTGCGTTGCCGGCCTTTTAAGAATGAGTAAGCTCTTTTCTTGAAGGTCCCTATAACGACGACTAAATGACAGTCACACATCGGTTAATAAATGTGTTTATTAAACGGGTTTACATCAAGCTTAAATACTAGAGATTCACGTGTACGTTGCATGATGAAATCTGATAACGATGCTGCGATAAGATACCGATGGTATCTGTGTGAGATAAGTGTGAGCGTGTTTTATCGCGCCCTCGTTACATCACTCCCCCCTTCGGAAAAGGTGTGATACCTGATGCATCTGGTTGTGCCAGTGAAGCGTATGTGCTTTGAGTGCTCAGGTCTGCGGTGAGTCGAGACGAGCAGAATATCCGCGGTCCTTAGTGAGTCGGGACAAGCAGAATATGCGCGGTCCTCGGTGAGTCGGGACGAGCAGAATATGCGCGGTCCTCGGTGAGTTCGGACGAGTGCGCGCCGCTGTTGTTCGCAATGAGTCGGAACGAGCGAGACAGAGTTGCTGCATGGATTTCCAGTGTACGTTAGCGGTTTGAAGTCGATTGAGGAAAGCGTAGATGAGGCGTAGCTTGTGAAGCTGGCTGATGTTGTTGGAAGCAGAAGGGGGTATCAAGAGGTCCTGATGGTCAGAAGGTTGTAGCGTGCTTTAGCGTCGGTTACGGTAAGGCGAGCGTAGCGTAGATTACCGCCTTTGGCTGCGCTAATTGTCGTTTCCCGATTTCTTCCAGGAATAGGGTTGGACGCAGGAATAGGGTTGGGCTTCTGCATGAAGTTAGCACTGGGGTGTTCATCTTCCTTTTTGCGTGTTCACTGGTCGGTGGTCACCAATTTTACGTCGGCTAAATGACAGCCACACATCGGTTAGCAAATGTGTTTATTAAACTGTAATTTAACTGAGTTTACATCAAGCTTAAATACTAGAGATTCACGTGTACATTGCGTGATGAAATCTGATAACGATGCTGCAATAAGATACCGATGGTATCTATGCGCGATAAGTGTGAGCGTGTTTTACTCGTTACAATCACTATGTCGTATCCGTTCGAAAATACCCCTGCCGGTAATTGATTCCACAACAGAGTAGTGCAAGACAAAAAGTGACGGGAGAAACGCAAGGTTGTGGATTTCAAGACATCGAGATGATGAGGATGGAACTTCAAATTTTGACGCGATGTCCGATGGTGGATTTCGGCGGCAGGAATTAATCAAAATAACTCATCGGAACACTCCCAATGATAAATACCACAGAAGACGCAGAGTGAACCTACATCTCTGGGTAATGCCCAAGAATCAAACTGTTTCGAAATAGCCTGGTCGTCAATGATTCGAACCGCTCTACGCTAAATGCGATCAAGAGGAAGAAGCTGGTACTGGGAAGCTCCGGCCCAGAGATGAAAACAGTGCTCCATGTGCGGCCGAACCTGTGCCTTATATAGTTGAAGGCGATGGGTCGGCAAAAAGTACTGTCTCGCTCTGCTGAGCACACCGAGCTTTTTAGAGGTTAGTTTAGACACGTCTTCCAAATGACCGCGAAACTGAGCGTAATTCGATATGTAGACTCCCAGGATTCCGACACTAGCTGAGGCTGTCAAGAGAGTATACCCAAATCGAGGTGATACGACAAAGGGTGTATTTTTTTGCGGTGAACACGTAAAACTGTGTCTTCTTGGGGTTAAACGTGACCAGGTTTTGACGACCCCATTCAGAGACATCGGTAAGTAGATTCTCGCCTTCAGACACAAGCTTGTTTCGGCACTCTTCAACGTGTTGCCGAGAAATACCGCTTTGGCCGAAGTATGAAACATCACCAGTACTGTCATCTGCAAAGCAATGTATGTTGCGAATTCACAGTCACCGACTGAACGGCCGCGACGGAAACCGTACTGATGGTCGCTAATCAACTGATGCTCTTCTAAATACTTGAGGAGCTGAGAGTTGATGAGTGTCTCCATAATTTTGGAGAACAAGGAGTTTATGGATATGGTCCGATAGATAGATGGATTAGAGCGATCTCCTTCTTTAGTGATGGGATGCACCAAAGCTGTCTTCCATGAATTGAGTACCATGAATTGAGTACCACGCCGATTGAGTAGGAGAGCCAGAATAGGCGTGTTAATACTGGTGCCAACTCTGGAGCACACACTTTTACCACAATCGGAGGGATGATATCCGACCCACTCGACTTGTGGATGTCCAAGGAAAGTGGTGTTTTACGCACAGATGACTGCCGAAATTGTGGTTTTGGCATGGAACTATCACACTGCGGGATGGTAGACGGTGCGTTCCCTCAGTCATCCAGAGTCGAATTGGCCGTAAAGAAGGAGCCCAGGAGATCGGCCTTCTCTTTTGCGGAATGGGCCAAAGAGTCATCGTCTCCGTACAAAGATGGAAGAGAGGGCTGTGAGAAATTCCCTAAGATAGCCTTGGCGAGAGACCAGAACGCACGAGTCCCTGAAGGAAGGCGAACTAATTTCTCACCAATTCTGCCTATGTGTTCAGATTTTGCCCTGGCGATAGCTCTTTTGAAGTACCTCGAGGCGGAATTGTACTCCTTACGTAATGCGCTAGTATTTTCATCACAAGATGCGGAAGCTGCAGCCCAAGCCCGGTAGCACTTCTGCTTTCGACGTGAAGCCGTTTTACAGGAGCGACCAAACCAAGGCTGAGACTTACCACCAATTAATACCGCAGAAAATGGAATGCAAAGTTCCATGCCCTGCAGCAACACATCGGCAATAGAGTCAGCGACGACACTCGGATCATCCAGCGGGAAGCACATCCGCCCCATGGGTAGGACGCAAAAAAAGACCGCATCCCGTCCCAATCTGCTGAACTATAGTGCCGCGGCGACAGCCTGCTAAAGGAGACTGTGATAGGCGCGAAACCAGCACTTTACTCTGGAACAGGCAGTGGTCTGACGTACCATTATTAACGATGTGATGGTCTAGTTGCGGTAGGTCTTCTCTGCAACGGAACGTCGTGGGATCGGTGAGTTGAAAATAGAAAAATTAACATTAATTTCGTGAAAGTTTTTTTATAAGATTTAAAGCTTTTTTCAGGTGGTCAACTGAAGAGGTCACAAGAAACTTGGAAGGATCGTTAGCGAGTTTGTAGAAATGATATACTCAGGTCTGTTGGATGGCAGGGCAACTGGCCTCCCCGATACCATCAGGAACATAGCCATCAACACTAGCAGACCCTTAATCTTAGAGAGTCTTTGGTAGTCACGATCAAGTCAAGTAGCTGCAAATGAAAAGAAACAAAATATAAAATTCGTCATTGAAGAGGTGCTCCATCCCTAAAAAGAATGCGCAGGACAAGTATAAAAATGCAGAAAAAAATCAATTGCAATGTAGGATACTTACATAGAGAGCGGGCGATGATGCCGTTGCTTTGGGAGAGCTTTTGTCTTTTTTTTAATTGAATTAAAACCCATGAGGCAATTTAAGGAAAAAATAATATGCAAAAATCCTGAAATGAAATTAATCAACGATGGTAAAATAGCGATCGCGTTTAATATTATTGCGTCACCCATTAGAAAGAATGGTAATAATACTGTAATAATAGGCAACTATTTTAATTTAAGGACGGCTTAAATCCTGACGTCAAAGCAATTTGTGCAAGTTTATGCCATACTTAAATTGACGTCATGTGGTTTGTTTACAAACTGGAGCAGAGTTTGTACCTAATGTTTTCAATGCTCGAAGCGTACAAAGTGCAAAACTCTTGACATGCTAACTTTTTCCAACTCCGTACAAGATTACCGTCCATGACAACCAGGTGCTCCGTATCTCGGCCGCGCCATCGAGCTACCGATAAGACCGCGACGCACGTGACCCTCCAACGCCGCATGGAGCTCGCGGTCTTACAATAGAACAAGGTGCAGCGACCGTGCTTGTATATCTTTAAAGAAAAAACCATGTATTCTACTCAGGCTTATCACCAGCGCCTCGAGCCCATTAGAGAACACGTCGTAACATACGAAAAGTTGAGCTCGCAACGGATTGTTCAACTTTTCAGAATGCAACCTAAAAGCTGATGAGGCAAACATGAAGCAAACGCGCTGAAATTCAGTAAAATTACCCATGTTATCATTGTGGTTTGCGGTTGACCACAAAACCCATTGATTATCGTTATCCTCATATTTTAATATGACTAATTTTACCTCATTACCAAATGTGTTCAGTCGCCCGGCTAGCAGGATAATTACAGCGGGACTTACGGAATCACGTAGCAACTAACCCGTGTAGATATTATTTAATCCGAGATAAGGTGTTTGGAACAATCTTGTTTCTATGGTCACAGAATATCATAAAGTTCATGCAATCTTACAACATCGATATGTGTCTCGGCTATCGCTGCACATTGCAGCGCGCAGAGAACACATCAGACATTCGTACTTGCTGGCACAGCATCAGGAGGTATGCTAAACTATCATTGCTGACTGCTGGCATGACGATGGATCGTAGCAAAGACTGTTCACGTCACGTTCAACGTCTTGGCCTACGTCACGCTCGTCTACGTGTATTGCACACGCACACACACGCACGTACGCATACAAGGAAAACGTGCTATGATCTCGACAAACGTCACAAACGCTTTAAGATAAAGCAAGGTGTCTAGGAGATGTCTAAGAGCGGATGAGCCTTGCACAGGCATGGTAGATTGTTATGTAGAAGCTGACACTAGCCTTAGGATCGACATTACGTTACTATTTAAATTTAAAGTAAAAATTTCGCGCGTAAGCTCTGCGCCGTTTATTTTCTTACCTTTATATGCAACCTGAGAGTCTTTTGCAGAGATTTATGTCTAGACTTTATCTAGAAGCGTGCCAGGAGGCTAGCGAGCACCATTTGCGGTGAAAAAATTCAACTGCATTTTGAGCCAAATGCATTCTAGTGCATTGGGTTGACATTGCAACAGCAAAACTCCTACTCACACCTGAAGCCGCATCTAGGAATTATGCACCGTACGCTGTTGTGATCCCGACTGTATGTCGAAAAAACACTTTTTTCAAAAATTTTCGTCAATGATTACTCCCAAACGGATAAACCGATTTTGATGCAATTTATGTATTAGGCGTAGTTTTATGAGGAATAGATCTGATTAGTTTTTGTACTCAATCGGTACATAAATCTGAAAGTTATATTTAAAAAATACTGTTTCGCCAAAATTTTTTTGGTGTTTTTTCAAAATTTCTCAAAATCTCCTGGACCGAATCGGTTCAAATTTTCAGAATGTCTTAGTTGAGCGGAATCCAATCAAATGCCACCAACCTCGTTTCGATCGGTCCAGCCATTCAAAAGTTATGAGATGTTTACATATACACATACACACACACATACACACACATACATACATACAGACATACTGATGTCATCGTGAAAATAGTCGGCAAAGGTTCCTAGGACCTCAAAACGTGGACATCAGGTGAAAACTCGATTTTCGGAAATCGGGGTACAATCAGTAAATACGTAGTGGGAAGTTAAAAAATAGTATAAGTGTACATTTTATTACTTGATTTTGTTTTTGTCTTGATCCTTTTTCCTTGTAAACTAAAAATATTGTATACTGTCTGCTGTAATAGATTATGTAAAAATGTGGTACTAATAAATACTATCTTATCTTAAAATTGTGCAAATTAAATACCATAATTTCTGCTTTAAACGTTTGGCATATGGCATGCTATCCCTGCCATACAAATGGCAACGCACCTTTAGCATTTCTGATATCTATTGGTGTTGCATCTTTCTTGCTTGCTTGTTATCCTATAGCATAAAAAATACTTACGAGGTGGCTTTATTTTGACAGCTACGAGCGGGCTGATGTAGCCCTTCTGTTTCTGAAAGGGATAGAATCGCCCCGGCAGGCCACGGCCCCACGGGTACTCGATCTCGGTAGTATTGGACTTCTCTTCCCAGCACGATACCCAGATCTGACGTCGCTAAAATCATGGAAATAACATAAGTGGTTTTTTGATATACTTACAATAACACAATATGAATGTTTTATTTAAAGAATATCGTCACAATGGCTCCCTGGTGAGGTTAGTAGAGTAAACCATACGAAAATACATGATAGATTTTGCTTTCTTAAATAGCAAACAAGAAGATGACTCTCCTGATGGAAGAAGTCAACCATCACCTATAGACGCCAAAGATGTTAATGGTGTGTTGCTATCTTGTGGCGAGGTATTAATGCCACATGCATAGTTTCACCGGCTATCTTACCCTCTAAACCGGAACACGACAGTGACAAGCACTGACACTATTGCGGCAAGAATAGGTAAGGCGGTGGTACCTGACCTAGGCGAGATAATGCAGAATTCTACCACCTCGTAGCCACGATGGTAGTGACTCGTGTAGACAATCGATCGCCTTTTACGACCTGCCTGGCAGAACGGCAGTTGGCCTATTCAAAGGAGCCCGGGCCAAAATGCGAAAAAAATTGGGAAAAAAGTTTTTTAAAAAAAGAAAAAAGCCTTACCTCGCCATCTGGCAAGCTATTGATGTACTCTTTTAAATCTGTGGGCATGTCCGACGGAAGATCACTGGAATGGAAGTCGGGCATCCAGTCGTAAATCTATAACATGAATATAATAAGTAAAATAAATTAATTTTACCGCGCCGGTACCCGTGCCGGATATACAGTAGTGATGGGACTCGACTGATTATTTTCGCTCCAGTCACTCACCAGTGAAAACCGATTCACTCGAGTGGCGCTCGAGTGAAGATGAGACTCGAGTGTCTTTTTTTTCACACGAGTGAAGGATATGATTCGAGTTGCTGGAATAAAAAAAATAAGAGAAATATTATAAATCAATCAAATCAAATGTTTTAATTTCTCTATCTTCTGTGGCTTATAGTCGCCATTATATTATTACTAAATTCAATAATACTTAGTCCATAGTATTTTTCTAAATATTATATAACATAAATTTTTTATAGGCTATCACATTATCTTAACAACCTTTGATGAATCTTAGCAAGGTATTATAAAAATAATGAAATAAAATATTTTACTATATATAATAGAGTCATCCTGCACAGATTTGTACTGAATTTCAAATGGAAGACACATCGGCAAAACCTGTAATAACCTGAATTTCTCACTTGAGTGGCCCGAGTCATTCGAGTTGACTCGTGTCACTCGTAATCCGAGTTATCGTATATTTTACTCGAGTACGAGTAGAATAAAACCTACTCGAGTGACTCGAATGAAATGCGGCTCGAGTCCCATCACTGGTATACAGAGACCCAAACGTTAATACACATAATACAGGAAATACCCGTGGATGACGCATTTTGTTGTTTTAAAAAAGCTTAATTATTTCTCAGCGCGTTCTTCCAAAACAGGAAGGAACGACGGGGTACAAAAAAAACGTCATTTGGTGTGAAGATTTCTTTCTTTCTGAGTACAAGTAGAGTAGCAACGCGGCATGTCGTATTACCACCATCATCGTGTTGTATCGTGAGGATGGGCATCTAAAGCTGTAAGTCTAGGTTATCTTTAGTAACAAACGGTAGTCATTAAAAATTTCGGTTGAGATCCTATCCATAAAGTATATACATCATGGTGAACTGCTAGCATCCTTGTTAATTCGATTCACTCAGCCTTACAATATTAAAAAATCGGCTGTATATTTTATATCAAAAGATAGCAAACAAGCAGATGGGTCTCCTGATGGAGAAAGTCAACCATCGCCTATAAACACCAAAGAGGTTAATGGTGTGTTGCTGTCTTGTGGCGAGGTCTAATGCCACATGCATAAGTTTACCGGTTACCTTACCCTCCAAACCGGAATACGACAGCGACAAGCACTGACGCTATTGCGGCAGGAATAGGTAAAGCGGTGGTATCAGACCTGGGCGAGATAATACAGAACACTACCACCTAGTAGCCATGATGGTAGTGACTCGCATAGCCAATCGGTCGCCTTTTACGGCCTGCCTGGCGGAACGGCAGTATTTTTCAAAAGAGCCCGGAACCGACAGTCGACACGGGGAAATATAATATTTATATGATTTATTTACTTATTTTACGTACTAAAAGCAATTTCAGTTGTACAGGGAGTAGCGTATTGCAATGCTACATTATATACTAGCGACCTGCCCGCGATTTCACCTACGTAGCTTTTGTTCCCGTGGGAATATCGGAAAGGTTTATATCCTAAAACCTTCCTGGAGAATCAATCTATCTACTAAAAAACCACATCAAGATCCGTAGCGTAGTTTTAAAAATTTAAGCATACATAAGGACATAGGGATAGACAGAGAAAGCGACTTTGTTTTATACTATGTAGTGATGTAGCATAAAGCATTAAGTTTAGCGCCTACCTCACCTATTCGGTGATTCCACCAGTCAATAGTGATTCGGATTGAAACGGTGAGGTAGTCGCTAGCTACCTACCTATCACTAGTGCTGTATATCGGCAGGTACAGAGGTAAGCCGTAAGGTAAAGAGGTGATGGCACGAAAACCGGATGAGACCTTACGGAACTCTACCACCTGATTACTTTACACAACATTTTTTTTGAAAGCAAATTAGTCTTATAAAAACTTGAGAAATGTCAAGGGACACCCGGATGGAACGAAGTACCTTTTATTATTATTTACAAAAACCTGTATACACTCAACAAAAATAATCGTCGCGACACCACACTTTTCAACGCGAAATAGAAATGAAAATATCTGGCTTGCTCTCTATAAGAGAGAGAGAGAGAGAAACATGCCTTTCACAACGCGCGATAAGGAACTTCGTTCCAAAAATTATTGAAAGAAAATGAGGTAACTTTCTGTAACTTTATGGTCTCTTTTCTATTTGTTTTTTACGTATTCCATAAGACATCAAACCGGCAGGTGATTTCCCTGTTAAAAAGAGGCAACCATCGCGGTTGCTTAACGACATGAAATAATTTAGTGGTGAGTTACCATCCGAGTAGCATATACAAACTGCAAGTGCAAATTTACCAACTGTCCTAACTAGCGGCAGGTGCTGTCATTAAGAAGCGTTGCATGTCTTGGTGCTCTAAATGTGCACTACTGACTTTATAATGGGGATTGGTCTAACGAACTGGATCCAGCTACATCCAGTTTGGATCCAGCTACATCCTTCCACCGCAACAATACTAACCAAGACCAAAATACTAATACTAAGTGGTAGAGTTCTGCATTGTCTCGCCCGGGTCTGGTACCACCGCCTTGCCTATCCCTGCCACAATAGCGTCGGTGCTTGTCACTGTCGTGTTCAGGGTAAGGTAGCCGGTAAACTTATGCAAGCGACATTAGACCTCGCCACAAGTTAGCAACGCACCATTTTTTGCAACGCGCTTTGGCGTCTATAGGCGATGGTTGACTCTTTCCATCAGGAGACCCGTCTGCTTTTTACTATCTTATGAAATAAAAAAAAAATCTTCATCCACACTACTGTGCTTTACCAGAAATTTTTAGTTTGTACTACTAAAACATGGAATGAACTTCCTAAGTCGGTAATTCATGACATTTTTTAAGTGTCGGCAGCGCGTCTCTTCTCATGTGAGTGTCTATAAACATCGGGTCCGTTCTCCATCAGGTGGGCTGTTTGCTCGTCTGCCAGCTCATCACGTAAAAAAACAATAGCAACGGACACGACCAATTGAAATTATTCCCTAAATTTGCCACAGCTTTAAAAGCATACAATTTCTTACCTTATTAAGTTTTATAAAGACACAAGGCGTTTCTGGAAATCCAAAATCGTCTTCCATAGTACATTCCGTTTTTGAAATAAACCATGATTCGTTGGAATATGCTGTAAATAAAAAATAAGTAGAACAATAACGTTTGGAATATTTATAAGAGCCTTTTGGGATTACTGAAGCGTGACAAACACAGATGACATCTTGATATCATCATCATAAGCAATTAAATGTTTCGCTAAAACTGTTTATTGTAATACTAGCTTTTTCCCACGGCTTCGCTCGCGTAAAATAAGAGACAAAAAGTAGCCTATGTCACTCTCCATTCCTTCAACTACCTTCACATAAAAAAATCACGACAATTCGCCGCTCCGTTTTGCCGCGAAAGACGGACAAACGAACACACAAATACACTTTCCCATTTATAATATTAGTATAGATGACAAATGTTTTTTTTAAAATAACACTTTAATGGCACATTAAACAAGTACCTAAAATGTTTTTGTTTGGCAAAATAAAATATTCTGTTTCCACCTCGAATTGAACAATTGATTTTCATCGGATATTTTCCGTTTAAACTAAGACGACATTTCTGAAACTGTAACGTTTTTACATAAACTAAAAATGGACGATTGACTATACAACGTTGACTTCGGAACAATAAGTTGGAAGCAAACAAGCAGATGGCTCGCCTGATACAAAAAGACGGACATCTACAACAGATACAAAAGAGCCATCCGTTTGATGTATTGAAATTCTACATGCATACTTTTACCGGCTACCTTACTCTCCTAACCAGAACACGACAGTGGCAAATACTGATGCTTTTGCGGCAGGAATATGTAAAGGGATTAATAGTTGATACCATAATACCCGGGCGAGACGTTGAATAAGTCTAGCACCTTGTAGTCAAGATAACCGGGACATGTTTGTTCATTCGTTCGTCTTTTACAAACTGTTAGACAAGAAGAAAGATCTTCTAATGGAGCCCCAGGCCTACTCTTGAAAACAATATAAATTTTAAACCAATATTGATAAAAACAATATGTTTCGAATATCGTCAAAAAACGGTACTCTTGAAACCAATAGGTATTGTCCACATTGTATCAGTATAGTAACGACTTAACTATTGGAAATAGATGTCATCGTTACACGTCAAGCTAGTGTTACAAGTAAAAATTTTAAGTACCGTTTTAAACAAAATAACGAATAAAAGCAATAATAAGTAGTTCCAAAAAATTTCAAAATCCGTGTGGCGCTGTCGCCGAATCCAGTAATTGAATATAGTTGTCCAGAGTACGAAATACCTTAAAATTCATTAAATATTCATTTAAAATTGGAATCGGTTTTCAAGAGTAGCCCTACTGATCAATACTATTTTCTTTGCTAGGTACCCAACACGCAGCCCGTGGTGAGATGAAAGGTTGTGCAAATCTCGCAAAAACAATATATTTAGCCTTAGCGACATATAGATATCGGGTCAACGTGTATATCCATATAATTCTACGGACCATTTGTCCATTGTTAACAAACGTACAATCATTTACATTTACGATGTATTCAATAAAATTTTACGTCGAGAAGTAAAAAAATACTTACGCTTCAGGAACTCATTTATTTGTTGTGTGTATGGCTCAAAACTGGTGGTATTTAATTTACGTGTGTAGCGCAATGTGAAGCCATGTAACGGCCTCGGCCTGAATGCCACGCCTGGATTTACTCCTGGAAACAGAATGCAGATATTGAAAATGCAAACTAGGTTCTTAAAACCGACGATCCATACTAAAGTATAAATTCAATCTCAATATTGTTCACTGCTAAGCGCACCACTTTCGGGCGAACTTTCGGACCTTTCAAAGCGATTTCTTAGGTTGTCAGTTAGCTTGCATTTATACCCCGAAATACAAAGTATAACTTTATATATAAATAATCATCAATGAAATAAAATCATTCCAGAGGTATTTTCTAAACCTTGAACATGGCATATTTATATTTTTAACCATATAATAAAAGGTATATCTACGAGCGTTTGGCACTTACAATCATTTGCTCATATGAGCAAGGCTCGACGTCTCAACACCATGGTATCTACAAGTATTTGTGTATTCTATGGGTTTGATCCGTGTTTAGATCAATTTGAATTTGGATTGGACCTACAGCACAGCTTTTGTTACAGCACGTTACAGGAATGCATTCAGCGCTGGATTTACTCGGATTAGGGACACTCTGCCCAGGGCGGGTAATCTTCATCATCATCAACCACGATTATGGTGGCCGATTTGTGATATTAAAGAAAAACATTGCAAAATTGCACTGCTCTATACATAATTGAATTATTAATGCATTCCATACCGAGGCCGCCGACTCGGTTACTAAGACGTAAGTCACTACCTAACAGTGATCGTTTTATCATGGTTTTATCTCAATGACACTCATTAATTTATAACTACTAAGCGATTTTCGACCATAGACTATACAATAAAATCTTTTTTAAGTTTTGACAACTACTTTAACCGTAAAGAGAATAGCATAGTATCATTGACCTCCAAATATGGTAATTTTATACAGGTCATTGCATAGTATACATAATAGATTGTGTGTAATATCATGTAGGTTACATATCACCTTAATGTAATGTTTATTTTATTTCTAATGCTTTTATTTAAAAATATTAGGTTTCTGATGTCCTCCGTAAGATTAACTTTAACTATACCTTTCATACCCCACCGTTCACGCAAAAGTTTTTCCTTCACCTACCTATTAATAGATTGAATATCGTAAAAACGGATCACTTGGTCACACTACTTGTATACAAACTCTACACCTGACACTACTATTACGAGTGCCAATTAACAGCTAATTGCGGATTTCCTTCGATAACGCATATCATTCATGATACTAGATGTTTCCTTAATTGTTATTTTTTACCGGTGGGAGGGATGCGCTGTGCCGCGCTCCTGGCAGCATGGGTATCACCATCTTGCTGGGTTCTCCTGTGAAACAGCTTTGCTGTGTTTCGGAGAGAAGGCCAAGACAGGCAGTGTAATTACTGGCATCGAGACTTAACATCTTATGTCTCAGGATAGGCAACACATAAATGAGTTACATGAGCTAGTTCCAGGTAAACTAGTTTATGTTCACTGGCGACGTCGACTATTTACTATCAGGTGGCACGTCTGCCAGCTTGTCTATCCAACTAACATAAAAAACAATAATAATAATAACGTAACAATGAATTCCATCATTATGATTTCTTGGCACTCTATTGTCAAGCAGACGACGAACCTCCTTTTAACTTCACTCTTCTAGTTACATCTAGAATGTTGGTCCGAGCCCTTTTTGAAGAAAAGACCACGGCTACTTCTGTTAGGCAGTTTATAAAAACCCTATTTTTTTCCGTGTTGGTCCAGGCTACTTTGAAGAATATAACAACCAGTGCCAGGAAGGTCGTAAAAAAGAACCAATTGGCTATACGTACGTGTCACTAACATCATGACTTATCCGTGTGGCGAGACGACACCCAAGCAGCAATCAAGCATGTTTAATACCCATAAAGCAGCTCATATAGAACTTAAAGTTCTATTGCAGCCGTATAATGGTGTAAAAAGATGCTTTTATCGGTATAAGAGACCTTTATGAGTTTTTATACAGCCTAATGCTGTACAAGGCCTTTCTTAGAGTTCCGCGTAAGCTTTAGGCGTTATATCTGAATATTAATACACTACTGTACAGCTTTAAGCAATTTGTAACTCATTAGGCTGATTTTAATCCTTAAAGCTGTACATTAGCTGTATTTTGTTTAGCACGAGAATTTATTACAGCTTTAAGTGTTATTATAGTATCACTCAACGCTTGTTTCTGTAAAATGGGACATGCAATCACCGTTCTACAGCTAATATTTATGGCGTAATTGTAGACTGTTATGCAGCCAATGGTGTTAAAAAATCTGCATATACAGCTATAGTACAGCTCAAGGCTGTATTACTGAGAAAATTGTTGTTTGCTGTTTTTATATCTGCATAGTTGATATCATGTGGAAAAAATTAAGAGGAATATTGAAAAGGAATATTTAAATATTATAAATTACCAACCAAGTAATCGTGATGAAGATAAAGCTGAAAAATTACTAATTCAGGTAAACCTACAATCGTCATTTTTATTAATGTTCAAGGAAAAGGGTTCCGTAACAAAAACATTAAAAAGTGATTGTAGGTTATCTGATTTATTATTTTTTAGGCTTATCTTCTTCATTAAGGTTACTTGGTTGGTAATTTACAATAACTGTTTTTTTTTAATGTCATAAGATAGCAAACAAGCAGATCGGTCTCCTGATGAAAAGAATCAACCATCGCCTACAGACAGCAAATATGTTAATGGTGCGTTGCTCTCTTGTGGCAAGGTCTAATGCCCAATGCATAAGTTTACCGGCCACCTTACCCTCCAAACCGGAACATGACAGTGACTAGCACTGACGCTTTGCAGCAGGAATAGATAAGGCGGTGGTACCAGATCCGGTCGAGCCAATGCAGAGCTCTATCACCTAGTAACCACGATGGAAGTGACTCGCATAGCCCATCGGTTGTCTTTTACGACCTGCCTGGCAGAAAGGCAATTGGTCTATTCTTCAAAGAATATATAAAAAAGAGTTAAAAAGAAAAATAAAAATCATTACACTGAGAAAATATGTATTCTTTTATTTTTAACTTGCTACTATACGGAGTTTTACAAAAGCGGTATAGTAAGTCGAAAGGGGGTGACTCAGAGGGTCATTTTGAACAACTTTTGTTCAACGATTTGTGAAAATTACCGAAAAACAATTTTGTTTCTCCATTGTGAAAAGTCACGTGACCAACAAAGTTTCTATGGAGAATCAATATTTTTTTCGCGAATTTCCAAAAGTCGTTAAACAAAAGTTGTTAAGAATGACCCCCTGAGCCACCCCCTTTCGGCTTACTGTACCACTTTTGCAACACCCTGTATATATGAATACTTACAATCGTTTTAAAAATATTATATACTTAGATACAATTACAGGCAAAAGAGTATGTCTTTCTCTTTGAAGAACTAATAATATTAAATCACAAGCACGAAATAACGTATTCTTCTTAAAAATATTTTTGTGATAGACCAATATTTAAAGGGCTTGATTTTTCGTTCTTGATCAACTTAGTTATATCAAGTTGTTTTCTTGGTCATTATAATTCACCTTTATCCTCCCACAAACTGGGTACGATACAAATACGGTTTTGGCTTCTCTCAATTGTTTTTATTATGTTATAAGGCATATTTCCCTGAAAAATAAAGTAAAACATGATTGAAATACATGTCCCATAAGTTATAGTTAACAATAAGTTGGTTTAGTTGTAAAGTCAAACGACCGACATCAATACAACACAATAGCGAAATCAAGTGACAAACATATGTTTTGTATTTAGGGTTCTTCAATTTTTGTACGCATCTCTAAACATAAGTTAAGTGATTAAAAGCCAATTACTGTACAATAGATTTATATAGGGACTTAGTACAGCCTAAAGTGTATTTGGACGGTAATTAAAAGCCAATAGCCGTATAATAGAACAAAAAAGAGATTCAGTACAGCTATTTGCAGTATATCACCCTCCAAATACACTTTAGGCTGTATAACAAAACGCCGCCATTATTGTGTATTATAAACAATATTAAAGAAATATATTGTTAAATAAAAGATATATTTAGCAATAGCTAAAGCTATATTTTGACAAGCAACTTATATTATGATCATTATGCCTTTATATACAATATTGTACCATAAATACTTGTATATTCTAACCTTAAACACAAACACTTACAGTATTTTGCAATGATTTTATTTGTGTTATCTTGATTATTTCGTTGGCGCGTGAATATTTTGAGGAAAAACATACACGACTTCACAGTCATTTAAAATTTGCACTTTGAATACACCGTTGAATACTGCTCCAAGTCTAAGAATTTATCGTTTATTATTATAATTTTAATTATGGCGTCTGCAGATATAATGTTATACAATATCAAAAACAGATTAGTTACTTTTTATCATTTTCAAACACCTATTAAGAACATTTAGCTGCACAAGAGAGTATCTTAAGTATTATAGTTTCTTTATACACCGAATAACAGCCTTTGTACAGCCTATACCAGCTTGTACAGCTATTGTGCAGCCTATTTAACTCTTAGCTGTACAAGACAGTTACAAGAGAGTATCCTTAGTGTTATAGTTTCTTTATACACCAAATAACAGCCATTGTACAGTTTATAACAGCTTGTATAGCTATTGTGCAGCCTACATAACGCAATAAGCTGTATAACTTGGGGCCCTTTTTGGTGTTATATCGGCTGTAGAAGCGCTTCTACAGCCTTTGTATGGCTTCGTATACAGCTTTAAGTTTAAAAATGAACCTAAATGCAGCCTATATACAGCTTAACGTGCTACGTGCTTAACTACTACATTGCAATGTCACATGCATAAGTCTACCGGCTACCGTACATTCTAAACCGGAACACGACAATGACAAGTATTGTCGCTATCACGGAAGGAATGGATAATAGAAATGGTATGTGATTATCGCCGCTCATGGACAATGGTACTACCAAAGGTCTTGCAGTTGCGTTACCAACCTTTTAAGAAAGCGCAAGCCCTTTTCTTGAAGAACCCTACGTCGTATACATATAGAAAAGCCCCTGCCGATAATTGTTTTTTTATAATATAAGATAGCAAACAAACAGATGGGTCTCCTGATGGAAAAAGGCAATCATCGCCTATAAACACCAAAGATGTTAATGGTGCGTTGCTATCATTTGACGAGGTCTAATGCCACACACATAAGTTTACCGGCTAACTTACCCTGCAAACCGGAATACGACAGTGACAAGCACTGACGCTATTGCGGCAGGAATAGGTAAGGCGGTGGTACCAGATCCGGGCGAGACAATGCAGAACTCTACCACCTAGTAGTCACGATGGTAGTGACTCGCATGCCCAATCGGTCGTCTTTTACGACCTGCGACACCTACGACCTACGACATGTGAAAAAATAAAATCTTTCCTTCTCGCGACCCGCGTACACCCGCGACTTCGTATAAAATAAAAGAAGCCTAAGTTACTCCTTATTACCGTAGTAGAAAAGATAGACAGTTTCGGGATTTACCCGCATATTTCCCGTTCCCGTGGGATTTTCGGGATAAAAAATATCCTATGTCTTTTTCAGGTATCAAACTATCTTTGTACCATATTTCATCCGATGACACCGAAAACAAAGACGCCGCTTTAATAAATGGGTAAAACTCACTCACAATTACCCACCCACAACCATCACACTTTCACACACATCGACAGCAAGTACATATATCGGGCTACAGCGAAGATTCGTGTTATGGTGATGTGTTCGGGATATCCCGAACTGCTTCGCGAAGAGACTTGACGCGTCATTGCAGTGGGCGTCAAACAGCGGTCCGCAGGTGATATTTGTACGAGTATCTTTACGCCCATATCCCCTAAGGGGTAGACAGAGGTACCACAAGTGCACCTACGATTAGCCGAAGATACTTGATCCCACAAATGTGATAGGTGGCAAGTCTATCGCCAACAGGGCACTTTCCAATCCCGGGCAACTTTGTGTTTCTCAAAAAACTGAAAAAACACTTTTCTTATGTGCCCGACCCAGGAGTCGAGCCCGGGACCTCGTGTGGTCAACGCCAACGCTGGACCACTAGACCACAGAGGCGACAAAAAAAATCTCTAATATAAATGCGATAAACAATAATAATAACAAATTATAATTTATCCGCATACATGAATGCGAATGAAATACAGTACACAGTAGCATAAAATTAAAGAATTTAAGGAACGAAAAGATTTTAAGGAATGTTTTTCTTGTTTGCTTTGTCGCGGGCCGCACAATTATCATCAGCAGGCCGCACGAATATAACCTGCCGGCCGCGGTTTGGTGAGCAGTGATAATACGACGACATATGACGTAGCAGTTGTCACGATGTAATTCGTGACAATATCGTGCTAGCGCGAACCTTCGCCGTAGGCTGATGTATGTGGCCGCGAGGTTAGTATATTAAGTAATACTTACGATTTACGAACAGTACCTCACTTAAGCCCCGTTTTCACTTTGTGTAGTGCGAGTGCGAGTGTTTAATACAGGTGCTTAGTATTAAGTCAAAAATACGTGAAGATAGCCGTGGATCAGTGCGAGTGATTCGTAATCAGCGTAGTAAAAGTGAATAGATGCTGATTACTTATCACTCGTACTGAGTGCTAAGTGTGAGTTTTTCTTTTCGCATTCGATCGTGGGCGCGTTTCGAGTTTACTAGGAATTTGTATGTGATTTGTACAGCGCCACCTAGTGGTAAACTGGTTCCTCACGTTTACCACTAGGTGGCGCTGTACAAATCACATACAAATTCCTAGTAAACTCCAAACGCGCTCACGATCGAATGCGAAAAGAAAAACTCACACTTAGCACTCTGATTAACGGCTGTCTTCACGTATTTTTATCTTCACACTAAATACCTGCATTAAACACTCACACTCATACTAATCAAAATGAAAACGGGGCTTTAACGCGAGTGTAAGTAAAACACACGCGTGGAGTGCGATAGTGTTCGTAAGTATTACTTAGTACTTACACTCGCATTGAGTGAGATAGTGTTTGTTTCTATTGAAAATGCTTCAGTTTCGAAGTGAAACGTGCGTTGAGTACGTAAATTGTGTGATGTACATTCACCAATGTGGGTGGATAATTATGCCGCTGGGGTCTAATTTTTTGTACGAACCATCTGTGAGTTTTTATCCATTTATTAAACTGGCGTATTTCTTTTCGGTGGCATTACAGAAGTCGTATTAAACAGTTCACAGAGAATAGTAAATTTAATTATTGATTTCCGCAAGGTAACGCCTGAATCTATAAAAAAACTTCTAACCTCCTGTGTCACTGCTACCTGGATTAGATCATTACCAAATTCATATGGTACCAAATGAGAAGCATACCCTTCCTAAAGAAAAACTTTCCAAATTGTTCCAGGCGTCTTTGAGTAATCGGGAACATAGATAAAAAAATACTGATGAATTCAGAACCTCTTTCTAAATCGGTAAAATATGAGGTACCCACCTATTAGAGACTTTTCCAAAGTAAATGCCGGCCTGTTATCTTCTAAGCAAGCAAACAGTCCTCCCATACAAGTTGCGAAAAGGAGCGCCAACACAGCGTAGAACACGAAGTAAAAGATGAAAACAATTCCTGAAAAAAAACTATTATTAGGTAAAAAGAAAAAAACAGTCGTAATAACAAGACGTTTTTAAAATACAAGTTAAAATTGTTTTGCAACAGGCCTCTTATGTAGAAATTATTTTTCCTCCCTATGTTGGTCCGGGTCCTCTTTGAAGAATAGAACATCTGCCATTCTGTCTAGTAGTTCATAAAAGGCAGTTCGTAAAAGCAGGTCACAACATTTGTGACCACCATATGGTAGAGTTCTGCAACGTTCCATACCACTCGTTTGATACCACCATCTCAAAAGCATATATGCTTGTTACTACCGTATTCCAGTTTGGAGAGTAAGGTTTAATGATGCATTAATGGTGCATTGCCATCCCGCCACACGGATAGCAATGCACTATTAACATCTTTGGTATCTATAGACGATGGATATTTTATGGAGAGGGCCATCTGCTTGTTTATTATCCTACTAGCTGTTGCCCGCGACTTCGTTCGCGCGGACTTCGTTAACTCCGCACAGCTCCTCCCTTGTAGGTGAAAGCGTGATAATATGTAGCCTATATGTTGACCCGACCTGTAAGTAATATTCATGCAAAATTTGAAGTAAATCCATGCAATATTTTTGAGTTTACCCCGGACATACATTGACTTTCCTACGATTTTATTATATGTATATAGATAATATAAAAAACAGGCTCCTCGAAAAATGTGGATGAAGCCAGTATCATTATTACTACTATACGGTAGAGTTCCTTAATTTTACTTTAACCTTACAGTTCACAACCTCCATGTATAGAGCGTTACATTCCTTCCAGGCGGATGGCAACATATTCTTAAAATCTTTAGTCTGCAAATACGATGGTTATTCTTTAACCTGGCGAGAACCTCTTCTTATTTGCTATTATATAAGTAGAAAAATTATCTTTACACCAGACCGCTAGACCACTGAGGATAGCACTAATATTTTGATTTAAAGGTTAATAAACATATTCGCAGATAAATTGGTTGCTGCATATTATTGCAATACTCCTATCGTCCTATCCGATCCTGATATGGCAGCCTGCACTTCACAATTTACAAGCACACCCCAGTCGCTACGGCGGCGGCGGTGACCCGGCCCACTATTTTGGCCCGCCAACACTCGAGGCACTGATTAAGAATCATTAACGAGTTGAAATCCTGATGCCATCTACACTCTCACTCATCGTCAAGATACTGCCCTAAGCTCAAATTCGATTTCACAAGACACCCTTAGGGCGGGCTCTTAGGCCACTTAATTTAAACAGGCTGAGTATTCTACTCGCCCGAAACGCCCATGTAGCGGTCACTTGGAACAACTGCTTACTAGCGTTATACCCTTAACTATATTTTTTGTTTGCTTGTTTGCTAGCTTATGATATAAAAAAACTACCTTTAAATGCCGCAGTTCTTTGTCGCGGTGTCTCTAGGAGATACATTGATGCTCTCGTGCGATATAGTTAATTACCTGACCCAAAACATATTTTTATATCGATTATTATGTGTGTCAATTATATTACACCATTACAATTCACAAAATGCTTACCTACATACGTCAAAAGAATTATGACGCTGGCAAAAGAGAATATGTCGTCGGACTAAAATAAACACAGGCGCATTTCTCCCGAGTATGTCGACTTATTGGGAACAAAATTATTTAAATTTTGTTCCCAATAAATTTAAATAAAATCAATTACAGTACTTTCTGAGGTAATCATCCTTCATAAGACTTGTTTTCTCAATGGCATTATCTGTACTTGTCAACCAGAAAAATAGTAAAAGCAGAAGTAGTAATATAATAATAACTGTTATTAAAATATTTGTAAAAATATTAAACCGTCTTGGTCCTGAGTAAATGACATATGCACTAAGGATTAAGACGGTACTGTCTTTTCATCAAAGAATTTATATCTTACCATCCCCATCTGAACACTGTAGTTAGATGGAACAACGTTCTTAATGCTCCGATGCGCCAAAAACTGATGGTAAAATTGCACAATTGCTCGGAAAGCTCATAGAAATGGGCCTTCGAGACACTTGCTTTGAGTTTTTGAATATATCTTGCGACACCAATTTATTGATCAACCAATTCAATATTGATAAAGCGGCAGAAGCATTCTTAATTACTTTGGTAGATACTGAGTCATAGATAACTGAGTCAGTATCATTTAACAGTTTAATTATTCGTGTAACCTAGTTTTCACAATTTGGTTTTAAAACACACTGTCCTTGGAATTTTGTAACCTAGACGTAGATTTCGAAAAGCCTTTGATATGCTGAAGTGGACAAGTATCTGGTCTCAATCCTCAGACATTGGTGTCCCGCCGATGATCATCAATCTGACACAGGCCATTCACAGAAAATATTCCTGCAGAGTAACTCACGATGGCCTCATCAATGAAGATATTCAGGTACATGCAGTTATCCGTCAAGGCTGCGCGCTTACTCTCGCACCTCCACTTACTAATAGTCCTCGATCATATATCGCGCAAACTATAACTAGCCACGTGGGATATAGTGGGGGATAACCAATGTTTTAGAAGATTTGGACTATGCCGACGATCTATGCCTACTGAGTCACACGCATCGCGCTCCGCGACATGATTTCCAAATTGTGTCACAAATGGAACTGGATTGGCCACACTCTCCAAAAGGATAATGATCATATCCCCAAGCAAGCACTGTATTGGAATCCCCAAGAAAAACGCAAATGTAGATGTCCCAAACAAACATGGCAACGATCAGTAGAAGACGAGACAAAGAATATCGGCAAGGCATGGACCGTCATTGAACGAAGTTTTTCAAGGAATAGAGCTGGTTAGATTTTGTAATCAATCGGTACATTAATTTGAAAGCTACTATAAAAGATATTATTTATCCGAAAAAAATTTGAGGTTGTTTAAAAATTTCTCAAATTGTTTAAAAATCGGTTCGAATTGTCAGGAAGTTTTCAGACCGAATCGGTACAAATTTTTAGGAAGTTTAAGTTAAGCAAAATGCAATCAAATTCCATTGACCGCGTTTCGATCGATCAAGCCGTTCAAAAGTTATGGGATGTTTAGATTCATACACATTACACACATACATACATTCAGACATAATAACGTCATCGTGAAAATAGTCAGAAAAGGTTCTTAGGACCTCATAACGTGGAGATCTGGTAAAAACTCGATTTTCGAAAATCAAGGCAAAATCAGCAATTTCCTTATTTACATACTTAGCTGGAAGTTAAAAAAGACTCCTTTCATTTAGTGCTTTATAGATAATAATAACGGACTCCTCTATTGCCTGTATTATAATTATAGTAAATGAGAATATTAATACGAGACCAACGAATGATGCTATTGGGGCAGGAATAAGATAGGTGGTTGTCCAAACACTGGCAAGTCATTGCAAAACTCTAGCACCTTTATTAATCACAATGGTGATGACTCGTTGGGCCAATCATACGACTTTTACGAACGGCCTGGTGGAAACACAGATTATTTTACAAAAGTCCAAACCAATACGTTTTCACATACATCTTTAAATTTAAAATCGGCCCCTATGGTATTCAAAAATACCGGTTATATACTCGTACTTGCACGAGTCCCCCAGTCAACTTTAAAAAACCATTCATAAGAAACCTGTTAGAATTCATAAACACTGATCTCTATATTCAATAGACAGTAGTGTTTCTTTTTAGTTTTTTATGTTATGTATTTTTTAATACAATTTATGTTATGTATGTATTTTTTATGTTTTATGTTATGTATGTATGTTTTATGTTATGTAAAATTTTTTATGTTATGTATGTATTTTTTAATACAACTATTAAGCTTTCTGTCAGTGGCTTGACAAGCCAGCTTTAGCCAGTTTTTATATGTGCTGTGAACTCGCGTGTGCCACAACACGTGCCACGCAGTGAATTTTGCGTTTTTATGCGTAAGGGCACGATACTGAAATGTTTTATTTTTATCGTAAAACATCTGTATGTGCGTCTTGACCATTGATATAAAAAATCCAAGATGCACAGTCACGAACAAAACTGACACTCAAGTCTCTAATTTCATACAAGTAGTTATAGATATGGCAAAAATATAGTTTTTTGCATATCCAACCTTAAGCGTAAGACTTATAGTTGTTTTCACAAAGCAATGTACAAAAAGAAATTTTCGCGCCGTGTTGGTCCCGGCCTCCTTTGAAGAATAGGCCAACTGCCGTTCTGCCAGGCAGGTCGTAAAAGGCGACCGATTGGCTATCGAGTCACTACCATCGTGGCTACTAGGTGGTAGAGTTCTGCATTGTCTCGCCCGGGTCTGGTACCACCGCCTTACCTATTCCAGCCGCAATAGCGTCAATGCTTGTAGCTGTCGTGTTCCGGTTTGGAGGATAAGGTAGCCGGTAAACTTATGCATGTGGCATTAGACCTTGCCACAAGATAGCAACGCACCATTAACATCTTTGGTGTCTATAGGCGATGGTTGACTCTTTACATCAGGAGACCCATCTGCTTGTTTGCTATCTTATAATATAAAAAAAAAAAGAAATTGACATTATCGCAAACGGCGCGATTCTATTTGAAATGAGCGCACAATTTAAAATATTTCGCTCATTTTTAGATGACGTTTTTGAGACACTGATTGTGTATGTTGTGTTTTTTTTATATCAATGGTCTTGACAGTAAATTTAACTCGTATGCCGTGACGTCAACGGCATAACGGCTAACGTCACGCGTTTAATGCTTGTAAACACACGTTGTATATTTTTAAAATCTACATTTACACTAATATTAAAACGTTTCCTTGTTATTGATCGCTTTGATTGTTTATGTTGTGTATGTTGTTAGTGGATAAAGTTATAAACTACTGAAATTGTTTTATCATTTATTTCACCTATGGAAAGCTACAAAAATTTGGAGTAACATACTACTTTCTACTCGACTAAGCAAAAGGAAATACATTACGTGTTTTGATCACGTGAACGTACTGCAGCGTGCAGCCTGTTGCATTATAAAAGTTTTTGTCGAATCCCGCGGGATCACCTATTTTTCCGGGATAAAAAGTAGCCTATGTGCTACTTTAGGTCATAATTTATTTGCGTGTCAAATTTCATTCAAATCCGTTCAGTAGTTTTGTGTGTGATCGAGTAACGAACATCCATCAATCCAAACATCAAAACTTTCGCATTTATAATATACTAGCGACCTGCCCGCGGTTTCACCCGCGCAGCTTTTGTTCCCGTGGGAATATCGGAAAGGTTTATACACTTAAACCTTCCTCAAGAATCAATCTATCTATTAAAAAGAACCGCATCAAAATCCGTTGCGTAGTTTTAAAGATTTAAGAATACATAGGGACATACTTAAAGGACATAGGGACAGACAGAGAAAGCGACTTTGTTTTATACTATGTAATCAAGTATACTTAGATTTGTCAAATAGGTGAAGAGTCAATGTTTCACTTACAAAATTTCAAAAAGACACGCTTGTTCTATAAACGTAATATCAATTCGGTATATATGATAAGTAATATACCTGTCTGTTCTGCTGAGATCATCAGAAGATTTACTGGTTAATCAGGTTTGCCGAAGTATTATCTAATAAATTATATTATCTATACATATACATATAATAAAATCGTAGAAAAGTCAATGTATGTCCGGGGTAAACTCAAAAAGTACTGCATGGATTACTTCAAATTTTGCATGAATATTACTAACAGGTATGTAGGGTTAACATATAGGCTACATAATATCACGGGGGAGGAGCTGTGCGGAGTAAACGAAGTCCGCGCGAACGAAGTCGCGGGCAACAGCTAGTTGAGATATGTTATCCTAAAAAAATCCAAATATCATTGTGATATTTCATAGCACTCTTGCCACCCAGCAAATTAATAATTCTTGGTGAACCTAAGATACAAATTCCCAGTTCATTCAACTTATTTTTACTACTAGCTGTTGCCCGCAACTTCGTCCGTACGGACTTCGATTACTCCGCACAGCTCCTCCCCCGTAGGTGATAGCGTGATAATATGAAGCCTATATGTTGACCCGACCTATCAGTAATATTCATGCAAAATTTGAAGTAAATGCATTCAGTACTTTTTGAATTTACCCTGGACACACATACAGACAAACAGACAAAAATTCTAAAAACTAAATTCTAAATTCTTTTAAAAAATATATTCAATGTACAGTTTTGACTTTCCTACGATTTTATTATATGTAGTATAGATAGGTATGTATAAATTATTAGAAGGGAGCTAAAGAAATATTTATAATATACAGATTAAAGGTACATACTACATAGGGTTTTTTTGTGGCACTCGGGCGCAAGCAGTGCGAGAGCACGAGGTAAAGGAGGAGTTGCGACCAACGGCTCCTTAAAAAGAAAAGAATGATATAGCTCTTTTGGTTTAAAGAACTATACCTATATAAGTTATTATTAACTATAAGTTTTATTTAAGATATTATCTTTTTAAACAATAAAACATATTTTGGCGAGATGGTACAAAAAATTATGAACTCACAAATGTCTAGAATTAGAGTACCCCCAAAAAAAGGTGACAAAAACGCCTGATGGTACATAAGCAGAAATAAAAGTTTGTTTTCAAATTCTATATCAAAATATTGCAAGTCATGAATGTAAATATTATTTGTGTAACACTAATTACCATTCAACATTGATAACGTTGGACTACCAAGAGATTAGCTATCCAGTTACCCGAGGTCAGTGGTTCAAAACTGCACGTTCCCAAGCCTTTTTAATCTTGACAAACAGTAGACGACCTTCGATGTTTTAAAGGAGTGTCTACAAAGGACTGATGGACACTATTGTGCAAATTGAATAGCTATTCAGGAGTCCTCGAACACCATGTGGAGATCAATGAATTTGACAAACATAGAACTTTTACAAAGTAACGTGAGTAAATCAAATAACACTAACGGTTGAATATTTTATACATACTAGCTGTTGCCAGCGAGTTCGTCCGCGCGGACTTCGATTACTCCGCACAGCACCTGGCCGCTAGGTGATAGCGTGATAATATGTAGCCTATATGTTGACCCGACCTGTTAGTAATATTCGTGCAAAATTTGAAGTAAATCCATGCAGTACTTTTTGAGTTTACCCCGGACATACATACAGACAAACAGATAAACAGACAAAAATTCTAAAAACTATATTTTTGGCTTCGATATCGATTGTAGATCACGCCCCAAGTATTCTTTTAAAAAATATTCAATGTACAGTTTTGACTTTCCTACGATTTTATTATATGTATAGATAATACCGATTTTTAGGGTTCCGTAGCCAAATGACAAAAACCTGAACTCTCATAACTTCGTCATATCCGTTTGAATTCTAACGGTATAATATTTTAAACTAATAATACCTACTGATTTTTTAGGACTCCGTAGTCAAATTGCAAAAAACTCGACCCTTATAATTTCGTCATATCCATGTATTCGTCTGTCCGCCTGCCCGTGCGTCCGTCTATATGTCACAATCTTTTTACTCGGAGACTATGGGTAGGTACTGTACGGTTGAAATTTGAAAAATAGCGTATTTTATAAACCGCAACAAAATGATGCAATATAATTTTGAAAAATAAATTGATTAAGAGAACATACATTTAACTGAGTTGTGAAAAAAATCAAGAGGGCATAGCCGTGTGGGGTATCATTATATAGGTTTTTATTTAATTATATTAAGGTGTCTAAAAATTATTTTATTTTGCCAATATTTTGTAAGACATTCGCTTTTGAAATAGTAAAAAAATTAGGAATTTAAAACTCAACAAAAACTTCAAACGAAAATTGGTTGTAATAAAATCAGTCATGTAGTTTATGAGACATGGGATAATTTTGATAGTTACATAAAATATTTCGGTAGCTGTACAAAATATATTGTTTTTATAGTTTTTTGTAGAAATAAAAACTTATATACATATATAATACTTGTATACACGATACACTATACATATTATTTACAATACAGTATACGCATATGTTTTTTGCTGCTACAGAACCCTGCGTAAGCGCGTCCGACTCGCTCTTGGCAAGTTTTTTATGACATAAGATAGGAAACACGTATTAACTATCAATGAAGTTCCGGTGGGATTAAAAAATGCGGTCTGTGGCGACAACTAATTGCTATATTGTATATGCTTGTCACCGTCGTGTTCAGTTTTAAAGGTTTAACATCCCACGGCTAGCGTAACAACATGATCAACGTTTTTGGTGTCTATAGGCGACGGCTATTTCTTTCCACCAGGCATGGTGCAAGAAAGACCAAAAACGTCATCAATAGTTATTTTGTTCAAAATGAAAAGTTTTTATACAAATTAGCATATAAAGCCTTTGGAAGCCGGATGGATAGAAGGAGCCAAAAAATGCGCCTAAACTAAAATCCATACTGTGATTATGTAAATACATTTATAGTGTTTTACAATATACTTTAATCTTCGGACGAAGAATACTAGTTATTTTACAAATTTCCGCGAACCTTGTGTACCTTTGCGATGTCACTGAAAGGGAAAACATATAGGTAGGTAAAAGCGGTGTAAGAACGGTATAGACCTGACCTACGGTGAGTTTGTTTCATTTCTTACACCACTTTAAATGATTTCCCTTTCAGTGACACCGAAAAGGTACACTTAAAAGTTCGCGGAAATTTGCAAAATAACTAGTATTTTTCGTCTGATTTCCGCAAAGTAACGTCTGAATTTGTAATATACATTAATTCTATTTATATCGCAAATTGGTATCGCTTTTTACGGCATCTTCAGGGCTACGAGACTTTTATAAACGAAGCATAATGTATCCGTGAAACAATACAAGTGTGGGGATTTACATGATAATTACTAATGGAATTTTACAAGTGCCGACGACAAAATTATAATATAAATGCATACTAATATTATAAATGTGAAAGTCTTTCTGTCTGTCAATCTGCTTGTTATGCTTTCACGGCTAACCCCTGAATTTTGATGAAATTTTGCATGTATGGCATTGGCCGATATCCTTCCTACTAGGATTATAAATGCGAAAGTTTGTTTGGATTTATGGATGGATGTTTGTTACTCTTTTTAACCAGCTTAACCGATTGAATGTGTGAATTTTGGCACATATAATATAGCTAAGTAATAAAGGAATAAATATTCACGGGACAAATTACACTTACTGATCTAACCCCAAAGTAAGCAAATTATTTGATTGTGCTATGGGTGTTAGTCAACCATACTAATACATAGAAATACATATATAAATACCAGAATATATTTAATAAACAACCAAACCCGGAAATACAAACATTTATGCTCACCACACAAATGCTTGTCCCCGTCGGGGATCGAACCCGAGCCCCGTCGATTGCGTAGTCAGGGTCGATAACCACTCTACCAACGGGGCGGGGCGATAATGACCTGGAATAGCACATAGAATACTTTTTATCCTGGAAAAATTAGTTGTTCCCGTGAGATTCACAAAAAACTTACGTTACAGCGGGCTACAGGACGCAGCTAGCTTTAGAGTAGGGTTGTTGCGAATATCAGCATCAGCATCAGCATCAGCGGATTATTAGCATTGATTTTAATATCTAGCATCAGCGTCAGCGGATTATTAGCATTGATTTTAATATCAGCATCAGCATCAGCGGATTATTAGCATTGATTTTAATATCAGCATCAGCATCAGCGGATTATTAGCATTGATTTTAATATCAGCATCAGCATCAGCGGATTATTAGCATTGATTTTAATATCAGCATCAGCATCAGCGGATTATTAGCATTTTTTTTAATATCAGCATCAGCGGATTATTAGCATTGATTTAAATATCAGCATCAGCATCAGCGGATTATTAGCATTGATTTTAATATCAGCGTCAGCATCAGCGGATTATTAGCATTGATTTTAATATCGGCATCAGCATCAGCATCAGCAGATTATTAGCATTGATTTTAATATCAGCATCAGCATCAGCGCATTATTAGCATTGATTTTAATATCATCATCAGCATCAGCATCAGCGGATTATTAGCATTGATTTTAATATCAGCATCAGCATCAGCATCAGCGGATTATTAGCATTGATTTTAATATCAGCATCAGCATCAGCGGATTATTAGCATTGATTTTAATATCAGCATCAGCATCAGCATCAGCAGATTATTAGCATTGATTTTAATTTCATCATCAGCATCAGCATCAGCGGATTATTAGCATTGATTTTAATATCAGCATCAGCATCTGCATCAGCAACGATCGATGCTGTTTTTTTAATGTTGATATTTCAAGTCGTAACATGTTCATTGGAGGACCCGTCTAGCGAATTTTTTTATAGTTTTAAAATTACGTAATTATTATTATTGTCATGTTCACGTCTATATACTCAAAGGTCATGTTATAAAAATGCTCATGATTATTTTCTTCTTTATAAACAGAAACGATAACATGAAACGTTGTTTAGTTTATTATTATAAAATATAAATGATTATTACAAAACATTTATCTTATAATATGGAAGCATACTATTAATTCAGATAGAGTCGTAGTATATTTTGTTAACATAAAAATATATATTTTTTTTATATATCATAAGATAGCAAATAAGCAGATGGGTCTCCTTTTGTTTCACTCCATAGAAGTGGAAAGAGTCAACCATTGCCTATAGATTCCAAAGGCGTTAATGGTGCGTTGCTATCTTGGAGCGAGGTCTAATGCTACATGCATAAGTTTACCGGTTACCTTACCCTCCAAACCGGAACACGACAGTGACTAGCACTGACGCTATTGCGACAGGAATAGGTAAGGTGGTGGTACCAAACCCGGGCGAGACAATTCAGAACTCTACCACCTAGTAGCCACGATGTTAGTGACTCGTATAGCCAATCGGTCGCCTTTTACGACCTGCCTGGCAGAACGGCAGTTGGCCTATTCTTTAAAGGAGCCTGGGACCAACACGTGGAACTTAAGGTTGTTGTAATGCAGCGGGCTGCAGGGCGAAGTTAGTTAGAATTATAAATGTGAAAGTTTGGATTTTTGGATGCATGGATGGATGGATGTTTGTTACACAATCATGCCAAAACTACAAAACAGATTTAGATGAAATTTGGCACACAGGTAGATAATGACCTGGAATAGCGTATAGGTTACTTTTCATCCCGAAACATTTAGTTGTTCCCGCGGGATTCACCAAAAACTTTTATAATGCAGCGGCTGCACGGTGCAACTAGTAATATCTAAGTATTTTTATCGACATTAGTGTATATACTTTATAATTATTTACTTGATTTTGACCTACTAAAAAATAATCAATATGGATTTAGGAAACGTAGGTCTACTACATTAGCATGTTTTGATTTAGTAAAGAGCATAACTGAATGTCTGAATAAGAAAATGTATCCACTTTGTGTATTTTTGGATATGAGTAAAGCATTTGATTTTGTTTCACACAATATTTTATTATCAAAACTTGAAAAATATGGTATTAGAAGGAAGTCTTTAGATTGGATAAAGAGTTATTAAGAGAATAGGAAACAATGTGTTGAAATATCTAAAATATGCGGAAACCGTAAAAAAATATATACTTCAAACTACCTTGTTAACAACTGTGGTGTACCACAGGGCAGTGTTTTAGGACCCTTGCTATTTTTAATTTATATCAATGATCTTCGTGATAGTATAAAACATGATTGCTTTTTGTTTGCTGATGACACTACCCTACTTATTAAATGTAAAAATAAAAAAGATTTGGTAAATGAAACAACCGAAACCTTATTCCAAGTTTCAGACTGGTTAATTAATAGTAATTTAAAAGTTAATGTAACTAAAACAAAATTAATTGAATTTCAGAACTACCACAGTAATATTACCACAGTTATATTTTTAAATAAAGTAATTATAGATGATGTAGATTATACAAACTTTTTAGGAATAAAACAATTATTCCTAAAAAGTTATAATTGGAAAGCACACATTGAATTTCTATGTAATAAGATTGATAGATTTGTCTATGTCTTGAGACGACTAAGGGAAGTAGGAAACGCAGAAGCCTCCCTATTAGCATATCATGGATATGTTTCTTCTAATTTACAATATGGAATTCCTATTTGAGGAAATTCTGTTGAATTGGTACGAATTTTTAGAGTCCAAAAGAAATGTATTCGAGCAATATGTGGTGTTAATCAGTTACATTCCTCTAAACCGCTTTTCAAGTCTCTTAAGGTACTTCCCTTACCATTTTTGTATATTTTAGAGGTATGCGTATTTGTAAAAAAGCACCAAAAGCTATTTAAAACAAATGCTGAAGTCACTGGTAACTCATATTTTAGGAATAGTAAGAAATTATATGTGCCTAACCAAAAATTAAATATTTTTACAAAAAATGTGTATTGTATGTCTATTATTATATACAATCATATTCCTGATAGTCTTAAATCATTGCCTGTAAATAAATTTCGCAAAAAGTTGTTTGATTTGCTGTTAGATAAAACTTATTATGATATTAAAGAATTTTTAGCCGATAAAATTAAATGTTAATGGATAGAAATATAAGTTTGTTGAATTGTCCTTAAAAAAATGTCAATATAGTAAAAATTTTGTAAATGGTGAACATTATGTAAATTATTAAAAACAAAGTTATTTTTATAATTACAAGTTTCATATTTTGAGTACAAAATATGAAACTTGTAATTATAAAAATAACTTTGTAATATGGAATCATCCTTGTATATTTATAACAAGAACATAAAATAGAGAAAAAAAGACCAGCCCGCTGAGTTTCTTCCGCCGGATCTTCTCAGTGTGTGGCCGCGTTCCGATCCGGTAGTAATTCTGAAAAATCGATACAATTTATAGTTTTAAATGTAATTTTTTTAAATATTTGCACACTATATATTGGTAGAATATGTCGGTATCTTAATTTATTTTTAACAACTTGTAACACCCATATTCTTGCAAATAAATATTTTCTTTCTTTCTTTCTTTCTTACATATTTTTATGAAAACAATAACAATTAAATAATGAAGGTCAATATTGATGTGAAATTATCTTTAATTAAATTAAATTATCTTATCTTAAATAATTATAAAAAACCAAGCACATTATTTCTTATGTTTCGGGTATAAGTCAGCGATTCTAATATATACCATACACATATAAATAAAAAAAAAATTATCTTAAATAATTATAAAAAAACCAATCACATTATTTCTTATGTTTCGGGTATAAGTCAGCGATTCTAATACATACCATACACATACTGAAAATATTTTCAAATAAACACCCAAACCCAGAAATAAAAACATTTATGCTCATTCGGGTATAAGTCAGCGATTCTAATACATACCATACACATATAAATACTGAAAATATTTTCAAATAAACACCCAAACCCAGAAATAAAAACATTTATGCTCATCACACAAATGTTTGTCCCTGTTGGGAATCGCGAACTATTAGTCGAATACCAATTGAGCGATGATGGAAATGAAGTTAGAATTATATTTCGTGATTACACTCTTACGACACTTCGGCCTCAGTAGATTTACGTGAATACAACAATCTATTTTAGTAATCACAGCGATTCCATACTGTTAGTTTTGTTACATACGCGAATTAGGGGCCAGTTGAAACGTAGATCAAGATAACAACTATATTATACACACTACATAAATGATTTATAGCCGACTTTAAAAAAGGAGGGTCTCAATTCGTAAGATTTTTTTAATGTATGTTTCCCGATTACTCAAAAGTTGTATGGGAGGGTATATTTTGTCCAATATAGTGGGAGGGTATACTTTGTCCTATATAAATTTCGTGGGAATAAATACTTTGCCCTATACAAATTCCGTGCGAGGGTTTACTTTTTCCTATATAAATTCCGTGTGAGGGTTTACTTTGTCCTATATAAATTCCGTACGAGGGTTTACTTTGTCCTATATAAATTCCGTGCGAGGATTTACTTTGTCCTATATAAATTCCGTGCGTGGGTTTACTTTGTCCTATATAAATTCCGTGCGTGGGTTTACTTTGTCCTTTATAAATTCCGTGCGTGGGTTTACTTTGTCCTATATAAATTCCATGTTAGGGTTTACTTTGTCCAATATAAATTCCATGCGTGGGTTTACTTTGTCCTATATAAATTCCGTGCGTGGGTTTACTTTGTCCTATATAAATTCCGTGCGTGGGTTTACTTTGTCCTATATAAATTTCATAGAGATCTGATAAAGATTAACGAATATTTCTAGCTACAACTGGGACCGACGGCCTTACATGGTCATCCCAGCCTTACCTCGGACTCCTTTATTACTTTTAAATGAATGAGTATGTTATATTGAAAATTATTTAGGCTTCAACATGTTATTTAACTGTAATATATTTTTTCAAAAAAGGTGGCACACCTAATTATATTCAACCCACAGACCACACAAATACTAATAGACACGGTGTTGGGTGTAAAATGCGTAGCCGCTCATGTGAACAAATGTATGTAAATGTCAAACGATTGTAAATTTACATCGTAAAAAAATAAAACGATGCCATATTGTGCTATTTTATCTTATCAAATGAAAAGCTAACGCTTAAGGAATACCTGTGAAGTGATTTTATTTCATCGATAAGTTTTATAACTCTGTATTTTTGTGTGTAAATGCAAGCGACATTGACATCCTAAGAAATTGCCTTGAAAGGCGTATCCAGTTTAAACCGTGATTCAACCTGATAGAGGTTGTATATCTGACATATTATTTTATACTCCTGAGATAGATATCTTTGTATTCATGAAATGTAATAGAAACTGATTCATATTTATCAAACGAGTGTTGTGTTATTATTGATATCAATTGATAGATCAGTTCTCAATAAAATTACTACGTACATACCTAGATACACCGATTGTCAATGCTTGTCATTATCGTGTTCCGGTTTGGAAGGTAAGTTTAAGCAAATGGCATTGCCATCCTACAACATAGACAGCACAGAATATATATTAGTCTATGATTACACGAATCATTGACACCTAAAAGCTACAGTGTTAGGCGAAGAACGTGTAGACGTGAATAGGAGCAAATGCTCCAACTGTCAATGGTTGCAGCTATATAATACCATGAAAAATTTGAAATATTTCATGTAGGTACTTAATGCTATTTTATCGTTCCGAATAAGAAGCGAGGTTTATAAAATACATCGGTTAAAGTTTTCTTTTTATCATAAGAAGCAGATGGCTCTCCTGATGGAAAGAGTCAACCATCGCCTATAGGCACCAAAGATGTTAATGGTGCGTTGCTATCTTGTGGCAAGGTCTAATGCCACATGCATAATATTACCGGCTACCTTACCCTCCAAACCGGAACACGACAGTGAACAGCACAGTGCTATGGCGAGCGCATTGCGCGCGCGTGTTTTAAATATTGATTTATAAAGTCACGTAATTATGGATGAAGAGCAATAAATCATTTTATTTCAGGGCTACAAAAAGAGCTATATGATTTCCAAGATCCCATTATGATGATCAACAAAAGAAAATAACTAACATTTGGAGACAAAAACGGAAGAGAGATGCGGCCCGCTGCGGCTCGTCATGCTGCTATATTTTTTGTTGCGATGCCGATGCGGCCTGTCTTAATGTGCTTCATCCCCAAAATTAACAAAATAGGTGCAGCCCACGGATTAAATGGATACGTCTTTCAAGGCAATATCTTAGTTTGTCAGTGTAACTTGCAATTACAAACAGAAATACAAAGTTATACTACTTACCAACGTAATAAAATCACTTCGAGGGTAATTTTTAAACCTTGTCATCTCATTCGGTACGATAAAACAGTACCAGTAAGTACAAGGCTTAAAACTGTAAGACTCCCGTCGCGTCGGCGGGAATTCTATTTTTTTTTTATAATATTGGATTTTTTAATGTTATAATTTAATGTATCTAAAATAGGAAAAAATTGTAAATAAAGAGATAATAACAATAATTTATTTAATTCAGATAAGCTGCTTAATGATTGTTAGGTAAGCTTACATACCACTGATAATAACAGCATAAAAGAGAAATATGATATACAAATTGTATTGAATATAAAATCAAACAACCAAAATTAGGCTAAATGACAAATAAATTATTTATATTATGACCCTCTGTATAAAACATTTCCAGATAAGAGAAGTGTTATACTGTTTTCAGTATGCTGTTTTGACTGCCCCGTACTCAACAGCATTCTGAATGTATAATTATACTGGACACGTAATAAATCTAGTGCTTTCTTGATATGGATGACCCATAGACTTCCTGTGTAGAAGCTCTGACAAAACGCCTTAAACAATATCACTTTCTCTTCGTCAGTGCAACGAGCAAATCTCCAAATGCTTTCCATACGAACTACGATAGTAACAGTAAAATAGTTCCTTAACGAAGTGTCAAATCCGTTAAAATGAGTTTTAAAAATTTTAAAAACAACAAAGAAAACTACCGATACGCAGGATTTGAATCTGCGACCGTCTCCCTAAAGCCTTTAGGGAGACGGTTGCAGGTTCAAATCCTGCGTGTCGATATTTTTCTTTGTTGTTTTTAAGGCTTTAGGGAGACGGTCGCAGGTTCAAATCCTGCGCGTCAATATTTTTAAAAGTATCTTCACGCCCATATCCCCGAAGGGGTAGGCAGAGGTACAACAAGTGCACCCACGATAAGCCGAAGATAATTGGTCCACAAATGTGATAGGTGGCAAGCCTATCGCCAACCGGGCACTTTCCAATCCCGGGCAACTTTGTGTTTCTCAGAAAACTGAAAAAAACACTTTTTTTTAAAGTGCCCGACCCGAGAATCGAACCCGGGACCTCACGTGGTCAACGCCAACGCTGGACCACTAGACCACAGAGGCGATTTTTCTTTGTTGTTTTTAAAGTTTTTCAATTTTTCCAAGCACGGCGTGAGTGCTTATAGCACAAAAATAATTAACAACGAGTTGTTAGTCTGTCGACAAAACGTCTACTGACAAGTGAAATAATTTATTTTCGCTATTTTGACGCTTAATGTCGAATCATGACAGCAATCATTTTACTCACAGTAGATTGTAGCGATAATTTGTGTCTATTATTTAATAACCGGACAGGCTCGAAATCGTTTATTTATTTCATAAGATCGCAAGCAAGTAGATGGAACCATCTGCTTGTGTTGGAAAGAGATAATCATCGCTAAAGACACCAAAAATAGTAATGGTTCGTTGCCATCAGTGCCACATGCCCGAGTGGCTACCTCACCCTTCAAACCGGAACCTGACAGCGAGAAGCGCCGACGCTCTTCCAGCAGGGATAGGTAAGGTGGTAGATTTCTGCATCGACGGCTGCATACATTGCAGAAATCTACCAGCTAATTAGAACCATTTAATTTTAACAGATAGACACTGAAAAATCCCGATTCTGTCCGGCTTCATTCGGACGAATGTCAAGTGTCAACCCTATCATTTTGTGATAACGCGATACTATTACACGTATAGTGTGGTAATGATTGTCATTGAACAATTATTTATGAATAAATAAAAAATGCATAATAATGAAAAACGCATTACGTTACATACCATTGTGCAATTTGATAATGGTGAATTATAAGTAAGATCATTGGCAATCCATTAGTAATATCAGAGAATAGGAGATATAATAATATACTGATCTCTGGTAATATAATAGACTATTCGTCTCAAATCACGAGGTTCCGTTTTGGATCCCCGGGATAGGAAAAAGTATTTGAGGTTTTTTTGAGGTTTTTCTCCAAAATCCAAGTCTGAGTAGCAGGTCCGTGTCTATTGATGGTGTGTTACTATTCCCTTTCCTCGGATGAGTACGTGAAGCTATCGGTCCCGGGTATCACTAGTAAGAAGCTGCAATCGATATTAATATTTTGCTCGCTGTAAGGTTCATAAAATGCAGCGATGGAGATTTTCCTCCGTATTGGTCTCGGGCTCCTTTGAAGAATAGGCCAACTGCCGTTTGGCTATACGAGTCACTACAATAATGACTACTAGGTGGTAGAGTTCTGCATTGTCTCTCCCGGATCTGGCACCACCGCCTTACCTATTCCTGTCGCAACAGCGTCAGTGCTTGTCACTGTCGTGTTCCAGTTTGGAAAGTAGCCGGTAAACTTATGCATGAGGCATTAGACCTCGCCAAAAGATAGCAACGCACCAATCACCTTTGCTGATAATGGTACGTTGGTGTCTATAGACGATGGTTGACTCTACACATCAGAAAACCCATCTGCTTTTTGGCTATCTTATGATTTAAAAAAAATCATCACTTTCGCCACTCATAGAATTGCTAGTTTTTGCGGTTACGGGTTTATGATACCTCAACTAACCCTTAACGGTATAAATATAAGCAGGGTTTTTTAATTTAAATACCTCGTTCATGTTCTTACTGACAACCTTAAAGATGATGCAGACATCGAAAGGGAGTGGAGGGCACTGGCGGTTCGGGGAAATAGGCTGGCCCATAGATTTGCTCGTTGCACTGACGAAGAGAAAGTGATATTGTTTAAGGCGTTTTGTCAGAGCTTCTACTCAGGAAGTCTATGGGTCAGCCATATCAAGAAAGCACTGGATTTATTACGTGTCCATGAGGTCTTAGGAACCTTTTCCGACTATTTTCACGATGACGTCAGTATGTCTGTATGGGTGTGTGTGTATGTGTGTATGTAAACATCTCATAACTTTTGAATGGCTGAACCGATTGAAACGCGGTTGATGGCATTCGATTGGATTCCGCTCAACCTAGAACTTAGATAAAGAAGTTACGATTTTCCAAATTCGAGTTTTGTATGTATGTATGCATGTATGTGTGTATGAAACATCTCATAACTTTTGAACAGCTTTGCGGATCTTATACTTCCTGAAAATTTGAACTGATTCGGTCCAGGAGATTTTGAGAAATTTTGGAAAATCTCCAAAAAAAGTTTTGGTGAAACAATATTTTTTTAATATAACTTCCAGATTTATGTAACTACCGATTGTGTACAAAAACTAATTAACTCCATTCCTCAAAAAACTACGTCTAATACACAAATTGCATCAAAATCGGTTTATCCGTTTGGAAGTAATCGTTGACGAAAAATTTTGTAAAAAGTGTTTTTTCGACATAGCTTCAAAATTTTTCAACCAATAATTTTTTAGTATTCTACGATATTTTAGTATTAAAAAGACTACGTCAAATGACGTTTCAAAAATCAAAATCGAATCTAATTCTCAAAACTTATAGCTTTTCAAATATTAAAATTCAAGGTAATTCACCGATTGACTTAAAAATCTTATCAGTTTTTTTTTTCCTTTAAAAACTGCGTTAAATACTGTTAGTTTAATCAAAATTAGTCAATTTGTTTGTGATTTATCAATGAAGAAAATTAAAAATAAAATGTTTTTGGACATTGCATCGAAATTTTAGCAAATACCTTTTTAGCAAATACCTTTTTAGCAAATACCTTTTTAGCAAATACCTTTTTAGCAAACTCACCTACTTAATTTTTTTAAATAACTTTCAAGTTAATCTACATACCTACGGAGCGGGAAGTTAAAAAAGTATTATTAATTATTATTAAGTAATTCTATTTAATGGCATACGTCCGCGACATTGCATTTAAATATCAATAGATTTTGCAACGCCCGAATTATAGGTAGTTTTTTTTTTAAATATAATATTAAAATTTCCTTAGAAATATTCTTCTTGTAATAAAATAAAAGTCATACCTATTACATTATTTATTTGTAGACAAGGTTTTTATAGACCATGCGAGACTGAATTTAAATTAAATTTAAATCTTAAAGGTTATCGTTATCAATTGAACAAAAGTGCAAAAAATAAATCTTATCTCTTGTAATATACAATATACATATAAATGTCAGAGTGTCATATATGAATTTTTATGTATTAATTTCGTTTAATAACTCTCATATCACACGGAAATAATTTGCTTACTTTGGGGTTGGATCAATTCATGTAATTTCTCAAGGAATATTTATTTATTTAAGAGATTGTTATTTAAAGCGCTAACTAATTTAAACAAGAATAATTTAGCTTTAAAATTACCATGACTAGTAAGGAACTGTGCAACACAATGATCTATTTCTATCCACGTTTTACTTAATCGTTCCCGGACGCAGGGGAAAAAGTTATATAAATGCCGTCCTTTAGGTGAGCAGCACCAACGCGACTGCCATTCATTTATTAATTCATTAGTAACATCCATCACGGGATTAAAGAGGCGACGTATTTTTGTTTGAGCTTGCGGATTAATAAATTCTGGGCTAGTAAAGTTTTTAGAATTATAGTACATTGAGGACCGACGTTGAATTTCTAAATCTAATGGAAATACACCTGATAAAACGGGTAAAGCTTCAGAGCTTACAGTGCGATATGCTTTACACAGAAATATTAAAGCCAAACGCTGATTTTGAAGTAATTTACGCCGGGTCGCGCCGCTTGTAACTTTATCAGCCCATGCTGAACATGCATAAGTAATACAACCTAAATAAGTTGCGTTATAAATTATCTTTAAAGTGTTAAAGGTTAAACCCCACGTTGAGGTAGATATGCCGGCAAAGGACAAGTAATTCCGTTTAGCTTTTTCACTGATATAGTTAATATGATTTATAAAAGTATAATTTTTCTCTAAAACTAAACCTAAATATGTTACAGACTCCTTTCTCTTTACTGTGCTATTATTTAATTTTATGCTAGGAGACGATAGAAGCGAACCTTTTAGTATTAAGTAGAACGTTTTATGAGGCGCAAATTTTAAATGATTTCTGAATCCCCAGTTGGATATTAAATTAAGACTAGTATAAGCCAGTGACTCTATCTGTGCTCGTGTGTTTGCTTGTATTATTAAAGCAACGTCGTCCGCATAACCTATAAGTGAGCATCCTTCAGGCAAGGCTAGTGAAAATAAATCATCAAATCCTAAGTTCCATAGATATGGCGAAAGTACTGATCCCTGTGGGCAGCCCAGAGTAAGGCGTTTAGATGCAGCGTAATGCCCTAGCTGTAATTTCAAGTGACCGTTTTCTAAATACGATTTAATTAGTTGATATATATTAGAATAGCATCCCCTTATTTTTAGTTTTAATAATAACATCGGCCACCACGCGTTATCAAAAGCACCTGAAATATCCAAAAAGATACCCACAACATAATTATTTCGTGATAGTTCTACCGTTTTTCTCATGGTTAGCACTGCATCTACAGTGGATTTTCCGGCGGTAAATCCAAATTGTTGTTTATTGAATGTGGGCCCTTGCGGTAAGAGTCGAGGAACTACTAACCTTTCTAGCAGTTTACCAAGAGAAGGTAGAAGTGTAATTGGGCGATATGATTTAGGGTCATCCGGAGGCTTGTCACCAGATTAGATATATATATATATATATATATATATATATATATATATATATATATATATATATATATATATATATATATATATATCAACCAATTTGGATAAAATTACGCAAATTTATCTAACCCCCAAGTAACCAAACATTGCTTGTGTTATGGCCTAAGGGTTTTAGTCAACGATACTATTACATAGACATACATATATGAATACTGAAACATATTTAAGAAACACCCAAACCCAAAAATACAAACATTTATGCTCATCACACAAATGCCTTCCCTGCCGGGAATCGAACCCGAGCCCCGTTGATTGTGCAGTCAAAGTCGCTAACCACTCGACCAACAGGGTGGTCAAGGATACTTTTTATCCCGAAAAAATGAGTTGTTCCCACGGGATTCACCAAAAACTTTTATGCTATGGACTGGGGGTTGCAGTAAATATTTTTATAATTCCATACATATTATAAAAGTAAAAAATGATTTAGGATGTTTGTTACTTAGTCAAACAAAAACGTCAGTCCCGACAGACAGACACACTGAAAAATGACGACTTGGAATTGGTATTTAGAACCCATCTGCTTGTTTGCTATCTTATGATATAAAAAAAATGTGTAAAGGGTTGACTTAGTTATAATAATAATAATACGTTTATTTTCTCAAAACCAAAATTTACATGTTTTTGTACATATCAAAAATTTATAATAAAATCTATACTAAAGTGCTTACATACAAATGGGTGTACAATTGGCGCGCAGAACCTACACTAAGTGCTAAACTTGTGTCGTAGGATCTGCTAGTCTTTAGTTAGTAGTTAGTTATCTTTTCTTTCTTTTTTTGAATATTAGACTTCCGCAAACTAACGCCTAAATCGATAAATTAACTAAATCACAACTTCGACCTTAGGTACCTATTACTGTAATAACCTCGATGTTTGCCACTAATGTATTACGGTTTGGAATTAAGGTTATCAAATTATTTGCCCCGTATTGATCCTGGGCTCCTTTAAAGAATAGGCCAACTGCGAGTGGTAAAAGGTGTCCGATTGGCAATGCCAGTCACTACAATTGCATACCAGTGGTAGAGTTCTGCATTGTCTTGCCGGGCTCTGGAACCGCTGCCTCATCTATCTATTTCTGCCGCAATAGCGTCAATGCTAGTCACTGTCGTGTTCCGGTTTGGAGGATAAGGTAGACTTATCCATTTAGAATTCAACCTTCAGCTGGGATAGCAACGCTCCATTAACATCTTTGGTGTCCATAGGCGATGGTTTGTTATACCATCAGGAGAGCCATCTACTTGTTTACTGTCTTAATATGATATAAAAAAAGACTAGCCGGAGCACGTCAGTGAAAAGCACTGACGCTATTGCAACAAGAATAAATATAAGGCGGTGGTACCCAACCTGGGTGAGACGTTGCGGAATTCTACCACCTAGTAATCAGTAATTACGATGGTAGTGACATGTTTAGACGATCGTAGACCTTTTACGAATCGTATCGGACCAACACGGGAAAAAGAGATGACCTATTATAAAAATGCTTTATTAAAAACAAATCCATAAGTGTTTTCCAATAATCAGCCATTTTGGAATCAGTAAAAAAGCAACGAAAACCCTTAAAACTTCCCACTAAATTAAGGTATTTTAAGCTCAAAAGAGTAAAAAATATAAGCATAGATTTTTCAGTTCAAACATCTATTTTGTTAAAAATGGCAGTATATTAATTTTTGAAAACCTGTATATTTTGAAAACGATGATGGCATTCAACTCAATTTTTGAGATCTAAAATATTGCTTTAGCTACATATTCGATAGGTTGAAAAATTTCGATGCAATGTCCAAAAACATTTTATTTTTAATTTTCTTCATTGATAAATCACAAACAAATTGACTAATTTTGATTAAACTAACGGTATTTAACGCAGTTTTTAAAGGAAAAAAAACTGATAAGATTTTTAAGTCAATCGGTGAATTACCTTGAAAGTTATTTAAAAAAATTAAGTAAGTTTGCTAAAAACAACGTAATTTTAATATTTGAAAAGCTGTAAGTTTTGAAAATTAGATTCGATTTTTATTTTTGGAACGGTATTTGACGTACTTTTCTTAGTAATAAAATATCATAAATTACCAAAAAATTATTAGTTGAAAAATTTCAAAGCTCGTCGAAAAAACACTTTTCTCAAATTTTTTTTTCAAAAAAAATAGTTTTTTCAGTTTTCTGATAAACACAAAGTTGCTCGGGATTGGAAAGTGCCCGGTTGGCGATAGGCTTGCCACCTATCACATTGTGGGACCAAGTATCTACGGCTAATCGTGGGTGCACTTGTTGTGCCTCTGCCTACTCCTTCGGGGATACGGGCGTAAAAATATTTTTTTTTTCAAAATTTTCGTCAACGATTACTCCCAAACGGATAAACCGATTTTGATGCAATTTATGTATTAGGCGTAATTTTTTGAGAAATAGTGCTGCTTAGTTTTTGTACTCAATCGGTACATAAATCTGGAAGTTATATTAAAATAAATACTGTTTCGCCAAAAAATTTGTTTTTTTCAAAATTTCTCAAAATCTGGACTGAATCGTTTCAAATTTTCATGAAGTCTAAGTTGAGCGGAATCCAATCTAATGCCATCAACCGCGTTTCGATCGGTCTAGCCGTTCAAATGTTATGATATGTTTACATACACACATACATACAGACATACTGACGTCATCGTGAAATTAGCCGGAGAAGGTTCCTAGGACCTCAAAACGTGGAACATCTGGTGAAAACTTGATTTTTGAAAATCGGGGTAATACCAGTAACTTCCTTATCTACATAGGTACGTAGTGGGAGTTAAAAATAAGACATTGATAATTTTTATAGAAAAAATATGTTTATGTGTTATTGAAATAATAAACATTTTAAATCACGGCCGACATTAGGGAATTCAAACAACCTAATATTGGCCCCCTTTAAATATTCCATATATACACAGAATGTTTAAAAATTGATTATAAAATAATGTCTCTATTTATATTATTGTTTAATATATTAATTCAATGCGTCAAATTGACCGCCCCGTTGGTCAGTGGTTAGCAAACCTAACAACAAATCGATGGGGCTGGATTCAATTCTCGGCAGGGACAAACATTTGTGTAAGGAGCACAGATGATCGTATTTCTGGGCTGTCCTATGAATAAAACTACCTACTTGATTCTTTTTTATTGCTGTAATTTTCGATTTTATTTAAAACTATCTGTTATAGGCGTCTTTGTTCACATGACCCAAAACCATAACATTCGTTTGCGCAGTCGAGTAAAAACATAGCCTATGTCACTCCCAGTTAGTGTAGTTTTTTTAATAGTTAAATATTTTTAAAATCGGTTGAGTAGGTTTTGAGTTCAATCCTAAGAAACAAACAAACAAAAAATAAAATATTTCCTCTTTATTCTATTAGTATAGATACAGACTGGCGGAAGTTTTTTTTTTTGCCTTTAAACTGATAAAAAATTAAGTAGGTACATAAGTATTATATTTGTCAAAAATATTTGATTTAAATTTAATTAAAATTTTATGCAGATTTATTGCCTTGTTTTCAATTTAAAACATCCTTTACTGGCGGCCGATATTAGGGAAAAAGGAGGCCGAAATTAAGGAAACACTGGCCGAAAATACGGAAATAGACCATTGACGTGTATAATATTACCACACATGTCAATGAAATAGACCTTTTGAAACTTAAAACGCTAATATATTTGTATTTCGTTATTGAAGTCAATTCGAAACATCAATACTGTAAAATTTAAAAATTAAATAATACGAATAAGCAAATTAATATGTTTGATGATAACAGTTTAAGCCTAGTAAAGTCCGAAATTTGCGTTTTTCGTTAGGAGGCCGACAATTGGGTACTTTACCCTAGTGCTTTATAAATCTATAGGTATCATAAAATAGCAATCAAGCAGATGATGGATTCTCCTGATGGAAAGAGTCAACTATCACCTATAGACACCAAATATGTTAAAAAGTCTTGTGGCCATTTCTAATGCCGATTGCTGCATGCATAAGTTTACCGGCTATCTTACCCTCCAAACCGGCCAAAGACAGTTACTAGCACTGACGTTATTTCGGCAGGAATAGGTAAGGCGGTGATACCAGGCCCGGGCGAGACAATGCAGAACTCTACCACCTAGTAGTAGCACTCACGTAACCAATGGGTCGCCTTTTACGACCTGCCTGGCTGGACGGCAATTGGTCTATTCTTCAAAGGAGCCCGGAACCAACACGGGGAAATCTAGTAGTAAAAGCGAGATAATAATCAAGTGTCATTTTGTTCAACTTTTCAGCAAACTCGGAAAAATACGAATGAGGTGTTATTCAATTCGAAATAGCGTCTAGACAGTTTTCGAAAAAATAAAGTTCCGCTCGAAAAATTGCAGAAGTTATAAACAATTTCCTAAAAATAAAATAAAATACTAACTAGGTTTATATTATTAATTATATTATATTCATAATATAAATAGTTATATTTATACATATACACATACCTATTCAGAGAATTTTTTCAACTGACGAAAAAATGGAGAATAATATTTACTACTTACTATTAATATATTATACCTACTACCTAGTTGGAATTGAATAATATTTAAGTAGGTATGGTGATCTATTTAGGCGTCCTAGTATATATACTAAATCTTGTAAATGTATGTATGTTCGTCCACAAATTTCTCGAGAACCAAAAGCCATAGCGAGAGAATTCTTTTTAATTTAAATCAGATAGGTAGGTTCCAAATTAGGGAACAGTGTGAGTTTCGTCAAAAACATTTCAGTATCTTTTGAGATTTCATATATGAAATCAGTTTAAATTTTTAAATACCATTGTACCTATATAATATTATGTTAACTATAACATACCTACAAATCTGTATCACATTGATTTAGTGTTTTTAGTGATTCCTTATGACACGTTAAAAACTCTAGTAGGTAGGTACTTAGCTTTCTAAGGGTTTGGCTTCAACTAGTGGGCTTGGACAAATTTATTTGGCAACACTGCCTGGATAGAATATGATGGCGATGAGGATCACACCCATCTCGCCAATCGAAAAAACAGTGAATTGTAGTGAACTTGCGATGTGTAAATACAAAACTAGAGGTCTTCGTATTTATTAAATAATCACTAAATAACATGTAAACTGTTACTATTCTTTAAAAACTATACGCTAAATATTTAGAACTCACCCCATCGTTTCGGTGTTCTGCCTAAAAATGTATTATCGTCTGGATCGTATATTGCTTTCAAAATTCTTACACATAGAGGTCCCTTATTAGGAGGAGCACGGGCCCAATCCCCAGTATCAAAACCATTCGATTTACTAGCCATTAAAAAACTATTCTAAAATAGACTTCTATTTTTGAAACTTGATGAATGGCGCGCGACCGAAACACGCGGCTATGTAAAAACGACTGCGGAGTGCGGTCTGCCGTCTGGTCTGCGCATACGCACATGCCAGGCGTCAAATGACATGTGGGAATAATCGGCCGCAAGGATTGCAGAATGCAGATTTATCCATCATTCATACTAAATCCATGAATGCGACTCGCAGTTCGCACATGTTTAATTTACATATACAGGGTATAACAAAAATAAGCACTAATACTGAAGGAGCGTTCAGGATGTGTGGTTAGCTCTTTAATTATACATTTTTAATAAATAAAAACTATGAAATTTCTGAGAAAATGAATGTCAAAGTTTTTTTTCAAAATGATCTGTGGCAGCCCTGAAGTATAGCACGCAGTAACGTACGCGCACGGTTTACGCAGCTATGAAAGGTCACAATCATATGATAGATGTCAATGAACTGCTAGACGCACAACAAAGTACTAATTACTTGACAGAGTAAATAATGTAGATATTATTTAAAGAGTTTTTTTATATTTTTTTCTACCAGGACTGATGTTGGAATAAACCCATGAGGGTCCTTAGTTTGATTACCAGGCTGGACAATTTGATTCATAGGTAACTTAACTGGGTTTTGATAGCCATAATTATTACATTATGTTAAAAAAAACACTGTCCGACTATTGGTGTCACTCGATAGCATATTACGATCATATTAAAATAATTATTAATTACTATACTCATATTCAATAAAAAAAATCTCATAAAATTTTATTAATCGTAAATACCTACCTAGTAGTCTCATACCTAGTTTACGTAAGGCAAACCTGCGGCTATTAGGCATTTCATGCAGGAAAATCTCCCGCCTGGCAACAAAATTATATCAGCTGTGTACCTAAAATTTATTGTGACCTGGATTATTATTTCTAACTCTGAGTGAAACTATTAGTTTGGTACATACATTCTAAAACAATCGTGGCAAATAATCCAATATAACTAATTAAGGTATCTTTTTGTTATGAAAACACATTACATAAATTACTTCATCACACAATATCCACCTTCAAAGTCAACTATTCACATGTGTTTTCAGTGTAGGTACCTAAATCTATTCCGTGATTCATAGGCATTTTACAATGTATTATCTGGCGTGGTTTCAACTTACAAACTGTTTTAATGGCATAATACTTACCTCTAGTACCTACCCTGTTTGCTTCTAACTTCACATAACAAGGTGTCTAAATAGGTAATTAGTTTTTGAGCAGGTAAATCATAGCTATTATCACTTTTTTTACACACAATTCTAAAAACTTAGTAAAACTTTCTCGTTGATAACACGACACTTCGCAAAATAAATATGCATTATCATTAAGAATTAAGACACAACACAACCTTTTATAAGCATTTTTGACAAATAAACCTACGCATTGATTAGCCTAGAAGTCCTTTGATTTGAAGTATTACCGACATCGCGCTAGGCGTCTCAACGCGGCCAACTAAGCGCCCGACTTAAGGCCTTGCTCACACACACTACTGAATATTTTCCGCGGGAATTTTAATTGCGCAAATTAATTTTCGTTACATATGAAATTTGACATGGCTAGCACTGCTAAAAAAATGTCAAGAATCGGAATGTTCCCGGTGAGTTGATAGGCTCGTTTGTCACTATCACTACATGGCTGATGGAACTTAGTACCTACCTAAAGTTTGTTTTAGGTGCGCCTCTTCTTACCTTTTTTTATGTTATTGAGATAGGCAAACTAGCAGACGTGCCACCTGATGGTAAGTGGTCGACGTCGCTAATGAACAAAAATGGGATACCTGGGCTGGAACTAGCCCAGGTATTCCATTCATGTGTTAGAGACATAAGATGTTAAGATCCTGAGACATAAGATGTTAAGTCTCGGTGCCAGTAATTACAGTGCCTGTCTTGCCCTTCTCTCCGAAACACAGCAAAGCTGTTTCACGGGAGAAATTGGCAAGACCTTTCTAAGTAGTAGTTATTTCAGGAAAAGATAATTTTTGACTACGTTTTTTTTATTACATTTTAGATCAAAGATTTTATAAAATACTAGCCGTTGCTCGCGGCTTCGCACGCGTGGTTAGAGTTTTTTGTGAATGTCAAAAATAAACCACGCAAGCGAAACCAACGAAAACTATTGCTAATTTTAGCGATTGCCGGGATTACATATCAACCTGTTCATTCATTCAGAAAAATTAATCTTTTTCATCAAAATATTGTTTATCATACTGGAAATGAAAAAGTATTAAGTTAACTTTAAAGCCGCCGCCGGTCGTTTGTACAGGCCTTTAGAACTTACACGTGTTTTGCGGCTTATACAAAGTGCAACGAAACGCTTTGATTGGCGAAAAGACCACTTTCGGAAAGAGACAAGACACTCCCTTTTTTCTGCCATTTTGTTTTTATGTAAAATCATACTAATATGTAGTTCCGTATAGTTTTAGTCAACATTTTTGTCACTTTTATGATAAGAGTGATGCCGGTTTAGGCGTTTCTTCGTAAGGTACTGGGTTCGATTCTCAGTTCGCCTGGTAGAATGGAGGGTAACTCTTCTTAAGGCACTCAAACTAACACGGGAAATGATTTTTTTTTATTTATGGTGCAAGGGGTCCCACCACCACCTTCGGGACCCAAGACAACCTGACTGCTGTACAATGAAAGAGGTCCTGGCACCGGCTTCCTCCAGAGAGGTTCGGAGGTTAGACGACAGTCGCTACGGCAAACTCAAACTCGTTCCTAGCGCAAGCGTGGAGAATAACCGGAATAAACTCTAAGATGAAGAAGATTATTTTTAAATTTGTTTCACTGAACCCTAATTAGTTCGGAAAAGTACCTAGATAATTGTAAAGGAATTTTTATTTTTTTATTCAGTTGCCGTTTGTCTTTGGAGAGCGTAACTATTGCTATTATTGCCGATTTTTTATGAATCTTACTTAATACCCATTGATTGGAAATCGCGATTTTAAAAATGCCACGTAGAAATAATAATGACCGTCACCTTTACACTAATAGTGAATTTTACGAAATGATGCTATGTGTTGGTGCTGCTAGGAATGGTAGCATTACTGAAGCGAGGGAGATTTACCGACAACGGTTTATTGATGGAAGGCCACCAGCAGAACAACGTCATTTACCTCCGTACTCAGTATTCCGTAACATGTGTTTACGACTTCAGCGTACTGGTTCCTTCCACCGCGAACGAAACGTTGGACGTCCTAATTCAAGAGTAGGTACTGCTATTGAGACTCGAATTCTAAATCATTTTGACGAGAATCCTCGGACCAGCACACGCCGATGCAGTGCTATGTTAAATGTAAATCATATGGTGGTGTGGCGTACTCTGCAGGATGATGGACGACATCCCTACCATTTTTCAAGGACTCAGGAGATAGGACTTGCAGACCATATGCCCAGAATGGACTTTTGTAGGTGGTACCAGAACCGTGCTGAAGCAAATCCCGAATTTGCTTTTAATATTTTATGGACAGATGAGGCTTCTTTCACAAGAAATGGTGTGCTCAATTTGCACAACGAGCATGTGTGGGCACATAATAACCCGCATGCCTCGAGTGAAAGTAGCTTTCAGCACCAGTGGAGAATTAATGTCTGGGCAGGCATCGTTGGGGACTATGTTTTGGGGCCGACTATTTTACCTCAGGGTCTTAACGCTCAAAGGTACCTACAACACCTGAGAGAGGATTTAGAAGAACATCTGGAAAATCTTCCACTGAATGTATACCGTAATATAATTTTTCAGCACGATGGAGCACCCGCTCACTTTGCACGCCCTGTGCGTGATTATTTAAACGATCGATTTGCAGAGTGGATAGGTCGAAGTGGCCCGGTGCCTTGGCCACCTCGTTCTCCAGATCTCACGTGCCTAGACTACTTTTTATGGGGTTATGTGAAAAATAAAGTTTACTCTGTGGAATGTCATACACGTGAAGAGATGGAAGGTAAAATTAATGCAGCATTTAGGTCCATAACCCCACATATGTTGCATAATGTAAGGTTATCAATGTTACGCAGAACTGCTCTTTGCATTGAGAAGGGTGGTGGTCATTTTGAACCTTACTTATAAATTAATTTGAAGACAGTGTTGTTTTATTATTGCCTGTAAATAGTGAATTTGGATTAATGTATAATAATTAATCAGTGACGAAAGTGATATGTAAAAAATTGCTTATTAAATGTGTGTAAGTACAAGTACGCGGTATTCTTCATGTCTATGTGTGCGTCACGCTATTCATTCAACGTGTTGCTGACGTCACATCACTTCCATCTTCAAGGTAGGGGTGTGAAAATAAACTTTAATTTCTTATTTTACTAAATTTATATGAAACAAAAAATGTGTGCCTTTTGGTATAATATTTTACCAGGTGTTTGTTTAGTTCATGTACACGTATACCCTTGAAAGTTAGTGCTTATTTTTGTTATACCCTGTATAGAGATAAGATTTGTTTGTAAACTTAAAAACTATTGGATCGATATTAAAAACTCTTACACTAATAATTATTACTATAATTACTTTTCCCCGTGTTGGTTTAGACTCCCTTGAAGAATAGGCCAACTGCCATTCTACCAGGCAGGTCGTAGAAGGCGACCGATTGGCTATTCGTGTCACTACCATCATGACTTTTAAGCGGTGTAGTTTCGCAACGCCTTGCCCAGGTATTTAGAACCATCGCCTTACCTATTCCTTCTGCAATGGCGTCAATACTTGTAATTGTCTTGTTCCGATTCAGAGAGTAAGGTAGCCGGTAGACTTATGCATTTGTATTGCTATCCCGCCATACGGATAGCAACGCACTATTAGTATCTTTAGTGTCTATAGGCTATTTTTTTTTCTTGTCGATTTTATGATTTAAAAAAAACTAATATCAACTATATTATCTTTTATCACTGAATAACATAGGCTTCGCTTTTATTCTACTTGTTAAAAGGAAGTAATGTTTGAAGGTCACGCAATTATTGTATAATTTTATACTAATTTATAAGAATAAACTGTAGCTAATACCTGCCTTGAACGTAGTTGTAACGATGAAAAAAATCTGTAAACGGTTGACCTTGCAGACCATTCCCGATACTTCCCGCTAAATTAAGACATTTTAAGCTCAAAACAGTAAAAACTATAAGCATTGATTTTTTCAGTTCAAACATCTATTTCGTTAATAAAAAGTAGTAGGTAATATTGATTTTTGAAAGGCTGTTATTTATATTTATATCGTTTCCAAAATATATTTATATTTTGGAAACGATGATCGATTTTGATCGTTTGAATGGCATCCAACTCAATTTTTGAGATCGAAAATATTGCTTTAGCTAAATAATTGATAGGTAGAAAAATTTCGAAGCAGCGTCAAAAAAAATTTTTTTAAAAAAATTTTTGGCATTGATAAATCCCAAACAAATTGACCGGTTTTGATCCAATGAACGGTAGGTAAGTCGCGCATTATTTAACCCGGTCTTCCCCTAAGTCGCGCATTATTTAAGGGAGAAAAGCTGATAAGATTTTTAAGTTAATTGGTGTGTTAGCCTGAAAGTTATCTCAAAAATATTAAGCCAAAAACGTTGTTTTTGGCAATCTTAATTAACATTTTTGAACCAAATACCCGGGCGAGACGTAGTTGAACTCTACTGCCTAGTAGTCACGATGATAGTGAAACGTATAGCCAATCGTTCGCCTTTTACGATCTGCCTGACAGAACAGCAGTTGTTCCATTCTTCAAAGGAGCTCAGACCAACAAGAGGGATATTTATTTATTTTATATTTTGTTGTGTACAATAAAATATTAAATATATATATATATATATATATATATATATATATATATATATATATATATATATATATATATATATATATATATATATATTTAATATTTTATTGTACACAACAAAATATAAAATAAATAAATATCCCTCTTGTTGGTATATATATATATATATATATATATATATATATATATATATATATATATATATATATATATATATATATATATATATATATATATATATATATATATATATATATAAAATGTACGTATTTAAACCTTCAAATCTCTGGGAAAACTTTAAAACCGATAAAATGGTGGGGCATAATTTGTTTTGAATTCTAAAAAAGCCTTCTTCAAAGGTGAAATATAAATCAAGTTGCCAAAAATACATTTTTTTTGGAAATGGTATATACTGCGCAGTATCTCTGACTCTTTCCATCAGGAGACACATCTGCTTGTTTGCTATCTTATGATATAAAAAAAAATCTCCTCTTTATACTCCTTCAGAAACAATACACTTACGCCAACGAATAATCCAATCTTAAAAACATTGTTTAACGTTTTTCATTGTTTAAAGAAAGAAGTCGGCTGGAGCCATATCTGTTAAATAAAATAGTAATTGTAGAATTTTTGGTTCGTTCACAATTAATTGCCTTGTGCGAAGACAGTACACCGGTGGTGCAAAATCTTTTTTCAAGTGGAATTTGCTGTCTTAAACACCGCATAACGCTCAAACAATATTTTTTGTTTATAGTGACCTTCCAGCAAGAATTACAGGAACCCGGAACACGACAGCGACAAGCACTGACGCTATTGCGGCAGGAATAGGCAAGGCGGTGGTACCAGACCCGAGCGAGACAATGCAGAACTCTACCACCTAGTAGCCACGATGGTAGTGACTCGCATAGCCAATCGGTCGCCTTTTACGACCTGCCTGGCAGAACGGCAGTTGGTCTGTTCTTCAAAGGAGCCCGGAACCAACACGGGGAAAGCAGATGATGATCTTATGACAAACACATGGCTCTCCTGATGGAAGGAGAAACTATCGCCTATAGACACCAGAGATATCAATGGTGCGTTGCTATCCGTGTGGTGGGCAATGCCACATGAATGAGTTTACCGACTACCTTACCCTCCAAATCGGAATACATCTATGACAAGCACTGGCGCTATTGCAGCAGGAATACCGAATTAGGTAAGGCGGTGGTACCAAATACCCTGGCGAGACGTTGCAGATCTCTACTACCTACAACTATACAATGTGTAAAGAAAACCCTGTCCGATCCGAAAGAGGCATATAGGTTGGTTAGAGGCATTACATAAAAAGGTATCGTTTTTTTTAATATTCGTATTTTTACTTATATTTCCCTAGAGTAAAGCAAATATTTTAAAAATGACAACACCTTGTCGCTGTTTGTTTCATTGTTTCGCTTTGGCGGCTTTCACAGAAACACCACACGTAGGCGCGCTATGTGTTTTTCGGCTTTCTACAAAGGAATTTAAACGCACTTCACGCGCGCCGCTTGTCCTTCGATAGCATCCGACTTGCGCAGTATTCTTTGATAATAGAATTTACTTATTTTTAGGTGTGGTCATACTTAATGTATGACAATACCATTTACGATTATTATTTTATTGGGAAAACTAATTAATTAATATCCATAAAAAATTACACATATATAACCGTATGGAAATTTTGATTGATTAGAAAAAACGTGGCGCTTTCGTTAAGTCATAAATAGAAAGTTTGGTAGACTCGCCCAAAAAAGCCACTTGCAAAGTTCCAAGAATGTATTCATCATTTAAAAATTAGTGTCATCTCTCGCGGACTATATTAACCGAACAACAAAAACATATAATATAATTAAGAAAGTCTTTATTCATTACAAATACAGGCACGCTATTACATCTAATTAAAATTACACGCCGACAATTGACTGTATCAAAATATAACTTGTTTTACTAAAATCAAACTGAAGTTGTAGGTTCTTTTTTTTAAGTTATCCTTGTTTGATATTCTTTCAAAAAAAATTAAAATCTACGGTCTTTTTGCACCAAACTAATTAAAATTTTAAAATAATTTAATCATAGTAAAATTACATTGGTATTTAAATTGTTTAGTGCAAACGGTCCTTTAAAGTATTACACAAAACAAATAGGTACAGAAGTCAATTTACTCACCATCAGCACCTTTGACGGACGAGTTATATATCGGATTTTTTGGTAATGAAAAACTCGTGCAAGCGCGAGTGGCATTCGCTTCAGACAGGCGTCATTGAACTTCTTTAGGCAGAAAATTTGTAATAGGTATAACATTAACTTTTTTTATTATCTATATATATAAAAATCAATCCCTATTTTCCTTGGTCACGACATCACGCCTGAATGGCTGGACCAATTTCGGTATTTTTTTTTGTTGTGTTTGTAATTGTAAGGAGAAGGTTCTTATAAAAGAAAATATTAAGAAAATTGCGCGGAAAATTCGAAAATTTAAGAATGCTTAACTACCATATAAAGTTTAATGCCATTTTGGCTGCGTGGAAGGACAATCCCGTAGTCTTATATAAATTACGTGTCACGTTGTTTGTCCGCTATGGATTCCTAATATGTAAGGCAAAACAACGTTTGCCGGGTCAGCTAGTTGGTTTATATAAACGAGTTTGACTTCTTTACCTATTTTATTTTGTGTATTACTAAGTGACATATTTACATTGAGTATGTTTGGCGGAACATCTTATTTAGAAATCTTTTTTTGAAAAATGTCAAAACCTATACAAGTATCAGAATTATAAAATGCCGTGACATACTAAGTAAAATGGCCGCATAAGAAAGTTTCTAAGTATTTATTGTCTGAAGAAATATTAGCTCAGCATTCGAAGTAACTACTAAGAACTTAGTCCCGCCAAACACATCCATTGTGAGATTCCCACAACTTGTCAAACGTTTTACAGACTACTACTACTGTATAGTTAACACAGAAATTGAGTACCCTGCATGAGGCATTTTATGGACGGATTATTCTTATAACGACTTAATTACTCAAATATAGAAACGGATACATTTACGAATTATTTGATTACGATGACAACACATTCATCATGGTGACAAGTTAACCTATTGACTTGATGACAATTATTGTCATTAATTAAATTTCAATTATTTGTAAGTGTAAAAATTAATCATTTTTATATTACAAACTTTATGAACGTGACAAAAGAGTAATCGTGGCCATTATTGGAACGAAGTTCCTTATGAGGCGTTGCGGAGGGGTACCCTAGCCGGCAAAAAACGTCCAAAACGTTAAAAAAGGCGTTAGATTTTTATGTGCAGTCTAATGGCCCCAGTACACAATGGCTTGTGATGGCCCATGCTTTGCAATACACCACTGAGGGCCACGATCACTTGGTGTTCACACAATGGCCCATGGCTCATTGCTACCGTGCGAACCACTCACGATGGACGTGAAGTAGTTACGGCCGCGGTTATTTAAAGTATTACAGAAGTGTATACCCTCACAAAGTTATAAAAAAATGACGCAAATGCGATGGTGCTATTTACCGTAAAAGGACAGGGTACGTAGATTTTTTAAAGTTTCTTAGATGATTTTTTTCGGGCTTATTTTAAACACGTATAGTGTTAACGTATATGACTAACTCTACATAAATTTAAGATTCTTTATTGCTCTACGGTACTGACATTTGAAAACACCGTCTTGGTCAGCGGTCGGTGACGAACTAAACAATGGCCGTTTGTGTGAACACCACAGGCCACGTTACGCCACGATTCAACCGACAACTTTCCGATTGCGCGCCACGATGGAACAATTTTCTACCACTGCGTACCATACTCCCTGTACACAATGGCGATGGCGTGCAATGGGCCAGCATGGGCCATTGTGTACTGGGTCCTTAAGAATCATAGCTTTACAGTGTCTAATGTACAGTCTGAGTGATAGCTGTTGTTATTATTATTGCAGTTAGCTATTATTAGTATTATATATTTTTACCAATCATTGTAAGTAAAATAAAGGCGTTGTGATAATTTTGTAGTTTTTATTTTTATCAATAGTAAAATCATAACAAAAAATGTATACCCGAATAATTATTTCCTTTATGCTTCGAATATAACTTGAAATTAATATTTTTATATAAGAAACTTCGTTCCCATCTGGTGTCCCACGACACCACACGGTTTTGTAGTTTTTCTATGCCAAGCATTACAGAAAAATCAAGTTTTAAAATTTACATATCCTGTAATCAAACTTTAATTTTATTACGTGCTAGAACATAATGATTGAGTTGTGATTACATACTCGCTACAATTACATGACACAGTCAATAGTTTTACAATATCGCTTTAATATATATAATTAAATATAGGCGTCAATACAAAATTGTATAATTATAAATTTTCTGTCTATAAAAAAAAATGAAATTTCTTAAAAATGTGTTCGTTTTTGCCACTAAATCGTAACTTCAGAATGTAAAGTGTTTTCGGCAGTATTTTTATATATATAAAAATACTATCGAAAACATGTTTTGCCTCCCGTTCTTATTATATATTTTTGTAACAATAATCACGATTTTTCTATCTGCTGACACATCTTTTATCTTGACGTCAGTCTTCGTCATTTCTGACGAAATGTTTTTGTTGAGATTTTTAGCTTTGAATGACGTCAAAGCTAAAAATCTCAACACAAACATTTTTAAATTGAAAAGTAGACGAACACCGTACTACGTGTTACGCTTCAAACGTTTAAAAGAAATCATAAATAATAAGCTGCTGTATATTAAGAAAAAATATTATAATTAGTTATTTCTAAGCGTAGAAAGCAAAATTTTAAGAAAGAGTACCAAAAAGCACTTAGCATACACATTATAATCCATGCAAAATATTGGCATTTTAATATTATAACTATACTAATTGGATGGATATAAAATAAGTCCCTTATCTCCTAAGTATTTTGTAACGTAAAAGGACGGAAATAAAACAAGTATAATAGAGCATTTCAAGGAATGAGTATACAGAAAAATTGTAATATCTTCCGTGGAATTCATACATCACATAATTGCTTTATGAACTTCTCCTCAACAAATGGAAACAGTTAGTAAAAGAATTAATTCAATAAAAAAAGTAATTACAGTTATGGCCTGATCACAGCTAGCCGCGGCGCGGACTGTAACGCGACTTGCGGTGCGACGAGCGACGAGCGGAGAAAACTAATATAAGAAACTGTATGAAGTATGCTACCTACCTAGGGATGGGAGTTATAGCTACTTTTATTTCACTATCACATTGTGAAGTTATTTTTTTCTGTTACTATTATATAACAGGTGATAAATCACGACCGTTATATTTTATTAGTAACGATTATTGTCACAGTGGGTGCATTTTATTCCGTGTGTTACATCGCCGCGCAGTGATTACAATTTTAAGTGACTTATGAAGTGAAATAACATATTAAACAAATTCTATTTTCTAGCTGATGTCGCGGTGTAGCTCAAATGTTGTTTTGTCTCTTTCGCACGATGGTTTTCTGCGAATTACAAGCTTAAGTAGTAGCTTCACCCGCGTTAAATTTAATCACGCTCGCGTTATATATAACGGACGGTTTCGATGCATATAACTGGTGTGACACGTGAATTATTTTATAACGAGTGATATAACCAGTGATGCATGAAATGTGCCATGTCTTCAGCTACCGGAGGCGCTAATTGCGGCGCGACTCGCGGCGCGAAAACAACCGAGCGACGAATACAACAATTGTACTAGCTAATATCGAGGTGACCACAGCTGGGAGCGGCGCGATCGGTGAAACTGGAGTACGCATTTGACATCGCGCGACCAAAACAAAATATTTTGTTTTTTTATTCGGGTGTGGAGTTGAAATTAATCATTTTTCGCATTATCTCGATCGGCTCAAGCGGTTAATATTCCAGTTTACGTTATAATATAGTCTATAACGTAGCGCGATACAAAAATATAGTTTATAGTCTATAACGCGATATCATCAGTTTATTTGAACAATACTAGCTGTGGCATATCCAGAAAACCACGCGACCCCGTGTCGCCCCGCAATATACGTCGCAGTTCGCGCCGCGAGTAGCTTTGGCCAGGGCCTAATTCACGAAATCAAACGTCAATTGAGTCGAAGCGTTTAAGACTTACACATTTTCTTACATATCATGCCGCGTCGTAGCACGACCCGACGTTCTGTCGTGTTTATGAATGTGAGAGCCTTAAGCGTATTGATGCAATTACGTGAACGCTACAGCTAGCAGCAACGTAATAACGTTCACAACAAAACTTACACAAACAATCAGCAAATTACATAAATTAATTGAAACATTGGTTTGAGACAAATGAGTGTTTGACTTTGTTGTTTTAAAGCAAATTGGAGTACATTTATCGTAAAAAAAAACAATTTCACTGGTAACGGTTTTCACTCATAAAATTTCCAGAACATCAAATTACCGTAAGCTATTAAAAACGAATCACTGCAGCTCCTATATGAATTGTAAGATTTCATTGAGTGTGACATTTCACAGACCAAATGAAGAGAGGTAGCAAATGTGATGTATGAAATACATTTCATATGAAATTTAATATTCTACTTGTGAAATGTTCCATGCCTAGTTGATACTACAAGATTGTATCTAAGCCTGCCATATGTACATAGATTGTATGGACGCTATCGGAAATCCTAATTGGAAACCTCAAATTATCCACTGTTAAACGACATTAATATTCGTTCTTAAAATATTTCTGATTAACTTTACTAAATATAAACGTACGAGAGGTTTCTGTTTCTTCAATGAGTGTTTTTTCATGGAATGTCAAAGTGTAAACGTAATCATATAAAAGTAAAAAATATACACGTTTTACTTCTGATACACAAATCGGACTAAAATTTAATTTATCTTAGCATTAATTAAACTATAAAGATCCCAATGTTTCTAGTTTCCCTTGAAGATAAAATAACCTGTTTTGTAAAGTTAACTAATTTTACACTTTATAAGTTATAATTAAAAAAAAAATCAATTAACATTTCCTGTATTTAACCGGAAAAATGCTCGTATGACTTTAAAAACAACAAAAAAACATTTCGAGGGAAGATCGCAGGTTCAAATCCTGTAGTGTCGAAATTTTTCTTTGTTGTTTTCAAAGTTTTTCAGGTCTTCCCAAGCACGGGGTGTGTTAAAACACATATATAGTAAGAATGCTCGTAGCTTGTATTACGGTGGGTTAACTACGCTTAATAATATTCAGATATGTATTAATGTCACATCGGGACTATATAATAGAACATTTTCATACACATACAAAACTGCAAAACTTGTTCCTACTTACGATTAATACATATGATTATAAAAAAAAATTAAAAGTGATTAGGATATCAAGATGAAATCCTCTAACACTACTTAGCAGACCGTAATCATATAAAGATGTACAGGGCCTAGAAAATATTACAAGATAATTCAAAAATAGAGAGATTAAGTAGCTTTTAATCCTACAGTATTACTAAAAAGAGGCACATTATATTGGACGGACTTACAGTAAGTAAATGTCTTTGCACTTAACTGCTACAATATTAAAATAGATCAGTTAAAAATATCCTAAGATTATTAATAAGAAGGTTCTACAAAATTAGTATACATGTATTAGAATTAAGTATTTAGCTTTTTGTATGGAGCCCAGAGTGCTAAGTGTGAGTTTTGCTTTTCGCATTCGATCGTGAGCGAGCGATCGTAAACTGGTTTCTCACGTTTACCACTAGGTGGCGCTGTACAAATCACATACAAATTCCTAGTAAACTCCAAACGCGCTCACGATCGAATGCGAAAAGATAAACTCACACTTAGCACTCTGATATGACGGGTCGCCATTTTAAAATTGTCTTTTCCCTCCTTTCGTACAAAATAAACAAAATTTAAAGTATTCTGTAAATAAATCACAAGTCAATAATATTTAATACAAAAACTATTTTATTTTACTCACTTCAAGTTGATTTTTGTCTAGAATAAAAATATAACGTTTTTACATCTGTAAGACTTTCCAACAGACATTATTTTTTTATAAGACAACGTGCATATGTTTTAATTGTGGCCATGACAATATGATTTTTCAAAATGGCGGACTGGTAGATAAGCCACACGAAAGGCCGAAGTCCAGATCAATAATATTAATAATGTTTTTAATTATCAAATCCGAAATGCGACTTATTTAATTCGTTTTATCCTTTTCCACACTAAATTTAATAGTCAACTTATAGAGCATTAATAGTATTTTAATTAAGGCGATTCGGTTATATTTACAAACCACACTCCGGTTTCTTCGTAAGTTCATTACACAGGTTGTGACAAAAATAAGTCGCGAAATAAATTTAAAGTTAATATATCAAAAATAATATAATTCTATGCTTGAAAGGGAAAGAAGGAATGAAACGCATATAAAAATAAGGGTCTTTGTATAAAAACGTGAGATGCTTGATTTATTTGCCCCTCAGCCAGATCAGAGACAGAGATGTAACGGTATTTTTTTTAAAATAGGTAAACAATACTCATAAAAAAATAATTGACATGAAGGAATGCTACCTTAGAACAAAGACCAGTCTCAGACTCCACATGGCTTAAATTTTGGTCATTTTAAAATTTGATATGAATTTTCTGCAATATGTTAATTTGCTTGAATTTTTTATCGCATTATACAAGCTGTTAATTTGCATCCTGGCCAAATTCAAGGGCGTAATTATGCTAATAATTCTCGACCCAAATCAACAATAAAATAGGTCGGTAATTTTTTTAGTTATTTTTGTTATTTGTTGAATTCCGTGAGCGTGAACCAGCCGTATTGTAATTCGGCGCGTCTGTTACTAGCTCTGTACCGGCGGGTGGTGTCCCGCCCACTGCCGCTGTAACGTGTTTCACGTCGCATGAGCCGTCGCCGTCGCTTTGCGAATTGCGCGAGACGTAGCCCGTAGGTACAAAGTTATTATTACTACTCGGAAATTTATGACAATAATGTAGGTGATTTTTGAAATTAGGTAAAATTATTGCTATAATTTGATAGGTTCTCGCATCGACACTCACGCAACAGCGGTTATCGCTGTGTGCGTATAATCGATCGGGTGATTCTGTTTTATTTGTACTGAAGTAAGGCATCAATTCTGAAACACTGTTAAATTTCAACAACAAAAAGCAGCTTATTAATTATTGCCCACTAACGTATTTTCAATTGATTATTTATGTATTACATATCAACCCCTTGAAATTTGGCCAGGATGCAAATCAACTGTTTGCATAAAACGACATATTGTGTTTCTTTTGTTACATACATTTACTCTTATAAAATTCGTTTTTTATTCTGTAACAGACAAAATAATTCACATGTCTTAGAGATTATTCCACAGTAGACCATTCTACATATTCGACAAGTCAGATTCTAACTCATAATTATGATATATATGTAAGAGTAATATTTGTGAGAATAGCTCCAAGAATTATATCTTAAATATTTTATAAACACTTTGATATTGATTTGAGATTCAAAAAAGTGATTGATATCTATATATTAAACGATATAAGAAAAAAAATTCCAAATATTCCATAATATATTAGCCGTCTTTTTACCCTAAAACTAGGTAAGGTAGAACTCATATATACTACTGGCTCATCAAGATTCTAAATTTAAAGTTTAATATTATTTATAATAAAAAAAGATATGATCATTCATGTTACTGAGCAATTCAATTGCAGGCTCAAAATAAAGGTTATATTAAGTTACAAGTATTTCTGATGTGGAATTTTTTCTTAGATCATCAGTCTCTCGTGAGATTCATTTAATTTTAAATGCATTAAGAAAATAATTCTAATATATGAGGTATCTATCCATATAAGTCTACATATTATGTATTTGCAATGGAATGCATAATTCATTATTACTTAAAAATACAAAAGATTCTTCCCTTAAACTCGTCAAAACATCCCTTAGCATTATGCAGGTTGTCTGATAAAAGACTGTACATACTAAGGTCGTTGCTTAGTATTCCATTCTGATACCAAATATGTAAAAAATAGGTATCACATTTTGATTTTAATTAATTACTTAATAATATTATTAACTAATTAATAATACAATTTTTAATTACTGACATCCGTGCATAGATATCAAAGTTCATTATTTATAGCTGCCGTGGCACGTGTCAATCAACGCGTGCGCCTATAGCCCGCACGTTGACAATATTTTTTGGATATTACTATACTACTTTCGTTATGGTTGGCTATGTAGTTATATATTATCTTTTTATTTTTATTGGTTACAAATAATCATTAACCATCATATCTTTCAATATATACAGTCTTTTATCAGTGTTCCTGTATTGACTTATGGTGTCTGTACACTCTAGTTCATACAAGCAGTTATGAGACTCGTTCATAAAACAATACTAAAGCATCAACGACGTCATCAACCGCACACACAAAAATTTTATTAATAATATAGAATTGCAAACAAACAGATCAGCCTCCTGATGAAAGAGATATCAATTGTCTACAGATTTATATTTTTTTATTTATATTGCAAAAGTTTACTGGCTATTTTACCGTCAGAACTGAGACACAACAGCGACAGAACTGACGCTATTGCAATAGGAATAGGTAAAGCGGTGGTACCAAATCCGGCCGAGCCACTTCAGGAACTACCTAGGTAGTACCTAGATGGTGGTCACAATGGAAGTGACAAGTTGGTACCGGGTGTATGTTCTTGAAAAGCGCCTGGACCAATATGGGGATAAATCCGAAGCCAATGCTCTCTCAGTTGAGAGTGTACAGTTGCCATGTCACTATAGCTTTTATCTGTTAAAACAGCAATTCAATTTTATATAGTCTAGTTAGGACAGTCTAGTCAATTAGAAGTTCAAAGTGGACCAATCCGAGACGTTCCCGTCTGTTGTATTCAATGTTTCTAGCCCACGCACGGCATTCTATGTTTATAAGAATACCCGCTGTAAAAAAAAGAAAGAAATGAAGTGACACAGCACATTCTTAAAAAATACTTAAATATTATTCTATCTATTAAATATATTCGTTAGTGATGGCCAACACTAATATTAATATTAGTTTATCAAATCCAACTGAGAATAGAAACGCGTTTGTTGTCAACTTCATGTCATAAGTGTGAAATTAGTAATGTCAACAAAAAAAATGTTTGTTGAAAAAATTAGGCTCATTTTTTGAAGAACAAAATATAACATTCAAATGATTCTAAAGATAATAATAATATTAGTGTTTCATATCATACTACATGTACCTAACTAAGTGTACCTATTTCAATAATGTCATTATAAACATAATTTCAAACACGTAATTAATTTTAAATTTATGCAATATTATGTGCGACAAAAAAGATTCGTACACCAATGATGTCGACAACAAGGTGGTTATAAGCGGTGTAAAGGATTTAAAACCCGATAGACACATTTTATGAAGTATTTTGTTTATAAAAATAAATCATTTATACTACACCTATTCGGAAATCACATTAGTTCTTACTTGAAAAACGAGAAGAAAGTACCTAATTCCAAGCGAACCAATATGCGGGCGGCAAAAATGTATGGGATTTACTTTCTCCCCTTGGGGAGAAAGTAATTTTCTCCCCTCCTTTAACTTTTTAAAATTCATAAGTTTGTATCTCGAAGCACATCAAAATGTTACTGGCCACTAGCATTTACTAAGGAAACTTGGCAGTATGTGCTTTATTTCATTTGCCTCCTCAATATTAAAAAAAAAAGATTATACGCGCGAATTTTCTTTTTAATTGTATCTTCTTACATTCTGATGTCTATGTCTAGTAGCGAGAATGAAGATTTATTTACGCCGCCTGAATTAAAATAAACTGCTCAAACAGTTATTTTAAACCTTTTGCCAGAAAAGTCCAAGCATAAGTACAACAAAACATATGAAGAATTTATGGAGTTTCAATAATTGTAATAATTTTAATATAAATTTTAACTAAAATGTTTTTATTTTCCTCATTGGTGTAGTATAAAGCAGTATCACTCGGGAGAAAATGCGATACCTAACTTGAGTGTATTGAGACCCTCAGCTGCGCTTCGGGCCTCAAACTACACTCTCGTAAGGTATCGGTCATTTTCTCGCCTTGGTGAACAAACTACTATTGTATTTTCATATTTTCTTTTCTTTTTTACGTCTTACTTTAACACATACTAACATGTGCGAATGGAAACCTGAATAAAAAATTCATCATTTAGGATATAAATTCTTTTTTTTTGATGAATTTCTTTGTTAGTGTTTTTTTGCTCACCATACTCATCGCTATTGAAGTTTTAGCAAAATGCGGAGCAACATGGCGTCCTGACAGTCCTATTCTCAGTTGGAACGCATAGCACTTTATAAAATTAATTGAACTTATTTAAGAAAAGAAATTGGCGAATAAATATGTTAAATCTTGTGACGTTACTGTAGTAAGTATTAACATATGGTATGTTGACGGGTAATAAAACTCACTCAAGTACAGTTTTAGGTGATTTTTGAGTCATTGACACAAAAACAATAAAGGGATTAAATAATTTACAAAACTAATACAATAACTTAAAAAACTTTTTTTTTATAGTAGAGGGGGCAAACGAGCAGATGGTGCACCTGATGGTAAGTTATCACCGCCGGCATGGACATCTGCATTACCAGGGGTATTACAGATGCGTTGCCGGTCTTTTAAGAATGAATAAGCTCGTTTCTTGAAGGTCCAAAATCAATTTAAATTATAAAATTTACAGTAATATAGGAACAGAAAAATAAGAAATCAGAAGTACTTTATTCAATAAAACCTTTTACAAGTTATTTTGAAACGTCAACATATTTTTATAATTTTTTTTTTACTACTGATAGGGAAGCTCTTGACCACGATCTTGCCTGATGGTAAGCTAAGATGCGGCCTAAGATGGAACGCGCTTCCCTAGAAGGTACCTATTCACCCTTCTCTTGAAGATCCCCATATTGTACTCGTCGGGGAACACAGACTCAGGAAGCATATTCCAGTCCCTTGCGGTTCGGATCAAGAATGTAAATAAATAACAGACCAAAAAAGAGTACACCACATGAGTATACCACAATACTTACGATATAAAATTAACGTAAGATTTAGAATTAAAGAAGTCTCTGGCCTTCTTCCAGAGGTATTATGGTATAAATGTTGAAAAAGAACTGACGATTGGTAAAATGTAGTTAACCAGAATGTTGATAGGCATTAATTACACTACACTTACACCGAAAGGAAACAGGAAATACAAAACTTTTTAGAGTTCCGTACCTAAAAGGTAAAACAGAACCCTATTACTAAGCTTCCGCTGTCTGTCTGTCTGTCACCAGGCTGCATCTCATAAACCATGATAGCTAAAAAGCTAAAATTTTCACAAATGATGTATTTCCGTTGCCGCTATAACAACAAATACTAAAAATATAAATATTAAGGGGGTCCACATACAACAAACGTAATTTTTGCCGTCTTTTTATAGATGATGGTACGAAACCCTTCATGCGCGAGTCCGGGTCGCACTTGGCTGGTTTTTCATTTAAATATCACTACATAGTATATAACAAAGTCACTTTCTCTGTCTGTCTGTCTGTCCCTATGTATGCTTAAATCTTTAAAACTACGCTACGGATTTTGATGCAGTTTTTTTAATAGATAGATTCTTGAGGAAGGTTTTAGGATATAAACCTTTCCGATATTCCCACGGGAACAAAAGCTACGCAGGTGAAACCGCGGGCAGGTCGCTAGTTATTAATAAACTAAAAGATATAAATACTTACACTTAGGTTTTTCAAGATGAATAGCAACTAGAGGGCTCAAGTAGCCCTCAGCATTGTTGTATGGATAAAAATAGCCTGGGAACCCGGGGTATGGCAAATATTTGATAGGTCCAATGTTCTCCTGATCTGTGGGAGTCTCACCCTGACACGAAACCCACACCATGTTAGCCTGTAAGAATTAATTAATAACAATTTGAGTATCTATAGTCAGACTATATGTGTTTGGCAATAATTGACCACCCCGTTGGTCGAGTGGTTAGCGACCCTGACTACGCAATCGTCGGGGTTCGGGTTCGACCCCCGACGAGGACAAGCATTTGTGTGCTGAGCATAAATGTTTGTATTTCCGAGTTTGGGTGTTTATTAAATATATTCCAGTATATATGTATTTCTATGTATTAGTATCGTTGACTAACACCCATAACACAGACAAATAATTTGCTTACTTTGGGGTTAGATCAGTAAGTGTAGTTTGTCCCGTGAATATGTATATACAGTATGTATATAATTTTCTATTTAATGTTCGGTAATACTACTGGTTACTGGGTCTTTCGTGTTATGTGTTTTTCACCATTCAGATAGATAGGTCACCTTGTGAATTTCTTCCACAATTTTCCTAGTAATATTAACAAAGATATAAAATTAATATAACTTTACGCAAATGAATAACACGGTTGTAATCTTTTACTAAATAAAAATATCAAACTTTATTAAGTAAGTGTATTTTGCCTCGATATGAAATTAGCTAAAAAAATTTACTTTCATTTGAGATACAAAAGTATCTCAGAAACTATTTTAATTCCGGAGCAAACATTAAAAAATACTATTTTATTTTCAATCAACATTTTTTTTCTATTACAGGTTTATTCGCGGGGGATGTCTATACTGATTATTATAAATTTAAACACTTTCAATTTTTCACACTTTACACACCATAAATATTTGTTATTAAATGAATATCACCCTATATCATCAGGCATCAGGTCATAAATTGTGTAAATAAAAAAACTATAAATACATATGCGCCCTGTTCGTCCTGGCTAAAGCTGTTTTAAGAACTCCAGAACTCCAGCAAGCATTCCCTCCAATCTCTACACAGTTAAATAATTTTCGGGCACCGACCGCAAAAGAGAAAGCCTATGTTTTCAGCGCCTACTTTGCTTTCAGAAAATGTGTTAATTTTATTGACAGCGGCTCCTGTAGAAGTCTGTTTGGAAAGCTTTGCGCCAGTGGTACCTACGGAACTCTGTTTATCCATGTCTGATGATGATACCCATAATTGAGAAGACCCGACGGTATCCTCAATCCCAAACATTGCTCTAAGGATATCTACTCTGGCTAGGCCAGCAGCTAAGCCTACTGCCTGTTTGCTTCCTCTTCTATAAAAATACGATGTTTATATAACAAGCAGATTGCACTTGATAGAACGAGATGACCAACGCCTATAGACACAAAATTTGTTAATTGTGCGTTGCCATATACGTAGCAGGTTAAAACGCCAAAACGTACAACATACAAAGTGAAAAGAGACAGTGTACTGATGCTATTTGGAAGAAATAGATAAGGCGGTGATAAAAAACATCGATCCCGCACCAGACATTGCAGAAGAGTACCACACAGATCAATATTAAGTTTTATAATTTATAAAAAAAATAAACCGACGAAAAGCTATGAGTGGTCAATAGTCATACACTAAAATCAGTGACTGAACAATCAATCTTCCCTTATTTACATACCCTTACGGTTGGAATCTATATATATAAAAATCAATTACTGATCGTTAAGTCTCACTAAAACTTGAGAATGGCTGAACCGATTTGGCTAATTTTGGTTTTGAATTAACTGTTGAAGTCCAGGGAAGGTTTAAAAGGTGAGAAAATATAAAAAAATAAGAGTAGTTAAAAAGACACAACGTTTGCCTGGTCACCTAGTATTTAATAAAAATGGGACCACCCCCGGGGACTGAGGTGTACCCATTCCAATAAAAAAATATCAAAATCGGATTACTCAGCAAAATGTTAAACGTGGTCTAACATAAAAAAAATATCCACGTCGAATTGACCTCCTCCGTTTTTTCGTCGGTTGAAAATCAACTTACATGATCTCTATTGTAATATGTGATGTTTCTGATCTGAAACTGCAAGTCTTCCGGCATATCTTCTGGTAAATCATTTACATCATTGTAGAAGTATGGCTCCCATCCATAGATCCTGTAAACAAACAAAGACTATGTACACTTTAAATAACTTTATAAGGTTTTACTGGAAGGTTTAACTGGTATTTTTAATGCTGAAAAATCATAAATGAAGTGAATTTCTAAAATTCACCGCCTCTAAAACTATAGTAGGCGTCATCCATAGATAACGTCACACATTAAAAGGCAATACATAGTCTGGCCATAAATACTGTTACAATAAAAAATAAACAAAATATTACATTTGAATTTGGAATCTGTCATTTTTGTATGATTGTTCGTTGTGTTTTCTCACTTTCGCGCCAATACATTGTAAAATGTTTTGTGATATTAAGATGGAGTGGGATGATAAATATAACCGAATCGCTGTGGTTGCATTACACAAAGTAGGTATGGAGCCAAATACAATTTTCAAAACTCTCAATACGCTTGGTATTAGTACAAATGTTTGTATACTAGAGATGAGACTGGAGTGTCTATATATAGGATAGGATAGGCGATGGTGGACTCTTTCCACCAGGAGATCCATCTGCTAGTTTGCTACTAGTTTGTATCTTATGATATAAAAGAAAATGTATTAGCCTTCTCTCGTCTTTTAAAAGATGCCTGGCGATAAGGCAAATAATCTATTTTTCAAAGGGTCTAGATCAACCCAGGAAAAATATGAACGTAGCAGTTTTTATTTACTTAATTCTCTGCTGACTATCCATATCGTGTCATATAAATTAAAATGTCAAGATTGTGAAGGTCAATATATCGGTCAGACGGGCAGATCGTTCTCAGTAAGACTAAGAGAACACGTGAGAAGCTGGCGTTCAGGGAGGGCAGACTCTGCCTTCGCTAGACATTTGGTGAATGAAAGGCATTTGTAGCAGTCCACTGTAGCGGTGGTGTGTGCCGTCGGTACCACTAGGCGCTCATAGCGGCAGGACGGCACGGTCGCTAGCAATAGACTCCTGTAAGCAGTTTTCAGAAGGTCTCACCAGTTTGCAGGCGATGCGGAGTGGCTGGAGGCTCGGCGAAGGTTCCACGGCAGCTGGCACGGGTGTACTTTGAGGTTAAATGAAACGCAGGTTCTTATTTACAGTAGAAAATATGAAGTGTGTTCTTTTTTAGTAGGGTGCGGAGATGTTGACGGTGCTGGTCTTTACCGCTTTTGATCCTCGAATACACCTTGAACCGATCCATTTGTGTAGCAAAGGCAAAAGACTCAATGCACTCGAAGCGTTGGAAATAAACAGACTGAAAGATGGCCCTAATCTATTGAATGATCAGTTAGACATAACAACTCTCCACTTCTAAATATCTTTTAATTTTGTTTTAATTTAATTTTGTTTTAATTTTGAATGTTATTATTTATATTAGATTAATTTAATTTTATTATTTAATATGACTAGGACAACTATGTTTAGCTGCGAAACATGTGTGTAAATTTGTGTTGTAATCTTTGTGAGACTTTGATTTTTTATTGATTTTTTATTAGTTTTATTCTTTTATATTGTTATATTGAGTTAATTATGGACAGTAATAATTGGATAATAATTTTATGTTTATAGGGATTGACTAAAGTATAAAAATTTTGACATTTGTAGCAGATTTACTATGATTATTATAATGTTGTGTTTTTAACCACTATGTGACAATTTGTTGAAATTAATTTTTAAATACTATGTGACAATTTAGTTAATCGTAGATAATTTTAGTGACATGAAGTAATTTTTTGAACATTGATGTTTTCCCTACTCGTGGGGAAGCCGTTACCAATAGTGTTGACCACCCTATGTCAGTTACGGCAACGAATATTTTTAGGGTATGTTATGCATTTGCCTTCAAATTTGTTATTTTTTTGACATTTAATTTTGTGTTTAGTTTGTAACTATAAATAGCCCTGATGATGCTTGTGTAAGCGAAACCGGTTGGTAATAAGTGATAATATCTTTATTGTGAAACAGTACAAGTGTATAAGTGATAAAATATTACATTAAAAAACATACAGTCTAATTGATAAACTCCTTCTTCCTTTTGGGAAGTAGCTTGAAAGCACAGATTAAATTGATATGCCTCAACAATTTCTTAGTTTGGCAGCGTACTTGCAATTATACACAAAAATACAAAGTTATACTACTTACCAAATCCAATGAAATAAAAACATTTCAAGGGTAATTTTTAAGCCTTGTAGTCACATTCAGTACGATAAAACAGTGCAACATGGTTTATTTCGATTTTTTTCACAATATTATATAACCCCACAAATACTTTATGTTTATACTGCAACAAAAAACCCTATGCAATTTTTGAACAGTAATAGGAGCGTTTGCTCATATGCGCGGCGACACGTTACCTTCCCAATGACGTCCCTATTAGTAATCATGTGGTCAGTGGTTGAAAAGAATAAACTTTTGCCCACCTGTTCAACTTCAAAAAGATGCAAGGTGATGACTTGTGGTAGGAGAAGTGGTTCTCTTCGATGCATGGGTCCATCCACCGTACGTCTACATCGCACACCTTGCCCGGTGGCGGCAGATTGTTGAAATCACAGTTAAATATGTTCTGACCGGTCCCAGCTGTTTGACCTTTTTTCTTGTATACTACAGAATGTAAAACAATTTATATTACAAAAAGGCGAACAAGAACTGTCTGAAAAAAACTGTGACCCTATTCAGGTAACAAAACTTTAATCTAATTGAAGCGTTTAGAGCTCTTACTCATATAAACACGATACGACGTATATTTATATATTCCCGACGCACGATGCGCGAGGCAAAATAGGTAAGGCGGTAACACCAGACCCAGGCAAGACAATGTAAAACTCTACAACCTAGTAGAATATATAAGAAAATGTGTAAGAGCCTTAAAAGCGTCGATTCAGCTGAAGTTTTGTTACAAGATATTCACAGGTTAGGTGTTGTCCGAGAGTAAAAAAGTTATGAAATTATACGAGGAGAAGATTTTCGACCTACGACCCCACTTCTGATCTCAAGTGAGATTCTATAAAAAGTGTTTTTTTTTTCTTAAATAACAAATGAACAGACGGCTCTTCTGATGGAAAGAGAAACCATCGCCTATAGACATCAAAGATGTTAATGGCTTTTTTTATAGCAGAGGGGGCAAACGAGCAGGAGATGCGTCTGATGGTAAGTGGTCACCGCCACCTATAGACATCCGCAATACCAGAGGTCTTGCAGTTGCGTTACCGGCCTTTTAAGAATGAATAAGCTCTTTTCTTGAAGGCCCCCAAGTCGTATCCGTTCGGAAACACACCTGCCGGTAATTGATTCCACAACTGAGTAGCGCGAGGCCAAAACGCGAGAAACGGACAGTTGTGGATTTCCAGACATTGAGATGGTTAGGGTGTAATTTGAATTTCAAACCTCCTCCTTTTTACGTCGGTAGAAAAATACGGGAGCTATATTTATCCCGTATTCAATTTTGACAATTATTCCTACATTTTAGTAGCGCAAAAACCGGTTAACTCCTAAAATATATTTGGCCACCCAATAGTGCAATATAAGCGGCAAAAACTAAATAAATACAATTTATAACCAATTTGTTTCCCTGGCGACAAGATTGACGACTTTATCGCTTTATTTGGATTTCTAAGGATTCTCGTTAGCGATAACCAAAGCGGCTTAGCGTGCCCTCTGCACCGCAGGCCACCACTTATCGTACTTATTTACGAATATCGGCTTTTTATTAAACGTTTTATATCTAAGTTAAAAAGCTTTGTTAACGTAACGAATAAAAATTAGGAAGCCAACAAGCACAAAAAAGAAAACATTCAACTATAGACTATTTTTAATTTTTAAAAACCAAACGTTTCCATCCTACTAATATTATAAATGCGAAAGGATGTTTGAATGGATGGATGTGTTTTACATCCTTTGACATAAAAACTGCCGAACCCTTTTTGGATGTGTGGCACACACACACACACACACACACACATATATATATATATATATATATATATATATATATATATATATATATATATATATATATATATATATATATATATATATATATATATATATATATATATATATATATATATATATATATATATATATATATATATATATATATATATATATATATATATATATATATAACACACCAAGTGGTTTCATATGGATTTGGATATTTATTCAAATATCCAAATCTAGCAGTATTATATACATACATATCAAACTGATAACCTTTTTTTAAGGCGGTTGAAAAAGATACGTACCCGACAAAAAATCTTTTAGATGTTTCTCCCAGTAAGCGTAACTCTCGTTGCTAGTCCCCTTGTACCAAATAAGTGTACTGTGCACATCTTTTGGAAGCGGCCTGAACCCTAGACCTGGGCTTGTGCCAATCACACTATACTCTTGCTGCAGCCTCGGCACACGAGGGTTGATGAAGTGCTGGAGGAAGGTGGCCATGCAGATCGCGAATAATGCTATTAATGTCGCGTAGAAGATGAGGTAGAAGAGAAGGATTTTACCTGTAACAAGTAAATATGATTTTTAGAACTGATAAAAGACTTGCATGTGGCATTAGCATTCCGCCACATGCACAGCAACGCACCAATTTCTTTGGGGTTTATAGGCGATGGTCACATTATCTTTCCGTCAGAAAATCTTTCCTTACCATGTTCTCTTTGAATCGAAATGAAATTGAATACTATCGATAATATCGAAGTTATGGCATTTCTAGATTATAACTATCAATTTTTGGCGACACTACTTATATTTTTATGAATATTCAACATTGTGGGAAGAAAGAAAATTGTATCTCTGGACTTTATTTATACTTATGATGTGGTGACCAAACTTACAAATTGCTGGAATAGTAAGTATTTGAAAATTAAAGTTAAAATGTTCATAGAGTATTATTATCTCGGCAACTATACTAAACCATCCTGGTTCCTAGACTAATCGCTAGGGCCGCCGCCACCCGCTGTGCTGATTCATACATTTGTTTCCATCGCCTCGCCGCGTGGCATGTTTAATACTCCCCATATATTTGTTTCAAACGCCAGACGCTTCACCGTTTGCGCCGCGCGAAAATTCGCAGGTGCAAATTTACCGTGACCGGGCCGTTATGTACCAGACCCGGGTGAAAATTTGCAAAAAATCTACCACCTAGTGACCTAGTAGTTATGATGATAGTGACACTTATAATCAGTCGACCGCCTTTTATGAACTGCCTGACAGAATGGTATAGTCTATTCTTCAAATGGGACACGAACCAACACAGGGTTTTACACAAAAAACATCAATACTGTCTGGAATTGAACTAGCAACCTTGAACCCTTATTTTTTATTGTAACTTTTCATTTTACTAACATAAACAAGTTGACGGCTAAAATATTGTTACGTACTCGGGTTCGTACTTGTAAAAAACACCACTTATATTAAATCCGTGTATTTACACAACACAACACAACACAACGTAATACTAAAATACACTTTACACAATAGTCACTTGCTGTACTATCACTGAACTTAGAACACTACACAATAAAACACTTCTCGCTTCGCACTTAGTCACTTGATGTATCGCTCTCGATCGCTTGATAAAAACTGCCTTGTGTTTGTCAACACCTCTGTATTTATAGGCAGGGGAAAGTCCTAGCTGGATCCAGAAAAATCTAAATGTATCGGGAAACAATGAATCACTTCTTATCGTATACATGTTATGAGTCATAAATCGTAGTACACGCTACTTTCAACCTTATGTCTTATCCCACAAAGTCCATTATGGCATAGCCCACGTCAACTATTTGTTTGCCAATAGGAGTAGCTATCTCTTTCTTTTATTTCTAGAAAGTTACCGTGCGCGCGCTCCAACTCTACACGCTTCTAGATTATTCGTAACAATATCGACACGCAGGTTCAATCCCTGCGTGTCGATATTTTTCGTTGTTGTTTTTAAAAAATAACTTCAAGTTTCCCGCATGGGGTGAGTGCTATAACACAAAAATGATTTTGAAATTGTGCAGCACAGACATGTTTTATTGTAAATATTAATGTAAATGGATAGTAAGGCAGGATAGAATGTATATTTCGTGTAGTTCGTAAGTTTTCTATAATAAATAATGTTACATACAGCTTTGTTGTATAGAAATAATAAAGCTTTATGTAACTATGATCGTTGCCTATTAGGCATATTACGAATAAAGCGAGTTCCGCGCAGTTGACGACATTACGAGTCGACTCTTGCGAGATAATATTTATATGCGGGAACTCGCAATTACGAAAATCCGAAAAGTGCAAAATTCTTTGTTAAAACAAATGTTTTACGATTGTAAATAGTATGTATAATGTAAGTATAAGCCTTAGGCATATGTTTAGACACTTTTCGGTACTATAAAGATAGTTAACAGGATAGTACGACCTGAAAAGGCGTACAACTCTGTAATTGTAAGAGTTTCCGAGGTCCTGTAAGAACGTACAATGTATATAACACTCTTGTTTGTTATTATATAAGTTTATTTGTGTTAGATCCTTGTATATAAATAAGAAATAACACATTGTAATTAGTTTTCGGTAGGTCTTAGGGCATTACGTACTTTGTTTTGCATATATTTGTAAAAAGGTAGTATCGTTGCACTCGCTAGAGGGCCACACTAGCTAACTAGAGGTAGGAGAAGCTAACTAAGATAAAATTATTAAGATTAGATTACGAAAAGTGGGATTGTAACAAATCCCAGACATTGTGGCGCCACACTTGGCGCCATTTGTCTTTGCATATTTCCGCCGCCCGTCTGGCCGCGCGCTATAAATATCGGAGAGCGCGGCCATACAATCAGTTCCGTTCCGATAAAGTTACAGTTTCGTTACGACTCAATAAGTTTCCCAGACAAGTTCCTGGGCTTTAGTATATCCATAGGGTACCGGCTTTAGAGTAGAGCAGTGTTAGGGCAAGTACTGGCTCTCTCCATAAAATAGTAAACATTTGCAACGGTGCTAGCTTTATTGCTATTTATTTCGTTACAATAAAGCGCCTTTGCAACGTACAGTTGTGGTCTCGATTATTTCTCCGGCAGATTCGGCTCAACCAAAAAGCACTACGGCTGGTGGGGCGTCGAAGAAGAAGAACCAGATATACAGTCCGCTGGCTCCCCCGGCTGTAGTGCACAGAAATATTCTTTTTAGACCGAAGTTCCTTATGAGGCGTTTACTACCAAAGCCGGGTAAATACTACCAAAGCCGGCAAAAAACGTTCATAACGTTAAAGAAAAGCGTAAGAATCTTATAATAATATTTTATATATTCTTCTCTCTTTATTTATTTCTTTCTATTCTTATAATATACTAGCTGACCCGGCAAACGTTGTTTTGCCTTACATATTAGGAATCCATAACGGACAAACAACGGGACACGTAATTTATATAAATCTATGGGATTGTCCTTCCACGCAGCCAAAATGGCATTAAACTTTATATGGTGGTTAAGTATTCTTAATTTTTTTAATTATCCGCGCAATTTTCTTAATATTTTCTTTTATAAGAACCTTCTCCTTACAATTACAAACACAACAAAAAAAAAATAACGAAATTGGTCCAGCCATTCAGACTTTTCAGACCAAGGAAAATAGGGATTGATTTTTATATTATATATAGATATTCTGCTGTCACATGACACCACACTGTTTTTTTTTTTGGGAGGATGCACTTCCTCTTTGGACCCATTTAACTTTGGTGAAGAACAGATGCAGGAGATACCGGCAATGTCAAGTCAGTTGCATTTAAGATATTATACATTACCTCCTGACATAATGCCACATATTCTAGGGGTTAGCCTACTTGGCTCAAATCATGAGGTTGTTCACTCGTTTGTGGCTCAATAACGGGTTCGATCCCAGCGTCAGCAAAGGTGTTATTAAGGTTTTTCGAGAGATTTATCGAAAATCCAAAATCTCATTAGCAGCTAGGAGTTTGGCGGAGTGGTGTATTACCACCCTCGTGCCTCGGATGAGCGCGTAAATCTTTCGGTCACGGTTATCGCTATAAATATTCGATAATAATTGTTATGTCGACAAAATGCGGCGATGAGGATCAGCACTTAACTCGCCAACACACAAACCGGTGAATCGTGGTGAACCGGAAAGTCTGGAGATGTTCAGTTACTCTACCTACCCCGCAAGGGAACCGGGCATGATGACACTTTTTTCTATGACATAAGCAAATTTATTTTTGTTGTTTTACACAATGTATCAGATTTAGTTGTATAGCCTAATTGACATGCAACATTATTAACATTTAATAGGGCTTCATGGATTAAAGCTGACACCACAATTTGTTAAAGTAAGACGGAATAGGGTTGTCATTTCAAATATGAGTAATCTTTTAAAATTTTTATAAATATTTTACATAGCCGATATATTGATGTATTATCTACTAGCAGTTCCCTGAACTTCGTTCTCATGACTTGAACACAATACTTCCTTTTACGCAGTCGGGACAAAAAAGCAGGCTACTTACTGACTGGTAATGTATCTTTATATTATATTGGAGAAATCATTTTAAAACAGTTCCAGTAGTTTTTAAGTCTATTCATAAATCTTACCACTTAAAAATAATTAAGTGAAATACTTAACACATTATTCAAATTATAGGAAAAAAATATTCAAATGGCAAAACTTACAACGTGGTCGAGTTAAGTTTGTGCCTGGTGTCTATGGGTCCACATTTCAGTGACGTGCAAACTTAGGCCAACCGTGTTGTACATTACTCAACATGTATCAAGTAGTGGCTTCACTATCATATCTATATCTATATACATATAATAAAATCGTAGGAAAGTCATGTATGTCCGGGGTAAACTCAAAAAGTTCTGCATGGATTTATTTCAAATTTTGCATGAATATTACTAACAGGTCGGGTCAACATATAGGCTACATATTATCACGCTAGCACCTACGGGGGAGGAGCTGTGCGGAGTAAACGAAGTCCGCGCGGACTAAGTCGCGGGTAACAGCTAATATATCAATAATATATCTACTGCATTTTATCTGAGCAAGATAATCAATTTGCACTATGCCCAACTATGTAACTAGGAATTTAACTGTGTAAACAGGACTGTAAATAAGAAAATCGTAATAGAAGACGTCTATCAAATAAGATACATAGGGCCTTTCCATTAGGGACTCAAACTGGATGTTAGCCATCTACGGCACGACGGCGAGAGCGGTGCGGTCTAACGGTGTTGAAGAACACAAGTACCAAATTTCAAGTTATGTTGACCATAAGCGTTTAATTTTTCATATGAATTGTAACACCCACTTTTACTCCTTTAAGGGATTAAACTCCGAACTTCATTACGCACATGTTTCTTCAATTTGGATTGAATTGAATAAGTAGGTACTAAATTTTATGAGAGTATAGATAATAAACTTTTTATTTATTACAAACTTATACATAATGGATGAAATTAAAAGAAATTCTAAAATACAAATTTCTTTAATTGTATTAGAAAGCATAAATACTAAATTTTTAGTAATTTCTACATCAAACAATTCATTTTTCATACAAAAATTAACTCTCCTTTTTACTCCTTTATGGGATGAAATTCAAAAATGCGTATTTCTTTAATCGTATTAAAAAGAATAAATACTAAATTTTAAGTAATAAACAATTTATTTTAATACAATCATTAACGCCCCTTTTACCTCTTTAAGGGATTAAATTACATCATAAGAACAACCTCTGTAAAAAATCAGCCTTCCCGCTCCAAACTTATTATCTACTATAAAAAACGTTCAAGCGTAAACGAAATGTCCAATTTTCAAACAGCACAACCTTATTACTGTGCCAAACGTACAATCTGTATTATTACTCTTTGACTCTTATGTGGAGAGCGGAGTACGCTGACGTGCGACACAGCCTCCCCGTACGAACGCTAACGGGAGACTGACTCACTTTATGGACTGACTTTCGGAGCGAGCGCTGTCCGCGAATGAAATAATAAGGTTTTTATTGATTTAAAATGGCACACTATAATGATTTTCTAAAATTTTGAACTTAAATTTTATAAAGCAATAAATTGTCTCTAATAAAGTGAAAAAACCACCAAAATCGTTTCAGCAGTTTGGAAGTTATAAGAAAATTCTTGCGTAAAAATAAGAGAGATATTCGATTCGTCAAAAATAACAATGAAATTTGAAAAAACGAACTTAAAATTTAAACTTAATTATATTTTACGTACAATGTATATTTTTGGAACAAAGTTCCTTATCGCGCGTTGTGAAAGGGGGCTAGACGGAAAAAATTCTTACGAAAAGTTGTCAAGACACTTTTTGCTTATAGTAAGGTATTGTAAGCACAGAAATATCCAGCCACTTCCCTTTAGCTCGTGCATTGAAAGTGAAAGAGTCTATCTACTATTTGATTGAGTTTACTTTTTTCTAGTGCCAAATGTTCGACATTTATACAGAATTTCGGACGAATGTCGAATTTCGACCAAAAGTTGAATTTCGATCGCGGGTCGAAATTCGACCGGGTGCCGAAATTCGACCGGGTTCCGAAATTCGACCGGGTGCCGAAATTCTATTTCGCATTGAACAGTGTGGTGTCGCGACGATTATTTTTGTTGAGTGTGTACAGGTTTTTTGTAAATAATAATAAAAGGAACTTCGTTCCATCTGGGTGTCCTTTGACACCTCTCAAGTTTTTTGGATTAACCGTTTAGAAATAGTAGGCTTTCAAAGAGTAGTATATTTCGTAGTTTGGCGTATGCTATCGCCTTAATAATACCATAAAATAATATTAGGAAATGACTTATGCTTTTGTAACAACCCTTACTTAACTAAGTCTAATCAGAGGTTACTTTGTATTAACTGTATATGGCTTCTATAAAATTCCTGAAGATAGTCAGTCTTTAATAAAGGACTAATAATAGTCCTTTACAGGGTTAAGGGATGGTCTATCACATCTTGTTCTATCTAGTTCTACATCTTGCTAAACTATCAACTTCAACATTCTCATTTTAAATTTCAAGGCTTTATCTCCTTGCTAAATTTCATCAAAATCGGTTCAGCAATCTGGCTGTGAAAACATTAGAGACAGACAGAGTTTCGCATTTATAACTTCAAGTATAGATTTTAATTTTTATGTGAAGAGAATACATATCATACTATTATTTCTTTTATTATCGCCAAAGTGGTCAAATTCTAATGACAAGTCATTCAAGCATATAATAGAAATGAGATATTCACTAAGAATCAAGACTGTTTTGTCTTTTGAACAAAGATCTATATCTTACCATGCTCACTTGAACACTAGTATTTGGATATATGTAGGTTTATAATATGTAGGATATATGTAGGCTTTGACCTTAATAAAAAAAATGTGTAAACAGTTGACCCTACGGACCATCTCTGAAACTTCCCACTAAATTAATGTATTTTAAGCTCAAACGAGTAAAAAATATAAGCATAGATTTTTAAGTTCAAACATCTATTTTGTTAAAAATGGTAGTAATTTTTGAAATACTGTATATTTTGAAAACGATGATAGCATTCAACTCAATTTAAGAGATCTAATATTTTGAAATGAAAAATGAAAATGAAAAAATATTTATTTGCAAGAATATGGGTGTCACAAGTTATTAAAATAAATTAAATTACCATCATATTCTACCATAATATGGTGTGCAAACATTTAAATTTAGGTCGATTTCTTTATAATTACCACCAGATTGGAACGCGGCCACACACTGAGAAGATCCGGCAGAAGAAACTTAGCGGGCTTCTTTTTTTTCTATTTCATGTATTATAATTATACGTATTACAATTTACTAGGTAAAAAGGTATTTTTACAATTTACAAAATGCAAACATTTTACCTGAAATTAAAATGTGTATTAAATAACCCACCTAATTTGAAACCTAACATTAAATGAGAGAGGCACCCTGTTTCCGTCCCTTTCTAACAGGTTTTCTCCCACCTATCGCCTTCTCGCTTCAATCCACCCCGCCACCAGCGGTGACCGCGATGGTCTCTTGAATAAATTTTTACATCAATGGCGTCGTTGTGACACCAGGAAGATTTTGAAACTGTTAGGCTTCAAATTAGGTAGGTTATTTAATACGCATTTTAATTTCAGGTAAAATGTTTGCATTAAACAACCTGACCGTAATTTGAAGCCTAACATTAAATGAGAGACGTGTTTGTTATCTCCTGGTGGTGGTGGTGGATGACATCAATGTGATAGGAATGATTTATAGTTTTTCAATATCAACGGGATATCCTACTTGGCTCAGATCATGAGGTCCCAGATACGATCTCCAGGGCGGGCAAAAGTGTTAATGAGGTTTTCTTTGATAATCCAGTAGCAGCTCCAAGTGTGGTGTGTTCCCACTTCCCTGCCTTGGATGACCATATAAAGCTATCAGTCCTGGTAAATGCTAGAAATAGGCTATAATCATAATCAGGTTGGTAAAATGTGGCAGTTGGGTTTAGAAATGTGCCGCAGAGGAAATCTGAAGCTGTAGGGGGATTCCAGAAGGTCTTCATATGATCGCCCATTAGACGTTTTTTGTCTGAGATGCAAATTTTGAAAAAAAAATATTTGTTGTATATTTTTAGTTTTGTCCGCTCTGTTGGTCAAGTGGTTAGAGATCCTGACGATGCAACAACAGGGCTCAGATTCAATTCCTGATGGAAAAACATTTATGTGATGAGCAAAATAATAATAATAGGCATTATAGCATTTTATTACATTTCTTTTTTACATATTTCTAAATAAATAATAAATAAATAAATATTCACGGGACAAATTACACTTACTGATCTAACCCCAAAGTAAGCAAATTATTTGCTTGTGTTATGGGCGTTAGTCAACAATACTAATACATAGAAATACATATATAAATACCAGAATAAATATATTATTTTCACGCATTGTCACTCTATTCGCTTTGCTGTAAGAAATCATGCTTCTGTATATATGCTCACTTTTTGTAGAATTTTCTGATTAAAAGTAATATGACCTTTATGTGTACAATAAAATATTTTTAAAAAACGTGACTCCTTTAACAGCAAATAAATACCCATAGATTATGGGTATGTTTAATTTCCAGAAAGGCAATAATTATACTTGGTTAACAAATTATTAAAACGTAATAATTATAATTCTATTTCAAGTTCTTATTTATAGTGTACCTATTAGACATGCGAAAAATGTATCAATGAAATGAAATGAATGAAGTACTTCTTTTCGCCCAATGAAGTACTTCATTGGTTTAGTTCAGTACTTCATTTCCTTCAGTGAATTTTATGATTAATCTAGTCCTTCTAATGTATGAATGAAAGTCAGTGTAAAGTATTATGAGACATGCGCAGAATGTCTCATAATACTTAACTCCTTCACTTCGTCAATGTTAATTGACTTCACCTACTTCAGTAGTCCATTTAGTTCAGTTGATCATAACGTGGCCTTTGATTTCGTTTGGCATTTGGAACTCGTTCCCATTCAAGTACAGAATTGTTTATTCAACTATAGAATAATTACTACAGTATCTTTTGACTATACTTTTCAAAATCAATTACGTTTTTCGCCGTGTTGGTCCCGGCCTCCTTTGAAGAATAGACCAACTGCCGTTCTGCCAGGCAGGTCGTAAAATGCGACCGATTGGCTATCGAGTCACTACCATCGTGGCTACTAGGTGGTAGAGTTCTGCATTGTCTCGCCCGGATCTGGTACCACCCCATTACCTATTCCTGCCGCAATAGCGTCAGTGCTTGTCGCTGTCATGCTCCGGTTTGGAGGATAAGGTAGCCGGTAAGCTTATGCATGTGGCATTAGACCTCGCCACAAGATAGCAACGCACCATTGACATTTTTGGTGTCTATAGGCGATGGTTGATTTCATCAGGAGACCCATCTGCTTGTTTGCTATCTTATGACATAAAAAAATGTACAAAATAGTAGTAATGGGATTATAAATGAATATTATTGTCATTTATAAACAAATGCAGTAATGAAATTGAAATATACTTTAACGTAATGTAATAAAGGTCATAAATAACTTTTCGCCTAAAATCCGATGGCTGAGAGGTATCAGTACAAAATATAATATGTGATAGTGATGTGGATAGCAAATCGCGCATGTGTGTGTAGGTGCTCGGTTAGATTCGTTTAATACTATCAGCCATCGCCAGTGCTCGGGTCAGTCAACGTACTTCAATTCGTATTTTGTTCACTTGTCTGATGTTCGGCGTTCCACGATACGCAGATTACATATGTATCACGATGGACTGGACTAGATGAAGTAGTGATCTAAACGAAATTCAACTGAACTAATGAAGTAATGATGTATTTGAAATGAAGTACTTCATTTGAAGGATTCATTCCTGAACTACACACCGCTAGTACCTATATGTAAATTAATTTAATTAACTTTAATTCATGTTTTGCGGTAAAAACAAGAACAAATCTATACATATAATAAAATCGTAAGAAAGTCAGAACTGTACATTAAATATTTTTTAAATAGTTTTTAGAATTTTTGTTTGTTTGTCTGTATGTATGTCCGGGGTAAACTCAAAAAGCCTGCATGGATTTACTTCAAATTTTGCAAGAATATTACTCACAGGTCGGGTCAACATATAGGCTACATATTATCACGCTATCACCTACGGGGAGGAGCAGTGCGGAGTAAACGAAGTCCGCGCGACGAAGTCGCTGGCAACAGCTAGTGTACTATAACCACGCCCAAAAGATGCAAAATTTAAATACGAGTCTAACTTATGTATATGTGGCAGTTAATCAAAATTAAATAACTAATTACTCTACTTACCCCAACTTTCGCCAGTCCTTCCCATAATTTCCCCGGATTCTTCATTATAAAAAAAACTAGATATCTTTTGCAGAGTGGTCTTCTTGGATGGTTTTGTTTCTATTTCAAATTCTTGTAACATAAAATTGGGCATGATTAATTAAAACTCTATCAGTACATCATCAAAACACAGCTGCACACTTATAAGTTTAAAATTGACCGGATCAAATCACAGATGATCAAATACAAAACTAAGAGACAAAATAAAAAAGTTTTAATTAGCGATGTGCCGAGTACGGTTTGACTCGAGTCAGACTCGATTACTGCTTTGGAACTCGTCTACTCGAATAACAATTTATTCTGATTCTAGACGGTACTCGAGTCAGGAAGAATCAATTAGTACTCGCTAACTAGATTCTATTTATGCGAGTCCAACTGACTATTATTATATTAAATATTTTATTTCTCTTTTTTTGACTTCCTATTTAAAGATTTCGAAAGCACCTAAAATAAAAAATCTCATCCCCCCCCGCTCAAAGTAATTCCGATTTATTATTCGATTCGAATACTAAACATAGAATTCGAGTACTGGTCTCGAACAAGGAAGTTACATTCTACCCGGAATGTTCACACGCGCTTCAAAATCGTTCCGAAGAATACCACGACATTGGGAGAGTGTGTCTCTTTCTACAAAATAAAGTTCCAATCGCCATATATAAGTGCGGCCATGCGTAGTTTGCAAATTACTACTAAGTAATTCTACTAATTTGAGAAACAGTTTTTGCATTGCATAAATATTTACGTAACAATTAAAATAAGCACATTTTAGAACTCACTATGTTAATTACAATACATTTAATGATTACCGACTAGATATAAAAATCTACCATCAGATAGTTTTATTTACACTGGCAATTGCAAGAAAGGGACAACATCCACTCTTGTCGCTGTCTTGCTCAGAACGTTTTTCCCCTCTGTTAAGTAAGAAACAATTGTCAACTTTATTTGTAACGGAATTACTACGAAGCAATATTTGAAAAATAAAAATATACTTTATTTCGTTACAAATAATGTTACAAATTCGTTACAAATAATAAATTATAATATAATTGGAATTACTACGAAGCAATATTTGAAAAATAAAAATATACTTTATTTCGTTACAAATAAAGTTGACATTTGTTTCTTACTTAACAGAGGGTAAAAACGTTCTGAGCAAGACAACGACAAGAATGGATGTTTTGTGCCTTGGTCTCAGATCAGGGAATCGAGTCATGATTCGAATACCATATAAACTGACTCGAGTTGACTCGATCCACCAAAACAACGACTCGGCACATCACTAGTTTTAACCATAGGTTTTAATTAAACAACAAACAATAACAAACACCGCTAATAGTAGGTACCTTGGTACCTGACCTCAAACTATGCCTCAAACAGTGTTGCCAACTCGGATTTTAGAAAAGACGTAAGACAGACTAGAAAAATACGTAGAAATAGGTACCTACCAAGGAAGTTACATTCTACCCGGAATGCTTACACGCGCTTCAAAATCCTTCCGAAGAGTACCACGACATGAGTGGAGTGTGTCTCTTTCTACTAAATAAAGCGCCAATCGCCATATATGTAAGTGTGGTCATGCGTAGTTTGCAAATTACTACTAAGTAATTCTACTAATTTGAGAAACAGTTTTTGCATTGCATAAGTAATTACGTAATAATTAAAATAAGCACATTTTAGAGCTCACTATGTTAATTACAATACATTTTATGCTAATGTATCTATCGACGTATATGAATAAAAGGGATTTAACGATTAACGAATATATAAAAATCTACCATCCGAAAACTTTATTTACACTGGCAATTGCAAGAAAGGGACAACATCCACTCATGTCGTTGTCTTGCTCAGAACGTTTTTCCCCTCTGTTAAGTGAGAAACAAATGTCAACTTTATTAGGATCGAAATAAAGTACATTTTTATTTTTCAAATACTGCTTACGTAACAATTCCAGTTATCGTATATAAGTTTCTTGGTACCTACTAAAAATTGTTCAACGAAAGTCGTAGATCTACGAACTTTTTTTCATTACTAAATTTTATTTAAAATTTGAATATTATCAGTTAAACTTGTACATATTTGTAATAAAACGTAAATAAAATATTTGTAATAATGAAGCAAAAATAGTAATATAACCTATAATATATAACTAAGTAATGTAACCTAAATTTCATTTCAGTGTTTTTTATTTCCTTGAAACTAAATTAAGCTTGAGTTATATCATTATTATATTTTCCCATTATTATATATTCCCTGTGTTGGTCCGGGCCTCATTCAGAAAGAAAACATTCTGCCATTGCGTTTTCTGCCTGCTGCCAGACAGTTCGTAAAAGGCAAACGATTGACTATGTGGGTCACTAGTTACTACCATCCTGACTACTAAGTGGTAGTTGAAAACGGTGGGAAACTTCGAATAAGCGCGGGTTTTCTCTCTTGGTGTAAAATTATTTTAATTACTAAATATCATTCAAATTAGTTCATTTAAGCATAATTATAGTATTTATCTTTTTCTTTTTGAATATAAATATTATTATTCATCTTTATATAGGGTAAGTAGTTTAATTTTTCATAAAATATGAATGAACCTCCTGATCCAGGGGGTACAGTCCCTCCTGCAACGAATTTCGTCACAACTGAATGTGACGAATCTGGTATGGAAACAGATAATTCTATAAAATCATCCAGAAAACGGTATCATTCACACAAAATTTGTAAGCAATGTAACAAAAAGAAACGTAAAAATCTTGGTAGCCAAAAGGACATTGGTTGTTTGTGTAGAGATGAGCCATTTTCAGTTAAAGATTCAAATAAAGACTCATTGACCACTTTAAATCCTTTGTCTATAGAATCAGCAACTAACTCTGCACACTCATCACCAACGGGTAGAAGAAATTATAACCATTTAGATGCTTACACTATACATGTACAAAGATTACAGTCAACCGAGAATGATGGGACAAACCTTCATTCCATAACTCTTGGCAGAATACTAAAACAAAATAAAGTAAATAACATTAATATTGGCAGCATTAAGAGAACAGGCAGAAACAGAATCTCAATATCCTTTTCTAATTATATAGATGCAAATCAGTTCCTCGATAAGCTATTATCTGAAAATAAATTAAAAGCTTTTATTCCATCTTTTTCAATTACTCGAGTTGGAATTGTTAGAGGTATCCCTGCTGAATGGTCTCCAGAAGAGATCATGGAAAACATTACAACTCCATTTGGCTGTGGTAATATCATTAAAGTTAGACACATAAATTATAAAGTAATTGTTGAGGGCTCTCCTGTGTGGAAACCCACTCAATCAGTTGTAATTTCTTTTGATGGTCAAGTTTTACCAAAGAGAATATTTATATGTTTCACTGCCTTACCTGTAGATTCATACATTTTTCCCACAATCCAATGTTATAGTTGCTGCCGCTTTTGACACACAAAGACACAATGTAGATCTAAACCTAGGTGCTACAGATACGGAGGGGAACATAGTGGTGAATCATGTAGAGTAGACGATGACTGTGTACAGTGCTGTTTGTGTTCTGGTTCACATGTTGCAAATAGCAAGATTTGCCCTGAACTTAAACGTCAAAAAGATATAAAACTCTATATGGCTCAAAACTGTGTTTCCTGTACAGAAGCATCGAGGTTACACCCAGCGGTTTCAAAATCATTTGCAGAGGCTCTTTCATCACCAAGAACTCTCACAGATAGTAATGACTTACCTATGATTGCTAAGAACAACACTTCGTATAAAAAAACAGTGTTTCTAAAACCCCGATCCCCAATAAATTCAAGCAAGGGTTATGACAAGGAGAGCCATAAAAAATACTTCGGGAATTTTCTATACCTACTCCAGCTGATGGGTGTGCTTTAGGTCAATTAAACACAATTAGTGAATCACAAGGTCCTTTAATATTAGAAATAATAGAATTACTACAAACATTAGCTCAATCCAGCCCTTATTTACCGTCCAACGCTGCTCATCTAGTTGAACTTATATCACAATCAATACCTTTTAATAATGGATACAAACATAATCCAATGGAATTGCCGGAGTGCAATAAGCAACAAAAGTGATTTAATATATTTAATAAATATATACGATCCGTATTTAGTTAGTTTATCTGAAACTTGGTTAAAACCAATTTTTAGCTTTAAGCTAAAAGGTTATTCAACGATCCGTCAAGATCGTTCTGACGGTTATGGCGGTGTTGCCATACTTATAAAGAGAAACATACCTTTTTTACCAATACCCATCGCTGTAAATAATAATGATTTCTCAATTGTAGCTATAAGTGTAAATAGTATTTGTTACATCTCTGTATATATTCCCCACCCTTCATCACTCATTTTACATCAAATTAATAAAACTAGCAAAAAGCAGAGCTTTGTAAGTGCTCGCTAAGTTATATTAACTAGTAATATTCTTAGGAAAGTATTTTTATGCGAATTACATATTTTAATGTATCATGGACTCTATTTATTATATTCGCATCAAAGGCGTCGTCAGGCTTTGTATCTAGGGAGGCGGAGAAATATTAAACAAAAAAAATCGGTTGTCCGTAAAGTTGGTTTACAGACGATAGTTGAACGTGACAACGTCTTAAGCTCTCGCTTGTACTCCAAGCCTTAAACGGAACGCCTCAGAGCGAGGTAACGCCGCATGAGTCATGTTTTTTCGTGCGTGCAGCCAGCTCTATCGAATTATAAGACGTTGTCACGTCAAAAAAAAAAAAAGTTTAAAATTCTTTAAAATTTTCTTGATTTATTAAAAACACGAATTTTATAATTATCAATGTTATCTACACAGAACAATTATAAACTTTATCTACATATTTTATACCATATTTTCTGGTCTACCTATAATATAGTACCTACTACCTTCCTATAATATTCAGCAACTCAAGATCTATCTCAAAGAGTATAGAAATAAATATTATTTTATTTAATCTATCTCGTGCCACCCACAGAACATATACTAATACCGCAGGTGCCACCACTTCGCTCTTTAAGTCTAATATTGATAGAAATTAATTTTTATTTATGGTAACTTACTTGTAAAAGAGATTTTAGGAAAAATGAGTTTTAAAAATAAAAGTTGATCTTATAAAGAAAATTTAATTTAATTACCCTTCAAAATTTTTAGAATTAATGTTGGATTTACCGCAGGCACGAAGAATTGGCGGTAAAAACTCAGCGATAAATTTTTCGATTTTTTCCCTCAGAGAATCTCTCGGGGTTTGATTCCCGAGTCAGAAAAATCAAAAATGTGTTTTTTCAGTTTGCTGATAAAAACAACGTTGCCCGGGATTGGAAAAGTACCCAGTTGGTGATAGACTGGTCACCTATCACTTTTTGTAATCTGTAAATGGTTGACCTAGCAAGCCATCCCTGAAACTTCCCACTAAATTAACGAATTTTAAGCTCAAAATAGTAAAAACTATAAGCATAGGTTTTTTCAGTATAAACATCTATTTTGATAAAAATTGCAGTATATTGATTTTTGAAAAGCTGTATATTTTGGAAACGAAGATCGATGTTGATCTTTCAAATTGCATTCAACTCAATTTAAATATTGCATTAGCTAGAAAATCGGTAGGTTCAAAAATTTCGAAGCAATGTCAAAAAACCTTTTTTTTCAAAAATTTTCATTGATGGATTACTTCCAAACGAATAAAGTGATTTTCTGATTTTGAGGAGATTTATGCATTAGACGTAATTTTTTGAGAACTAGAGCTGATTAGTTTTTGTACTCAATCGGTACATTAATCTGGAAGTTATTTAAAAAAATCTGTTTTGCCACAATTTTTTTTGGGTTTTTTCAAAATTTCTCAAAATCTCTTGGGCGCATTCGGTTCAAATTTTCAGGAAGCATAAGTTGAGCGGAATCCAATCGAATGCCATCAACCGCGTTTCAATCGGTCCAGGCTTTCAAAACTTATGAGTTGTTGACACACACACACACACACACACACACACACACACAAAACACACACACACACAAACACACACACACACACACACATACAAACACACACACACAAACACACACACGCACACACACACACACACACACACACACACACATGCATACAGACATACTGGCGTCATCGCGAAAATAGTCGAAAATGGTTCCTAAGACCACAAAACGTGGACATATGGTGAAAACTCCATTTTGAAAATCGGAGCAAAATCAGTAACCTCCCTATCTACATACGTAGTGGGAAGTTAAAAAGCACAAGTGTTTTAATAGATTAATATTGTATTAAAATGGAGTGAATGAAAATGAATTAAATGAAATAAAACTACCACGCCAAAGCTTAAACTTAAAAGTGCGATATTTTTTCAGTAAAATGTACCACTAAAGGGCAAGATCGTCGCCTAGTGTAGCTTTGTTGATTTTAACTCATTAGTTTTATAATAGATGGCGTTAGCAGTAATAAAATTCTAATACAAAATGTATCTTCTATTTTTTTAATATTTATGAAATTGCATTTAATGGTAGATAACATATCTAGACATAAATTTAAACAACCACGTCAAAGCTCAAACCTAAAAGTGCGATACTTTTTCACTAAAATGTACCACAAAAGTGCATAGAAAGTCCCCTAGTGTAGGGCTCGTTTCGCTTGCCCTAATAATTGAAACTATGCCTTAACCATTAGTAATACTGGGTGATTTCAATTGCCATCATGAGTCCTGGGGCAGCAGTCGAACTAATTGTTTTGGTGAACAATTATTGGATATCCTAGATACAAATAATTTGTGCATATTAAATTCAGGATCTCCGACACGTCGGACTCAACCTACAGAGAGCTATAGTGTAGTAGATTTATCAATTTGTTCCCCAAATTTAGCTTCAATACTTTCATGGTCAACATTACCTTTTACCTACGGCTCGTACGTACGTGATCACTATCCTATCATTATCAAATCTCCATATTGTAATCACTCATTTACCTTAAATAATAATAGTCCTTATAAAAAATTCAAACTTAAATATGTAACAGATGATATGTGGCAGGATTTTAGCAAAACTATTGATGAAAAGATATCTATCTTATCATCCACACATGATGAAAAAATTAAGCCAGACACACATTTTACCGATATAATTGTTACTACAGCAAAGAGCATCTTTCCTACGGTAAACACATCTACTTACATTCCTTGTCCGCCATGGTGGGACAATGAATGTAAGAAAGCTATCGAGGAAAGGAAAACTGCAGAAAAAAATTATCGTAATAATATAACTGAAGAAAATTACGATCTTTTGATAAGTGTCAGGAAAAAAAATAAAAAGTTATTCAAGCAAAAGAAACTCGATAGTTGGAGAAAATTTTGTACTTCAATTACTCCAAATACACATTCGTCTTTAGTTTGACAAAATATTAAAAAAATCAGGTCTGCTTTTGATAATCTCTCAACTGTAACCCTTCATCCTTCAATTACTAATAATTTCCTAAATAATATAGCTCCACCAACAGTCAATGAGGAAATAATAATAAAAGATGATGATGAAGAAAGCATTTTAGAATGGTGTAAACCATTTTCTATAGATGAGGTTAAAAATGTAATAAATTTTAGTAAAGATACTGCTCCAGGATATGATGGCATAGTTTATTCATTTATAACTCACCTGGGAGATATTTCCCTTGAATTTTATTTAAATATTATAAATTCAATGTTATCTTCTGGAAAAACACCTCCATCTTGGAAAATTCAAATCGTTTTACCTGTCCTAAAACCTAATAAAAATCCTTCCAAAGTGTCATCTTATCGACCAATTGCTTTATCATCTGTGTAAATTAAAACTAGCAAAAAGCAGAGCTTTGTAGGGGCTCGCAATTATACTATCTAGTAATATTGTTAGAAAATTATTTTTATGAGAATTACATCTTTTAATTATATAATATATATAGCTTTTCTAGATCTCACTTCTGCATATGATAATGTATTAATTTCAATTTTAGCAGAAAAACTAAGAATATTAAAAGTCCCATATAACCTTGTTAGATTAATTGTAAATATACTCACTGATAGATCAGTCAAGGTTACAGTCGATAATATTGTACATACTCGTATATTGTCTAAAGGTCTCCCTCAGGGGTCGGTGTTAAGTCCACTTCTGTATAATGTCTATACATATGACTTGGAAACCTTTGTTGGTAATAATACAAAAATTCTACAATATGCGGATGATCTCCTACTTTACACTACAAACCAAAATATTGATACAGCTAATTCGGAAATCAACTTGTCCTTAAATAGATTAAGAATTTGGCTGGACAAAAATGGCCTCCAAATATCTCCTACTAAAAACTCTTCCGTTTTATTTACAAGAATGCGATCTCCTCCTAACTACACAGTATTATTTGATAACAAAAGTATACCAAACAACAATAGTGCAAAATTTTTAGGAGTAATTTTTGACTCAAAACTTTCTGAGACACAATATTGTGATTATATATCTAACATGTGTGAAAAATTAATTAATATAATAACGTGTTTAGCAGGCATATGGTGGGGTGCTCATCCGTTTTACCTAAAACTTATATACAATGCTGTTATAAGAAGTGTTTTAGATTATGGTACCTTTATTCTAGAACCTTGTAATAAATCGGGCTTAAAAAAACTGAACACAATACAAACTAAATGCTTACGGATTATATGCGGCGCTATGAAGTCCAGTCCCTTAAACGCTTTACAAGTTGAATGTTGCGATCCATCCCTACAATTACGTCGCCAATTCCTCTCTGATCAATACTTTTTCCAGTGCTTACAATTTTCAGATCATCCACTCATACAAAAACGGGTGTTCCGGTGCAGCCCGGCCACAGTCAATTTTGTAATTTATAGACATAAAATTTAAATGTTCTTTTAATGTTCTTGCAGTACCAATGAATAAATTAAATGTACCTCAAGTACATCTCCTTAAAAGAGCACTTTTTGGTGGCCGGGAAGTAACGTATACGCTGCAGCCCGGCCACGGTTATATTTTCCAGTAGGATGCTCAGATTGTTCTTACATATAAGCCAAATAAATGTTCCATTTGCTTTCTTTGGTTTTTTGAATGTAATTTATGAACAAAAACGACTATATAAACAAAAAATGATTTCAAATTAAAATGTGCACTTAGCGCCTGTAGGATTAAAATAGCAAATCTTCTTATTTGTAAAAAGCTGCTATCGCAATTTGTTTAGGAGCAATTCTCTAGAAAACCAGACGTAAAGAAAAACAGTAAAACAGTTTTGATTGTAAAATGATGGTGCATTTTCTTATATGATGACATTATTATTATAAACAAAGTAATTATAAATGTATTATATGTATCTAGATGTACGTAATTGCATTAATAATTTTGTAGTGAATGGGTACTTATTCTGTTATATCTAATTAAAACATTTATAAAAATTAACCGCCCCGTTGGTCGAGTGGTTAGCGACCCTGACTACGCAATCGAGGGAGCTCAGGTTCGATCTCCGACGGGAACAAGCATTTGTGTGATGAGTATAAATGTTTGTATTTCCGGGTTTGGGTAATACAAACATGTAAGGTATATGTAAGAACAATCTGAGCATCCTACTGGAAAATATAACCGTGGCCGGGCTGCAGCGTATACGTTACTTCCCGGCCACCAAAAAGTGCTCTTTTAAGGAGATGTACTTGAGGTACATTTAATTTATTCATTGGTACTGCAAGAACATTAAAAGAACATTTAAATTTTTTGTCTATAAATTACAAAATTTACTGTGGCCGGGCTGCGCCAGTACACCCTACAAAAACTACAATTGCTTTCGCAGATAATTGAACCCTCAACATATTGGTCAAACAAGTCTATTCCGTGTCTCGTCGTTAGTTATAGAAAATATTTAACACTATCTGCTCCAATACATCATTCTTCAGTTCTTTCTTTGTTTACTTGTGATTATGATTCCTTAGTGAAAAAAGCTCAAATAAATTTTGATTTAGGTATTCAAAAACACAAGATGAATGCAAACGATGTATTTAATTCTATTATTGATGATTTTTTTTCAGATTATCACTTTATTTTTAGTGATGCGTCTAAACATAATGTCAATAGCCACACAGGAGTAGGAATTTATCATAAACAGTATAAAATTACGCAGAAAGTCAAACTCCCACCAGAATCTACGATTTTCTCTGGAGAGTGTATGGGCGTTTATAAAGCTATCGAATATACTCTATTATATAAACTCAAGAAAACAATTATATTTACCGATTCTTTAAGCACGTTAAAAGCAATTAGCAATAATTCTTTTAAAAAAACGCATCATACCTTAATATATATGTAATTAAAAAGTTGCTTGGTATTTGTCGTCAAAACCAATGTGAAGTGATATTTTGTTGGATTCCGGGTCACGTTGGTATTCATGGCACTTTATACCTCTTGGCAAGAGTTATGGAAAAAAAGTAGTAAGCAGAAAGGTTTCTACTACTTCAATTTGCAACCCACAATTCCTCAAAAACCTTGGTTTTACTCTATGAATCTTGATATAAAAAGCTCTAGCATCCTATCAAGATTGAGATTAGGTCACACAAGTACGCCTTATCATCTGGCAAAATTAAAAATAATAGAGTGTCCTGCGTGTGACTGTGGAGCAGAAGAAGCTGATGTAAATCATATTTTCCTTTCATGTATAAATTTTGACCACTCCAGTTTGTTTGAATCTTTAACTTTATCCGGAATACCTTTTCCTACATTTGTACCTTACCTTTTACTCAACAAAACTCAAAAAATATATAAAATGCTTGCAAATTTTGCTGTAAATAATGATATTAAAATTTAATTTTGTTTTCTAATGTAAATAGTATGATATCTATTTTATTTCTTGTAATTATAATTATTATAAACGTGTACATATATTATATTGAAATATTTTCTATAACCTTAAACTTCTCTCTTTTTAATAATTTTTGTTAAATTTGTAAATTCAAAACATCGTAAAGTTTACTCTTTTGAATGATACAAAATTTTTCTCGTCACGGTTTGATTATAAAATATTGTATAAGTTTCTCGGCCTGTTTGTTACTGGCAACATGTATTCATATACTTTGCCATCAAGAAAGGAAAAAAAGTGGTAGAGTTGTGCAACGTCTCGCTCTGGTATTTGGTACCATCGCTTTACCTATTACTGCCACAAAAGCGTTAGTGCTTATCACTATCGTGTTCCAGTATGGAGGATAAATCGATAAACTTATGCAAGTGTCATTAAATTGAACAGTTGCCGAAACTGTTTACACACGCATGGCACAAGTTACAACTTACAACACAAATTACAAAAGACTCGTCTCGTTTTACAATATTATGTATATTGTTTTTACTTACATTCTATATCTAGATAATAAAAAGCTAATATAATTTTTCGGAATAGATCAATAACATAACGAAAGTAATAGAAAAACCAAACCAGAATGAAATGAAAATTTTATGGTTTTGTTTTGAAAAAAAAAACGAAGTTTATTTTATTTTTCTTAATTAAATATTTGCTAAGTTTTCGTAGATTCGAATACGAACTTCATAAGTGATGAGTAAAGTGTGCAAAAAAATTCTAAAAAGAAATACTTTAAAAAAAAGACGTGTGGCACTCGGAGACTGCCGCGGTAAAGCTATTGCATAGCATTTTTTATCAACTCATGCAATTACAATTATATATTTATTTTATTTATACAGTATTTTTTTCTTTGTTTTTTTTTTCTTTGATATTAATTCAAGTTACACTTTGAGCGTGGCGACCGATAAAAAACAAATTTTTTATATAGGTATTTATCGATAAATGGAAAAACTAAAAAGTATCACCGCTGTGCCGGTCGGAGTTGGGGGTGTTAGGTTTTTTCGTTACGGAATTTCTGGATTCGGTCCCCACGCTCAAGGTCCGCGATAGAAGCTATGCAATAGCTTAATAACTAACTAATAAGTCATAATAAAAAAATTTAAAACAAAACAAAATTAGTTAATAACTTAAGATTAAAATTTAAAAAATAATAATAACAAAAAAATCATATATAAAAAAATACAAAATGATGCGGGAAGAAAAATAAAATAGACATTAAGATTGACGTACTTATTACATGCCTGCAACTGTTTGGTATGCGCGTGAGTGCGCCAACAACTTTGCATGCAAATAAAGAAAAACATATATATATATATATATATATATATATTATTTTTAAAAGACTTTGTAATAATTAATAATTGTAATTGTGTAAGTAAACAATAAAAATAATTTATTGTATGTGGTAGGTAGTTGGATAGCCAAGCAGTTAGATTTATAATTGGTCTTTACGACCGGGACATGTAGAAGACTGGTATGTCTTGTACGCTTTTGAGGTACACGGAGATTTAAAATTTAATCAGTTAACTGTTGGCAATCAATTTTACCAGAACATACTTCATACAGAAAAACCATGTCATTCCATATTACACTGCAGCAGTACTCCAGTGTGGTGCGGATATAAGCGTTGTAAAGGGTTTACACTCAGGGTCAGTGAAGGGCTTACTTATGCGCATAACAAAACCGAGATTCCTATAGGCCTTATTTACTAGAGATGGGTCGGACTAGGTAAATCAGAGACTAGGTGCATCTATTCCTAGTCTGTAAAAATACGTGATCCAAATACCTGTTCCACCTAGTCCACCTAGTCCTGACGATACTATGATCTTATTTTGTGAAATTGATACTATAAACAATAAGTATACGTATGTGTTCTTAAAGTAATTGAATATTATAATATTTTCTAACACTTACGCGAGACATTTACACAAATAAAACTAGGTTTTAAGCTAAGTATCGCGTTTTTTCTGATTTTTATACCCCGACTTTAGATGTTTTTTCGCTAAACGATTTCTATAATTCGATACCGAACTTAATTACACTTTACATATTTTACATTATTCCATATTTTGCCTTTTATCTTCAAAATGTTCCCAAACGATATTGCTACGTTTAGGCACCATTAGTATACCTAATTATAAAATAAAAAGTTCAGAGTCACCGATTAAATACTAACAATAGCCTTTTCTGCCATCAACAAACACGTAATCTGAAAAACTTTATGATGGAATCACGTCCACGATACTAGGTTAGTCTATGATACTAGATACTCCAAAGTATGAATACTAGATACTTTAAAGACTATGATACTTAATCGATGTCGGACGCGATCTCAGTACCTGTTCTCAATGAAGTATTTGATCGAGTATCGCGTATTATGACGTATAAACCGGTATTCAGCTGTTAGCTCTGCGGTCGGCCATACGTAGCGAGAGACCGGGACGGAGCATATATATTTTATAACGGTATCTCACTCTTGTGAGAGCGGGAAATAGTATACAAATCGTATTGTTTGCATGGGTGAGCAAGATAGCAAAACACGTTTTCATAAAAGAGTAAAGGAAACAGTGCAGCGAATGCGATGAGTACTATAATACTACTAGACTACAGGACTATACGGACTCAGTCTTGTGAAAAATGGAATAGGTGCCGCCTAGTATCGTAAAATACCTAGTATTCGTAACTGTTCTAGTATTTACGACTCATCTCTATTATTTACGATATCATCAACGTGGTTCATAAATGTAAGTTTACTGTCAAGTATGATGCCAAGATCCCTGACAGAGTGCACTCTCTTAATTTGAGCATCTTTAAGTTTATAGTTGAATATGATAGGATAAGTACGTCTAGTAAAGAAATAGCAACACACTTTAAAACATTGATGTCAATCCTATTTCTTTTGTATTTCTCGTGTATCGGCACAATATGAGCATATTTCCATGCTATTGGAAATATTCCATCACGGAGAGAACGATTAAATATATCTGTAATGAGCTTGCTTAATGGGTTTGCGCAGTTGATAATAAGGATAGGTGGAAGACATCTGGGCCAGGCCCTGTGTGTCTTTTAACACTTTTAAGTAGTTTTAAAACTTCAACTTGAGATACTTCAACTGTTGTTGATATACACGAATACTGAGTAGGGACCGATGTGTTGTCATTATAGTTGCTTGCTGGCCAAGTAAACATAGAACGAAAGAACTCACTAAAGCCATATTGAAAAGCAATAAACATAATATTTTTGTTATAACATGTTTTTTTAAGTTACGCAAAACTTATACTGTAACCCACGTATAACTCAAAAGTCGTGACTAAAACTAAAAACTGATGGTGCGTGCACGTGACTATCTAAATTTTCGTCACTCACCGTCATACACCTCATTAGACGGTAGGTTATCCAGCAATCACAGCCGTGGCCCGTGACTGTGGCAAAACTGACAGCAAACCTTTCGTCTAATGGCACCCCAAGGAACTTATATACGATAACTGGAATAATTACTTAGCAATATTTGAAAAATAAAAATGTACTTTATTTCGTTACTAATAAAGTTGACATTTGTTTCTTACTTAACGACGGGAAAAACGTCCAGAGCAAGACAACGACAAGAGTGGATGTTGTCCCTTTCTTGCAATTACTAGTGTAAGAAGACGAAGAAGAAAACCTAACACCCCCCACCCCGACCGGCACAGCGGTGATACTTTTTAGTTTTTCCATCCATCGATAAATACCAGAACTTTTAATGACTTCTTGAAATATCACGCTTGTCTCTTCAGTTCAGCAACCCGCCTTTAGGTGGCATTGGTTGTATTGGAAAACTACCGTAATCAGCTGTTTGTGAGAAAGTATATAGGTGTATAGGTATTTATCATCTACGTACAACAGTGAATATCTGTACTCGTATAATTTGTGTACAAAGTGTTTTAAATATGAATAAACAAAGAAAAAAAAAACTGCATAAATAAAATAAATATATAATTGTAATTGCATAAGTTGATAAAAAATGCTATGCAATAGCTTTACCGCGGCAGTCTCCGAGTGCCACACGTCTTTTTTTAAAATGAAAACGACCAATGAAACAATGTTTGCATTCGTAGTTTATATGCAATAATGCTTATTTTATGCGTGAGTATGGCGATCGCGGTCCTGATACAAATGTTTGTACTTGCCAATTCCGCTCTTTTTCTGTTCCATGGTTAAATCCCTTTTATTCTTACACGTTGATAAATACATTAGCATAAAATGTATTGTAATTAACACGGTGAGTTCTAAAATGTGCTTATTTTAATTATAACGTAATTGCATAAGTAATTACGTAATAATTCAAATAAGCACATTTTAGAACTCACTATGTTGATTATAATACATTTTATGCAAATTTATTTATCGATAAGTATGAATAAAACTTATTTAAGGATTACCGAATTTACCGGTTTAAGGAATACATAAAAATCTACCATCAGATAGTTTTATTTACACTGGCACTTGCAAGAAAGGGACAACATCCACTCTTGTCGTTGTCTTGCTCAGAACGTTTTCCCCCTGTGAGGTAAGAAACAAATGTCAACTTTATGAATAATGTAATAAAGTACATTTTTATTTTTCAAATATTGCTTCGTAATAGTTCCAGTTATCGTATATAAGTTCCTTGACTGTAATTCCGTTAATTAATTGTTCTGTGGTAACTTCCTTCTGGCACCCATAGAGTTGACACTTGTGACTTGACACTTGACGTTTGACAATTGACATGAATAAAGTGCACATATAAATTATTACAATTATTTGCAAATGATTTTTAAATTCATGACTTTAGATATAAAACTTTTAAGAACAATTTATAAGTGAAGGAACAATGGCAGCATCTACATTTAACAAAATGCTTGTTTTAGTTGGTTTCATATCCTTATTTCATTCTGCATTTTCAGCTGCTCAGCGTACGTAGTAGTTTAAGTATAGTATAAAAATACCTAAAGTCGAATAATTGAATTAAATATTTACAATAAAATTGTTTCAGATCGATCATATTTAAGAATAACTTCCCAGGAGTTTACTACATTGCCTTTAGATGTATGTATTAAATTATTGTTATTTACTTAGCATATACACTAACTATTCTGTGGCACGGCATTAATTTTATTAATAATGGCAGACGAATTATATTTCGATCTGAGTAGTGGCGATATTTTATTTTCTGATTATATTTATAAACGGGCCGCACGATTTTTAGAATTCTGACTGGTGGGTTGGGTAGGCGCTGGCTTAAAGGGGATTCTTCTTATGATACTACGCCCATCACACGGTATACTCCTACCCGACTTGTTACAGAAATAAATAGCATTTTATTGCAATTAAGAAGATAAAAAATTTGTTACGAATTTATGTAAAAATATGTTGTTATAAAAGAATTTTTATGATTTTCCACAGTATGTTATATATTTATGAAGTGCCATATTTCTTGGAAATAATTACACTAGGCCACTTTCTATGCACTTTTGTGGTACCTTTTACTGAAAAATTATCGCACTTTTAGGTTTGAGCTTTGACCTGGTAGTTTAAATTCATGTCTATATGTGATATACCATTAAAATACCATTTTATAAAAATCAAAAAAAATTAGAAGACTACTTACGCCATCTATTATAAAAGTAACGAGTTAAAATGCTCTAAAGCTACACTAGGCGAAGATCAATATCGCACTTTTAGGTTTGAGCTTGGACGTGGTAGATTTAATTAATTTAATTCATTTTCATTCACTTTAATCGCCTCTGTGGTCTAGCGGTTAAGCGTTGGCGTTGACCACATGAGGGTCGGGCACAAAAAAAAGTGTTTTTTTAGTTTTCTGAGAAACACAAAGTTGCCCGGGATTGGAAAGTGCCCGGTTGGCGATAGGCTTGCCACCTATCACATTTGTGGGACCAAGTATCTTCGGCTAATCGTGGGTGGACTTGTACCTCTGCCTACCCCTTCGGGGATATGGGCATGAAGATACTTTTTTTTTCATTCACTTTATTTTAATACAATATTAAACTATTAATACACTTGTACTTTTTAACTTCCCGGTACATATGTAAATAAGGAAGTTATTGATTTTGTTCCAATTTTCAAAAATCAAGTTTTCACCAGATGTCCACATTTTGAGGTCCTAGGAACCTTTTTCGACTATTTTCGTCAGTGTTTCTGTACTCTGTATATATGTGTGTGTGTGTGTGTGTGTGTGTGTGCGTGTGCGTGTGCGTGTGCGTGTGCGGGTGTGCGGGTGGCGGGTGGCGCGCGGGCGCGTGGGCGCGCGGGCGCGCGGGCGCGTGGGCGCGTGGGCGCGTGGGGGCGTGGGTGTGCGTGTGCGTGTGTGTGGGTGTGTGGGTGTGTGTGTGTGTGTGTGTGTGTGAGTGTGAGTGTGTGTGTGTGTGTGTGTGTGTGTGTGTGTGTGTGAGTGAGTGAGTGTGTGAGTGAGTGTGTGAGTGAGTGTGTGAGTGAGTGTGTGAGTGAGTGTGTGAGTGAGTGTGTGAGTGTGTGAGTGAGTGTGAGTGAGTGTGAGTGTGTGTGTGTGTGTGTGAGTGTGTGTGTGTGTGTGTGTGTGTGTATGCGTGTATGTAAACATCTCAACTTTTGAATGACTGGACCAAACGAAACGCGGTTGATAGCATTTGATTGGATTCCACTCAACTTAGACTTGCTGAAAATTTGAACTAAATGGGCCGAAGGAATTTTAAGAAATTTTGAAAAGACCCAAAAAAAAATTGACGAAACATATTATTTTAATATTACTTTTAGATTAATATATCGATTGAGTACAAAAACTAATCAGCTCTATTCTTCATTGTTTACGTCAAATGTCATTTTAAAAACCAAAATGGAATCTTATTTTCAAAACTTACAGCTTTTCAAATATTAAAAATACATTGTTTTTAGCAAACTTACTTAATATTTTTGAAATAACTTTCAGGCTAATATACCGATTGAATTCAAAATCTTATTAACTTTTTTCCTCATATATTAATAAAATATTTTTTGATTTCAAGAATTGATGTGAAATCAGGAACTTCCCAATTTTATAAAAAAAAAACATTTTATCTTAGCGAAATGTTATTTTAAAATAAATTTTTCTTTATAAGATCAACTTTCATTTTCAAAACTCGTTTTTCCTTGAAAACTCTTTTACAAGAAAGCTACCATAAATAAAAATTGATTTCTACCAATATTAGATTTTAAGAGCTAAATGGTGGCACGAGATGAATCTGAGTCGTTACATATTATAGGTAGACTAGAAAATATGGTGTCAAATTTTAATAGATAACCTTTATATTTGTTCTGTGTAGATAACATTGATAGTAATAAATCGTGTTTTTAATAAATCAAGAAAATTTTAAAGAATTTTTCTTGTACTTACCTACTAAAAGAATTTAGTTTTAAAAACATGTTTTTTCGTTTTGGTTTTATTTTCTTGTGCTGTCCTAGACCAAAGCCTGATGACACCTTTGATGCGAACATAATGTTTGGTTAAAAATACACTGGAATTTTATTTGGGTTATAGAATTATAAATAAAGTCCATACATTAAAAGATGTAATTCTCATAAAAATAGTGCAAAATAATTTAAGTTTGATATTTGAAGTGTTTTTAAGTATTTGCATACGTTTTGAGGTTCCCCTTGGCTAGTTTTTGGCCTATAACTTTTTTTATAAACATTTTCGTAGGGGGAGGGGGTAGTATTACTGGAGGAGAGTAGGTAATAAAACACCACAGTCTGGCAATAAAACAATGGTGCATAGGTCAGGCGAGATTGTGGTCAAGTGCTTCCCTGTCCACAATATAAAAAAGAGGTCAGATTAAGTTACACATATTAATCATAGTTACCTTCTTTAGTTAATATCTATTCTTATCAACTTCAATGAAAAAGGAGACGGTGTACTCATGTATAAATATTGGTTCAAATCTTCACTTAAGGACACAGTTGAAGTCTCTGTCTTTAATACTAAAATAACAGCTTATTACTAAGTGCATAGATGAATGTTTGCATGTAATTTATACCGAAAGTTTAAAAAATTGTTGTGTGTGTGTTCCAACTAATCTTCAAAATAGCTACAAAGATTGGGCAGCTCTATTATTAGTAGACATGTAAAAAGAAAAAAAAACAGATGTAAATCCACACAGACAAAATTGTGGGCACAGCTTGTTATTCAAATAAAGTCATTTGTTTTACTAACTAAAATTATAATACCTACTAAAAAATATTTTTGAAAACGTAATTTTAAATAATTGTTCAAAGTGATTTTATATTTTTATTTTCAAACTCTATGTACATATATCTTAAATATACTTTTTAAAAAATCAATAATAAATTTATATTACAGTTACTGATTTATAAATTGTTTCTGATTATACTTAGGGTTAAAACATATAATTTTTAATTAATATTTAAATTTGATTATTTCAGATTGTCATACAAGCTGTTATAAGTTTATTTGCAGTAATGTGGGGTGTGCTGAACATTGCAGGGAATTTAAGAGAAATTCCTGCAGCCGCTGAACTTAACACGGTCAATTGGGAGACACAGTGCAACTTACCATCATTTTACATGTTTAACCACAGAGGGCGTGCTTTATCAAATGTCTATAAGCCTAGTGGTGGTAAAAGTGAACTGGAAAATTTAATAGAAGATGAATTAAAAAATTTCTAGTTACAAAATATTTAAAAAATATTAATAATTTAATTAAATAAGCCAACTGACTAAAGGTTCTTTTATTTTAAGTTAGAATTGCTTCTTTTTTAAATTCTGTATAAACATCCCCTGCATGGTTCTAGCAAAATTATTTTGCCAAGATGTCTATAAAATTATCTAATATTCATGCATTGTTTGTATAAACACCACATCGAGATCCTTGGAATTTAGTTTTACACAGAAGAATTTTGACTTCTTCAGCCTTAGGGAGAACTGCATTTCACCATATCCTGCTTAATAACGAAGAGCAGTGTATAAATTAAGCAGGTAAAACTTTAACACACTGACCTGTAGTGTAGCTACAGGTGGTATATCCCACTTTGATAGATTAAGCAAGATACACAAATTAATGAAAATTCCACCTTGTGGTTTAGTAATTAATCTTCTCCATTCAGCCTATAATGCCCAGGGCAAGTGTTGACAATTTTTGTGGAAGATTTCGTCAAAAATTAACTTACAGTACAGGTTTAGTTGAGGTGTGTTAGTATTCCTAAGTTATCTCGAGTGTGTAAAGCTTTTGTACCTGATGTAATGGGATTATCTTTAACTCACCAACTGACAGTGAATCTTGGTGAGCTGAAACATTGAACTGAACTGACTTAATATTATAGACTGAATATTTTCTGTTATTCCAGTTATGTTTTTAGGCTTCAGTCTTTCTTATATTAAATAGGATATTTGGTTTGCTTTATTATTAAATATTAAAACATACAGAAACCCATTGCAGTAATTATATGTCATTAGTCCACAGATTGTCCTTTTTCTACTACATGTTAGTAAAAACACTGATGCTATTGGGACACTAATACTTTCAGACTTGTTGTTGGTCAGTCACAAGTACATCAGATATTATACATCATAAGAATGCTATCTCCCAGTAGCAGCACTTCCTACAAATTTCCTTTTTAAAAAGTTTGAAAAGCTTTTTGTAATATTTTATTTTTGTTATTGTCTATCAAATAGGCTGTAAATGTCAAATTTTATGATGGTGTTAGTTTCAAAGTAACAAAATTTTACCCTATACTGCTGAACACCAAGCTTTACAATACACTCAACAACTATAAGGCCAGGGGGGTCTAGGGAATTATAAAAGTAAAATTTATTTCCCAATAAGGGAGTCATGACCCTCAGCAATGATGAATATGAGGTAAGGAAGAAGAGAATGAGAAATACTATCTCTAGATTATAAGAAAATAAACTAGATCCATGAAAAGCATGTTTATTTATTAGATTTTATTTTTACATGTGTTTATTTGGATTCACTATACAATCAACAGCTATTTACATAAATGCAAAGTGGGAAAATAAAATCAATTTTAAATCAACTTACATACAACTTAAAATAATATCAATTTTAAGTTGTATGTAACTTACAGTCCAGTGTTGCAGAACAAGTTAACAATATCTCATGTCATTTACAGAATATCTTGTTTTAAACCCTTCATATATTGTAAACACAGGACTATTTACAAATACAATTGTATGTTTATCATTTGAACATCCTAATATTCTCGTTTTAATTTTTTTGTGTACCGCAGACCAAATGGTTACATTATAACCATAGAATAGGTAGTGCAATTGCTACGATTATGTGATATGATCTTAGTATGGATACCCCTTGAATCTTACTATCCCATTAGTTATAGTATACAAGACAAAGAAAAACTAGTAATATTCTTTAAAAACGGTACCAATTTATCAATACCTTAGTAATTTCTTAATGAAGATTTTTGTAATAAGTTTTTATGCATTTTTTTAAATTATTTGTTGTGCAGAGGCTGATTATCATCATCTAAATAAAATCTTGTTCGTGGAACAAAGTTACAGGTTTTCAAAAAATATATAGCTAATACCACACTCTAGCGGGATTCAATGGCAAGTCCATAATAAGATAATGTCACTCAATCCAGGAAATTGCATTACCTATTCTGATCTATGGTTATAACTGCATAGTAAATATTGTGTCAGGGCTTATAAGCATTTGTCAAATTTAATATTTAAACCACACATGAAAATATAATTCTTATATTTAGTTAATACTAATCATTCAACAAATAGTCGCTGTCGTACGTTTTATCTTCCTCCACGGCCTCCTCTGAATCCTCCTCCACGACCACCTCCGCCACGACCAAATCCACCACCACCGCCACGACCGAATCCACCGCCACGACCGAATCCACCACCGCCACCACGACCGAATCCACCACCACCTCGGCCGAAACCTCCACCACCTCGGTGACCTCCTCCACCGCCTCGATTAAATCCACCTCTACCTCCACCACGACCACCTCGTGCTCCACCCCGTTTAGCTCCAGGTGGTTGTGGCAAAAATCTCTTTAGTGGCAGTAATTTTGCTGGATCTATATAGAACTGTTGTCCATCTTTAAAACTTTTGGCTTTAATATTTTCTCCTAATTTAACTGACACGTAATAGTCACGTAAATTTCCGAAAATCTCATCTATTTTCCCAATTTGCTCCTTATTTTCAAGATATATGGGAGCATTAAAATATGGAACATCTTCTATATCAACTTTACATACGAGGTCGTCTTGGACTGTCCAACCGTAGTGGCCTAATGGAATAACTGATTCAGGTGGGCCTGCATCTTGCTGTCTGTAACCACCACCGCCGCCGCCGCCACGACCTCGTCCTCCAAATCCTCTACCGCCTCCGCCGCCACGACCTCCAAATCCACCACGACCACCTCCACCACTACCTCGTCCACGAAATGACATTATAACTTATGATAAATTTTAAAAATATTTTTTTATTAAATAATTACGATAATTTTCGCTTTTATTTTTCAATCCGATTATTGTTCTAACCTTACTTTTATTGTTTATGTTTTCACACGCGTTTTTGACTTTTTGACAAATTCTATGTCAACTTATGTCTTCTTCTTCTTCTTCTTCTTTATGCGAATGGCAATTATCAGAGAATTCTGCCAGTGCCGAGTAAACTTAGGAAGTCACACGTGTTAAGGAGAATAACATGAAACAAAGAAAACAAGTGGAAGTGAAAAGTGGGCGTGCCGCGTGCATCACTATTATGCGCTGTTACTCTAAATTGCCTTAGTGATACTTACCATATCTTTAGGAGATAGTTGTCGTGCGAAAATCTATTATACACTGAATTATGCCGTATTGTGCCATACTTGAACGCAGAAACGATAGTAGAATACAAATGATTAAAAATGGAGATATTTCACATCAACCGAAAGTACAATTTTCATTTTATTTTAATAAAATTACTGATTTAATATAATCTCTAATGATATAATAGAAAGTAAAGCTAAAATCACCCGTACATCTTACATATAAAGTTCATTTTAGGTTGACCTAATTTTTCTTGAAAGATATACGTAATGACAGTCATTACGTGTATCGTTCTAGAAAGTTCTCTACTCAAATATGACCAACTGAAAACTACGGAAAAATCAATACATCTATTGTAGAATAGCGAAACTATTAAGATTATAGTTTCACTATTGTGCAAATAGATGAGTCTATTTTGAATAGACTACAAAAGAACGTAAATACTCTTTTTTTTGTAGCAAAATAAAATTTATTGTAACGCAGTTTAGTATATTTTTCAATGTTCTGTTTGTGTTATTCGGATTATTGTTGTTTAAAATGAAAACGACCATTGAAACAATGTTTGCATTAGTAGTTTGTATGCAATAATGCTTATTTTATGTGTGAGTTTGGCGATCGCGGTCTTGATACAAATGTATACCAATATGTTATACCAATTCTTATTATAATAATATTTTTGTCATTGTCATTATATAGTTTTATCATTCATATAGTCATTGGTACTGTAATAACATTTTTCACATAATAAATTAAATAAATGTTTCTTAAACAACTGCAATTCTTTAATTTCCTTTATTATATTTGGCAGTTTATTAAATATTTTAGGAGTCATAAAAAGGATACTTTTGTGAAAAATAGCCGTTTTGCTTGTAGGAATGGCTACATTTTCATTAAGGCGTTTATTGATTAATGGTGGGAACAGATGTTTATAGGTTTTGACAAACACTGCTACTTCAAAAATATACAAACAAGGAAATGTTAACAATTTTAGATTTTTAAAATAAGGTTGACATGACTCTTTATATTTCAATTTGCGTACAGATCTTACACATTTTTTCTGACATATAAAAACTCTTGCCTTATCTTTTGAATTTCCCCAAAATATAATACCGTACTTAAGACATGGTGTCACGTATGCATGATACACAGTGAGCACAGCATCCGCGTTGACGATTTTTGACAGTTGATACAGTGCATACGAGAATCTATTTAATCTTACACAGACTTCCTCCACTTGATGTGTCCAAGTTGATGTTGAGTCTATATGAACCCCTAGAAATTTCGTATGATCTATGGAGGTTATTTCTTTTCTAAGATATATAATTTTCATATTAGATGAAATAGTCTTTATTTTTGAAAGTCATAATTTTAGTTTTTTCCACTTTTAGATTTGAATTATTTTTTGTAAGCCAATCAGTAATCTTAGATATATTGTCATTAATTTCTTTAGCAAAATATTCGAAGTTATTTTGATTGTCAGGTAAAATAACTGTACAGTCATCCGCAAACATGACCATAGTATATTCTATTACGGGGGCAAAATCATCAATATCAACTATAAAAAATAAAGGCCCTAGTATGCTGCCTTGCGGTACACAACACTCCAGTGCTTTAATGCTAGAATAGTATCTTACTTGGAATTTAGTAGCTTCACATACTTGAGTTATTTCAGTTATTTGCACACGGTTGAGAAAATATGTCTTTACAAGGTCTAAGGCGTTTCCCCTAATGCCGTACTTATATAACTTACTGAATAGTAGCTTGTGGTCGATGTGGTCAAAAACCTTTGTTAAATCCATGTATAGTGTATTTACACATTTACTTTTATCTAAATTTTCACTAATTTTTGAAAAAAATATAAATATTGCCAAATTGATCGATTTATTCTTTCGGAAACCAAACTGTTCGCCAGCAAACAACTGAATTTTTTCAAAAAAGGTGTAAATGTTGTTATAAATGATTTTTTCAAATATCTTAGAAAATATCGGTAACAAAGCAATTGGCCTATAGCAGTTAACGTTTTCCTTATCTTTTTTCTTAAACAGAGGCTTAATAATAGCTATCTTTAATTTATCAGGAAAAGTGCCATATTCAATGCATAGATTAAATATGAAAGTTAAAATAGGCGCTATTTCATGAACGACATATTTTATAACTTTAGTTGAGATTTCGTCATATCCTGTGCTACTGCTATTTTTCTAACTATACTTATTATATCATTTGTTATAACTGGCTTAATAAAGAGTAGGAATTAGGATACATGTTTCCCACAACCGTATTCAAGGAATTTTGCTTTATTTGATTTGTATTATTTACAATAAAATGGTTCTTAAATATCTCTGCTATAATTTTAGGATCTTGTATTATTTGGCCGTTAAATTGTAGTTGTGTTATTTCCTTATGTTTAATATTATTTTTATTTCCATTTATAATTTGATAAATTACTTTGCTTTTGTTGTTTGCGGATTTTATAAAAAAGTTGTTCTGTGTAAAAGTCAATGTAATAATGTTTTTTAATTTTTTAGAGGATATTTTAAATTCAGTTTTATTTTCAATATTTGGATTCTTCCTATAGTCCCATAGTAGTTTACGCTTTCGTTTACAGCACTTTTTTATTCCTTGAGTAATCCATTTAGTTTTTCTGTAATAGGAGATTTTAACCTTTATTTTAGGGAAACAAAGATCATATATTAGTTTGAAGAGCTCGTAAAACTCATCATAGGCTTTGTTCGGGTCTTTTGTATTATTAGGGCGAGCGCAGCGAGCCCTACACTAGGCCACGATCTGTGCACTTTTGTGGCACATTTTACTGAAAAACCATCGCATTTTTTAGGTTTGAGCTTCGACGTGGTAGCTTATATTCATGTCTAGATTTGTTATCTACCATAAATATACCATTTTATAAACATTAAAAAATAGAAGTTACAATTTGTATTAGAATTTTATTACTACTAACGCCATCTCTTATTAAAGTAACGAGTTAAAATTGATAGAAGATACATTTTGTATTAGAATTTTTGAACGTATTAAGAGACTACTTCATGAATTGTTTCTTCATATTTGACTGACGGCGCGCGATTCTCGTGCCCTCGTATAAATGTGAGGTTCATGTATAAACTGCAATAGCTATAGAGCCATCAGTTTGATCAGCTTTGGCATCGAAGGTGTATAATAAATTCATTGGAAGGAGAATGCAAGGGAAGTTCGAAGGAATGTTGTGGCAGACACAAGGGGAATTCAAGTCTAGAGCAGGGATGTTTGCAGGGAACAGAGTAAATAGAGCGTTAGAGAGTTTCACAGTATGCTTATTGTGAAACAGTACAGATGTATTAATTGATATATATCATATATTATTATATTGTATTGAGATCAATTCCCAATCTTAGCCCAAGGGTAAAAAGCTAAAAAAAGGTATATTCACTCCCGTATCCCCGAAAATAGGTAGAGGTACAACGTGTGCATCCACGGTTAGCCGAAGATACTTAAGACCCACAATGTGATAGGTGGCCAGCCAGTAGGGCACTTTTCTAAACCCGGGCAAAGTTGTTTTTATCAGAAAACTGAAAAAACACATTTTTTCAATTGCCTGACTCTGGAATCGAACTCCGATGGTTTCTCTGAGAGAAATATTCGAAAAATGTATTCGCTGAGTGTCTACCGTCAATTCTTCGTGCCTGCGTTAAGTCCAATATTAAGTCAAAAAATTTGGAAGGCTTATTTAAATAAAACATTTTTTGATTTTGATTTCGTAAATCGACGTAAAACCAGGAACTTCCTAATTTTAGAAAAAAAAAATCAATTATTTCAGTAAAATGTTAAAAATGTGTTTTTTTATAAGATCAATCTTCATTTTTAATACCCATTTTTCCTTGAAAATAGATCAAATATTCCTAGTCCAAAGCCCGACGAGGCCTTTGATGCGAATGTAATGTTTAGATGAAAATGCGCTGGGGTTTTTAGGTTAGATAATTGTAAATAAAGTCCATACATTAAAAGATGTAATTCTCATAAAAATACCTTTCTTACAATATTACTAGATAGTATAACTTTGCGAGCCCTTACAAAGCTCTGCTTTTTGCTAGTATACGACCGATTGGCTATCAAGTCACTACCATCGTGGCTACTAGGTAGTAGAGTTCTGCATTGTCTCGCCCGGGTCTGGTACCACCGCCTTACCTATTCCTGCTGCAATAGCGTCAGTGCTTGTCGCTGTCGTGTTCTGGTTTGGAGGGTAAGGTAGCCGGTAAACTTATGCATGTGGCATTAGACCTCGCCACAAGATAGCAACGCACCATTAACATCTTTGGTGTCTTTAGGCGATGGTTAACACTTTCCATCAGGAGACCCATCTGCTTGTTTGCTATCTTATAACATAAAAAAAATATATATATACATTATAAAATTGTAAACTACTAAGATAGTTTTTAAATTTTGACATATTTTCTGAGCTGTAATATCGTTTTAATGTGTATTGATTTTTTTGGTCCTGAGAAACAATACAGCTGTGCTGTGTGATCTGAAAGGGTTAATTCTTTGATTTCATAAGTAAAATTTACCATGTTATGGATGAAATTATCAATACATGTACGGCTTGATAGCCGAGTAGGTTCATTAATAGTTATTTGTAAATTAAAACTCAAAATAAAATCTTTAAAATCCGTCAACTTTATATTAAAATCACCGCAAACAATAATTTTCTTTTTAATATTGGAGCATTTTTTCAAGACATCGGAAAATTTTTTATAGAATTTTTTTAGAGAAATTACATCATATTTTGGTGGTCTATATATACAAACAATTACAATATCAAGACCTAGCAACTCAATTGCACTACCTTCTAAAATATTGCACAAACAATAATTCCCTATATCATTTTTTTATATTTCATATTATTTCTTAGTAGTATACAGGAACCACCATGCCGAGAGCTTCGCACATAAGATGAAACCAGAGTATAATTTTGAAGATATAAGAGATCTAAGTCTTGTTTAACCATATTATGCTCAGTAATACAAATAATATTGACAGACTTATTAAGTGTCCTTAATTTATCAATTTTTACTGATAGCAAATCTAGTTTTCAAATAAGGCCATTTATATTTTGATGTAAAATATGTATGCAATTATCAACGAAATAAATAATTTGAGTCAGATTTTTTTGGTGAAATTGAAGAAATTGAATTATTTTGTTTATTATTATTTTCGATAATATCATTAACGTTAAAAGATAAATCAGTCTGTGTACCTCTAGAGTTTTTGAAGTGAAAACTTCTTTAGGCGCGTTGAGCGTTTTGGTAGAGGGTAAAATCCTCGGTTCGCGTCACCGACATGCTAATGATAATAGTATATCTATAGCTATGTTTTGCATATAGTTTTAATTACTCTCAACTTAATAGTTCCGTTTTCACTTCTATCGGCAGTCCCACGACTGCTACTGTTTTTTTTGAAGTGAAAACTTCTTTAGGCGCGTTGAGCGTTTTGGTAGAGGGTAAAATCCTCGGTTCGCGTCACCGACATGCTAATGATAATAGTATATCTATAGCTATGGAGAGCCAGACTAGCGCACGCGCAGTAGCCTGTGTACACGTATACACTAATACATCGACTATTTCTGGCTGTATTTTATTATTTAACCCATCATATGTAACTAATAAATAAAACATAAAAAATTTCATATAATTTTTGCATATAGTTTTAATTACTCTCAACTTAATAGTTCCGTTTTCACTTCTATCGGCAGTCCCACGACTGCTACTGTTTTTTTTTTTGTTTTTTTTACATACGTTATACTTAATTTACTTTGATATTCTCTAGATTTACGGGAGTAATCGATCCGTAATATTTCTCTTAGTAAAAACTGACACGAAGCGAGCGTCAATACTTTTTTGCTTTTTGGTACAAAGCGCTTATAATCCATATTCACGTAAGTAGTGTTGTGATATTGATTACAAATAAATTTTAACTCATTATTAAGCTTATTCTCGTTTAAAAATTGTTGTATGGGATTTCATAAAATAAAATGTTAGCTTTTATAAAGTTATGTAAAAATATATTAGTAGAAAACCGAAATTCGTATGGATTATTTTCGTTAAGGCCACCTAAAACAATAACAAAATCTTGAGTTTAAAGATGCAATATACCGCGCTTCAGACTTCAATATTTCATTCAGTTTAGCACCAGAGTTCCAAAAACACGTTACGCAGAAATCCTTTCCCACCAAACGCTGTAATATTTGTTGCACATGTCTTCCTCTCTGATCGGCTATAATGACTATTATTTTGATTTCCTCTTCCTGGATCACTGGCAGCTCATAACTTTTATTAACTTGAGCTGAAAATGGAGTGTTTTCAGCTAGATCCAGAGGGCTAATATCAGGATTATTTTCTATAATTTCACATGTATTGCTATTGACAATAGATGCACACATTTCCTTATTTTCATCACGTTATATATTTTTTGTAATAGAATAACTATTCTTTATCTTGATTTAACTTTACTTGCTGACTATCTAAACCATTTTTTTTTTATAAAATTCGACATCCGTTTGACTTTTTTCAAGATCATTTTTCAGAGTATTGTTTTCAATGTTCAAATTTTCTATTTCCCGATGTGCACTTTGTAGCTCAGCTGTTATTTTTTTTTATTTTTTCCATTAAATCCAATATAGTACATCTTTCTTCATATGAATCGTTCGGTAAACTCAAGAGTGTTGTTCCGAATTCCATAGAATCGTCAATTTCCACATCGTCAAAAGAATTTGATTTAAGCATTTTTTGCGAATGGTTATATTATTGTCTTCCATGATATTTTATTTTCTTTATATATTTTACAAAATAAAAAATACTTAAAAAAAACATAAAAAAGTAACGAAATGTTGAGATTTGAACTCGCAGCTTAGAGATATCACACTAATTCGTGTTGTCTCTTGACGCACTTTGCCAATCGAGGACTTTAGTGGCGCGTCGAATTTTTGCATTCAATTAATCATACGACGAACTTATTACTTAGATTCATTTTATGAAGGGTAGACTTAATTTTAAAATTCGAGAAATTGTTCACATGAAGATTTATATTGTAATCCACTAATTTTATAACCACATAATGTATTTTACGTAAGCATTTATATTTTACGTAATAAAAAGTTGCTCTTAACGTTTCCATATTTTATAACCGAACCATATTTAAAACAGACACAGGCACACTTTGTTACACTTATTTAACACTTAGTCCATTGTCTATATTTTTTATTATTAATTGATATTTAATATATAATTATTAAACTATTACAACAACACGGAGATTAAAATAATTACTGAATATTCATTGGTACTATTTTTATTACACAGTACACACAGAAACGATTATTAGGTATTTATTCACGCTCTGTAGCGGAAAAAAAGAATCATCTACAGAACAATATACTCCTAACGGAACGTAAGATAATAATTAGTCTTACGCTCCATCAGGAGTATATTGTTTTGTAGTCTTACCACAATAGAATAATAACACAGTAAAACAACTCCATTCAGAGCGCCTGAAACGCCGCAAGCGCACACACGTATCGTTTACACGGTTTAGCAAGACAAAATCCCGGCTTGATGTAGATGGGCGCGGGTTCGAATCTCGCGCGTCGACATTTTTCTTTGTTGTTTTTAAAGTTTGCCAAGCACAGGATGAGTGCTATAAAAACAAAAATAATTAGAAATCACGAAAGTACTAATCAAAAAAATAAATATAAATATGAATTTCATCTGTAACGATAAACTCATTTAACTAGTATTATGTATGTGTATCTAGCGATCATTGCAATCGACGTAATCGATCATATAACAAAAAAGAATTTCCCCACGTTGAACTCGCTGACACTAGCTCAGTGGCAGAGGGTCCCGGCTTGAGGGAGATGGTCGCGGGTTCGGGTCTCGCGTGTCAACCTTTTTATTTGTTGTTTTTAAAGTTTTTCAAGTTTCCCAAGCACGGGCCGAGTGCTATATATAAAAACAAAAATAATTAGAAATCACAAAAGCACTGATCAAAAAATTATAAATATGAATTTCATCTGTAACGACGAATTCATTTAACTAGTTATACGTATGTATATCTAGCGATCAGTACAATCGACTTAATCGATAAAAATCAAAGAAAAATTTCGCCACGTCAAGCCCGTCGACACTAGCTCAGTGACAGAGCATCCCGGCTTGAGAGAGATGGTAACGGATTCGAGTCTCACGTGACGACAATTTTTCTTTGTTGTTTTTTTAGTTTTCCAAAAAAGATATCCTTTGCGTTATGTCCCGATTACACTTTGATTAGAGCAAGTGTATTAACTAAAAAACATATAGACAGCTTAATACAAGTGAATAGATGCTGATTACTAATCACTCGCACCAATCAATGGCTGTCTATGTACACGTGTTTTTCCTCTTATCGCAAATCACGACTCCACCCTAAGACGAGGTTCTGTCTCGCAAGAGACACCTTAGGGCGGAGGGCGTACAGCCCAATACCTATAAGTTCTGGCTGAGCACATGCCCCTGTGACCGGTGAAGCTGTAGCGGCCCATCAGGCCAGCAGTAATTCAGACATTCCGAAAAAAAAAGGTAAATACTAAGCACCTGCATTAAACACTCGCACTCGCGCTAATCAAAGGGTATTCGGAGCTTTATCCTATCTTTGTAGAGAAAACGACGCAGGGATGGGCAGAAATTCGTTTTACATTCTGTTTAACCAAATTTTGGCAGCTTGAGCCAAATTTTGATATTCATCCGTAATTCGGTTCAGATGGCACTATTTCGACAGAAATCTACACTAATATTAAAACGAGGAAAGGTTTGTATTTTGTATTTCTATGTGTCGAATAAATTCGGAAACTACTACCGATTTGAAACATTCTTTCACCCTTAGAAATATAACCGCTCATACCACCAGCCACTTTCGCATTTTTTTCTAAAAGCACACGGACCGTTACGCGCACGCGTTACGAGTCCGTTCCGATCATTGACCTCTAAATATATGGACATGAAATAGCTACAGAAAAAACGTGTCATTTATACACACAATATGGCTGCCGTGTTAACATTATTAAGGATGTCCAGAAAGTAACATTTATGTTTTATCGATAAACGTTGTTTCCTGATTTACGTATTTTCAACCAAAAAATATGTTATTGTATTAGAGGTGATCTTTGACGTGTAAGAACAAAATCTAAACATAATTTACTAGTACCTATATTGATAACGCTTAAAACGTTCCCAAAAATATTGAAACGCAAAGTAGGTCCGTACTAAAACGTTTATAGTAAATAAAATTTTATATTAATCAAGCTAGACAATAAAATAAATTAAAGTATTTTCACTAATAATTAGGCTTTAGATTTACTTCTTTTAGTCTCCAGTATTCTGTGCTTTAGTTGACTAATTCTGAGGTTCTAGGACACTTCCGACAATTTCATACGTCAGTATATATGACGTCTTTGTTGTGTGATTATATTCGTATTAGCACCTGCATGGTTGCAGTACTACCTACCAATTTAAAATTCCATTAAAAACGATCCCTGGACTCACTCAAACAAATAGTAAATTGATAAAGAGAGATCGAGTTGACAAATCAAAATGTCAACGTAAATTCGTTATTTTGTGACATTCGATCACAAATAAACAGATTCAAGATTACGACTTTAAAAGTGGCTAATAAGATAAGAATAGAAATGAATATGTGGTCTTATTTTGTCCTATCACAGTCAACGTACGCATGCGTCGTGTTACGAAAACGTCTTAACTTATAGGGGATATTTCTAAGGGCCTAACATAATTTTACGAGTTGTCGTCGATAAAGCGGAGCAATAGTAGCAATAGAATTAAATCATAGCGTACAGAAATAAGGTTGATTATTGTAACGATATTTTCATGACGTTGCAATATTTTTTGTGTTTCTGTTTATATAATTATCATTCTTATGCGTTACCATATATTTTCTTGAGCCACCTTTGTAGGCAACGCTGAATCTCATTATTTTTTATCGACGTAAGCAAAGCTAAAATGTGTAATAACACAAAGTTACATTTTAGTTACAAGTTAGTTCTAATTTTAGTTTTTAATGACCGCTCACACCACCAGCCATTTTCGCATTTTTTTCTAAAAAAACACGGACCGTTACGCGCACACGTTCCGAGTTCGTTCCGGTGGACCGTGGTCACAAAAATGATTTATGAGTTGCTTGGATTGAATCAGATACTGTAAAGCGTATATTTTTTAAGAGGTCTTGAGCACTGCAATAAACTGGTATGAGAATTGTTTAATTTAAATGGCTTAAGCTACGAAATAATTCAGGTGTAACACGACACTTTGAGAAAAATATGTATTTGTTAGTCGAGGATTTTTAATTCAAAAATTATATAAAAAAAATATAAAAAGCATAGGTCATCGCTTATGCTTTTTATATTTTTTTATATAATTGGTAAACATATACATACGGAAAAAAATAAACAACATATATTATAGTACAAAAATATTTATTTACATAAATATTTTTTTTTTCATAAGTAATACGTAGTTTTTTTCGAAATTCTTAAATAATTTATTTCTTTTTCAAATTTACAGCTATGTTAATTTTTTTTAAAATATTGTTTAGGATATTTCACATTCACATCATATGATTTATTTTGAGATCATAGATATCAACACTAAAATTTACGAAAATAAATAAAAATGATACCAGCGCTTTGGGTATGCCCAAAGCGCTGGTATCATGAGTTGGTCGTTAACGAAAAATATGTTTTATTAATTGATATTTACGGTTTTTTTTTTAAATTATTATCTAAACTGTTAGATCTTGAACTAATCTTGATTACAAATAAAGTTTATTTGTTGATTAATACGCCAAAACACTTTTAAATTAACCTGTAGAGATGGGTTAATACTGATATTTCTCAAGATTAGGTGATACTAATATATTCACTTTCAAATATTATAATGTCTTAACTAATATGTCATTATTAACTAATATTTCACTGTAATTTGGACCTTAAAGTAACAGTAATAAGATCTGATACTGATACGGCAGGAAAATATCTTAACTAATATATCAGTATTAACTAATATTTCACTGTAATTTGAACCTTAAAACAACAGCATACTGCAGGAAATACGTCTGTCTCATTCGTACGTACGACGCGGCGTATCGTGAAAATATTTTAATATTTTCACGAATCCGAACGGGCGCCAATCTAGTGAATCCGAACTATTCCGAAGATCGAATGATATTATGCGATTCATTTTGGATACCCTTTACAGATATTAGGCGAATATGAAATATTAGCATATTACAGTTCGCCGGATTACTAATCCACGAATCCTTTCAATATTACTAATATCTTAGCGAATACTAATATATCAGTCACACCATTATTAACCAGTATCATAAATTGCAACCAACACATAACACACACAGCACGAATCAAATTGGCGGACTAAGTTCTTTTATTTTTCCCTAAGAGCGTATTTGAAAAAAGAATGCCAATTTGATATTATTCTGTACAATGTTTCGTTCGAAAACGATAAAATACCATAGAGTAGAGTATTGTAGTAAAACTGGTAAATAGTGAAAATATTGTTTTTTTGGATGAAATTAGCGTTGGTTTATATCCAGTAGAGCTTGTAACTTTATTTTGGTCGAAGTTTTTGTTACTGTGATAGCGTCTTTCGATGGATAGCATTCTTGTTTCACATGTTGCACTTGATAATAGGTTGGAAATATAATTGCATTATTTTTCTTAACACTTTCCCTTCAAGTATTGTATTGCCATTTGTTTAGCTTAAGTGATAAAAATATCCCCAAAGCCTCATCCGGAGAAAAAGCAGGTTTGGTTTTTTTAACAGATACGCACCTTTTTACTTTTTTCACACCATGTGGATTCTTAATTAAATGTTCTAATATTTCAGCAATTTCCTCATTCCTATCTACTTTTAACTGCGCAAAATATGCATATTATATTTCGTTCGATGACAAATGAAAGTTTTCTGCTCGTATTTTTTTCTGTTTAGGACCTATTTCACAAAAAGGTTGTCTAGGGCTTTGTTCGGTGGAGACACTTGCACTGATAGAAACTTTTAATGGTGACACAAAATTGATAAAATACAAATGATATTTTTTTTTTCAAATCATAAGATAGCAAACAAGCAGATGGGTCTCCTGATGGAAAGAGTCAACCATCGCCTATAGACACCAAAGATATTGATGGTGCGTTGCTATCTTGTGGCGAGGTCTAATGCCACATGCATAAGTTTACCGGCTATCTTACCCTCCAAACCGGAACACGACAGTGACAAACACTGACGCTATTGCGGCAGGAATAGGCGGTGGTACCAGAGCCGGGCGAGATAATACAGAACTCTACCACCTAGTAGTCACGATGGCAGTGACTTGCATAGCCAATCGGTCGCCCTTTATGATCTGCCTGGCAGAACGGCAGTTGGTCTATTCTTCAAAGGAGCCCGGAACCAACACGAGGATAAACAAACAAATAGAACAAACATTTACTTGTTTACAAAAAGTTAAGGCACCTCTGCTAGACCTGCACAAACTATGAATGACTGGTATTCTTTAGAAATGAATAAAATATATCTTACTAAACTAGCAAAAAGCAGAGCTTTGTAAGGGCTCGTAAAGTTATATTATCTAGTAATATTGTTAGGAAAGTATTTTTATGAGAATTACATATTTTAATGTATGGACTTTATCTAACCTAAAAAATCCAGCGTGTTTCGCCCAAACATTATATTCGCATCAAAGGCGTCGTCAGGTTGCCAAGCTGATCAAACTGATGGCTCTATATCTATTGCAGTCTATACGTCGTGAACCCTTGCCTTTATACAAGAGCACGATGCCCGTGCGCCGCCAGTCAAATATAAACATTTTGTGAAATAATCTCTTAATAAGTTCAAAAATTCTAATAAAAAATGTATCTTCTATAGATTTTTACTCGTTAGTTTTATAATAGATGGCGTTAGTAGTAATAAGATTCTCATAAAAATTGTATTTTCTATTTTTTTAATGTTTATAAAATGGTATTTTTATGGTAGATAACATATCTAGACATGAATTCAAAGTACCACGTCGAAGCTCAAACCTAAAAGTGCGACACTTTTTCAGTAAAATGTTCCACAAAAGTGCATAGTTCGTCGCCTAGTGTATAATAAAATCTATTTCATTCATTTCTAAACAATACCAGTTTATTAAAATATTTACTGTGTGACACCTTATCATTAACTCGACGTCCATGATATCTATATCTTAAATCAATAAAAACTTTGATTACACTTTTAATAAGTAATAATTTATGTGTAGAATTATGATCAGGCTGAGAAGCTAACCAAAATATTTTTCCACATCATAAAAATCACACATCAATTTAAATATATGTAGATAATAATGTAGTAAAATATTTAGGAATCATGCTAGACCAAAGATTATCGTGGCATCCTCAAATTGAATTGATATCTGGGAGGATCAGAAAACTTATTTGGATTTTTCGAAAATTAAGAGACGTTGCATCCAATACACTTCTAAATAGAATCTATTTTGCGCTAGCTCAATCAATTATTTGCTATTGTATACCTGTATGGGGTGGTGCCACTAAAATTAAAATGTTGCAAGTAGAACGAGCCCAAAGAGCATTATTAAAAGTAATGCATTTCAAAACCAGTAGATTTTCCACAACTGAACTATACTCACTGTGCGAGTTACTATCAGTTAGAAAACTATATATATTTTATGCCATACAAAAAAGACATAGGTTGATTACATATGATAATAACCAAAAAGTTAAAACAAGGAAGGATGCTATTTTACAAAACTCAACGGTAAAAACACTTTTTGCCAATAGACAGTTCTTAACACGTTCGGGGCGGTATGTCATTATTGTTACTTTCGTTATGTGCTGTATATGGTATAATATGCCTGATGGTAAACTTTTATGGTAGGCGTTATCGGGTTGAAACGACCTATTTAGTACTTTATCTTTGGACTGAAAAATATCTTGAATGATTGGAATTAGCATTCAGGAAGTGCTATAGTTGAGTTTATATTGAATTACTAAATACTGGAATGACAGTAGTTCTGAAATTTAAATTTAATAGGATACTTAAAAACTCAAAATAAATTGTAGGGTCGTAAAAACCTTATATCAGCACAGAACGGTAAGTTTATCGATAAATTACTAGTGATGTCGATAGTAAAAAAAGTAAAACATCGATACTTAAAAATAAATTATTTTATTTTTGTAACAAAAATGGAATGAGCTCCGTTATGTCAGTCACGGCAGTAAGTTTTCGAGCACTGGGCACAATATGTCATTACTTTTTTAACTTTCTTCGCAGCTTCTCTGCTACCTAATGTTTCTTGAAGCTTATTGTAACATCCAACGCAGTTTCTTTTTTTTTCTGCTTTTTCGAAGCGGTGGCCATTTTTTTCGTTTCCATCAGTAGAATTCATGGAGGACCCTTGAGTGTCAGTAGAAGTATTTTCCATAACAGATATGTTAGTAAATTTCTCAATAAAGAATAAAGAAGAAAATAGAAAAGGCTAAACGGAATTTCTTATCCTTTGCGGGCATATCTACCTCGACATGGGGTTTAACGTTTAACACTTTAAAGATAATTTATAACGCCACGTATTTAGGTTGTATCTGTTATGTTTGTTCAGCGTGGGCTGATAAAGTTACGAGTGGTTCGATCCGGCGCAAACTACTTCAAAATCAACGTCTAGCACTAATATTTCTATGCAAAGCATATCGCACTGTAAGCTCCGAAGCTTTACCCGTTTTATCAGGCGTCTTACCATTAGATTTAGAAATTCACCGTCGGGCTTCAATGTATTACAATTCTAGGAATTTTACTAACCCAGAATTTATCAACTCGCAAGCCCAAACAAAAATACGTCGCCTTTTTAATCCCGTAATCAACGTTACTAATGAATTAATTGATGAATGGCAGTCGCGTTGGTCTTGTTCAACTAAAGGACGGCATTTATATAACTTTTTCCCGTGCATCCGGGATCGCTTAAGTAAAACTTGGATAGAAATAGATCATTGTGTTGCACAGTTTCTCACTAGCCACGGTAATTTTAAAGCTAAATTATTCTCGTTTAAATTAGTTCCTTCTCCCTTTTGTGAGTGCTCTACATTAAACTGTAAATATGAACAAACTGCACATCACATTCTTTGGGAGTGTAATCTTTGGCAAAACGAACGTCATCAAATGCTTGATAGTATCCAATGTATATCCGGTGTAATTTATTACTCCGATCTTGTGGGTACACGTGGGAACTTCCGTGCCTTCAAACGATTTTGTCACACTTACTACTGGAAGCAAAATTAAGTAGGCCATTCTGGTAGGTCCCTAATTTCTAAACTTCCGTGGTGCAATACCAATCAGGCTTAACCTGATTGTAAAAGTCTCATTTCGTAGCATTTTTATGCTTTTAACATTTTGCTGTCTCCTGCTAAAAAGGGAGGGAAACAGGATGTATTTTCCTACTCCTCCTATATACTTCTGATTAATTTCGTTGCGGGATCCAAGACAGCTTAGCTTTTCCTCAGGGCACCCTGTGCTCGCAACTCAGAGGTTATCAGGACGGTTGCCGCTGTTGATTCTGGTTTACAGAAGTTACAGTGGTGGGAACGAGAGGTGGGCCCATTGCCCTTAAAAAAAAATTCTCAATAATACTTTCCTTAAAATCTAGCTTTGTCATTTTAGTGTCATTATTCATGTCATGCACTACCCAATAATTTACTAGGGCGGTTCCGAATATCATCTCCATCATCACTTTTCTATACCATTTAAGGCCTTTTTTTAGTGTTCTATAGTAAGAAGACATTTTATATACCCTTTTTATATTTGTTGTAGGTTAAGACACATTCCGGTTTTATAATATTTTCATTTGCACCTCTTCTTTTTCTTTCAGTATCTTTAATATTTACATCGTGTTCATCATTAAAACAGGATGCTTATCAACCCATTTCAGTACTCTCACACCTCTGCTATTCATTTTACCGAGTATTTGTCCTTTTTTTAATTTTATGCTTACAAATTTTTTCGGCAATCCTCTTCTATTAGCTCACAGAGTACCACAATCAAAAGTTTTTTTTTTGCAGTTAATGTCTCTGCAAGTCCGATAGATGTATAAAAATTGTCCGCTATCAGAATCCTACCCTCATTCTCAAGACCATTAATAAGTTTCAACACAACATTTTGTCCATGGTTGATATCACGACCACTCTCTTCCTTCCCAGTTTTTAAACCATTACATTAAGTGTATATCCTTCCGGTGTGCACAATTTATTTAGTTTTACTCCATATCTGTGTGCTTTATTTTTTATATATTGACGAAATTTTAGCCTTCCGCGCCACGGAACCATTGATTCATCAATGACAACAAATTTTCCGGGCTTTAAGATAGTTTTGAACTGTTGTAGCATCATATCATAAATGTCTCGAATTTTGTGCAATTTGTCAGTATTAGAGTTTGAGTTTTGATCAGAAAAATGCCAGAATTTTAATAACAATAAAAATCGGTCTCTGCTCATTGACGATGCAATTGTATTCATTCCTGTAAATCTTTTTCTTAGACCAATAGCATCTTAAGTTTGGAACTTTCACAAGATCCATCACCAGCATAATGCCAAAAAAATGTCAAAATTTCCTCTCTAGTGGTTTCTTTCCACAGTTTTGCACGAGACTTATTCTTAAGCTGTCCAGATTCTATGAACTTCGTTGCATACTTGTTTGTTTCAAGAACAATTTCAAAATCAAAAATAATCTAAAATACTCATCTGGGTTTTTGATGGTGGAAGGGACGAATATCTCTCTACTTCCAACATATTCTTCAAATTCAGGTGTATCATTACTTCTATCCAGCCATTCGTTTTCCTCATCATTAGTGTTACAAATAGTTGAAGTTGTTTGAGTGATATTCATACCCTCATCTTCTGAAAAAGCTTCGGACAAAGTATCGGAACTGTTGGAATCACTACTGGGAATATAAGACATATTAGAACTGGATTCATCATAAGAAACTACATTAACATTAATCTTAGTATTAGAGCTTTTACCATCAATATCTGATACGGGTGTTTGAGTCTGTGGTGCATTTATGTTCAAATCTGTGCAGAGTTCGGGTTCAGCATTTTTTTCATCATTCTTGTCTATGTGTTTAGGTGTGGAAATCATATTAAGAAATTGTTCTTCATTGAAAGAAAAATTTAGAGAAACTAAGCTTGAAACAGACAAGTCATTCAGAGACCCACATTTACTAGTTGACATCTTAGGAAATGAATCTTTTTCAGATGTAGGACTCTTACAAACTGAAGAAAGTCTGGGTCTCTTATAGCTTCTTGGAGTAGAAAAACAATCTTGCTGAATGATTTGAATCTCTGGTACAGAATTGCTATTTTGTATTGAGCCACTAGGTTTTACTAAAATGTCTTGTAGAATGTGAATGCGTTTATCTGTATCTTGGGGTAAGTCGGTTGATGGTAATTCTGTCTTCGATGACACATATGCTATGCTTGAAAGAACTTCTATTGTATAGCTAGTAGATGGACTAGTAAAAATTGAAGGACTCACGTTACTTCGACGTATTAAAATATTTCTCCAGTGAACTGGAGATTTCGAGGCCTTTTCTTTCGTTTTCTCTAACCGTTTTTCACTTTCAACAGCACACATGTCCAACATCCTTCCAGAACGCTTCATTTTTCAAACTCTTACCAGCCCCGCGAACAGAATACTAATTAGTAATGTACTCCTACGACGACTATTAACACCGCTCGTCACTAGCACAATGACATGTAATTCATGTGCGGCTACCGGGTTATCGGGCATAAGGTCTTTGCGACCTGATAAACGCACCTAAGAGATATAATTGTCTTTCAGGTCGTATCAGGTCTTAACGACCCGATACGTTTTTATTGGTTCTAAGGCTAGTACTTGACGACCCAAGTCCAATGAATATATTTGTCACTTTCCAACTACGTAAATTCCTATACTTATAGTCCCCGGCCCGAGAGAAAGCAATAGATTTGTTCACCCGCACAGTAGAAAAGTAGTGCATCAGGTATTATCAACCCGATACCGCCCTGAACGTGTTAAATCAGTCTACTATAATATATAACAAACTTAATAAGAAGTTAAATATTTATCCACTAACCATCTACAACCTTAAAGAGGTTTTAGTGGGCTGGCTTAAGTCACTGTCTTATGACGATGTTGAATCAATTATTTTTAGCAAGATAATATAAGAAAACTCTATTAACTGATGTATCTGTCTGTTAGAAACTGCTAGTCCTAAGATTAATGTAACACATGTACTTACAATTACCCATGCTGACATAACATACTCGTACACGCATACACACTCATATACACGTACAGACTCATACACATACATAAATACACACACGCAATAGGCACGTATATTACTTAATTTACACAAATGCTAATGATGTTCTGGAAGAGCGGTGTATCCTGACACAAGCATTTCTGCTTAAAAGGATGCGCCGGACAATGTAATATTATATAATCAGTGTAAAATAAGTTGAGAAATAAACATTTAAACATTTGTAAAAATATATTATCTAAGTCTTGCAAACACTTACCTGTATTGAAATCACCTAATATTACTGCCATAAGTCATAACATCTACTATATGGTTAAAGAATTTATTGAATTTTATTAGAATTAATATAATAATTTACACATTTCAATATTAATTTACATTCCAAATTTTAGGTATGAACATATTTAAAAAAAACGTAGTATTTAAACTATTCATTTACAACGTTGCGGCCAACAAAGTCCGCATGCATCATGACACCTATACATAAAATGTATCATCATCGATGTTGCAATTAGTTGTATGACGTAACCACTACTTATTTATTAATTTGCAAATATTATACAATAATCAGATGTAATTTAACATGTTGAACTTATTTTTACTTACATTTTCTTTTATCACGGGAACATGAATGGATGCTAGTACTGATGATGTTAAAGTCCGAGTTGATTCATGTATATTTTGCCTTTCACACAAAACATTTATTTTCTGCTTATTAACGGGCTAAAAATATTTAGGTCGGCATTATTGTCTAAAAACTGAAAGTGTAATTAGGACTACTAAAAATGTTTAATTAACTTATGATCAATTTGAACAATTCTTAAATCTTTTAATTAAGGCTCTTAGCAATAAAAATAAACAAAAAACCGAAGCCATCAGCAGAACTTAAAGGTACAATTATGCATGGAAATTATTGTTAAATTTGATAACTTGTATGTTGTTAAATCAAATTTATATTTAATAGTTATTTATTTTTGATATATTATATCAGTAGCTTAGGCAGATGTGAATCTATCAAGGTAGCGACCAAAAAAAACATCGACAACAACAAACACAAAATAACACTTACACAAACAGACAAACAGATGTCACTATTCTTAATGATGATTCCATTTTTTATTAACATTTAATACCTATTTAATTATATTATTACTGAAACTTATCAAAAATATACAAAAGGAATAAATACTGAAATTATTCATTATACAAATACTAGTCCCTATTATACTCTTTAGTGGCAATAAAAACAACTTTTAACAGTATTTGATAATATAAATAACAATTGTTAATTGTTAAAAAATTTAATACGAATTTTAATATGTTAATTATTGTCAAATGATCCATACCTAGGTACAATCAGTGTTGTGTGTTAGGGTTATACAGGTGACAGACATCATATCATATTTTATGTGGTAGAAGGAAATCGAGCTTTCTGATGACTGCAGATAGGTAAAAGACACAGGATATCATACTATGAAAACTTAAGAAATTACCATTACCTACTTACCAGAGAAATTGAAGGAATGACATTGTCACGCAATCTGACTACATCCAGTGTTTTATTAAAATTACTTTCCTTGAAATGAAGTGAGCAGACCAACCAGTTCTTATGTCGGGGATTGATATTTTCAATGCCAATGGCATCTAGCCATTTTCTGTGTAAATCTTCATTTCTGGGGAACCTAAAATTTAATGAAATTAAATATCGACAAATCTAATACCCCAACACTAGTCGTATTTTGTAGGAATCAAAAAAATGATGTTTACAAAGAAATCGTAAAATACACGAACATCTTTTATAAGTCAATATAAAAATACAACAATTTAGAATGGATATTATTTAAAATCAGCACGCTTTATCATAGGAGTTTGCGACATACCTGTGAAGCGTTATTAAAGGTGCATTTTTGTCCTTTTTTGCTCCACATTGCAAAATACAACACGAAAGCATGTTGACTAATAGTCTATTAACTTCCACGGAGAATATGGCACTTAATAAACTGATATCTACTTGGTAAATCGTATTTATCCGAAACTAAATTAATATTTTGACAAATCATGTACCACTTATTTATATACATAATATGGCGTCGATGACACGTTTATAGAATTGCCAATTACTTAACTTTTAATTTATACGAAAGTGAGCAAGACACAATATCGTTGTCTCTTTTTGCATATGCAAATTACCATTTGTTAAAAAGAGATAAAGAAATGTCGCTTAGTTCAATGTCGATTCTACCGATATTTGTATAACTAAAGTAGCTATAGAATGTTATTGCGCTTCTATATATTATTCATATTTCTATGGTTCCGATGGACCATGGTCACAAAAATGGTTTATGAGTTGTTTGGATTTAATCCGATACTGTAACGTGTATATTTTTAAGAGGTGTTGAGCACTGCAATACACGGGTGTGAGAATTGTTCAATTTAAATGGCTTAAGCTACAAAATAATTCAGACGTAACACGACACTTTGAGAAAATATGACTACTTGTTAGTCGAGGATTTTTAATTCAAAAAGTAAATCGATGACCTATGCTTTTTATACTTTTTTTTACATAATTGGTAAACATATGGAAAAAAATAAACAACATATATCATAGCACAAAAATATTTATTTACATAAATATTGATATATATTGATATATATTTTTTCATAATTAATACATAGTTTTTTTTTTGTAATTTTTAAATAATTTATTTATTTTTCAATTTTACGGCTATGTTAATTTTTTTTAATATTGTTTAGGATATTTCACATTCACATAATATAATTTTTTTGAGATCATAGATATCAACACTAAAATTTACGAAAATAAATAAAACTAGGTACCGTCATACCCAAAGCGCTGGAATCATCAAGTTGGTCGTTAACGACATATATATTTTATTAATTGATATTTACGGTTTTTTTGGCAAAATTATTATCTAAACTCTAAGATCTTGAACTAATATTGATTATAAATAAAGTTTACTTGTTGATTAATACGCAAAAACATTTTTAAATTAACCTGTATCATAAACTGCAACCAACACATAACACACAGCACGAATCAAAATGGCGGACTAAGTTCTTTTATTTTCCCCAAGAGCGTATTTGAAAAAGAATGCCAATTTGATGTTATTCTGTACAATGTTTCGTTCAAAAACGATAAAATACCATAGAGTATTGTATTAAAACTGATAAATAGTGAAAATATCGAATTTATCGATGAATTTAGCGTTGGTCCCTATAGAGACCATAGTGTATTAACGGTCCGGTAATTTTCTCCGAGGTCTCATTAGTTACAAAAGTGAAGTGAGCGGATAATGTGTATAAAAAAATATAATAAACTACCTGATAAAAATAAATCTGAAGAAAATGATCGTATATTTATGAAATTTGTAAAAAGTCTATTGGTGGAAAAATGTTACTACACCATAAACTATTTCTTTAACGACAACCGTATAGTTGTATCATAAAATGGATCGGTCCAGTCCTACATTGCAATACCCTTATAAGGTGTATATGTTCACCACTTTAATATAATAATACCAAATGTAAGAATTGTAACATATTAAGCAATAAATTATTGAGCATTGAGTATTGAATTCGATATGTCGACTCCTAGAATCCCGACACTAGCTGAGGCTGTCAGGAGAGTATCCCCGAATCGAGGTGACATGACAAAGGGTGTCTTTTTAGCGGAAAATACGCAAAGCTATATCTTCTTGGGGTTAAAAGTGACCACGTTTTACGACCCAATTTCATCGGTTAGTCTATATTCAACTTTGAACACAAGCTTGTTTCGGCTCTCGACGTGTTTCCGAGAAATATCGCTACAGCCGGAGTATGTAGCATCACCAGTATTATCATCTGCATTGCAATGTACGTTACGAATTCGCATCATGTCATTAATATGCAGAAGGAACTTTGTCGGTGATAGCACGCAGCCTTGTGGAACATCAGCATCTACAGATTTAAGATCAGAGCACGCACCGTCGACTACGACCTTGATGCTCCGATAACCAAAAAACTGGTGATCCACTTGCATAATTTCTCGGGAAGTCAGAAGCGCTTTGTGCCATACCCGATCAAAGGCCTTCGCTATGTCCAAATGTATGTTGATTACATGAGACATGTTGATGACATGTCGATAATATAAGAAGTTTATATTTTCTAATATTGTACTTTACAAAGTTTATATAAAATGCCTGCAAAAAAAATTAAGTTCTGATTAAGTTCCCAATTCGTAGTCCTACCTAAATAAATAATCAAAAAATACCAAATTAGTATACATAAGAGAGCTAAAAAGTATATACTCAAGGTATTTATAAGAAATAAGAACAATAACGACTGATTTGAAAGTAAAAACACGTATTTTAATGGTTTTATTAATGTCCTAATTGAACTTGCATTTAATACCGGTATTAATACCGTGATCCCGGTATTCACTTCTAATACCGGTATTAATACCGGTATTGAAAAAAATCCGATATTTGAAAGCCCTATGTCAAATGACTTATTAATTTAATTTTTTTTATTAATTTAAATTTAAATAATAAATTAATACAATTTAAATAATAAAAATAACCTTTAAATTAAATTGTTATAAAGTTTTTGAGCCAGTTTTTTTTTGGGTGGTTTCTATTTTACAAATGTAACTATTCTATAATTAATAGAATCAAATTTATGTTTATGTTCTTTAGCTCCATGAAACACATATTTTTAAATATATATACAATTTTAATACCTCTATAGAAATAAAGTTTTATCATATTTTTTGAATTGATTTTGGCCACCCCGTTGGTTATAAAGTTTTATCATATTTTTTTGATTGATTTTGACCAACCTGTTGGTCGAGTGATTAGCGTCCCTGACTAGGCAATCGACGGGGCTCGGATTCGATCCCCGACGGGGACAAGCATTTACGTAATGAGCATAAATGTTTGTATTTCCGTGTTTCAGTGTTTATTAAATATATTCTAGTATTTACATATTTATTTCTATGTATTAGTATCGTTGACTTAACACCCAAAACACAGGCAAATAATTTGTTTATTTTGGGGTTAGATCAATAAGTGTAATTTGTCTCGTGAATTGTTATTTATATTTATTTTTTATTTATATTTCTCTACTCACCCGAAGATAATTGCGTTTATTGCGTTCCGTATTCATATATATGTCAAATACATAATTTTTAACGAAACATAAACCACCCATATCTCTTACGTTTATTAGTTTATGAAACCATCACTTTTCTTTTGACCGTAAACTGTTTTACACTCGTCACAATAGAGATATTTCATTTAGCTACTTCCCATAAAGACAGAAATATATCTTAGTATTTATGAAACAACTTCTGAAATTGGTTTGTGATCTATCTTTTCACTGGGTTCATTGCAGTTTGCTTGATATGTCTATTCACATTATTATGTTATGTGCAATATTTACTTATAAGTATGACATAAGTCCTTACGTATATCTTAAAAAATACGTACGTATTTATTACCAACATAATCACGAAATGACTACTAATAAATTCGCAAAAAATAGACACTACTGCCCACAAAACATTTTTCCCGAGTTGGTCCAGGCTCTTTATTAAATATATTTTATCTACACTAATATTATAATGAGGAAAGATTTGATTGTTTGAATTGAATAGGCTCCGAAATGTTTATCGTTCATGCTAATGTATTTATCGACGTGTATGAATAAACGGGATTTAACGATTACCGAATATATAAAAATCTACCATCAGATAGTTTTATTTACACTGGCAATTGCAAAAAAGAGACAACGTCCACTCATGTCGTTGTCTTGCTCAGAACATTTTTCCCCTCTGTTAAGTAAGAAAGAAATGTCAACTTTATGGGAAACGAAATAAAGTAAATTTTTATTTTTTAAATATTGCTTCGTAATAATTCCAATTATCGTATATAAGTTCCTTGATCTCTTTCTTCTATATAAAGCGCATTGACGTCTAGATTATTACCACTGGACGTGTACTGTCAATGAATTTTTGTTCCTATTTGAATATCGCCATTTTGGCGCTGTAGACCGATGCGTGCGTCCAAATTAGTGATTCCCACATGTCGACATCTTCGATAAGTTTATCGATCGTTTAATATTTACAGCTAGGTGGGCTTTGGGTCATGACAATACTAAAAATCGTAATCGTCGATCGTAAAAGGCGACCGGTTGGCTATTGCATGTTACCATCGTTACTACTAGGTGATAGAGTTCCGCAACCTCTCATTTCGGGTATTTGGTAACATCGCCTTACCTATTCCAACCGCAATAACGTCGATTCCGTCATTATCGTGTTCCAGTTTGAAAGATAAGTACAAATAGCAACGTGCCATTAACATATTTTTTGTGTATAGGCTATGGTTTCTCTATTAGGTGAGACATATTCTTGTTTGGCTATGGTATATTTTAAAGAAAAATTGTTAAAATATATTCTAATAATTCGTAAAGTAGAGAAAATTGTGCAGGGGTCACTCGTAATATTATAATACCAATATTTGTTTGGCTTTCCTTTACGCAATATCGGTTTAACAGATTTAGATGAAATTTGGAATTGAGATAGACTATATTAAGTAAATTGTAAAAATAATAAAAACATCGAATATTTCATACATTTAATTTTATAATGCATAATTTCTTCGAGAATTTGATTGTGATACTATACCGAAGGTCCAACAAATGACTCGTCTGTCTTATTTTTGTTAGACAATCTTAGCCTAAGGTTGACTGGAAGTTGCATTAATTTCTTCTTAATTCTTGTGTTGTACTACGATAGCGGAAATACTCCATTCATGTTTCTTTAAATAATTAAGTTGTTTACAAATTCCTGTTTAATGAAAATAATACAGACGAGTCCAAATTATTTGCCATGTTAAGAAATGCCGTATAATTTCACCAGTCACAGAAAGCGAAATTGTTTTTGTTGCTGCAATAATTCTTATATCTGTACGTTTTGTCATAATTTAAGAATCAAAATATCGAAATGACTTTTAAAATTTTCAATCATGATAGTTTTGATTGCAATATTTGATAAAACATTAACTATCAAAAATATTGTAAACAAGGAGAATCTGTTTTCTTTGGAGTCCACTTAACAGCTTTCATTGTTGTAGTCATACATTTTTTCCATTAAATCGATTGAAAATCTGCAAAAATAAAATGTAATTAAAATCATAGTTCACTAGATAAACAAAACTTTTCCTATATGTGAGGCATATTTAATTAAAATGCCAAAGAAATAAGACGACTATAAAGTGACTTAAATATGCAACTATGAAAACGAAGACTGAGTTTGACTACTAAAGTAAAATATCGATATTGAAATTATCGATATGACCTGTTGATATCACTAGTTAATTCTAAGCGAAACAAAATTAAATAAATATTATTAATTCTGCCGAAAATCAATATCTCTGTTAATAATATTAATTGTATTAAGAGTTTCTGGTAAAAATTAGATGTTTTAAAGACCATGTTACTCAATTTTTGATTAAAAACAGTGACTACATTCCTGTACCTGTAAAACGAAGTTTTTCACACCTTTAGGTAGGAAAGTTTACAATATAGGCATTTCCTAATGTCTCAAAACTTCTGAGTACACCAAATATAAACTTAGAAATTCACTAAAACATTAACAAATTAATTAAAATGAGTAACTGCCTCATAATATTTAGACTACCATGGCAATCATATACAGCATATGTCAAAATTAGTTCCCGAGATCCTCGTGTGCAGCGTTTCAAAATGACATATAAAATTAGCTGGCATTTGTATGGGATAACCTGGGCTCAGTGAATTTGGTCCCACTTTTTTTGATTTTCAGATTTTTGATATTTTTAATTATTTGTTCGTCGTTCGTTCTTTAACGTTCGATTGTAAAAATTGTTTGTTCGTCTTTTATTTATTTATAATTAATTAAACAAATGATCACCCTTAAGTTGGCCCCCCTTAATAGATATCTTTATTTTTATCACTTAGATTAATTCATTTTGATTAATTATCGTTTGTTCGACGACTATTGGTGATTGTTCGATCATAAAAACAATTAAATTTCCAATTATTATTTATTTTATATCTAATATGCAAACCATTACCTCACGCCTACATTGCGCATGCGCCAGCAGTAGAGATGGGTTAATACCGATATTTCTCAAGATTAGGTGATACTAATATATTCACTTTGAAATATTATAATGTCTTAACTAATATGTCAGTATTAACTAATATTTCACTGTAATTTGGACCTTAAAGTAACAGTAATAAGATCTGATACTGATACGGCAGGAAAATATCTTAACTAATATTTCACTGTAATTTGGACCTTAAAGTAACAGAAATAAGATCTTATACTGATATGGCAGGAAAAAATCTTAATTAATATATCAGTATTAACTAATATTTCACTGTAATTTGGACCTTAAAACAACTTTAATAAGATCTGATACTGCAGAAAATACGTCCGTCTCATTCGTACGTACGACACGGCGTATCGTGAAAATATTTTAATACTTTCACGAATCTGACGGGCGCCAATCCAGTGAATCCTAACTATTCCGAATACCGAATGATATTATCCTATTCATTTTGGATATCCGTTACAGATATTAGGCGAATATGAAATATTACCATATTACAGTTTGCCGGATTACTAATCCACGAATCCTTTCAATATTACTAATATCTTAGCGAATACTAATATATCAGTCACACCATTAGCCAGCAGTCTAATGGCGACTGAGCAATGCGTAGTGCATGTCATGTAAAAAAATGACATTATAAATAATGCTCCATTTCGAATATCATCAAATTATACGATTTGAATGAAGTATTTATTCAACAGTGTGAGTACCTCGATTAAATATAAAGGTATTTAATTCTTATTAGGAAATATTGTAGGTAGTTCCGATAGTGGTAAATTCCACACGATACATAAAAAAAAAATCTGCACATTTTTTGAGGTTAACTAATAGTACATCTAATATATACATCTTTAACAGAATTATAAATAGGCCTATCATTTTAGCAAAGAAACAAATTAAAAACAGTTGTATGATATACACACCCACACACATATGTACATATATAAGAAATTCATATTTAATTAGAGTAATTACTCTTTTTGTTTACTCAACAAACAGCTTTATGTGGCTTTATGAGTTAAGTACATATATTGGACGTAATGCATGTAAATGGACTATATAGACATTAGATGTTTTTCGATGATTATTAATATGTACATAATTTATTAATAATGATTCTTTTACAACTAAACATTCGAAATGGAGCATTATTTATAATGTCATTTTTTTACATGACATGCACTACGCATCGCTCAGTCGCCATTAGACTGCTGGCGCCTGCGCAATGTAGGCGTGAGGTAATGGTTTGCATATTAGATATAAAATAAATAATAATTGGGAATTTAATTGTTTTTATGATCGAACAATCACCAATAGTCGTCGAACAAACGATAATTAATCAAAATTAATTAATCTAAGTGATAAAAATAAAGATATCTAGTAAGGGGGGCCAACTTAAGGGTGATCATTTGTTTAATTAATTATAAATAAATAAAAGACGAACAAACAATTTTTACAATCGAACGTTAAAGAACGAACGACGAACAAATAATTAAAAATATCAAAAATCTGAAAATCAAAAAAAGTGGGGCCAAATTCACTGAGCCGATAACCTGTCCAGTGGTGGCAATATTATACACGTCAATGATAAAGCGCCAATCGCCATATATAAGTGCGGCCATGCGTAGTTTGCAAATTACTACTAAGTAATTCTACTAATTTGAGAAACAGTTTTTGCATTGCATAAGTAATTACGTAATAATCAAAATAAGCACATTTTACAACTCACTGTGTTAATTACAATACATTTCGTGCTAATGTATTTATTGACGTGTATGAATAAAAGGAATTTAACGATTACCGAATATATAATAATCTACCATCAGATAGTTTTATTTACACTGGCAATTGCAAGAACGGGACAACATCCACTCTTGTTGTTGTCTTGCTCAGAACGTTTTTCCCCTCTGTTAAGTAATAAACAAATGTCAACTTTATAAGTAACGAAATAAAGTACATTTTTTTTTCAAATATTGCTACGTATCAATTCCCAAGGAAATTACATTCTACCCGGTATGTTCACACGCGCTGCAAAATTGTTCCGAAGAGTACCACGACATGGGTGGATTGTATCTGTTTCTACTAAATAAAGCGCCATATATAAGTGCGGTCATGCGTAGTTTGCAAATTACTGCTAAATAATTCTACTAATTTGAGAAACAGCTTTGCAATGCACAATTAATTATGTAATTATTAAAATAAGCACATGTTAGAACTCACTAGGTTAATTACAATACATTTTATGCTAATGTATTTATCAACGTGTATGAATAAAAGAGATTTAACGATTACCGAACATATAAAACTCTACCAACAGTAGTTTTATTTAAACGGATTTAAACTCAATGCCGTTCCTGGGCATCGGAAAAAAGTCCGCCCTAGTACTAGAATTTTACTTAAGGGAGGAAATACGTGTAGAAAAACGTTTTCGTGATGATTTTTTCATTAATTTTTTTAAGGTATGAAAACTAATGTTATATATTGAAACTATCAAGTTATTTCATACATATATTTATATTTTTCCATATATAACGACAATATAACTTGAAAAGTAGCGGAGATTTCAGCTGATACACATCGTAGGTTGTCTTTTGACTTAACAGTTTGTGTGCACTATAGAAGCTAAAATTTTTATCTGAAATCAATGGCACAGAAAAATTAATTTTCTTTATACAATTACGCTAAATATGGACCTCCATCATAAGCGACATTTTTATTTAAACAATTTTTCTGTGCTATTGATAAGTTATATTGTTGTTTAATACGAATAAATACTCATAAATATATGTATGAAATAACCTGATATTTTCAATCAGTAATATTAATTTTTTATACCTTAAAAAAATTAATAAAAATCAGCATGAAAACGGCCTCCTACACGTATTTCCCCCCTTAAACTTATAGTTTATGTATTTCATTTTTAAAAATTAAAATAACTAATTTATAACTAATTTTATCCTGACTACGCAATCGACGGGGCTCGGGTTCAATCCCCAACGGAGACAAGCATTTGTGTGATAAGCATAAATGTCTGTATTTCCCGGTTTGGGTGATAATTAAATATATTCTAGTATTTATATATATTTATAAATGTATTTCTATGTATTAGTATCGTTGACTAACACCCATAACACAAGCAAATAATTTGCTTACTTTGGGGATAGATCAGTAAGTGTAATTTGTCCCGTGAATATTTATTATTAATCTTTGTAAGACTACTGCTATACCACTCTCAGTTTTTTTTTGTAAGATAGGTCCTAAACCATCGCCTATAGATATCAAATATGTTAATGGTGTGTTGCTATACATTTATTTAATTTATTTATTTAACACTTTATTGTACACAGAAAATAAAATTAATAAGAGAATACAAACGTAATTATAGTACAATGGGCGAGCTTATCTCTACTAAAAGAGATTTCTTCCAGCCAACCCGTTAAAGAATAATAAAATAATGAAAGAAAAGAAATTAGTAGACCTAGTGTACAAAAAAAAGATACAAATTACGTAACTAAATCTAACATATATTTAAGATTTTAAAAAAAGGTAAAAAAATATACATACAATACAAGAGAAATTTAGACTTCAGCTAGAAAATGTTCCTTAACTCGTTTTTTAAAGGATACTAAAGTCTGGCAAAGGCGAATCTCACTGGGAAGATAATTCCATAATTTTACAGCAAGTACTGTGAATGAGTGCGAATAAGCAGCAGAGTTGCTAGGAGGAAAGCGTAACAAGGTTCTAACATTAGAGCAACATGGGGACTCAGGGGAGTGCAAGAAACTAAAGGAATCACGGAGATACTTTGGAGATTGTGGATTGAAAATAATTTTATATAGTAAACAAAGTATATGCATTTTTCTCCGCTGTCTTATTGGAAGCCAGTCAAGCTCAGCCCGAGAACTGGAAACATGATCAAATTTTTTCATACCATAAATGAAACGGATACAGAGGTTCTGCAATCTCTCAAGCTTGCTTACCAAGTCTTCAGTTGCGTCAAGGTAACAAGAATCGGCATAGTCTATTATAGGGAGAATAAGGGTATGCATGTGGCAAAATGGTAATGCAACATGCATAATTCTATAGACTACCTTATCCTCCGATCCGGATCACGACAATGACAAGACGTATTGACGGGATTGTGGCAGGAATAGGTAAGGCAGTGGTGCCCAATACCCGGGCGAGTGGTTACAATACTCTACCACCTGGTAGTTACAATTGCAGTTACACTTATAGACAATCGGTCGCCTTTTATGACGTGCTTGGCAGAACGGCAGTTGGTCTATTCTTCAAAGGAGTCCATTACATACATACAAGTGAAGCTAATAAAAAGCGTGTAAAAAATATACGATTTTTCGTTTAAATTAAAATTAATTGGTGAAATCGATAAATTGTAACATTTTTTTTAATTGATAGATTGTTAAAGTTGATGTTTTAAGAAATGCAAAAAATAATTCCGAAATTTTTCAAATTTTTCAAAAATAAATGAAAATTAAATTTCTTTAATTCCAGAAAATATAAAAATCGATTATTATTTGAAATCTTCAAGGAAACAAATTGATTAAATCATTTTGATTATTAATTTTTACTAAAAAAGTGCCAAAATTATAATTCATAAATAATGAATGAATTGAATTTCTTGAATTATCAATTAAGCAAATAATTATAAATTAATAGAATTAATTAATTATATTGGGGAATCTCGATAAGACTAAAAAAAAAATTTTATCACTTTCAAAATTTTGCCGCCCTAAAACATTTGCCGCCTTGGGCACTTGCCCCGACTGCCCCTAGTGTAAATTCACCGCTGCTGGCAATTGGAAGAAAGGGACAACATCCACTCTTGTCGTTGTCTTGCTCAGAACGTTTTTCCCCTCTGTTACGTAAGAAACAAATGTCAACGTTATATGTAACGAAATAAATTATATTTTTATTTTTCAAATATTGCTTCGTAAAATTCCAGTTAACGTATATAAGTTCCTTGTTAATTCCATTTATCATATATAAGTTCCTTGGTCAATGCATAGATCATAGGCCATAGATTATTAATGTATGACAATACTACATGACAATTGAAAAGTGACAACTATCATTTGAAAGTAAACAAAATTTTGTCAAAGCTCCTGTTAAATTTTTAACGATTTGGATTTGATAAGAATTTGAATTTCATTATTGAATTATAATAAATAATATCATTTACTGTGTGACCATTTTTTACGTAGTTACTATATTTATTTAGAAAACATATGTTAATCAATTTGATTTATTTGTGCATGGAGATAATAAAGATATAATGTCAGACTTGGAAAATGAATTTAAAGAACTTAGGGAGACAAACAATGAATTGGCTCAAAAAGTACAGTACTGGAAGATGACAGCCGCTCAAAGAGAAAATGAAAAGCTGGAATTAATGAAGGAAGTGACTGAACTTCGTCTAAAACTGAGTGTAAGTCCATTGACTAATTGTGTGTGAATAGTAACTGGCTATACTTTCATCGTAGGAGTAGTTTTGTGCTAGCCTATCTATGTATTTAAAAATGAATGTTTGTATGTCCTTTATAGAATCGTAAACTATGCATTTGATCATGTTATGATCTTTAGCAAAGTTGTTGCATGAGCCCACACAAGTTTCTCGGTCGGTACGACCAATTTTCGACAGATATTTTATTTAGCGGCCTAGCAACGCGCGCAGGGTACATCTGGTAAGTTATAAAAATATCAGACAGTATTCTCAGTTTTTTCTTCATATATAATCTTATTAGTGCATATACCTTAGTTGTCACTTAGATTTACATAAATGAATTTAATTTAAATTTTATATTTATTTTGAAATTAGCTAAATAATTCCTAATATTTTCTTTAATCTTACTAAATGATTTGTATGATATCCTTTTTATGATAAAAAATGTTGTACTTTATTCAAGTGAATAACTTATTGACAGTTTAAAGAATGCTGAAGGCATAATTTTTTACAAATGTCATCTATTGTTACGTAAATTTTATGTTGATTAGCATATTTCTTAAGATTACATTATAATATATCATAATTATATTGTAATAATATTGCTGGACACATTACACAAATCAATCTAATCCCAAAGTATGCAAATTATTTGCCTGTGTTATTGGCCTCAGTCATCAATACTTATACATAGAAACACATATAAATACTGCAACACACATAATAAACGCCCAAACTCAGAAATACAAACATCTATGCTCATTGCACAATAAAGGTTTGTCCTTGTCGGGAATCGAACCCGAACCTCATTGATTCGTAGTTAGGTTCGCTAACCACTCGACCAACGGGGTGGTCATACATTAACTTAATGGAAACGAAAGATATTTATTTGCAAGAATAAAGGTGTTACATTTGTTTTATAAACAGCTTTTACTTATTGCTTGGGGCAATTAGGTTCCGCCAATGACTACTATATGTTGGGGTATTGTTATAATATGTTGGTGCTTATTTATCAGTTAAAGATTAATTCCACTTTTATTAGGCTATTTTTCACCACCTGAAATAACTACATCGATTGGAGTCAAAAACACAACATAAGAATTACTAATTATTACAACACAATACACATTTTACAACTACAGATATTTAGTCAAATTAGTCTATATTATATTGGATATAGAGTTGGTGTTACAAGTTATTATAACAATCAAAGTTACCACCAAATTCTTCCATTATATGGTATGCAAATATTAAAAATATTCTATGTAGTTTCAGAATTTATATACTACTTATTCACACATTTCTAGGTATTATTTACATTGATAGTATGATAATAGGGTCTCATATATTTTTTAGTTATTTATGATTACCATGATGATCCTATGTATTCAAACTAAATATACAATTTAAGTTTTGTATATAAAACATTAAATTAGCAAATAAACATTTTTTTATATTATAAAATAACAAACAAGCAGATGGGTCTTCCGATGGAAAGAGTCAACCATCGCCTATAGACACCAAAGGTGTTAATGATGCCTTGATATCTTGAGACGAGATCTTATGCGACATGCATAAGTTTAACGGCTACCTTACCCTCCTTAACTGGAACACCACAGTGACAAGCACTGATGCTATTGCGGCAGGAATAGGTAAGGAGGTGGTACCAGACCAGGGCAAGACAAAGCAGAACTCTACCACCTAGTAGCCACAATGTTAGTGATTCATATAGCCAGTTGGTTGCCTTTTACGACCTGCCTGCAGAATGGCAGTTGGCCTATTCTTCAATAGAGCCCGGGACCAACACGGGGTATTTAGTATATCTCTTCACAGTATCCACTCTTTTTAATGCCATTAGATAGCAAACAAGCAGATGGCTTCCCTGATGGAAAGAGTAACCATTGCCTATATGCCATGCCATGCCATGATAACAAAAGATGTTAATAGTGCATTGTTATGTGTGGCAGTATAGCAATGCCACATGCATAAGTCTACCTACTATTTTACCCTACAAGCCGGAATTCGACAATGACAACATTGATGTTATTGTAGAAGGAAATCTGTCTGTCAATGTTCCGAAATGTACTGAAAGGGTGGTACAATATACCTGGGTGAGAAAGAGGGCAAAATTATACCACATAATAATCACAATCACATTACCACGCAATAATAAGTCAATAGTTTATCTTTTACAAACTATTTGGCTAACTGGCAGATGATCTAATCTTCAAAGGTGCCCTAATTAACACTACTATTGGCACATAATATATTGCAAGTAATCTAGTTTAAAATTTTTCTTTTAGAGACTAAGAAGTGGCAGTGAAGCACATGCTCATAAGTTAGATGCAGCTTTGCAGACAACAATTGAAGAAGCTCTATCTCATATTGTACAAGCGTCTAATGCTGTTACTCGGACCTTGGAGCTTGTTAAAACATACATGCATGACAGACAAGAGCTGGACTCTGCTTTGCCGAGATGGAGTAACATAAGTGGATCTAGTTCAAAAAAAATTAACAAAGTGAGGCCAATGTTAATTGGTGGAAGATCAGTGCAACCCTTTGTTATGTTGGATAGAACTATTCAATCAAATAACAGTAAGTATTATTTATTTAAAACTAGCTGTTGCCAGTGACTTCATCCGCGCGGACTTCGTTTACTTCACACAGCTTCTCCCCCGTAGGTGATAGCGTGATAATATGTAGCCTATATGTTGACCGGACCTGTTAGTAATATTCATGCAAATTTTGAAGTAAATCCATGCAGTACTTTTTCAGTTTACCCCGGACATACATACAGACAAACAGACAGATGTACAGACAAACAAACAAAAATTACAGACAAACAGAAAAACACAAAAATTGTAATAACTATATTTTTGGCTTCGATATCGATTGCAGATCACACCCCAAGTATTCTTTAAAAAAAATATTCAATGTACAGTTTTGACTTTCCTATGATTTTATTATATGTATAGATAAACAAATACGTTTGTCCAGGCTGTCCGGTGAAATGTCATGAGGTTTAAGGTTTTTATATCTTGATTTAGCCAGAATCAAAGGTTATTATGCTTTCCCTATTCAGGTTGATTGGTAAAAGACTGTGCAAGGGTGTCCTTGTAATCTTTTCGAATACCAAATGTGTAAAAACAACATGTAGTTACTTAATTTTTGACCCAAATATCCAATAAAATTTGTGTGTATGGATGGTTTATTGTTTGCAAACAGTGATTTGCCGAACTCATGACTAGGCCCAGTATAATTTGTGCGGTTACCATTCATTTTAAATTACAGTATACTAATTTTGTTAAGGCTAACTATAGCTCCTATCAAGAAAAAGATTGCTGGTGATAAAATCAGGGGAGGTAGCTCTGTCACAGGATTTTTGCATGTACTCTGGTGCTGGATGTACCCATGCGGGAATTTTCCCCCTCACCTCCTGCTTAGCATTCTTATTACCTGACACAAGCTGTATATTAGTAATATTCTTTTTTTATACTTTTATTGGTTACATAGGACATGGTAAATTGTCCTATGTAACCAATAAAAGTATAAAAAAAGAATATTACTAATATACAGCTTGTGTTACTATGGTGTCCTTCAATATTTTCAATTTTTTGTCAGTCAATCTGTTTATATACAGATGTTGCAAGACATCAGAAATATAGGTAGCTTTTCCTTGTATTGTGCACTGAGAGCTGTTTTATTTTGAAATCATTACTCATCTTGTAAATGAACAACACATTGCAATTTTCAAATTATAAGATATAATTATTATGCTTACTGTGTTTAATTAGGAGGAGACTTGAATATATTTTTCAATTGCTATTACTTGGAACTCTGTTTGTGGGATCCAAAATCAGTTATCTTTTCAGTTTCATAAAAAAATTGACTATGTAAATTTTGGATAGTATATCTTTAATACATACAACTATTACAAATGTAAAAGTCTGTTACCCTTTTACTGCTAAACTGCTGAACTGATTTTAATTAAATTTGGCAAGGAGATAGCTAAACATCAAGGGTCAGTTATCTTCAAAAATCAACCGCAAAAAGGGGTTAAAATAGAGGATGAATATATGTAATAAAAAAAACTATATTGATGATATATTAACTGTGAGGGTCAGCTGGTAGTAAAATAATTTTAAGATTCATGAGTTCAAGAGTTTATTTGTTACAAGCTTATAAACAATGAAATGTTTGCCCTACATTATTTGTGTAGATGGCAGTATAGGATACAGTTTTTTGTTACCGTGACCACTTAAATCAGTATTATATTAATGATACATTCTTGATTTTTTTTTTATATCATAAGATAGCAAACAAGCAGATGAGTCTCCTGATGGAAAGAGTCAAACATCGCCTCTAGACACCAAAGATGTTAATGGTACATTGCTATCTTGTGGCAAGGTCTAATGCCACATGCATAAGTTTACCGGCTACTTTACCCTCCAAACCGGAACACGACAGCGACAAGCACTGACGCTATTGCGGCAGGAATAGGTAATAAGGTATCACAACTGTCGAGCACATAAAATAACTAGCGACCTGCCCGCGGTTTCACCCGCGTAGCTTTTGTTCCCGTGGGAATATCGGAAAGGTTTATATACTAAAACCTTCCTCAAGAATCAGTCTATCTATTAAAAAAACCGCATCAAAATCCGTTGCGTAGTTTTAAAGATTTAAGCATACATAGGGACATAGGGACAGACAGAGAAAGCGACTTTGTTTTATACTATGCTATACTATATGATATGGCAGGGATGTGATGGCACAAGCATACATGTATAAACTAACAGTTTGCTAATGATTAAATGAACATTTTTATATCTTCTAGAGCAGATCTATAACATTTTAGACCATGGTAGTTTATCATAATTATTTATTAATGTCGTTCATATAATTGCAATAATGTTTATTATAAAGTAAATAAAAAATACACCAAGACCAAAAATATTGTTGTCAGAGCAGTTAACACTTTCCCAATCAAAAGCCATTACCACACTTAAATTATAGTTACTTTGCCTAGAAATGATTTTTAACAAACTTCCTTAAGGGAGGAGATTTCAATTTAGTTGTATTTTTGCGTGTTACCTCAGAACACACTCACATTAAACGACTTTTGGTAAGGGAAAATATTAAAGTTTTGCATCAGCAACATGCTAAGGTAAAATAGTGAAATTTTATTTTTCTTACAATCGCTTTGAAAATTTAAAATACATCTCATGACTGCCTCTGAAATTTGGTGAAGATGGTCGAGTGTTCCGCCCCATTGGTCGAGTGGTTGGCGACCCTGACTGTGCAAATGACAGGACTCAGGTTCAATCCCTGACGGGGACAAGCATTTGTGTGATGAGCATAAATGTTTGTATTTCCGGGTTTGGGTGTTTATTAAATATATTCTAGTATTTATATATGTATTTCTATGTATTAGTATCGTTGATTAACACCCATAACACAATCAAATAATTTGCTGTTTGTAAGTGTAATAGTCCTGTGAATTTTTTTTAATTTTTTTAAAAGATCTAATCCAGAGTTCTGGAGATACTGCAAATTGGAAGTCAGTTATTGCAATTTTACTATGTTTTAATGATTTCTTCAAATCCTATCTATGAATTCTGTAAATCTCTTAACACCAATCATTTGTGGTTATAGATACATCTGTGTCCACTAATAGCCATCAAAACAGAGTAACAACAGAGAGGGCAGTGCCGATGCATATGCTGTTGGGTAAGTTACATTTAAATAAATAATTTTACATAATAGAGAAATATGTTTTGTTTAATATTTCTTACATATTAAATCCAGAAGACTTTTACACTCTTGACATGTGAAATATCAGATTTATCTCTTTTGTATATTGAGATGTGTCTTGACTTATAATTAGTCAGTAAACAATGTTAATTATATTATAACAATAATAATAATAATACCATCAGAAAAAGTGTAACATCCATAATTGTTAGTAAAACTTACATACTACTTGGTAGTAACAACAAAATAACAATGCATATAAAATTAGATAAAATTAAATGTATGATTATTATTGGAACGAAGTTCCCTACGGCAGGCTTGGAGGGGATAGGGATTTTGTTGCACGACCGAACTGAAAAAAATGTGATAGTAAAACCGTAAGAAAAAATGCGTGGAATAAAACCGTTAAATGAGACGTGCGCAGGCGCGACAGTCGCATACACAAGCGAGTAGTGCCATTTAGCCGAAGGAAGTTCGTTTCTACCTGGTGTTTCTCATCATCAATCATTTTTTATTTAATTAAATATGACATAATTAATAATTAGATATAAGAATGTTTTCTTCTACTCACCCTCTGTATAAGACACTTCCAAAAAAGAGAGTTTGACATCAATCAGCAACTGTTTTCAGTGTGCTGTTGTGACTGCCTATATTCTATACATCAGAGAAGCGGTCTTTTTGCAGACAAAGGTATGAAAGCCATCCGTCCTATTCTTGGTAAACATATCCGATGCAGTGCAATAACATGGCAGTCTCAACAGCATTCTGAATGTGTTGTATTGAACACATAGGACACTTTCTTGGTGCAATTAACTCATAGAATACCCATGTAAAAATTATAAATATGATTTGAGAAACATATCAAATTACTTTAAAGTGCTTTTTTTATTTCATACTATAAAACAAACATGTAGATTTTTTGACAAAAATTGGTTCGTTGTATCAGTGTAGTAATACCGCAAGCATAAGTATACTGCCTGCCTTATTCCCTCAAATGGATAACAAAAGATAAGCATTGAAGTTATTGTTACAGGCATGGGTTATGAAAATAGTAAATTCGGCCAAGACCGCCAGTACGGTTTCCGTCGCGGCCGCTCAGCTGTTGATCTTCTAGTATACTTAACACATCGGTGGGCGGAAGCAGTTGAGTCCAAGGGGGAGGCATTGGCAGTTAGTTTGGACATAGCGAAGGCCTTTGATAGGGTATGGCACAAAGCGCTTCTGGCGAAGCTGCCTTCCTATGGGCTTTCCGAGAAATTATGCAAGTGGATCACCAGTTTTTTGGCTGATCGGAGCATCAAGGTCGTAGTTGACGGTGCGTGCTCTGACCTTAAATCTATCAATGCTGGTGTTCCACAAGGCTGCGTGCCGACACTCACTGTTCCTTCTGCATATCAATGACATGATGCGAATTCGCAACATACATTGCTATGCAGATGACAGTACTGGTGATGATACATACTCCGGCCGAAGCGGTATTTCTCGGGAACACGTCGAAGAGAGCCGAAACAAGCTTGTGTCCGAAGTTGAGAATCGACTAACCGATGTCTCGGAATGGGGTCGTCAAAACCTGGTCACTTTTAACCCCAACAAGACACAGCTTTGCGTGTTTTCCGCTAAAAAGACACCCTTTGTCGTGTCACCTCGATTTGGGGATACTCTCCTGACAGCCTCAGCTAGTATCGGGATTCTGGGAGTCGACATATCGAATTACGTTCAGTTTCGCGGTCATTTGGAAGGTAAGGCTAAACTAGCCTCCAAAAAGCTCGGTATGTCCAGCAGAGCGAGACGGTACTTCTTGCCGGCCCATCGCCTTCAACTTTATAAGGCTCAAATTCGGCCCCACATGGAGTACTGTTCTCATCTCTGGGCCGGAGCTCCTCAGTACCAGCTCCTTCCTCTTGATCGCATTCAGCATAGAGCGGTTCGAATCGTTGACGACCTGGCTATTTCGAAACGGCTCGACTCTTTGGCATTGCGCAGAGATGTTGGTTCACTCTGTGTCTTCTATCGTATCTTTCATGGGGAGTGTTCCGACGAGTTATTTGGATTAATTCCTGCCTCCGAATTCCATTATCGGACATCGCGTCAAAATTTGAAATTCCATCCTCACCATCTCGATGTCTGGAAATCCACAACTGTGCGTTTCTCTCAACACTTTTTGCCTCGCACTACTTCGTTGTGGAACCAATTACCGGCAGGGGTGTTCAAACGGATACGACTTGGGGCCTTCAAGAAAAGAGCTTACTCATTCTTAAAAGGCCGGCAACGCAACTGCAAGACCTCTGGTATTGTGGATGTCCATGGGCGGCGGTAACCACTTACCGTCAGGTGCACCTCCTGCTCGTTTGCCCCCTCTTCTATATATAAAAAAAAGACATTGCCAAAATCTACCACCTAGTGGTCACGATAGTAGTCTCTAGTCACAGATAGTACTTATTAGCTTTTATTCGTCTTTTACGAAACGCTTGATAGTAATTCTTATGATTATGCTTTAAAAGGATTCTTTTAGTCAATATGGTCTTTTTGTATTTTTTGGTACCAAAATGGTTTAATTTTAGTAAATTCTATATATGGTTAGGTTTTATTGAGAATTGAGTGTGTAGTGATCACTTGTGCAATTAATGGGATTGCACAAGGGGATCCTTATGGGTTTAATTCAACAGGGACCAGATATTATTTGAAAAACATGGATGTATGTTGTTCTGGATCTGGATGTTTATTTCATATAAAGTTTTATAATATGTGTATTTTTAAGTTTTTTATGGCTGACTAACATCAATATTACAGAAATCACCAAATGTGAGGTTAGCTTAATTTGAGGTGGCGTTCTGATTTATTAGTAATCAGGGCGAGCGAAGCGAGCCCTACACTAGGCCACTTTGTATGCACTTTTGTGGTATCTGTTACTGAAAAAATATCTCACTTCGAGGTTTGAGCTTTGACGTGGTAGTTTTTAATTCATGTCTAGATATGTTATCTACTATTAAAGTACCATTTTATAAACATTAAGAAAAAAATAAAAAATACATGTATTAGAATTTTATTACTACTAACGCCATCTATTATGAAATTAACGAGTTAAAATGTTACTTTGGCGTGGTAGATTTAATTCATTTTCATTCACTCCATTTTAATACAATATTAATCTATTAATACACTTGTACTTTTTAACTTCCTACACGTATGTGGATAAGGAAGTTACTGATTTTGCTCCGATTTTTAAAAATCGAATTTTCACCAGATGTCCGCGTTTGAGGTCCTAGGAACCTTTTTCGACTTTTTTCGCGATGACGTCAGTGTGTCTGTATGTATGTATGTGTGTGTGTGTGTGTGTGTGTGTGTGCGTATGTGTTCGTGTGTGTGTATGTATGCCTGTATGTAAACATCTCATAACTTTTGAACGGCTGGACCGATCGAAATGCGGTTGATGGCATTCGATTGGATTCCACTCAACTTAGACTTCCTGAAAATTTGAACCAATTGGGCCCAAGGGATTTCGTTAAAACTTTGAAAAAACCATAAAAGAAAGTTTGGTGAAACAGATTTTTTTTAATATAATTTCCAGATTAATGTACTGATTGAGTACAAAGACTAATCAGCTATATTCTCAAAAAAAATTAAGTTTAATGCATAAATTGCATCAAATCGGTTTATCTGTTTGGAAGAAATCGTTGACGAAAATTTTGAAATAAAGTCTTTTTTTCGACATAACTTCGAAATATTTCAACCAATCATTTTTTATAATTCTACAATATTTTAGTACTAAAAAAAAATAACGTCGAATTCCGTTTTAAAAATTAAAATCGAATCTTATTTTCATAAGTTACAGCTTTTCAAATATTAAAATTACGTTGTGTTTAGCAAACTTACTTAATGTTTTTGAAATAACTTTCAGGCTAATGTACCGATTGACCTCAAAATTTATCAGTTTTTCTCCTTTAAAAACTGCGTCAAGTACCGTTACCTGGATAAAAATCAGTCACTTTGTTTGGTATCTATCAATGACGAAAATTTTTGAAAAAAATGTTTTTTGAAATTGCTTCGAAATTTTTGAACCTAACGATTATTTTGCTAAAGCAATAGTTAAATTGAGTTGAATGCCATTTGAAATTTGATCAATTTGATCATCGTTTCCAAAATATACAGTTTTTCAAAAATCAATGTACTGACATTTTTATCAAAATAAACTGCATGTATTATTGTTTTGTTGGTTCGTTCGTGTTTTCTTGCTATTTTTTGTGACTTAGCAATTGAGATATTTCAATATTTCTTAGAACTGAAAAAAAATCTATGCTTATAGTTTTTACTCTTTTGAGTTTAAAATACCTTAATTTAGCGGGAAGTTCCAGGGATGGCCTGCAAGGTCAACCGATTACAGTTTTTGACAATATGATTATTGTGAAACAGTACAAGTGTATTAATTGATTAATATTGTATTGAGAATAATTTTCAATCTTAGCCCGAGGGTAAAAAGCTACAAAAAGGTATAGTCCTGACCGTATCCCCGAAGAGGTAGGCAGAGGTACAGTGTGTGCATCCACGATTAGCTGAAGATACGTCTTAGTCCCACAACGTGATAGGTGACCAGTTTATCACCAACCGGGCATTTTTCCAATCCCGGGCATCGTTGTTTTTATTAGAAAATTGAAAAAAAAAAACACATTTTTGATTTGTCTGACTCGGGAATCGAACCCCGAGGGTTTCCCTGAGAGAAAAATTCGAAAAATTTATTCGCTGAGTTTCTACCGCCAAGTCGCCTGCGGTAAGTCCAATATTAATCCTAAAAATTTTGAATGTTAATTAAATAAAAAATAAAAATATTTCGAAAATCTATCTTATCATAGCAAAATTTTTAAGAATTTTCCTTTAAGTTCTAAAAAAATTTGTCTTAGAAACATGTTTTTTTATTTTGGTTTTATTTTCCTGCGCCTTCTAGATCAAAGCCTGACGACGCCTTTGATGGGAATATAATGTTTGGGTAAAAATTTTTACCCAAACATTATATTCCCATCAAAGAATCGCTGGCTTTTTTTAGGTTAGATAATTATAAATGAAGTCCATACATTAAAAGATGTAATTCTCATAAAAAATACTTTCTTAGCAATATTACTAGGTAGTATAACTTTGCGAGCCCTTATAAAGCTCTGCTTTTTGCTAGTTATAAAAAATGTTGACTTGTCAAAATGTCTGTACAGGTTTGTTTAAATAAAACAGTTTTTGTATTTGATTGTGTAATTAATTCTAGACATGTCGAGGATGAGACATTGTCATTGAAAATGACATTTTATTATGCAAAACTTAATTTGTTTTATTGTAATTTTCAAATCTTGGCTTTGCAATATTACCTTAAATCCAGCCATATCTCCAAATTTTCCCACAAGTCTCAGTGAATGTGAAAGTGAGATAAAGATTTGAATTTATCACTTTCTACATAAAGTACATATAACAATCAATATTTTAACAAAATAGATGACTAAAACTCCAAATAAGGTTTTTGGATGTAATTTGAGATTTCTTCAGATGTATACATACCGTTGCGGAGGATAGATGCAGAGGATCTGCCGGGAAATAATGACGAAGAAGATATGGAAAGTAATACAAACGCTGACAATAGCACAGAGGCCTTAGGACTTGAAGGTATTATATTTTATTGATGCAATAATTATATGTAAAATAATGAGTTCATTTTATTTGCACTGTATATATTTCATGTTGTATTCTATTTAATATGCTAACTTTATGTGATGTGGCACTCCAATAGTGACCTTTTTAGGGTTTCGAAGTTAACTAGGAACCCTTATACTTTCGTGATGTCCGTTCGTCCGTCTGCAGTCTAGCATAGAGATCCTAAGTTCTAGAAACCTATAATTTGGTATAAATATACATATTAGCCACAGCAACAAAGTGATAACATAAAATCTTGTAAAGTGTGAAGTGGGGATGTAATTTTTTTGTGTACTCCATGGTGTGGATAGGTTTTTTAACACTTTAACTGTCCCAAGCATATTTCCATCCCCATCACCAAAATGTCCAATAATTATATTACATTCTTTTTTATATATCATAAGATAGCAAACAAGCAAATGGATCTGATGGAAAGATACAACCCCCGCATATAGACACGAAAGATGTTAATGGTGCGTTGCTATCTTGTAATGAGGTCTAATGCCACATGCATGAGTTTACCGTCTACCTTACCCTCCAAACCGGAACACAACAGCGATAGACATTGACGCCTTTGCGACAGGAATAGGTAAGGAGGTGATAACGAAACCGGTTCAGATATTGCAGAACTCTACCACCTAGTTAGTAGTCACTAAGGTAATACGTATTAGCCTTTTCTCTCTTTTTACGAGATTCCTAGCAGTAAGGCAGTTGATCTATTCTACAAAAAAGGGCCCGAATATACACAGGGTAAAACTATAGGATGATAAGAAACTGTAACGGGGCACGATACAACACGTTCGTGCTATGTTATTGCACCACATTCTATCACGCGCCATGCACGTGTATTATTAGTATATAAGGTTAAGGAAAATCCCAGTAAAACTACAGTTTAATAAACACATTTATTAACCAATATGTGACTGTCATTTAATCAACGTAATAGAAACTATAGCTTGCTTGGGTAATAACCTATTTACAAATAAAGTAAAAATCATTGATATATTAAAAAAAACGGTACGTTACCTAGTCACTGCGCCCGGTCCTACAGAACTAGGCCCAGCGGACTCAGTGACAATCAATCACGCGCGGGATATCATATCGTACGCTTCTACTTTCCGATTGTTTTTGCCATTAGACACCCATCAAAATGTCTTCTTGTGTATTCAACCAATATTATAATCACTTAAGGAAAAATATAAGCCACAAGGGATTACTTGCCGTTCGTAAGTACGGGTAAAAAACAATTTCTTTGAAAATAAGATTAAATTATCTTTGGTTCGCCATGTTTGTGTGAGTGAGATCTATACATATAATAAAATTGTAGGAAAGTCAAAACTGTACATTGAATATTTATTTAAAAATATACTTGGGGCGTGATCTACAATCGATATCGAAGCCAAAAATACCGTTTTTAGAATTTTTGTCTGTTTGTCTGTATGTATGTCCGGGGTAAACTCAAAAAGTACTGCATGGATTTATTTCAAATTTTGCATGAATATTACTGACAGATCGGGTCAACATATAGGCTACATATTATCACGCTATCACCTAGCGGCCAGGTGCTGTACGGAGAAAACGAAGTCCGCGCGGACGAAGTCACTAGCAACGGCTAGTAGTATAATATAAAAGTGACGCGACAAACGTAGTCTGTCGAGCCTAGGTTTAGTGATTGCGATGTTAGAGCGTAATGTATCTTCACTTTTTTAATATATCAATGGTAGATATCAATTATTCTTTTAAGTTACATATCTTTTCTAGTTTAGCGAAACATCAGCCTCCTTTCAAAATAATTCGCTTCCGTAATGTGGGTTTTGGTTTAATTTCTATTTATTTTTTATTTGTTTTTTTCTATTTATTTTGTATTTATTTTGTATTTGAGCTTAATCTCCTTAAATAAAAGATGTACTTTACCCTTCGATTAAAAATAACCAGATACAAAATCGCGGCTTTAAAAGTGACTAATGAAGTAATAGCATAAATAAATGTGCGTACTTATTCCGTCCAATCACAGCCAACGTACTAACGCGTCACGCACGAAAACATTTTATGAGTATAATGTTACTTGCAATTTTAAACGTTAAAGTTATAAACTTTAGGTTGAATTTTCCAAAGGCCTTAAAAAATAAAGAATACTCATTAGTAAAGCGGAGCTAGTCGAAACTTACCTATAACGTACAGAAATAAAGTTATTAAGATACTTTCATGACATTGCTATATTTTTGTGTTTCAGTATATATCACTCTCAAGCCATTTTCTTGCGCTGACTTTGTAGGCAACGCTATATTTTATCATTTGACCAAAGGAAAATAGTTTTTTTTTTTATATAGGTATCATTAGATTGCAAATAAGCAAACTATATTGCAAATAGATATATTCCTGTTAGAAAGAGACATCGCCAGTAGACACCAAAGATGTTAATGGTGCGTTGCTATCCGTCTGAAGGGATGACAATCTTACATGCATAAGTCTACCGGTTACCCTACCCTACTAAACCGGAACACATCAATGACAAGCATTGACGCTATTGCGACAGGAATAGGTAAGGCGGTGGTAGCAAATACCCGGGCTAGACGTTGCGGAACTCTACCACCTAATAGTCACGATAGTAGAGACGTATAGCCAATTGGTCGCCTTTTACGACCTGTCTGGCAGAAAAAGAAGGAAAATGTTTGTATTTTCTAATGACAAGAAAGCTGTAAACGTTAAAGCTATAAAAACATTCTGTAATATATAAATTGTAAAAATAAAATAAATAGGTAAAAATGTAAAAAGTAAATAGGTAAAAATGTAGTATATGAATTTAGATATTCTAAAGATAGCAGGAAATCTTCATGGTATAAGGAAAGGGGAATTATTTTACTCCAAATTTAACGCGTGCGGGCCACGGGCAGTAATGAATAAATTAAAACTACTTAATCTATTTTAATCATTTTTTCACTGAGTGACATAGGCTATATATTTTATACCCGTGCGAAGCCGGGCCGCTAGTAGTTTATAATTTTAATACATGTCCCATTTTACTCTTTGGCTACGGAACTTTAAAAACCCCATTTTAACTAACATAATGTCAAAGTGGATTTTATTACGTATCAATAAGCTTCAAGGGTAGTTTTATAGATAGGTAAGTGTATACTGTATATTGTTACGTACTGGGGTTCGTAATTGTAAGAAAACACCACTTATATTAAATCCGTGTATTTAGTATACAAGTACACAAGACAACACAATGTAATACTAAAATACACTTTACACACTAGTCACTCATTATACTATCACTGAACTACACAATAAAACACTTCTCGCTTCGCACTGTTCACTTAAAGTATCGCTCTCGATTGCTTGATAAAAACTGCCTCGTGTTTGTCAACACCTCTCTATTTATAGCCAGGGTAAAGTTCTACCTGGATCCAGAAAAATCTAAATGTATCGGGAAACAATGAATCACTTCTTATCGTAAACATGTTATGAGTAATATATACTAGTACACTCTACTTTCAACCTTATGCCCTACACCACAAAGTTCATTATGGTATAGCTTAGATCAACTATTTGTTTGTCAATAGGAGTAGCTATCTCTTTCTTTTATTTTTAGATCTCTCCAGCGTTCCAACTCCACACGATTCTAGATTATTCGTAACAATATTATGGTAAAAATACAAAACCATAGAACAATAATATTCTCCTATTAATGGAGTACCGCACGGAGTATGTAATCCGTCAGAGAATCAAAGCGAATCTTAGTCGTAAATGCAAATCGGATTCGCGCACGAAGGGTTCGCTATCACGGTTATGAAGTACAGCTTGGTGACAGACAGACAGACAGCGGAGGATTAGTAGTAGGATTCCGTTTTACTTTTTAGGTATTGAACCCTAAAAATGAAACTATCAAAAACTGCCAAATAACTTTAACTAGGTGGTAGAGTTCGCAAAGTCTTACAACGGGTCTTTTTGTACCACCGTTTACTCTATCTTGCCGTAATAGTGTCAGTGCTTGTCACTGTCGTGGTCCAGTTTCAGGGCAAGGTAGCTTGTAATTTTTTTTTAAAGATTTAATTGAAATAGGCGTTTGTCTTCCATTGCACCTGATGGAAAGTGTCGATGAAGACGAAGGTGGTACATTCCCATCCAAAAGAGACCTGTTCACTCTACTCTTAAAGGTTCCAGGGCTATATTTGTCAGGATAAACAGAATAGAATATCTTGTAATATTAGATCCAACTACCCGCATGCCGAAGGTCTTTTAACATCTTTGTTCTCTATAAGATGGTTATCTCTTCCTTTGCGGAGAAACTGCTTATTTTCTATCTATACATCTATACTAATAAATAAAATTGGAATCTCTGTTTATATATTAAAATAACTGTTTTTTATTAAATGCATATAGATTATAGATGTATACACGGTACATATACCAAAATAACATTCTTTACAATTTTTGTCGAGGCTTTCACTGACAGATAGCTGATGTAAATAAGGAGTAACGTAGGTTTCTTTTATTTAAGAAAATTTTCCAGCTAGTTACGATGTATCATATGATATAAAAAATCTATGCATATAATAAAATCGTAGGAAAGTCAAAACTGTACATTGAATATTTTTTTATTTTTAGAATTTTTGTCCGTTTGTCTGTTTATCTGTATGCATGTCCGGGGTAAACTCAAAAAGTACTGCATGGATTTACTTAAAATTTTGCATGAATATTATTAACAGGTCAGAAATCAGAAATCGGAAGGACTTTATTCAATAAAACTTTTTACAAGTTATTTTGACACGTCAACACTCTTCAAAACTACCACCGGATCGGAACGACGGTCGGGTCAACATATAGGCTACATATTATCACGCTATCACCTACGGGGGAGGAGCTGTGCGGAGTAAACGAAGTCCGCGCGGACGAAGTCTCTGACAACAGCTAGTATAATATAATTTCAAACCCTATCTTCACTGTTAAAGAATGCTATTTTTATTTTATGCGTTAAAGCGTGTTTTAATATCGTAGCTATAATAGTATGTTATTTGCCTTTCAGAACGCGATGACAGTGTATCTTCAGAAGATTCGCACATGACAGACTTGGACCACGAAGACTCGTGAGTATTTTACTTCCTCTCGATTTCTGATGTCTTATATTACATAACTATGTGCCCAACACTTCGTACGTAAAAATTTGTAAAATAAAAGTACCTAAGTTACTCCTTATTATCATCATCTATTTGCCAGTAAAAGTCCCGTCAAAATCGGTCCAGCCGTTTCAGAAATTAGCCGGAACAAACAAAAATATTTTGGTATATGTACCGTGTGTACATATGCATTTAGTAAAAAACGGTTATTTTAATAATAAAAACAGTCCAATGTTATTTATTTGTATGAAGGTAACTTGTGTCTAATTAATCTAATACAGTGCGCATGGAGGCGCTTGGTACCCACCATTAAATTAAATCATTACATAGTATAAAACAAAGTCGCTTTCTCTGTCTGTCCCTATGTCCTTATGTCCCTATGTATGCTTAAATCTTTAAAACTACGCAACGGATTTTGATGCGGTTTTTTTTAAATAGATAGATTGATTCTTGAGGAAGGTTTAAGTGTATAAACCTTTCCGATATTCCCACGGGAACAAAAGCTGCGCAGGTGAAACCGCGGGCAGGTCGCTAGTAAGAAATATTAATAAAAATCACACTCACACCACAATAATTGTTTAATTTCAACCGACGAAAACACGGAGGTTATAATTTGACACATATGTATGTTTTTTTTTATATATCATAAGATAGCAAACAAGCAGATGGGTCTCTTGGTGGAAAGAGTCAACCATCGCCTATAGACACCAAAGATGTTAATGGTGCGTGGCGAGCGAGCATCTTGTGGCGAAGTCTAATGCCACATGCATAAGTTTACCGGCTACCTTACCCTCCAAACCGGAACACCACAGCGACAAGCACTGACGCTATTGCGGCAGGAATAGGTAAGGCGGTGGTACCAGACCCGGGCGAGACAATGCAGAACTCTACCACCTAGTAGCTACGATGGTAGTGACTCGATAGCCAATCGGTCGCCTTTTACGACCTGCCTGGCAGAACGGCAGTTGGCCTATTCTTCAAAGGAGGCCGGGACCAACACGGCGTAGACTTTGAAACCAAACTGTTTCATTGACCACGCACGCACCAAACTTGAACAGATTTTTTCACTTTAAGTTCAATAAACGCGTCAAATTTAAAATTCCTCAGACAAAATTTCGCTGTTGTCGTGCATGAAGTGAAGCCAAAATTTCGTATTTAATAAGAAGAAAATGCATATGAAGTGAACTGAAGTGGTGACGACAGTGTTAGCAGGTCCGCGATAAATTATTGAACCAGAGCCGTAAAATTATTGTACTTTTAACAAAATTATTGTACACTAATAAAATTATATTAATTTCTATTTTAAGACATTATTTATTGAAAATGTATGTGTAAACGTAACCAAACGATGAAGTTTTAACGGTTACCTATTTACGGTTAGTTTTATAATTTTTTTTTATATAGAAAATTGCTATCATTCGAAATTATTGTACTCTCTGTAAGATTGTACGCTTAGGATTGAGGGTTGAAAAATTCATGAAATTATGGTACGCGTACAATAATTATTGTACGTCTGCTGTCACTTGGTGACGAATAAAAAAAATTGTGCGTTCGGGGGCCCCCGTCAGAAATGAAGTTCCTTACGGATACGTCGGATGTAATTCGAAATGAAATACGCAATGGAGAGGGGGAGTGGGGGGGAGAGATCTATACAATCACGCATACATATACATATAATGCATTTCGTTATGTGATGATTTCTATTAAATCGCACTACCGCCGCCGCCGTAAGCGCCGTTAAGGAACCAATAAAATAATTTTTATATATATTTTTTATATTATAAGATAGCAAACAAGCAGATGGGTCTCCTGGTGGAAAGAGTCAACCTATAGACACCAAAGATGTTAATGGTGCGTTGCTATCTTGTGGCGAGGTCTAAAGCCACGTACATAAGATTACTGGCTAACTTACCTCAAATCCGGAACACGACAGTGTGACTAGCACTGACGCTATTGCGGCAGGAATAGGTAAGGCAGTGGTACCAGACCCGGTTGAGTCGATGCAGACAGGTGCTCTACCACCTAGTAGCCACGATGATAGTGACTCGTATAGTCAATCGGTCGCCTTTTACGACCTGCCTGGCAGAACATTAGTTGGCCTATTCTTCAAAGGAGCCCGGGACCAACACGGGGAAAATATATATCAAAATAAATGCTCTAATTTTGCATCATGGGAAAATTATCGTATTAATTATCGTTCGTCGTACGTAGATACGTTAATAATATGTTATATCACAAAATTATCATATTTGTACCATAATACGCTAGTTGATTAAATTAGAAAAACTGTTTAATTCTGTACCTTATTAGGTATATAAACGAAAAAACTATTTATTTTGATATCGTATATTTATAATAAAAACGAATAAATATTTCGCGATTTAAAATTTAAATTTACCGCGAAAACGCTCTGGATTGTCATGGGTCTTAAATGACATCACGCCGTGGTGTTACAGACATTACATACTATTTGGTATCTATGAAAATGTCAAAAACAATTTGACGTTTACCCACGTTGTGACGTCACACTTCCAGATTTGTGTTTACTGTCTCTTAACTTAATGTCTATTTTTGCCGAAATTATATCCTAAAATTAATCCTTATCTTTTAAAATTAATAGTTTCTTGATAATTAATCATCAGAAATTGCAATGTATTCGGTTTCAAACACTGGAAAACAACCCGGTCTGATATATTAATGGTATATATTGATATTTTTCAGACGGCGATTAGAAGCAGTGGCAGAAGACATTGAACCTGAGGACGAACGGGAAACATCACAACGGTAATAATCTTATAATTGAACAGTCAAGGCTCGACTATATAATGGTTGACATTTGTGTTTGCTTGTTAATATTCAAGAAAAATGCGTTATTTTAACAGGAACCAAATGGAGAATCCACTAGAAGGCCCGAGTTGGTTGCTGGACAGACCAACTGTTGATGTAAGTGTATATCTACTATTTCATTACTAGTTTTTTTTTATTATTATAAGATAGCAAATAAGCAGATGGGTCTCCTGATGGAAAGAGTTAATCATCGCCTATAGACACAAAAGATGTTAATGGTGCTTTGCTATCTTGTTGCGATGTCTAATGCCACATGCATAAGATTACCGGCTAACTTACCCTCCAAACTGGAACACGACAGTGACAAGCACTGACGCTATTGCGGCAGGAATAGGTAAGGCGGTGGTACCAGACCCGGGCGAGACAATACAGACTCTACCACCTAGTAGCCACGATGGTAGTGACTCGCATAGCCAATCGATCGCCTCTTACGACCTGCCTGGCAGAACGGCAGTTGGTCTATTCTTCAAAGGAGCCCGGACCAACACGGGGAAAATTGGTATATATTGATATTATTTCCTGCGTATTAATAAAATGTCCTTAAATAATTACACAAGGTATTCCAACCACCAAGTAAGAAGGATGTTAATCACGATACTACTAAAAAGAGATACATATATAAATACTGAAACATATTAAATAAATGTACGATCCAAATCGTACATCAAGTATTTTTAGGGTTTTTTAGGAGTCAGTGTTTGTGATGCACACGTTATTCATTAATTATTTTATTAAATTCAGTACGTTTCGATCTATCAAGGCGATCGCGCGTGCTCGCACACCCGGGTCATTTGATCATATCAAGGATCAATAAATATCAAGCATTATTATCAAGTTAATAGTTTAATTATAAATATCAAGTAAAAGTGTGTAGAGTCAATCAAGGACGCTACATCCTTTATGGTCCTTCAATTATTATTATTTCATGAAGTGATCCTTTAAGGTCATTCGTAAATAATAAGGACTTCGCGAGTGCATACGCAGACAGTGTGACATTTCGTGAAGTGATCAGTGGCATTTTAATGCCCCCTCTTGGCGGTCAGCAGGTGGACTGTGGGAAGCTTCGGTCAAAAGCCTTAAATATCACATGAAGCGGGTGATAGGCGAACAACGTCTAACATTTGAGGAGTACTCTACGTTGCTCTCTCAGCTCGAAGCTTGCATCAATCACAGACCTTTATGCGCAATGACCGAAGATCCTGACGACTTAAATTGTCTAACACCATCACATTTTTTAACTAGCGGTCCACATCTCGCATTTTACAATACCGATACTGGCCTACGTACTCGTTGACATCAGACACAAAGATTGTTCGAGGATATCTGGAAAAAATGGAGTCAATCAAGGACGCTACAATAAATTTATGTTTTAAAACACCCGAACCCACAAATACAAACATCTATGCTCATCACACAAACTTGTCCCTGTCGGGGATCGAAAGTGAGCCCCAGCGATCGCGTAATCGATCATCGGGTCGATAATATCTAAGCTCTTGATCCCTTGAGTTACAATCATAATTATTTATTGCATTAAATTTATATTTAACTCGTGCCTTAAAATTAACAATTAAACACTTAAAAAATAAAATCAAATTATGTTTTTAAATTTGAAACAATTAATTTTTTTCTTTCATAAATTTATTTCAATAATAGTAAGAGAGACCAAGAGAGGGTTTCGGGATTTACTCGAGCGCGTCAGATTAACGTAGAGGGGTTACCTCGCATACTGTTAAGGATCTCCGCCAAATGTAAGCTCTTTTATAATGAGCCGGGTAACTGGGGCAATTAAAAAGAACAAAATTCCGATAACTTCGGCTTATTTTTATGTAATTTCCTCTAGAATAAATGAAAATTCAGACGCGCTCGAGAATGCCAAGACTACATAACTTGTGTGTGCCTTTGCTTCTGTACATAATTTGTGTGTACATAACTTGTGTGTTACTGCCTTTGCTTCTGACGTGGAAGAAAGTGTCGTGGAAGTGGGTGGACTATTGTGCCACTGTGGTCTTCTATAATTTCAGACTTTGGATAAGTTTGCCCTTTCATTTCTGTTGCATCAGAGCAGTTCCATATAATATTTCGCGGAAATTTGCAAATTAAATACTGTTACGTACTCGGGTTCGTAATTGTAAGAAAACACCACTTATATTAAATCCGTGTATTTACAACACAAGTACACAAACAACAAAATGTAATACGTAAATACACTATACACAAATCACTTCGCTGCACTAACACTGAACTTCACCGACTACACAATAAAACACTTCTCGCTTCGCACGGGTCGCTTCAAGTATCGCTCTCGATCGCTTTATAAAAACTACCTTGTGTTTGTCAACACATCTCTATTTATACCCGAGGTAAAGTTCGACAACAATCGCGAATGTTCGGTTATCATCTCGTAAACAATAACAATAATAAGTCGTTTACAATAAACAACTTATGATAAACAAACAAGTCCTTTTACACGTTATTTTCAACCTTATGCCCTATACCATTATAGCTTAGCTATCGAATAACGGTCAACTATTTGTTTGTCAATAGGAGTAGCTATCTCTTTTTTTATTTTTAGTTCCCTCCAGCGTTCCAACTCTTCATGTTTCTAGATTATTCGTAACAATACCATAATTTCTCCTTTAAAATTAATTAATTTCCGCAAAGTCTGAATCTATTAAATGCCAAGACGACGTTTTTTTTTTTGCAACTTTGTGTCGCTCCCACTCCAACAAGCTACACGTGAATCGTCAGATTCCTAAAATTTAGTGGCAAATTAACCCACCACACCTCAATCTGACGCGATTTAGTGTTTCCATGTTATTTTTGTCACATTTTTTTAACTATAGATTTTTTCTACGCCACTGAAATGAAAAACATTATATAATCTTTAATTTTTTTCTATAATTTAATCTACAAAATCCAATAGGTCCCTACGACGCTCGAGTAACTACCCATTTAGTATCTTGGGCTTCCCTACTATAAGTATATATTATTGAATTTTAGAATCAATCAGATATATTATAATTAGATTTCATTCATTCAAAAATACTTTTCCGCAATTATTTATGACATTGTTAAGTTAATAACAATATCATTTATAGCACAAGAACCTCTGTATTATCCACGGATTAAATGAATAATATGCCTTTCAAGAAAATTTTTTGTTTTGTCAGTGTTTTTGCGATAATACAAAGAAATACAGAGTTTATACTACTTACCGATGAAATAAAATCACTTTAAGGATAATTTTTAAACCCTGTCATCTCATTCAGTACGATAAAACAGCACAACATGGTTAATTTCTATTTTCTCAGGATGTAATATATTTACAAATTTATGACATTTTTGACAGCAATAGGAGCGTTTGCTCATATGCGCGGCGACACGTTTCCTTCCCAATGAAGTGTTTATTAGTATTCATGTGGTCTGTGGTATTATCTCATATAGAAACGCATTGTTTTCGTTTCAGAGATCTAAACCACGTCGTGAGATGGACGGTTTTGGCCACCCTAACATTGATCTGCGTCATCCCTACAGAGTGGTATGTTTCTGGAAATCTCATTTATGTTCTAAAATGCAAGTTTATGAAAATACTAGCCGCAGCGTCCAGCCTGCTGCATTATAAAAATTTTTGATGAATCCCGCGGGAACATGTTATTTTTCGGGAATAAAAAGTAGCCTATGTATTATTCCAGATCATCATCTACCTATGTGCCAAATTTCTTCCAAATCCATTTTGTAGTTTTTGCGTAATTGAGTAACAACCATCTATCCATACATCCAACATTCACATCCATACTAATATATGGGAAAGTATGGGCGAGACAATGTAGAACTCTACAACCTAGTAGCCACGATGGTAGTGACTCGTATAGCCAATCGGTCGTCTTTTACGACTTGCCTGGCAGAACGGTAGTTGGCCTACTCTTCAAAGGAGCCCGGGGTCAACACTGGGAGAATTTACCTACCTTACCGTCCAAACCGGAACAACTTTACCCTCTAAACCGGAGCACGACAATGTCAAGCATTGACGCTATGGCGATAGGAATAGGTAAGGCAGTGGTACCAAATACTGCGAAATTCTACCATTTATTAGTCTCGTTGGTAGTGACACGTATAGACTATCGTTCGCCTTTACCGCCCCGTTGGTCGAGTGGTTAGCGACCCTGACTACGCGATCAACGAGGCTCGGGTTCGATCCCCGACGGGGACAAGCATTTGTGTGATGAGCATAAATGTTTGTATTTCCGGGTTTGGGTGTTTATTATGTATGTAAAAGTATTTATATATATATATATTTCTATGGATTAGTATCGTTGACTAACACCCATAACACAAGCAATAATTTGCTTACGTTGGGGTTAGATCAGTAAGTGTAATTTGTCCCGTGAATATTTATTTATTAAATAAATAAATAAATGGCATATTCTTCAAAGGGGGGCCGGACTAACACAGCAAAAAACTTTACATTTACCTATACAAATAAAAAAGGGCAAAAGTGTGCTTGCTGTACATCGCACAAAGAAACGTGTAGGCAGGCAGGCATAGGGAAATAGTATATGCCCTTTCATTTGCTCAATCAATTTATACCAATTTTTATCGAGATAGATTAAGCCGTTCTCGAGTGATAATGAAATATACATACAGATAGACAAGACAGACAGGCATTTTTAAAAATTGATGTCATTGAGTCAAAAAAGGAATATATTTTAACACTAGCTATGCCTGCGACTTCGTCCGCGTTTAAAAATTTCTAAAATAAAAGTAGCCTAAGAAACTCTATATTACCGTGGTTTAAAAAAATAGACAATGCCGGGGTTTTATACGAATGGTTTCCGTTACCATTGGATTTCCAGGATAACAGTCCTATGTTCTTTCTCGGGTCTCTAACTATATTTGTACCAAATTTCATTCAAATTGGTTCAGTGTTTAGCGTGAAGAAGAGACAGACAGACAATTACTCTCGCATTTACAATTTTTTAATTTTTTTATCAGTATGAATGAAATTTGACAAAAAACAAACGTAAAGACAGAAGCTGTAGATTTACCTAGTTATATACTAATATGTAGTGTTTTTAAATTTTTTTGTGTTATAGCACTTATCCCATGCTTAGAAAAACTTTAAAAACTTTTTTAAGATAATAAAAACAAGAAAGAAAATATCGATACGCAGGATTTGTACCTGCGTCCATCTCCCTAAAGCCGGGACGCTTTACTGAGCTGAATCGCTGAGCTAGTGTCGACAGGATCAACGTAGCTTTTTTTTCTTTGTTATATGATCGATTCCGTCGATTGTACTGATCGATATGTATACATACGTATAACTAATTAAATGAGTTCATAGTTACACATAGGAAAATATCGACACATATAGGATTTCAACCTGCGATCGTTTCCTTAAAACCGGGACGATCTACTGCTGAGCTAGTGTCGACAGGCTCAACTAGGTGAAATTTTTCTTTGCTATATGATCGATTCAGTCTCTGAAGTCATTCAGTCACTAAATAGTATGTGTACGATCAGGGACTATTTATTAATTAACCGATTCGTTGCGGCGTATATTATATTCTATACTTTCTATCGTCGGCACTTGGCGAAACTCCATTGACTTTTTGACTTTATTTTTAACATATCACTCAACCGGTTTCACTTTTTTAAGCATCTTCAGTATGTTAATATACTTAATTGATTATTGATTGTTGTTGAAGTTGTAAAACTAACATAAATATTGAATGTTAGATGGTAAACTTAAAAATTTAACTATCAATATTTATTTATGTTAGTTTACAACTTACAACAATCAATAATCAATTAAGTATATTAACATTCTAAAGATGCTTAAAAAAGTGAAACCGGTTGAGTGATATGTTAAAAATAAAGTCAAAAAGTGAAATTAATGTACAAGTGATAGTTTTATCGTATAATAACGGCGTAAATTATCTCAAACTTTTAGTAGTGACGGTGTATAAATATTTCATGACACGGCTGGCGTGTCAAACGCCATACAAGTTTATGACGCAAAGGTTCTACCCTGAACTTCTGTTCAGGGTAGGTCCTTTTAAAATGCAATTTGAGGAAGATATAATCGATTTAAAAATGACACGACTCCCGTGTAATACGCCATACACTAAAAACAATCATGACACGGCTGCCGTCTCGTCCGAAACGAATCGGTTAAGTTACAAACCTAAATCAGGGCAAGTATATAAGATCGTATTGATAAACGTTCTTCTAACTTTAAAATACCGGTTTATTTGAAGCTAAGTCACTAAACCGGTTTGTAGAGGTTTTTTTAAAATCTCTGATGTTCGCTGCTTCTAACTTTTGCCCGCACTGCGTGACACACACACCGGCAAACATTTGCAGTTTTAACTTAAACCTGTTTATTTAGGTACATGAAGCGCTCTCATCTCAGATACGCTTCCAGTGAAACCTTTTATAAAAACCGCTAAAAATCTCTATCAACCGGTATTTTTAAACCAGTTTCGAATCCTGTGTACGATATGCATTTTAACCAGTCAAAATTTTAAATTCAGAGCAATGGTATGAATAGTCGCGAGAAATCAGCGACAAGGCGTTCAAGCCATTCTACGGACGAGCGAACGCCGGGTCAATCAAGGATGTCGGGTCAAACCGGGTCAGTTCAAAGAGAAATGACTCAAATGGGTAGCTCAAGTCAAATGGATGGAATGGGACAATCGAGAAGCTCAAGTCAAATGGATGGATTGGGACAATCCAGAAGCTCAGGGCACATGGGAGGTTTGCGTCAAGCGGGAAACTTGGCGCACCTGGACAGTGATGTAGCGGTGGAGTTTTCCCCCACCGTGAGAAGGAGACGGCAAGTGTTATCTCCGCCCCCCACCCCTCACTCCCCGCGCCCTTCGCCACGTTTCTCTCCGAGACCAATGAGACGACTTAGGTGAGTAATTTATTATTATTAAAGTTACCTGTGGCCGAAATTTGACCATAGATTAAACAATAAAATCTTTTAAGTTTGAAAACAGACTTTAGACGTAAAGAAAGTAGTGTACATGTGTGTATATAAAATTATCGTGTCACAATATTCGTTCCCGTAATTCTCCGAAACGGCTTGACCGATTCTCATGTTTTTGTCTCATGTCTCTCTCTCGATTTTTTCCTTTAAAGCGCTAAACCACCATGTTCGCGCTCGATTTTACCTTAGCTGCCATATAATAAAACGAAGTACTCCTGAAGAGCTTTCAAATGATATGAGTCTCACCACTGTTGAGCAGTGGGCCCAGAGTTCATACAAAAGTGCTCATGGTATTTTGTTAGCATATTGAGTAGGTCTGAAAATCGGCCAACATCTATTTTTAATTTTTTATACCCCTAAATGCTATGGGTAGTCCACCCCTAAATTTTTTATTTTAATTTTTAAATATTTTTTGTTTTTTTTTTATGATACAGCATTAAGAAATATATACAACCCTTAATTTTAAACCCTATAATTCAATAATTTATATGGCAAAACAACGTTTGCCGGGTCAGCTAGTGTGTGTTATATATCATGTATGTCACAAGAATGTAGTGTGTGTAATGTTTATTTTTATTAATCTAATGTATTTCTAATGCATTTTATTTAAAAATATTAGATACAAGCTGACCTGGCGAACTTCGTACCGCTATATTTTATTTCTCTAATCGCAAGTATATTTGCAACCTAGATGTCAAACAATATTGAAGAATTTTATCGATGAATCAACGTACACCGCCATCTATTAGAACTTCATAAAACTAAACAGTAAATAAACACTTGCTTAAGAAACCATTAATTGATACATTTTATTCGTTTACATTCACGACATAAGCGAATAATTGAGATGATAACTATCCTATCCAGTAAATTATACCAAAATATGGGTACATGTGAAATTTGATTGAAATCGGTTCTTAAAATATATATAAGATATATAGTTGCTGCAGTTCTCCGTAATGTAAACGGTAAGTGTGCCATATTTCATGTTAAACCGTTCCTGTAATTCTCTTAATAAATTGGTAAAGTGCATGTCGGGCCACGCGCAATGTAGGGTTCCGAAGGTGCCCTACACAATAATGCGAACTAAGGAAAGGGGTTTTATTGTTTCATACTATGAACATTTAAGCTATTCAATGTCAATGACAAATATATATCAGCATCACAGGTTCACCGCCTATAAAAACTTCTCTAAGTACATTTTATAAGTCGGTCGAGTATTACTCAAAAACTTGTAAAGCCTTCTAACCTGTGATAGTTTTCCTTTAACTTCATTATATTTACTACTACCATGATTTTTCCCACCCCCGAAACCTACTATTTAGAATGCTTACATGTAGCTATCCTGCAAAAAATTATTTTTAAGATTTTATATTACCACTGTTGTCGTGACTAATATGTATATTCATGCCAAAATACAGCTTTCTAGTACTAAGGATCTCTTAACAAGACTGCGGACGGACGGACGGACATAGCAAAACTATAAGGGTTTCTAGTTTACTTCGGAACGGAATATATAGATTGTAGTGTCCATTATTATAATGTTTTTGTCTTTATAAACGCCACACGGATAGCAACGCATTAACATCTTTGCTGTCTATAGGCGATGGTTTATCTATCCATCAGGAGAGCCAGCTTGTATGCTACCTATCGAAATAAAAAAAACAGTTTATTGTATTTATTGTATTTTTTTTTTTTCATTTTTAAACATTAAAAATATTTCCTCTAACATATCTTGCTATTTTATTCTACTCACTAGAGAATAATGTTATTTGTCATTTAGCACAATGTCACATGCAATCTTGTTAACCGATCGACAAGCTCTGAGGATGGGTGTTTTTATAATAATCAACTGCCCCGTGGTCTAGTGGTTAGCTTATTCGACTCAGATCATGAGGTCCCAGGTTCGATCCCTGGCTCGGACAAAAGTGTTATTGAAGCTTTTTTGAGATTTTTCTCGAAAATCCAAAATCTCAGTAGCAGCTGGGAGTCTACCGGATGGTTATTACCACTCCAGTGCCTCAGATGAGTACGTAAAACAGTTAAACTCGGTTATCGCTAGAAATAGTCGAAAATAATCGTTATCAGGTCGGTAAAATGCGGCAAAGGAGATCGCCATTCGCCTTGCCTCGGTTGACGATATAGTGGCGATAGATATCACCACTTATTTCTTCAACCGCAACCCAGTGAACTGGAAAGTGAAGTTCGGTTTACTCTGCCTACCCCCTAAGGACACCGTGCGGGAGGATTTTTTAATGAAAATGTTCACCAAGAGCTGATAATTTTCAATGTAGCACGTTAAACGTGTTAATACTGGCTAATAAAGATTTATTTGCTTTGCTTCTTTCATATTCGTAGGTACCGCACTGAATGAATAAACTTGACAACTCCCCTCAGACAACACCTGATCAATCTCACCATGATGTGTCAGCTATAGTTTGCTTCGGTACCTACATCTAGCTGATTTGCATTGTATAATTGTTGTGCCAATATTTTATCCTTCATTCTTTCTGCAACTCCTTTAGTGGCCTTGACTTTCTCGTTATTTTTTTCATGATTTTTCTTATTTTTTACACTGAGAAAATCTTTTAAACTTTATCTCTTTCTCACTTAAGTACCATGAATTTACTCAATCTTCTTTCTTTTATCTTCTCTTATTTACTTTCAGTAACAACGGCAGAATTCTCAAAGTATTAGTCGCGAAAATGCGTTTAGATGATGACGAAGGGGGTACTGGCGATTCCTTGCCAAATCGAAATACCTGCGACTCGAGACAATGGAACAGGAGGGTATCATTGAAGCGGCAGTCTCAGTCTTCCCCCGGTGGGGACATTCAGGATAGCCAAGATAACCAGGATAACCAGGTCATTCGGGATAGCAGGGCACAGGAAAGGCTTGCAGATGTATCGCCGCCGAAGAGAACAATGCGTTTTGATGCCCCCAGTCCCAACGGTGCTACTGACGCCAGGGTATTTATTGTGTAAGTACCTATACTTGTATGCTTATATTCGTTGTCTTATACTATATATTTCCTATTCAGTATTTATAACTATATATTTTATAACTACATTATGAAAACTCCCTCCGATTGTACTTAAAGCATGTGCTTCAGAGCTGGCGCCTATATTAACACGTCTACTCCGGCTCTCCTACTCACTCGGCGTAGTACCGATTTCATGGAAGACAGCTCTAGTGCATCCCATCCCTAAAAAGGAGATCGCTCTAATCCATCTAACTATCGGCCGATAGCCATAACCTCCTTGTTCTCCAAAATTATGGAGACAATCATCAACTCTCAGCTCCTCAAGTATTTAGAAGAGCACCAGCTGATTAGCGACCGCCAGTACGGTTTCCGTCGCGGCCGCTCAGCTGATGATCTTCTAATATACCTAACACATCGGTAGGCGGAAGCAGTTGAGTCCAAGGGGAAGGCATTGGCTGTTAGTTTGTACAAAGCGAAGGCCTTTGATCGGGTATGCCACAAAGCGCTTCTGACAAAGCTGCCTTCCTATGGCTTCCCGAGAAATTATGCAAGTGGATCACCAGTTTTTTGGTTGATCGGAACATCAAGGTCGTAGTCGACGGTGCGTGCTCTGACCTTAAATTTGTCAATGCTAGTGTTCCACAAGGCTGCGTGCTATCACCGACACTGTTCCTTCTGCATATCAATGACATGATGCGAATTCGCAACATACATTGCTATGCAGATGACAGTACTGGTGATGCTACATACTCCGGCCGAAGCGGTATTTCTCGGTAACACGTCGAAGAGAGCCGAAACAAGCTTGTGTCCGAAGTTGGGAATCGACTAACCGATGTCTCGGAATGGAGTCGTAAAAACCTGGTCACTTTCAACCCTAAGAAGACACAGCTTTGCTTGTTTTCAGCTAAAAAGACACACTTTGTTGTGTCACCTCGATTTGGGAATACTCTTCTGGCAGCCTCAGCTAGTGTCGGGATTGTGGGAGTCGACATATCGAATTACGTTCAGTTTCGCGGTCATTTGGAAGGTAAGGCGAAACTAGCCTCCAAAAAGCTCGGTGTGCTCAGCAGAGTGAGACATTACTTCTTGCCGGCCCATCGCCTTCAACTTTACAAGGCTCAAATTCGGCCCCACATGGAGTACTGTTCTCATCTCTGGGCCGGAGCTCCTCAGTACCAGCTTCTTCCTCTTGATCGCATTCAGCGTAGAGCGGTTCGAATCGTCGACGACCAGGCTATTTCGAAACGGCTTGACTCTTTGGCATTGCGCAGAGATGTTGGTTCACTCTGTGTCTCCTATCGTATTTTTCTTGGGGAGTGTTCCAAAGAGTTATTTGGATTAATTCCTGCCGCCGAATTCCATCATCAGACATCGCGTCAAAATTTGAAATTCCATGCTTACCTCTCTCTCGATGTCTGGAAATCCACAACTGTGTGTTTCTACTACTCTCGATGTCTGGAAATCCACAACTGTGTGTTTCTACTACTCTCGATGTCTGGAAATCCACAACTGTGTGTTTCTCACGGCACTTTTTGCCTCGCACTACTTTGCTGCGGAACCAATGACCGGCAGGGTGTTTCCAAACGGATACGACTTGGGGGCCTTCAAGAAAAGAGCTTACTCATTCTTAAAAGGCCGGCAACGCAACTGCAAGACCTCTGGTATTGCGGATGTCTATGGGCGGCGGTGATCATTTACCATCAGGTGCACCTCCTGCTCGTATGCCCCCTCTTCTATAAAAAAAAAACAGTGTGTAACTATTCAAACTTTGGACTTTCTAATTTATTAATTAAAAGGAAGAAAAGGAGTATAAGGCCTGATAGTGCTGCTGTAATCATGGTGTCTCACAGGGCTCCATTCCTGGTTCATTTTTGTTTCTCTTTGAACATAATTATTGTTCTTTGATATACAATATTGTGCGAAAGTTTTGCATGGGTTAGCTAGTATCAATTGAACAGTGTTAAAATATTGTTACGAATAATCTAGAAGCGTGTAGAGTTGGAGCGCGCGCGCTAACTATCTAGAAATAAAAGAAAGAGATAGCTACTCCTATTGACAAACAAATAGTTGACCTAGGCTATGCCATAATGGACTTTGTGGGATATGGCATAAGGTTGAAAGTAGCGTGTACTAGGATTTATGACTCATAACATGTTTACGATAAGAAGTGATTCATTGTTTCCCGATACATTTAGATTTTTCTGGATCCAGCTAGGACTTTACCCTGCCTATAAATAGAGAAGTGTTGATAAACACAAGGCAGTTTTTATCAAGCAATCGAGAGCGATACATCAAGTGACCAGTGCGAAGCGAGAAGTGTTTTATTGTGTAGTGTTCTAAGTTCAGTGATAGTATAGCGAGTGGCTAGGGTGTAAAGTGTATTTTAGTATTACCTTGTGTTGTGTTGTGTAAATACACGGATTTAATATAAGTGGTGTTTTCTTAAATTGTGAACCCGAGTACGTAACAATATCCATACTAATATTATAAATAGGATAATGTATGTGTGTGTTTGTTTGTCCATCTTCCACGGCAAACGGAGCGACAAATTAACGTGATTTTTTAAGTGGAGATAGTTGAAGGGATGGAAAGTGATATAGGCAACTTTTTGTCTCTTTTTAACCCCCCACTTCCCAAAAATGGGGGGGGATGTGGAATTTTGTATGGAGCATTCTGCAATTTTTAAGGTAGAAAGCTAAAAATGTATATGGGTATGCGGACTATTTGTTACCAACAAAAAATCGTGCGTCATTTTTTCAATTCAATCAGCCCCAAGCCCTTAAAAGAGGGGTGAAAATTTACGTAGATCAATTTAACGCGGGGAAGCCGCGGGCAATAGCTAGTAAATTCATAAAATGTTCAGGGAGACTCAACCGGAAGCGTGTTGCTCCGGGCAACAAAAGCGCAACAAGAGCCGCAACCGGCGCGACCGACTCGACAGCTGCGACAGCTCCAGCAGCGCCGTCGGCCGCGACAGCGACAGCAGCGGCGAGATGATCGCTGACTCCAGGCCCCGCAGACAGAAGAAGGCCGTCATCTACAAGGAGAAGCCGCTCAACAGGTGACGCTGCACACACCTCACCACTGCCAACTGACACTGGACATGGCAGGGCTCTACACACACCTCACCACTGCCCACTGACACTGGAGATGGCAGGGCTCTACACACACCTCACCACTGCCCACTGACACTGGAGATGGCAGGGCTCTACACACACCTTACCACTGCCCACTGACACTAGCTGGCAGGGCTCTACACACCTCACCACTGCCCACTGACACTGGAGATGGCAGGGCTCTACACACACCTCACCACTGCCCACTGACACTGGAGATGGCAGGGCTCTACACACACCTCACCACTGCCCACTGACACTGGAGATGGCAGGGCTCTACACACACCTCACCACTGCCCACTGACACTAGCTGGCAGGGCTCTACACACCTCACCACTGCCCACTGACACTAGCTAGCAGGGCTCTACACACACCTCACCACTGCCCACTGACACTGGCTGGCAGGGTTCTACACACACCTCACCACTGTCCACTGACACTAGCTGGCAGGGCTCTACACACCTCAGCACTGCCCGCTGACACTAGCTGGCAGGGCTCTATACACACCTCACCACTGCCCACTGACCCTAGCTGCCAGGGCTCTACACACCTCACCACTGCCCACTGTCACTAGCTGGCAGGGCTCTACACACACCTCACCACTGCCCACTGACACTAGCTGGCAGGGCTCTACACACCTCACCACTGCCCACTGACACTAGCTGGCAAGGCTCTACACACACCTCACCACTGCCCACTTACACTAGCTGGCAGGGCTCTACACACCTCAGCACTGCCCACTGATACTAGCTGCCAGGGCTCTACACACCTCAGCACTGCCCACTGATACTAGCTGCCAGGGCTCTACACACCTCAGCACTGCCCACTGACACTAGCTGCCAGGGCTCTACACACCTCAGCACTGCCCACTGATACTAGCTGGCAGGACTCTACACACCTCAGCACTGCCCACTGATACTAGCTGCCAGGGCTCTACACACCACACCACTGCCCACTGACACTAGCTGCCAGGGCTCTACACACCTCACCACCACCCACTGACACTAGCTGGCAGGGCTCTACATACCTCACCACTGCCCACTGACACTAGCTGGCAGGGCTCTACACACACCTCACCACTGCCCACTGACACTGGCGGGCAGGGTCTACACACCTCACCACTGCCCACTTACACTAGCTGGCAGGGCTCTACACACACTTCACCACTGCCCACTGACACTAGCTGCCAGGGCTCTACACACAGCTCACTACTTTTTTTTTATAGTAGAGGGGGCAAACGAGCAGATGGTGCACCTGATGGTAAGTGATCACCGCCGCCCATGGACATCCGCAATACCGGGGGTATTGCAGCTGCGTTGCCGGCCTTTTAAGAATGAATAAGCTCGTTTCTTGAAGGTCCCTAAGTCGTACCCATTCGGAAACACCCCCGAGGGTAATAGATTCCACAAAGGAGTAATGCGAGGCAAAAAGTGTCGACAAAAGCGCACGGTTGTGGATTTCCAGACATCGAGGTGGTGAGGATGGAACTTTAAATTTTGACGCGATGTCCGATGGTGGAATTTTGCGGCAGGCATTAGTCCGAACAACTCGTTGGAACACTCCCCATGATAAATACGGTAAAGGATGCAGAGCGAGCTTACATCTCTGCGTAACGCCAAAGAGTCAAGCCGATTAGAAATAGCCTGGTCGTCGACGATTCGAACCGCTCTACGTTGAATGCGATCAAGAGGAAGAAGCTGGTACTGAGGAGCTCCGACCCAGAGGTGAGAACAGTACTCCATGTGAGGTCGAATTTGGGCCTTGTAAAGTTGGAGGCGATGGGCTGGCATGAAGTACTGCTTTGCTCTACTGAGTACACCAAGCTTTTTGGAAGCTAGTTTAGCCTTCCCTTCCAAATGGCCACGGAACTGAACGTTGTTCGATATGTCGACTCCCAGAATTCCAATACTGGTTGAGGCAGTCAGGAGAGTGTTTTCGAACCGAGGTGATACGACAAAGGGTGATTTTTTTGTGGTGAACGCACAGAGCTGCGTCTTTTTGGGGTTAAATGTAATAAGGTTTTGATGCATCCTGAGACATCAGTTAGTTGATTCTCGAGTTCAGACACGAGCTTGATCCGGCTCTCTTCGACGTGTTTCCGAGAAATACCGCTACGGCCGGAGTATGTAGCATCAACAGTACTGTCGTCCGCATAGCAATGTATGTTACTAATTCGCAACATATCATTGATATGCAGAAGAAACAGTGTCGGTGATAGCACGCAGCCTTGGGGAACACCAGCATTGACAGATTTAAGATCGGAGCATGCACCGTCGACTACGACCTTAATGCTCCGATCAGCCAAAAAACTGGTGATCCACTTGCATAGTTTCTCGGGAAGCCCATAGGAAGGCAGCTTTGAGAGAAGCGCTTTATGCCATACCCGATCGAAGGCCTTCGCTATGTCTAAACTGCCAATGCCTCCCCCTTAGACTCAGCTGCCCAACAATGTGTCAGGTATACTAGAAGATCACCAGCTGAGCGGCCACGACGGAAACCGTACTGACGGTCACTAATCAGCTGGTGCTCTTCTAAATACTTCAGGAGCTGACAGTTTATAAGTGTCTCCATGACTTTGGAGAACAAGGAGGTTATGGCTATTGGCCGATAGTTTGACGGATTGGAGCGATCACCTTTTTTAGGAATGGGATGCACTAAAGCTGTTTTCCATGAATTCGGTACCACGCCGAGTGAATAGGAGAGCCGGAATAGGTGCGTCAATACTGGCGCCAACTCTGGAGCACATACTTTAAGCACAACAGGAGGGATGCCATCAGGCCCACTCGACTTGTGGATGTCCAAAGAAAGAAGTGCTTTACGCACAGCTGACTGCCAAAACTGCGGTTCTGGCATGGAACTATCACACTGCAGGATGGTAGGCGGTGTGTTCCCTCGGTCATCCAGAGTCGAGTTGGCCGCAAAGAACGAGCCCAGAAGATCGGCTTTCTCCTTTGCGATATAGGCCAGAGAGTCATCGTTTCTGTGCAAGGATGGAAATGAAGGCTGGGAGAAATTCCCTAAGACAGCCTTGGCGAGAGACCAGAACGCACGAGTGCCAGAAGGAAGGCGAACTAATTTCTCACCAATTCTGCCAAAGTGTTCCGCTTTTGCCTTGGCGATAGCTCTTTTGAAGAATCTCGAGGACGAGTTGTACTCCTTTCGTAATGCGCTAGTTTTTACATCACGAGATGCCGACGCAGCAGCCCAAGCTCGGTAGCATTCCTGCTTTCGGCGTAAAGCCGCTTTGCAATGGCGACCAAACCAAGGCTGAGACTTGCCACCGATGGGCACCGCAGAAAACGGAATGAAAAGTTCCATGCCCTGCAGCACCACATCAGCGACAGAGTTAGTTAGTTAGAGTTAGCAGCTCTACACACACCTCACCACTGCCCACTGACACTAGCTGGCAGGGCTCTACACACACCTCACTACTGCCAACTGACACTAGCTTTCAGGATTCTACACACCTCAGCACTGATATATATTTCTTCTCTTCCTAAACCTATATATAAATTACGTGTCGCGTTGTTTGTCCGCTATGGATTCCTGAATTACTGAACCAATTTCAATGAAATTCTGTAGATATCTACTGTTTGGCCCAACTAAAAAGATAGGGTAGTTTTTATGTATTATGTAGCAAATGGTTACGTTATGTGATGAAGGAGAGATGAGTTAAACTCAAGATCCAGCGATTGAATGATTTTTATTTAGACATGTACCGACCTTTATACAATTCTCCTACAAACTCCAATGCAACTCACTAAAAATAAAGCAGAGGGCGCCACGCGTTTACAAGCACGGAGCAACACCGTATTGAAAGCCGCGCACAAGTGCTAAGTTGCGGCTGATGTCCGCATGGCGGTGCCACACGTTTACAGGCACGCGGCAATGGCGTATTGAAAGCCGTTTGTTTATTGGGATAGATTCCCATTATTATATATATTTAATTAACCCCCCCCCCCCTCTTCCTTCAAGTACCAAGTATTTTTTATGGAAAACTACATTTGTCGGATAAGCTACAATGGTGGGTTGAAAAGGACTCTGCCTAAAACGGATCCTTTCAATTCTAAAAATCAAATCTACCCACATTTTTTAGTTCAATTCAGAGTAGTTAATTGTGTAAAGTTCGAAACGTGTGCAATAATTTGTTGTGATTTTATAAAATTTTTACCAAAGCATATTATGACTCTAAGGAAGAATCTTTTTTTTTTCAACGGTCTAAATGCTTCGAATGGGAGATGGCAAAAGTACGTCGAATTTGATGGTGATTATGTAGAAAAATAAAAATATAATTGATTTAGTATGTGTTTATTTTTATTAGTTAGGCCGAATACTTTTCAATCCACCCTCGTAGTATCAATATAAAAAAACCACAGTCAGATATATTAAGGTTTAAAAAAATGATGTGGTGTCGCGGGACACCAGGTAGGAACGAACTTCCTTCGGCTAAACGGCACTACTCGCTTGTGTACGCGACTGTCGCGCCTGCGCACGTCTCATTTAACGCTTTTATTCCACGCATTTTTCTTACGGTTTTACTATCACATTTTTTTCAGTTCGGTCGCGCAGCAAAATCCCTATCCCCTCCAAGCCTGCCGTAAGGAACTTCGTTCCAAAAATTCGTTCTGAAAGTTTTTCAGTTCTTCTGAAAGTTTTTCAGTTCTTCTGAAAGTTTTTCAGTTCTTCTGAAAATAGTCTTGCTCAAAAATTTACACTGGTTATGTTATCGATTTATCGATAGGTTATCTATTACGTCGTGGGATTTAATATCGTTGGCTAATCATGGACGCACTAGTAATATCGTTGCCTATCCTTCGGAAATAAGCCTAATCTTATTCCACTTGTTTTTTACTTTCAGAAAACTCCGGAGATAATCAAGACTGGAACATTAGTGTTAAGAAATTTTACTAGAGATCAATTAGTTTTGTTATAGAGCACTTGCACTATGCATGTATGATGATTATGAGCATACAGCGCTTTCTGCGCGTGATAGGTTATTTGCAAATATACTTTTTACATTGTAATTAATCGTAGGTTATGAAATATCCCACGTGTTTGACCAACAATATAAATAAATTTAGTACGTTTTAAATTTACAAAATTGATTATTTTACAAATAGTATCCGTTTATATTAAAAGTAATATGGCAGTGACCAAAGCCAAAATATAAAACTTTTAATACGTTTTCAATTTACAACAGTAATTAATTGGTATCCGTTTTCGTTTAAGTACAATGGCAATAACAAAAGCAAAAATATAAATTTTAAGTACATTTTATATTGACTACAATGATTATTATTGAATGGTATCCGTTATTGTTTAAGTAATTTGGCAGTAACAAAAGCAGAAATAAAAATCTTTAGTGAGTTTTAAATTTATAATAATAATTGAATGGTATCCATTTTCTTTTAAGTAATATAGCAATAACAAAAGCAAAAATATAAATTTTTAGTACGTTTTAAATTGACTACAATGACATTTGTTGAATGGTATCCGTTATTGTTTAAGTAATTCGGCAGCATGGAACATAGAAAACAAGCGGAAGTGGGAAGTACAAACATTTGTATCAGGACCGCGATCGCCAACTCACACATAAAATAAGCATTATTGCATATAAAATACTAATGCAAACATTGTTTCATTGGTCGTTTTCATTTTAAACAACAATAATCCGAAACACACCAACAGATCATTTAAAAATGTACCAAACTGCTTTACAGTAAATTTTATTTTGCTACAAAAAAGAGAGTATTTACGTCCTTTTGTAGTCTATTCGAAATAGACTCATCTATTTGTACAATAGTGAAACTATAATCTTAATAGTTTCGCTATTCTACAATAGATGGCAGTATTGATTTTTCCGTAGTTTTCAGTTGGTCATATTTGAGTAGAGAACTTTCTAGAACGATATACGTAATGACTGTCATTACGTATATCTTTCTAGAAAAATTAGGTCAACCTAAAATGAACTTTATATGTAAGATGTACGGCTAATTTTAGCTTGACTTTCTATTATATCATTAGATATTATATTAAATCAGGAATTTTATTAAAATAAAATGAAAATTGTACTTTCGGATGATATGAAATATCTCCATTTTTAATCATCTGTATTCTACTATCATTTCTGCATTCAAGGATGGCACAATACGGCATAATTCAGTGTATAATAATAGGTTTTCGCACGACGACTATCTCCTAAAGATATGGTAAGTATCACTAAGGAAATTTAGAGTAACAGCGCATAATAGTGATGCACGCGGCACGCCCACTCTTCACTTCCATTTGTTTTCTTTGTTTCATGTTCGGCAGTAACAAAAGCAAAAATATAAAATATTTAGTAAGTTTTAAATTTACAACAATAATTGAATGGTATCCGTTTTCGTTTTAGTAACATGGCAATTACAAAACGAAATATATAAAATCCTTAGTAAGTTTTGAATTCACTACAATAATTGAATGGTATCTATCTGTTTTTAAGTAATATGACAATAACAAAAGCAAAAATTTAAATTTACAACAGTAATTAATTAGTATCCGTTGTCGTTTATGCAATATGGCAAAAATTCTATTTTTTATTTAGTCTTTAGTACGTTTTAAATTTACAACAGCAATTAATTGGTATCAGGCTTCGTTTATGTAATATACCCATAAGATAATTTTTACACTTGAGATTTTAAGGTATTGTATGTTACGAAGCACATATATTTGAAATATACATACAATATACATACAACACGAATATTTGAAATATGATTCACATTTATAATATAATTTCTTATTATATTAACTATCAGCACAGATTGTTTTGCTTCCGCAAAAATGTCCTACATTGCTGTAGAATTAACTGTTAAAACTCTTATTTAAGAATTTCATTTTGTAGTATAAGAACCTTCTGACACGTTTACTTCTACACAATACTACGATGTTACGATATTTTGCTTGTTTCTAATTAAATTTTCTGACTTAGATGTGTTTCTGTGTTAGCTTTAATGTACGACTCTTCTTTATATACAGGGTTACTTTTAAAGGTACGGTGAAATTTACAATAAGAAACTAAATATTGAATTGAAAGTGCGTTTTAATTATTGTTGCAAAAATATTACAAGATAATATAAAAAATTTTGAAAAATCCAAAAGTGCACACTGCAACGATTTTTTCTTTAAATTACTTATTATAAAAAAAGAGATCCGAATGAAGTGATTTTCAATAGGGATCTATTCTGAGTGCATTAGATAATATTGATAATAAAGTGAATTCATAAAGCCAATCAATCTATTTCATGTTTACAGACATAAAATAATCAACTAACGGCCATCACATTTTTTTTTCAACGAGATTTTTTAGAGTAATTAATTTTCTTCAAAGGCTTTAGGTTATACAGAAGTTGAAGAATTAAGGTTTCTTTTTATAATCATATACTTTTTATATCAAATTAGTGTATGAATTTAATACTGAGTGTGATTGACGTTGGTTGAGTCATACATTTTCTTTCAACCGATTATAATGCAAAGTCGCACCGCGGCGCGCAATATTCCTCTAAGAATATCCCACTAAATTCATGAATAGGATGCATCGAGCTTTGTGAACTCCGTAGCGCTGGCGAAAAATTATTTTACTGATACCTATAATTACGATAGTACCTATTATGTAATCTCGAAGTACATTTTCCCCGATCACTTTTTATTTGGTTGGAGTTTTAGTTTGAATTTTGCGTAATTGAAATTATATCCATGCGTTTTGTTTTTTGTGACGGATAAAAATGAAGTTTTGAATTTTTTAAATTGTTTTTTTTTTTATTATATAAATCATACACCGATTCTGGACAGCCTCTGATATTTTGATAATTTGGTCGGACCTTTAAAAGTAACTATGTATATAGCAATAAACTCGTGTTGATATATTTTTGGCGTTTGTAACATATATTTTATAAAACGTTTTAATTACAATGGTATTTGTGTTTTTCTTTTCTTCAATGCGCTTTACATAATGGCTGTAAATTTATAATCATTCCAGGGTTTAATAAATCTTGAGACGAATGGATTCCTACCAAATTAAATCTTCTAAATACTAAATAAATACTCTAAGGCGACCCATAGACCTACAATAATAATGCGCAATACTTATTGTGCAATAATATTGAATACCCCCTTTGATTCCAAACGTTCAATAAATTCACTCAATAAAATTGACAAACCAGTCTGATCAATATTTTCGTGTGAGCAACATGTCTGACGAGAAAGTTTTGGCGGCAACCATACTGGTGATTTTGTTAAATAAATCTCTTTGTAATTTTATACACTCCAGTAAACACTCTCGTTCTTTATTTTTTATAGCATTCTTGCTGGCCATTTTGCTTAAATTTACGACACGACCATACATTTAAACACCGTGATTGGCCGAACGCAACCGCTCCAAACTCTGAAGTGAAAAATATTGTGCAATATTAAGCCTACACAGAGCAAGAAAAAATATTGCGCAATAAAAATTAAACCCGCTCAAATTTTCGTTCAATCTTCAATATTAACCCTAAACGGTCAATAATATTGCACAATACGTAATATTGCGCAATATTATTGTAGGTCTATGGGGCACCTAATATGACTATACATGTCTCCTCCTCCTAAAAATAAAAAACAAACTAACAAAACATGTTAGCAAAATATTTTAGTCTCCTGCGACTTTTAAACGCGAACATCTAACATCCACTCGATAAAATGACTTCGGACGAAGAAGACGTGTTGTTTTTATCGATGTTTTAGAAGTTATTTTTTTTGACTGTGAAAACTTTTACACTTTGTATTTACTTCTTCGATTGAAATTCCCATCAATTTGAGCACCTCCTCAATAGCTTTATATTTTTAATTTTTGTTCTTGTGAACCAACAATGAAGCATTCCAAATCACTGAGCGCTCGCGTATTAAATTGATGAAAAACAACATAACTATTGTCTTTATTCCAATTCATATTAATGAACACAATAGGCTACAGGTATTTACAATAGGAATATACCCTTGTGTTGGTCCTGGACTCCTTTGAATAGTAGGCCAACTATCGTTATGCCAGGCAGGTCATAAAAGGCGACCGATTGGCTATACGGGTCACTACCATCGTGGCTGCTAGGTGATAAGTTCTGCATTGTCTTGCCGGGGTCTGGTACCACCGACTTACCTATTCTTGCCGCAATAGCGTCACTGCTTGTCGCTGTCGTGTTCCGGTTTGGAGGGTAAGGTAGCCGGTAAACTTATGAATGTGGCATTAGACCTCGCCACAAGATAACAACGCACCATTAACATCTTTGGTGTCTATAGGCGATGGTTGACTCTCCATCAGGAGAGGAGACAGGAAAGTGACGGTGAACAAAGTTTTATAGGACTGAGATAAAAACAATACCACACCATAACTAGCGGGATTCACCGGCGTATCCATACTAAGATTGTTACTCAATCCCGGGCCTATATCTAGATATACTCGTAATATAAAGCAGCTTTACAGCTGCTTTTTAAATGACATCTGTTTGGCTAATTAAGGGAAGGTGGGTTAAGGCAGGGATGCCAAGGTATTTCACATGTAAAACCTTTGTTTTTAATAGCACATTGTATGAACTTTTAAAAAAAAATGAGATCTTTCTTTCTTTAAATTATAATCTTTTACAACATATATTTAGTTTTGGTTTCTAAATGTTTTGTCTTTCCTCTAACCTTACTTTATACGGAGGCGAAGAAATAATAGTTGTTTTTTTCAAATTTGTCTTGGCTTTTTTTGGAAATTTATGGAAAAGGAATAGACTGATTCGTGTTATGTGAATACATTTATGCAGTGGCGTAGCTAGGCGTGGGCAAAGTGGGCCTTCGCCCATGGCCTCGCACCTAAAGGGGCTTCGCACTACCTGATTTTAAATCTTTGTTTATTTTTAAATTTAATTAAAAGACTGAAAAATATTGGCCTCATTCCTCTGTATCTGAAATACAAACAAAACAACTCCTAGATACTAAGTTAACGCGTTATAAAGACACGATAGCTTTTCACTTATTTCAAACTTGGCGCGTGTTTTTGGGAACGAACGGAAAGGGGCCTCGCCGAATCGAATTTGCCCACGTATATATTAGTCCACGCTACGTCACTGCATTTATGGAATGTTGCGTTGTGTCATTTGCTGTTGGTTTCTGTGCTGAAGAGCAGCTTGAAGCGGTTGGTTGAAGTGCTGTGTTTATTTATGAATTTAAACTTCTACAGCAGTCGCTTGTCTTTACAGCAATGAAGAATAAAGGACGAGATTCCATATGTTTTAAAAGCATTTATTGCAGTTGGCATTGTAATATTGAATTAACCCAAATAATAACAGATTTTTTTTAAATTTTTATTCTAGAAATCTAAAAAAGAGGGCAAGGTGGGGTACCTACTCCGTTGACCGTTCTACACGTAGGTAAGTAGGTACCTAGTCTTTCCCAAACTGGATTCCCAAGATGCATTTTTTTAAGGTTATAAATCGGAGCAAAGCAGAACTAGTAAAGGTGATAATAGTCAGGGTCGCGCCGACCTCTCACAGCCCCTGTGTGCGAAACCTATGAGACGAAATATGTTGGTGTGTGTGTGAAAAAAGTAATTTCGATGGCGGCACCCTTTTTTCATGGCGTCTGTGTGCGTCGCATTTTTCGCACATAAGGGCCCTGATAATCTATACATATGAATATTACTAATAGGTGGGGTCAACATATAGGCTACATATTATCACGCTATCACCTACGGGGGAGGAGCTGTGCGGAGTAAACGATCTATAAGATATATAAGATTGACCGATTTCGTCATTAAGGGTGATTTCGGAAAATAATTAAATCTAATTAAAATTAAACTATATTTAGTGAAACAGGAATAATAAAACTACTTATATTTTTTTATAGTTTACTTACAATAATTCAATTCCTGATAGGTACATTATAATTTATACTATCGGTTATATAACAGATAATTTATTGGTAGAAAAAATGTTTACATTTATTCCTTTAGTAAAATTTTATTGAAGAGAAAACATGAAACAATGTAGCTGTACTAGAAACAGTAAATGTATTTCTGGAGTGGACTAATGCGCCGTTTTCTGTTAATAAAGCTGACTGCACCTACGCAACAGTTAATTTTTAGGCTAGATTGGAGGTGAGGTATGTAGATGTACCATGGTGATGTATGTAAGATGTACAATGTAGCAATGTGTATGCGCAGTACTCGTTATTTTTAACAAAGTTTAATGGCGCAGTACTAACACTATATTGCATAAGTAGTAAGCGCAGTGTTATTATTGATGTGAAACATTTTGCAGTAGTCAGATCTACCTGCCTGCGCAGACGAGGGACTTTTATCTGAAGAGGACGAAAATCTCGAAATATTAAAAACATGTCCGTCGAACTTGGCACTAATCCAACGCACACGGTGCAATCATTTGTTGTCCGGAAATTTAGTGAAGCGCACTTTATGGCGGCAAATTTTCTGAGATTACGTAGTGTTGTAATTTACATTATATAGTTTAAGAAAAAGAGAAAACGTTTTAAAAGAGAATACTGGGTCCATCCCATTAAATGAATTATGCGAAACATGCTCAATTAAAACAATATCCAAAAAAACGGGGTTTAGCTGTGTCGTGGACACAGCAGTGTGTTTTACGTGAAAACGTCTACGTAACGTAACATTTTGCGACAGCAAGATTTTCCACTCGCTGCCGTTCGGACGCCTTCATCAATTTGCGTTTTCGGTTCTCCTTCAGTCAGTTCAAATGGGGGTTCATGAGTATCCCCTTTCTAGTTTTATATATTCTTTTTTGATTTGGCTCTTTTAACAGTGTAGACCGATTACATTTTTTGACGCTATGATTATTTACAAAAATTTTTTAAAACCACCTTTTTTATTTACACGTCCGATAAATTTTATCAAACGCTGTCGAATAAAACTTAATCGGTCGTTGTAGCTGCTCCGAATAAAAAGATATAATTACTATGCAAATTTTTAACGCACCGAAATTATCTCAATATGGCGGCACTCTCCCATTCGCCTCCCGCAAGGCAACGCAGTCCACTTTCAAATTAACAAATTCTTTGATTCTTTAGCTAGCTAGTGGTATAACTAGATTTTTATATGTTGATGATGGATGTGTGTATTCTGTAGGTATGATAACAGTATGTAGCCTCTTATTTTGTTATCATCAGTTTTTTTGAACTATCCACCACTATGCAAGCAAATTTAAAGACGTATTTACTAGTAGGAGATGTAGTCTTCGATTATTCGAAGGACTTTTTATATGGGCTACATTAAGTCCTCTGTGTGCGTTATTCGATACAGTTTATAAGGGATTTATATTTATGGACAAAAAGTAGCCTGTGAGTAGTCTCTCGTCTGCGCAGGCCCCTATAATTTATAGCGAATTAATGTATTATTAGATTAATATACCTACACTATTGTTTTACAATTCATTATGATTTATATTTGTTGTATCATAGGATAGCAAACAAATAAGTGTCTCTCCTGATGGTTCGCTTCAGTATTTGCTTTGCTACTATGAATACTTACCTCTAATATCCATTTTTTATCGGTTTTATCGACAGATCAGTTTTGAATATACACTTTATAGGAAAACAAACGCAAATACGTGAAGTTCGTCACTTAAATGTGGCTAATAGTATTCTTAAGTAAATTGTTAAATCTAAACTAAAATAATAAAAAAAGAAAGATTGGATTTTTTTTTGTTTGTTTTGATTTAGCTCAAAAACTGTGACCGACATTAAAAATGCTTTCACCTTTAAAAAGCTACGTTATCTAGTAGTGACGTAGGAAGTAATTATTTTTGGTCACGCGTAGTCGCGAGTAACTGCTACTATGTAACATTTTAGAAAGTATAAGTACTAAGTAAAATAAGTTTGTTTATAATATGTACTTAAGGTAGTTTTAAGTAATTATACATTTTTACTCGACTTGCGGGTAGAATGTGATGTGACCAATTGTGCAATGATTGTGTATAGTTATGATGTGAATAATTATTTATTAAGTCAAGTTAAGCGTTAACGAGGAGCTTTTTTATAACAATGTATTATGATGATCAGTCACGCCCTTAACACCAAAGTTATCTCTAAGCCCAACAAGCTTTATTTAAAAAAATATATCTTGCCATTGTGTTTCCAGCGGGGAGTAACTAGATATCGTTAGATATTCAGATTCATTTATATTCGTTTTTTGGCTAGTGAAATAACTAGTTTTCCGCAATGTCGAATTTGCCAGAGATAATAACTATCGTTTGTTATTTACAATTATCGGAATCAATAAATTTACATTATCCCCAAGACTAGAATTTAACGTCTTGTCAAGATGCATCAGCTACAAAAAGACCCAATTTTTTTTCCCTATCTGGGAATTATCTGCAAAAATCTCAGTCGAACAGCCTAAGGACAACTATAAAAAAAACAAAAGACTACAAAGTGTATCCGTATACAACACAGTGTTGGTAAGGACTTACGTTATATGAGTCCTCTGAAGCGACTGACTTATTTTTTGGCGACTGTACTTTTAAATGAGAAATTTAGACTTCCTTAATTGTCACGGCCCGTAAGAACAAATTAGGTATATCACAATAGGGACTAGTCACACATACTTTCGTATTTTTAATATTCAGTATGGTTTGCATTTTAAAATCATTTCCCAAATTTAGAAATGGGTTATTTCTTTTAGGCAATGTTTTCCCAAAAGACATTTAATCTTGTTAAGAGAATGCGTATACTTGGGTAAAATTTACATAAGGCGAATATAAAAATGTGTGCGGCCATTTTATTTGTTGTTATCGCTGTTTGTCTGTCCGTTTGTGTAGATGATGAATGCTCCTATATCCGATATTTTTTGTGTTATTACTATACTAAAATGTAAAGGCGTATTATTATTTATCATAACTGGGCACCTTTAATCAAAATAACTTCGTTCAATCATAAACTTCGGAAGACTTAACGGAAGTTAACGTTAACCGTTAACTCGTGATAAAAGATACAGTTTATAATAATAGAGTAATGCATTTAAGGCAAAATATTAAACTTTTTAAAAAGAATGTAACGTTAACTGTTAAGTCATGACGAAAGAAACAGTTTATAATATAGGACTATTGCAGGTCAGGCAAAATATGAAACTTTATCAAACAGGACGCATCTAAAAAATCAAAAGAAATTAACCACTTTAAACAAATTAGCGTGAAGACCTGAATCTGAGCGTTCTTGTCAAAATATATTTTTCGCGATGCAGTACGATGCGTTTTGTCCTTTTTGGCAAATATTTGAAACTTAGTTAACGATTAACGGACTTATTAAAAGTTAGCTGAAGTTAATGTGTCCGTTAATTTTTTTAAAAGTTAATCCTTTAATCGAAAGGTTAACTTCGTTAATTAAAGATTACCGGTTAACGGTTTTGTGCCCAGTTTTGGTATTAGTATAATTTAGTGCACTACAATAAATTAAAATATTGTGAAATCCTTCAATTATTTATAATCAAGTCTACAACATAATACGACGTTAACAATACAATGTTTATTATAGATAATTTATGTGTTGTCTGCTGTCGGTTTGTCTGGTGGCGCGGGAGCTTCTTCTGCGCTTGGTTTAAGTGTTATCGCCGCTGACTGCTCTTGTGGAGTTTCCTGTAAAATATGAATACAACATGGGAAAATAGTAATCTATGTTTGAGAGGCACTGACATATTATTACTATTGACGTCGCGTCCGCGTTAAAAAATTGCCGAGGAAAATGAGCTACAAAACGCAAAAAGAGCTACAATCCGCGTTACTCGAAATTAAACCTTGACATAATGATTTAGAGTTTAATTACCTTGTTAACATATCTATTCTTGTGATGTGTAACTGGGACATTTTTTCGCGATTTTAGTATGAGATCCGATGTCCATAGTAATAATAGGTCAGTGTTGAGAGGATGGGAGAAGAGCCTATGAATGGCTCGAGTGTAACATTTGGTTGTCTATTCGATTATTGGCATTTGGCATCTTCAATTTTACATCACTTTGTAATATTTATTTTATTTTACTGGATAACAAACAAGCTTACCCTTAAACTACTAACTACCTTACCCTTAAACTAAAACATGACATTGACAAGCACTGACGCTTTTTCAGCAGGAATAGGTACGGTACAAGACCCGAATGAGACAAGATAGAGATCGTAACTACTAGATATCATCTAGTAGTTACGATGATAGTGACTCGCATAATCTAGTTCGCCTATTACAATCTACCTGGTAGAACGGCAGATGGTTTATTCTTCAAAGAGGACCCGGACCAACACGTTAAGTTTAGTTAGTCAATTTAGTCAATGTTATTATGTGTGCTGAGTATTCTTTGACTATTTATTGAGTAAATAAACTCGATACAGAGTGCACTATAGGTTTTATTTCACATTAAATGTTCATATATTTTACACATGCTATAATACCAAAGGCAACAGCACTAAAAGTACAATTTAAGTAATTCCTCCATGACTATTTCGAAAGAAAAATCAAAATGGCGGTCTCTCTTTGCTGTGTAATAAACGCGTGAGCGTGTTGTTGCAACTTAACACAATCACTAAGGCCCCGGTTACACTTTGATTAGTGTGAGTGCGAGTGTTTAATGTAGGTGGTTAGTACGCAAAGTTAAGCAAAAAACACGCGTAGATAGCCGTTGATTACCGTAGCCGTTAAGCAGTTATTTTAAATGCAAAAATAAACTCTGCCTGTCTCTTCTTCACGCCTCAACCACAGGACCGACTTGGATGAAATTTGGTACAAAGAGAATTTGAGACCCAAGAAAGGACATACGATAGTTTTTATCTCGTAAATACCACGGGAACCGGAACTATGGGGGTTTTATTTTAGATTTTTTTTCACGCGGACGAAGTCGCGGGCACAGCTAGTATTTCACACATGAAACGTAATTGAACAATATCTTCAAGGATTTAAAACGTTATAATATCGATATGTTTCATGTTTTGTGATTGGTTCGGCGCGTTTCATGCTGTTTCGTGATTGGTTCGCCAACTAGCGCAAGAAGACAACGTCATACCATACCTACGAATTAACCAATCACGAAACGGCATGAAATGCACAAGCATATCGACAGTGGCGTAGCTAGGGGTGGGCGAAGTGGGCCTTCGCCCACGGCCTCGCACCTAAAGGTGCCTCGCACTACATGATTTCAAATCTTTGTTTATTTTTAAATTAAATAAAAGCCTGAAAAATATTGGCCTCTTTTGTATCTGAAATACAAACAAAACAACTCCTAGACCCCAAGTTAACGCGTTATAAAGACACGCTAGCTTTTCGCTTATTTCAAAATTGGCGCGTGTTTTTGGGTGGGGCTTTTGGGATCGAACGGAAAGGGTTCCTCGCCGATGCGACTTTGCCCACGTATATATTAGTCCTCGCTACGCCACTGTATATCGATATTATAACTTTTTAAATCCTTGCTAGTGACAAGTTAAACCTATATAAAGGTCCCGGGAGGACATCACGTGGTTTATTTTTCAGAAAGATTAAGGGGTTTACGGTTGATTGCCTTAGCTTAGGACAATCTTAAATAGTACGCTGTCACTTTCTGTCTTATATGAAAAGAATGTGACAGCATACAATTTAGGATTGTCCTAATTTTTCAGAAAGATTAAGGGGTTAATGGCTAATTGCGCTAACATTGTCTTAGCTTAGGACAATTCTAAATAGTATGCTGTTCCTTCCTGTCTTATATAAAAAGAATGTGACAGCATACAATTTAGGATTGTCCTAATTTTTCAGAAAGATTAAGGGGTTAATGGCTAATTGCGCTAACATTGTCTTAGCTTAGGACAATCTTAAATAGTACGCTGTCACTTCCTGCCTTATAAAAAAAGAATGTGACAGCATACTATTTAGGATTGTCCTAAGTTTTCAGAAAGATTAAGGGGTTAATGGCTAATTGCGCTAACATTGTCTTAGCTTAGGACAATTCTAAATAGTATGCTGTCCCTTCCTGTCTTATATAAAAAGAATGTGACAGCATACAATTTAGGATTGTCCTAATTTTTCAGAAAGATTAAGGGGTTAATGGCTAATTGCGCTAACATTGTCTTAGCTTAGGACAATCTTAAATAGTACGCTGTCACTTCCTGCCTTATAAAAAAAGAATGTGACAGCATACTATTTAGGATTGTCCTAAGCTAAGACAATGTTAGTGCAATTGGCTTTTAGACTGTTAACTAAGAGAAGGCTAGGCTTTAATATATTGCTCTAATTCCATCCCTCCTGTCGGGAATCAATCCGAGCCCCATCGATTCGTGATTAGGTAGGTACGCTAACTACTAGACCGACTAAATAATGTTTATCTGTGTAAATATCTCATACTGACCACTTGAACGTCCGTTTGCGTTCGTTTCTTGTGCCGATGCTCCACGTGGCCGAAGCAGTGTTCGCACTCGTCTCCACTGTCTTCAGAGTCTGACTCGCCGAAACGGCGCGGCTTCTCGTATATACAACAACCTTCACATTAAACAATAACATCATCACGTTGGCTCTCTTGTGATATAAGCTGAGTTATTAAGATATTATTTTAACGTCATAAGATAGCAAACAAGATGGGTCTCCTGATGGAAAGAGTCAACCATCGCCTATAGACACTAAAGATGTTAATGGTGCGTTGCTATCTGGTGGCGAGATCTAATGCCACATGTATAAGTTTACCTGCTATCTTACCCTCCAAACCGGGACACGACAGTGACAAGCACTGGCGCTATTGCAGCAGGAATAGGTAAGGCGGTGGTACTAGACCCGGGCGAGATAATGCAAAACTCTACCACCTAGTAAAAAAAGTAAAAGAATATTATATAATTATATGCATGCTGGACAGAAACATGGATGTACTAGTTTTTCAAGAGGTCTGAACCTCCTGAATTCTCAGATTGCATAGATTTTTATATCATAAGATAGCGAAAAAAATCAAAAAGATTAATGGTACGTTGCTATCCGTGTGGCGAGGTGTTAATGCCACTTGCCAAATTCACCGGCTACCTTACCCTATAAATCGGAATACAACAATGATAAGCATTGACGCTATTGTTGCAGAAATAGGTAAGGTGGTGGTACCAAATATCACCTAGTATTCACGATGGTAGCGATGCGCAGCCAAACCTTCACCTTTTACGAACAGACTGGCAGAATAGCAGCTGGCCCGTTATTCAAAGGGGTACCCTATCATCACCGGCAATAATTAAATACTTGTGGCACAGTAACTTACATTTAGATTTCTTCTTATTCATATGCTCATTGTCGACGGTGTCCTCTGTCCACACAACCTTCTTGCGTTGCTGTGTGCGGGTTGGTCGTAACGTGATCACCGCTACCCGTTCTACGGGTTCCTGAAATAAAACATTGCCGTGAGAGTAGTCTACAGCGGCCACTGAACTTAGACCACGCTGAAAAGGACTGGCTTACTTGAGGAAGGGGCTTGTAGAGGCACAATCCATTATAATCATAGCGTTATCTAGTACCTTTAAACGAGCGATTCTTGTATATATATAATAATTGGAATCTCGGAATCGGCTCCAACGATTTTCATGAAAGTCAAAAATTAGGGGTTTTTCGGGTCAAACAATCGATTTATCAAGGTTCCAGGTCCAAGAATTGAAGAAGATATGTGAAAAACCGAGCAAAGCTCGGTCAACCAGGTACAGAATTTTTTTTTATATATTCTATAGGAATCGATTTATCAAGTTTCAAGGTCCAAAAAAGGTTTCAAAAATATGTGAAAAACCGAGCAAAGCTCGGTCAACCAGATATTTTTAATTTAATCACAATAAAAACTACAATAACTGATTTTATATCCTTTACTTTGTATGCCTATGTCCCGTCATAAGGTAGGTCAAGCAGCCTCAACTTTAAATGGGATCTTAATTTTAATGGGGATGAAATCTAAAGCATCCCATTAACCCAAGTTACTCAGTAAACTCATCGAAATTGTAAATTCCAAAATATTATTGCTGAACATATATAAAAAGAAAATAATGACGAATTTAGAAATTCTCCTTTTTGGAAGTTGTTTGACAATTGGTCATTCGCTCAAAAACTATCACCTGCAACTTTATAAGGTACTTGTAATGCTAAATGCTTATTCAGCATCACATAGAGTAATGTTCTGACATCTGGGCTAAAGCTCTCATTCAGCGGTTCGGGCCGTTGGCGACTATTTCTAATCAGCTCGCCTCTTTGGTATAGCCCAGTTCTCTGCGCAATACCAAAGAGATCGTAGGTAGATTCGTTCTGCGTCCTCTATCGCGCCTATTAAGAAAAGTGTTCCACGGAATTGGTTAGATTAATTACTGACATAGAATTTTCACATCGGACATTGTGTCAAAAATATAATTAAAAAAACTGTTTAAATTTTAAAAATGGAACTGTTGCGGGGCTGGTGTGCCGTTGGAGTGCGTAGCAGCAGCAGACTAGCGTGTGCAAACTAATTGACTCCTTGCAATGTGAAGGAATTGCTTCAGAAGGTTTCAGCTCACGATGACGATTATGCGGAGAAGCTTGGCAGAGCTGACAGCTGGACATGGCGAAGGTTTAGCAAAATAAAATGATCGGTTAAGTTTCGGAAGTAAAATGTCGAAATGTATTGAATAAAGTGCGTTCGCGTTTCATTTGGTGATGGTTGTTTCCACTTGTGTGTGATCCTTGTCGTAATTCGTTTCTTGGCGATGATGTTTATTGTAAGTCCAACTGGTGTGGCATTGATACACCGGGAGATGATGACACAAAATATTAGATCATTTGTACCAGTATGGCGGTTCTTCAGGGGTCTAATTACGTAATAATAAAAAGGAAAATAATGGTCATAGCGCTGGTACCAGCGCGGCGGCCCAATCGCGTGGCCGTTAATCGAACGTGTCGGATAAATTATGAGTGTCGAATGATTTGTTCCACAAAAATTCTTGTATTTTCCGATAGTCGATAAAAAAGAAGTTGGCGGTAGCGTAATGCCATACTTCTCCGGTGTGACTAACACAGCTCGTCATACCAACGTGAACACATTAATTTAAAAAAAATCAACCATTTGTACCAGACTAATTTTTGCACATTAATCTTCATCGAGTAGCTACTCGTATTTACGAAAATCATCAAGCCATACTTTTCTGACGGTTCCAAATGGTCGCAATACCGTTCCATTACGCAATTAGACCCCTGAAGAACTGCCATACTGGTATAAATGATCTAATATTTTGTGTCATCAACTCCGGGTCTATGAGGTGAAAAGGAAAATTAAATAGAGAGGTAACTTTTGTAGCTAGGAAGGTAACATGTTAACTGGTTCTTTTGGAGGTAAGGTAATATTTCGGAGGTAAAGTTATAAGAGATAACAATTGCGGTTAGAAAGTTAAGGACAATCGTCATGGTCGTTAAAAGATTACCATCATGGTTAGTAAGAGATAACCATCGTGATTAAATGTGGAAGTCAGAGTACGATGGTGGTGGTTGATGGTGGCGTTAACTGCTGCCAAAGAACTCTTTGCCAATATTATTGAGCATGTATTTCATTTGTCACTTGTTTTAAGATTGGCGGCAAATTAAATATTGTCTGTGTCACGTCAACATGAACTTAAACGCGAGAAAATTATCATGCCATGTTTTTTTTATGACTTTCGATGTCAATAAGAAAGTTATGATAGACTTCGATTGGCTTTTCACGATGAAACCCCATCTCGTCCCACTGTTTACAACTGGTTGAATGACTTTAAACATGCTCGTACTAATCTCACCGATCTGCGTGAGGGACGGCCTTCTAAGTTGACGACTGAAGATAACACCGGTGTTGTATAGCGTATGATAGAGACTGACAAAAGAATGAGCTATCAGCAGATTCGGACAAGCTTAGGCATCAGTAGCAAGTGCACAAAATTCTCTATAAACATTTAGCGGTCAGTAGGTTTGTGCCCGGTGGATACCTCATAATTTGACTGAAGCCCCAAGAACTCCGTCTTGTTGATTGGTGCCGTGAAATGCTTCAAAGATTTAACGGACGCGACTCAAATGCTGTATTCGACATACTTACGGGTGGCGAAAGCTGGATTTACTGTTATGATCCGGAAACCAAAAGACAGTCAACTCAGTAGGTGTTTCCGAGGAGTTGCCAACTAAAGTGAAAAGAGGTCGCAGTGTGGAAAAAAGATGGCGGTAAATATTAACTGCAACTCGCAGGAGTTCACGACACGACTTGTTACTCGATAATTTATTTATTAATACAATTTTTCTTTTCTTTTACAAAGATGATGTTCTTATTTCTAATACACTGATTTTTTCAAAAAAAAAAAAAAAAAAGAAAGTGGAAAAAAAAAGGATTCTAGGTTACAGAAGTTACAGAAATGGGAACGAAAAGGATTGCTTTATTTGTATGGGCACTATTGGCGCCGTTGCCTACTTCTTGGGAGATTTTAGCACGGCCATAGTAATCACCTATTTATGTAAACATATTCGCAAATGTATTGACTGAATTCCTAAAAATTCTGTGTAAACACTTTTTGATAAGAGATAACGCTACCATTGCGTAAGACTTATCAGCGATGTCGCTCTTGCTTGTGATAAAAGCTAATTCTCTTTTACAAGTACTTTGTTTATGTAAGATATAATAAGATATACATATTACCATGTGGTGGACGGAGGCCTCTTGTAAAGTATTGTTCAGTCAAGTATATACAGGTAGTTAGCTATAGTATAAAGAAATCAAATAAATTTGGAAACATCTGCGAACTTGTATAATATGCGAACTCTATGATGCCACTAAGAAAATGAAATAATAACTTAAAAGTTATTTTTTTTAAAAACGTTGTTTAAGAGCCTTTTCTAGAGCTTTTTTAAGTTTCTCAAAATGTATTTCTCAAGATTTACTAGGTGGTAGAGTTCTGCATTGTCTCGCCCGGGTCTGGTACCACCGCCTTACCTATTCCTGCCGCAATAGCGTTAGTGCTTGTCACTGTCGTGTTCCGGTTTGGAGGGTAAGGTAGCCAGTAAACTTATGTACGTGGCATTAGACTTCGCCACAAGATAGCAACGCACCATTAACACCTTTGGTGTCTATAGGCGATGGTTGACTCTTTCCATCAGGAGACCCATTTGCTTGTTTGCTATCTTATTATATAAAAAAAACGTAGGTACTGGTAGCAATTTTTAGGAGGTCTGAGTTTGGTGAAACCCACTCGAATGTTGTTAATTGAATTTGATCGATTAAGCTGTTCAAAAGTTGAGTAGTTTTCATACACACACCCATACATACAGACATCGTGAACATAGTTGGAACAACTTAATAGGACTTCGAAATGTGGAAGTCTGGTGAGAACTACATAAATTTTCGAAAATCAGTAACTTCTTTAGCAGGAAGTTAAAACATTACTTATATTAGTTTAGTTTACTTATAAGGGGTTTAAAAACTGAGACAAAAAGAATTAAACAACAATGAGATATTATGTAAAGTTTTACTGTTTTATTTTTAAAAGTCAAATTTTATTCATATTATTATAAAAGAAATCTTATATCTTAAGCTTATATTGTTAAAGTAGTAAATTACTTCAAAGTGAGGTTGTGAATAAACTAGCCTTGTAAAAAAACATGTGAACACAAAGTGTGAATATTATTATAATACAAATGTATTATCTTTAATGCTAACTCTCACACAGGGTAGTAAATTTAGCCTATAAAACATTTATTAAACTGAAATAGTATAAACACAAAAGTTAAAGACATTTTGTTTCAACATAATTAATGTTAGAAAAATTCTCTTTTCAACCGACGAAAAAATGGAGATTATCAGTTTGACATGTATGTATGTAATTACGCTGGAATTGGATAATTAAAGGATGATGATCTATTCAGGGATTCAAGCACACATACTAAATTTCGTAAGTGTAGGTAAGTTCGTATATTTGTGTTTGTCCACAAATTTCTCAGGACCTAAGAGCCACATCAAAATAATTGTTTTGATTTAAATCAGGTTTTAGATTTAAATCAAAATTGGATCAATAGTTTTTGAAATATGAGTATAGTTGATATTTGGAGTTGGTTTAATTTTATAAATTACTATATTCATCTTTTATATATTTATAAAAAATGAACCTAAAAACTACTGAACCAATCTTATAAATTCTTTTACTGTTATAAAGCTGCACTATCCAGGAGTGACATAGGCTACTTTTTATCCAATTGGGCAAAAATAAATTATAATTTTGGGTTGTGCGAAAGGAGTTGCGAGTAACAGCTAGTTTTTTGATTTGAAAGATTTGATTGTAAGCTTTTAAAATTATTTTTAATGGATAAACTGCAAAACTCGTTAACTAGTATTGATAATGTTTTATTATTCTGAAGAAATATATTTATTATTTACATTTTTCAGTTTTTTTATAACATTGCTGTTATAAAAAAACTAGTTCATACCATTGATTTAAACATACAAAATGTAGAATTCTATCGAATAACACCACCTTCAAATAATCCATTAATTTTGGCATCATGATAACCTAAGAAATTAGTTAGTATGTCTTTTGTGTGTTGTCCAAGAGTTGGAGGCGCCATTTTGGCTTCATTACCCCCTTCTGAGTACACTGTTGGTGGATTGACCACCTTTACTTTCCCTGCATAAGGATGAGGCAACTCTTTGACTAAACCAATTGCTTTCACATGCTCATCTTCAAACACGTCTTTCATGGTATTAACAGGACCATTAGGGAATGTAGCATTCTTAAACAACTCAGTCCATTCCTTTTTTGTCTTTGTTATGATAATTTCACTGATTATTTTAATGATTTCTTCCCTATTAGTAACTCGAGCTGCATTATCTTTAAAACGTTCATCTGTTATTAAATCTTCTCTTTTGATTATTTTACAAAAATCAGCAAATTGAGCATTTGATCCAGTTCCTATAACTATAAAACCATCTTTGGTTTTAAATGCTTGGTACGGGACTAAATTAGCATGTGCTGTACCCCATTTCTGGCCATCAATGCCACAGTTGAGATAAATACTAGCAATGTTTACCATACTGAATATTTGAGTTGAGAACAAGTTACAGTCTATTTTTTGACCACGACCAGTCTTTTGACGGTAGTATATTGCAGTCATTATTGCCCCAAAAGCATGAAGACCTGTAGTAATATCTGTAATGGCCACCCCAGCTTTTACGGGATTACCATTTCTTTCTCCTGTTGAATTCAATAAGCCCCCCATTGCAGCTGCTATTACATCATATCTGAAAACAAAATTTTAACAATTATTCTAAATAATGATTTTTGCATAATATGTCTCTCTCATTCACTTAATCATATATATTTGAGTTTCATATATATAAAATCTACCAAGTCTACTAAGAATTTTACTTTACACAATTACAAACTATGAAAAAACAAAAGCAAATTTGATAAACAGAGAAGTATGATTCTTGTGAAAAAAAATGTCCTATTTTATTTGTTTATAAATAAGTTTGGTTATAAAGGTGTGGAAAAATATTTTATCCATTAAATACAACAAAACTTGTCTTCACTATATAGTCCATGAGCAAGCCATAATGGATCTTATGGACATTATTATTCAAGGGTATTTATAATGGTTAAAAGTTTTGAACTAATAAATTTATGTAATAACATAACTTACCCTGGCTTTTGGGCATAAGGCCCAGTAGGACCAAATCCAGTGATAGCACAATATATTAGCTTGGGATTTATCTTACTCAACTTCTCATATCCTATATCAAGTTTATCTAGCTTTCCGGGCACAAAATTCTCCACAACAACATCGCATTTTTTTGTCAAATCATATATTATTTTTTTGCCTGAAATAAAGAAATAAATACAATAATAGATTTTGGCCAAAAAAGGCGAATGAACTTGTAATAGTGTTAACATATCTTGCATCAAGTCATTATTTTTGAAATAGTAAAACTACCTAGGTAAAAGCATATATATTTTATTTTGAAAATGTGATTTTTCCAAATGTGGGTTAAAAAGCAGATTGGTACTTAGCATCACTTACTTGGCTCTGGGAGGACTTAATAATATTTGAAATACAAGTATAAAAGGAATTAAATCAATTAATTTAAAATAATTTTTGAGATTAATTTATTGCATCTGTACCAGTGGCAGCAAATGGAGCTAAATGTCAAATTTACTCATTAGCTACTGCTACATTTTGTTATATCATAGAATAACAAACAAGCAGACAGCTCTCTTGATTTAAAAAGTAGTATTTTTTCAGTTGGTCATTGCATATAGCTACCAAAGATGTTAATGGTGTGTTAATTTGTGTAATGGGATCACAATTTACTATGCCACATCACAATTTACTTGCTATTTTACCCACACAACTGGAACACCACAATAACGAGCATTGACAATGTTGTAGCATGCATAGGTAAAGTGGTGGTAGCAAGCTTGGATGCTTCTGAACTGTACCACCTAGTAGTCACAATGGTGGTGACAAGTTCAGAAATCAGAAGTACTTTATTCAATAAAACTTTTTAAAAAGTTATTTTGACATGTCAACATTTTTTTAAACTACTACCGGATCGGAAACGCGGCCACACACAGAAGATCTGGTGGAAGAAACTCAGCAGGCTTATCTTTTTTCATATCATTTTTTAAATAAGATATTACGAAATGTTTAATTTGTAAGGATCTTATTGTTACAGTAATAATAAAGATCGCCGATATGAGGAGCAGTTAATCCCATGCTTTCCTGTCATCTAGATATTCAGATATTTTACAGTAACCTTTTTTACACAGTTTTGTTTTAACACATTTTTTGAATTTGTTACAGTTACCAGTGTAAATCTCTAATGGCATCAGGCAGCTTATTGTAGAAGCGTATACTTTGCCCCATAAAAGAGTTGCTTATTCTGTGAAGACGAGACACACGCACAGCAAGATTGTTTTTGTTCTTTTTATATAGGGAGTGAATATCACTATTCTTTTTAAACAAGCAAATATTTTTAAGTATGTACATCAAGTTTTGAATATATACTGAGAGTTAAGCCAAATGTTTGGCTTTAATAAACTGTCTGACAGAATGGCAAAGGGTCTGTACTTCAAAAGGGGTCTAGACGAAAACGGGGCAAATTACAAAGAGGTGCTAATGATGTATTGTTAGAATAACAATAAAATATGTGTTTTCAATCTTAATATTGGGAAATTTTTCCAACTTAAGTCTTAAATGTGTCTAGATAATCTGTTGCTATGGTAACACAAAGGGATAAAGTGGTTGATAATTATTCAAAAAAGTCTCATAGAACTAACATGTGATAAAATTTACATCTAGATATGACAGATATGATGTCATCACTCTCTAGAACACGGACTGAGAGGCAGATAAGTTTGATATTTGGAATAAAATAAATTTGTAAGAATAACAATTCTTGTAAACAATATGCATGTGTATTATATCCTGATATATACTTTGTATATAAACTTGAATTTATGTAACTACTTACATTACATATTTTATTAATATGACATTCAAGTAATATGTATATTTTTGTATTTTCAATGCAAATATTTGTCACTAAAAAGATTACTTACTGGGAAGACAGAGACAATGGAGTACCATATATTATGATCCCTTAAGATTTATTATGCATTGTCATGCTTCTTCTACATTCATGAGTAATCATAAAAAGTAGCAGTTGTGGAGTTTGGACAACATACGGCTAATCTTTCTATGGTATGGCAGTCTTAGTGTTTCCTGATAGCTACATTGTACAAGGTTTGCATTGCATATTTATTAATTTACCTGCGACTTTCTACATATTTGGATAATCAGAGCATAGACTTTCTTGTTTCAATTATTGCTAATTGCTAATGGTTTACTCTAATGCAATATTTAAAATGTATAAGGAGATAATATAGGTATACAACACAGTAGATGAGACATCTAATCCCTATATAAATATAGGGATAAATATAATATATATAAGAATATTTAATTAAAAAAAGTGATTGTAATAACGAGAAAACAAAAGTATTTTTTATAAAGTAAAAACTTCAAAAATAACTAGGACATAAAGTTTGAATTTTCAACTTAAGTAGGTGGAAAATTAGGTGGTCATGGCTTAAATAATATAAAAAAATAGGTAAAAGAAAAAACAAAAAAAGGAAGTGGAAAAATCCATGTGAATAATGTAAAGCAACAATAATATAAAATATTACTTACCCTCTAAACTTTTGAAATCTATACAGATGCTTTTCTTATTTCTGTTTACAGATAAGAAGTAGTAAGAATCACTAGAACCTTCTATAAATGGGGGACCCCATTTTCTTGCTTCATCTCCATCTAAACTTTCAACTTTCATAACATTGGCACCTAAATCACCGAGGGTCATAGTACAAAAAGGTCCCGCGACAACTCTTGATAGATCCAGAACATTTAAATCACTAAGAAGGCCATTTGATTTAGTTGAAAAAGAACAAACTGTTGATTTATAACCTAAACTCCATCTATGACAACTAGTAACAATTTTTTTAATAGCTTTCATTATGAAAGTCAATTAAAAATCACAACCGACTACAGTTAGTGGTAAATTGAAAACAATAAGTATATCGAAATATATGTATAAGCATCAACTGATTAAATAATAGCGATAAGGTTGACTTTTGTTTATTTACCTCTTGTATTTGAGGCGGCACTGTTGTTACTGCTGTACTAGTTGTAGCCATATCTTCAGGTCTTATTACTGTTCGCCGATCTCCCATCAATAACACAAATACTCAATATTTTTACATTATATGTAGAGCATCAAATCACAGTCTATACCCCGTTTATATAATGACGTCAACAATTAGTTCCTATTACAAGTACACATAATAATAGATATGAAAGTAATGTATTCAACAAACAGTCAATCGTCAGTTACAGTATTTTAAAGATGCCGTGAATTCTGAATTATTTTCACAAATTCAATCAACTTGTATTTTACATTTGACACATGACGGTTGACGATCATGACATTATGCTAATGTCAATTGTCAATATTGTCAACCATGGAACCACAGACGAAACGACTTAGAGATGCAAGCATCATGGAACTATTATTCATCCGAGTTGTCATCTGAATAATACTGCGTGATATTACGTAATGTGCAATATTATTGACCGTTTAGGGTTAATAATTAATATTGAAGATTGCAGATTGAACGAAAGTTTGAGCGGGTTTAATTTTTATTGTGTAACATTTTTTTCTTGCACTGTGTAGGCTTAATATTGCACAACATTTTGGAGTTTGAAGCGGTCGCGTTTGGTCAGTCACGATGTTTCATGTATGGTCGTGTCGTAAATTTAAGCAAAATGGCGTGCGCGTACCCAGAGCATGGGCGTAAAGACGTGGGCGTACCCAGGTTCTGGGCCAGTACCATTTTAGTACTATATTTTTACCTACAACAACAGATAAAAGGTAAACCAATTCCAGTGGGAGGGGGGGGGGGGGGCAGCTGCCCCCCCCCCACTCGGTACGCCCATGATAAAAGATAAAGCGAGACCCGTTGGTCGAGTAGTTAGCGACCCTAACTACGCAATCGACGAGGCTCGAGTTCGATCTCCGACGGGGAAAAACATTTGCGTGATGAGCATATAAATATTTGTATTTCCGGGTTTGAGTGTGTATTAAATATATTCTAGTATTTATATATGTATTTCTATGTATTAGTATCGTTGACTAACACCCATAACACAAGCAAATAATTTGTTTACTTTGTTAATAAGTAATTACGTAATAATTCAAATGAGCACATTTTAGAATTCACTATGTTAATTATTATACATTTTATGCTAATGTATTTATCGACGTGTATGAATTTAAGGATTACCGAATACATAAAAATCTACCATCAGATAGTTTTATTTACACTGGCAATCGCAAGAAAGGGACAACATCCACTCTTGTCGTTGTTTTGCTCAAAACGTTTTTCCCCTCTGTCAAGTGAGAAACAAATGTCAACTTTATTAGTAACGAAATAAAGTACATTTTTATTTTTCAAATATTGCTTCGTAGTTATCGTTATCGTATATAAATTCCTTGAATGCACTAAACTAAATGTTGCCATTCTATATTTTCGCTAAGATTAGTAGTAGAATATTTTTATATTATAAGTATTTATTTTTCTAAATAAAGTCTCTGTGGTCTAGTGGTCCAGCGTTGGAGTTGACCACATAAGGTCTCAGTTTCGATTCCCGGGTCGGGCACTTTAAAAAAACTGTTTTTCAGATTTCTGAGAAACACAAAGTTGCCCGGGATTGGAAAGTGCCCGGTTGGGCACTTTCCAATCCCACCTATCACATTTGTGGGACCAAGTATCTTTGGCTAATCGTGGGTGCACTTGTTGTATCTCTGCCGACCACTTCGTGGATATGGGCGTGAAGATACTACTTTTTAACATGAGTATGCTTTTAAAAAATGTACTAGCAATATTAAGTATACCTATTTAAAATGTTTATATTTAAAATATTTTTTATAATACCTAAAGGGTAAAATTGGCATTAGGTACAGAACATTCGTACTTTATCCCGCTGGTGTTTACTTTTGTATAAATTCAATGAACAGTGATGTATAAGAGACTAAAATAATATATATTTTTTAACATCTTATGCATTTTTTACTGGTTCTCTATAAATCAATTAGACTGACTTGTATTTTAAAAAATCCATGCTGACAACACTGATTGTAAAATGGAGTGAAGTGAAGTACGAATTTTAGAATTCCTCGGTCTTTATCAATTGAGCTCATTTGACCGTCCCGATATTCGAGTGGTTAGCGAACCTAACTACAAATCAATGGGGTCGGGTCCGATTTCCAACAGGGACAAACATTTATGTAATGAGCAAGATATTTGTTTTTCTGGGTCTGGGTGTTTTTTTTTGTATGTAACAGTATTTATATATGTATTTCGTTGTATCAGTATCGTTTACTAACACCCATTACACAAGCAAATAGTTTGCTTACTTTGGGATTAAATCGATTTGTGTAATTTGTTCAGCAATATTGCTATTTGTAAACCAAAACATCGCAATCATAAAAATAGACAAAAGAAAAACGATGATGCTACTAGTATGGGATTTTATGAGGTTTTCTTTTTTACACAGAATATCTAACAGACAGTGGTCCCAGAAACAAATTTTTTTTTGACTAATAACAAGCTGTATTTTTGTGAACATCTTCGTTTTGTCAAGACATCCATGTTTACTATTTTTGAAAAATCTCAAATCGAGTAACTAACGAAGATAGATAAAAAATTTTTTTTTTGAGTGTCGGACTAAAAAAGTTTCCACTTTACGTGTAGGACAAAGTAACCCTTGAATTATAATAATAATTAACAAGCTATTGTGAAAAAATGAGGTTGTTTTTAAATTGTTAATACCATTTTCAAAATCTAAAAATTTCGAATCTTTAGAGTGGAGGAAGTGGAGTCGAATCTTTAGGACTCGTCAGAAAAACTATAAAATGTGTAGGACAAAAGTTTTTCAGTGTTTTTCATAAAATAATCAAGCGATTAAAGTAAAAAAATGATTATTGTTATTAATCAATATTTTTCCTATACCGAATTAAAATTTTCGAAACCCCCTAAATTTATTAATTACCCGATTCGTAATTTTTCGAAGATAGAAAAGATGGTTGTCCCTTCAAAACGAAACTGTTTATAAAAATTCAGCTTGTTATCAATCAATTTTTTTAATTTACAATTGCAAATAAAAACAGAAACACCATATACTAAATAACATGTTTATAAATTGACGATTATTGATATTTTTAATTGTAAAAAGAAATAAAAATGCAAAAAACTCCAAAAAGAACCTCGAGATTAGGTACTGGTTACTGAAGCATATTCTTCTATAGCTGTTGGTCAAAAAAATTAATCGACATTTCCTGTGAATACCCCGAAAAACCATATCATGTACTACGCGACTGGTAGTGAATTATTAAAGTACTTCATGACCCACGTAAGCCTTAAGAGTATTGGTCATGATGGACGAGACGAGTAATACTGAAGAGCTATCTATACAATACAAGAATGTATCTCACCACGATATTGACCTATATTAACAACTTTGCGAGCCATGCCAGCAAAAAAAAGAGTTATTATCGTCAAGCCCATACTTTCATTCAAAGTTAATTCTCGCTGCCAAGAAGATTTTTGTTTGTTTGTTTGTGATTGAGCTAGTGTCACTTACCTGTGGTGGTTGCGACACGTTACATATAGTTTTTCAATAGATTTATACCACTTAGCACTAGGTAATATTAATATTAGCGCTTGAAGACGTTTGTCATCCATCAAGAAAGTGAATACTTTAAGAATTATATTCGGCGCAGTAACTTTTATACCTTTAGTCCGTTTCGGTTGCCATAAGTTGAGTGTATATTCAAGCCGTTATTGAGTTATGACGGGAGATGGTAGATATACAAACGGAGGATACAGATATACAGACACAAAATTATTTAGCCTATCATATGCGCAATCACATGTAGGTACTCACTCATATCACAGACCACATAAATACTAATAATCACGCCATTGGGAAGGAAACTTGTCTCCGCGCATATGAGCAAACGCTCCTATCATAGTCAAAAGTGTCATACATTTGTAGGTAAAATTATATTGTAAAAAAATAGAAACTTTATGTTGTACTATTTTATCGTACCGAATGAGATGACAAGGTTGAAAAATTACCATTGGAGTGATTTTATTTCATCGGTTTACAGTATGTTATCTATTACAACCTAAGATATTGTCTTGAAAGGCATAAGTATTTAATCCGTGTCCCATACAAATATTTTCGTCAAGATTGCCAAGCCGTTCTCGAGTCATATCGGGATATATAGACATAAACCGAAACGTGTAGACAAACAGAAAAAAATTTCTAAGCGGTAAAGTAATTTAAGTGAGTCATAAAGCGATCATTAATTACGAAATCTATCAGTATAGATTAGGTATACAGACAGGTGCTTCAGATTTATAGAGTAGTAGGTATTTACCGCGTGACGACCTTAAAATAACATTTTCCGTGTTTATTGCGAGCGTATAGCTCAGAGAGTATCATAGGCGTTTTAAGATATGTAAGCGTTTGATCTATTTCATCCGGGATCGCAATGAAATATTTTACTTTGATGCTGTACTAAGATCAACATAGCCGATGATTTATGTCAATATTACTTGTAAGCATAAAAAGTACTAATTACCTTGAAGCAGGCGCTAAATTACTTTGAAATATAATAGGTTTCCTATGGCATTGCCCACTTGGGTACAATCAGCGTCAGACATAACTAACCCTTCCCTCAACAAAAAACATAATTAAATACACAACACGTTGAACTAGACATTTTATTGATTCAGGCCGTCAGGCGTTACATTGCGGAAATCCATACTGAAATGGGGAAATGAATAAATTTACTATTAATATTCTTTGCGAACTGTTTTATTTAACCTCTGTGATGCCACCGAAGTGTTAATGGCTAATTTCTAACCTCTAGTTTTCCCCAGTGTTAGTACAAGCCAAATCTATCTTTGAAGAATTGATTATCTGCCACACTGCCAGTTCAGGCAGTTCGTAAGAGGTAAACGATTATTAGGCTATACGAGTCACTACCATCGTGACTACAAGGCGGTAGAGTTCTGCATTGCGTCGCCCGGGTCTGGTACCACCGTCTTACTAATTCCTGCCGCAAAAGCGTTTGTGCTTGTCATTGTCGCGTTCCGGTTAAGAGAGTGAGGTAGCCGGTAAATTTATGCATGCATGTGGCATTAAAACCCCGCCACGAGAATAGCAACGCACCATTAATATATATGGTGTCTATAGGCAATGATTATCTCTTTCCAACAGGAAAACCATCTGCTTATTTGCTATCTTATGAAAAAAAGCCACGTTGATAATGACAACCTTAAATTTAGGAGTATTGTCCCTTTTTAATTTTAATCATTATAGGCGTTTGTCTGCCATCTCACCTGATGGAAAGTGTCGATGAAACGAAGGTGGTACTCGCCCATCCAAAGATACCTATTTACTACTCTTAAAGGTTCCAGAATTAAATTTTACATGAAAAATAGACCCAGGCAGTTCATTTCAAACCTTGGCTACTCGAACCAAAAAAGAGTTGTCAAAACGTTACTTTCGATTTTATACGAGATGCCTAGCAGTAACGACTTTTTAAATGAAGCCGTATCAACGGGTGGGTACCTATTCCATTTCATTGCATTAGCGCGATATATCATTATAGGTATATAGCGTATATAGCAAGTTAATATATTCGTAGCAAGTATCTAATATTATATATGCTGTCGTTTGGGCGGTGGGATTAACGTCCGGAGACAAAGACCTCGTTTAGAATATGCACTAGATAAAAATAAAAATGAAAAATTCTTTCTAGTTCCGATGAGTAATTATTCTATTTTCGTGTTTAGAATTTGGCAGGACTTTTTATGCTAAGCGATCTGTAAACACGCTGCAAACTTAGACGAAAGAAAATAAGGATAGAGCACTGCTACATATCATAGCGACACCTCTATTCCTGCCGCAATAGCGTCAGTGCTTGTCACTGTCGTGTTTCGGTTTGGAGAGTAAGGTAGCCGGTAAACTTATGCATGTGGCGTTAGATCTCACCACAAGATACCAACGCACCATTAACATCTTAGGTGTATATAGGCGATTGTTGACTCTTTCCATCAGGAGACTTATCTGCTTGTTTGCTATCTTATGATACAAAAAAGCTATTATTTGGCATGAATTAACTAATCGCCTCTGTGGTCTAGTGGTCCAGCGTTGGCGTTGACCACATGAGGTCCCGGGTTCGATTCCCGGGTCGGGCACTTTAAAAAAAAGTGTCTTTTCAGTTTTCTGATAAAAACTACATTGCCCGGGATTGGAAATTGCCCGGTTGGCGATAGGCTTGCCACCTATCACATAGTGGGACCAAGTATGTTCGGCTAATCATGGGTGCACTTGTTGTACCTCTGCCTACCCCTTCGGGGATATGGGCGTGAAGATACTTTTAATATAAATATTAGTCACGGCAACAAAGTCGTAACAAAATCTTGAAAAATATTTGTTTTAGGGTAGCTCTTCTTCTCTACATGTAAAGTGGAATGTTAATTGTTTTCTGGTGTACCCCATAGTCTGGGGTATCGTTGGATAGGTTTTTAAAAAATATTGCACCTGCAATATTTTTTTTTTATTGTTAGTAGTTAGTAGTTTGTGAAATCAATTTTTCGATCACTCGACTCGTAAACCTCTATGGACTCGTTTGTATAACATTAAGTTTTAAAGTGCTAATTTTTGTTAGAGACAAGTGTCCCCCCCACCTCTCCAGTTAAATGGTTGGTTTTGGGAATGAGAAAACTTTCATGGTAGTATATAAAATAGGTTTTCCGTTCACCACGTTAAATGCAGTTTCGAAAATCAAAATCGAATCAAGTTTTCAAAAGTTACGGCTATTCAAATATTTTCAAAATAATTTTCAGATTAGTACACCGATTGATGAAATCAAATCAGCTGTTCTCCGTAAAAAACGGCGTCAAATATCGTAAATTGGATAAGAATCGGTCGATTTATTCGGGTCAAAAAATAGAAAAAATGTTTTTTGGCATTACTTCGACGACATCTTTCAACTTATAGATTACTAGCTGAGCCCGCGACTTCGTCCGCTTGGAAAAGTTAAAAAAAAAATAGCCTAAGGTACTCGCTATCATATCAGCTATCTTCCTGTGAAAGTCCCGTCAAAATCGGTCCAGTCGTTCCAGAGATTAGCCGGAACAAACAGACAGACAGACAAAAATTCTAAACAATGTTATTTTGGTATACGTACCGTGTATACATCCATATGCATTTAGTAAAAACGGTTATTTTAATATTACAAACAGACACCCCAATTTTATTTATTTGTATAGATGGCGTCAACGCTTGCATTTCTTGCAGATAAAATTGCCCTTACACACATCAATTGATTTTTTTTTGGTAAACCTATCATATCATATCATATCCGAATTCCGGGTACACTTTAAATATCAAGTCTTTAATGTTGGTTACGATTTCACGAAGGTCTTTATCTATGTAAAATTTTTTTGTAGCCTGATTCAGGAACTTTCCCCTAAGTAATAACTAACCAATCAATATGATCTTGTTTGGAAAATTTGTGCTTCTTCTACCTAAATGATTGCTCATGTTGGTATACCTACAGCTTCAAAAATTAAACAGTTTTCCACAATGGGGAAGATTTAAAGCAAGATTTAATAATATCATAACTACAAATCCTTATTAAGTAGCTATACAAATACAGTACTTACACCTAATTACTAACGAATTAGACACATATCAGGCCAAAGCGAACGATCATGTATCCCTCAACAACACCGTAAAATACACAAAATAGATCGAATATTCAACTACTACAAAGTAAAGTGATTTTTTTCAAAGAAGGAAAATCCAACGTTCCGTATCAAAGAAGTCTGTCTATTGCGAAAGGAGCCGGTCACATGTCTACTCCGCGCGGGCCGCAGAGGTTAAAGGTATATGATTCCATTCATGTACCTTAAAAAAACCGGCCAAATGCGAGTCGAACTCGCGCCTCAAGGGTTCCGTACCATAATCTATAAAAAAAACGGCAAACAATCACGTTTGTTGAATGGGAGCCTTCTTAATATTTATTTTATTTTAATTATTTATTTTTAAAATGATTTTCGTCCGCTTGGAAAAGTTTAAAAAAAAATAGCCTAAGGTACTCGCTATCATATCAGCTATCTTCCTGTGAAAGTCCCGTCAAAATCGGTCCAGTCGTTCCAGAGATTAGCCGGAACAAACAGACAGACAGACAAAAATTCTAAACCATGTTATTTTGGTATACGTACCGTGTATACATCCATATGCATTTAGTAAAAACGGTTATTTTAATATTACAAACAGACACCCCAATTTTATTTATTTGTATAGATGGCGTCAACGCTTGCATTTCTTGCAGATAAAATTGCCCTTACACACATCAATTGATTTTTTTTTGGTAAATCTATCATATCATATCATATCCGAATTCCGGGTACACTTTAAATATCAAGTCTTTAATGTTGGTTACGATTTCACGAAGGTCTTTATCTATGTAAAATTTTTTTGTAGCCTGATTCAGGAACTTTCCCCTAAGTAATAACTAACCAATCAATATGATCTTGTTTGGAAAATTTGTGCTTCTTCTACCTAAATGATTGCTCATGTTGGTATACCTACAGCTTCAAAAATTAAACAGTTTTCCACAATGGGGAAGATTTAAAGCAAGATTTAATAATATCATAACTACAAATCCTTATTAAGTAGCTATACAAATACAGTACTTACACCTAATTACTAACGAATTAGACACATATCAGGCCAAAGCGAACGATCATGTATCCCTCAACAACACCGTAAAATACACAAAATAGATCGAATATTCAACTACTACAAAGTAAAGTGATTTTTTTTCAAAGAAGGAAAATCCAACGTTCCGTATCAAAGAAGTCTGTCTATTGCGAAAGGAGCCGGTCACATGTCTACTCCGCGCGGGCCGCAGAGGTTAAAGGTATATGATTCCATTCATGTACCTTAAAAAAACCGGCCAAATGCGAGTCGAACTCGCGCCTCAAGGGTTCCGTACCATAATCTATAAAAAAAACGGCAAACAATCACGTTTGTTGAATGGGAGCCTTCTTAATATTTATTTTATTTTAATTATTTATTTTTAAAATGATTTTATGCAAATGCAAAAGTGAGTTTATGCAAAAAACACGTTTGTTGTATGGTGGTCACTCTTAAATATTTATTTTATTCTTTTTTTAGTTTAGTTTAGTTATTATAGTGGCAACATAAATACCTACATCATGTGTGAAAATTCCAACTATCATGGTTCATGAGACGAACAGCCTAGCCTAGTGACGGACAGATAGATAGACATACGAACGCACGGACGGACAGTGGTGTCTTAGTAATGGGGTCCCGTTTTAAACTTTGAGTATGGAACCTTAAAAAGTATAGTAAAGCCAACGCTCTCACAGTTCGGCTCTTCTCGGCAATGTTCGGTTCTCGTTGGGCGGTCAGAGTAGTGCGCCGCATCGTGCACACTGCACACAGCCTTTCGGTTAATACCTAGATAGTACCTAGGTATGTTGAGTTATTTTCGTTTTACATTTTTTTTTAACTATGCATCTAAATAACGTGGTATAAGAGCCAAAGTTTGTCTTCCTAAGATCTTCGTGTTGATGAAGTACTTTTCGTTAGTAAGGATTAATATGATAAGGATTAAAATTCACCTATTAATTTTCTATAATTTTTCGACTCAAAATTCCTTATTGTGTTGTTGTTATAAGAGATAGATATATAGTGTCGCGGACTTTTTTGCGGATCTACTAAAAACCAATATATTTGTAGTACATTGACTTACGTGTACTTAAGCATTACGCCAGCAAGCGCACGCGGATACAGCCGTTCGATACCGCTTTTTCTTCCGACTTATTTTACAAATATCGATATTTTAACTACGCTAAGAATAATTGTAACGTAATCCTCATGAATGTAGCTATCATTAATCATACACATAAAATTTTTTTCAATCCGACTTGTAGTTCCAGGAATTAGCATTTAGCGCATTCAATGAACAAACAACCGTTAAAATACTCGTATCATATCATATCATATCATATCATAATAAAGTTAATTCTAAACTCAACGATTTAATTACATGTATATGTGTTTCAATACGTTAGCGCGATGTATTTTCGTGCAGTGACATCTAGTTAATGTGCTCTACGTTACGCTTTATGCTCGGCTTTCTTTCGATTAATTTTATTTCCCGTGGAAACGAATTATTTTCCCGCGGTAAAAAGTAGCCTATGTCCGTTCTCGACGTCTTATCTATGCTTATGCCAAATTTCATCAAAATCGGTCCAGTGGTTTAAGCGTGAAAGCGTAACAGACAGACAGACAGACAGACAGACAGACAGACAGACAGACAGACAGAGTTACTTTCGCATTTATAATATTAGTATGGATTTAGCTAAGAAAATATTTTACAACTCAAAAACTGCACTTAATGCCATTCGATAGATCAAAATCGATCATCGTTTCCAAAATATACAGCTTTGAAAATCAAATTACTATCATTTTTTAAAAATTAAGTTATTGTACCTCTGAAAAAATCTGTAAGCATAGATTATTGTTCCTTGGAGTTTAAAATACCTATCTTAATTTAGCGGGAAGTTTCTGGGATGGCTTGCAGGCTCAATTTCTTTCCCTGATGAAAAAAAAATCGCATATAGACACCAAAGATGATGCGATGCTATCCATAACAATGTCCACAGTTCATTTTACTCTAGAAATAATCAGTCAACAAGAAAATTGATAGATACCTAAGTGAGCATTCGGTGATGAGTCTCCATACCCGTGTATTCTTGGCACCGTGCCGTATGCCGTGGGCTTAAATGTTTTGACGCATTTCAAAAACTGCTTACTGAGCAAACATACTATTTACTTATTTATTTTTATATATTAAGACAGCAAACAAGCAAATGGCTCTCATGACGGAAAGAGAAAACCATCGCCTACAAATACCTGAGATGTTAATTGTGTGTTGCTATCGCGAGGTCTTAATGCAACGTGTCCTTTAGTCTAGTTACCCTGTAAGCTGGAATACGACAATGACAAGCACTGATTGCTATTACGGCAAGAATAGGTAAGGCGGTAGTACAAGATCCGGGCAAAATAATGCAGACTACTACTACCTAGTAGCCACTATGGTAGTGATTCGTATAGCCAATCACTCGCTTCTTATGAACTTCCTAGCAGAATGGCATATGGTCTATTCTTTAAAGGGTAGCTGGACCAACACGGTGTGACAATAGAAACAGACACCGTGTAAATTTTTTGTAATATAATCGTCATAATTCCGGAGATAATTCTAGTGAGAAACAGAGCTCGCCACCATCTAACGTATTTCTGTTACAATAGCGTTAGTGTTTGTCACTATCGTGTTCCAGTTATATTAAAGATATCGGAATTATGACATTTTTTTAATTGACATTTATCAATTTAAAAACAACCTAATTTTCTTACAACAGCTTATTAAATTATGTTATAACTAGTTGACCCAGCAAACGTTGTTCTGCCTTTTTAACTATTCTTTTTTTTTCTATATTTTCTCACATTTTGAACCTTCTCTGGACTTCAACAATTAATTCAAAACCAAAATTAGCCAAATCGGTTCAGCCGTTTCTCGAGTTTTAGCGAGACTAACGTACAGGGTTACTTTGTCTTACGCGTAAATGCAAACTTTTCTTATTCCACTCTAAAGTTTTCTTTTTTACCTAACTTTATTAGTTACCCGATTAGAGATTTGTCGAAGTTAGAAAAGATGGGTATTTCGTCAAAATGAAGCTGTCCACCAATATTCAGCTTCTTATTAATCTATACATATAATAAAATCGTAGGAAAGTCAAAACTGTACATTGAATATTTTTTTTAAAAAAATACTTTAAAAAAAACAATAATCTACAAACGATATCGAAGCCAAAAATATAGTTTTTAGAATTTTTGTTTGTTTGTCTGTTTGTCTGTATGTATGTCCGGGGTAAACTCAAAAAGTACTGCATGGATTTACTTCAAATTTTGCATGCATATTACTAATAAGTCGGGTCAACATATAGGCTACATATTATCACGCTATCACCTACGGGGGAGGTGCTGTGCGGAGTAAGCGAAGTGCGCGCGGACGAAGTCGTGGGCAACAGCTAGTCAGAAATAAAAATGTTCCTGGCCACAGTCTATATTATGTAACTGATTTGATGCAACTGAAACGAAAGGTAATATAAGTAATGGAACGGACCTACCTAACGTCTAAAAATTAAAGGAAACCCCAGCGGCACGATAGTCCTTCCGAAATTTCCGAAATAAAACACCTTAATTTCGTCTTTGAATTATAGATTTCCGAAAAATAACGCCTAAGTCTATAAAATTTTAAGATTACTAGCTGACCCGGCAAACATTGTTCTGCCTTTTTAACTACTCTTATTTTTTTCTATATTTTCTCACCCTTTAAACCTTCCCTAGATTCCAACAATTAATTCAAAACTAAAATTAGCAAAATCGGTTTAGCCGTTCTCGAGTTTTGGCGAGACTAACGAAAAGCATATACCTAGATATATGTCCACAGAACGCTGGGTGACATCGAGATGATGAAAAACGAAAAACCTTTCATCATCTCGATAGCAAGCAGACAAGTAGCTGATGGCTCTTCTAATGGAGAGAATATAGACAAGAGTTCGTGTAAGGAATAATCTCTACGAGTAAGTTCACCAGCTCTACAAACCTCTAATCTGGATCACGGCAGAGATCCGGATTAGAGGATTAGGGTAGAGAGTCCCCGTGTTGGACCCTTAGCCTACAATTATTTGCTATTGCAGCATTAATATGTATGGTGGTAAGCGGACGAGACGTTACTGAACTCTACCACCTAGTGGTCACGATGGTAGTGACACGTATAGCCTTTTACGACTTGCCTGACAGAACAGCTGTTGGTCTAGTTGTCAAAGGGGTCAAAGTTGGGTTTATTATATATAATAAACCCAAAGAAGATATATTTATTGTAAGTTATTGAGGAGATGAGTAGCTTGCAAACTCTCGTAACACAGTCGACACCAGTCTAATAAAAACAGTCTAGATACAATTATTACACATAGAAATAATAAATTCTCAATTAAAAGCGCTTCAAAGGCTTAGTAGGACATATAATGACTAAGACATACACACAAACAAACACTTTATACATATAAGAGCATGTTTTGGGTTAAAGCTTGAAAGTTAGAATTAAAATAAATCGAAATTATAATTAGTTTACTCTGCAGTAATTGTACATGTGGCGTAGAGTTGTACTGGTCTCGGTATAACGTAAGCAAATCCCAATGCCTCAAATATAGACCAGCTTATCATTCTCCAGAAACGTACGTCACAGGGCCGGCGTTAAGCTTTTTTTATTTATTTTTCATTTATATTTTATTCCATAGAATTGCAAAGAAGCTGACGGTTCTCCTGATGGAAAGATATAACCATCGCCTATAGACTGGTGTGTGGCGATTTGGGTGCTTGAATTGGAATGCCACAGATAAGAGTCTACCAGCTACCTTACTATCTAAACCAGAACACAACGGCGACAAGCGCCAACGTTTTCGCGGTATAAATGTGCAAGACTGAGGTACCTAAACCCGGTCAAGACTTTGCAGAACTCTACCGTCAGGTGAGCCTTTAATCGTCTTTTACAAGATGTCTGACCGTAAGGTAGTTGATCTATTCTTCAAAAAAGGACAGGTATCAACACGAGGAATTACAAAAAAGCTTGACTTTTAAAAATAAAATGGTTTTGAAACAAAGACGTTCAACTCCAAACGGAGAAAATTGAAAGCTTGGCATAATGACAAACGAAAAAATATTGTAAATAAAAATATCTGACTCGACGTGGATTCCTCACAGACATGCAATTAATCTCAACGCGTTGCCAAAACCAAATGATTATTTCTTTATTTTTTTTATGTTTTTCTTAGTTTATAAATAGGAATATGACATTCTCAGTATTCGGATTTCGTTAGTTGTTCATTAAACGCGTTGGTTAAAGGTCCTACCAAGATGATTTCCAGTTCTGAAGGCACCAATTTGGTATTTACATATTTCATCCTGCTTTTGCTGCTGGTGTCGCTATGGCTACTTTATTCAGCATTCTAAGCGCCCCAAAGTAAGTAAGCCTCATAATCATAAAACTTAAATTAAAAAAATAAGATATTAGACTGAAATGTGTGACTTATAACGGCGTGAAAGAATTGGCTATATTATAAATTGATATTGTATATTTAACATTTATAAATTTTATTTAATAATTATTACGTAAAAAAAAAAGTTCCATTTGTGAATACATTATTTTAAGAGTGAATTTAGGGTCATTAGTACTTTTCAACCGATTTTTGGATTCATCTGCATTGTTTGTGAGTGTTAACCTAGAACTTGGTTACATATTAACCAATTTTATGCTATTCTGATTATAAACCGTTTGGCCATGTGTATAAATTTTGTAAATACCTGTTATAAGTGGTACAAGACTAGAAAGTAAACTTTATAAAGGATAGAGGTTGGATCTTTATGAAGGATACATCAGCTATTGAAGTTTTACTTCGTTTAAATTGTTATATCAATGTAGTAGTAATTCATTAGAAAATTTAAATCTCATTGTTGTAAGGAATTGAATTAATTATAACACAAAAGGCGAAGGGCTGATAAAAGTAAGTACCTAGGTAAAATAACTAAATGAAAATCATTGATGCTGTTCCGATAGGAATATGTGCTACCAAATCCAGGCGGTACGTTATAGAATTTCCTAGCGGACACGATGGTAGTAACATGTTTCGCTAATCGTTCGCCTTATACGAACTGCTGGGCAGATTAAGAGATGGCCTAATCTTTAAAGGGAGCCTAGATTAACGTGTGGAATTGCTTGTATATTATTATAGACAGCTAAACTTATTATAATTATTTTAAAAAAATCAAAATCGTAATTCTGATAGAATTACATAAATTATGACAAAATGGCATAGCGCCATCAAAGCTTACCGAAATCACAAATATCTACAATAGTCCAAGCGTGATGACGTCCCATGTCACGAGATTAGAAAGTTTAGTTTGTCATATTTAAAACGTTAAATGTTAATCTGATTCAATTCTACAAATGTAAGTGGTGAATGATGATTACAGATTGTCAGTGTTTGTCTTCGTTCTTAAAAATAGACCAGGCTAAAACTTTTTTTTAAACTTGTCAACAGTTTGTCAACAGAAAAAATATGAAGAAAAAATTATCATTAATTTTCATCAAATAATCTCATGTCATGTCACGCCAGGCAAATGGGACTTCTAAGAAACATATTAAACAGCTTTTGTGATTTTATTAAAATATTTTTTTAACCTATAAGCTTATTCGTCTCGTTAGTCTAGTGGCTGCGGTATAGTATAGGTATGCGGTATAGGGTTTGAATCCTACTTTGGACAATTTATTCTTAGTATTAGTTTTTTGGAAAATATTTCTTACCCGTGACTGGAGATTGTGCCTTATTAGTCGAGAGGTTTTCTGAAAAAACGTAACGGTATCCCGTACATATTATAAATGTGAAAGTTTATAATATGTTTGGATGATTGTTACTATCACGCAAAACGGCTGGACCGATTTGGATTAAATTAAGAACACTGATAATATGTTGTTCCTGTAGGATTCAATAAAAACGTGTATAATGCAGCGGGATGCAGAGAGCAACTACTCATATCATGGACTTAATATCGTTGGCTAATTGAGGATGCAGTAGTAGCTATTCTTCATTTCTCTTTGGAACTTTTTATTTTGCGCCAGCAATATATTATATATAGTATATACTAACATATTAAGTTTTCACATTTATCTAGTAAGCTAATTTTCTTATTGCAACTTTCTATCTCTTGAGAGTTAATATTTGGCAAAATTATGGAGTATGATCTCCGCAGGGGGCTAGTGTCATTGTGCTGGCAAAATTAATAATATTGTGAATGTTGACAAAAATCAACATTTACAATATTAATTTGTTTTTATATATGTGCAATATTAATTGTTGTTGCAAAGTAAATAAAATATGCCCCTAACGGTAACGTTTTTTCGAAAGTTTGTGCTATAAAATGAATTTTATAAAGTAAATGAAAATGTTTAATTTTGATCTCCTTAGAATAATAAAAGTCTATGTTAGTCCTTAATTCATTTATGAATTTTGAAATAATTATATACCTTGATTTGAATTATATTTTATATAAAACTTTTATGATAGGTATTATTATAGGTAGCTGATGTTTTTTTTATTTTTTTTTCTGAAAAAACGTAACTTTTAATTTTTGGTAGATTCATTTATCATCCTATATTATTATTGTGTCAGATAACGATATTATATGTTGTTAAATGTGTTACTTATGTGTCTCTCTGTGTGTGAAAAAACTAGGTATATCTAGATTTAATACAAAAGTATCTTATTGCACCCTGTAAATTGTAGGGCACAGAGAAACGTGCTTTAAACAAGTCAAAAACAAATTAGAATGTACTTAATGTTTTTGGTGTTATTGGTTTGTATAAACTATAAAATGGAATCTTAGAAAAAAATAACCATCTATACTAATATTATTAACGCGAAAGTCTGTCTGTCATAAAAGTTTTTACGGCTAAATGGCAGAATAAATTTTGATAAAATTAGAGAAAGACTTGTTTTTAAACATCAACCTTTAAGGGCCTGAAATAGGGGAGGAAAAATTGTGTGAAAGATTATCGACGACTACTTACTCACTCGCGGCCGTAGTTGCGTGAATCTAGATTTAAATATTTACCTATTTAATAAATTATGTTAAAAATTCCTGAGACAAAAATTCACAATGATTATGTAGATATTGATGTTATATAGTACGAAGACTTCCACGTGCAGATCATATGGCAAAACCATTCCGTGAACTGTTAAATATATAAGAAAATATTATTTATTATGCTCACAGCGCCATATACAGGCTGATGGCAAATAGCTAAGTGCAAATCAAAATTAAAAACTCCAGGCAATTCTCCAGAGTCCCCTGATTTCGGCCCTGTACAGTGACGTATAACAAGTAGATGTGGGATTTACCATCGATCAGTTCGCTCCATCGTAACCATGCCGATCAACGCCGAAACCGTTAACCTGGCCGCTACCTATATGATCCTGGTGATCCTCCTGTTCTTCTTATGGCTACTATATTCAGCGGCATTTTAAAATCCTTTTTGTGAGTAATAAGTTTTATTTGCATTTTTGACAAGAGCTGCTAACGTTAACTTGTTCAGATATAATATTCTATTGGTTTAGTAAACACGGTTCTTTTTTTGGAAACAGAAAATGATTTAAAATTAAGTATAAACAGATAGTACAAAATGGTGGCTGCGTATCTAATCCAGTAAGTAACTAAAGACTTTTTAAAATTATCTGAAAAAATAAACTAGATTAAAACTTTTGACGTTTGCCTTTAAACAATGTCGATTTAACTAATTCAGATGCCAAACAAAAGTATACTAACAAAATTTAACTAATGGAAGGTAATAATAAAAATAGTAACTTTATAACAATATATCAGGAAATGAATAAGCTTGGTTGTTTTTATATACATACTAGCTGTGCCCGCGACTTCGTTCGCGTGGAAAAATTCTAAAATATAAACCCGCATAGTTCTCGTTCCCGTGGGATTTCCGGGATAAGAACTATCCTATGTCCTTTCTTGGGTCTCAAACGATATTTGTACCAAATTTTATCCAAATCGGTTTAGTGGTTTGGCCGTGAAAGCGTAACAGACAGACAGACAGACAGACAGACAGACAGAGTTACTTTCGCATTTATAATATTAGTATGGATTTGTAAAAGGGTTATATAAATTTACAAAAGTATTTTGAATTATTATTGTAGGTAAAATGTGGCGAAAAATTCATAAAGTTAATAAAATTAGAAAGGATTTACGCCAGTATTCATAAACAACCCTTACCTAAGTAACGTAGTAACACTATGTGAAGAACGCTAATTTGCTATGCAATTCACATGACAAGCCATCTCTTTCATGACCCTATGTGCTCGCTAACACTATACAACTTCATAGTAATATTTGTGAATACGAGTATTAGATGCATAGTTTTCTAAAGACAAAATCTTTCATTAAAACAATTATTTTCATTAACTCCTTATTTCATATTTTTATAAAAAGCTATGCTAATCGACACAACTTCGTTCGTGAATAAATTAACTTATCATAGTTATAGCTTTTCATACAAACTTTCATATCCTATTTCAAGACTTTCGGGCTTGATTTTAAAAAAAAAGACGTTAGTCTATGTTTGACACTGGATTTTCAACTATCTACGTGACACATTTCATCAAATCGGTTCAATCGGTTCATCCGTGAATACACCTATTTTATTGAATTGTAAATACACAATTTTTTAACTGTATAATTTTGTTCTTGTTCTCAATAATATTTTGTACTCGTAATAATTAATAATATTATTGAATTAAACATGAAATTTCATAACAATTTAATACTGTATATACTTAAATGCTGTTGAAATAAATTAAATAAAAAAGAAATAGATAAAAGACAAACAGACAGACATACTTTCGAATTCATAAGATTAGTATGGATACACTTGTTATTTGCTGAATTTGTCTTTTCAAATCTCAGAGACAACATAAGATTTAACATACTTCTTATATCTTTTTACATTTAATATAATGGGATTAAATACTCATTAAAAGTATCAGTAAAGACGAACTAGATTTTAAAAATCTAGGTCTTTAGACATGTAGAATTTACTTCTTTAGAGGCCGATGAATAACACCGTTGGATACGTAACAAACCTAAATAAAATAATTTATATGAAGCGGAAATGGCGTAAGATTAACGACAGAATAGATTGGTTGAACTTGACAACGGTATCATAAAAATATGCCTATCTATCATTAACCAAAGTTATAACCGTGGTCGTGCGTTATTTATATATTTTAGGCAGTATTTTTTAATCTTTTTATGGCGTTAAGGTTAAGGGAGTCAGCATTAAAAAATGTTGTGACCCTGTACCCACCGCAACCAAACTTATATTACCAATACCAAACCCTTTCAACCTTCTTAGCTAATACGTATTTTTTTAATTTTTTTTATTAACGCAAAAAGGCCGCTGCCAAATCCGTTGTAGGGGCTTTGCACTTTGAAAAAACACTTTTTTAATTATTAATTTGTATGCTCTACGAGATCTTTCGGGTGATTTATATATATTTTTTTATTGATTGATGGAGTTTAAATGAAGGCCGTATATCGTCGTGATAAATTTTTTATTTGCACCGTTTTTTTTATTCCAAAAAAACTTAAACTTTTCTAAAAATAACTAAACACCTACGTTACTTTTGAAGTATATATTTTATATACTACTATTTGATATGAAATGGACGGAATGATTAAAAAAAATGTCTTACACATCACATTTTTGACTTCAAAAGTTTTGTCAAAGATTATAAATAAAACGAATTTAGAATCTTTTTTAATCCATCAGCAACAGATCTATATTTACAAATATATTTATAAACGTATTTTATTCGGGAGGGCGTGGCGGGCGCACGGCTGTGGACAATTTTGTCACTCAGTTTTCTGGAATCCTGTGTCCAGTGAACGTGCTAGCCATGCCGAATCACGAGACCACGAACCTGATTGCCACCTACCTCATTTTGGTGCTGCTCCTTGCTAGTCTCTGGCTACTGTACTCTGGGATGTTCTGAGGTGCTTATTTTATTTATTTTTTGCTTTTTATTAAAATACGTAATCTAAACCAGCTGGAATAAAATATGTCTATTTAAATTTTCATCGATTTAGTGCCAAGTACACTCAAATGTTAATTTCAAATAGGTACCCCTTCATTAGGTGTCACTTTTATTACTTTTGTCGTCTTTATCATTTAAAGGGAATAAAATAAATCTATGACACATCACATGAATTGTAGGTACGTTACATTTATTTAGCGGTCGAGCTAACGCAGATTGATATGATAAAAACACAGGTTTAAAAAGATTCAAAACCAGTTAGAATGTTCAATTCATAAAAATGTCTCAACGCAAACGCATTAATTTACATTAAAAAAATTCTTACACAATCGCGTTAAAATTAATTCGTTTTTCCAACATTCATATGAACCTACTACACCGATTAATCGTGAGTGTAGCCTTTTTTAACTATTTAGTTTAAAGCCCCGTTTTCACTTTGATTAGTGCAGTGCGAGTGTTTAATGCAAATGCTTAGTATTAAACAAAAAATACGTGAAGACAGCCGTTGATCAATGCGAGTGATTAGTGATCAGCGTAGTTAATGTGAATAGACGCTGATTATTTATCACTCGCACTGATCAACGGCTGTCTTCGTTTATTTTTTGTTTAATACTAAGCACTTGCATTGAACACTCGCACTGCACTAATCAAAGTGAACGTATTTTTAGCTTAAAGCCCCGTTTTCACTTTGATTAGTACGAGTTTGAGTGTTTAATGCAGGTGCTTAGTATTAAGATAAAAATACGTGAAGACAGCCGTTGATCTTGCGAGTGACAAGTAACCAGCATCTATTCACTTTTACTACAATGATTACGAATCACTCGCACTAATCCACGGCTATCTTCACGGATTTTTGGCTCTATACTAAGCACCTGCATTATACACTCACACTCGTACTAATCAAAGTTTTCACTTTGATTAGTGCAGTGCGAGTGTTTAATGCAAGTGCTTAGTATTAAACAAAAAATAAACGAAGACAGCCGTTGATCAGTGCGAGTGATAAGTAATCAGCGTCTATTTACTTTTACTATGCTGATTACAAATCACTCGCACTGATCCTCGGCTATTTTCATGTATTTTTAGCAAATCTAAATTGCTGAAGAATGAGAAGTTTTTAATAACTATATGTTATACAAATATAATTTATTGTTTGGCGGCCATTGACCACAGACATTTAATAAACTACTTTTATGCTCATCCGAATACAGACTATAAATAAAGAGCTTACTCAATTTTAAAAGGTCGGCAACTGCAAAACCTTTGGTATAGCTGATGTCCATGGGCGGCGATGATCGCTTTTTCGCCGTGTTGGTCCCGGCCTCCTTTGTAGAATAGGCCAACTGCCGTTCTGCCAGGCAGGTCGTAAAAGGCGACCGATTGGCTATCGAGTCACTACCATCGTGGCTACTAGGTGGTAGAGTTCTGCATTGTCTCGCCCGGGTCTGGTACCACCGCCTTACCTATTCCTGCCGCAATAGCGTCAGTGCTTGTCGCTGTCGTGTTCCGGTTTGGAGGGTAAGGTAGCCGGTAAACTTATGCATGTGGCATTATACCTCGCCACAAGATAGCAACGCACCATTAACATCTTTGGTGTCTATAGGCGATGGTTGATACTTTCCATCAGGAGACCCATCTGCTTGTTTGCTATCTTATGACATAAAATAATAATAAATTAAAATAAATAAATGAATAAATACCATCAGGTGCACCTCCTGCTCGTTTGCCCCCTTTTCCATAAAAATAAGATTCCACTAAGTTACACACTTACAGGTTGACTGGTAAATATTGTACGTACTGAAGAACACTAAATCATAAGTAAACAACAAAAACAAAAATGAGAATACTGCTTAACCACATAATAAACCTCAACGAATTTGGTGTTGCAATATTAAAAAAATATGGTATAATAAATTTACTGTAAATCGTGCCAATTTAACACTTTCGTGCATCTGGCTTTTGCTGCCAAGTTTTTTCTGAAACATAAATATAAGCGCCAATGTGTGAGGTAATCGTATACGGGCTCCTGTTCAAAGCTGTCGTTTCTAGAGAATACAAGTGTCAAATATTTTCACTGTTCTAACAATATCTTTCCGCTACATTAGTAGTAAAAGGAAGTTACTGCCTTAGTCCCAATTTTCGAAAATCGCGTTTTCACTTGAACTCCACCTTTTCAGGTTCTCGGAACATTTTCCAACTATTGTAGTGATGACGTCAGTATTATTTTTGTGTTATAGCACTCACCCCGTTCTTGGGAAACTGGAAAAACCTTAAAAACAACAAAGAAAATATCGACACGCGGGATTTGAACCTGCGACCATCTCCCTAAAGCCGGATTGTCGACACTAGCTCAGTGGAATAGCGTCCCGGCTTTAGGGAGATGGTGGCAGGTACAAATCCCGCGTGACGTCAGTATGTCTATCTGTATGTATGTATACATGTACATATATATGCATGCATGTATGTGAGTGTGTGTGTAGACATCTCATAAAATAACGGCGTAACCGATCGAAAAGTGTTTGATAGCATTCGACTGGGTTCCGCCAAAGTTAGATTTCCTAAAAAAAGCTTTTTTCAGGCATTCTAACTTTGGCGGAAAAAGGAGATTTTGAGAAATTTTGAAAAAAGCCTCAAAAAATGTCGTCGTAACGATATATTTTTTAATCATTTCCAGTCATTAATGCACCAATTGAGTACAAAATTCAATCAGCTCTTTTCCTGTTTCGTCCAAGAACCGTAAATGGGATCAAAATCTGTTGAATCTTTCAGGATTAACCAACGAAGAAAGTTTTTGAAAAATATACCTTTTGACATTAGGTACTTCGACATTTTGTAACAAAACAATTTTGAAGCTAAAACAAAATTTAAAACTAAAATTTGCGTTGTATGTTAAAATCGATCATCATCATTGTGCTCATCTATATACATATAATAAAATCATAGGAAAGTCAAAATATGTTCGGGGTAAACTCAAAAAGTACTGCATGGATTTACTTCAAATTTTGCATGAATATTACTAACAGGTCGGGTCAACATATAGGCTACATATTATCTCGCTATCACCTACGGGGGAGGAGCTGTGCGGAGTAAACGAAGTGCGCGCGGACGAAGTCGTGGGCAACAGCTAGTATATTATAAAAAGCAAACTTGCTTTCAAAGCAAGCCTGATATAATTCAATATCAGGCTTGCTTTGAAAGTTTTAAAATACTTAAACTTTGAACCAATAACTATTAAAATACCAAACAAACAGATGGGTCTCCTGATGGAAAGAATCAACCATCACCTATAGACACATAAAGGTTTGTAATGGTGCGTTGTTATCTTGTGGTGAGGTCTAAAGCCACATATGCATAAGTTTACCGGCTACCTTACCTTCCAAACTGCAACACGACAGTGACAAGCACTGACGCTATTGCGGCAGGAATGGGTGAGGTGGTGGCACCAGACCTGGGTGACACAATACAGAATTCTACCACCTAGTAGCTATGATTTTAGTGACTCGCAAAACCAATCGGTTGCCTTATACCACCTGCCTGGCAGAACGGTAGTTGGCCTATTCTTTAAAGGAGCCCGGATCCAATACGGGGAAAAAGTGTATCTAGTATTTTTATCAGTAACTAGTATTTTCCAGATTTTCTTACATTGTTGTAGTGATTTCACCCGATCAATAAGGTGGTAAAAATGATGGTTTTTTTATCCTATGATATAAAAACATATATATCAAAAAAATTAACAAAATTAAATGACAGAAATGATTTAGTTTCAAATAATTTGGGCTTTGAACCAGTAACATGTACTGAATAAGTATTTTTCGGGTAATATCCGGGTTTAAGTAGGTTATGTCAGTCATTATGAACCACCTACTTTCAATTCCGGAAAGATGCGTTGTTCCTACTATTAACTAAATCTTTGACATATTTCTGCAGCAATATAGCTTGTGAGTAAATTTATTAGTATATTAATAATGGGACTAACATATTCTTAAGGAATAAAAGTACCTTAAAACAAACCAGATAAAAAAACTACGTGGCTGGTTGCCGGTCATAGCTAGTTTGCTGTAAAATAACTATTTTACTAGTGAATAGACATTTTATAAAATTGCTATCAAATTAAAAAACAAAAGATGATAATCATCACCCACTAGCATTTTGACGGTGCTATTGTTAGAAACCCATCGAAATTATGTACTAATCACAGTAAAGATGAATAATAAGTTCAAAGCTTCAATATCCCTCGGTACTGCCTAATTATTTCATTAGGCTGAATAAATATTTAAACGACAAACTGTTCCCTTGGCTCAGTTGGTTAGAGCGTGTCGGCCAGAGGGAAGGTCACACGTTCAAATCCTGTTGAAAGTTTTCCCAAGCACGGGAAAAGTGCTTAAACATACAGTTTAACATTGATATAAAAAAGGGAAGTTTATAAATATTGAGTAAACGTGGGTATTCGAGTGTATTAAATTCTGGAATTCACTGATGGATACATCTTATTTGGTTTTAATAAAAACTATTTTATAAATAATATATCCATACTAGTCCATACTATCCATACTTCCATACTTCCATACTAATATTATAAATTCGAAAGTAACTCTGTTTTTCTGTCTGTCTGTCTGTTACGCTTTCACGCTTAAACCACTGGACCGATTTTGATAAAATTTGGCATAAACATAGATAAAACGTTGAGAAAGGACATAGGCTACTTTTTACCGCAGGAAAATATCTAATTCCCACGGGAAATAAAATTATTATAATTAATCGGAAGAAAGTGTAACGTAAAGCGTAATGTAGTGCACATTAACTGGATGTCGCTGGACGAAAATACATCGCGTTAACGTATTGAAACAACTATACATGTAATGAAATCGTTGACTTAGTCTTGATATTTCTTTTTTGTTTGATTGTTTGTTTGTTGATTATACGCGTTAATTTCTGGAAAGGAAAATAAGTTGGATTTACAAAGATTTCTTTGTGTGTGATAGCTACATTAATTAAGATTAGGAAGGTTATAGGCTATCAAACATCACGTTATTATGTTACAAAAAATATCGATATCTTCGTAAACTAAGTCGGGAGAAAATCGCTATCGAACTGCTGTATCCGCGTGCGCTGGCGTAATGGATAAGTATACGTAAGTACAATGTACAACAAATATATTGATTTTAAGTAGATCTAGAAAAAAGTCCGCGACACTATATATCTATCTCTTATAACAACAACATAATAAGGAATTTTGAGTCGAAAAATTGTTGAAAATTAATAGATGAATTTTGAGCAGTCGGATTATTTTACGCAGGTGTACGCAGGCATATTAATCCTTACTAACGAAAAGTACCTATTTCATCAACACGAAAATCTTAGGAAGATAAACTTTGGCTCTTATACCAAGTTATTTGAATGCATAGTTTAAGAAAAATTGTAAAATGAAAATAATTCAACAATAGTAGTATTTACCGAAAGGTTGTGCGACTTGCGAGACGCGGCTCGCTTCTCACCGCCGAACGAGAACCGTGTGCTAAGTGTGAGTTTTTCTTTTCGCATTCGATCGTGAGCGCGTTTGGAGTTTACTAGGAATTTGTATGTGATTTGTACAGCGCCACATAGTGGTAAACGTGAGAAACCAGTTTACCACTAGGTGGCACTGTACAAATCACATACAAATTCCTAGTAAACTCGAAACGCGCTCACGATCGAATGTGAAAAGAAAAACTCACACTTAGCACTCCGAACATTGCCGAGAAGAACCGAACTGTGAATGCGTTGGCTTTACTATAATTTTTAAGGTTCCATATTCAAAGTTTAAAACGGGACCCTATTACTAAGACACCACTGTCTGTCCCTGCGTTTGTCTGTCTGTCTATCTGCTGTCGCCAGGCTGTATCTTATGAACCATGATAGACAGTGCAAATTTTCACAAATGATGTATTTATGTTGCCGCTATAATAACTAAAACTAAAACAGAATAAAATAAATATTTAAGGGTGATCCCCATACAACAAACGTGTTTTTTTTGCATTTTTTCGATCTTAATAATGACAACTGTTAGACGTTTGATATATCCACAGAATATTTAATTAATCACTTTAAAAATAAATAATTAAAATAAAATAAATATTTAAGGAGGCTCCCATACAACAAACGTGATTGTTTGTCTTTTTTTTATAAATGGTACGGAACCCTCCGTGCACGAGTTCGACTCGCACTTAGTCGGTTTTTTTAAGGTACACGAGTGAAAGTATATACCTCTAACTAGAGGTGGGTCGTTTCGCGATTTTGTCATGAAACTATTTATCGCCACGCGATAGCGGTTTCTGAAACTATTTATTTTGAAAACTATTGATTACAGAATAGCGGCTTTGGCTAGCTGTTCTGATACCTGTCTTATTTCAGTGCAATACCGTTTTGAGCTCTTCCTATTGACGGAGCGATTTTGTGATTAAATTATTTTACGTTAAATATTACGTATTTCTTATGTATTGTATTTATAAATACCTATGTATTGTAGTTATAAATCGTACACATAATATATTTACATTATCTATACATCTTCTATACATACAAATAACAAACATACAAACCGATTTTAAATAAATGCATATGGATGTATACACGGTACACATACCAAAATAACACTTTTTACGATGTCTGTCTGTCTGTCTGCTGTTTGTTCCGGCTAATCTCTGGAACGGCTGGACCGATTTTGACGGGACTTTCACTTGTAGATAGCTGATGTAATAAGAAGTAACTTAGGCTACTTTTTTAAAAAAATTCCACGCGGACGAAGTCGCGGGCACAGCTAGTAAATAATAAAGAAATACAAACACGCTTACCACACAAATGCCTGCCCCTGTCGGGAATCGAACCCGTCGGGAAGAGAACCAGCGACCTGCCAACGCAGAACCCCGTTGACTGCGTTGGCAGGTCGCTGGCCACTTGACTAACGAGTAGTAATAAGTTTAAACGAATAAGAGTTTATAGAAGATGGGCAGGCGACACACCTCATGGTAAATTACGCTCACGAGTCACGATTTATAACAAAGATCTCGTAGTTGCAGTGTCAGTCAGCTCTTTAATCAAACCGTGAACTAATCGCCTCCTCTGTTCTTTGGTACAAGAACTGCTAGTAGCTTGGATGATAGGTAATAGTGGAATTGAATATCATCATTTCTGATATTCATTGCTGGCCAAATGACCTGACTTTCCTGACCCTCGCAATATACTTATTTACCTACTACGCTTTTGGCGTGAAACGACATTGATCGCAGCCTTGAATTTAAGTCATCAGTTATGCTATAGTTATTAATAGATTTTACACATTCGATCGTCGGCACTTGAGGAAATTCCATAATAATTAGTGAAAACTAGTTTTTTTTTAATTAATAGACGGGTTTCGCTTTTTAAAGCAAATCATATTGTTTAACTAATAGGTAAAGAATACCTATTACGTCCTGAAGATGCCTTAAAAAGCGGAACCGCTCGATTGATTTAAAATTATTTTGTCTATACTTATAGTGAAATAAAAATACAAGTGCATTATAAACTAGTTTCAACTAATATAGTATCTTCACGCCCATATCCCCGAAGGGGTAGGCAGAGGTACAACAAGTGCACCCACGATTAGCTGAAGATACTTGGTCCCACAAATGTGATAGGTGGCAAGCCTATCGCCAAACGGGCACTTTCCAATCCCGGGCAAATTTTGTGTTTCTGAGAAAATTGAAAAAACATTTTTCTTATGTGCCCGACCCAGGAAATTTCCGAAATAAAAATTTAGGAGCATTTATCTGATACTAAGGTAACTAAGGTAAAGAAAATATTGCTCGGTGGTTAAAAATCCACCGTAATCATTGATCATACAAAAATATTAGCTTTTTGCGCCTACCTATACTAATATTATACAGCTGAAGAGTTTGTTTGTATGTTTGGTTGAACGCGCTAATCTCGGAATGTACTAGTCAAATTTAAGAAAATATTTTTGTATATGTTAGCCACATTCACGAGGAAGGCTAGAGATTTTTACCGATTGCACAGAAGTAGTAATATTTTTGGGTCACGCGAACGGAAGTCGCGGGAACAGCTAGTCTTCATATAATCTAATACCTTTAAACTAGCAATTCTTGTATATATATATAATTGGAATCTTGGAATCGGCTCCAACGATTTTCATGAAAGTCACAGATTAGGGGTTTTTCGGGTCAAGGATTATCAAGATTCCAAGATCTATCAAGGTTCCAGGTCCAAGAAGAGCTCGGTTCCCAAGATATGGGTATGTAAAAAACCGAGCAAAGCTCGGTCAACTAGGTACAAAAAAAAATTATATATTCTATAGGAATCGATTTATCAAGTTTCAAGGTCCAAGAAAAGATCGGTTTCAAAAATATGTGAAAAACCGAGCAGATATTATAATCCTTAACCAGATATTATAATCCTTAATTATACAAAAACATTTTCGTCATTCAAAATTTTAATGACTTATAGATTCATATTAATGTTATACATGACTGGATTCTAGCTGAATTGTTATTTGTAAATAATAAAAAATAATAATGGGTATGTGAAAAACCGAGCAAAGCGGTCAACCAGATATTAATTTATAAAATATACAATTTTCACGGCAGCAAAAATAATCGGAAATCAGATATACTTTATTCAATAAAACTTTTTACAAGTTATTTTGACACGTCAACATTTTTTTAAACTACTACCGGATCGGAAACGCGGCCACACACTGAGAAGGTCCGACGGAAGAAACTCAGCGGGCTTGTGTTTTTTTCATAACATATTTTAAATAAGATATTACATATTATTTAATTAAAAGTATTTTTTTGTTACATTAATAATAAGGATTCCTTCCTGTATCTTTGAAACCCTGAATCATTCATCAAATTTATTCGGAACCAAATAGAAAACTTAGCTATCTACTGTAATACAAACATGCTCAAAAATTTTGTCCGCCATCTTCCATACAAATTTGTATCAGAACTAGCTGACCCGGCAAACGTTGTTCTGCCTTTTTAACTACTCTTATTTTTTTCTATATTTTCTCACCTTTTAAACCTTCCCTGGACTTCAATTAATTCAAAACCAAAATTAGCCAAATCTGATCAGCCGTTCTCGAGTTTTAGCGAGACTAATGAACAGCAATTGATTTTATATATATATATATATATATATCTCTTCTCGTAAATTATTAAGAGAAGAGATCTCTCTCTCTCTCTCTCTCTCTCTCTCTCTCTCTATATATATATATATATATATATATATATATATATATATATATATATATATATATATATATATATATATATTAGGGTGGATCGAAAAATTTTTTTTTCTTAGCATGGGGGTAGAATTTGTAGCTTATAAAAAAAGAAAATTTTTCAAAAAAAAAAAAATTTTTTTTCGCAACATTTGGAGATAGCCCACTCGTTTTTTAATAAAATAATGGATCAAATGGACTAAAAAATTTTAAAATATTTAAACGATGTTTTAGAATCTGTGGAATGTCTTTTTGAAAGCCAAATGGAAATCAGAAGTCAAAAAAATTTTTTTCCTATTATTTTTGTAACTTAAGCGAAAAATAAAGAATTAAGCAGCCCTTTTATCTGTATTAAAGTAAAAGGTAAGTGAAAAAAAAATCATATGCAATTATTTTTTCATGTTTTCCACGATTTTTGACGGAAAAAAAATTTTTTCGCTAGAATAAGTCCATTTGATCCATTAATTTTTTAAAAAACGAGTGGGCTATCTCTAAATGTTGCGAAAAAAATTTTTTTTTTTTTTGAAAAACATTCTTTTTTTATAAGCTACAAATTCTACCCCCATGCTAAGAAAAAAAATAAAAAATTTTTTTTTCGATCCACCCTAATATATATATATATAACACCCGCGTGAGACGTTGCGGAACTCCACCAAGCTATGAAAGGTTTGTTGCAAAATTTCCTTTATTTTGTTAAAATAAAAAGCTTAAAGCAAAATGTTGCCTACTACATGCCTAATCATTTTTAAAAGCAGTCTAGTAGTATCATAAGTTATTTTCGCTAATATTGTTTTTTCATAATATTTCAAAAATATTTTTATAATAATCCATTTTTTGAGAGTTTGAGTAAGCATAAGGATAAGTAAGCGTAAGCAGTACAGTATATATATATATATATATATATATATATATATATATATATATATATATATATATATATATATATATATATATATATATATATATATATATATTTTTCTTTCCATCAGGGAAGCCATCAGGTTGTTAATATATCCTATATAGGATAGTCTAAAAGACGTAAAAAAATATTCGAATCGGTCCAGGCGTCATTGAGTAACCGGGAATCACACAAAAATATTCGGAAGTATTGGAAGCCGCCGATAAAAGGAGGTTATGAGTTTAACAAGTATATAATATTGTTTGAATTGAATAAAATGTATGTATATGATCATCTATTTCGATGTCCAAGCACGTATATTAAATTTCGCGAGTGTATATATGTGTATATGTTCGTCCACGAATTTCTTACGAAGTAGATTCTTAGTATATTGAGATCGTTCTTTATGTATTAAATCAGGTATATTTAGGGAACAGTCCAAGTTTCATCTAAATCGGTTGAGTATATTTTGAGATGTTTATCGGTTTGATTTTTCAAATTCAATTATGAGTGATTATTTGAGTGGTGAAAATAATAAAATAAATAATAAATAATAATATAATAAAAAAGATTAATAATACTTAAAACTAATCACTCTAGATAACATATAATCATAATTTATATATTGTGTGTAGTAAATTTTTTAATGTGATCAGAATTATTTTTCATTTCATTATTATTTAATTCAATGTTATAATTATTGTTTTAAAAATATTGTGAGAGGTAATAAGTGAAATCTGAAATTTGATTTATTAAATAAAAATGTAACTCACAAATTTATTGTAAAATGTACAAACAGCATGGAATAAAAGGCTTTTTTATTTTTACTTATTTATTTATTATTTGAGTGGTGAAAAGATCGTTAAAAAGAAATTGTAGTAATCAGTAGATGTAGACAGAAAATTAATGTTTACGATATCAAAAATGAGTTTGATGTAAAACATGTTTACTTTAATTAATTATATTGTAAAAGGTTCCATAGATATTTAATAGGCATATAAAAATTAAACGCTTTGCGGAACCACGAAATCATCTACATGATTATATTTTATTAGATTTCTGTTAAAACTGTAAAATTACTTGGCAGCGAGCAACGGTAATAAAATGCGAGTTACAGTCACCGTGAAGATATGATACAGAAATATCTTAACTCAGGAGATTCTTGTATTTTATATGTATAAGAATTTTTTACCTATTTTCGAATTTTTTAACTTTTAAGTTGAGACATCGATACGCAGAATAATCTAGTTTTTAAAATAAAATATATATCATGCGTATTTGGTAAAACTATTTGCGGCGATTTTCTAAAACGACTTTACGTTAAGATAAAAAACCGGCCAATTGTGAGTCGGACTCGCGCACGAAGGGTTCCGTGCCCTATTCAAGTTTCTACCTGTTTTATCTGTTTAGGATCGAGTAAAAAAATGCTTAAAAATTACGTTGAGCCCCCCTTTAATATTTACTTTATTTTTATTTAATCATTTACTTTGAAAGGTAATAATAAAGTTTTTTAGTATAATATTTAGTTTTTTTAATAAACTAAATATTCTGTGAACATTTTTAACGTCTACCTGTTAAAATTATTAATATTGTGCAAAAAATACGTAAAAAGCACGTTTATTGTAATTGTATAATAAATGTGTTAATATTTTCATTTTTTATTTTTAGTATTTGTTGTAATAGCGGTAACGGAAATACATAATTTGTGAAAATGTCAGCTTTCTAGCTATCACAGTTTATGAGATACAGCCTGGTGACAGATAGACAGACGGACAGACAGACAGCGGAGGCTTAGTAATAGGATCCCATTTTTACCTTTTAGGTACTTTACAAATTTCATTAGTGCAGTGGACTTGGAGTAAACAAAGCAATTGGCTGTCACAATCAAACAAAAAAAACGGGCTATGGCTGTGTCATGGACACAGCCGTGTATGCTCACGTGAATATGTCTACGTAACGGGTCATATTTTGTGGTATTGCGATTCCCAAGTAAACTAGGAATCCTCATAATTTCGACCGTCCCGTTGGTTGATTGGTTAGCGACCCTGACTACACCATCGACGGGGTTCGATCCCCGACGGGGACAAGCAATTGTGTGATGAACATAAATGTTTGTATTTCCGGGTTTGGGTATTTATTATGTATGTAAAAGTATTTATTTATGTATTTCTATATATTAGTATCGTGGACTAACACCCATAACAGAAGCAAATAATTTGCTTACTTTGGGATAGATCAGTAAGTGTGATTTGTCCCGTGAATATTATCTTGATAGTTTCGCTATGTCCGTCCGTCCTTCCGGCCGGGAGGTCCTTCTGTCCGTGTATCTGTCCGTCCGTCCATCCGCAGCCTAACTCAGAGATCCTTAATACTAGAAAGATGTAATTTGGCATGAATATATATTTGTCAGAAAACATATTTTTTTTAGGTTAGCTCCTCTACAAGTAAAGTGGGGATGTTAACTTTTTCTCGTATACTCCATGGTATGGCATATCGTTGGATAGATTTTTGAAAAATGGTGTCGGTTTGTGAAAACAATTTCTTGATTATGTTTCTGAAAAATTAAGCTTTAAAGTGTTTAAATTTTTATTTAAATATAATTAATTTAAATTTTTGCTAGGCCAAGGGTCCTCCGCCCTCTGCCATCTAAACAGTTGATTTTGGGGGTGTCAAAAAATTCACGGTAGTAATAAGTATAATCAATTAAAATTACAACTTTTACGGCTTAGAAGGCTTTATAAGTGTTTGAGTAATAGTCGGTCAACTTATAAAATTAATTGGAGAAAAATTTATAGGCGATGAAGTTGTGGTGTGGACGTTAAATAGATTGAATATTCATAGTACAAAAGTTTGGATGTAAGATAAGATGCAGGAATTGATAGATGTAATTAATGAACTTGGTTGTTTTATTATAACAGAGACTAAGCTTAAAGGTAGAGAAACTACTGATCTCCCCGGTGGCATGATGGTTCTGTGGTCGGGTGTGTCCACAATCATGCAGGCACCGGAGTAAGTATTTTTCTATTGTCAACATTAGTTACTGGTGTAAAAAATTATGGTATGTTTGATTATGGCTAGGCGTAGGTAGACGACAACATATTATACCCTGGTTCGATGTCGATATTGGCGACAGGCAGGGTTGTGTGTTGTCAGCTCGCCTGTTTATCATATATCTGGATATCTCCAAAGATTCATTGAATGTGGTAATGCGCATGTGTGATCTAGTGGTAAATTGCCTAATTTATGCAGATGACGCCCTACTTTTAGACTCAACTCTATCTGAGCTTTAATCACTGGTCACAGTTATGAATGATGGTTGTGAGATGGACTTACAACTGAATGCGAAGAAAACTAAAGTTCTAGTATTTGAAAGATAAGCAACCAGAACGGACGTAAGAATTGTGGGCGATGATGTAGTGCTGGAACAGGTGGACTAATTTGTATATTTTGGATGTAATTTTAGCGGGGATAGAAGGTAGACCGCCGATGTTCATAGAAAAGTGTGTGCAGGGAACAGAGTGAATGTAGTGTTAGAGAAATTGCTTAAAAGCACAGTTTATATGTCTTGCCCTGCATAATTATGTTCTTAGCCCAACACTATTGTACAAAATAATATTCATAGTACAAAAGCCCTCTTTTTAGTCTGCCTTATTGTGATGGGCAACTTCTGAAACCTGCATTGCGTGTGACCCAACACGTACTTTACCAATTATCATTTTTCGGTCGGGCGCCTTCATCTTTTTACGTTCTCCGGACTTCTTCACTCTTTCATATGGGGGTTCATGGGTATAATAAGATTGGTATTTAAAATCCCGTTTACATGGTGTATGCCCCTTCTATCTGGATATGGAATTTGAAAGAGTCTTTTGATCGATAATTTTTTTCCTATTGTTTTTCACTTAAATGCCATATATATCTACTATAAGCATTTAAAATTATTTCTTTTACACACCGATAAATCTTTAAAAGGGCTGTCGAACAGAACTTAACTAAATATCATAACTGCTCCGAGTAAAAAGATATCGCACCTCCGCTCCAATAGTGTCACAAGTAAAAAAAACGATTCTCGAGTAAAAGGGGTTCAAAGTAGCTCCACCCTATTTTTTTCGCTTTTCAGGCCAATATCACTAACGTGACTAACGCCATATAGTATCACTCATTGAAAACAGTAGTAGATCACCATTAGAGATAAAACTATGGCATAATACGATACGAATAGTACAAAAAAGTGATATTTACGATTTTTTGAATTGTTACACTATTTGAGCGGTGGTGCGATATACTATATGCAAATTTTTTAACGCAGTGAAATTACCTAAAAATGACAGCACTTCCTCCTCCATCCTCCGCGAAGCATCGTAGTCCGCACTTAGCTTTCCAAATTCTTTGATTCTATAGCGATAGCTCCCTCACTATGAAAGCAAATTTAAAGACGTATTCACGTCAAAAAATCGACACGCGCTTCGTGCTGCAGGGCTTGCTTTATGTAGGTCGAACGGCAGCAGTAGGACTACTCTTGAAAACCGATTTCAATTTTAAATGAATATTTAATGAATTTTGAAGTATTTCGTACTCTGGACAACTATATTCAATTATTGGATTCAGCGACAGCGCCACATGGATTTCGAATTTTTTTGGAACTACTCATTATTGCCTTTATTCGTTATTTTGTTTAAAACGGTACTTAAAATTTCCACTTGTGACACTAGCTTGACGTGTAACGATGACATCTATTTCCAATAAATAGGTCGTTTCTATACTGAATCAATGTGGGCAATATTGATTTCAAGAGTACCGTTTTTTGACGATATTCGAAACTTATTGTTTTTATCAATATTGGTTTAAGATTTATATTGTTTTCAAGAGTAGGCCTGCAGGATCATAGTCGTTACTATATTGGGTAGCGTAGCGATCTCGTAGAGGTGCTACGCAGACTTGTGTTGTAACTTAGAACATGTATTGCGGTGCCCGCAGATACTTGACGGTAAAATATAATATACTAGCTGACCCGGCAAACGTTGTTCTGCCTTTTTAACTACTCTTATTTTTTTAATATTTTCTCACCTTTTAAACCTTCCGTGGACTTCAACAATTAATTCAAAACGAAAATTAGCCAAATCGGTTCTGCCATTCTCGAGTTTTAGAGAGATTAACGAACAGCAATTGATTTTTATATATATGAATTATGTGTTTCTATGTACTGGTATCGTTAAGTAACATCCATTACACAAACAATTTTTTTATATAATTAGATAGGAAACAAGAGGATGGCTCTCCCGATGGAGAGAGAAACCAGCGCCTTCCCCAACTCTCCCAATCAAAAATGTCAATGGTGAATTGTTACCAGTGTGGCGGGATGGCAATGCCATATGTGCAAGTCTACCGACAAGCTTACCCTCCAAACCGGAACATGACAGTGACAAGCATTGACGCTATTGCGGCAGGAATAGGTAAGGCGGTGGTACCAAATACCCGGGCGAGATGTTGTGGAACTCTACCACCTAGTTGGTAAGAACAATGTTAGTCGTACGTGTTAGCCTTCTCTCGGTTTTTACGAAATGCCTGGCAATAAGGCAATTGAACGATCCTTCAAACCGAAGCCCGAATCATTATGGAAAAATAATATCACGCTGATTACTTTGAGACAGAGTGAATCAAACCTCAAAATATGCTTCCATTTACCACAATTAACCAATCTCGTTTTTCATATTAGCTGCCAGCGACTTCGTTCGCCTGACTTCCTTTTGCTTGATCAATTAAAAAACTAATCGCTGTCATGTTTCGGTTTAGTGGGTAAGGCAGCCGGTAAACTTATGCATGTGGCATTCCTACCGCCACACGGATAGCAACGCGCCATTAACATCTTTGGTGTCTACAGGCGATAGTTTCTTATTCCACCGAGAGATACATATAATGTCTGTTTTCTATCCTATGAAATAAAAAAAAAAATATATATATATATATATATATATATATATATATATATATATATATATATATATATATATATATATATATATATATATATATATATACCATAAAGTTTGCCCAAGGACTTTAAAGAATTAGCTAAGATGACTATAATGAATATTATTTTGGTAGTTTCTGGTGTCAAGTCTATAAACATAAAAACACTGGCGCCTCAGCCGACGTAAACAACTGGTATTTTAAAGTTGTAAAGTCAATGGTGTGGAACGTCGCGCTAAAGCTCATATTTTTATTGTACGCTTGCCAAGCGGGTGATAAAACCCGATGGATAGAAAACATGTCAACTGAATGAAATTTAGCGATGTTATCCGTTTGCGTCAGTGTATAGGAGAAAACATGATTCAACGTGAATAGGTTTTAGCTAATTTCTGATACCTTTGATTACATCAATATATTTTAACTTCCCGCTACGTATGTAGATAAGGAAGTCACTTTTACCCCGATTTTTGAATATCGAGTTTTTACCAGATCTCCACGTTCTGAGGTCTTTGGAACCTTTTCCGACATTTTCACGATGACGTCAGTATGTCTGTATGTATGTGTGTAAACATCGCATAACTTTTGAACGCCTTGACTGATCGAAACGCGGTTGGTGGCATTTGACTGGATTCCGCTCAACTTAGACTTTCTAAAAATTATAAGCATGTCGGCCCTGCAGATGTTGAGAATTTTTGAAAAAACCTCAAAAAAACTTTTGGTGGGGCACTATTTTTTATATAACTTCCGGATTAATGTACTGACTGAGTACAAAGTCTAATCAGCTCTATTTCTCATAAAACTAGTCTTAGGCATAAATTTCATCAAAGTCGGTGTGTCCGTTCGGGAGTAATTGACGAGACTTTTGAAAAAAGTGTTTTTTCAACATAACTTCGAATTTTTCAACCAATCATTTTTTGGTGTTCTACGATATTTTAGTAGATACTGATAAAACTACGACGAATTTCGTTTCAAAAATCAAAATCGAATTTATTTTCAAAAGTTACAGCTTTTCAAATATTAAAATTACGTTGTTTTTTGCATACATATACTTACGTTGTTTTTAACTTCCAGGTGAATATTACCTAATAGATGTGTTCAAATATACCTATTTAGTATATTGTACTCTTCGTATTATATTTATTTTACTTTACCGGGTTGACTGCAAGAAATCTCTTTTTTACAGATAAGCTCGCCTTTTAAACCTTTTTAACAATATCGCTTGCTGTAATTTTTTTTGTTGTCGTTCTGTTGTGTACGATAAAGTATAAAATAAATAAATAAATAAATCTTTTTACCGCGATGGCGTCAGTTATTGTCACTGTCATGTTTGGAAGGTAAGCTTGTCAGCTACAAGGATAACAAAACATCATTAACAATTTTGTGTCTATAGACGATGGTTGATTCTTTCCATCAGAAGAGCCATCTGTTTGTTTGCTATCTTATGATGTAAAAGAAAAAAATAGCTCATTTAAAAATATCGGATACTGAGCTCTAATAACCAATGATGTAAATAAAAAACTGTTAGATGTTTCTTTGAATACACGTTACTAAGATAATACATTGCAGAATAACGCAATGCAGCAATAAAGTCTAAAATTAAAACGACGATAAAGAACACATTCCGTCGGAACTGTCAGATCTGTGTGGTCGAATGTTCCAGATATAATCACTTAGCTTTTTATTTATACATTACTAGCTGACCCGTCAAATGTTGTTCTGCCTTTTTAACTACTCTTATTTTTTTCTATATTTTCTCACCGTTTAAAACTTCCCTGGACTTCAACAATTACTTGAAAACCAAAAGCGAAAGGTTCAGCCGTTCTCGAGTTTTAGTGAGACTAACGAACAGCAATTGATTTTTATGTATATAGACTAGCTGACCCGGCAAACGTAGTTCTGCCTTTTTAACTACTCTTTTTTCCATATTTTCTCGCCTTTTAAACCTTTTCTGGACTTTAACAGTTAATCCAAAACTGAAATTAGCCAAATCGGTTCAGCCGTTCTCGAGTTTTAGCGAGACTAACGAACAGCAATTGATTTTTATATATATAGATAGATATAGTTCCCAGGCGATCCGACTTGGATACTTACGCGTTTAAATTTAAAATATATAATTTATCAATTAAGTACATAAAACAAATTAAAAAAAAAATAGGAATATTTTTTATATCATAAGAGAGCACGCAAGCAGATGGCTCTCTCGATGGAAAGAGAAATCATCGTCTATATACACCAATCATGTTAAAGATGCGTTGCTATCGGTGTGGCGGGATGGCGATGCCACATGTATAAGCCTATCGATTAGCTTATTCTCCAAACAGGAACAAACATTGATGCTATTGCGGCTGGAATAGGTAAGATGGTGGTACCAAATACCCGAACGAGACGTTGCGGCATTCTACCACCTAGTAGTCACGATAGTAGTGACACCACACCACAATCGGTCACCTTTTACAACCTGCCTGGCCAAACGGCAGTTGGTCTATTCCTCAAAGGAGCCCGGACCAACACAGAGTACTATTATATATTCTGAGCACAAGGCCGAACAATGAATAGGTACAAAGGAGGGTACATCTACGCGTAGAAGTTACAAATGGTTAACTTGTGTCGTAGGATCTGCTAACCCTTCCACTTTATTTATTTATTTAACATGAACCACTGACAAAGTTAGATGTAAATTATAAAGATACTAGCTGTTGCCTGCGACTTCGTCCGCGCGGACTTCGTTTACTCGGCACAGCTCCTCCCCCGTAGGTGATAGCGTGATAATATGTAGCCTATATGTTGACCCGACCTGATAGTAATATTAATGCAAAATTTGAAGTAAATTCATGCAGTACTTGTTGAGTTTACCCCGGACATACATACAGACAAACAGACAAACAGATAAACAGACAAACAGACAAAAATTCTAAAAACTATATTTTTGGCTTTTATATCGATTTCGATTGTAGATCACGCCCCAAGTATTCTTTTAAAAAAATATTCAATGTACAGTTTTGACTTTTCTACGATTTTATTATATGTATAGATTACGTATTTAAAACATTTTTATAGATACTTAATTTGTTACACATATACGAATACATTGTTGTATTGCGGCCATAATCAGTAAGGCAGTGGTACCAAACACGGGCGAGATCTTGCGGAACATGTCTCCACCATCACAACTCTAGTAAGGGAGTACTAGTACCTTGGTGGAAACATGTTCGGTCCATCGTTTTTTACCTGCCTGGCGGAATGGTAGTTGGTCTCATCTTCAAAGGGGACCCAGAAAAAGACGCGATACACGTTTCATTTCAAAATAAGTACATACCTAGGACAATTTTTTATGTAAAACTAGCTGACCGGCACAGCTTTGCTCGCGAGTAGAGTAACATGTTTTCTATATTATAATCTTATATAAAAAAAATCTCCACTCCTCTTTCAGCCCTTCAAAGTTGATTTAGAAGAAAAAAGTAGTGTATGTTTGACCACGGATCTTCAATTATCTCCACACTAAATTTCATCAAAATCAGATCAGCGGCTTAGCCCTGAAAGCGAAACAGACAGATAGACATACAGACTTCGCATTTATAAGTATGGATAGTGATATAATGGTTTATTTGTAAGCTGGAGTTTTATAATGCGATCACATGCAAAAACTAAAATGTCGCTAAAATGTGTAGCATTTTGTTTGTCTCTGTGTCATCTTACTGTTTTCAAACTTTTTTATTGTTTACAACATTTATTTCTAATATCAATTATGTAAATACGAAATTTTTTAATATCAATTTTGTAAATACGGAATTTACCAATGTGGCTTTATTACAATCGTTTTTTAAGCTATTGCATAGCTTCTATCGCGGGCCTTGAGCGTGGAGACCGAATCCAGAAATTCCGTAACGAAAAAACCTAACACCCTCCACTCCGACCGGCACAGCGGTGATACTTTTTAGTTTTTCCATCTATCGATAAATACCAGAACTTTTAATGACTTTTTGAAATATCACGCTTGTCTCATTAAGTTCAGCAACCTGTTTTTAGGTGGCATTGGTTGTATTGGAAAACTACCGTAATCAGCTGTTTGTGAGAAAGTATATAGGTGTATAGGTATTTATCATCTACGTACAACAGTGAATATCTGTACTCGTATAATTTGTGTAGAAAGTGTTTTAAATATGAATAAACAAAGAAAAAAAATACTGCATAAATAAAATAAATATATAATTGTAATTGCATAAGTTGATAAAAAATGCTATGCAATAGCTTTACCGCGGCAGTCTCCGAGTGCCACACGTCTTTTTTTTCTTTCGTTTTGGCATAGTTATGTAGTAAGATAGATTTTTTGTAAAATGCTAGGTGGTGTAATTTCCACTGTAAGCTGGAGTTCTTCAACGTCACATAGCTATCACATTCCATTACAGTGTTGCTGTGTAAAACAGGCATGTTTAAATCAAATGTCTCTGAAGTATGCGCGGCATTTTGTTTGTATCTTAATGTTTTTGTTTCTTATTGTTTTGCAAAAAAATGTTTACTATTGCTCTTTGCTGTGATTATATTAATTACTAGCTGACCCGGCAAACGTTGTTCTGCCTTTTTAAGGCGAGGTATTTCGACACGCGTCAATTCTATAGAAAATGGGTGGCGCGGTATGTTCTGAAACCGTTGGGAAAGGTGTGAATTTTCGGATAAATAAATATAGGAAATCAGCTGAAAACTAAAACTTAGCACATAAATAAATATAGGAAATCAGCTGAAAACTAAAACTTAGCACATAAATAAATATAGGAAATCAGCTGAAAACTAAAATTTAGCAAATTCTTTTTTGTATTTACAACTAAATATCACCATATAAAAATCATGTGGAAGATTAGAAATATTATTAACAAATTATTTGTTTTAGAGATTATTTAGCCTGTTTTCGGAATTTTATATGATCGAGTAAAGTACATTCTATCATGTAATGAGTTAGCACATTCTTTAGGGTGATTCTTCAAAAATGTGTTCTCCGTGTAATTTCCATGGTATTTTTGAAATCGCTTAATTAAAGTAAATTACACAAACATTGTAAAAGTTTATGCAAATTTAAAGAACATATGAAAATTCGACACGTAGTGGATCTATACTTTTCCTAAAACAAATATTGAATATTTGCGGACCATGGAAATTACATTAGAGACCATGGAAATGACCCAGCAGGTAAAATTTTGCTAAATACCGTATCATATATGAAAATAACATTAGATACAAGTGATTTGGGAAACTATGAACGGCTGTAATATATATTAAAACGATATTAGGCAAAATTTTTTCAGCAACTCTTTTTTTCAGAATTTCTCCTCTCCGTTAAACTTAGATACAACAAAACAAATTAGTGATAAAGTGCGTGTGCTACACATTTCCTATTACCTTTTGCTTTTCTAAGCCATGCAATTGAAAGTGTGTGAAAAATTTAGTGTTCATATTTTCATAAAAATCATTATAATTGTAGCGACGATGTAATCATATCGGTACATAAGTAAGTAGTCGAGTAACGAAAATTGCAGGATTAGTATAGTAGGGTCAACCGAGCAGTTACCTAGCCTAGCTTAGGCGTAGTACTATACTTTACATTGAATACTTTCCTTAACATCAAAACATTAATAGTAGACTCATTTTCGGCACTTTGAGCATGATAATTAGACGCTTTAAATGATAATAAGCTTCGGTTTAACAAATTTAAATAAAAAAGGCAGATTAAACTGAATGTCTATAGACTTTCTGGTTCACCGTAATTCACCAGTTTGTCGGTTGGCGCGGTAAGTGGTGATCCTAATCACAGCATTTACTGACAACTAGGAATTGTCTACTATCTAGAAATAGTCAATATTGTTATATTATGCAATGTTAATAATCACTAGGAATAGTCGATAATGTTAACGATTATCGACAATTCGTAGTGATAACCGGGACCGACAGTTTACCGTGCTCATCCGAGGCACGGGAGTGGTAATACACAACTCCGCCAGACTCTGAGCAGCTACTGAGGTTTAAGGTTTTCGAGGAAACCTCGAAAAAATTTTAATAACACCTTTGCCTAACCTGGGGATCGAACCTAGGACTATGAGGCAGTCTAAATGATAAGCTTTAAATTAACAGACTCAAATAAAAAAAATAACTGACTAACAATATTTATCACTTAACCTTATAATTGCATGAATTACAGTATAAACATTGAATATTTCATTTAAATTATTGCAAACAAAATGAAATAGAGTAATTTCCATGAATTTTATGTAACTTCCATGGTGTTTTATACGTGAAAATTACGCCATGGAAATCACAAAAGGGTATATATTTGGAAATTTCTCGCCATTGGAAAGATATAGCCTGCTAGTGTGTTATTGGCTATCTACATTTGGGAGTTAGGTATAAGACCGTAATACCCGTTTACTAAAAATAGTACGATTACATTCCAAAAATGTGACATGGAAATTCTTAAAAATTGAGAACCAAAAATTGAAAAATTGAAGAACTCACTCTTGCACCGAAATGAAGGGACTCAGGGCTACGAATACTTGACCCATAAGCTGCAGCATAAAAGCAGAATCAGAAAAACCAATCCCGATACCTCTAGATCTCGCCAGTTCAAAAATTATTTTTCAGTACCCGTCGCAACAAGCGAAGCTAAAATTTTGTCAAGTGTGTGACATACATACTTACACTCATAAAATAAAAACTTGCAGTGCAATTGGATTAGAAATTTGGTTAGGATATAAAATGATTTGTATTTTTGAATTTTGTGTATAAATTTGATTAAAAGCGTTTGTGAATTAAAAAATATCTGCGATTGATCAGGAGACGGTGCACGTGTTACGCGTGTAAAACGTGAGAAATTAACCGGATTTGAGGTGTTGAGGGTAAATAACTTCTATATAAATGGTTATTACATAATAAAATCTATAAGACACGATGCATATAAAATGTATAAACAATGTTATAGTAGATTTGTGCAAACATTATTTGTTTATATAGGAGATAAGAATCTGTTACGCTCAAAAACTGTACTCCGGAGAATGACCCTTTAGATAATATCTTCTTATTTTTATAACAATTTATTTAACAAAAAAAAAAAATTGTTATTTAACAATCAATACAAAAAAAACGTGATTTAACAAATCAGTTTTTTCCCGTTTGTCGCGATGCCTCGCCTTAACTACTCTTTTTTTTTCTTTATTTTTTCACTTTTTAAACCTTCCCTGGACTTCAACAATTAATTCAAAATCAAAAATTAGCCAAATCGGTTCAGCCGTTCTCGAGTTTTAGCGAGACTAACGAACAGCAATTGATTTTTATATACGTACTAGCTGACCCGGCAAACGTCATTCTGCCTTTTTAACTACTCTTATTTTTTTTCCTATATTTTCTCACGTTTTAAACCTTCCCTGGACTTCAACAATTGATTCAAAACCAAAATTAGCCAAATCGGCCCAGCCGTTCTCGAGTTTTAGCGAGACTAACGAGCAGCAATTGCTTTTTATATATAAGAGAAGAAAGATAGATAACCAGATGGTAAAATTATGCAAGATTTTTGGCTTGGGGTTTCCTGTTGCAATAATATTGATTCCTTTCACTGTCACGTTCCGGTTTAGAAGATAAGGTAGCTGGTAAACATGAGCATGTAGTATTAACAAATTTGACTCTATCTTTCTGCTTGTTTTCTTTTATGGTAAAAATAGAGTAACCTAAAACGGGACGATAGTTAATCATAAAAGATTACAACATAATATTGACATTACATTTCACCACATAGATCGTAACAGGCCATTAACATCTTTGGTGTCTATAAGAGATTGTTGTCTTTTTTCTCAGGGAGCCATCTTATTGCTTGCTATCTAATTATAACAAAAAAAACAATGTGCCATGAAGTTGTCTAGAACATTTAGAATATACTAATAGTGTTCAAACGGCTGACTTGCTTCAAATGAAGACAGAAACGTCCGAAGAGATGAATGGAACATTACAATTAATTATCTTGTCAGCGCTTGTTACTTTGATGGATATACCCCACGTTCTGGTCAATCGCAGCTTGAATTGTTTATTTTGTGTAAACTAGGATTAGAATCTTCACGTCACTATTTATTTATTTATGCACATCATGTATGAAAATATAAATTGCAAGCCATATGTTTTAATAACACTTCCAAGTATATTTTGGCAAATTTCAGTTTAGCTTTTGGGAGTTAAAAATATCCGATTGATTTTTAACTGCCCGAGCCATTTCCACCTTGACCGTCCCATTGGTTCAGTGATTAGCGATTCCAACTGCGCAATATATTGGGCTCGGGTTCAGTACCCCACAGGAACAAGCGTGTGCATCATGAGTTTAAATGTTTGTATTTCTAGGTTTAGTGTTTTATTAAATATATTTCAGTATTAATATGCATATAAATTTTTATGTAATTTATATACTCATATCACAACAAATATATTTGTTTACTTTGGAGTTAGATCATTATTCGTGTCATTTGTCCAGCGATATTTATAACATTGCCTGACAATATGTTATATGTGCCGAATATAAATTATTATGGTTAATTTAAATTTATTTTTAATTTAAATTTATTTTCAAAAATAATTACATTTAAAGTAAATTTTAGTTAGTATACATTAATTATACGAGTAATTAAATTACTACGACAATAAGACACTAATTTTAGTGTAGATGTTTGAAATGGAATTGTACTAAATTTATTTCACTACTTAAAAATAATAATTTAAAACACTAAAATAAACCAAGGCTTAAAATATATTTTTACTCGTAGGGGTTCGTTAGAAAAAAAACATACATATGTGTTGGTCCTTTAAAGAATAGGTCAATTGCCGTTCTGCCAGGCAGTTCGTGAAAGGCGACCGATGGGCTATGCAAGTCACTACCATCATGACTACTAGGTGGTAGAGTTCTGTATTGTCTCGCCCGAGTTTGGTACCACCGCCTTACCTATTCCTGTCGCAATAGCATTAGTGCTTGTCACTGTCGTGTTCCGGTTTGGAGGATAAGGTAGCCGGTAAACTTTATGGCATTAGACCTAGCTACAAGACAGCAACACACCATTAACACCTTTGGTGTCTATAAGCGATGGTTGACTCTTTCCATCAGAGTGCTAAGTGTGAGTTTTTCTTTTCGCATTCGATCGTGAGCGCGTTTCGAGTTTACTAGGAATTTGTATGTGATTTATACAGCGCCACCTAGTGGTAAACTGGTTTCTCACGTTTACCACTAGGTGGCGCTGTACAAATCACATACAAATTCCTAGTAAACTCGAATCGCGCTCACGATCGAATGCGAAAAGAAAAACTCACACTTAGCACTCTGGAGACCCATTTGCTTGTTTGCTTTCTTGTGATATAAAAAAAACGTTAATTTGGTATGCTTATTTCTCTTAATGAGACGCATTCGTATAATTTAATCGTATCGATTTTTTTTTATATCGTAAGCTGACATGCAGATGGTTGTCATGATGGAAAGAGACAACCATCGACTTTAAAAACCAAAGATGTTAAAGATGCGTTGTCATTCTTCTGGCGAGGTGTTACTGCCACTTACGCAAGTATTCCGGCTACCTTACCCTCAAATAAACGTGACAGTGACAAGCATTCCCGCTTTTGCGGCAGACATAGGTAGATTTGCGGTACTAGGTGGTAGAGTTCTGCATTGTCTCGCCCGGATCTGGTACCACCGCCTTTCCTATTCCTGCCGCAATTGCGGCAGTGCTTGTCACTGTTGTATTTCGGTTTGGAGAGTAAGGTAGCCGGTAAACTTATGCATGTGGCATTAGACCCCGCCACAAGATAGCAACGCACTGTTAACATCTTCGGTGTTTATAGGCGATGGGTGACTCTTTCCATCAGGAGACCCATCTGCTTGTTTACTATTTTATGTTTAAAAAAAAGAAGGTTCTTTCGTAATGGAAGCGTGAAACTGACTCGTGTTTCTCTTCTGCGCATGGGTTTTAAAACAATAAACGAGTACCAAATTCGTTTTCTTTCTCTCTCTATGAACGAGACGAGTTATTGCTTGGTTCATCTACTCTATGCATGTAATAGAATGACATGTCTATTTTTTTTTTTATTGATACTAGTATACTAGTGCTTTTCACCCGACTGCAGGAGGGTATTGTGTTTACCAGTCTATATATGTATGTATGTATGTTTGTTCCTATGTGGCGTTCTAGAGGCCAAACGCGTAGGCCGACTTTGATGATTCTTATGTCAATCGAATCGTCTTAACCTTGAGAATATTTAAAACCAAGATTAACAGTCGGGGCCCTTTGTGAATATTTGATAGCAAAAATTGAATGGGCCCCGACTGTTAATCGTTTTGTAATGAATTAAAATTCATGAATTGTTTTATATGAGCATCGATTATAGAACTATTTCAATTATATAGTTATTCATTATTACTTTACATGATTATAACCTACTGGGCTTGTTTCTTTCTTTTAAGTTTTTATTTAAGGCAATGAATCTTTTCAAGGTTAAATGCAGTCGGGTTTTTTTTTGTCAATAATGTTTTTATTGGCTTTACTCTCTGGCATTACGCAGATATGTAGTTTCGCTTTGAACCTTGTATCCATTTATCATGGAAAGTTTTCGGACGAATTGTTCGGATAAATCCTGTAACTGAATGTCATCATTGGACATCGCATTAAAATTCAAAGTTCTCCCTTCACCTCGATGTCTGGAAATCCACAAAACGTGCGTTTTTCTCGACACTTTTTGTCTCGCACTATTCTTTTGAGGAAAATGACCGCGGGGAGTGTTTTCGAACGGACTTGGAGACAGTTAAGAAAAGAGCTTACTCATTCCTAAAAGGCTGACAACGCATTCGCAAGACCTCTGAGTGCTAAGTGTGAGTTTTTCTCTTCGCATTCGATCGTGAGCGCGTTTCGAGTTTACTAGGAATTTGTATGTGATTTGTACAGCGCCACCTAGTGGTAAACTGGTTTCTCACATTTATCACTAGGTGGCGCTGTACAAATCATATACAAATTCCTAGTAAACTCCAAACGCGCACACGATCGAATGCGAAAAGAAAAACTCACACTTAGCACTCTGTTATTGCGGATGTCCATGTGTGGCGATAATAACTGTGTCCCTTCTGCTCGTTTGCCTCCTCTTCTATAAAATAAAGTTCGCTTGCCAATTACGATCTACAAGTAAGGAAGGTAGATGTTTTATTACTTATAAGCCTTTAAACCAACACGAGATTTCTGCTTTACCAATACTTTTGACTTTGTCACATAAAAACTATAAATTTAATACTCAATCTCAAGGCATGAAAAAATAATTAGTCGAATAGTATTCTACATTAACGATCGTAATATTTACATTGGCATTTTAAATCAAAACATCATCAGATTTATCATTCAGAATTAGACAAGTTAGATTAGAATATATTTTAAAACAATTTAGAATTCAGTATAAAAACATTCGTAAACATTCTCGTATTTCATACTAAAGACGTCACATTATCGTCACTGGCAACACAAATAAACTTATTTAATGGACTTTGAACAAATAAAAATTCTCCGGTATTTTTAACATTGCGATATATTTTGAAATCTGTTTTATTTTACTATTCTGCAAGGATCTAACATATTTAATACTAACGATTTGCTTAGTGACAAATTGTTTCAATTGTAGTTGTTACCTTAGTTTGAAAGATAGTTTTTAAAGAAAAGACCACCTTTATAAAAAGTTGCTCGTAAATATTCTTATATGTACTCCTTCCTACCGTCTTATCTTTTTATGTCATAGCCTCATAGGACAGCACATGGATTGATTAGTCTTCTGATGGAGACACCTTCTCCTATATTTTTTTTTACTAGGTGGTAGAGTTCTGGATTGTCTCGCCCGGGTCTGGTACCACCGCCTGGCCTATTCCTGCCGCAATAGCGTCAGTGCTTCTCGCTGTCGTGTTCCGGTTTGGAGGGTAAGGTAGCCGGTAAACTTATGCATGTGGCATTAGACCTCGCCACAAGATAGCATCGCACCTTCTCCTATATATATCAAATATTTTAATGGTGTGTTGCTATTCGTGTACGTGTGGCGGGATGGGAATACCACATGCATAATCTTACTGGCTACCTTACCCTCCAAATGAAATTCGACAGTGACAAACGTTGACGCTATTGCAATAAGAACAGGTAAGGCGGTGGTACCATGACATTGTTACCACTGATGAGACGTCCCGCAACTCTACCATATAGAAGTCAGTACACGTTTGGCCAGTCATTCGCCTTTTATGAACTGCCTGGTAGAATATCAGATGGTTTTTTCTTCAAATGGAGTCCACGTTATATAAGACAAATGGTTCAATTAGTGACTAATAGTTACAATGTTTTACTTCCATTGTTTTCGTGTATCCTTTATACTCCAATAATAAGCCATCTTTCTACTAAGAAACTCGTAAATGGTCATGACGTATAACTCAGATATTTTATCACTTTACCTACTCCTATCGTCATAATGTTATTGTTTGTCATTGCTATTAGCTGAAACTAGTTTATAATGCAGTTGTGCTTTTCGCCGTGTTGGTCCCGGCCTCCTTTGAAGAATAGGCCAACTGCCGTTCTGCCAGGCAGGTCGTAAAAGGCGACCGATTGGCTAATGAGTCACTACCATCGTGGCTACTAGGTGGTAGAGTTCTGCATTGTCTCGCCCGGGTCTGGTACCACCGCCTTACCTATTCCTGCCGCAATAGCGTCAGTGCTTGTCGCTGTCGTGTTCCGGTTTGGAGGGTAAGGTAGCCGGTAAACTTATGCATGTGGCATTAGACCTCGCCACAAGATAGCAACGTACCATTAACATCTTTGGTGTCTATAGGCGATGGTTGACTCTTCCAGGAGACCCATTTGCTTGTTTGCTATCTCATAATATATATAAAAAAAATTACAATATTGCTGGAGCCGTACTTGCATCTATCATCCCGAATTATATGCGCGTGTAAGGGGCCATCCATAAATTACGTCACACGAATTTCATGATTTTTGACTCCTCCCCCGTCCTTGTCACAGATTTTCACATTTGTGAGACCTCCCTACCTAGTATGATGTCACATATATTACAATTTTACATTGGAATAATGATCTTATTCGAATATGTTTTATTTATACAGGTAGCTTTTTAAATTTAGTATTGTAATACTCAGATATAAAATGTTATATTTTGAAAAAAATGTGATGTCACAAAATTTGGGACCCTTCCCTATCCCTTGTCACACAATGTCACACTTCGTCGACCCCCTCTTGCCCTTTAATGTGTGACGTAGTTTATGGATGGCCCCTAAGACACACGCAGTCCGGAATGTGACGTGTTTGTGACGACAGATGCAAGTGCGGCCCCAGCATATGAGTATGGACAAAATTATTTTATTTTGTCAGTGTCCAGCGGCCTAGCTCTGCAAGCAAGAGCCCAGAGACGAAAATGGAATTTGGGCCTTGCTTAAACTAAATTAAATACTTTGAAGGTGGAAAACTTTCATTATTAGCTTTTTATTGTTCACTATAGGCATATTTAAGAAAAAACAGAAGTTAAGTAATTTGTATTTTAACTGAGATAGTTAATTGATATTTAATTTGAACTTGGCAGGGAGGCTGGGGCCTCCCGATTTGTAGGCTTCGGTGCACTGCCCCGGGTAATCTTCTAATAGTTACGCCACTATTAGATTCGTTTTCGGTTTGGAGGATAAATGAAATGGTTAACTTGCACAAATGGCTGTAAAGTCTAATCGCGCGGACAGCAGCGAATCATTATCATAGATAGTTTTTTTAAAGATATATATATATATATATATATATATATATATATATATATATATATATATATATATATATATATATATATATATATATAACAATAACACATGTATAAGTTTACCGGCCTTTGCCTATTTCGAACTGCCTGGTTGAATAGAAGATGATCTATTCTTCAAAGTAAGTTCAACAACATGACGTATATTTCTGGATCTGGGTGTTTATTTATATATGAATGTTATCTATGTTAATGTATTCATAGATGATGTACAATCGCGTGAAATAAATATATTAACTTTCCTTATGTTGCTGCAGGCAATATAAATATATATATGTAAATATCATCATGGCTACTAGGTGACAGAGTTCTGCATTGCACTGCACCGCCTTACCTATACCTGCCGCAATAGTGCTTGTTACTGTTGTGTTCTGAGTTGAAAGGTTACGTAGCTGGTAATCTTATGCGTGTGGCATTAAGACTAGAGATGAAAGTTTCCGAATCTTACTAGAAATCTTTCCAATACCTACTGCCGGCAATATTGCGCAATATTGCTCGAAACTTGCCGAAGTTGCTAGATTACATAGGAAATTTTTAATGTAATTTTCTATGCTTATGCCCTCACGAAGTTAATAATGTCATTTGTAATTACGCTTTTCTGTAGTAAGCCTGTCATGTACAGTAATCATTGCAGTGATTAATAATGATAATATGTGAAGATAAATTTAAACTATCACACCGGAAACTTCATGATAGCTGACCCCATATTTTTTTGGCTTTCTTTGTAAATTAATAAAATAAATTAATAAAATATATACCACCTAGCAATCTAACTAGTATCGTAACTTTTCAGGGATATTAATTAATTTATTAATGTTGATTATTTTGTTGCAGATGTAAATAAAATAAGACAACACAAGAGACCAAGAGAAGATGAAGGAAAGTGGAGCGCTGTAGAATAAATTTTAATTTAAGAAACCGTAATATTAGTGATAAGATTTACATGGTGACCGCCAAGCATTTACCGCCCTTTCTGAATATCTGAAGCTCAACTAAACTAACTTAACATGGTTGGGCATTCCAAGATGAAATTGTAATTATGAATGAAAGACAGCCTAACTCATGATTCATTACTGTGTAAGAACATAATGTTTGTTGCTTTTTGTCTCTGAAATATTTTTTATTGTTAAGAGTTAAATATTTTGTAATAAAGTTTTAGTAAATTTTTGTATTCTTTTAACTGGTAGGTATACTTACTTTCGATGTTGGTCCGGGTCTCCGTCTAGAAAAGGCCCTATGCTATTCTACCAAGCAGTTCGTCAAAGACAAACGATTGGATAGGCGTCACTATTATCGTGACTAACGGATGGTTTCCGAAATGCGAACAAATTTTAACAAGCAATTAATCTGTGTTTAACATAATTTTTACAAGCAAATGATCTGTTAAACACAGATTAATTGCTTGTTAAAATTAATTTGCGTTCCGGAAACCGCCTGTAAGTCTCGCTCGAGTTTGGTACCACCGTTGGCTATTTGCTGATAAAGCTTCACGTTTGCGATGATCGTGTTGCGGTTTAGAGTAAGGTAGATGGTAAACTTTATACGTAAAAGTGTTTATATATCTGATGCTTTTAATGTAAAACTCCATCAAGTGAACCTGATTGCTTGTTAGTCTAGTAAAAAAACTTTAGCCAAGTTAAGTATATCCTTATGATATCCGATAGCTGGATCCGACAGACTTTGCTTCTCGAGAGTATTGATGCACAACCAGTAAACTCGGTGCTGTTTAAAATGAAATATAGTTTGTTTGCAAGAATATGGGTGTCACAAGTTATTAAAATTATTGTTTAGTAACCAACATATTCTACCAAATGTAATGAGATTTCTCTATATAATAAACACCTAAATAATCCTTGCGAAACAGTTAACCCGTAGATCGAGGGAGTAAATGCAAAAAAAATATATATTTAAAACCGACCAAGTGCTTATCGGATCACGTACAATATGTAGTTACCCAGGATTTTGTAGTTACGCATTGCTTTTTCATTGTTCTGTACTATGAAAATTAAACTTTTTCAACGTCAAAGATGGGTATATTCGCTTTTATTATTTTCTCCAAATGCATTTCGTAAGTTTGTCGACTACTACTTGTAAAATTTTGAAGCCTTTTTCGTACAATAGTTTTCCTTTTAACTTCGTCATATATCTACTTATGCGAGTTTTACACATCTAGAAACAACTATTTAGGTATAATTCACGTCTAGTATAAAAATTGGCACTTGAAAACTTAATATCTGACAAACAGATAAATCGCCAAAGATGTTAATGGTGGGTTGCTGTCCGTGTGGTGAGCTTACAATGACGTATAAATAAGTGTTCCAGCGACCTTACTCTCCAAATTGGAAGACGACAGCGACACGCACCAACACTATTATGGCAGGAATAGGTAAGGCGGTGGTACCAAACCCGGTCGGGACGTTGCAGATCTCTACCACTAGTAGTCACGGTGTTAGTGACCTATATATTAACATTCCTTTCCTTTTACAAGGTGTCTAGCTGTAAGGCAGTTGCTCAGCATGGAGCGGCGAGGCGAGCCAGCGAGCGACCACACGAGCCCGGCGGGGTGATCACGTAACTCGCAATGCGAAATTATCGTGATTGTTTAGTTATTGCAAGACACATAACAGCCTTGTACATTAGTGGTAGTTATTGCCGCTTGATTAGTTTTGATGCTGTGACATTGCAAAAAGTGCCTCTAGTGACCAGCAAGCAATTGCCGACGTTTTTGATGATTTTTCATTACGTTTAAGAGTCATCGCTGATCGCTGGCGAATTGCAAACGTTAGATGATACGCCTATGGATCGACATGTACGTGTGAGGATCTGGGTACGAATCCTGAGTCGGACGATTCGTTTTAAACAACTTTTTAATTTTTTTCAGCAAACATAACTTGAGCAAGACTTCCCTCCTCCTCCTCGTGTTGATCCGGGTTCCTTGAAGAATAGGCCAACTGCCGTTCTGCGAGGCAGGTCGTAACAGGCGACCGAGCGAGTCACTGGCATCGTGGCTAATAAGTAATAGGTGATAGAGGTCTGCATTGTCTCGACCGGGTCTGGAACCACCGCCTTACCTATTTCTGCCGCAATAGCGTCAGTGCTTGTCACTGTAGTATTTCGGTTTGGAGGGTAAGATAGCCTGTAAACTTATGCATGTGGCATTAGACCTCGCCACAAGATAGCAACGCACCATTAGGTAACATTTTTAAAAATATATAAACGGGTCAATAACGCGTACATATATACATATATGTCAATGTACGCGTACATATATGTCAATGTAACTTGGCCGAAACGTCGAGCTTCACAAGTAAGTTCTATATATGTACGCGTTATTGACCCGTTTATATATTTTTAAAAATGATAGTAGAACGCGTTAGTTTAAAAGTTCGTATGAGGTAACATCTTTGGTGTCTATAGGTGATGGTGGACTCTTTCCATCAGGAAAGCCACCTGCTTGTTTGCTATCTTATGCTATAAAAAAACAAACTAAATGTGTGCCCGATTCGTCGATAGGTCGGTCACCTCATCACCTGTCATATTATGGGAGTTAATGTAATGACACAAGTTGCCATGGAACTACTCAGCATTTTCTAGGTGTGAGGGTTAAACTCAAAATGTAGTAGAAATTTAAAGTAGTGAATAGCCTTGCTTAGTAGTGTTTGCTGTGCAAGGCTGTGTAAGTGCAATAGGAACAAAATATATTGTTAATATATTGTTAATTACAGCCAATAGTTTTGTCAATCACTATAATTTTGTATTAATTTTACAGTAAACCAAATATCAGAATGACACGTAGTCTTTGAGAATGACGACCAAACCATCCGATAGTCAGATATTTTTTTAACGTCGCCTCGCCGTCACAAGTATTTTTTTTATAGCGCTCGATGTAATAGACTACAACAGCGGCCCGTAACAATATCAATATAGCGGGATAGAACATTTTTTTAACATCATAGGATAGCAAACGAGCAGATGTACCTCGTGATCGCATGTAGATATTAAAGATGTTAATAGAAAAATAGAAAAGCTATTTTCATAATTTAACCGGAATACGAAAGAGGCAAGTACCAACGCTATTGCGACAGAAATAGGTAAGGCAGTGGTACCAGCCCCGGGCGATACGTTGCGGAACTCTACCGCCTAGTTATAGAAGTCACGATGGTAATGACAAGTATAGCCAATCATTTGCCTTTTACGATCTGCCTGACAGAATGGCAGATTGTCTATTCTTCAAAGAGGCCCAGACCAATATGGAGAACTAATAACAGGCGAATGGCTTCTGTCAACACATCTGACTTATAGTTCCGATGTAAATGTCCATGCACCAATACCCAATCAGTGTCGACCAATCAGATCCTCTGTATATCACTATCTTTCACTGTGGCCTTGAGTTAGCCAATCACGATGTTGCAATCCCGCTTCGTCTTACCTCAGCTAGTTGCCAGAATACATTGCAAATGCAATGCAAAATCGAATATTAGGCGTCTATGGGCTGTGTGGTCGATGGGTATAACACCATTATTATATATTGATATAGGCGATGGATTTTACTTTCCATAAGGAGAACATTTGAACTATGACTAATAAAAAATGATAATTGTGTGAGGTTTGAGGATTATTCCAAAGTTTTATGTAAATAGATGTAATAAGAAATTGATTCAGAACATATAGATGTAATTGAAGTATAAGAAGATATAGAAAGATGAAAAAAAGGATAAAATATATCACGTGACCTCATATTACCTTAATTTACCTCATATTACCTTTATTTCGACCAACAGGGATCATACATTATTATTATGTCGTTAGTACACATGTTATGAATGCCAAAGCTTGGATGTTTGGATGGATGTTTGTTACTTAATCACGCAAAAACTACTGAGCGGACAAAAATGTGCTTAAGGCGGTTAAAGTGTTAACTTCGATTGTTGTCAAGATGGAGCAGATGACGTGGGGCCTTACCTCACTGTGATTTATATCCGCCAATGATTTCTACATCCGTGTCTTCATAAAAATCCGTGAAAATGGGTGACTGTATTATTTCTTATTTAACTTAATTTATTTAACTACAAAGATCGCTACTGTATCCAGATAACCGAATATTTGTTAACAGGTTACAGAAATAGAGTCGTTTGTTGGCGCCAATCCAAAATCAGCGAATGGTAATTCATAAATGCTTTCAGATGTAGCGGTAACTCTGAATGAGTAACCTTAGGTGAACGATGACAAATTGATAGCGCGGATAAACAATGCGGCCACTGTATTGCATGTTTGTTTTGGAGTTTAACCTACATTATAAAAACAAACTTTTTGATTGTATCTCTCATCGGGGAAATCTATATTTCATATCAATTTTATGAATTTTATATTTCTAAGTAGAGTTAAGCTGTGAAAGCGTAACAAAGTGAGTAGTGACAGACAGAGAATTCCGAAAAACCGCTAAACCGATTTTGATAAAATTTGGCAAGAATTTAATTAAAGATTAAAAGAAAGAAAAATAAAGATTAATCGCCTCTGTTGCCTCTGTGGTCTAGTGGTATGTGGTCGACGTTGACCACATGAGGTCCCGGGTTCGATTCCCGGGTCGAGCAATTACAAAAATTTGGATGTTATCTGATAAAAACAACGTTGCCCGAGATTGAATATGATCCCGGTTGGCTATAGGCTTGCCACATATGACATTGCGGGACCATGTATCTAGCTAATCGTAGGTGCACTTGTACCTCTGCTTACCACTTCGGGGATACGGGCGTGAAGATACTTTTTAATTTAAGATTCGGAATCAAACTCAGACTTTTATCATTACTATGTACTAACACTGCTACATTTTATTTATTTTTGAACTAATTGTTAGTGGTACGGACGCTATTGCGACAGTTGTTCAGCTGATGTAAAATTGGCACTCCTTCCTTGGTGGGTGTAGCAAAACGTATGTGCTATTACCATCCTGTCACAAGGATAGCAACGCAATAACCACATCTTTGGTGGCAAAAAGCGATGGCTGTCTCTTGCCATCATGAGTAATTGTTTGATATTCTGTGATATAAGGAAAATTTTAAGTAAATTAGTAGTTAGTAAAGTAAGTTTGGAATGTAAAAATAAAGTAGGAAATTACACTTTCGAGATCGTTAAAGGGAGGTCTGGTACCACCGCCTTAAACAGACTAAATGGTGAGACCTTCGATACTTGGAGAGTATTTGGTACTCGATTCTCGTTAAAACGAAATAATAAAATTAGGGGCTTAATTTTTGTACAATATTTTTCTAAAAATAAGCAAAATGTGGATATTATACTCTCTAAGTATACCACGCTAGTCGATATCAAGGACACGCCGCTGCCACCCCCAGCCCTCAACCTCAATACCTCCGGGACACGTGCGTCCGCGCGATGTCTAAGAATGGCGTAGGTAAATATAGGATTCTCGGTGTACTGTTTACTAAATTTACTAAGAAGTATTTTAATATTTATTTTTAATGTTATTTTTTCTCATCATATATGATTGTCAACTATCACGTCCTTAAATATTGAAGGTAACTCACCAGACAGTCTGTATATTCCTGTCGCAGTAGCGTCAGTGCTTATCACTGTCGCGTTCCAGTTTTTCTGGAGGGTCTGGTTGTCGGTACACTTATTCATGTGGCATAAAGATCCCGCCAAAATAATAGCAACACATCATTCACATTTTTGGTGTCTATACCTCCCTCCCTCTCTCTTTCCATCAGGAGAACCATCTGGGTGAATTTCAACAAATGCCATTTTTTCATCATATCGGTGCACTTTTACATTTATATAATTGTTGCATATCTTTTAGGTTTTATGTAGTCTTTAGGATAGTAAATATCCCCAAATTTAATGTCATCAACGTATCATTTAAGACTAAGGAGAAAATTTAGTTGGAATTCTGGTTTCCACCGATATCACAAACCGGCACCGATTATTTTTTATGTACATCGATATGAAAAGTTTATCCACCGAAATGATAAGTTTGTCCAGCGAACTGATATACATATCCAGCGATATGATAATCTACCCACCTTTGAAATATAATTAGTAGGTATATACCTTTATATTTTTACAAGGGTGACTTTTTATGGAAGAGGTGGCAAACGAGCAGGAGGTGCACCTGATGTTGAGTGATCACCGCCGCCCATGGACATCTACAATACCAAAGGCCTTGCAGTTGCGTTGCCGCCTTTTTAAAAATGAGTAAGCTCTTTTCTTGAAGGTCCCCATGTCGTATCTGTATGGAAAAACCCCTGCCGGTAATTGATTCCACAAAAGAGTTGTGCGAGGCAAAAGTGCCGGGAGAACCGCACGGTTGTGGATTTCGAGACATCAAGATGGTGTGGGTGGAATTTCAAATTTTGACGCGATGTCCGATGATGGAAGTTAGCAGCAGGAATTAATTCAAACAACTCGTCGGAACACTCTCAATGATAGACACGATAAAAGACGCAAAGTGAGCTTACATCTCTGCGTAATGCCAAGGAGTCAAGCCGTTTCGAAATAGCCTGATCGTCAACGATTCGAACCGCTCTACGTTGAATGCGGTCAAGTGGAAGAAACTGGTACTGGGGAGCTCCGGCCCAGAGATGAGAGCAGTACTCCATGTGAGGCCGAATTTGCGCCTTATAAAGTTGGAGACGATGGGTCGGCAAGAAGTACTGCTTCGCTCTGCTGAGCACACCGAGCTTTTTGGAGGCTAGTTTCGCCTTGCCTTCCAGATGACCGCGAAATTGAACGGACTTAGAATTGAAGACTTAAACTGAGTGGCTCATGTAAGTAGAACACATCCATACGAGAACTGTGTTCATACAAATCCAAATAAAATATATTTTTTGAAATAATATACATATTTTATTATATTTACTTTCTTCTTTTCTTAAGGTTACGTTGTAGGTACAACGTAAGGAGTTATCAAATTCCTGATAATTTAAGTGATGATTTCTACAGATAGGACATGTTCTTTGTAGACATTCTACCTTAAAAATATCATAGTAAATACTACTGAGAACTTCAGTCGCGGTGTTTTCTTTTATGATGCAATTTCGTTTTAAAGGTCCATGTTCTCATGTGTATCACAAAGACATGTATTTCACATGTTTAATTTTGGCTGTGTGACCCAAAACGGCCTCATTCTTGTAAAATTGACATAACTGATTCTAAGATGGCCCGAAATCAAGTATTTCTTGTGTACATTTTTAATCGTGTCTTTCATCAGCCATTTCTGTTTTTTACACCATTTTGTATAACAGTGTCCTTTTTATCTGGGCAAAGATTTCAATTGTCATCATCCTCAAAGAACTGAACGACAATCTTACGGATACGTTTTCGCAGGTCTGTGTTATTTGACTTCTTCGGGATTTGTCTTACTGCTAAATTACTCTGTTTGAATTTCTTAAATTCTTGATGTAGTCTCATGGATCTCTTTTTGTACATTAGTTTCTCTTTATTAGCCCTTGCTAATTGGTTTTTTAAATCGCATATTCGCTGAGATTTAAATTTTTGATACTTACGGAACTTCATTTTAATGTCTCGATTGAATTTAATAGTTGCAAGGGACGACTCTAAGTTTTTTTTTTTTTATGGAAGAGGGGGCAAATGAGCAGGAGGTGCACCTGATGTTGAGTGATCACCGCCGCCCATGGACATCTGCAATACCAGAGGCCTTGCAGTTGCGTTGTCGCCCTTTTAAAAAAGAGTACGCTCTTTTCTTGAAGGTCCCCATGTCGTATTTGTTCGGAAAAACCCCCGCCGGTAATTGATTCCACAAAAGAGTAGTGCGAGGCAAAAAGTGCCGGGCGAACCGCACGGTTGTGGATTTCCAGACATCAAGATGGTGTGGGTGGAACTTCAAATTTTGACGCGATGTCCGATGGTGGAAGTTAGCAGCAGGAATTAATCCAAACAACTCGTCGGAACACTCTCCATGATAGATACGATAAAAGACGCAGAGTGAACTTACATATCTGCGTAATGCCAAAGAGTCAAGCCGTTTAGTAATAGCCTGATCGTCAACGATTCGAACCGCTCTACGTTGAATGCGGTCAAGTGGAAGAAGCTGGTACTGGGGAGCTCCGGCCCAGAGATGAGAGCAGTACTCCATGTGAGGCCGAATTTGCGCCTTATAAAGTTGGAGACGATGGGCCGGCAAGAAATACTGCCTCGCTCTGCTGAGCACACCGAGCTTTTTGGAGGCTAGTTTCGCCTTGCCTTCCAGATGACCGCGAAATTGAACGGTATTCGATATGTCGACTCCCAGGATTCCGACACTGGCTGAGGCTGTTAGGAGAGTATCCTCAAATCGAGGTGATATGACAAGGGGTGTCTTTTTTGCAGTGAACGCGCAAAGCTGTGTCTTTTTGGGGTTAAATGTGACCAAGTTTTGAAGACCCCATTCCGAGACATCAGTAAGTCGATTCTCGACTTCAGACACAAGCTTCTTTCGGCTCTCTTCGACGTGTTCCCGAGAAATACCGCTATGGCCAGAGTATGTAGCATCACCAGTACTATCATCTGCATAGCAATGTATGTTACTAATTCGCAACATATCATTGATATGCAGAAAAAAAGGGTCGGTGATAGCACGCAGCCTTGGGGAACACCAGCATTGACGGGTTTAAGGTCGGAGCATGCACCGTCGACTACGACCTTGATGCTCCGATTAGCCAAAAAACTGGTTATCCACTTGCACAATTTCTCAGGAAGCCCGTAGGAAGGCAGCTTTGCGAGAAGCGCTTTGTGCCATACCCGATCAAAGGCCTTAGCTATGTCCAAACTTACAGCCAATGCCTCCCCCTTGGACTCAACTGCCCCCGCCCATCGATGTGTCAAATATACTAGCAGATCACCAGCTGAGTGGCCGCGACGGAAACCGTACTGACGGTCACTAATCAGCTGGTGCTCTTCTAAATACTTCAGGAGCTCACAGTTGATGATGGTTTCCATAGTTTTGGAGAACAAGGAGGTTATGGCTATGGGCCGGTAATTGGACGGGCTAGAGCTATCTCCTTTTTTGGGAATGGGATGCACTAGAGCTGTCTTCCACGATTTTGGTACCACGCCGAGTGAGTAGGAGAGTCGAAACAGGCGCGTTAATACTGGCGCCAACTCCGGAGCGCACACTTTAAGCACAATAGAAGGGATGCCGTCCGGCCCACTAGACTTGTGGACGTCCAAGGAAAAAAGTGCTTTACGTACAGAAGATTGCAGGAATATTAGTTCCGGCATAGAACTATCGCACCGCGGAATGGTAGGCAGTGCATTCCCTTGGTCGTCCAGAGTCGAATTGGCCGCAAAGAACGAGCCCAGAAGATCGGCCTTCTCCTTTGCGGTATGGGCCAGAGAGTCATCGTCTCTGTGCAAAGATGGAAGAGAGGGCTGTGAGAAATTCCCTATGACAGCCTTGGCGGGAGACCAGAACGCACGAGTTCCTGAAGGAAGGCGAACTAATTTCTCACCAATTCTGCCAATGTGTTCCGATTTTGCCTTGGCGATAGCTCTTTTGAAGAACCTAGAGGCAGAATTGTACTCCTTTCGTAATGTGCTGGTTTTTGCATCACGAGATGCCGACGCAGCAGCCCAAGCCCGGTAGCACTCCCGCTTTCGGCGTGAAGCCGTTTTGCAGGAGCGACCAAACCAAGGTTGAGACCCACCACCAACTGGCACCGCAGAAAATGGAATGAAAAGTTCCATGCCCTGCAGCACCACATCAGCGATAGAGTCAGCAACGACACTCGGATCATCCAGCTTGAAGCACATCCGCCCCCATGGGTAGGACGCAAAAAAAGTCCGCATCCCGTCCCAATCTGCTGACCTATAGTGCCAAACGCGACGACGGCCTGCAAAAGGAGGCCGTGATAGGCGCGTAACCGGCACTTTGCTCCGGATCAGGCAGTGGTCTGACGTACCAAGTGGGACGTCCACAGATACCAGGTAGTCATCCGGATGAGAGGTCAGCAGAAGGTCCAACAGTGAAGGCGTATGGTCGTCCACATCTGGAACACGCGTAGGCGAAGTTACTAGTTGTGTTAGACCATACGCCAAGGCAAAATCGTGAACAGACCTCCCCGCATGATCTGTAGTGCGAGAGCATAGCCATTCGGCGTGATGGGCATTAAAATCGCCCAAGATCACGATCTCAGCGGAGGGGGTCCGTTGTAACACGGAATCTACAGCCGTTTGTATGCGCTCAACGAGCCTGTCGACTTCAGTATTCCCGCTATGGGACCTGTAAAGGCACGCGTAGATGCGGGGATGGTCGTCGCAATCTACACGTAGCCAGAGGATGGATAGGTCCCGACCTTCAAGTTTACCGAGGCGCCGGTAACAGATATCTTCTCTGACGTAAGCGCACACACCAGCCCGCGGTACAAAGGCATGCTCCAATTTGTATCCCGGGTAGGAGAGGTAAGAAGTATCAGCCGGAGAAGATATCTGAGTCTCGGTCAAAATGAGCAAGGCTGGCTTCGCCGTCTCCAGATGGTAGTGAACGGCGTTCAGGTTGGAATGAAGCCCCCTGATATTGCAGAAGTCCACGGTAAGCGCGGAAGGGGGTGCCATGCTCTTCTTGCCCCGATAGCCCCGGACAGGTTTTTGAATGAGCGCAATTTTGCCCCCCCCCCCCAGAATACGCGGAGCAGCCTGAGCTTCCGTGATCTGGCTGCTTAAGGAATCCAGAGCACGGATGCCCAGAGGGGGATTCTCCACCGCTAGCGCAAGTGGTACCCACCCCCCTGGGGTAAAATTCCTTTAAATCGCGCTTTCATGACTGCTGGGGGGGGGGGGGGGTTGGCCTCCGGGACTCTCACAAACCGAACGCTACTATGGCATCAAAGCTTAAAGAAAAGACACGGGATCTACCGATATGATAAAACGACTCACCGAGATGATAAAAGAATCTACCGATATGGTAAAGCCATCCACCGATGTGACAAAACTTCGCATTGATCATGAATCAAAACACCGATATTACATACCTATGACACCGACAGATTTTTCTTATCATTTCGGTGTAAATGATCACATCGGTGGTAATAAAGACCACCGATTACAGCGATATGAAAACAGCGACGTGAGAAATAACAAACTTTTTAGAAAATTAGAAAAAATGCATAATATCTAGAATAAATTCATCAACTGTCAATGAAGCTAATTCACTAACTACCTCTGTTAGAACCAAGTGATAATAATAAAACTACTCATTATACTACAAAAATGAAACCACCGATAATATAAAATAATTGTCCGGGAGCAACTGAAATGGCATACTTACGTTATTGGTGGGAATATGTAGCGATTTAACACACATCCATCCTGATTGCGCACTAGCGCACACTAACGAGGGAAATAATATTGGAGTGGGGACGTTGTCGGACTCGTCGATGTAAAGTTAGGTTTAAATTACTTTTGTCCAGCGATATGAGAACATTTTGCAGGACAAGTACGTTTTTGCTTCTCAGTAATAATAATCATTAGTTATGTAATTAAATATGCTATATATTTATAATAAAACTAATATTCTATAAAATAAAATAAGTTATAAACTTTACTTATTTATTTTTATTAGTCTATAAGCTTTTTTCTTTGTGAAAGAAGTAGAGGGACAGCACCGATTTGAAAAAGAGGTTTATGTATTTATTTCTACCTTTATATATAGTCATTGGCAAATTATATTTTTGCCACCACCCATTAACTACCTATTGAATACTAAAAAAAATAATTCAGAACAACATTCCTTTTTTCAAATACTAATTTCACCGAAGATAAAAAAAAGTCGTTTGGGAAATTCACTCATCTGCATGTTTACTATCTTATGGTATAAAATAAGCACAATTATTTTGTGCACCTTTTAAACGTCCATTATGTATAAGTTTACTGGCTACTTTGCACTTTGCGGACTTTGTACAAAGTACGGACGCTATTGCGACAGGATCAAATAAGACGGTGGTGCCATGGTGATACGGTACATGGTGCTATCCGGGCGACCGGGTCTGGCAAACCGGGACGAGATTTTAGCGTTGTAGAATGTAGACCCCAATAGCAAACGAAATTGCTTCGATATGGTTTGATTTCAGTGTTGTAACACTCATATTTTTATGGGGTTGGATTGAAAATTGTGTGAAAAACAATTCGACTTTGAGTTTCTTAGATTTGTATTTTCTATGATTTGGATCGGATGCAGTTCACAATCATTCAAAAGATGTTAATGGTAGGTTGTTATCCGTATGACGAGTTGAAATACCATAAGCATAAGTTTACCATAACATAGCCATATTATTCTGACAAAAATAAAACGAAAGTGGCAAGTCCATGTTGTTCGAGCCCCTTTTAAAAATAGACCAAACGCCATCCTGCCAGGCAGGTCGTAAAAGGCGAATGACTGGCTTTATGTGCCACTAACTCCGTGTCAAGTTGGTAGAGTTCCGCAACGACTAGCCCGAATCTTGGTACTATCGCCTTACCTATATCTGTCGCACTAGCATCAATGTTCGTCATTGTTGTTTCAGCTTTTAGGGTAAGGTACCGGTAAACTTATGCTTGTTGCATTACGATCCCACTTAACATCTTTGTTGTATATAGTTAATTTGAATAAACCGTAAGATTCAATTTCATTGATTCAGATTAAATCGTAAGATAGCAAACAAGAAGGATGCTCTCCTGATGGAAAGAGACAAACTTAAACAACAAAGATGTTAGTGACGCGTTACTATTCTTGTAGCTAGGTCTTAAAGCCACATGCATAAAGTTACCGGCTACCTAATCTTCCAAATTGGAACACGACAGTGGCAGCACTCAGGCAAGTGTGCCTGAGTGCTTGCCACTGTCTGTGTCTGTCAAAAGTGCCTGACTCAGGCAAGACAATGAACCCTACCACCTAATAGTCACGATAGTAATAACTCGCAGAACCAATCGGTCGCCTTTTAAGAACTGCCTGATAGAACTGCTAATGGTCTATTTTCAAAGGGCTCCGGGCGAACACGGGGCTATATTATAAATAAACTACAAGTATGTACTCGTAAGTTAATAAAATGACGAATCTATTAAAATCCAAAAATAGGGACAACGCACTGGAGCAGCGTGCGCGTGATGTGATGCTATAATTATATCATAATTCACCTGAGAAAATGTATTTTCGTTCAGGCGAATGAAATGAAATCGACTCACTTCGATGACATTTTACTGATAGACAGGTCATACTCCAACATTACTGTGATTTAAACAGCGCGAGCGTAAATGTTAAAACCTTAAATAGTAATGACATGTGACGTGCGTGACTATACTCAAGTCGGGCAATTACCTTGTTGCATGTTGCTATTTTGGAATGCGGACAATGTATCTATATTTTTTACATTATTGACTCATATAACAAACATCGCTGTTAAAAACACAAAATTGTATGTGTAAAACACAAAACACAAAATTGTATGTGTAAACTAAAACGACCAGGAACCTATAATAAATGGTACAATTTAAAAACTTCTGTTTGGTATCACTGCCTTACCTTTTTCTGCTGGAATTATCAAAGAGTATACAATACTCTGGAAATTATATGAGAGCATGTAATTGTCACTTTTTGAGTTTAAGGATGAGATAGATCTAGAGATTAGGAGGGCAGACTTTTTGAATAAAAATGTCTATCAAAAACATCCAATAGTGCTTGCGCCACCGTCGCATTAGACTTTTTTTATAAAGAAAGCGGTAAAAGCGCTTTGAATACGTTTACAGTAATCTGTTAAAACAGCACTTCAAGCACTGTCAAATACTTCTAACTTCATATCCATAGATTACCCATCCCCCCTTAGATTCCGCATCATTTAATTTTTGTTCGTATTCGAGTTCACAAAATTAGGAGGCGCGGGGACGCACTTGCGCACAGGTCTAAAAATTGGTCGTGACTGGACCCGTGACTCGAAGCGCGCGTTTCTATATTAGCTAAATCAAGTATGCGTTGTGACTGTATCTTGCCCTGTATGCGGAATCTATGCTACGCCAGCTATTCTGAAACTTTATTTTCAGTAAACAGCTGGACAATTGTGCAACGGTCACTCTATATAAGTTTGTTCTCCTTATCTCTTGTCTTCACGGTGGGATAGTTGTAAAACTGGCACATGTGGCATTACAGCTTTGCCAGCCGAATTCGTTGTTAGAGTAAACAGGTTTCTAAAAGTCAATTTAAAATTATGTCAAGATTATGGATAAATGATAATACTCTTTATTCTTCATTCATTCGGATAGCTAAAGCTTTGTACACCCGTATTTAAATTTGATAATTTCGAATTCCGTAATGTTTGTAACCTGAAAACGGGGTAACTCGTAAAATACGTGGCGTGGTTATAGGCAATGTTTATTTATTTCAATCAGAATTAAAGTGTTAACAAAAAGTGTCAGGAAAACTGTAACCATACATAATTTGCAATATTTTGTTAAAAAGAAAGGAAAGTTTTTTAAAAAAAGCTTTAAACCCAAAAAACAATTAAACAGTTAATGATATAATCTATTCTAATAAATATATAAGCAATGATTTCGTAAAAAATAGTTAAGTAAAAGGAAATACTCAAGAGTCATTGCAGGTATGTCGAGACCAAAACAGATTACAAAAAGCAAAACCTCGCTCACACTTTGCAGTCAACTCATCATTTTTGACACAAATTATAAAAAATAATGTAACTAAGTCTAAAGTTTTTATCAAGAACAAAAAAAAACGTAAGACAAACGTACGCTTCTTTTATTTAATTTATTCAATTTGCGGTTAGGTAAGGTCTGTCATTTTTTACATAAAATTATCAGCGTTCAGCGCAATCAAAACCTTGATTTAGTGATACACTGTCGAAAGCGTCCATATAATGTAAATATATAAATCAATTACAACATTGAATACTGTCCGTTTGTGTACATTCAGTGAGTTTGAGTTAGTGGAGGATTATAACAAACTTTAGAAACGAATTTTGCGTTGGAAATGGCTCCGGTGAGTACCGCTTTACTAGAAATAAAGAAAACATGGTTTCTCAATAGAAATTGGGATTCATAATTCCCCAGTACCAGTAATGTTACCAGATTCGTATAATAAAATATAATCACTAAAATATTGTATTTTACATTGCATTAGATATAAGTTTAATAAACCATTTAAACACCGATTGAAAATGAATTACTTGCTTGAATTAACTTTTTTTTTGATATATTAAAATCCAGACTGTTATTTGATGACGAGATGTCGCGTATGCCACGTTTCTGTTATGTCATATCACTATCTAAAGTTCTGCGATTCTTTTCATCAGTACGTCTTGTTGTTTTATGTTTATCGTCAGTACCTTGTTGAAATAAGACAGATTCATCGTAAGTAACTCTGGTCACCTCATAAGAGGTGGATGGAATTTCTTTGTCAAACGTTGACTGTTGACTTTTATTTTTGTTTGAAGTAAAGAGTGATGTACTATCACCGTGCTGATCTTCAATATATGCTTCAACACTTTTGAAATCCTCTGAATCGACTTTTAAATTGAGTAAGATACTACTCATTCTTTTCTTTAACATTTCTGTAGCACTTTCTTTAACTGAAGGTACATTAGACTCAGTAGATGAAATTTCTAAATCTACTGGGCCAATTAAATTTTGGTCAGAAGCTTGCTCAATATTAGTTTGTAAAATGCTTGTTTCTGGTAACTCAATAGAACCATCAATAGTTAAGGTATCTTCTGCACTCGTATAATTTTCCACAGAGGAAGACTTTGATGGCCGACCGAACGACTGATATTCCGATGAAGATTTTATACTAAGATTCAATGGACTTGAAGTTTGTGATCGATTTTGTGGTGTTTCTAAAGTTTCAGTATGATTCTTAGTGCTAATTGTAGGGCTGTTTCCTTTTATTGACGTCACTTTTTCACTAAATCGTACTGTAGCATCTCGTTCTCGTGAAATATTACCTTTACCTTGATCTAGAGTGTCTCCTTTTTTATCATCATCTGGTTTTTTATCATCATTTATAACAAAGCTGTAAATGGTTTTTTTACTAATTGGAAAATGTTCCAAGAGTGCATCTAAGTCGTCAAGATGTAATGTGAGCACTTGAGACTTAGTAATAGTACGGTATGAGCAAGTAAATGGTTCATCCCGAACTAAACCTTGAAGCTGAAAATATTAAAAAATATATTTTAATGATGTTGCTTCTCGTTATTTACGTGCCAATTGAGTGTTGTTATACGGAGTCTTTTTGGCTGATAGTAAATTTGCAATCGCTAATTAGACCCACTCAGTGGCAAATCTAGGATTTTTGTTTTGGGGATGTTGACTCAGCTGAGGGTAGTTATCAAGGTAAACACTAAAACACAAAATGAAAAAGCACAAAGACATAGTCCCCGAGTTGGGCAAAATAAGTATTAGGGAGGATTTTAGAGGTTATACTTAAAATTAGAGTTTTCAGTAGCAACCTGGTGTGTGGTGCCTTATATCTCGGACGAGATCGTAAAGTTCCAGTTATCACACAAAATATGCGATAGTCTTTCGTACTCATTATCGGAGCCTTTTCAAAATAACCATGGGTCCAAACGGCATTTCATATCGATAGATTTAAAGAATTCCTATACAGGTTGAGCATATAAGAAAAGTATTCGAAAAACGGTAAGAAAAGACTAACTTCTATGCGCTTTGTCGTCTTGGGATTAAATTGAACTAAATTACTTGACATCATTTAGAAAATTGATTTGGTTTATTTTGAATTAAGTATATTATATATATTACGTATATTGTGCAGCACAAACATATTTGATGAAAATATTAATGTAAATAGTTATGTAAGGCAGGATAGATTGTATATTTCGTTTAGTTTGTAAGTTTTCTATAATAAATAATGTTCATTTTCGTCTTTTATTCGCCCTAAGACCTACATACAGCTTTGTTGTACAGAAATAATAAGGCTTTATGTAGTTAAGTCGTTTGCCTATATGCATATTACGAAAAAAGAGAGTTCCACGCAGTCGACGAAATAACGGGTCGACTCTTGCGAGATGATATTTATATGCGGGAACTCAGACTTACGAAAACCCGGAAAAGTGCAAAATCCTTTGTGAAAATGAATGTTTTTCGATTGTAAATAGTATGTACGATGTAAATATAAGCCTTAGGCATATGTTCATGCAGTTTTCGGGGATATAAACAGGAAAGTACGATCTGAAAAGGCGTACAACTCGTAATTGTAGTTTCCGATAAATAAATAAAATGCTTTACCATGCCAAAATATTGTCCAATATGATAACGCTTGGTTTTTGAAGTGCCACTGAGTTCTTGTATGCGGCCGGAGTGAATGAAATACATCGAGTCAGTGATCTCATTCTCTTTTACGACGTCCATTCCTAAAAGTACAAAGACAAACTACTACAAGTAAAAACTAAAAAGAACAGTGATCTCATTCTCTTTTACGACGTCTATTTCTAAAAGTACAAAGACAAACTACTATAAGTAAAAAAAACAAAGACTAAGACTCTCTGTACTCTTTGGAGGTTGACTGACAGAGAATGCTCTAGGGCGATAAGTCTACCTGCGCAAATGTATGTGTGCAAAATTTAAATAAATAAAATATAACAACTCTGATTATTTCCACTTCCAAACCCACATTTTTTTTTCACGGGACAAATTACACTGACTGATCTAACCCCAAAGTAAGCAAATTATTTGCTTGTGTTATGGGTGTTAGTCAACGATAATAATACATTGAAATACATATATAAATACTTTTACATACATAATAAATACCCAAACCCGGAAATACAAACATTTATGCTCATGACACAAATGCTTGTCCCCGTCGGGGATCAGACCCGAGCCCCGTTGCTTGCGTAGTCAGGTTCGCTAACCACTCGACCAACGGGGCGGTCAACATTAAGCCATTTGTAAGTTATTCGCTGTCATATGTATGGTATTCTATTCCTGCCACAAGAATATCAAGCATCTAAATGCAAATAGAAATAGGAAATCTACACTAGATGGTAGATTAGTAGATGGTAAATAGTCATCTCACTTTAAGCCAATCATTCGCCTTCACGAACCATCTGGCAAAATTATTGATTATAAAGTCGTCTGAGATATCGGCTAGTAAGTTCTACATAATACGTACGGATATGATATATCGGATCCAAGTCCAAAATAATCATGCTCCAATTGTTCAGTGTGTTTAGATTGTGTGCAGTAACTAGGGTTACCAACTCTTATACAAGAATATGCGGGAAACCTGCCCTATACAGTGAGTAACTGAAAACCTGGCGTTTATAGATCAAGCACACTAAACCCGGGACGGGCCGAGCCGGGCCGCAGCAGGGCAAAGCAGGCCGCATCGCAATACGGCGCATTTCTATATTACTTTTCAAATGTTATTAATATCTTCACGCCTGTATCCCCGAAGAGGTAGGCAGCGGTACAAGTGCACCCACGATTATCCGAAGATACTTATGGCCAATTGCACTCACATTGTCTTAGGTTAGGACAATCCTAAATAATATGCTGGCACATTCTTTTCATTTAAGACAAGAAGTGACAGCATAATATTTAGGATTGTCCTAAGCTAAGACAACATTATTGTAATTGGCCGTTCGTCCCACAATGTGATAGATGGCAAGCCTATCACCAATCGGGCACTTATTCAATCCCGGGCAACGTTGTTTTTATTAGAAAACTAAAACACATTTTATTGAATTGCCCGAATCGGGAATCGAACCTGGGACTTCATATGGTCAACTCAGACACCTTACCACTAGACCACAATGATCCAAATGTTAATCTCATTTGTTTACCATCATAAAATGGATCTTGCAGGTTATATACATAATTCTATGTAGCTTTGAACTAAAGTTATTAATCGTTCTTCATCCATAATTACGAGTACGTGATTTTATAAATAACTCACAGTAAGTATTAACTTAAAATAAGTAGGAACAAGTACGCGCAATTCCACTCACCATCGCACACCACGGGGCAAATCATTTTGGCCGTGGAAAAAACATTACGTCAGCGTGACCACTTTTAATGAGGGAATCTACCAAAGACACTGCTAAAATCTACTAAATTCTACTAGATTGCATTTTAAAATGTAATTATTTTTAGAGTAATATAAAAGCCGTATTGGTTAGATACGATTTGAATTAAAACAATTGTTTGTTAATGAATGCTACATTTAATCAATCATTTATGATTAACATACATACCAGTTTATATATATACTCTAATATTAACGTTTTTGAAAATAATGGATTTTCTTCCCACTCTGCACGATAAGTTCGATCGTATCTTCTTTTCATTTTAAAATACAAAAATATATGATTCCGTCAAAGCAAACAATAAAAATGAACGAAAACGACTAAATAAAACTGTGTTGTCAAATGTTTATCATTATAGGAAAGAGTTAGATTCAAAAAGCTATGTTATAAAAATAATCTTTATCTATTGGAAAATAAAGTTCAATTTGCTATGACCACAATAACGTTCAATCGTCCTAACTTCTAATCACTTCCGTGTGTTGCCAACTGTAAAATTAAAACTTTTTGGACATGGATGCTTGGTTTTGAGCCTAATATTCTTTAATAGCGAATTAGAATTAAAACTTACTGATTTCTTTCTCATTTGTACTAAATTCTACCGAGACATTTTATCCTACTAGATTAAATCCTGATTTGCTTCAAATCTACTAAAAAAGTAGAAATCTACTAAAAGTGGTCACGCATTACGCTTTACGTGGAACGTTTGGGAACCCTAATTTTAACACACAATATTTCAGAAATACACGCACGTCGATCCAGTGATTAATGTCAGTCGGTATGACGTGTGCTGTCCAAGTGGGCGGGGTAAATATTTTGGCAGGGTATGCTTTTTAATGTCTTATATTTTGAAACTTGCATTTATCTAGAAACTAGGCGCGTTTCTCAGCCTGATGTTTATTTTTTATATAATTACGTAGCAAACAAGAAAAAGGCTCTCCTGATGAAAAGAGAAACTATCGCCTATAGACACCAAAGATGTTAATAGTGCGTTGCTAGCCGTGTGGCGAGATGGCATGACACAAGCATAAGTCTACCTTATCCTTACAATCGGAAGGCAACAGTGACAAGCGTTGACACTATTGCGACAGGAGGAGGTAAGGCTGGTACCAAACGCCTTGCGAAACTCTACGATCAAGTAGTCACGATGGTAGTGACACGTATAGGTAGTCGTCAGTAATGGATTTACCCATAGCCCCATGAGGCCCGGACCTAGGGCGGCATGATTCTAGGGGTGGTAAAATATTCTAGACGTCAAAATTTAAGGAAAAGATAAAGAAGTCAAGGGCGATACGAATTCAAAACTTGAACATATGAAAAATTGTTCGAACAAACTAGCGGAAAACTGCATTAATCCGGGGTATCATATCAAAGGCTACTTTTCAGACAAAAAAATAGTGATGTGTTCGAGTCACGAGAACAATTTCACTGGTAAGCTGTTACTAGTGAAATTGTTCTCGGTTAGTAGAAACAAGTGAAATATTAAGTACATTATAAATCAACCACCGACCATACAACCCATAGACCCCTAATAACAGGCGAATGGCTTCTGTCAACACATCTGACTTATAGTTCCGATGTAAATGTCCATGCACCAATACCCAATCAGTGTCGACCAATCAGATCCTCTGTACATCACTATGTTTCACTGTGGCCTTGAGTAAGCCAATCACGAAGTTGCAATCCCGCTTCGTCTTACCTCAGCTAGTTTCCAGGATGCATTCAATACGGAAAATCGATCATTAGCCGTCTATGGGCTGTGTGGTCGATGAAATCAACCAAAAATAAGTTATATGTAGTTTAATAAATAGATTTACTAAATTTAATTTATTAAATTAAATTTATTAAATTAATTTTAATTATTTAGATTTACTAAATTTAATCTCTAGGATGGTAGAGTTCTGCATTGTCTCGCCCGGGTCTGGTACCACCGCCTTGCTTATTCCTGCCGCAATAGCGTCAGTGCTTTTCACTGTCGTGTCCCGGTTTGGAGGGTAAGGTAGCCAGTAAACTTATGCATGTGGTATTAGACCTCGCCACAAGATAGCAACGCAGCATTAACACCTTTGGTGTTTATAGGCGATGGTTGACTCTTTCCATCAGGAGACCCATCTTGTTTGCTATCTTAAAAATATCTTAAATAATAACTCAGCTTATACCACAAGAGAGCCAACGTGATGATGTTATTGTTTAATGTGAAGGTTGTTGTATATACGAGAAGCCGCGCCGTGCTGTGCTATCTTATGATATAAAAAAAATGTATCCTCACAAAGCAAAAAAGCGGCGAATAATTCGGGGCCTTGGGCGGAATCAAGTGCAAATCAGCCACTGGTAGTCGTTCCCGTTTTACGAAATGCCTATCTGAATGGCAGATGGTCTATTGTTGTAATAACATAATAGTGAAATTATATGTAGAGTGAAAGTTAAGGTTTTTTCAACCAACTTCCCAAAAGGAGAAGGTTCTCAATTCGGCTGCATGTTTTATACGTTTGTTAACTCCGAACTCGGTTTTTTTATGAACCAATTTTGAAAATTCTTTTTTGTTTGGAAGATCTGATGCACTATGCAGGTTTCTGAAGATAGTCAATGGGAAGTCGATTGCTGCAGTTTTATTGCATTAGATAATTATATCAGACCCGATGAACATATCTATGGCTGTACATAGAATTAAGTGTTTTTATTGTTTTTACATAGTCGCCTTCATCGTTACCTTCATTGTATGTATATATCTGCAGACACCCAACCAATTGCCGAAGAAATGCCCGCTCACAGTGACGGAACACGAAATTCTAGAATATTTGAAAAAGTTTGTTTATTGTTATTGTTCAATTAGCTGACGCGGCAAACGTTGTTCTGTCTTTTTAACTACTCTTATTTTTTTATATTTTCTCACCTTTTAAACCTTCCCTGGACTTCAACAATTAATTCAAAACAGAAAATTAGCCAAATCAGTTCAGCCGTTCTCGAGTTTTAGCGAGACTAACGAACAGCAATTGATTTTTACATATAGGTATGAGATAGATTTTTGGTATGTCACCTGCTATAATAGCATTAGACACTGACTTGGGCTTGTAAAATGTAATTGTGTAAAATGTAATTAATATGATAATATTATATCACCTATATACTTGGTAAGTGGCGTAATATATTTTTCCATATTTGAATAGTATTTCTTTCATTATCAACCAACGAAAAAACGGAGCCTATCAGTTTGACAAGCATGTATGTAGGTAATATTGCTGGAATTGGTTAATAATTGATGATGATGATCTCTTTATGCGTTCAAGCACGTAAAATACTATATTTCGTCAATGTATGTAATATATTTGTGTATTTGTATGTATGACTATGAGTTTCTCGAAAACTTAAAGAAATATCGAGATAATTCTTTTTGATTTAAAATCAAATTCCACTTAGGGAACAGTCTAAGTTTTATAAAAATCATTTCAGTACTTTTTGAAACATGAGTAGTATACCTACTTGATATTTGAATACGGTTTAAATTTTTAAATTATTATAATTTATAAATAATTTTTTTTGATGTTTTTATTCATCACAATATGATACTTAGTACTTACCACGTCCTGTGTTTTAGTATCTTTAACTACTACTGCCCCGTTGGTCGAGTGGTTAGTGACCCTGACTACGCAATCAACGGGGCTCGGGTTCGATCCCCGACGGGGACAAGCATTTATGTGATGAGCATAAATGTTTGTATTTTCGGGTTTGGGTGTTTATTATGTATGTAAAAGTATTTATTATCGTTGACTAACACCCATAATTTGTCCAGTGAATATTACATTAAATATTACATACAAATATTACATTAAATAATTTTACTTTGGGCTTACGTCAATTCGTTCAATTTGTTCAGATATTTTTTCATTACAATGATAACTTACACCAGTAAGATGATGCAGATATGTGGCAGACATGACCTTCAGCTTGAGGTATTTGGGAGCGGTCTTTAGGAAGTAGGGCACTTGAGCACCACGAGCCTCGCGCCACAAATGCATCGTGTATCTGTTGACCACTGACACTAGGTTTTTGGAAACACGATTGTTTTTTAGAAATTCCTGAAAATGTATATAAAATAGAGCTGTATTATTATTCGAGGCTATGGTCTTATGTAACCCCCTGTATATTATTCCAAGAAAATAAAACAAACTGGGCTTTTACAACTTTTTACACAAAATGAAATACAAGAGAACGATTCCCTTACAGATTACTCGGCTACGTAAAAAATAACATTATTATTGTAAAACAACAAGGAATGTGAAAATTCGACAAATTTTCGGGGACATGTCGTACATAATTTGTGTGTTACTGCCTCTGCTACTGCCGCGGGTGTGGTGGACGAAGGTGGACTATTGTGCCGCTGAGGTCTCCTTTATATTTTAGACACAGCTGTTACATATAAGATTTTACGGAAATTAGCAAATTAAATTCCTTGATTTCGTCTTAAAATTACAGATTTCCGCAAAGAATCTTCTAAATCTATAAAATATCTAAAAATAATACCGGTCAAGTGACCGCAGCGAGATTTGATGACCATACGACAATTTATGGCATTATGGCATATGGCAATACCCAATTTATGGCATTTTTCATCACACTTGCCAGAACTTCCGGCGATAGGTTTCCGCATTCCTTACGGATATTCTCTTTGAGGGCATCAAGAGTCTGAGGCTCGTTGACAGTAACTTCAAGAAAGCCCACAAAGAGAAGCCTAGAGTTAAATTGGGTGATTTTTTAGACCTAAAATCACCATAACAAGAAATTAGGCGATTTGTCTGCGGTCTTGAGGACTTAATGACGTGTATTTTGTATCTTGTTACTTTACAAATGTCAAAATAGAACGAACTTTTCCTGCCATTTGTAAAAATTATAGCATTTTTCGACAGGGTGATATATGATGACTTGCATCATCTTATATAAGAATATATGTAAATTGCATTAAATAATATGTCGGATATGTATTGTATGTGGGACACAAAAGATCTGGCCCCATTGTAAACAGCAATGTTTAATCTAAAGAAGATTCTATTTTGGCTCCTCAGCTTATCATTCTTGGAACAACTCTTAACCACTCGAGTGTTGTAATTTTTGGAACGTAATAACGTGCTATCTACAAGATTTGTTTACATTGCTTATAAAATTATTATGCAAAATGTTATCGTCAAAGGATTTTTTTTATGCGAGCAGTCACTTTTTCTACTTAAGAGATAATATGGTCTTGTCGGTGGAGCAGTGGCCAATTTTCTCTGATCTCTAATCTCGGTCTTATATGATTTTTTAAAACGTAAGATAGCAAATAAGAAATGGCTCTTTTGATAGAAAAAGAAATCATCGCCTATAAACACTAAGATGTTAATGGTGCGTTGCTCTACGAGTGGCGGGACGACCATGTTATATGCATAAGCCTACCGGCTACCTTACCCTCCAAACCGGAACACGATAATGACAAACATTGATGCTATAGCGGCAGGAATATGTAAGGCGGTAGTATCATATACAATATTTTGTTGGTTGCGGAACTCTATCACATAGCAGTCACGATGGAAGCGATAGGTAAAGCCAAGTTTTCACGTTTTATAAAATGCCTGGCAGAATATCAGATTGTCTATTATTCAAGTGGGGCCCCGGACCAACATGGGGAACCTTATGCACGTGGCTACACATTTTTTCATACATTTGATTTGTATAGGCGATGGTAATCTCTTTGCATAAGGATTTAAGTGTTTGTTTTCTGTGCTATGTCAATAAAAGGAAAGAATAACTGTGTGAGGAAGATCGTTTCAAAATTTTACCACGCAGACAAGAAGTGTTCAATCTGTTCACTTACGAAGTAGGTACAGTGAACCGATCGTAGAAAACGCTTTGAAAATTCACGATGAATCACCGGTTTGGGCCAGATGGGTGATGAAAGATGTTACCCATTGTCACATTTTACTTACCATCAGCGACGATATTTGTAATAAAGCAGCTTTACAAGCTCGTATGACGCATGTGAGTATTACTACCACCAAACACTACGCTGCTAAGATTTTTCTTTGAATAAACGAGATTCAGTTACTTCGATCCAAGCATCAAATCCAGATTCAGGCTAACCACTAGATATGAGATAGTCAACTGACTATTATAAATGAAAGAATTACCTGCAGTTCCAAATATTTGGAATAGAACTTAAAACACCGGAACGACTGGTACTGGATGATGTTGGAAAATTCTCCCAAATAGATCATGTACAATAACGTCGCCATTATTTGGAACAAAGATACAAATACCACCTACGGAATATAGAATGCGCTTTATATGAAACTAGCGACCTGCCCGCGGTTTCACCCGCGTAACTTTTATTCCCGTAGGAATATCGGAAAGGTTTATATACTAAATACCTTCTTCGGGAATCAATCTATCCATTTAAAAAAAAAATATTAACATCTGTCGCGTAGTTTTAAAGATTTAAGCATACATAGGGACAGACAGAGAAAGCGACTTTGTTTTATACTATGTATAGTGATGTCACATGAAAAAATCGATTAGTTCCATAGAAATATATCTATATTTAGAGGTCAATGATTAGTTCGCACACGCACACACACATCAACTTTTGTGTCTGTGTTCTCTACATATTCTAAAACGGTTTGAGCGCTTTTGATTTTTTTAATAGTCCAGCGGCGCTCAAATTTTAGTATAGTATACATAACTAGTGCTACATATGCGAATCCGGGACAAACTGCTAGTATATTGTAAAAAGAAAATATATCTCTAAAAATATACATATAGAATACTAGCTGATTGGCCACAGCGCAGCTTTGTTCACGAATAAAGTAACATGACATCCATATAAACATTAAATTTTTATACTTTTTTAAGCTCTTTGTGGGGTTACTTTTTGGAAAAATAAAAAAAACTATGTTTGATTCTGGGTTTTCAATTATCTTCTTGTCTATTTTGTTATAATCAGTTCAATGGTTTAATTATGACAGCGTTACATACATTCAAACTTTCGGGAAGACTACAAATAACGTTAATTGACATTCATCTCTATTTTTTTTTTATATCATAAGATAGCAAACAAGCAGATGGGTCTCCTGATGGAAAGAGTCAACCATCGCCTATAGACACCAAAGATGTTAATGGTGCGTTGCTATCTTGTGGCGAGGTCTAATGCCACATGCATAAGTTTACCGGCTACCTTACCTTCCAAACCGGAACACGACAGCGACAAGCACTAACGCTATTGCGGCAGGAATAGGTAAGGCGGAGGTACCAGACCTGGGCGAGACAATGCAGAACTCTACCACCTAGTAAATCGTATTTAATCTTAATACATTTTTTGACAGATGTTTAGGATATTGAAGTTTAATTTAATTCTATGTTGACTATCAGTTGGTATAACCTGGTAGTTTTATACAATTTTCTATTCATTCTTTATCCAAAATATTTATAATGTATGTAGTAGATTTGTATCAGACTTCAGCGAATTTTGATACTAGATTTCTGGAAATTGATATATAGACTCCCTGTTATAATAATAAAATATAATATCTTAAGGTTTTTAGTACATCACCGCCTTAAGGTTTAAATGGGGATGGAGGTTTATATTAATAACCCACCAAAAATATTTTCATTTTAAATGTTACCGAGACGAGACTCTATGGCTCGTACTGTTAATAAGTTGTCAGATCTCATGTAGAGCTTCTAACTCTACAATCACATGGGCGTAAAATGTAAAATTTAGTCACTGTTAATTTTTGTCATGCAATAGTTCTTGAAGTAACGTAATGGTCAAGCCACATACTTGGACTAAGGTGTAGAGCTTGTGAAGTTAGGATTTCCAGAGTTAGGGCGTGTAGAGTTAGAAGCTTGTACATGAGATATTGATATCTTTTTGACTGTGGCAGCCATATAGTCTCGTCTAGGCAACATTTTATATGCACATGTTTTTGGTAGGATAATATTAGTTGATTTTGATCTAGTTTAAATTTTTGTTATAAAAAAACATACTTTTCTAAACTCAACTACATTGTGAATCACTAATTTAATTTAAATGATCGAATTACCTCGGATTGCTTTTTTGGTAAAATATCTCCCACTCCATTTTGTGTGAAAGTTGTCAAAACAAAGTATAACGAACACATATATTTAATTTCAGAACACCACGGCGTACCATCATCTACAACCGAATAATTTGTAAATTGACCGGACTTCGCTAGGCTTTAAAATGATAATAACAAGGATTAGAGGCTCATTGGTGGGTGAGTGCTAATGTGAATTAAGCTTAAGACAAGTTCAGTTTGTGACGAACATATTAAAAAAATCTTCCAAAAAGACTTTAAAAGACTTTACTCCTGCAATAATTAAGTTATACACTTTTTACGTGATTATTCACTTTAACTAAAGGCTTGTTTTGAAGGTAATGTTGGTGTAGCTCTATTAATGCTGGAGTTATTTGGCGCTACATCAAGATTTAAAGCTTTAATAAATTCTGAATAAAAATATAAAAAAGTTAAGATTCTCATAGCGTGCGGTATGCACCGCATCATGGGATGACGTCAAACTTTTAAATATTTAGGTATATAAAGTGTTTACTATACGTTTTTATATTTTCACCCTTAATATAAATCTGTTATAAATAATTAAAACTAGTTTTTTTAATGGTTTTGCTAAATATGTAATTTTTTATAAATTTTAAATAATGTATGTTGATAGTCTAGTTCAAGTTGTCTAGTTCAGTTCAAAATAATGTTATTTAAATCTATGCTGAATCTATGCTGAATCTATGCTGAATCTATGCTAATATCGTAGTAGTTGTTAGATGTTTGTTTGAAGCAAGCAATCTCTGTAATTACTGAACATGTTTTGAAAATTCTACAGTAAGTTTCATAATTCCTAAGCGACATAGACTGTATTTTACCCCAATTTTTTCGCAGAATCGTGGCCTACGCGATTTATAACGCGGGAAACGACTAGTTCTTGAAAATTACAAATATGAGCGATAGCTCATTGAATCCGAAATATTTCCAGCGCAATGAAATATTGCGTTTGGTGTCAATAGAAAATAAATGACACAATTGGTTTAAGTTTTCTTAATAACTGAAAAAGTGCAAACAAAAATGTATAAGAGATACGTATTAAATACACTAAGAATTTATTTAAAAAAAATAAAAAGAGTATGTAATTAAGGTCGAATTACGATATAAGTCTGAAAATACAAAAATGCACACAATCAATGTTTAAACAATAAAATAATACGTTAAATACATAAATACTCAACCTTTATAGAACCACGATGATTTAGGTTCAGCCTGGTCCTCGAGAGCACCGATGTAGTACCAGAGGCATGTTGACGTGTGCACTAATAGGGTGAACCAAATGAACACCGTGAATATTATAGTAAAAGTCAGGTTTATAGAGATCCGTTCGTGGTGCTGCTTCAACGTTTTATATACCGTCATCTAAGAAAAAGATTTAGTTAGTTACTTAAAACTATAGACAAACCGGTGCGAGCATCAGTAAAAATGAAAAGGGGGAAAGGAGTTTGTATTGTAACAAAAATTTTGTTTTTTACTTGAAATTTGATATTTACTTTTCTGAAATAAGTTAATAAAAAAAACAGTAGCAGTCGTGGGACTGCCGATAGAAGTGAAAACGGAACTATTAAGTTGAGAGTAATAATTAAAACTATATGCAAAACATAGCTATAGATATACTATTATCATTAGCATGTCGGTGACGCGAACCGAGGATTTTACCCTCTACCAAAACGCTCAACGCGCCTAAAGAAGTTTTCACTTCAAAAATTAAAGTAGTTTTAAAAATAAGAAGATGAAATGGAAGTGAAAGTAAAAGTTAAGTTATTATATTGATTCAGAAGTTACTTTGCGGAAATCAAAAATTTTAAAAGGCGAAATTCATTTAAATTTGCTATTTATTCTCTGCGAACTATTTTATGTGACCTCCGCGATGCTACCGAGAGTAAATACGCCGGTTTGATAAATAGATAAAGTTTAAGGAAGATAGCCGCTAAACTCTCTGTATTTCACAAGTCTGTACGTTTCAAAATAATCATTTGGGTAAGAAATATGTTGCTGCTCGGCTACTCCCAAAAAACCTAAATTTTCTCCAAAAACTCAATCGCATAAGAGTCGCTGAAAACATTGCTATTAAAACGAATCCATTCCAACCCAACATTATTAATGAAACCCATTGTTACTGGTGACGATTGAGATTTACGAGTTTGACATGCAAATTAGTAAACAGCCATGTAGACTGATTTGTTTGTCTATCGTAGTGTTATGCACTCGAAATTCTTGTCGGAAGTTCAAACGGTAAATAAAGAATATTAATTGAAGGTTATGTGGCATTTAAGAGAGCAAATTCGACGAAAAAGACCAGATTTGTAGCGCTGTCAAATGATTATTAATTTTTTTTTATATCATAAGATAGCAAACAAGCAGATGGGTCTCCTGATGGAAAGAGTCAACCATCGCCTATAGACACCAAAGATGTTAATGGTGCGTTCCTATCTTGTGGCGAGGTCTAATGCCACATGCATAAGTTTACCGGCTACCTTACCCTCAAACCGGAACACGACAGCGACAAGCACTGACGCTATTGCGGCAGGAATAGGCAAGGCGGTGGTACCAGACCCGGGCGAGACAATGCAGGCGACACAATGCAGAACTCTACCACCTGGTAGCCACGATGGTAGTGACTCGTTAGCCAATCGGTCGCCTTTTACGACCTGCCTGGCAGAACGGCAGTTGGCCTATTCTTCAAAGGATTAATGGTTAATGATTATACTTACTTTTCATAATATAATCTTTCACAAATTATTATTATGCAGGTTATCTGGTATAAGACTGGACATACTGAAGAAGGGTATTCAGTACTCGATTCTGATACCAAATATGTAAAAAATGCGCACTTAAAGTTTGACTTAATCTATACATCTATACAAATAAATAAAATTGGAGTGTCTGTTTGTAATATTAAAATAACCGGTTTTTACTAAATGCTTGTGGAAGTATACACGGTACATATACCAAAATATTATTTTTTACAATTTTTGTTTGTCTGTCTGTCTGTCTGTTCGTTCCTGCTAATCTCTGGAACGCCTAAACCGATTTTGACGAACGAGACTTTTACTGGCAGATAGCTAATGTAATAAAGAGTAATTGGCTGCTTTTATTTTTGAATTTTTCCACGCGGATGAAGTCGCGGGCACAGCTAGTTATCTGATATATATGTTTAGTACGGACACCTGCGCACCCGTGCAGTAGGAGTTTGCTTGTAACTACATAGAATCGTACGTAATTAAACTTCTAGTTCAAACTCTTTTTTACTGGCATCATACTACTAAAAAAAATTTTTTTAGTAGTATTATTATAGATGCCAGTACTAATACTGTCGACAGCGGATAGAAAAATGTGCGTCTGGTTAAACACAAAACCAGATGTATTAAAACTGCTTGAAGTCTTGTACTGACTAGAAAGTGAATAGTATCTACTACGTTATACTTACAATTCTCAAAATTCTATTCAACCGAAGCCACGAAAACATCATCCAAGGGTCATTTCGCAAAAAAGCAAATAATTCAAATGGGAGGCAAGACATCAAATCAATGTAAAAATCAAATTCATAATATCTGCGAAAAATCAGCACATTTATTATTAATAGGCTTACGTACAAGTGTATAATCTTTATTAACGTTACATAAAGCTCCAACTAAGTCGGTTTGACCACACATCCACAAAAAATACAAAGTACTCTGTCCACGAAGCAGAAAAGATGGACGCGCCGATATTTTAGCGTCTGCCGCGTGAGACATTGTTTTTTTAGCGGACAAGTTCCGCGACGAATTTGCCTCATTCTGGCCAGGCAGGATCCCTACTCATGTTAACCACAAATCTCACCATACGTTAATATTTTTTGTGTCATCATTATTATTTTTTTATGCTTGTTTAGACTCCTGATATTAGATCTGCCTGACTTCCTACTAAGTAATTAGTAAAAGCAAAGAATTTGACAAAAATATTTTTTATAGTATCTGCAGACATACGAGCCAGCGGGCCGCCTGGTGGAAAGCGATCACCACTGCCCATGGACATTTGCAACAGAAAAGATTAATTGCCAGTGTAATGCTGGCTTTTGAGAATTTTAATGCTGTCAAAGATTCCGTCGTCGTCACTATCGTGTTCCGGTGAGGGCGAGGTAACCGATTAAACGTAAGTATTTTTCATTACGTCGGTGTTACGAGGATGGAAACGCAATAAGTTTCTATTGACGATGATTATCTCTTTCCATAATACGATCAATCAGTTGGTTTGTAATATTTTTTTTTTAAATTTTCTTATATCATAAGATAGCAAACAAGCAGATGGGTTTCCTGATGGAAAAGATTCAACCATCGCCTATAGACACCAAAGATGTTAATGGTGCGTTGCTATCTTGTGGCGAGGTCTAATGCCACATGCATAAGTTTACCGGCTACCTTACCTTCGAAACCGGAACACGACAGTGACAAGCACTAACGCTATTGTGGCAGGAATAGGTAAAGCGGTGGTATCAGACCCGGACGAAACAATGCAGAACTCTACCACCTAGTAGCCACGATGGTATTGACTCGATAGCCAATTGGTCGCCTTTTACAACCTGCCTGGCAGAACGGCAGTTAGCCTATTCTTCAAAGGAGGCCGGTACCAACACGTCGACATGTGTGTGATGTGACAAAAAAGAGTAGAAAATCTTTTACGATTATGTGTTAGAATGCATTTTTATTCAAATATTGATTTGTAAATACAACGTTATGATACAATTATTGAAAGAGCGTTGAAACTAAAAAATATGAAAATATAATAACATTGTTATTACACGGAAAATTGTTCAGTCCAAATAGCCTTTGCGACGGCTAGCATCTAACTAGGTTTGATTACTGTGATTAAATTGAATGTTAATGGATGATTACTGATAAGATAATAAAAGTGTTGATGATAGTATGATTATCAAGTAAATAAAATAATAATGTACTTGTATGATAAAACAAAATCACTAACCTTTTTCTAGATTTGAAAAGATATAGCATATCCAAATCTCCAGAATCATAACTCCGTGGTAGAAAATACTGAATTACAAATTTTAAGCAGAATCCACCGTCCAAGCCGTACAATAGGATTAGCATATACATATGATTGCATTGGAAGCCTACATTATAAAAGTCCATATATATACAAAACAGTGAGACTATGATCAGATACATTTGGATTGTGGAATTTTTAACATAAAGGTACTTGATAAAATTTGGCCTGGGCTCAAAAAACGTTGATCTCCGTTTAGATTCCGAAGGTGAAAACTCAATGACTCCAGCTATGTAATTCTGGAAAAGTTTAAAATAGTCTATAGTCCGCAATTGTCTAAATATCTTTACGCCAGATACAGAGTAAGGGTGTATGCAAAGTGGATTAAGAGCGCTTATTAGATTTGCAACGAAAACTTCATGTTTTCAAGGTTTTCAGAGAAATATAGTAAAAATGTGAGCAAATTATTGAAAGGATATTACAGTTTTTGCAAGATTAAGTTTTGATTTACAGAGCAAGAATATATTTTTGGTAACGGTTTTTTAAAACGAAGACAAACCCTGCATAACGTTTTACGAAAATAGGCATCAGAGTTATCTTTCAAGACGAATACAACCATAGTAATGTTATTATATATAATATTTTATTTTATGCATTTTTCCAACAGGATATATGGTCATAAAATGCAACACAGAGCACTTTAGGACCAAAATTACGAATAAATTGTTGTTAGATGTTAAAAAATAATATTAAAAGATTACAAAATCAGTTCACTTTAACATTTTTTTTTCAGTCCGTTATATGAACTTATTTATTTTAGACGAATTATTTTAAGAACAGTTTAAATCCTCACGCGCAAACATCTACCTATCAGATTTTGAACCTACGGTAAATCGAATACGCGTTCTGCTTATTCTTGAAAAATAGTAAAACTTAAGAAAATACACAAAACAAGCAATGTATTATGCGCCACGTATAAAATAACAGCTGGATCCTCTGCCACAAAATAAATAGGTACAGAAGTCAAACTCATGTATGTACTTTACTGTTCGTACCTACGCTCGGCGGTCGCGCTAGGGCTATCAACTTTGGCTTATGTACAAAAAACTGGTAATGGCACTCATATCTAGGTGTATAGTATTGCTGAGAATGAAACAGGAAGAACGGAAATGTAAACCAATCTATACATGTAATAAAATCGTAGGAAAGTCAAAACTGTGCATTGAATATTTTTTTAAAAGAATACTTGGGGCGTGATCTATGCTCACATTATTACGATATTGGTCTGGAAAAACTCCAAAACATGAAGTTATCGTTGCGAATCGAATACACGCTCTTAAAATAAATCAAATTTTAAAAAGTTAAGGTAAAAAGTTGTCAAACAAATCGAAAATTTCCCACACAAATTTCCGACGGTTTTCATTTCAAAATCATGGTCCAATACCATGGTTTCGATTTTCGGTAGACCGTCCCTACATACTACATACACCCCACATGTATCTTGTTTAGGAAAGAGAAGAAAGATTGATTATTTTGAATATAAGTAATCACAACCGTCCAACCATGCAACCACCCAACCATCCAACCGTCGTGTCGCCTCTGTAGCCCAGTGGTCCGGTGTTGGTGTTGACCACATAAGGTCTGTGTTCGATTCCCGGGTCAGCCAAATCAAAAATTTTGTTTTTTCAGTTTTCTGATAAAAACAATTTTCCCCGAGATTAGATAACTATCCGGTCACATTACGAGATCTAGTATCATCGACTCATCGTGGGTACACTTGTTGTACCTCTGCATACTACCTTCCAATGATATCTGCAGCACAAAAAGCCAGGTTGGAATCTAACGAATCAACTGAAATCACCTTGCAGACAACTAAGTACCTATTAGCAGGCAAAAAACGGTCGTCTTCAATACCAATTGTATTAAAATTAGATCATTTCGTGCCTATTATTATTTATTACTACTATTATTCTTAACTACAGCATATAAGGAAAATCACCTCATTATTCGGACGATACGCGTCCAAAAGTTTTTTAGCGACAGGGAAGTCGTTAATGATGCTATGAAAAATCTTCGAGCGGATCTTCAGCAAATGTACTTGACTCGTTGTTGTGATTGATACGGGACACCGAATTGTAGGAGCATCCTCCATATTGCCGAACATGCTGAATTGAATGAAAATATAAAAATTTGTTGTAAGAAAACACAAATTAAAGACATCATTAGGCTGGCTGGTTCTACAAACTTTTTTATTTTTTATTTTTATATAGTCATTCACATTTATAACTTTTATTACAGGTTGCTCTAATGCAATAGTGTAGTCCTCACAATATCACAAAAAACATATACAATTATAAAAAATTAGATAAGGTGTTCTAAAAAATCGTCATAGACATTATACCAAAAAAAATTAAAATTTTACAAAAAATTTCTACTAATAAAAAAATTAAAATTCATAAGCATTATTATATTATTATTATTCATATAAGCAAGAATCTTAAAGAATTAAAATAAACATTATTCATATAAGCAAGAATATTAAAGAATATGTTGTCGTCAGTATATTGACGATAACTTTTTGTTTTTGCCCTAAACCGAAGTTCAGTCTCACATGAGACACCCATAGAGCGGGCTTTAAAACCACCAACTTAAGCTCTGGTTGAACACTGTTCGCACAAAACTGAACACTGTTCACACTGTTCGTGTTTTCCCCACGTTGGTCCCGGTCTCCTTTGAAGAATAGGCCAACTGCCGTTCTGCCAGGCAGGTCGTAAAAGGCGACCGATTGGCTATCGAGTCACTACCACCGTGGCTACCAGGTGGTAGAGTTCTGCATTGTCTCGCCCGGGTCTGGTACCACCGCCTTACCTATTCCTGCCGCAATAGCGTCAGTGCTTGTCGCTGTCGTGTTCCGGTTTGGAAGATAAGGTAGCCGGTAAACTTATGCATGTGGCATTAGACCTCGCCATAAGATAGCAACGCACCATTAACATAATTGGTGTCACGATGGTTGACTCCATCAGGAGACCCATCTGCTTGTTTGCTATCTTATGATATAAAAAAAAGGCTAGTTATGCAAAAATTTCACCTAAAATCATTCGAAAAATCTACAAAAAGCCACCGTTAATAAATCTCCGTTATTTTACTTTTTGTAATTAATGATTATACATAGTTTTACATTTTTTCTTGTGTCTAACCACTCGACCGCCCTATTGGTCGAGTAGTTAGTGACGCTTGACTATGGAATCGATGGGGCTCGGGTTATATTTCCGACAGAGACGCGGCCACACACCGAGTAGTATTTTTATAAGATAGCAAACATTAACAAATAGTCGACTCTCTTGATGGAAAGAGACAAACCCCCCCGTAACCCTTAAAATACGAGGCATCTGGCCACCCTACATGAGCGTAACTATAACTTTTTCACAGTTTTAGGGTTTCAAAATTATAAATCTTCTTATTAATGCAATAAATCCACGTGGATACAAATTGTAGATACATATTCCGCATGCACATATGATTTCGTTAAAGAGGGGTCCGGATCCCTAAAAATCCTTTATATTTCCACTTATATACGGCCATGGGCGGTAGTACCGAACCCTCGCGAAACGTCGCGGAACTCTTAGAAGGCATGGTGGTAACATGTATTATCATTCGCCCATAAACTGAACCCGTTAACCCCCATCAAAATATTCACCGCATAAAATTTATTTTTCAAAACAACGCTTGTCGGATCAGCTAGTAAACTACCTAGTACCTAGTAATAATTAATAGGGTAGTAATTTTGTTAATACACTTGTACTGTTTCACAAATCACTTAAAAATTTAATTAATATCACCAACCGGTTTCGCCTTTTACGGCATCTTCAGGGCTATGAGACTTTTATAAATATATTCTTAACGTACGGGTCTTAACTAATTTAAGATTAGATTAGATTAGATTAAGAAACAGAACAAGTGTATTAACAAAATTACAAATGGAGTTTTACCAAGTGCCGACGATAAAAAGTGTAAAATAGTAAGGTAGTGTTATATAAAATGTCACCTTACCTCCCCCTGGTCAGTTTAACGTAGCTTGTTTCCTTTCCTTTTCCCACGTCGACTTCCACAGATCCTTGGTCTATTAAATATACAAATGCTAGTATATCATCTTTTTCCACCAGCGTGGAGCCTTTCAAAAAGTAATTGCTGTCAACCGCACGACCAATGATGCGAAGTAGTGATACGTCACACCTATTGAGGACTGGACACTGCAATATTTCTTAGTATTAGTTAAAAATTAGGGTTGTTCCCTATTCACCCTATGACATCTCATCCCATTTCTTCACTCATCCTAAACTAATATTCCTAGCTCAACCTATAAAATAATTTTAGTATATTTTGTTATTTCAACCTAAATGCAGTCCTTACTCATCCCAAGATGAATATTTCAAAAATATAGATAGCAAAACAATGTTTAATATTTTTTTTAGAAAGTATAGTATTAACAGATTTAGCACTTGCAATAAACAGTTGTAAAACGTAAGAGAAAATAATGAGAACTGTTTCATTTGAACATATTGTGAGTCACCACGTGGTGTTTTTTAACTATCACCTGTGTTCAAAAGTGAACTCTGTACACTCTTTATTTTATCAGAATTCCAAAATATTTGTTATTCGACCGGTTACCTACACAAGACTCTTAATATTTTTAAAGAATTAATGTATTAGGTTGAGATAGGAATGTTTTTGGGGTGAATAAGGAACTTGATTTTTTTTGTTGTGGGTTGAGTAAGGAAAAAATAATGAGTAGGATGAGACGGCATAGGATGAATATGGAATAACTCAAAAATTATACATACAGCTTCTAAGCAAGGGCGGATCCAGCCTTCGGGTCAGGGGGCTCACATATTTGAGGTTCAGTCAAGATAGGCTCTATTCCTTATATGTTTGCAATAATAAATCCATACCTAGACCCCTGCCTAGGGGGGGGGAGTCAGGACCCCCATGCCCCCCTTCCCTTGGATACACCCTTACGTGTAAGTGACGGCAAACCGAAGAATTAAGAAAATTTGATTTTTTTAGGTGCTAGTCGTGATGACAATTTCTTCTTTTGCAGGAAATGCAAAATTTGCTTTTTATGGTTTTTGCTAATTGTCACGACATGCAATGTAAAGCGTACAATGCCCGGACTCGTTGCGCCCGCGAAACTCCCGAACCAGCCGTTTATTTTGCGTAAATACACTTATAAAGTAATACTAACACTCTAGTTGAGTGAGGTAGTGTTCGTTTCTCCTGAAAATGCTGCGGTTTCGAGTGAAACGTGTGTTGAGTGCGTAAATTGTGTGCTTTCGTGCTTGGTGCCGATGTAGGTTAAAGTGTGGTAGATGTGGCTGGATAATTGAGCTGCTGGAGTCTTCTTTTTTGTTCGGACAATGGGTGAATTTTATCCATTTTCTAGCTGCAGCGTGCAGCCCACTGTATTATAAAAAATTTTGACGAATCCCGCGAGATCACCTAAGTTTTCCGGGATAAGAGTAGCCTATGCGCTATACCAGGTAGATGATGACCTGTGTGCCAAATTTCATCGAAATCAGTTCAGTGGTTTTTGCGTGATTGAGTAACAAACATCCATCCATCCAAACATCCAAACTTTCGCATTTATAATATCCATATAGTTTAAACCGGCGTCTTACTTTTCGTTGCTATCGCGGAGGTCCTATATGGAACAATTCGCGGATCATAGCAAATTTAATTAATTTCATCTTTTTGATTATGGATTTCCGCAAAGTAACGCCTGATTCAAGAAATTATGCCGATGATAATTTAATTTTATAGATGGCATTCGCTAGTCCATACAAATATTTCGTAAAAAAAGATTTTCACTAAAAAATGCGAACAAATTATGCAATTCATTGTTCTCTATACATCTATACAAATAAATAAAATTGGAGTGTCTGTTTGTAATATTAAAATAACCGTTTTTTACCAAATGCATACCTATGGATACATATGTATATCAAAATAACGTTTTTTACAATTTTTGTCTGTCTGTCTGTCTGTCTGTTTGTTCCGGCTAATCTCTGGAACGGCTAAACCGATTTTGACGGGACTTTCACTGGCAGATAGCTGATGTAATAAGGAGTAACTTAGGCTACTTTTAATTTCGAAATTTTCCACGCGGACAAAGTCATGGGCTCAGCTAATATCATCATATAAAACTTGAATCATATAAAACTTTGCAATACTCGTTTATTAAACTGTACTGTTACGTCACTTCACTCAAGAATTACAACGGGCGTAGTACTAGATTGTTTATAAATGAATTACAACGAAATAGCAACGTTTGGTAAACAGAATATACACTTGTGTGAAAATGATGAAATAGACAAAATTATCCTCTGTCTGAACCATTGAGTTTCTTAGGTTAATTTGTATACGGTTTAAAACAATATTTCCAAGACACCGGATCAATTAAGTTGTCTCCCGTGTTGGTTCAGGCTTCTCTGAAGAATAGATCAACTGCCGTTCTACCAGGCAGGTTGTAAAAGGCGACTGATTGGCTACACGTGTCACTACCATTGTGACTAGTAGGGGGTAGAGTTCCGCAACGTCTCACCCGGGTATTTGTTACCACCGCCTTACTTATTCTTGCCGCAATATCGTCAATGCTTGTCATTGTCGTGTTTCAGTTTGGAGGGCAAGGTAACCGGTAGATTTATGCATGTGGCACTGCAACCAGACCACATGGATAGCAATGTACCATTAACATATTTGGTCTCTATAGGCAATAGGTCTTTATTATTAGGATATATCCATCTGCTCGTTTGCTATCTAATAATATTAAAAATAAACAATACCTTAGTGAACGTTGGTCCAAATATGTTTAGTATGGCATCTGTCCGGAGAGTTATTTGATCGCAAAGTTTGAAAACGCTGCGGTAATCCAGTCCGCCCAACTTGTCCCAGTTGTATTCGTAGTAGTTTAGAACTTCCCTGAGAAGGACTATTATAATTAGTACTTTTAATATGCATATAGCATATAAACAACAAATGTGGCCTTAAAGCTATTAACAAATAAAAAACTAAAAAGAAGAGACAAAAAAATAACTTACACATTAAAAAACAAGAATATAAAATGAAAAATAATAAAATAAATCTTTTGACAATGTTTGAAATGTATTACATAAATTAAAATTCGAATATACTCCTGAAAAAAAAAATTATGTAAGTCGGGTAGGATAAACGTGTGGTCTATTTAAAAGTTCTAAAATTAATAACTTAGAAGAAAATAATTTGTTTCCTATAAAAAAATCGACATAGAAGATCCTGATACTTCAAAAGTCGCAGCAATGCAGTGGCGTTTATAGTACCACCGCCTTACCCATTCCCTGTAGCAACAGCTTCGGTGCTTGTCACTGTCGTGTTCCGGTTGGGAGAGTAAGGTAGCCGGTAAACTTATGCACGTGGCATTCCAATCCCGCCATATAAATAGCAATGCACCACAACACAACACTTTCCATCAGGAGAGCCATATTTTTTTCGCGTAAAGCCAGGTCTCATGCGACACTGTTTATTGTTTTCTAACACCTAACATCTAACTACTAACAAAATATGGGCGTGACCTAACTGTTTTGTTAGGTCAAAGATGCAAGCGTGTTATCCTAGACGAATGGAAAACATTCCTACGTTTGCCTGCGGGGGAGGGGTAATTTCATATCACCGTTGCTTATGAACATTGAGGTTGTGCGTTTCGTATTTACTGATTTCCTGTGAATAATCCTATTGTAACTGTGTAGTTTATTGTGTTTGTTAATATGAATTAGAATAAAGACAATAGGTACGTTGTTTTTCATCGATTTAATACGCGAGCGCTTGGTGATTTGGAAGGCTTCATTGTCGAATCACAAGAACAAAAATAAAAATAAATATGAAGCTAATGAGGTGTCCAAACTGTGAGGGCGCGAGAAAAAAATCCAAAACATAGAATACCACAATAAGTCCGAAGTCATTTTATCGAGTTGATGTTAGATGTTCGTGTTTAAAAGTCGCAGGAGACTGAAATGTATTGCTAAATTGTTTAGCTAACATGTTTTGTTAGTCTGTTTTGTTATTTTTATTAGCAGGAGACACGCCTGAACATTTGCACGAATAACTGAAAATATAAATGCTACACGGTCAGCTGATGTGAGCTATGGGCGCCGCCATATTGGCCTTCGCTGCTCTGCAATGCAGTTTTCACTTAATTTCTAGTCCGCAGCCAGCTGTAATGCGACATGCGACAGTTGAACAAAAATTTTGGGGTGATAGAATAAAAGTTTCACTTTAACAAGCAGATGTATCTCTTGATGTAAAGAGAAACCATCGCCAATAGATATCAAAGATGTTAATCATTTGTCGCCATCCGTGTGGCGTGTTAGTAATGTCACATGCATAAGTTTATCGGCTACCTAACCTTAAAAACCGGAACACGACGATGACAAGCACTAACGCTATTGCAGTAGGAATATGTGAGACGGTGGTGCCATACCACCTAGTAGTCACGATGGTAGTGACTAATTTGGACAATCATTCGCCTTTTACGAACTGCCTAGCAGAATGGCAGAGGGTCTATTGTTCAATGAGGAGATCTGCTTGTTTGCTTGTTGTATATGGGCGATAATTTTTCTTAACATCCGGAGATCCATCTCTATGTCATATATTATTATGTAGATCAAAGACGTTAATATTAGTTTGCTAGTCTATAAACTCAAATAATAGGAATGAAAAGTCAATCATACTTTTGTAATTTGCCATCAAGTTTTTCATTCTTCATAAAAATTGCAATATCGTTCATGCGTTGTTGGAACGCCGCTAATGACTTATTGACGTTGGCTCTCATGCTGATAATGCGAACGGAGTAGTAAGTGGTAATCAGTGCACCTGGAGACATGCTTATTATTTATGTTAAATTGTGCTGTTGGAATAAATCACGGGTTTCCAGTGAAGACCGCTACTTTATTTTATGAACTAGTGATTGCCCTTTGGTCGAAATCGACCATAAACTAAACAATAAAATTTCTTTAAGTTTGACAATAAACTTTAGCCGCGAAGAAAATAATATACATGTGTGTATACTATCATAATTCTCACATGAATGTAGCGCGTGTAATTTTTATTTTAATTATTGTAATGCATTTCTAATGCATATTATTTAAAAATATTAAGTTTCTGCAGTCCTCTGCGATGTAAACTTTAACTGTGCCGAATTTGATTCTTCTCTTCGCGTGGTTGTCTTAAAAAAGTTTTTCCTTCCCGTATTAATATAGAGATTGATTCATCTATAAACTACGCAATTCATCTAAAGATCCTGTGTTGGTCCGAATAAGTTGTTGAAGAAGAAATCATCTGTCATTCTGTCAGGCAGACTGGTTATACTGGTATAAAACTTAAAACGCTCTTTGCAAATTTTTTAGCAACTTTAAATCCACGACACACAATACGTTATCATTTACGGTACCATTGTCTGAGCCGACGTAGTACTAGATTGTTGGTGAGCGAAATAATAAACCGAATATATAGCTTGCGTAAAAAATATCGAATCGAATAAAATATCTTGTGTTAAATTTGTGAGTTTCTTGGGGCTATTTTTTTTGTAATATAGAGATTGATTCATCTAAAGACTACGCAATTCATATAAAGATCTCGTGTTGGTCCGAATAAGTTGTTGAAGAAGAAAAAATCATCTGTCATTCTGCCAGGCAGACTGGTTATACGTGTTTTAATCGTGACTACTAGGTGGTGGAGATCCGCAACGTCTCTTTCAGTACCACCGCCTTACCTTTTCCTGCCACAACAGCATCAATGCTACTCATCGAAATGTTTCAATTTGCAGGTAAAGCTAGGCGGTTAAGTATTAGGCCATATTGTAAGTATTTAAGTTCAGCTAGTATAATATAAACCTTAAAACACTCTTTGCAAATTTTTCACCAACATTAAGTGAACGACACACAATACTTTATCATTTACGGTACATTTGTCTGAGCTGACGTAATACTAGATTGTTGATGAATGAATTAGATCATACGGCTATAACGGCTATATGTAATAAACCGAATATATAGCTTGCATAAAAATTATCGAATGTAAAAAATATCTTGTGTCAAACTATTGAGTTTTTTGGGGCTATTTTTTGTGTACAGCCTAAAAATATTGTCCCAAGATATATTCCATGAATCTCATTCATGAATTAATGTATTTATTAAGTCGATAACATTTCCGGTAATGTATATACTTTTTTACCACTTAACATAGAATAAAATGCATGTCTTTTGTACTATTATCTAAATTGTATTGCACGCCTTCAAGGGCAAACATTTGTTTCTATATACCTATGAAATATTTCATCTACAATATGTTGATGCTATAAATTTGATTTGATGCAATAATTTTGATTTGATAGATTGATTTTTTGAAAATTTAGATACAGCTTAACTTACCTATAAGCATTGCGAAAATGAGTATCTTCATGATCTCAATGTTGGTAGGCTTGAAGATCCCATAACCAGTGGTTGTCGCTTCGTACACCACCCAAAAGAAGGAGGTAAGGTGGAAGTTGTACGGCGACTCCGTTATATTAAAGCGTACTGCAAGAAGCATAATTTTGAGGTTAGTGATACATTGCTTTTCTATATCATACTAGCTGTTGCTCGCGACTTCGTCCGCGCGGACTTCATTTACTCCACACAGTTCCTCCCTGTAGGTGATAGCGTGATAATATATAGCCTATATGTTGACCCAACCTGTTAGTAATATTCATGCAAAATTTGAAGTAAATCCATGCAGTGCTTTTTGAGTTTACCTCGGACATACATACAGAAAAACAGACAAAAATTCTAAAAACTATATTTTTGGCTTCGATATCGATTGTAGATCACGCCTCAAGTATTCTTTTAAAAAAATATTCAATGTACAATTTTGACTTTTCTACGATTTTATTATATGTATATAGAAGATCATAACATAGCAAATAAGCTGAAGGCTCTCCTGTAGACACTAAAAAGTTTATGATGCGTTGCTATTCGTCTGGCAGAAATGGAATATCAAATTCATAAGCTAACCGGCTACCTTATATACCAAACCAGAACACGGCAGCGATTGTAGCAGAGATAGATAAGACGGTACCAAAACCCGAGTGAGATCCTAAACGTAGTAAAAGTAAGTAATAATTGGGAGTAAGGAGAAAGGACAAATTGCCTTGCGTAAGAAGCAACGAAAATTTAACTTATCGATACTATCATGCCGAAGTTCTGCCACCTATATACCTATAGCATTGTTTTCTAGCTTGGTAAGTAAACTTGGGTAGATCCTGAACGAGAGATACAAATGAACTAGCTCTTGATTTCAATCTAGCTCCCAATTAGTTCAGTCGCTTAGTTAATAGTCCAACGGCTCAATTAGCTCTTTGAATCGCTAGCTGCCCTAGAGCAGCCGTAAGCGCGCCTAGTAGGCACGAGCTTTCCCGATCATCGACGAATAGAGAATGGTAACATGCGCGGACTACGCGTGTCGCGTACGCGACACTAAGCGACTAGTTCATTCAATGAACTAGTTGCTTAGCGACGTGTGTCGCATTATCACATAGGATGAAGTTGTCGCTTACGGCTTAGCGACGCGTACCCGACACGCGTAGTCCAGACATTGAACGATTCCAAAGAGATGAAGACACTAGTTCTCTAAATGAGCTAGATGAGTTAAATGAGCTAAAGAGCTAAAAGAGCTGATATAGCTCTTTTGCTCTCCTTTTTTTAGGAAGCCGTTTTTTACATGTCTATTGGAAAGTCCTACAAAAACCTAAGATTCAAAAGCTTCTATGATCGAGCGGTAAGCGTATACATATAGAGTCTAACTAATAAAAGTAGACACTGAAAAGTCGCGAAAAATTTAAAATTATCAGTATGACAACTTTAAAAATAGTACAAAATATCGGACTAAAATAATTTGATAGTTTGATTGAAATCTAGCACTCAATGTAAAATAAACTTGTTTTTGTTTGTATTCGATGTCCTTCTGTTGTTGTTTGTCTTTTTATCTGAAATCATACAAAGCAACATCTTCCGTACTGCACTTTTGATTGTTTTATTCATTTACGGCCCGGCCACAGCTCGCGCGGCGCGACCGGCGACGCGAATTTTTACTACTATTTTTAGCGTCCGACACAAAAACGAAGGTTGTTATAAGTTTCAGAGGTGTGTCTGTGTATCTGTCCGTGCATCGTAGCGCCTTGGCGGATGGTCCGATTTAGTTGCGATTTTTTTTACTTGAAAGCCCTATTTTGCGAGATGGTTCTTTGCTATGATTCAATAGAATCTGTGCAGCCGTTGAAAGTTCACTTGATGAAAGGAATTTAGCAACTTGTAAAGGCTTTATCGATGCTAAATTTTGTATTTTATTACTTCAATTATATTGCAATGACATGGTGACCTAGACCTGATGCTACAATATCTTCATTCGAAGATATCAGCTTTTATTTAACTAGCAATATTTGTATGTAAATAAAAGATTTTCTAAATATTGCAAACCATATTTATCGACTTCCTGATATTTATTTGTACCGAAATTTGGCAAACTTTTGTAATTTCAATGACAATGCAATATTATGGTACTATCCAGCTAATATCATGATGTAGCCTGGGTATAGGGACTAGAACTCTCAGATGTAGAGTTTTGACGAGGCAACCAAGTTTTGGGTCCTTGGTTTTGTTGCTATAAGTACTAAGTTTAATTAGTACTCATAATGACGAGAAATGGAACATGGAGCCGCTAGAGTGTTATTGTAAATAGAAAGTGTTAAGATAGTAGAGTTTGGAGTCGTTCGTTTCGTTGCAATAAGATATTTTTCATTATTACGAGACTTTGAAGATGGAGCCAAAAAAAGTAATATAGAAACTTCTCACATCCAGATGCAAAATGCTCAGATAATAAACTTCTAAACTAAAGGTGTGACTGATACATTAGTATTCGCTAAGATATTAGTAATATTGAAAGGATTCGTGGATTAGTAATCCGGCGAACTGTAATATGCTAATATTTCATATTCGCCTAATATCTGTAACGGGTATCCAAAATGAATTGGATAATATCATTCGATCTTCAATAGTTCGGATTTACTAGATTGGCGCCCGTTCGGATTCGTGAAAATATTAAAATATTTTCACGATACGCCGCATCGTACGTACGAATGAGACAGACGTATTTCTTGCAGTATGCTGTTGTTTTAAGGTCCAAATTACAGTGAAATATTAGTTAATACTGATATATTAGTTAAGACATTTTCCTGCCGTATCAGTATAAGATTTTATTACTGTTGCTTTAAGGTCCAAATTACAGTGAAATATTAGTTATTTTCCTGCCATATCAGTATCAGATCTTATTACTGTTGCTTTAAGGTCCAAATTACAGTGAAATATTAGTTAATACTGACATATTAGTTAAGACATTATAATATTTGAAAGTGAATATATTAGTATCACCTAATCTTGAGAAATATCGGTATTAACCCATCTCTATTCTAAACTCAACAAGGTAAATTTATTGAGTTAGCGCTCAATTGTCTTGCACTGACAAACATTTTGATGCTGGACGATTTCTAGGATCTGATGCTCATCATGACTTAAGATTTAACGATCAAACTCGAAAGTGGCCATGGTAAGTTATAGACTAAATAAGAAAAACCTATTTAGATTGGACTCAGTTGTTCTGTTTTGACAAATACCCTGGTACTAAATGATTTACAGGGTCTTATGATGAAACAGGAAGGAGGTTATCAAAACTTTTAATTAAAATTGAGCAACACGATCAATTATGGACTCGTTTGATTTTTTATTTCAAGGAATGTGGAATAGGATAGCTTCCAGTATCTGATGATAGAGCGGAAGGAAGTCCATGTGATTTTCTAAGCTTGATCAGTTAAAAGCCACTAAGTGTAGGCTACTTCGATTTGTTTTGGCAAACACTTAGATGCTGAATGTTTTTTTAAAATATAACGATGGAACTGGAAAGTGGACACTTGAAATTGGGCTGATATAGCCTTTATTGCTAGAAGATTCACATGGTTTGATAGAGTTACATGGTGGAGCTGAAGACCTCGGGAGCTTGGCAATAAAACAGCTCAAGCCCATTGAGTAAGGAACCACAAGTCAAGGTTACCTTTAACTTTATGCTGCAGGATCCTCTTTCAAAGATCATCAGCTCCTTTTACGTTTTGCGCTTAAAATTATTATGAAACTGAAGTAAAATGGTGGGCTGACGATAAAAAAGGTGTCGGTTTTTTTTAATTTTAATTTAGAGTTAGTATGCTGATCTATTGATTAAATAAATAATTGGTTATTGACATATTATTTTAATACTATACTTAAAATAATATTAAACTTAATTTAGTATATACACCGAAACTTAAACTTAATCTAAAAAAAACTTGAGAGGTGTCAAGGGACACCCGGATGGAACGAAGTTCCTTTTATTATTATTTACAAAAAACCTGTATAAACTCAACAAAAATAATCGTCGCGACACCACACTGTTCCATGCGAAATAGAAATGAAAATATCTGGCTTGCTTTCTATAAGAAAGAGAGAGAGAGAGAGAGAGAGAGAGAGAGAGAGAGAGAGAGAGACAGAGAAACATCCGCACGCCGCACAGCTTACAATACCTTACTATAGCAAAAAGTGTCGTGACAACTTTTCATAAGAATTTTTTTCCGTCTAGCCTCCTTTTACAACGCGCGATAAGGAACTTCGTAGAATTTCGACCCACGGTCAAATTTCGGCACCCGGTCGAATTTCGGAACCCGATCGAATTTTGACCCACGGTCGAATTTCGGCACCCGGTCGAATTTTGACCCGCGGTCGAATTTCGGCACCCGGTCGAAATTCGACCGATGGTCGAAACTCGGCAACTGATCGAAGTTCGACACTCGGTCGAATTTCGACACTCGTTCGAAATTCGACTGTCCGTCGAAATTCAACTTTTGGTCGAAATTCGACATTCAGCCCAAATTCTGTATAAATGTCGAACATTTGGCACTAGCAAAAAGAAAACTCAATCAAATAGTAGATAGACTCTCTCTTTCAATGGACGAGCTAAAGGGAAGTGGCTGGATATTTCTGTGCTTACAATACCTTACTATAGCAAAAAGTGTCGTGACAACTTTTCATAAGAATTTTTTCCGTCTAGCCGATTTTCACAACGCGCGATTAGGAACTTCGTTCCAAAACTTCACAGCATTTTCTCAATTTAATGTCGGCTTACGTTAAACAAAATTTGTTCCTATACATTCATCTCACTCATATTAATAAAAAATACATTCTTTCTACAGCCCACTACATCAAAAACGTTCATAGTTACTAAAAATTGCACGGAAAATGTCTACGTTGCCATACGTTAAAAAATGGGTGCGTGTACTTATATACGCGGGTGAGAAGTTATACTTCTTTGGCGTCATTAAAAAATAGTGGCCGCGTTTCCGATCCGGTAGTAACTTTTAAAAAGTATGTTGACGTGTCAAAATAACTTATAAAAACTTTAAAAAGACTGGAAAAGGATAGTCAAGGATTTCGGGACTTAATGAACAATTTAGCGGACAACCTGTAACTTTTACGTTACGGTAATGTGCGTGCATCTTAAAATTTCACTCGCTGTCTAAAGAAATATTACGCACCTAAAGAAATATAATTTCAAAAATCCTGAATGGAGGGATTAATGTTAAGGTAATATATGTAAGTATCAACAATAATGGTATTTTTGCGTACAATCCTAACGTTACTATAATATATACTACGCTTCAAAAGAATATAGTAAAAATAGTATTACAAAATCCGACCCTGGTACTGGCTAGTATAGGTGTGACAGCTCAGAGCGGCACGCCGCCGCGGTCGCAACAAGTCGAGCTGTGGCATACCCAGATGGTCGCGCGACTCACCGCGCCGCATTTCGCGTCGCAGGTCGAGCCGCGGGTAGCTGTGGCCGGGCGGTTACACCCATAAAATGTTAAAACTAAATCACAACTATCCATAACAAGTCACCAACATGTCCAACAACCTGGGCCAACAACCGAAATCTTCTTTTGTTGTACAACTTGTAACACCCATATTCTTGCAAATAAATATTTTCTTTCTTTCTTTCTTTCTTTCTCTTTTTACTATTTTGACGTTGACATTCGTTTTAGTATTGCCATAATTCGAATATATACTTTTGTTATCTAGCTTCTACGAATGGTGATTGATATGAAAATGGAGTTCAATTCCCAATAGTCATATTTGTGTAAAGAGTATAGATGACGTATTACAACAAAACTCACTTGTACTTCCAGTTCACGTATACATATACGTACGTATATATATACGTGAACTGGAAGTACAAGTGAGTTTTGTTGTAATACGTAATTTAAAATGCAGTTTCACCAAGTGCCGACGATGGAAACAATCCAATTTATTAGAGTATAGATGCTTGTTCAGCTAATTGTTTTCTTAAATTTGGGGTAAGAGTAATTAATGTTATTGACCAGAATGATTTATTATATAGCATAAAAAATAAGCACAAGTTTCTCCTGAAAAAGAGATTACAAGTACAAACAGATAACATTTAATAGTAATTAGGTACTATTCTGTTAAGCAGTTTTTAAAAGACGAACGATTGGCCGTGACTACTAGTTTGTAGAGTTCCGTAACGGCTCGCCTGAGTCTGGTATCACCACTTCATCTATTTCTACCCAAATAGTGTCAGTGCTTGTTACTAACGTATTCCGATTTGGAGGTTAAGTTAGCTAGTAAACGTATGCTGACCACCACCATACCACATGAATGGTAACGCACCATTAACATCTTCATCTTCAGTGTCTACAGGTGATGGTTTTCTCTTTTCATTAGGAGAGCCATTTACTTATTCACTATGCAATGTTGTGATATAATATGTAATGAAATAAAAGCAGACTGACGCGTTTTCCCGTAGAGCGTGAGCCAGGAGCCGCCGGCGTCGGCGTGCGGCACGATGTGCCAGTCGCTGCGGCCCGCCGAATAGAAGATGTCCGCCGACCAGAACACCAGCAAACACGCCAGCACGTTGATTACCGCTATGAACAGCGGGATCGCCTTGATACTGGACACAAATGCATTTCCCTTATTAATCAACAAATTTTATTAATATTTCAAATTAACCATATTGTTACGAATAATCTAGAAACGTGAAGAGTTGGAACGCTTAGAGAGATCTAGAAATAAAAGAAAAAGATAGCTACTCCTATTGACAAACAAATAGTTGACCGTTAAGCGAATAGCTATGCCATAATGGACTTTGTGGTATAGGGCATAACGTTGAAAGTAACTTGTACTAGGACTTGTTTGTTTATCATAAGTTGTTTACAATAATTGCTATTGTTTACGAGATGATTGCCGAACATTCGCGATTGTTGTCGAACTTTACCTCGAGTATAAATAGGGAAGTGTTGACAAATAGAGGGCAGTTTTATACAGTGATCGAAAGCGATAGTACAAGCGACCAGTGCGAAGCGAAGTGACCAGTTTAAGTGAATACGAGAATTGTTTTCTTTAAACGTAGTCGTTTAAGTTTAGTGCTAGTGCAGCGAGTGTGACCAGGGTATAGTGTATTTACGTATTATATTTTGTTGTTTGTGTACTTGTGTTGTAAATACATGGGTTTAATATAAGTGGCGTTTTCTTACAATTACGAACCCGAAGTACGTAACAATATTAACCAATAAATAACATTTATTGAATAAAAATATATCAACTTCAACCTTGAATGTATTTAAATATAAACCTTATACTATGACCCATAAATAACATTATCATAATACATCCGATCCGTCCGATCCTATTATAAGATAATACGAAAATTTTCTTTATCAGCAATAGCATAAAGTTTATATTTCACTGCTTAAATTGAAGTTGAGTGATAAAATAATTATGTGTTTACCAAACTACAGTGCGATCTGTTGATTATTTGTTAATGTTTAATTTTATTTGATCATGTCATTATTTTTGAGTAGATCCATGTAGTAGGGCGTATTCAGGTTCTAGATCAGGGAGGGCCAACCGTAACATTTTAAGACTATATTTTTATCCCTACCCATCCCCTCCCTCGGTACGCCCATGAGTGGATCAAAATGCCGAGATGAAATGCGGAAATATGGGACCATTTTGATAAGTGTGTAGCAGTGGGAGGAGGTTTAGCTGAAAGTTTAGTCAAAAGTTGAAACACATAAAAATCATAATCAATCAAATTAACATTAACCAAAAACAAATCTAGTATTTTAAACCATTAAAAATACCGATATTTTTCTATCAATTAACTTTTAACTAATATAAAATTTCAACCATTATTGACATCTTTAATAATCACGTAACTCGCAATGCGAAATTATTGTAATTGTATATTTATTGCAAGGCACATAACAGCCTTGTATATGATTAGTGGCAGTCGTTGCCGCTTGATTAGTTTTGGTGCTGTGACATCACAAAAAGTGCATCTAGTAACCAGCAATCAATTGGCGACGTTTTTGATGAGTTTTTCGTTACGTTTAAGAGCCATCGCTGATCGCTGGCGGATTGCAAACGTTAGGTGATACACCTGCATACTCTCTTTAAAGAATAGCTCATCTACGATTCTGCCAAGCAGCTCATAAGAGACATTGAATTTGCCAAACATATCGCTAACATCGTGATTACTAGGAGGTAGAGTTCCGCATCGTCCCACTCGAATCCGTTGCCACCGTCTTACCTATTTCTGCTGCAATTACATTAGTGCTTGTCAATGTAGTGTTATGGTAAGGAGGACAAGGTAGACGTTAATATATTGAATGTTGCATTACTGTTCCCGTCAATCGGATAGCAACGTACCACTAACATCTTTGGTCTACACAATTGTTTCTCTTTTCATCAAAGAGCCATCTGCTTATTTGTGTTTTATTATAGTATATTTTTTATGATACAGCTAGGATAAAAAGTTAGTTATTGGAACGATGCAGTGTTTGGTGAATAGGAACTACACGGGACAAAGTGTTCGACCGTCACTTGCTACAAAAAGTTACAGCTATGCAATAGATACTGTAGTGTAATTACATATTAGAAAGAGATAGAGATACAAATGGAGAGGGAAAGCGATATGGTTAACAAGAGGGACCTAATACAATTTTATTATCATGCCTTTATAGTAAGGAAGCCCAAGAGGGATTTTGGTCTTACTCGAGCGCGTCAGATTAACATAGGAGGGGGTACCTCGCATACTGTTAACGCTCTCCACCAAATATAAGCCCTTTCTATAAAGGGGGTTAACTATGGCAGAAAAAAAACAAAATTAAGATAATTTCGGCTTGTGGAAATTGTCGGATCAGATACTTTTTTCGTAATTCTTACATAATTTCCTCCATAATAAAAGGAAATTCAGTTGCGTTCGAAACTTTTAAGGCAACATTTTTTTTGCAACTTTGTGACCCTCCCACTCACTTACACTACACTTGAATCGTCAGATTTTCTAAATTTTAGCTGGCAATTAACCCACCATACTCTAATCTGACGCGCTTCAGTGTTTCCATGTCACTGATGTTTTTAAACATTTTTTTATCTGTAGATACACACCATTGAAATGAAAAACATTATATAAACTTTTTCTATAATTTAGGCTACAAAATCCAATAGGTCCCTACGACGTTCGAGTAACTACCCCTTTAGCATCTTGGGCTCCACTACTATTATTGCACTTGTTATTTAATAATCCATGCTTCCATACATTTGTATAATTTATTATATTAATTATAAATGCAAAAGTATATCTGTCTGTTACAATTTCACGTCTGAGTCACTGAACTGATTTTGATGATATTTTCAAAGTGGAACCGAGAACCAAATATAACCTACTCGTTTAGAAATAAAAATTGAAAAATCAATTACCACCGATAAATCGGAGAATTTGGACAGTCTAGCAAAGTAGTGTATGAATAGCCCTTTGATTTGTTGGACTAGTTTAAGGATTTTTTTTTTCGGAATGTCACAATTGCTGTTAGCCTTATGGGCTGTTACAGCTTCATCGGTCGCGTGGGCGAGCAGAGTGCTCAGCCAGAATTTAAAGGTGTAGGGCTGTACGCCCTCCGCCCTAAGGGTGTCTCCTGTGAGACCGAATCTCGGCTTAGGGTGGGGTCGTGATTTGCGATGAGAGGGCTAGTGGCACTGCTTTGTCCGTCCGCCGAACCTTGCCCTTGGGCTCGGTTCGCCGAAGGGCGAAACAGGGGTCCTCGTCGCCGCCGGTGGCGACGGTGTCGCGAATGTAGGTGTGTAGTGTCATCGTGTAAACCGTTGGCCAGAGTTATCGGGTCATCGGGATCGGTAAGAACGTGGCGGGGCCTACGTAGTTTGGGATCGGGATTAGGGTCTGGGATGTAGTCAGCCGCGGCTACCACCAGTGGGTTCGGATGCGAAATGGCGCGATCGAAGTATCTTTCGGAGATGTCTTTGAAATGCTTTGCTAAGCTCGGCAATTCAAGATCGTTATGGAGGTCTACGTTGCGCATATACCACGGTGCTCCCGTGGCAATACGCAGGAATTTATTTTGTACCACTTGCAACGGATGCAAGTCCGTACGGGGGAGATGGGCAAACGCTACGCAAGCTTATGAAAGGATGGGGCGTACGCACGACTTGTAAAGTGTCACCTTGTGTCTAAGTGACATTTTACTGCGTTTATTGATAAGATGATATAACCGACCTACAACGAACTTAGCCTTAACTTTCATTCTTTGTATGTGCGGTTTGAATGACATTTTGCTGTCCAACGTTACCCCGAGGTACTTGACTTTCTTTTCCCACGGGATGACGTTTCCGAACAGGGTAATGTTGCCTAGTTTACGCAGACCGCGCCTTTGTTGTCGCGGGTGTTTACCGCGGCGAAAGTACACGGCTGCACTTTTTGGGGGATTTATTTCGATACGCCATTTTCTGAACCAATCACCGAGGGCGTTGGCCGCAGCCTGCAGCCGCTTGGTGATTGTTACTTCGGAAAAGTTGGACGTATAGAGGGCGGTGTCGTCGGCGAACAACGCGAGCTCGACGTGCGGCTCGCGTGGTACGTCGCACGTGTAGAGGGAGAATAATACGGGTGACAGTATGGAGCCCTGCGGGACACCTGCTGTAATCGATCTGTGGGTTAGTTTAAGGAGGGCTGATTGTCTATAGAGTCCTCGGCAAGCTCGTCCCAAGTGCACGAACATACCTACTTTCGACAATTTGCAGTTCGTGCAGGATTTTCTAATTTACTATATCTCTTCCTATTCCTCTGACTGCCTTGTATTCTGTGGGTATTTCGGCTAAGATCATGAGATCCTGTTTGATCGCCAGGTTGGGGAAAAATTTTCTTCACTCTCTAACAGCACGGAGTTTAGCGGGCGGTTTGTTACCACTCCCTTGCCTCGGATGAGTAAGTAAAACCGCCGGTCCAAATTGTCGTTACAAATAGTCGGTAATCGTCATCAGTAGGGCTACTCTTGAAAACCGATTTCAATTTTAAATGAATATTTAATGGATTTTGAAGTATTTCGTACTCTGAACAACTATATTCAATTATTGGATTCGGCGACAGCGCCACACGGATTTCGAAATTTTTTGGAACTACTCATTATGGCTTTTATTCATTATATTGTTTAAAACGGTACTTAAATTTTCCACTTGTAACACTAGCTTAACGTGTAATGATGACATCTATTTCCAATAATTAGGTCGTTACTGTACTGAATCAATGTGGGCAATATTGGTTTCAAGAGTAGGTACCGTTTTTTGATATTCGATATTCGGAACTTATTGTTTTTATCAATATTGGTTTAATATTTATATTGTTTTCAAGAGTAGGCCTGCATGTCGGTAGAATGCGGCAATTGGGATCACCATTCAACTCACCAACCGACAAACTGGTGAATTGTGATAGACTTTAAAGTTTATAGACGTTCGGTTTACTCTGCTTACCCCTTAAAGGAACCGATCGTGACGATACTTATTACTGCTTGTTTTTTTTTTATCAGGAGAGTCATCTGCTTCTTTGCTATCTAATGGTAAAAATATACCAAAATTTGCTAAATGTTGTGTAAAATAAATGACAGTGGTTACACAAGTAAAATGTCCCGTCGCACAAATCCCGTGAGCCCCAGCATCGCACTCGGGGTCCTGTACAGCTGCAAGAGGCGGTTCAGCATTAGGAACTGCTTCGTTGGTGCTATTCGGTATAACTCGTCTGAGAAATTATTATAATAATGCTGAAATTTTATATTATTACGCATAACATATATTTTACACTCTTTGTCGTCGGCACTTGTTGAAATTCCATTCTCATACAATATTTTACATCAAAAGCACTTGTATTGTTTCACAATATATTATTTTATACATTATGCAACCGGTTTCGCTTCTATAAGCATCATCAGGGCAATTACAACTTATGACTAAAAACAAAATCTAACCGTCATGATTTAACATTTTATTGTTTTCAAAATCGGTTGGATAATATACCTATATAATTATTCATTATGAAGGGCTTTTGATATAAAATATTGTATTAAACATAATAATTATCCATCTAAATTCAATAATAAAATAAATTAAAAAAAAATTAAACTGACTTCAAGTGTTTGATAAATTTTGGACTGTTCCCTCTATTAAAATATGCTTGATTTAAATCAAATAGGATCATCTCGATTGCGACCTTTAGTTTCCCAGAAATTCATTGACAAAAATATCAACAAAATCAAACATTTACAAAATTTAGCATACGTACTTGGAAGCCTAATCAAATCATCGTACTCAAATATAATTCAGTTTCAACAATATTACATACAAACGGGTCAAACTGAACACCTATTCTTTAACTGGTTGAAAAAGAGATTATTTCTTGTGTAATTTAAAGTATAAGGTGGAGGGAAGAATGTTTCATCTAGACTAATATTGTCGACTTGTTGACAGCAGCTGTCAACATCGTTAAGAAGCAGCAGTTGAAACGCTGACAGCTTTCAACATCGGCATGCAGCAGTCATCACTGCTGATCAATACTATAAAAATTGTGGTTCGCTTTGTTCTCAGCAATGTATGAGCGACAAAGATTCGATTCGATTGAACGAAGCCTAATTGTCTTAGCACAGATAGTGATCGTCGTCGTATCGTCTTTTGTCCCGAGGCGAGGCGATGACGTTGCGATTTCGATTAGTGTGCGTTGCAGAAAGGAGTTTCATACATATAATAATGAACGATTCAAATGGATACGGCAACAATCTCTTTCCGAGGAGACATGTGTGCTATGACCCTGACAATGCACCCGCAAAAGGCATTATTATATAATCTTAGAAAAAGGATCATTCGTTCAAGACTGCCAACACCGCCATTGCCAATGACTGCTCAACATCCACCGCTTACAGTTATTCAAGAAGCTGCAAATATTACCGAAGAACTTGATGTGTCACTTATTTTATTATTACGATAATTCATTGATATCCTTAGATTTTATCTGAAATAGTGATTAAATTATTTATTTTTAGTATAGAAATGTTTCTATCTTATTGATAGATAAGACAAAATAGGATTTATCAATAACCAACATGGCTGCCTCGAAAATTGCTCTTAAATAATGCATTATCGACATATCAACGTATTTGAGTAACCTGTTGCGGATATATTTTTCCAATTTTGACTGCTATTGACGGATTAGTAAATATAACGGCAACCAATTATAAACCTACCAAAAGACTCCTTCCATGGCGATTCTAGGAACTCCAAAGGTAAGCACCCGAATAGATCTACCATGAACGCGCCCTTAAGGTAGTGTGCCGCGGTACATGTCGGATGGTAGACTAGGATCCCTTTTGCGTTGTAGTAGCCCACGAGCATTCTCTGCAAACTATATTGAAAATTACCAATATTTTGATCATCAGAGAACTCTCCTGATGAAAAGAGACATTTTTGCTGTTCTCTAATTTAAAATTTCTTCACTTTTCTTTGCTATAAAATGTGCTACACGACGATTAAAACCAACACTCAGACTTATCCCTTTACTACAATTAAAAAATTGAAACTTTCAAAAAAATTACATTCTGAGGAAATGAGACGAATGCAAAGTACTAGGAGTAAGATGATTGTAGAGTTATAGTGCAGATATTACACTATACGATCCCTTCTCTCTCGGTTCGACGCTGCAATAAACAGGCGAAAACAAGATACAATCCTAAGAGCTAGGAACTAGAGGCTAGAGAGATAGGAACGTTTCATAGTATAATTCAAATCGCGTAATAATGAACACTGTATAATATATTCTATCTCATCACCTCGCGAGCTAATCCTATACATGCATGCGTCCATCTAATCTCTATTTGCTATGGATGTACTGTAAATCGGTGTGATGTTCATTATATCGACAATCACACCGATTTACAGTCAATGTCAAAATGTTTTATTTATATAAACTTTTATAGGTATTTTTGACTAGTCGATATTTTTAATAATTACTACCGGATTGGAACGGCTACACATAGGTTCTAAAGGTTTACTAAAAGTTACATTTAACGTACATGTCAAAATATGCTGAAAAATCAAGCAACTGCGTAATGAAGTAGAGGCTCGGCCACTGCAGCACGAAGTACGTGTATCCAGGAAACAGGCAGGCGGACAGCAGCGCGCAGCTCGCGCGGAACCACTCGAAGCGCACCAGGTACACGCTGTCCGGACGGATCGTGAAGCGCGGGAAGATGTATCTGGAGTAGGGGCAAGATGCAGCGATTTGCGCGGAGGATGGTAGACAATTATTCCGAAAACTAACACTGACTGTGGGCAACTCACCACATTCACATTAATGGATAAACTACACATATTAATTAGTGTGGTGCGTTAATGTGAATGTGGTGAGTTGCCCACACTGACTACTTAGATTTATCCTTTCCGGTAAAAATTAACTAGTTTAATCAATGCCTGAGTCTATCGGCTATCTTACCTTTCAAACCGGAATACGAAAGTAAAGAACACTGACGTTATTGTAGCAGGAACAGGTAAGGCAGGTAAATTATCAAACTTGGACGAATCGTTGCAGAATCCAATAACACAATAAATCTCAACAAAAATTATAAATACTAATAAAAATCTGAGTAATCTATGACTAAGATGACTATCTGAATACATCAAAGTTCTCAGACTATCATCACGCCGATTCCCTTGCAGGGTAGGCAAAGTGAACTGAACGTCTATAGAGTGTTTAATTTACTAGTCCATCGGTTCATCAGTAAGTGAAATTGGTGGTGATCCTTATCTTAGGTATTTGTCTCTCACCACTTAGTAAATAAATGTTAATAGACGTAAATTTCTAAAGCCTCATTCTGAACAGGTTAGTATTTTAGTCGAGTAACTGGTAACATGTCTGTACATCAAAACTATAGTGCACTATTTAGTCGAGCCGATCCATTTAGTTTTATTTTTCTCGGGTAAGTACATCGCTTTCCGCACGCGCCCCGGTTATTAGCTCACCGAATAAACAAGTGTGAACCTTTCGTTTTAATCAGGTTTCATCACACGAACCCCAACTTTTTTAAACTAACGCATTCTACTATCATTTTAAAAAATATAAATTTCGTTTTTGCCACCTTTATATTTTTAGAAACCCAACTCACTTATGATCTGTGCTCGACTTAAGTCTTGAACGTTTTTTGTTAAGTATAGAGTGTTTTACCTAGTATATTATATTTCACTTGACCAAAATACTAGCATAATAACAAAACTAAGTTTAAAGGCATTCGTTTCACTTAGCTCCGTGAGCTACTAGGAAACAGCTGTGATGATGAACATTGAGCTCAGATGATGATGATGCTTGTATCTTCTATCCGATCCTGATGATCCCGTCACAGCACTTCACAATTTATACCCGCATGCCAAAGTAGCGGCCAACGGTGACTCGGCTCACTGTTTTGGCTCGTTAAGATACTGCCCTAAGCCGAGGTTCGGTCTCACAGAAGACACGCTTAGGGCGGGCTCTAAGCCCACCTAATTTAAACTCTGGCTGGGCACTCTGTCGCTCGAAAAAGTCAGGTTTCGCAGTAACAGTCATTTGAACCAACTGCTTAAGTTCATTTTGAAAAAATATGTTTTTATATTATTAGTTTATGAATTATACTATAGTATTCAGATATTCAGAACAAAATAAGATTACCTCAAAACTGAAAAGAATCCGAGTCTCTGGAAAGGGTGAAGAAACACGAAGTCGGGCTCGTGTTTCCGCGGCAAGAGAAACCGCTCCATATCCGGTGGTACCTCTGGTGGCCGGTAAAATGTGAACGGCTCATAATGGTGTTGCAGGCGATAGTATTCCTTCAATAAATTGTCTCAATATCAATAGAAGCAACGATACATTCATATTTTTTGGAACTAAGTTCCTTATCGCGCGTTGTGAAAGGGGGCTAGACGGAAAAAATTCTTACGAAAAGTTGTCACGACACTTTTTGCTATAGTAAGGTATTGTAAGCACAGAAATATCCAGCCACTTCCCTTTAGCTCGTGCATTGAAAGTGAAAGAGTCTATCTACGATTTGATTGTAGCCGATTATTTTTGTTGCGTGTACACAGGTTTTTTGTAAATAATAATAAAAGGAACTTCGTTCCATCCGGGTGTCCCTTGACACCTCTCAAGTTTTTCTTATATTTTTATTAATCCTATTCTATTACCATCTATTTTTAACGTCCGAAAAAGCCGGTGTGAGTCCGTTGTGTTGCTGGAGCTAATTGTACTATACACTAAAGCTCGTACCTACTTAAAATATTATTAAGAAGACACTTGAGATCATTTAAAACATATACAACGATCCCGATTGATTTGCTGTTCGGTCAATATAAAACAATTATATAATCTACATATTGTTTATAAAAATAAGTTACCATATAAGTTTTTAAATTCAGAAAACATACAGCACTTTCCTGTCTACTTCGGACAGGTTTACGTCATAGGAAAGCAAACAAGCAGCACTGGCACTTCAGATTGAAAGCGATAATTACATCATAATTGAAAGAAGAAAGAAAGAAATTATTATTTGCCAGAATATGGGAGTTACAAGTTTTTAAAATTTGATTAATTTACCAACATATTCTACCATGATATGGTGTGTAATTTTTTTAAAATATGATTATTTATTATTAAATTAAAAATGCTGTGAGTTGATTTTTTACAATTACTAAATGAACGCTAAAGGTGCTAAAATAGTGCGTTATTATTAGTATGGCGGATATGTTTCCACATGTGTAAGTGATATTAGACAGATAAAGGTACTAAAGGAAACAAAATTAGGCCACTAACTGGTTGTTCTTTAGCAAACTCCACTGCATCTTTTATTTTGGGAATCTCAATCACATCTAGCAAATATTTCCTGGATATTGACAATATTTGCACGTGTGTTGCCGCGCGTATTGTGTAAAAAGCTGGAATACCTGAAAATCATATTATGTTCTTATATATGAAATTGACGCATGTTGTATGGAATATCCAAATGAAAAATATAGCATATATTTAACCAGTCAAAGTATGAACTAAAGTTATCTATGCATTTCCGCCATATGATTTTTATTTGCTGAGAAAATTTTAGGAGTGAGAATCATTCAATTTTAAGTGAGGTCTTTACTGCCCCATCGGAATTTAATTTTGTCACTTGTAGGAAATTGTCTAAAAATGAGAAAATGGTAATGGTAATATTTGCGGGAAAAATTGTAATATCTATCTCTAAGTAGTAAACTAAGTAGTATGTTTTCAGAGAAAAATCCAGAGAGTATGACGAGTGTGAGAGGCATTCCAATTGCATCAGTGGTCTAGAACAATTGATCAGACTAGATTGTTCTGCGGCTAGTTTTTCACCATGGCTTTCAATTGTTGACAATACAGGTCTGACGTGATCATCTGGCCAGATCTTAGGACGATGTGGTAGATGATATTAGAAAATTTCACAAGATATTAGTACCTTTTTCTGTGTCAACTTTTGCTTGGAGCCGGATTTGGCTAGTTCTCAGGAGTTCAACAATAGTGTTGAACATGCAGTCGTACAAACTCCTTGTTATTATGATTATTGAGTTATATCGCAGCACTCAACACGTCTTTATGTGCTTCACTCAATTAATGGGAAATAAATATTTCGATTTTTTTCACTTTTCCAATTCATTTCACATTAATTTGTCATTTTATCACTCATAGAGTAGCCTATTGCTAAATCTGGCGTGATTTCTGGTGGATTCGCTTCCTTGATAAATTTTGATTCTTCATTGTATACTCCAGCAGTCAAAAGGGGTTTTTCGTAGTTCAAAGTTTCTTCGTGTTTTCTTTTACAGTAGCCTTATCGTACGCTCAATAATTATCATTCGAGCTATTTCAGCAGCGATAGTACTGCAGAATGGAACGCAGTCGCCACTGCTCTGATGTTATCTTCTTCATTCTATTTAAGCGTAACTATTGAAATTACTGCATGATATACATAAAAGCTTCTTTATCGCAATTCATGTTGAGTCGAATTTGATTGAAGTAGTGTTCGTATCTCTTGAGGATGCTTCGACTGCAAAGTGAAACGTGCGTTGAGTACGTAAATTGAGCGCTTTTATTTTTGCTTTGTGGTGGAAAGTGTGGTAGCACTAGATCTTTGTCCACCACATGGATGGATATATGTGCCACTAGGGTCTTTTTTATTTTTTGGACCTTGGGTGAGTTTTTCTATTTCTTACACTGCTTTTTTAGTTTCCAAGCCGCCAAATGCTACAAAATAAATTAATATCTTCTTTGAGTTTAGGTAACGTATTAGTGAATCGCATTGATGTTATTTTAAACAAAATCAATGAAAACCATCAATTCTTCCAACGAGTATTTCCAACATAAGATCTCGACAGTAATAACAAACAATGAGATTAAAGTAACTACAACCACACAAAACATTAAACAAGATCAATTCACTTACGCAATAAGCATTCCAGAATGCCGAAATGACTTCTTATATCCAATTTACCGACGACATCTTTTGTAATCGGACTTAAAATCTGAAAATTTTACTTTAACATTGCTTTTACTGTGTTGATCAAGCTCTTTTTGAAAATAGATTAATTGCTTTACAGACAGGCATTTTTAAAACGCCATGTCAATATCATCCTGACTCCTAGATGGTAGAGTTCCGCAACATCTCCCACGGGTTCAGTTACCACCGCCATCTTTTTACCTATCCTTACCGTTATAGCGTCGGTGCCTGTCATCGTCGTGTTCCAGTTAGGAGGGTAAGGTAGCCAGTAAAACTACGTATGTATATATGAATGACCTGCCCTTTTTTGTTGGCGATAGGCATGGAATCTTACTGTTTGCGGATGACTTCGCTTTTATTTAAAGTGAAAAGACGAGTTGGTAAGTATGACGAAGTGAACATTGCGATTTCAAAAGTTGTACACTGGTTCAATGTTAACAACCTCCTATTAAATGGAAATAAAACTAAGTATATTAGATTCTCAACGCCTAATGTAAGGCATATAGACACCAATGTACAACTTAGCGGGGACAAATTGGATCTTGTGGACTCTACTGTCTTTTTAGGGATTACGATAGATAAAAAACTACAGTGGGGACCACATATCGACAAATTAGCCAGTAGACTGAGTTCAGCAGCATTTGCAGTTAAAAATGAGACAGATTAGTGTCGTAGACACTGCAAAAATTGTATAAATTAGTTATTTTCATAGTATTACGTCTTATGGGATTCTACTATGGGGAAATTCCGCTGATATAAATACAATTTTTGTTTTACAAAAAAAGCTGTAAGAGCTATTTACAATCTCAGTCCAAGAGTTTCCTTAAAAAAAAATTTAAAGAAATTAATATTTTAACCGTACCATCACAGTTCATATTTGAAAACTTATTTGATGTATTCATTTTTAAAAAATAGTGATGTACATAATGTAAACACAAGGAACAAAAACAATCTTGCTCTGCATGTATCACGTCTCCGCAGAATAAGTAACTCTTTTATCGGGCAATTTATACGCTTTTACAATAAACTTTCAAATGCTATTAAAGATCTACCAATACACAAATTTAAAAAATGTATCAAATCAAAACTTTGTAAAAAAGGTTATTATAAAATATCTGAATATTTGGATATAAGGCATGGGATAAATTGCTCCTCATAGTAGTCTCATAGTAATTATAATATATTATTCATAAATTATTGTAAATACGTTGTTTAAAAAAATGTATATGCACAAAAAAGACAAGCCCGCTGAGTTTCTTCTGCCGGATCTTCTCAGTGTATGGCCGCGTTTCCCATCCGGTAGTAAGTCAAAAAATGTTGACTCGTCAAAAGTGCCTGTAAAGGATAATTTGAATAAAAATGTTTTGACTTTGACAATCCCGCCATATGGATAACATGGCACCATTTAGCATCTTTGGTGTCACCAGACGATGATTATCTTTTTTCAACACGGAAACCATTTGCTTATTTCCTTTCCTATAATATTAATAAACACCTATCGCATTACGTTATATGGGTCCTCATATTAGTTCAGGCCTCTTCTGAAGAATAGATCATCAACAGCTGTCATTCAAAAAAAGATTTGATGTAGAGTTCTTGAGATATAGGGGTTTGAAAGTCAGTAGTATTAATGTGTTTAAATTATCTATAGACCTAATGTTCATGACGTCAAATCGGCGTTATGTTACGGAACACCAATGGAATAACGAGAACGGGCGAGCGGTGAGGTAAAGCCATTGATATAAAAAACCCAAGATGCACGATCAGTGTCTCAAAAGCATCCTCTAAAAATGAGCGCACAATCTCAAATTATACGCTCATTTCAAATAGAATTGCGTCGATCGCGACACTGTCAATTTTCTTACTTTTTGTGCATTTCTTTTAAAAAAACAACCATAAATCTTGCGCTTAAGGTTGGATATGCAAAAAACAATTTTTTTGACCATATCTATAACTACTTGTGTGAAATTAGGGACAGTTTTAAGTGTCAGTTTTATTCGAGACTGTGCATCTTGGGTTTTTTATATCAATGGGTAAAGCGGTAGAAAGGCGGCCAACACGTTTGAGGTCCAGAGATAATGTGATCGAGTTGTATATAGTTTAAAATAACATACCTCACAGATTCCTTGTTTGATGACGTATACTTCATTGCTTATGTCCCCTGTGTTCAGTAAGATCTCATTAGGGGATGTGTAAAAAAGTCTCGCATTTGATGCTATGTTCTTCAAGTCTTCTCTGGGTAATAGCTTTTACATAAAATACAAGAAACATCAATACGGAGAAGTGAGAGTGAATCGAATGACGAAAGATACTTAGCTCCTTCGATAAAAATTAACAAGATTTAGCGTTTCCTAAAACTCAGCAACTCATCTCAAGAAAATGGCTTAAGAATGTACATAAGACTTACCTACAGAAACAAAAAATATCGGAATGATAAAAGTATTTTAATAATAATCAACCTTATATCTGTACGTTATGATTTAGTTTCGATTATTACTTCGGTTTATCGACAAGAGTTCCTAAAATTTTGTAGGTCCTAAAGAAATTCAACTTTAAGACAATAGCTTTAACGTTATAAACGTTTATTGCAAGTTACATATTACTCATAAGACGTTTTCGTGACGTGACGCGTCCGTGCGTTGGCTGAGATTGGATGAAATAAGACCACATTCGTGTTCTTATTTCATTAACCACTTTTAATGGTCGCGATACTGAATCTGGTTATTTTTGATCGAAGTTTAGCTCTATTAAGATTTCAAATTCTACCGGCTGACGAGGTGGAGACTGGCACTTTTTTTTCATAGGATAGCTCTATGCTATTCTTTGTTACTTCGTAATAATGTTGCTTTAATCTGTGAGTATTCCACCACATATTTTTCGCAATGCACTCATTTTAACCATGTCAATTCTGCTTTCATGCCTTTTCTGACATACTCAGCTCTCGATTCCATATCACAACATTGGAGTAAGAACAGAATTATACTAAATACCTTCATAAATGGTATACAGAGGACATATTTGATGCGCTGACGGGCCACGATATCTTGGTACACGTGCGACGGCAGGTCGTGGAATATTGACTTGTTCTTATTCGTTATTGAGTACGCCTGGTGCATTCATGACATGTGAAGATAAATTATAATAATAGCAATAAATATCAATGGAAAAATTATACTGACTGATCTAACCCCTATGGAAGAAAATTATTTGTTTGTGAGTTTGTCAACGATACTAATATATAGAAACACATAATATATAAATATTAAAAATTCATAAACCCAGAATCACAAATATTTGTGCTCATCATACAAAAATTTTCCCTTTTGGAGTTGAGCCCCAGACCCTTCGATTCAAGCTTAGGCTTAACCACTAAGATAATAATTTAAACTCAGTAAAACTACAACAACCGACTTCCAACCTCTTGCCTCGAGAGGCCTAGATCAGATCCTTACCAAAGGCAATGGGTCCAAATGGGAAGTAGGTATCTCCTATAGATGTGTCAACTCGGAATAAACACGACTCGAGTTAAAATTCGCTTAACTCGAGTTGAACTCGAGTTACCGAACTCGAGTCAGCAGGACGAGGCTTTGAATAGGATATTGTTTGTGACTGCTTATTTTTTTTAATATTGTTAATAATTCATCTACTTAATTATGTTGTGACAGTTATCGTTACTACACAGAAGGTGGTAAAAAAATATATTTTTAGTAATCGTTATAAAATTTGTATTTATGTTTTCGTCTTATAGCATTTTAGAATAAGTGCCTATATTTAACCACTAACCACTCGACCGCCCCGTTGGTCGAGTGGTTAGAGACCCTGACTACGCAATCAACGAGGCTCGGGTTCGATCCCCGACGGGGACAAGCATTTGTGTGATGAGCATAAATGTTTGTATTTCCGGGTTTGGGTGTTTATTATATATATTCTAGTATTTATATATGTATTTCTATGTATTAGTATCGTTGACTAACACCCATAACACAAGCAAATAATTTGCTTACTTTGGGGTTAGATCAGTAAGTGTAATTTGTCCCGTGAATTATTATTATTATTATTATTATTATTATTATTTAGCGGCTAAGAGCGACAGATTTTGCCTCATTTTTTTCCTCAAGGTTCCTCCGATGTAGTTGATTCAACGGAGATATTATTTCCATTCGCTAATGACGTCCAAATTAAAGAATAATTTCATTCTATGTTTAATAATAAAACACTTGTACTGTTTCATAATAAATTATTACATATATCAACCAACCAGTTTCGCTTCTAAATAAGCATCATCAGGCCAATTACAATATAAAACTAAAAACAAAACACTATCTAGCCGTCACGATTTAAAATTTTACAATTTGAAAGCATAATACGTACTACCTTCAATAATATTATCATTGTAAGCATAATACGTAGGTACTACCTTTAATAATATTATTATCAAATTATAAAATGTTAAATGCTTCCAAATTACTGCGGAACTAAACGTTTTTCTCCCACAACCCCCAGAATTCCAATACTGACTGATGGTGTCGGGGGAATATCATTGAGGTGATACGACAAAAAGTGTATTTTTTACTGTAAACCCCCAAAGCTATGTTTTTTTGCGGTTGAACGCGACTAGATTTTAACGACCCCATTCCGAGACATCAGTAAATCGATTCTCGATTTCTCGGGAAGCCCTTAAGAAGTCAGCTGGAAGCGTTTTGTGGCATATCTGATCAAAAACCTCCGCTAAACTGTGGTATTACCCTCCCGCTACACGAATAGCAACGCAACATTAACATCTTTGGGGTCGATATACGATAGTTGTCTCTTTCCATCAGAAGAGCCATTGGTTATTAGCTGCTTTCTTATATAAAAATCCACTAACTTGATACCAATAGATCAATTGAACAGGTGACGTGCTAGTTTTTAACTTCCCGCTACGTATGTAGATAAGGAAATTAACTGATTTTGCCCCGATTTTCAAAAATCGAGTGTTCACCAGATCTCCACGTTTTGAGGTCCTAGAAACCTTTTCCAACTATTTTCACGATGACGTCAGTATTGCTGTATGTATATATATATGTGTGTGTGTGTGTGTGTGTGTGTGTGTGTATAGGTATGTGTATGTGTGTATGTAAACATCTCGTAACTTGAACGTTTTGACCAATCGAAATGTTTTGATCGAAATTAGAACGAAACGTTGATGGCATTCGATTGGATTCCGCTTAACTTAGACTTCCTTGTCTAAACTTAGACTAAAAATTTGGAGTAATTCGGTCAAAGAGATTTTCAGAAATTTTGAAAACACCTCAAAAATTTTGGTGAAACAGTATTTTTTTGATATAACTCCCAGATTTAAAGTACCGAATGAGTACATAATCTAATCAGCTTTATTTTTCAAAAAACTGTGTCCAACGCATAAATTTCATCAAAATCTGTTTATACGTTCCGAAGTTTTTGTTGACCAAAAATTTTGAAAAAAGTGTTTTTTCGATATAACTTTTTCAATAAATAGAAACTTTTCAACCAATCATTTTATGATCTATACATATAATAAAATCGTAGGAAATTGTGTTTTTTCGATATAACTTTTTCAATAAATAGAAACTTTTCAACCAATCATTTTATGATCTATACATATAATAAAATCGTAGGAAATTCAAAACTGTACATAGAATATTTTTTAAAAATAATACTTGGGGCATGATCTACAATCGATATCGAAGCCATAAATATAGTTTTTAGAATTTTTGTCTGTTTGTCTGTATGTATTTCCGGGGTAAGCTCAAAAAGTACTGCATGGATTTACTTCAAATTTTGCATGAATATTACTAATAGGTCGGGTCAACATATAGGCTACATATTATCACGCTATCACCTACGGGGAGGTGCTGTACGGAGTAAACAAGTCCGCGCGGACGAAGTCGTAGGCAACAGCTAGTATGCAATATTTTAGTACTTAAAAAACTTAGTCGAATGTTGTTTCAAAAATTAAAATCGAATAAAATTTTCAAAAATTATTGCTGTTCAAATATCAAAATTACGTTGTTTACGGCATACCTATACTAGCTGCAGCGTGCAGCCCGCTACATCATAAGTTTTTGGTGAATCCCGTGGGAACAGCTCATTTTTCCGGGATAAAAAGTAAACTATGTGTTATTTCAGGTCACTGTTTACCTGTGTGGCAAATTTCATCCAAATCCATTCAGTAGTTTTGGCGTGATTGAGTGACAAACAGCCATCCATCAAATATCCAAACTTTCGCATTTATAATACTGATAAATTTTTAAAATAACTTTCAGGCTTATACAGGTTTGTTTAAAATTTAATCAATTATTCTGCTTAAAAACTGCCTAAAATACCGTAAATCGGATGAAGAACGGTTGATTCGTTCGGTATTTATCAATGACGATAGTTTTTGAAAAAAAAAGTTTAGTTTAGATGGAAGTTTCAGGGATGGCCTGTAGCGTCTACCGGGTTACAGATTTTTTTTTGTTAGTACACATCAAATTCAACGGTATTAGCTATGTTATAAAAAACAGTGTCAAACCATTTACAAATTTATTTTGTTAATTTAAGATAATAATCTATATATATAAAAATCAATTGCTGTTCGTTAGTCACGCTAAAACTCGAGAACGGCTAAACCGATATGGCTAATTTTGGTTTTGAATTAATTGTTGAAGTCCAGGGAAAGTTTAAAAGGTGAGAAAATATAGAAAAAATTAGAGTAGTTAAAAAGGCAGGACAACGTTTGCCGGGTAGGCCAATTTATAATAAAATTGGCAAAAGCTTAAACTGTATAATACAGATTTATAATTCAGTTTTTGTAAGAAACCGGTGAAGTAGGTTGTGTTATATAAAAAAAGCAAAACAAAAGAGATAACCAACAAATCAAATAAGTGGTTATCCCTGCTGCCGGATGTATTACTACAAATTTGCCGGCAACCTTTTGTTAAAATTTTTGGATTATAGCGCTAGTTGTCTCTTTCCCTTTTCCAAAACCAACGTTTGGTTTGCTACATCTGAAAAAAAACGGATTGTGTGGTTTTATGAAACCACGGTAAAAGTGAAACTTTTTTCATATTATATACTAGCTGTTGCCAGCGACTTCGTCCGCGCGGACTTCGTTTACTCCGCACTGCTCCTCCCCCGTAGGTGATAGCGTGATAATATGTAGGTATTATGTTGACCCGACCTGTTAGTAATATTCATGCAAAAATTGGAGTAAATCCATGCAGTACTTTTTGAGTTTACCCCGGACATACATACAGACAAACAGACAAAAATTCTAAAAACTATATTTTTGGCTTCGATATCGATTGTAGATCACGCCGCAAGTATTATTTTGAAAAAATATTCAATGTACAGTTTTGACTTTCCTACGATTTTATTATATGTACATAGATATTTGCGCGCCTTTCACTTTATCCATACTCCACGGCCGACCGTCACGCGACATGCGACACACAGACGAAAAAATTTGAGACGATGTAATAAAAATTTCACTTTAAAAATCGTGATAGATCACCTTGTTGGTGTACCAGCATAGTTGCAGATATGTGATGAAACGGTGCCTGAGCATTGTGTCTGCTTCGTCTCTCATCAGAAAATTTGTCACGTTTTCAATACAGGCGTCGTAATCTTCCCTGTAATGCAACATGGTTGAAATTCTTAGTCAGAGAAAAGATCCTATCTATTTGTTTTACAAGAATTTACAATAAGAAAAATTATGAAATTCTAATAGGACGAATGGAAATAAAAATTTAAAATAGATATATATTTTTTTATATCATAAGATAGCAAACAAGTAGATGGATTTCCTTATGGAAAGATTCAACCATCGCTTATAGACACCAAAGATGTTAATGATGTGTTTTTATCTTGTGGCGAGGTCTAGTGCCTCATGCATAAGTTTAAGGGTAAGGACCCTCCAAAGCAGAACACGACATTGACAAGCACTGACGCTATTGCAGCAGGAATAGTTAAGGCGGTGGTACCAGACCCGGGCGAGACAATGCAAAACTCTACCACCCAGTAGCCGCAGGAGCGTGTGGTAAAACAAATTCGTGGCTACTAGGTGGTAGAGTTCTGCATTCCTGCCGCAATAGCGTCAGTGCTTGTTGCTGTCGTGTTCCGGTTTGAAGGATAAGGTAGCCGGTAGACTTATGCATGTGGCATTGCTATACCGTTACACGGGTAGTAACGCGCGATTAACATCTTTGGAGAAACCATCGCCTATCTTTAGAGTATAGACACTCTAGAGATAGGCGATGGTTTCTCTTACCATCAGCCAGGAGAGCCATCTGCTTGTTTTTTTTTACATCATAAAATAGCAAACAAGCAGATTGGCCTCCTGATGGAAAGATTCAACCATTGTCTATAGACACCAAAGGTGTTAATGGTGCGTTGCTATCTTGTGGCGAGGTCTAATGCCACATGCGTAAGTTCACGGGCTACCTTACCCTCCAAACCGGAATACGACAGTGACAAGCACTGACGCTGTTGCGGCAGGAATAGGTAAGGAGGTGGTACCAGACCCGGGCGAGACAATGCAGAACTCTACCACCTAGTAGCCACGATGTTAGTGACTCGCATAGCCAACTGGTCGCCTTTTACGACCTGCCTGGCAGAACGGTAGTTGGTCTATTCTTCAAAGGAGCCCGAAACCAACACGGGGAATTGTTTGCTATCTTGTGATATAAAAAAAAACTTGTAAGTGGATTTAGATACCGGTGGAACCTAGGGCGACGTCTTGTCGGTCGCATGCTGTCTGAAGCTTGTGTTAAGACTCTCCAAAACCGACATGTTTGTATGAAAAGAGTTAAATAGAAAAGAGTTAAATTAAGATAGCCATCGCCTACAGACAAAGATTCTAATAGTTGTCATCCATGTGGCGGGATTGGAATGCCACATGCATAAGTTTAGCCGGCTACCTTACTCTCCAAACCGGACTCCAAATGACAAACATCGACGCTACTGACGCAGGAATAGGTAAGGCGGTGGTACCAAAACAGACCAAGACATTGCAGAACTCTACATGCAGTTAGTAGTGACGATGTTAGCGACATACATTAGCCTTCTCGCGCCTTTTACGAAATACCTAACAATAAGGCAGATAATATTATGTCCCTTACAAAGGATTCCGGATTATAGCACACTATGCAACATAGCTAAGCACACAAGCAGGACCCATCCGCTCCTGATGTAAAATGCAAGTAATCTCTTTCCATCAGGCGCATAGCTTACCCACATTAATGGCGGGGTGAATGGGTAAACTAATAATACCAAATCCGAGTAAGACGTGGCGGAACTCTACCATGAAATAAACACTATGGAGGAGACATATTTAATCAACCGTCCGCCTTTTACGAGCTTTTTATATCATAACAAATTTTGATGGAAACAGACAATAATCACCTGTAGACACCAAATATGTTAATGATGCGTTGCTATCCTTATAGCGGTGTTTTAAAAATCACATGTATAAGTTCACCGGTTACCTTACCCTTCAAAACGAAATACAACAGGGGTGCACACAATCAAACACACAAGGAATAGGAGCTGCCTGTCAGTAAGGCAGAATATGTGCTATTCTTTCAAGGGATCTGAATTGAACCCGAACAGAGTATTCAGAATATACTTACTGCAAAGCACTGGTGACTGTAATAGTTGCGGAATACATTGCGTTAATGAAGACATGCAGGATGATACACAACTCCAGCGTGAACAACGTGAATAACGTGTCATTTATTCTAAAGAATGGCCACGTTTCCATGTGAACTGTTGAGCAATTATGACCTAGTTATTGAATGAAGATACATGATATTACTAGCTGCTCCGGCAAACGTTGTTTTGCGATACAAATTACTTGTATTGAATATTATGGCGGAGTACTTGAGAAGAGGAGGGGTTCTGTAAGAAAGGGTTGAGAGTTGAGAAATTTCCAAACATTAGCCGGTGACGTATTGATCAAATTGCTATGGAAATATTGGCGTTTAGCGGCCTTTATCAACTGGTTGCAGCAGTTTCTAACGATATTGTAATAAAGCCAGTTCTCGTCGCATCTAAGTTTTTTAAACGTACGAAAAGCACGATCCCTTCGGTTCATAACTTGGCGCACCTCAGAGTGCTAAGTGTGAGTTTTTCTTTTCGCATTCGATCGTGAGCGCGTTTGGAGTTTACTAGGAATTTGTATGTGATTTGTACAGTAATCTAAAAATAATCAGTAAAATACATCTAGTGGTAAACCAGTTTACCACTAGATGGCGCTGTACAAATCACATACAAATTCCTAGTAAACTCGAAACGCGCTTACGATCGAATGCGAAAAGAAAAACTCACACTTAGCACTCAGATGTTATCCAGGGCGCAGGAGGTCGCTTAATTCTATTACTGCATGTAGAGGAGCATGCTTTTCGTATAGTTTGTGAATGTGGAAATATCCACCATATTATTAATATCTGTGCATTGATAAAGAATACTTTAATCAATTACAGAAGCATCCTTTCTCTCAGGGAGGGCCTAATTAAGATAAAAACGATCTTATCTTTTAAGTTGGACCAAACAGTAAATACTTACAAAATTACATTGAAGTCGATTTAAAAGTTTAGGAATCCACAACGGACAAACAACGTGACACGTAATTTATATATATTAAGATAGCAAATAAGCTGATGGCTCTCCTAATGAAATAGACAACCGTCATCATATGCAAACACCAAAAATGCTAATGGTGCGTTGTTATTTGTTTAGCGAGATACTACATGCATACATTTACCGGCTACCTTACCTTCTAAACGTGAATACGACATAAATAAGCCCTGATGCCTTTGCGGCAGAAATATGTAAAACCGAGGTATCGAAACCGGGCGTACGTTGCGGAATTCTGCCATCTAGTGAACTTGTCCTAGAATTGTCTCTGCATCTCAGCATACGCATCTTCCCTTTACATTTTAACAAAACTCTTCGTTTTATGTTATTGGCTCCCAAGACAATTAAGCATCGGTTCTTTAGCTGGGCTTTTTAACGTGTTAAGTATCGTAAAAACAAATTTACACTAAAAACAATGTAACTTCGATCTGAAATCCTACGTGGTAAATTGTTTTCCATTGTTTGTGGAGTTTTTAATGTAGGAGAATACTTTATACACAACACTACAAAGTTGTTACATTAGTGTATATGAAAAATAAGTGAGCCTTACAGTAGTCGCGTAATATGATGTGTGTAATATCTGATATCTAAGTGCTTAAGTTCAATCTGATAGCCAACTCTACCACCGCGCGAGATCATTCGTCAATTCAAATACCACGCTCTCGTTGGTCAATTCCATTGCGCGTTCTCATTGTTAATTCAAATAGCGCGCTCTCATTAGTCAATTCACATAGCGCGTTCTCATTGTTAATTCAAATAGCGCGCTCTCATTGGTCAATTCACATTGCGCGTTCTTATTGTTAATTCAAATAGCACGCTCTCTTTAATTTTTTAAAAAATATAAAGTAAAGTAAATTTTTTAAAATTATTTTAAAAATATAAAGTAAATATGCTAAAAATGACGTAATTTTAGTATTTGAAAAGCTGTAACTTTTGAAAATAAGATTCGATTTTGATTCTTGAAATGCCATCTCACGTACTTTTTTTAGTACTAAAACATTGTGGAATACCAAAAAATGATTGGTTGAAAAATTTCGAAGTTATGTCGAAAAAACACTTTTTTAAAATTTTTCGTCAATGATTTCTCCCAAACGGATAAACCGATTTTGATGCAATTTATACATTAAATGTAGTTTAGTTTTTGTACTCGATCGGTACATTAATCTGGAAATTATGTTAAAAAATACTGTTTCGCCAAAATTACTTTTGGAGTTTTTTTTAAATTTCTCAGAATCTCCTAGGCCGACTTGGTTCAAAGTTTCTAAATTGAGCAGAATCCAATCGAATGCCATCAACCGCGTTTCGATCGGTCGGAAAGTTATGAGATGTTTACATACACACACACACACATACATGCAGACATACTGACGTCATCGCGAAAATAGTGGGAAAGGATTCCTAGGACCTCAAAACGTGGAGATCCGGTGAAAACTCGTTTTCGAAAATCGGGATAAATTCGGTAACTTCCTATCTACGTACATTACGTACTACGTAGCGGGAAGTTAAGAACCTCCCCCTTTTAAGAAATCGGTTGAAAGTATCTAAAAGGTTATAGTGAAAAAAAGCATTGGTCCCTTGAAAGACTGAATAATTTGTATTACTACAAAGCAGTTAATGAAAAGTCTCTATCATGGTGGCTACTAAGTTTTTGTCCGCCAAGGTACCGCCATCTTGCCTTTATCTACCGCAATAGTGTTTAAGGCTGGCACTGCCGTTTTCCAGTTTAGAAGGGAAGATGACCAGTAGCATGTGGTGTTTCACAAGGGCGGATCCAAGGGGGGGTCAGGAGGTTCATGACCCCCCTCCCTGGATAGGGGTCTAGGTTTAGGATTAGATAACGATTAGAGCCCATCATGACTGAACCCCAAATAAATGATCCCCCTGTACCGAAGACTGGATCGGCCATTGTATATGTGACCCCTCCCCCCCCCTGAACCAAAGGCTGGATCCGCCCTTGGCGTTTCAACTTGCCACATAGACGGTAACGCAATATTAAAATCTTACGTATCTATAAGCAATCGTTATCTCTATGCATCAAGAAAGTTAGCTATTAGTTTGCTATGTCATGATTAAAAAACTACTATACATAAGAAAGGAATTTTACGAAGCGCTGACGATTAAATGTATAAAAAAAAACATTGCATTATTATCTCACGTGTTAATGTAATCATGGAGATAGCCCAATAGATGGAGAATATCATTTTATTTTCAAACACTTCATCTTTTCCTTTATCTTCACTCCAAAATGGTTTGTGTGTAAAGTTAGATACTTGACAATGGCCCAAACTGTAACAGAAAACTTTAGTTACGGTTTTTATACGTATACATAGGGCCTATAATTTATAACTAACATTATACAACTGTAGCATTGTTAAGTTGATGATGATGAGTAATATCTTAATTTATAAATCTTAATTTAACCGCCCCGTTGGTCGAGTGGTTAGCGACCCTGACTACGCTAGCAACGGGGCTCGGGTTCGATTCCCGACGGGGACAAGCATTTGTGTGATTTATTTATTTATAACTCTACTAGCTGACCCGGCAAACGATGTTTTGTCATATAAATTGTTTGTATTGTTACGTGTTTCGGGTTCTTAATTTGCAAGAAAACACCACTTATACTAAAACCGTGTATTTACAACACTAAGGCAGAATAAACTAAGATGAAATACGTGAATACACTGATAAGCTAACGTAAATACACTATACACACTTGTCACACTCGCTGTACTAACACTAAACTTAACCGACTACGCTGAATCACTAAAACACTTCTCGCTTCGCACTGGTCGTTTCAAGTATCACTCTTGATCGCTTTGTAAAAACTGCTCGTCATCTTCACTATCCTGTAACACAGCTTCGATAGCTTCCTGAAGCCCACGGTAACTAGTTTGAGCTGTAAATCGCTGTTTCTTCATTACAAAGTATCTGAAAAAAAACAGTTACGTATGCTGTCTGTCAGTGTACTCAACTGAGTATAGTTACATTTACAAAATTCTAGTTTTATTTTAGTATTAATTTATTTAAAAGTTTTTAATATCTTTCTTTTACATCTAATGCATCGAAATAAATCGAAACAAAACACTTAGAAGCACTAACTACTTGAAAAAATCTAAAATCGTTTACTCACCTCTATGACGTTTCCGTAACACGACATCAACTGGCATTGGCACAACAAAATTGTCGCACTACCCACTTACTATTTAAGAATAAATACACTTAAAAGGTCTTACAATGAATTAAAATAATAAACTCGATAAGTGTGTGTGGAGTATTCACACACACTTATCGAGTTCTGGAATTTATGCCAAGAAATATAGGTGTACTCAAATGAGTACCGTGACTTCTAATGGGTGAAGGGCACCGACCACACAACCCATAGACCCCTAATAACAGGCAAATGGCTTCTGTCAACACATCTGACTTATAGTTCCGATGTAAATGTCCATGCACCAATACCCAATCAGTGTCGACCAATCAGATCCTCTGTACATCACTATCTTTCACTGTGGCCTTGAGTAAGCCAATCACGATGTTGCAGCTCAGCTCAGCTAGTTGCCAGAATGCATTCAATACGGAAAATCGGACATTAGGCGTCTATGGGCTGTGTGGTCGATGGTGAAGGGCTACGATCATCAAAATACGGATTTTAGATTTTTACGGGAGATAATTGAAGCGGCAATGTTTAAAAACAAAATCTTTTATTTCTTATATTTCTTGGCAGAAGGAAAGGGAATTAGAAAGGTCTCCATTTTAAAACACGAATATGTTTAAAACACGAACGAATGAATTCGAAGTCAAAGAGTCATGGTGGGTAAGACAGAACTCTCGTGTTTAGCCGCGACCGTCAGCCATGGCGGAATTTGTAAAAATACGGAAGTTTTATTTACTGCGTATTCAATTTTGATAGTTACGGGTTCGGAATTTTTTGTAGCGCTAAAAAGGGGGTAACCCGTAAATTCGGGGCATTTGACCAGACTAATTAAAAACGTCTTTACTAAAAGAGAAGAGAATGAGTGTTTACTACCTTAAATAAAATATGTAATTGCACGAAACATCAAAGTAAAAATGGGTGTGCTTCTGATGACTTTTTTATTTATATATCATAAGATAGTAAACAAGCAGATGGGTCTCCTGATGGAAAGAGTCAACCATCGCCTATAGACACCAAAGGTGTTAATGGTGCGTTGCTATCGTGTGGCGAGGTCTAATGCCATACGCATAAGTTTACCGGCTACCTTACCCTCCAAACCGGAACACGACAGCGTCAAGCACTTACGCTATTGCGGCAGGAATAGGTAAGGCGGTGGTTCCTGACCCGGGCGAAACAATGCAGAGCTCTACCACCTAGTAGCCCCGATGGTAGTGACTCGCATAGCCAATCGGTCGCCTTTTACGACTTGCCTGGCAGAACGGCAGTTGGTCTATTCATCAAAGGAGCTCGGAACCAACACGGGATGGATTACTAAGTAATCCATATTAATTTAATACTTAGAATGTCACAGAGTACACAACATTTTATTCTGAACATCGTTAACTGTCAGAATTATGCAATAGTCACTTAACTTACAAAGGAAAATGGCGGCATTGGAATATGTTTTGTTATCTAGAGAGTGTCTCGGCAAACTCTTAGGCGCCCCATAGACCTACAATAATATTGCGCAATATTATGTATTGTGCAATATTACTGACCGTTTAAGCTTAATATTGAAGATTGCACAATGATTGAACGAAAATTTGAGTGGGCTTAATTTTTATTGCGCAATATTTTTTATTGCTCTGTGTAGGCTTAATATTGCACAATATTTTTCACTTCAGAGTTCGGAGCGGTCGCGTTCGGTCAGTTACGTGTTTAATATATGGTCGTGTCGTAAATTTAAGCAAAATGGCGAGCGCGAATGCTATAAAAGATAAAGAACGGGAGTGTTTACTTGAGTGTATAGAATTATATAGAGATTTATTTAACAAAATCGTTAGCATGTTTGCCGCCAAAACTTCGTCGTCGGTCATGTTGCTCGCACGAAAATATTGATGAGACTGGTTTGTCAATTTTATTGAGTGAATTTATTGAACGTTTGGAATCAAGGTGGTATTCAATATTATTGCACAATAAAAGTATTGCGCAATATTATTGTAGGTGTATGGGGCACCTTAGTTAAGCCATCTGTCAATCTTGTTTGAAGTTATTTTAGATATTTATTAGGAACATACCCATTGTAAGTAATGCTTATTTCAATGTTGCTTTGACATTTCGTAGACGATGTCTGCCTCTCAGACTCAGTATTAAATTTCGTCTCTTACACCAACATTTCGAGAAAACTTACTTAAAGCACATGTATCCCTGCTGTAAGGCGGCCAGTAGGTAACAGGAGAGGAGGAGCAAGAGGGAGTAGGACAAGAACCTCAAGAAGTTGCTGTGATACACGCATTCGTCCTCTAGTACTTTTAACATTCGGAACACCTAAAAAATATAAATACTATATTTAGATTTTGTTTTCAACTACAGTCAAAACCGTTAATAGCGCCATCGTTTAGCGACATCATTGACCCAAAACAAAGGTCCCGGCTGAATGCTATATGACCGCCTTATCTAAAACATTGCTTTTTACGACTTTGCTTATTACGACATACCACATTAAATGACATAATTTATATATTCGGAGAATTAAATCTGTTAGCTAACCAGCTAAGCTGTATTGTAAACAATTTCAATAGGTATCCACATCTGGCACAGTATAATGGTCAACGACTATTTAAATCGCTAAAGTAAACAAAAAAATGTAGAGTGTAGAGTCCTTTGTAATTTAGAAACAAAACACGTGCATCATAGATAAAATAAATATGTGTATTACTATAGGTATGTAGGTATATAGGTACATGACGTGCATGAAGTAGAGTCAAAGCCCGCGTCTTCATATGATAATATCTCTTTACTCTTCAGTTAGTTTGTTACTTGTCCGCACAGAGGACACACAAACATATTGTAGACTTACTTGTGAAACTTTTAACATGTCGCGAAGAAAAAGGAAACTAATTCATATCGAAGAATACCTATACTTATACCTCTGGAGTGATTTTATTTCATCGGTAAGTATTATAACTCTGTATTTCTCTATATTATGTATAAACGCAAGCGATTTTGGCATCCCAAGAAATTGCCTTGAAGGGCGTATCGATTTAATCCGTGGTTACCACTCACACTGTGCTCATACTTTTAAAATATTACTGAGTGCTAACTGTGAGTTTTTCTTTTCGCATTCGATCGTGAGCGCGTTTGGAGTTTACTAGGAATTTGTATGTGATTTGTACAGCGCCACCTAGTGGTAATCGTGAGAAACCAGTTTACCACTAGGTGGCGCTGTATAAATCACATACAAATTTCTAGTAAACTCGAATCACGCTCACGATCGAATGCGAAAAGAAAAACTTACACTTAGCACTCTGATGTTTACTATAGTAGTTAAGCAATATTCTCTTTTTATTAAGTATGTTTTTATAGTTTACTTATGATAATTGACTATGGTATAATATGTACACTCAACAGTATTCAATTTCAATAATATATACAATCTTTTAGCAGTCAGTATCATTGATATAAAAAACCCAAGATACACAATCAGTGTGTCAAAAACGTCCTCCAAAAATGAGTGCACAATTTTAAATTGTGCACTCATTTCAAAAAGAATCGCGTCGGCAGCGTCACTGTCAATTTTATTTATTTTCGTACATTGCTTTGTAAAAACAACTATAAGTCTTGCACTTAAGGTTGGATATGCAAAGATATATGTTTTTGCCATATCTATAACTACTTAAAAGAAATTAGGGACACTTTTGAGTGTCAGTTTTGTTCGGGACTGTGCATCTAGGGTTTTTTATATCAATGGTCAGTATATATATTTTTTACTTTTTAAAAATTTATATATGTATTTCTACGTATTAGTATCGTTGACTAACACCCATTACAAAAGCAAATAATTTGCTTACTTTGGGGTTAGATCGATTTGTGTAATATGTCCAGCGATATTATTATTATTATGTATCTTACCTTGTGCAGTTTTAAAAGCTTATTAAGACCCGCAAAATGTCCATCACCGATAATTTCGAAAATTGGCAGAGCGGCTACCACGTCCAACACAAACCATTGACTACGGGCCTGTTGCGAGGAAGTTTGTGTGAAGGTTATCGGCACCCCTGTGGGAGTTTATGTAGTGCTTAGACTACCTGTAAAATCTCAACTATAGACCAGTCAGGAGTCCAGCTATAGCCTTGAGGCCTTGGGGCTTAGACAGAGTACCTAACATCGTTTCGTAGCGAAACATTATCTAAATTCGTCATCGTCTCTGAGATAACGAAAATAATTTCCTAGCCAATGTGAAACTATGGTCGCGATCTTTGTGCCAAATTGTTTTTTCGTTGAGAAAAAAAAATAAAGCCAATGTGACTGTTCACCAAGACCTAGACATTGAAATTATGTCTTTAAACAATTTGTTACTTTATGACTTCGTTAGGAATTATAACTCTGTAACTTTGTCTACAAACTTGTGATAACAATGACTTTTAACAACGTGATTTAGTTCGGCTTATGTCAATCCCATACATTTTATTCTACGAAAATTAAAAATTAAAATGAAAAAATATTTATTTGCAAGAATATGGGTGTCACAGGTTATTAAAAATAAATTAAATTGCCAACATATTCTACCATGATATGGTGTGCAAAAATTAAACTTCGGTCGATTTATTTATAATTACTACCGGATCGGAACGCGCCCACACACTGAGAAGATCCGGCGGAAGAAACTCAGTGGGGCTTTTTTAATTTCTATTCTAACTTCGTTATCATTTTATTAAATTGTTGCTTTGTCAAATGGCATTTGATTGACGTACCGTTATGAACGATTATTTTTCCTACTAAATGCAATCTAAGCAACTCCAGATTTTGATTCTAGCAAGCAACTGATTTTTAATATAATTTTAACAGTCCAACTCCAGATTTTGTCCTGTTAACACCTACATTTTATTAACGTAAATTTCTATATTTTTCAAGTAATGCAGTGTGGTTAAACTTATTTTCAGCCAAATAAAAGTGTTCTTTAAAAAGGATTCACCAAAGTAAGAGCATATATCTACCCCGGTTTTAAAGAACAAAGATTTCACTCATGGCTCATTGGTGCTGATCGACGAGCGAGTAAAACTGTCTTGTTTAAAGAATTGTGGAGAAAATGTAGCAAACATGATGAGCCGCGAGCCAGGCTTGTCGGTATATAAAACAACGGTATGGCAATGATACACCGTACACGCGCGAGCTTTATCAACGAGCCATAAAACCGCGGTTTCACACGCCCGTCGGTCACGAGAGACCCTAATGGTCTCGGCATCTCGTAAAAATACGTGTCACTAACGTCGTGGCTACTAACTAGGAGATAGAGTTCTGCAACGTCTAGACTGGGTTTGGTAACACCACCTTAAAATACATCGCTGTTTGGTAAAATAGTCGGTAAGGTAGCCGGTGAACTTATGCTGTGTTATTCCAGCCCCTCCACACAAATAGCAACGGACCATTTACACATTTGTCTATAGGTGATCGCAGTCACTTTCAATTAAGAGAGCCATCTGCCCGTTTGTATTACTTTTTATTTTATTTTCTTGTCTTTTAAAGTTTGTTATTTTTTTGTTTCTTCTTTTTAGTTTTTTTTTTGTTAATAGCTTTTAAGGCCACATTTGATATTAATTGTATGCTTTATTATTATGCCGTGTTAATAATATGTGCACAAGTGTCTTTGTTTGTCTACTGTTTTCTACATATGGGTTAAGCTGGAAGAAATCTCGGTATGAGATAAGCTCGCCTTTTGTTTTAATATACATCATTTTATTGTTTACTGTAAATGTTTTGTGTTCAATAAAGTGTTTAATAAATAAATAAATAAATAAAAAAATGCGTCCTTTCAATTGACATCAAGTTTTGACATTATTCTTTTGTGTATTTCTAAATTTCTTTACTATGGCTACTTCGGATAGTCAACATTACATCCCGAGGCGGAATTCTCGATGTAGTGTTTTATTCCATGAATATAGTTTTAAGGCTACTTCGGAATACATATTATTATTATGTTATTATTATTATTTAATATAATTTTCGGATTTGGATTCAGATGTCACAGTTTTGTTAACCATCTTACCGTCTTCTATATGAGCTCCAGTCGACAAATGAACCACCAGGTCCAGTACGAAAATGACTGTAACCATATAATCGTAAATTCTGAATCCTAGCGGAACAGTGCTAGTGTACACCAAATAATACGGATGTGTCTGAAACGAGATCGAAGGCTGATGTGAATACCAGGTTAAATGAAACATCTGTGTAAATCTTGTTAATATATTTTAGGGGGTAAAAGAAAAATTATTATCGCCTCAGGGTTAGGCCTTGAAAGACAGTGTGTGGTCGTTTCTGTATTATGTCACACACATAAATTACAAGTTACAAAGACTTTTTATATATCGCGTGAGGGCGCGGGCTATTGACGTCCCATACTGCCGTCACATATATTCCCCGTGTTGGTCGGGCTCTTTTGAAGAATAGAACAACTGCCGTTTTGCCAGGCAGGTCGTAAAAGGCGACCAATTGGCTATACGAATCACTACCATCGTGGCTACTAGGTGGTAGAGTTCTGCATTGTCTTGCCCGGGTCTGGTACCACCGCCTTACCTATTCCTGCCGCAATAGCGTCAATGCTTGTCACTGTCGCGTTCCGGTTTGGAGGGTAAGGTAGCCGGTAAACCTATGCATGTGACATTAGACCTCGCCACAAGATAGCAACGCACCATTAACATCTTTGGTGATGGTTGACTCTTTCCATCAGGAGACACATCTGCTTGTTTGCTATCTTATGATGTAAAAAAAATAAGTAGACCTCACAGGTCAAAAGTTTGGCCATCCCGAATTGTATCGATACTATTTGTTTAGAAGGGTATAGCATTAACTGTACCACTTTTAGGCACCTGGTAGAACTTGTTTGGTTGGGGCCTTAAATTATTAGTAGTCTATGATGAAGGTTCCACTACGCTTTGACTGATTAAATTCCAAATAAAATTGTAATAATACTTACAATAGAAACAGCGACGATGATAGACGTTACAAAAGTGTGCCAGACGATTTGTAAAGAGGACTTGGGCTGAAGGATGCACGGAAATGTTGGCCGGAGGCATATTGCATCCGATTCGTCAATCAGTGACGCGTCTGCTCTCTGAAACATTAACAATTTTTGACCATTGAATTTTTATTTTGACGTTAGCTTACACAATTTTACTCTATGACTGTTTATTAGTCTATGGTCAATCGAAGACATACAAATTTAGTTGAATTTCGAAAAGTGGACGATCGCTACTAAATATTTAAAAAGAAAAAGTAAAAGTACTTATACAGAAAATATAAAGATTTAAAGTATAAAGAAAAATTATGTAGGAAGTAATCTTCAAGGCGAGAGAAAACAGGTAAAATTTATTACAAAAACTGTTTTATCTAACAAATTAAAAATTTGTTTTGGTCTACGCAGTTCTAAAGCAGTGTCCCCTGATTCTCCGACCACCTCAGCTTATATAACAAAACGTTAATTGAGTCGAAGCGTCTAGGGCTCTTACACATTTTCTTACATATATATATATACTCTGTCGAACACGATGCGACGGTTTATCGTGTTTATGTGTGTAAGAACCCTACGAGATTCGACTCGATTGACGTTTTGTTGCATGAATAACTGGGGGATGTAAGTAGAAGACTAAAATAGATGAAAGTCAGTTAATCATTATTCTTTACTAACCAACCTGCGACAGATTCGCACGCGAGTAGATTAACATGGTCGTTGTTGCAGTTTTCTTACAGAAATATAATCCTCTATTCACTCCTTAAAGGTTGATTAAGAAAAAGTTTCAAAATCCTATTTCTAAAGCCTATGTTTGATCCCAGATCATTAACTAACTTCATGCCAAATTGTAACGTTATCATTACAATTTTTCACACAATTTTCACATTACACCCTTTAGGGGTTGATTGTTGAAAAAAGTTGCTTGTCGCTAAAACCTATGTTTGATCCCAGATCACTATCTCCTAGCCAAATTTCATTAAAATCGGTACAGTGGTTCAGCTGTGAATGCGTAACAAATGATAAACAGACTTTCGCATTTATAATATTAATAGTTAGTATATGCTAGTATAGATAACATTGCTGAATGTATTATAATATATTATAATGAGGAATATTCTATGCAAAAACTTACATTTCTCATAATGTAACAACCAGCTATTTCCAGCAACACATCCGTTTGTGAGAGCAGTTTTTTCCCAGATGCATCTCTGGTTTCCTTTAGGCTTTTTAAGTTTCGCTTGAACTGCAAGATGCTGCTTTTGTACCTGGTAAGAATTTTCGACATTTCGATGTTTGAAAACAATTCACACATAACCTTTCACGGAGCTATCAAACCAAAAATGCCATGTACCCACGCTTGCCGTGGATTTTTGCAATACCAAGAGGCTAAATTCTAAGATGAACGCCTTCCACTTACTGACATCTCAACACGGCAAAGCCAGTCTAGCTCTTTCTGACCGACACAGTTAGGTATATTCTACGACTGCGGACAGATACTTTCTACTTCTTCGACCCGGGTACAAATTGGAACATTCCCGGGTTAGCCTCTAAGCAGGGTTGAAGGTAAAGATCTCTGCAGGTTACGCGTAATTTACAAATGACCATTATAGACAACATAGCTAGTTACGCGTGCCTATACTGGTCCCATAGCGGGAATACTGAAGTTAGCCGACTCGTTGAACAAAGCTGCAGATTCCATGTTACAACAGACTCCTTCCCTGAGATATTAGATCTTAGGCGAGTTAATATCCACCACATCGAATGCCTATGTTCACTTACCACTTGGTACGTCAAAATACTGCCTGATCCAGAGTAAAGTGCCGGTCACGCGTCTCTCGTCGCGTTTGGTACTATAGGCCAGCAGATTGGGACAGAATGCGTTAAAAATTAAAAATTAAAAATATTTTATTTCTTTCAAAATCATTTTAACAATAGATTGTGGTGTCATACCTAGTAAGTAAAACATACCTGTATTAGGCAGTCACCGGCCATTCAGACCTTGATAAATAAAAGGTAAGTGAATCTTTTAATTTCTCATATATTTGAGTGTGTGTGTATGTATGTGTTTGTGTGTGTATGTGTGTGTGCGCGTTTATATGTGTTTGAGTATGTGCAATGTTGGCGTAAGTGTGTATAAGAATTATTAATAACAATAATATATTTCAATTAATAACAATAATAATAATTAAAAACAATATTTAATATGTACTTACATACATATATATTAAATATGAATATTTTTAATACAAATCTTTTTTTATTCCATATGAACGTTAATAGTTTATGTTTAGATTTGCAGTTATAGTTATGTGTTTATCTACAATTGTGTGTTAAATCCACATTTAGAATTGTCACATCCATAATCTTTTCGTTCTTTCTTTGCATCCGGTCCATTGTCCATTAGGTCAGATGTGCTTCTGGCTGGATCATCTAAGTGTCGTCGTTGTCTATGTCGCTGGTGTGCTGCAGGGCATAGAACTTTTCCTTCCCTTTTCTGGTGTACCCATTGGCGGCAAGTCTCAGTCCTGGTTTAGTGCCGAAAGCATAAGTATTACCGTGCTTGGGCACTTGCGTCAGCATCTCACGATGTAAACAACCAGCGCATTACGAAAGTAGTACAATTCTGCCTCGAGGTTCTTTAAAAGATTTATTAGCAGGACAAAATCGGAGCATTTTTGGCAAAATTGGTGAGATATAAGTTCTCCTTTCTTTAGGGTCTCGTGCTTTCTGGTCTCTCGACAAGGCTATCTTAGGGAATTTCTCTCAGCCATACCGCAAAGGAGAAGGAAATTCGCATTATTTGTGGTCAACTCGAATTTTGATGACCAGTTCCTACCTCATACCGCCTTCTACCCCGCGGTGCGATAATTCTATGCCGAAACTAAAATTTCGACAGTCTTCTGTGCGTAGGGAACTATTACTATAGGGGCATCCATAAGTTGGGTGAGCCTGATAGCATCCCTCCATTTGTACTTAAAATAAGTACTGGAGCCAGTATTATCGCGCCTATTTCGGCTCTTTTACATAGTGTGGTACCAAATTCATGGAGCACAACCTCCATTCATCTTATTCCTAGAAGAGAAGCTCTGATCCATCTAGCTAACTCCGTGCTGATCCTGGTGCCCTTTGAAGAGCAGACCATCTGCCGTTCTGTCAGGCTGTTCGTAAAATGCGAACAGTTGGTATCATCTCGCCCGGGTTTGATACCACCGCTATGCCTATTCCTTTTGCAATAGCATCAGTGATTATCACTGTCGTGTTCTGGTTTGAAGGGTAAGGTAACCGGCAAACTTATGCATGTGGCATTTGGACCCCGCCACACTGATAGCAATACAGTATTAACTTCTTTGGTGTATATAGATGATGGTTGTCTTTTTCCATTAGTAGAATCATTTGCTTGTTTGCTATCTTATGATATAAGAAACTATCGGTTTATAGCCATAGACTTCCTGTGATCCAAATTATAGAGACACTCATCAACTGTCAGCTTCTGAAGTTCTTTCAAGATTTATCAATGACGAAAATGTTAGAAAAAAATTCTTGTTAACTGGTTGACCTGCAGGGACCATCTCTGAAACTTTCCGTCAATTTCAGGTTTTTTAAGCTCAAAAGAAAATAATCGATTTTTATCTTTTTAATGACATTCAACGCAATTTTTGAGCTCTAAAGTCTTAGCTACAAAATCGGTAGATTGGAAAATAAATAATTAACAAAAAAACGGCTACACTCACCTTTTATCGGTGTAGGTCCGCCTAGTTTTGGATCTATATTAGGTCTTTTCTCAGGGTGAATTTGACGTTCGTTTGGTAGCGACCCGTCTCGTACTGTGGGCCGACGCTCGAAGTGCGCGGCTTGATGGCACTGGGTGTATGAGCAGTGAGGTCGACGATGATGTCGTACCCAGTGTGGTTGGCGCGTTTATATCATTAGTGGAATTTAAGAGTGCACAGAATGTACTCACAATATCTATTTATTTATTTTATTTAATTTATTGTACACTTGTATAATGACAAAAAAATTAAACGATACTTAAAATAATGCACAAAAGGTGAGCTTACTATCATACTATATATTCCGCATTGACGTCCTTTTTCCGCGTTGCGTTTAACAACACGGGTTTCCAAGCTGGCGGCAGTGTCCATCCCTTCTCTCTATTAAAGTTAGGACGACGGTCAATCTCGATGGCCTCAACGATCTTACGCGACACAAAATTCTTTTCGCGGGCCAGCACTTTCACCTCGTCGTCGAACCTGATATAATGTGACGTGTCCGAGCCCAAAGCACGTTCCGCTACTGCCTACGCACTACGAATATATTCGGCGAGCCTAACATTGATGTTGCGTCCTGTCTCTCCAATGTAGTTTTTGCCGCAATCGCATGGATTTTCGTAGATTCCCGGGCTATGTACAGGTTCCCGATCCTTTGGCGATCGTAGAAGTTTTTTGATCTTATAACTTAGTACATGATGCATGCGAGCAACTGGCGAGGTTGCGAGAGCATCCACCCATGGACATTCTCACTCACACAATGACTACTTGGTTTTCGGGCATAGCGAAAGAGCAATAGATTTTGAAGATACCTATTTTTAATTTTCTCTATCACAGTGTTCCCTCTTAATAATGGGAATAAGCAAGGCGGTGGTACCAAATACCCGGACGAAATGTTGCGGAACTCTAGTATCTAGCAGTCACGATGGTACGGATATAAATCGTTCACTTGCCTGCCGACCTGCCTGGAATTGCAGATGGAAATTAAACTAAATAAAAAGAAGTAGAAAAATTACTCACAGAGAATCATCGGGAACTCGTTGGCTATAATGTCTCTTAACTTTTTCGAAATGCTCCTAAACAAATTAATTCAATCAATTACTCATCATTAAAATATTTCCTCTTCTTTCATTACGACACTTATGAGCGACCAAGTTCTGATCGAGTAAAAAAGGGCTTTCCGGATTTAATACTATGAAAAATCGACACCCATCAGGACTGGGAAGTGCTCTGAGGAATTATTTAAAATAACCCCTCCCGCATTTCGTAACTGAACTACTCGCCGAGTGAAGGTTTTTATATGCACCACCTCTTACTACCACGATACGCTCTTAACATCTACCACTCGGTTTTCGCGTACAATTCTCGTATGTTAAATTATGAAACAAACTTCCTAGTTCGGTTTTTCCTGGGACCTATAACGTTATTATAAGAGACGGATAAACAGATACTTCTAAAGCTGGTATCGCATTGGCAGCAACCTCTAATGCTCAAATGTCCACGATCGGTGGGCCAACGAGGTTGTTGCCCATTCTACCTACTCGTATATTAGCTGATTCTATAATAATATTAAAAAGTTTTACAAAAAATACTCGGAAACTGATAAACGAAAATAAAAATAAATCTATCACACACCAGATAATCTGTAGTCTTAGTAGACTAGTCACGCCGTGTTCCATTTTCCCGCGCCTCAGATTATTGACAGAATTAATTTGTACTAATCTCTGTGTTTTATTGATCCTATGTCGGCGTTGACAACAAGAGGCATATCAAAAATGTGTTTCTTCAGTTTTCTGATAAAAACAACGTTGACCGGGATTGGAAGAATGTTCGGCTGGCGATAGACTTGCTACCTATCACACTATGGGACTAAGTATTTTCGGCTAATCGTGGGTGCACTTGTTCCTCTGTCTATATTTTCGGGGATATGGGCGTGAACATACTATTAATTTGGTTTAAGAAACCAAACATTGCTAGTCTGGCATACTGTATAGGTTATCAATAATAAAAAAATGTCTGTTTTGATTCAAACAAACTTTTTTTTTTTTATATATCATAAGATAGCAAACAAGCAGATGGGTCTCCTGATGGAAAGAGTCAACCATCGCCTATAGACACCAAAGATGTTAATGGTGCGTTGCTATCTTGTGGCGAGGTCTAATGCCACATGCATAAGTTTACCGGCTACCTTACCCTCCAAACCGGAACACGACAGCGACAAGCACTGACGTTATTGCGGCAGGAATAGGTAAGGCGGTGGTACCAGACCCGGGCGAGACATGTTAATCCTAAGTGGGCTGTTTTAAAGCAACTTACGTAAAATGATCCCAATATGATAGCCCCTTGTCCGTTGGTACGTCCGTACTTGTGCGCGAGGTGCCAGAGGTGGTGCGCGCGCAGCAAGTGCGCGGTGCAAAAGGTGGCGGCGCGGACGAGCACGGGCGCGCACCCCGACCCCGCCGCCGGCACCCCTGCGCACCCCGACAGGATCGAGCCGCGGATCATGCGCAACATGGCCGTGCTGTCGTCCTCCGCCGTCACCATCTAACAATTTTTCAAACTTTTCATGATCCTTATCTGTATCCAATTCAATTTTTAGGGTTCTGTACATCGAGAGCGCGTGGAAGTATCATGATGAAATTTATATCAAATACTCAAGTCTACTGTTCCTTGGAGCTGTGAAAATACAAACTTTTATATAAGCCAAAGCAATCAAAAGATACAGCCGTTTATGCCGCAAATTTCCGCAAATTTTCAAAACTCGCAAGGGAATCTAAACCTACAGGGCTTCGACCAAAGTAAAATAAATTGTATAGTAAAATAATTGTATATTATGTCGATGCTACAGGGTACTTCCCGTGAACTCAAAATCTTGGAATTTGGTACGAAGCAACGTCTTATAGCACAGATAAAGGAAAAATTGCGGAAGTCATAATTTTTTAGTTACATCATATAACAAAAATATTTTGGTTATTTTGCTGCTGTTAATATATCGTTGCAATTAAGTATACTATAATCCAGTAGTATTTCTAAAAAATCGATACAAAAGTTTTAAATGTAACATTTAATATATAATATTATATAACAATTTTTAAATATTTGCACATCATGTTATGGTAGAATATGTAGGTAACCTAATTAATTTTTAACAAGTTGTAACATTCATATTCTTGCAAATAAATATTCATTTCATTCATTTCATTCACTTCATTCACTTCATTCACCTCGTTCGCCTCGTTCGCCTCGTTCGCCTCGTTCGCCTCGTTCGCCTCGTTCGCCTCGTTCGCCTCGTTCGCCTCGTTCGCCTCGTTCACTTCGTTCACTTCGTTCACTTCATTCACTTCGTTCACTTCGTTCACTTCATTCACTTCATTCACATCATTCACTTCTTTCATTTCACTCATTTCACACATTTCACTCATTTCAACCATTTTGCACATTTCACTCATTTCGCAAATTCACTCATTTCACTCAAAACCCCCATTTCACACATTTCACTCATTACACACATTTCACTCATTTCGCAAATTCACTCATTTCACTCAAAACCCCCATTTCACACATTTCACTCATTACACACATTTCACTCATTACACACATTTCACTCATTTCGCAAATTCACGCATTTCACTCAAAACCCCATTTCACACTTTTCACACATTACACACATTTCACTCATTAGATACATTACACACATTTCACACATTTCACTCATATCACTCATGTCAGCCATTTCACACGTTTCACTCGTTTCACATTTCTCGTTTCTCTTACTTCATTCACTTCATACATTTCACTCGTCTCACTCGTTTCACTCGTTTCACACCTTTCATTCGTTTCATTCGTTTCATTCGTTTCATTCGTTTCATTCGTTTCATTCGTTTCATTGGTTTCATTGGTTTCATTGGTTTCATTGGTTTCATTGGTTTCATTGGTTTCATTGGTTTCATTGGTTTCATTGGTTTCATTGGTTTCATTGGTTTCATTCGTTTCATTCATTTCGTTCGTTTCGTTCGTTTCGTTCGTTTCGTTCGTTTCGTTCGTTTCGTTCGTTTCATTCGTTTCATTCGGTTCATTCGGTTCATTCGGTTCATTCGTTTCATTAGTTTCATTCGTTTCACTCGTTTCTCTCACTTCATACATTTCATTCGGTTCATTCATTTCATTCGGTTCATTCATTTCATTCGTTTCATTCATTTCATAACACTTTTACGTCTTTATTCTCAAAGAGGTAGATGTAAATGCAAATAGTGCGCCCAGTATTAACTAATGTCATTTAGTCACATGATGCGACAGATGGCTAACCTATTGACAAATTGGACATATATTTGGTGTCAGATAGGTTGTACAAAAGTAACTGAAAATTGTGTGACCAGGGTTCGAAGAATGGACCGTCTGTATTCTGACGAGAGTTCGTAAAACGCGAACTATGGTAGTGACTGCTATGTAGCATGAATTAATACTAGGTGATAGAGATCCGCAAAATCTCACCACTTTACCTATTCTTTTCGCATTGTCGTGTTCCCGTTTGGTAGGGTAGCTGTAAGCTTATGCGTGTGTCATTACCGGCTCCCGCCACGTGGAGAGCCTTTGGTATTTATAGGCAATGCTAGTCTCTTTCCATCAGGAGAACCATCTACTTGATCACCATCCTATGGTATAAAAAATTTGGCCATCTCGATTTGCACCCAGTACCTCATGCTTCTATATTTTCAATATTATATATATTAGTACCGCTAGATTAGTGTAGACACTAATATTTATTAAAACTTAATCACCTCTATATCCCCATACGCAATGTAAATAATAGCGGACTTCTTTGTAAGCCTCTTTATAATAGAGTCACCCGGGATATAGTGGATAGTCTCCATCTTTTTGGCTACCTCCGTTAGGAATTGGTACGAAAGGTCCCGTAGTATCCGACACTAAAAACAAAGACTAAATATATTTAATGGCTACATAAAATAATGGCTTGTAAAAAGTAGGCCTTTTCTTAAAATCAATGTATTAGTTGACTAAAGGATTGAGTACATTGTGATGGCCCACAGTGAGGCAGAGCGGATCGCATCGCAACACAACGCATTTCCATATTTTTTTCCAATTGTTCTCCATTGCTGAGTATCATAACGTAGATCTTGACAAATCATATAGCTGTTGCCTTGAAATATTGCGTTGAATTAAAATTAATAATCGTTATTCAACCATAATTAAGTGACTTTATAAAATAATACTCAAAACACGAAGGAACTTGTGTTCGCGAATCCGCTCGCCATAGCACACTGGCGGCAGATCGCATTTACCGAAATCCACTGCGCAAAAATCCGCATTGCTCTGCCCTGACGTTGTGTGTGAAATTTCACATAAAATTTATGAATAGGATCTAAGTGGATTTTTGCGGCCCGTCTGTGTGCTTGATCCTTAAAAATCAGGCCAAATTGACTAGAATCCCTATGATACACTCTGTGTAACTAAACATGAAATACATTTCATCGTAGATTAAAACTTTCTTTTCTGGAGCGTGCTTTCTAATCGAATTAGCTGAGACATCTTAAAACAATGACACTTTTTGCTACACAAAAAATGTTCCACCATTTCGTTATGAGCTTAGGTTTATCATATATCTTCAAAGGCAATGAAATTTATTAACATTAAAATAATTGATTTCTCACAATGCAAACTAGTTAAATATATATCAAATTAAAAAGCTTCTCCTTGGACCTTACCGGATCGAGATGTTTGTATTGCCATGAGTTATAGAGTTGCCATCTTTTATACACAGGTAAGCACACAGTTAAACCTTAATTAAGGTTTATACGAGTATGTTTATACGAGAATAGAACAAAAACTGCGTGACTTGCTAACAATCGTATATAAACATAAGAGTTTTTTATAAGTTTTGTTTAAAATTTGGAAAGAATCGATAAAATAAACTCATATAGTTATTACAAAATATGCACCTGGGTATTTAAAAAACACAAAAAAAACAACACAAATCAATAAATAATAGACTAATCTATGTTTTGCTCAGATACTCATAGGTCTGGGCAAAACATAGTTTTTAAGTCTTCAGAGTTCAGCCCAGTTACTGCTACCAGAACAAATAAAAACCTTCTAGTGTTGTAAAAATCTTCTAATTTTTATCACAAAATTAGATATTTTTTTTGACAACAAATAATATTTTTTAGATTTCAAATGTTTAATAAGTGTAGGTAAATTTGAGGTATACTAAAATTCCATAAACAGCCTCTATAAATCAACACTATTAATTACACTGTTTTTTAATGCAGTTTAATAAAAACTAGCTACCTTCTTCTAGTGTATGGAGGTATACGCACAGTAAAAATATAGTCATAATATAATTATAATATATAGTCCAAAAAGCTATTTAAACGCTGGTGACAGATTTTGGTTCGAAGAACTCAAACCACTCAAAAAAGACTATAAGACACAATTTTTGAAAAATTATTCGTTTAAAAAGTGAGAGTAAATTATTTGAATATTTTACAACACTAGGTAATACCATCCTTTACCATACCTTCTGTGTCGCTTTGAAGTATATATCTGCGTTAATTGCTGCGGGCAAGGATGGTGGGAATATCGGCAGTAATTGCGTCTCGGAAACGGCTTTCTGCTTATGCCAATACATTCTGTAAAATGTTTCCACCTTCGCGCGTAGACTCGGTGGAATGGAAGGTTCATTCTGATAATCGATAATTGATATTAATTAATCGAAATGTGTTTGAGTTTGCTTTTCGTTACGTTTACATTTTGATTGTTACTATTTAGTTAGTAGAGTGCTGCATTGTCTCGCCGGGGCTTAGTACCACTGCCTTACTTTATTCTTGCTGCAATAGCGTCAGTGCTTGTCATTATCATGTTTGGGTTTAAATATCTAACTGTAACATCAACATACTGATGCGTGGATTTATATTATTATAAATACTAGCGATCACCTGTTGCCGAAATTCGACTATAGACTAAACAATAAAGTCTTTTTTAAGTTTGACAATTGACATTAGTCGGAAAGACAATAGCATAGACATGTGTGTATATTATCGTGTATGCAAGGAAATTATATTCTACCCGGAATGTTCACACGCGCTTCAAAATCGTTCCGAAGAGTACAATGACATGGGTGGAGTGTGTCTCTTTCTACCAAGGATTGAAATACCGGTATTATGTGATATCGTTATTGCTCAAGGCAAGACATAACGATATTTTCAAGCATAGCGCTATCCAATAATGATACAGAATTTGTTACTATTTAATAACGTTATTCATTACGTTCTGTTATATCCAAAAATTTTCGTTATGGTATATGGTATTATGATTCACTCATTTGTGCTCCGCTTGTTGTTTCTAATTGTATTTCACATATCGGACAAGTTAGATTTAAAATTAGAGGTTTTCATCAGAATTTGAAAGATTTTGTTGAATGTACCAGTTTTTGGTACTATTATTTTTAAAATACTGTTTTTCAAATTTTTAAATAATTAATATTACATTTATATTTCGTGTGAAGTTCGTAATTATAAACAGGAAAGTACCTACCTTTCATAGCGAGACTAGCTGTTACCCACGGCTTCGCTCGCGTATGTTTACTTTAGAACTTTTTTTAATGTCATTAGATAGCAAACAAGCAGATGGGTCTCCTGATGGAAAGAGTCAACTATCGCTTATAGACACCAAAGGTGTTAATGGTGCGTTGCTATCTTGTGGCGAGGTCTAATGCCACATGCATAAGTTTACCGACTACCTTACCTTCCAAACCGGAACACGACAGTGACAAGCACTAACGCTATTGCGGCAGGAATAGGTAAGGCGGTGGTACCAGACCCGGGTGAGACAATGCAGAACTCTACCACCTAGTAGTCACGATGGTAGTGACTCGTAAATCCAATCAGTCGCCTCTTACAACCTACCTGGCAGTTGGCCTATTCTTCAAAGGAGCCCGGGACCAACGCGGGGTAGACTTATTTAACCTTTCTTACAAGACAACTTATTTAACCTTTCTTTATAAGCTACTTTATTAAAAATCTTGACATAGGCGGGTGGGCCGCTAATATTGTATAAAAATAATATTAACATGTTCATATTAGTTATTTATTAAAATATATTTTATTATCAAAATTTAAGTAAAACACGAAAAATAAAAATAACTATTGGTAACATACCTATCGAACATACTAAAGTAACCGGGTTTAACCAAATGCATATGGATGTATATGTATACACGGTACATATAACAAATAACACTTTTTCTTGTCTTAAACAGACAGACAATTTTACTCAATTCATACGAAATTTTATGCAAGTATGTCCAAGGAATATAAAGTTTCATACAAACTTTTATCCCCTACTTCACCCTGTGTCACTACCATCATAACTACTTGGTGGTAGAGTTCCGCAACGTCTCGCCCGTGTATTTGATACCATCGCATTTGCTATTCCTGCCGCAATAATGTCAATTTTTTTATATCTTGATAACAAACAAGCAGACGGGTCTTCTGATGGAAAGAGTCAATCATCACCTAGAGACACCAAAGATCTTAATGATGCGTTGCTATCTTGTAACGAGGTCTAAGGCCACGTGCATAAGTATACCGGCTACCTTACCATTCATACCGGAACATGATGATGACAAGCATTGACTCTATTGCGACACAAATAGGTAAGGCGGTGGTACCAAATACGCGGGCGAGATAAAGCAGAAATCTACCACCTATTTGTCACTGTCTTGTTTCGGTTTGGAGGGTAAGGTAGCCGGTAGACTTGTGCATGTGGCATTGTAAACCCGCCACACGGGTGGCAACGCACCGTTAACATTTTTGATGTCTATAGGCGGTGGTTTCTCTTTCCATCAGGAGAGCCATCCTGATGCAAAGAGAAACCATCGCCTATAGACATCAAAAATGTTAACGGTGCGTTGACACAAATAGGTAAGGCAGTGGTACCAAATACCCGGCGAGGCAACGCAGAAATCTACCACTTGTTTGTTATTGGAACGGAGTTCCTTATCGCGCGTTGTGAAAGGGGGCTAGACGGAAAAAATTCTTACGAAAAATTGTCACAACACTTTTTGCTATAGTAAGGTATTGTAAGCACAGAAATATCCAGCCACTTCCCTTAAGCTCGTGCATTATATTTAATTGATTGTTTACTTTTTTCTAGTGCCAAATGTTCGACATTTATACAGAATTTCGACCGAATGTCGAATTTCGACCAAAAGTTGAATTTAGACGGACAGTCGAATTTCGACCGAGTGTCGAAATTCGACCGAGTGTCGAATTTCGATCGGTTGCCAAGTTTCGACCGCCGGTCGAATTTCGAACGGGTGCCGAAATTCGACTGTGGGTCGAAATTCGACTGGGTGCCGAAATTCGACCAGGTTCCGAAATAGGACCGGGTGCCGAAATTCGACCGTGGGTCGAAATTCTACGAAGTCCCTTATCGCGCGTTGTGAAAGGGGGCTAGACGGAAAAAATTCTTACGAAAAGTTGTCACGACACTTTTTGCAATAGTAAGGTATTGTAAGCTGTGCGGCGTGCGGATGTTTCTCTGTCTCTCTCTCTCTCTTTCTCTCTCTCTCTCTCTCTCTCTTATAGAAAGCAAGCCAGATATTTTCATTTCTATTTCGCATTGAACAATGTGGTGACGCGACGATTATTTTTGTTGAGTGTATACAGGTTTTTTGTAAATAATAATAAAAGGAACTTCGTTCCATCCGGGTGTCCTTTGACACCTCTCAAGTTTTTGTCTTGTTCCGGTTTGGAGGGTAAGGTGGCCACACCACCAAACACATCCACACTGAGGGCAACGTCTAGAGTATAGGCGATGGTTTCTCATACCATCAGGAGAGCCATCAGCCTGTTTGCTATCTTATGATATAAAAAACAAATATTCATTTTGAACACTAATTATCTAGACTAACAACAACTTGTTTTTTCGTTTCACATCTGTAAATTATTTTGTATAGAAACTGGCTGATAAAAACTACATACTAAAAGAGGGTATTCAGTACTCGATTTTAATACCGAATATGTAAAAAAAATTAGGTACTTAAACGTTGAGCTAATTATCCAATGACATGTTTATACTTATACGGACGCCCGCGCATAGATACAAAACATGCTTATTCAAATTCTCTTTTATAGGCACCATCGAAGTTCATTATTTACAAACAGTGATTTTCCCAACTCGTGACTAGACTCATTTGTCAGTAGTCACCGCGCGAATGATAACAACGCTATTACACGCACGGTGACCGTATTTTCTTAATATTTCTTTACTAATTTGTTTGTGGTTGACAACGTAAGAGTTAAGCAATATTTTGATAACGTCATTTTCCTCGCCGAGTAAATTTACCTTAAAGTAGTCCTAAGAAAACTGGTATTTTTCATTTTGTGTTTATCTTGCGGGGCTGCCATCATATAAAGAAAGCAATATTTTATTCATTTACTTATTTTAATTTACTTTCTTTCGTACTAAATCAGGGCGGTCGCAAACTAACATCATAATTTTCGACCAAAGTGAGTTTGCGACCACCTATTTTAGTGAGTGAATTGAAAAAATTCTATCAAGAAAAAATTTGGTCGTAAACTGATGACATGCATCTTGATGCTTCTACAACATCAGATTTTAAATTATACAATCATAAAAGCATCATTGAGATTATAACAAGCAAAATATTATGTAGCTTTAAGTGTCAGAATGCGACCACTCGGCCACTTTCTAGCGTATTAGATATTTATGTACTTCAGTTTGCGACCACTGGATTTTAAAAAAATATAAGCTAAAAAATGATATGACTACAGCTTTCGAACAAACATTGCTCTATGATTGAAGTAATAACGCTTCTTGTTTGAGTGTAACATTAGTGTAAGGTATCAAAAGGTAACTTTGTTCGCCGCCCGGCGTGGTATTTTTGCAGCACTACGTGACACATAAACACACCATTGGGTCATCACCCGACTCCGGCACTATTTTCTAGATTTGGGTTAAGCCCGATAGATTTAAATTTATGATTTCCTTATTACATAAGTATTCAATGAATATTTAATGCTTACTAATCATTGTTTTCTCCTGAAAAAAAACGGGTTGTGGCTGTGTTGAGGACACAACCGTGCATCTTTTACGTGAATACGACGACGTTACGGGTAATATCTTGCGATGGTCACATTTTTCATTCATCGTTCCAATCACAATGTTCCCCATCAAACCCGCCTACGAACCTAGACCACGTCCGTCCATCATTTGGATAGTGAAGTAGAGCGTAGGGTGGCGCTACCACCGTAAGGTACCACCTATTGCTTACGAAAACCGAAGAATACAAAAACCTTCACAATAAAAAGGCCCCGGGGCCGGATAAAATCACAAATATGGTAGTTAAACACCTCCCTCCTCTATATACCTACTAGTGTGCATCTTTAATGCACTCCTAGCCGGTTTTGTTGTTTTTAAGGTTTTTCCAGTTTCCCAAGCACGGGGTGAGTGCTATAACACAAAAATATTTAGAAATACGAAAGTACTGATCAAAATTATAAATATGAATTTCATCTGTAACGATGAACTCATTTAACTAGTTATAAGTATGTATACCTAGCGATCAGTACAATCGACGTATTCGATCATATATCAAAGAAGAATTTCGCCGCCTCGAGCCTGTCGACACTAGCTCAGTGGAAGAGCGTCCGGGCTTTAGGGAGATGGTCGCAGGTTCAAACCCCGCGTGTCGATATTTTTCTTTGTTGTTTTTAAGGTTTTTATATATTTTGGATGTTGGTGATAGTTATGTAGCAATAACATCAAACTGTATTCCCCAATTTTTTTATCATCAGTTTTTTGAACTGTCCCCTCTACGAAGGCAAATTCAAAGACGTATTTATGTCAAAATGCTATTATCTTTAATTAGAGAAACCTAGCCCCTCAAGTGGTCGCATACTGGAGGCGGTCGCGTTACCGACGCAGTGACCCTACATCGATATTTTTTAATTAATAAATTTTGTGACTAAGAAAACATTTTACAATTCAAAAAATTGATCATCGTGCTTAACAGCTTTAATTCAAAAATTATAATAAAAGACAAACAAAAATCTATGCTTAAATAATTTAGCGGAAAATTTCAGGAATTATATTTTACAGATTTTTATATTTAGCTGCTGCTATAAGCCACGCTCTTCAATAAATTCAATAATATGCATACTAACCTTACAGAATTCTCACATTACATAATGAAAATTAAAGTGACGTCTACTTGTCCGTCTATTTGTGTTTCTTTGTAAATGTATGATTCATGGTCATGGTTAATCTGCAAAGCTGTTTGTGATGATATTTCAAATGGATAGGCTTAATTCTGGGGAAGGATATAGGTAGGCTATTTACTACTAATACTACGCGGGCGAAGCCGCGGGCGAAAGCTAGTTAATAATTAACACATTTGTTTGAAAAAAATCATTTTTTTATTTTTTTATATCTTAAGATAGCAAACAAGGAGATGAGTCTCCTGATGAAAAGAGTCAACATCGCCTATATACACCAAAGATGTTAATGGTGCGTTGCTATCTTGTGGCGAGGTCTAATTCCACAAACATAAATTTACCGGCTGCCTTACCCTCTAAACGGGAAGACAACAGTGACAAGCACTGACGCTATTGCGGCAGGAATAGGTAAGGCGGTGGTATCAGACCCGGGTGAGACAATCCGGAATTCTACCACGGTAGTAGTGAATCGCATAGCCAATCGCTCGCCTTTTACGACCTGCCTGGGAATACGGCAGTTCGTCTATTCTACAAAGGAGCCCGGAACCAACCCGGGGATATTACGTTAATAATTTGCATTTTAAAGAAAACTTAAGATACCTAGTAACATTTCTTATTACATAAAAACCCACGGGAGAAAAAAACATGTTTCATAAAGATACATTGTCTTATGTAGGTATAATAATATGTATTAAAAGTTAGAATTGTTTTCTAATTATATGTAGGTTGGAATCCTTTAAAAATAATTATTTGAAAACCATGCGTACCGCTTGTAAATATTTTTAATGCGTGTCTCGTAAATCGTAAATCGCGATGTCTCATTACATCAAACTTGTAAATTTGCGTAGGTACCTTGTTGCCAACTCGCAGTCAGGTAGTACGAACGACCAATCACGAAACAGCATGAAACGCGGCAACGTCGCATAAATATCAATATTTAAAACGTTATTTACCGCTCATAATTTCGTTCTGTTATTTAGGTAGCGATACACATAGTGTTCTAAAATAATTTTGTTACTGAGGTATCGCTATAATAATAACGGTATGTATCGAAAAATTTGTTCTGTTATTTGATAACGTTTTAAATCCCTGCTTTCTACTAAATAAAGCGCTAATCGCTATATATATAAGTGCGGCCATGCGTAGTTTGCAAATTACTACTAAGTAATTCTACTAATTTGAGAAACAGTTTTTGCATTGCATAAGTGATTACGTAATAATTAAAATAAGCTCATTTTAGAACTCACTATGTTAATTACAATACATTTTATGCTAATTTATTTATCGAAGTGTATGAGTAAAAAGGATTTAACGATTACTGAATGTGTAAAAATCTACCATCTAGATGGTTTTATTTACACTGGCAATTGCAAGAAAGGGACAACATCCACTCTTGTCGTTGTCTTTCTCAGAACGTTTTTTCCCTCTGTTATGTAAGAAACAAATGTCAACTTTATTTGTTACGATATAAAGTATATTTTTATTTTTCAAATATTGCTTCGTAACAATTCCAGTTTTAGTATATAAGTTCCTTGCGTGTATGTCATATGAATGTAGTGTGTGTAATACGTAGGTCACACTATAAGTTTTGCGTAACTTAAAAAAACAACATGTTATAACCAAAATATTATGTTTATTGCTTTTCAAAATAATCTCCTTTACATTTTAAATATTTTTTCATGCGATCGAACCATTTTTTAAAACGGGAGGACCACAGATCTGAAGGCATGTTTTCTACGTGCTGATTGAACGCTATCACTGCCTCTTCGGAGTTAGTAAAAGTAAAACCTCTCATCAAATCTTTGATTTTGGGGAAAATACAGAAATCACAGGGTGCTAGGTCGGGGCTATGCGCAGGATGAGCGACGAGATGTACTTTTTCGGAAGCTAAAAATGACTTTGTTTTTTTGGCCGTGTGTGAAGAAGCGTTATCATGGTGAAGGAGAATGCGGTTTTTGGGTCGTCTTTCGCGAACTTTTTCTAACATCCTGGGTAAACAAATGTTAGAATACCACTCGGCATTAACACTCTTTTGATCTTCAAGTGAAATTGTACAGATGGGACCCGTAGCGGAGCAAAAAAAACGCGATCATATTTTTACCAACGTTTCTCGCCTGTCTCACTTTTGTTGGCCTGTTCTCATTTTCAAACACCCATTCTCAAGATTGCTGTTTTTTTTGGGTTCGAAACAATAAATCCACATTTCGTGTCCTGTGACAATGTCATAAACAGCATTCATTCTAATGAATGCTGTTTATGGTGGTCGTACTTCAGTAGCATCTGTGAGCACCATTCCACGCGAGCCCGCTTCTGCTCTGCTTTCAGTTCATGAGGGATCCAACGACAACAAAGTTTCCGAACTTTCAATTGTTCGTATAAAATTTTCTGAATTTGGCTCATACCAATCCCCAATAGTCCTCGAATTGTTTCATAGGTAATCCAGGGCTTTTCTTCAATTAACCGCTTAACAGTAGCCACATAATTTTCGGTGACGGCAGTTGAAGGCCGCCTTTCACGAAATTCGTCATGTAAAGAAACTCGACCTCTCTCAAATTCAGCAAACCATCGCCTCACGATGCTCAAACAAGGTGCTTCTCTCCCAAAAGCATTTTGAAGACGAGCGGCACAGTCTTGCAGAGAAAGAGAACTTTTAAAATCATAAAAAATCATCGCTCTAAAATCTTTTCGACTTAATTCCATTTTCGTTGGTGTGTGTGTTTTGTGTCACACAACTTTGATGTGTGATAAAAATACAATTGACAAATCATTTCTCGCCAATTGTTTTTTTTTATTACTTAGAAGGTTGCAACGTTTTAAAAATATAACATTCGAAATTCAAATAGTTCCGATTAGCTAAAAGTGCAAAACTTTTAGTGTGCCCCATGTACTTATTTTCAATAATTTAATGTATTTCTAATGCATTAATTTTTATTTAAAAATAGTAGGATTCTGAAATCCTCCGTAAAATAATAAAAGACTGTGCCAAGTTTTATACCCTACCGTTGTTGGCACGATTGCCTTAAAAAAGGGGTCCAAAGTTTTTTATTCACGTATTAATGTATAGATATGTGTACCGATTAGTTTAAAGAACACTTTGTATTGAATCATAATGGGTATCACTTAAATATAAAGATGGGTTTATCTACATCGTAAGACTTTTTCTCCTTTCTCTACACCTACACCAGCAGGCTTAGGATAAGCACCACGAGATATATATCGATCGAGAAAGTGACGTTTGCTTGACATTTATTAATATCTCGATGGACGTTATTAAGCATGCCACGATAAACATTTAAAACGTCATAGATAAATTAAACAAAAAGTTTACTCGAATAGAGAAATAAATGTTGTCACTAGAAGACATAGATATTATACTAATTCTGATTTTTAAGATACACCTTTGGTGCATTTAACTTATGTTAATCATTATGAGCTTTTGTTTACATTTATAACTTCCTGTCATCATTTCTCTTCTTTGTAGCCGTACCTATTTACAATTGTAATTAAAGATATTTTACAGGTTTTTGAATTATTCTCTCTTTTTAGTTTTGACCATCAAAACTAGTTTTTTATTCTATAAAACTGAAACAATGAATTATGATTCATAACATGTTTTAATGTAAAGGGCAATTAAGATGCCAGCGTGTATTTATTTCTGGGTGTATAACTGCGTAACTAATTATGCGTAAAAGTGCGTAACAGTTATTATTAACAAGCTATTTTTTTCCACTATAATTATTCCTTTCAATTATAATTCTAACATTATTGAGTAAATTAACATCTTCTTTTAGACTAATCAATCAACATTTTTGATTAATTTTTTTTGATGAGAAACTTCCATAGAATTGTTGTGATTTGACAATGACACGAAAATGCATTACGATAAACAAACATAAATGTATAGTATTATGCCAACTAGAAAATAAGATAGAACAGAATACAATTCACAGTATTTTATGTTACAAATAATGTTATCTATTAATAGCTCCAAAAATCAGCCAGATGCAAGCAATCCAACCTAAGACTTACTGTTAGATCGTGGTCTCCAAGAACAAACTGAATTTTTGTGAACAGCTTCGTTTTGACGAGACAACCATATTTTCTATCTTTGAAAAATCTCGAATCGGGTAACTAATAAAGATAGATAAAATAGGGAAACTTTAGTGTCAGACTAAGAAAAGTTTCCACTTTACGTGTATGACAAAGTTACCGTTGAATTACAATAATAATTAACAAGCTGTTGTGAGAAAATTAGGTTATTTTTAAATTGATTAATATCAATTTAAAAATCTCATAAGTGGGATTCTCAGAAAAATCATCAAATATGTAGGACAAAAGTTTCATCGTAGTTTTCATAATATAATCAAGCAATTAAAGTCGAAAAATAATTATTGTTATTAATAAATATTTATTATTTACCGAACCCAATATCTTCGCAGCATTAACTTTATTAGTTACCCGATTCGAGATTTTTCGAAAATAGAAAAGACGGTTGTCTCGTCAAAATGAAGCTTTTCACAAATATTCAGCTTGTTGTTAATCAAAAAAAGTTAGTTTGTGGGACCACGGTCTGTGATTTACATCTCAAGAACGAAAAACATTTTTCTTCGACTTTTCAGTTTATCTCTCTTTGATTCAAAGAGTATATAAATTTTATTTTATTTTGTCTTCTTACATTTACTTCTAACGAAAAAACGAGTGTGAGCTACACTCGATTTTTTTGTTATTTTTGATTGATTAATTAATATTTTGATTATTATAATATGTTTTTATGTATTATTTTTCCTGAGTATATGTTATTAATAGTAACATTAAATAATACAAAATAAGCACCAGCTTTAAATTAACCTTTTATTTTACATTTAGTTTTCTACTGAATTTTGTAGAAAACCTTATAAGTAGTTGTAATTTTGAATAGAGTTGGTAACACTGAGTAGCACGAGAATTCGTAGAATTATTTTCTCTATACGAAAAATTAAAAGTTTATTTACATTACGTCAAAAAGTATTGTACTTTAACTAATTTGTATTTTGTAATTAATTATAAATTAATTAATTATCTAACCATTACGTACAAAGAATTATTGATTTATACTGTTTGGTTCTCACATCTCTAAAATCATCATCATTCTTCCGATTCTAGTACAAAATTAAATTGTGTTAGGTATGTGAAATGGGAACACAAAATAAAACGTAAGTAGTGTACTTCTTTATACTTATATTTTTTAAAAGCCTATATAGGTTATTAAAAATAATTATGATTTTCTTTTCAGGATAAGAAGTAATAAGCATAAATTAACTTTGTCACCATGGTGGATTCATGGACTAGACTTGTAGCACCAAAGATTAAAGTCTTTAATATTGGGAAAGCATAATATAACACCATATATTCTACAAATACTTCATACATTATAGTTTCTAGAGGAAGAAAGGAAAACAATGGAACACTGTGTAAGTATTTATTTACATACTTATATCCATGACAAATCATCTAACAAGGTAGACTGAAAGAATCAAATTTTAAACATATTTTAATATATTTCTTTCATTGTAAAAGTTGTGGTTTTTTACAAAATTAATATCATAAATTCAAGATTATATCAAAAACTTGATTCTTGTAAAAAAATCCTGAATAATATGAGAAGCTTTCTTTGGAGAATAGTGTAGGCTTCTTTCACTCCCTTTAAAAATGTAACCAATTGTTTTTTCGACCCCATTATATAATTTACAATGCAAATCTATATAACACTACACAAAATGCAACATGCAAGACTGGAGTCATAAGTCCTGAGTTAACTGACAAAAAAATATATTAAGTAAACATATATAACAACATTTTGATAAGATATATTTGTTTACAGGTTGACTAAACAGCGAGTAATGGAAATAGAATAAAGAAGCCTTTCTATTTATTACATTTTTTGAAATTGTTGATTAAGAAGATTTATAAGTTAATGCTGAATATTATATTTTTCTTGCTGTTTTTAATGGTTGTGCAAGATTGAAAAATAAATTTTAATTTGTAGAAAACAATTAAGTTTATAACATGATAGTCTTAATGTACCGAATATGTGTAATTTTTAAAATTTAAATTAATAGAAAGTTAATGTTACCTTAGGAAAAAATATTTTACTTGTTGATTTTTTATTTTCAAGTGAAATTCCATACTACTCATACTATATAGTAAACTAATTTTTGATATTGAATTTTCATTACTGATTAATTATGCGAGATAACAAGAGATATTTAAATTGTAGAAAACATTTAAATTTAAAATGTAATAGCTTTAATATAGTGCGTGTAATCTTCTATAAGTTTATTACATTAGTGAAAATTCAAAGATACATATTAATAAATTTAAGTCATAAGGTGATAAATTGTGAAAATTATTTATCTATTCTGAGAAGTACAAACATTAATAATAATTGTTAGTTTAGTAAAGTAGATGTGTTTGTATATTTTTTAAAACTCAAATTTAATTTTCTTTACAAGACTGCTTCATATTACACACTTTTTATAATTATTCATTTTGTATTTTGTGTGATTTATTCATTTTGTAACTTTATTAAAGAAAATAAAAATTATTTCTCAAGACTTTTCCATATAGTAAAATCTATGTTTGGCATTAAAACATTAAATACTATGAATAGTGTGTCATTAAACTTATACTTAAAATTAGACATTGATGACTATAAGTTTCATTTTTATTATATAAAATTATTTAATACTTAGATAGAAGGTTTGCCTAGAGTATATATTTTTTTAAATAAATCTTATACAACACTAAAGTATTTTATTATACCAATAATCCACTAAGTATTGTTACTACCAAAATCACTTCGATTAAAAAACAACAACAAAAGTAACAAAGTTAACACTTCTAAAAGAAAATACTTGTAATTATCATATCGAAGGGTCCTACGTATACTTGTGCAAGTGCAATGACACAACTTTACTGGAGGCCGGATTAAATGTTCTGTAGCTTGTAATCTATACCTTCATATAATAAAATCGTAGGAAAGTCAATGTATGTCCAGGGTAAACTCTAAAAGTACTGCATGGATTTACTTCAAATTTTGCATGAATATTACTAACAGGTCGGGTCAACATATAGGCTACATATTATCACGTTATCACCTACGGGGGAGGAGCTGTGCGGAGTAAACAAAGTCTACGCAAACAAAGTCACGGGCAACAGCTAGTTTTGACATAAATCAATAGAAGTATTTGAAAATTTGTACAAATTTTCAAATACTTTATTACATTAGGACAAATATAAGGTAATTTTAAGGCTTTTGAGGCAAGAAAATGGTTTCCGTTGTTTTGCAAGTTGCACCAGTATACATAGGATCCATCAATATCTTCTATTATGTAGTCTTCGCATTTCATCCATTTCAATTATGCCATATGAGGGCATCATTTGTTCTTCTAGGATATTTGTCAGTAATATTAAAAATTCTGCAGTTGAAGTCTTATCTGCAAATAATAATTATATTTTTTATTGACATATATTATTGTAATAAACAATAATAACAAGAACTGACTGCCTTTCTGTATGGTAAATTATCTTTAAATGTAGACAAATATAAAATAATAATGTTTACACATGTAGGTACCTAGGTAATTGAGAACTACTATGGATATTTTAAGTTATGAATATTACAGAAAATAATACATCATAGTAGTATGTTAATCATACATGGAACTTGGTCTGAAAACAACTGATTAAAACAAATACTTTTTTTGACTAAATATAACTTGAATGGGTAGTAAAAACTCCTTAAATACATAATCAATGCAAGCCTTAGAGGAATAACACATTTGCATCATTATTCTATGATGTAAGCATTGTTGTTGTTTGTTGGTATGTGGCTGTAAGTATTGTAAAAAGTTGACCACCAAGAAAAGGATTATTACTTGTATCCAGCTGAAATTTAACATACACTTGACATGTATATGTAACATATTAACTGTTTAAAAAAGAAACTCGAAAAACTACAGATAACTTTTGAAAAAATATAACTTTATTGAGTTCACCTAAGTCAAATTAGTATTTACTACAAAGATATTCTGTTATTACAGTTAATGAAGTTGGATGGCTGTCATATCTACTAGAAACTGAATTACAAGTCTCTTATGTTCACTTACCTTTAACTAAAGAGGCATGCCTTGATCGGTGTGTGGCTCTAAACCTCAAAATTCACAAGGGTCTATATTATTTAGAGAGCCATGGTTATTGGGTTTATTGAAGCGCTATAGTGATTGGAATGCTCCGTCCGTTGTGTAAAAAGATCACACAAATTTCCTATGTGCCTTCTTTGTATTTTGCAGGCTTGCCGTTAACCGTAGATATTTAGCACATAATAGGTATAATATGGAACTGCCACCACTATTAAATACATATATGCCATACTGCCTGCCTGCCTGCCATACATACTACTGCCAACACTGGACCGAAATCTATATTTAATAAAATGAATAGAAATCAAAAAGTTTTGTAATTATTGTATAATTAAAGTATAATAATATGAAATAGTGGATAAGGTTATCAACATTTTAACCAAATTTTAACGAAGTGTCAAATGACAAATCGATAAAATGACAGCAAGACGTTTCGATCGATAGAGAAAATAACTACCGTCGAGTAAAATTGATCATTTTCTCTTCCTTTGAAGTATCATGTCGAATCAAGTGTCAAATGCGTTAGCGAATCGAGAAAGTGACATAAAAGTCGAGAAAACGAGGTCGATAAAATTTTATCGTGTTGCTTATCCTAAGCCTGCAGACCACACAACAGAGGCAGCGGCGTCTTTGTTGTCGTAACTGCCTTTTTTGTTGTCATAGGTAATATTTAAAAACATTGTTTTAGTTAATTATTTTGATCGGGTAAAATTTATCGTCACAAAGTAATTACATGTAGCCCAATAGATATAGTATCGGATCGGATCGGATAGTTTTTTATTATACGCTATATAAATATATAGATATTATTGCAATAAAAATTAATGAGATGATAATGCTAAGTCATCCCGTCCGTTCCGTTAGGTTTATTAAACACTCGACCAATGGGGCGGTCTCATTAGTCGAGTGCTTAACAAACCTAACTACGTCCGATGGAGCTCGGGTGCGATTCCCGACAGGGACAAATATTTGTGTGATGAGTATAGATGTTTGTATTTCTGGGTCTGGGTGTAATACACACCCATATATGTAACGGTATTTATATATGTATTTCTATCTATTAGTATCGTAACACCTATAACACAAGCAAATACTTTGATTACTTGGGGGTTAAATTTGTGTAATTTGTTCAGGTATTATAGAAGTATCTTCACGCCCGTATCCCCGAAAGGGTAGGCAGAGGTACAACAAGTGCACCCACGATTAGCCGAAGATACTTGGTCCCGCGATATGATAGGTGGCAAGCCTATCGCCAACCGGGCACTTTCCAATCCCGGGCAATGTTGTTTTTATCAGAAAACTGAAAAACACATTTTTAAATTGCCCGACCCAGGAATCGAACCCGGGACCTCATGTGGTCAACTCCGACACCGGACCACTAGACCACAGAGGCGATTCAGCTATTATATTATGTTATTATCCTGAACATTACCGTATATAAAAATAAATAATTACCATTTCCTTCATAATCAAAAGATATCTCGCTCTGAACGTTTTCTCAGGCCGCATATAGATACTGAGTACTAGTGACAAAGAAGCCACTGCTACTCCATTCATTATCAGACACCCGGTTATCATCACCAGAAGGCAACAAATGCGTTGGACGTCAGAATCCATGGCAATAGATGGGCTACAAGCGTAACACGAGATGATAATTATCTGAGCATTTGAGTTATAAAATATATTAGTACTAGCTGACCCGCGCAGCTTCGCTCGCGAGTATATATTAATAAGTCGTCCAGACAGCTTTTAATAAAAATTTCATCCCCTATTTCAGCCCTCCAGGGACTGACTATTAAAAAAAATTGACCTATGTTTGACCCCGGATATTCAACTATATCCGTACCAAATTTCATGAAAATCGGTCCAGCGGTTTAGCCGTGAAAACGTAACAGACAGACAGACAGACTTTCGCATTTATTATATTAGTATGGATGCATTTCTCGATAGGTGAATTACAAAATGTCTAATCTTTGCCGATTCTGTATGCTATAAGATTATCTCTGAGCGATCTTATTGCTTACAATTTTATGAGAAACATACACATAATGTTATTCTTAGTGATTGCATTTATTGACACATATTAATATAAGGACAATTAAAGTAAAGGAATAAAGATCCAACTTTTAATTTTAAGTTATATGTAGAACATTAAAATTAAAAAAAATGTGGAGTCTGTAATAAAAAAGCCAGCAATGTGCTTGACGGGCCACAAGCAATGTAGGATTGTAGCATTGTAGGACTATAACCAGAGAATGGCTAATTGCACTAACCTTGCCTAAGTTTAAACTTTAGGGCAGTCTTTAGTGACGTGCTGTCACAATATTTTCATTTGAGACAAAAAGTGGCAGCACACTACTTAGGATTTTTCTAAGGTAAGAAGCTTAGGCTGGTTTTAGTGTCACGCTGACCGCACGCTGACGGTCGGCGTTGTAGGTGTATAGCCTACGGCCGTCAGCACTGAGCGGCCAGCGCGACACAAAAACGCTACCTATGGCTACATGTATGTAGTACATACATATTGACCCACCAGCGCCGACCGTCAGCGAGCGGTCAGCGTTACACTAAAACCAGCCTTAGTGGCAACATGTGTTTGAATAAAAATATCACTTACCCAATAGGTATAAACATTTTGTCGATGATATAAAAGAAATGGACGAAATTTTTGAATGAAAAAGGTTCAAAGCCTCCATACTCTATATAAATATTATTATCCTTATTTTCTGCAGGTTTCGGGTTAACCTGGGAAATATATCAATACTAACAAATGTTTCATTATTTAAGATTATTTTAAAAATATTTGTCGCCTCAGTGGTCTGATGGTCCGTTGTCGGTGTTGATCACATGAGGTCTCGGGTTCCAGTCCCGAGTCCAGCAAATCAAAAAAATGTGTCTCGTGGCGTGTGGGTTACAATTAACGAAGCGTTAGTCGAGATAGATAAAGTTTGTACTACAAACGTGAATTTTTTTACACATCCAAAACCAATCGTTTAGCTGGCAGAGGGGTTGACACATTAACAAAAATTAGCACTTTAAAGTTTAGTTACTGTTTGCATAAATTAGTTTTTTTAAACCTATCTAACAATACCCTACACTATGGGATACGCGAGACCAAAATAAACATCCCCAATTAACGTGTAGGAAAAGTACCCTAACAAAGTATACTTCAAGATTTTATTTTACCATTTTGTAGACGTTCATGCCAAATATACATTATAGTACTCAGAATCTCTAAACTAAGCTGCGGATGGACAGACAGACAGACGGACACGGCGAAACCATAGGCGTTGAAAGCTGATTTCAGAATCTTAAAACAGCTTATATGTTATAAAAATGATTAAAGTAAAGGTGTTACCGCCGAGCCCCATACAAAAGCCCAGAATAATCTTGAAAGAACAAATATGTAACAGTATTTTAACGTCGTCCCCAGTACACTGCAGTTCATGTAGTAATCATTTAATTGCCCTAAAACAATTATATTAAAGTTACTACGAGTATATTGCTACTTTTTTATTATTTTCAAGGTAGGTTTAAGGTTTTATATATTGTAAGGTAGCAAACAAGCAGATGGCTATGCTAACGAAGACAGGCAACCTTCGCCTATAGACCAAAGATGTCCTTGAGGCGAGGTCCTAATGTCACTTGAATAAGTTTACCGGCTAATTTAACTAGAACATAACAGTGACTAGCGCTGACGCTATAGCGGATGGAACAATCAAAGCGATGGTACTAGACCTGGGCGAGGCAGAACTCAACTACCTAGCAGCCACGATGATAGTGACTTGCAGAGCCAAACGTCGCCTCTTACAACCTGCCTGGCAGAACGCAGATGGTCCATTCTTCAAAGGGGGCCCGACCAACACGGGGTAAAATTGATTAAAAACATTTGTGCTAAAATTAACATAAATCTACTACTTTGGAAAATATGCCTGTATATAGGAACAAAATACCCAACAAATCTGGATTTCGCTAAAAGACAAAAAAAGGCTCGAGGCTACTAGAATAAATTATTTGTAAATAAAAATACAGCAAGTAAACAGATTGTTCTTCTAATAAAAAAATAATCATCGCTGAAAGATACCAAAGGTTTATTAATGATGCGTTGCCATGCAAATGGTCGGTATCTGATGTCACATACTAAGCACATGGTAGCAAATGCCAAGAGTGTATTTTAAAGCATTGATAGTGCCATATGTGACGACTCATACGGACACATTACCATCGCTTACCGCTTTACCGTCAGCGATTATTACTTTGTCACTGTTATGATCTAGCATGAAATGTAAGCTAAGCTGTTAGATAATCCATTTTTGATAGGTTACATCTTTCCTCTCGCTTTTCTGCTATCGGTGTGAATGGCACGGCACAGCACGGTGCACAGATTGGCACGGTGTGCACGGATGTGCCGTGGTGGCAGGAGTGATTTCGCGAAATGCGACAGAAATGTGAACCAAGAAGCCGGGGAAGCGCGCGCTATTTAAATGAACCAATGAGCGCGCGCTATTTAAGTTGAGCACGCACTATTTGAGTTGTCACTATTCTATGTTAAAAAAGCATTTATTAATATTATGTCTAAGTCCAACTTAGCCAAAATGACATTTTCATTATGAATTGAATCTATATAAAAATTGGCAGTTCCGCTACGCATTGTTGTGGATAAATTATACGTTCGGACTCTTAAGTTACTTCAATTGGAGTACCTAACCAACCCGGATACCAGAGTGGAAGGGTTACTCGACAGAGTAACTTACATCGCCATTTCTCAGAAACTTACCAAAATTTAAGATAATTATAGCTGTCATTGTGATTTAATAAACTTATTTTATGAAGATTCAATATAGGGCATAAATTGATATATAAAAATCCGTTGAGTAATTTTTGAGATAAACGCGGACACACTCAGTGACAACTTACAAGAGATTTATATATTATAGACATAAGAACCTGAAAACTTACACAAATAAATAAGAGGTCTGTGTAATCTTAAAGTGTAAGTCAAAACCACATGCTCCAGAGCGACATCACCGAAAAGTACTCCATAGGAAGCCACATCATTCATCAACATAACTGAAATTAATAGTAACTGTTGTAATAGTAGGACAGCTCAAGCTTTTGGGATTTACTTGAGCACATCAGATTAACATAGAGAGATACCTCGCATACTGTTAAGTCTCTCCATCAGATATTAGCTCTGTCGGGCATCTATGGCAGCCCATCATATTTGTAAAAAACCCAATAAGTTCGGCTTATTTCGGCTAGCTTCGGCAGATTATATTTGTTCGTTATTATTACATAATTTCCTTCAAAGTATACAAATATTCAACCACGCTCGAGAATTTCAAGACAATGTTTTTTGTTACTTTTCGACTCTACTATTGGCTCTTATCATTTTTTATTCTTCGTTTTCTTGTATCAAAATCACACAAATAAAGATGTTTTGCAAATTGATTGAAATTTTGCATTCACGCAAGAAACTTCAGTCGAATTCAAGTTTAGGGATCCTATACATTTTCTTACACATTATGTCGCGTCGTCCTAGCTCACGACGCCACGTGACCTTGTATCGTGTTTATATGTCGCCCAAAACGCGTCGATTTGATTGAAGTAATCTATATACATATAATAAAATCGTAGGAAAGTCAATGTATGTCCTGGGTAAACTCAAAAAGTACTGCATGGATTTACTTCAAATTTTGCATGAATATTACTAACAGGTCGGGTCAACATAAGGCTACATATTATCACGCTATCACCTACGAGGGAGGAGCTGTGCGGAGTAAACGAAAGCCGCGCGAACGAAGTCGCGGGTAACAGCTAGTGTTACATAAATGGGAACGCTATACTTTTCACTGCTGTAAGGTACCTACTATATAGCAAAATTTTCGGTCTAACACTATTTCCCGAATAGCTTCAACTTCAATCGAAACGCGGTGGTTTTGAAATATAACTACCAAACTCTGGACTGCACAAGTTTTCTTGGCACGAAATAACATTTTACCCGACGTGTGCCACTATCTAAGTACACTAAACTAACCACAATAACCATAAACTTAAAACAAGATACAAAAAACTAACATGTTTTAAGCCAGGTCAAAAACGTATTCTCCCAATTCGACATCAGTGTACTCAACAACAAAAACAGATGAATAGCATAAAGCACGTTGTGTACTATCTCAAATATGGGGACGAAAATACTTTCCACATCCAGTATGACCACGAAGATACCGATCAATGTCACTATGCATATTATTATATTCCATAAGGTATTGTCAGGGAGGGAGAAGATCACACCCGACACGTACTGCCGGCTCCAGCGACACGGGTAACTTGCCTGGGAAGAAAGATAAAAGTTTAAATTATACGCGTTTACTGGCAAAAGACTGAAAGACGACGTTCAGAACTCAACTCTGATACCGAATATATAAAATAAATATTACGTGTGTTCCAGGTGTTGGTCCGGACTGCTTTGAAGAATAGGCCAACTGCAATTCTACCAGGCAGGTCGTGAAAGGCGACCAATTGGTTATGCGAGTCTCTACCATCGTGGCTACTAGGTGGTAGAGTTCTGCACTGTCTCGCCCGGGTCTGATAACACCGCCTTACCTATTCCTGTCGCAATAGCGTCATTGCTTGTCACTGTCGTGTTCCGGTTTGGAGAGTAATGTAGCCGGTAAATTTATGTATGTGCCATTAGACCTCGCCACTAGATAGCAACGCCCCATTAACATTTTTGGTGTCTAGAGGCGATGGTTGACTCTTTCCAACAGGAGACTCATCTGCTTGTTTGCTATCGTATGATATAAAAAAAATACTTTAACTATGAATTAACTATTAAATAAAATATTTACTACGAGCACCCGCACATAGATACCGCCGCTGCCCGCTAATTACCGCTGCGGCACGTCTAAGCTCTGGTCCGCACGGTGATTATAACACAACTATATCTACTAAATTCGTTGAGGTTTACGATATAGTTTAGAAATATTCTCTTTTGATTATATTTTTATAAGTTACATCCATTGGCATATACAGGGGGGGGGGGGGGGATAACTCTAAAATACGCCAGTGGTTACATCTGAAATCAGAAGTCAGAAATCAGGAGTACTTTATTTAATAAAAAGATTTAAAAGTTATTTTGACGCATTAACATGAAGATCTGACGACAGAACGGCAAATGGTTTATTTTTCAAAAGGAACCCAGACCAACAGGGATAAAACAGTAACGTCGGTTTTTTATTTATTACATAGAACGGATGTAAGAGCTGTGGTCGATGATGTAGTGCTGGAACAAGAGGATGAGTTTATATATCCAAGAGATGTGCTTTTAGCAGGGAAGGCACACGGCTGATGGAGTGTGTGCAGGGATCAGAGTGAATGGAGCGTTAGGGAGATTACAGGATGCCCGTCTAGTCCTTCATAATAATGTGCTTATCCCAACGCTATAGTATGGAAATTGAGAGTTGGGTATCTCAGAAGAGGCATGATAGTAGAACCAACGCGATCGAGATGAGATCGCTACGAAAAATATGTGTCGTAACACTCGCGGCCCGGGTTCGTAATGTGGAAATGAGAGGCTTGAATGTGGAATTGTCGGTGTATAATGAGAAAGGACATGCTCCGTTGGTTCGAACATGTAGAAATAATGGTAGATGAAAGGTTAACAAATCAGATATACAATGCGAATATGGAAAAATGTAGATACCGGGGAAGACCAAGACTGACATCCCATGATCAGACTGATCGAGTACTGTTCGAAGGTGATATCAAGAGTCTTCGCAACCGGCGTATGTGTATGAAGAGAGTGATGAATGTGGAGGAAGCGAGACAAGACTGCAAGGAATGTGTTATATTGACCGCCCCGTTGGTCGAGTGGTTAGTGACCCTGACTACGCAAGCAACGGGGGCTCGGGTTCGATCCCAGACGGGGACAAGCATTTGTGTGATGAGCATAAATGTTTGTATTTCCGGGTTTGGGTATTTATTATGTATATAAAAGTATTTATATATGTATTTCTATGTATTAGTATCGTTGACTAACACCCATTATACAAGCAAATAATTTGCTTACTTTGGGGTTAGATCAGTCAGTGTAATTTGTCCCCTGAATCTTTATATTTAATATTTATTTATATGGCACTCGTGAATCGTGATAAAAGGATCGTGATCTGGCGTGAAAGTATGTATGTATGTAAATAGAATACCAAGCAAGCAGATGGTTCTCCTGATGAAAAGATATAACCATCACCCATAAACACCAAAGATGTTGATAGAGCGTTGCAATCCGTGTATATATATTTTCGATATTTTCCACAAAAAGCTACATGCATAAGTTTACCGGCAACCTTACGGAACGCGACAGCAAGCATCAACGCTATTACGATAGGAATAGGTAAACCAGTAGAATCAACTGCCAAGCCCGGCCGAGAAGTTGCAGATCTCTACCACCTAGTTAATAGTGACGTACATGGGCGTACCCAGGTTCTGGGCAAAGGGGGGGCTAACCGTAACATTTTAAGACTATATATTTATCTTATTACATTTTTTATCTACAACAGTAGATAGTTAGTAGGGAGATAAACAAATTCCAGGGGGGGGGCAGCTGCCCCTCCCTGCCCCCTTCCCCTGGTACGCCCATTCGCATTCGATTGGCCAAACATGTCACTACCATCATCACTACCATCTATGTGGTAGAGTTCTTTTTTTATATACCATAGAATAGCAAAAATATATGCTCATGCTAGAGGAAATTGCGAACGCTATAGCAAAATCGCCTCTATGGGCTCGTGGTCCAATGTCGGTGTTGACCACACGAGGTTTCGGTAATTCAAAAATGTGTTTTTTTCTTTGATATCTGATAAAAATAATTTTGTCCGGACTGGAAAGAGTTGCTAATAATTGCAGTAGGCGACAGGCTTGCCACTTTTGCCACCTATCACATTGTCGGACTGGGTATCTTTGGATAATCGTGGGTGCACTGGTCGTACATCTGTCTACCTCTTCAGGGATACGGGCGTGAAGAAAATACTATAGGAAAATTTAAAAACTATGTGAAAGGGTTATATGACTGGTTTAGTAGGTTTGGGTAGTCGCCTCTGTGGTCTAGTGGTCCAGCGTTGGCGTTGACCACATGAGATCCCGGGTTCGATTCCTGGGTCGGGCACATAAGAAAGTGTTTTTTTTCAATTTTTTTAGAAACACAAAAGTTGCCCGGGATTGGAAAGTGCCCGATTGGCGATAGGCTTGCCACCTATCACATTTGTGGGACCAAGTATCTTCGGCTAATCGTGGGTGCACTTGTTGTACCTCTGCCTACCCCTTCGGGGATATGGGCGTGAAGATACTTTTATTAGGTTTGGAATTGATGTGAATCCTTCCAAATGCCAAGACCTAATTATTAGCAGTAAACGTCGTCTTGGGAATATTCCTTTTCAAATGGAGGAGGTTATCAATTCAGCTGTTTTTTATGTTAGTTACCTCAGATTTTGGTCATTTATAAACCAAAAAAATTATATAACATACTTTTTAACGCAATAAAAGTGCAGCAACCTATTTTCCATTTAATATAATATCTCCAGAACCCTGCATCAGATCTTCACCAAGTTAAAATGGAACCACACGGGTAGTATACACTCCCAGAAAAAAAAAACAGAATTTTTAAAATCGGTTCGTAAGTGACCGAGTTCTGAGGTAACAAACGTAAAGAAAACCATACAGTAGAATAGATCCCTCCCTCCTTTAGGGAAAACGGTTGAAAGTGCCAATTGCCTTTAGCTCACTTTTTACTAACTAACACTAAAATCTTGTGTGCACAGTACAAGGGTGGATCCAGGGGATCATGAGGGTCATGAACTCCTTCTAGGTAGGGGTCTAGGTATGGATTTATTATGATTATATAAGGATTAGAGTCTATCTTGAAAACCTCAAATATGTGACCTGCCCTGAACCGAAGACTGTATCCACCCTTGGTACAGTAATTGATTTTTCCTACGATTGATTATGGTGACGTATGCTACGCTGATCTCAACCAATTGAATTTTAACAAATTGAATCGTCTTCTAAATAATTGTACCCGTTTCACCTTTTGTTTGAAGAAATATGACCACATCTCTTTTTAACATTTGAAGCTTAAGTGGCTATATGAACTTTTAAACTAACGCGTTCTATCATTTTTAAAAATATATAAACGGGTCAAAAACGTGTACATATATAGAACTTCTGAGTCTGCTCGTGACCACGGCCAATGTAACTTGGCCGAAACGTCGAGCTTTACAAGTAAGTTCCATATATGTACGTGTTTTTGACCCGTTTATATATTTTAAAAAAAGTGGCTATATACCTAACTACCACTTGGCTCGTGGGGAGAGGGGGGGGATGTAGACTGGGCCGGGGCTGGCAAACAACACCTGCCCGTCGCTAGGCAACTGTCTGTTTACAGCAAATATTTCTGTCGTATGGTATAAAGAACTAAGCTACAACTTTTGTCCTATAGGCACCGTTATAATTATAATTTTATGACCATAAGATAAAATAGGTATAAATAATTAAAATAATAACAAGCTTATTTCCGAGCTGGTCCGGCCAGTCTGTTAAAGACATACTTAAATAAAATGCATAGTATAAACATATTACTGCCCTTGTGAATAATATTGTCGGAATTCTGCTGGATTTGAAGCACCATTTTGCGTAGATGCAGAAATGGATAAGTTATGTCCTCATTTTACCCACGTCTGCGAGCCTGCTCTAAAGTTAATTCACAGGAACTGTTTTCTTCTTGTGTCTTTTTCAAGTTATATTCATCCTGTGTGCTAAATTTTACTCAAATCCTAGTCGTTTTAAGTTGAAGTAATATTGTGTCATTTAGCAAAGATGCCTATGATGCTCAGAGATGACAGTAGTACCATGTGCCGTATATGTAATTGTGCCTTATAAAGTTGGGAGCGATAGGCTGGCAAGAAGTACTGTTTCGCTCTGCTGTGCACACCGAGCTTTTTGGAAGCAACCTTTTCTTCCAAATGACTGCGGAACTGAGAGTTATTCGATTTGATGATTCCCAAAATTTCAATATTAAGTGAGGCTGCATAGAGAGTATCCTCAAAACGAAGTAATATGATAAAACAAAAGGTATCCTTAAGTGGTGAACGAGCCAAGCTGTGTCCTGTTTGGGTTAAATGTGAATAAGTCTTGACCACCCCAATTTGGGACATCGGTAAGTCGATTCTTTACTTCAGACACAAGCTGGTTCTGGTACTATTCAACGTGTTCCCGAAAAATACTGTTACGACCATAGTATGAAGCATCACCAGTACCGTCATCTGCGTAGCAAATAATTTTACTAATACATGTTTTTGATATGGAAAGTGGTTTAACATGATCAGTGATAGTAAGCAGCTTTGGTGAACACGCTTTGGCGATAGGTTTAAAATCGGAGCACGCACTGTCGACACCTTGATACTTCAATCAGTCAAAAAACTGGTGACCAAATTACATAATTTCTCAGCGAGTCGGCCAACTTCAGTATTCCCGATAAAGGGACCTATATATAGGGACGCGTAGATAAGAGAGAGTTACCGTAAACTAAGCGCAACCAGAGTATAGGTCCTTGCCTTTAAGTCTGCCGAGGCACCGGAAACAGATATCTTTTCTGGCGTAGACGTACACACCAGCCCGCGGTAGAAAGGAATGCTCCAATAGGAGGGGAAGGAAGTAGTCGCCGAAGCAGATGTTATCTGATATCAAAACGAGTAAGGATAGCTTGGCCACCTTAGGATCCTAGTGGAGAGAGTTCAGGTAGGAAGGAATCTCCCTAATATTAAAAAAAACACGGTGAGCGTAAAAAGGGGTGCTATGATTTTATTTCTCTGATTGCTCCGTGCATTGTCTATGAGTACTGATTGGAGACATTCCCGTTGGTAATAATTTAACAGACTTGTACCGCAGGGCAAATAAAATTCGCACCTATATCAAGAATCACATGATTATAATTCAAAAGGATACCAACACGGACTGAGGTTTAAAGAATAAAACATGACAATGATTGCCTCACTAATATACACTAGCGAGATATCTTTCATACCTTACCATAATAATAATAACCGGAACCATTTGAAGATATAATCAGCGAACGATTGGCTTTACTAGTTACTTCCATCGTGACTACTACGTGGTAGAGTTTTGCATTGTCTCCCCCGGTCTGTTACCACCGCCTAACCTATTCTTGCCAGAACAGCGTGAGTGCTTGTCACTGTCATATTCCGGTTGGAGAGTAAGGTAGCCGATAAAATTATGCATGTAGCATTAAGACCCTGCTACAAGGATAGCAACGCACTATTGACATATTTGGTGTCTATATGTGACGGATTTCTCTTTCCACCAAGAGAGCCATTTGCTTGTTTGCTATAATTTGTATCAATATGTATATAATTTTTTTTTATAATAAATAAAATAATGTCATACTTCTACATTCGGGACAGTATTTTGTATCTCTGCATCTTCATTCAAATCCTTCTTATCCATATTTGCTTGATCAACGCCATTTGTCTTCATAATTATAACCAGTTACACGCCAAACTATGGAACTAATACCACAGAGTAACTTATTAGACATGTAATAACATTGATATATAAAAACCCAAGATACACAATCAGTGTCTCAAAAACGTCCTCTAAGAATGAGTGCACAATTTAAAATTGTGCAGTCACTTCAAATAGAAGCCCGTCGCTTACGTCACTGCCCGCGCGTCAAAAATACAGATTGTTCTCTGATAAATTGTAAAATACAACATCATGAACGTTAAAAAAATATAAGATATTGTATTTTTGGTAAGTATAAGAGTTTATCGATTTATTTTTGTCGTTTATATTACTAAATATAGGGTGTAATGTATGATTTTCATTTGATTTGTCTTAAAAATGTACTCGACGCTCCAAATATAATACGACAAAATTTCAATGGTCACTTTTTCAGTAAAAGGACAGTACATTATAACCTCCTTTTAATTTAGTCGAATAATACAAATTGATCCTGTTATTATTAGTGGAGTCGATTTTTTTCATTAATAAGTTATTTTTTTTTAATTAGATTAATTTTTTTCATTAATAATTTTGAATACCTTTTATAGATGTTAACCAACTGCCAAAAGAGAAGAGGACATCAATTTGACGATTTTAAAATGTTTGATTATATTGATTACTTATTTTAAGGACCAAGTTAGGTGATTCTTTTTATTCTATTTGTACGAATATAAAATAACAATATATAATTGTGATTCTTACGATGAAATTTGGAGATATATTACGAAAATTTTAATATAACAATAGAAAATCATAAGTAGCATCGAATTTTGTTCTGTTTACACGTGTTGTTGATAACGATTTCTTAAGTGGAAGGCACAGGTTGCATTAAGAATGTTTATTTTTTGATTTAATAATTTATTTTTAATAAAATGTTGTTTTTGATTGCGGATATCTTATACTATACATATTATAAATGTTAAAGTTTGTATGTTTGTATGTTTGATAATCAATCACGTAAAAAATGGCTGTGCCAATTTGGATTTGGACTCGGATATAAGATGACCTGGAATAGCACATAGAATACTTTTATCCTAATGCAGACATCTGCAGCTAGTCTCGTATAAATTTTAAGTGACTGTTTATATGTACGAGTTGTTTTATTTGCATACTAGCTGTTACCCGCGGCTTTGCTCGCGCATATTTACTTTAGAACTTACCAGCTGCAGCGTGCAGCCCGCTGTATTGTAAGTTTTTGGTGAATCCCGTGGGATCAACTAATTTTTCCAGGATAAAAAATAACCTATGTGCTATACCAGATCATCATCTACCTGTGTGCCAAATTTTATTTGAATCCGTTCAGTAGTTTTTACGTGATTGAGTAACAATCATCCATCCAAACATCCATCCAAACATCCAAACTTTCGCATTTATAATATTATAAGGTTAAATCTATATTTATTAACATAGATTTAACCTTTCTTTATTTTATTAAAAATCTCTACGTTGCCGGGTGGGCCGCTAGTACGTTAAAAATAATATTTACATATTCATCTTAATTATTTATATACGACATTTTTGTTATTAAAATGTTAGTAAAAAACGTAAGACCTGAACTTCTTATAACTTCTAAATTTTCTATACCTAATATCATAACTAACTATACCTTAACCTTTTTTATTTATTTTTTTTTATACGAGGGTCAATAAAATTTTCAAAAGCCGACATCGCATTAGTAACTAACCTATTGTGTTTCAAATGTCTATGGGCAGTATTCGCTCGTACGTCTACAGATACTATAACTAAACAAATGTTCATTTACATAATACTGCAAAAAAAAAAAACAGAAAAACTGAAATCTAATTCAAAACGAGAATTCTACGAAAAGCTAAACTTATTTCGTTTCCTTACTATGTTGTCGATACATTATATAATAAGTCTGAAAAAAAATCGTGTCTGTTATCATGTAAGAATCTATGAACTTTATAACGTAGTCATAGTCACCATTGCAGTAAATTTCCTATTCCAATTCCAGTATATTCTAAATCTATTAGACTATGCAAACTAAATGTATCAATATCAAGCGTCAAATACTACATGGCTATAAACCCACAGTTTGCCTATATGTGTAGGTTCTGTGTAATAGAAGCAATAACCTATAACGTTTGAAATATAAATAAATTATTTTAATGGTCATTATTTGTTTTATTGATATATAAATGTTCTACGCAAAAACAGATTTTCGACAAGATTTTTTTTATGTAAATTTTACAAACACTTAAAATACTACCTCAATGCATAAAAATATTTATATTCGACTCCACATGTGCCTTGTCCTACCGGCTAACTTAAGTCAAAAAATGTATTGCTTTTTGTACATTCTTTTTTAAAAATGACTTTAAATCTTGCGTTTAAGGTTGAATATGCAAAAACACGTTTGTGCCATAACTATAAACTTTTTAGACTGAATTAGCGACAGTTTTGAGTGTCAGTTTTGTTCGGAACTGTGTATCTTGGGTATTTTATATCAATGTGTAATAATGACTACTACTACCAAACATAGATTTATTCTATTTTTTTAATGAGAAGAAAGTCAAATATGACGGCACCTTAGATTACTCTGAGCAAAGAGTATACAATACTACGTCCTCTGAGTTTGGCACATATATCGTCACAGAGAACTTCCAAAAGAAAATGAATTTTGTTTTATCATGGTTGAAAAGCATAGATTTCCTGTCATACAGCCAATGTTTTAATTATTGTTTAGCGGACAAAATAATATGTCTGTGATTTAATGACACTTAAACTTTGAGTAGAATTTGTTTTATTCATAACTTCTTATCGAATTAAATTGGATATTTTACAATTTCTAGAACAATTTCAAAGCACAATTCCTGAAAAATATTTATGTTATTATCATTAACTTTATAATTCCGTGCTATAAAAACCAGGGTCACCAAAACATAGCCAGGGCAAGAAAAAAAAATTTTTTGCTCTACAAGTTACAAGGTACAAGGTTGACTGGTAAAAGATTATACTAACCGAATGAGGCTGTTCAGTACTCGATTTTAATACCGATAATGTGTGAAAAAATAGCTCGCCTGCCAAGCAGATCGTAAATGACGACCGATTGGCTATTTACGTGTCACTACCATCGGGTCTAATAGGTGGTAGAGTTACACAACGTCTGCCCGAGTGTTTGGTACCACCGCCTTATCTATTCTTGCCGCAGTGGCGTCAATGCTTGTCATTGTCTTAATCCGGTTTGGATGGTAAGGTAGCTGGTAGACTTATGCATGTCTACCATTCCGCTGCCATTCCGCCACACGGATAGTAACGCACGCGGTTTCTCGCCCTCTCGTTGTCATGCTCGTCTGTTCTCCGATCGGTGTCGATAAATTTTATCGCTTCAAAGGATTTCTCGGGCGAGACGAGAGAAGACTGCAGGGGATAACAATATATGTACTCGCAATATAAATGATTACAAATAATAAATATAACCAATAAACTCGAACCTCGAGCGTTTCATTTCTCTCCCAACGTATACACATAGCACACTTACGTTTTCTCTCAGTGTCGATCAGTGAGCGGCGAAGAGTAGACGCCACCCGTATATGAGAATATGAAAAATAAATTACCAATCTTGTTTTGTTTCGATGAATTTGCGTTACCCATCACAGAAACCTAGACTCGAGACCAAAGCGTAAGCTATTTGATTTGACCAGTGAACCGCGCGGTGGCGATAAACATACGCGAGCAAACACGTGACTTAATATAGAGTTAAGTGCAAAATATATTTTTATGCTTATTTCTAGAAATAACACATCGCCTATAGACATCAAAGATATTAGATAATGTAGCGTAGCTATCCTCGTGGCGAGGACTTAATGCCACACTCGTAATCACTGACGCTATTGCAGGAATAGGAAAGGCGGTGGTACGCAGGTCACACTATAACTACTACTACACTACTTCCGTCACACTACCCCCCTAAATCCTTATCTAACACCGGTGCAGTCAGTCAACCAAATTAGTGGTAGTGCCATACTGTATTTGCAACTGAATAGGCCGGCACGCCCGGGGAGATACCACTCTCTCACTTGACACCGACGTAAAGTAGCAGGTCCGCTGCTGCGTTTCGGCCGGTTTGTGAGAATCCCGGACCCCCCCCCCCCTCCCGCACACTATGAATGCGCTATTTGAAAAAAATCTACCCCGGGGGGTACCACTTGCACCAGCAGTGGAGAATCCCCCCCTGAGCGTCCGTGCTCTGGATTCCAGCCAGATCATGGATGCTCAGGCTGCCCTGCGTATTTTGGGGGGGGGGGGGGGGGGCAAAATTGCGCTCATAGGCGATGCTGTCCGGGGCAAACAGAGCAAGAAGACCATGGCACCCCCTACCATGCTTACTGTGGATTTCTGCAATATCAGGGGGCTTCATTCCAACCTGAACGCCGTCCACTACCATCTCGAGACGGCGAAGCCAGCTTTGCTCTTCTAGATCGAGACACAGATATCTTCTCCGGCTGATACTTCCTACCTCTCCTACCCGGGGTACAAACTGGAACATTCCTTTGTACCGCGGGCTGGTGTGTGCGCATACGTCAGAGAAGATATTAGTCAGAGTTACCGGCACCTAGGCAGACTTGAAGGTCAGGACCTATCCATCCTCTAGTTACGCGTAACTTGCGACGACTTGCGACGACCATCCACGCAGCTACGCGTGCCTATACAGGTCCCATAGTGGGAATACTGTTTGCTGTTGTTACGCGGGAATACTGTTGCGAGCCGGAGCTCCTCAGTACCAGCTTCTTCCTCTGGATCGCATTCAACGTAGAGCGGTTCGAATCGACGACGACCAGGCTATTTCTAATCGACTTGACTCTTTAGCGTTACGCAGAGATGTAGGTTCGCTCTGCATCTTTTACCGTATTTATCATGGGGAGTGTTCCGACGAGTTGTTCGGACTAATTCCTGCCGCTAAATTTCACCATCGGACATCGCGTCAAAATTTAAAGTTCCATCCTCACCACCTCGATGTCTGGAAATCCACAACCGTGCGCTTTTGTCGACACTTTTTGCCTCGCACTACTCCTTTGTGGAATCAATTACCCTCGGGGGTGTTTCCGAATGGATACGAATTAGGGACCTTCAAGAAACGAGGTTATTCATTCTTAAAAGGCCGGCAACGCAGCTGCAATACCCCCGGTAGCGGATGTCCATGGGCGGCGGTGACCACTTACCATCAGGTGCACCATCTGCTCGTTTGCCCTTCTAATATAAAAAAAATATATAAGTTTTGCGTAACTTAAAAAAAACAACAACATGTTATAACCAAAATATTATGTTTATTGCTTTTCAAAATATTCTCCTTTACATTTTAAAAAATTTTTCATGCGATCGAACCATTTTTTAAAACAGGAGGACCACAAATCTGAAGGCATGTTTTCTACGTTCTGATTGAACGCTATCACTGCCTCTTCGGAGTTGGTAAAAGTAAAACCTCTCATCAAATCTTTGATTTTGGGGAAAATACAGAAATCACAGGGTGCTAGGTCGGGGCTATGCGCATGACGAGTGACGATATGTACTTTTTCGGAAGCTAAAAATGACTTTGTTTTGTTGGCCGTGTGTGAGAAGCGTTATCATGGTGTAGGAGAATGCGGCTTTTGGGTCGTCTTTCGCGAACTTTTTCTAACATCCTGGGTAAACAAATGGTAGAATACCACTCGGCATTAACACTCTTTTGATTTTCAAGTGGAACTATACAGATGGAACCCGTAGCTGAGAAAGAGAAAGTGATCATTTTTTTAACAATGTTTCTCGCCTGTCTCACTTTTGTTGGCCTGTTTTCATTTTCAAACAAACACCCATTAACAAGCTTGCTGTTTTTTTTCGGGTTCAAAACAATAAATCCACGTTTCATCTCCTGTGAAAATGTCATAAACAGCATTAGAACGTCCGTGGTCGTACTTCAGTAGCATCTGTGAGCACCATTCCACGCGAGCTCGCTTCAGCTCCGCTGTCAATTCATGAGGGATCCAACGACAACAAAGTTTCCAAACTTTCAATTCTTCGTGTAAAATTTTCTGAATTTGGCTCATATCAATCCCCAATAGTCCTCGAATTGTCTCATAGGTAATCCGGGTGTTTTCTTCAATTAACCGCTTAACAGTAGCCACATTATTTTCGTTGAGGGCAGTTGAAGGCCGCCCTTCACGAAATTCGTCATGTAAAGAAACTCGACCTCACTCAAATTCAGCAAACCATCGCCTCACGGTGCTCAAACAAAGTGCTTCTGTCCCTAAAGCATTTTGAAGACAAGCGGCACAGTCTTGCGGAGAAAGAGAACTTTTAAAATCATAAAAAATCATCGCTCTAAAATCTTTTCGACTTAATTCCATTTTTGTTGCGTATGTAGAACTTTGATGTGTGATAAAAAAACAATTGCCAAATCATTTCCCGCAAATTGTTTTTTTTACTAATAAGGTTGCAACGTTTTAAAAATATAACATTCGAAATTCAAATAGTTCCAATTAGCTAGAAGTGCAAAACTTTTAGTGTGCCCCATGTACCAGAACTCTACCACCTAGTAAAAGAATTTATATAATAGATTTTGGAATAAGTGTGGGATAAATAACAATTGCAATGAGTTATAAATGTAATTATATCTATATATTTCAATAACAAATTGGTAACTAAAATTTGTTCTAACTCCTAAACCCCAATTTCAGCGTACTTTAGACTTTTCATTGTTTATGTACTCCTGCCGGAAGTTCCAGCTTAAGAGCGCGCCGATTTTTGTTCTTATCCATTCTGGCGCGATTTTCATGAAGGAATACTGTAACAATATATGCACATTTTAGTAGAAAAAAAATATATTTAAAACAGAATAAACATTCACGGGACAAATTGCACTTACTGATCTAACCCCAAATTTGCTTATGTTATGGGTGTTAGTCAACGATACTAATACATAGAAATACATGTATAAATACAAGAATATATTTAATAAACACCCAAACCCGGAAATACAAACATTTATGCTCATCACACAAATGCTTGCCCCCGTCGGGGATTAACCCGAGACCCGTCGATTACGTAGTCAGGGTCGCTAACTACTCGACCAACGGGGCGGTCAAATTTATTCATTAACTTAGGTTAAAAGTTTATTCATAAACATACGTTAAATTAACCAGTAAACTTCGTATTTAGATCAATCGAATCAGTCGTAAATAAAAACTCATATGTATGTACTAACGTTAAACTTTCTGATCGAACAGATATACTTTTAAAAAGCGGTATATTGAATTTAATGTGTCAGTTCTATAACGTTTGGCCTTAGTGTTTTTAAGAGTAGTCGAGCCAAGCAATAAGTCGTCGTCTCGTCAATAAAAAAAGAAATAAAATGAAATTTGGAACTCATTTCTCTGTCTATTCTAGGTAAACACGTATATCACATGCATGTTTTTCTCTTTCTATCAACAGGACATTTTCACGTATGTACGCGCTTATAGCTCGCCTATTCCATTTATATGTCGTAAACAATTAGTATGTTTCGTCGATATAATACGACGTCGTCATTTTATAAAAATAAACGTTCAACACAAATTACCGAGGGCAAATTAGTATTGACTAAAATATGTCAAAGTCAACTATAAGCTCCGTTGTCCCCGACGGTCGACGGAGCCGCAATATTTTATATTCAGAGCTGCGCGGGGCACTTTTTTCCAGGTGTGGGACCTAAAGTCAACCTAACAAACCTACCTCTCTTTTTATGTAAGACACCGGATACGGTTCTAGTTATACAGGGTATAACAAAAATAAGCACTAACTTTCAAGGGTATACGTGTACATGAACTAAACAAACACCTGGTAAAATATTATACCAAAAGGCACACATTTTTTGTTTCATATAAATTTAGTAAAATAAGAAATTAAAGTTTATTTTCACACCCCTACCTTGAAGATGGAAGTGATGTGACGTCAGCAACACGTTGAATGAATAGCGTGACGCACACATAGACATGAAGAATACCGCGTACTTGTACTTACACACATTTAATAAGCAATTTTTTACATATCACTTTCGTCACTGATTAATTATTATACATTAATCCAAATTCACTATTTACAGGCAATAATAAAACAACACTGTCTTCAAATTAATTTATAAGTAAGGTTCAAAATGACCACCACCCTTCTCAATGCAAAGAGCAGTTCTGCGTAACATTGATAACCTTACATTATGCAACATATGTGGGGTTATGGACCTAAATGCTGCATTAATTTTACCTTCCATCTCTTCACGTGTATGACATTCCACAGAGTAAACTTTATTTTTCACATAACCCCATAAAAAGTAGTCTAGGCACGTGAGATCTGGAGAACGAGGTGGCCAAGGCACCGGGCCACTTCGACCTATCCACTCTGCAAATCGATCGTTTAAATAATCACGCACAGGGCGTGCAAAGTGAGCGGGTGCTCCATCGTGCTGAAAAATTATATTACGATATACATTCAGTGGAAGATTTTCCAGATGTTCTTCTAAATCCTCTCTCAGGTGTTGTAGGTACCTTTGAGCGTTAAGACCCTGAGGTAAAATAGTCGGCCCCAAAACATAGTCCCCAACGATGCCTGCCTAGACATTAATTCTCCACTGGTGCTGAAAGCTACTTTCACTCGAGGCATGCGGGTTATTATGTGCCCACACATGCTCGTTGTGCAAATTGAGCACACCATTTCTTGTGAAAGAAGCCTCATCTGTCCATAAAATATTAAAAGCAAATTCGGGATTTGCTTCAGCACGGTTCTGGTACCACCTACAAAAGTCCATTCTGGGCATATGGTCTGCAAGTCCTATCTCCTGAGTCCTTGAAAAATGGTAGGGATGTCGTCCATCATCCTGCAGAGTACGCCACACCACCATATGGTTTACATTTAACATAGCACTGCATCGGCGTGTGCTGGTCCGAGGATTCTCGTCAAAATGATTTAGAATCCGAGTCTCAATAGCAGTACCTACTCTTGAATTAGGACGTCCAACGTTTCGTTCGCGGTGGAAGGAACCAGTACGCTGAAGTCGTAAACACATGTTACGGAATACTGAGTACGGAGGTAAATGACGTTGTTCTGCTGGTGGCCTTCCATCAATAAACCGTTGTCGGTAAATCTCCCTCGCTTCATTAATGCTACCATTCCTAGCAGCACCAACACATAGCATCATTTCGTAAAATTCACTATTAGTGTAAAGGTGACGGTCATTATTATTTCTACGTGGCATTTTTAAAATCGCGATTTCCAATCAATGGGTATTAAGTAAGATTCATAAAAAATCGGCAATAATAGCAATAGTTACGCTCTCCAAAGACAAACGGCAACTGAATAAAAAAATAAAAATTCCTTTACAATTATCTAGGTACTTTTCCGAACTAATTAGGGTTCAGTGAAACAAATTTAAAAATAATCTTCTTCATCTTAGAGTTTATTCCGGTTATTCTCCACGCTTGCGCTAGGAACGAGTTTGAGTTTGCCGTAGCGACTGTCGTCTAACCTCCGAACCTCTCTGGAGGAAGCCGGTGCCAGGACCTCTTTCATTGTACAGCAGTCAGGTTGTCTTGGGTCCCGAAGGTGGTGGTGGGACCCCTTGCACCATAAATAAAAAAAAAAACAGTAGCAGTCGTGGGACTGCCGATAGAAGTGAAAACGGAACTATTAAGTTGAGAGTAATTAAAACTATATGCAAAACATAGCTATAGATATACTATTATCATTAGCATGTCGGTGACGCGAAACGAGGATTTTACCCTCTACCAAAACGCTCAACGCGCCTAAAGAAGTTTTCACTTCAAAAATCATTTCCCGTGTTAGTTTGAGTGCCTTAAGAAGAATTACCCTCCATTCTACCAGGCGAACTGAGAATCGAACCCAGTACCTTACGAAGAAACGCCTAAACCGGCATCACTCTTATCATAAAAGTGACAAAAATGTTGACTAAAACTATACGGAACTACATATTAGTATGATTTTACATAAAAACAAAATGGCAGAAAAAAGGGAGTGTCTTGTCTCTTTCCGAAAGTGGTCTTTTCGCCAATCAAAGCGTTTCGTTGCACTTTGTATAAGCCGCAAAACACGTGTAAGTTCTAAAGGCCTGTACAAACGACCGGCGGCGGCTTTAAAGTTAACTTAATACTTTTTCATTTCCAGTATGATAAACAATATTTTGATGAAAAAGATTAATTTTTCTGAATGAATGAACAGGTTGATATGTAATCCCGGCAATCGCTAAAATTAGCAATAGTTTTCGTTGGTTTCGCTTGCGTGGTTTATTTTTGACATTCACAAAAAACTCTAACCACGCGTGCGAAGCCGCGAGCAACGGCTAGTATTTTATAAAATCTTTGATCTAAAATGTAATCAAAAAAACGTAGTCAAAAATTATCTTTTTCCTGAAATAACTACTACTTAGAAAGGTCTTGCCAATTTCTCCCGTGAAACAGCTTTACTGTGTTTCGGAGAGAAGGGCAAGACAGGCACTGTAATTACTGGCACCGAGACTTAACATCTTATGTCTCAGGATCTTAACATCTTATGTCTCTAACACATGAATGGAATACCTGGGCTAGTTCCAGCCCAGGTATCCCATTTTTGTTCATTAGCGACGTCGACCACTTACCATCAGGTGGCACGTCTGCTAGTTTGCCTATCTCAATAACATAAAAAAAGGTAAGAAGAGGCGCACCTAAAACAAACTTTAGGTAGGTACTAAGTTCCATCAGCCATGTAGTGATAGTGACAAACGAGCCTATCAACTCACCGGGAACATTCCGATTCTTGACATTTTTTTAGCAGTCCTAGCCATGTCAAATTTCATATGTAACGAAAATTAATTTGCGCAATTAAAATTCCCGCGGAAAATATTCAGTAGTGTGTGTGAGCAAGGCCTTAAGTTGGTTGGCCGCGTTGAGACGCCTAGCGCGATGTCGGTAATACTTCAAATCAAAGGACTTCTAGGCTAATCAATGCGTAGGTTTATTTGTCAAAAATGCTTATAAAAGGTTGTGTTGTGTCTTAATTCTTAATGATAATGCATATTTATTTTGCGAAGTGTCGTGTTATCAACGAGAAAGTTTTACTAAGTTTTTAGAATTGTGTGTAAAAAAAGTGATAATAGCTATGATTTACCTGCTCAAAAACTAATTACCTATTTAGACACCTTGTTATGTGAAGTTAGAAGCAAACAGGGTAGGTACTAGAGGTAAGTATTATGCCATTAAAACAGTTTTGTAAAATGCCTATGAATCACGGAATAGATTTAGGTACCTACACTGAAAACACATGTGAATAGTTGACTTTGAAGGTGGATATTGTGTGATGAAGTAATTTATGTAATGTGTTTTCATAACAAAAAGATACCTTAATTAGTTATATTGGATTATTTGCCACGATTGTTTTAGAATGTATGTACCAAACTAATAGTTTCACCCAGAGTTAGAAATAATAATCCAGGTCACAATAAATTTTAGGTACACAGCTGATATAATTTTGTTGCCAGGCGGGAGATTTTCCTGCATGAAATGCCTAATAGCCGCAGGTTTGCCTTACGTAAACTAGGTATGAGACTACTAGGTAGGTATTTACGATTAATAAAATTTTATGAGATTTTTTTTATTGAATATGAGTATAGTAATTAATAATTATTTTAATATGATCGTAATATGCTATCGAGTGACACCAATAGTCGGACAGTGTTTTTTTTAACATAATGTAATAATTATGGCTATCAAAACCCAGTTAAGTTACCTATGAATCAAATTGTCCAGCCTGGTAATCAAACTAAGGACCCTCATGGGTTTATTCCAACATCAGTCCTGGTAGAAAAAAATATAAAAAAACTCTTTAAATAATATCTACATTATTTACTCTGTCAAGTAATTAGTACTTTGTTGTGCGTCTAGCAGTTCATTGACATCTATCATATGATTGTGACCTTTCATAGCTGCGTAAACCGTGCGCGTACGTTACTGCGTGCTATACTTCAGGGCTGCCACAGATCATTTTGAAAAAAAACTTTGACATTCATTTTCTCAGAAATTTCATAGTTTTTATTTATTAAAAATGTATAATTAAAGAGCTAACCACACATCCTGAACGCTCCTTCAGTATTAGTGCTTATTTTTGTTATACCCTGTATAAGCAAGCCGTTTACATAACAAGTGCCTAATTTAAACAATCTATTAACGGCGGCGGTAAATGTCATGCATATTATATAATGACGACATTTTACAATCGCCGCAAGGCATTTCTAAATATTTATCTTTTGACCGCCCCATTGGTCGAGTGGTTAGCCACTCTGACTACGCAATCAACGGGGCTCGCGTTCGATCCCCGACGGGGACAAGCATTTGTGTGATGAGCATAAATGTTTGTATTTCCGGGTTTGGGTGTTTATTATGTATGTAAAAAATATTTATTCATGTATTTCTATGTATTAGTATCGTTGACTAACACCCATAACACAAGCAAAAAATTTGCTTACTTTGGGGTTAGATCAATAAGTGTAATTTGTCCCGTGAATATTTATTTATTTATTTATTTATTATCTTTGTATAGGCAATGGTTTCTATTTCCATATATATTTGGTGTTTATAGGCCATGATTTATATAATTGGTGTTTATAAGCCATAATTTATATATTTGGTGTTTATAGGCCATGATTTATACATATATTTGGTGTATATAAGCCATGATTTATATATTTGGTGTTTATAAGCCATGATTTATATATTTGGTGTTTATAGGCCATGATTTTTGGTGTTTATAAGCCATGATTTATATATTTGGTGTTTATAGGCCATGATTTATATATTTGGTGTTTATAGGCCATGATTTATATAATTCGTGTTTATAGGCCATGATTATTTCTGTTCATCAGGAGAGCTATCAACTTATTTGTTATCTTTTGAATAAAAAATTAAAGAAAGTATCTTTAAGTCATAGACTGAAGATTAAAAATCAGTTTTCCAACTCACTTGTATGCCATGGAACCAGTATCCAGTAGTATTTTGTACTCTCCCCAAGGTAGACACCGCGAACTTGGTGTAGGAGACCACATCTGGGACAAAGATGTTCCCGTTCATCAACCGCTGGGAGAATGAGTTGATCTTCGTGGACACAAACATTGGAGACAGGTGCTGGATGTAGACACCCTTACCGGCATACTCTTCGCGTATCGCCAATGTGAAGTTACGGATATATATCTGAATATAAAATAATTTGCAGATATTATTGCTGGCCCCACCGTCCTTAGAAGAATAGATCCTCTGCCATTCTAACAAGTTTGTAAAAGGTGAATGATTGGCTATACATTTCCTAAGAGACAACCATCGCCTATAGACACCAAAGATGTTAATGGTGCTTTGGTAGCCGTGTGGCGAGGTGTTGATGCCGCTTGCAAAGTTTACCGGCTACCTTAATCTTCAAACCGCAATGCGATAGTAACAAGTACTGACGCTATTGCGGCAGGAATAGGAAAGACGGTAGGGTAAGTTTGACAAGTGACTAGCCGTGAAGAAAAAAATATAAGTACATATGTGTATATTATCATGTATGTCACATGAATGTAGTGTGTGTTTAACGTCTATTTTAATTAATTTAATATATAATAGGTTTTTGCAATCTTAAATTATGCCAAATTACGTACTCCACCACTCACGCAATTGTCAAAGGGGTTAACCCTTACCACATATGAAACCATATTATATAATAGAAGCCGAAGTTCACGATTTTTATACAGGCCAACGATGTAAGTTATAAAAAAAAGAAGTTACATCAGAGTGCTAAGTGTGAGTTTTTCGCATTCGATCGTGAGCGCGTTTCGAGTTTACTAGGAATTTGTATGTGATTTGTACAGCGCCACCTAGTGGTAAACTGGTTTCTCATGTTTACCACTAGGTGGCGCTGTACAAATCACATACAAATTCCTAGTAAACTCCAAACGCGCTCACAATCGAATGCGAAAAGAAAAACTCACACTTAGCACTCAGAACCAAAATTGCATCGTAACCGCTCGGTCACGCAAACCGGCGACGGTGGTGGCGCGGCAGGCGAGGCGAAAATTGCGCGCGGCGCGGATTTTGAGGCCACGCGGACTTGCGTTCACCGCTGCGACCGTATAGTCCGAGAACAAGATTACTTTTTCAACTTTATCTCGATATTGCTTGGAGGTGAGTAGTTTTGTACTTCAACACTTACTATTCGGAAGAGAATGTGTAGTACATGATTTAAATAAGAATCGGGGTATAGTATAGATGTTGAATTTCACGAGAAGTATGAGAAATACGTACTATACTATATCAAGACAAATTTTTAGAATAAGTGTCGACACCCAAAACCTTCGATATATAGTTGCCGCTTGATAGTCCATTATCGAAAGGGTTTCATTACCTCAGTAAGTACAATACTATCAATAAAAAGCAATACAATCGATAGTATCGATAATATTCATGAATAAAAAAATAAACTATCAAAAGTATCGATACTATCGATAGTATTGCTATTTAATATTGCATTAATCACAATTACTATCGATAGTATCGATACTATCAAAACTATCGATAGTTAACTTTATTCTAATAATGACCGATGCTATCGATTGTACAAACTATCGATAGTATCGAATATGTCGAAAGTCAAGGCAATATTGTCTAACAATACTATTGATAGAGTCGTTACTTTGTTTATCTCCAATGATTGATACTATCGACGCAATCGATAGTTTATTTACTTGCAGCGTTCAATACTCTCGATACTATCAACGTTATGGCGTTTCTGGATTAAAACTATCGATTTTTTGGCGACACTACTTATATTCTTACGAATATTCAACATTGTGGGGAGAAAGAAAAATTGTATCTCTTGACTTTGTTTATACTTATGATGTGGTGACCAAACATACAATTTACTGGCCTAGTAAATATTTGAAAATTAAAGTTCAACGTTCATAGAGTATTATCTCGGCAACTACAACTAAATCATTCCGGTTCCTAGACTATTCGCTAAGGTCGCCGCCATGCGCTGTGCTGATTCATACATTTGTCTCACTTGCTCGCCGCATCCCGCGCCGAACGCCCAATTCACTCGTCAACATTCGTCCTTCGCCGCGTCGCGTGGCATGTTTAGTACTTCCCCATATATTTGTTTCAAACGCCAGACGCTTCGCCGATCGCGCCGCGCGAAAAATCGCAGGCCCGAATTTCCCGTGACCACGCCGTAAAGCAGAAAATCAATAGTTAGTATATTTTAATTGTTATATGTCAAATATTCTAAAGGTTAAGTTTACCGCATGCGACAGGCCGGGAAAAAGTAAAAAGTGCTACTTTGTAATTTAAAAACAAATACCAAAAAAGTAAGTGAAGGGATGAGAAAAAGTATTGTTGACTTTTTTGACTTTCAAAAATACTGAAAAGTTTGATATTTGTTTTTGATTTACCCTATAGAATTTATGTACCTATTTTGAATAATAAAACTGATGTCAAAACAGATAGCAAGATGTGTCTTTACTTTCAAATTTCAAATATTTTGACAATGTTTATAGATAATCGCTTATTGAGCAAAAAAGTCGATATATCAGTCGATATCGTATGATATATATATTCGATATATATATATATATATATATATATATATATATATATATATATATATATATATATATATATATATATATATATATATATATATATATATATATATATATATCGCATATATATTTTTAAAATGTATTTTTTTCTCGTTTTTTCTCACTCCTATCCATGCTAATCCATATTAATATTATAAATGCGAAAGTAACTCTGTCTGTCTGTCTGTCTGTCTGTCTGTCTGTCTGTTACGCTTTCACGGCCAAACTACTGAACCGAAATTTGGTACAAATATAGTTTGAGACCCAAGAAAGGAAATAGGATAGTTCTTATCCCGGAAATCCCACGGGAACGGGAACTATGCGGGTTTTTATTTTAGATTTTTTTCCACGCGAACGAAGTCGCGGGCACAGCTAGTATTATATAAATGCAAATGTCTTGTGGTTAGCGGATGCGTCTAACAACGCCAATTCAGAGAAGCTCTAAGGATAGCTGTTACATAATTTTACATGTATGCCTAAGCAAAAGTATTATTTACTAGCTGTGCCATTTCTACAACATTATTTCATCGGTAAGTACTATAACTCTGTATTTTTGGGTGTAAATGCAAGCTAAACGTATAGCCAAGAAATTGCCTTGACAGGCGTATCCATTTTAATCCATTTAAGTGATCAAATCGGATAGGATAATCATATAGGAGATATTTTTCAAGAGCACCTACTTTTGAGGCAGCATATATTGCCATGAGCGGTAGCGGCTGCAGTTCTGTACCGGAAGACACGTTGACAATGGCTCCGCGTCCCCGGGCGACCATGCTTGGCAGCACCATCCGCGTGAGTGTCGTCACGGCACCTACGTTTACGTTGATCACCTCCCAGATCTTCGCCGTCGGCACCTCGCACAGGCGCATCGGGTATTCATAGTTAACCCCAACGTTGTTTACTGGAAATGTTGTCACTGATTAATATAAGGAAAATACATACTAATATTATAATCGCGACAGTTTGTCTATTTGTCCCGAACGCTTCTACGGAACTGCTAAACCTATTTTGATAAAATTTGGCAAGCAAATAGTTGAAGAGACGTGGCTTACATAGGCTAATTTTATATTTAAAAAATGTCTTATATGGGTGATTCCGTTCTAACTGTGATATTCAATGTCCTGTATTGTTTGTTCTCACAGGTCGTTAATTAATAATTAATTTATGAAATTTTTGTACTTATTGGAAAATAATAAACATATTTCAACATTATTTTCATATAATATAACTTGCCACTTACAGAAAACTTACAATATATCACTTAAATGTCAATACCGTGTCATGTCCATTTCTAGAATTTATTTATAAATTGTTAGTTTTTTTGTCGTAATAAATGATTTAAACTAATTACCTCATAAATTCTAATGTTTACGACAAAAAAAACTAACAATTTATAAATAAATTCTAAAAATAGACATGACACGGTACTGACATTATATCACAGTTAGAACGGAATCACCCATATACGAGTAAAATTGGGGATTAAAGATTTTGTGAAAGAAGGCCGGACAAATTAGACACTCTGGTATCTGAAATCGAAATATATATTAAAAATAAGGTGGACTTTTATTCTACAAACTAGCTGTTGCCAGCGTCTTCGTCCGAGCGGACTTCGTTTACTCCGCACAGCACCTCCCCCGTAGGTGATAGCGTGATATGTAGCCGATATGTTGACCGGAGCTGTTAGTAATATTCATGTAAAATTTGAAGTAAATCCATGCAGTACTTTTTGAGTTTACCCCGGACATACATACAGACAAACAGACAAACAGATAAACAGACATACAGACAAACAGACAAACAGACAAAAATTCTAAAAACTATATTTTTGGCTTCGATATTGATTGTAGATCACGCCTCAAGTATTCTTTTAAAAAAAAATTCAATGTACAGTTTTGACTTTCCTACGATTTTATTATATGTATAGATTAGCATTATTATAGTATTATACTATTACAAAAATCATTGGTATAAAAAAAACCAAGATACACAGTCCTGAACAAAACTGACACTCAAAACTGTCTCTAATTAGTCTAATAAATTTGTAGTTATGGCAAAAGCATATGTTTGCATGCATTGCATGTTTGCATATTCAACCTTATGCGCAAGATTTATTAGATATTTTAAAAAGCAATGTACAAAAAGCAATAAAATGTTTGACTGAAGTTAACCGGTAGGACAACACATAAGTGGAGTCGAATATATTTTTATGCATTGACTTAGGTAGGTATTATTTTAAGAGTTTGTAAAATGTATATTTAAAAAAAATTGATCTCAAACCTGTTTTGCGTAGAACATTTATTTATACATCAATAAAAAATAAAATGTCCGTAAAATAATTTATTTATATTTCAAAAATTGTAGGGTATTATTGGTTCTATTATACAGGACCTAAAACATATCGATAAACTGTGGGTGTACACAGCGACATCACATCGATACATAGTTTGCATAGCCTAATATTTTTAGAAGATCTGAAATAGGAAATTTACTATATTATCAAATAAAATTATATTTAAAAAATCGGTTGTCTGTAAAGTTGGTTTACAGACGATAGTTGAACGTGACAACGTCTTAAGCTCTCGCTTGTACTCCAAGCCTTAAACGGAACGCCTCAGAGCGAGGTAACGCCGCATGAGTCATGTTTTTTCGTGCGTGCAGCCAGCTCTATCGAATTATAAGACGTTGTCACGTCAAAAATAATAATGGAATTTCAGCAAGTGCCGGCGATGCAAAGTAAAATATACTTATTTTAATCTTTTATCGCCTTTTCCGAGACGCCTAACAGAAAAGCAGTTAATCTATCCTTCCAAAGGACTCGGATCACCGAAGGGATATTTTTACGTAACGCATATTTAGAAATAACATGTTAGACATTTTGTCCCGTGCGTAGAGAAATTAAGGTCGCCATAGCGACACAAAATAAATAGGTACAGAAGTCAATTTACATACAAAGGGCGCAACGCACACATAGACACATGTCACGACGGGATATCTCGGAATGATTGGAAATGGTGCAAGCGCGAGTGTCACCCGCTTAAACACACGTCCTTGAAATTTTTTGCGCGAAAAAATTTGTGATGGTATAACAATGACATTAAAATATTTTAGTTATTATTGGTTCCGTTCTTCCTATTTCATTTTAAACAATAAATCAAACACCTACGTCACTACCAAGTACTAGTTTTAGTGCATAAGTCAAATTTGATAACCCTAGCGCGACCGCCGAGCGTAAATATGAAAAGTATATATATGAGAATGACCTGTACCTTTTTATTTCGTAACAGCGGTATGCATAATTTATACATCTCTACGTCGAATTTATGACAAGCAAAATAATGAATAGAATAAAATTCTCGATATGAGCATCTCTAACATTGGAGATGATGAAACCAAGAAAAATACTACACCGTGTAGTCGTTTAAATTCACTCACAATAGAAAAAAGTGTTGTCATCGTTGCAATCGACAAACATACTATGTGTAAGATTGTGTAACAAATAATAAAATCAATAATGAACCCGATGTCAACACATCCGACCGATGTTCTTGAGACCAGAAAACGATTCGTAAGTAATCAAGTTCTATTTTTGCAAATTCACGTTTAGAAGTTTTATGAGTTATGATTAATGACACCATTTAAAAATTACACGGATGTTCTTCAAATTGGTATACGCCAAAAATACAGTATTGAAAATATGGTAATTGAATTTCCTTAAAAACAACTGTGATATATAATATTATTTTATTTTATTATAATTTTATCATTTTTGGAACGGAGTTTCTTATCGCAAGTTATCGACTGCGGGTTGAAGGGCAAAACGACACCGAAAACCGACCATTTTGCAGTGATTTTTAGGCACTTCGCGGTCACCCAGGAAATTATTTTATATCGATTCAGCTTCAAAACATTTTATTATTATTATATAAAAACATTTTATAATTTTAACGTTTTAATGCCCTTATTATGCTCTTATAATACTCTATAAATAATCAAGAATCATCATTGCACAAACGGGGGTCTTGAGCCTTGGTCAGTAATCGATTTTATCATACAAATGTTTCAAATATCCAGTTAAACTTGACATCTCCTTTAAGTCTCAATATTAGTTTCAGATATTGCGAAAGGAATATTAGAAAACACAGAGATAATCCGTAATTGGCTAATTAGTACTCAATATATATTGTATTTTCTGTAAATCTTGCTGTGGATTTTTTGTTTTTGTAAAATATGATGAGGTATATCTGGCTTGGGCAGATGCTCCACACTGCAAGGCCAAGGACGAATCGGGGAAGAAGAAAGCCTTCAACCGGGCCGCCTAGTTTTGCAAAAAAGCTTCGTATCCCTCAAGTAGTAAAGCGTTTTGGTCCCTGGCAAAGTCGGTTGAATTGAATTTCTGCCGCCCTTTCTCCACTGCTGAAACCGGATGGGAGGCTGGCTCCCACCGCCGTAGAGAAAGCGAATCTATTCGTTACTCTATCCTCGGAAACCCCACTTCTAGATCCCACCAATGTGAAACCTCTCAATCTACCTGGATGCGAGGTAAAAATTCCGGAAATTCACATCTGTCAGAATGAGGTTCTTAAAACGCTGCAGAATCTGGATTTCAACAAAGTCAGTGGCCTTGATAGGATTCCAGCCATAGTGCTTAAAACCTGTGCGCCTGAACTCCCTCCTGTTTTGACACGCCTCTTTCGTCTTTCGTTGACGACTGGAAAAATACCAAAATCATGGAAACTTGCTAACGTGCAGCCCGTGTATGCAATATCAGTCACGTCCATACTCTGCAAAACTATAGAGCGTGTATTTAAACAGCAGGTTAATGGCACACGTAGAAGTGAACGATTTACTCAGTGACTGCCAATAGGGGTTTGGCTAAAATCGGTTCACTGGGTATTTTCTAGCATATGCCACCTACATCTGGAGCGCAGCTATTGAGAAGCACGGTGAAGCACTAGCACTCCCTTGATATCTTGAAGGCCTTTGACAGGGTCTGGTATGACAGTCTTATTGGCAAGCTTCCATCGTATGGTCTGCCTACTAATTTCTGCGCCGGGATCTCAGATTTTCTGAGTGGCCGCTCGATTAGAGTAGTCGTCGACGGCTGCTCGTCCGATCAAATGGGACCCTCAGGGATCAGTTCTCTTTGCAACTCTATTCCTGCTACATATTAACGATCCGCTGAAACCCGGTATCTATGGGTAGGCAGAAGATAGCACCATTGTGGAGATACACGTCCAGCGCGCGAGACGGTCCGGTCTCTCAGAGAAGCAATGGTTGATCGTGTGAACCTGTCTCTACAGGCAGTCTCCGATTGGGACGATGCCAGTCTGGTCAAATTTAATACGACTAAGAAGCAGGCGTGTCTATTCTCCCCTAAACAGAGTCCATTCCATCTATCTCCGTCTTTTCAGGGTGTGTCCGTGCCGATAACTGACCACTTCGAGCTGGTATCACCTTCACGCCTACTCTCAATTTCGGTTCATGCATTGAATCAGAAGCCCAAGTTACCTCAAAAATGCTTGGTATTCTGGCAAATGTGAGACAGTATTTCAACCTGGGTGATCTGGTAGACAAAAATCTAGACTCGACATTCTTCCTTCGAACCATAAGAGACTGGAACATGTTTCCTAAGTCTGTGTTCCCCGACGAGTACAATCTTCAAAAGAAGAGTGAACACGTACCTTCTAGGGAAGCGCGTTCCATCTTTGGCCGCATCTTAGCTTACCACCAGTCGAGATCGTGGTCAAGCATTTTACTAACTGTAATTTAAAAAAAATGTAGGACCACGGTTTTGAGACATTAATAAAATGTTCAATGTCTTTATTTTCTTTTGATTTATGTCTGAAATTTAAAAAGTCGATGTGTCATATAATCTTATATCTATAGATAGTTAAATTTTACATCACTGTTATTACCAGTTATTACGTTGTATATTGCTCAGGAAGTAAGTTCCTGTAAAATGACGGGTTTTGGAGAATATCTGAGACTGTTGAAATGGTAGATAGATCCCCTGGCGTGGTGGAAGATTGCGCCAAGTGCATCATCTGGCCAACACAGAACAATGGAGGCGGACACACGCATTTTAGTGGGTATTCTGGCAAAAAGTTGACGAATCCCACAATCAGACTAGTCCACATGGACCAGCAGTGCATGAAAGCATTTCCTCTGCGAGAAAAAGAAGGCAGATCTTGCAGTGATTTTAGCAATAATTGTATATGCACATTAGCATTATATATTGATCAGTACAAAAATGTTGTTAAAGCAATGAATTTCCTTTAAGTTAAAAACTTTTGAATTTAGGATTAAGGACCTGATTAAGGTAAAATATCAAAAGGTTACGACGCATCAGTATTCTTGATACGGGAAATTTGTCCCGTATACGGCCAGTAAGTCTTATTTTTACGGGTACACGGTACTGTATCGTAAATATGTTAACATATCAACATTTTGATAAGATGTAAAAAAAACTTTGATATCACTATCGCATTCAATCAATTACAATAAATCATAAAACACGATTTTTTTAATAACATGCGCTGGCAAACAAGTTGATGATTCTCTGGAAGAGTTATATCGCCCATAGATCAAAAATATGTTAATGGTACGTTGCAATTCATGCAGCTGGTGTGTATTGTTAACAAGATCTTTTATACACAGAGTGCTAAGTGTGAGTTTTTCTTTTCGTATTCGATCGTGAGCGCGTTTGGAGTTTACTAGGAATTTGTATGTGATTTGTACAGCGCCACCTAGTGGTAAACGTGAGAAATCAGTTTACCATTAGGTGGCGCTGTGCAAATCACATACAAATTCTTAGTAAACACGAAACGCGCTCACGATCGAATGCGAAAAGAAAAACTCACACTTAGCACTCTGGTCATACAACAATAGTTGTGAGAGTACATTGGCTTAATGTTTGCGCTTTTCTTTTTAATTTACAGCCGCAAAAGCAAGGCAAATTTTAAAACCTAAATCAGTACAAGTGCAAAAGGAGCCCTTTTGTAAAGCTTTGGTTTTACCTTAACCTCAAAAATACCGGTTTCCTTATGGAGCAAAACATTAAGGGTTTTGAATCAATAAACCGGTTTATAGAGGTTTTTTAGAAGTATTTCTTTGATCTTGCCGCTTCCAATTCTTGTCCGAATCGTGCGTGTTGTACTATTCTACGGTTTTGCCTTAAACCGGTTTATACAGGTTTTAGGTAGCGCTCAAATCTCAGATACGCTCTGAGCGCAACCTTTCATAAAAGCCGCTAAATATATCTATTAACCTGTGTTGTTTAAATCCACAGACCACATGAATACGAATAGACACGCCATTGGGAAGAAAACGTTTCGACGCGCAAATGAGTAAACGCTTCTACTACTGTCAAAAGTTTCATACATTTGTAGACATATTATATCGTAAAAAAGGAGAAGTAAACCATGTTGTACTGTTTTATCGTACCGAATGAGATAATAAGGTTTAAAAATTACCCCTGAAGTGATTTTATTTTATTTCATCGGTAAGTATTATAACGTAGTAGACGGTGAACTTTAGCGTAATTAACATTTCAGGCGCGGATATAACAATGCGTCGTTAAAGTCTATTGTATACCAAGCGCCAAGCGCCGAATTGTATTTGCTATAATTTGCGCAATAAAATGGAAGAGGTTTTTGTTGATTTTGAACGCTCTCCCTGAATGACGAGTTAAAAAATCTATGTGTATGATAGCCATAATTATGCGGAAATATACATATAGGCTGGTTTTTACTCGATTTAACAAAAGCAAGTAATGTTTTTGATACGTATGAAGATACTCTCTAGGTAACAATGCAGCGTGAGATGAAAAAATGATATGTTTTTTATTATTTATCATAATATATAACAATCAAGCAGATTTTTTTTGATTTTTTTTATATCATAAGATAGCAAATATCTGCTTGTTTCCCCTGTTTGCATCTGCTTGGCTCTCCTGATGGAAAGAGTCAACCACCGCCTATAGATACCAAAGATGGTAATGGTGCGTTGCTATCTTGTGGCGAGGTCTAATGCCACATGCATAAGTTTACCGGCTACCTTACCCTCCAAACTGGAACTCGACGGTGACTAACACTGACGCTATTGTGGCAGGATTAGAATAGGTAAGGCGGTGGTACCAGACCCGGGCGAAACAATGCAGAACTCTACTACCTAGTAGTCACGATGGTAATGACTCGCATAGCCAATTAGTCGCCTTTTACGACCTGCCTGGTGGAACTGCAGTTGGACAACCTAAAATTACAGATTAATAAATAGTTACTTCGTAATTAAAATCATAATCTTATAAGGCCGAGAATAAATTATAAATAAATTATGATAATTGATAAAAAAATTATATCAATGGCCGAGAACATTTTATTTATAAAAAAACAAGCTGCTCGGTACGTGCTTCGCTACGTATAAAGTGAAGTTACAAAAAATGTGATAAATGAAGAACCGCTCTACCAATTTTGTGCAAACTTCACATAAACCATCTACTAAATAGTCCGAAGCCTAAACATTTGGTTTGAATAGGTGAGCCGGTTCTTGAGTTGCAACGAAAAGTGGCATTGATTTTTATATATATAGATAAAACGGATAATTTTCCAGTTTGTGCCAATTTCTCAGAAAATATGTGTCTAATCATTTTAGAACATTATAGTAAAGTACAACAGGAAATGTCTGTATTGCAAATGGTTTTCAATGAAACAGAGAAGATTTTTTATGTAAGGCTATTTTCTGTTTTATTAATAACAAGCTGCAAAGCCAATTGTTATTATTAACTTCCCGCTACGTATGTAGATAAGGAAGTTACTGATTTTGACCCAATTTTCGAAAATAAAGTTTTTACCAGATCTCCACGTTTTAAGGTCCTAGGAACCTTTTTCGACTATTTTCACAATGACGTCTGTTTGTATGTTTGTGTGTATGTAAACATCTCATAACTTTTGTACGGCTTGACCGACTCAAACACGGTTGATGGCATTCGATTGGATTCTGCTCAACTTAGACTTGCTAAAAATTTCAACCAATTCGGCGTAGGAGATTTTGAGAAATTTTGATAAAACCCCAAAAAAAATTTTGGCGAAACATCATTTTTTAATATAACTTCCAGATTAATGTACCGTTTGGGTACAAAAACTAATTAGCTCTATTCCTCAAAAACTTCGTCTAATACATAAATTGCATCAAAATCGGTTTATTTGTTTGGGAGAAATCGTTGACGACAAATTTTGAAAAAAGTGTGTTTTTGACATAACTTCGAAATTTTTCAACCAATCATTTTTTTGGTATTCTAGGATACTTTAGTACTAAGAAAACTGCGACAAAAGCCGTTTCAAAAATCAAAATCGAATCTAATTTTCAAAAGTTACAGTTGTTCAAATTTTTTTTTTTTATGTCATAAGATAGCAAACAAGCAGATGGGTCTCCTGATGGAAAGAGTCAACCATCGCCGATAGACACCAAAGGTGTTAATGGTGCGTTGCTATCTTGTGGCGAGGTATAATGCCACATGCATAAGTTTACCGGCTACCTTACCCTCCAAACCGGAACACGACAGCAACAAGCACTGACGCTATTGCGGCAGGAATAGGTAAGGCGGTGGTACCAGACCCGGGCGAGACAATGCAGAACTCTACCACCTAGTAGCCACGATGGTAGTGACTGGATAGCCAATCGGTCGCCTTTTACGACCTGCCTGGCAGAACGGCAGTTGGCCTATTCTACAAAGGAGGCCGGGACCAACACGGCAATATATAGTGAGAAAAAAGCCTATTTCATACAGCATATCAATTATAATTTGAATAACTCAGCTGCTTTGTGGAAAAACATTAAGAAACACATAGATTTTTCAGGTCGATCTTGCTCCGGGATCCCAGACCATCTTCAGGACGTAGACAAAATTAATGACTATTTTTGTAATGTTTCTGGTAGTAGCACAGCATCTTCAGTGGAAATTGACTACTTCAATTCAAATAAAATTGGTGATTTTTCTTTTGACTTGAAAACGGTGGATGAAGGGTCAGTAGCAAAGATCATTAGATCCCTTAAATCAAATGCTCAGGGAATTGACGGCATTACACTTGAAATGCTTATCCTTGCACTTCCGCATATACTACCTGTGATTACTGCAATAATTAATGCGTCAATTCGATCCTCCACTTTCCCCGAGGCTTGGAAACGAGCTATAGTGACACCTCTACCTAAGTCAAATAATGTCTCGGAATTTAAAGATTTGCGTCCCATCAGCATCTTACTAAGACACTTGAAAAGGTAGTGAGCATGCAACTTGTTGACAACATTGAAAGTAACAACTTATTACCCATCTCACAATCAGGTTTTCGAAAGTCGCGTAGCACGGTAACTGCTCTTACTAATGTGGTGGATGATATCCTAGAAGCTCAAGATCAGGGCAAGGGATCCATACTGGTACTCCTTGATTACTCAAGAGCATTCGACTCCATAAATATTCCTTTACTTCTATCAAAACTGCACTTCTATGGATTATCGCCTACCACAATTGAGTGGTTCTCTAGTTATTTGAGAGGTCGAAGCCAGGTCGTCACTATTAGTAACTGTAACGGGGTTAAAATACAGTCCGCTCCGCAAGAAGTGACAAGAGGTGTTCCACAAGGATCTATCCTTGCTCCAATTCTTTACATCTTATGTACAGCAGATGTTAGTAGGAAAATTGAATTCTGCAAATACCATCTTTATGCGGATGACATACAACTCTATCTGTCATTTGATCCAAGTGATACCAATAGTGCTATCAAACACATTAATAAAGATCTTAGTAATATCGCCCAATGGTCAAAGGCTAACACCTTGGTTCTAAATCCGGCAAAATCTAGATACATTATACTTGGATCAAAAAAGCAGATAGATTGTATCAAAGAGAAAAATCCTATAATATCAATCGTTGGAGAGCCAGTGGAACGCGTCTTAGAGGCACGTAACCTAGGTATGCTGATAGTACTCTCCGTTTTGAAAAGCACGTAGTCGAGATTTCACGCAATTGCTTTTATAGACTTAAAATATTGTACCGTGTACGTGACTTTTTGAGTGATATCCTGCGTATCAGGCTGTGTGATTCGCTGGTTTTGTCTAAATTTAACTACGCAGACGCTGTGTATGGGCCTAGGTTGTTGGCTAGAACTGCTCGAGTTATACAACGAGTACATAATGCATGTGCTAGGTATATATTCAATATTCCCCCAAGAACGCACATTAGTCCATATCTGAACAGGACAAATATATTACGAATGTCTCTACGGCGCCAACTTAGTCTTGCAACGTTAATATTTGGGGTAATTAAAAGTAGAAAACCGGAATACCTTTTTCAAAAACTGAATTGGAGAGGAGATGATTGCTCTCAAGTCGCAAGAGCAGTAAGTTGGGTCTTAAAAGTACCAAGACATTGCACAGCGGCCTTTCGTGGGAGCTTTAGGTATGCAGCCACGATGTGTTGGAACAATTTACCTCCGCCTCTTCGAGAAATAAATTCAATCCACGGATTTAAACATAAATTAAAAAATATGCTTTTATCATGCCAGAAAAATGATTGGAGTGCTAAGGGTCAGGCTGACTTAGCACCTTATTGCAATAGATGACTTGCAAACCTTAAGCTATAGATTTAATGACATACACAACTAGCGTTTCGACTTCTGATTTTTTTCCTTCTGACGACTTCAGCGACTTGTTCTGGGAGACCCATACAAAATACTTCCTTTAACACAAACGTGTACATGTGTATGTGTATGTGTGTGTGTATGTATATGTATGTGTGTGTGTGTGTGTATATATATATATATATATATATATATATATATTATAACTAGTATGTAAAAATTAATCCACATTTTTATACATGTCTTTTTTGGTGTTTATGGTTATTATTATTATTTTAAGTATATTCATAATGTGAACGCAGTGTCGGACCCCCGTGGCTGCCTCGTAGACGCAGCACGTCTTTTTCTGGACTCACTGAAAATCAGTGCTGTGGCACAATCGCTGCAGTGTAGGCTGAGTTGGGTTCCATTTTGGTATCACATCACTTGCGATACGAAAGTAATAAAAGCAAAGTTTAAGTTAATGTACATGTATGTAAATTGCACTCAATTGTACTCCTCATAAATTTATTTTAAAGGAATTGCTCATATTTCTTCAATAGTATCGTAAGTTTATGTATAAGTTGATACCAAATAAATATTTGAATTTGAATTTGAATTTGAATTTGAATTTGAATTTGAATTTGAATTTGAATTTGAATTTGAATTTGAAATGTTGAAATTACGTTGTTTTTAGCAAACTTACTTAATATTTTTGTAGTAACTTTCAGGCTAATACACCGATTGACTTAATAGATTTTATCGGCTTTCTCCTTTAAAACTGCGTCAAATACCTATTGTTAATTGGATCAAAATCGGTCAATTAGTTTGGGATTTACCACTGACGAAAATGTTAAAAAAAATGTTTTTTAACGTTGCTTCGAAATTTTGCAACGTAATATTTTAGATCTCGAAAATTGAGTTGAATGCTATTCAAAAAATCAAAATCGAACATCGTTTCTAAAATATAGCTTTTTTAAAAATCTACACACTGCTACTTTTACAAAATAGATATTTGAACTAGTAAAATCTTTGCTTATATTTTTTACTTCTTTGAGCTTAAAATACTTTAATTTAGCGGAAGTTACTTAGTAAAACTTACTAAAACTTAGTTCTACAAATATTGATATCAGATCCAACTCACCCCATATTCAATTTAAAATTTTTGCCGATATTTACAGTATCATATTGCACAGTGTAACACTTTTTGCACTCAGTGTATTATGCTATGCCCAGGTACATTGACAGGCCTGGATTTACACTTAGGGCATTCGGGACTAGTGTCCGGAGTGGCAAATTTTTAGGGGTGGCAAAATTCGAAGGGTTAGCCAAAAAATTCTTTTCGTTTTAAAAAATTCTTTTAAAATTTATTTTAAGAATATACATTTCATTTTCAATGCTACCTTTCTTCTAAGAAAAATTGTTAAAATTAGATTTTGCTTTATTGGAACTACCATCTTCACTCCGGAGAACACAGACTTATCAAAATGTTTAGCCCAACTATTTTTGTATGACAATTTCATTGATAATTTTGAAAGTAGAAAATCGGGTATAAAGATATTTTATAATTTTCACAAGTACATAATAAAAATTATTGTCATCATCACTTGGATACTCTGTAAGTAAGTAAAACGAAAGATATATCGAATGTAATATTACTTAATATTGTAAATGACATACTACATTGTGTATAGGACAATAATCAAACTATACCTCACCCAGCCTTACTTGTGATTGAGCTTTTACTTCAAAATATTCTAATATTGGAAAAAAAATTATTGTTGGCCCGGGCTACTTCAAAGAATAAGTACATCATCTGGCATTCTGTCTGGTTTTTCGTGATTGTTCTAATTGCTTGAAAGATTGGCTAAATATGTCACTACCACCATATTTTTTTTTAGATAGTAGAGTTCCGCAACACCAAGCTCGGGCTTGGTAACGCCGCCTTACCTCTTCCAGTCGTAATAGAGTCAATGCTTGTCACTCTTAAATTCTAGTGCATATGATATTACCATTCCAAAATTAACATTTTTGGTGTCTATATGCGATTGTTGCCTCATTTCATCAGGAGAGTCGCCTGCTTGTTTTCTATGATATAAGAAAAATCTTAAGTAAATTTGTGGATTGTAAAAATAATCTAGAATCTGACACTACTGGAGGTCGGTAGGGGCGGCAAAATTTGAATAGCCTATAGGCGGCAAATTTGTAAATCCGCCACTGCTATGGCATCTCAATAAGTGTATATTTTGCGTACTGATATCTACTTTTCCTTAAATAAAAGTATATTACCCAATATTCCGACAGGGATGTCTTTTAGTCCCGCCTCAATGGACTGGTACACTTCTGGCCCTTTGCTGAAGTCAGCTACTATCGTCTTTGTCTTCACGTTGCATGATTTTTCTGAAATTATAGATTCCTTTCTTCAAAGGTGTGTTTCTTTATAACCTTAAAATTTACCTTAATATTTGATCACCTCTGTGGTCTATTGGTCCAGTGTCCGTTTATCACATAAGGTCCCGGGTTCGATTCCTGGGTCGGGCAATTCAAAAATGTGTTTTTTTCAGTTTTCTGCTAAAAACGAAAGTTGCCCGGGATTGGATAAGTGCCCGATTGGTTTGGCCTCCCACCTACGTTTGTGGGCCCAAGGTGCACTGGTTGTACCTCTGCTTACCTCATCGGGAATACGGGCGTGAAGATACTTAACTTAAAATATACAGGTTGACTAATAAAAGATTATACATAATAAATGAATCAGTATTCGATTCTGATATCGAATATGCAAAATGCCGACAAACTGGCATACAGTGTGTGCCAAACACATAAATTATAAGAAACTCTGTAGGTACATTATTGTTATAAAATAAATAAAAAAACAAGTACTGACCGCCCCGTCGGTCGAGTGGTTAGCAATCCTGACTACGCAATCGACGGGGCTCTGGTTCGATCCCCGACGGGGACAAGCATTTGTGTGATGAACATAAATGTTTGTATTTCCGGGTTTGAGTGTTTATTAAATATATTCGAGTATTTATATATGTATTTCTATGTATTAGTATCGTTGACTAACACCCATAACACAAGCAAATAATTTGCTTACTTTGGGATTAGATCAGTAAGTGTAATTTTTCCCGTGAATATTTATTATTATTTATAAGTACTTTTTGATCGTGTTGGTCTGGGCTCACTGAAGTCTAATATTCTAGGCTCCTATGAAGGATAGACCAATGCCGTTCTGCCAGGCACTTCGTAAGGTAAGTCCGGCAAGTCCAGGACTTTTAATGACGAATATCAGTTGGAAGTAGATGGATTAATTGTAAAGGAAGATTTGGATGTAGCAATGAAGTTTGAAAAATTCTTTACCAATGTAGCTACTTCAACAACTCAAGCTCTTACCTTATCGGCCAGCTCTGCAGAATCACTACTGAAGCAATGTGTACCGATATGTGAAAAATCTTTTGAATTTTCTTTTGTGGATGTTAAGGATATACTTAAAGCTTTTAAAAAATTAGAAATTAAAAAAAACTTCCGACATATGAGGTCACTCCCTAAAAATCATTGCTTCAGTAATAAATATAATCGCACCATACCTAGCTGAAATATTTAATAGCTGTATAACATGTGGTGTTTTTCCTGATTTGATGAAACTCAGCAAAGTTATTCCCATTTTTAAATCTGGTTCTAAATCTGAACCAACCAACTATCGACCTATTTCGGTTTTGCCTACCCTGAGTAAAATATTTGAAAAAATCATTCTTGATCAAATGTTAAGTCATTTTAATAAATTTAAATTATTTCATGATAAACAGTTTGGTTTTACAAAGGGTCGCTCAACTACAGATGCTGGTGTAGAATTATTAAAGAACATTTATGGAGCCTGGGAAGAGTCACGGGATGCGATTGGGATGTTCTGTGATTTATCTAAGGCTTTTGACTGTGTTCATCATAGCATATTAATCAGGAAATTACACCATTATGGAATTAGAAATAAGGCTCTCGACCTTTTGATTTCTTATTTAAATGGAAGAATTCAGAAGGTTGAAGTTAACGGAATAAGATCCTCTGGCGCTGCTGTCACAATGGGTGTCCCACAAGGGTCCATACTTGGTCCATTTCTGTTTCTTATATATATAAATGACTTACCTTACTATGTGGGTGATAAACATGGAATTGTATTGTTTGCGGATGACACTTCACTTTTATTTAAAGTGAAAAGACAAATTGGTAAGTATGACGAAGTAAACAATATGATTTCAAAAGTTGTACACTGGTTCAGTGTTAATAATTTGCTTCTAAATGGCAGCAAAACTAAGTGTATTAAATTTTACAACTTAATGGTAAAATAATGGACCTTGTGGACTCTACTACATTTTTAGGGGTTACTGTAGATAAAAAATTGCATTGGGGACCACATATCGAAAAATTGGCCAGTAGACTAAGTTCAGCAGCATTCGCAGTAAAAAAAATGAAACAGCTTACTGATGTTGATACTGCACGCCTTGTTTACTTTAGTTACTTTCATAGTGTTATATCATATGGAATTCTTCTCGGGGGAATTCCGCTGAAATAAATACTATATTTGTATTACAAAAAAGGGCTATAAGGGCAATTTACAATCTTAGTCCAAGGACCTCCCTGAGAGAAAAATTCAAAGAAATCAATATCTTAACTGTAATTTCTTAGTATATATTCGAAATCTTGATGTACGTTCGTAAAAATATTTGCTTATTTAAAAAGAATAGTGATATTCACTCCCTAAATACAAGGAACAAAAACAATCTTGCTGTGCATGTGTCTCGTCTCCACAGAATAAGCAACTCTTTTATGGGGCAAAGTATACGCTTCTACAATAAGCTGCCTGATGCCATTAGAGATTTACCAGTTAACAAATTAAAAAAATGTGTTAAAACAAAACTGTGTAAAAAAGGTTACTATAAAATATCTGAATACCTTGATGACAGGAAAGCATGGGATTAACTGCTCCTCATATGGGCAATCCTTATTATTATTGTAACAATTAGATACTAATTAAATATTATGTAATATTTTATTTAAAAAATGTTATGAAAAAAAGACAAGCCCGCTGAGTTTCTTCCGCCGGATCTTCTCAGTGTGTGGCCGCGTTTCCGATCCGGTAGTAGTTTAAAAAAATGTTGACGCGTCAAAATATCTTGTAAAAAGTTTTATTGAATAAAGTACTTCTGATTTCTGATTTCTGAAGAGGTAAACGGTTGGCTATGCGAGTCACTACCATAGCATCGTAGCTACTAGGTGGTAGAATTTTGCATTGTTTCACCCGGGCCTGATACCACAACACTACCTATTCCTGCTGCAATAGCGACAGTGCTTTTCACTGTCATGTTTCGGTCTGGAAACTTATGCATGGGACATTAAGACCCCACCACGAGATAGCAACGCACCATTAACATCTTTGGTTTCTATAGGCGATGGTTATATCTTTCCATCAGGAAGTCCAATTGCTTGTTTGTTATCTCAATATAATAAAACCGGTCACGTGCGAGTTAGACTCGCATACCAAGGGTTCTGTACAAACTTGTAGGTAACCTTAGCTACACATTTTAAGTTAACGAAAAGTACCATATAGGTTTTGATTGTCTTGTGAAATCGCAAAATATGCGACATAAATGGTCATGTCTTTTGATAGTGTTGACTTACAAGTTTGATTTTCCTTACCATAGATTCGAGTATTTGATATAAATTGCAACTTGATACTTCTAAGTGTTCCGGGGAAAAAAGGGTCTTGACAGACGGATAGATGGGATAGACAACGAAGAGTTCCTTTTATTCCTTATGAGGTACGGAACCCTAAAAATATATAATTCTTACCAATTTCTTCAGCCACATTCTTCAATTTCTCAGGGTTTCTACTAATAAGGACTACATTGATTCCTTTGCGAGCCAGCTCCAAGGCATACTGCTTCCCAATGCCATCTGTACTGCCAGTGATTACTGGAACAAACGTTTCTTCATCATTAATTGCACCAAGATAAATATGTTGTGGAGCTGAAGACCATAATGGTGCTAGGGATGATAGTAGTTATTTAGTTAGTAGATAGTAGCTATCCAAAATAGTAACATAAAATCTTAAACAAATATTTTTTAAGATGTTATGTTTTCACCTTATTGTCGTGACTAATATAATATTCATGTCGAATTACAGCTTTCTAGTATTAAGGATGTCTGAACTAGACTGTGGACGGACGGACGGACGAAGAGACGGACATAGCGAAACTATAAGGGTTTCTAGTTTACTTCGGAACCCTAAAAAGGGCTCGGATTAACATTATGAATTTCATGGAGTCTACATATAATTTAAACTACTTCCGTAAAATTGAAACATAATATAATAATTTGAAACACAGAGATAAACTCAACCACACAGACAAACTCAAACAGTCACAAAAACTCATACACGCACTCACACATACACAAATGCACAACACACACTAACGCTCTAAGTTAAAACAGTTTTTACTTTTTGTACCTATATGTACAGTGCCGATGGTGAGAGACCTGGAGTCCTGAAATACAGGTTTTTCCTAGTTTAGGCTCCAGTCCACTCTGCACTAACGAAATGAAATTTTAAACCATATTTTGTTAGGTATTGATGTATTCAAATTGTAGTGGTGGAAATAAATATATTTTTCATTTTCAAACAAAGAAATAAAACAAAATTATTACAATCAAGTCGATACATTTGAAAGTGCTACAAGTCAATGCAATTAACCAATACCTTTTAAACCACACTCTGACAGCGACAAGTACAGACGCTATTGTGGTAAGAAATATAAAAAAAAATAGAAATAAGTAAAGCGATGGTACCAAACAGTGATAACTGATAAGATGTTATAGAACTCAACCACCTACCAGTCACGATGGTAGTGAAATATTTGGCTAATGGTTTTCCTTTTACGAAATATTTAGCAGAGTGACAGAAGGTCTATTCGTCTTTAACAAAAAAAAACACATAATAATACAAAGAGTAAACAACACTAGGTACGTAAGAAAATGATATTCCATTTCGATTAAAATATTTTCAAAGGTGTCCGGTAATGTACTGGCCAACAAAACAACATTGTTGACAATATGTACTCATACAATTAGGAAGTCACGGCAAAAAGCGTTGTTGTAAGTAAATATTTTGTAAGCACTCAAATTTATGTTTGCTGAGATTTTATTTCCTATCAGCTCAAGTCTGCAGCTTCGCATACGTCAAAAAGATCATAATTCATAACCCATTCTAGTAATATTAGACTAAATGTGAATATCTATCTGTCTGTACGTTATACTTTCACAAATAAACCGCTGAATAAATTTTTATGAAATTAAGCAAAGAGATTGTTGAAAACGCGGTTCAATCACGCTACTATTTTTAAAAAATCAACCTATAAAGAGATAAAAATAAAAGATGATATTGATGACATACTCTACTCGCGGGCTATAAACTAGCTAGCTGCTGGCCCAGGCGTCACACCGATGCAGATGTAACTAATGGGAAAAGATAGAAAATATTTGTCTCTATATTGATTATAATATTTTAAAGAAGATAGTTTTTACTAACTAGGAACCTAGGTCTAATGCCACATGCATAAGTTTACCGGCTACCTTACCCTCCAAACCGGAACACGAGTGCGACAAGCACTGACGCTATTGCGGCAGGAATAGGTAAGGCGGTGGTACCAAACCCGGGCGAGACAATGCAGAACTCTACCACCTAGGAGCCACGATGGTAATGACTCGATAGTCAATCGGTCTCCTTTTACGATAGCCTGGCAGAACGGCAGTTGGCCTATTCTTCAAAGGAGGCCGGGACCAACACGGCGAAAATAAAAAAGAAATACTTATTATTTTTAAAAATAAAATTTGAATATAAAAAGTGTTTTTTATATTTAAAGAATCTACGCCCAATGTAGCAGACAGATATTTCCTAGTCAAAAATATTATTAAGTCACCCGCCTACCCGAAATGTAACGCTATCGATCTCATTAACGAAATGTTCGTTAAGATAGGTAAATGAGATCGCCTTCCTAGTCGGCGAAATATTTAATCGTGATGACTTGGATTGTCTAATGACATCCGTTTGACTTTATCCATTCCAATGGAAATCAGCGTGGAATGTGAAGCGGAACATTTTTTTTTATACAAAACACACTGTATCCACTTTTTATCAATTCAATATCAAGAATTTTATCCTAGACCTAGGAACTATCTTTTATGTACCTCACTCGCTTACTCTACATATTAAGAATTCAAAAACTTCCTTGCGATTTTCAAATAATTTCTTATAGACAAAACTTGTCCTCACAATAAGAAACAATCTATTTAGAGATTATATTTAGAGAGCAGGCTAGATTATGTGTTATTGTCACTTGTATCTAGTTCATGTTCGGGTTTGGAGTGTAAAATTGCATCGGTGTTATTGTCACTTGTAACTTGTTAGTATTCGGGTTAGGAGAGAAAGATAGAATAGGTATTATTATCACAATATTTATCTTGTTGGTGATTGGGTTAGGAGAGTAAGATAGCATCGGTGTTATTATCACTTGTATCTTGTTGGTGTTCGGGTTTGGAGAGTAAGACACTAGACAGCATCGATATTGTTGTCACTTGTATCTTGTTGATGCTGGGGTTCGGAGAGTAAGGTAGCATCGGTGTTATTGTCACTTGTATCTTGTTGGTGTTCGGATTTGGAGAGTAAGACACTAGACAGCATCGATATTGTTATCACTTGTATCTTGTTGATGCTGGGGTTCGGAGAGTAAGGTAGCATCGGTGTTATTGTCACTTGTATCTTGTTGGTGTTCGGGTTTGGAGAGTAAGACACTAGACAGCATCGATATTGTTGTCACTTGTATCTTGTTGATACTGGGGTTCGGAGAGTAAGATAGCATCGGTGTTATTGTCACTTGTATTTTGTTGGTGTTCGGGTTTGGAGGGTAAGACACTAGACAGCATCGATATTGTTGTCACTTGTATCTTGTTGATGCTGGGGTTCGGAGAGTAAGATAGAATCGGTGTTATTGTCGTTTATATCTTGTTGGTGTTCGTGTTTGGAGAGTAAGACACTAGACAGCATCGATATTGTTGTCACTTGTATCTTATTGATGCTGGGGTTCGGAGAGTAAGGTAGCATCGGTGTTATTGTCACTTGTATCTTGTTGGTGTTCGGATTTGGAGAGTAAGACACTAGACAGCATCGATATTGTTATCACTTGTATCTTGTTGATGCTGGGGTTCGGAGAGTAAGATAGCATCGGTGTTATTGTCACTTGTATCTTGTTGGTGTTCGGGTTTGGAGAGTAAGACACTAGACAGCATCGATATTGTTGTCACTTGTATCTTGTTGATGCTGGGGTTCAGAGAGTAAGATAGCATCGGTGTTAATGTCATTTGTATCTTGTTGGTGTTCGGGTTTGGAGAGTAAGGCACTAGACAGCATCGATATTGTTGTCACTTGTATCTTGTTGATACTGGGGTTCGGAGAGTAAGATAGCATCGATGTTATTGTCACTTGTATTTTTTTTTAAGGGCAATGGGCCCACCTCTCGTTCCCACCACTGTAACTTCTGTAAACCAGAATCAACAGCGGCAACCGTCCTGATAACCTCTGAGTTGCGAGCTCAGGGTGCCCTGCGGAAAAGCTAAGCTGTCTTGGATCCCGCAACGAAATTAATCAGAAGTATATAGGAGGAGTAGGAAAATAGATTCTGTTTCCCTCCCTTTTTAGCAGGAGACAGCAAAATGTTAAAAGCATAAAAATGCTACGAAATGAGACTTTTACAATCAGGTTAAGCCTGATTGCTATTGCACCACGGAAGTTTGGAAATTAGGGACCTACCAGAATGGCCTACTTAATTTTGCTTCCAGTAGTAAGTGTGACAAAATCGTTTGAAGGCACGGAAGTTCCCTCGTGTACCCACAAGATCGGAGTAATAAATTACACCGGATATACATTGGATACTATCAAGCATTTGACGACGTTCGTTTTGCCAAAGATTACACTCCCAAAGAATGTGATGTGCAGTTTGTTCATATTTACAGTTTAATGTAGAGCACTCGCAAAAGGGAGAAGGAACTAATTTAAACGAGAATAATTTAGCTTTAAAATTACCGTGGCTAGTGAGAAACTGTGCAACACAATGATCTATTTCTATCCAAGTTTTACTTAAGCGATCCCGGATGCACGGGAAAAAGTTATATAAATGCCGTCCTTTAGTTGAACAAGACCAACGCGACTGCCATTCATCAATTAATTCATTAGTAACGTTGATTACGGGATTAAAAGGCGACGTATTTTTGTTTGGGCTTGCGAGTTGATAAATTCTGGGTTAGTAAAATTCCTAGAATTGTAATACATTGAAGCCCGACGCTGAATTTCTAAATCTAATGGTAAGACGCCTGATAAAACGGGTAAAGCTTCGGAGCTTACAGTGCGATATGCTTTGCATAGAAATATTAGTGCTAGACGCTGATTTTGAAGTAGTTTGCACCGGATCGCACCACTCGTAACTTTATCAGCCCACGCTGAACAAGCATAACAGATATAACCTAAATACGTGGCGTTATAAATTATCTTTAAAGTGTTAAACGTTAAACCCCATGTCGAGGTAGATATGCCCGCAAAGGATAAGAAATTCCGTTTAGCCTTTTCATCGATATAGTTAATATGATTTATAAAAGTGTAATTTTTTTCTATGACCAAACCTAAATATGTTACCGATTCTTTTCTCTTTATTGTGCTATTGGAGATGATAGGAGCGAACCTTTTTTTGTCACTTGTATCTTGTTGATGCTGGGGTTCGGAGAGTAAGATAGCATCGGTGTTATTGTCACTTGTATCCAGCGCTGCCAATTGGCGGGTAATTACCCGCATTGCGGATAATTTGACGATGAACTGAGAAGGCGGGTAATTTCGCGGGTATTTGTTGTCTTGAGGGTAAAAGCGGGTATTTTGTATTGTACATAATTTTAGTTTGGATGCTAAGTCAATGCCTATATTTTTGCAATATAAAAACAATGCATATTGTCTATGGTTAGAGAGTCACCAAGGATTGGAACTGTTTTTATTATTTCACTAGCTGTTGCCTGCGACTTCGTTCGCGGGGACATCGTTTACTCCGCACAGCTTACCTCCCGGAGGTGATAGCGTGATAATATGTTGACCCGATCTGTTAGTAATATTCATGCAAAATTTGAAGTAAATCCATGCAGTACTTTTTGAGTTTACTCCGGACATACATTGACTTTCCTACGATTTTATTATATGTATAGATATTGGGAGAAAAATAATGCTACTATGAATGTGTTTATAAATTATGAAGTAATAATAATCATATTACTTGTTCTACTTTTTTTCTAATGCATCAGTCGAAAAACTATTCAGTAATCTGAAAAATATTAAAATATACAACAAAGGCTTTCTAAATACCGACAGTATATTTGCATTATAGGTTAAACGAGAAGGTATTCGAAAATCTGGTGGCATCGTAGCATTTCAATCTAATGCTGACGTGCTAAACACAAAACTGTGGTACATAAATAAGTTAGTTTAGCAATAGCAATCAGGCTTAACCTGATTGTAAAAGTCTCATTTCGTAGCATTTTTATGCTTTTAACATTTTGCTGTCTCCTGCTAAAAAGGGAGGGAAACAGGATGTATTTTCCTACTCCTCCTATATACTTCTGATTAATTTCGTTGCGGGATCCAAGACAGCTTAGCTTTTCCCCAGGGCACCCTGAGCTCGCAACTCAGAGGTTATCAGGACGGTTGCCGCTATTGATTCTGGTTTACAGAAGTTACAGTGGTAGGAACGAGAGGTGGGCCCATTGCCCTACAAAAAAAATAAGTTAGTTTAGGCAAAATTTTTCATTAAGTTTCAAAATTATAAGCAATGACTACAAAAAAAAAAGTTTTGTTAATAGTCTTAAAAATAGCCTCCTTTCGGGTATTTTATGTTTGAAGGCGGGTAAAAGCGGGTATTTTTATGACTGCTTGCGGGTAATCTCACGATTCATGCCTGGCAGCCCTGCTTGTATCTTGTTGGTGTTCGGGTTTGGAGAGTAAGACTCTAGACAGCATCGATATTGTTGTCACTTGTATCTTGTTGATGCTGGGGTTCGGAGAGTAAGATAGCATCGGTGTTATTATCACTTGTATCTTGTTGGTGTTCGGGTTTGGAGAGTAAGACACTAGACAGCATCGATATTGTTGTCACTTGTATCTTGTTGATGCTGGGGTTCGGAGAGTAAGGTAGCATCGGTGTTATTGTCACTTGTATCTTGTTGGTGTTCGGGTTTGGAGAGTAAAACAGCATCGATATTATTTGTCACTTGTTTCTTGTTGATGTTCGGGTTTGGAGAGTAAAGTAGCATCGGTGTTATTGTCACTTATATATTGTTGGTGTTAGGGTTTAGAGAGTATAATAGCATCGGTATTATTGTCACTTAGATCTTGTTGATGTTCGTGTTCAGAGAATAAGATAGCATCGGTGTTATCGTCACTTGTATATTGTTGGTGTTCGGGTTCAGAGAATAAGATAATGAATTCTAAGAGATGGTAATTTTAAATCCTTATCAAATTAAATTCTCTCTACTAGACGTACGAAGCCGCGGGGGGTCACTAGTATGGTGAAAAATAAAATATCCCGATCGCTACATTTGCTCATACCAATATTTTTTATATAATAAGATAGTAAACATGCAGATGGGTCTCCTAATGGAATCAACCATAGCCTATATAGGCACCAAAGATGTTAATGGTGCCTTGCTCTTCAATAGTGCGATCTTGTGGCGAGGTCTTATATCACATCCATAAGTTGATTAATAATTAAAGACCAACATCTATTCCGAGTTCCTAAGAAATTATCGCAATACCAATTTCTAAACTCCGAATAAATACACAGTTTTTTTTACAGAAAATTGTTCGAAATTTTAATTCGACGCAAGCAACGTAAGAGGTGTCTCTCTGGGGTTCCCTACCCAAAGGATAAAACGGGGCCCTATTACTAAAACTCCGCTGTCCATCCGTCTGTCTGTCTGTCCGTCTGTCACCAGGCTTTATCTCATGAACCGTAATAGACATTTGAAAGTTTCAAAGATGATGTATTTCTGTTACAGATATAACAACAAATACTAAAAACAGAATAAGTACAATAAATATTTAAAGGGTCCCATCTAACAAACGTGTTGCCGTTTTTATAGATAATGGAACGGAATCCTCCGTGCACCGAATCTTACTTGACCTATTTATTTACTGCTTACTAAAAAAAACAAATGGTAAAATTTAATCCGAAAATATAATGAATAGTTGCAAAAATTGTTAACTTCTCATTTCTACACTTGCGTCACACACTTCAGAAGTGTGGTAGGGTTTTCAAACGTCTTATGTCAGCATCGCAATACAAACAAGCTAACATTACGCAACGCATGGAAATCGAAGATGCTTAAGATCATGTAAAATATTTGTCAACGGGTTTATAAGTTATATAAATAAGTAGGTAGTTGATAGCCTCGTTAACCCGTTGACGGTTTATGATAATACATAAAAACAGTTTCTTTGATAATACGATTATTGATTATTATTGTAACAATAGTAATAATAATACTTTCTTTGTTGTACAACATAAAAATTAAATTTAGTAATACAATCTATAGCAAACAATCTGATACAAAAAGCGATTTCTTCCAGACAATCAAATTATAAGAAATAAAAGAACACGACTAGGACAAGTTATAACCCGAACCCGATTTCAGGCCAAACTAGTTTTTTCTAGGCCAAACTGGTTCTTCCTAAGCGTGTCAGGATATACCTACTAGTATAGCCTAGGACAATCTAGTTTTATATATCATAAGGTAGCTAACAAGCTGATGGATCTCCTGATGAAAAGAGTCAACCATCGCCTATAGACACCAAAGGTGTTAATGATGTGTTGCTATCTTGTGGCGAGATCTAATGCCACATGCATAAGTTTACCGGCTACCTTACCCTCCAAACCGGAACACGACAGTGACAAGCACTGACGCTATTGCGGCAAGAATAGGTAAGGCGGTGTTTCCAGACCCGGGCGAGACAATGCAGAACTCTACCACCTAGTAGCAACGATACCATCGTTGCTGTTAGGTGACTCGTATAGCCAATCAGTCGCCTTTTACGACCTGTCTGGTAGAACGGCAGTTGGCCTATTCTTCAAAAGAGCCCGGAACCAACACGGGGAAAAGGCCTGGCCTAAGCCAAACTAGTTTGGCCTAAATACCTTAGGCTAGACTAGTTTGACTTAGGCCAAACTATTTTTGAATTATTATTGAGCTGATTGAATCATTGCAAGTGGCAAAATAAACACGTTGTAACCACTGAAGGCGGAGATACCCTTTTCGTGTCCCTACAAGTAGTCGTCATCCATAGATTGAATCTCATCCATCCATCTATAAATATGTATGTTGAATACCTATTTGTTTTTAGAAACTTGGAGTAGTTAGTGTGCTCTTGTGCTCTTATGTTTATAATCATCTATCATCAGCATCTATTTAACTGGCAATTTTCGTATGTAAATAACAGATTTTATAAATATTGCAAGCCACTTTTTAACGACTTTCTGAGGGCTAAGTGTGAGTTTTTCTTTTCGCATTCCCGGATTACCTATGAGACAATTCGAGGACTATTGGGGATTGGTATGAGCCAAATTCAGAAACTTCTACACGAAGAATTGAAAGTTCGGAAACTTTGTTGTCGTTGGATCTCTCATGAACTGACAGCGGAGCAGAAGCGAGGTCGCGTTGAATGGTGCTCACATATGCTACTGAAGTACGACCACGGACATTTTAATGCTGTTTATGAGATTGTCACAGGAGACGAAACGTGGATTTATTGTTTTGAACCCGAAAAAAAACAGCAATCTTGTGAATGGGTGTTTGAAAATGAGAACAGGCCAACAAAAGTGAGACAGGCGAGAAACGTTGGTAAAAAAATGATCACGTTTTTTTACTCAGCTACGGGTCCCATCTGTACAATTCCACTTGAAGATCAAAAGAGTGTTAATGCCGAGTGGTATTCTACCCCAGAGTGTTAGAGAAAGTTCGCAGAAAGACGACCCAAAAGCCGCATTCTCCTGCACCATCATAACGCTTCTTCACACACGGCCAACAAAACAAAGTCATTTTTAGCTTCCGAAAAAGTACATCTTGTCACTCATACTGCGCGTAGCCCCGACCTAGCACCCTGTGATTTCTGTATTTTCTCCAAAATCAAAGATTTGATGAGAGGTTTTACTTTTACCAACTCCGAAGTGGCAGTGATAGCGTTCAATCAACACGTAGAAAACATGCCTTCAGATCTGTGGTCCTCCTGTTTTAAAAAATGGTTCGATCGCATGAAAAAATGTTTAAAATGTAAAGGAGATTATTTTGAAAAGCAATAAACATAATATTTTGGTTATAACATGTTGTTTTTTTAAGTTACGTAAATCTTATAGTGTGACCTACGTAGAACTGGAAGTACGGCATGGGAACTTTTGAATAAAATAGAGCAACACTATCGACTTTGGGGTCGTTTGGTTCGTTATTATAAGAACTTTGAAGCGGAATGGCTTCCAGTGCCTGATGATAGAGCTAGAAGATATACCCGAGAACTCCTAAACTTAACCAGGTTAACCCATCAAGTATATGGATTAATTCGGTTTGTTTTGGCAAACAATTTCGTGCTGGACGATTTTTTTTTCTTATATCTGATCATAGAATTGGAAGGTAGACATAGGAACTTCGAAACTAAGCAAGATAAACCTATCGAACTTGGGATCCTTTGTACTGTTTTAACAAATATATTGGTGCTAGATGATTTCCGGGCTGATTTATAATAGAGCTGATAATGGAGGACATGGGAACTTTGGAATAAAATGGAGTACGTTTTTAGAAGGATTTTCAAGCACAATGGTTGTCAGTGCCTCATGATAGAACTGGAATAGTCTATAAGAACTTCTAAGCAAATCCAGATAAACTTCTTGCGTGTGAGCTGATTGGGTTTGTTTTTACATACACTTTGGTGCTGGATAATTTTTAGGATTTGATAATGAAACTAGAAGGTGACCATGATAATTTCAAAACTAAGCAAGATAAAACCATCGAGCTCAGATTTATTTGTTCTGTTTTGACAAATATCCTAATGCTAGATGATTTCCAGGGTCTTATAATGAAGCAGGAAGGAGGTTATGGGAATTTCAAATTAAAATTTAACATCTCTTCTAATTCGTTTTTTTGAAGTCTGTGGAGAAGGTTGGCTTGCGGTCTCAGATAATAAAGTGGAAAGTAGTCCATGAAAAAATCTAAGCTAACCCAGAAAAACCCATTGAATATGGGTTGTTTCGGTTTATTTTGGCAATTTTTTTGGTGCTAGTTGATTTTTTAAATTTAATAATGGAAAACGATGGTAGCCACCTTCAATTTCCTTGGGATGGGATATAGTTCAAAGGTTCCTATGGGATCATTCCCATGGGAACGTTTAAACCAAACAAGAAAAAACCATCAAGTTTTGACTCATTTGTTCTGATTTGAGAAATACCGTGGTAATAGATAATTTCAATGGTCCTATGATGAAACAGGAAGGAAGTTATGAGAACTTTGAATTTAAATTGAGCAATGCCATCGATTTTGGTCTCATTTGGTTCGTTTTAATAAAGACTTTTGAACAGAATGACTTCTAGTTTCTGAAAGTAAACTGGAAACAGTCCATGAGATCTCGCTAAACCAAATAAACCCATAGAGTTTGAGTCAATTGGATTTGTTTTGGCGTACTGTTTGAGTTTGGTGATGAATGATTTTAAGAATTTGTTGATGTAACCGGAAGGTGGCTACAGGATCTTATAAACTAAACAAGATAAACCCATCGCGTTTGGACTTATTTGTTCTGTTTTGACAAATTATCTGGTGTTAGATGATTTCTAGGTTCTTACGATAAAGCAAAAATGGGAATGAAACGAACGAATTAATGTAAATTGAGCAGCACCTTCGACTCTTTCTCGTTTGATTGGTTTTTAGGGACTTTGGAACAGGATGTTTTCCAGTTTCTGACGACAGAGCTGGAAGAAGTCCTTGACAACTTCTAAAGTCGTGTAGATAAATCTATCCAATGTGGAATTCGGTTTATTTTGGTAAACACTTAGGTGCCGGATGTTTTCTAAGATATAATTATGATGGAACTGGATGGTGGCCATCGGAGATTGGGTTGATATAGTTGACCTTTATTACTAGGAGATTCGCAGGGATTGATAATGGAACTACAAAGTGGCCATGGATCTCCTGCACTAAACAATATAAGCCCATTCAGTGTGGTTTCATTTGTTATATTTTTACATACAGTTTGAATCAAAATAATTTCCAGGGGTACATAGTGGAGCTGGAGCAATATAACAACTCATGCTCATTGAATGAGGAACCGTAGTAAGCTTAACCTGATGCTGTAAGTTCCTCTTTTGAATAGTCTACTTGAATAAAACATTTTTTGATTTTGATTTTGAATATTTTCGGAATACACTTTTTAACTTCCCGCTACTTATGTACTAAATATACAGACTGACTGGTGAGTTACCTTTGATACTTCTGGAGAGTACTCGGTACTCGATTCTTGTTAAAATGAAATAATAAAATTAGGGGCTTAATTTTTGACCAATATTTCTCTAAAAAAGTGAAATGTGGATATTATAATCTCTAAGCGCGCCACGTTAGTCGACATCAAGGACACGCCCCCACCACCGCCAGCCCTCAAGCTTACTACCTGCGCGACACGTGCGCCCGCGTGGTGACCAAGTATGACGCAAGTGAATGTAGGATTCTCGGTGTACTGTTTACTATTTTTACTAAGAAGTATCTTCACGCCCGTATCCCCGAAGGGGTAGGCAGAGGTACAACAATGGCACCCACGATTAGCCGAAGATACTTGGTCCCACAAATATGATAGGTGGCAAGCCTATCGCCAACCGGGCACTTTCCAATCCCGGGCAACTTTGTGTTTTATCAGAAAACTGAAAAAGTCTTTTTTTTAAGTGCCCGACCCGGGAATCGAACCCGGGACCTCATGTGGTCGACGCCAACGCTGGACCACTAGACCACAGAGGTGATTTTACTAAGTATTTTAATATTTATTCTTAATGTTATTTTTGCTCATCATATATGATCGCCAATTATCACGTCCTTAAATATTAAAGATAACTCTTTGTTAAGTGCCCCATAGACCTACAATAATATTGCGCAAAACTTTTATTGTGCAATAATATTGAATACCCCCTTGATTCCAAACGTTCAATAAATTCACTCAATAAAATTGACAAACCAGTCTCATCAATATTTTCGTGCGAGCAACATGACCGACGAGGAAGTTTTGGCGGCAAACATGCTGGTGATTTTTTTAAATAAATCTCTATATAATTCTATACACTCAAGGAAACACTCCCGTTCTTTATCTTTTATAGCATTCGTGCTCGTCATTTTGCTTAAATTTACGACACAACCATATATTAAACACGTAACTGACCGAACGCGACCGCTCCGAACTCTGAAGTGAAAAATATTGTGCAATATTAATCCTAAACAGAGCAAAAAAAAATATTGCGCAATAAAAATTAAAACCCGCTCAAACTTTCGTTCAATCATTGTGCAATCTTCAATATTAAGCCCAAACGGTCAATAATATTGCACAATACATAATATTGCGCAATATTATTGTAGGTCTATGGGGCGCCTTAGCCTGTATATTAACCTATGATACTATAAAAATAAGGAAGTTACTGATTTTACCCCGATTTTCTAAAATCGAGTTTTCAGAAAATCTCCACGTTTTGAGGCCCTTTTCCGAATATTTTCATGATGACTTCTATCTGTATGTGTGTGTGTGTGTGTGTGTGTGTGTGTGTGTGTGTGTGTGTGTGTGTGTGTGTATGTAAATATTTTATAACTTTTGAATGGCTTGACCGACTGAAACGTTGTTGATGGCATTCGATTGGATTCCACTCAAATTAAATTTCCTGAAATTTTTTTGGCAAAATAATATTTATTTAATATAACTTCGAGATTAATGTACCGTTTGAGTACAAAATCCAATCAGCTCTACTCCTCAAAAAATTGCATCCAATTCATAAATTGCGTCTTGGTTTATTCGTTTGGCAATTATCGTTAATAAAAAATTTTTAAAAAAGTGTTTTTTCGTCGTAGCTTTATTTTATATATTTATATATATATATATATATATATATATATATATATATATATATATATATATATATATATATATATATATATATATATATATACATATACATATATATATATATATACATATATATATATATATATATATATATATATATAGCATTGAATTTCCACAAAATGTTTCCACAAGATTTGATTCAACATTTTGTGGAAATTCAATGCTACATGGAATACAGAAAATATCGATCTTAGTGATTTGATGCTAACCTTTTTTGTAGAAAATTGAATTTCCCACAAAATTATCATTTACCTTTTTTTTGTATGTCTTATTGTTTATGAGATAATGAGTAAAAAAACAAGAATTCTATGAAAAATTCGGTTTGGCGGTCCGTACTACCCCGCCAGTATGAGTTACGACTTCGCGACAATGGACACTTTTGTATATATATATATATATATATATATATATATTACGATTTTGCAGCTAAGAAAACAATTTAGAAAAATTGCATTGAATGCCATTCAAAAGATCAAATCGGTCATCACTTTGAAAATGTACATTTTTTCGAAAAATAATACTCTCTTTTTTACCCAGCTTTAGGTTTTTGAACTAAAACACCTCATTTTTGCAGGAAGTTTCAGGGATGGCCTGCAGGATCAACCGGCTTACAGATTTTTTTACATGTTATAGTTATAAGCAATATTTTGCAAATAGTTACACAATGTTTATATAAATTTTAGACATATAAATGTATGCTTTTTAGACCTTAATATCTATATTAATTATTTCTATATTTTTAATATTATAAATGCGAAAGTTTAGTAGAAAAAAAAATTTAGTAGATATCCTTTATATTTGTTCTGTGTAGATAAAATTAATAATAATAAAAATCGTGTTTTTAATAAATTAAGAAAATTTTAAAGAATTTTTCTACGGGCGTACTAACGGGGTACTAACGGGGTACTAACGGGGTACTAACGGGCGAGATAAAGCAGAACTCTAACACCAGCAGGCTTAGGATAAGCAACACGATAAAATTTTATCGACCCGTTTTCTCGACATTTATGTCACGCTCTCTATTTGCTAATGCATTTGACACTTGATTTGACATAATACATTAAAGGAAGAGTAAATGAGCATTATTACTCGACGGTAATTATTTTCTCTACCGATCGAACGCCTTGCTGTCATTTTATCAAACAAAAAAATAGTCCATCAAACGTCACTTTCTCGATCGAGACGTATCTCGCGGTGTTTATCCTAAGCCTGCTGGTCACGATGGTAGTGACTGGTATAGCCAATCGGTCGCTTTTTACGACCTGCCTGGCAGAACGGCAGTTGGTCTATTTTTCAAAGGAGCCCGGAACCAACACGGGGATCCTCCTAACAATAGTTATTACTAGGTAGTATAACTTTGCGAGCCCTTACAAAGCTTTGCTTTTTGCTAGTTAAGTATATGATATATATCACATGAATGTAATGTGTGTAATGTTTGCTTTTATTAATTAAACGCATTTCAAATGCATTTATTGTTTCGAAAATGAAATAAATTTTATATTATTTTTCATTTTATAGAAAACTAGTTGAACCCGCGACTTCGTCCGCGTAAGTCCCAGGGTTTTATCTGTACAGTTCCCGTTCTCGTGGAATTTCTGGAATAAAAATTATTTTATGTTCTTTCTTGGGTTTCAAACTATCTTCGTACTAAATTTCACCAAAATCAGTTCACTGGTTGAATCAGATGAAAATCAGGCGTGAGGAAGAGACAGACAGACAGAGTTTCTTTCGCATTTGTAACATTAGTAAGGATTGCTTGCTCTACCGGCATCCATAACTAAAAAAAAAACAGTAGCAGTCGTGGGACTGCCGATAGAAGTGAAAACGGAACTATTAAGTTGAGAGTAATTAAAACTATATGCAAAACATAGCTATAGATACACTATTATCATTAGCATGTCGGTGACGCGAACCGAGGATTTTACCCTCTACCAAAACGCTCAACGCGCCTAAAGAAGTTTTCACTTCAATTATAACTGCTTTTGTTTTTGTAAATCAACTAATTATTAAATTTATATGTAGATATACATTAAGATGCAATAAAGCAATGCTGCCATCTGGCGGCTTTAATTTTGAAACCACGTTAACATGATTGATGGTAGTTAAATTTTTACTTTGGGGTTAGATCAGTAAGTGTAATTTGTCCCGTGAATATTTATTTTATTTATTTATTTATTTAATTTCAAATCACTCAAGTATAGATATAATGGCGCTTTAGCTTAACGCTCGTACAAGCAAAGTTTTAGTTATAAGGAACAAATAAAATTAATGTTTTTTGTAATTTTGTAATGTGATAATTATTATACTTATTAAATGCGAATCATTCGCACGGGTATTGTCAGTAAGATATATTTTTATAAGAATATAAATTAAGACTATAATTAATACTAAAAATTAATTGCCACCTTTGCACTTAAATTATAATTGTTCGGGCACATACAGCCAACTACGTTATACAATGTTTTTATGAATACCGCGGTAATAATAGGTATATTTTTTAGGTATAAAAAGTAGATTATGGGTAAATCTGTTCCTATTATATATTATACGTAGGTCACACTATAAGTTTTGCGTAACTTAACAAAACAACAAGTTATAACCAAAATATTACGTTTATTGCTTTTCAAAATAATATCCTTTACATTTTAAACATTTTTTATGCGATCGAACTATTTTTTAAAACAGGAGGACCACAGATCTGAAGGCATGTTTTCTACGTGCTGATTAAACGCTATCACTGCCTCTTCGGAGTTGGTAAAAGTAAAACCTCTCATAAATCTTTGATTTTGGGGAAAATACAGAAATCATAGAGTGCTAGTTTCGGAAGCTAAAAATGACTGTTTTGTTGGCAGCGTGTGAAGAAGCGTTATCATGGTGTCGGAGAATGCGGCTTTTGGGTCGTCTTTCGCGAACTTTCTCTAACACTCTGGGTAAACAAATCGTAGAATACCACTCGGCATTAACACTCTTTTAATCTTCAAGTGGAATTGTACAGATGGGACCCGTAGCTGAGAAAAAAAACGTGATCATTTTTTTACCAACGTTTCTCGCCTGTCTCACTTTTGTTGGCCTGTTCTCATTTTCAAACACCCATTCACAAGATTGCTGTTTTTTTTCGGGTTCAAAACAATAAATCCACGTTTCGTCTCCTGTGACAATGTCATAAACAGCATTACAATGTACGTGGTCGTACTTCAGTAGCATCTGTGAGCACCATTCCACGCGAGCCCGCTTCTGCTCCGCTGTCAGTTCATGAGGGATCCAACGTCAACAAAGTTTCCGAACTTTCAATTATTCGTGTAAAATTTTCTGAATTTGGCTCATACCAATCCCCAATAGTCCTGAAATTGTCTCATAGGTAATCCAGGGGTTTTCTTCAATTAACCACTTAACAGTAGGCACATTATTTTCGTTGACGGTAGTTGAAGGCCGCCCTTCACTAAATTCGTCATGTAAAGAAACTCGACCTCTCTCAAATTCAGCAAACCATCGCCTCACGGTGCTCAAACAAGGTGCTTCTCTCCCAAAAGCATTTTGAAGACGAGCGGCACAGTCTTGCGGAAAAAGAGAACGTTTTAAATCATAAAAAATCATCGCTCTAAAATCTTTTCGACTTAATTTCATTTTCGTTGCGTACGTAGAACTTTGATCATTGGTGTGATAAAAAAACAATTGACAAATTATTTCCCGCCAATTGTTTTTTTATTAGTAAGAAGGTTGCAACGTTTTAAAAATATAACATTCGAAATTCAAATAGTTCCGATTAGCTAGAAGTGTAAAACTTTTAGTGTGCCCCATGTATGTTAACAAGTTTACCCAGAAAACGTTGTTCTGCTATATAAATTATTTATGGTGAATATTTTGCATCTCCGACACACCTAATTATCCTTTATATATAAATATTTTTAGATCATAAGACAGCAAATAAGCAGATGGCTCTCCTGATTAAAGGAGACAAACATCGTCCATTAAATTTTTAGCTATCAAATATTCAGAAAGGGGTAACTGTTAATCGGGGGGTGGGCATCTCACACTTCAGTAAGCCGGAGTGTGTAGATGGCGAAGTTCAGCAGGGACCCAGTTCTGCGGGGTATAACGCGGAGCCCGTGCCCAGGCTTACGGGTGAAGACCTCAACGGTGGGGAAGAGCGGAGACAACAGTTGTCGGTACGGTCCAACCAGCGGAGGAGGCAAGCTACAGGGGCGTAGTACCTGGATCCTGGTGGAGGGCAGCGGTAGCCACCAGTACTGTGGTGAAGCGCAAGAACCATATGTTCTGAATCGGTTCACTAACAGAATTCTACGGACACTGAGCTCGTAGTACCGCGATGTAGAAAGCAACGGGATACTACTACATTATCTATTCCCATGAGAGTTGAATGATGAAAATGCAAGACATTAGAAACGTACGTATGCCTGGCGATCCGCGTAGCGACCGGCGCTCCGAGTTTTCCGGGACTCAGAGTGTAAAATTGGCTACCGGCCGAGGGAATGTAGGCAACCAGGCATCCCCCGGAAAGCATGCGACTGGAAGAAAACAATTCCAACTGCGTAAGAACACCCGTATAGGTACATGGAACGTACGAGGATTACTAGATGAGGGTAAATTACATATCTTAGATAGGGAGCTTCAGCGATGCAACACCATTATTACCGGCTTAAGCGAGACTCATTGGAAAAGTAGTGGCCACCGAGACTTAGAAAAACATACCATCTATTACTCAGGAGATGATTCTAGTAGTTACGCTGGAGTTGCCATTGCCATTTCCAAACAATGGACTAAAGCGGTCTTAAGTTATAACGCTGTCAGCAACAGAATTATAACAATGAAGCTCGGTGCATTTCCCATCCCGCTAAATATTATTCAGGTATATGCCCCCACCAGCACAGCTAAAAATGAAGACGTAGAAAGTTTTTACCGTGACATTGAATCTTTGATTACAACAATACCAAACAGAGAACTGCTGATCATAATTGGTGATTTCAACGCAAAAGTAGGTGACACGCGAATGGATGACGGTTTGCGGAATATTGTTGGTAGCTATGGACTCGGTCAAAGAAATATCCGAGGGGAGAGATTACTCCAATTCGCAGCTGACAATAATTTCACCATTGTAAATACAGTATTCCAGCAACATTGCAGACGTTTGTACACCTGGACGTCCCCTGATGGAAAACACCGCAATCAGATTGACTATATACTCATAAGATCTAGATGGCGAAGTTCAATTATGAACGCACACACATTGCCCGGAGCCGACTGTCAGTCTGACCATCAACTTCTCGTATGCAACCTCAAACTTAAGCTACGAAATTCCATTCCTCGTAAAGCTAATAACAGGCTCAAAATAGAAGACCAAAAAGCTTTTGTGACCCAATTATCAGACGATAGCAACACATGGAGGTCAAGAACACAAGATGATGACCCTGACTCATTATGGCTATCCGCAAAAGAGCAAATTAAAAAGACTGTACGCTCGACACAGCCTATACAAATCAAAGGTAAACACCAACATTGGATGTCAGATGAAACCTGGCACCTTGTGGAGCGCCGTCGTGAGATGAAGGCCAAGGGAATGTCTCTCCGTGATTTGAATTCGCTGAGTGCGCAGATTCAATCTTCTTCTCGCAGAGATCGTAATGACCATCTCAAAAACATCTGCCAGGAATTAGAAAAAAATGCAGAGCGCCATGAAACTAAGGACTTATTTAAAAAAATCCGCTCTATAACTCGGCAATTCAAACCTAAGACCTGGGCTATCGAGGATTCAAATAGAATAACGGTAACAGAAATAAATAAAATTGTTGGTGTGTGGAGAGAATATTGCGAGCTACTTTTTACCGATAGCAGTAAAACATCAAGTTGTGCTAGTACACTCTCACAAACTGCACACAATTCTACAGAACCATCCATTTTGAAATGTGAAGTTCGTGCCGCAATTGATCACCTAAAAAAGGATAAAGCTGTAGGTGCTGACGACATCCCCATAGAAGTTTTTAAAGCAATGGGTGAATACGGAGTTGATATGCTGCACGCTATTTGTAACCGCGTCTGGGAGACAGGAAAATGGCCTAGAGACTGGACACGCTCCGTATTCATACCATTACACAAGAAGGGATCGACAAAAAAATGTTGCAACTACAGACTCATAGCCTTAATTTCACACGCCAGCAAAGTACTTCTTCACATCATCAACACCAGACTGCAAGCCTTTCTTATTCCTGAAATAGCTATGGAGCAAGCAGGATTCGTGAAGGGTCGAGGGACAAGGGAGCAGATACTAATTCTTCGACAGATAATCGAAAAGTCGAGAGAGTTCAACATCCCACTCTATATCTGCTTTGTCGACTTTCGCAAGGCTTTCGACACCGTGAAATGGCACAAGCTATGGGATGTACTCGTACAAATGGGAGTACCTGATCACCTAGTTTGTCTCATACGCCGACTTTACGAGGACGGAACTGCGACTGTTCGAATAGACAACATCGACTCGAAAGACTTTCAGACACATGCGGGTGTACGGCAGGGATGCATACTCTCTCCACTTCTTTTTAATATATATACGGAGTATGTTATGAGAGTCGTCTTAGAACAGTGGGACAAGGGCATTTCAGTGGGAGGTCATAAGACATCCAACTTAAGATACGCCGATGACACTACTCTTCTCGCTCAGACAAAAGAAGACATGGAACACCTGTTGACACGCTTAGAGACAACAAGCCTCACCTTCGGACTCGCGATCAATAGAGACAAAACCAAGATGATGATCGTGGACCGTGCTGAACTAAATCAACCTGACATATCAATGATTGGCAACTGTGAGGTTGTTCAATCCTACGTATACCTCGGATCCACGATCACGAATACTGGGGGGTGTGAGGACGAGATTCGAAGGAGATGCGCTATGACTAGGTCTGCCGTTGATAAGCTCAAAAGAGTCTGGCGCAACCGAAATATCACCAAAGCCACGAAAGTCCGCCTAATGAGAAGCTTGGTATTTCCAATATTTTTGTGTGGCGCTGAAACATGGACGGTTCGCCTCAAAGACCGACGCAAAATCGACGCACTAGAAATGTGGTGCTGGCGGCGACTGTTGCGTGTCCCTTGGACAGCGTTTCGAACAAATAGCTCCATTTTGGAGGAACTTAACATCAAAGAGAGATTATCGTCGACTGTGCTTATACGAATCCTCAAATATTTTGGACACATTGTTCGAAACGAACACTCCATGGAGCGCCTTGTTGTCCAGGGACGAGTAGAAGGTCAGCGGTCACGCGGACGATCCCCTACGCGTTGGACAGACCTTATAAGAGCTGCAACACAAACTTCTATAGTCCAAAACACCCGAGACGCTACAGACCGGAACAAGTGGAGGCGCATCGCGGGGGCTGCTGTATCTATCGAAAATGCATCGTCATCAACCACGACCACTCTGTCAAGAGTGAATGACTAAGGAGGAGGAACTGTTAATCATTCTGTGATGAAATAAAATTCATGAATTGTTTTATATGTTTTCTTTCTCGTGTTTCTTTACTGTTCTCATCTTTGGGCAGGAGCTCCGCAGTACCAGCTCCTTCCTCTTGACCGCATACAGCGTAGAGCATCTCGTATCGTCGCGTCGATGACCGGGTTCTTTCCGATCGGCTTAACACTTTGGCGTTGCGAAGAGATGTTGGTTTTCTCTGCATCTTCTATCGCTTTTACTACGGGGATTGTTCCGAGGAGTTTTTCGACTTAATACCACTCGCTGATTTCCATCATCACGCCATATTTCTAAACCCCACCTTCACTATTTGGATGTCTGCAAGTCCACTACTGTGCGATTTTCAAGGCATTTTTCACCTCGCGCGACTGTTTTGTGGAATCAATTACCAACGGATGTGTTTCCGAACCGATATGACTTAGGGGTCTTCAAGAAAAGAGCGTACTCATTCCTTAAAGGCCGGCAATGCACCTACAGTACCTCCGGTGTTGCAGCTGTTCATGAGCGGCGGTGATCACTTACCATCAGGTGAGTCTCTTGCCCGTTTACCCCCTATTCCATAAAAAATGTACATCGATTATAGAACTATTTCAATGGTGTAGTTATTAATTTTTACCCGACTGCAGGAGGGTATTGTTACCCGACTGCAGGAAGGTATTGTGTTTATCAGTCTATATATATATAGTATGTATGTATGTATGTATGTTTGTTCCTATGTGGCATTCTAGAGGCCAAACGCGTAGGCTGATTTTAATGATTCACATGTCAATCGATTCGTCTTAACCTTGCGAGTGTCACTAAAGACATAACATTTATTAAAACCCACCATGGAAACCACCAGGCGCCATATTGTCCAAATTTAAAAAAAATATATTGATGAACAATATCATGTGGGGTATCGTTGAATAGGTATTTAAAAATAATTTTGGGTTTTATTCATCATTTTTCTTTTTAAATAATAGTTTAAGATATATAACGATTTAAAGTTAATTTTCCTATTTGTATTCATGTACTTCATACACACCTATATACCTACCTACTTCAGTATTTGTTATTCGGTATTCATTTCATTAATCAGTATTTATCATCAGTTAGACAATATTTTCAACCGACGAAAAAATGGAGGATATCAGTTTGACATGTATGTATGTAATATTGTTAGAATTGGATAACATTTGAGTAGGTATGATGATATATTTAGGCGTCCAAGCACGTGTACTATAATTGCGTAAGTGTATGTATATTTGTATGTTTGTCCAGGAATTTTTCGGGGAATAAAAGACATATCGAGATAATTATTTTTGATTTAAAATAAGTTATATAACAACTTAGGGAACTGTCTAAGTTTTATCAAAATCGGTTCAGTAGTTCTTACTCCGCGCAGGTCCGGGCTTCTTTGAAGAATAGGCCAATTGTCGTTCTACCAAGCAGGTCGTAAGAGGCGATTGATTGGCTATTTCCGTCACTACCATCGTGACTACCGTATTAAATTTCTGCAACGTCTTGCCCGGATATTTAGTACCACTGCCTTACCTATTCCTGCCACAACAGCATCAATGATTATTATTGTCGTGTTCCGGTTAAGGGAGCACGGTAGCCGGTACACCTATGCATGTGTCATTGCCATCCCGTCACACGGATAGTAACACACCATTAACATCTTTGGTGTCTATAGGCGATGTTTTATCTTTCCATCTTTCTATCAGGAGAACCATCTGCTTACAGCACTCAATCGTATGTATGTTTATGAAACAAATAATATAGTCCAGTAAAAAGTTTAATGAAACTATGATCTGGCCAGTTTTGGCGCAATGAGTAAAAATGTGTTCATTAATACTTAAATAATGATATTATGAAAGAAATTTTGATTTAAATTTAGGGAAAAGGGATGAAAAAAATAAAAAAAGGGTTGAAAAATGCTTTTGTTTTTAAATAACTTAATAACGGTAGGAAATAGAAAAAAAAGTTTTAAATAAAAGTTGTAGAGAAAAAAATTCTACACAAAAAAGTTCTGCTTCATTTTTTTGTTATCTGCTTTAGTTTAGCTACAAAAAATAAAAATTAAATTTGTAGTAAAATATGTAAAAATATATAAATATGGGAAGTGTTAGTACATATTTATGTGATGCGCGCACTGCATGGTACAGGGCCGTAATAATTCTGGTAAGTTTTTATAATTAATAACAAAGCAAATTTAATTTTTATTTTTTGTAGCTAAACTAAAGCAGATAACAAAAAAATTAAAAATAACTTTTTTGTGTAGAATTTTTTCTCTACAACTTTTACTTGAAACTTTTTTTTCTATTTCCTACCGTTATTAAGTTATTTAAAAAAAAAATTTAAGCCCTTTATTTTTTTCGTCCCTTTCCCCTAAATTTAAATCTAAATTTCTTTCATAATATCATTATTTAAGTATTAATGAACAAATTTTTACTCATTGCGCCAAAACTGGTTAGATCATGGTTTCTAATCTGATCTGGACTAATACCTGTACCTTATGATACGATCAACTCCGAACTCGCTAATGTTTTTTTTAGATCATAAGATAGCAAACAAGCAGATGGGTCTCTTGATGGAAAGAGTCAACCATCGCCTCTATAGGCGATGGTTGACTCTTTCCATCAAAGTCGTTAATGGTGCGTTGCTATCTTGTGGCGAGGTCTAATTCCACATGCATAAGTTTACCGGCTACCTCACCCTCCAAACCAGAACACGACAGTGACAAGCACTGACGCTATTGCGGCAGGAATAGGTAAGGCGGTGGTACCAGAGTCCAGACCCAGGCGAGACAATGCATAACTCTACCACCTAGTATCCACGATGGTAGTGAGTCGTATAGCTAATCGGTCACCTTTTACGATCTGCCTGGAAGAACGGCAGTTTGCCTATTCTTCAAAGGAGCCCGGAACCAACACGGGGAGAACAAATACGTCGCCAAATATTCACCAAAATCACGTGAATATTTGGCGACGTATATTCTTGGCATCTCTAATGCTGCGGCCGCATTTGCGTCTATCGTCATAAAGCTTCGCTTGGTTATTTAATGAGCATTCAAACCAGAAATACAAGCATACGTGCTTTTCAAACAAATACTTGTCCCTGCTTAGAATCAAACCCAAGTTACGATTGTAGCCATTATATTATTATAATCTGTCTCCAAGCCCTGTTGATTGGTAGTTAGGGTCGCTACTTAAGCAAAAACGGGGCGGTCAGGGCGTTAGTTATAGTTGGTTTAATTAGGTACCTACCTATTTAATAGTGCGTTAATACTTTTACTTTACCTTTTTTTTACCTTTTTTAACTTCCCACTAGGTAAATGAAAAATTTCAAAATTCGGAACGTCCTTGTCATAAGATGCTCTATTTTTAAGATACTGGTTTCATTCATAATTTTAAATAGGTAGGTACAACAGAGGTAGGTATCTAATAGTTTAGGATATAAGTACATATTATGTATAACGATTTAAATTTGTTTAAAACCATTTTCCTACTTATAACAAGTACCTACTTTATACGTATACTTTAATTAGTGTTTCATTATTCTGCCTTTACAACGGGGGGATCAATGCAAAATATAAATAAAAGAAGTAAATTTAATATAATATTTTACAATGGAAAGGGAGCAATGAGAGAAATAAGGACAATAGAGTGACCAGTTCTTCGAAGGGACCAATTGGAAGACGGAGAATTGCCATAGGCTGTTTACCTATATAGAATTTGACGACAAAGCAATTAAAAACAATGTTCCTGGAGTGAAAGTCAGAATCGAACCTAACCCGGCTCAAAGCATGCGTTACTTTGAGCCGCGTTAGGTCTCTAGTGAGTAAAATTGAATGGCCCCGACTGTTAATCGTCCTGTGATGAATTAAAATTCATGAATTGTTTTATATGTACGTACCTACATCAATTATAGAACTATTTCAATTGTGAAGTTATTCATTATTACTTAACATGATTCCCATTCAATTTTAGCTATCAAATTTTCACAATGGGCCCCGACTGTTAATCGTTCTGTGATGAATTAAAATTCATGAATTGTTTTATATGTATGTACCTACATCGATTATTATAGAACTATTTCAATTGTGAAGTTATTCATTATTACTTAACATGATTCTAAACTATTGGGCTTGTTTCTTTCTTTTTAGCTTTCATTTCAGACAATGAACTTTTTCTAAAGATTAAATGCAGTCGGGTTTTTTGTTTTCAATATTTTTTTTTTTTATTACATAACATGATTCTAAACTACGAGTACTGAGCTTGTTTCTAATTTTAGTTTTTATTTAGGACAATGAATCTTTTTTCAAGATTAAATGCAGTCGTCTGCATATTTTATATTATTGGATAATTGCTAATTAGGTTACAGTGTTTGTTTTACGTTTAATTATCAGAATTGAGCACTGAACATGAAGTTGTATTATTTCTGGAGGCAACACTTCTAATACCTACTTTAACTAAAACTTTAAAATTTAAATACTGCTGTCATCTCCTGAGGTCTTACCCTCTCTTTATAAAAGAGCTGTATAAAGAGAGATGGTGAGACCTCATATACAGAGATATGTTTATTTTATTAATTTAATGTATTTCTAATGTATATTATTTAGGAATATTAGAGTTTCTTAAGTTCTCCGCAATGTAAATAAACTTAACGAATCCCTATTTGTTACTCCACCGTTCACGTAATTTTCTTACATAGGTGTACGAAGATTATACTTCAAGACATAAATTTAACTGCTATTTATCATTACTTCTTTGTTATTTAAAAAAAAAAACTGTTAACTACTCGTCACTCTAAATCTAAAACAAATTGTGGTAAGTATATACAGTATAATACTTCAGGATGTCCACTAGAAATTTATTAAGCCTTATTTTAAAAGAGTTAATGATTTGTACCTCAAAATACAGATTCCGAAACCATGGCATCATTAAATGCCAATGTTAAAATTACATTACCAAATATTTTAAACAAGTTAAAAATAATCCAACGAAACCTACCTTAGGCAACTACTTTCGAATGAACATGCTAAAAATTAATACAAACACTTTTGATACACGAGAAAATGTCAGCAATAAGTCCTTACAATGATGTGATAACGATTGCGGAAATCTTGCGCAACCGCATCTACAGATAGCACGTCTGTCATAATGCATTCAATCAAGGAAGGTGCTTTATGGCTCTTTGTTAGGAAACACTTTGTGTACATCATACATATTTCCTGATTATATAAGTCCGTGAGTGCAGATATGTATAGTATACCACAATATAACAATATTATTGTATACTATATGTATTGCAGTCAGGAAAAATAACCACATATACACAACATTAGGACAAATACCTCGTCGCTACGAATCCCGTTCAAAAAATAATTTATATTAAAATAACATCGAAGTTAAAATTACATAGTTCCGGGCCATATCCCATGTCTGTAAAAGTATATAAATAAATTACCAGAAAATCTGAAAAGCGAAAATAACTATATTAAATTCAAAAATAGTATAAATAAACTTTTAATTGAAAAAGCCTATTACTCTGTCAAAGAATATTTAGAAGACTCTAGTAAGATCACTCTAATAATAAGTTGCTACCCCATTGTCATTCCAGATGCTGCGCCTGAGAAGGTACATAATATTATGTAAATCGTCTTATGCACGTAAAGTGAAAAATATTATGTAATGCAACTGTACAATAAATAAATATTTTCAGTGATGTTAGAACTGCTCCAATATGCAGCGCTTCAGGGTTGTTTGCAAAATATCACTCGATTGGCTATTAAGTTACTACCATCGTGATTCGTGGCTATTAGATGGTATCGTTCTGCATTGTCTCGCCCGGGTCTGGTACCACCACCTTACCTATTCCTGCCCCAATAGCGTCAGTGCTTGTCAATGTCATGTTCTGGTTTGGAGGATAAAATAACCGGTTAACTAATGCGAGTGGCATTTAGACTCCACCACGAGGATTACAACGTACCAATTACATAGTTATTTCTTTCAATAAGAAGAGCCCCATTTTCTTGTTTGTTTTTTGATATAAAAGATCTATTTTACATATTTTTTACTAGAATTTCATGTTTTCTAATTGTAAATTCTTGTAAACAAATACACACCATATTTTCTTGTCTTCTTTTATTATGATTTTAGATTAACTACAAATTTGTCATTTAACTTTTTGCTCTAATACTAACAGTTTAGCTGAAAAAGGCAAAAAACCGAAAACTTAAAATTGAAAGCTCTGTCGGAAATCAAATATTGAAGATAGAAATTTGACTCAATGGAGCTTTTTGTATCAAGTTTAGTACTCAAAAAGATCCAATCATTCATTTTTTTTTAATTTTTTCACAGCTTGCAGGACAAAAAAGTGTTGAAAAAAAACCGGTTATCTATGTTATTTAGACGGGAAAACTAAAAGTGGCATGGAGAACCTCTTAAAATTGGAGTATTGAGCTCTGCTTTTAACAGGAGCTTTGTATAGACATTTTCTGAGATATCATAGGGTGAGACCAAAAAAAAATATGGACATTTTTTGGCATACCCTAATATAAATATATATATATATATATATATATATATATATATATATATATATATATATATATATATATATATATATATATATATATATATAAATCTTAATACGTGACGCAAAACAATTATTCTCCTTTTTAAGACAATTACCTGAATGGTGGAGTAAGAAATTGGGAACCGTTAACTATGCTGATCTTGCAGAGTACTCCAGAAACATTTTACGAGATGCCTAGTGCATTAGACATCTCGTATATGGTGTGAGAAGGCTAATACGTGTGACAACATCACGACTACTACTAAAGGCCTGAAAGGCAGAAACAGTTGAATAACTGACTCCGGGTCTGGTACCAACGCCTTATTTATTTTTGCCACAATAGCGTCAGTGCTTGTCGCTATCGTGTTTCAAGTAAGTGGAGGAGGAAGAAGGAGGGAGGAATTTTAATTTTTAAAAATTAATTATATAAAAAAAGACAGAGTATTACTTTGTCAGTTATCAGTGATGTTAACAGTCGAATGCTCATTTTGCAAGTTTAACATAGGTATTTCAATATTATATTTACATAGACGGCGAGGGAACAATATGGTTCGGGTCCGCTATACATAGATATGTGTTTATACCGGATCTTCTCAGTTTGTGGCAGCGTTTCCGATCCGGTAGTAGTTTAAAAAAAATGTTGACGCGTCTAATGAACTTATAAAAGTTTTTATTGAATAAAGTACCTACTTCTGATTTCTGATTTGTGATTTACTAACTCAAGTAGGTATAAAATGAAATCTAATTCTAACTTATATTTATATTATTGTATAAATTTTTTTATTGATTTGATTGGTAAAGGTGTGTACATACTGAGGGTGGGTCTTCAGTACCATGAAGTATTAGTAAAGCTTGGGCTAGCAAAATACTGTATAAATTACTTGAAACAAATATCTACGTTATATCTCTGTCTATGAGGTCTCGCCATCTCTCTTTATAAAGCTGTGTTAAAAAGAGAGGGTAAGACCTCAGAAGATGACAGCAGTATTAAAAGTTTTAATTCCAGTAGGTATTGCAAGTGTTGCCCCCAGATATAATACAGAGGTTCATGTTCAGTGCTCAATTCTGATACTGAAAACATAAAACAAATACTGTGATCTAATTATCCAATAAAAATACGGGCATATGCGCACGGCGCATAGAAGTTCATTGTTTACAAACAGCGATTTATCAAACTCGCGAATAGATTCGTTAGTATAACGTGCGGTTAACATACTTATAGGGTTCCTAAATAAACTCGGATAACGGATCCCTAATAGTTTCGCTATGTCCTCCGTCCGTCCGTTACTCAGAGATCCTCAGTACTATAAAGCAAAATAATAAGGCATGAATGTACATATCAGACACGGCAACAAAGAAAGTGATAACATAAAATGTTGAAAAATATTTTTAACTTCCCGCTACACATCTAATCATTTTTATTTAAAGCTAATCATGTTTTAACTAGATCTCCACGTTTTGAGGTACTAGGAACCCTTTTCGACTATTTTCATGATGTCAGTATGTCTGTATATATGTATGTGTGTGTGCATATTTGTATGTAAACATCTCATAACTTTTGAACGGCTGGACCGATCGAAACGCAGTTGGCATTCAATTGGGTTCCGCTCAACTTAGACTTCCTGAAAATTTGAACTAAGTCGACCCAGAAAATCTTGTAAAATTTTGTAAAACCCCAAAAAAATGTTTGGCGAAACATCCTTTTTTCAATATAACTTCCAGATTAATATATCGATTGAGTACAAAATCTAATCAGCTCTTTTCCTTAAAAACTGCACCTAATGCATAAATTGCATCCTCGCGTGCATGCATGTTTACTTTTTATATTAAAACATTTTTTAAATTGAAATCCGTTTGTGTGATAAAAATTATGAAGTTAGTGTTAATTTAATTCTAATTTTAATTTAAAAATCCCCCGGCGTTATTCTTCATGGATCGCGCGTTATCACGTGACGCTCTGCTGGTTCTGAATTTTGTAATTCGTAAACGCAAACTAGATAATTTAAGCGCAGCAAAACTGCCACAACCGACTTTCCACTTCTTTTATCCCCGAAAGCCATATTACACACGGGATGTATACCCTCCCAAATAAAAAAAATCAAACGCGGCAAAAGAATTGCGGCTGTAATTTTAAATGATATTTAACTCAATAACAAACATAAAAAAATTGAATCGCATTAATAACCTCTTCCTTTTGTTTTTTTTTTTAATTTAACAAAAAAGGACCTTTGAATCAGATAAATGTTTGTGTGGGAACCCGCCATTATTCTTTGCGCATCGCGCATTATCATGCGACATCCTGCTAGTTATGAGTCTTATAATTCCTAAACTTAAACAACAAGACTATACAAAAAATGGCCTTTGAATCACACAAGTTTAATCAGAACTTGTAAGTAATTAAATTCATCAAATCGCGGCGAAACAATAAAAAATTAGTGAATTTTTAACAATATAAAAACAAAAAACTGAACTACTCAGGGTTACCAATTAATCCGTTTATTGAAATTTTATGTTTCTTTTTGACGATTGTATACTGTGTTAATTAGATTTTAAGGCAGACATTATTTATTATTATTAGACATACCTACAAAACTTGGCAGTGCAGTGAATATAAGAGAAACATTAAAAAACCGGTTAATTGATTCAAAAAGCATACACGTTTACGTCAAGAAACTTTTGAACAATATAATTCTAGACTCGGTAAGATCCAAGAGCGTCTAGCGAATGGGTCTTTTGAGCAGAGAGCTAATAGGCTTGATCTCATTAATAAACCTCTATCAAACGAGTCTGCCGAGCAGATGGCTCATAGAATTGGTCTCCGTTAAGGAGCGTTTATCTAAGGAGTCCGCCAAGCAGAGAGCTCATAGATTAGAAGTGATATGAAAGCTGCTCAGCAACGTGAGAACCGGCTAGCGGCAACACGTAAGACATCACAAGGATTTCGTTCAATGACTGAGCGAAATTTTATAACCACCATAAGTCAATACGCTGAAGTGGCATGTACAATCTGTAAGAAATTATTATGTCCAAAACAACAGACGTCATTAGTCACAGCACATTTTAATCTCCTTCCGGAACAGCTACTGTTGCTCGACTACCATAAAAAAAGGAAAGTTCCTTCACAGGCTTACTGGAACAACGTGGAAGTTATATCTTTCCTCCTGAACTGATCGACTTGACAGACGTAGAACGAAGACTTTTGTCAAGAGTATTTCCTTTTATTTTATAACTAGTGACCAACCACACCCAAATGCTCGTCAACACGAATCAAATAAGCCCAAACTCGATAGAGTTGTGTCATTTTATTACTGAGCTCCTATGGCCACGTTCTGGCTTTATCATTGGACCTTGGAGGATCCTAGTTACCACCAAGCACCAAAGTGCTCGTCAACACGAATCAAACGAGCCCAAACTCGATAGAGTTGTGTCATTTAATTACTGAGCTCCTATGGCCAGCTTCTGGTTTCATCGTCGGACCTTGGAGGATCCTAGTTACCACCAAGCACCATAGTGCTCGTCAACACAAATCAAACGAACCCAAACTCGATAGAGTTGTGTCATTTAATTACTGAGCTCCTATGACCACGTTCCGGCTTCATCATCGAACCCTGGATGATCCTAGTTACCACCAAGAACCTAAGTGCTCGTCAACACGAAACAGATGAGCCCAAACTCGATAGAATCTTGTCATTAACCGATTTTTAACCATTTAATTTCTGAGTTCCTGTAGTCACCTTCCGATTCCATCATCAGATCAGCTCTATGCCATAATAAGTTTTCACTGTCATCCAATTTACATATGTATACAAAATTTCAGCTCAATCGGTAACGGGGAAGTGGATCAAATTTACTTGCGAGATTTGAATTCAGACATCGAGATAGGTAAAATAACTAAAAAAATGCTTATAAAATAAAAACTACTGGGCCTACCTGAATCAAATTTTTATGGGACCAATTCGAAACCATTTCGCATCAAACAAAAAAAAACACGTAAATCGGTTCAGAAACCTCGGAGAAATCGGTGTACATACATAAAAAAATATATATACAGGCCGAATTGAGAACCTCCTCCTTTTTTGAAGTCGGTTAATGAACACGTCACATATGATAAATGATCATGTATGCATAATTAACATTTCTCTAGTCATTTGTATTGTTTTCAAATAATCATATACCTGCCTAGATTACAATTTTGTTACGCCAGTATGTACTTAGCTTTAACCAGCCAATAATTATATTTCATGAACTATAATCTATATATAAAAGTCTAAGTGCATATGTATATATGTTCCATACAGTTTTCCGAAATGGCTTAACCGATTTCAATTAAATTTTAATAAATCTTCAGCTTGGTCTAGCAAATTTAGTATGAAGTTTGGTAGCGATCGGATTAAATAGAACTTTGTAATATAAACATTTTAAATATACATATAAGATTTGCTTCATTGTATCTTGAAAGGGATACGTTTAAAACGCATAATTTTTTTTCCTAATTTACTTTGTCATAATGAATATAGCATAATATGTAGTATCATTATATAATTTAAGCATAATCTTTTTTTGCGAAATGTGTTTTAAGCATAACATTCTATTGTACTACATTTAATTCGACTATTTATGATACGCATAATAGTCTTTAGGCATTTTTTTATTTTTCCTAATGTTATCTTACCATAAAAACACATGGCATAAGCCCCCCGCCACAAAGAAACAAAGCTATCCAATGCTACAGTTGAAGTAGGCTAGTTAGGTTCTCTTTAGATCCCACACCCAGAAATAGGAGCCCCGCGTAGCGGGGCTCCGTCGACTTGGTCCAACCCCACTTGTTACGGGAATAGTATGCTGCTACAATACAGTCTGCTATTTGGTCTTGCTATTTATACAATGCTGCTACAGTCTGCTATCCACCTATTTCTTGCATTTTAATTAGGACTTTTAAGTGTATGCCGTTGATCATTATGTTTATGTATTGTTATGCTTTCCTCAATGTGTGCCTTTAAACATTATGCTATGTTATCTTTATGCTACATAGGGTTATGCTAGTAAAAATTATGCGAAAACAGTTATGCGTTTAGTTGTTATGGTAAATTATCATTAGTTGTAAAAACGTGATGCCTACTTAAAACAGTACAAAAATTGTTATGCTACTAAATATAGACCCATCTTGAAATGGATATTATACTCGTACTCATAAGCGGTTTAACTGTGGTTTCTTTCACCTATATCTGCATTATTCCAGTAGTAATCTTCAAGATATTTGAGAACTCGTAATGGTTTTATTGTTTAGTCTGTCGTCGAATTTCGGCTTCAGAGCGCTCGCTAGTATATTTAAACTGATAATATAATATGCTTTTTGTATCATAACTAGTTAACCGGTTACTTTTCAAACCTAACTTAGCACAAGTACATAAGGAGCGTTTTGAAAAACTAAGAGGTGAAAAATATTGTGCAATATTAAGCCTACACAGTGCAAGAAAAAATATTGCGCAATAAAAATTAACCCGCTCAAACTTTCGTTCAATCTTTGTGCAAACCATGTAGTATTAGGTATAGGTGGAGCTAGCATTAGTATAAATCAATTGTAACAAATATTTACTTTAAGTATATCTCTGTCTATGAGGTCTACCCATCTCTTTTTATGCAGCTATGTTAGAAAGAGAAGGTAAGACCTCAGAAGATGACAGCAGTATTTAAAATTTGGTTCAAGTAGGTATTAGAAGTGCTGCCTCCAGATATATTACAGCTTCATGATGCAATCTTCAATATTAACCCTAAACGGTCAATAATATTGCACAATACATAATATTGCGCAATATTATTGTAGATCTATGGGCTGCCTTACGAAACACTCCTTACCATAGATTTTAGCCGTAAAGAAAATAATATACCTATGTATATGTTACCGATCAAACTCGATATAAGCCAAACTAGTTTGTCCTAGGCCAAAGTATTTCATCCTAAGCGTGTCAGGATATACAAGTATAGCCTAATACAATCTAGTTTAGCCTAAATATTTCAAGCTAAACTAGTTTGGCCTAGGCCGAACTTATTTGAATTATTTTTCAATAATAATTTGATTGAATCATTGCAAGTGACAAAATAACACGTAGTAACCATTTTCGTATCCCTATTCCCTACTAATACGCTGTCGTTATTGATATATTGAAGCTTATCCGTGTTTTGATATGTTGAATATTTGTTTTGCTCGTGTGCTCGTATATTGTTTGTTTGTTTATGTGTCTGTATGTCCGTATGTCCGTGTGTACGTATGTCCATATGTGTTGTGTTGGAGTGTTGGTATGTTGATATGTTGGTGTGTTATTTTTAAGGAAAAAAGAAGCAACCCCCCCCCCCCCCCCCGGTAATTGATTCCAAATAGGAGCAAGCGAAATAATGACTTATCGGTAAAATTTTGATACCTACCTTGGATTACATTGTACACGTACATAATTTATGTACAAATCTCTTTTTTTTTTGAAAATATAATACAAGCTATGTTTACTATTCTTACTTAGTACTGGGGTTGATTTAATATTTTTCTAATGGTGAAATAATTTTTCAAATCGGCCCAGTGGTTTTGAGTATATTCGATACATATAAAAATACAAATACATCTTACCTCTTTATAATATTAGCGTAGATTTCAGTCAAAACAGTGCAAGTAGTTCGATAGTTTGTTTGTAGGAAGTAATCTTTTGAGCTATTGAAATGATTTTGCGATTTTGAAAATTCTTTCTCCAGTAGTCAGCTGCAACATAGGCTGCATTCATGGGCGTACGGAGGGGGGGCAGGGAGTGGCAGCTGCCCCCCTCCCCCCCCCCCTGGAATTCATTTACTTCTCTACTAGCTATCTACTGTTGTAGATATTAAGATAAAAATATTCTTAAAATGTTACGGTTGCCTCCCCCTGGCCCAGAACCTGGGTACGCCCCCCAAGCAGCAATCAAGCATGTTTAATACCCATAAAGCAGCTCATATATTATTTAAAGTTCTATTGCAGCCGTAGAATGGTGTAAAAAGATGCTTTTATCGGTATAAAAGACCTTTATGAGTTTTTATACAGCCTAATGCTGTACAAGGCCTTTCTTAGAGTTTCGCGTAAGCTTTAGGCGTTATATCTGAATATTAATACAGTACTGTACAACTTTAAGTATTTTGTAACTCATTAGTCTTATTTTAATACTTAAAGCTGTACATTAGCTGTATTTTGTTTAGCACGGGAATTTATTACAGCTTTAAGTGTTATTATAGTATCACTCAACGCTTGTTTCTGTAAAATGGGACATGCAATCACCGTTCTACAGCTAATTTTTATGGCGTAATTGTAGACTGTTATGCAGCCAATGGTGTTAAAAAATCTGCATATACAGCTTTAGTGCAGCTCAAGGCTGTATTACTGAGAAAATTGTTATTTGCTGTTTTTATATCTGCATCGTTGATATCATGTGGAAAAAATCAAGAGGAAGATTGAAACGGAATATTTAAATATTATAAATTACCAACCAAGTAATCGTGATAAAGATAAAACTGAAAAATTACTAAATAAGGTAACCTACAATCGTCATTTTTATTAATGTTCAAGGAAAAGGGTTCCATAACAAAAACATTAAAAAGTGATTGTAGGTTATCTGATTTATTATTTTTTAGGCTTATCTTCTTCATTAACGTTACTTGGTTGGTAATTTATAATATATATATTTTTTTTAATGTCATGCCATGGCTGCATTTTATCCAAATTTTCCCGTGGTATCGGGACTTGCGCGGCTTGCGCGGGTTACCCTGCGGAAAACGGCTAGTTTGCTTTATTTTCAATACTAGCTGTGCCCGCGACTTCGTTTGCGTGAAAAAAAATTCTACAATAAAAACCCGCATAGTTCCCGTTCCCGTGGGATTTCCGGGATAAGAACTACCCTATGTCCTTTCTTGGGTCTCAAACTATATTTGTACCAAATTTTATCCAAATCGGTTTAGCGGTTTAGCCGTGAAAGCGTAACAGACAGACAGACAGACAGAGTTACTTTCGCATTATAATATTAGTATTGATAGTATGGATTATAATACTCCGTGATTACACTATTTCCATTTCTTTATTTTCTCTTGACATGACAGTTGAGATGACAGTTCTAATTTGATAGTTGTAGTGTTGTGACCAAATAGGTAATATGATATCGATCGCATATATTTATTATATTTTGAACAAAGACAAATATAACAGAAACATTCAATTACATTTTTTCAAGGTGGGAACACTCAATGGCCCAGCGCCGTTTTGTGTTTGTTTTAATCTGTCACTCGCAACTACACGGTCATGCTAGTCACTACATTACTGTTCGCTGAGTTTTTTCACATTACCCATACGTTACGTTGTGTATTTTGTGTTCCTCTGTGTTGATTGCTGCCCAGCTGTCAAATATCAAAATGCCGAAAGGACCTGTTCTAAAAAGGCAGGCGAGAGAACTAGTGATCAAGGTTCGTAATTACTTTGAAGCAGGGTATCAAAATGGTGGCCCGCTTTTACCACTGTCGCAAGTGCGAGAGCGAGTTGCGGCCGCATTAGGAATTAGTGGACCTACTGTTTCAAAAATTACTACTGAAGCTTACGGTACAAGCGGCATGCAGGGAAATAAGGTTCGTACGCCGATAAAAAAATGCCAACCACGTCGTATGACATCAGTTGACAACTTCGACGCTGATGCTATTCGCCGTCATATTATATATTATGACTATTGACTATTACTGAAAATTTGGTTTGAGCTTCAACTAACGACGAAACGGAATTCATGTACATGTTATTTACTCTTCACTGCATAAAAACGTCGCATACTCATAGAAAATAAATATATATATATATATATATATATATATATATATATATATATATATATATATATTTGAAAAATGTTTAAGGGCCAATTTAATTCAAAATCAATTCAAGAGATGTCGCTGTTAGTATTTAAAATACGCTGTTGTTGTATTTTCTTCGAGTAGGTTACATATAAAATTATCTTTCACGAATTAAAAATAAAAGGTTTTTGCTTTCTATTGATTAGTTGTTAAATTGAGAATTTTGGTGTTTATCTGCTTAGTGCTTACCTTGGCTTTGAATAGTGAAGACGAACATCGATTTATATATTTACGAATTACGATTTGGTTTATGATTAGGTTGGAAAAACATTACTGTTACACAAAATGCCTAGGAGAAAAAAAAAATTATCTCAAGGCTCTAGCTCAGCCAAGAGGATGTGGTTAGTTTGTTCCCTCGAAACCGATGAGGACCGTCAGTCTCGGTTAACAAGGGACCGCAAACGCTATACTATATCTCGCTCCTCTGAAACCTTCACGCTGTCTAAAATGAGATTAACAAGCGATGGCAAACGCTGCTTTGAATCCCGTGCCTCCGAGACCTTCAACGTATTTCTCGACTTAGCTTTCAACGTAGCCGCATGGCGCACAGCTACCTTGCGGTCACTAGAAAGTACTCAAGAGTGTGAAACTCGATTAACAAATAATGACTGCCAGCCATCGCCAGCACTACACCGAGAGCCGCGCTTCTGAAACATTGACGCAGCGTGAAATAAGATTATCAAGCGGTCGCAAACGCCACATCGATACCTGTGCCTCTGAAACCTTCACGCAGCGTGTACCTCGGCTTAGCTCTCAGCGTAGTCTTAAACTTAATTTACGGCCACTAGAAAGTAGTGAAGAGGGCGAAATGAGATTAGCAGACAATTGTGAGCGCCACACCGAGTCCCGCACCTCTGAGACCTTCACGCAGCGTGAATCTCGCCTTAGCTATCAGTGTAATCACACAACTAACTGTCTTGCGTTTAATTGAAACCACTGTAGAGCGCGAAAAACGAATTCGTATTGATAGAGAACATCAATCTATTACGTTCATCAGAAACAGGAACAGCGTGATGAACGTAATGCGGCTGTTTGGGAGTGGTACCCTGATGTGTTAGATATTGATAGCATTATTCAGCAAACCCAATAACGCGAAAGAGTAAATGAGATTCGGCAATCTCATTTTGATGAACAACATAGTGCTCAGATGGATACAGAACATATACGGCATTCTGTGTACATATTGTCTAATGATAATTCTATGATTGGCAGTAATAATTAGGAGTTGTAGCTTTAGCTGTAGAAATTTTGCAGATTACAGTCAATTACTAAAAATAAAGTAGGATGTAGCATGGCACAACGTAGTATAATATTCTTATCATTATTGTCATCGTATCATCTTGCTTATTTGATACTATTAGGGTCCTTTAGAAAAAGAGTATCTTCACGCCCGTATCCCCGAAGAGGTAGGTAGAGGTAACACAAGTGCACCCACATGTGGTAGGTGGCAAGCCTATCGCCAACCGGGCACTTTCCAATATCGGGCAACATTTTTTATCAGAAAACTGAATAATAATAATATAATATTCTTAGTTGCCCGACCTGGGAATCGAACCCGGGACCTCATGTGGTCAACGCCAACACCGGACCACAGACCACAGAGGCGATAAAAAAAGGGCTAAATGAAATTTTAGTAGTTTATAACAACAACAGACAGACATAAACTAAAATCCTAATACGAAAGTCACTACAACTCGCGAACGAAGTCGCGGGCAATAGCTAGTAGTTCATAAATTTGTATAAAAGTATCCGGCAGTAGTTTAGTTTCTTACATTTTGTAAAAAAAACGAGTCTGTTATCGTGTTACGTTTATCGATATAGCTCCTACAGTAATCATTATGTGTAGCACATCACTACCCGTCCATAAATTACAGTATTATTTGTGAGACATTTTAACGTAAACAGTACAAAATTACATGGGCGTCGATCTGTCAACGAGAAAATAAACAAATGGAAATAGTATAGTAAACTTAGTAAACAAAAATTAAGCCCCTTAATTAAATTAATTAATTTCATTTTAACGACAATCGAATACCGAGTAGGTACCTACTCTCCAGTTAGTCTCTCTCTCTCTGTGTGTGTATACTGTATATATACACACATATATATATATATATATATATATATATATATATATATATATATATATATATATAAATATATATATATATATATATATATATATATATATATATATATATATATATATATATATATATATATATATATATATAACACCTCCCCCGTAGGTGATAGCGTGATAATATGTAGCCTATATGTTGACCCGACCTGTTAGTAATATTCATACAAAATTTGAAGTAAATCCATGCAGTACTTTTTGAGTTTACCCCGGACATACATACAGACAAATATTTTCGAATAACTCACAACTAATCCACAACGTAGTGAGGCCGGGTTTATTCAATTATAATTAATACTTAAATGCATTAATATATTTAAACACTTACCGGCCCATGTACCAAATTTCTTCTGCAGTGATAACACCTCGTCGGGTAAGAAATATTTCATCAAATACGAGGTAATTAATTCAAAAAGACTCCATAATGAGTCAATGGCGAACACGGCCAATGTGATAGCCCCAACTAGTGATAAAAACATAAATACAAACATGATTAAATGCCTTGGAAATGCGCGTGGACTATGTGAACTTGTCTAGGCTACTGTTTATACACTGTTATCTATGACTACTGTTGACACAGTTTTATAAAAATGTAGCGCGTCACGTCGTCCAGTCATGACGGAGCCGCGAACACTAAACAGTAAACCAACACTGAACTCGCGCCCGCCGGGTTCAAGTCCTACAATTACGTAAATACATATACTAGATTGATAGATCCTAGATCCTACGAGAAGTACGAACCTTCATTGTCTATATTTCGGCTGATGTACACGGTTTTCCACACCGACATGTCGGTGTGATAAACTTTGTATAATGATTAATGATACCAACAACGACATTTGGTATTATAAGCCTAATTTTTTAGTGAAATACACGCAAGATAAAAGATTTGCTATTAATTTTCCAAGATAGCTGAAAGAATTGGCGTGAAAATATTTTTTTTTTATTTCTATGACTAGCTGCTGCTAGCGACGCACAGTTCCTCCCCCGTAGGTGATAGCGTGATAATATGTAGCCTATATGTTGACCCGACCTATTAGTAATATTCATGCAAAATTTTAAGTAAATCCATGTAGTACTTTTTGAGTTTACCCCGGACATACATACAGACAACCAGACAAACAGACAAAAATTCTAAAAACTATATTTCTGGCTTTGATATCGATTGTAGATTACGCCCCAAGTATTCTTTTATAAAAATATTCAATATATAGTTTTGATTTTCCTACGGTTTTATTGTATAATAAGTTTTCGAAATGCCTCCCTCCCGCGGAAATACACATCTACACCTGCGAAAGAAATTATTTTTTAAATGTCTGAAGGCTTTGTAATTCGCTTTAACCACTCTATCGGCTTCTTCAATCTTCCCTCTTAGCTCTTCTTCGCTCGAGCATTTTCGGGCGTATTTTATTATAGTAGTCCCAGATGAAATAATCGATGGGATTGAGGTCAGGAAAGCGTGGTGGCCATCTGATTGGTCCGTTGTGTCCGATCAATTGGTTAGAGTACATTTCGTTAAGATGATGCCGAACTTCCATTGCATAGTGACATGGCGCACCGTCATTCTGAAACAACATTGTTCGCCTTAGTTCCCAATTGACGTCTTCTAGTAACAATGGTAGATCGTTTTCTAAGAAATTTTTGTAAGTTTCTCCATTAAGTCTCGACGGCAGTTTAAACGGACTAATTAGTTCACTATTAAGGATCCGAGACCACATGTTTACACTGAAATTTTGTTGGAATGTAGAAGCTCTTGCTTTGTGTTGATTTTTAATTGCCCACATGTGGAGATTATGAATATTGAAGATTCCAACTCGGTCAAACCGTGACTCATCCGTCCACAGTATTTTATTAAAAAATCCAGGATCCTCTTGCTCTCTCCTTGACATTGTTTGGCAAAAATCAACCCGCAATTGATGATCTGCTGGCAGTAAAGATTGGACTCATTGAATGTAAAACGTGTGGTATCCTTGAATTTCTTAGTATATATAATAATATATTATACATACTTCACAAAGAAAGAAAGGTATTCTTCATGAAGTATGTTTTGAATAGACGTCCTTGGAATGTCCAGAGTGCGAGCTAATACATCTTGTACTTTATTTATTTATTATTAAGGAAAACTTACAGCTTACTATAACACATATGATTACAATAATTTTTAGGTTAGTTCATAAGCCAAAACAGTTTTCACCACTATTTATTACAGCATGTGAGCTATAGAAGATATACTTGTGGATGGATTTCGTTGAATTTTTTCAAGCACCAATTCTCTGCGATCCGGATCAACTCTAGGAACTCCATCACGTAGTCCATCTCTACTGGGAATGCGACCTGCCATTAACGTGTTGCGCATATTAAAAACACATGTTAAAAACACGACGGTTCACCGATCCCGTTGATCACGATACAGTCGCCCTGCAACGTGGCCATTGCTTTGTGCAACTCCACAAAAATAATTTATTTCTGCTTATTCACTTAATGTATAACTCATCTCTAACACTTCCAAGTAAGCACAGTCCAAATCACAATGCGAAACAAGGTCCAATAAACGAGCAGCAAAGCCAGTGTAGTGGTGAAGACAAAACAGTGACACAAATACGACACGACAGAAAAGCACAAAATTTTGTTATCGTTGGCAAAACACTTTAATATTAAATAAACTTTCAAATTATATTAGACTAGCTGTTAGCTGACTGTTAGCTGACTAGCCTGCGACTTCGTCCGCGCGGACTTCGTTTCTTCCTCCCCTGTAAGTGATAGCGTGATAATATGTAGCCTATATGTTGACCCGACCTGTTAGTAATATTCATACAAAATTTGAAGTAAATCCATGCAGTACTTTTTAAGTTTACCCCGGACATACATACAGACAAACAGACAAAAATTCTAAAAACTATATTTTTGGCTTCGATATCGATTGTAGATCACGCCCCAAGTATTCTTTTAAAAAAATATTCAATGTAGTTTTGACTTTCCTACGATTTTATTATATGTAGGTATAGATTTTAACTTTTCTGTAGTTTTTTTTCATTAGTTAATTCACAAACGATAAAATAGATTTTTTTTCTGTCTTTGATGACTGATTTCAGCGAAAAATAGCCTATGACGTACAACTTTTTTATTATTATGGCAGCTTGAGTCTAGCGCATTTTCTGAAGCTACTTAAAATTAAGAAATTGCCAGTTTGGATTTTTAATTTTAAGTTTAAAATAACTTACTTAATATAAATTCTCAAATTCAGGTAATTTTTTTAGTTACTTCCATTAAAGTTATAAGGCTGTTTATTTTATGCATAATTTTTTTTTATATCATAATACAATAGATAGCAAACAAGCAGATGGGTCTCCTGATGGAAAGAGTCAGCCATCACCAAAGGTGTTAATGGTGCGTTGCTATCTTGTGACGAGGTCTAATGCCACATGCATAAGTTTACCGGCTACCTTACCCTCCAAACCGGAACACGACAGTGACTAGCACTGACGCTATTGCGGCAAGAATAGGCAAGGCGGTGGTACCAGACCCGGGCGAGACAATGCAGAACTCTACCACCTAGTAAATAAATAAATAAAAAATAAAGTAAATAAAAAAATAAATGCAAGGTTCATAGAAATTTAGCAGCAAAAAATTATCTAAGAAATTTTTTTTTGCTGCTAAATTTCTATGAACCTTGCATTTATTTTTTTCTTCTTTGTGAAGAAAAAAATAAATGCAAGGTTCATAGAAATTTAGCAGCAAAAAATTATCTAAGAAACCTTCTAATTTTTTTAGAAATTATTGTAGCTGATTCGGTCACAATTTTCCAAAACTTCATTAAAAACTCGTGACTCAAAAACTATGAAAAATTGTAGAATACATAGGGGTATTAAATACCTGTCAACACGTGCTACCTAAAAAAATGTTTGAATGTTACTTTTCTGACCACCTTGTTTAAAGCAAGCAGTATTTTCGTTTATTTGCGACTGGCTGAATTAACTAAATCGTGATTTTGGTAACTAATTAGCAACAAAATAACTAAATATTTTCATATATTAGGTATTCATTCAATTTCGCTCAAGAGTTTAAGTTTTACTTTACGAACTATCAAAAACTTAAAAAAAATATGTTATCTATACATATAATAAAATCGTAGGAAAGTCAATGTATGTCCGGGGTAAACTCAAAAAGTATTGCATGGATTTACTTCAAATTTTGCCTAAATATTACTAACAGGTCGGGTCAACATATAAGCTACATATCATCACGCTATCACCTACGGGGGAGGAGCTGTGCGGAGTAAACGAAGTCCGTGCGGACGAAGTCGCGGGCAACAGCTACTCTATATATATAAAAATCAATTGCTGTTCGTTAGTCTCGCTAAAACTCGAGAACGGCTGAACCGATTTGGCTAATTTTGGTTTTGAATTAAATATTGAAGTCCAGGGGAAGGTTTAAAAGGTGAGAAGATATAGAAAAAAATAAGAGAAGTTAAAAAGGCAGAACTACGTTTGCCGGGTCAGCTAGATGAATATACAATATTCTTACATAAAATATAATTTAATATCTACTACCCTATTAGTTCCCATGCTATCTTTATATAAAATCGCGATTTTGGCAACAAGGAATTAGTAACAAATTAACTACAAATTTTCATGTATTTTTTGATTATATTTTCTAATTTGTCCAATGTCCCAGCTACATTTTTAAAGCTCTGAAAACTCGCAAATAGACACAACAGTGACGCAATAATGGCAGAAAAAGAAGATGGTGGCTTCAAACTCGAGCGGGCCGTTCCAGAACTTTACCATTTGTCTTTTTTTATATCTTAAAATTGCAAACAAGCAAATGGCTCTCCTAGTGGAAAGAGACAACCATCGCCTATAGACACCAAGGATGTTAAAAATGCATTGCTATCCATGTGGCGGGGTGCTAATGCCTACATGAATAAGTTTATCGGCTACCTTACCCTTCAAACCGGAAAACGACAATGACAAGCATTGATGATATTGCGACTGGAATGACGGTGTACCAAACTAGGTAGCCGATCCGGGCGAGACATTGCAAAACTCTACTACCCAGAAGTCACGATGGTAGTGACTCGTTTAGCCAATCATCCGCCTTTTACGAATTGCCTGGCAGAATGGCAGATGGTCTACTCTAAGGAGACCCGGACCAACACGATGGGGTTGAGTTATGATGGTAATGACACATTTGCTTTATCTAAAATGTCTCGGCTGTTTACTTACACTTCTCAATTTACTTATATAACTTTACTAGCTGCAGCGTGCAGCCCGCTGCATTATAAGTTTTTGGTGAATCCCGCGGGATCAAATAATTTTTCCAGGATAAAAAATAGCCTATGTGCTATTCCAGATCATCATCTACCTGTGTGCCAAATTTCATTCAAATCCGTTCAGTAGTTTTTGCGTGATTGAGTATCAAACATCCATCCAAACATCCAAACTTTCGCATTTATAATATTAATATAGATATTACGCCCAAATTTTTAAAAACGGTCAGATAAACTTTGAGCAAAGTAAATGCCAATCAAGATCACAGATCGAATAAAACAAAAACTTCTGACGGAAGCAAACATTCACGGACACCTAACCAGTTTATTTAAATTTTGATTCATATTATGGTTCAACTATTTCCTCATTGTGTAGTTCTTGTTTTAATTAATAGAACAAATATTATAAATATCTAAACAATAAACTTTAAACGATAAATTCCTGGATATGTGTATATAGGTAGGTTTCTTGGAAACGGCTCTAACGATTTTAACAAAATATGTATTTTGATAGTTTTGTTATACCTACTAAATTTAGTTACTAAAAGTTAAAGGTAAGTGTCTCTCCGTAATAATCCGTTTTCAAATGAAAAAAATTTCATTGAGCGCAGTTCTATCGCCCAACTAGATACCTAGCCCTATTTTCCTACTCCCAACTTTAAACGAGCTATTCTTGTATTCGTATGTACATCTAATTGGTTTCTCCGTAACAGCTCTAAAGATTTTGAGTATTTTGGTATTTAGGCAGTTTTTTTCTATAAAAATTAGCAAGTAAAAGGTGTCATCTCCGGGATAATATTATGTTTACACTTGAAAAAATGATGTTAGCTGAGTATGTCACTATTTAAGTAAAACTGTGAATTAAGTTTGTTTATTATTTTGCTGTTATTTTTTATGCAAAATTTGATCCAGAGGTATCATTGGAGCAGTTTTTAAGATAGCAACTAGGTATATCTTTATAAAAATAGCTCGACTAGGTAGGGTTAGAAATATTATCTTCCGAGCGAAACTCGGTCGCCCAGCTGGTAGATACCTTATGCATGGTGTTTAATTTATATCCACATCACTTTTTTAGGTGAGCTGAGTAGAGTTGGGTTTGAGTTATATTGCATATCAGTGTAACCATAGATATATTGAGGTTTATATACTCAAAGAGTGTAACATTAAATAGCAAAGAGTATACAAACGCTACGTTTTATTAAATAATTTGGTCACAATATATTATATATATACATAATACATACACTGACATATTATATAATATACTAAACGTCACAGTCAAAAAGTTTTAAGTATTCAAATTAAAAACGAAATTAGTAAATACGTCTACCGAAAAAATGTAAAACAACTATGTATGCTTAATATAATAAACAGAGATAGTTTAACAAAGATTTCGCTAGAGTGCGCTGTACTTTATCTATATCTACATCTATATCTATATTACATCATCATCATCATCATCACATATAATAAATATGTAAGAGGTCGATTTCTGTACATTGAAGATATTTTTTTTTTGGAAGATACTCTTTAATCGATACTGAAGCGAAAAATGTATTTTTTTTAATTTTTGTCTGTCTGTCTGTCTGTCTGTCTGTCTGTATCAAGGCCGCGCATCACGCCGAATCTACTGAACGGATTCAAATGAAATTTAGCATGATTAGAGTTCATACTCCGAAGAAGGTTATAGGATATTTTTTATCCCATAATTCAGTACGGTTCCCGTGGGATAGGGGATGAAAACAAAAACGTATATTTAGCTTTAATTCATTAACATGTAGTCCGAAATCCTTTAATACTTTTTTGTTCAAAAGTAAGTACTGTAAAGACTATCCCTTAAAAATTTTAAGGTCATGCGTTTTATAATTTAAAAGTTCAGACATCACAAGTTTCAACGGTTTTGGGGGGTAATCCAGTTGAACGTGACACCCGGAATGTATACAAAACCCTTGAACGCACGGCTCATTATACGTTAGGGTTATCATTTCATAGTGTTTCTATAATGGATAAAGTCCGAGAGAATCAGTTCTAGAATGTGTACTTTTTTATTAAAATGTTATAAATGCAATTTTACTAGCTTAAAAATTAGTAAAATATGTGTAAAATATAAATCTAAACATTTTATTTATTTATATAAAAATAATTATAATATATTTGAAAATAAATCAAGTGATTTTTCAGGTTTTTGCTAATATCTCATAAAATATGCATCTAATCGAAGTTGAGTATACTAATAGAGTTTGTTCTTTATAAACGTAAGTATAGGCTATTGCGAAAATTCACTCTTTTTTACATTGCATAACGTAAAAAAGGATTAAAAAGTATCTATACGCCCATATCCCGGAATACGTAGGCAAAGGTACAAGAAGTGTACCCACGATTAGCCGAAAATACCATCTCACACAATGTGATAGGTGGCAAGCCTATTGCCGGGTCCTTTCCAATCCCGGGCAACGTTGTTTTATCAGACAACTGAAAAAGCACATTTTGTTTTGCCTGACCCGGGGGTCGGACACGGATCTCATATGGTCGACGACGATCCCGGACCGCTACACAACACGGTAAATATTACAAAATTAGATACATCAATCAGTTAACTTTTAAAATGAATGAAACAAGTGTAGATGTTGAAGTGTCTAAGCTACTTCGTACACTCACTAAAGCCGTACTCCAAAATATTTAAAAAAAATTATTAAGTAGAATATACGAACATGTACTTATAAGTTCAGTCCAGAATAAGATCAACATCTTACAGAAAAACTTTAGACACATAGAAAAACCTTAAAAACAACAAAGAAAAATATCGACACGCGGGATTTGAACCTGCGACCATTTCCCTAAAGCCGGGAAGACACATTACACACATATAACTTCATCAAAACAAATTCAATTAAAAGATACTTAACTTTCCTTTATTTGTGAGAATCAAAAATCAAAAATGTGAGAAAAAATACGTGGCGTTGTTGTTTTTTATTAAAGTATCATCACGCCCGATTCCCTTGCGGCGTAGGCAGAGTAAACCGACCGTCTATAGACTTTCCGGTTCACCACGATTCACCAGTTTGTCGGTTAGTGAGATAAATGGTAATCCTCATCGCCGCATATACTGACACGTTAACGATTATCGACTATTTTTAGAGATAATTGGGACCGAAATTTTACGTACTCATCCGAGGTACGAGAGCGATAATATATACCACATAGTGGTATATAAATATACCACTCCGTCAGTTTCTGAGTTGCTACTGAGATTTTAGGTTTTCGAGAAAATCCTCAATAATATCTCAATAACATCTTTGCCCGACCCGGGGATCGAACCCGGGAGAGAACTCATGATCTGTTATAATAATAAAAAAACCCTTGACTGCTTATCTTGCTTATTGAAAATGATACAAATTTACATTAAAATATCTTTTAGAGAATTAAAATAATAATGAATTTAAGAAAAGATTTTTTTATTGCAAATTGATTTCAATAAGCTTCTTAGTCAAAGGCTATTTTGTTTTTTATTAATAACAAACTACAAAGCCATGTGTTAATTAATTTATTTTTAACTTCCCGCTATGAAAATTGCCTTAAATAAAATTAATTCAAAAAATAAACCTGAATAAATAATTTTTTATCTTTCTAATTAGGTATATATTTTTAACTTCCCGCTACGTATCTAGATAAGGAAGTTACCTACTGATTTTGCCCCAATTTTCGAAAATCGAATTTTCGAATTTCGAAGATCTCCACGTTTTGAGGACCTAGGAACCTTTTCCCGCTATTTTCATGATGACATATGTATGTATGTGTGTGCGTCTGAGTGTATATGTGAGTATGTAAACATCTCATAACTTCGAACGGCTTGACCGATGAAAACGTGGTTAATGGAATTCGATTGGATTCCACTCAACTTAGACTTCCTGATAATTTTAACTAAGTCAGTCAGTCAGAAATTTTGGAAAATCTCACAAAGGTTTTTGGTGAAACAGTATTTTTTTAATACAATTTCCAAATTAATGAACCGATATAGTAAAAAATTTAATCACCTTTACTTCTCAAAACACTGCGTCCAATGCATAAATTGCATCAAAATTTATTTATCCATTCGGGAGTGATAGTTGACGAAAAATTTTACAAAAGTGTTTTTTCGACATAACTTCGATTTTTTTTAACTAATCATTTTTAAGCTTCTGTAATATTTAAGTACTTAACTAAAAAAACTACATTGAATTTTAAAAATCAAAATCGAGTCAAATTTTCAAAAGTTACAGCTTTTCAAAATACTATCTCACACAATGTGATAGGTGGCAAGCCTATCACCTACCGGGCCTTTTGCAATCCCGGGCAACATTGTTTTATCATAAAACTGAAAAAGCACATTTTGTTTTGCCTGACCCGGGAATCGGACCCGGGACCTCAAATGGTCAACGACGACACCGGACCACAACACGGTAAATATTTCAAAATTAGATACATCAATCGCTTATCTTTTAAATTGAATGAAACTTCTGCAAAGTGTAGATGTTGAAATACCTAAGCTACTTAGTATACTCACTAAAGTCGGACTCCAAAATACTTTAAAAAAATTATTAAGTAGAATATACGAACATGCATTGCACAAGTTCAGTCCAGAATAAGTTCAACATCTTACAGAAAAACTTTAGACACAGATAACTTCATAAAATTTTTGAATTTCATGAAGTTTTCTTTATTAAAGTATCATCACGCCCGATTCCCTTGCGGGGTAGGCAAAGTAAACCGACCGTCTATAGACTTTCCGGTTCACCGCGATTCACCGGTTTTTCAGTTGGTTAGATAATACCATTTATCTAACCAATCCTCATCTCCGCATATAATGACACGTTAACGATTATCGACTATTTTTAGCGATAACTGGGACCGAAAGTTTTACGTGCTCATCCGAGGCACGAGAGTGGTAATATATATACCACTCCGCCAGTTTCCGAGTTGCTACTGAGATTTTAGATTTTCGAGAAAATCGTCGAAAATATCTCAATAACATCTTTGCCCGACCCGGGGATCGAGCCCGGAACCCCATGATCTAAACCGAATAGGCTGTCCCTAGACTACGAGGCAGAGTAGTTTGTAATAATAATAAAAAGAACCCTTGACTGCTTATCTTGCTTATTGAAAACTAGCGACCTGTCCGCGGTTTCACCCGCTAGCTTTTGTTCCCGTAGGAATATCGGAAAGGGTCATATACTAAAACCTTCCTCAAGAATCAATCTATCTATTAGAAAAACCGCATCAAAATCCGTTGCGTAGTTTTAAAGATTTAAGCAAACATAGGGACAGACAGAGAAAGCGACTTTGTTTTATACTATGTAGTGATGATGAAACATATTTACATTAAAAATATCTTTTAGCATTGATATATAAAAACCCAAGATACACAATCAGTGTCTCAAATACGTCCTCTAAGAATGAGTGCACAATTTAAAATTTAAAATTGTGCACTCACTTCAAATAGAAGCCCGTCGCTCACGTCACTGCCCACGCGTCAAAAATACAGAATTGTTCTCTGATAAATTGTAAAATACAACATTATGAACGTTAAAAAAATATAACATATTGTATTTTCGGTAAGTATAAGAGTTTATTGATTTATTTTTGTCGTTTATATTACTAAATATAGGGTGTAATGTATGATTTTCATTTTATTTGTCTTAAAAATGTACTCGACGCTCCAAATATAATACGACAAAATTTCAATGGTCACTTTTTCAGTAAAAGGACAGTACATTACAACCTCCTTTTAATTTAGTCGAATAATACAAATTGATCCTGTTATTATTAGTGGAGTCGATTTTTTTTCATTAATAAGTTAATTTATTTTAATAAAATTAATTTTTTTCATTAATAATTTTGAATACCTTTTATAGTTGTTAACCAACTGCCAAAAGAGAAGAGGACATCAATTTGACGATTTTAAAATGTTTGATTATATTGATTACTTATTTTGAGGACCATGTTAGGTAATTCCTTTTATTCTATTTGTACGAATATAAAATAACAATATATTATTGTGATTCTTACGATGAACTTTGGATTGGAACTTTGAAATATTACGAAACTTTTAATATAACAGTAGGAAATCATAAGTAGCATCGAATTTTGTTCTGTTTACATGCGTTGTTGATAACGATTTCTTAAGTGGAAGGCACAGGTTGCATTAAGAATGTTTATTTTTTGATTTAATAATTTATTTTTAATAAAATGTTGTTTTTGATTGCGGATATCTTATACTATACATATTATAAATGTTAAAGTTTGTATGTTTGGATGTTTGATAATCAATCACGTAAAAAATGGCTGTACCAATTTGGATTTGGACTCGGATATAAGATGACCTGGAATAGCACATAGAATACTTTTATCCTAATGCAGAGATCTGCAGCTAGTCTCGTATAAATTTTAAGTGACTGTTTATATGTACGAGTTGTTTTATTTGCATACTAGCTGTTACCCGCGGCTTTGCTCACGCATATTTACTTTAGAACTTATTTAACCTTTCTTTATTTTATTAAAAATCTCTACATTGCCGGGTGGGCTTCTAGTACGTTAAAAATAATATTTACATATTCATCTTAATTATTTATATACGACATTTTTGTTATTAAAATGTAAGTAAAAAACGTAAGACCTGAACTTCCTATAACTTCTAAATTTTCTATACCTAATATCATAACTAACTATACCTCAAACTAAAAATACCTATTAGTAACACACCTATCGAAAAAGCTAACGTAATTATAAAAGAAATTTATAATAACAGGAAATATCTAATCTAAAATTATCTTTGGCCATAATATTATATGTACTAAACTATACTCCAAACTAAATATACGTATCTATTAGGATTTCTGTGTATGTAACACACCTATGTAACCAACTAATGTAACTATATTAAAAAAATCTGTGAGCTGGTTGACCCTACAGGCCACCTGAAACTTTCCGCTGAATTTAAGTATTTTAACCTCAAAGAAAAAAACTATGCCTAAGCATAGACTATTGAATTAAAAAAGTTCAAAAATCCAAATATTCAGTATTTGAAAAGATGTATATTTTTTCAAAATCATCAACAAGTTTGATCTTCCGAATAACATTGAACACAATTTTTTAGCTCTAAATTGTTTTATTGGAATTTTTTATACGAGGTTCAATAAAATTTTCAGAAGCCGACATCGCATTAGCAACTAACCTATTGTGTTTCAAATGTATATGGGCAGTATTCGCTCGTACGTCTACAGATACTATAACTAAACAAATGTTCGTTTACATAATACTGCAAAAAAAAACAGAAAAACTGAAATCTAATTCAAAACGAGAATTCTACGAAAAGCTAAACTTATTTCAAGGAAATTAATGCGTTTTCTTACTATGTTGTCGATACATTACATAATAAGTATGAAAAAAAAATCGTGTCTGTTATCATGTAAGAATCTATGAACTTTATAACGTAGCCATAGTCACCATTGCAGTAAATTTCCTATTTCAGTATATTCTAAATCTATTAGACTATGCAAACTAAATGTATCAATATCAAGCGTCAAATACTACATGGCTATAAACCCACAGTTTGCCTATATGTGTAGGTTCTGTGTAATAGAACCAATAACCTATAACGTTTGAAATATAAATAAATTATTTTAATGGTCATGGGTTTGTGGATATATAAATGTTCTACGCAAAAACAGATTTTCGACAAGATTTTTTTTATGTAAATTTTACAAACCCTTAAAATACTACCTCAATGCATAAAAATATTTATATTCGACACCACATGTGCCTTGTCGATTTTTAATCGATTTTTAATCGATAGGTTAAAAAATTTCTTCGAAATTTTTTAACCTATCGATTAAAAAAAATTGAGTTAAACAATTGCGTTGAATGCCATTCGAAGGATCACAATCGATCATTAATTTTAAAAAATATGATATATATTTTTCAATATTAATTTCCTAAGTATCATTTTTATAAACTAGATTTTTTGAGCTCTTCGAACTCTAGGGAACTTCTAGGGAAGCGCGTTCTATCTTAGGCCGCATCTTAGCTTACCATCAGGCGACATCGTGGTTGAACCTAAGGTAGATAAGGTACCTAAGGTTGTTGAAACCAAAATTATTTATTGTGAAGTTTTAATGCTGTAACTTTTGATCGCGATTTTATCGATTTTAATCTTTCAAACAGCATTAACCGCAGTTTTAGCAAGATAAAAAACGTTGTTTTGGACCGAAATTAACTGGTTGAAATATCTTAAAGTTATGTTTAACCACATTTTTTTTTAATTTTTTCGTACGCGGTAACTCCTTATGAGCCTTATGCTCTAAAACTGGCTATGACGTGAAAAACGTTGCACGTAATATAGCAAATATAAACTAAACCGTACAGTAGTTAAACAGCGGACAGCTGTCAATGGAGCAAGGATAACGCCGTAAACAACTCTGGATGGAAGTTTTTTAGACTCACTTCAAGGTAGACGAAAATATTTTTTACAAATAAGAATTAAATTCGCAGCCTCTTGGCTGATTATGATTGCCCTGGCAGTGGCGTCTTTTAGTTGCGACATTTTTATCCGGTCGGAAGATAGCCCCAGCCATGTTTAAAAATTACAATACAGATAAAGACATTTGCTTCACCGGTGTGTAATATTTCTCCCTATAAAAAATAGGTTTTTCAAAAATGATCTTTTGTCAAATATAATCATATGAAATGAGTATATAATGGCAGACAAATAAAACTGTAAGCATAACTGTAGAAAATAAAAGACGAGGTGACTTCAGTTAAACACTGCCTAAATCCTTACAAGGCAAAAGGGTCGTTATCAAAGTCAACGTGTTTTCAAATCCTCACTAAAATAATTTTTTCTTAATATTTCTCCTTTGATAAAAGTGCTTGGCCGTCCAAAGTATTGCTGAATACAAGAAATACTGTGGTCAGTTACTAATAATTACTTTGCAAGGATGGCTAAACGCGAACGAAGTCGCGGGTACAGCTAGTTCTTTTAAAAAAATATTCAATGTACAGTTTTGACTTTCCTACGATTTTATTATATGTATAAATAAGTTTTCGAAATGCCTCCCTCCCACAGAAATACACAATCTACACCTGCGAAAGAAAATATTTTTTAAATGTCTGAAGGCTTTGCAATTCGCTCTAACCACTCTATCGGCTCTTTAATCTTCCCTTCTTCTAAGAGCGTTTTGAATCCGTTTTTTAATGACCAAAGTCCGGCCGCCTTTATCTATTACCTTTAGCCGCTCAGCTGGTGATCTTAATACTTATAATAACTTAATAATACTTAATACTTTATTGTACACATAGAGGCAAAATTACATTTTGTTTCTTGGAAATTCCACAAAAGGTGAGCTTATCTCTGTAAGAGATTTCTTCCAGCAAACCCAAAATAGTGCTTGGAAGAAATGTAAAATACAAGTGCACCAATTATTAATTTTGAAAATATATACAACTAGCTGCGGCGTGCAGCCCGCTGCATTATAAAAGTTTTTGGCAAATCCCGCGGGATCACCTAGTTTTTCCGGGATAAAATGTAGCCTATGTGCTACTCCAGGTCATCATCTATCTGTGTGCCAAATTTAATTCAAATCCGTTCGGTAGTTTTTGCGTGATTGAGTAACAAACATCCATCCAAACATCCATCCACACATCCAAACTTTCGCATTTATAATATTAATATAGATAGGTATAAAAAACAAAAAAAAATATTTTAAACAATAAACTTTGCCGCCCCGTTGGTCGAGTGGTTAGCGACCCTGACTACGCGATCAATGGGGTCCGGGTTCGATTCCCGGCAGGGACAGGCATTTGTGTGATGAGCACAGATGCTTGTATTTCTGGATTTGGGTGTTTATTAAATATATTAGAGTATTTATGTATGTATTTCTATGTATTAGTATCGTTGACTGGCACCCATACTACAAGCATATAATTTGCTTACTTTGGGCCCAGATCAATTCGTGTAATTTGTCCAATGATATTATTTATTACTTAATTGTAATACGTACCTTAATACGAGCCGTAATTCTAATGCCTTTTTACTGTAAAAATTAAACAGATACTTAAATAAAATTATTTTAAAGATTTTTTAAAGGTAGCTAATGATTGATTGCTCCTAATATGGGTAGGCTGGAAGAAATCTTTATACTGTAGAGATAAGTCTACCTTTTGTACGATTTTTCTTTCGTTGGTAGTTGTTATATTATTTACTGTTGTGTACAATAAAATATTAAATAAATAAATAAATATGCAAAGTCTAAGTTTTAAGTCATTAATAGTTCTGGATGAACTAATAACATAAGTATATTATGGTTCTGGATGAACTAATAACATAAGTATTTTTTGGTTTTTGGAGGGAAACAGGAATGTGAACAATCAGGCTGAACTCTCCTAGGCAGCTCGGAAAAGTCAAGAGGAGCCGTAACATGATCCATACCATCATGACTATTGATTGGTAGATTAACCTCTCATACTGATTGGCAACAACGCCTTTATGCCTATTCTTGCCGCAATACACAAGGATTGTAAAGCACCATTAACATCTTTGGTATCTATAGATGATGGTCTCTTTTCATCAGAAGAGCCATCTGCCCGTTTGCTATCTTGTGATATAAAAAAGACTAACTACCACCAATACAATGAAAAATAAAAAAAAACGGTATACAAAGTGCCGTTGATACCATCAAGTTAATTTTAGTAATAATAAAAAAAATATAATTAAATAAAAGTTATTCGTTGTTACATCATATTAAACTTGAAAGTTTGAAACACTTTTGCAATACTTGTTTACTAACAAACATTTACGATGACATTGTTTGCGCAGGCGTGGAACTAGATTGTAAGTGAAAAAAATACAATCTCATTGTTAAACAGCCGTAGTACTAAAGTGTTAAATTGGATGAATTACAACTAAATGTTAACGTTAAGAATACAGAATATACAGTTGCGTAGAATTCTTGGATTAGGTATTTTTTTAGTGCGATCTAAAATATGTTAAAATTGTACCTATCAAAGAAGTTAATGGTTAGATTAAGATAGCAAGGGTAAATTATTAGCAAAATTAAAGGAAAAATCATGAAAATGTGTAGCTAATTAGTTACAACACGATTTTGTTGCTTCAAACAATTCTAAAAAACGTGATTATTGCTAATTTTATATAAAGATAGCATTTTCTTTAGGAATTTGTTGCTGAAAGGTTGTTGTGCAAACAGAAGTTAAAAAAATACTTTTCTAAAGTTTTTGAAACTTCGTCAAGTGAAAAAATTATGCTATCTAAAACTTTAAAGCAATTTTTGTAATTTCGTCAAATATAAAAATATATGCCATATTGAACTCTTAAGCTTGATTAAATGAATGAAACATGAAACATGAAACAAAAATTATAGCTAATTTGTTACCGATATTACAATGTCATTAAATGACGAAATTTCAAAAGCGAAAAAAAAATAAACATTTCTGTTGGTACTACCTTTCAGCAACAAATTCCTACAGGAAATACGTTTTACAAGGTACGAGGTGGCCAAAAAAGTGACTTTCGAAATCTTTTTTTAGGTGTGTCGTGTTGAGAGGTATCTGAATCACCTCTATGCAGGTTCTACGATTTTTAATAGTTTTTTAGTTACGAATATGTTAATTAATTTTTGCAAAACTGAGAACAATAATTTAAAAAAAAATTATAAGGTTTCCTCGATTTTTTTTTGCTGCTTAATCTCTATGAACTGCGCATTTATGCATAAAATAAGCAGTCCCATAACTTTAATGGAAGCTACTAAAAAGTGACTGAATTTGAGAATTTATGTTAAATGAGTTATGCCATGCCAGTTTGGATTTTTAATTTTTAGATTAATTTTCAAATTGACTTGCCTACGAATTTACTACATGTAATAGATAACATATAGTAAAATCGTAGGAAAGTCAATGAACCTATGTCCGGGGTAAACTCAAAAAGTACTGCATGGATTTACTTCAAATTTTGCATGAATATTACCAGCAGGTTGGGTTAACATATAGTAACCCAACCTGTTAGTAATATTTTTTTCCGTTCCGTTACCCGCAACTTCGTCCGCGCGGACTTCGTTTACTCCGCACAGCTCCTCCCCCATAGGTAATAGCGTGATAATATGTAGCCTATATGTTGACCCGACCTATTAGTAATATTCATGCAAAATTTTAAGTAAATCCATGGAGTACTTTTCGAGTTCACCTGTACATACATACAGACAACCAGACAAACAGACAAAAATTCTAAAAACTATATTTTTGGCTTTGATATCGATTGTAGATTACGCCCCAAGTATTCTTTAAAAAAAATATTCAATGTACAGTTTTGACTTTCCTACGATTTTATTATATGTATAAATAAGTTTTCGAAATGCCTCCCTCCCACAGAAATACACAATCTACACCTGCGAAAGAAAATATTTTTTAAATGTCTGAAGGCTTTGCAATTCGCTCTAACCACTCTATCGGCTCTTTAATCTTCCCTTCTTCTAAGAGCGTTTTGAATCCGTTTTTTAATTACCAAAGTCCGGCCGCCTTTATCTATTACCTTTAGCCGCTCAGCTGGTGATCTTCTAGTATACTTAACACATCGGTGGGCGGAAGCAGTTGAGTCCAAGGGGGGGGCATTGGCAGTTAGTTTAGACATAGCGAAGGCCTTTGATAAGGTATGGCACAAAGCGCTTCTGGCGAAGCTGCCTTCCTATGGGCTTCCCGAGAAATTATGCAAGTGGATCACCAGTTTTTTGGCTGATCGGAGCATCAAGGTCGTAGTTGAGGGTGCGTGCTCTGACCTTAAATCTATTAATGCTGGTGTTCCACAAGGCTGCGTGCTATCACCGACACTGTTCCTTCTGCATATCAATGACATGATGCGAATTCGCAACATACATTGCTATGCAGATGACAGTACTGGTGATGCTACATACTCCGACCGAAGCGGTATTTCTCGGGAACACGTCGAAGAGAGCCGAAACAAGCTTGTGTCCGATGTTGAGAATCGACTAACCGATGTCTCGGAATGGGATCGTCAAAACCTGGTCACTTTTAACCCCAACAAGACACAGCTTTGCGTGTTTTCCGCTAAAAAGACACCCTTTGTCGTGTCACCTCGATTTGGGGATACTCTCCTGACAGCCTCAGCTAGTATCGGGATTCTGGGAGTCGACATATCGAATTACGTTCAGTTTCGCGGTCATTTGGAAGGTAAGGCTAAACTAGCCTCCAAAAAGCTCGGTGTGTCCAGCAGAGCGATACGGTACTTCTTGCCGGCCCATCGCCTTCAACTTTATAAGGCTCAAATTCGGCCCCACATGGAGTACTGTTCTCATCTCTGGGCCGGAGCTCCTCAGTACCAGCTCCTTCCTCTTGATCGCATTCAGCGTAGAGCGGTTCGAATCGTTGACGACCTGGCTATTTCGAAACGGCTCGACTCTTTGGCATTGCGCAGAGATGTTGGTTCACTCTGTGTCTTCTATCGTATCTTTCATGGGGAGTGTTCCGACGAGTTATTTGGATTAATTCCTGCCGCCGAATTCCATCATCGGACATCGCGTCAAAATTTGAAATTCCATCCTCACCATCTCGATGTCTGGAAATCCACAACAGTGCGTTTCTCTCGACACTTTTTGCCTCGCACTACTTTGTTGTGGAACCAATTATCGGCAGGGGTGTTTCCGAACGGATACGACTTGGGGGCCTTCAAGAAAAGAGCTTACTCATTCTTAAAAGGCCGGCAACGCAACTGCAAGACCTCTGGTATTGTGGATGTCCATGGGCGGCGGTGATCACTTACCATCAGGTGCACCTCCTGCTCGTTTGCCCCTCTTCTATAAAAAAAAACCTATATTGAAATAATAAACATTTTAAATCACGGCCGACATTAGGGAATTCAAACAACCTAATGTTGGCCCCCTTTAAATATGGTGTTTATATTAAAACACAGGTTGTTTAAAAATTGATTACAAAATAATGTCTATTTATATTCTTGTTTAATACATTAATTCAATGCATTAAATTGACCGCCTCGTTGGTCGAGTGGTTAACAAATCTAACTACAAATCGATTGGGCTGGATTCGATTCCCGGCAGGGACAAACATTTGTGTGATGAGCACAGATATTCATATTTCTGGGCTATCCTATGAATAAAACTACTTGATTCTTTTTTATTAGTGTCATTTTCGATTTTATTTAAAACTATCTGTTAATGGCGACTTTGTTCGCAAAACCATAACTTTCTTATGTGCAGTCGAGTAAAAACATAGCCTATGTCTCTCCTGAGTAGTGTATTTTTTTTAAAGTGAAGGATTTTTATGGTATTTATAATTGTATCTAGCCATCTGAATCATTTATACCTTATTTTATCATATCATAGCAAAAAAAACGAAAAAACACGTTTATTGTATACCCCCCTTAATATCTTTTTTTATTTTTAGTATTTTTTGTTATAGCCGCAACGGAAATACATAATTTGTGAAAATTTTAGCTTTCTAGCTATCATGGTTATGAGATTCAGCCTGGTGACAGACAGACGGACAGACAGACAAACAGCGGTGGCTTAGTAATAGGGTTCCGTTTTACCTTTTAGGTACGGAACCCTTAAAACTTACCAAGACTCGGGCATTGACTAATGTTTGAATATTTCAAATTCATCACGTCCGATTGTACACCACCATTATGTGTAATGATAATGCCCGCCAGTAATAACCTTTTGCGTTGCATTTCAGCTGAGCAATCTCGATGCAACAATGTTGCCGATATTGGATGCTGCAACTATAAGATTAGTGTTAAAAATACTGCTATTAAAGAACTAGATCGGATGGAATTATAAGAAATCTTAAATGGCGTGTAAAAATATATAATCAGCAAATTAATTTCTACAAAGTATTCTGTAACGTGCCGCCTAAGTATTCGACCAAATCCCGAAATTATAATCCGTCGCTGTATATTTTTTTAATGTTTTTTTTTACCTCAGAACTCGGGCATTAAACCGGTCTGGATATTTCTTCTTTTTTTTTGTTTAGGAAGGTATATATGAAGGTATATATATTCACCAAATTAAAGTGGAACCACATGTAAAGGTTCCACTTTAATTTGGTGAATATCAGATGCATGGTTTCGGCTTTAAAAAATGATTTAATACAGACTTAATAAAGTCGGCGCTCATCTTTCGTTTGGAGGGCTATCGTGTCGCGTTTTGAACAGAACTGTGCCGGTTTCTAGTCGTATACCTAGCTAGTTCTAAATCCAAAAGAACTAGGAATAACTGATACAGATGATTTTACTGGCAATTTTGATTGTTAATATTATTAAAAAAATATATAAAAAAACGAAATTTCGTCAATTATAGACAATAAAATTAACGCCTCTGTGGTCTAGTGTAAAGATGAATGCTGCCGAAAGTTTCTGAATGTTTCTAGGAAACTTTCCAATACTGCCGGGAACATTGCGCAATATTGCATGAAACTTGCCAAAATTGCCAAATTACATAGGAGGTTTTAATGTAATTTTCTATTTTTATGCCCGCACACAGTTAATTATATAATTTGTAATTATACTTGTTTATAGTAAGCCTGTTATATACAGTCATCACTGCAGTAAATGTTAAATTAATAACGATATTACGTGAAGATAAAGTTATAGTATAACACTGAGAACTTTATGATAGCTGACCCCATAAGTTTTTTGGCTTTTATATTTTGTAAAATATATATAAAAAGAAAGAGGGTATTGATACTGAATGAAAGAAATAAAATTACACTAGCTCGCTCGCTTGCAAGTAAGTTATCATGTTGTCTATATAAAAGTTTGGTTGGTTTATATTGTTTTTTTTTTAAGTTAGCCTACGCTTGACCCCAGATCTTCAAATATCAAGTTTCATCTCTCCATGACAAGTTTCATCTCTCCATGTCAAGTTTCATCAAAATCGGTTTAGCGGTGAAAGAGTAACAGAGTGCTAAGTGTGAGTTTGTATGTGATTTGTACAGCGCCACCTAGTGGTAAACGTGAGAAACCAGTTTACCACTCATACTTAGCACTCAGATAGACAGACTCACATTGATAATATTAGTATGGAAGTATGGACATAATACGTGAAAAAAAAGTTGGAAAAAACTTACATTCATTCCTAGTTTTGGATGTATGGATGGATGGATGGATGTTTGTTACTCAATCACGCCAAAACCTGGAATAGCAGATAAGTTACTTTTCATCCCAGAAAAATGAGTGGTTACCGTGGGATTCATTAAAAACTTTTATAATTGTCTACAAGGTTTGACTCTTTCATACATACAAATATACATAAATAGATATGTATATATACTTTCTTACGTATAGTGGAAGTTATAATACAAGAAATTAATAAAAGAAATCGATGATTTTTTTTTATAATAGACATGATTTCATTACCGATAAAATGTAATAGATCGCTTTTTTTTTAGTATATCAGTAACAAAATAAATTTATAGACCGAGTTTTTCATTTGAATATTGTAGAAGAGCATGAAAACTACCTCCTGCAGGCCGTTTTTCGTATCAGAATAAACAGTGTTATAAGAAAAATAACGTTCTTTATTTACACATTTCTTGCCAATGTTACCGACAAGTTTAGAAACTTTCGTGGCAGTATTGGCAACTTTGGGAATATTGCCGGCAATTTCATCACTAGTCTAGTGGTCCGGTGTCGATGTTGATAGCATGAGGTCACTGGTTCGATTCCCAAGACGGGCAATTCATAAATGTGTTTTTCCAGTGTTCTGATAAAAACAATGCTGCCCGCGATTAGAAAAGTGCCCGATTGGTGAATAGGCTTACCGCCTATCACATTGTGGAATTTTAAATATTGGCAGAAAATTAGTAAATATTATATAGGTACTTATTGGCAGAAAATTTGTAAACTTAGTCTAAAGTTTTTAGTTTTTTTCCTCTGCTAAACTGCATCTGCCAATCGTAAATAGATAGTTTGTCTGCAGTAGTTCTCTTTTAATACATTTTACTGTCCAGTTTTATTTTATAATACACACAACACTGACAATATTTTTATACCAAATCCGCTCAGCCTTTCCGAAGTTTATTGCAGGCATACTAACCTTAGTTTAGAATACAGTTTTAGTTTACAATACACCTCTGCTACCTCTTCAGGAATACGGACATGAAGATGTTGTTTTCTACACAATATGAACAGTGTTATACATATACTGATCCTTCTATATGCTAGATATTTACCTAGTCGAGTGATGGTACTATTGTCAATATCTGCAAACAAATTGGCATGCAGAGTTTTTAGAGTTTTGAAGCCGCTTCTTCTATCTTCCATTGATAAAGAAATCAAGTACAATACCAGCACTTATAATAGGTACTTGTCTGTAGACATGTTTGATATCTCACGATTTTAAAACAGTTACTAAATAATTTCTAGACTTGGAAAATCTAAGCTCAGGTTGTTTCACGATGGATGTTACTGACATAATTATTACTTATTACTTGCGGTTACAGTACTATTACATCGCTACAGAACGTGAATAGTTTGTAAAGTCAGAAGTTCTTTTTTTATTATCGATAGGTAAGCGCTTGACCACGATCTCGCCTGATGGTAAGCTAATATAATGCCTAAGATGGAACACGCTTCCCTAGAATGTTCACTTTCCCTGTTCACTTTTCTCTTGAAGATCCCCAGATTGTACTCGTCGGCGAAAACAGACTCGGGAAGCATGTCCCAGTCCTTTGCGGTTCGAATGAAGAATGTTGAGTCGAACCGCTCTGTCCGGGTACGTGGAACGTCCACCATATGGCGATGGTTAGAATCTGTGCGTCTCGACGATCGATAGAAAAACGGGGATGACGGAATTAAATCGTGCAATTCCGCAGCGCACTTTCAAAAAATCCGATAAAAAACCGATAAACTAACTCTGCGTCGATGAGCGAGGCTCTGAAGTTTTTTGCCTACCAAATCATCGTCGTTTATGAGTCTCTTGGCACGCCTCTCTATCGCCTCTCTACGTCCTTGCTCGTAAATGAAGAACTTGATATTGTTTATAAAATAATTCGATACCATATTGACATCTACTCAAGACGGCCAACCTTCCCATTATGTTGGATGTAAACCCGCTTTGCAAGAATTAGTAAAACAATTCCGCAAAACGTTAGAAGCGTCCCGCATGCATGCATGTTCGTTCAATGCATTGACGTAACATGCCTATTTTTACCCGACTGCAAGAGAGTAAAGTGTTTACCAGTCTATATATGTATGTTTGTTTCTATGTGGCATTAAATTTTTAGCTATCAAATATTCACAAAAGATCCCGACTGTTAATCATTCTGTGATGAATTGAAATACATGGATTGTTTTACCTATAAAACATAGGTACATTGATTCTAAACTATTTAAATTTTTTTTCAAAATAATTCACCACCACAATATTCACGACAAAATGGCTGCTTTGAAATGTATAAATGTATGTCTTTTAATGTTAATGTACCTATTCATGCATTACGGAATCATAATCTGTGCTAGCGAGCTGCGGCTAGCGCCTATGAATTACAAAGTGTAATTGAGTATAATTGTGATATTGCTATGTTGTTATGTTATGAGATTTTTTATTATCATAAAATAGCAAGGAAGGAAATTGGTTGGTCCCCCGTGTTGGTTGCGGGCTCCTTTGAAGAATAGGCCAACTGCTGGTCTGCCAGGCAGGCAGGCTAAGTTTACCGGCTACCTTACCCTCCAAACCGGAATACGGACGCTATTGCGGCAGGAATAGGCAAGGCGGTGGTACCAGACCCGAGCGAGACAATGCAGAACTCTACCACCTAGTAGCCACGATGGTATTAACACGTATAACCAATCACCCACCTTTTATCCTGCCTTGCAGTATGGCAGTTGGTCTATTCTTCAAAGGACCTCAGACCAATCCATTATAAATAGAATTTACAAGCAGTTGATATTATAAATTAAAATAATTGTGTTGTTCGGTGAATGTAGATACAATCTGGTGATTTACATATTAATGGTAACGAGTTTAGCTGATGTACATCAACCAGTTTTACGAATGAATAAAGATTAAATGACAGATTTACAAAATATATACAATGCAAATGTGAACAGATGTAGGTGCCGAATGACAACGACATTGCGACAGCAATAGGTACAGCGCTACCATTCAAACCCGTAGCCCTATCAGCTAAAATTTGCAATTCGCCAATAACTAACGAGAATAGTTCTGAGTGCTAAGTGTGAGTTTTTCTTTTCGCATTCGATCGTGAGCGTGTTTGGAGTTTACTAGGAATTTGTATGTGATTTGTACAGCGCCACCTAGTGGTAAACGTGAGAAACCAGTTTACCACTAGGTGGTGCTGTACAAATCACATACAAATTCCTAGTAAACTCGAAACGCGCTCACGATCGAATGCGAAAAGAAAAACTCACACTTAGCACTCTGTTCTCTTGTGATCGACTGCTGTACGTCAAAAAAGTTTCGTATCATGTAATTATAATGGCTGGCTTATCGCTGACGTACTTTGGGCGAAATCACGCGTTGGTAACGCCGTTGGTAAACTCTAACACCTACCACTCTGTCACAATACGGTAGTGACACGTTTTTTTTATTTACGCGGGGGCCTGGTCGTGGAAATCGCTGCTAGTGCCGCCCAGCGCGCAAAAACAACTTGAGGATACGTGAGTATACTTTTAGTCCGGCTAAATTTTGAAATTAGGAACTAAGTATTGAGTTGAAAGTGCTTTTTAATTGTTATTATTTTATTTTTTTTATATCATAAAATAGCAAACAAGCAGATGGGTCTCCTGATGGAGAGAGTCAACCATCGCCTATAGACACCAAAGATTTAATGGTGCGTTGCTATCTTGTGGCAAGGTCTAATGCCAAATGCATAGGTTTACCGGCTACCTTACCCTCCAAACCAAATGCTATTGCGAGAGGAGTTGTGCCAGACCCGTGCGTGATAATGCAGAACTCTACCACCTAGTATCCACCATGGTAATAACTCGCATAGCGACTCGGTCATCTTTTACGACCTACCTGGCGTAACCGCAGTTGGTTTGTTCTCCAAAAGAGCCCGGACCAATACAGGGGTTTAGCCAATTGTTCGCCTTTTACAAACTGCTAAATATTTTATAAACCGATATATCAACAAATCTAAATCAAGTGTATATTGTAAAAACTATGCTGAGCGTTAGCATCATATCTATATTGATTTTACATTGATATATAAAAACATCAATGTGATTTTATAAAAATGTATTCTTTTTCTAAATATTTGCACAATATATTTAGTAGATTTTTTTTCTTTAAATTATTAATTATGAAAAAAAGATCCGAATGAAGTGATTTTCAATAGAAATCTATTCTGAGTGGATTAAATTATTTTTAAAGTGAATTTATAAAGCCAATCGACCTATTTCGTGTTAACAGACATGAAATAATCAACTGACGGCCATCATCATTATTTTTCTACGAGATTTTTTAGAGTAAGTAATTAACTCTCTTCAAAACTATACAGAATTTGAAGAATTAAGATTTCTCTTTATAATTATTTAAATTAGTGTATGAATTTAATACCACGTTGAGTCCATACATACATCCATATTCTCTTTTCAATTTTTACAGATCTCCTATATCCGCTGGTTGTCTGATAGAGATCGCAAATATGCTATAAAGCACTGTAAATGTACACATGTGTTTTGTATGTTGTTTTGATGTGCAATAAAGTACGTTTATTGTATTGTATATTAATGCAAATTAATGATCATTACATTTCATTTGCGAGACATAACGGCTCATGGTTTATTCTCCATTCCCAAATAAAAAAAATAATGTTTTCAAAACGAAATTTAAATATTATGTCAATACTACGCATCCGCAAAGAAACATGAAACATGTATATTGCATCCACGATTAGTCGACCATATGCAAATCCCATAACGTGTATATTATAAGAAAGACCTGGAAATGTGGCCGACAAATCGGACACATATCTAGTAGGTATCAAACGAGCTATGTTAATACATAAAACGAATTTCTGGGCTCCTTTGAAGAACAGACCAACTGCCGTTACGCCAGGCAGGTCGTAAAAGATGACCGAGTTGCTATATATGACTACCAGCGTGACTATTAGGTGGTAGAGTTCCGCAGCGTCTCGTGTGGGTATTTGATACCACCGCCTTACTTATTCCTGCCACAACAGCGTCAATGCTTGTCATTGTCGTGTTCCGGTTTGAAGGGTAAGGTAGCCGATAGACTTATAACACCCCTATTCTTACGATGACTTCATTCATTCATATTCTTGCACTGCCACCCCACTACACCGATAGTAACGCACCATTGACGTCTCTGGTGACTATAAGCGATGGTTTCTCTTTCCATCAGGAAAGTCGTCTGCTTGTTTGCTATCTTATGATAGGTATAAAAAAGACCTGGGCTTCAAACTAGAGGTTTGCACCCGAGCGGAATTTTGCGAACCGGTGAAATTCACCGGTACTTTAGCGATCTTCGGAGATTCACCAATGGTCTCTGGAGAAAAATCAATAGTTTAGTAATTTGAATCAAATGGATTAAATCAACCCCTTTTTATGGTAATAGATGAGTGGGTTAGAAACTATAACTATATTTATGGGCGTACCCACGTTCTGGGCCAGGAGGGGGCAATCGTAGGTAACATTTTAAGACTATATTTTTGTCTTATTTCATTTTTATCTACAACAGTAGAGAGATAAACCACTTCCAGGGGGGAGGGAGGCAGCTGCCCCTCCCAGCCCCCTCGGTACGCCCATGACTATGTAGTTGGGTATATTTATTTATAATATTAGGTTATAATTATAATAAAAAAATACTTGAATGTAATATTAATATTCGTTTATAACAATTATCTCGCATTATATGTAGATATGTACGTTAAATATATTATACATTATAAAATCCTAGCCAACAAATTTATATTAAACTAGCTGTTGCCAGCGACTTCGTTTACTCCGAACAGCCCCTCTCCCGTAGGTGGTAGCGTTATGTAGGCTTGTAATATGTAGGCTTTATGTTGACCCGACCTGTTACTAATATTCATACAAAATTTGAAGTAAATCCATGCAGTACTTTTTGAGTTTACCCCGGACATACATACAGACAAACAGACAAAAATTCTAAAACTATATTTTTGGCTTCGGTATCGATTGTAGATCACGCCCCAAGTATTCTTTTAAAAAAATATTCAATGTACAGTTTTGACTTTCCTACGATTTTATTATATGTATAGATTATTAACTTGGAAGTGGTGCCATCTGATTAATAGCTTTGAAGTTGATTTTTCGATCTACCCTACTCTTAATTGTAAAACTGTGATACTATAAAATACTTGTGTCGTGTGCCAGATTAGCCATGTAGCAGGAGGCAGCAAATGCTAAGGGCCCGCGCCTTGGGGGGGCCCGAGCTTGTGCCCAAAAAAACACAAATATGTAAAATATGTAATGGAAAAGCACACACCTTAGCTATTCTCAACGTGATCGTTGGTCAAACTGTAATTACATAGGTATATTATTATGCTGCAACTTGGCAATACCACAACAGGGGAATTACCCTTAATACTTTTTTTCAATTCGAGTTGTTTGTATAACCCGACCATATAGAATAGTTTTCAAATGATAACCAATAAGAAAATAAAATGGATACTTAATTTGATAAACCTATTTTAACAGCTGCTGAAAACAGATGTGGCTGCTGGTATTGACAGCAAAAAGCACGAGGCTTTGGAACTCCAATTTTATAAAATTCTAAAAAAAATTCATTGGAATCCTGTTTTCCAAATGTAGAAATAGTGTTACGCATTTATTTGAGTTTGATGATCACAAACTGCAGTGGAGAACTTTCTTTTTCAACATTAAAACGATTAAAAATGTCTTAAGGAACACAATGGGACAGGAATGTTTGAATGACCTCACTATAATGAATATAGAAAATGATTTACTCAGAAATATTGATTTGACGAGTGTTATTTCTAAATTTGTATGCATTAAATCACGAAAAGCCTTTATGTAAATGTTCTGTTTTATTTATAAATAGGCGATGTAACTCGCAGAAATCATTTTTTTTCTATTTTTTTTTTATATCATAAGATAGCAAACAAACAGATGGGTCTCCTGATGGAAAGAGTCAACCATCGCCTATAGACACCAAAGATGTTAATGGTGCGTTGCTATCTTGTGGCGAGGTCTAATGCCACATGCATAAGTTTACCGGCTACCTTACCCTCCAAACCGGAACACGACAGCGACCAGCACTAACGCTATTGCGGCAGGAATAGGTAAGGCGGTGGTACCTGACCCGGGCGAGACAATAACACTTTATTAATAAATAAAGTATTTGTTTGTAATGTCAATGTAATAGCTTCTTAAATAGTGCAAGTACCTAAATACGTACAAGTAACAAAAATATAAAATAATTTTCCATCTGTCTGTCTACCTTTCTTTCTGTCTGTCTGTTCCGGCTAATCTTCAAAACAGTTGTACCTATTTTGATAGAACTTTCACCGATATATAACTGAGGTTACTAAGAGTAACCTGGTAACTTTTATTTTAGGAAAAATCTTAATGTTCCGTACAAAACATGTAAAAAGTCATATAATGACCTATCATTATTATCAGATAATGTGATGTTAGCCAAATTAAAGTTAGACAAATCAACTCAAATTCGTTCCAGCTTTTTAGTTTCAGCAATTAACTCGGTTTACTAACTCAAAATGATGCATTAAGTATTAAAAAAGTTAATAAAAAATCTGTAAACAGTTTGATTAATTGAGGTATTTTAAGCTCAAAAGAATAATAACTATACCAAATCAAAGTTTTGTTTCAGAGTTCAAAAATCTTAATTTTGTCATAAATGACAGTAATTTCATTTTTGAAAAGCTGTATATTTTGGAAACGATGATCGATTTTGATCTTTCGAATTGCATTCAATGTAATTCGGAGCTCTAAAATGCTTTCATAGCTACATAATCTATAGGCTGAAAAACACGAAGTAATTTAAAATTATTTTATTAAAAAATTTTCGTTATTAATAAATTCCAAACAAATTGACCGATTTTGGTCTAAAAAACTGTATTTGACGCAGTTTTTTAGACAGAAAAGCTGACTAGATTTTTAAGTGAATCGGAATATTAATCTGAAAGTTATTTTAAAAATATTTAATTAGTTTGCCCTATACAACAAAATATTAATTTTTGAAAAGCCGTAACTTCTGAAAACTCGATTCAATCTTGATTTTTGAAACTGCATTTGACGCACTTTTAAGGGCGCGAATTCGATTCGTAACGAAAACTTCACGTTTTCAATTTTTTTCCAAAGTAATATCGTAATAACGTGAGCAGATTATTCGAAGGATAATACAGTTTTTCGCGAGATTAAGTCTTGATTATTCGATTTATCGCAGGTCAAAAATTTGATCGACAAAAGATTGTTCGCGAGAATTTATAGTGTTTTTAAAATAATTCTTCTAAATAAATGAGTTCATATAACGGACTGAAAAAAATCAATATATCAAACATTACCTCATTTCACATATAATATAATATAATTTGGTTTCTATTGAAATATTTACCGGTGAAAAATAATGTTAAAGTGAACTGATTTTGTAATTTTTTAATATTATTTTTTAATATCTAACAATAATATTTTCATCATTTTGGCTCTATAGTGCACTTTAGGACCATATACCCTGTTGGAAAAATGCATAAAATAAGTTGTATTCGTCTTAAAAGATAACTCTGACGCCTATTTTCGTAAAACGCTATGCAGGGATTGTCTTCCTTTTAAAAAACCGTTATCAAAAATCATATTCTTGCTCTGTCGTGCACTAAATCAAGACTTAATCTTGCAAAAACTGTAAACTCAAGGTAGTTGCTGCCGTTACCCATTGATACCATCACGGATCAAGAAGACGCGGTACATTACCCTCAAAAATTTTTAAATTCATTGAATCCACGTAGGCCACCTCCACATTCTTTAAAATTAAAAATCTGCACGCTTATTTTATTACGAAATCTGAGATCGCCGAGTCTTTGTAACGGAACTAGATTACAAATAAAATTTCTTCGAAACAATGTCATAATTATTATAGTTTTGACTGGACCAGCAGTCGGGCAAACCGCGCCCTCTGGTAGTGATACCCCGGATTCAAGCATGTTTTAATAACCTTAAGACAATGCTGTTTTTAATGGTCAATTAGGTACAGTTTGCTTTAAATCTACATGCGATGAAAATCTATACCACGTGAAAATAAGACCAAAATCATGGTATATACCGAAATACTATAACTACTGTCAGTGATTACAGGGTGAAACCGCGGGGCACAACTAGTATTATAATAACAGTAATATTATAATTTTAGATTTCGATCTGTTTGAAGAATGTGCACAAAAAATAAGACCACGATCTTCACAAGAGACGATGTGTAAACCTTGTCATAGAATTGTTTTAAAAAAACAACGTGTTGTATTAATACATGAAAATTGTACTCAAAACGAACATAATCAAAATAATCAAATTTTGTAATGAATTATTTGGAAAATTTGTTGTCAGTTAATTGTAAAAAGAGAAGAGACAGGACCGCTTTCATTTGATGGCTGAAATTACGAGTAGGTACTAATTTAATAAAAAAAAAAACAAAATAATACTAATTCCTAGTTAAAAAAAACTCAACTAATTAACAATACTTATATTACTATACTTTCCTTTTATTTATCTACCTCATCGAAAATAATTAAAACGTTTTTGCGAATTTTTAATAACCGGTGGGTAATCCGGTTCGGTGTGTAATCCAGTCCAATGAAATTAATCAATTAAAACACTTTGGTAGTTTTTATTGATTAATTTCACTGGACAATGAACGGTTTTTCTGCGGTATTTTTATGCCAACCTCTATTTCAAATCCAGGACCTAACGTAAAATACCTTATTGTTTAAATAATAATATCTCTGAACCCGGCAGACAATGTCCTGTCAGTATATAATATTGTATTAGCGGCAGCTGCAACCATCTGGTGGCAAATTACAACTATGTACAATGTAGAAAAACCGCTTCATTCTCCATCCTCCTTTCGTCGATCGTGGTCGTCGATGTTTATTTATATTTTTATACTTTCAAGAGCTCGTATGGGCAATAAGAAATTTCCAAGTAACGACCAGTTTCCGAAACGCAAATCAATTCTAACAAGCAGTTAGTCTATGTTTAACATAATTTTTACAAGCAAATGATCTGTTAAACACAGATTAATTGCTTGTTAAAATTAATTTGCGTTTCGGAAACCGGCCGGCCGTATGTGTCGGATACAAAGTTTATTAAAGGAGAAATTATAGTATTTAATTTGCAAATTTCCAAAAGATTAAATAATTTCTTCTTTAAATTATGGATTTCCGCAAAGTAACGCCTGAATCTATTAAATACAAAGTTTTTATTTTACGTATTAATATAGATAGAGACAACATTTACGATCCATGCTACCTAGTTAATAGCATAACAAACCGGTATTGTTAACATTAAAACTTTTTTTGACAAAAATAATTCTTGAATTTCATATTTACTTAGAAGTGTGATAGTATTAAACGTTTTATAATAGTTACTTAACTTTTATATCAATCGATTCTTTTATTTCACAAGTGTTAAAACCGTAATAAAAGAACACGGGCGAGAATTCATACATCGTTTTTTTAGTTATTAGGTACCTTAAAGTTTAATATTATATTCCGTAAGAGTCTATATCAACTCCTTAACTTATCCGCATATCTATATATGTACATATAATAAAATCGTAGGAAAGTCAAAACTGTACATTGAATATTTTTTAAAAGAATACTTGGGGCGTGATCTGCAATCGATATCGAAGCCAAAAATATAGTTTTTAAAATTTTTGTCTGTTTGTCTGTATGTATGTCCGGAGTAAACTCAAAAAGTACTGCATGGGTTTACTTCAAATTTTGCATGAATATTACTAACAGGTCGGGTCAACACATAGGCTACATATTAGCACGCTATCACCTACGGGGGAGGAGCTGTGCGGAGTAAACAAAATCCGCGCGGACGAAGTCGCGAGCAACAGCTAAGTAATAAATATTTTTTAAACTTGGGGAATAGTAGCTAAATGAAATTGGAATTTAGTCAAGGTTAACGTAAACAATCAGTTCTCTCCTTAACAGTCTGTGTTTAGGTATTTATTTTGTCATTGGGTGTCTTTAGTACAACAGCTTATCAGATATCTCAGAAATCTAAGTTAGACTGACAAAATTCTGCGCTAAGATTTTGCCAAGACACTTTTTAGATACTTAAAATACAGAAGAATTTTTATTTGATACCTATAATGAAAATTATGAAATATAAACTTATTGTTGTTTTAATGCATATGTAATTAAAGTTTTAAACAATGGTAACACTTAAATATGATGATGGAAGTCAATAATTAATTTAAAAAACTTAGAAAATTATTCGTCATTCCGAAAGACACGCAAAGTATGTACAAAACCAAAATCGCCATAGTGCCTGTGTTCTTTACGAGTTAAATGACCTCAAAATATTTGAAATCCACCGTTTTGTTGAATTTGAAATAGTGTTGTACCTCAACCACTGTTGATTTTTTGTACCATGGATATATTATTATATGTAAGGTACCTAGGTTAGATATTATATTATGTAGATTGCTACATATGTTTCTATGTTCAGAATCTAACTTTTTGACTACTAATTTTAAAAATCTGTCAACCACTTAACCTAATTGTATAAACGGTTATTGTTTAAACATATAAATGATAAAAACTACTATGAACGTTATGTTGATATTTTGTTATTTATCTTGTACTAGCTGTTGCCAGCGACTTCGTCCGCGCGGACTTCGTTTAATCTGCACTGCACCTGGCCACTAGGTGATAGCGTGATAATATGTAGTCTATATGTTGACCCGACCTGTTAGTAATATTCATGCAAAACTTGAAGTTAATCCATGCAGTACTTTTTGAGTTTACCCCGGACATAATACAGACAAACAGATAAACAGACAAACAGACAAAAATTCTAAAAACTATATTTTTGGCTTTGATATCGATTGTAGATCACGCCCCAAGTATTCTTTTAAAAAAATATCCAATTTACAGTTTTGACTTTCCTACGATTTTATTATATGTATAGATTAATCTGTCACTAGATCGAATAAAACGATTTTGGCGAGGAAATATTGAAAAAAAAATGTATATAGGTACATTTTTAACGCCAAATTCTCGATATATCCTAGGTACAGTTTTGGTCAATATACCTATGTACATAGTGTGTTGTACCTTGGCCATACATACCATTTTTTTAAAACCTCTAGTTAAATGTAAGTAAGTATAAAATGAACATTTCTGATATTTTGTCGGCCAATATTCAAATAATTGACATTTCGAAATATGTAAATATGGTTCGTGTAGGTATACTACGCCAAATTGCAATAAAAATATATAACATACCTATCTAAAAACCTGTTCGAAGTACAGCAGGTTCTCTCATTTACATAGAAAGTTGAAAATAAGATTACATTAATATTTTGAAATGAAGCTTCTCTAGGATCTTTGTGAATTGAAACTCGATGAAAGGAATTAGTGACATTTATTATCACTATTTCGTTTTTTAAGCCTACTTTAAGTGTTAAACGCGTATTTATAGCCTGCGATGGATTAGATACAGAGTTTTGTGTGATGTAACCCTATGTCCTTAAGCGGCGCGTAGTGAATATAATATTTATGTCGCAGGTAAATTCTATAATTAGTCAGGGCGAGCGAAGCAAGCCCTACACTAGGCCACTTTCTATGCACTTTTGTGGTACATATTACTGAAAAAATATCGCATTTTTAGGTTTGAGCTTCGACGTGGTAGTTTATATTCATGTCTAGATTTGTTATCTACCACAAAAATATCATTTTATAAAAATAAAAAAATAGAAGGTACAATTTGTATTAGAATCTTATTACTACTAACGCCATCTCTTATTAAATTAACAAGTTAAAATTGATAGAAGATACATTTTCTATTAGAATTTTTGAACTTATTAAGAGACTACCTACTTCATGAATTGTTTCTTCATATTTGACTGGCGGCACGCGGTTATCGTGCCCTCGTATAAAGGCGAGGTTCAAGTATAAACTGCAATAGCTATAGGGCCATCAATTTGATCAGTTTGGCATCGAAGGTGTATGATAAAATCATTGAAAGGAGAATGCAAGGGAAGTTCGAAGTAATATTGTGGGAGGCACAAGGAGAATTTAGGTCTAGAGCAGGGATGTTTGCTGGGAACAGAGTAAATAGAGCGTTCGAGAGTTTCACAATAGGCTTATTGAGAAACAGTACAGATGTATTAATTGATTTATATTGTATTGAGATCAATTCCCAATCTCAGCCCGAGGGCGAGGGTAAAAAGCTAAAAAAAGGTGTATTTACGCCCGTATCCCCGAAGAGGTAGGCAGAAGTACAACATGTGCATCCACGATTAGCTGAAGACTTAAGTCCCACAATGTAATAGGTGGCCAGCCTATCGCCAGTAGGGCACTTTTCCAATCCCGGGCAAAGTTGTTTTATCAGAAAACTGAAAAAACACATTTTTTCATTTGTTTGACTCTGGAATCGAACTCCGAGGGTTTCTCTGAGAGAAAAATTCGAAAAATGTATTCGCTGAGTGTCTACCGTCAATTCTTCGTGCCTGCGTAGTCCAAAAATTTTGAAAGTTTATTTAAATAAAACATTTTTTGATTTTGATTTCGTAAATCGACGTAAAACCAGGAACTTCCTGAGTTTAGAAAAAAAAAACAATTATTTCAGCAAATTGTCAAAAATGTGTTTTTTATAAGATCAACCTTCATTTTTAATACATATTTTTTCTTGAAAATACCAACAAACAAAAACCAAATATTCCTAGTCCAAAGCCTGACGACGCGGGCCTTTGATGCGAATGTAATGTTTAGGTGAAAATACGCTGAGTTTTTTAGGTTAGATAATTATAAATAAAGTCCATACATTAAAAGATGTAATTCTCATAAAAATACTTTTATAACAATATTACTAGATAGTATAAATTTGCGAGCCCTTACAAAGCTCTGCTTTTTGCTAGTTCGTATACAAATGGCGTCGTCAGATTGCAAAGACAAATAAGTTTTAGAAAATGCCTTACGCCGAACGTAAAATGTCGTCATTATGCATATGCATATGCATTTGTCATTTATCGCTGCCGTTAACAAATTGTCGCGGCATATTGTTTCATTTACTTGTAATGTAAAGGGATTGATTGCTTAACATAAACACTTGTGCTGTTTCACAATCCATTTGTGAAACAGTACAAGTGTTTATATTAAAGAATCAATATGATGCAGTTTCACCAAGTGCCGACGATGGAAAGTATAAATTATATAAAGGGGTTATTTATTTAGAACTAAAACTCTATCTAGCTTCTTACATAAAAAGTAGGTTTGTTATGTTGCCTTTAGGTCCCACACCCGAAAAGGGAGCCCCGTTCTGCGGGGCTTATAGGAGTCGTCGGCGATATAGGAGTTTATATTTTATAGTTCATTGATGCAATTTACGTTATCAGCAATTTGCCTTCGGTGATTTGTATTGAACGTTTACCTTTATAAAATGACGACGCCGTTTGTATTGCGACGAAACATACAAATTTGACGTGACATTTATACTGCATTGCTCAATACTTGCTCCAGTTTTAAATATTAGTAAATAGACTCCTATTACTCTTCATTCATCTTATTCTTTCGAAATATAATTCTCTTCACTCCTGTCGTATCTGCACCCGTGCTTTTTTCTGTACATTTTAGTATTGATGTTAAATTAAACCTTATTCTAAAAATAAAAGTTACTTGAAAAATTAAACCAGCTTCAAATGTTTCTCACCTATATCTGTATCACTTCTGTGGTCTAGTGGTCTGGTGTCGGTACTGGCCACATGAGGTCCCGGGTTAAGCAATTCAAAAATTATTATTTTACCAGCTGACTCGGCAAACGCTGTTCTGCCTTTTTAACTACTCTTGTTTTTTTCTATATTTTCTCACCTTTTAAACCTTCCCTGGACGTCAACAATTAATTCAAAACCAAAATTAGCCAAATCGGTTCAGCCGTTCTCGAGTTTTAGCGAGACTAACAAACAGCAATTTATTTTTATATATTGTACTGTTTCACGATCGTGAAACAGTACAAGTGTTTAAAATAAAATAATAATTATAACGGAGTTTCACCAAATGCCAACGATGGATAGGATAAATTATATTAATTCAAAAATGTGTGTTTTCAGTTTTCTGATAAAAACAACGTTGCTCGGGTGGCCATAAGCTTGCCACATATCACATTGTGGGACTAAGTAGGTATTTTTGGCTAATCGTGGGTGCTCTAGTTTCGCCTCTACCTACCTCTTCGGCGATACGAGCGTGAAGATACTTTTTTATACTTATATCTAAAAAAATACTAAACTGATTTTGATGAAACTTAGACTGTTTCCTAAGTTGGAATTTGATTTAAATGAAAAATTATAATCTCGATATGGCTTTTAGTTCCCGACAAATTCGTAGACAGATATATAAACATACATACATACGGAAAATTATTACACATGCTTGGACGCCTTACATAAAAAACTGACACACATACATAAAAAACTGATAACCTCCGTGTCTTCGTCGGTTAATTACGTCGTAATGATATCTATCAGTCACATAGGTTTGGGTTGTAAAGCAATATAAAAACCAATTTTATGTCACCATTTATTATTTTTTGATACAAGAAGTAGCTTTTTCAATTAAATTACATTATTCCTTATTTACTAACCACAACACACATACATAGCTACAGTTTAAGGCAATCGTTGAAATCGACATAAAGGTAATTCACATTTCAATAAATTAAGTAATGTCGATAGTCGAAATCAATTAACAAAACAAATAAATGAGGAAATTTAGATATTGTAAGTAAATTAACGTAATAATTTTACGCAAACACTTTTGGCACAAAATAAATAGGCAAAGAAGTAAATCTTGTTGTATCTAAGTCGGCCAATCGTGTTGTGTGTAAAAAATCTTGTATGTATTTCACTTTTCATACCTACACTCGACGGTCGCGCTAGGTGTATCTAGGTGTTTGATTTACTGTTGAGAAGTAGTAAGTATAAAAACAAAAAGAAAGAACAGTATAACAATAACATTAAAATAATAACTAAAATATTATAATGTTATTGTTTTACCTGTTACAACTTTTCTGCTTAAAAAGTTGTTTACTGACGCATGTCCAATGGGTGACACTATTCCATTCATTCTAGACTGAGAGCTGGCGACGAATTTTGAGAAGGGCCTTTTAGCAGATTGGAATTGCGAAAATATATAATTTCATCAAATGGCGATCCCAGGCCTGCGAGTCTGGTAGAGCGTTTGCGGTTCTTATTCCTATCGGCATTTTTTTGCTCGAAAAGCAGCATCGCATGAAAGCGCAATTCGGATTCTTGTAAATCGAAAATCTCTTTATTGTCAATTTCGCACAAAATTAAGTCATACCTTTTTTGCAGCGTAAAACAAACAAACAGTTGGTCCTCCTGATAAAAAAGATAACCACTACTTATAGTTAACATATATATAATTGCTGCGTTGCTATATGTGTCAAGGACAACCCCAGGATTTACCGCCCTATCACGATACTTTCTCCAAACCGAAAGACAACAACGAAAGGCACCGATTTTATTGCGGTAGGAATTGGTAACGCAATGGCACTAATTCGGGCAAGACGTCGTAAAACTTTACCACCTAGTGGTCACAAAGGTAGCGACAGGTTTAAATTTCGCTGATTGACGGGAATTCTCTAATTGTATGGAAAAAAAATACGAAGAAGGTTTTCCATAAAATTCAGAATTATAAATAGGCAATTAATATCAATTACCGGCAGGGGTGTTTCCAAACGGATACGATTTGGGGACCTTCAAGAAAAGAACTTATTCATTCTTAAAAGGCCGCCAATGCAACTGCAAGACCTCTGGTATATCGGATGTCCATGGGCGGCGATGATCACTTACCATCAAGTGCACGTCCTGCTCGTTCGCCCCCTCTTCTATACAAAAAAAATAGGCAAGGAAATGATTGTTACTTTTAATTCCTTTTTATTGGATGGAATGAAACAGAAAAATCACAATGCTTTCACATGTAAAACTTCACTGGGAATGATTTTCAATCATAAAATTACCCGAACGTCGAAAAATCGTAAACTTTTATGTAGTGGTAATATTATACACGTCATTGGTTAAAAATGAAGTATGAATTATAACTACTGCCGCTCGTGTATGAATATGAAAAATTCATTGAGCTTGAATTTTCACAGATCAAATGAAGTAAGGTAGCAAATGCGATGTACGAAATGCATTTCATATGAAATGTTACATGCTACTTCTAAAATGTTCCATGCTTAATTATAAAGATGTGAATTTTATGTGTCACGTAATAATGTTGAAAGTTGAATTACAGTCTTTGCTCGTTTCTAGTCAATTTAAACTTTATACTGCTTCCGGTGCATTTACTTCTAAATCAGCTGCCGGCTTGTTCTTTAATGAATAAAAAGTCTTCAAAGTGTTCTTTATCCTCTCGATCGGAACTGAAACAATATAATATTTAGAATCAATTTAAACGCAGTAAAAGTTCAGCACTGAATCTACTTTCATTGCAATCTATGTGCGAGATCGAAGACTTGATATACCAAGTCTTTATAAAATTTGTGTGGAATTTACTCTAAGGTTCCCATTAGACATGTTTTGTTGTCATTTTTGCCACAGTCACGGCTATGACTGACGGCAAAACCGAACGTTTAATCAGGTGACCGATGTTTTGCAAAGTTGAAGGACGGTTATGTAGATATTTGATTTTCGTCATGCAAACATCAGTCATGACTTTTGAGTGATCGTATGTCAGCCAACAAGTTTAAATGACTATTGAAATCCCTTTTTAACAGCTATTGGTTCTCCCAATGCTTTTTTGTTATTTGTTGTATATTGCCATTATAATCCCAATACAGGCGCTTTTTTTTATCATGAATATCCATAATATCTTGCGTAGAAACGTGCTCTTATCTATGAACCATTGATTTGACTGATATTCAAACATGCAATCCGATATGCATTCAGTCATATTCGTGGATAATATGAATCTGACTGATGAAATTGAATGACGCCTGCTTGATTGTGTAATGAGAGCCTTAGATTTTAAAACGTTGAAAAGCAACAAAGAAATTTTTATACATGACTAGCTGACCCGAGAAACGTTGTTCTGCCATTTTAACTACTCTTATTTTTTTATATTTTCTCACCTTTTAAACCTTCCCTTGACTTCAACAACTAATTCAAAACCAAAATTAGCCCAATCGGTTCAGCCGTTCTCGAGTTTTAGCGAGACTAACGAACAGCAATTAATTTTTATATATATGTCGCAGTGAAATTGTCAATACCGTTAGATTATAATCTACCTAAGTGATATTATAATTTAACTGCTAACCGAACCTAACCAAATCATAAAATCCCTAGGTAGATTATAATCTAACGGCTATTGACAATTTCACTGCGACATATATTATATATATATATATATATATATATATATATATATATATATATATATATATATATATATAGATAGCTCTTTCATAATCAGACAGTAAAAATGGTGAAACTTTTATCACTTTTGGTCCTTGAAAAATATATAAAGATTTAAATTTCGTAGTATGTTTTAAAATCTTGATATTTGTAGGTACGTTTCAGTATTGCCACCCGAGAATTTATAAATCTCTACTTTTCTTTATGTTCATGCGTATATTTTTTATTATTTGTAAAGGCGTGTACAGATTACAGTATCACAATATGAAATGTAACGTGAAATGAACAATGTGAAAGGTAACTTAAAAAAATATACCCTGGACGACATACGTGCGCAAAGTGTGCATTACAAGCCCACGCCACGAGTATTTCAACTCGCACGCGGAGCGATCCGTGATTTGTCAATTTTTTCGGACGAACACAAAAGGACGCGCTGTCAGAGTGAGGAGTATCCTTTCGAAAATAAGTACACCCGAAAGGTTCGTAGTGAATACACGGTTTGCGCACGCGGTACATCCAATGTTCAGCTTGAACACGCAAGGAAAGGCTATGCAGTATGCTACGTTTCAAGCTACATTGCAGCAATCAGTACGCGCCATAAGGAAATAAGGAACTGGCGTTATTTTGCGGAAATTAGGGTAATTAATTATATGCAAACGAGCCTATGTTCAAAGTAAGCTTTTACTATCAATGTCATAATAGGCTTGCCGGTCCATCGAGTCATCTATGAAATTAATTATTCAATCGACTTATTAAATACGCTGTAAACTGGAACACGGAGATTATAAACACGGACGCTATTATGGTAGGAAAGGGTATAGCCGCTGCCCCAAACCTGGGTAAGGCGTTACGTAACTCTTCCATCAATTTCCTACAAATTATCGATTCTTTGAAAAAATATGCCAATTGCGTATGCCTAAAGCTTATATACACTTATGCAGCCTCGTGACGACCTGCCACGTCCTGAGCGTGCCGCAGGCTGCGGAAAGTTCATGCATCTACACTTGAGCCCATATAATATCATATTGAGCGGCAAACCTCAACCCGAGCCATGATTTTCTCAATTTCTCATTAACAACTATGGTTGACGCACGCAAAGTCACTGCAGCATTAGTAGTGTATAGTCACTACAAAAGGAACCAACGCCTGAAACAAAATCATTGATGGTGGATTAAGGAAATATATCGTCAGCGAAATGTTCATACAAAACAATTTTTGTACCGCGTACCGAACACACACCAACATCTCCAATCATCGCACAGCTTACACTGAATACTGAGGCGTCTCTGAGCATGGCCATTAACCGACATAATTCGGCTCGCTGCGTGGCTCGTTTGGTTGAAGTCGCGGCAAACCTCGACTCGTGGCACGCTCTCCACTAGAACTGCCTCGGACCAAGGCAGCCGCTCGGGATGAGGCTGCCTCAAATGGATTAACCCAGCTTGACAGGCACTTGTTCGGGTTTTTTTAACGAAGTATAGGGGTAGAAATACGCGCAATGTAGGGTTCCATTATTGCCTATAGGACCTAGCATATTAAGGCGGGCCTTAACGGGCCGAATTGCATCGCAAAATCCTCCTAAATCGCTTTCATAAATTTTATATTATGAAGTACCGCACACTATGGCGGGCCGCAATGAGATGGATTTTTTCACGACGGGTTTCGGTAAATGGGACGCGCTCTGTCCCGCCTCTTCACGATGTTCGATGATAAGCTAACATCGTCAAGCTCTGTGATTTTACAAACAGATTATAATTAAATGAAAAAAAAGGAAACAAAAATGGATTTTTATTAATAAAGGTTGTTTATGGCTATAATTTGTAGGAGGCAAACGTACCCAATAAGCACTCGTTTTACGTTCTTTAGGTATCAGAGGTGACCCCTTGAGAATTTATCAAAGTAAAGCCAGATGCAATCAAGGTAATTAACTTGCAACATTATTAATTAAAACTCGTCTTATTCAAGTCTTGATAAGGACACATGATATTTTTTACGTTTTGGTCCAGCACCTTTTTAGAGTTCTGAAGTCTACAAGGAACCCTCTTAGTTTAACGATATCCATGTCACGTCACGTCACGTCCGTCCGTCTGCAACTTAGCTCAGAGATCCTTAGTACTAGAAAGCTATAATTTGATATGGATATACATTTACCCTATGTTGGTCCGGGCTCCCTTTGAAGAATAGATGTACATCTGCTGTTCTGCCAGGCAATTCTTAAAAGGCGAACGATTGCCGATACAAGTCACTAGGCATTGATACTAGGCGGTAGAGTTCTGCATTGTTTCGCCCAGATCTGGTTGCACCGCCTTACCTATTCCTGCCGCAATAGCGCTTGTCAGTGACGTATTCCGGTTTAGGGTATAAGGTAGCCGGTAAACTTACGCGTGTGGCATTAACGAGCCCCGCCATGAGCATAGCAACGCACCATTAACATCTTTATTATCTATAGGCGATGGGTGTCTTGTTTCACCAGGATAGCTATTAACTTGTTCGCTATCTTATGATATACAAAAGTTACGCCAACAAAGTGGTAAAATATATTTTTTTTAAATTACACGACAATGTGATTCATGTACATAACAATGTGATTCAAATAATGTCTGAAATAATTTAGTCTGTTTTTAATAAGTCTCTATGTATTACTTCTCTTTTAATTGTGTACAATAAAGCATTAAATAAATAAATAAACATAGTAAATAGGTCGCATCTTTATCTTTCGACCGCTCCATTGGCTTAGTGGTTAGCAACGTTGTTTACTCGATTTCGGCTGAATTTGGGTTCAGATTCGATTCCCGATCCGGAAAATTGTTTCTCTAATAAATATAGGACTGTTTTTCTAGATCTGTGTGTTGTAATGGTTTATTTATTGAATTTATTATTTGTTACAGTTATTGTTACTGTATAATTTCATAATTCATAGATTTCTAACTCCGTCCACGTCCAACGTCCACACAAACCGGCGACTTGCTTAGCGCCTACAGCCTAGCGAACCACCTAGCGAGTAGCTTTATAATAAAACGAACGTTCTGAATGTTTACGATCGGCCGCACTGCGCGCTTAGCACCTAGCTAATTGCTTAGCGACCGATGGAAGTAAGGGGCCATCCATAAATTACGTCACACCTTAAGGAGATCGACGAAGTGTAACATTGTGTGACAAGGGGTGGGGATGGGTTCAAAATTTTGTGACGTTACATTTTTCCAAAATATAATATTTTATATCTAAATATTACAACACTAAATTTAAAAAGCGACATGTATAGATAAAAAACTAGCAAAAAGCAGAGCTTTGTAAGGGCTCGCAAAGTTATACTATCTAGTAATATTGTTAGGAAAGTATTTTTATGAGAATCTTTTAATCTTTTAATGTATAGACTTTATTTATAATTATCTAACCTAAAAAAATCCAGCGTATGTTCACCCAAAACATTATATTCGCATCAAAGGCGTTGTCAGGCTTTAGTCTTGGCGGGCGCAGGAAATTATAAAAAATATTGTATCTCTCGCATTGTATATCTGTTTTGTTAACCTTCCACCTACCATTCATTCCACATGTCCGAACCAACGGAGCATGCCCTTTCTCATCTTTACACCAACACTTTCTTTCAAGCATAACTTCTCTCTCACAACATTACGAACCCGCTCCGCGAGAGTTACGCGACATATTTTTCATAGCTATTTGTTTCATCGACCGCGTTTATTATACTTCTATGCCCTTCTAACATACCTAACTCTCACTTTCATACAATATCGTTGGGATAGGCACATGATTATATATATAGATATAGACGGGCACCCGTCTTGCCCTGCATGATCATGTGCCTTAAATGGCTTAAAACCATGACTTAAAACTGGGCTTTTACGTAATCTCTCTAACGCTCTATTCACTCTGTTCCCCGCACACATCCCTGATCTAGATGTAAAACGCCCTTGTGTCTCCCACAACATTCCTTCAGACTTCCCTTGCATCCTCCTTACTATACACCTTCGATGTTAAGCTGATTAAACTGGTGGCCCTATAGCTATTCCAGTCTATACGTGAACCCTTGCCTTTATACAAGGGCCCGATGACCGCGCGCCGCCAGTTAAATATAAAGAAAAGTATTTTGTGAAGTAGTTAGTCTCTTAATAAGTTCAAAAATCATTAATAAAAAATCTTTAAACCGGATGATCCTGCAAGCCATCCCTGAAACCGTCTTAAAAGGATAATTTTAATTTTTAAAACTTTCAAATTTGATTATTGATTTTGATCTTTCACCGCACCGTTTTCAGCCAGGCCGTTTAAAATCTGTGAAAGATTTAATCACGTGCGCACATATAGATATATACTGACGTCATTGAAAAATATAATCACGTTTCAAGAATCTCAAACCATGGAGATCTGATGAAAGCTCGATTTTTGAGAATCGCGGTTAATAATTAAAATTTCCTGCGTAAAGTTTTAAAGTGTTTTAAAAATATTTTTAAACATGTTATTTAAAATTGCTCTAATAATACTATACAAATATGAGACAATTTAAACGCAGAAATCTTGCAAACAGTTGATTTTCCACTTCCAGTATCTCCGGTACTCTGCATCAGATCTTCGTCAAATTAAAATTAAATAACCTGAGAAGTATCTAGGTACTCACTGAAACAAAAAAAAAATCTTATCGGTTCAGGCGTCTTCGAATAATCGGTGAATATACTTAAAAAAAAATATTCCGACCAAATAGGAACCTCCTCCTTTTTGGGTAGTCGGCTGAAATAGTGAGTAGCCAAAAATGTTTATGTACCTAATTGCTGGAAAATTTGAAACCGAGTTTTTTTTAATTTATTTTTTTCACGGGACAAATTACACTTACTGATCTAACCCCAAAGTAAGCAAATTATTTGCTTGTGCTACGGGTGTTAGTAAACAATACTAATACATAGAAGTACATATATAAATACAAGAATATCGAACCCGAGCCCCGTCGATTGCGTAGTCAGGGTCGCTAACCACTCGACCAACCGAGCGGTCAAAAGAGTGGAGTTGGTGCTACAGAAGAGCAGCGCGAGGTAAAAATTTTCTCCAGAATTGCATAATTATAAATCACAACTAACAAAACATCAAGATGGCAAGATTTAAATTTTAACATAATCTGTATTATTAGTTACAATTTGCTTACTTGTTTTTTGTATCACTAATCTGGAAAAAGTGATGACTCAAAATTTGGAGGCACCTACCCTCAATCGATTTTAACTCGTTAGTTTTATAATAGATGGCGTTAGTAGAAATAAGATTCTAATACAAAATGTATCTTCTATTGATTTTAACTCGTTAGTTTTATAATAGATATCGTTAGTAGTAATAAGATTTTAATACAAATTGTATCTTCAATTTTTTTTAATGTCTGTAAAATTGTATTTTTATGGTAGATAACATATCTAAACGTGAATTTAAACTACTACGTCGAAGCACAAACCTAAAAGTCCGATAATTTTTCAGTAAAATGTACCACAAAAGTGCATACATTGTCGCCTAGTGTAGGGCTCGCTTCGCTCGCCCTAATAATCGAATGAATCATTATTCCAATGTAAAATTATAAAATATGTGACACACTAGGTAGGTCTTACAAATGTGACCAGCTGTGACAAGGACGGGAGAGGAATCAAAAAATCATGAAATTCATGTGACGTAATTAATGGATGACCCCTAAACAGTGTAGACGGTCGTAAACATTCTAGAACGCTCGTTTTACTAAGGTAGCCGATAGGTGGTATGCTAGTCTCTAGGCGCTAAGCAAGCCGCCTGTCTGTGCGGACGTAGCCTAAGGCGTCCCATGGACCTACAATAATATTGCGCAATCCTTTTATTGTGGAATAATATTGAATACCCTCTGGGATTCCAAACGTTCAATAAATTCACTCAATAAAATTGACAAACCAGTCTGATCAATATTTTCGTGCAAGCAACTGGTCTGACGACGAAGTTTTGGCGGCAACCATACTGGTGATTTTGTTAAATAAATCTCTATACAATTCTATACACTCAAGTAAAAACTCCCATTCTTTATCTTTTATCGCCATTTTGCTTAAATTTACGACACGACCATACATTAAACACCGTGACTGACCGAATGCGACCGCTCCAAACTCTGAAGTAAAAAATATTGTGCAATATTAAGGCTACACAGTGCAAGAAAATAATATTTCGCATTAAAAACGTCGCATTAAATTCGTTCAATATTTGTGCAACCTTCAATATTAATCTTAAACGGTCATAACATTGCACAATACGTAACATTAGGTCTATGGGGCACCTAAGGGATACAACATATTTTACACAGATATAAAAAATACTATGTTTATAGTACTACTTTTTAATGCATAAAGTTATTATTAGTCCGTAGTCCGGACCGCCTTATAAGAATACGACCATCTGCCATTCTGTCTGGTTGTTCGGAAAAGGCGAACTATTGTCTATCGCATCGCTACTAGGCATTGAAATTATTGTTAAATTAGATTAACAGTGCAATTGTTAAACCCAATTTTGTTTTAACAGTTATTTTTATATGCTAATTATGATATATAGTAGATTATTCAATTTCCCCAAAACCTCAACGGTCAAATTATACCATTAACAACAACGCAATTTTCATAACAACACTATTATTTATATTACTATTATTCAGTAGTTTTAATGATATTTTTAGTGGTAATAAAAATAACAGTATTTGATTATATAATTAGCGATTGTTAATAAGAGTTTAGTACGAAATTTAACATGTTAATTGTTATATGATCCATGCCTAATCACTTCTATGCTTTTAGCTAGTACAGAAACAAAAATATGCAAGTTGGTGTTATTCATATTGCCTGTGGTTGGTGTCCAAACCAAAACGTACTTAACATGATATAACTGGAATTACCATACATTCATAAACAATTAATTATATACATTTAATTGACCATATAATGAATTGACGTACGTAATGAATTCATACATACTGTGCAAAGTCTAGAATGTGGAAAATATTCCCTAAATATAATTTGAATGATAAAAGATTAGAAGCCTCTAATGGTCACTGGAAAAGAATCCCAATTTTTTATTGTTCAGAGTTTTTCATTTCGCATTCGATCGTAAGCGCGTTTCGAGTTTACTAGGAATTTGTATGTGATTTGTACAGCGCCACCTAGTGGTAAACGTGAGAAACCAGTTTACAACTAGGTGGCGCTGTACAAATCACATACAAATTCCTAGTAAACTCGAAACGCGCTCACGATCGAATGCGAAAAGAAAAACTCACACTTAGCACTCTGACAGTAAAAGAGGAATTATAAAATTTGGATTAATGAGTAGAGTAAGTACTTTAAAATAGGATTTTTGTTTGTTGCCTTTAAAGTAGAATGGAGAGCATGGATTTAATAAAATGTTGTATAATAATAGATGAAGACTACAGCTATCACAACGATATCTTTATAATGTTTAGTTATTAGTACAATTGTTTCATTTAAAACTCTGTTCCTAGCCATATAAGGATCTCGCTTGAATAAATTATTATTATTATTATAGCCATTTAAGTTTATTTTGCACGAATAAACCGATTGAAGTAACTTTTCAAGGAAAAGAGCTGTTTAGGTTCTGAAATTAATCGGTACATTAGTCTGAATGTTATTTTGACATACATTGTATTAACGACTTTTTTAAGGTTTTTAAAAATTGCTCCGAATGGGTTCAAACTTCAAATTATCAGAAAGTCTAAATTTTGTGGAATTTAATCGAATGACGTTTAGGTACCGCGTTTCAATCGGCCAAGCTGTTTAAAAATTTTAAATACACACATGCATACATGTACATTAGTTATTACTCTGAGATACAAACATACCTACTGACGTCATCCTTACGGAAAATTTAACTTCATAATTTTTTATTAATTTTATAAACCTAAATCTGCTCATTCATTGACCGTTAGGCGGCAAAGTTCACAGGGTCAGCTAGTATTATATAAATAATATTCTGTTATATTACATATGTATACCTACATAATCAAACAAAACAATGTACTACATAGATGTGCTTATATCTCTTTAAGTCTGCCTGACAAACATAGACGTTTTTATTTCTGAGTTTGAGTATTTATTATACATATATATTTCAATACTTATATATGTATTTCTATGTATTCGTTTTGTTGACTAAAATACAGACCACACAAATATTAATAAACACGGTGTTGGGCGTAAAAAACGTAGCCGCTCATATGAGCAAATGAATGTAAATGTCAAATGCTTGTAGATATATCATATAATAATAAATAGAAATACCTATAACATAATGTGCTATTTTATAATCTATACATATAATAAAATCGTAGGAAAGTCAAAACTGTACATTGAATATTTTTTTTAAATAATACTTCGGGCGTGAACTACAATCGATATCGAAGCCAAAAATATAGTTTTTAAATTTTTTGTCTGTTTGTCTGTATGTATGTATCTTCACGCCCATATCCCCGAAGGGGTATGCAGAGGTACAACAAGTGCACTCACGATTAGCCGAAGATACTTGGTCCCACAAATGTGATAGGTGGCAAGCCTATCGCCAACCGGGCACTTTCCAATCCCGAGCAACTTTGTGTGTCTCAGAAAACTGAAAAAACACTTTTTTATGTGCCCGACCCGGGAATCGAACCCGGGACCTCATGTGGTCAACGCCAACGCTGGACCACTAGACTCTAGATAGTCTGTATGTATGTCCGGGGTAAACTCAAAAATTATTGCATGGATTTACTTCAAATTTTGCACGAATATTACTAACAGGTCGGGTCAACATATAGGCTACATATTATCACGCTATCACCTACAGGGGAGGAGCAGTGCGGAGTAAACGAAGTCCGTGCGGACGAAGTCGCTGGCAACAGCTAGTTTCGAATAAAAAGCTAAGACTTTAGGAATACCTCTGAAGTGATTTTATTTAATCGGTCAGTATTATAAACTCTGTATTTCTCTGTGTAAATGCAAGCGACATTAACATCCAAAGACATTGCCTTGAAAGGCGTATCCAGCTTAATCCGTGACTAAAAAACAAATCAAATAATTTGTTTATGTTATTGGGGTTAGATCAATTCGTGCAACAAAGGGATTCACAATTTCACACATAAATGGATACTCAACACAGGTACCCCTATTTAAAACATAAGATTTCAAAAATAAATGGATACTCAACACAGGTACCCCTATTTAAAACATAACATTTCACAAATAAATGGATACTCAACACAGGTACCCCTATTTAAAACATAAGATTTCACAAATAAATGGATACTCAACACAGGTACCCCTATTTAAAACATAAGATTTCACAAATAAATGGATACTCAACACAGGTACCCCTATTTAAACATAAGGTACCTATCAGTTACCTTGTGGCTACATAATTATATCGGTTTACGGCGAAAGCTCGCGCTATCGCGATGTGTGACGAACTACGTAGCGACAACTGCTGTCGTCACAATATCCAAACTACGGCCCGCGGATGATATTTGTGCGGCCCATGACAAATCAAATACGAATATTGTAATAGTCTTTAAGTTCTTTTCCTCTTAAATTCTTAATCCATTAACATTCGTTGATTAAATTCCTTAATTTTTTGCTAATTACTTCTTATTTATTCGGATAAAGGTTACAAGTTACGATACTCCTTCATAATCATAAAGAGTTATCGATACAACTCTAATAAAATAATATACAACGATTCATAAATTATTTTCGTCATGGAACAAATAGATGCAGTACAAGCGCGAGTGCCACCCGCTTGAGACATACGTCAGTGAACTTTTTGTGCAGAAAATTTGTAATGGTACAACAATAACATTAAATTATTTAGTTATTATTGGTTTACATTTCCGTTCTTCCCGTTTTAATCTCAAGAATATATCAAACACGTGTAATCAATAAATCAATCAAATACGTGTGGCACTACCAGTTTTTTGTACATAAGTAGAAATTGATAACCGTAGCGTGAATGCCGAGTGTAGGTATGAAAATTGTAAAGTGCTTGTCGGGCCACGCGCAATCTAGGGTTCCGAAGTTGCCCGTCACAATAATGCGGACTAAAAAGAGGGCTTTTATAGTTTCATACTATGAATTCAACATTAATGACAAATATATATCCACGCCACAAGTTCACCGCCTATAAAAACTTCTCAAAGTACATTTTAAAGTTGGTCGACTATTACTCAAAAACTTGTAAGCCCTTCTATGCCGTGATAGTTTTCCTTTTAATTTCATTTTATTTACTACTACCGTGATTTTTTCCCACCCCCAAAACCAACCGTTTACTGTTTAGCTAGCAGAGGGGGAGGGACACTTGACTTGACAAATGAATCCTTTTATCGGAAACTTGTTTTCACAAACCTATAATATTTTTTAAAAACCGATCTATCGATACCCCATACAATGAGGTACGTGAGAAAAAAATTAACATCCCCACTTTACATGCAGAGCGGCTCCCCTAAAAAACATATTTTTCAATATTTTATGTTACCACTCTGTTGATATGACTAATATGTATACAGGGTTATTTTTTATCACCTGCCAAATTTAAATAGGTGGTTCAGACAATGAAAGTAAACAACTTTCCCAAACAAACATGGGTCGAAAAGTGAAAAAAAAAATCGACCCTCCCATAGAAAACTGCTCGATCACGTGGTCGATTTCGTATGGAAGGTCTGAATTTTTTTCACTTTTCGACCCGTGTTTCTTTGGGAAAGTTGTTTACTTTCATGGTCTTAACCATCTATTTAAATTTGGCAGGTTATAAAAAATAACCATGTATTCGTGCCAAATTACATCTTTCTAGTAATAAGGATCTCTGAGCTATCATGCGGACGGATTGACGGACGGACGGTCATAGCGAAACTATAAGGATTCCTATTTTACTCCAGAACCCTAAAAAGTAAAATTGTGATTATCTTTTGTACCTATTTGTTTTGTGGTTCAGCGACAGCCTGATCACATTGCGACCGCGCGAACCCTTGCCGCAGGCCGACATATCTAGCCACACCATTATGCATCCACGACATTGTTGTGTACACACTACGCAGTATAACGTAATATTTTTAAGGAAACACACAATAGATTACGTAACGTATTCATCGATTGACCCTCGCCCACGTTGTCCGTGGCCTTTTTGTGAGCATCATTTTGTTTTAAATGTATTATGACTGTCCTATTGGTCGAGTGATTAACAGCCCTGACCATGAAATTGATGGGGCTCGAGCTCGATTCTAAGCAGGGACAAGTGTTTGTGATGAGTATAGATGCTTTATTTCCGTGTTCGGATGTTTATTTATTCTTTTGTAAACATAGAAAACAATACTTATCTAAAAATATACAATGGCGTGCTGAGATTTTTTTCCAAAATCAGCAATACACGTTGTTCGAGAAATCACAAGATATAAACAGCAAGCATGGTCACAGAATATGTAATAGTAAAAGTATGGCATGGTGTGCATCTGAGATTAGAAACTAATAATAACAAATTTTAACAAAACAAGGACAAATGCAAGATACAATTGGTTCTTTGATAATTTCTATAAAAAGTGACTATGAAACAGCCTAGATTCTGTTTATATAATAAAAATTAAAAGTGAGAAAGTGAAAGAAAATACAATACATATATTCACATTAAACTACTTAACGGGATTCACTTAACGGGAAATAAGTCACATCTATTTCCCGCATTTAGCCATTTGGGCACAATATACTGGAGACTAACAGTAGTCAATCTATATACATGATATTCGAGCAACGCACACATAGACACCTCTCACGGACGCAACATCTCGGAATAGCTCGGGACAGTTTGTTCCGCACCAGTCCGAGATATCGCGTCCGTGAGAGGTGTCTATGTGTGCTATGCTCGAATATTACTTGTATGTAACATTGGCTTCTGTTAGTCTCTAGGTACTCTGTGACTTGGACCTTTGTACGTAGCTGGCTAAATCTATTCCAGCCATCCTAACTCTTTCCAGAAGCTTATGTTTACACAAGCTTCTTTTGTAATTTTTGGGTTATCTAGGATAGGTGCCCGTTTTCGGCCACGCTATCATAGTCACATTTATGTTTTAAATTGTATACAAAGTCGTTCACAGACCATACCTAGGTAGGTAGCTAGGTAAGATTGTTTTATATTTCTGTACTAGCTTTTTCCCGCAACTTCGTCCGCGCGGACTTCGTTTGCTCCGCACAGCTCCTCACCAGTTGGTGGTAGCGTGATAATATGTAGCCTATATGTTGACCCGACCTTTTAGTAATATTCATGGATAATTTGAAGTAAATCCCTGCAGTACTTTTTGAGTTTACCGCGCGGAAGAAGTCGCGGGCAACACAGCTACAACAGCTAGTAAAACACAACAACAACAGCTAGTAAACAATAAAATCCCTTTTGACAACTGACTAGCCGTAAAGTAAATAGGAGGTAAGTGTTATAAATGTATTGGGTATATTGTTTATTTTTAGGGTTCCGTACCTCGGAAGGAAAAAACGGAACCCTTATAGGATCACTTTGTTGTCCGTCCGTCCGTCCGTCTGTCAAACCCTTTTTTCTCAAGAACGCGTGGATATATTAAGCTGAAATTTATATCAAATACTCAGGTCTACTGTCCCTTAGGCATCAAAACCTACACGGAACTTCCCGTGAAGTCAGAATCTTGAAATTTGGTACGAAGCAACGTTTTATAATACACATAAAGGAAAAATTGCAGAAACCGTAAATTTTCAATTACATTAAGTATATAATAAAAATATTTTGGTTATTTTGCGGTTGATACCTATATAGTTGCTAGTTTATACGGAACCCTCAGTGCCTAAATTCGACTCTCACTTGGCTGGTTTTTATTAATTTAATGTATTTTATTTAAAAATATAATCAACGTTTATATTTTGCTCTCAACGTTTATATTCAACTCTGCAGGCTTTCCCTGAAACTTTTCGATAAATTAAGGTATTTTAAGCTTAAAGGAACAAAAACTATACCTAAGCATAGATTTCTTTAAGAGTACAAAAATCTAAGCTTTTCAAAAATGTAATGACAGAAATAACATTTTTGAAAAGCTGTATAATGTATATTTTGGAAACGATAATCGATTTTGATCTTTCGAATTGCATTCAAGTCAATTTTAAATTTCTAAAATATTGCATCAGCTACATAATCGATAGGCTGAAAAATTTCGAAGCAATGTCAAAAAACATCTTTATCATAAATTGATAAATCCCAAACAAATTGACTGATTTTGATCCAATTAACAGTATTTGACGCAGCTTTTTAAGGAGAAAAGCTGATAAGATTTATAAGTCAATCGGATTATAAGATTTATAGCCTAAAAATTATTTGAAAAATATTAAGTAAAGCTAAAAACAACATAATTTTAATATTTGAAAGACTGTAACTTTTGAAAATTACATTCGATACTTTGTATTTGCTCCGTGATTCGATATTGATTTTTCGATTCGAAAAGGCATTCGACATAGTGTTCTTAGTTAGTATGAAAATAACTTATAATATATGGTTAAAAAATTTCGAGGTTATGTCGAAAAACACTTTTTTCAAAATTTTTCGTAAACGATTACTTCCGAACGGATAAACTGATTTTGATGCAATTAATGCTTTAGACATAGTGGTTTGAGCTCTATGATTAGATTTTGTACTTAATCGGTACGTTAACCTGGAAATTTTATGAAAAAATATATTGTTTCGCTAAAATTCTTTTTAGGTATTTTTTCTAAATTTCTTTAAGTCTCCGGGGCCGAATTAGGTCAAATTTTCAGGAAGTCTAAGTTGAGTGGATTCCAATCGAATGACATCACTATGTTTGGTAGACATGCGAAAAATGTGTCAATGAAATGAAATGAATGAAGTACTTCTTTTTGCCCAATGAAATACTTCATTGGTTTAGTTCAGTACTTCATTTCCTTCAGTGAATTTTATGATTAATCTAGTCCATCTAATGTATGAATGAAAGTCAGTGTAAAGTATTATGAGACATGCGCAGAATGTCTCATAATACTTAACTCCTTCACTTCGTCAATGTTGATTGACTTCACCTACTTCAGTAGTCCATTTAGTTCAGTTGATCATACCGTGGCCTTTGATTTCGTTTGGCATTTGGAATTCGTTCCCATTCAAGTACAGAATTGTTTATTCAACTATAAAATAATTACTACAGTATCTTTTGACTATACTTTTCAAAATCAATTACGTTTTTCGCCGTGTTAGTCCCGGCCTCCTTTGAAGAATAGGCCAACTGCCGTTCTGCCAGGCAGGTCGTAAAATGCGACCGATTGGCTATCGAGTCACTACCATCGTGGCTACTAGGTGGTAGAGTTCTGCATTGTCTCGCCCGGGTCTGGTACCACCCCATTACCTATTCCTGCCGCAATAGCGTTAGTGCTTGTCGCTGTCATGCTCCGGTTTGGAGGGTAAGGTAGCCGGTAAACTTATGCATGTGGCATTAGACCTCGCCACAAGATAGCAACGCACCATTAATATCTTTGGTGTCTATAGGCGATGGTTGATTCCATCAGGAGACCCATCTGCTTGTTTGCTATCTTATGACATAAAAAAAAATGTACAAAATAGTAGTAATGGGATTATAAATAAATATTATTGTCATTTAAAACAAATGCAGTAATGAAATTGAAATGTACTTTAACGTAATGTAATAAAGGTCATAAATAACTTTTCGCCTAAAATCTGATGACTAAGAGGTATAATACAAAATATAATATGTGATAGCGATGTGGATAGCAAATCGCACGCGTGTGTGTAGGTGCTCGGTTAGATTCGTTTAATACAATCAGCCATCGCCAGTGCTCGGGTCAGTCAACGACCAACGTACTTCAATTCGTATTTCGTTCATTTGTCTGACGTTCGGCGTTCCACGATGCACAGATTACTTATGTATCACGATGGACTAGAACTAGATGAAGTAGTGAACTAAATGAAATTCAACTGAACTAATGAAGGAATGATGTATTTGAAATGAAGAACTTCATTTGAAGGATTCATTCGTGAACTACACACCGCTAATGTTTGGTATTAAAGCCGAGCTACATTGAATGGAAACATGCCCTCCACACGGGTCCCCATCGGCGGTTTACAACAGTGTAAACACACACACGACAAAAATTCATCAGAGTGCTTAGTGTGAGTTTTTCTTTTCGCGTTCGATCGTGAGCGCTTTTGGATTTTACTAGGAATTTGTATGTGATTTGTAGAGCGCCACCTAGTGGTAAACGTGAGAAACCAGTTTCCAAACTCCAAACGAGAGAAACTCCAAACGCGCTCACGATCGTTGCGAAAAGAAAAACTCACACTTAGCACTCTGAACTCCACAAGCCTCCCACCAAGGTTACCCGTGTTGGAAGCTTGTTTCCAACAGTGTGGCTCGGCTATTAACCAAAAACACGTGTAGACAGCCGTTGATTGGTACGAAAGATTAGTAATCACTCGGACCAATCAATGACTGTCTACACATGTTTTTTGCTTATCATTAATCATTATGCACCTGCATTAAAGACATGCACGCGCATTAATTAAAGTAAAAACGAAGCTTTAGTTCAAGTTATATTATTTGTTCAGTTATAAAACGATACTAAGCACTTTATTGAGTCTACTATTGCTGTATCACCGCGCAGCTATGTCCGCGAGTAGAATAACATGTCGTTGATATAGTTTTTCATACAAACTTTCATCCCCTATTTCAGCCACTGGGGGCGTCACCCGTGGTGCTCCAGGCACCCTTTGAAGAATAGAACATCTGCCATTCTGTCATGCGGTTAAAGGCGAACGATTGCCTATACATACGAATCACTACTACTATGACTACAGAGTGCTAAGTGTGAGTTTTTCTTTTCGCATTCGATCGTGAGCGCGTTTCGAGTTTACTAGGAATTTGCATGTGATTTGTACAGCGCCACCTAGTGGTACACTGGTTTCTCACGTTTACCACTAGGTGGCGCTGTACAAATCACATACAAATTCCTAGTAAACTCGAAACGCGCTCACGATCGAATGCGAAAAGAAAAACTCACACTTAGCACTCAGTACGAGGTGGTAGGGTTCTGCAGCGCTATTCCTGTCGCAATAACGTCAGTGCTAGTCACTATCATGATATAGTTCGAAGAATGAAGTAGCTGGTAAATATATCCATGTGACATTACATTCCTTACACGAACGGCAACTCATAACAACGTTGGTGTCTCAAGGCGATTACTTTCTCTTTTCATCAAGAAAGCCATCTGCTTGATTGATAATCTGATAAAAAGAAAGGAAATAGTTTACTCGCAGTCGTTGATAATCAGAAACACATTAAGATAAACACTTTATCATGAATTTACTCAATATTCCAGAAATAACACAATTGAAATGCAAAAAAAAAACAGATATACTACTAAAATGATTCCCCATCGAAAAAAACGAACTGCAATTTTCATCGAAATTGTTATTGCGGTTTGCTCATTTTTTCCTAATCTCAAGTAAGCAAGTTATTTGCTTGTGTAATGGGCGTTAGTCACGGATAACACGAGTAATCTACATACCTATTAATAATACGTGAAGGAAAAACTTTGAACCCGTTTTAAGACAATTGCGCGAACGGTGGAATATGAAAGAAGATTAATGAGATTGGCCTAAAAGTAGTACAAAAATATAGCGTGAGTCGAAATTATCAAACTAATTTAATGTACAATAAGCCCATATTAGAATTCAACGGACACTTTAATAGCAAGTAAGTACATTTTTAAAAAGGAATATAGTTGGAAGTCATGAAACTAATCAGACTTGTACCCTTATTTCTAAATCAAGCATTTTTTTTTCTTTTCTGCCATAAACTACCTAACACTTTTTGGGCTCCAAAGTAAACTAGGAAACATAGAGTTTCGCTATGTCCGTCCGTCCATCCGTCCGTTCGTCTGTCAGTCCGTCCGCCGTCCGTCCGCCGTCCGTCCGTCCGTCCGTCCACAAGAAAGCTCAGAGATACTTAATACTAGATAGCTGTAATTTGGCAAGAATATTAAATATTTTTTTAGGGTAGATCCCCTACATGTAAAGTGATGATGTTAATTTTTTCTAAACGTACCCTTAACTTAACGTAATTGTGTGTAATAGTCGACCAACTCATAAAGTACTGAAATAAGTTTTTATAGGCGGTGGACCTGTGGTGCGGATATAATATATACGTCATTGACGTTGAATAGCTTAAATGTTCATAGTATGAAACTATAAATGCGCTCTTCCTAGACTGCATTATTGTGATGGGCAACTTAGGAACCCTACATTACGCGTGACCCGACACGTCATCTATTTAATCTGTGAACGAGTAACAAATGTTTTGCTAGAAGCATTCGTTTTGCATCATTTAACTTTTAAGTAGTAAAAATAAAGTAATACAAAAATGTACCTGTTACATCTTGATTACATCTACGTTGACGATATATTGCGTCATGTATAGCTTGTAAATACTATAAAACCTTAAAAACAACAAATAAAAATATCGACACGCGGGATTTGAACCTGCGACCATTTTTCTAAAGCCGGGATAGCTACTTCTATTGATAAACAACAGCCGCCGTTACCCGAATAGTTATGCCATAATTGGCCTAAGTGTTTAATGCATAAGCGTGAAAATAACGTGTACAGTAACTTATGTTTTCGATTAGCATTGTTTATGCGTATATTTCGAAAGATTCGGGAATGTAGTCGAACTTTACCTTGGGGTGTGTTGGCAAATAGAGTGCAGTTTTGCACAGCGGTTCAGAGCGAAAGTACGGGCAACCAGTGTGAAGCGATATATTACAGTGAATAAGTATCGATCATATAGCAAAAAGAATTTCGCCACGTCAAGCTTGTCGACACTAGCTCAGTGGTAGATCATCCCGGCCTTAGGGAAACAGTCGCAGGTTCAATCCCTGTGTGTTTATATTTTTCTTTGTTGTTTTTAAAGTTTTACAAATTTTCCCAAGCACGGGGTGAGTGGTGTAGCACAAAAATAATTAGAAACATGAAAGTACTGATCAAAATTATGAATGTGAATCTCATCTGTAACGATGAACTCATTTAACTAGTTATACGCATGTATACCTAGCTATCGGTACAATCGACGTAATCCATACTAATATTATAAATGCGAAAGTAACTCTGTCTGTCTGTCTGTCTGTCTGTCTGTCTGTCTGTCTGTCTGTTACGCTTTCACGGCTAAACTGTTGAACCGATTTGGATAAAATTTGGTACAAATATAGTTTGAGACCCAAGAAAGGACATAGGGTAGTTCTTATCCCGGAAATCCCACGGGAACGGGAACTATGCGGGTTTTTATTTTAGAATTTTTTTGACGCGAACGAAGTCGCGGGCACAGCTAGTCTATAATATAGCAAAGAAGAATTTCGCCACGTCGAGCTGTCTGCACTAGCTCAATGGTAGTGCATCCCGGTTTTAGCGAGACGGTCGCAGGTTCAATCCCTGCGTGTCGATATTTTTCTTTGTTGTTTTAAAGGTTTTTAAGTTTTACCAAGCACGGGGTGAATTTTATTACACAAAAATGATAAGAAAAGTGTTTTATTGTGTAGGCGGTTAATTCTAGTGTTAGTACCTATAGTGAGTGTTATTAGTGATATCAGTGTATTTACGTACTGCTTTGTGGTGTTTTGTATATTTGTGCTGTAAATACACGGTTTTAATATAAGTGGTATTTTATTGCACAATACGAACCGAAGCACGTAGCAATACGATAACCATCCATCAACAATAAACATGCTTTGACACACTTAACATGGTGGAGGAGTGCAGAAAGCTAATGTTTTTATGTAATATGCATTAGGAACACATTTAATTAATAAAACACATTTAATTAATCAAATATTCGTTTTGCTTAATTGCCGTAAAAAAAGATACAACGTTTTTGCTTACTACTCTGTTGTGGAATCAATTACCGGCAGGGGTATTTCCGAACGGATACGACATAGGGACCTTCAATAAAAGAGCTTACTCATTCTTAAAAGGCCGGCAACGCAACTGCAAGACCTCTGGTATTGCAGATGTTCATGGGTGCCGATGATCACTTACCATCAGGTACACCTCTTTGCCCCCTCTTCTATAAAAAAAAAAGTGTTAATATATGTATACAATAGTATATATAGTATGTATATATAGTGCTTTTATAGTTTCATACTATGAACATTTAAACTATTCAACGTAAATGACAAATATACAACCGCACCACAGGGTCACCGCCTATAAAAACTTATTTAAGTACATTTTATACATATTGATTATTCATAATATCCGCCAAATGCGAAGAGCAGTTAAGCAAAACTGTTGCCGGAAATGACACAATATCACAAAAAACATAGGTTAAATAATTTACACAAGGGCATATAACAAGTTATACAGGTAATTTATATATCACAGATAAATTCTATAATTCGACCGCATACAAACGGCAACTTCAGATTACAAACATAAATAAGTTTTACGACAAATGTAGAGTCGCTATTTTATAATATTGTTACGTAGGTACTTCGGATTCGTAATTTGCGAGAAAACGCCACTTATATTAAACCGTGTATTTACAACTCAAATACACAAAACAATACAATGTTATACTTAAATACTCTGATCAGCACTAGTCACTCACTGCACTAACACTAAATTTAACCGATTACACAATAAATAAAACTCTTCTCTTTTTCGCTGTATTACACACTCATCACTCGTACTATCGCTTTCGATCACTGTATAAAACTGCTCTCTATTTGTCAACACATCTCTATTTATATCCAGGATAAAGTTCTACCTGGATCCAGAAAAATCTAATTTTATCGCGTAAACAATGAATCACTTCTAATTGTAAACAACTTATGATAAACAGGTCCTAGTACACGCTATTTTCATCCTTATGCCTTATATTAGAAATTCCATTATGGCATAGCTATTCGGGTAAAGGCAAACTATTTGTTTATGAATAGAAGTAGCAATCTCTTTCTTTTATTTCTAGATCTCTCTAGTGCTCCAACTCTTCACGTTTCTAAATTATTCGCAACAATATGTATGACGTTACCGCCGCCGCGCAGTAAAAGAGCACCTTTTTAGAGCGAACTGATACTTTGGCCTTCTGTAGGAGGGGGGAAGCGTGACGGTTCTGACTAGGATAGGCGATACGAGTGCGGATTTTTATATTTCCTATTTATCATTAAAATTTATACACATTTAAAATAGGTACATAAAGTGTATAAGCTATAGAATACTATTTTCTATAACTTAGACACTACTAGCGGCCCGTTACGTGTTTCGCTACGTATCGTCATTTATTGAATTCATTTGTTACAAAAATATATGATAAATGAAGAACCGCACTACCGATTTTGTGCAAACTTTACATAAACCATCTACTAAATAGTCCGAACAAAGCCTAAACCTTTGGTTTTGATAGGTGAGCCCGTTCTTGAGTTATGAAATTACAACGAAAAGTGGCATTGATTTTTTTATATATAGATATATAATTACTTACTTATACACTATATATATATTATATTATTTAACTATAATTGTTTTGCTATTATTTAAAAACTAATGGCCGTGTGTTAAGTATTTACGCCATACGGTTTTCCTTTTTGTTCAGAGGTATAACTTTGATTTTTTTTCTATTGAGGAAACTACCTACTAGTTATCATGTTTTTAAGTAAATTTATAGCGTGAATCCTTTAGTATTGTACTTATGAACTGTAAAGAATATTTTAGTAATAATGATATAGCAAGGAATCTACCGAACGCATTCATTTCGAAATTAGCTCGGCGCACTGCGCAGACTTAACAAATTGCCGCGGCTTACTGTTCAAATTGGATTCCCTCTATCTGGCAGAATTTTGATGCTCCAAAATTAATTTGGCATATTCTTCTTTGAACGAATATTTATAACACATAATTATAATCATTGAATAGGTACTTATAATTATTGCTTAGCCGAATGTTTATATGTCCACGATGGCATCCTCTTAACTTGGCAGAATTTTATATGACATACCTAATTACCTTTGATAAAGTTAACATTCCTCATAATTCTGTTTAGCATAACTCTTACATAGTAGGATTATTATTTGATACATTAATATGGCAATCATAAATATACTAAATGTCAGTCAAATTATTCAATACAGTCTGTTTTTATTGAAAATTAGCTGTTGCCCACGACTTCGTCCGCGCGGACTTTGTTTACTCCGCACTGCTCCTCCCCCGTAGGTGATAGCGTGATAATATGTAGCCTATATGTTGACCCGACCTATAAGTAATATTCATGCAAAATTTGAAGTAAACCCATGCAGTACTTTTTGAGTTTACCCCGGACATACATACAGACAAACAGAAAAAAAATTAAAAACTATATTTTTGGCTTCGATATCGATTGTAGATCACGCCCCAAGTATTCTTTTAAAAAAATATTCAATGTACAGTTTTGACTTTCCTACGATTTTATTATATGTATATAGATATAAATACAGATGAGCCATAATGTTCTTGTGGCTACGAGAAAGCGTCCGGACATGTACCTGTTATAAATAAGTTGTGTTCAAATATTATTAAATTAAAAAGAGAGAACCATAGTGATATATGTATTATCGTGAAAGAGACAATAAGTTATGTGCAGTTTAAGTGCAAGTGCAGCGAGCCCTCCCTATGCGCATCCGTAAGGCGTGGCGTCCCCGCCTACAAGATACTTACTACAATCCTATATTGAGAGACAGCGTAAAAACATTTAATTTGACCTAAATGGAGCGCTCGCCGCTGACAGGAAGTAAAAATAAAATGTACAGATCCAATATACCTAAATAAGAAAGACAAACAGCATCGGCTTCGGAGTGAGCAAAATCCCAGAAAAATCGTACCTAGGTATAGGTATGTCTTGATGAATCGGAATGTCATCTTTCCCGACAAAACATAAGTTCCGTACAAAAAACAGCTTGCTGCTCGGAAAATACATTAAAAACGATACTTTAAATTCATTAAAGCAGGGACGCCGATTTCGTGGGTGCTCGGGTATTCGAGCACCCACGAGAGGTAAATAGTGGTGGACCGTGGTCCCAAAAACAAACTTTTTTTTTATTAGAACCACGCTGAATTTTTGTGAGCAGCTTCGTTTTGATGAGACGCAATTTTTTTTCTCAAATATCATAAGATAGCAAACAATCAGATGGGTCTCCTGATGGAAAGAGTCAACCATCGCCTATAGACACCAAAGGTGTTAATGATGCGTTGCTATCTTGTGGCGAGGTCTAATGCCACATAAGTTTCCGGCTACCTTACCCTCCAAACCGGAACACGACAGCGACAAGCACTGACGCTATTGCGGCAGGAATAGGTAAGGCGGTGGTACCAGACCCGGGCGAGACGATGCAGAACTCTACCACCTAGTATCTTTTCTATCTTCGAAAAATCTCGAATCGGGTAAACCAGGCCGCTTAGTCCCAACCCATCCATTCAAATCACCATACTGGTACTGGGATGTAGGTACTGGGATGGCAAAACATGTGTGCGGGTGAATGGCAACAAATCGCCCTGGTTCGATGTTATCGGCGTCAAGCAGGGTTGTGTGTTGTCAGCTCGCCTGTTTATCCTATATCTGGATAAAGGTCACTAAATGTGGGAATGCGCATGAGTGATCTAGTGGTGAACTGCCTGCTTTATGCAGATGACGCTGTACTTCTAGGCTCAACTCCATCTGAGCTGCAGACACTGCTCACAGTTATGGATGATGATTGTACAGTATGGGCTTACATTTGAATGCGAAGAAAATTAAAGTTCTAGTATTTGATAAAGAAGCAACCAGAATGGATGTAAGAGTTGTGGTCGATGATGTAATGCTGGAACAAGTGGATGAATTTGTATATCTTGGATGTGCTTTTAGCGGGGATGGAAGGTACACCGCTAATATTGAAATAAAAGTGTGTGCAGGAAACAAAGTGAATGGAGCGTTAGGGAGACTACTTAATAGCAATTTTAAGTCAGGTTGCCCGTCTAGCCCTGCATATCTAATTATGTGCTTATCCCAACGTTATAGTATGGAAGTGAGAGTTGGGTATGTCAGAAAGGGCATGAAAGTAGAATCAAAGCGATCGAGATGAGGTCGCTAAGAAAAATATATGGTATGACACTCGCGGACCGGGTTCCTAATGTCGAAATGAGAGACATGTTAGGTTTGAAACAAAGTGTCGATGTAAAAATGAGAAAGGGCATGCTCCGTTGGTTCGGACATGTAGAAAGAATGGTAGATAAAAGATTAACAAAACAAATATAGGTACAATGCGAATGTGGAAGGAAGTAGGTACCTGGGAAGACCAAAACTGACAAACCATGATCAGATTGATCTAGTACTGTCCGAAAGTGGTGTCAAGAGTCTTCGCAACCGGCGTGTGTGTCTGAAGAGAGTGATCAATGTGGAGGAAGCGAAACCAACCTTGCGAGGATCGTGATGTATGGCACTCGGTTCTCTCTGCCTACCACGTTAGGGATCTGGCGTGAAAATATGTATGTACTTCAAATTTATGCAAGTACAGACATTATGGCGATTCATTTTTATTTATTTACTAGCTATTACACGCGATTTCGTTCGCGTAATCCAAAACCATTACTCCCTTTCGCTTAAAGTAGGCCATAACCTGCCTGTAAGTTTCTCTATCTTTCAGTGAAAGTTCCATCAACATCAGTCCAGCCGTTTTAGAGATTGCCCCGAACAAACAAAACGCCAGACAGACAGACATACAGTTTAAAAATGGTTGTTTAGATATTAGTATCGTAAAAATAACACATTTCACACATCGGAAGACCCGTAGTTGTATTGCAATCTATATATAGACAGACACTTCAATTTTCCTTAAATGTACAAATTATTAATTTATGCACAAATATTTACAGCGGTAGACTTACGACCGGTTTCTGAAACACAAATTATTTTTAACAAGCAATTATCATCTGTGTTTAACAGATCATATGCTTGTAAAAATTATGTTAAACACAGATTAATTGCTTGTTAAAATTATTTCGGAAACCGGTCGTTAGACGCTACATAGTATTATCTACTAGTCAACCTTAAGAATGCTGTGCACAGAAAATATAATGAAATATATAAAATTAACAAAGATATAATATATCTATACATGTAATAAAATCGTAGGAAAGTCAAAACTATACATTGAATATTTTTTTTAAAAAATTCTTGGAGCGTGATCTACAATCGATATCGAAGCCAAAAATATAGTTTTTTGATTTTTTGTCTGTTTGTCAGTTTGTTTGTGTGTCTGTATGTATATCCGGGGTAAACTCAAAAACTACTGCAAGGATTTACTTCAATTTTGCATGAATATTGTTACGAATAATCCAGAAACGTGTAAGTTTAAACGCTGGAGAGATCTAGAAATAAAAGAAAGAGATAGCTACTCCTATTGACAAACAAATAGTTGACCTAAGCTATACCATAACGAACTTTGTGGTATAGGGCATAAGGTTGAAAGTAGAGTGTACTAGTATTTATGAGTCATAACTTGTAAGTTGTTTACAATAATAAGAAGTGATTCATTGTTTCTCGATCCATTTAGATTTTTCTGGATCCAAGTAGAACTTTACCCTGGGTATAAATAGAGATGTGTTGACGAATACAGGGCAGTTTTTATAAAGCGATCGAGAGCGATACTTGAAGTAACCAGCGCGAAGCGAGAAGTGTTTTATTGTGTAGTCGGTTAAGTTCAGTGATAGTACAGTGAGTGACTTGTGTGTAAAGTGTATTTGAGTATTACATTGTGTTGCTTTGTGCATCTGTATTATAAATACACGGATTTAATATAAGTGGTGTTTTCTTACAATTACGAACACGAAGTACGTAACAATATTACTAATAAGTCGGGTCAAAATATAGGCTACATATTATCACGCTATCACCTACGGGGGAGGAGCTGTGCGGAGTAAACGAAGTCCGCGTGGGCGATGTCGCAGGCAACAGCTAGTCTACATATAATAAAATCGTAGGAAAGTCAAGTCGTAGGGTCTACATTGACAAAAAAAGTGGGGGTTCACAAATTATGAGAGACCACGAACAGTTATCTAGTTTTAAAAGTAAAAAAACAAACATGTTGGTTTAACTTTACCTATCATTTAATGCAAATAATATTTCAAGAAGGTCTGAGACTGTTACTTGCAGAAATTAACATCTTTTGGTAAGTTTAGATTGAATAAATGTAGCTGTAGTGGATTCACTGAAACCAAGGATATTTTGGTCTACAAGCAATAAAGTTTAGAAACCTCTGCACTAGACCAATAAATGATTGAACACTACGTACATACCATGCTAAAATAAAGTAAAATAAAGTTTAGAAACCTCTGCACTAGACCAATAAATAATTAAACACTACTTACATACCATGCTAAAGTAAAGTAAAATAAAGTTTGGTACCTACATCCTAAATTGCTCGTCTTATAAAGCTCATTTAATTTAATTTAAAAATAATTAGGTACACGAGACTGAATGTCATCTCATTTCACCATTTTCAATAATTGACAATTCCATGACTTAGTGAAGCTGTTAAAAAAATGTTGCTGATATGTTCAATATTTTGAACGTAACCGTGGCCCATACATGCATACAGACATCCGGACGGCCACGAAAATTTTCTTATACCAATTTTATATGTTATATTTGACAAATATTTTTTAAAGTATTAAATGTATTTATAGAACGGTTTTTCTTTATATATGTGTACTTATAATATTGTATTAGTAGAATATAAAGAAAATACATACAGTTTAATTTCAGAAAAATGATTGGCCTTGCCATATAAAGAGTAGAACATTACCTCAACGCTCTTCTGTAATTTATGCAGGGATACCTATTTTTTAAATTAAATACATTTTACACTACATCTATATTACTTTCGGTATCTTTCTTGATAGTTTTAGAGTTTATCCATTACCAATGAAAATACTGCGAAAAATAGAAATTTTCTAATAATACTAGGTACCTACTAGTTTACATAAAAATTACTTAATTCTTTTAAATAATTTGTTTAATAACATTACAAATACATGGTGATTACTTAAACTAAAAAAATGACCAATCCATGACATAATATTGTGAAATAGATTAAAGACTTTTAATAAGAAAACAGTACATACATTTCCATTTTCGTTTCATCGTTGAATTAGAGTCTTCGTCGGATTTTCGACAGGATTTCAGTAACTCCAACATCGCTAGCAACGACAACGATAATAGTAAACAATAAACCAGAATGAGAAACATAGCTTATTAAACATAGGTAACAGCCTCCGTGGCGTTTAAAGAAGAACTAACTCATATGTGAGCAAAATACAGACTGGTTCGTAATTTTCACGTTTCTTTCTTGTTAGCTTGACGCTTGCAAATTCAATAGCGGAGGGGATGCTTATACGTAGGTAATTAGATGTAACTAATTGCATAGTGAGTATTGAGATAAAAATTCAAAATAACCTGGACCCTGTTAAATCTTTATATATTGTGCTACTATATATACCAAGATAAAAATAAACTAATATATGTTTTAGGTGTCCGGATACTCTCTACGGACCTTGAAAATTCAGGTGAGGGATGTAGGTAGATAAGTGTATATAATTTTTCTGTGCGTGTGTAGCTGTGTTACTGAACTTCTAATCGGCTGGACCGATCTTAATGATTTTTTTTGTGTGTCTTCAGGTAGATCCGAGAATGATTTAGATTCAGATATGAAACCGATAAATGGCACTGCGATGAAGTTTTATCCGACAAAATCATTTAAGCGATTTTAATGAAATTTGGCAACGAGATATTTGAAGAATCCGAGTAAACATTAGCTAATTTACAAAAAACAACCCGTTAGGGGCTAAAATAGCGGATAAAAGTTTGTATTAAAAACTACTATGCGTTCCAACTGAGAATAGGATCGCGTTTGTGTCAACTTTATAAGTGTGAAATTAGTAATGTCGAAAAAAAAATATTTGTTAAAAAAAATATACTGATTTTTTGAAGAAAAAATAACATTCAAATAATTCTAAAGTAGATAATAATATTAGTGTTCCATATCATACTACATGTATCTATTTAAGTGTACCTATTTAAATAATGTCATTATACACATAATTTAAAACACGAAATAAATTTTAGATTTATGCAATACTAGCTGTTGCCCACGACTTCGTCCGCGCGGAATTCGTTTACTCCGCACAGCTCCTCCCTCGTAGGTGATAGCGTGATAATATGTAGCCTATATGTTGACCCGACCTTTTAGTAATATTCATGAAAAATTTGAAGTAAATCCATGCAGTACTTTTTGAGTTTACCCTGGACATACATACAGACAAACAGACAGACAAAAATTCTAAAAACTATATTTTTGGCTTCGATATCGATTGTCGATCACGCCCCAAGTGTTTAAAAAAAAAATTCAATGTATAGTTTTGACTTTCCTACGATTTTATTATATGTAGAGATTACCTATGTATGTGCGGCAAAAAAATCTTACACTTATGATGTCGGCAACAAAGTCGTTATACCTAAGCGGCGTACAGGATTTAAGAGGCTAACAAAAGAGTAAAAAATATAAGCATAGATTTTTCAGTTCAAACATCTATTTTGTTAAAATTGGCAGTATATTAATTTTTGAAAAGCTGTGTATTTGAAAACGATGATGGCATTCAACTCAAGTTTTGAGATCTATAATATTGCCATAGCTAAATAATCGATAAGTTGAAAAATTTCGATGTTATGTCAAAAAAACATTTTATTTTTAACTTTCTTCATTGATAAATCCCAAACAAATTGACCGATTTTGATTAAATTATTTTTCGGTATTTCGATATCGGTATTAGACGCTGTTTTTAAAGGAGAAAAGCTGATAAGATTTTTAAGTCAATGGGTGAAGTAACTTGAAAATTATTTTTAAAAAATGAAGTAATAACAACGTAATTTTAATATTTGAAAAGCTATGTTTTGAGAATTAGATTTGATTTTGATTTTTGAAACGGCATTTGACGTAGTTTTTTTAGTACTAAAATATCGTAGAACACCAAAAAATGATTGATTGAAAAATTTCGAAGTTGAAAAATTTTGAAAAATGTCGAAAAAACACTTTTTCAAAATTATTCGTTAACGATTACTCCCAAACGGATAAATCGATTTTGATGCAATTTTTGTTTTAGACGTAGTTTTTTGAGGAATAGAGCCGATTAGTTTTTGTTCTCAATCGGTACATAAATCTGGAAGTTATATTAAAAAAATACTGTTTCGTCAAAATTTTTTTTGGTGTTTTTTCAAAATTTCTCAAAATCTCTTGGACTGATTCGGTTGAAATTTTCAGGAAAACTAAGTTAAGCGGAATCCAGTCGAATGCTATCAACCGCGTTTCGATCGGTCCAGCCGTTCAAAAGTTATGAGATGTTTACATACACACATACACACTCATACTTACAAACATACTGACGTCATCGTGAAAATAATCGGAAAAGATTCCTAGGACCTCAAAACGTGAACATCTGGTGAAAACTCGATTTTCGAAAATCGGGGTTAAATCAGTAACTTCCTTATCTACATACGTAGTGGGAAGTTAAAAATACTAAATTACCAGAAACATCTAACAATTGTGCCTGAATGGATTACTTTTTTCCTAAAAGATCTATAACTATATCTAATCGATTTAGCAAATATATGCCTATTTTAACGAAAATTAACGAAACATTAACTAGGTTTATTGTTATCAAAAAATGACATTTTCCTGTAGAAATGTGTTATTCAACGATACTAATACATAGAAATACATATATTAATACTAGAATATATTTAAGAAACACCCAAACCCGGATATAAAAACATTTATGCTCATCACATAAATGCTTGTCCCCGTCGGGGATCGAACCCGAGCCCCATCGATTGCGTAGTCAGGGTCGATAAGAACTCGACCAACGGGGTGGTCTAGTTGGTAAAGTTCTGTCTCGCCCGAGCTGCCACAAAAGAGCTGTCTACTGATTCATGGCGCAAAAGTGTCAATGCTTTTTATTTTCGTATTACAGTTTTGAAAGTAAGGCAATACCATCCTACCCCATCACATGGATAACGTCGGACTAGAAACATACAACAACAACAAACAACATTTTGTGTCTATAGACGATGTTTGTTTCTTTCTTTTAGGATTGCTATCTACTTAGTTATTGGAACGAAGTTCCTTACGGCAGGCTTGGAGGGGATAGGGATTTTGCTGCGCGACCGAACTGAAAAAAATGTGATAGTAAAACCGTAAGAAAAATGCGTGGAATAAAAGCGTTAAATGAGACGTGCGCAGGCGCGACAGTCGCGTACACAAGCGAGTAGTGCCGTTTAGCCGAAGGAAGTTCGTTCCTACCTGTGTCCCGCGACACCACATCATTTTTTATCAGTAATTTAAATTTTCATAGATTTTATTTTAGGTCTTTAGGTTGGAATAGATGTATACCATAAACAGTACAATATTGTTCAAAAAATCAAATTTCCACCGGAAGCATCTATCTGTATTTACAGGTGAATGTTATGGACTTTATAAAGCTGTAGAATACATACACATTATGAAACTACCCAAGTGTATGATTCTGACAGATTCACTGAATACTCTACATTGTTTGCATAAGTTTCCTTTAAAATCCAAATTTGTACCTCCAATTATTCTAGACTTTAGAAATCTTTTATACAAATGTACTTTTAAATATAACCTTATTATTTACTTTGCCCGGGTTGCAAGCCATTGTAATATCACTGGAAATGAGAGAGCTGATCGGTGTGCTAAAGACGCAGTTCAGTGTGGTGATTTATACCCCTACATTAATTATTGCCATGATGTAGCTGCTCTCCCTAAACTCCATCTTAAGCAGTCATGGCAAAGTGTCTGGGATAGTGATACATTGGTGAAAGGCAAAACCTATTTCCAATAACAACCATTGATACTTTCTAAACCTTGGTTCTCTGTAGTGAAATTAAATAAGTTGTCAACATCTGTTATCAACAGAATGAGGCTTGGTCACAATAATACTCCTGAACACCTCTTCAAGCTACACATCAAAGGTAGCAATGTTTGTGAGTGTGGGACTGATATTGGAGATCTCAGATATATATTTTTTGTTGTCCTAAATACAATCATTCATCATTACATAACAATCTATATTCTAATGACATTCCTTTACCTACATCCATTCTAACCAAGGATTTAAAACGTTATGATTTCGATATATTTGCGTCGTTGTGATTGGTTATGGTATATCATATTATGACGTTGTCTTCTAGCGCTAGTTGGCGAACCAATCATGAAACAGCATAAAACGCAGGGAACCAATCACGAAACAGCAAAAATATCGAAATTATAACGTTATAAATCCTTGATTCTAACCCTGTTATTAAACCCTTGTATGCATAATATTCTTTCATTATTCATTCAAGAAAATAATATTAATATTTAAACGTTGTTAGATACATTTAGTATCTAATACCAAATTAATATTAATTCACTGTAAATATTATATAAATATATTTAAGTATTATTATTGTAAACTAGCTGACCCGGCATACGTTGTTCTGCCAATTATGTGTCTATTTTTCCGTTTTTTTTCTACATTTGTTCACCTTTTAAACCTAACCAATACTGTGCTACCGTGAATATTTTAAAACCAAAATTATCGAAATCGGTTCAGCCGTTCTCGAGTTTTAGCGAGACTAACGAACAGCAATTGATTTATATTTCAAATCCATTTTTATTTATATTACAAATAAATATACCCAACAGTATATATATATATATATATATATATATATATATATATATATATATATATATATATATATTATAGATAATTTTAGTATCTACGTTATTTTGATCGGTTCCTGATCCTCTATTTTCTGTCAATCCAAATTCCAAATCCTAGTTTATCATCTAAAAAATGTTTCCTCGTTTTACTTGAATGGCAGTTGCTTAACGCCCCTGTCAAAAAAACTGCATCAAAATCGGTTTATCCGTTCGGGAGTTAACGTCAACGAAAAATTTAAAAAAATGTTTTTTCGACATGACTTTTTTCAACTAATCATATTTTTTTCTCCTACAATATTTTAGTACTTAAAAAACTACGTTGAATGCTGTTTCAAAACTGAAAATCGATTCGAATTTTCAAAAGTTATAGCTTTTCAAATATTAAATTATCATTTTAATATATTATGCATATTGTCCAAAATTAAAATACTATCATTTTACGAACTTTAGATTTTTAAAGTTGCTCAGGTAAATATTTCAATTTAGGAGGAAGTTTCGGGGATGGCCTACAGGATCAACCAGGTAATTAAAGTTTTTTTGATGTTGTATTCACAAAAAAAATTAATGGCCTGGCAAAAAATTCACTTTTGACAAGTTTTCCAATTTCGTTTTGCAAGTTTCTTTTAACTTTTAAGCGTATATGTCACCACTACCCCTTTACATTTGGTCAAAACTTAGTACCAATCTGACGCTTGGCCTGCAATAAAATAGCGTGCAGCCACAGATTATATTCTTAACTAGCTGTTGCCCGCAACTTCGTCTGCGCGGACTTCGTTTACTCCGCACTGCTCCTCCCCCGTAGGAGATAGCATGATAATATGTAGCCTATATGTTGACCCGAACTTTCAGTAATATTCATGCAAAATTTGAAGTAAATCCATGCTCCATCCAATAAAATAGCGTGCAGCCACAGATTATATTCTTAACTAGCTGTTGCCCGCAACTTCGTCCGCGTGGACTTCGTTTACTCCGCACTGCTCCTCCCCCGTAGGAGATAGCATGATAATATGTAGCTTATATGTTGACCCGAACTTTCAGTAATATTCATGCAATATTTGAAGTAAATCCATGCTGTACTTTTTGAGTTTACCCCGGACGTACACACAGACAAACAGAAAAATTCTAAAAACTATATTTTTGGCTTCGATATCGATTGTAGATCACGCCCCAAGTATTCTTTTAAAAAAATATTCGATGTACAGTTTTGACTTTCCTACGATTTTATTATATGTATAGATAATTACTATTGCCTTAGCATGGTCATCAGTGGCTAAACCTACCCTTTTTGAACACTTGCTAAACATCAGCTTTTCTTTCTAAAAAAATGCGTATTACTTCGACATTTTTCAGTCTATACAACGCAATGCTTTCAACTTTTTGAAAAAGTTGAAAGCATTGCATTTAGTACTGTTAAAACTCTTCACCACTTGTGAACGTCTCACTTCAGGTATTTGGTAACATCGCCTTACCTATTCCTACCGCATAACGTCGATTCCGTCATTATCGTGTTTCAGTTTGAAGGATAAGTACAAATAGCAACGTGCCATTAACATTTTTTTGTCTATAGGCTGTGGTTTCTCTATCAGGTGAGACATATGCTTGTTTGGTTATTATATATGTTAAAGAAAAATTGTTAAAATATATTCTAATAATTCGTAAAGTAGAGAAAATTGTGCAGGAAAGGGTCACTAGTAATATTATAACACCAATATTTGTTTGCCTTTCCTTCACGCAATATCGCTTTAACAGATTTAGATGAAATTTGGCATTGAGATAGACTATATTAAGTAAACTGTGAAAATAATAAAAACACCGAATATTTCATACATTTAATTTTATAATGTATAATTTCTTCGAGAATTTGATTGTGATAGTATACCGAAAGTCCAACAAATGACTCGTTTATAACTTTCACTAGTTACAGGAAGCGAAATTGTTTTTGTTGCTGCGATAATAATTCTTATATCTGTGCGTTTTGCCATGATTTGCTTAATCAAAATATCGAAATGACTTTTAAAATTTTCAATCATAATAGTTTCGATTGCAATATTTGATAAAACATTAACTATCAAAAATATTGTAAACAAGGAGAATCTGTTTTCTTGGGAGTCCAATTAACAGCTTTCATTGTTGTAGTCATACATTTTTTCCATTAAATCGACCGAAAATCTGCAAAAATAAAATGTAATTAAAATCATAGTTCGCTACATGAACAAAACTTTTCCTATAAGTGAGGCATATTTAATTAAAATGTAAAAGAAATAAGACGACTATAAAGTGACTTAAATATGCAACTAAAACTGAAAACGAAAACTGAATTTGATTACTATAGTAGAATATCGATATTTAAATTATCGATATGACCTGTTGATATCACTAGTTAATTGTAAGCGAAACAAAATTAAATAAATATTATTAATTCTGCCGAAAATCAATATCCCTGTTATTAATGTAATATTGTATTAAGAGTTTCTGGTAAAAATAAGTTGTTTTAAAGACCATGTTACTCAATTTTTGATTAAAAACAGTGACTACATGCACGTACCTGTAAAACAAAGTTTTACACTCATTTAGGTAGGATAGTTTGTAATATATGCATTTCCTAATAACGCAAAACTTCTGACTTCTGAGTACACCTAATATAAACTTAGGTCTTAGAAATTCACTAAAACATTAACAAATTAATTAAAATGCGTAACTGCTTCATAATATTTAGACTACCATGGCAACGATATACAGCATAACCGCCCACATCACTTTGGTAACTAATGATACCTCTGAGAAAATGTCGTTAATACACTATGGTCTCTATAAGGACCAACGCTAACTTCATACAAAAAAACAACATTTTCACTATTTACCAGTTTTAATACAATACTCTATGGTATTTTATCGTTTTCGAACTAAACATTGTATAGAATAACATCCAATTGGCATTCTTTTTTCAAATACGCTCTTGGAGAAAAATAAAAGAACTTAGTTCGCCATTTTGATTCGTGCTGTGTGATATGTGTTGGTTGCACTTTAGGATACAGGTTAATTTAAAAGTGTTATGGCGTATTAATCAACAAGTAAACTTTATTTATAATCAAGATTAGTTCAAGATCTAACAGTTTAGATAATAATTTTGTCAAAAATCCGTAAATATCAATTAATAAAACATATATTTCATTAATGACCAACTTAATGATATCAGCGCTTTGGGTATGACGGTACCTATTTTTATTTATTTTCATAAATTTTAGTGTTGATATCTATGATCTCAAAAAAATCATATGATGTGAATGTGAAATATCCTAAACAATATTTTAAAAAAATTAACATAGCTGTAAAATTGAAAAAGAAATAAATTATTTAAAAATTACGAAAAAATACGTATTAGTTATGAAAAAAAAGATATTAATATTTATGAAAATAAATATTTTTGTACTATAATATATGTTGTTTATTTTTTTCCCGTATGTATATGTTTACCAATTATATAAAAAAATATAAAAAGCATAGGTCATCGATTTACTTTTTGAATTAAAAATCCTCAACTAACAAGTAGTTATATTTTTCTCAAAGTGTCGTGTTACACCTGAATTATGTTGTAGCTTAAGCCATTTAAATTAAACAATTCTAACACCAGTTTATTGCAGTGCTCAAGGTCTCTTAAAAAATATACGCTTTACAGTATCGGATTCAATCCAAACAACTCATAAACCATTTTTGTGACCACGGTCCATCGGAACGGACTCGAAACACGTGCGCGTAACGGTCCGTGTGTTTTTAGAAAAAAATACGAAAATAGCTGGTGGTGTGAGCGGATACGTCAAAATTAGTTGCCGGTACCCCCGCCGACAGCGTTTCAAATTGACATATAAAATTAGCTGTCATTTGTATGGGATAACCTGTCCAGTGGTAATATTATACACGCCAATGCATTTATACCAAAGTTTAGATTTTTGAACCCAGAAAAAACTTTTCCGTTGTTGTTTTTGTTCCTTTAAGTTTAAAATACCTTAAATTTAATGAAAAGTTACAGGAATGGCCTGCAGGGTCAACCAACCGGTTTACAGTTTTTTTTTCTTGTAACGCTACCAAAGACAGTAGCTAAACTGGAAATTGTATCTACTGCTTTCAATTCCTGCTGAGGATGTTAAAAGCTGAATTATCAGGGCGAGCGAAGCGAGACCTACACTAGGCCACTTTGTATGCACTATGTGCGATACATTTTTAGTAACAGATACCACAAAGGTATCTGTTACTAAAAAAGTATCGCACTTCGAGGTTTGAGCTTAGACGTGGTAGTTTAAATTCATGTCTAGATATGATCTACCATTAAAGTACCATTTTATAAACATTAAGAAAAAAAATAAAAAATACATGTATTAGAATTTTATTACTACTAACGCCATCTGTTATGATCCTAACGAGTTAAAAGACTAACGAGTTAAAATGTTATTTTGGCGTGGTAGATTTAATTTATTTTCATTCACTCCATTTTAATACAATATTAATCTATTAATACACTTGTACTTTTTAACTTTCTGCTACGTATGTGGATAAGGAAGTTACTGATTTTGCTCCGATTTTCAAAAATCGAATTTTCACCAGATGTCCACGTTTTGAGGTCCTAGGAACCTTTTTCGACTATTTTCGCGATGATGTCAGTGTGTCTGTATGTATGTATGTATGTGTGTGTGTGTATGTTCGTGTGTGTGTATGTATGTCTGTATGTAAACATCTCATAAGTTTTGAACGGCTGGACCGATCGAAATGCGGTTGATGGCTTTCGATTGGATTCCACTTAACTTAGACTTCCTGAAAATTTGAACCAAATGGGCCCAAGGGCTTTTGATAAAATTTTGAAAAAACCCAAAAAGAAATTTTGTTGAAACAGATTTTCTTTAATATAACTTCCAGATTAATGTACTGATTTAGTACAAAAACTAATCAGCTGTATTCTCAAAAAAATTAATTCTAATGCATAAATTGCATCAAATCGGTTTATCTGTTTGGAAGTAATCGTTGACGAAAATTTTGAAAAAGTCGTTTTTCGACATAACTTCGAAATATTTCAACCAATCATTTTTTTAGTATTCTACACTATTTTAGTACTAAAAAAATTACGTCAAATGCCGTTTTAAAAATTAAAATCGAAACTTATTTTCAAAAGTTACAGCTTTTCAAATATTAAAATTACGTTGTTTTTAGCAAACTTACTTAATGTTTTTGAAATAACTTTCAGGTTAATATACCGATTGACCCCAAAATCTTATCAGCTTTAAAAACTGTGTCAAGTACCGTTACTTGGATAAAAATCTATCAATGACGAAAATTTTTGAAACAATGTTTTTTGACATTGGTTCGAAATTTTTGGACCTACCGATTATTTAGCTAAAGCAATAGTTAAATTGAGTTGAATACCATTTGAAATTTGATCAGTTTGATCAAATTTCAAATGTTTCAATGGTCAGTTTTTCAAAAATCAATATACTGCCATTTTTATCAAAATAAACTGCATGTATGATTGTTTCGTTGGTTCATTCGTGTTATCTTGCTGTTTTTTGTGACTTAGCAATTGAGATATTTCAATATTTCTTAGAACTGAAAAAAATCTATGCTTATAGTTTTTACTCTTTTGAGCTTAAAATACCTTAATTTAGCGGGAAGTTTCAGGGATGGCCTGCAAGGTCAACCGTTTACAAATTTTTCACAATATGATTATTGTGAAACAGTACAAGTGTATTAATTGATTAATATTGTATTGAGATCAATTTTCAATCTTAGCCTGAGGGTAAAAAGTTAAAAAAAGGTATGGTCATGCCCGTATTCCCGAAGAGGTAGGCAGAGGTACAACGTGTGCATCCACGATTAGCTTATCACCAACCGGGCATCTTTCCAATCCCGGGCATCATTGTTTTTATTAGAAAATTGAAAAAAACACATATTTTATTTGTCTGACTCGGGAATCGAACCCCGAGGGTTTCTCTGAGAGAAAAATTCGAAAAATTTATTTGCTGAGTTTCTACCGCCAATTCTTCGTGCATGCGGTAAGTCCAATATTAATTCTAAAAATTTTTAGGGTTAATTCAATAAAAAAAATATATTTCGAAAATCGATCTTATCTTATCTTAGCAAAATGTTAAAAATGTGTTTTTCTTTATAAGATTTACTTTTTTAATTGATTTCTATCAATATTAGGCTTTAAGAGCGGCGATGATTTGGTGGCGCGAGATGGATTTTGAGTTCTTCTAGACCAAAGCCTGACGACGCCTTTGATGGGAATATAATGTTTGGATAAAAATACGCTGGCTTTTTTTAAGTTAGATAATTATAAATGAATACATACATTAAAATATGTAATTGTCATAAAAATAATTTCTTAACAATGTAATATTGTTGGTAGTATAACTTTGCGAGCCCTAACAAAGCTCTGCTTTTTGCTAGTTATTTTAAATTCTAAGATTTATAGAGATGACACTAATATTGAAGGAGTAAATTTTGCGTAAACTGCTGTTGATTTTAATGACTACGTTAAATTCAAAATAATATAGTTTAGGTACTATATTTTTTTAAAGGTACTATCCTTCTAAATTTTTTGTCCTATCGTTTTCAACTCCATAAATCCAACCCTGAATCTATCCTACATAAAAAAGACATTACAAACCTTTCAACTGCCGGTAAGGAATTTGTGGTTGTTGTGTAAAGTAGACCATATTTTACACAATAGCCACAATTTGCTTCTAATGACAGCATTAACATATTTAAGGTACTTGTAATCAATTTGCGGTCTGTGGTAAGAGCTGACGAGCTGTCACGATTATCAGGCAACTTTAATAACTTTAAACGTTTTGAGTGCCATCAAAGTCAATGTTATGCAGTAGAACGAGGTATTCGGCCTAACCAAGAAAATAAACACATACTAAATCAGTTATATTTTTATTTTTCTACATGATTGGGACGGGATGCAGTCTTTTTTTGCGTCCTATCCATGGGGGCGTATGTGCTTCAAGCTGGATAATCCGTGTGTCGTTGCTGACTCTATCGCTGATGTGGTGATGCAGAGCATGGAACTTTTCATTCCATTTTCTGCAGTGCCAGTTGGTGGTAAGTCTCAGCCTTGGTTTGGTCGCTCCTGTAAAACGGCTTCACGCCGAAAGCAGGAGTGCTACCGGGCTTGGGCTGCTGCTTCGGCATCTCGTGATGTAAAAACCAGCACATTACGAACGAAGTACAATTCTGCCTCTAGGTTCTTCAAAAGAGCTGTCGCCAAGGCTAAATCGGAACACATTGACCGAATTGGTGAGAAATTAATTCGCCTTCCTTCGGGAACTCGTGCGTTCTTTCGCCAAGGCTGTCATAGGGAATTTCTTACAGCCCTCTCTTCCATCTTTGCACAGAGACGATGACTCTCTGGCCCATACCGCAAAGGAGAAGGCCGATCTTCTGGGCTCGTTCTTTGCGGCCAACTCGACTCTGGACGACCAAGAGAATTCACCGCCTACACTCCCGCGGTGCGATAGTTCTATGCCGGAACTAAGATTCCTGCAGTTTTCTGTGCGTAAAGCACTTTTTTCCTTGGATGTCCACAAATCGAGTGGGCCGGATGGCATCCCTTCTATTGTGCTTAAAGTGTGCGCTCCGGAGTTGGCGCCAGTATTAACCCGCCTGTTTCGACTCTCCTTCACTCGGCGTAGTACCAAAATCGTGGAAGACAGCTCTAGTGCATCCCATTCCCAAATCCAATTACCAATTACCGGTCCATAGCCATAACCTCCTTGTTCTCCAAAATTATGGAAACCATCATCAACTGTGAGCTCCTGAAGTATTTAGAGGAGCACCAGCTGATTAGTGACCGTCAGTACGGTTTCCGTCGCGGCCGCTTAGCTGGTGATCTGCTAGTATATTTGACACATCGATGGGCGGAAGCAATTAAGTCCAAGGGGGAGGTATTGGCTGTAAGTTTGGAAATAGCTAAGGCTTTGGTCGGGTATGGCGCAAAGCGTTTCTTGCAAAGCTACCTTCCTACGGGCTTCCTGAGAAATTTTGCAAGTGGATAACCAGTTTTTTGGCCGATCGGAGCATCAAGGTTGTAGTCGACGGTGCATGCTCCGACCTTAAACTCGTCAATGCTGGTGTTCCCCAAGGCTGCGTGCTATCACCGACACTTTTCTTCTACATATCAATGATATGTTGCAAATTAGTAACATACATTACTATGTAGATGATAGTACTGGTGATGCTACATACTCTGGCCGCAGCGGTATTTCTCGGGAACACGTCGAAGAGAGCCGAAACAAGCTTGTGTCTGAAGTCGAGAATCGACTTACTGATTTCTCGGAATGGGGTCGTCAAAACTTGGTCACATTTATCCCCAAAAAGACACAGTTTTGCGCGTTCACCGCAAAAAAAGACACCCCTTGTCGTATCACCTCTATACTCTCCTGACAGCCTCAACCAGTGTTGGAATCCTGGGAGTCGACATATCGAATACCGTTCAATTTCGCGGACATCTGGAAGGCAAGGTGAAACTAGACTCCAAAAAGCTCGGTGTGCTCAGCAGAGCGAAGCAGTACTTCTTGCCGGCCCATCGTTTCCAACTTTATAAGGCGCAAATTCAGCTTCACATGGAGTACTGCTCTCATCTCTGGGCCGGAGCTCCCCAGTACCAGCTTCTTCCACTTGACCGCATTCAACGTAGAGCGGTTCGAATCGTTGACGATCAGGCTATTTCGAAACGGCTTGACTCCTTGGCATTACGCAGAGATGTAAGCTCACTCTGCGTCTTTTATCGTATCAATCATGGAGAGTGTTCCGACGAGTTCTTTGAATTAATTCCTGCTGCTAACTTCCATCATCGGCCATCGCGTCAAAATTTGAAGTTCCACCCACACCATCTTGATGTCAGGAAATCCACAACCGTGAGGTTCTCCCGGCACTTTTTGCCTCGCACTACTCTTTTGTGGAATCAATTACCGGTAGAGGTTTTTTCGAACAGATACGATATGGGGACCTTCAAGAAAAGAGCTTACTCATTTTTAAAAGGGCGGCAACGCAACTGCAAGGCCTCTGGTATTGCAGACGCCCATGGGCGGCGGTGATCACTCAACATCAGGTACACCTCCTGCTCGTTTGCCCCCTCTTAGTAGATGTAGTAGATAGTAGATAGTAGTAGATGAGCATGATGTGAAAAAAGTTATTCATTCATTGAGAAATACTTATGCTACTGGCTATGATAATATTAGCACAGAATTATTGAAAAATGTTGCTAGTGTAATATCAAAACCTCTTAGCCATATAATTAATTTGTCATTTTTGGAAGGTAAATATCCAGAACGATTAAAAAAGTGTATTGTCAAACCGTTGTTTAAAAAAGGAGATATGTGCGATATGAACAATTATAGACCTTGAATTATACTTTAATTCCAGTCATTTCAAAAATCTTTGAAAAAATTATGTATGAAAAGCTCTATAATTATTTACTTGATTTTGACCTACTAAAAATAATCAATATGGATTTAGGAAAGGTGGTCTACTACATTAGCATGTTTTGATTTAGTAAAGAGCATAACTGAATGTCTCAATAAGAAAATGTATCCACTTTGTGTATTTTTGGATATGAGTAAGGCATTTGATTTTGTTTCACACAATATTTTATTATCAAAACTTGAAAAATATGGTATTAGAGGGAAGTCTTTAGATTGGATAAAGAGTTATTTAGAGAATAGGAAACAATGTGTTGAAATATCTAAAATATGCGGAAACCGTAAAAAAATATATACTTCAAACTACCTTGTTAACAACTGTGGTGTACCACAGGGCAGTGTTTTAGGACCCTTGCTATTTTTAATTTATATCAATGATCTTCCTGATAGTATAAAAAATGATTGCTTTTTATTTGCTGATGACACTACCCTACTTAATAAATGTAAAAATAAAAAAGACTTGGTAAATGAAACAACCGAAACCTTATTCCAAGTTTCAGACTGGTTAATTAATAATAATTTAAAAGTTAATGTAACTAAAACAAAATTAATTGAATTTCAGAACTACCACAGTAATATTACCAAAAACACAAATATATTTTTAAATAAAGTAAATATAGATGATGTAGATTATACAACCTTTTTAGGAATAATTATTGACAAATATTGTAATTGAAAAGCACACATTGAATCTCTATGTAATAAGATTGATAGATTTGTCTATGTCTTGAGAAGACTAAGGGAAGTAGGAGACGCAAAAGCCTCCCTATTAGCATATCATAGATATGTCTCTTCTAATTTACAATATGGAATTCCTATTTGGGGAAATTCTGTTGAATTGGTACGAATTTTTAGAGTCCAAAAGAAATGTATTCGAGCAATATGTGGTGTTAATCAGTTACATTCCTGTAAACCACTTTTCAAGTCTCTTAAGGTACTTCCCTTACCATGTTTGTATATTTTAGAGGTATGCGTATTTGTATTTGCCCCGTTGGTCGAGTGGTTAGCGATCCTGACTACGCGATCGACGGGGCTCGGGTTCGATCCCCGACGGGGACAAGCATTTGTGTGATGAACATAAATGTTTGTATTTCCGGGTTTGGGTGTATGTATATTAAATATATTCTTGTATTTATATATGTATTTCTATGTATTAGTATCGTTGACTAACACCCATAACACAAGCAAATAATTTGCTTACTTTGGGGTTAGATCAGTTAGTGTAATTTGTCCCTTGAATATTTATTTATTTATTATTTATTATTGTAAAAAAGCACCAAAAGTTATTTAAAACAAATGCTGAAGTCACTGGTAACTCATATTTTAGGAATAGTAAGAAATTATATGTGCCTAACCAAAAATTAAATATTTTTACAAAAAATGTGTATTGTATGTCTATTATTATATACAATCATATTCCTGATAGTCTTAAATCATTGCCTATAAAGAAATTTCGCATACGATTTTGAAATTAATTCGAAGATGACCGCGGCTATGGCCAAAGAATATTGGTATAAAAAATAATTATGATTGTTACAAATTAGTCTGTAAGTTTATTTTTAAAAAATAAACAAATTTTATTGAATATTGTTTTTTTTTATCAAATACCGATTTTGGGTACAAATATTCCGATTTTAGCTGGCAATTCTACCGATCTCGCTCTATGACGCTCGAGACCACTGCTTAGAGCCTTAATCTGTGAAAACTGAAATGTCAATTTGCTAATTGATTTGATTTGACTCGTAAATTCCAATTTCCAAATCCAAATGTTTGTATTTTGTTTTGTATTATACTGAGTACCAAAGAGTATACAATACTACGTAAGCTGAGTACTTAAGTAGGCATAACAGCAGAGGCAAAACACTTATTTGTACGTCAACGTTACGTTACAATCAACAATATGGAAAAAGAACTTGATAAAGTAGTGGAAGAAATTATGTCTACACCGAATGTTAGTGGGTGTTTAGTAGCTGATCACCAAGGGCTATGTTTAGCGAGTAAGGGCACGGCTCACGTTGATTCTGCGGGAATTATTGTGGCCATATCTGAACAAGCGTGTAAAATACAGCCAATATTAAAACCCCCAACAGTGTGCATTGAAACTGACAACAAATTATGCTTGATACAAAGGCATGGAACAATAACAGGAGCAATATTTAAACAGAAAGCTTGATAAGATAAATGCAAGGTCCTATTAAATAATATAAACTCCTATTGTGTACATACATTAATTCTAAGAAACATAATGCAAATGAACATGTTGCTGTATAATCTTGTTAAGTAATATTTTTAAATTAATATAAATAAACTTATTGTTTAAAACTTGTTTTTTAATGATATTTGAAACAACTATAATATTATTATCCGATTCTACTCAAAGAATATGGCAGGACTACCTACGTTTGTTGTATCCTGTTTAAGTTTCAAAAACATTCAACATAAACATGTTTCTTAAATACTGACTGTGACATCTATCACTTTGCTGCTCTATGGCCATTGTGCACAAAGGTATAGTGGCTCTTTCTGCCAAACCAGTTTGTTCTAGAGGTCCAGTACTGTTAAAAGTTGTTCAAATAGCACCTTGTACATTTCATTCTCTTTTAAGAACTGGGCCCTTAGGTATGTGACTTACTCACACTCAAATAGCATCGTAATTCAGGTACACTCTGCATAGTGGACTGTCCATTAGCCCTACAGTGTGCATGTGTTATTCATATGGTAATGCCCCATTATTAGACCACATATCTTTCTTCACTCTACCCTTGTTATTTAAAGTAACTTCCTGGTCAGGGTCAGTGAAACTGAGATTAGTAAATGCTTGTTTACTTTGTAAACAACTGTTAGCATTTCCCAGTGTTTTTTGTGTTTTATCTTTGTCATTTATGAGCAGATTGAAAGGTGACCATGATATGCACAAAAGTGAATAACACGATGTCCTTAATAGTTTTTTTGCAAGCACAAAGGGATACACTCTATAGCCAAGCACACAAGAACTGTATTGGGAACTATGTATGAAGGCAATTTCAGTGTGGCCCAAGATGGAGTTACTGGCATAGCTAAAATACTTGAAACCACAACCTACAACCATATGTAGATAGAGGAACCTATTGCATCTATAATTAGCTAATGACGTTATTTCCTGTATGTGAAGTACCATTCACAATTTTGCCTTAAACCGGTTTATTTATGAAGACCTCTCATCTTAGATAGAATCCTTTTCTACAAACTTCTATTAACCAGTTTTAATTGCAAGTTGCATTTAGTTGCAAGCAACCTATAGAGGCAAATAAAAGTCATTTGCAGTGACCACTACTTTGAATATTTCCATGGTGACTTGTTCAAACTAAATATGTCACTATCCTGTTTACTTGGTATATGTAATAATTTATCCAACCAAAGTCAAAATTAAACAGCACTGCAGCGTATAATAGACTATGATATATATATGAAGGATAAACTGAAAATTCTTAGAAAATCAAAAACTGAGCAAATTAGCAAGATATTAGTTTTATTATATTTTTTTTATATATCATATTAAGATAGCAAACAAGCAGATGGGTCTCCTGATAGAAAGAGTTAACCATCGCCTATAGACACCACAGATGTTAATGGTGCGTTGCTATCTTGTGGACAGGTTTAATGCCACATGCATAAGTTTACCGGCTACCTTACCCTCCAAACCGGAACACGACAGTGACAAGCAATGACGCTATTGCGGCAGGATAGGTAAGGTGGTGGCACCAAACCCGGGCGAGACAATGCAGAACACTACCACCTAGTAGTCACGATGGTAGTGATTCGCATAGCCAATCGGTCGCATTTTATGAACTGCCTGGCAGAACGGCAGCTGGCCTTTTCTTCAAAGGAGTCCAGGACCAACACGGTGGAAAAAAATAATGTCCATTCCAATCAATACATCGCTACATCCAATGAAATCACTGAGAAAATCACTTTGCCCACTCGTCCTTAGGGGTCTTTTCGATGGCCCTTTGAAACGCAACCACTGCTTCCTTTGACTGCTTCCTCGGCATCCATAAAATTTTCCTCGTCCATAAAAAGTTTTTCTTTTATTTTCGGGAATAAATAAAAATCGCAAAGTGCGAGGTCAGGGCTATACGGCGGGTGGCCCCCTAATTCCGTCTTTCTTCGCCAAGAAGTCTATTGTTCGCCCGGCGTTATGCGACGAGGCTTTGTCGTGCTAAAGGATTCTACGGCGAGATCATTTTTTCCGAACTTTTTACAAGTGGCAAACAATAGTTACTGTAGCATTCTGCAGTTTTGATCCTCTAAAACCATTATCGCGTAACGATCTGTCCTTCCGAAGAACAAGGCCACCATCTTTTTTCCCACACTTCGACCTCTTTTCACTTTGGTTGACAACTTCTCAGAAGGAAACATCTACTGAGCTGACTATCTTTTGGTTTCAGGATCATAACAGTAAATCCAACTTTCGTCACCCGTAAGTACATCGAGTACAGCATTTGAGTCACCTCCGCTAAATCTTTCAAGCATTTCACGGCACCAATCAACTCGAAGGAGCTTTTGGACTTCGGTCAAATTATGAGGTGTCCCCCAGGTTGCAAACCTTCTTGACCGCTAAATGTTTATGATGGATTTTATGCACTTGACTCATACAGATGCCTAAGCTTGTCCGAATCTGCTAATAGTGACCTATTAGCAGATTATTTTGTCAGTCTCTATTATACGCCGGACCAGTGGCGGCGCAAGATCATAAATTTATGTGGGCAAGATACATTTTGGGAGGTCCTCTGCTCGCAACGCAATCTCGGGGAATACCCTATTTTAGCCAGGCATGGCGGCGACGCACAGCGGAGATTCCTCGCGAGCGAAGGCGACGCAAGCACTTTTCGTCGCGTTCATGGCTTTTGAGTAATACATAAATCTTCGTGACGCGAGGCCCCCCGAACCGCGAGGCCGTGGGCTGTGGCCCACGTCGGCCACGCTTTACGCCGCCTCTGCGCCGCACAACACTGATCTTCAGTCGTCGCCGTAGAAGGCCGTCCCTCACGCAGCATTGTTTACAAGTGGCCAATTCTAAAAACTTTCAGTTTGACCCTCGTATTCGCAAGAAGGTCGTAACTGCCATGAATATCATGGCGCTTACGCGTTTCATTCGACGAGCTCCGACGTAGGTGCAGTCCATGGACTGCACTTCAGTGACACACAAGAGGTGTAGCGTATGCCTTGTTTAGTATATTAGTACATAGAAGACCATTGCCTAACTACATCTATGTCGAAATGGCAATGGTAATCTTATACCTAGACAAGAACTAACACTTGTGAGTTTATAGTACAAATTTAATCTATATTAATATTATAAATGCGAAAGTTTGGATGGATCGATGGATGTTCGTTACTCAATCACGCAAAAACCACTGAACAAATTTAAATGAAATTAGGCACACAGATAGATGATGACCTGGAATAGCACAAAGGCTACTTTTTATCCCGGAAAAATTTGATAATCCTGGGGAATTCACCAAAAACTTTTATAATGCAGCGGGCTGCATGCTGCAGCTAATTTTTAATATATGTAACAGATTTCAGAAATTTATTAAAAACTGCAATTGAGGGATTTCGCCACATAACCTTAAATACTGCATAAAAACCTGGGTTTGATTCCTGTGCCGGGCGTTTTTGAGGTTTTTGTTGATTGAGGCTTTTCTTGAAAATGCAAAAATCTCAGTAGCAGGTTGAAGCGTGTGTTACCACTCACCGTGCTCATGTGAAACTGTTTGTTTCACTTATCGATCACAAATAGGCATCAATCAGTATTAGGTCTGTATCAGTATCACCCACCATGCCTTGGATGAACACAGAAAGCTGTCGGTCTCACTTAGCACTACAAAAGGGCGATAGTTCATATCAAATCGGTAAAATACGGCGATGCGGATCACCACTCAACTTGCCAACTGACAAAAACCAGTGAATCGTGGTGAACTGGAAAGTCTTGAGATGTTCAGTTCACTCTGCCTACCCTGCAACTGGCATGATGATTCTTTTAGAAAAACAAAAGATATCAATATTCACACATTTATTTCAGATATGCCTTCCTAACTTGTAACATTTATTGAGAAGAAACAATGCAATAATCATTTACCTACAAACTATACATCATAATTTACCATACATTGCTGCTACCTATACTACACTGGGGCTGCCAATTTAAATAACCTTAAAATATACTGTTCGACTCTGATAACCCCATTTACAGTTAACGCTACTATAATGGTTCTTTAAAAGTAACAAGCAACGCTAGAAACTTACTTAATAGTAAATAAATTTTTACAATTCAGCTAAATATATCATAAATAGATTTGACTAATACATACAATCATAGCAAGCATTGATATGCTTTATGCAAATTGATTTATATTATAAACAGTTAAATTCAAAATTGTAGAAAAAAAAAATTCGAACTAGTTCATTGTATGTCTCATTCTAACCTAAAATAAACCCCAAAAAAAGGTCACAAGATTTTGACATAATATTGACATAAAAAGGTCATAAGATTTTGACATAATTTTACTACTGGAATAAATGTAAATGTGAGGTTGAATATTAACAGCCGTTTTATGCAAAAGCTACTGATTGGATTTAGATAAAATTAAACCTTAATTTAGAACATACAGGTTGAATGGTAATAGTTCGTACATACTGAAAGGGAGCCGGGGCGTTGCCACCGTCGTATCAATTATACGGGGGTCGTGCGTATGCGTAAGAAACGTGCGTAAGAAAAAATTAATAAAAAATTCCCAAATGTTTGCCATTTGGAATTTTTTTATTAATTTTTTCTTTTTTTTCAAAAAAAAAAGTCAAAAAAAAAGTAATTTCTTTTTTTTCAAGAAAAAGGCAAGGAGAGTGTATTTAATTTGAATCGTTTGTAAAAATTTTGGAATAAAAGTGACAGATAATTATGAATAAATATTTCTATTAATTTTATACAAACATTTTCTTCTTTTATGAGAAGGCCCTCCATAAAGGCCCCCAAAAAAATGTTTATACTGGGCCCCGCAAAGGATGCTACGCCACTGAAGGGGAATGAGTGTTCAGAGTGCTAAGTGTGAGTTTTTCTTTTCGCATTCGATCGTGAGCGCGTTTGGAGTTTACTAGGAGTTACAGCGCCGCCTAGTGGTAAACTGGTCACTCACGAAAAACACTTAGCACTCAGTACTTGATTCTGATTTTGGTTTGATTCCTTCCCCCGCCAAAAAATCAGCCTGCGTTTCTCATTAGCACGAATTCTATATAAAGTCAGTTTAGAAAGGGATACATCATAAGCTAGTGTTATTAATTTTCAACTCTCACAAATTAAACTAAATCGAAAACATATAATATACAACTTAGTAAAATCATGAGCAGGTGATATCATGTAAATTAAAAATATTTTCACCATTAATTAAAGTAAATAAAACCGGTAACATATTTTATAAAATGGCGACATATAAAGTTACAGAAAGATTATATTTTGGAAAAATATTATACCAAATAACAATCTATTAAAAAAATATTTAAGTATATTTAAGTTTGGTCTATGATTTTTTATTCCATAATCAATTATTTTAACATGTACTTTTCATCTATACATAATAAAATCGTAGGAAAGTCAAAACTGTACATTGAATATTTTTTTCAAAGAATACTTGGGGCGTGATCTACAATCGATATCGAAGCCAAAAATATAGTTTTTAGAATTTTTGTCTGTTTGTCTGTATGTATGTCCGGGGTAAACTCAAAAAGTACTGCATGGATTTACTTCAAATTTTGTATGAATATTACTAACAGGTTGGGTCAACATATAGGCTACATATTATCACGCTATCACCTACGGGGGAGGTGCAGTGCAGAGTAAACAAAGTCCGCGCGCACGAAGCCACTGGCAACAGCTAGTTGGTTAATAAAATTGTTTCAAATCTTCAAGAGCTCGAGATCTTATTATACTAGGTGGTTATAAATAACATATTATTATACTTGATATTTTTTTTGACACACAGCAAAATTGAAATCAGTATATTTAAGGGTTTATCTGTATCCGAAATTTAATCATATATTTCGTTTATTTTTAGTTTGTATTTTGGAAATCTGATACCTACTCACATTATTTAGCCAGAGAACAAGTCACTAATTTAATAGTTGGAACTCCGCTACAGTTTATAAAATAAATTCGATAAAAGTAATGAGCTTTAATGTAATATATATTTAAATAATATTTATATTAGATTTCAACACATTATTGCTAAAAAAATATGCTATTTTAAAACATTAGCATAGCACATAGGACACAAAGCTACAAAATAATATTAAAATACAAAATGATATGCTTAATATAAACTAAAATTATTAATGTAAATAAAAAAGGGAAGCACAGTCAAACACCATTCTCACAAAAATATTACCAGATTTATTTTCCACGCCTTCACTTATTATTTCAAGAAACTGGCAACACTGGTACATACAGTCAGCAGTAGATTTATATCACCATTTTATTTTTTACATGTTTTCTAGTTATTATTTTTATAAGTCTGTTGCTGTCTGTACAATTGCAACACTTGGCTGTGTATGAGCAAATATCTAAACTAGGAATAACATTAAGACTAGGGTCTTTCTTATTTGCAATAATACTAATTCTCCGCCCTCTTTCAACATATTTTTACAAAAATATAAGATACAGTAACAGTGAATTAACAAATTGTGATCAACAACGTTCTAATATATTTTACTCTATGTTACAACGGCTTACAGATATCATAAAATTGATATTAAAATTAATTAGAAATCACATGATGTAACTTTACAAAACATATTAACTAAATTCTATGTTAAAAACTAAACTGGACTGCTTGCCACTTTCAGATACAAAAATAATCCTTGTGACACTACATGAAATAGTTTATAATACAGTGAATATCAAATATTGATTTATTATTAAAAATGATTTACTAATGTTCATACAAATTGAAGTATTTTGCAAAGTAAAACAATGAAAATTACATGAATTTGACGTTTGATGCTACAATAAATAAAGATATTTTTTAAAACAATGACGAAAAATAATTGTAAAAATAAATAGGCATATAATATTAATGGACGATTTTTTTTAAAAAAAAGCTCCAATCTACGTCTTTTTCTGTGGAAAGATTGACTATAAGCTTAGCTCTAAATGGGCACCAAATGTTTATTACAATTCTACTGTCATACACACATATTACAATTTTATTAGTGCCTTTGATTTTCTAGATTCCAGATTATTGTATCCTCTTGATGTCAAGAAAAAGATATTGGTTATTTCTAAAAATTATTACTTAATTAAGGAATATAATCTAACGAAAAATAGAAACAAATATTAGAATGAAATCCTAAATAAGTAGTAATTCTTCTGACAAGTTACTAACACGGCTTTATCAAGAGCTTTGTACAATCTTTCCCATTATCTATCTAAGTATTCATAATTTAGTCTTGATATTTTGATAATAGCTTACTATCTGCAAATATTAATGGAGACAAAATTAACTTTTTTTTGAAAGAAGACAAAGAAGCTTTACCAATTTGAAATCATAAATAGCTAGTCGACATAATAATTACTAGTCTTTTTAGTAATGAGACCAATTTCAGTTCTATTTGGAATGTACACAACTAAAATAAATATTATTACTATTTTAATAGCGCAAGTACATTGATTAAAATTAATACACAATAGTTTTATATTATTACTCATTCGATTAAACAAAATTGATTTTGTGTTACCAATATTATACATATTACTTTTTAATAATTTCCTGCTACTATATTATTTTCATAAATTTCACTGTCACTCACTGTCAATCACTGAGTATGTGTGCTTATAGTTTTTTTTTTATAAAATATTGAACTTGGTCCAAAAATCGAATGACAATTTTTGTAACATCTACAGCAAAAACCTCTTATTTGTAAGTATATTTATTAATTAAACTATACTAAAATATATATTACTGTTTCAAGATGTTACGCAGTTGGTATCATAAGTATATTAAAATATAAATCCAAAAATTGCATCTATCTACAAGCAAAATAAATAAAAATGCTGTTATATTTTGGCGTAGTTAATCTGTGGAGGACATTAAAGGATTGGTTGGGTGGGTAAGTTACATTCTCAATAAGGATATTTACTCTGCGTGTTTCTATCTCATAATTGTTATCATATTAATGTAAACATAACCTTTGAACTTAAAGATTTTTAGAGGTTGGAAGAGGATTGGGGGATGAAATAAATTTCTTTCAATACCAGGTTGGAAGAGGATTGGAGGATGAAATAAGTTTATTTCAATACTAGGTTAGATGAAGATTGGAGGATGAAATAAATTTCTTTCATAAACAGGTTAGAACAGGATTGGGGGATAAAATAAATTTCTTTCAATACTAGGTTGGAAGAGGATTGAGGGATGAAATAAATTTCTTTCAATACTAGGTTGGAAGAGAATTGTAGGATGAAATATAAGTTTCTTTTAATACCAGGGTACATGAGAATTGGAGGATGAAGTAAATTCTTTTCACCAACAGGTTAGAACAGGATTGGGGTATGAAAATATTTTTTTAACACCAGGTTAGAACAGGATTGGGGGATGAAATAAATTTCTTTCAACATCTGGTTGGAACAGGATTGGGGATGAAATCAATTTTTTTCAAGATCTGGTTGGAAGAGAATTGGGGAATGAAATAAAATTATTTTTACAAAAGATGATATGTTACGTAGCTATTTTGTTTGACAAGTATAACATCGCACGCATGCAATAACACGTATGTACCTACAAAGTTTCATCTACAATCGTGAATTACAAAAAACTGTATCACAAAATACCCACTCTCCCACAAATAACAAAGCACAAGATTTTTGCTTTTGAATACCATATACAAATACCAATTACCAGTAACACAAATTATACACCCTTTATATTTGTACAATCTGTACAATAATTTATATTTTTAAATATGGGGAAAAATCTAAAAATCTATATATACAAAATTGATACATTTAATTTTGTATATATTGTTTTATATCCTACAACCTTTAAGATTTGGACTATATATACCAGCACCTCATCGGCTTTTCATGTCGCTCTATTGTTTTCTGTCGCCCAAAATCGTTATTTGCTAGAACGAGAACGATAGCGGAAATGCTATAGCACGCGGCGGAATTCTTGAGACCATTTGCATTCCCGATATTTTTCTCGCTCTATCAAATACACTTTGATAAGGATAGGGCGACGGAAAAAGGTGATGCAGTGATGACAAAAATCCAATCCTTAAAATACTTTTGGAAATATTAAAGTTTATCTTTTACAAATTCGTTTTAAATACATATATATAAAAAATCAACTGCCATTATCGAGTAAGCTTCCCGTGTAATTAATACACTTATTTTTGGCACAGACCGCCAAACACTGTTAAATTTAACTGACAAATATTTTGAGAGTATGTTCAATTATATGCTACATTACACTATCACACGCAGCGGAATCCTTGAAGCGATAGCATTCCCGCTTAGCTTTTTTGATTAGTCGTTAGCTCGACAAATCGGGCACACCACCAGCCTCGGACATGTTATAATTTTTAGAAAAAACTAGATTAAATTAAACAAAGTGCCCGATCCGAAATTCGAACTCAGGACATTAAGCGTCTACACCTAAGTTGGTATCGCTACACCATTCAGGTAACCTTGTAATACGGTTACACAATAATTTATTTGTAACTTATATTAATAAAAGATTTTATGTAAAGAAAAAATAATTGAGTACATCGCAATGTATGCAGGGAGAACGTAAAGAAAGCAGGAGTTTGATTTTACCTTAACCACAAAAATACCGGTTTCCTTATGGAGCAAAATAATAAGGGTTGGAATCAATAATCCGGTTTATAGAGATTTTTTTTACATTTCCCTTTTCACAACATTCACCGCTTCCAATTTTTGCCTGCACTGTGCGTGACATACATTGTTTTGACTTAAATTGGTTAATTTTGGTTTATAATATGCTCTCATCTCAGATATGTTCCTAACCTTTAATGAAAACCGCTAAAAGCCTCTATTAACCGGTATTGTTTAATCGATTTCAAGCTCTAAAAAAGAAACACAGTGTTTATGCCAATATTTATAACATTTAAAATTAAAGAAACATGGTCATGGTCTGTGTTTTAATAGATCCTCATAATTCTTTTAGGCCGCAAAAAAAAAATCTAAAATGAATATGTTACTAGAAAACCATAAACAAAATCATACAAATTCCATTATGAGGAAATTTAATTGATTAACTGCACTAAGGTCTAAGACCATCAACCAGCGTAGGTTGCTTAATCTTTTCAGATGTATTGGATTGTTTTTTTTTTGGATCACGACAAAAATCGCAATTATTTTTATACAGTATATAACAAAACTCCGTCTGATTTTGAAAGGCATTTTTAGGTAGCATAACGCAATCATATAAATGTTATTGATTTATTAACAAATTTTCTCTTTTCAAAATAACTCTTAAATGATATTTCATATATTTCCATGGCAACACAACACGTCAGCAGACAAAGGCAACGACGACATTAGCACGTCGAGACCACTGACCAGTGTTGTCCAGTTTAAAATATTTGCAAAATTTTAGGGAAAAATGCAAGTGAAATACGAGCAATTTAAAATTAATAATTGACTGTCCCGTTGGACGAGTGGTTAGTGACCTTGACTACGCAATCGACAGGGCTTGGGTTCGATTCCTGACACTGACAAACATTTGTGTGATGAGTACAGATGTTTGTATTTCTGGGTTTGGGTGTTTATTATATATATTTCGATATTTATATATGTAATTCTATGTATTAATATCATTGACTAACACCCATATCACAAGCAAATAATTTGCTTACTTTGGTGTGGGATCAATTCGTGTAATTTGTCCAGCGATATTTATATTAATATTGTTGTGTCATCGACCTATCTTAATGCCTTTTTGGGTCAGACAGGGTTTTCATTACTCACATACAATTGTCGGCAATGCTGAAGGCTTCAATCAAGTCGCAGTAGTTTAGGTGTAGAGGCGCTCACGTGAGGGCCGCAGGCAGTCAGGGCAGCGGGGCGTGGGGCCCGGGCGGGGCGGAGAAGCTGAAGGGCTGCTCGTTGGTGACCAGCGTGGCGCGCGGCGCCGTCGCCGGCCCGCCCTCCAGCGTCGCCGCCGACGTTCTCATCTCCTCTACTGATGCTCTGTTACAACACAACATTATTAATAATAACACCGCCCCGTTGGTCGAGTGGTTAGCGAACCTAACTACAAATCGAGGAGGCTCAGGTTCAATTCCCGACTGGGACAAACATTTCTATAATGAACATTAATGGTGGTTAATACGGCGTTAAATTATAGCGCGTTATGTATACTCAGCGTACATGGGGCACACTAAAAGTTTTGCACTTCTAGCTAATCGGAACTATTTGAATTTCGAATGTTATATTTTTAAAACGTTGCAACCTTCTTAGTGAAAAAAAAAAACAATTGGCGGGAAATGATTTGTCAATTATTTTTTTTATCACACATCAAAGTTCTACGTACGCAACGAAAATGGAATTAAGTCGAAAAGATTTTAGCGCGATGATTTTTCATGATTTTAAAATTTTCTTTCTCCGCAAGACTGCCACTCGTCTTCAAAATGCTTTTAGGAGAGAAGCACCTTGTTTGAGCACCGTGAGGCGATGGTTTTGCTGAATTTGAGAGAGGTAGAGTTTCTTTACATGACGAATTTCGTGAAGAATGTGGCTACTGTTAAACGTTTAACTGAAGAAAACCCCCGATTACCTATAAGACAATTCGAGGACTATTGGGGATTGGTACGAGCCAAATTCAGAAAATTTTACACGAAGAATTGAAAGTTCGGAACTTTGTTGTCGTTGGATCCCTCATGAACTGACAGCGGAGCAGAAGCGGACTCGCGTGGAATGGTGAATATGAGGTGAGTAAGAATATGCTACTGAAGTACGACCACGGACATTCTAATGCTGTTTTAGACATTGTCACAGGAGACGAAACGTGGATTTATTGTTTTGAACCCGACAAAAAAAACAGTAATCTTGTGAATGGGTGTGCTACGGGTCCCATCTGTACAATTCCACTTGAAGATCAAAAGAGTGTTAATGCCGAGTGATATTCTAACATTTGTTTACCCAGGGTGTTAGAAAGACGACCCAAAAGCCGCATTCTCCTACACTATAATATATAACTACACTTCTACACTATAATATATAATACATTCTCCTACACTATAATATATAACGCTTCTTCACACACGGCCAACAAAACAAAGTCATTTATTTTTAGCTTCCGAAAAAGTACATCTCGTCACTCATCCTGCCATAGCCCCGACCTAGCAGCCTGTGATTTCTGTATTTTCCTCAAAATCATAGATTTGATGAGAGATTTTACTTTTACCATCTCCGAAGAGGCAGTGACAGCGTTCAATCAGCACGTAGAAAACATGCCTTCAGATCTGTGGTCCTCCTGTTTTAAAAAATGGTTCGATCGCATGACAAAATGTTTAAAATGTAAAGGAGATTACTTTGATAAGCAATAAACATAATATTTTGGTTATAACATGTTGCTTTTTTAAGTTACGCAAAACTTATAGTGTGACCTACGTATAGCGTAAGTTATTTAGATTCACATTCGGTGCTGTAACATAACGCCACGCTATATACCTAGCGGCTAGCGTAGGCAGTAGTTATAACATTATAGCCTACGAAGTTACGAACTACGCGAACTAACAAGTAACGTGCTAGACCGTAGACGCTAGACATTATAACATAGTTTATAGCGTTATACCGCTCGGTCGTCGCTCGCTGTTCAGTTACACGTTATAATAAAGTCTTTAACGTAGCGCGCTCGAAAAATATAGTTTACTAACTGACCCGCGCAGTTTCGCCCGCGAGTATATTAGTAAGTCATCTAAACAGCTTTTAATAAAAATTTCATCCCCTACTTCAGCCCTCCAGGGACTGACTTTTGAATTATGTTAATAATTATGCCTATGTTTGACCCCGGATCTTCAACTATATCCATGCCAAATTTCATGAAAATCGGTCCAGCGGTTTAGCCGTGAAAGCGTAACAGACAGACAGACAGACTTTCGCATTTATAATATTAGTATGGAAAAGTATGGATACTTTATAGCCTATAACGCGCTATCATAAAATAGTTTATTTGAAAATACTAATGAGCATAGGTGATTGTATTTCCGGGTCTGGGTGTTTTTTTTTGTATGTTAAGGTATTCATATGCATATGTATTTTTATGTATTAGTATCGTCGGTGACTAACACCCACAACACAAGCAAATAGTTTGCTTACTTTGGGGTTAGATCAATTCGTGTGATTTGTCCAGCAATATTATTATTATTATTAACCAACTAAAACAAAAAGGTTATTAGTTTGACTTGTATGTATGTATGTATGCAATATTGTTGGAATTGGATAATATTTGAGTATAATCCATTTAGGCTTGTAGTATGTTTGTCCACTAATTTACCGGAAACTAAAAGACATATCGAAACTATCCTTTTTGATGTAAATTAGATATATTCCAAATTTTTTAATATTATTAGATAGCAAACGAGCAGATGGGTGACCTGATGAAAAGAATCAATCATCACCTGCAGACACCAAAGGTGTTACTGGTGAGTTGCTAAATATCTTGTGGCGAGTTTTAATACCACATGTATAAGTTTATGCATAACTAAAAGACATATCGGAATTAATAAGTTTATTAATAAGTTTATGCATAACAAAAAGGATAACCTTTTCGATGTAAATCAGAGTGCTAAGTGTGAGTTTTTCTTTTCGCATTCGACAGTGAGCGCGTTTCGAGTTTACTAGGAATTTGTATGTGATTTGTACAGCGCCACCTAGTGGTAAACTGGTTTCTCACGTTTACCACTAGGTGGCGCTGTACAAATCACATACAAATTCCAAGTAAACTCCAAACGCGCTCACGATCGAATGCGAAAAGAAAAACTCACACTTAGCACTCTGGTATATTCCAACTTAGGGAACAATCCAAGTTTCATCAAGGTAGATTCAGTAGCTTTTGGGGTACGGGTATAGTTGACAAATATGAAGTATGGTATCATTTTTTTAAATTACTTTTAGTTTATTCAATATAACAAATATTCAGACTGTTCTAATTGTAAGAAATGGCTGCCTCTAACTATACCAAAAGCAGATATTATATTGAACTAGTTGACTCACGCAGCTTCGCCTGCGAAGGGAGTGACACGTCATCGATGAAACCTTTCATACAAATTTTTGTTCCCTATTACAGTCGTCCTTTTAGGGGTTGATTTTTGAAAACAAATTGAGTACATGAATAGTTCCCAGCACGTTTCTTGAGCGCTAACCTTTACTTGCGCAGTCGTAAATAATATAACGTATGACATCCAGAATACGTTTATTTTTTCATGCACAAAGCGATCTACACTCAGTAACTGAGCGCTTAAAGGCATAAAATTTATATAAAATATTACATTGACGACAAGTTACTCGACTCACGTACGAAGTAGCGCGTGTCACTTAGTAAATAATAATTAAAATCAGTTTAAAAAAGGTGGTGTCGCGAAAGAAACAAAAAAAGCATTGAGACAGACAGCATTCCCAATTTTTGGATTTCATTAATTGACTATAAACCACATATACCAAATATTTACACGTACGTAACCTAGGCGCTACAATCGACGTAGTCAATAGCAGAAGAAATTTTCAACAGGTTGAACCGTGACATCATGCTGTTACTGGTTCAAATTCCGCTTAAACGAATTATTATTTGCCACGATAATTTGTGCTTATTTACTAATGGAACTAAATGAACAACAAGCTTACAGAATTGAAGAAACTTACAGATGATATGAATGTCTATTGCTAAATAGTAAGAACTACACTTAGCCTCGTTTCATTCCTATAAATAATAAAGGATTTGCCTGCTTCGCAGATCCAGGCAATTTGTAACGGATGAGCGAAGGCTAATATGTTCACTACCTTTATGATCACTAGTCTCACGTGTGTGGTTTCTTCATAAAATGTATATACAACCTGTCACTAAATTATATGTAAAAGATAGTTGGTTAAGAAACCCTGAATCCATTGCAACCAATCTTAAAAAAACGGACATCTTTCATAAAGAATTGACATGGAAAAAAAAACAAAATTAAGTCAAAGTAACAGGGCTTTAAATAATTAAATCATTAAATTTACAAATATTTAATCAAGAATATATCTAAGAAAAAAATACTTTCGTCCACACTTAGCATAATTCATAAAAAAATAATATTTAAATTCATGAAAAAAGATTTACAGTAAAAATACTAATTGATATATTTCACAGTGTGCGTTCTTTCTGTGACATGTTGTATATCAACACTGGTAGTTATTAAGCAAGAGGATCCAACATTATTTAAGTGTATTTTTTTAAGATGTATATCATGCAATGTTGTCCCTATGGCTGAGATGTCATACTACATGCATAAATTTACCAGCTAACAATCGTAGAAACTGGTACACGACATCGACAAGTGCTAATGCTATTTTGGCAGGAATGGTAAGATGGTGGCATTGAACTTATTGCAAAACTCCTATCTCACACATATTACTCATAAAGACAGTATAGATATAGATAGGGAAGCGCTTGGCCAGAATCTCGCCTGATACTAAGCTAATATGCGGCCTAAGATTGAACGCGCTTCCCTGGAAGGTACCTGTTCACTCTTCTCTTGAATATCCCCAGGTTGTACTCGCCGGGGAACACAGACTCGGGAAGCATATTCCAGTCCCTTGCGGTTCAGATCAAGAACGTCGAGTCGTACCGCTTTGTCCGGGTACGTGGAACGTGCACCATGTGGCAATGATCGATAAAAAAAAGGCTGGCGGAATCAGGTCATGCAATTCCGCAGCGCACCCACCAAAGTGTGTTCATTAAAAGACTGATAAACTAGCCACTCTGCGGCGATAAGCGAAGCTCTGGAGTTATTGCCTACCAGATCATCGTCGTTTATGAGCCTCTTGGCACGCCTCTCTATCACCTCAAGCGCCTCCAGCGGGTATTTGGCCGAATCATCCGAGAGGTAAGAATAGTATTCCATGCACGAACGTACTGGTGCTTGATACAGACTGAGCAACTGTCCCGGGCTGAAATACTGTCTCACCTATGCCAAAATACTAAGCTTTTTTAAGGCAACTTGGGCTTACGATTCGATGTTCAAACCAAAGTTGAGAGCAGGCGTTAAGGTGATACCAAGGAGCTCGAAGGTGGTCAGTTATCGGCAAGGACACACCCTGAAAAGACGGAGAGAGGTGGAATGGACTCCGTCTAGCGGAGAATAGACACGCGGGTCTTCGTCGCGTTAAACTTGACCAGATTGCAAAATCTCAATCGAAGACTGCCTGTAAAAACAGATTCATACGATCGACCATCGCCATATAGTTAGGTTATAAGATACTATTCTGTAAGGTTACAAATGGAACCCTATTACTTACACTCCGTTATCCGTCTGTCACCAGGATAGTCGTGAACCGCGATAGCTACAGTTGAAATTTTTACAGATAGTGTAATATGTTATAGCTACAACAAATATTAAAAACAGAATAAAATTATTATTTAAGAGGGGCTGCCATACAATAAATGTGATTTGTTGCCATTTTTTTTAATAATGGTAGAACCTTTTGTGCGTGAGTTTGACTCGCACTAAGCCGGATTTTCTATTTTGATATCTGCACGAAGTGATATAGTAATCTATACTCATTATTATTATCCATACTAATATTATAAATGCGAAAGTAACTCCGTCTGTCTGTCTGTCTGTTACGCTTTCACGGCTAAATCGCTGAACCGATTTGAATAAAATTTGGTACAAATATAGTTTAAGACCCAAGAAAGGACATAGGATAGTTCTTATCCCGGAAATCCCACGGGAACGGGAACTATGCGGGTTTTTATTTTAGAAATTTTTCCACGCGAACGAAATCGCGGGCACAGCTAGTAATATTATGATTGCGAAATTCTGATGTTTGGATGGATGTTTGTTACTCAATCACGCAAAAAATAATGAACGGATTTGAATGAAATTTGGCACACAGATAGATAATGACTTAAGATAGAACACAGGCTACTTTTTTGATCCCGCGATTTGGTGATCCCGCGGGATTCGGCAAAAACTTTTGCAGTAAATTTTAACTGACTGTAAATTTGAATTTTGATAATGAATAAATATTTTCACAGAAAAAGCAGAAGTAATAGTAATAATTAAATATCTACAGTATATCATGCAAACGGTTATAATAAATAAATATTGAGTGATGCAACACATTAGCTCAAAATAAAACAAGCAAGCATCCATAAATAAGTAATGCAGCAAGCGAGATTTGGTGGCGATTGCCTTTAGTTAGGGCGCCACACGTCCGGGTCCTCCATGAGGGTGACGGAGTGGTCGGCCGCCAGCGGCGCGCCCGGCGGCGAGCCCGCGCCCGCCGCCATCGCGGCCATGTCGTCGCGCGAGCCCCTGCCGCGCACCGCGCACACCGTTAGTACACCCCACACACCCACACACACACACACCCCAACCCCTCACACGTTAGTACACACACACAGATTATAAATACACATGTCAGCACATTTAAAAGCGTATTGTCTACTGCTATCATACCTAAACATACCTAAATAATCTATATATATATATATATATATATATATATATATATATATATATATATATAGCAAACAAGCAGATGGGTCTCCTGATGGAGTCAACCATGGCCTATGGTTAACCACCACCATAACCACAATAACCACCAATGGTGTTAATAGTGCGTTGCTATCTTGTGGCAAGGTCTAATGCCACATGCATAATGTTTACTGACTACCTTACCCTTGAAATTGGTACAAGACAGTGACAAGCACTGACGCTATTGCGGCAAACGTTTATATTTCAACTATTGCGCTTTTTGGTGGTTAATTTCTTGTAATAATTCTCATAGATCATAGATAAATAAATTCAATAAGAAATACACTTATACTTTTATTTCACTTTGAAAATTTACAGGTTGAATGGTAAAAAGACTATTCATATTGAAGAACACTTTAAGTAGCCACATGTATAAAAATATTAACATAGGGAATATTGCTTAATACATAGTAAACTTCAGCGAAATTAGTGTATAGTAATATTCAAAAAGTATGATCAGCGCGCGAGCGATAGTGGCGTACTAACAAGAATAGTCGCGAGTTCAGCAAATTGTTTATAAACAATTAACTTTGATATCTACACGCGGGTGTCCATTCATAAACATTTTATTGGATACTAGCTGCAGCGTGCAGCCCGCTGCATTATGAAAGTTTTTGATCAATCCTGCGGAATCACTTTATTTTTCCAGGATAAATGTAGCCTATATGCTATTCCAGGTCATTATCTACCTGTGTGCCAAATTTCTTTCAAATCTGTCCAGTAGTTTTTGCGTGATTGAGAAGAAACATCCATCCAAACATCCAAACTCTCGCATTTATTATATTAATATAGATTTTATTGATTCAGGTGTCACTTTGAGGAAATTCCCTTTTAAAAAATGGGAAATTAATTAAATTTGCTATTGTCCATGAACTATTTCATGTGTCTTCCGCGATAGCACAGAAAAAAATGTGGGTTAATAAATGGATAAAACTCACCGATGGTCCTGATAAAAAGGAAGACCCCAACGGCACGATTATAAATATACTAATTTATAATTGTGCCGCTGGGGTCTAAATAATTATAAATTACAACCAGGGATGTAATAATTTAAAATAGACTGGAATCTACTACTACTAGAATCAATCAGAAGGTTATAAGATGCTTTTTATCCTGAAATTCAGTACGGCTCCTGTGGGATAGTGGATGAAAGTAAAACATCCACCCCCATCCCCCTCCCCCCAAAGGCAGCACCAAGCACAAAAGCACACAATTTATGTACTCAACTCATTTTTCACTTCGGAATCGAAGCATCTTCAGAAGAAACTAACATAAGTATTCCATGTAGTAGTATTCCATAATCTGCTATCGCGGAAGACACATGGAACATTTTGCAGATAAGGGGGCGTCCATAAATTACGTGAGGTGTTTTTTTTAATTTTCTGTCCCTCCCTCCCCCCTTGGTGAGTTGTCGTGAGATTTTGTTCAACCCCCTCCCCCATCCCCCAATCTCACGTGAGATTTTTCAAAATTTGGGTTTCTTAAATAAACGCGTTGGATTTTTATTATAAAAAGAAAAAAAAATTGCTTCGTGATTTTATTTACGACTAGTTAAGAATAGTAATCAATATGAATGATGTGACATGAGTTATGTCATAACAACAATAGAATACTTAAATCGTAATTACTGCGATTAAAAAAAGAATGTCTACTCCTCTGATAGTGGCGCGAAATCAAAGGACGGGCTACACTGTACCGTAAATTCAGATTAAATTGAACTATTTGGTATAAAACAAATATGATGATTTGGCAGCCAGTAGTAATGTATAGCGTCGAAGTATGAATGAAATTATTTTCTTTCGAACGAATTAGTGAATAATCTTAATCGTGATACGATTACACTTAAGATTAAATCTTAAGCATGTACAATCTGGATAATGGACCAAAATAGTATATTTTTTTCTGTTTCAATCAGAAAAAAAATTGCGTGATATTTGCCGAGACCCCCCCTCTCCCCAACGTAAGATTAGATGAGATTGGACTCGACCCCCTCTCCCCCTTAAACATCTCACGTAATTTGTGGACGCCCCCTAATAGTTAATTTAATTAATTTAATATTTTGTTGGATAATTAGATCAAAATTTTAGTTCCAATTTTTTTACATATTTGGTATCAGAATTGAGTACTGAACATTCTCCTTCAGTTTGTACAGTCTTTAACCAAGCAACCTGTATATTTTACCATATTACTGAACTAGTTTCATGTGTTTTCAGTATTTTACGTAACATACTTTCTAAGCGAAATACAAGTAGAAATGCCTTTGTTACTTATGTATCTAAATGAAATTTGACCTAATGAAAGTGAAGAACATGTCAAAGATACAAGTTTTTTTTTTTTTATATATATATATATATTATAAGATAGCAAACAAGCAGATGGGTCTCCTGATGGAAAGAGTCAACCATCGCCTATAGACACCAAAGATGTTAATGGTGCGTTGCTATCTTGTGGCGAGGTCTAATGCCACATGCATAAGTTTACCGGCTACCTTACCCTCCAAACCGGAACACGACGGCAACAAGCACTGACGCTATTGCGGCAGGAATAGATAAGGCGGTGGTACCAGACCCGGGCGAGACAATGCAGAACTCTACCACCTAGTAGCCACGATGTTAGTGACTCGTTAGCCAATCGGTTGCCTTTTACGACCTGCCTGGCAGAACGGCAGTTGGCCTATTCTTCAAAGGAGGCCGGGACCAACACGGCAGAGAAAAGTTTACAAAACTATTAATATTTAAACAAAGTACAAGGATTTAATTCTATAGCACGGCCATTCCTAAATGTTAAATTAGGTAATGGTACATAAATTCATGTACTTGTAATCTTACAAATGTCACACTTTTGTAATATTTTTATAAGATTTTTTATTTTATTCAATATATTTGGATGGTTTCTTTATTAGACAATCTATATTGGAATTATTGCATTGAGTGAGCATTAGTGACGTCAATAAATATAAAGGTTGTACACACATTAATTGTCAAGTAACAAATAATATATTCCGTAAATGGCATTACTACAGATAACTACAGATATATATATATATATATATATATATATATATATATATATATATATATATATATATATATACAGTCAAAACCGTTTATTGCGACATCGTTTAGAACCACATACCGGTTAAATTTACCAAAATCAAAGGTCCTGGCTGAATGTTATATGACCGCCTTATCTAAAACATTGGTTTTTACGACATTGTTTACTACGACATACCGCATTAAGCGACCACATTTGGTTAATGTTTTCGGAGAATTATATCTGTAGAACGACCGGCTCAGCTGTATTGTAAACAATTTGAATAGGTAATTGTATCCACATCTGGCACAGTATAATAGTCAATGGCTATTATCGTAAAAGTAAACAAAGTTTAGGGTCTTTTGTAATTCTTAGAAACAAAGCACATGCATGCCGTAGCCTCAAGGCCCGCTTCGTCATATCTCTTAAGTCAGTTTGTTACTTATCTTTACACAAGACGCACCAAAACATTATTGTTGAGTTAACTGTGAAAAAATCGCATATTATTTCAAAGCTAGAGAAAGGAATTCAAAACAGAGACTGCAAGTGTTAAAGTTAATACAAAGCATTGACAGTAATAATCAGAACAGCTTTACGGTTCTTGATGCCATCTTGATGATATCCGAAGCATGGGAAAAAGTTTCACAAAAACTATAGCTAACTGCTTTGGGCATGCAGGTTTTAAAGATCTTACAAGTCTTATAACAAGAACTTCAGATGATGTGATTGACGATGATGAAGAGGACAATATTTCTTTGGCTCAATTAGCCCAAAATTTACGACCTGCTTTATCTACTACTGAAACAGACGAGTTCATTGATGTAGATCAGTCTATTGCAATTTGTGCACCAGCTACGGAGGATGATATTGTACGTGAAGTTCAAGAGGAAAATGAAAATGAACAGGAAGACTCGGAAGAACAATTTACAGTGCCAACTTTGATTGACGGTCTCAATGCTGTTAGTGTATTACGAAAGATTGTTCTTTTTAATGAAGAGTTCCACATGCAGGGAAATTGTGACGATACGCTGATTAAAATCCAACGTGAATTACAAAATGTGTATGCACGACAGAAGTGTTTCAAACAAATTAAATTACAGATTTTATGCATACAAAAATGATGGAAAAATGATATTGTTCTTTTATATTATACGTTTGTATTGAAGTAAACAAAATGCGGTTTAATTTCCTACATGAATATACATATTATCTTTCCTATTAATACCTGTCACCGGTTGTTACAACTATCGGTTTTTACGACTCAATATGAGTAGTCCCTTCGATGTCGTTATAACAGATTTTGACTGTATATATATATATATATATATATATATATATATATATATATATATATATACATACATATATATATATATATATATATATATATATATATAACATACTAATTAGCCCAAAATGCCTATGAACATATATATAAAGATAATGAGGCTTTATTTAAAAAATAATGGTTTGTTAAGTCCCTCATGCATGTAAATTACCAAACAAATGGTAAACAAACCTTGTACCAACTCAGATCTGAAACACTAGATCTCATAGCACTTTTTATATAAACATCTCATTTTATGAGGTTCCTGAAGTAATTATAGAAGAATGCCCAAATAAATTGGTCAAATATTCTAGTCTAATGTTAAGAATACAGGTATAAAGAAAATCCTACTCCCTCTACATATAGGATATAGATCCTTAACATACATATTAAATATATTTTGTTAACCTTTCTTTTCAAGGAATAAGATATTTGCTAAAATAATGGTATTATATGTCTAAAGAAAGCGGCCACATTCTGATCCAGCAGTAATTATAAAAAAAAATGTGTACTCTTCAATATGCCTGTATTAGATTATTTGAATAAAACATTTTTTGCTATATATAGGACATCACTGTACATACATGTCTCACAATGGAATGGCGTCAGTCTAGCCGGAGCTCAACACCAGTGTGTTTTACATTTATGGTACTATAAAACTCACTACCAAACCAGCAACAAACTGCCAATTCCGGGCAACATTGTTTATATTAGAAAAAAGAAAACACAAAAACAATTTTTAAGTGTCCAGCCTAGGAATAGAAACCAAGAATTTAACACTGACACTGTGGTCAACACCGACACTGCACAAATAGACCAGAGGCAATATTAATAATATAAACATACTTACTTTTTGCCTAATGCCATCATGCCATAGACTACACCTGTGGCAAATATCAGACCACTCCCGAACCATGTGCTGACACTTAAGAAGCAAAGGAAAAATGGAGGCAGAGCCAATCTGAAAAAATTAAATAAACAGTTGACAAACCTTATTTTATAATAATTAAATAGTTATATGATTAATTATATGATTAATAAATTACACATTAGGTATAAGAGAGTGCCTGGAGCTCTGTAGTACAGGTCTCGACCTAGTTCAGACTCCAGACGCACACAAGGAAACTTCTCATATTTTAAGTGTAAAAAAAAGTGTAAGAGACAAATTTAAAATAACCTAGTCCACACTTGTCTATAGAACATCACTGATACAACCTAATTTAACATAATATTGTGAATGTATATTTGATATAATCTTTTAAACACACAACAAAACACAATGTTATGTTAAAAATTTGCTATAAATGCAGCAGTTTTTTAATTATGAACTTGTAAACTGTGTGTTATGTACATATACTATGAGCATTTATTTTGATGTGAATACATTTTTAAATTTGCTTAAAAATAGTGAGGGACAGTCCAAAAAACTGATGATAACAAAATTGGGGGATAGAGTTGGGTATTATAGCTACATATCCATCATCAATATCCAAAATCTAATTATACCACTTGAAAGCTAAAGAACCAAAGATTTTTTTAAGCTGAGTGTGGATTGTGATGCTTTGCAAGGTGTGGGAGATGAAGTGCCGTCATTTTTAGGTAATTTTGCTGCATTACATAACTTGCATTTTGTACATCTTGTAATTTTGGAAAGCTATATGACGTTCAATTAAGTTTTATTCAACAAATCTTTTAAAGATTTATCGATTATGTAAATTAAAAAATATTTTTTAAATCCTTATAGTAAATACGTATGGCATTTAAGTGAAAAAAATTAGACAAAAATTGTTATCGGCCAAAAAATCTTCAACATGCCAAATCAAAATACAAAGAACGTATACCATCTGAAAGGAATTTTAAATAGCATTCTAATGATATCCATGAATCCCCATATAAAAGAGTAAAGAAGCGATGACACCTGTACGACGAATGAAAAATGTCACCATCAAAAATTATTACCCAATATGTACATATTTATACAACTGATTCATAAGACATAAAACATACAACAACCCGTTTTATGCTCCTCACATGGTCGAATGTGTGGTGAATGAGCAAGATAATAGTACTATTCCCCCAAAAAGGATTTGATTTGATTGACCCCTCTTTGATTTCCAGACCTTTGGCAATTAAACATTTAGGCTTTGTCCACTTGTTAATGAGTGTGTAAATGCAATAAGTTCTTTCAATGTTAACTTACCCCACATATAACACTGCCTTATTCCAATATGGTCGAGTTTCTATCCTGTCCGACAGTGTCTGTACATAGTCTATGAAGAAACAGCAACAGGGCGCTTCACAAACTATCACCACAAATCCTGCCAACATCTGCCAAATGCCAGCAATCAAGCAGCTGACATTGAGTAAAATGATACCAGTGCAATTGAGTAGACCAAGAATAATGGCAACTGAAATAAAGCAGATTTTCGTAAGATTAAATTTATAGGATTATCTAAAAGGAATTCCAAGTTTCATCATAGAATATTTAAACTTAAGTGTAATAATATTCAGTAATGTTCCCCAATATTGGTCTGCCAGGCAGGGGATAAAAGGCGACCGATTGGCTATATGTGTCATTACCATTGTGACTACTAGGTAGTAGAGCGTTATTTATTTCTATTTGGTACCGCCTTACCTATTCCTGCCGAAACAGCATCAACTTTTGTCATTGTCGTGTTCCAGTTTGGAGAGTAAGATAGCCGGTAAACTTATTCATGTGGCATTGCTATCCTGCCACAAGGATAGCAACGAACCATTAACATCTTTGGTGACTTATGGCAATGGTTTCTCTTTTCATAAAGAGAGCCATCTGCTTATTTGCTATTTCAATATCTAAAAAAATATCATACTGATGCACCTACACGTAAACTGAATGTCAATAGACACCATGATATACAAGTTAGTTAGTTGATAAGATGGGTGGTAAACCCCATTGATCCATTAACAAACCCAAATCAATCTCACATATTTATTACAATGGGACCATTTAATTCATGTGCTCATCCCAAGCACGGGTATGTAACACTCCAATACAAGACTCCAAGATAATACAAATTCTACAATTCTGTCACATAAAAAGCACTTTAAATTTTTTTTCATGTTATAATCTGAGCCAGATAATGCTAACTACTACTATTAAATAATCAATACCTACTTAACATTTTATGGACTTTCATTCCTCACCCTATTAATTTGCAATCTGTTATAAATACCCAAATAGATTGTACCATTATATATGATTAAAACATGTCAGATGTCTTTAGTTATGAGATATGAGCATTCGTAGGTATATTTGCTTAAATAAATTTAGCCTTATTGCTGTCCTCAAACTAAGATGCAAATATTATCCAACATCCCACCAATTACGGTTTCTAAAGCCCACTTAATCAGGAAAAAAGTCTTTATTGATCTGTCATACTAGAATTTTTTATGGCTTCTGATTGTAAACCCTGATAAGATAGATTCATTATTTGTTTTCTGACTAAGTGGGCTACAAAAAACTTAATGATATTTTATATTGAGGGTGGCATCATAGTAAGAATTATTTAAAAAGTATTTAAATAGATTGGTTCAAGTGGACCATAGTGGTTACTAGCAACCCAATCCAGCTTCATGCCGGTGAAATGTAAGTACACAAAAAATTGTTTTACGGCAAATATTTGAAATTCTCAGTTTTTTCTAATATGTTGTAATATGTTGTGTTTAATACTATAGGTACCACTTAAAAATATACTTGTAACACTCATGTGTCATATATAATAAATATTGTCGGAAACAAACCACAACATTGTAACATAGTATTTTTCTACAAAATAAATCTAAATGAAAAATTTTAAAAACTCTAGATTCATTCTACATCAAGTTTAAATTTTGCTTTCCTACAATATCATATTATAATATTGTAGCACAACAAAACTTATCTGATAAGCCTTAGTCGTAAATATTTAAAGTAAATTTTATAGTTGTGTAGTCTGCTGTCTATTTCAAACTCATTTTATAAGTCATATTACTTTAATAACCTTGCAATTAAAGTTTAACTAAAAGGCTGGTTGATCCATTACAGAACTACAATGACACATATTTAAATATTTAACTCAGGAGAGAAACTTTTAGTAACCATAACATTTTATATTAAACAGAGCAGTACAAAAGCTATGAGAGATTATTAAAGTTATTTATTAGAAGCTTTTGCCAGAGGTTTCATTTGCATGTCATTTTTAAATTGCTCAGGAATAGTCCGCCCCTAATAAGAGATATTCCGTATTTTTCTTTACTCTAGACAATATGTATGCAATACTTCACTGTGATTAGTTAAGTAGCTAATACATAAAAGTGTAACAAACAAACTCACTTTCATATTTATAACATTTCTTAACTTGTAGTGGGTATGAAGTTGAATAAAAACAGCCTATGTTATATTGCATATTTCAGTCTAATAGAAGCATCTGTTTAAAATTCCCGGGTGGAAATATTAACTTAACTATAAACTTTTACTTTCTGAAAATAAAAACATGCCTAAGGGATATGTTATCACAACAAGAGACCCAATATTACTGACTTATCATATAGGTGTAAGTTTTTTTCTCCCTACTCTTACCAGGGGGCCTATTGCCTATCTTTGACATTAATAGTGATCAACTGACATTTGATGAACACTCAAAATTGGTTGGCAACTGACAACAGTGAAAATTGGTATTGCGTATCGCTTTTAGTGGCGGTGACTTTCGTCGCTTTCCAGCGTTCGTTCCAGTGGTTTGTCTTGTCACCGCACTATTTTATCGATATTATGCTTCTAAATAAAAAAGCTAGATAAATGCAAATGCTTATAAGGGTTTATTATGGTCCTTTATTTTGGTCGGTTTGTATTCTTCAGACTAATGTCAATTGTCAAATGTCATAACAATAAACAAATAACAATAACCTCAAAATAAGTTTAGACTAACAAAATTAACTATTCAGCTTTAAAATTCCTTTGTTGATCCCACTTTCTCCACTTTTATGTTTGTATATAGATTCATGTACATAGTATTAACTCCTAATCCATAATGTTGTAGTTGTGTAAGTTTACTAATCTTTGTGTTTGTTTTGTTTTAGATTCCTCAACTTGTAACTGATATAGTCACCGGACAACTCTTTTTATGTGTCTCTCCCATGACTGACTTGATATTGGCAGAATCCGTACTAACTAGATAGCCACCAAACCAATATAATAATAATAAGTTTAGAACGCTCTCTTGAAGCAATTAAATTGACGGTCGAATTTGCCAAAAGATACCGAAATGTTACAGTCACTTCTCCGGAGGCTTTCTATCCAGCTAGACTCAATGGCAGAGAGCAAGTTGAGTAATAACTTAGTAGTTTAGATCTATTGATTATCATTGCATTGTATTACTTACATTTTACATAAAAGTAGTATATAACATCTGCATATAAACAGTAACAAATATGATCTAATTGAAAAACATGAATAATCTGGAATGAAGATATGGGTATAAATCTAGCCAAGAGGTAAATAGCAGAACCCCTAACTTGCAGATATTATATTCATTGATTATAATAGTTTTTAGATTGCTGTTAGGACTAAGGCATGATATTGGTATTATTGAAGTTAACAGGTAGTAATGTAAATTTAATATTTAATCAAATGAAAGTGTCTAAAGTGTGCTAAATTTTCTACAACTAGACATGTATGATCCTATCCAATAGCTAGAGCTTTGAGAGGTAATAACAAAAACATACAAATTTAATTTTTTATTACTTCCGTATTGTCAATATGACAAAATAATTAGACAGTCCATTTGTCTTTATTTTATAAAAAGAACTGAGAAAAAAACATAAAACCTCATACTGCATGTTAGTAATAAGTGCATAGTTGCACCTCTGACTCGCCCAATGTTTGTGTTGTGTTGTAGCTTACAAAGTTTTTAACCAAAAGTTTTTCTGTTTAAGGTAATCTTCAGAAATTGAATTATGTGCAAACAGAGACAAATGCAACGATAAAGATATGTATAGTGCATCATCAGGGTAACAAATCAATACAATAACCTCAATAATTTAAATAAGGTGTTGATTTGTTACTATCATCAGTAAATGTGAAACTGGTTGGTGTAAATGAATAAAAACTAAATAAAACAGTACTAATTATTATAAAATAATATCAATACAAATGATCATGGAGTTTTACCAAGTGCCGATGCTGTTCAGTGTTCAAAGTATAAAGAAATGTGTTTTAAGAGCCTACTTAGGAATAAGTGTGCTGAGCTCATGAAACAGATTATTTGCACATTGTGCACATAAGGAATGTTGAAAAAGATAATTTAAAAGTGTTAAACAAATTGAGAATAATGATAAATGAAAATATTCATACCAAGTGCCGATGCTGTTCAGTGTTCAAAGTATAAAGAAATGTGTTTTAAGAGCCTACTTAGGAATAAGTGTGCTGAGCTCATGAAACAGATTATTTGCACATTGTGCACATAAGGAATGTTGAAAAAGATAATTTAAAAGTGTTAAATTGAGAATAATGGTAAATGAAAATATTCATATCTTCATTCAGCATTGTGTGGTTATACTGTATACATGTAATATTTAGTACATTAGATAGATGTATAAAGCTCATCACACATGGTTAAGATACTATAATATTTGATCTTAAGATACCCTAATATAATATATCTTAATGTATATTTCAAAATATCGCTCACCATACAAATCTACCATCACACACAACTAAGATAATATATATTTTACCTTTAGTATCTTAAGATACCGAACGTATGGAAATATATATTTCATATCTTAAGATACAAAACATAAAATAAATTATGTTTTTATTTCGGGATATAGGTGATCGCAGTGCCTCATCTATACATATAATAAAATTGTAGGAAAGTCAAAACTGTACATTGAATATTTTTTAAAAAGAATACTTGGGGCTACTTAATATATAATCTATAAATATAATAAATGCAAAACTTTGGATGGATGTTTGTTACTCTATCACGCAAAAACTACGATACGAATTTGAATGTAATTTGGCACACAGGTAGATTATAACTTGGAATAGCACATAGACTACTTTTATCCTGAAAAAACTAGGTGATCCCGCGGGATTCGCCAAAAACTTTTAAAATGCAACGGGCTGCACACTGCAGCTAGTAATATTACAAATGCGAAATTTGGGATGTTAATGTGGGGTGCATCTAGTATTATAATAGTTACTACTATAAGCAGTGCGGGGTGCTCCCGGCTTCGTGCCGCATCCAGGCAAGAGGGAGAGGGGGGAAAACTACACATGAAAGCTATTGCCTTTTATGTCAAGCTAGGGGTCCACCCTTGAACAATTGACATGTCTTTGATGGTTTTTCATTCAAAGTTAACTTTGTTAGGAATGTGCTACTGCAATTTTCATTTTACATTCTATAATAAAATCGTCTGAAGAGCTGTCTAACAAATCAAGAAGTATGACCGTATCACTCATAGTTAATCAGCTGTACATAGAACTCCTACAAAGAATATGTGAAGCAATGAGGCAGATCATGATAAAATGAACAAATTTTAATATTATTGTATCTTAGCCACCTTAAGATACTGTATACTTTTATATTAGGGTATCTCAAGATAAAATATCGCATAGTATCTTAAACGTGTGTGATGAGCATAACAGTTATAATTGAACTAATTCCTACGTCAAAATAAAGTTGTTTGCATAGCATAAGACAAGTTTCTCTTTTTATATTATAGGATAACAAACAAGCAAATGGCTCTTGGAAGTATTAATCGCCTAGACACCAAAGATGTTAATGGTGTATTAACATCTTTGGTGTCTAGGCGATACTATCTGTGTGGTCATATAATAAAATAAATTTATATGAATAGATTGTTTCTTTTATTACTATTGTACCTAAGTATTTGTTTTAATATTACCTAATCTAACACAGATTTTCTTTTTTAAAGTAAGGGGGGGAAAAAGGCAAATAAATTTAAAATTGAAGAATTAGAAAAAATAAAGAATTTGCCAGATGATAACTGCCTTTTTTATATCAAAAGATAGCAAACAAGCAAAGGCTCCCCTCATTGAGAGTCAATCATTGCCTATAGACACTAAAGATGATAATGGTGCGTTGCTATCCTTGTGGTGGGGTCTTATACATGTATAACTTTACCAGCTATTTCATCGTCCAAAACAAACAGTGATAAGCAATGACATTGCGGCAGGAATAAGTAAGGCTGTAATACCAAACCCGGGTGAGACAATGCAAAACTCTGCCACATATTAGCCAAAATTTTCAATTTATAAATTAATATAGGCTATGCTTTATTAGACAGAAAAAAACCCATATCTTTAACTAATATATTCAATTTGCATAAAAGTATGCTAGATCAGTAATGTACCAAATTATTCCTGCACAATAATTTTAAATTTTGATGTTAAAGATTTTGTCAGTTGAAACTGTCTGAATTTATCATTTATAATCACAGTAAGTGTTATGGTTTAAATATGTCCAAATATACATAAAACCTACTAGCCAGTAAAGCTACATAATAAGTAAACTAGCTACGCTGTCTTGCTAAGTACATAAGTAGCATTCACATTATACTTAAAAGCTGGAAAACATTTTGTACAATGTATTCTAAGTGTAGAAGTTTATTATTATTGAATAAAATTAAATCTTATGGCTGGTTATTTTTCAGCTAAAAAAATTTTACATCTTGTTATAATTATTACAAAACTGTAAAGTTTTTTTAGTAGGTACAAGGTAAAAACAAAAACTGCAAGTTAATGCTTTTTCTTTTCACATAGTCTTTATTCAAAAATAACAATTATATTAAATCTTTTGTCCTTCTCATATGTGGTTCCCTGTTAGTGCCTTGCCTCAAGTTATATAGATCTGTCAGGGTGCTGTTTTGGATCACTTAGTATTGCTGGTAGCAATTCACAATGTGATAGGTACTGCAACTCTTGTATTGGAACAGTTGTGTTTGATGTTTTGGCTTTGGCATATAGAGCAACATAGGTATGTATTAGGATATTATTTAGTAGTGTTATTGGGTTCGAATTTACTCTGCTTGTTAAATACTACCAATTCACTCTCTGCACTCTTATACACTTTTCAGTAGTTAGGACCCACCAGCAAACATCAACATAGAACTTTTGTGACTAAGAAGTTGTAGCTGCTTAATGAAATATTAAATCTGAAATCAAATAAAATATTTAAAATGGTATATGCAAGCATCACTGCATCAATATGCTATAGTTAATAGTGCAATGGTTAATCCTCAGACCATTTTTGTTGGCCTGAGTGTTAATCATTAAAAATTGGAAGTATATGGTACGGTAGGTACTTTAAGCTTTACACAATGATAATTTTTTCTAAGAGAAGCTCTTCATGTTCAGAATTAATAATAGCTAGATATAGGAGTTCAATAGTACCTACATAAAAAAAACTAAGTCCTAATTTATTGATAGAGTCATAAGTTCATAAAGGCAACAAAATTAATAATTAAATTTATACAGATAAATTGCTTTTTGATTTGATTACTCTTGTAAGTAATATGTAAGTATACATATTATTTTGATAATTACACTTACTCTAGCACAATTACTTTTTAAATCAAGGGGATTAGAACAAATAATAAGTATTTGCCAGATGATAATTAGCAGAATCCTCCATAAAATAAGCTCATTTCTTTCACTAATAAAACCACTAATAAAATTAGTTGGCAAATTTAGCATTTACAAATTCAGTATTGGTTGTAATCACATAGAAAAGAAAGTCATATCTTCTTCATCTATGGTTAAAGATCTTAAAAATGTGATATAACAAACCATTTATTTCCATAATTATCAAAAACTCTTGTACAATCCCTTTTTGAAATTAAAGTTCCAACTTAGAAGGGTTTGCCAGGTGATAATTACCTCAATTTAGCATCTACCAAATCAGTATCGGTTATCATTTATTAGGTCCATAATAGAAGCTCATTTCTTTCACTAATAAAATCACTTTGCAAGCTTAAAGATGCTAAAGCTCCACTCTCTTACAAGTAGATTTTTTCTTCGGTACAAACAGCATACTGCATAAAACATTATTGTTACCATGTGAAATTTTATGTATTAGTCTTAGATACGTAATTCTAATTTTATTGCAGTATTGTGTTATGACTTATGTATCCTACATTATTTATTATTTAACAATAATAACCTTCTACAAATGGTATTAACAAACTATATATTGTCAATAGTACATTTTCTGTACCTTTCAAACGTCGCCGGTTAATAGTGTTAATCACTATTTTGATCATTAAAAACTACTCTAGACTAGTTGCTTTCAAAACATAAAAGTGATCAACGATTTGACGTCATTCGTTGGTCACTAAGCATACGCAATACCAATTGTCAAACTACCCATACTAAAAGTGCCGTTCCAGTGCACGATAGTGACTATCGACGACACCAAGTACTTGTGACGTCATTTTCGTTGATCACCCATGTTAGTCAATACGAAATAAGGGAACTGACAGCTAATTGATGTCAACTTTGCACAGTGATTATCACTTTGATTGTCAGTTCAAGATAGGCAATAGGCCCCCAGGACATTTCCCTTTCAATGGTTGTTTTTATTATGTCTATTATTTATAACACACGTCTCAAATAAATGCTGATGCTAAATTTGTTCGTAAAAAGCCCAGACTAAAATAAGAAAATTTTAGCGTTCTGTGACAATGTTTCTAATGGTATACTTTGCTACTAGTTTTAACTCAGTATATAGCTACATAAATAGAATGGTGTGGACCGACATATAAGTAAACTGTTTTATTACTAAATATTTAAAAATGCAGTCAAGATAATTCTACCGTTTTCCGGGGTTTGTTTAAAAGAAAAGATAGAAAGAATTGTTTGTCAAACTGATAAGATAATTTTCTACGATAATTTTCTTAATACATGACATACGATTATATTGTTTTCTAAGAATTAAATAGCGCGTATGTGTAAAATGGTTATTATTTAAAATAAAATAATGGGTGTACTCACTAACACTGCCAACTGTTCCCAGACCGCGACCAGCAAAACGCATCCACCAAGGAACGTCATCTTTTTGTACATTTTCGCCCCCCGGGCGGGCCATAAGCATCGTTATTTTGTTGGCCAAAGACTGAATATATAAAAAACATTATAAGGAAAAATTATGAGGTACCAAAATCTCAGAATTAAATATAAATTAAATTTCTTACCATTTTCGAAAAAAATCAATTCACTTAACACTACTTTGTCACACAACTTTGTCAAAACCAGTGGTCTCGAATGTCATAGAGCGAGATCGGTAGAATTGCCAGCTAAAATCGGTATATTTGTACCCAAAATCGGTATTTGACAAAAAATTTCAATATTCAATAAAATTCGTTTATTTTTTAAAAATAAACTTACAGACTAATTTGTAACAATCATAATTTTTTTTTTATACTATGGGAATCCATCCTGATCCATCCCAATAAACACGCGGCTCTCGCTACGGTATTGCCGCGTACCTCTAAACGTGTGCTGCCTTCGGAGGACCAGAGTGGAACTAACGCGTGGCTCTCAATATGGTATTGCCGCGTGCCTGTAAACGTGTGGCGCCGCCACACGGACGTCGGTCGCAACTTATCATTTGTGCGGTTCGTAAACGCGTGGCGCCCTCTGCGTTATCTTTAATGTAATTAGTTTGTAAGGAAATTGTATATAAGTCGGTAAATTTGAAACCACAGCAAACGAACCGCAGAAAAACACAACTTTGGCAGCGCCAGCCAACGCCGCCAAGCCGAGAGGCCAAATTCCTAAGGCCAAGAAGAATAAAAAAGCTAAGAATAAGAGATCCAAATCCAAAAAAAAGGAAACCACTGTGCCCAACACAAAAGGGGGAGAAGTGTCTGAATCTGAACCTTATGTGAGCGATGCCCCCATAGAAAAGACAACACGGAAAATTACCCACGCGATGTCCCCGGACGAAGGGAAACTGGCTATGCTTGAAAAAGCCATCCAGATTTTTCAAGATGTGCTGGGGGCACTTCGCGATGGTAATGATCCTGTTACAGCCATCCTAAAGGGAATGACAGAATTATTAACCATATATGGGAAGTAACGGAGTTATGATTCTAGCATGGAATGCCCGTGGCCTCAAAAAGAAGGTCACGCCCCTTAAACTGATGCTACAACAACAAAATATCGACGTGGCTCTAATTAATGAAACCCTTCTGAACCCGGCAGAAGGGCTTCACTTACCGGGGTACATCACGTATAGAATTGATGAACAATGTGAAACTCGCCCCTACAGAGGAGTGGCGATAATAATAAGAAGGAGAATTATACATCAACTCGTCCCCAGTGTACAACTTACAGTTATGTCTGCAATAGGGATAGATGTAAACATTAACAACAAGGATTTACGACTCTACGCAACCTATCGCCCATGTGGTAGACTGGACACGCATGACATCCACTAGCTAATGAATTCAGAAACAGCAACCATTGCGATCGGAGACTGGAATTGCAGAAACATAAGCTGGAACTCGAATTATACCTGCTCCTACGGGAGAAAACTCATGAGAGACGCAGAAGTCCATGGATACCATGCGATAGGACCAGAAGCACCGACACATTATCCAGATTCAGACAGCATGACTCCAGATGTCATCGACTTCGCATTGGTTAAAGGCTTTCCCATAAACCAATTTTCCATAGAGGTACTGGATCATCATACAATGTCAGACCACCAACCGCTACTCGTGGTGTTAGAACAGGAGCCGGTGCGAGCCCAACTCTACAAGCCACGTCCGATAATCGATTGGAGTATCTACCACCGGGAGCTAGAGAAATCCACTGTCTCGCGACCTATTAACCAGGCCGCAGACGTCGACTATCTAGCGGAAGATCTTCAACGCACAATGATGTCAGCCTTGAAAGAAGCCGAAATAGAAAGACCAAATAGGAATGCCCGGCCACCACTTCCCCAAAGGCTACAAAAGTTAATAAAGGATCTAAGAAAAACCTGGCAACGAACTAGATGCCCCGTACAGAAAAGACGACTTAACCATCTTGCAGAAAAAGTAAAGACGGAGATGGAAATATACAGCCACCAGAAATGGGAAGATCGCATAGATGAAGCTAGGGATGACTGGCCATCTCTCCACAAATTATGCCGACAACTATCAAACAAGAAAGATCCCATAAGACCATTGCGACACCCTGACGGTAACATCAAGTATAAACCTGAAGATAGAGCTGAAATCTTTGCGGGGTATCTGGAACTGTTGTTCCTAACCCAACAACCCAGGTAGAACATGTCAAGCATGTTGAAGATTACCTAAAGGAATACTTGGGTAACTCCATCCAAGCAGAAGAAGACCCAATAGTCTTTACACCCAACCAAGTACACCAACAGATCCTCAAAAGCAAACCAAGGAAAGCCCCTGGTCCAGACCAGATAATGAACCTGGCACTACGCCATATGCCACACCGCACCATCGCGGCTTGGTCTCGCCTCTTTAATGGGAGGACCGGACACTTTCCTAAGATATGGAAAATCGGGCATATCCGCATGCTACCCAAGGCGGGCAAGAACACCCTGTTGCCATCAAGCTATAGACCGATAACACTACTACCGACCATCTCTAAAATATTTGAGTGCCTCCTCCTTCAACAAATCAATACCAGCCAAGAGAGGAACAATATGGGTTCAGACCGGAGCACAGCACAACCCACCAACTAGCCAGAGTAATACATACACTGACTGCGGCCATTAACAAAGAGAAAGTGCCTTAGCCATATGTCTGGACATGGAGAAGGCATTTGACCGAGTATGGCACGAGGGGTTGCTATTTAAACTGGCCGAACGCCAAATTCCAAAAAGAATAGTACGCGTCATCGCCTCCTTTTTACAAGACAGAAGATTCCAGGTGTTGGTGGAGGAAACTAAATTACAGGAACACTTAATGCGGGCAGGTGTCCCGCAAGGAAGTTGCCTCTCGCCAACACTCTACTCATGTTACACGGACGATATCCCGGTACACGAAGACACTACCCTAGCCTTGTACGCAGACGATGCCGCGTACATAAGAACCTCACTGTCAATGGCACACGCAGTAAAGAAACTCCAAGAAAACCTGAATTCACTACAGAACTAGCTAACCAAATGGAGACTGTCAGTAAATGTAGGAAAAACACAAGCCATGAAGCTAGGATCATCAAAGCGGACAACACCAAACCTTAAGATTTTCGGAGAAGAAGTACCATGGACCCCAAAATGTAAATATTTAGGGGTAGTCATCGATAACCGTCTGACCATGAAAAGCCATGTTAAAAACATCATTAACAAGGGCAAAGCAGCCATGGCAATACTAAAACCAGTGATGTCATCAAAATTATCCATTGGCCAGAAGCTAGGTATCTATAGGACATATGTATGTACGCCCGCATTTAACTTACGCAGCTCCGGCATGGTACCAGCTACTGACCAAGACACGCAAGAAAACCATAGAAGCCCAACAACACAAGGCTCTCAGAACAATAGTTGCCGCACCTCTCTATGTAAAGAACTCAATTATCCTGCGAGACCTTCATGTAGAGACGATAGAAGAGTTCATAACAAGACTCTCAAACAAGATGTTTAAGAAAACAGCAGAATCCAGACATCAACACATAAGAAGCTTAGCTCCATGGACAGCCACAGACGTAGACAGACTACCTTATCCTAGGGATAACCACAATATGATGACAGGGGGTATAACCTGACAAAGTCGCCGTCCTTGTTCGCGGGTCGTCTAACTGGGCTTCCCCCACGGGTCTAACCTGGTTGGTCGATCGCACGGGGCGGCGTAAAAAACATTGGGAAGTACCCCCTTTTCTCAAACGACTATCCCTATACAAATAACCCAAAGACCGTGGCGTATTTACGCAACGCGATAGAAACCATGGACAGGGGGCAGAGCCCCGGAACCATTTCCCCACATCCCCATCAGGGAGTGTGAGAAGACCCGTAGCGATTAACGTATGGCAACGTAGACATTTTCCGTGCAATTTTTAGTAACTTTGATCGTTTTTGATGTAGTGGGCTGTAGAAAGAATGTATTTTTTATTAATATGAGTGAGATGAATGTATAGGAACAAATTTTGTTTAACGCAAGCCGACAGCAAAATGCTGTGAAGTTTTTAGATTAAGATTAAATTTCGGTGTATATACTAAATTACGTTTAATATTATTTTAAATATAATACTAAAATAATATGTGAATAACCAATTATTTATTTAATCAATAAATCAGCATACTAACTCTAAATTAAAATTAAAAAAAAACCGACACTTTTTTTATCGTCAGCCCACCATTTTACTTCAGTTCCATAATAATTTTAAGCGCAAAACGTAAAAGGAGCTGATGATCTTCGAAAGAGGATCCTGCAGCATAAAGTTAAAGGTAACCTTGACCTGTGGTTCCTTAATCAATGAGCTTGAGCTGTTTTATTGCCAAGCTACCGAGGTTTCCAGCCCCACCATGTAACTCTATCAAACCATGTGAATCTTCTAGCAATAAAGGCTATATCAGCCCAATTTCAAGTGTGCACTTTCCAGTTTCATCGTTATATTTTAAAAAACATTCAGCATCTAAGTGTTTGCCAAAACAAATCGAAGTAGCCTACACTCAGCGGCTTTTAACTGATCAAGCTTAGAAGATCACATGGACTTCCTTCCGCTCTATCATCAGATACTATAAGTTATCCTATTCCACATTTCTTAAAATAAAAAATCAAACGAGTCCAAAATTGATCGTGTTGCTCAATTTTAATTAAAAGTTTTGATAACCTCCTTCCTGTTTTATCATAAGACCCTGTAAATCATTTAGTACCTGGGCATTTGTCAAAACAGAACAACTGAGTCCAGTCTAAATGGGTTTTCCTTGTTTAGTTTATAACTTACCATGGCCACCTTCGAGTTTGATCGTTAAATCCTACGTCAAACGTACCTTGTTGAGTTTAAAAGTTTATTATCTAAGCATTTTGCATCTGGGTACGAGAAGTTTCGATATTACTTTTTTCGGCTTCATCTTCAGAGTCTCGTCATAATGAAAAATATGTTATTGCAACGAAACGAACGACTACAAACTCTACTATCTTAAGATTTTCTGTCTGTGAGTTACAATGACACTCTAGCGGCTCCGTGTTCCATTTTTTGTCATTATGAGTACTAATAAAACTTAGTACTTATAGCAACAAAACCAATGACCCAAAACTTGGTTGTCTCGTCAAAACTCTACGTCTGAGAGTTCTAGTCCCTATACCCAGGCTACATCATGATATTAGCTGGATAGTACCATAACCGCTCACACCACCAGCCATTTTCGCATGTTTTTCTAAAAAAACACGGACCGTTACGCGCACACGTTCGGAGTTCGTTCCGGTTGACCGTGGTCACAAAAATGATTTATGAGTTGCTTGGATTGAATCCGATACAGTAAAGCGTATATTTTTTAAGAGGTCTTGAGTACTGCAATAAGCTGGTGTGAGAATTGTTTAATTTAAATGGCTTAAGCTACAAAATAATTCAGATGTAACACGACACTTGGAGAAAAATATGACTATTTGTTAGTTGAGGATTTTTAATTCAAAAAGTAAATCGATGACCTATGCTTTTTATATTTTTTTATATAATTGGTAATCACATACATACGGAAAAAAATAAACAACATATATTATAGTACAAAAATATTTATTTACATAAATATTAATATATATTTTTTCATAATTAATACGTAGTTTTTTTCGTAATTTTTAAATAATTTATATCTTTTTCAATTTTACAGCTATGTTAATTATTTTTTAAATATTGTTTAGGATATTTCACATTCACATTATATGACTTTTTTTGAGATCATAAATATCCACATTAAAATTTACGAAAATAAATAAAAATAGGTACCGTCATACCCAAAGCGCTGGTATCATCAAGTTGGTCGTTAACGAAAAATATGTTTTATTAATTGATATTTACGGTTTTTTGACAAAATTATTATCTAAACTGTTAGATCTTGAACTAATCTTGATTATAATAAAGTTTAATTGTTGATTAATACGCCAAAATACTTTTAAATTATATCTGCAACCGACGCATAACACACAGCACAAATCAAAATGGCGGACTAAGTTCTTTTATTTTACCCCAAGAGCGTATTTAAAAAAAGAACGCCAATTTGATGTTATTCTGTACAATGTTTCGTTCGAAAACGATAAAATACCATAGAGTATTGTATTAAAACTGGTAAATAACAAAGTGAAGTGAGCGGATAATATTGCATTGTCATTGAAATTACAAAAGTTTGCCAAGTTTCAGTACAAATAAATATCAGGAAGTCGATAAATATGGTTTGCAATATTTAGAAAATATCTTATTTACATACAAATATTGCTAGTTAAATAAAAGCTGATATCTTCGAATGAAGATATTGTAGCATCAGGTCTAGGTCACCATGTCATTGCAATATAATTGAAGTAATAAAATACAAAATCTAGCATCGATAAAGCCTTTACAAGTTGCTGAATTCCTTTCATCAAATTGAAAAGAGATAGTGAGCTTTCAACGGCTGCACAGATTCTATTGAATCATAGTTTAGCTATCATAGTTTAGCTATGATTCAATAGAATCTGTGCAGCCGTTGAAAGCTCACTATCTCTTTTCAATTTGATGAAAGGAATTCAGCATCTCGCAAAATAGGGCTTTCAAGTAAAAAAAATCGCAACTAAATCGGACCATCCGCCAGGGCGCTACGATGCACGGGCAGATACACAGACACACTTCTGAAACTTATAACAACCCTCGTTTTTGCGTCGGAAGCTAAAAATAGTAGTAAAAATTTTAATAAAATAAAGTAAGTATCTATATAATTTCCGTTGGTAATAATTTTGTGTTATTCTGATTCCTACTCTGGCTAACTAGTGAATAAAACAAAAGCACTCATTTGTTTTTTCGCTCATCGCACCGCGCGGCCGGTCGCGCGTTTTTCCGCGCCGCAATTCGCGTCGCCGGTAGCTGTGGTACACTTCATATAGTTTCCTACATTTGTTTGCGCTCGCCGCGCCGCAAATGGCGTCGCCGGTAGCACCGCGCGAGTTGTGGCCGGGTCGTAATGTATGAAGGAAAGTCAGTATAAAGTATTATAAGACTTGCACAGAATGTCTCATAATACTTAACTCCTTCACTTCGTCAATGTGAATTGAATTCACCTACTTCAGTAGTCCGTTTAGTTCAGTTGGTCATAACGTGGCCTTTGATTTCGTTTAGTGTTTGGAACTCATTCGCATTCAAGTACAGAATTGTTTATTCAATTACAAAATAATTACTGCAGTATCTTTTGACAATACTTTTCAAAATCAATTAGGTTAACAATGTACAAAATAGAAGTAATGGGATTATAAATAAATATTATTGTCATTTATAAACAAAGCCAGTAATTAAATCGAAATGTACTTTAACGTAACGTAATAAAGGTTATAAATTATTTTTCGCCTAAAATTCGATGAGTGAGAGGTATCAGTACAAAATATAATAATATGTGATAGCAAATCGCGCGCGTGTATGGTAGATACTCGGTTAGATTCGTTTAATACGATCAGTCATCGCCAGTGCTCGGGTCAGTCAACGTACTTCAATTCGTATTTCGTTCACTTGTCTGACGTTTGGTGTTCCACGATGGACTAGAACTAGATGAAGTAGTGAACTAAATTAAATTCAACAGAACTAATGAAGGAATGATGTATTTGAACTGAAGTACTTCAATTGAAGGATTCACTCGTGAACTATACACGGCTAATTGCTACCCTACACAAGAACTTTGTAAATAAAATAAAAAACTTACCTTAAAAATGAAATTCCACTACCAGCATACGCTTCACATTACAGTACTTAACTCTACAATTTTTTCACTATTTTGCAACAGAAAAAACTTATAGTAGCAGGCAGAAAGACGACTTTAACACACTTTTACATAAAGTATCAGCCATATTGTTAAATAAAGCGCCATTATGTGCAACTGTGCGTAGTTTGCAAATTACTACTAAATCTACTAATTTGAAAAAAACAGTTTTTGCATTGCATAAATAATTACGTGTATTAATTAAAATAAGCACATTTTAGAACTTAATATGTTAATTACAATACATTTTATGCTAATGTATCTATCAACGTGTATTAATAAAAGGAATTTAACGGTTACCGAATATATAAAAATCTATCATACGATAAGTGGTTTTATTTGCACTGGTAATTGCAAGAAAGGAACAGCATCCGCCGTTGTCGTTGTCTTGCTTGGAAAAATTATTAAATAAGAGAATTTATTAAATAAGAAACAAATATCAACTTTAGTATTAATGGAATAAAGTACATTTTTATTATTATTGCTTCGTAAATTCCAGTTCCCGCATATTTCAAGTTCTCGGTAGCTGCTCTTAATCTGGTAACCAAAAAGTATTTTGATTATTTAATTTAAACTGGCAACATTGCTTAAAATTGAATGTCGGTGCCCGGTGGCTCAAATCTCAATTTTTCGCGTTTGCTATTCGTGCGGTTCAAACTTTGAAGTTATAAATACATTTCAAAAGAAAAATTCTTACAATTGTTAAGGTGCTATAAGAATATAGTGAATTATGCAAACTACAACAATGCTTCCAAAGCTTACAGACACAACTCAAACAATGTGAGTAATTAAATATAAATTATTTTGTATCAAACTTTCAGTGAAATTTATCAAACGGGATGCCTATATCGTAAAGCTTCTGCACGATTTCTATTTTAATCAAAAAACTTATTGCTAGGAATCGATGTTCTTTGCAAAGATATGTTGATTAATTTATAACCTTTATCGATGTCTAAATTGTTAGGCACATAAATAAGCTAGAATTACACAATATCTACATTATGCACTTATTCGATATATTATTAATATGATGTAGATTCGATGGTATATGTGTGTGTTTCAAGAAGTCACTGATTTAGACGAAGCAACAAAGTATTGACATCAATAGATACAAGTATCCATGAATGTAATTAACTGACATTGGTATGAGATAAAATGAATATGTTTAAATTATACCTGTTGCTAAAACTGTTAAGCTGAGCGGAGATATGTGTAAGGGCTAGTAATAAAGTTCTCATTAATTAATGTGCATAATAACATGCAACTTGTTTAAGATGATAACTTAGAAGAATATTTATATTATGGACAGTCCATTATTTGAACTGGATTAGTAAGTAGTGTGTGCTAGAACTATATAGTTATTATATAGAACTTATTTCCAAAGCATTGGCCAAAAGGAATATTTTTACTTTACCATGAATATTGTGTAGAAATATATTTTGTTAAAAATATTTAACTAATTGGAATTTTCCCACAAAATATAATTTTCATACAAGATATATTCTTTGGGTTTGCATTCAAAGCTGGTATATAACTATTGAAGTTAGAAATGTTATTGATTTAAATATGATATTATGTCAGTGTGACTACACAATTTATGAATATATTCTATAATTTACATTGTCGGCACTTTGTTCCATTCCAATAAAAAAAAAACATTGTTATTAGACACAGTTATTATTACATTTATACTTTAACTTCACTTCACAACATATACATTTTTAATATATTACTTAACTAGTTTCTCATTTTTAAAGCATCTTCAGGATGTAATATATATAGCCTTTGAGTTAATGCTTTAAATAATTCAATAAAAATAAACACCAATATGCCTTCTAATGGGAAATAGCAGTATACGCCTATCAATCAATGTGATCATTTTAAAATAACCCACAGATAGTTTGCAATAAATTATTTGAGTTCTGATTTAGTAATAACTAAAAAAATTTGACCAGTCAAAAGTAGTTATAAAAGAAATTATTTTTTTCTGTAAACATCAGTAAATTCAGGAAAGCATACCATATGATGCAAAACAATAAGTATGTCGTTATTCAGTCTCCAATTCAAGCACATTCAAGCACCATTCTCTTAATACAAATGTCAACCATCAACTCTTATCATTAAGTTGTTTATAATATATGTGTTGTAACTATACCAACAGATCATTCTCAGAAGGCGATGGTGTAACATGTTCTGAAGTTTATGCTACTGAAGTGGTTGTCACTACAAATGCGGGCAGCCATAACCATGGCAGCTCTAAAGTGAAACTTAAAAGCCTTGTAGATTACAATTGGGAGCCAAAATTTTACCCTGGACAATTATTGGCTGTTCATATAAGTGGAAAATACTTGGCATATAGTATAAAAGGTTTGAGTGCATTTATTATGTTAATTAAATTGTATTACCTAACTTCATCTTAATCTTTTTACACTGGAAATAAAATCTTAAAGTTAGATATTTATATGATCATGACAGGTTGGCCTTGTGGGCAGATTAATTCATAAGTCAATAGATACTCCAGTTTGCTATATTTTCATTAGATGTCAGTTGGAAAAAAAAGTATCTTCATATCCCTATCCCTGAAGAGGCAGGTGGTACACCCAGTGCACCCACAGTACCCACGATTAACAGAAGATACTTAGTCCCAATGTGATAGATGACATGTCTATCGCCGCCTGGGCACTTTTTATCAGAAAACTGAAATTACTCATTTTTTTATGCCCGACCTGGGAATCGAACCCGGGACCTCATGTGGTCAACACCGGCACTGGACCACTAACTACAGAGGTGACATGTCAGTTAGCAAAATTGTTGATAACCCTCAACCCATTGCTGCCTTTTACTGTAATCTCTTATCATGTAAAGGCTTTCTGTTATTTGTTGGAACCATTAGCTTGCTTATATAAGTTAGAGAAGTAATAACACACTCCACAATCTGAAAAAAAATCTCAATCTTTTACACTATTCTGGCCAACCTTGAGATTGAACCTGGTACCTTATAATCTAAACCAAACAGGCTAACCATTAATAATAAATATAAAATTTGAGCTGACCTGCACAGCTTTGCCTGCGACTAGATTAACAGGTCTTGGATATAGTTTTTCATGTAAACTTTTATCCCCTATTTCAGCCCCAAAGGGGTTGATTTTTGAAAATAATTTGCTTGTGTTTGACCCAGGATATACAACCACCTCTATGCCAAATTGCATCAAAATTGGTTTAGTGCAAGAAATCGAAACAGACAGACTGACTTTTGCATTTGTAATATTGTATTATTTACATTATATTACTATCTGACTCGCACAGCTTCGCCCACGAGAAGAGTATCATGTTGTTGAAGTAATTTTACTCAAACTTTCACCCCCTTAGGGGTTATTTTTTTAAGTTAGCCAATGTTTGAGCCTCGATCTTCAAATATCTCCATGCCAATATTCATCAAAACCTATTCAGAGGTTTAGCCATGAAAGATTAACAGACAAACAAATGCATATATGCATTCCGTTTGACGTCCGAAGTCCATTATGAGAGTACATCGCTTTCTTAGCCTCGCTTGGTCGCTAGATGTCGCTACTTCCGCTACCATAAACGCACCTTTATCTATTCCTTCTGGTTTGCAACTAAACTACCTATAAATCTCAAGCCGCCATTTTTGACATTGTTGCGTCGTTTTTCGAACCGAGCAGGTCGTTACGAAAAAACTTTACAATTTTTATTAGATTATCATTAGATTCAAAATTTTTGTCGCAAGTGTTAAAATTATTTTAAATTACTTTCAAGATATAAGTAGAAAGTAAATTTCTAACAGTTTAAATTGTCTTCCGTTACCTTTAAATCTCTTAAGTATAGTATAGAAATGAGTGATAAAGAAGTTATCGCGCCTATTGAAAAAACTAGTTCAAGTGAGGATAGTTCTTCGGATTGCTCATCGGATCAAGAAGAGCCGCTGAGGAAACGCCAAAAGCGGGCAGATTTGCGGGATTTGGGAGAAAGGTTTGACTATTTGTCACAGCAATTGGTGAGTCATTTAAATAATGTTTTAAGTGCAAAGTTCGCTCCATCCACGACAGCACCACCTACAATCGTGCAAATACCCTCTAATAACAATGACGTGCTACATTCTTCGTTTTTATTAAATAGTTCATCTCAAATATCTAATGAACAGTTTTTATGTCCATCTAAATTAGATGCGGGTAGTATCGTAAATTTAAACGTCTCGGTCAAAGAACCGGCGGTACCGAAAGCGAAACAGACTCGTGTCGACAAAATTAAGTTGATGCAAAGATTTGACTCGCCCGATCGGAACGCGGTTCGATACACAGATGTTCAAAAAAAGTACTCCGCCTCTCCGGCTTTTACTGAACTAAAACTGAACGAGGAGCTGCGACGTTTGGAAGAACCTTTTGCCCCATTACGTTGGTTTCAAATGGAGCGTAGCTTTGCAGCGTTGTCTAATGCATTCTTGGCTCAAAATGAAGCCGTAAATTCTGCCTTACAAAATCTAGTCGATTGGTCTGCCTCGGCGGACATTCAGCTTAATGCGTCCTCAATTTACGAAAAATTAAACCAGTTATTTGGTAATGATTCTGATTATGGGACGGTGTCATATGACATATTGCAGGTCATTTGCGGAAAACGAGCAGAAGTGTTAGAATTGCGCCGTAGGGATATCGTTAAAAAATTAAAGGATAAATATATTTTATTTTATTTTATTTGAGATGACTTGAGTAAAATACCTCCTTCTTGCGAGTATATGTTTGAACCCGGTCAGTTATCGACTTATCTACATAAAATTGGTGGGGTGGATAAATTGCAAAAACAAATCTCATCTTCTACCCGCACTCGGCCAAAATCGCCAGAACCCTCGACTTCGGCTACTAACGCAAAGTCCTTTCGAGGGCGACAAAATAATTATAAATCCAAACAAACCGAAAATAAAATTTCAGAGGGATTTAATCCCAATAATTCGTCAGCTAAGAAAAAGGGGGGGGAGAAAAAATAGAGGGTAGAAGATCAGGATATAAAAATAAATGACTCGACAGGGTTTTCAGGCGGTTGTCTGAGACATTTTCAAAAAACTTGGGTTCTTTTCAATCCACCGAAACCAATAATGAAGTTAATAACAGGTCTCAAAATACCTTTCAACAAGACACCGCCATTAGTTTTCCCAACTCTAGATGTCTTAGCAAAGTATTAAACCCTAACATCAAATTTAATGTCAACCGAAATTCAAAATTTAATTCAATTAAAAGTCTTAGAACCGGCTTCCCTCTCACCGTCTTTCATATCTCCACTGTTTATAATTCCCAAATCCAACGGAAAAAGTCGAGTGATTTTCAATCTCAAGGCATTAAATCAGTACATGAAACCGAAGCATTTCAATCTGTTTCATCATCATCAAGTGCCAAGTTTTTTACAACAAGGTGATTGGATTGTAAAATTGGACTTAAGTCATGCCTATTACCATCTGCCAGTAAAAGACCAACACAGGAGGTTCCTCCGGATCAGCTATCAAGGTCAACTGCTACAGATGACATATCTGCCATTCGGCCTAGCAGCAGCGCCGCGGATTTTTGCCTCTATAACGAACTGGACGGCAGAAATCTTCGCCAAAAAGGGCTACGATTGGTGGTCTATTTAGACGATTATTTAATAGCGCATCAGGACAGAAATACACTTGCAGCTCAAGTAGAAAATGCACTACAGTTTCTGACAAGCTTGGGTTGGTGGATCAATATGGAAAAATCGATAACGACACCAACGAGGTTAATCGATTTTCTGGGAGTGGCATGGGACACCAAATTCAACACGAAGTTCCTACCCTCAGACAAGATACAACGAATTCGTCAAATGTTACAAGTAAGACTCGCGGCTGGCAGTTGGAACCTAAAACAGGCACAACGCCTATTAGGACACCTCAACTTTGCAACCTTCGTCACCCACCGGGGAAGGTTGCATTGCCGGTTACTGCAGCGACACAGCAACAAACTCAGGAAGTGTCCACGATCGCAGATTCAGTATCCAGAAGAAGTATGTACAGAATTGATCTGGTGGGCGGAGAATATCAGTCAGAAGTCTCCAATTCATCCCCAAAGAATGCCCACGAACCACGTTGTCACCGACGCGTCGGATATTCAATGGGGAGCCCGTGTGAACAACGACATGATAAAAGGCATATGGGAGCAACATCAGATAAAATGGCATTCCAATCTGAAGGAAATGTATGCAGTGATAGCCGCTATATCAGCCAAAGCAATGGAACTCGAAAATTCGACAGTTATCCTTCAGAGCGACAACAAAACAGTCGTGACCTACATAAAGAACGAAGGAAGAACACGTTCACGACAACTGCTAGGTCTGACTCAACACCTGTTAAACACGGTGGACCACCTAAATATCGTGCTTCATCCTCACCACCTACCCGGACTGTTCAACACCGAAGCCGATCATCTCTCACGGAATCGCTCCGCCGCCGAGTGGCATCTCACAGACGAAGAGACATCGAGACTGTTCAGCATATGGGGCACACCAGACCTAGACCTGTTTGCGTCACAAACGGCACATGTCGTAGCAAACTATGTTTCGCTAGACTTGTCAGACTCCAACGCCTACTTTCATGACGCGTTCAGCAGATCCTGGCATCACCGACTTGCATGGCTATTCCCGCCGCCCAGCCTAATACCCAGGGTACTAGATCACCTAAACACATCCTCAGGTCGGTACATCCTAGTAGCACCCAAGTGGAAGAAGCCCTTTTGGAGGCCAGATCTGAAGAACCGTGCCCTGAAACGTCCTGTGAAACTCAAAAATCTGGAGAAGATGCTGGTGGACACAGTGACAATACGACCACCGGCTCAAGTCAGCAAATTACAACTGGAAGCCTGGCTCATTTCGGGTGGGATGCCCTGACAGATACGTGGACACCACAGGAGAAACAGTTATTGTCATTATGTTGGAGACAGTCTACTATAAAAACTTATGTCCCTATTTGGAGCAGATGGGTTAAGTTTTGCCAAGAAAATAGCATTAATTTCTGTTATCCAGAACCAGCAAACGTAGCTAGATACCTCGCTTATCTATTTTTAACTGATGGTCTCTCTTAACGAACAATTCTTGTTCATAAATCGGTTATTGCATCCGTTTGTGAAACAATATCTAATATTAAAGTTACTGCAAATCCAATTGTAAAACACATACTAAAAGCTATTTCTTTGGCAAAACCTGCACCCCCAAATTGTCAATTTGGGATGCAAGAATTTTGATAAGGGCATTAAAAAAGAGCAATGTAAACTTGAATAGTTTGTATCAAGTATCCAGACACACTGCAACTATTTTGTTATTATCTTCAGGTCGCAGAGTACACGATCTTACCCTTTTGCATATTGACAGTCAGCATTTTATAGATAACACAGATTCAATTACCTTGCACCCTGTTTTTGGGTCAAAAACTGACTCATCTTCATATCAACAATCAAGTTGGACATTTTTATCTGCACCGGATAAAAGCATAGATGCAGTATATTGGTTGCGTATTCTAGTAAATATGACACAAGAAACTCGGGGAAATATAACTAACTTATTTTTAGCAACTAGAAACCCCACTAGGCCAGCTACTGCAGCGATGATTGGCGGCTGGATAAAGAGGCTTCTGGCGGATGTTGGTATTCATGCATCAGCTGGAAGTTTTAGATCAGCAGTCTCATCTTTAAATTGGTTAGAAAACTACCATATTAATGACATACTAGCTAAAGCAAATTGGCAACACGAATATACTTTTAGAAAATTTTATCTTAAACAAATCAACAACTCTGATAGAAAAATAACATCGGAAAAATCTCTGTCTCAGTATTTTCAGCCTGATTCATAACACTTAGAGTAATATGTTGATTAATACTTGGCACCTTAGTCAATGTGCATTTATATATTATATTATGTTCAATCACATTGTTGCGTTTTACTTTAACATTACCAAAATAAAAGCCACCAGGAGATAACAAACAATCTCTCATAATGGACTTCGGATGTCAAACGGAACGCATAATATAAAAATTTTACCTTCGAATAAAATTTGTATTATGCTTCCAATGACGTCCGAAGTCCCAGTAATGTCTTCCTGGTGCTACAAAATTATGAGCCGAACAATGTCAAAAATGGCGGCTTGAGATTTATAGGTAGTTTAGTTGCAAACCAGAAGGAATAGATAAAGGTGCGTTTATGGTAGCGGAAATAGCGACATCTAGCGACCAAGCGAGGCTAAGAAAGCGATGTACTCTCATAATGGACTTCGGACGTCATTGGAAGCGCAATACAAATTTTATTCGAAGGTAAAATTTTTATATTTATAATATTAGTATGAATTGATAGACTAATGGCCAGTTTCCGAAACACAAATTAATTTTAACAAGCAATTAATCTGTGTTTGACAGATCATATGCTTGTAAAAATTATGTTAAACACAGATTAATTGCTTGTTAAAATTAATTTGCATTTCGGAAACTAGCCAAAGATTTTTTAATACAACAATATAGCCATTGATTGTTAAATTGATGCACAAACTAACAGCTCTACTTATGTTTTTTAGCACCTAATCCAGCTAACCCTAGTGCATGGAATGGAATGGTACGTGTGGTTTATAATCCAGAGCCAGGAGTAGATCGACGTAGCCTTATAAAAGGAATGAAAGGAGAGGTAATTATTTTCAATGCAGACCTGGAGTAAATTAATACAAAGAGACTAACATTAGGTTTCTTTCAGGTTCAAGATCTGGCTTTTGCTCATATACAGAACCAGGTTGTACTTGCTTGTATTGACGAAATGGGCAATTTTTATATCCATGAAATTGAACTCAATGAAACTGGACTAAGGTAAGTTAATTTAATGAAAAAGTTCTCTACACAGACTATTTTGTCTTATATAAAAGATAAAAAAAAAAAAGTATCTTCACGCCCGTATCCCCGAAAGGGTAGACAGAGGTACAACAAGTGCACCCACGATTAGCCGAAGATACTTGCTCCCACTATGTGATAGGTGGCAAGCCTATCGCCAACCGGGCACTTTCCAATCCCGGGCAATGTTGTTTTTATCAGAAAACTGAAAAAACACATTTCTGAATTGCTCGACCCAGGAATCGAACCCGGTACCTCTGTGGTCAACTCCGACACCGGACCACTACACCACAGAGGCGATAAAAGATGATTCATAAATTATCAATATAAATATACTTTATTTGCTTACTTACTATTTAATATACTTTACTACCTTTTGCCTAAGGCTTCGTTCGCATTAAATTCATTTTAGGGAAGTGGGGGGTAAGAAAGTGTCAAATGTCACTCTCCATCCCTTCTACTATCTCCACTTAAAAAATCACGTCAATTCCTTGCTTTATTTTACCCTGAAAGACGGACCAACAAACACTCTTTTGCATTTATAATATTAGTATATAATAATAGTATGGATTTACCTTAATTTAATACAATGAGTTGTCAACATAGTGAAATAATCTCTAAGTGAGAACAGGGGAACCTTGTTATTCAGTGAATAATTTTAAAAATGTAACTCATGGGATTGACTTTACCCCAGCTTAAAAAAAATGATCATTTTATTATAATCTATTATAATAAAATCATCATTTTTTTTTGTTGGGATATCAAAAAATATGTAAGACTCCTGTAAGCAATAACCACAGCCGCTTTGGTAATAAAAACAAAAATGTTAACGATGCCTTGCTATAATTGATGAAGTAATGTTTAATATTATGTGCAAGGTTACTGGTTAGCTTAATAATAATAATTATATTTAAACAGCGAGTACATAGTAACAATTGGTGTATTAATAAATTCGTTGTCCTCCTATTTTCACCATATAGAGGCATGCAAAATTATGTAACATCTTTTATTCATCAATTTTAGTCATCATTAGAATGTTTAAATTTCACCTTCAGACAGGAATACAAAGGCAGAAAGTACTGACAAATATGACAGCACAAATAAGTTATTCAAATGAAATGTTGGAATTTCAAATAAATTTAGTTAACATAAATATTACAAAAACTTGTAAAAATGAAATCTTTTCATACTAACAAATGTACCTATTTTTGTCATTCATACAAATTTGCTTTTATGACAGACTGTTGTATACTTATTTTTAGAAGTTTAGTGAGATAACTTAAACATTGCAGATGCACAGCTATTGCCGAAATACGTGAAGACACGGGTGTCGGAGGCTCTGCCCACAGAGTGGTGTGGTGTCCGTACATCCCTGATGAAGACGACGAAGATGATGATGTGGCTCGCTTACTACTCACCACACATGCTAATATTGGTAAGTCTAGACTTTTTGTAGTATGTTATTAAGCGCTTCGCATTTGTAATTGTGCAATCAAACACCACCTATAAAAAAACCGTGTATTTACAAAACAAATATATAATACACCACAATTCAATATGTAAATACACTATACACACTCACTGTACTAACACTAAACTTAACCGACTACGCTGAACGAAAACGCTTCTCTTATTCATTCACACCGGTTGCCCGTACTATTGCTTCCGATCGCTGTATAAAATTGCACTCTATTTGTCAACACAGCTCTATTTATACCCAGGGTAAAGTTCGACTTCATTCCCAAATCATCTACGCGTAAGCCAGGCTAATCGTAAACAAGTTATTTTAATGTAAACAAGTCCTAGTACACACTATTTTCATGCTTATGACCTAAGCGATAAGGTCAATTATAGCATAACTATTCAGGTAACGGTCGGCTATTTGTTTATCAATAGAAGTAACTTGATGTAGCTATAAAAGAAAGAGATTAGTTTTATTGCTAGATCACTCCAGCGCTCCAACTCTTCACATTTCTAGATTATTCACAACAATATTTTTATATAGCATAGGAGTAAACAATCAAATGCAGCTTTTATTCATTAACTTAATTTTATATTATATAAGGCTTTAAATAAAAAGATTGCTTTCCAGCCCACTTAGATTTAGAGAGGCTTAAATTCACTAAAACATTAACAAATTAAATAAAATGAGTAACTGCTTCATAATATTTATATGTAGTTTGACTTCTGTACCTATTTGATTTGTGTTAGCGTTAAACGTTATAATACAGGCAGTAGAGGAGCCTATTACCCTTGTTCATAATGCATTACATTGCAGGTGTTACTTTTTATAGTTTTGCTGACGTAATGCATATTAAAATACAAAAAATATATAAAAACTAGCTGACCTACGCAGCTTCACCCGCGAGTAGATTAACTTGTCTTCAAGATAGCTTTTTATACAAATTTCATCCCCTATTTCAACCCTTTAAGGGTTGAATTTTGAAAAGAAAAAAATAGATTATTCCCAGTGTTGGTCCTGGGCTCCTTTGAAGAATAGGCCAACTGCCGTTCTGCCAGGTAGGTCGTAAAAGGCGACTGATTGGCTGTACGAGTCACTAACATCGTGGCTACTAGGTGGTAGAGTTCTGCATTGTCTTGCCCGGGTTTGGTACCACCGCCTTTCCTACTCCTGCCACAATAGCGTCAGTGCTTGTCGCTGTCGTGTTCCGGTTTGGAGAGTAAGGTAGCTGGTAAACTTATGCATGTGGCATAAGACCTTGCCACAAGATAGCAACGCACCATTAACACCTTTGGTGTCTATAGGCGATGGTTGACTCTTTCCATCAAGAGCCCATCTGCTTGTTTGCTATCTTATACTATAATATATATATATATATATATATATATATATATATATATATATATATATATATATATATATATATATATATACTACTACACTGAATTGTAAAATCACTAAAAACTATCTTATCATCTAACTTAACATGTATCTGCCTGAACTAGGTTCACCTGTGTTTCAGGCGATAGGGGCTAGTGAAATATAATACTATATATATATATATATATATATATATATATATATATATATATATATATATATATTCAGACTACTACGGCAACCATATGCAACAATGACAAAATTAGTCCCCAGACACTCGTGGGTAGTGTTTCAAATGGACACAAAAAATTAGCTGTCATTTGTATGGGATAACCTATCCAGTTGTAATTTTATACATATCATCAAGAGATATTTGACCAATAAGAATTAATATTTCGTTTACGATAAATAGCAAATGATATATTGTGAGCGAAAATGACATCTATTGTCTATTAATACCAAAGATGTAAATAATGCATTGCTGTCTGTGTGATGGGTTGAAATGCCATATGCATAAGTATTTATCTCTCTATCAAGGCTATACCGCACTTAGTCACACTATGGCCCAGTGTGCAAACATATAGTGCCTAATCGTGACAGCCTAGTTCGTTCCAAAGGTCCAGTACTGTAGAAGGTTGCTCAAATAGCTTCTTGTATGTGTCATAGGAGTATTCAGAACCTGTCAACCTGTCAAAAGCGAATAGATCAGCTGTTTTAATTTTTACTTAATTTATAAATTTAAAGCGTATTTAAGCAATAAAAGTACAATAAAATAAATAAAAATTGGCAAATAACGTTGTGATATAATAGACTTTAATAATAATTATCAAAAATTGAAGAAACAAAGTTTGTAATATTGATCGACAGTAACGGTAACCTTTTTTAAACAAAGAAGAAAGTTTCAAATTCTTGAACGGAAAACCGGGGAAGTATTATATATTTTTTTCTCTTTATTACACTTTCGTAGTATTAATAACTTTTAATATATTTCTTTTAGTACCCATAAACGTTGCAATGGATTTTTCTTTTGAAAATGTCACTTTGAGAAGGAAAAATGTATCGATGTCGAACGCGTCAATCGAATCTTTTGAAACAACCACCTCGGACTACTTGGCTAGAAGTTTGCCGGATTTATTAGCTGTTAGCGACAGTCTCAATAAGGAATTGCAGGAAGAAATAAATTCTCTTAGGTGTCAATTAGAAAGTGCGCACAACGAAATCCAGAACTTAATATTAGAAAATAATTCTTTACGTAAAATAAACGAAGAACAATCCAAAAATATTGTAATATTGAAACAAGTAGCTAAAACCACACCGTGTAAGAGTTCTACTAAAAATAAAAACTACAAGAGTTCTACACCAAAAAATACAAAATTAATTAACAACAAAGATAGTGTCAGTGAGATTAGAATACAAAACTTAAACTATGAGAAAAATTCAAAGAATAAATCAAAGATTGATATTGGACTATCTCAAAATCTAGAAAATATATGTACGACTACAAAACATTCTTCAATAAATTGTAATATAGATCCCATATATAACCAGAAAAATAAAATCATAGTATTAGGATATCAAAAACTATGTGGTCTATCTACCAAATTATTGGAATTTGGATCAAATAAATACACAGTTGTGTCTACAATCAAGCCTAATGCAACTTCAATGGAAATATTACATAGTTATAGTGACTTTTCTAGTTTAGGTAACAAAGACTATGTTATTCTTGGAATTGGTACTCATGATCGCGATCCTTATTCTGTTTTTACCAATTTGAGCAATACCTTAGACAAACTTAGGAAGTGTAAACAAGTGTTCTTATTAAAAATCCAGTCAAACAGGTATTTAAATATAGGACTTGTACGGTGGTTTGGTTCCGTACAGAGTAAAATACAAGTTAAGTTCAATATTATGTTTATTGAAAGCTTAACTTATACTAAAATGGTTTAATGGTAAAAATGGTGAAGTAAGCTATTGACGTACAGGACTTCTTAATTATAAAATGAACTTAATTGTAAATCAGTATAATAATTGTACTCTTATTGACTTGGATACCTATTTAACTAGATATAATCGTTATACACACAAAAATTATATTAACTGTTTGTATACAAAGTCAAAAATTGAGATAGATTATCAGGAATATAAAAATAAATTTTTGTCATTTTCAAAATTAAAAGTTAATCAACTAAATAACAATGAGACTGAGAATAAATTATTGAGCACTAAAAAAATGACATATAGTGAATATAAAGAAAATTTGGAAAAATTGGTGTCTAATAAGATTAATATAAAAAATTGTGACAAATCTATACAAAATCCAAAAAAAAGTACTATACCATATTTTTTTAGTATTAAACCAAGAATTAAACCGGAAAACAATTCAAATAATCTTTTGTATAATAAAACAGTCAGGAAGGGTACAATACCATACTATTTTACTTTGAAAACCAAAAGTCTAGAAAGTAACAAAAACCAGCTTTTTCGTCAATAATCACCAATTTAAGCTACTTCACCAAAACATAGCAGGTGCATTAAAACAACGTGATTATTTGCAAGTAGCTATTAGTGAGCTTAGCGACACACTAGGTATAATTGATGTTATATGTCTTTCTGAAACTTTTCTTAAGCAAGGTTCTGAAACAAACTTTAAACTTGACGGTTACACTATGGCATCTCATTTTTCTCGTGATAATCAACGTAGGGGTGGAACTTGTATTCTAGTTAGAAATGAACTTGATTTTAAAATCCTGGACTTACAAATACGCTTACCATTTTCCTTTGAATGTTGCGCTGTTGAAATTGTTAATTATAAACTAATAGTAGTTTGTATTTATCGTACTCCCAGCTCAAATGTTGATATATTCTTAAATAAATTAGAATTATTATTAGAAAATATTATGAGATATTCAAAAAAGAAAATTATTTTATGTGGAGATTGGAATATAGACCTGATGCAGGACACTTGTAAACATAAAAATTTAACAAGCATTCTTTCAAATAACAACATAAATCAACATATTATAAAACCTACTAGGAAGCATGCATGTCTGGATCTAATAGCAAATAACTTAAATAATGTTCAATCTAACATTCATACACTTGCTTTGTCTGACCATGAAACTGCTCAGAGTATACAAGCCAATATAGAGTCAGTCTTAGAATTTAAACAAAAAAGAGCTTTTTGGTTTGAAACAAAGCGGATATATGGGCAGGACAATATTAAAAAGTTTCATGAATGTTTATCAAGTTTAAGTTTTAATGAAGTTTTTACAAAGTCAAATTGTGAAGAAGCATTTAATGAATTTCATGATATTTTACTGTTATTTTTTGAGTTATGTTTTTCTAAGGTCCGTGTAAAAGTTTTAAATAAACCTATAAAAAATAAATGGTTAACTAAAGGTCTTCTAAAATATTGCAAAGTAAAACGCCAGTTGTACCTTAACTATCGTCATGCTCAATCTAATAGGAAAGAAAATAAATGTAAATATCTACATTAAAGGAAAATTTTGTCTAAATGTATATTAGAATCACAAAAACAGTCTTCTTTGAAATACATTGAAAATTCCTCTAATAAATGTAAAGCTTCATGGAATCTGATTAAAAGTACATTTCAGAACAAAATAAATAGTAGAGAAATAGAAAAAAATCAAAATAAACAATTTAAAGTACACAAATACTCAAACAATCTGTAATCTATTTAATAATTTCTTTATAAACCAGACAAAATCAAGTAGTGTAAAAGTCAAATCTACAAATACTTTAAAATCATATTTTTTACCAAATTGTAGTAAAACCATGTATTTGACACCAGTAGATGAGCATGATGTGAAAAAAGTTATACATTCATTGAAAAATACTTATGCTACTGGCTATGATAATATTAGCACAGCATTATTGAAAAATGTTGCTAGTGTAATATCAAGACCTCTTAGCCATATAATTAATTTGTCATTTTTGGAAGGTAAATTTCCAGAACGATTAAAAAAGTGTATTGTCAAACCATTATTTAAAAAAGGAGATATGTGCGATATGAACAATTATAGACCTATTACTTTAATTCCAGTTATTTCAAAAATCTTTGAAAAAATTATGTATGAAAAGCTCTATAATTATTTACTTGATTTTGGCCTACTAAAAAATAATCAATATGGATTTAGGAAAGGTAGGTCTACTACATTAGCATGTTTTGATTTAGTGAAGAGCATAACTGAATGTCTCAATAAGAAAATGTATCCACTTTGTGTATTTTTGGATATGAGTAAGGCATTTGATTTTGTTTCACACGATATTTTACTATCAAAACTTGAAAAATATGGTATTAGAGAGAAGGCTTTACATTGGATAAAGAGTTACTTAGAAAATAGGAAACAATGCGTCGAAATATCTAAAATATACGGAAACCGTAAAAAAATATATACTTCAAACTACCGTGTTAACAACTATGGTGTACCACAGGGCAGTGTTTTAGGACCCTTGCTATTTTTAATTTATATCAATGATCTTCCTGATAGTTTACAACACGATTGCTTTTTATTTGCTGATGACACTACTCTACTTATTAAATGTAAAAATAAAAAAGACTTGGTAAACGAAACAACTGAAACCTTACTTCAAGTTTCAGACTGGTTAATTAATAATAATTTAAAAGTTAATGTAACTAAAACAAAATTAGTTGAATTTCAGAACTACCACAGTAATATTACTAAAAAAAAAAAAAAAGATACAATAATAAAGATAATATTACTAAAAACACAAATGTATTTTTAAATAAAGTAAATATAGATGATGTAGATTATACAAACTTTTTAGGAATAATTATTGACAAATATTGTAATTGGAAATCACACATTGAATCTCTATGTAATAAGATTGATAGATTTGTCTATGTCTAGAAGACTAAGAGAAGTAGGAAACGTAAAAGCCTCATGGATATGTCTCTTCTAATTTACAATATGGAATTCCTATTTGGGGAAATTCTGTTAAATTGATACGAATTTTTAGAGTCCAAAAGAAATGTATTCGAGCAATATGTGGTGTTAATCAGTTACATTCCTGTAAACCACTTTTCAAGTCTCTTAAGGTACTTCCCTTACCATGTTTGTATATTTTAGAGGTATGCGTATTTGTAAAAAAGCACCAAAAGTTATTTAAAACAAATGCTGAAGTCACTGGTAACTCATATTTTAGGAATAGTAAAAAATTATATGTGCCTAATCAAAAATTAAATATTTTTACAAAAAATGTGTATTGTATGTCTATTTATATACAATCATATTCCTGATAGTCTTAAATCATTACCTATAAATAAACGCAAAAAGTTGTTTGATTTGCTGTTAGATAAAACTTATTATGATATTAAAGAAGTTTTAGCCGATAAAATTAAATATTAATGGATAGAAATATAAGTTTGTTGAATTGTCCTTAAAAAATTTCAATGTACCTAGTAAAATTTTGTAAATAGTGAACATTTTGTAAATTATAAAAAATTTAATTGCACAAAATATGAAACTTGTAATATGAAATTGTACATTTATAACAAATACGTAAAATAGAGAAAAAAGACCAGCCCGCTGAGTTTCTTCCGCCGGATCTTCTCAGTGTGTGGCCGCGTTCCGATCCGGTAGTAATTCTAAATATTCGATAGAATCTTTTAAATGTAATATTTTATAATGATAATTTTTTTAAATATTTGCACACCATATAATGGTAGAATATATTGGTAACTTAATTTATTTTTAACAACTTGTAACACCCATATTCTTGCAAATAAATATTTTCTTTCTTTCTTTCATTCTCTTTAAAGAATGGGGTCCTTCGGTATCTAGTTTCCTTGCACTCAAATAGCATGTGATGAAGAATTTAATCATGGGTTCAAGCATGCTCTGAATAGCAGACTGTCTATTAGTTCTATAGTGTATTTACCGCCCTGTTGGTCGAGTGGTTAGTGACCCTGACTACGCAACCAACGAGGCTCGGGTTCGATCCCCGACGGGGACAAGCATTTGTGTGATGAGCATAAATGTTTGTATTTCCGGGTTTGGGTGCTTATTATATATATTCTAGTATTTACATATGTATTTCTATGTATTAGTATCGTTGACTAACACCCATAACACAAGCAAATAATTTGCTTACTTTGGGGTTAGATCAGCAAGTGTAATTTGTCCCGTGAATATTTATTTATTTATTTATAGTGTGAATGCTACATGCTGGCTTCACTTGCTACCTTATCCTTGAAGCTAGAATGGATTATGACAAGCATTGATCCTTCTGCAACATCTCTATGTTGATACCACAACAAGTAGACTGTATGATATTCATATGAATACAGAAACAGTGAAAGATGTTCCTAACATTTATAATGTGAGTGGGTGGTCAGTAGTGTGGTGTTTGTGTGGCAGCCCGCATGTGGAACGTGCGTCAGGTGAGCGGCGTGTGCGCGGCGGGCGGCGGCGCGGGGGGCGCGGGCGCGGCGCTGGCGGCGGGCGCGGGCCTCGCCGCCGGCTCGCACCAGGCGCCGCTCACCGCCGCCGCCTTCTCGCCGGACGGCACCGCGCTCGCCACCGCCGCCGCCGACGGATACGTCATGTTCGCGCAGGTACACACACACACACACACACACACACACACGCGCGCGCGCGCCCGCCAGACACGTCACGTTCGTGCAGGTACACACGCACACACACGCACACAAACACACACCGACACAAACACTACAGCGATACTTTCTTTTTATGGTGCTAGCCTTTTCGAACATCACACCATCTATCTGAATGCCAAAAACCTATTATAACTAAGAAAAGGCTAAGTCATAGGCTGTGCGATTTGATCATATTGTTACGTAAATCCGTGTATTTAGTATACAAATACACAAGACAACACAATGTAATACTAAAATACACTTTACACACTAATCACTCACTATACTATCACTGAACTACACAATAAACACCTCTCGCTTCGCACTGTTCACTTTAAATATCGCTCTCGATCGCTTGATAAAAACTGCCTTGTACTTGTCAACATATCTCTATTTATAGCCAGGCTAAAGTTCTACCTGGATCCAGAAAATTCTAAATGTATCGGGAAACAATGAATCACTTCTTATTACTTCTTATTGTAAACAAGTTATGATTCATAAATCCTAGTACACGCTACTTTCAACCTTATGCCGTATAGCACAAAGTCCATTATGGCATAGCCCAGGTCAACAATTGTTTGTCAATAGGAGTAGCTATCTCTTTCTTTTATTTCTAGATCTCTCCAGCGTTCCAACTCTACACGTTTCTAGATTATTCGTACGTATTATATATGTATGCCATCAACCGCGTTTCCATTGGTCCAGCCGTTCAAAAGTTATGAGATGTTACATACACACACACACACACACACACACACACACACACACACATACATACATACATACAGACGTCATCGTGAAAATAGTCGGAAAAGGAAGTTTCCTAGGACCTCAAAACGTGGACATCTGGTGAAAACTCGATTTTCGAAAATCGGGGTAAAATCAGTAACTTCCTTATTTAGATACGTAGTGGGAAGTCAAAAAATTCAAAATTTATTTTTATCCAACACAAAAAACACAACGCATGGGTATAATTTGAACTACGCAAAATACAGCTGATTTGGTAGTATCGGTCGTCACTCCTTGACTTTGGTACGGTTGCGGCTCGAGTAGCGTCCCCCGCACCCCGCACACGCCGCCCGCGCGCTCTACAGCTACCTTCGGAACTCGGGTGTGACGTAGTGTGCACGCGCTGCACATTCAATGGCTTATTTTCGTTTTCTATTGTTAAACAAATTGGTCCATTATTACTTAATTTACGAATTTTATAATATTAGTAAGTGATCCCAAGATACTAAATGGGTAGTTACTCAAGTGTCGCAAATACATTGGATTTTGTAGGCTAAATTTTAAAGGAAAAATAAAAGGTTGTATAGTGTTTTGGTGGGGAAAAAATCTACAGATAAAAAAAATATTTAAAAAAAAAACTGTGACATGGAAACACTAAATCGCGTCAGATTAAAGTATGGTGGGTAAATTGCCACCTAAATATAGAAAACTGCCGATTCAAGTGTGGCATAAGGCAGTAGTGTCACAAACTTGCAAAGAAAACATCTGAATTTTCTTTTATTATAGAGGAAATGAATTATATATGAATATATAATGAATTATATAACGCCGTGTTGGTCCCGGCTTCCTTTGAAGCATAGACCAACTGCCGTTCTGCCAGGCAGGTCGTAAAAGACGACCGATTGGCTATCGAGTCACTACCATCGTGGCTACTAGGTGGTAGAGTTCTGCATTGTCTCGCCCGGGTCTGGTACCACCGCCTTACCTATTCCTGCCGCAATAGCGTCAGTGCTTGTCGCTGCCGTGTTTCGATTTGGAGGGTAAGGTAGCCGGTAAACTTATGCATGTGGCATTAGACCTCGCCACAAGATAGCAACGCACCATTAACATCTTTGGTGTCTATAGGCGATGGTTGACTCTTTCCATCAGGAGACCCATTTGCTTGTTTGCTATCTTATGATATAAAAAAAAATATGATTAAGAACAATGAACAAAATTTAATCTGACAATTTCCACAAACTGAAGTTATTTGAATTTTGTTTTTTTTTTTCTGCACTGGTTTCCCGCCTCTATATAAAGGGCTTATATTTGATAGAGAGCGTCAACAGTATGCATGATATCACCCCTATGTTAATCTGACGCACTCAAGTAAATGCAAAAATCCCCTCTTGGGCTCCCCTACTATATGGTTATGCTATATCTTATGCGGTGTGGTGTCCCTAATTTCATTTAAATAGTTACAGATATGGCAAAAACAAATGTCATTGCAAATCCAGCCTTAAGCGGTAGATTTATAGTTGTTTTTACAAAGCAATGTACAAAAAGAAATAAAATTGACAGTGTCGCGACCGACGCGATTCTATTTTTTGAGGACGTTTTTGAGACACTGATTGTGTGTATCTTGGGTTTTTTATATCAATGGTGTTCAATCAAATTAAAAGTGATTGGGAAAAATGTACTTAATTATAGGTTAATGCAAAATTCACACTCGGTGCCTCCAATTCATGAATTTAGTGGGATTTTTTAAATGAATATTTTTATATGATCTTTTTATAATTTTACAAAAATAATTAAAACACACTTTCAATTCAAATATTTAATTCCTAATTGTAAAATTTGGCCGGACTTTTAAAAGTAACCTTGTATTGTCTTATAGGTAGGATTATGCTATATTTTAAATAATATTGTGTGTAACTTGCCTAGGTGTACACGAACAATGAAAGCAGTCCTCGTTGCCTTCATAAGTGGCAACCACACAATGGAAAGCCACTCAGCTGTCTGTTCTTCCTAGACAACCATAAGAACTATAACACTGAGTAAGTTATGTTTTCTCCATGTATTATGTTTTAAAATACTACGTAATTATATGTTTATTTAAAAATTAAAAAATATTCGTATAAAGATTATTAGAGGCAAAGGACATCCATTAATTACGTGCGACAATTTAGACAATTTTTTGACTCCCCTCCCCCTTGGTGATATATCGTGAGATTTTACCCCCAATTCTTTCCCTGAATCTCACGTAAGATTTAAAAAAATGCATATCTTTAATATAAATTACACAATCTGTAGAATTTAGTATACAGTGACTTTTGGGGACGATAAATCGATCTAGCTAGCTAGATCGATTTATCGTCCCCTAGCTAATTTCGTTTTTACCAAAAAAAAAACGAGCAATGCTTGGGCATTTAGGTACTTGTATAAATTCAGATACCAGTCTGGGCATGAAGGACATAAACAAATAAAAGTTTTAAGTATATTATATTAATATGTATATTAGTGTATAAGGTATTTATAATATGGGCCATGTTGCCTGAATTAAATGGTAAAATAAAATAAAATAAATAGTAAATAAATATGCAACATGAAAGAGTACAAAATTTGAATTTCAAACGTTTGATAAATGATGAAAATGCCATAGGCCAAGGCAAAGCAAAGGCAAGGCCATGATGGTCGATACATATGTGCCGTGACGTCATATACTTTGTAACCAAACATATGTAACCTCCCCTTAATTAATTTATTAAAAATTCAATTTGGCTAGTAACGAATCTCGCATATGTTTCAAAACATAACACATTTAATGTTACAGTGTTCAGTTTTGGAAATTTGCTGTAACTGGTGCTGAAAACAACACTTCAATCAAGATCTGGTCATGTAAATCTTGGAACTGCCTTCAAACAATATCATTCTCACCATCCCTGGGTTCAGATACCAGTCTGGGCATGAAGGCAATGTTGGACACTAGTGCCAACTACCTGCTGCTGTCAGATTTCAAGACTCGATCCTTGTATGTGTTAAACATGGCTCGAGATAGTGAAGACACTACAGCTTATTGCAAGAGTATTTCAGAGTTCCTATTGCCATATCCAGTGTTAAGTTTCTGTATAGTTGATGCAGGTGAGTCTTATAAAAATGACATACTATATATTTTATAAATACAAATGTAATTTCAATTATTATAACTGATTTAATTGTTCAAATTACACTTAAATAATTGTAACTTGATTAAAACATTGTTAATGTTATGAATTACCAGAGGCTCCCAAATTAGGCTGAGAGACCAATCTTTTGGTCAATTTTTTTTAACTTTTTTATTTGAGCCTTTAATAATGCTGACAAACACTCGTTATACAGATTCATTGACTATCCTTGGACTCCGAGGTATAAATCTTACAGCAAGGTATAATCTCCACTATTACCCACGTAGGCACATAGAACACATTTATAAGATTGTGTTAAAGATGTTGTAAACAACTAAATCGGGGGGCAATAGTTAGTATTATGCATCAAAAAACGATTTTCATTGCAGAAGAACAGCCAGCTAAATGCGAGTCAAGCTGCGATGATCTGTTTCATGCAAATGGATCCACGGTTGATCCGGACGTGGACTCACCTGACGAGTTTGATTTGCATACAGACGTAAGTTGACATATTTTCTTGGAAAATGAATTTTACTATATTATATATATATATATATATATATATATATATATATATATATATATATATATATATATATATATATATATATATATATATATATATATATATATACTTGGAAAATGAATTTTACTTTATTTTATCACGTACGTAACTCCTCATGTTGGTACGGGTCCTATTAAGGAACAGACCATCTGCCAAATAGTTCATAATAGATAAATGATTAGCTATATGTGCCTTTATCATTTTCTTTTCACTAAAGATGAAACAAACAATTTTTTATTTCGTAAGTTAGCGAACAAGCAGATGCATCTCTGAATGGAAAAAGACAACTATCGCATATAGACATCAAAGATGTAAATGGTGCGTGTTGCGATGGTGCACACATGCAGAATTTTACCAGCTACTTTATCGTCATAACTGGAGCAGGACAGACAATTACTCTATTGCAACAGGAATAAGTAAGGTGGTAAACCAAATTCAGATAATACATTGCGAAACGTTAATTAATGCAGGAATGTGTTCTTTCTACAAAATTTTCCTTGACTTACTTGTGAAAACTTTTAATTGGCCTTTGTAATCACATCATCTATATTATGTTTCTATAATTAGCTGTAAGTTTTCCTGAAATAAATAAATAAACTCTATCGTTTGGTAGTTATGATGTTAATATGTTTAAATAATCATTTGCTTTTTATGAACTGCCTGGCAGAATGGTAAATGATCTACTATTAAAAGGTGAACCGAACTAATATGGGGGAGCTATAGAAATGTGTTAACGTATATATGGTGTGATGGCAATACACATCACACCATATTATACACGTTGTTTTGTGGCAGGAGGAGACGAGTGAGAACGGCAAGCGTGTGCGGCTGCAGCTGTACATCGTGCAACCCAAGGGGCTGCAGCACGGCACGCTGCTCTACTGCCCGCCGCCCGGTCCGTGCCACCACCACACATCACCACCGCCACCACCACACCACACCGTAACACACCAAAACACCACACCATAATACACCAACACCACCACCACCATCACAACACACCACACCATAATACACCATCACAACTCGCCACTACCAGTATCACCACTACCACACCATCGCCACCACTGCACACCAACACCGCACCACCATCACCACCGTACCACACCACCATCACCACCACAGCACACTAACACTACCACACCACACCAAACCATATCACTAAAGTCAAATTGTTTAATTCAAATTAGCCTTGAGAAGCACTTACCAGGTCGACAATTTTTAGTTTTAACTACTAATGGATTGGAATACGGCACCACCACACCACACCATCGCTACACCACACCAACACCGCAGCACACCACCAGCACCACACTGCCGCAACCGTACTATCGCTGCGGTAACCCCAGTGTTTAACGTACCTTTATAACACAAACTTCGCAAAATCTTCAGTGCTATACAAGGGATTTCTTACTTATTACAACTGCCTAAATACGCCAGGCGCACATGAACAATTAATGAAACAGAAATAATAATAAAGTATTTGTTACATTAAAAAAACTCAGCTTCCAAAATAACTCAGAATAAAATCTTTTTTTTAATTACCTTAAGTGGCTATAATAAGAGATGGAAAGTACGAAAAACTATATTGACGGCATGTTAGTTTGTCGCGGGCGAAGCTGCGCGTCTAATACGCGTCTAGTATACAATAATTATCTATACTACATATAATAAAATCGTAGGAAAGTCAAAACTGTACATTGAATATTTTTTTAAAAAGTATAATACTTACTTTTTTTAAAAAGTATAATAATACTTGGGGCGTGATCTATAATCGATATCGAAGCCAAAAATATAGTTTTTAAAATTTTTGTCTGTTTGTCTGTATGTATGTCCGGGGTAAACTCAAAAAGTACTGCATGGATTTACTTCAAATTTTGCATGAATGTTACTAACAGGTCGGGTCAACATATAGGCTACATATCATCACGCTATCACCTACGGAGGAGAAGCTGTGCGGAGAAAACGAAGTCCGCGCGGACGAAGTCGTGGGCAACAGCTAGTAAAACTATAAAACAATCCCTAACAGTTCTATGACAGATTGCTTGCACTATGACTTGTCTAGCTGGAAAGTTCTTTTTTCCACTTTTATACAGCTTCATCATATTTTACGAAAACTATTTTAACAGCCTTGGAAGTAAACCTGGATGACGTGGAGGATGTCAACTCCAATAGCGTAGCACCAAATATTCTTCAACAACAGACTCAATCACTGAAGAACTTGCTGTTGAGGTCACAGGTGAGTTTGTACACATTGAGGGTTACTTTTGATTCTTATCTTATCCAGTGAGATATTATCATTTCGCTGTGTTGGTCCCGGCCTCCTTTGAAGAATAGGCCAACTGCTGTTCTGCCAGGCAGGTCGTAAAAGGCGACCTATGAGCTATCGAGTCACTACCATCATGGCTACTAGGTGGTAGAGTTCTGCATTGTCTCGCCCGGGTCTGGTACCACCGCCTTACCTATTCCTGCCACAATAGCGTCAGTGCTGGTCGCTGTCGTGTTCCGGTTTGGAGGGATAGTAGCCGGTAAACTTATGCATGTAGCATTAGACCTCACCACAGGGTAGCAACGCACCATTAACATCTTTGGTGTCTATAGGCGATGGTTGACTCCATCAGGAGACAATTTTTGAAAAAAAAATTGAAATCTTAATTTTAATTTTCAAAATATAGTATATGTTTTTTTTTTTGACGTTTGAATATGTCTGACGTTCTTGTAGTAATTTTAAGATAAAAAAGTGTTCGCCCTGTAGACGAAAAATTAATGTAATAATACACAATATCTATTATACAAATTATCAAGGAACTTATATACGATAACTGGAATTTGAAAAATAAAAATGTACTTTATTTCATTCTTAATAAAGTTGACATTTGTTTCTTACATAACAGAGGGGAAAAACGTTCTGAGCAAGACAACGACATGAGTGGATGTTGTCCCTTTCTTGCAATTGCCAGTGTAAATAAAACGTTCGGATGGTAGATTTTTATATATTCGGTAATCGTTAAATCCCTTTTATTCATACACGTCGATAGATACATTAGCATAAAATGTATTGTAATTAACATAGTGAGTTCTAAATGTGCTTATTTTAATAATTACGTAATTACTTATGCAATGCAAAAACTGTTTCTCAAATTAGTAGAATTACTTAGTAGTGATTTGCAAACTACGCATGGCCGCACTTATATATGGCAATTGGCGCTTTATTTAGTAGAAAGAGACACACTCCACTCATGTCGTGTTACTCTTCGGAACGTTTTTGAAGCGCGTGTGAATGTTCCGGTTAGAATGTAACTTCCTTGCAAATTATAGAATAAATGGACTATAACAACTCAGTTTACAATAGACTAAACCATATAATGTCTTCTAAGTTTCACAGCAGACTTTAACCATGAACAAAATAGTATATACATTTGTGTTTCAAAAGCATTGTAGATAATGTGGTTGTTTTTATTTAATTCCAATGCATGTTAAAAAAAATTAGCTTTCTGCAATTCTCCATATAAACTTTGCCTGTGCCAATAACCTATGCGTTTTCGTAAAGAGGGGTCAAAGTTTTTTTCGTATTATATTATTATAATAATTCGTCGTTTCCATCGTAACTACTAGATGGAAGAACTACTATGGATTCTGCTGTCAGAGTGATTAGAAGAGATACGTGTTTTATTTTCTTAGCCGTATTTTCAGTATTTCTGTGTTGAGTGATTTAATATTTGTGGTGATTTGTATTTGTGATTGTCAGGTATTTGTTTGTCTATAAGTGTTGTTAGATGTAAGTTTATAAATCATTCGCCATGTTGGCGGGTATAAGTGACTCCGAGCCTCCCGACATTACTAATGATTATTCTCAGGACATAACATCCAGAACTGCGTCTAAACGGAAAGATGACATCTATTCCTCAGACCTACCAACTCCTACTCCTAAAATCCCGGCAACTCAACCCGGCAATGTCGCAGCTGCCATTCAAACTGTTTATACACACCCGGAAATAGAAAATAAGAAACGATACTCGGATTCTGATAAAGGTCCTTTCATCGTTCATCTATCACGAGTAGAGAACGATCTTTTTGCAGGTCCGTCCATTAGAGCCATTAAAGTCGGCCAAATGTTACATACCTCGAAAATTCAAAACATCGTTAAAGACGGCATAAAGAATGTAGGCCGAAATCGTGTTGCAGTCGAATTCAAGTCTGCTGAAGATGCGAACAACTTCCTAATAAACCCAGCAGTTTCAGACCATAAATTCATTGCATCAATTCCTTCCTATAATATTACTAGGATGGGCATAGCAAGAGGTGTACCCATTGACATAAATATGGAGGAACTTGCAACTGCATCAGAGACCCCATCTAATTGTGGCCAGATTATTAAAGCCCGTAGACTCCACAGAAAAGCTTACAAGAATGACGTAGTAGAGTGGATTCCAACACAGTCGGTGGTGCTAACATTCTCAGGACAAGTCCTCCCATCAAAGATATTTTTATATTATTCCTCCCTTCCAGTTGAAAATTATATCCTCCCCACAATACAATGTTTCAAATGCTGTCGCTTTGGTCACATTAAAGATCAATGCAGGGCAAAGCCTAGGTGCTATTGGTGTGCTGGTGATCACACTGGCGACACCTGTGAGCGTTCGCCATCATGCCTGTATTGCTCAGGCAACCATCAAGCTGTGGACAACAACTGCCCAGAATATAAAAGACAAAAATCCATTAAGCTGGTTATGTCTCAGGAAAGCATCTCCTACACGGATGCCGCTGCTCGTTTCCCAGCTGTCCGTCGTCCATACTCCGAAATTGCCACAGAAATGTTTTCTACACCACAACCATCCTCTCATCGTATAAAGTCACAAATCACATCCAGCCAAAACCCTCATCACTCCTATAGAAAAACTGTCACTATCCCGCGTAATGTCAGAACAAAGTCCCTTGATAGAGGATATGATAAAATAGCTCACTCCCAAATTATTAAGGACCCTGCTCCTAGTTTAAGTAATGGATCAGCATACCCTGTGGGGTTGTCCTCTTCAGATGACAATCTCCTATACAACCTCTTGAATACATTAACTAGTATCCTATATCGCTTTAATGACGCCCTACCGAACAACGTGATCCTTCAACTTGAAAATCTTTCCAAATTAGCATCCCATAATGGCTCTGTCCATTCTGCAATGGAATTGCAGGAGCCTTAAAAATAAGAAATCTGATCTGATTAATTTAATTAACACTTTTAAACCTTCCTTACTAGCTATCTCGGAGACTTGGTTGAGACCTGGGCTGCATTTTCGCATCCCCGGTTTTTCCTGTCTCCGAGACGATAGGAGTGATGGCTATGCCGGATCTCTTATACTAATTGACTGCTGTATCCCGTACATACAAATTCCTTTACCTTCCTACAGTAATAACTTCAATATAGTGGCTGTGAAAGCTCTTAATATCACCTTTCTATCCATTTATATTCCTCACCCAGAACCTGCTTGTATTCTTGAACTGAATTCCATTTTATCTTCTTTTTCCCCTCCCATCTGTGTGATGGGCGATTTTAATTGCCACCATCATCTATAGGGCTCTCACACGACAGACTCTACTGCACCTTACATTGTTGACCTGGTAGATGATTTAAATCTTTGCATTTTGAATAATGGTTCTCCTACCCGCAGGGTCTACCCAGACCAAAATCCCAATAGTGTAGTAGATCTCACATTGTGTTCTCCAAACTTAGCTGCTAGTATGAACTGGTCCACTCTTTGTTCCTCCTACGGCAGTGACCATTTCCCTATTCTGCTCTCTGTTCCCACACATACTGTCCCAGTCAAACAATTTTGTCCTCTCTTGAAATATAAAACTTCCAAAGCCAATTGGGATGAATATATGATGCACACTAATTCTGGTATACATACTCTCTTACCCCCCAGCCTACTTAACCTGCAATCAACTTATGCAGCATATATTTCTGTTTTAATCGACTCTGCAAATAAGGCTATCCCTATAAAAAAATCTCCAAAAGACATGATCTCATCCCCCCCATGGTGGGACCCAGAGTGTTCCTCCATGGTAATGAAGCGAAAGGAGGCTGAATACTCCTACTCTTTAAACATGAATAGGGATAACTTTATTAAATATCAAGCTGTTTCTGCCCAAACTAAAAGGCTCTTATCAAAGAAAAAGAAAGAAGGCTGGCAGCTGTTTTGTAATTCTCTTTCTCCTAATTCTTCCCCGTCTTTAGTTTGGAAAAATATAAAACGTTTTCGTGGCTCCTTTACAGATAATACTTCGCTGAATATGGATCCCTCATGTATAGATAGATTTGCTATCAATTTAGCTCCTCCCTGGGTTCCGTCTAGAGAGGAGGCAAACCCTGAGGTAGTGTCACTCTCTCCAAATTTGGAAAGACATGAGTTTGACGATCCTTTCTCAATGGATGAGTTTCTATTAGTCATAAACGGCCTCAGAGATTCAACCCCTGGTTCTGATGGAATCCTCTACAGTTTTGTGTTTAAATCTAGCCACTCCTCAAAAGTGTATTTCCTCAATTTAATCAACTCTATCTATATATCTGGTACTATACCTGAAGAGTGGAGAAGTCACACTATTCTCCCAGAATTAAAAACAGGCAAAGATCCATCACAGGCTTCTAGTTATCGCCCCATAGCACTAGCATCCACTTTATGTAAGGTTATGGAGCATCTTGTCAAGAACAGACTTGAGTGGTTCCTGGAAAGTCGAAAAATGTTACCCTCTTCCCAGTATGGTTTCAGGAAGGGTACTGGCACAATGGATAGCTTAAGTTACTTTTCTACAGAGATTCGCCTTGCATTTTCTAAAAATCACTTTGTCTTGGGGTACCTTTCTGGATATTACTTCAGCTTATGATAATGTTCTTCTTCCAATACTCAGGCAAAAAATGCACCAGCTGAGTATCCCTGCGAGGATGACAAATTTCATAATAAACCTTCTTTCTCCCAGACATATTTCTGTCAGAGTAAATGGTTCTATAGTATCTTCCCGTACTGTCTGGAAAGGCCTTCCCCAAGGCTCGGTGCTGAGCCCTTTACTTTATAATCTTTACACATTCAACCTGGAAGTAACAGTTAATAGCTTTTGCTCCATTCTGCAATATGCAGATGATTTAGCCCTCTTATACTCCGGAGACTCTATAGGTGAAGCTACAAGTAGAATGAATTCAGCCCTATCCTACCTCAGTGACTGGTTAACAGACCATGGACTCTCTTTATCAACTCCCAAATGCTCCTCAGTGTTGTTTACCAGAAAAAGATCCACCTCGGCCTACTCCATTGTTATAAATGGAGACCCAGTACCCCAAGTTAATAAAACTAAATTTCTAGGGGTTATTTGGGACTCTAAGATGTCAGGAATTCCCCACCTCACTTATATCACAGAAAAGTGCGAACGCAATATTAACATCTTACGTTCCTTATCAGGTGTCTGGTGGGGTTCCCACCCATTTTGTCAAAAACTACTATATAATGCTTTGATCCGTAGCCATTTTGACTATGGCTCCTTTTTATTGGAACCATGTAACAAACTAGCCATATCTACTCTAGACAAAATCCAGTCAAAATGCCTACGCATTATTTTAGGAGCAATGCGATCATCTCCTATTAATGCCATGCAGTTAGAGTGTCTAGAACCTCCTCTGTCTCTCAGAAGACAATATCTTGCTGACAGATTCTTGTACAATATTGCCCACTTGTCATCCCACCCTCTTTTCCCTAAACTTAGATCACTCACTGAGGCCACCTCCTCAATGGGCTACTGGGCACATAAGAAGTTACCTTGCCTTGTTAATAGCTACCACAAACTCATAAACGCTCCCCCCTCTACCAATCTTCTATAAACCCTCTCTTTGAAGTCCCCTACACAGCCCTTACTTTCAAACCTAACATAATTCGAGACTTTGGTGCCACAAAGGGTAACCCATTAGCTGACACCATTGTTAATACGAGAATAGCGGCAGATTTTCCCGATTTCCTTGTTATGTATACAGATGCATCCAAAACATCAGAAAGAGAGTATGTTGGTTCTTCGGTCTGGTCCTTAGCTTTAAATCCCCGCCTGCCTCTTCTATTTTTACTGGTGAAGCTGTAGCTATTCTGGAAGCTGCTACATTTGCTTATTCCCATAAGTTTAAAAAAGCTTTAATTCTGACAGATTCCCCAAGTTGCCTCCTAGCAATAGATGACAATCAATTCCGTGCCAAGACAAAATATCCCATCATCCTTAAGATCAGGATGATACTTTCTCAAGCTGCTAGTGAAGGCTTTTACATTACCCTGGCCTGGATCCCGGGCCACTCTGGCATCAGTGGGAACGAAATCGCTGATCAATTGGCAAAGGACGCTATTCAATCTGGTCTGTCAACACACAATCAGATATACCCCCATGACCTACACACTAATGCAAGAGTGGACCTGTTGTCCAATTGGGGCAGAGATTGGACAAGATCAAAATGCACTAAGGGCAAATATTATGCCAGTATACAAGAATCAATCCCAACAAAACCTTGGTTCTTTCGTTTTCGTGATTCCAGTAAAGCCGTAACTTCCGCAATATGTAGGCTGCGCCTGGGCCACGTATGCACCCCTGTCCACCTGGCAAAATTGAGAATACGAGATACCTCCATTTGCGAATGTGGCCTCGATGAGGGATCTCCTGATCATATCTTCTTTTCTTGCCCCAAGTTAGCATATTCTTTGTATGACACCTTACCACCAGATATACCTCGCCCCATTAACATGCAATGTCTCCTTACTTATGCCCACTCACCTTTTATTAAAACCTTAGTTGCCTTTATTGCCATTAACAAAATTCAGCTGTAAAATTTCTATGTAAAATGTTTAATTATTATCCCTTTATGTTCGTAGAGTACTTGTAGATAGATACATGTGCATAGCATTAGCTCCTAACACACTGTAGTGTTTGTAGTTGTGTAAGTATACTTTACTAATCTTTGTGTCTTTTTTGTTTTAGATTTCTCAACTTGTATCGGATATAGGCACCGGACAACTATTTTTAAGTGTCTCTCCCATGACTGACTTGATATTGGCAGAATCCGTACCAACGGGATAGCCACATAACCAAAATAATAATAATAATAACTACTATCTCTGTAAAGTATTGGCTACAATGTGTGTTACTGTCTCGTTCCGTTTTGGAGGATAAAAAATGGTTTTGTTATCTTACAAACCTGATAAACCTTACGCCGTTATTTTTGGCTGTCCTGTAAAAGAAAAGCATTGCCTATAGACATCAAAGATGTTAAGATGGTGCATTGACAAAATCTTGTAGCAAAGATGTAAATAAAAATTCCACATACATAAGTTTATAGACTAATTATAATTAGATTTTACACTTTCAATTATCGGCACTTGGTGAAATTCCATTATTATTAGTGAAAGTATCTTCACGCCCGTATCCCCGAAGAGGTAGGCAGAGGTACAACAAGTGCACCCACGATTAGCCAAAGATACTTATTCCCACAATGTGATAGGTGGCCAGCCTATCGCCAACCGGGCACTTTTTCCAATCCCGGGCAACGTTGTTTTTGTCAGAAAACTGAGAAAAACACATTTTAGGATTGCCCGACCCAGGAATACAACCCAGGACCTCGTGTGGTCAACTCCGACACCGGACCACTAGACCACAGAGGCGACTATTATTAGTTGAAACTAAAGTAACTAAACTAAACAAACGTTCAGCAGTTCACAACATTAGGTTCAAAGGAAAAAGTATTAATTGTTTTAAATATCATACCCAACCAATAAATATCATACCCAACCAATAAATATCATACCCAACCAATAAATATCATATCCAACCAATACAACCGCGATTTTAACAAAGAAATTAAACAAACTCGTGCACATTCAAAACTCAATGATGCGTTTATTTCAAAATGTCGAACCGATGGTTTGCAGTTCCGGTGACCGGCGCGTCTCGGTACCAAGAAACAAAAACGCGCTTTGAGTCGTTAAATATGATCCGACTAAATTAAATAGATTGTTGCTTTCATATAACCTGTCTATATTTTATATCTATTGAATATTGTCAGTTTATTATTGTCTCGTAATAAAAATATTTACTTGGTAAAAGATGTTTGTTTACATAATTTACAGCTTCTCGTGACGGGTACTTTAGTTTTTACCACACTTGTACTATTATTTCACTATAGGTATAGACTAAATTATTTAAATTATTCAACCGGTTTCGTTTTTCTTTTCACGTCCTGAAGATGCTTTAAAAAGTGAAACTGGTCGATCAATTTAATAATTTACTCCATACCCATAGTGTAAAAAGTACAAATTATAATTAACCTTTCAAGCTGTACGTGATAGTGATGACCACTAATGCCATTGCGGTTAGAAAAAGTAAGACAATGATATAAAACCTGTGCGAGACATTGCAGAACTCTGCTATATATTAGCGAGAGAATCATTGCTTTCTTGGGAAATGCCTGGCAGAAAAGTATAGGGGCTTGAACCAATACGGAAAGGGGAAATTAATTCTTATTATTCTCCTACTGTAATTACCTGATCATGCTATAATTTTTTGTAATATACATAACCTTATTGGAACGCTTTCAGACTCAAACTAGCAGCCTTATTAGTCAAAGATCTGAATCACCGTCGACGATACAACCCCAATTGAATCTTATGACGCCAGATGCATTTAGGTAAGTTGATTGGAATTATTCATTACTTATTGTTAAGTTATTACAAAAGTCTGCAATGTCTCAATGTAAATTTTTTTATTGGAACATTTTAACAATTTTGTTTGCCAACCAAAAACAACAAAAAGTTCTGGATCAAATCAAAAAATGTTTCATGTAAAATACTTCTTTTTATTTTTTAATTAATCAACATTTTTATAAGTACCGCCCGATTTTTCCAACGTAGCTTAGAACGTCAAATTTTAATGCAGAAATCTCACCAGTATAATCTGTAATACAATGATTTGTTTAATGTAATTTGTGTTGTGTAACAGAATTTTACCCATAGTATTACAAATTTGTTTTAGTTCTCCAGGCAAACGTGAAGAGGATGACCCTACTGTATCCCTAACACCAGAGGTTGTTAAGCCCAGAGTGTCAACTGGAGGTAAGAAAACCATTTTTAAAATGAACATGTAGTCACACCTGTTAGAGGTGTCCACGTTTTTTTATTACAATAGGGAATACAATTATTGCCTATTCACAAACGTCACCAGTTTGTGAATAGACAATAATTGTATTCCCTATTGTAAGAACTATCACTTATTTTACTAATGATCAGTCCAATCAATAGCTTTATAATTTATATCTTCATTAGCGACACAGAGATTTAATACATTGAAATCAGTCTCCGACTTGATCCTGAGACATATTCTAAAAAAATATATATAATTTTTTTGTCCGCAAGTAAATTAAGTTCAAATGTAATAAATTATGATAATTGTATTGTCTGCCGCATAGTTTCTTACGCAAGTACCATATTTGATATACCCCGATATAAAATACCAATATAAGACAATAGAGACCATAAGGTAGCAAACAAGCGGATCCTCCTGATAGATAGAAACCACTACCATATATAGACACCAGAGATGTTAATAGTGCGTTGCTATCCATGTAGCGTGACGGTAATGCCACTTGCATAAGTTTATCATTTACCTTAGGCCTCCAAACCGGAAGACAACAATGATAGCATTGATGTTATTGCAGCAGGAATAGGTAGCCTTACCTGTTTATCTGGTACGACAGTCTGGTGGTAACATGTACCTAGGCCTTGTTGTTGATTCTGGTTTACAGAAGTTACAGTGGTGGAAACGAGAGGTGGACCCATTGCCCTATAAAAAAAATATACCTAGCCGACACCTAGTAGTCACGATGGTATCGAGATGACTAGTTCGTTTCCTTTTTACGAATTGATGCATAATGGCAGATGGTTTATTCTTCAAATGAGGTCTGGACCTTTGAAGAACAAACCAGACCCCGGACGGGGGACATTAACACAATCCCTTGTAATATTATACAGTGTGCAAATTTATCTCAATCAAGCCTAAATTAAGAAGTAAACATTTTTAATGTAAAAGTTACGTAGTATGTGGGAAAACATAAGATTTTGTAATATACACAGTTTACGTGTATATTTCATTTAGTTCCTCATTGCTGAGGATTTCTGGATCCACTTGCTAAAACACTGCATCTATTGATTTTGGTTTATGTCCTTTAACGCTTGATAGATTTGTTAGAAGAGGTCTTTTATTTGATTAAACCATCGAGCTTTCCGTATTGCCGACAAAGAACGGTTTTCCTGGACTGCCATTACCTCTTCTCATTACGTGGATGAACTGCCATTTAATTTAGGAATAAATACTTCTAGGTGGTGGTGAGGAAACAGTGGCTACATCGGCATCAACCAGCGGAGTGGATGTGAAGCAACAGTCTGGAGGGTCTAGTCCTAGTTTGGAGGTGCAGCAGATTATGGCGCATAACGATGAACCTTTTTATAAAGACCTGGTGAGTTTGTCTTTATTGTAACCTTAATGAATAAATCCTTGCTATGTAAAAAATATCTTGTTTCAAATATTTTTATTGATAGAATAATCAAGGGTAATTAGCTGATTTTTTTTCCAAACTTTGAAAGACATTGATTAATAATATTAGCAAAAAGGGGGTAATTTGGACACACTTAATGTTCAATGATTAGTCATAGAAGCTTGTCTTGTGAAATATTTCTTAAATAGTTTTCGAAATACGGCAAATATCTAAACATTCTTTAAATGCTCATACTGCTAAAGTCACAGAACAAATTGTCATATATTATTTCATAATATTATAGAATCTTTTTTTTAATATTATTAGATAGAAAACAAACAGATTGCTCTCTCCTGATGGAATCGCAGATCGCCTATAGACATCAATGATGTTAATGGTGCTTTGCTATCCGTGTGGTGGGACGACAATATCACATACATAAGTCTTCCGGCTACCTTACCCTCGAAATCGGAACATGACAATGACAAGCATTGATGCTATTGTGGCAGCAGTATGCTAGCCGGTGGTATTATATACCCGGGAGAGAGGTTGCAGACCTCGGCCTAAGGATCACGATTTATTTATAAGTTGCTAGTAATGCGAAAATGTGAGGCAGTATAAGGTGTGTGCGACAGGAGGAGGCGGGCGCGGGCGAGGAGGCGAGCACGGGCGAGCTGTTCACCGCCGACCTGTTCGCACCTGACCCGCCGCAGAACAAACTCACGCACTCAAGTTAGCCTCAGTATTGTCACGATACCTCACATTCACTACCAAATCAAATTAACATCTTTATTATCATAGTAACAAGTAGCAATTATCACAAAAACCAATCTGATATCTTTATTATTGTAACTAATCACATTAATAATTGTAAAAATCTAATTTAAATCTTTATAACAATAGCCAATCACATTCATCACCTAAATTAATGTTAACTGCGTCGAGATTGTGAAATGTATGTGCCGACACAAACTTAATTTTATTTACTTTTTTTATAAGATAGCAAACAATCAAATAGCTCTCCTGCTGTAAAGACAACCAGCGCCTAAACTCACCAAAAATAATATATACTCGGGCGAGACGTTGCTGAATTCTACCACCTAGTAGTCACAATGATACGTTTTGGAACGAAGTTCCTTATCGCGCGTTGTAAAAAGGGGCTCGACGGAAAAAATTCTTACGAAAAGTTGTCACGACACTGATTATTAGTATTATTACACTGTAAGCTATTGTAAGCTGTGCGGCGTGCGCATGTCTCTCTCTCTTTCTCTCACTCACTCTCTCTCTTATAGAAAGCAAGCCAAATATTTTATAAGTAAGTTTATATTACATTATATTTGTTAATAATAAAAAAAATATTATTATGACTTAAAAAAAATTATACAATTTCTTCACTAATTAATCGAAAGGAACTTCGTTCCATTCGGGTGTCCCTTGACACCTCTCAAGTTTTTATTTTTTTATTTAATCAATGGTGCGTTGCTATCGTCATGGCGCCCCTAACACCACATGCATAAATAGACCGTCTTCCTAACCCTCCAAACCGGAACACGACAGTTACAAACACCGATGTGAAGCAGGAATTGGTTAGACGGTGATAATAGACCCGGGCGAGAAACCCCACAACGATTGGCATACCCCACAACGAGTGTCACTATCACCTAGTGGCCACGATGGCAGTGACACACAGCCAATCGTTCGCCCCTTACGAATTGCCTGGCAATATGGCAGTTGGTTTATTCTACAAAGGGGGCCTGGACCAACACGGAGGAAAATAACACTAGTTATATCTTATATAAATAATATAATATAAAAACGGTATCCACTTAATTCAAAATCAACGTATTGGTTATAAGATTTTTAGACCGCACACAAAAAGTAAACCCAAGAATGTAAATAGTTACAGAATATTTTTTTCGAGTACACAATTTTTAAGCATGGCGTATATTCTATTTACTATACGTTCCCATTTCGTTGTAATTTATTTACCAACAATGTAGTACTACGCTGATTCGCCAATAACATTGTAATGTATAAAATAAAACTTACTTTCTAGTACTTCGCCGCCTCAGATCATTACACTTAATATCGTAAAACGACGTTGCTACAATTAATATACATAAACAAATATTGCAAAGGTTGTTTTAAGTGTGATTTGAAATAAGGACGAATTCGTTTGTTTGAATTTTTTTATCTAACTACAAGCAATCACTTTATTATTACGAAGTATTCATTTGAACTAGATTTTTTATTGATGACGTTTGGTTTACGTGCAGATAGCGAAACATCGTGGCCTCAGATAACAATGGCCCAAATAACAGAGGCCAACCAACGCAAGGCATCCAGCGACAAGTCCAGTTCGCAGTCGCTGAGCGCGCCGCTGCCGCCGCTTGCTCCGCTGCCGCTCCCGCCGCCGCCTGTGGACGACACCAAGCCCAGGCTGGAGGCGCTCGAACAGAAGCTGGATAAACTGACAGGTAACCTGTTGTATTATTGCCACTGGTTATCTATTACATAAACATACATATAACAATAAATAACACAGAAGTGTCTATTTGTAATATTAAAATAACTGCTTTTTACATAATGCATATGGATGTTTACACGGGTATATCAAAATAATATTTTTTGTCTGGCTGTTTGTTTCTTTCGGCTAATCTCTGAAACAGCTGGACCGATTTAGACGGGACTTTCCCTGTTCACTGGCAGGTAATCGCCGCGCGTGGAGGTGCGAAAGTGTGGCACAGTGTAGTGCATGTGTGCGTGTGTGTGTGTGTAGAGCTGGTGGCGGGCGCGGCGCGCGAGGTGCGCTCGCTGCGCGCGGAGGTGCGCGAGGTGCGAGTGTGTGGCACAGTGTAGTGTGTGTGTGTAGAGCTGGTGGCGGGCGCGGCGCGCGAGGTGCGCTCGCTGCGCGCGGAGGTGCGCGAGGTGCGAGTGTGTGGCACAGTGTAGTGTGTGTGTGTAGAGCTGGTGGCGGGCGCGGCGCGCGAGGTGCGCTCGCTGCGCGCGGAGGTGCGCGAGGTGCGAGTGTGTGGCACAGTGTAGTGTGTGTGTGTAGCGCTGGTGGCGGGCGCGGCGCGCGAGGTGCGCTCGCTGCGCGCGGAGGTGCGCGAGGGGCGAGTGTGTGACACAGTGTAGTGTGTGTGTGTAGAGCTGGTGGCGGGCGCGGCGCGCGAGGTGCGCTCGCTGCGCGCGGAGGTGCGCGAGGTGCGAGTGTGTGGCACAGTGTAGTGTGTGTGTGTAGAGCTGGTGGCGGGCGCGGCGCGCGAGGTGCGCTCGCTGCGCGCGGAGGTGCGCGAGGTGCGAGTGTGTGGCACAGTGTAGTGTGTGTGTGTAGAGCTGGTGGCGGGCGCGGCGCGCGAGGTGCGCTCGCTGCGCGCGGAGGTGCGCGAGGTGCGAGTGTGTGGCACAGTGTAGTGTGTGTGTGTGTAGAGCTGGTGGCGGGCGCGGCGCGCGAGGTGCGCTCGCTGCGCGCGGAGGTGCGCGAGGTGCGAGTGTGTGGCACAGTGTAGTGTGTGTGTGTAGAGCTGGTGGCGGGCGCGGCGCGCGAGGTGCGCTCGCTGCGCACGGAGGTGCGCGAGGTGCGAGTGTGTGGCACAGTGTAGTGTGTGTGTGTAGAGCTGGTGGCGGGCGCGGCGCGCGAGGTGCGCTCGCTGCGCGCGGAGGTGCGCGAGGTGCGAGTGTGTGGCACAGTGTAGTGTGTGTGTGTAGAGCTGGTGGCGGGCGCGGCGCGCGAGGTGCGCTCGCTGCGCGCGGAGGTGCGCGAGGTGCGAGTGTGTGGCACAGTGTAGTGTGTGTGTGTAGAGCTGGTGGCGGGCGCGGCGCGCGAGGTGCGCTCGCTGCGCGCGGAGGTGCGCGAGGTGCGAGTGTGTGGCACAGTGTAGTGTGTGTGTGTAGAGCTGGTGGCGGGCGCGGCGCGCGAGGTGCGCTCGCTGCGCGCGGAGGTGCGCGAGGTGCGAGTGTGTGGCACAGTGTAGTGTGTGTGTGTAGAGCTGGTGGCGGGCGCGGCGCGCGAGGTGCGCTCGCTGCGCGCGGAGGTGCGCGAGGTGCGAGTGTGTGGCACAGTGTAGTGTGTGTGTGTAGAGCTGGTGGCGGGCGCGGCGCGCGAGGTGCGCTCGCTGCGCGCGGAGGTGCGCGAGGTGCGAGTGTGTGGCACAGTGTAGTGTGTGTGTGTAGCGCTGGTGGCGGGCGCGGCGCGCGAGGTGCGCTCGCTGCGCACGGAGGTGCGCGAGGTGCGAGTGTGTGGCACAGTGTAGTGTGTGTGTGTAGCGCTGGTGGCGGGCGCGGCGCGCGAGGTGCGCTCGCTGCGCGCGGAGGTGCGCGAGGTGCGAGTGTGTGGCACAGTGTAGTGTGTGTGTGTAGAGCTGGTGGCGGGCGCGGCGCGCGAGGTGCGCTCGCTGCGCGCGGAGGTGCGCGAGGTGCGAGTGTGTGGCACAGTGTAGTGTGTGTGTGTAGAGCTGGTGGCGGGCGCGGCGCGCGAGGTGCGCTCGCTGCGCGCGGAGGTGCGCGAGGTGGCGCCGCGGGAGGTGCTGGAGGACGCGCTGCGGACGCACGCGCAACGCACCGCTGCGCAGCTCGACGTTGCACTCGCTGACGGGTAAGCACACCGACACACATTTCTAACGCGTACTTTTTAAGGTTCCAAAGTATACGAGCAACCCTTAAAGTTTAGCTATGTCTGACCGTCCGCAGTCTAGCTCAGTGATCCTTAGTACAAGGCAGCTGTCAGTTGGCATGAATGAATATAAGTATGTACCTACCTATAAGTTACGGCAACAAAGTGGTAACATAAAGTATTGAAAGATATTTTTTAGAGTAGCGTCATCTCCATCGCCTCTACATGTAAAGCGGAGATATTAATTTTTTTCGCGTGTACCCCATAGTGGGGGTATTATTGGATAGGTTTTTAAATAACATTAAAAACCTATGCAATGTCGCCTCTGTGGTCTAGTGGTCCAGCGTTGGCGTTGACCACATGAGGTCCCAGGTTCGATTCCCGGGTCGGGCACATAAAAAAAAGTATTTTTACAGTTTTCTGATAAACACAAAGTTGCCCGGGATTGGAAAGTGCCCGGTTGGCGATAGGCTTGCCACCTATCACATTTGTGGGACCAAGTATCTTCGGCTATACAATGTAATTTTAAATGTAGATGGTGAAGTCGCTGACGTACGATAAGTTGGAATACGATTCGTATCGGCGTCCAACACTAGCGACAGTGACGTCATCATTTGCACCGAACTGTCGGGCTATCTTTATATTGTGCAATTATTATGCTCTTTCAAATTTTCATTTTTTCAAATACAGTCCACACTTATTTCAAGCCAGAATTCCCGAGCTAGTAGCAAAGGCACTGGCCCCAACAGTAGATTTGTGAAAACAATTATTCGATTAAGGGACTCGTTTGTGAAATAATAGGTCGGGACGAAAGTATTTTCGTTTCGTATTTTGATTGTATTATTGGTTATTGGTAATCAAACCTCTTTGGCTGTACTGAATGTAACTGGCTGGTTTTGCGGCTCGAAGGACCAAAAAAACTGTAATGTCTGTGTACAGTTTAAGATGAGTGCAGAAGATATGTGAAGGAGAGTCAGTGTACGAGACAAGCCCAATGAAATTCTTTCTAACACTGATTTATTATTAAAGTTACAACAAAAATGATGATTAAATAAAAGTGCAACCGTAACAATGTGTGCGTGTTTAACTTATTACGTTGTTTCTATGTAACCTAAATAAATTACATGTCATTGACTTTAAATATGTGCGGTAACCCGTACAAATACCATTAAATGTGAAATTCTAAAGATTCAATAATAAAAACAAAATACTAGTTCCCGCCATTTTTCAACTGTTTTTCCAGCAAGCAAACGTATGTGACGAAGAATTCGGTATATTTTAAAGTTTTATTACAAAAAAGGTAAAAATGTGACGAACGCCAGGAATAAAATTTGTGTAATTTACGGACCTAATGCGGTATCAATAAGAGTAGCTTAAATGTGGTTCAAGCGTTTCAAGTCTGGAAATTGTAGTGTGAAAGATGAGGTTCGCTCTGGACGCCTTGGTACAGATAAAATCAGTGCCATTTTTGAGAAAGTGGAGCAAAATCGACATATTAGTAGCTACGACATTGCTGAAGAACTAGATGTTGATCATAAAACAGTTTTAGTCATTTGCTAAAGTCAGTACAAGAAAAAACTTGACATTTGGGTACCACATGATCTCACCGAGAGAAACCTAATGCAACGTGTTTCCATTTGCGATTCTTTGTTGAAACGTAACAATTCCGAACCATTTCTTAAACAGTTGATTACGGGTGATGAAAAATGGGTGACTTACGATAAGAATGTGCGAAAGAGATCATGGTCGAAGCATGGACAAGTCCCACAGACCGTGGCAAACACGGCCTGACTTGGAACAAAGTGATGCCATGTGTATGGAGGGATTGGAAAGGAATCGTCCACTATGAGCTTAGTCACCGGGTGAAACTATCAATTGTGACCTCTACTATCAGCAATTGATGAGGTTAAAATAAGCTATTGAGAAAAACTGGGCGGAGCTGGTGAATAGGAAGGGCGTGGTGTTCCACCATGATAATGCCAAACCGCACTCATTTCTTTTCACGCAGCAAAAATTGAGAGATTTTAGCTGGGATGTGTTTATGTATCCTCCGTATAGCTCTGACCTTGCTCCATCAGATTTCCACCTGTTTTGGTCATTACCGAACACTTTAGGAAGCATAAAGCTAACCTCAAAAGTACACTGTGAACATTACTTGTCAGATTTTTTTAATCAAAAATCTCAAAATTTCTACAGGAATGGGATCATGGTGTCACATACATAATTATTATAAATAAATAAAAAATTATACCTAAAAAAAATATTTTCTGACCTGATATTAAACTTTAAACTGCTTATTAGTTTCTTTCTTTCTTCATTCATAATTACATACTTTTATAAATTAATATTAAAATGCGGGCGAACTCGTGCGCGCGATTTCGCTAACCATAGCACACAGGCGACAGAACACTGCGGGTAGATGATCCGGGCTGCATCGCATTCATTAAAACCCGCCGCGTAAAAAACCGCCCCGCAGCGCCCCGCCGTAGTGTGCGATAGTTGGTATAAAATGTATGATAGCGATCTAGGTGTATATTTGCGATGCGGTCCGTCCCAGTGTGTTCTGTAGTAGAGCGGTGTGGTGTGATGTGGTGTCAGGTGGGAGCGCGTGGCGCGCACGGGCGAGGCGGCGGCGCGCGCGGCGGCCAGCGCGGCGGGCGCGGGCGCGGCGCGCGCGCTCGAGCCGCTGGCCGCCGCGCTGCAGCACGAGCTCGCCGCCAAGCTGGCCGCCACCGACCGCCTGCTGCGCGACAACATCGACAAGCTCGCCACCAGCAAGGTACGCCCGCACACGCACGCACACACACACACACACACACACACACACACACACACACACACACACACACACACACACACGATTCGAACCGCTCTACGCTGAATGCGATCAAGAGGAAGAAGTTGGTACTGGGGAGCTTCAGCCCAGAGATGAGAACAGTACTCCATGTGAGGCCGAATCTGTGCCTTATAAAGTTGAAGGCGATGGGCCGGCAAAAAGTACCGTCTCGCTCTGCTGAGCACACCGAGCTTTTTAGAGGCTAATTTAGCTTTGCCTTCCAAATGACCGCGAAACTGAACGTAATTCGATATGTCGACTCCCAGGATTCCGACACTAGCTGAGGCTGTCAGGAAATTATCCCCAAATCGAAGTGATGCGACAAAGGGTGTCTTTTTTGCGGTGAACACGCAAAGCAGTATCTTCTTGGGGTTAAAGTGACCAGGTTTTGACGACCCCATTCAGAGATCACCCATCGCTAAGTCGATTCTTAACTTCAGTCACAAGCTTGTTTCGGCACTGTTCGACGTGTTCCCGAGAAATACCGCTTCGGCCGGAGTATGAAGCATCACCAGTACTGTCATCCGCATAGCAATGTATGTTGCGAATTCGCATCTGAATACTTGAGGAGCTAAAAGTTGATGTTTGTCTCCATAATTTTGGAGAACAAGGAGGTTTTGGCTATGGGCCGATAGTTAGACGGATTAGAGCGATCTCCTTTTTTAGGGATGGGATGCACCAAAGCTGTCTTCTATCCCATTGTGAGATATAGAATAAAAATTTCATAGAGTCGCTTTGTTGTTTTCTTAAGTATATTTAAATATGTTTAGTTTGGATTTGATTTTTAGTATATTTATTCTAGATTTTCTCGAGACCTAACACATTATTCAGCATGGAGGAGCATTATTGCTACATCGCGAGGGCAATAATATTTTAAACCAAAAGTTGTACGCTCTAATCGTTTATAAAAAAATAAAAAATAAAGTTGTGCCAGCACTGCAAGTAAATACCATTTGGTTTACTTACCTTACCTTACTCTTCACCTTATTTTTGTTTGAAACAATAATTGATAAAAAAACATCTTTATAATATAGGCGAAAAGAAAAGCAGGTGTTTCATATATTTTATCAAATGTAGATTTATGTAATACTATATATTACAAGGAATATCCGATCACATATTCTTTTTGTTATATTGACCAAGCCCTGTTATCTATGTAGCAAATTGATGGCAACTGATTTTAAGGATGGAATAATTATAATTAAATAAATCTGTTTTTTTATTTACCTAAAAAATAAATAATTTCAATAATATATTATTGACATTGACTTTAATTTTGAACTTTTCTCCAGTGACGTCAGTAGAAGTTGAAAGATCATTTTCTTACCTCAAAAGTATGTTTTCAAGTAGAAGACAAAGCCTTATTTCTGTTTATATGGAAGTCATTTACTACGAGTGTCATATACTAAACAAATATCAATGTCAATAATATATTATTGGAATTATTTATTTTGCTATGTAAATAAACAAATATAACAGAGATTTATTTAATTATAATTACCCCATTCTTAAAATCAGTTGCCATCAATATGCTAAATAGATAACCGGGTTTAATAATGACTGTAACCCGTTTGGGCTGTATGATTCACGAAAAATAACGTGTGTGTTTCTAATTAATATTTCAACTGTAACTATTTGTTTCTTTATAGTTAACCGATGCTAATAGAGAGACTGTTAACATATAATAAATAATAAAATACCGGACCTATCAAATGAAAAATTAATAAAATTAATTTAAATTTAATAAAATATAAAATTATATATTTTTTTAAATATTTGTACACTATATCGTAGAATAAATTGGTAACTTATAATTAATTATTTTAATTAATTACACAACGTTTCATCGGCATTTTTTGTTTACAAGAGAAAAGAAAAAAATAGTATCCAATATTTTTTAGTTATTGAAAAACTAGACTTAAGAAAATCGTAACATGACTTTTAGTCAACATTACTGTTTTTTTCTTCCGTAAACTAGTTCATAAAGGAGCATTTCACGCGAAGCGGACAATGAAAAAAATGTTAGGACCCGGATTTTGTTCATACTTGGATTAATTATACTCCTAAATGTTCTAAATAAATGTACGTCATTAATTTTTTTATTAAGCTGTGTTGCCAGTTTTTTTGAGCCGTTAAAAATTGACGAAATTTTAAAAATTGATTTTTTGAAAACTATTGTTAATATACATTTTAAAGATAAAAATTTAATTTAGGTAGTGGTTTTTAAAACAAATAAATGTTATATCTGGAAATTATCACAAATTTGAATTAAAAAAAAATTCGTATAGAAAACCGGAAGTAAATTTTTCAAACCTGATTTAACTTAACTTCGACATTTTTTAAATTTTTTGTTTTTATCTCAAAATGTAGCTTAAGACTTACAAATTGTACGCGGAAAGTTGTAGAGTGGGATCTGCATACGTTTTGGTGAAAGAAGTAATAAAGTGTGAAGGTGTCACTCTGACTGCCGTTCGGACGATTTCGTAGAGCGGACGTTTTAGAAGCCAACAGTATAAAAATTCTATCACGTCAATGTTAATGCGTTTACAATATTCTTTTCGTATTTTGTTATATGTAATAAATACAATCAATAACTTTAAAATAAAATAAAAAGCTGGGCGACCAAGTTTCTTTCGGATGATATTTTTTTATGTGAAAACGGATTATCACGGAGAAGGCACTTACCTAGATCAATTTCAATATTAAAACACTGTCTAAACACAAAATTTCGAAAATATTGTCAGGAGCAAAGGAGATACTAATTACATACAAATATACAAAAATTGATTGTTTAAAGTATATCGTATTAGAATAGTCAAAGCGCAATCAAAACATTGTGATTGGTCACTAGCCACAATTATACTTACGAAAGTTCATGACTTCGTGGTGTTCTTTTTAAAATGTGTTTGCAGTCAAATTTGCACTCATTTTGATAAAATACTTGTAGTGGAATAAGTGAGACTACATGACTGACAAAGAAAACAACAGAAATAAATCTTAATTCTTTTTTAGATTTTTCAAGTTTGCGTGTATGAATGTAACCCTTTTGCATTACATCATTATTTCATATCTTACGTGGTGTTAGTAGTTAATTTATATATACAAACTCATTTAAGATATTTTCTGATGCATAACAAAAGGTTTGATAAAGTTTGATACCGATTTATTTATACATGAACCAGATTTGAACCATGGTCTAATCGATTAAGATACTACAAAATGAACTTCGGTTAGTACTTAACCTAACAACAACCTCAACTACTGTAATATAAACGATGCGATGAAACTGAAATCAGCTTGTCTTAAACCAGTGCCTATGTGTTAGTAGTAATCGTCAATTTTTAACGGCTCATAAAAACTGGCAACACAGCTTAATAAAAAAATTAATGACGTACACTTATTCAGAACATTTAGGAGTATAATTAATCCAAGTATGAACAAAATCCGGGACCTGACATTTTTTTCGTTGTCCGCTTGGCGTGAAAAGTTAAATAACTTTATCAAATTTGTAAACAAAGCGACTTCATGCATTCCTTGTTCTATTATATTTTTCTTTTGAATTATCCATATTTAAATTCAAATTAAGAATATGATAGAACAAGGTTGGAATTTAGTGTTTAAATTCCTTTAACATTTCTATTTCTGTGATGTGTAATTGGGACTCATTTTTTCGCGATTTTACTATGAGACCCGATGTTCATAGTAATAATATGTCAATGGTGCTAATGGTGCGTTGCTTTCTTGTGGCGAGGTCTAATGTCACATGCATAAGTTTACCGGCTACCTTACCCTCCAGACCGCAACACGACAATGACAAGCACTGACACTATTGCGGCAGGAATAGGTAAGACGGTAGTACCAGACCCGGGCGAGACAATGCAGAACTCTACCACTTAGTAGCCACAATGTTAGTGACTCGTATAGAAAATCGGTCGCCTTTTACGACCCGCCTGGCAGAACGGCAGTTGGCCTATTCTTCAAAGGAGCCCGGGACAAATACGGGTAAAATTATTATAATTACTTTATTTTAAAATCTTGTTGCGCAAGAAGTGGCAATGAAGCTCATGCTTGTTGTAATCGTTAAAAAATTGCAGGTTGTGATGGAGAGACTTAGCACTTCAATTGCCAAATCCCTGTCAGACATGGTTAGAGATTCCTTCCGTGAAGCACTATTCGAGAGCGTCTTGCCTGTCATGGAAAAAGCACATTCGCAGATATTTAAACAAATAAACCAAGCATTCCAAAACGGGACCAAAGAATGTAAGTTAAATACAATTATTTGTTTTTATGTTTGTTTACTTCATGTTTTGGAGTTTACTCCTTAAGATCGGTTTTTGATATAAGGCGCCCAGTATGAGAAAAATGTGAGGAGTAAAATCAACTGAACGAATGACCTTGGTGCGCAACTTTCTAATTTTGTGTGAGCAGTGCAGCTAGATCGTGCGTTTTTTTGCGTCTGTTTTGACAATCGTACTTAAACAGCAAACTCCAGTCGTGCGTCGGAGCTGACATACACAATTTTTTTTTTTTTCAAAGGAATGTTACTATCTTGCTACATTATTTATTTTTTATATTTTTGTTTCTTTCATATTCTCTCCAGGAGAATGTTTCACTAACATAAACTAAATATAATGGGTTCAAGATTGTGGATGTAGTTGATATTAAGTGTGTCGATAATCTTTGACACAATTGTGCAAGTGATAGTAGAGATTCACCATTTCAGTTTTCGCGTTTGAAATAATTAAACAAGTGTACCGTAAATTATAAAAAAATAACTATAGGAAAATAGAAATCTCAACACATAAATAACGAAAAAGAATTCAAAAATAACAAAAGTGGAGCGAAAAATTTGAGCTGCTGGCACTCGTATTGACAAAAAAAGATGACAGCTGTTCTGTTCGTGTCCCGTTAGCCAGCGTCTTATTTCCATACTCTTGTGTTGATACTCAGTTTCAAAAATGTTTAACACATCATAAAAGTTAACCAAGTCTCATACAACAATTTTGAAAAGTATATGTTATAAATATATAAATAGATTTGTATTGTTTGCTGTACTTATTTTGTTATTTTAAAATTGACGTTGAAAAGAAAGGAAATCTTTTTTCGGTCTATCTTATTTGTAAAGTCGATATATTATTATTATCTGCATTTAAGGTTTGAGAAGAGAATTGTAAGAACATTCTCATCTGTAACCAAAATTTCTCTGTGACCTTCCGTCATCAGTCAAGAAATGACCAGTGCATCTTTTATAGGCTGTAAGTTCTAAGTCATTTTTAAGAATACGCGTCATGAAATCAGAAATACTGTGTTGAATAAAACTTTGGACAAGTTATTTTGATGTGTTAATTTTTTTAATTACTACTGGATCGGAAACTCGGCCACATACTGAGAAATTCCGGCGGAAACAACTCATGGTTCTAGATGTTATATATAAAAGATAAAATCTTTTGTTTTCGGACAGAATTTCTTCGAATTATTTTTCTTGCAAGTGTTATGTGGACGGCCAGATCTAGGAGGTTTTATTGTAGATGCCTATCAATATCCCGCTACACAAATATTTGACTAATATTAAGTGTATGGAGAGTTTTAAAAATTGTATTTGGCTCCATACTCTGTAATGTAATCACCGCGATTCGGTTTTTTTTATCATCCCACTTTATTTTAATATCACAAAATATTTTACAATGTATTGGTATAAAAATGAGAAAACACAATTAACAATCATATAAAAATGACAAATTTAAAATTCAAATGTAATATTTCGGTTATTTATAATTTTAACAGTATTTACATATAAATTCCTGCCGCTAAATTCGATCATTGGACATCGCGTCAAAATTTAAAGTTCCATCCTCACCACCTGATGTCTGGAAATTCACTACTGTGCGCTTTTGTCGGCATTTTCTGCCTTGCACAACTCCTTTGTGGAATTAATTACCAGAGGGGGGTGTTTCCGAACGGATACGACTTGGGGACTTTCAAGAAAACAGCCTACTCATTTTTAAAAGGCCGGAAACGCAACTTTAGGACCCTTGGTATTGTAGATGTTCATGGGTAGCGGTGATAACTTACCATCACGTGGACTCCCTGCTCGTTTGCCACTTCTAACTACTATAAAAAAAGTTGTCTAACCACTTCTGAGAACTATGACGATTGACCGTTCCTAAGATGTTAGCGCGCTAAGGCACTCGCATTCGGAACGTTTACCATAGCCGATAATATCCGGTCACATCTGCACGTACTGTGTCATCGCGCGAAGCTTTGTGAGGATAGAGGCAAGTGCGGGCGCAGTGTATATGTGTGTGTGTGTGTGTGGGGGGGCAGTCGTAGCGCACGCGGAGGCGGCGGCGGCGGAGGCGGCGGCGCGCGGCGGCGCGGGCGCGGGCGCGGCGCTGCGGGCGGCGCTGGAGCGGCACGCCACGGCGCTGGCGCGCGCGCCCGCGCCCATCGACCCCGCGCGCTTCGCCGACCAGCTGCAGGACGTCGCGCGCAGGTACCGCCACACACCACCTCATATACATATTTATATACACATAGAAGGCCAACATCTATATTTTAACAGAATTATAATTTTAAAATAAATTCAGGAAGCCAATTATAGGCTTTCACTTATAGCGACTTAATCTATACATATAATAAAATCATAGAAAAGTCAAAACTATACATTGAATATTTTTTTAAGAATACTTGAGGCGTGATCTACAATCAATATAGAAGCCAAAAATATAATTTTTAGAATTTTTGTCTGTTTGTCCATATGCACATCCGGAGTAATCTCAAAAAGTACTGCATGGATTTGCTTCAAATTTTGCATGAATATTACTAACACGTCGGATCAACATATAAGCTACATATTATCACACTATCACCTACGGGGGAGGAGCTGTGCGGAGTAAACGAAGTCCGCGCGGACGAAGTCGTGGGCAACAGCTAATAATCTATATATATAAAAATCAATTGCTGTTCGCTAGTCTCACTAAAACTCAAAAACAGCTGAACCGATTTAGCTAATTTTGATTTTAAATTGTTGAAGTCCAGAGAAGGTTTAAAAGTTGAAAAATATAGAAAAAAAAAGTAGTTAAAAAGCAGAACAACGTTTGCCAGGTCAATTAATAAGGAATAAACTTTTGTAACTACTCACGTTATATAAAAATATAAACAAAAGATAAATTTAAAATAAATTAAAAACAATATAAGCTGTAATCAAGCTTATTGAAAAAGTTATTGCTCAGACACCGTCTTGCCTATGGAATGCTTGAATATGTTGGTCTATTTTTAGATGTTTGCTTATTTTTTAAATGTGTTGCTCACTCGTATTATGTATGTATTCTGCCGATATTTAGTGTTGACTCTAGGAATATGAAATGGGTCGCTATATCTTGATGAATGTATCGATATTTTATATTTTAATTTGTCTAGTAGGGCCAGACAGTCAATAAGATTATTTAATATTCGACTTCTGTCCACACCTTAACTTTATTAGCACATGCACTCACATTCAATGATACACTCCACATGAAACAAACGGACGAGTGTTACAGTAATCACATGTGTGTAACGTCTAACTCGTAAATTATAAAGTTAGTATTATATTATATTAGTACAAGTAAACAATACCACCACGCGTGCGTATTGGTATTCGAGTAGCGCGCTCACATTTATCGATTTTAAATAACGCATGTACGCAAGCACACACGTATTCATACAAACACACACACATTCATTGCATTTCACGAAATCACTCCCACAGATTAGAGAAAAGCAAGAGAAATAGACTACATAATATAGGGACATTGTCATGCACGCCCATCCCATAATTAAATATATTTTTTAATATATACAAATTTTGTACCTTCGTTCCGCATGCACCTTCCACACCAACTCCAGCCATCACCTTTGTTTGGCAGTAGAATATAAACTTACACTTTTAACTTCTGTGAAAACCACGCCGACAACAACATTTCATAGACGCTCATTTAAAAACTATTACAATTTTTTTTTATTTTATGTCTTGCACAGTGACTATGTTTCATATAAACTATAAATTTCAACTTATCTTACGATAATTAACACTTATGATATAATAATAAGAAACACAAACTTAGTTATTTAAAGCTAACTCACATGTGAGTTCCCGTTACCGACATGCTAGTGAAGTGTTGCGATACAAACCTCTCATGACGGTATCAAGTTGGCTGTGTTATGTATTTATTCACTACTTTTTGTATAATTTTAAGTGTCGTAGCGTAGGGTGCCTTTGAATAATTGAAGGGTAATGTCTGGCAAGATAATGAAATGGTAGGTAAGGTTAGTAGTCTGGTGGAGAAAAGGAAGGCTAGCGTTTCAAATAACAAAGATTTTTTTGTCTGATTAGAATCCGCATGCAAACGTTACGTGTCTGTTACAGCGTGTTGGAGAAGGAGATAAGTTGGTGGCGCGAGCAGGCGCGCTCGGTGATGAGTGAGGCCTCGCGCGCGCACACGCCCGCCGCGCCAACCGCACCGCCCGCCGACAGACAGGTACACACACACACACGCAGAGAGAGAGAGAGAGAGAGAGACATTAACCCGCCGCACGCGCACCCGCGGCCTCTGACCGTCAGTTATAGTGCGCTAATATACACGCAGACGATACACGCAGGTGCGGCCGAAGGATTAGGCCGCATCCGCGCTCGCCGCACCCACCTGTGCTCTGATGCTAATCTGTCAAATTATTCTATCTTTCATTCATTCAACAAATAATTTTGCTCTTTGATAAATTTAAGTTAAATATTTTTAACCGCACCGTTGCGCGTTGGTCAGTAGTTTTTTATAGCCAATCGACTGACTAAGCTTGTCGAAATATTCCTAAATTTTAGGTGGTAGGATTCTGCAATGTCCAGCTGGGGTATGAATCTCCTTTTTCCTGTTGCAACAGCATTATACTTATCTATCGTGCTCCGTTTTGAAACATACGCCATACAATAAATTTATGCATAAAGCATTACATACCTGCCACGTGGACTGCAACGGACAAGTTACGTCTGATGTCAATACACGATGGTTTACCTTTCCATCAGTCTGCTGCATATTTTTTACCTAAATGCCTAATTAAACTTTATATTATGCTATGGCTGTAACAGGTTTATGGTTTGGCCATTCTTTGGCCTTCAAACTTGGTACACTAATGTTCACAATATTTTTAAATACAGCGTGAAATTTAACGCAACCATTGGATTTTTTTGTCGTAATAAGGTATTCTCGTTATTTACAGAAACCCCGTAGTACAAGAACTTGTCTCCAGGAATCCATAAGAGTATACACATTGTTAATTGTCTTTAGGTGTTTTTGTTGGAGTAGTTATGATGTTATAATACGTTTAGATTTGAATTGGGTTTATTATTGCATATAAAATATACTATAAAATTAATATATAAAACTAAGAAAGATTTATATAGTAAGAGGTAGATATTAAATTAGTATACTAATAATATAGAGGGAGATGTATTTGAATGTGTTTGTGTATTACTAAAACATGATATTACAATTTGTAAGAAGTATTCTATCGGAATGTAGTATACATTATATATATAATATATATTTACTAACTATAACTGATTTATAGGAAACTATATTTATTAAAAAATATAATATACTAAGCTGCAAACCACTAGAAAAATATAAATAAATGAATAATATTCACGAGATAAATTTGTACACTTACTGATCTAACCCCAAAGTAAGAAAATTATTTGCTTGTGTTATGGGTGTTAGTCAACGATACTAATACATAGAAATACGAATATAAATACTGGAATGTATTTAATAAACATCCAAACCCGGAAATACAAACATTTATACTCATCACACAAATGCTTGTCCCCGTCGGAAATCGAACCCGATCAACGTCAATTGTGTAGTAAGGATTGCTAACCACTCGACCAACGGGGCGGTCAAATATCCTGGTTTTATCAGCTATTAGTAAAGATAAAATTATTAACAAAAAAAAAAGATTCCTTAAGGAAGAAAGCATAAAAAAAACTTATTAAACAAAATACCACCTGATCTACAAATCTTGTTCAAATTGATCTCACCTGTGTCGAATATATGCCCGCAAACGTTTTCTTAACTCACTTACTGTTACATTTAAAATAAAAGAGTCTCGCATTTCTTCCGCAGTTTTAATTATCCTTTTTATTAACATTTCGGCCGAAGGAATTGGCGCAGCAAATACAAATACTAAAGATTTCATGGAAAAATCACATCCCCCACATGTAAAAATCAACAGGAGTCCTGTCGGGACACCTTGTAGGTCATGGAATTGAACCTTCTCTTCTAGTCCAACGCCTTGGAAACGAGCCACTAATGCACAGTGATTTGATAGTGTGTTGGGCGACCATCTTCTTGTTATATCAACCATCTTGTTGCTAATGTCACATAAGCAGTCAATGTTTCCAGGACGTTTCTCAGAAACTTATAATTTACACAATTTAAATTGCTGGGAAAAATGTCGGGTTTAATCAATTGGTTACTATTAATTACGCCCATCCACACATTTAAGGAAAAAGGTGTTTGTGAACCAGTTGGTTTGACTTTTCCTGATATTCGTAATTCTTTTCGTGACCAGTCGTGACCTGCCTGGCAGAATGCCAGTTGGTTTATTCTCCAGACGAGGCCCGAACCGAACTTAAACTGATATCGCAGATTTGTCATGTGTGTGCGGATGTGTCATTTTTGTCTCTGATATTGAAAAACAGACACTTCTTTAATTTTGTTATGTAAATGGTGTATGTATATATTTAAAAAAACGAATGATTAAATGGGTCTGCCTAAGATATATTTTTCTGCCAGAAAAAAATTTAATGATGCATTATCATTAGTAAGGTACACTGTATTGCAACATGCTCAAGTTTATTGGTTATCTTACCCTCTAAATTGGTACACGACTGTGATACCGGGGTAGGAAAAATTTAAGGATGTGTTTACAAATCTGAGCGAAGTGTTGCAAAACTCTGATAATTATATTACTCTTTCATCGAGTGTTAGTTTCTTTATATAAAAATATATAATTGTAATTGTTTCCTTCGTGGGAGTTATCAGAATAATGTAGATGATTCAGTTCGCATTGATTCACGGGTGGGCAAGCTGGGTGGTGATAGCCATGTCCTGTAATTCTGGCCGTCCTATTACCGTCAGATTTATATGCTTAATCGAGGCACGTTGTTAACATACCATCATCTGTTACCGTGCTGTAAATGGACTAGGGTCACAATTGAACTAAATCGATGGTGCAGCAAAAAACATTCATACAGTGTAAATTTTTCTTGATTCTTGAAATTATTTGTTATTATTTTCGAGTAGACAGAAGTGAGCACTCAATAATTTGTGGCAAGAGTGAGTGAGCGTGCGTGTGCGTTGTGCAGATGCAGGCGAACCAGATCGCGGCGCTGCTGGGCGCGGGCGACGTGAACGGCGCGTTCCAGCTGGCGCTGTCGGCGGCGGACCTGTCGCTGGTGGTGGCGGCCTGCCGCGGCGCCGAGCCCGCGCGGGTGTTCGGCCCGCCCTGCCGCCTGCCGCAGCACGTGCTGCTGTCGCTCGTGCAGCAACTGGCCGCCGACATGCAGCGCGACTCCGCGCTCAAACACAGGTCACACACACACACACACACACACACACACACACACACACACACACGTGCCAATATACTACTTACATTAAACTATCTTTAAAGACACTGTTACTCAAAGATACTGAGACATACAAATACGTACTTAAATATTGCATATACGCATAAAAATAAATGTGAAAATGGATGTTTAGATGGACGGATGTTTTTACTCAATCACGCAAAAACTACTGAATGGATTTGGATGAAATTTGGCACTCAGTACATAACAGGCTACATTTTATCCAGGAAAAATTAGGTGATCCAACGGGATTCGCCAAATACTTCTATTGTGCAGTTGGCTGCGCGCTGCAGCTACAATAACTATAACCCTATTGCACAGCACAAATGCTCGTCTCTATACCAATCGTACCTGAGCCTCGTCAATTATATATATCAAAATAAAATACCACACGTAAAATGAAACTGCAAAGAAGTTTATATGAAACTAGCTGTTGCCCACGACTTCGTCCGCGCGGACTTCGTTTACTGTGCACTGCTCCTCCGCCGTAGGTGATAGCGTGATAATATTATGTGGCCTATATGTTGACCCGACCTGTTAGTAATATTCTTGCAAAATTTGAACTAAATCTATGCAGTACTTTTTGAGTTTAACCCGGACATACATACAAAGAGACAAAAATTCTAAAAACTATATTTTTGGCTTCGATATTATTTTATTATAGATTTATAGATCATAGATCACGCCCCAATTATTTTTTTTTAAATATTCAATGTACAGTTTTGACTTTCCTACGATTTTATTATATGTATAGATATGTAGTTGATTTTTCATAACTAATGTTTATAATATGTTACGCCAACTTCCATTAAACATTTTGACATGTAAAATTTTTACATGTCAAAATTTTTTGATTTTTTGATTATCGATTAAGGAAGTTAACTATTTGATTAACAATGCCCAACTATGGGAACGAGGTAACACTCCACCCGCCAGACACCAAGCTGCTACTGAGATTTTGAATTATCGAGAAAATCCCCAAGGAACTTCAATAATACTTGCTCGATCAGTAAATCGCACCTAGGATCTCATGATCTGATCCAAATAGGCTAAACAAACAAATGTATAAAATAAAATAATTTATTAGAATGACATCATTTTTGAAATATTTCTTTCTAACTGCAGATACCTGATAGACGCTGTCATGAATTTGGATACAACCAACCCAGTTACAAGAGAGCACCTGCCAGGTGTTATCAGAGAACTACAGAAGCAAATAGTGGCTTTTCTCAACTCGAACCCAGGATATGAATTGACGAAGCAGTTCAAAATGCTCCTCATGATCACGGAGTCCCTGGTGAAGAACACAGTCTGACCGCGGCCATGTTGCCACTGTTGTTCTTACAGGACTATAAACTGCTGTTAGCGCTGGCTGCAAGACGGCCTGGTTCCTACAGGACTATTGATATTGACGGCTGTGAACTGAAATAGTGTTAAGTGACATTTGTATCTGTGAAGTGACAAGTGAAATGATTGTTTTTGATATTTGTGGGCCCGTTCACTGGAGGTAATTTTTTTTTATTTAAATAAGTATTTACGAGACTTGTTACAATGCTACAATTATATCCATCAACTCTGCTTTTCATAAATTCCTTGTGGCTCCCAAAAACTCCTCAGTGAGTGTACCTTTATACTCATGGTTTAGGTAGTACATACCTATGGGTTGTCTTTATAAAAAGTATAATGCGCTGAAGAGAAACTGTTCTTCTGATGACCAGAGACAACCACCACATATGGAATTTAAAAGTATTAATGTTACGTCACTATGATTTCTGCTACAAACGTTTCATGAACAAACTACCTGATTTTATAGTGAGCTGGGCACAAAACTGTTAATCGTGAATAAATAAAGTTAACATTTCATTTAATGGGAATAACTAAAAAATTAACGGTCTCATTAATTTTCGTTAACTTTTCGTAAGTCCGTTAAACATTAATTAAGACCCCACTATTTGCCACAAGAACGTCTTGCGGATCGCACTGCATCGCAAAAATATGTTTTTACAATGACGTTCAGGGTTAATCGTAGTCGTCACGCGCAAGCGCAAGCTTATAGTTAGTACAAAATACCGAAAATAAACTGATAATGCTTTCGGCGCGTAAAAACTAAAGAAATTTGTTTGATACAGGTAGTTGATTTCTTTAGTTACGACCTTTTTTAATAATGTTAATTGATCATATAGCAAAGAAGAATTTCGCCACGCCGAGCCTGTCGACACTAGCTCAGTGCTAGAGCGTCCTGGCTTTAGGGAGACTGTCGCAGTTTCAATCCCTGCGTGTCGATATTTTTATTTGTTGTTTTTCAAGTTTTTCAAGTTTTCCCAAGCAGGGGGTGAGTGCTATAACACAAAAATAATGTTTCATATATTATATAAACTGCAATAGTCTATAATAACTTTTTTTTACAATTTCTGCAATAGCCTATCGTAACTAACATTTTTACAATTTCTATCAAGCGTTAAACAAACAACTGTTAATTTCCGTTTAATCTTATGAAATGTAACTCTAATGTTTAAAGAAGTAAAATTTTGCAATAACAAATTAGCAAATAATGTAGTTCATTATTTGATTAATGATGCCCAGCATATGCAAGGCAGTAGGACACCTGAGCGTGGTGTCAAAAATTGACAATCGGTTTTCATAAATGTGTTCACAGTGAAAAGTGAATCATTCAATTTTAATGCTCATCCTCAGGAACAGGTTGTAGATAGATGAGTTCCTGTTTGATTCATAGATTGGTCAAATCGTTCTAAATAATTTTATTATTTTTTCTGGTAAACTGATTTGTCAATAAGTTTGTGTCTGTCTCATTATATAATTTAATCTTTCGCTAATCGTGGCTGTGCTGCACATCTGCTTCATGGATAGCGGCGTGATAAAAGTTTATATTGAAGTTATATTGATAAAAGTTTATATGTTAAGACCCAACAAATCATTTTGCCCTATTTTTCCAATTGTGACCATTAATCATCATAAAAGTTAAAAATAGCCAATTGTTCATCCTTTAATTGTGATTTGTGATGACAAAAATGCAATTGAAGGGACACTACTCAACTTATTAAGGCGCTGTAAATTATGTCATCAAGACAGAATTAAAAATTACTTAAAGGAATACTATGAAAAGTAGATGGTGGATTTGTAATGTGACATTTTAAATCCTGCAATGGTATTTATAAAAAAAAACTATTTGTGTAATAGATAATTATAGTCAGTCATGTTAATACATGTTGTATGCTCAATATGACTTCCTATGGGCAAAATCTATCATAGGTTTTAAGGTCTTCCTTTTAAATCATAAACAGTAAATAAATAGATGACTCTCCCCGCACTCTAGTGTAAATGTAGAAGTAATCTGTATTATTTTTTTATGTTATGAGATAGCAAACAAGCAGCTATCTCCCCTGATGGAATGTAACAACCATCGCATAACGACACCAAAGTTAATGGTGTGTTGCTATCCAAGTGCTAGGGTGGTAAAGCAACATGCATAAAGGTGATTAATGAGGCCCCATAAGATGATGGCTGCTTACCATATTGTAATACATGAAATGTAAATTGTATCACAGACACTTTTTATAATACTAAAATTCACGAAACTCCTTCAAAGATTAATATTACTTGATTTTACAATTGTTACATTCCATTTTAAACCACTCACACCGCAATATATCTTCAACACATATATAATAAATATAATTCATTTTTGTATTACTTATCATGAAGATTATTTGATTTTAACCACTTAAATGTTAAAAACGAAAAAAACTTTTTTTTAACATAAAATGTTTATTATTCTCCCACAGCGTAAACAGATGACACTTGTTTTTTTTTGTTTCTTTCGGATGATACTAAGAGTACTTATTTATACGGCCTTCTATGTTAAAAATTTCGATTATAATAATAAATATTTTCATTTTTGTTGCATTTTATACAATAGTTTGTTTAAAATTTTGCGTCTTATCTATCCAACATTTTTATAACTCGTTTGATTGGTCAGAAATAAAAGAAAGTGTTAACTTTATGGCAGAATAGAAGTCTTTGCTTGATTTAAAAATAAGAAAAATAAGAAAACTAAAATCCTTTTAAAATTAATTTGCTATTAAAAATTGTCCGTTGAATTCTAATACTGACTTATTGTGAATAAAATTAATTTATTAATTTCGGCTGACGCTTATTCTTTTAGTCCATTTAAGCCGGTCTCATCACTCTCCTTTACTGTCTACCTAACTCTCTGAACTGGAATGTGACAGTGACAAGCTGCTCTACCTAAACTTGCTCCAACAGCATTGACGCTGTTTAGGTAAAGCAGTGGTACCAAACTCGGGGGAAACATTGCAAAACACTACTACTTAGTAGTCATGGTCAAAGTGAAACTTTTGGCCAATCATTCACATCTTACAACCTGCCTGGCAGATGATCTATTCTTAAACGGGTGTCCAGTGGTAAAATAATCTGGATGGAAACTTAAATATTTTACAAAAAGAAATACATGAATAGGTGCTAGAATAAATCTGTTAATATAATAGCAAATGTGAACTTTTTCCCATGTTGGTTTAGGCCCATTTTGAAGAAATAATTGTGTGGAGTGCTTGGCATGTCGTAAATTGCGAACGATATACCAAACATGTCACTACCATCTACTAATTGATAACATTCTATAATGTCTCGTCCGGTTTTCTAACCGTGCTTTTCCTTTTCCTGCCACAATAAGGTCAGTGCTTGTCACTGTCGTGTTCCGTGTAAAGTGATAGGTAGAGTAGCTTGTGGTATAACAATCTCGCTACATGTGTGGTAATGCACTTGAAACATTTTAGGCGGTAGTTATATATTTTCATTGGAAGAGCCGTTGTTTACTGGTCTATGATTTTAACAGAAATAGTATTTGAAATAAAATATTGCCTTTTTTCAAATCATAGTTTTACCAAATTTCTTTGTCTGTGACTGTATCTATAAATAATTATAACAGCTCCAAATGGAGATCAAGACTGATTACATTTAATATGTAATTTACAATATTATATACATTAACTAGGAATGTAATAAAACTGCTAATGGCCCTGATTCTGCTGTGAGAAATCTAAATCTTTCTTTGACAAACTAAAGGAAAGACGTACAAAATATTTAACCGGGTCAAATCAGTATGTCAAAATTTGTATTGGTTTAATTGTCATATTCAACAGTAAAATACACTAAATGTCTATCTAAATATAATGTACACACTAATTGAATACCCCGTCTTTTTCGATTCACTGCAATAAGATAAAGACAGCGATAACTTCAAATAAATTTAGACGATGCACCACAGAATCAGGGTTATTTTGTTAAATTGATTATTGTGAATCCTATTTTGAATAAAAAACTTTGACTTTGAAAAAAATGGTAAGTAGCTAGCACAATGTGTTGTGCTAGCTACTTATTAAATATATTTTCCTATAGCTATACAACTTAACAAAGAATATGTGTAATCCTTCCAACCGTCACAACACCGACAAGATGCATGTAGAGTGACACTTTGGCAGCTATTTAATGAATTCACAGTATAGCAGCACAACATGGCCAAAATATATCGTGCTTGTGTATCTCACTATATTTCAGTAGTTTTTGCCTAAACGTTAAACAATACATTCATTAATATTATCTCCACAGAATGCAAACTCAATGCATGCGTGATGAAGTTCTTAAATCATGTACTTGCTAGAAAGGGTGTTAAAGATATGGTCTGTTCAAAATGCCAACTAATAGATGACGTTACTATAATGGCGAACTCACGCGTAATTTGCAGAACTAAGAGTATCTAAGATTCTGTTAAGTTGTGTTACTATAGAATAAATTATTATGTAAATACTTTACATATTTTCACATTTGTTAAGACTACAATAAATAAATAATTATATTCATTAACTAAAATGTCATGTGGTAAATAAATTGTTGGTTAAATGTAATAAAATGTATCTACTTATACTGCTTTTCACATACGTATACATTATTGTAATATATTAATCCACCAGCTTCGCTTTTTAAAGCATTTACAAGTAATACCCCCATTCATTGGTGATCATACTAAAAACATTGGTGATCTTACTAAAAACAACAACACATGGTGATTTTACTAAAAACATGCTTGTAAAGAGCAGTATAGTCAAATAAATGTTGATATACATTTTCTTATATTTTAATAATAATAACATTTCACCAAGTGCCGATGAAGGAAGTGTAATTTATCATATTTTGATTTGACGAGTAATACAAAATGGTAGATTACAATGTGCGTGTGCCACAACTAATTGAAATTGGTAGACTACATGCAACATTTGTGCTTGTTTGGAGTTTTTATTATATATATATATTATTTTCTTGAACAAATAAAGAGATTGATAATAATGACAGAAGGATTATTTTTAAGATTATAATTATTTATTCAGCTTTGTTCCATTTGAATATTTAATATATTCAAATGGAACAAAGCTGTTAGATGTAGCAAAAGCTTTCAGAAGGCCTGTTTATTATAATCGGTCGATTTTTGGATTTCGCTGGAGAGAAATACGGAAACAAGTAATGCTAGCTCCTTTGTAACGCAGGCGGAATAAAGTAAATGTGAATAGATGCTCTGGTTTACCTTGACTCACCAGTTAGAAAAGTTAACGAGTTAGGTGGTGAACATGGATTAAACTGGACACTCTCAAGTCAATGCGCGGCTACATGGTTCCCTCTTTACGTCGTGTCTATTAGTATTCAAGTGGTTTGTGATGGTGATCTTCATAACCGCATCCTGATTACGGTTGTCGTTTATTTTTTTATATAACCGGGATTGACGACTTTACGTGCTAATCCGAGGTTCGGAAGGAGTTATTACACCAGTCTCCCAGCTACTACTGAAGCTTCAATTTTCGAGGTTAAACCCAAACAATCCTCAATAACGCGTTTGCTCGACTCTGGAATCAAACACATTGTAATCTGAGCTAAATAGTTAACCACTAGACTACGAGACTAAATATCGTCACACACTTAGATCAAAAGGGTTAGATGTAGGCATGGTACATTTCACGCATCACCATATCACTTGATATAAAATAATTCATTTGTCACACCAGTTATATGATCGAAACCGTCAACGCGAGCGTGATTTAATTTGCCGGTGAAGCTACTACTTATGTTTATAATTCGCAGAAATCCTTCGTGCGAAAGAGACAAAGCAACAACATTTGAGCAACACCGTGCCACCAGCTAAAAGTGAGAATTTGTTTAATAAGTTATTTCACTTTATTAATCATTATCATTATATATAATAAAACTAAGTTGATAAAATGTGCGTGTATGCGTGCCGATAAAACTTAAAAAGGAGTCCCGGCACGATAACAGAACTTATAAAGTGTGATAGCCCTTTATCCCCCCTCGAACAAGAAAGTTCCCATTTTAACCTAAAGGGCGTGCTTTTAAAGATATAAGGGCTATTCCAACCCTTCAACTTGGAAATTAGGTACAGTGGTGCCATCTGTTGTCGAGTATTTAAACTTCATTCAGAAATACGATTATTTGGGTTGCATTTCGAAAGGCGCTGCGAGCAATTGCAGCATGTGTAGTAATGGCGCGAAATTTAAAATTTCAATAAAGACTTACCTACATTTGTTATATTTCAACTACCACGTAATCTCATCAACTCCCGTGCGAAGCGGGATATTATAGCTAGTCACTTATAAAATAGTAATCACTGCGCGGCGATATAACATACGGAATAAAATGCACTCAGTGTGACAATAATCGTCACTATTAAAATATGACGGTCGTGATTAAGGTATCAAGCGTGATATAACAGTGACAAAAACAAATAACTTCACGACGTGATAGTGAAAAAAAAATAGCTATAATTCCCATTTAGATGTAGTCCGACGATGTTGTTCATAAATACAGTGCATAATAGGTTCGTACCTCTGTAAGGAAAATCTATCATCGTGACGCATGACGCTCTGTTCTCTTTGCCTATTCTGTAACACCTTTGTGATGATATTAAATGTAACAATATATGACAATCTCTCGTTTTTAATGTCATCTCTCTGGTATCTTAAATTATCCAGTTCTAGAGTCCAGCCCAGTGTAATGCTGTTTAATTTGGTCTAATCACGTTTATTCTAGTCTGCTGTTCAGATCAGTAATAATTGTACTAAATAATATACAGGTTATAGTTATAAAAATTAATGTTGATCGTTGATAAGCAATTATAGTACTACAGGTTGACGGGAAAAGACTACATATTGAAGGAGGGTGTGCAGTACTAGATTCTAATACAGAATGTGTAAAAAAACAAGTAGATACTTAAATTTTGACCTAATTATCCAGTAAAAATGTTATTTGCGGACACCCGCCCATAGTTATAGAAATTCATTGTTTACAAACAGTGAATTACCAAATTAGTGACTAGACTCGTTAGTACACCGCTATCACACGCGCGGTGACCATACTTTTTAAGTATTTCTACAATAATTTGCTGAGGTTTACTATATTGTTTAACAATCGTGAATTGTTATTGGTTACATATGAACATTTACTATCGTGTCCATACGGTAAGTCTTTTACCAGTTAACTTGTATTTGGTAATCGTGCAAATTCTATCAAACGGGTCTCTTGCGACACTGTGTTTGTGTTAGTAACACCTAACATCCAACGTCTAACAAAATATGGGAGTGGCCTAACTGTTTTGTTAGCTCAAACAAGCAAACATGTTATCCGAGGCGGACGAAAAACATCAACGAGTCTTGCGGGGGAAAAGTAATTTCATTTCAACATTGCTTACGAACATTCAGGTTTTGCGTTTCGTATTTCGGAGTAGATGTTTTATGTTCGTGTTTAAAAGTCGTAGAAGACTGCAATGTTATGCTAACATGTTTGGTTACTTTGAGTAGCAGGAGACACGACTATGGCTTAACATCACAATTATATAAGTTTAAGCTATATTTTTTTTTAAATCAATCAATAAGTTAAATTACGATGGTTTAACGAAACGGAAATAAATTATATAAAAATATTTGTGGATATGTACGAACGCCTAGATGATTACAAAACCTGCAAATGAGATTATTTTTTACAAAATAACATTCTACGACACGTCATCTGTTTTTATTAGAAAAAAAGTTTTCTATCAAAATGGTACTTACAATTTTATCAGCAATTAAACATTTAATACTTTCACTTTCTTTGAATTAGCATTGAGCAACGTAAAAGTAGCCAACCCCTTGTTGTGATTTTGTGAAAGATTGTGTATATCGAGAAAATTGTAATGCAACTCCCTTCAGCGGACTCAAAACATGTTAGCTTACTTATTCTGCTATTGAGCCTTGATTATTTTTTTAAAACTAAATTTATTGCAAGTTAACGAAAGGGATTTATTTTTTATTGACAATAAACTTATATTTTTTAACTTGTTTTTATTAGCTTGGTTCATATGTTAGTAAGTAATGGAATCTTTGAACATGGATTTAACATAAATTTAAATCGTTGGATTAATTTGAAACTTGCAGTCTTATCAAGGACCAATCACAATGCAATACATAGCAAAAAATACTTAAAAATAGGATAACAGGACTAACTATATCCTGTTATCCTTGCCAGGATATTCAGGATAAGTGGTTTGTTTTTCAGCTATTTCTCTACTAAAAACTGAAAAATAAATAGTGGTTAAAAATACTAAAAATACATGCTTTTATGAAAACCAAACTAAAAATGAAAAAAATTTATTCATCCCGTAGAGCGTTTTTATTCAACCTGTATACTGGGTAAATAGAACCTGTCTATATTTTGTCAATTTTCTTAATGCATGGATAAACTACTAAATAAAAATTTCGATAGAAAAATAGACTGGTAGACTCATCAAAAGAAACAGATATAGTGGTATGCAGTCCTTAAACTTATAAAGAAATACAAGTCTCAAATTTCAAATTGTGCCTATTCACCCCGTCTTACGTATTTTTTTTTCTGTAGGCGATTCGCACGAAGTTAATTTATTGGTGTGCGAACCGACAACATCAAAAATATGTAGTAGGCTATTGGCACACACGTTGTGTTTTGTACAATTCAGTTATGATAAAGTACAAGTATAAAAATAAAAATTTCTAAGCGTTCTCTTCATTCACTATCACATGATTTGAGGACTGAAAAATTATCAAATCTCGTTTACAAAGCTATAGATTAATTACTATTTGGACATACATCAATAAAAAAAATATAGTAAATAAATTAACACTTAAATTTACCATGATAAAATGATTATACATGACTTTCCCAGTTTCAAGTAAAAGAGTTGTTATCTAAGCTTCGATTAATTTTTCGTATTTTTATTATTTCTGAAACGGATGAAAATTACTGTACTTTTTATCTTGTCTTCTGTAAAATAAAGTATGTGCCAATAGTCCACTACATATTTTCGGAGTTGTCCATTCGCGACACCAAAAAGAGAAAAATATATTCCATTGTAAAAAAACGTGAGATGTTTTGTAAGATATCTATTGACTTCGTGCACCCCATGTTTTTTTTACAATGGAATATATTTTTCTCTTATTTTACAATGGAATATATTTTTCTCTTATTTACACTATTCTTAATTAATTTATTAATATTTTTTAGTTTTTAACAATAATCTTATACTTTACTAGGTGGTATAGTTCCCCAATGTCTCGCCCAAGTATTTGGTACCTTACTGGACTTAAAATTCTATGCATCACTAATTTGACAGGATTCAATATTTCCTACCCCTTCTTTCATTTCTTTAGGAAGCAGGATTTTAATTTGGATTAACATTAATGAAGACGATGCACGGCAGAAACGGAGCCGGTGTTAAATAGAACATGTTGAAATGAAACTGGCTCATAGACTATGATAATATCATTCTATTGATTTTTTTAATGTATTCATTTATTTTTACTTTATATTTGAAATTATTGTTACCGAAGGCAATTCTTGTAATAAGAAATATTGTAAAATATCCTTTAATATAATAATAGATATGTTGATATGTTTTGGTGATTTTATTTAGACGTTAAATAAAACATTATGTTAGAATCATCAGGAAAAATTATCGAGCATCAAGCAAGCGAATTGTTTACTTGTTATATTGGTGAAAACTATTAGTCCTCAATACTAATTATATATATATATATATATATATATATATATATATATATATATATATATTTTTTTTTTTTTTTTCTGAACAAAATTTAATCACATCAATTTAAAGTTACATGCATTTTTTATATTTAAATGTAAAATGTATATAATCTGTTAAAAATTATATATATATATATATATATATATATATATATATATACAGTGTGGCGCTGACCATACAACAATAAGTGAGAATTAAGGTAGTACTAGTTAGTACTAGTATTTTTAGTCTATCAAATCAGTCCTGACATTGAAATTAAAAAAACAAAAATTTCGAACAAAATTAATGACACGAAAATATAATAAAGATAAAACATCCTTTGACTTACCTATCACCAGGACGGCAACGCCGCACGCGCGGCTTGGCGGCTGGCGCCTCATGTTATTATTATTATTTTTACGTGTGACATAATACTTAGGCGCCTTTTTAAACCACACTCATCCTCAATAATTATTTTGATAAATTATTATTATTAATCACAATCATTTTGTACAATAAGTAATTACGTAGCTACAGAATTATTTTTGCGTATATTGTAAGAATAAAGACCATATCAATCTAGGTTTCGTGCCACATATTGACTAAAAGTAAAGAAGAAAAAACAAAAATGTTGTTCACTTCACACTAATAATAATAGGTACCTAACGTGTCTTATCACAAAATAGCACTAATTAGCACAAACATCATGGCCATGGCCGGCCATCACAATAAAAATTAAGCGTCTACTTTCGCACAATTTAACTCGTATTTTACCACAACAAAAATTAAAATGAAGCGTCTACTTTCGCATAATTTATAAGTCCAGAATAATAAAAGAAAAAAATTAAAACTCAGTACATTACAAGTAATAACGTAATATCAATTACCACGGCAAAATCTTTGATCGTACTAAACAATAACATTAAACAATAATGACCGTGACCTACGTATCGTAGGTACGTGACACGTGTTATCAACGGCTTTCATCAAGAAAGCGCAAAATGCGCTTTTTTGTATCACTACACACTGTGTATGCACTCAAGATAAAGCGACTTTTCGCTTTCTTTTCAAATTCTCCTAATGACAAGATTGGGTTGTTATTGGTCAGTTGTAAAGGATAAAAAATTAAAATAACCAATGAATGCAAGGATTTTCTGCTAGTATTGCGAGTTGGCAACTTGCTTATAAGAGTTCTTTCAAACCAAAAAGGGTGAACGGGTCACGTACAGCCATTGACCTCTATATATTTCTGTGCGTACAGCTGATAATCTACATCATGTTCGCAAAATTAGAAATGAAAACTAATGTCCTGTGGCTAAACCAGTGGATGTATTTGTCTGATTTTTTGTATTCAGGCTGAGAACATTATTACATATACTAAGTTTAATTAATTGGTGTATAGTCTGCGCCACACTGTATATATATATATATATATATATATATATATATATATATACCAGTATTAATATAAATTAATATAATACAATAAATTGGGCGATCACGGCCTTGAGTCCATAAATTACGTGAGGTGATTAAGCGGGAGAGAGTTGAGCAAAATTTTACCCAGTCACGTGGGAGGGGAGGTGACTTGGCAATATTACGTTTCTTTCGAGACAAACTGTATAAAATTGTAGCAAAATTGGTTTAAATTAAATAAAACATGTGTCTCTACTGAAATATGGCTATGTCGTAGTCATAAAATCTTATAAGCAAATTTTTAACGTATATAAACTAAAATATTTTGAAAAATTTCATATGAGATTAGAAGGGGATTGGGTCAAGCAAAATTTCACGACATCTCACCAAGTGGGATTAAAAAATACCTCTAAATTGCTTTACGTAATTTATGGATGCCTCCATGCTAGACCTTGAATTACACAAGTCAACTGAATATTCTTAAGTATACAAACTATATTTTCACGCTTCATTTCAACAGCTAAATTCGTGGAAGTTACATCACTCAATTTTACAGGATTAAGCATTTCCTGTCTCTTTCCTTTCATTTTTTTTTTAAATTGAGAGTGAGGTAAAAGCTAGTGTTAAATATAACGTGTTGAAATGAAACTAAAAAATATAAATGTCTCATACACTATTCATATCAGTGTATTTTTTTAATTGTATTCGTTTGTGTTTACTTCATGGTTGAAGTTATTGTTAACAAAGAAATCTCGTTATGATGAAAGTATTGTAAAATATAGGTTAATATAGATATTGATTTGTTTTGCTAATTTTATTTTGACATTAAATAAAAAATGATATTAATATCGCTAGCAGAAATTACTGAAATTACAAATAGCAAATCATTTGCTTGTTTTGCATGCATTGACGCTATTGCGGCAGGAATAGGTAAGGCGGTAGTACCATATACCCTGGTGAGACGTTGCGGAATTCTACCATCTAGTGGTTCCGATGGTATCGAAGTGTGTACCTCAGAATATATAATATTAGTACAAGTACAGAAGAGACACTCCGGAAAGTCGTTTAAAGAAATAGGGACTCTTGCTACGTTACAATTAAGTTGAATTCAAATCGCGCGGCGCTTGATTACCTACGGTTATATTTACCTAGAAACCTTCCTATCGGGTAACTCTTATCCTTTCTAATGAAATGAGGGTTGTCTCCAAGATACTATTGCCTATAGACACCAAAGATGTTAATGATGGATTGCTATCTGTGCAGCGGGATGGCAATGCTATATACTTACATCAGTCTACCACCCAGCTTTAACCCCCAAAACGTAACACGATAATGACAAGTATTGAGGCTATTGCGGCAGAAATAGGTAAAAGGAGTGGTACCATACACCGGGTGAGACGTTGCGGAACTCTACCACCTAGTAGTCACAGTGGTAATGACACGTATAGCCAACTGGTTGCCTTTTACAACTTGCCTGGCATAACGGCAGGCAGCAGGCAACACGGGAAAAATAATTTTGTTAATAATTAATGTTAAAATATAATTTGTGGCGCATTTCAAGTTGCAATAGGTAAGAATTCTGTAGATTTATCATGCCCTAGATGATAAATCTACAGAATTCTTATCTATGGTACTTAAAACCTACTTATAAAAATTACGAGTAAACGAAACAATACGTAAAATATATTTCTTACCTTTCAGAATCTTTCGGTAAAGTAAAAAACAAAAACTTTGAATCCTTTTGTTTATTGCGACAGCCATCTACACAGCAATTATTTGTATTAGGTACGTTTCCTCATTTTATAAGAGTACCTGCAGTAATAAACCTTACGTTGCGACGACAATCGACAGGCCGTCGTACAGGTACGCGTGTACTCATAAGCACGATGGTATTGACACGTATAGTCAATCGTTCGTCTTTTACGAACTTCCTGGCTACTACGAACAGAATGGCAGATGGACTATTTTGGGGGAGAGGGGGAGGGGGTTAGATCAACACGGGGAATGAGCAGTGCCGGAATAGCCCATAATTATTATTAGCCCTCGTGGTCTAAGGGTTAGCGCATTCGGCATAGATCATAAGGTTGAGATTTTTTCGAAGCTTTTCCCGAAAATCCAAACCGCAACAGAACCGAGCGTGATAATGATACTTCTTATAATAATTGTAAATATATCTTCTAAATAGAATTTTGAGCGCAATTAAATCCGATCCGCTCCGAGGACATCAACATAGTAACTGAAAGCGCCATCTACTAATAAATGCAAAAGTCTGTCTGTCATGCTTTCACACCTATACCGCTGAACCAATTTCGTTAAACCCATAAATAAGATCTTAGCCTTTAACAGGACCACACAAAGTATGGAGGGTAGGTATACTAACAAAAAATATGTATACCGATTGACACTGCAGGCCATCCCTGAAACTTCCCGCTAAATTCAGGTATTTTAAGCTCAAATAAACGAAAACTACCTAAGCATAGATTTTTTCAGAGTTCAAAAATCATTTTTTTTTTATAAATTACAGTTATTCATATTTGAAAACGATGATGGATTTTTATCTTTCAAATGACATTCCACGCAATTTTTGAACCGTAAAATATTTTCTTAGCTACATAATCTATACTCTACAGACTAAAATATGTCGAGTAATATTAAAAATTTTCGTTATAAAAAATCGCAAATAAATAATGTATTTGACTCACTCTTTTAGAGAGAAAAGCTGATTAGATTTTTAAGTCAAACGGTAGATTAGCCTGAAAGTTATTTTAAAAATATTAAGTTTTCTGTAAACAACAAAATATTAATATTTAAAAAGTAACTTTTGAAAACCTGATTCGATATTGATTTTTGAAACTGTATTTGACGTAGTTTTTTAAGCACTAAAATATTGTTGAAGGTCAAAAAATCTCGAAGCTATGTAAAAAAACACTTCAAAATTTTTCGTCAACGATAACCCCCGAACGGATAAACCGTTTTTGATATAGGTACCTAATTTATACATTAAACGCAGTTTCGGTAGGCATAGAGCTGGTAAGATTTTGTACTTAACCGAACATTAACTGGAAGTTATATAAAATAATACTATTTTACCAAATCTTTATTGAGGTTTTTTCAAAATTTCTCAATATCTGCTAGACGAAATTAGTTGAAATTTTTAGGAAGTCTTAGTTGAGTGAAATCGAATGCCACCAACCGCGTTTCGATCAGTCAAGCGGTTCAAAAGTTATCAGATGTTTATATACACACACACATACATATACATACAGACACAATGACGGTATCGTGAAAATAATCGGAAAGAGTTCCGAAGGCCTCAAGACGTGGAGATCTGATGAAAGCTCGATTTTCGAAAATAGGTGCAAAATCAGTAACTTCCTTATCTACATAGGTACGTAGCGGGAAGTTAAAAAATACGGTACTGTACAGATTTTTTTATTCATATATCTCCCCTGACCCTGAATCTTCCCATTAGGCTCAAAGTAAAACGTAGAGATTATATTATTACTCTTTGGCTGAAAGCAGCGCAAATAATGATTTTCTAAATCAAAATCTAAATAGCATTCAATACTAACTCAAACTTGGTCATACATTACATAATCATTGGTTTCTATGAAAATTTATGTATAAAAAATAGTAATTTATATATAAAAAAAAATATAAATTTATATATTTTTTTTTATTTCGGTCTGGTACCACCGCCTTACTTATTCCTGCCGCAATAGCGTCAGTGCTTGTCGCTGTCGTGTTCCGGTTTAGAGGGTAAGGTAGCCGGTAAACTTATGCATGTGGCATTAGACCTCGCCACAATATAGCAACGCACCATTAACATCTTTGGTGTCTATAGGCGATGATTGACTCTATCAGGAGACCCATCTGCTTGTTTGCTATCTTATGATATAAAAAAATATATATCAAAAACAATATGGCATTTTACCACGGTATGACGTAACCCTTCCAGATTTGCGTTTACACTTTACTGTCACTTAACTTAGTATCTATTTTTGGACAAATTATCTATATCCTAAAAATATCATCAGCCTTTATCTTTTATAATGAATGTTTTTTTTTTGTTATATCCATATCATTACAAACTACTATATATCCGATTCATTCTTAGTGGACACAAACCTATTAGATAATTTTAATTTATATTGAAAAGCTAAATTCATCGCTATCAAGTTACAGTGACAGATATTCTCGCTCCCGCCTGAACAAGGACTCGGGTCATCACGGATCACGATTCCATGATACACCTTTACTTCAGAATAACGTCTTCCTTTCCTTTGCTACATCTAGAAACAAAAACATATATTACTTTCTACCCACTAACGACTACCGATATTCTTTCGACTTGAGAGGGTAGAAATATATTTTGTCATCATATCATAGAAATACATTGTGTTATCAACCCCTTTAATAGAGTTTTGTTAACAAACTTATAAAATGGACTTCGAAGTAAATAAATACTTACCCAGTTTGAGGAAAGCAAAATCCCTCGGGGATTTGAAGCCTAACCAATATACGAATAATAATATATACTTTTGGGAATACAATCAAAACATCAAACACGATAGCTCGTCGTCCTACGATCATGTGGAAAATAACTCGGATGTTTCATCGCTTATTAAAAACAAACTTAACGTCACTACGGAGTTTTCCGAAGAAAACATTGATGCCCAAGTTATTACTGTCTTGGAATACAAGATCAACAGATTAACTGGTAGGTATTATTTTCATACTACATAAGACTAAACAGCATGTGATGTGTCGCCCTCGATAAAAGAGAGGTTTGATGATTGATCCGTAAAAGATATTTTTCTCTTACGGATCAATCATCAAACCTCGCTTAATGAGACGACAAACGTTTCCTCGTTGCGTCGTGTCGAATCAAAGAGATATAACAAGTTCTTCCTGTTGGTATATGAAAAGTAGTAGCAGGAAAAGCTTGTCCGCCATCCATGTTCCTTATTAAACCGAACACTGAATAGAACATATGCTATTTTATTAAAAACTAACCTAAGCGGGCAGATCACCGGTTTGTCGATTGAAGAAATAGGTGAAGGTCCCATCGCTGTACATAATTATATTGAGACTTCAGTTACGATATAGGTAATTATTATGATTTTTCACCAATTCTCAATTACAAGGAAACTACTACCTACATAAGACATTTGTTTTTCTATATTTTTAAATAGAAATAGATAATTATTAATTATAGACCCCAAAGATATGATTGTTATTTGTTGCACTGTCTATATGTAATGCTAAATATATAAGTTTACGTTACTTTTAGAAAACGACATTGATACGATATACAGCAGCAGCCCACTAAACTAAACTGCACTGATTCCCAAAGTGGTCCAGGTGGACCACCATGGATCCACGGGAGATTTGACGGGGGTCTATCGTTGGCGTAACCAAAATGGGGGTTCATAATTCGTAAGCGAAGGTGAAAATTTATCTGGTTTTGATAGTGAAATATTGACTTGATTTCACCTATCAATGTAGACAGTTAATATTTTAATAATATGAAAAATATCAATTAATTACTCATTCAATTCACACTGTTTTTCGAATACTGTTAATTCACAGTTGAAACTCAGCTGCAACGCAAATTTCCATACTTAGATCTAATCTTCATATTATTTCTTGTTTTGGGGGTATGGTAAAAATTTAGATTCAGGGGGTCCACCGGAACCAGCAAAATTCTGAAAGTGGTCAATGAGAAAAAAAAGTTTGGGAACCTTTGAACTAAAGGGAACCAAATCTCAGGCGAGACGTTGCAGAACTCTATCGTCTACTAGTAGAAGTACTAGTAGAAGGTGGATTAATTGGTAGTGTCGAATTCGGCCAATCGTTTGCCTTTACGAACCGTTTCTTTGTTCCGGCGAGATCATGTTTTATATTTCGATTTCCTTTTAGATTTGCTGCAGGAACAGCACAGTTTATTAAAGCAATTAAAAGAAGATCTCAGTGTTCCGAAGGATGAAGTTTCTTCTAGCACTGCGTTTGCGCAACCACCTGTTGAGACTTTGGAATTGTAAGTCATATTATTAACATATCTATCATATTTTTGTCATTAGCTATTGTTACGGTGTACCTAATAAGCAATGGCAGGAAGAAGGGTGAAGTATTTTTCAAAAGGAACATGGACTGTGGGGGTTATGAGGAACTCCGCTACCTAGTATTTTTTTTTCATTTTTTTATATAATAAGATAGCAATAAAACAGATACACATCTGCTTGTTTGCTCCTGATGAAAAGAGTCAACCATCGCCTAAAGACTCCAAAGATTTTAACATCTTTAACATAATTGTAATTGCATAAGTTAATGTGTTAATGGTGCGTTGCTATCTTGTGGCGAAGTCTAATGCCACATGCATAAGTTTACCGGCTACCTTACCCTCCAAACCGGAACACGTCACGATGCGATATATTTACGATGGCAACATGTTTGGCTAATATATTTTTATCTATTATGATATGCCTGGCTGATGGTATATTCTTCAAAAGCTAATCTGAACCCAACATGGGTTGTTATTCTAATCGATCTAAATTTATTAATTCTATTAGGTATAGAACATTAACAATAGGCAATATTTTTGTAAATTTTAAGATTACAAACAGATGACTCTCTTGGTGGAAAGACATAACCATAGATTCCACAGAAGGCGATGGTGTATTGCTATTTATGTTCCAAGGTCATATTGTTAAAACTAAAAGTTTATCGGCCTTCTTACCCTTGAAACCGAGACACGACAATTTGGTAGGTACATACCACTGGGCACTGACGCTATTGCGACTGATAAACTTAACGCTATGGTACCAAATCATAGCGAGACGCTATAGAAAATAAACTATCTCCTAACACGATGGTAGTGTCATGGGTAGCCTCCCACATTAAACTGTCTGGCAGGGTGGTATATTCCTCGCAAGGGACTCAGAATAACCAAGTAAGTAGGTAAGTATATTGTAATATGAATTATGAATTAACATTTGAAGAATGCAATATCTTTATTTAAATTTATTTAATGTAGAAAACGTAGTTTAAGATAGTACAGATACCTAGTGCAGACTACAGAGTTTAAACTTTTGTCACAAATATTTCACTTATCGGCGTGCTGTGATTTCTTCACAAAGTCACAGATAATATGATAGATACTATTGTAAACAAGTTCTCAAAACAACAAACTGGGACGAATGCGAGTTAAATTTGCGTGGAGTGGGATCCATATCTGATTATCAAAGTTCGTTTCCTTAAATATCATAGAATTTTGTACATACATACATATCTTCACGCCAGATCCCTTACGGGATAGGCAGAGAGAACCGAGTGCCATACATCACGATCCTTGCAGGCTTGTCTCAATTCCTTCACATTCATCACTCTCTTCATACAAACACGCCGGTTGCGAAGACTCTTGACACCACCTTCGGACAGTACTCGATCAATCTGATCGTGGTATATCAGTCTTGGTCTTTCCCGGTACCTACATCCTTTCACATTCTCATTGTATATCTGTTTTGTTAACCTTTCACCTACCATTCTTTAATTCTAGAATTTTTTAATTTTTAGTTTTTTAATTCTAGAATTTTGTAGGTGTTCCTAAAATTTATATGCAAAATGACCAGTTTCTTAGTTCAATCTCTCAATCAGCTTCAGTAGGTTTTGGTGCATTTTCGCATATTTTCCTATTTATCTTAAAATTTTAATAAAATATAATAAATAAATATAATAAATATTAATGGGACAAATTACACTTACTGATCTAACCCCAAAGTAAGCAAATTATTTGCTTGTGTTATGGGTGTTAGTCAACGATACTAATACATATAAATACATATATAAATACTAGAATATGTTTAATAAACACCCAAACCCGGAAATACAAACATTTATGCTCATCACACAAATGCTTGTCCCCGCCAGGGATCGAACCAGAGCCCCGTTGATTGTGTAGTCAGGATCGCTCACCACTCGACCAACGGGGCAGTAATGTGTATGAGAATATCTGATTTTTATTTTAAATTTTAAATGTATCCCCTAAAAGTGCCCATTCATGGGCGTACCGAGTGAGGGGGACAGGAAGGGGCAGCTGCCCCCTCCCCTCCGGAACTTGTGTACCTCTTTTTTAACTATCAAATGTTAAATATAAAAATATAGTCTTAAAATGCTATGGTTGCCCCCCGTGGCCTAGAATCTGGTTAAGCCCATGGTGCCCAATACCCATATTTAAAATTGATTTATTTAAGTTATATGTTCTTGTTCGGATCACATACACATACACGTGTTTTTTAATTCTTTCGAATGTAGTCGAAGTCCTCCTCGGATGAAGTCCTAGTCGGGTCCAGTATTTTCAGTTAGAAACTTTCAGAGTTTATTGGCTGTGAGTGCTATAACGGACGGAGACATACATACGGACAGATACGTGAGTGATCCTATAAGGGTTCCGTTTTTTCTTTGTAACCTCAAAAATTATTTTAATCCTAAGTAATAAGTGCTTATCAACGGCTTGACCAATTCTTAAAAGGAAGTTAAGTAAAATTTAAAAAAAAAATGTTGATAACGATCTGATTATAATAAATTGTTATATTTAGGTTGGAGCAATTTATAATGGCAATGGACGATTCAGAAACGAAAGACACCAACAATAAAGCTAGATCACTTTTAGATGCGATCGAGCTGCAACACACGAAGCGTTTAGATCAGCACATAAAAGAAGTTCTAAAAAACTTTCTACAGAGTGACGTAAGTTGTTAAGGACGTAGTAAAGGACGATGGCTAGAGAAACCCTCAAAGCCTCGTTCTGACTAGGCTTATATTCTAGACGTGTAGCAAGTAATTGCTAAACAACCTTTCGTTTTAGTCAAGTTTATTAGTTTTATACGCTGTCGGTCAGTCCGGCAAACGTGCTCGAGTCTTCCTGTTTTCCTGTTCGGTGGTTTTGTGTACAAACCGGCATAAGATTCCGAACTGTTGCTGTTTTACTATGTGGAACAAAAACAGTAAGTAGGTAATCCTATTTGCTAGGTCCGGCGACCGAAATCGGGATCTCTACGTGCATTTTTGGGGCACGGTTGTGGTAATCACACCAACAATATATTCAGAGCTATTGTTGTATTTCTAGGCATAAAAACCCAAAGACACTTTTTACCTGGCTTGACAATCGGACTCATCAACATATTTGACCTCATGATCTAGCCGAATATGCTAACCCCTGAACCACGAGACCATTACAGTTAGATATATAACAGTATTTTGTATTCATGTCATGAAATAGAAAACAACCAGATGGCTCTCCTGATGGAAAGAGGCAACCAAAGATGTTTATTGCTATCCTTGTGGCGGTATCTTAATCCCACATACATAAGTTTACCAGTTCCCTTACTCTGTAAACCGGGACACAAAAATGTCAAGCATAATTGCCGCTGTTGCAGCAGGAATAGATAAGGCGGTGGTACCCATGAAATCTAGAGGCAACACTTCTAATACCTACTTGAAACAAAACTTGAATACTGCCGTTATCTTCTGAGGTCTTATCCTTTCTTTCTAACACAGCTGTGTAAAAAGAGATGGCAAGACCTCATAGACTATATACATATAACGTAGATATATGTTTCAAGTGATTAATCCGAGTTTACTTAATACTTCATGGTGGTACCATATACCCGGGCGAGACTAGTAGCCATGAGGTAGTTACACGTATAGCCAATCGTTTGTCTTTTACGAACTGCCTGGCAGAATGACAGATGGTCTATTTTTCAAAGGGGGCCTGAACCAACACGGGGAAACAGTGAAATTAATAAGGCATTGCATATCGATTCAGGCGAATAGATTCGGATTTCTACGACCCATTAATCTTGATCATGCCAATAAGGCGAGTAAAGACGTTTTGGCTTGTCTTGCTAGCCACCTGCAGGAACCTTAGTAACGCTGTTTATTAATTCACAGGAACTTAAAAGAAATGTTACATCAGCAACAGTAGACTCGCTGAAGGATGTGATCGGGAGTTATTTCTCAGAGGTCTTTCCCACCACATATTTACCTATACTGGAAAATTCCTACCGAAGACTTTTTAAACATGTCACCAAATGCATACAAAACGCTTTTAATGAATGTGAGTAGGTATTTTAATTTCATATTTCTGATGTTTTATCTACAAAATTATAAGGAGGGGGAAAAATTACACGGCTTGTAAAGTTGTTTGTAATATATCCCAAAGCAAGTGAGGGACATACTTAGACTATGTTCTATACTATTAATCGTCGGCACTTGGTTAAACTGGCTAAAACTGGTTTAGCTATAAGTCCTGAAGATGCGTTAAAACGCGATACCGGAAGACTTTAAATAATTTGGAAGAATACATATGTAGTAATGTTCACGGGACAAATTACACTTACTGATCTAACCCCAAAGTAAGCAGATTATTTGCTTGTGTAATGGGTGTTAGTCAACGATACTAATACATAGAAATACATATATAAATACTGGAATATATTTAATAAACACCCAAACCCGGAAATACAAACATTTATGCTCATCACACAAATGCTTGTCCCCGTCGGGGATCGAACCCGAGCCCCGCCGATTGCGTAATCAGGGCCGCTAACCATTCGACCAACGAGGCGGTCCAACCAGTATAAGTGTTTTATAATTAAAATCAATACTTAGACTACTTTTTTACCCGGTTCAGCTACAGAAAGTCGCGAGTAAACAGATATTACAGCTAGTATTTTATACAATGGTCAATAATGCGTCCATAATCCATTTTAAATTCACGTGTTCCATTCCATTACCACCTCATTGGTCGAGAATTTAAAATAAAGCGATATTTTAACTTTTTTATGTAGATCTTTTTTCTCTAAGTACATTTTATGAGTTGGTCGACTATTACCTACTCGTAACCTTTTAAAGCCTACTTAGCTGTGATACTTTTATTTTTAAATTCATTTTATGTTCTCCTACCTTGATTTTTTTTACACGTGCAAAAAGTACAAAAACAATCTTTGAGCTGGCAGAAGGGCCCCTTAACTTGATCGACAAAAATTTGCATTTTATTCTTGACTAGCTGACCCGCGCAGCTTCGCCTGCGAGTAGATTAGCATGTCGTCAAGATAGCTTTTGATACAAATTTCATCCCCTATTTCAACCCTTTGGGGATTGATTTTTTTTTTAAATTAGTCTATATTTGAACCCGGCTCTTCAACTATTTCCATGCCAAATTTCATGAAAATCGGTCCAGCGGTTTAGCCGTGAAAGCGTAACAGACAGACAACCAGACTTTCGCATTTATAATATTAGTATGGAAGTATGGATATTTCACAAACGGAAATTTTAAGCGAAGAACTGGTTTCAAAAACCCGCAATATTTTGTGAAAACCTATGAAAGGATACCTACCCCACAATTTGGGGTATGCGAGAAAAAAATTTAGATCTTCGCTTTACGTATATAAGAGGTACCCTGAAATATATTTTTCATTATTTTATTTTACCACTACCGGTGCACCGCACACACACCGCGGTGTGACTAGTTTGTATATTCGACCCAAAAAATTACAGCTTTCAAATTACAAATGATCACTGAGTTAGGCTGTGGACGAACGGGTGGACATGGTGAAGCTATAAGGTATAGTTTACTTAACCCTTTAAGTTTACGAACCCTAAAAAGCTGTAACCCTTAGTCCACACCCCTGCACCAAACATTTATGAAAATAAATAAACAAATACACTGGGAAAAATAAGCTAATTTTTCTTAACTCAAAGAAGCAAATTATTAGCTTGTGATACTTTACTAATACTTATTTTATCTCTCTCTCTCTCTCTCTCTCTATCTCCTGATTGGAAGAGACTACCTTCACCTACAGATACCAAAGAAGGTAATTGTACGTCGCTATTGATGTAGCAGGATGCATAGTTCTACCGGCTACCTGGCCCTTCCCAACCGGATCACGACAATGACAAATATTAACGCTATTGCGGCAGGAATATGTAAGGCGGTGGTACCAAATATCAGGGTGAGACGTTGCGGATCTCTACCATCTAGTAATCACGATGTTAGTGGCATTTGTAGCTAATCATTCATCAATTTGATTTTATCAAAGGAGAACATTTTACGAACTGCCTGGCAGAATGGCAGTTGGTCTATCCTTCAAAGGTGGCCCGGACCAACACGGAGTAAAATGGTATTGGGCGTCATTTTATCACATAGAGGCTTATCATTGTCGACAATCGCTGAATCCTATCGATTGCGTAGTCAGGGACGCTAACAACTTGACCACTTTAATTACCTTTAATTGTATTTTAATTATTATATATTTGTAATTTTTGTTTTATCGCAGTGGAACACAGCATTTCTTTGCTCTACAAATCGGTGTATAAGACGTCGAGAACACTCCGCTTCGCTTTAGAAAATCATCAGGCTCTTTTGGAAAACAACAAACCTAAAAACGTATCAAGAAACCTAAACAAAGTTATGGAAGAGTAAGGACCTATGATATTGTTAACCTGAATAAAATTTACCCTGTTTTGGTCCGAGCTCTCTTAGAGGATTAGACCATCTGCCGTTCTGCCAGGCAGTTCGTAAGAGGCGAACGATAGGCTATACATGTTATTATCATCGCGCCTACTAGATGATGGAGTTCCGTAACATCTGGCCCGTGTATTTGGCACCACCAACTTACCTATCCTGTCGAAATAATGCTTGTTACTATCGTGTTCCGGTTTGGAAGGTAGCCGGTACTTATGGAAGTGGCATTTACTCCTCGCCACGCGGATAGCAATGCACCATTAACAGTTTTGGTGTCTAAAAGCGACGGTTGTCTCTTTTCATCAGGAGAGCCAACTGCTCGTTTGCTGTTATATAATAGGTATAAAAAGTTCCCAAAAAATTCGTGGGCAAACATACAGACATGCATACACTTACGAAAATTTGGTACATGTGCTTGGACGCCTAAATAGATTATTCTATTCAAAACTATCTAATTCTAACATACATACAATACATATCGAACTGATAAAATCTGTTTTTCGTTGGTCGAAAAATTATCATAATACTAGTTGACCCGTGCAGCTTCGCCCGCGAGTATATTAATAAGTCGTCCAAATAGGTTTTAATAAAAATTTCATCACCTATTTCAACCCTCCAGGGACTGATTTTTGAAAAAAAAAATAGCCTATGTTTGACCCCGGATCTTCAACTATATCCATGCCAAATTCAGGAAAATCGGTCCAGCGGTTTAGCCGTGAAAGCGTAACACACAGACAGACAGACTTTCACATTTATAATATTAGTATGGATTATGAACAAACTGCGCATTTGGTAGGACAAATGTCCATTCTATTTATGTTGTAAATTTAAAATAAATGCTAGCTTATCATTTATTGATTATAATATAAAATAGAATATAAATAATGAATTAACACAGTTAGACAGCTATGTATTTGAAATACGAAAGATTTCCATCTAGGACGACATGAGTCTAAAAAACAATTAATTATTCAATAGTGTTTTCAAGCTACACCTTTTTTACTACTTAACGGGATATCTTAGTTCTTCCTAATGATTTTTCTCGTTTCTATTACATTAAATTAACGTAATGGAAATAGTAGCAAAGAAGGAGGCGAAAATTTTTTTCGAGTGTAGAGTTCGCTTTAGTGATCGTGAGACGTGCAATAAAAATGTTATATTTTGGTTACGTAATTTTGCGATATTTTTATTTAGTTATTGTATTACAGAGTCCTAAATAAAGAACTAGAGAATTGGAGACAAAAGTTACAACAAGTGTTCGCGCCAAATGCGAGTGAGAGCAGTCCGACAAACCCGGAGTCCGACTCCATAGAGCCGTCGTACACACCGCCGAGCCCGCCGCAACCTGCCGACCCCGAACGGTCCATCATAGACCAGTTGGTAGGTTCTTGGCACAGTTCGTTTGTTTTAAATAGGGAATTAATCATTTGAGATAACCACAGAACAAATATCAAGTAGAAGGCCCATAGCCGGAGCTCACGTAGGAAAACCACCGTAACACATTTACACACAAACCTGGTATTGTCGTATTTTTAACACATTGAAATTTGAAACAACGCAAGTAATTTGTCTTTCTAACTTATCACTCTTAACTTACCTACTAATTTCAACCTTAGTCCAATGTGATAAGGCCGGAACTATACCCTAACTGATTAGCTCAACGATGCGTAACCGGAAACTGAGAAATGTATGCATAGTTTAAATAGAAATAGACCTTATTATAATGGATTAAAGTTGACTTCCATTTCATGGTTTTTCTCGTAACGAAGTCCGCGCGGACAAAGTCGTGGGCAACAGCTAGTAATATAATATTATGTTATTTGATATTTATCACGTTACTACAATCTATCTATTTATCAAAGTCTATGAGCTAGCCTTTTTAATAATAATACTAGCTGCAGCGTGCAGCCCGCTGCATTATAAGTTTTTGGTGAATCCCGCGGGATCATCTAATTTTTCCGGGATAAAAAATAACCTATGAGCTATTCCAGGTCGTCATCTACCTGTGTGCCAAATTTCATTCAATCCGTTCAGTAGTTTTTGCGTGATTGAGTAACAAACATCCAGCCAAACATCTATCCAAACATCCAAACTTTCGCATTTATAATATTAATAATATAATATAGATTTACGGGACAAATTACTCTCACACAGATCTAACCCCAAAGTATGCAAATTGCTTGTGTTGTGGGTGTTAGTCAACGATACTAATACATAGAATTACATCTCTAAATACAGGAATACTTATATTTAATAAACACCCAAACCCAGAAATACAAACATTTATGCTCATCACACAAATGCTTGTCCCCGTCGGGAATCGAACTCGAGCCCTTTCGATTGTGTAGTCAGGGTCGCTAACCACTCGACAAACGGGGCGGTCAAAATTGTGCGTTACTCGTTATTTCGGTCGACGCAACAATGAAATTCAGCTGTACTCAAAATTTACTTATTCTTAGTTTAATGAGCAAATATAGTCTCCTTTAATCCTATGCGTACAAATAGTAATGAATATTATGAGAGACACTAAGACAACAAATTGCAAATAAAGAAATTATTATTATTATTATTAACATCAGAGAATAATTACGTTAACATTGTGAAAATTGCATTTCGTAGATGAAATCTGCCGAAATAATGAAAGGAATAAAGGAAGGCGACGTAAATAAGTGTTTCGAAGAGGCTCTGTCGTGTGCGGACCTGTCGCTGGTGATGGCGGCGTGTCGCGCGGCGGCGCCGGCGCGCGTGTTCGCGGAGCCGTGCGCGCTGCGGCAGCCCGTGCTGCTGGCGCTGGCGCAGCAGCTCGCCACCGACATGGTGCACGACACGCAGCTCAAGTGCAGGTCTCCCACTACAGCTATCTAGCCGGTCTATCTCATTGATGCACCACCATAAGTCTTTTTTTTAAATCTTATCTTACGGGGTTACTTTTAAAGACCCGGCCAAATTTTCAGAGTCTGTTCAGAATCGATAATATGTTCAATTTGTGTAATAATTTAAAAAAATAAAATTTCATTTGTATCCGACACAAAAGACAAAACGCATGGATATAATTTCAATCACGCAATATTCTAAATAAAATATTTTAGTGCTTCAACCAAGATAAAAGTGATCGAGAAAAATGTTCTTAGAGCGACAGATTATACTAATTACTATCGTAAATTTAGGTAAATGTCAAATGACAAATTGCCAACATTACAAAGTTCATTAACAAGTCTCGGTGCATCCAATTCATGAATTTAGTAAGATATTTTGAAACGAAATTTTTTTATTACGAGTACCTTGTAATATTTTTACAATAATAATTAAAACGTACTTTCAATTCAATGTTTAGTTCCTAATTTTAAAATTTGACTGGAGCTTTAAAAGTAACCATATATATATACAAGATATACACTCTCCTTGTCTTTTAAAAAAAAAAAGGTTTTTTTACCCACTTTAGCCATTTGGGAATATTTTATTATTTTTTGCTGGCGCACGTTGGGGGTCTCGTGGCTCAGGGCCCCGGTACCGTATAATTCTGCTTGTGGATTTGGAGGAATGTGTGTTGGACGTTGATGATGGTGGGTCTCTTTTAATTTACAGATCTTCGATGACTTTTTTCCATTCCTTACGCTACATTGCAGAAGTCACATATAAAATTTCTTTTAGTAACGCATTTCCACGAGATAATGCCTGAAACTATAAAAATAAGATATTCACCCTCAATTTATACCTAGCTATAATCACAGAATACTTTTCTTCAGTATTCTGTGCTATAACCAAAGTAGTTTAACCAAAATGATCCAAATTTCCGTGGCGAAACCATGTAATGTCTGTACGGGTATGATTTATTGGCGATAGCTGAAGTATCCTTGGCGTCCCACCACAATGAATCATTTTCTACGGCAAAACCAAGTCTCAAAAAGGCTTTGAGTATGTACCCATGTAGTCTAAGGAAACTATTGAACCGATTTCAATGAAATTTGTGTGTGGCAAAGCAACGTTTGACGGGTCAGTTGGTATTATATTAGTAAATCAATGGCTGGTATAGTAAAAAAATTTAGTTGCTTATATAACTTACTCATTTAAACATTTTCAGTGCTACTAATACTAAATATTGAGTACTTATTTCACCGATATAATATACCTACGTTATCTGTTATTTATATCAGTTATTGAAAGAATGCTTCAATTTTTGCAGATATTTAGAAGATGCCATTATAAATTTGAAACCAACAGACCCAACAACGCGAGCACACCTCCCATTGGTCGTTCAAGAAGTTCGTAAGCATTTGTCGAAGTTCCTCCAGTCGTATCCCAGCCATGTCGCTAGCCGAAGAATTACTTTGATTATAATGGCAGCTAATAATTTGATAAGATAACAAAAATGATGTAAATAAAATTTACGTTTTATACTGTTGTCAAAAAATAAATATTTTGCAGACTGTTAAAACGCCGCCGTTTCCTTTACCGTTCCATTCTTCTTCTTCTCCTCCTTGGAAGAATAAAAGTGACGGCTTTGAAGTGGCTTTTAATTCATAATTGTGAATTTACTTATAATTCCCGTGTATTGGTGCGAGCTCCTTTGAAGAATAGGCCAACTGCCGTTCCGCCAGGCAGGTCGTAAAAGGCGACCCATTGGCTATCGAGTCACTACCATCGTGGCTACTAGGTAGTAGAGTTCTGCATTGTCTCGCACGGGTCTGGTACCACCGCCTTACCTATTCTTGCCGCAATAGCGTCAGTTTTTGTCACTGTCGTGTTCCGGCTTAGAAGGTAAGGTAGCCGGATAACTTATGCATATGCTAAAGATATAACGCACATTAACATCTTTGGTGTCTATAGGTGATGGTAGACTATTCCCATCCGGAGATCCATCAGCTTGTTTGCTATCTTATAAAAAAATACAGTTACTTATTACGTAAATTAGAGTTTTCTAATTGTTTTTTTTTTTCGAGTATTTACTTATAGTCCAAGCGGAAACCCTCAAGTGATGGGATCCAGAATAAGAACAAAAATGAACTTTATTGTTTTTGTACATCCAGCCCATAGTGCCAGGCATTCGTAAAAGGCGAACGATTAAGCACTTCTTCATTGGCCGGCCCGACACGACACCGGCACCGGCCCGACGCCGGCATGACACCAGTGAACGCATAATTCTATGAAATTGTACTGCACGCTGTCTGACAGCTGACTGGCCCGGCCCGTCCCGGCACCGACTTGCCGGCGCAAGCACCGACATGCCGGTGTCGGTGCCGGCATGTAATCAGCAGCAAGCTGATGTCGGGCCGGCATCTTTATGCATGTGTTGTGTAGGTACACACGCATGCTTCCGTGTAGGCGTGCTAGTGGCGTGATCACTCACCTGCCCGCGCAAATTTTATTACTTGGTGCATGAGGAGGAATAATTATTTTTTCGTTATATTACAGTCATTCGGAAATATTAATTGAAAAAGTTATCCCGGTCATCCATTAGTTTTTCAAATAAATTGTACTACATGCCATCTAAATATCTCACTTCGATAATTAGATGCACCCAAAATGGTCTCAAAACACGTCTGTTTTACGTCTTAAATATAGTAAATACCTAAAACCAAAATAGTATCTATTATTTACGCTAGCATCGCGCATCGTTCTTGTACATGTCTGGAATTATATAAAGCCGTGTCGGGTCGGAGCGTGTCGGTGTCGGTCTAATGAAGAATGTAGCTGCCGGTGCCGTGTCAGGTCGTGGCGTCAAGTACTGTCGGTGTCGGGTCGGGGCCGGTGCCGGGCCGGCCAATCAAGAAGCGGCCAATGGCTATACGTGTCACTTCCATCGTGACTACTAGACGATAGATTTCCACAACGCCTCGGCGAGGTATTTGGTCCCACCGCCTTAACTGTTGCTGCCGCAATAGCTTCAACGCTTGTCATTGTCGTGTTTTTGTTTGGAGTATTATTATAGCTGTCATACATATTAATAAATTCATCAATGATTCTTTCAACGAGAAATGATTTTCTAAAGAATCATGTCTTTTTTTCATGTGGCTGATCCACATTCATAAATATCGGTTTCTAAAAATTTATTTAAAAGTAAAGTTATTTTTAATGCAAAACAATATTTAAAAAATATGTTAAAAATTGTGCAATTCTTATTTTTTTCTGCAGAAACAATATTTAAAAAAATATGTTCATCAAATAAATCAGCAAAATAAAGACTATATACTCTCGTAGAGAGTAATAAATTCTTTGCCCTTGCCTAATGCCTTCGTAGTAAAAACAGTCACGTTTGAATTTGACACAGTGTCAGCAGACGTACAATAATTATTGTACATGTATCATAATCTCATGATTTTTTAAATCCTCACTCAATCCTCAGTGTGCCATCTTTACAAAAATACAATAATTTTAAAGGATAGTAATTTTCTATATGAAATTGTTATTTTCTTTAAAAATATTTATTACTGAAATTTTTGTGTCACGTTTTTCCCCTTAGCCATAACAAAATGATTTTTTAAGTAGGTAGATAGGTACTTAATTGGAAAATTGCATTTAAAAAAAAAGTTTAATAACTGTCGAAATATCATTTAAATAAAATTACTTCAGTGATTCTCTTCTAAACTAAAACTTTCAGGTGATAAATAAATCTAATTTTGAAATGTACAATAATTTTATTGAAAATACAATAATTTTACGGCCCTGATAATAATTTACAATAATAATTTTTCATGGGTTGACATCACTAATTGTCATTTGTCAATGTCACAAAATGACAGGTGTGTCAATCGCTAAATGTCGCAAAATTATACAATGATTTTTATGTTTATTTCTGTTTAATTTAAACTGCCACAAGATTATGAGATTAGGTACTTTATTAATTAAAGTGAATTTTATTGCTTGAGGAGAAGCAGAAAATATAGATTGACTGAGTATATTTTCTTTAAAAGATGTCGGTTCAATATACTACCTTCTTACTTTTATTGACTCCGAATATTTTATTATGCGCTTCGGCGGCTGTTCATAGTCACAGTGTGGACAATACGGAGCGAGAGTCCGATGGGGCGTACCGGCCGAGAGATTATGAACATTATATCGACTCCGATCATAATGTGGAGTTCGATCACGAAGCAATTTTAGGTACCTACTTACTTTTTACATATAGCTGTTTACAGTTTACTCTACGCTGTTAAGACGTAGCGTTTTCCATTCCATGATGCTTAGTTTGTGATAAGAAATCCGATAGCTATGTCTATGAAACTTACTTTGTTATTCCTTATACCTACTGTGTTGGTAATAACGTATTATTTCTCTATAGGCAGTGTGAAAGAAGCTGAGGAGTTTGATAGGCTTAGCCCTGAAGAATCGCAGCAGAGGCTAGCCCTCTTGCTGCCTAAGATGGATCTCAATAAGGACATGTCTATAGACCGGCTTGAACTAAAAAAATGGATACTCAATTCATTTATGTAAGTAAACATTAATTCATTTTTAAATATATTCTAGTTATTTGAAAGATTTTATTAATCTAAACTAGTATTAAAAACCTGTTTACGTTATGACACTTAAACAGGAGATTCTAATGTAAAATTATGTAAAAGCACAAATTATAATTTTTCTTCAGTTTTACATAAACTAGTTGTCTTAGCGATGGGAAATAGTAAATACAGTCTTTTCAGCACCATTATTTAGTTTCAACTGTGTACCATTAGATTTTAATATGTTTTTCAATCACAAAATCTTATATAAACTACTTAACTGAAAAAAAAATTGAGAAAAAGGGTTCCTATTCTGCTATTTATCTTTAATCTCGGTCCTTGTGGTATTAAATATTTATTTTTATTTTGCTGTAGCGCTTTACTGACATTAACTATATTTATAATGAGAGTATAATAAATATATCCTCAGTTTTATTAGTTTTATTATTAGCAAAAATTAAAAAGTAATCTGAATTTTTGTAGAAGCCATTGAATAAGCTCTTTTTGCTTCCATTTTAATAATAATAATAATAATAATAAATCAATTTATTTGCATTAACCATAATTTTAAATTGCAAAAGTAGGCTGGAGTCCACTTTTAGGCAACAATATGCCGGTTCCAGAGGACTCCGCTCTTCTATCTTACAATTATATTATTTAAAATAGTTATATAACAACAAAACATTAGTGCCTATAAATTACAACTTACATATAGTAAAGTAATACATTATTATTATAAAAACATTAAGTAAATTAAATTAATATAAAACTAATCAAGCAAACTAAAATGTGATACATACTCTACACGCTACGCAGCAAAATTTTTCTTAAATTTAAATGGTGTGTGGTCTAAGTATAAGAGTTGAGCATATGAACAAATAAACATGGTCGATCTCGGGTAAGTAGTATTTTACAATGCTTTTGTAAATGGAACTTGCTTTAACTAATAAACTTTATTCCAGTAATTAGTAGTATTTCTTTTAAATTTTTATATGTACTTAAATGTTAGGTAAATTTTTTAATACATTTAGGTTCATTGACCTCCAAAATAGAAAATAATAAATTAAATAATATCACTACACAAATTACACGAATCAAATTAACCCTAAAGTAAACAAATTATTTGCTTGTGGTATAAGTCAATGATCTAATACACAGGAATACAATATGTTATCATAATCACTATCATTCTACAAAAAGTCTGAGATGGTAAACACATAATACAGAATCTCGGGTATTTTTTACACTGTAAACAAAAAATTAACCCAAAAGACACAGTATATTTTTTTCCTTTCATAATCTTTACACACACTTATATTTATTTATTTATTTTAACTTTTTTGTACATTAAAAATATCCAATTTCATACAAAATGCTAACTTAATGCCTGTTGGGCATTATCCACCAGTCAGCCTTTGGGTCAAGAGAATGTAGCTGTAAAGGTGCCACTGAACAACTTAGATTAGATGCAATTAATACCATACATATATATTTTAATATTCATATACATAAGTAAGTACCAAAACACACATATATACATACACATCTCAAGTAATAATACATGGAATTTAATATAATAGATATTGAAAAATGAAGTAAACAAAATATGTTTATATACATATATACCATATTATTATACAATAAGAAATTACTCACGATTCAGCAAATGGACTTTTAGATGCTTTTTAAACTGTTATCAGCTTGTCCCAATGTTAAAGGTAAACTATTCCACAGCTGCAGAAAGTGCACTGTAAATGATGATGAGACAAAATTTGAGCAATGTAGAGGAATACACAAAGTCATTGTTTCAGCAGAACAAAGGATTAATTCATTTGTTTGAGAGAAATTCGAATTTGAAATTTTATATCCTCTGCTAAATGTTGCATTACAAATGTGTTATATTTTATTCACTAACAATGTAGTATTATATTAGGCCAATTAATAAATTGTTATCTAGCCACTTACAATGTGATTTAGACAATGTACTGTAAACGATAATGGATTGTGCATTATGACACCTGCACTTTATATGACATACTAATGAATTATTTTGTTTGAAATTTGTTTTTTGTTAAGTTCTAGATTAAAATTATTATTTTATATCACACTGAATAATGAAATCCATCTTAATAAAGTTAATCCATCTTCTTAAAGTCCCTCACCTCAACTGTCAGTCTGTCTGTATGTACGTCATAAACACAGAAACCATTGAACAAGTTTTCATTTAGTTTACACTAATGAAACAGGAATCGGCTTGACAATTACAGGAATATGTCTAGGATGTTAACAAACCTTAGCTAATACATTGTAGTAAAAAAGGGCAATTGACCCACCTCTCGTTCACACCACTGTAACTTCTGTAAACCAGAATCAACATTACATTGTAGTAGTGAGGGTGGATAATTCTGTAAGTTGTTAATTTTTTTATGTTGTTGGCTCATTGTAATTAAGCCTTTGATTAAAGAGAAACATATCCCGGTTTAATTTCGTTAACTTATGTGAAAAAATTAAAAAAAAAAATTAAATAAGAAATAAATAGTTTTTATTTTCTTTTAAAAATCACAGATATTTCCAAAAATAAACAAAAGTTTTTAAAAAAAATATTTTTGTGCTATTTATGCTGTATTTTATATTTTTGTACCTCAAAAATGTACATGGTTTTTAGATTTGACAACATTTACCTGTACAGAGCGGGGATCCTTTTCATAATATTGACTATTGTCTTAAGCATACATTCATCTTTGTGCCTAATCCTTTACAAAGTAAGCAGAAAAAATCAAGAGCTAAACATTACAAACTTAAATTACTTCCTCTCCATCCTTCTTGCCTGCCTCGTGGTCTAGAGGTTGGCCTTTCGGTTCAGATCATGAGGTCCCGGGTTCGATCCCCAGTTGAGGCAAAAGTGTTATTGAAGGTTTGTCGAGGTTTTTCTCAAAAATTCAAAATCTCTAATGGCTTTTTGCAATTATGAATTATTTTGAATTTTCAAAATTTTTGAGCCCTGACCGCCCGGCGGCGGCGACGGCGAAAATTCGTCGGTCACCCCCCCGCCGGCCGCCACATCGCGTGGCAAGTTTAATACTTTCCCATACATTTGTTTCAGATGCTAGACGCTTCGCCGTTCGCGCCGCGTGAAAAATCGCGGGCGTGAATTTCCCGTGGCCAGGCCGTTAGTCTGGCGAATCAAAAATCAAATAAAAAAATATATATATTCATTCAGATAAATAAATTGTGCATTAGACTTTTTTATATAAAATACCTAAAAACTATCTTATGATCTACCTTAACATGTATGTTTGTCATAAAATTACCCATACTTATAGTGAAAGATTCTTCACAACCCTAATTGACACAAATGCTAAAGTCAAATTAAAGAAATATATTAAAGGCTGGAAGAAATCTCTAAGTAGAGATAAGCTCGCCCATTGTACTTATGTTATGTTTATATTTTTGTATCCTAATTGTTTTGTGGACAATAAAGTATTAAATAAAGTCAAATTAAAGAAATATAATCGTCGTCAAACTACTTTGTTAGATTATACGAAGCCTTCTACATAAAAATAACTTTAGTTGGCGATTTTATATTTATATAATTTAAGGTCTTAATAAACATATTTGTCTACGTGTATTTTTAAAAGCCCCAGTCAAAAATGTTTTATATCTATGTATTTATATGGGAAAATATACCCCGTCTTATGCGAATTTGACTTACGCTCAGTCCCACCTATTGAGCAAGTTCAGTGTATTACTCTACCTAAAAACATGATCTCTTAACAAATTCCATATTACATTGACATGTTATAGTCAGTTGGGAAAATGACTATTGTCATGTAAAAGTAATTATTATCTCTATTTTGAAGTATTGTGTCCACATAATGATAAGTAGATGTAATATTATGTTCAGTGGCCAGAAATTAAGCCAACAAAGTTTTACCATGCTACTTATCCTCAATATGCAGAAGTCGAAAGGAGTAAGAAAACATGATTTTTACGTCTGCTTTCATACATGAAATCACTTTGTTTCTCCCACAATATGTCATTGAACTTTGCATGTATCCTTCTTTCAAATATGTTAATGTTTTTTCTACTTAAAGCCACGGCCACGAGGTAGGGCTGGTTTAAATAAAAGCTCTTTAATATATTCTTTTATGAATAAGTAATTCATCCTTTTATGGTTTCAATGTCGAAATACAGCTGCATGATGATGTCATTACCATATAAAATATGTACAAAGGAGATTAAAATTAAACTCACCTTTTGGAAATTCTCATGATTGCTATTTGTATTAATATAAATGAGCTTAGGGGGCGTCCATTAATCAGTTACCACGTGAGGCTGAAAGTGGGGGGGAGTTCCATAAAAAATCACGAAATATAAGAGGGCAGGGGGTGTAGTAATATATCACATGTATTTACTATGTAATGTGATCTTGTGATTTAACTTCGAGAAAACCTCAATAACACGTTGCTCGTCTGGGGATCGAACCCGGCAACTCACTAGACTTATAATGTTTGATTTTTTGAACTAAATTATATCTGTCAATAATTTGAGGTGCGTGGATAAGGAACACGGTATATTTTCGCGCGTGTTTACAGTTAATTGGATTGGTCAGGTCTAATTGTTTCCGGTTATTATAATATCTATTAGTCTGATGTGTTGACAGAGCAATCAGTCAGTTATTAGGTATCTAGTCCTTTGACTCAATGCCCCTTAACCACGAGGCAGTGAATTTAACTGTTTAAGCGTTTTCTTTCAATTGTATACTATTTGAATAGGGTAATTGCCTTACTGCTAGGCATCTCATAAAAAGTCTGCAATGTCTCGCCCGGGTCCATTGCCACCGCCTTGCCATCTGATTGTTTGCTACCTAATCCATACTAATATTATAAATGCGAATGTCTGTCCGTCTGGCTGTCTGTTACGCTTTCACGGCTAAACCGCTGGACCGATTTTCATGAAATTTGACATGAAATAGTTGAAGATCCGGGCTTAATTTTTCTTCAAAAATCTGCCCCTGAAAGACTGAAATAGGGATAAATTAAATGAAATTCGTAAACTATTTCGACGACATAATAATATACTCGCGGGCGAAGCTGCGCGTGTCAGCTAGTGATATATAAATAAGCGAGAAAAGGCCGTTAATACATCATAACTACTAACTAGGTAGACTTCTGCTACGTATCGACCGGATTTTGGTACCACCGCCTTAAATATTCCTGCCGCAATATCGTTGGTACTATTCGCTGTCGCGTCCCACTTACAAAATGAAAGCAGCCGGAAAGCTCATGTAATTGGCATTCCATCCTTGCCACACAGATAACAATACACATATGTTATGTATGTATGTATGTGTTGTCTATAGGCGATGGTTGTATTGTGAAAATGATTTGTAATCATTTTTATCCCATATTGTATTTTTAAGTAGCTTATGATCATAAGAAAACGAAACAATAGCAATATTATAAAAAAATATTTTTTTCAATGTTTAATCGAGGTTGATAATTTTTAACTTAAGTAAATTGTTAATAACAAAGTGAAAATTAACAATTTTTTAATTTTTCCAACGGGAATATTTTCAATAGCCTTTGTATGATAGCTCCATAAAAGCAAAAAAAAAATCCCAGGTTAATAGTTTAACAACTATCGTACTTTCAATGTTGATGTTTGTGCTACAAAAAATTTTTTATTAATTAATGGATAATAATTGAAAAATCGCGATAAAAATTTTTGATCGCCGGATTATTGTTCATGGATCTATCCTATAGGTGCCTGAATTTTTTCATTTTTTAATTTTCATATTTAATCAGTTTAAGTAATATTTATTCATTAAAGGTCCAAAGTGGGCGGAGCTTACGCAAGCGAGAATTCCCGTTTTCGACCGTATTTTCAACCCTCTAGAAAAAATATAAATATTGGTCCTAGAGTTCCAGGAGGTAGAACTTTTTTTTTTTAGGAAATTTCTTCCTCTTTATAGAACTTTTTTCAAATTTCGAAAATTTTGAATACTTTTTGAGATATTCGCAAAAAACAAAACCACCCTTTTTTACTAAATTGTTTATAACTTTTGTAATTTTTGCAATCAAAACTCCAAGTTTTTCAAAAAGTTTCTAAATGCGATGACGAATCGAATGACACCTCGATCATAATTTTCCGAGGCGAGCTAAAAATTTTAGACCTAAAAGGCACATGTTGACTAGACTATAGGTCTAACGGCTACATCCGCATGCGGCCCGCGGATTGTAATTGTGCGGCCCGCGAAGTGTTTTTAAACCACCGCTATATACTTTAAAACAATTACTGTCTTCTTCTTGCGCGTAAGATGTAAGAAATCTCACTACAAGATAAGCTCGCCTCTAAAGTATTATGTTTTATTTAATAATTTTCCTAAACTGTATTTTTATTTGTGTGTTTTCCTATATGAAAAGTGAGTTGCATTTGCGGCCCTCCAATCTCCTGAGTATCTGGATTGGACAGCCCTGGTCTACATTACCCTCTGAACCGGAACATGACAACGACAGTTGGTTTTTTCTTCATAGGAGGCCCAGACCTGTAGGTCCGTTTCCTAATTGTCATATTCATGTAAACAAAATTTTCAGAAAGCTGTCTCGAGAGGAAGCAGAGGAACGCATGGCTGAAGCGGACAGTAACCGAGATAATTATGTTACTTGGGCTGAGTATCTCCAGGATACGTTTGGAGTTGACGCTGAAGAAGAAATCGGACCTGAAGATATGGGCGACACCGGAATGGTAAGCTATCAAACAATTTAACTTAACACGGCAAACGTTTACAATTCAGAAAAAGAGAATGGTTAAAACAACAGCATGGTTTGCAGACATTTCCACCACGGTCATCAACCTGGCCATTTTACTCATGGTTAATAACATTCAAAGATGACGTGAATTTACTATGTGTATTACGCCACTGGAAAAAAACAGTGTTAAAAATAGAATGAACTCCGTTGTTGGTACGAGCTCCTTTGAAGAATAAACCAACCGCGTTCTGCCAGGCAGATCGTAAAAGGCGGCCGATTACAATATATACAAAATTGGTGCTAACCACATTTGTATATATTGCACATTTACCTTTCCTGTATAAATGTGTTGGCGTTAACAAATATTGTTTGTGTAGCTCGTCCAAGAGGAGAAGGCGATGTGGCACGCCGCCGACGCAGACGGCGATGGGAAACTGAATTTTATGGAGTTTGAGGTAAATCGTCATCCATATACTTATATTATAATTGGAAATTAACTCTGTCTGTCTCTTCACGCCACAACCACTGAACTACAGTATACTGGAGACTAACAGTAGTCAATCTACATACATGTGATATTCAGCAACGCACACATAAACACCTCTCACGGACGCGATATCTCGGAATGGTTCGGGACAGTTTGTTCCGCACCAGTCCGAGATATCGCGTCCCTGAGAGGTGTCTATGTGTGCTATGCTCGAATATTACTTTTATGTAACATTGACTTCTGTTAGTCTCTTAGTATTCTGTGACTGAACTGATTTGGATGAAATTTGGTACAAAGATAGTTTGAGACCCGAGAAATGAAATAGGGTTTTTTCATTTTATTTCGTGGGATTTCCGAGTTTTTATCTCGGAAATCCCACAGGAACGGGAACTGTTCGGGTAAAACCCCGGGACTTAGATTTTAGAAAATTTCCCACATGGACAGAGTCGCCTGCACAGCTACTTTCCAAATTAAAAGTTTCGTTTAAGTGTTATTGTGTTTATTGCATAGATATGGGAGATCAGCTGTCTCGTATCTGCGTAAATCGGCTTCACTCTCATTATTATTGTAAAGTCTAAAAAAATACAAATGTTCCTCTTCTAATTCTTGTTTGAATTTAATGTGATTTGCATAAGCTTACCGGATACCTTACCCTCCAAACTGGAACACGACAATAACAAGCATTGCTGCTATGCGGTGGGAATAGGTAAGACGGTGGTATCAAATACACAATGGTAGTGACTTATAGCCATTCGATCGCATTTTACGAAATGCCTTGCAATATGGCAGATTGTCTATTCTACAAAGAATTTCGGTTCAACACGGGGACAATAATTTAAAGAACATTTTAATTTCCCCTAAAAAACCAAACAGGCAACACTTTAAAAAAACAAAGAAAAATATTGACACGCAGGGATTGAACCTGCCACCATCTCCCTATGGAGATAGGGAGGTGGTCGCAGGTTCAATACCTGCGTGTCAATATTTTTCTTCGTTGTTTTTTGCACAAACATTCAGCTTGCTATTTATCAAAAAAAGGTTTGTTCCTGGGACCACTGTCTATTAAATAGGATAAATGTATATAGTATGAAACAATGAAAAAGCCCTCTTTTTAGTCATATTATGGTGATGAGCAACTACGGAACCCTACATTGCGCGTGACTCGACACGCACTTTGCCACTTTTTGATATCTTGGGTAAACTAAAAGCTATAGAAGCTAGGAAGCATTTTGCAACCTTTAATACATACTTTCAGTGAGATGGAGTATAATGTACAATGAATTTTGCATCTTAAGTGGATGTGTGAACATTCGACTAGCGAATGGTTCGGTATGAGGGTAAGGTCCACAGTGATGTGTGATGGCAGGTGTTCACGAACCCCGAGGAGCACGCGGTGATGCAGCCGTTCCTGGTGAACCAGACGCTGCGGGAGAAAGACACCAACGGGGACGGCCTGCTGGACTTCCACGAGTACATCGGAGACAGAGGTAACTCGACAGCAGCATATTTATTTACATATGAATCCACACTAGTGATCGCCCCCTGGTCAAAATTAGTAAGTTTGATCTTAGATTTTTTTCAATATCATAAGATAGCAAACGATATATCTCTCCTGCGGGTCTAGCCAAGTGGGATAAACGCTCGGAGAATAGAAAGATAAATGTATGGATTTGACATAAGCTTAATCGAACGCTTACGTCAAGTCCGTACATTTATCTTTCTATTCTCCTAGCGTTTATGCCACTTGTCTAGACCCGCTGATGGGAAAAGAAACTATCGCCTATAGACATCAAAGATATTAATGGTGCATAACTATTCGTGTGGCGGCATGGCAATGCCACATGCGTAAGACTACCGGCTACCTTAACCTCCAAACCGAAACACGATAATAGCGTTGACACTATTGCGGCAGGAATAGGTAATTCGGTGGTATCAAATACTCAAGTGAGACGTTGCGGAACTCTACCACCTAGTAGAGTCGATGGTAGTGACACGTATAACCAATCGGTCGCCTTTTACGACCTGCCTGGTACAACGACGGTTGGTCTATTCTTCAGAGGAGTCCGGAACAACACAGGGTTTATACTAAAATCTCTCGACAAAAAGTTTAACATCATACTTTTACCATATAAAAGTAGTGTAGTCAAATGCGTGTGTGTAATGATTATTTTTATTAATTTAATGTATTTCTTATGCATATTATATAAAAATATTAGCTAACTGCACTTCTTCACCATAATATATAAACTTTAACTTTACACAATTTCGTACTTCTCACTTCGCTTAAATTTTGTAAAAAGGTGTACAAAGTTTTCGATTCATGATTCAGATTGAATTCGATCTAAATTATCTGAACTCTAAATTATAAATGTATTTCTATGTATAAGTATCGTTGACTAACACCCATAACACAAGCAAACAATTTGCTTATTTTGGGGTTAGATCGATTTGTGTTATTTGCCCCTAGACAAGATAATATTTTTATTATTATCTTGTCTAGGGGTTAGCTTATGATCATAAGCTTCAGGTTTCAATATCCGGGTCTGAATTAAACGTTATTGAGGTTTTTCCGAGGTTATCCTCACAAATTCATATCTCAGTCGCAGTTCGGAGTCTGGTCCAGGTGTGCTAACCTCCTCCTGCCTCAGATGAGCATATAATTCTGTCCATGCCGGTTATCGCTTGAAATAAGTAGCAGTCGTTAGCAGATTGCTAAAATTAGGCAATAGGGAACAGAGTCATCTCGTCAACCGACGAAATGGAAAGTCTACAGACGTTTGGTTCTCTCTGCCTACTGCGCCAGAGAACTCGCATGATGGATACATTTAAGTATATTGTTTACTTAACCTGAATAGTATTGTAAAAATAAATTCAATCAGCAGACTAATAAATGTCTTAACGTAAAGCGTGCGAAAACCTTGGATTTATTCGCGGGCCGGTAATTCGTGTTTGTAAACGCGGCGTTATCAGTACACCGCCAGTGCAGGTCGCAATCTTTGTGATTCACTTTCACACACATTATATTAAACTTGCATTTATTTGGTTTTGCTAACGTTCAATATGTGAAAAAAAAACGCAAAGTAAATCATATTACTTTTTTTGGCATGGGCGTTAACAACTGCCATTCATCAAGTTTAAAATCATATTACTTAACAAAAAGAAACAAAAACTTGAGAGGTGTCAAGGGACACCCGGATGGAACAAAGTTCCTTTCGATACAAAAAACCTGTATACACTCAACAAAAATAATCGTCGCGACACCGCACTGTTCAATGCGAAATAGAAATGAAAATATCTGGCTTGCTTTCTATAAGAGAGAGAGAGAGAGAGAGAGAAACATGCGCACGCCGTACAGCTTACAATACCTTACTATAGCAAAAAGTGTCGTGACAACTTTTCGTAAGAATTTTTTCCGTCTAGCCCCCTTTCAAAACGCGCGATAAGGAACTTCGTTCCAAAAAGAGCTTACACAAAGGCAGGTAATAATACAGGCAACAGAGGAGAGTGGAGACCGTTACTCTTGTCCATAACGCACTAAACTGTAGGCTTATTTTTGTATAGACAGGTTCAGTATGACTTACTGAATGTAAATGCACAAAATGTTTACAAATTAGGGGGGAGGAAGTGCCATTTTGCGAGCAACTGTTTCGGCTTATATCTCCGTAAGCATGCACTTCAAGCCAAAAATGGTAAAGAACTTTACTGTAGATAATTTTAGTACACGTGCTTGGACGCGATCAGCCATACATACAATGAAATCGTAGGAAAGTCAAAACTGTACATTGAATATTTTTTAAAAAGAATACTTTGGGCGTGATTTACAATCGATATCGAAGCCAAAAATATAGTTTTTAGAATTTTTGTCTGTTTGTCTGTATGTATGTCCGGGGTAAACTCAAAAAGTACTGCATGGATTTTTTGCATGAATTTTGCATGAATATTATTTTTTTATTATAAATATTATTATATTATTATTATTAATATTATTATTATAAATATTATTATATTATTATAAATATTATTTATTTGCATGGAAATTTTGCATGAATATTACTAAAAGGTCGGGTCAACATATAGGATGTAGCCTATCACGCTATCACCTACGGGAGAGAGGGGCTGTGCGGAGTAAACGAAGTCCGCGCGAGCGAAGTCACAGGCAACAGCTAATACTTAAATATTGTGTAAATCCAACAATATTACGTACAATATACATTAAAAACAGATGACCTCTTTTTTCGTCGGTTGAGAATTGCGCGCTCGGAGGAATCTGAAATTTCGCATACATTTAACGGACGTCTATAAATGAAGAAGTCCGCAGAGCAAAATGTTTATTATTAGTAATGTTTATTCATTAATACTAGTTAAATAACTTATACCGTAATAAATATTAGTAGTTTGTTCACCAAGGCGAGAAAATGACCGATACCTTACGAGAGTGAGAAAATTCGCGCGTACAATCGTTTTTTTTAATATTGAGGAGGCAAATGAAATAAAGCACATACTGCCAAGTTTCCTTAGTAAATGCTAGTGGCCAGTAACATTTTGATGTGCTTCGAGATACAAACTTATGAATTTTAAAAAGTTAAAGGAGGGGAGAAAATTACTTTCTCCCCTTGGGGATCCCATGGGGGAATCCCATATATTTTTGCCGCCCGCATATTGGTTCGCTTGGAATTAGGTACTTTCTTCTCGTTTTTCAAGTAAGAACTAATGTGCTTTCCGAATAGGTGTAGTATAAAAAATATTGTTTTTTATTAAATAATTCGCTATCGACTTGTACGGAATGTGCATAAATAATCTGCTATGAAATCAATTTAGAATACAATCTAAACTAATGTTTAAAGAGGCGAAGTCTGTAAGTTTGTGAATAGTTTGTAGGAAGTACTCTCTTCTAAACCGATTATAAACAAATCTTTCACCAGGAGGAAACTTTTTTTTTATAACATAGCAAACAAGCAGATGGGTCTCCTCATGGAAAGATTCAACCATCGCCTATAGACACCAAAGGTGTTAATGGTGCGTTGCTATCTTGTGGCGAGGTCTAATGCTATGTGCTTAAGTTTACCGGCTACCTTATCCTCCAAACCGGAACACGACAGCGACAAGCACTGACGCTATTGCGGCAGGAATAGGTAAGACGGTGGTACCAGAATCGGGCGAGACAATGCAGAACTCTACCACCTACTAGCCACGATGTTAGTGACTCGTATAGCCAATCGGTCGCCTTTTACAACCCGCCTGACAGAACAGCAATTGGACTATTCTTCAAAGGAGCCCGGGACCAACACGGGGGTAAACTACTTTATTTCTGAGCGACAAAGGCTACAATTTATCCCAATTTTCCTGCAGGATCGAGGTAAACCTATATACCACGGGAAACAGCTGATAAGTAGATAACATTTATCCGTACTTAATATTATAAATGCGAGTCTATCTGTCGGTCACGCGTTCACGACTAAATCGCTGAACTGATCAAAATCGGATCTTTCGGATGGTAGGATACCACTCGGCTTTTCTAACACTCTGAGTGTATGGTAGAAATACCACTCGGTATTAACACTCTTTTGATCTTCAAGTGGAATTGTACAGATGAGAAAAAAAAACGCGATCATTTTTTTACCAACGTTTCTCGCCTGTCTTACTTTTGTCGGCCTGTTCTCATTTTCATAATTCCCATAACACCCATTCACAAGATTGCTGTTTTTTTTCGGGTTCAAAACAATAAATCCACGTTTCGTCTCCTGTGACAATGTCATAAACAGCATAAGAATGTCCATGGTCGTACTTCAGTAGCATCTATGAGCACCATTCCACGCGAGCCCGCTTCTGCTCCACTGTTAGTTCATGAGGGATCCAACGACAACAAAGTTTCCGAACTTTCAATTCTTCGTGTAAAATTTTCTGAATTTGGCTCATACCAATCCCCAATAGTCCTCGAATTGTCTCATAGGGAATCCGGAGGTTTTCTTCAATTAACCGCTTAACAGTAGCCACATTATTTTCGTTGACGGCAGTTGAAGGCCGCCCTTCACGAAATTCGTCATGTAAAGAAACTCGACCTCTCTCAAATTCAGCAAACCATCGTCTCACGGTGCTCAAACAAGGTGCTTCTCTCGCAAAAGCATTTTGAAGACGAGCGACACAGTCTTGCGGAGAAAGAGAATTTTAAAATCATAAAAAATCATCGCTCTAAAATCTTTTCGACTTAATTCCATTTTCGTTGCGTACGTAGAACTTTTATGTATGATAAAAAACAATTGACAAATCATTTCCCGCCAATGGTTTTTTTTATTACTAAGAAGGTTGCAACGTTTAAAAAATATAACATTCGAAATTCAAATAGTTCCGATCAGCTAGAAGTGTTTCTTACATAACAGAGGGGAAAAACGTTCTGAGCAAGACAACGACAAGAGTGGATGTTGTCCCTTTCTTGCAATTTCCAGTGTAAATAAAACTATCTAGATGGTAGATTTTTACATATTCGGCAATCATTAAATCCTTTTTATTCATACACGTCGATAAATAAATTAGCATAAAATGTATTGTAATTAACATAGTGAGTTCTAAAATGTGCTTATTTTAATTATTACGTAATTACTTATGTAATGCAAAAACTGTTTCTCAAATTAGTAGAATTACTTAGTAGTAATTTGCAAACTACGCATGGCCGCACTTATATATGGCGATTGGCGCTTTATTTAGTAGAAAGAGACACACTCCACCCATGTGGTGGTACTCTTCGGAACGATTTTGAAGCGCGTGTGAACATTCCGGGTAGAATGTAACTTCCTTGGCCCCATGTAATACGGTAGTGTTCACTTGCAGGCGCGCATCAGGACAAGGAGTGGCTGATATCGGAGCGCGACAAGTTCGACCACGAGCTCGACCTCAACCGCGACGGCGTGCTCGACGTGCACGAGGTGCATCGCTGGGTCATACCCGACAACGAGTGAGTTGCACACACTATACGCCATTGGATTACAAACACACCATCATCGTTACTGAACATTTCATAACTGATTTTTTCTTAGCTTAACCAAATGAGCTTTTCAAATTTAAAATGTCAACAACGCACTTGTAAGACCTTGGTGTTGCAGTTGTCTCAATTGTTTTACGTTTTTAACTAATAAACTCAGACTAATGGACTCTACTACTATCTATTGATAGAAAAAGATAACTATCACCAACATGGCGAGATGGTAATATCACGTACATACATTTACCGGCTACTGTATCGTCTAAATCGCAATAACATAGCGACAATTTGATAAGCCATTGCGACAGGATTAGGTGGTGTTATCAGAATCGAGCGAGACCATGACCACCTAGTAATTACGTTGTCTGTGCCTCGCATCCTATCGTTCGCTTCTTACGAACTGCCAGTCAGAATGGCAGATGGTTTATTCTTCAAAGGGGGCCCGGACTAACACTCGGTAGAAGCCAACATGACTAGCATATATTCGATTTAATACATAAGTCGAGATACTAATAACGTTTACATATGTCAGCTTGTATACATATATATTTTTACTAGCTGTTGCCAGCGACTTCGTCCGCGCGGACTTCGTTTACTCCGTACAGCACCTCCCTGTAGGTGATAGCGTGATAATATGTAGCTTATATGTTGACCCGACCTGTCAGTAGTATTCATGCAAAATTTGAAGTAAATCCATGTAGTACTTTTTGAGTTTACCCCGGACATACATACAGACAAACAGACAAATATTCTAAAAACTAATTTTTGGCTTCGATATCGATTGTAGATCACGCCCCAAGTATTCTTTTAAAAAAATATTCAATGTACAGTTTTGACTTTCCTACGATTTTATCTGTAATAGATATATAAGATAGCACAGATAGCTCTCCTGATGGAAAGAGAATGCGTTGCCTCTAGACATCAAACATGTTAATGGTGCGTTGCTATCCATGTGGCTACGTTACCTGCCTGGCAGAGCAGCAATCGGTCTATTATTCAAAGGAAGCTGGCCTAACTAACACGGGGATGGGATAGATAGGACAGATAAATATAAAGATGTACAAGATAGATACAAGATGTTAGTCGACATAGACAAATATTTCTTTTCTCGTACGTGACATATCATAAGCGGATTGGGTCTGAGTGTTTATTTAATAATATCTTCACCTGCGAGTATAGTAACATGCACCGACCACACAACCCATAGACCCCTAATAACAGGCGAATGGCTTCTGTCAACACATCTGACTTATAGTTCCGACGTAAATGTCCATGCACCAATACCCAATCAGTGTCGACCAATCAGATTCTCTGTACATCACTATCTTTCACTGTGGCATTGAGTAAGCCAATCACGATGTTGCAGCTCAGCTCAGCTAGTTGCCAGAATGCATTCAATACGGAAAATCGAACATTAGGCGTCTATGGGCTGTGTGGTCGATGGTAACATGTCACTGATATAATATTTCATACAAACTTTCATCCCCTATTGATTACCTTACCCTTCAAACCGGAACACGACAGTGACAAGCACTGACGCGCAATGTAGAAGTCCACCACTTAGTAGCTACAACGGTAGTGGCTCGCATAGCCAATCGTTTTATTTGTCTTTTACGAACAGCCTGGCAGAACGGCAGATTGTTTCAAAGGGAACTCCAACCAAAACGGATTTAACCCTGAAAATGTAACAGATAAACAGACACACTTTATAATATCAGTATGGATATTTCATTATTTATTTCTGTGTACTAGTATCGTCGACTAACACTTGTGTCGATGAGCCAGAGATTAGACCAATAATTGGTGTGATTAGTTCATAAGTATTGTATATACCACCATTGGTCGAGTGCTGTCCGAAAGTGGTGTCAAGAGTTCTCGAAACAGGCGTGTTTGTATGAAGAGTTATAAATGTGGAGCAAGCAAGGCAAGTTTGTCTGGATAGTGATGTATATTTAGGAATTTAGTGTGACATGTATTTGTTTAGTTAAATATGTTACCGGATAAACCCGATTTCCGACCAAACTAGTTTGTCCTAGGTCAAAACGGTTTATACTAGGCGTGTCAGGATATATTAATTTAGTCCAGGACAACCTAGTTTGGTCTAAACACTTTAAGCTTAACGAGTTTGGCCTAGGCTGAACTAATTTTAAATTGTTATTCAAGTTATTTCAGGCTTAGTTTCTTCTCCCTACGTTATACGTCTGCATCAGATACCATCTACTGTTATCGATTCATTTGGGTTACGTTAGGTTAGAACAGTGACCATCGCGTGAAAGCAAGCGAGCGAACCGAGCGTGCCGAGACAGCGGCCTCCGAGAGTCAGATCCCCTCTATTGTTGGTGTTATTGAACCATTTGGGTTAGGTTATGTTAATTAGTAAAAAAATTAGTAAATGGAAGCGTGCTAGTAGGGACACGGAAAGGGTATCCCTGCGTTCAGAGGTTACAACGTGTTTATTTTGTCATTTGCTGATTCAATAATTTCAATTATAATTTAAAACTAGTTCCTCTAGGCCAAATTAGTTAAGCCTAAAATATTTAGGCCAAACAAGATTGTCCTGGGCTTAACTAGTATATCCTGTCACGCTTAGAAACAACCGGTATAGCCTAGGACAAACTAGTGTAGACTGAAATCGGGTTTGGACGGTAAGATATACAGGGTGTCCCAGAAATCAACGTCAAGCCGAAAACGGATGACGAGCCAAGGGATGATGGTTCTCAAAAAAATATGAAAATTTTTTTTTGCCTAAACTCTAAAAAAAGTGAAAATTAACACTTTGTTATGATTTTTCAAGTACTATGACAACAAAATGTTTACTTAGCTTAATTATTTTAGGGGGATTTGTTACTGAATAATGCTAGTATAAATTACAATTCAAAATTAGAACACAACTGCCTTGGTTTCAGAGGAAATCTCCCTAATTTGCCCGAGCATGTACTCAAAATGATTACATCATTCAACTTTAACTGGTTGTGCTGAAAAATAATGTACTAGGCTATTTTAGCAGGTGGCATTAAAAGATGGCGCATTTAGTGGGCTTTCTAAAATGCTATAACACTTAGGTACTACATTTTATCCTAATAATGGTATTTTTTCTAAAAAAAGCTCGGATTTAAGCTGTTTTGATTTACACAAAAAAATGTTGATAATGACATCTAGTTTCCCTCTAAAAAACAAACTAATGTAAAACATAACCCTCCTTTTTGACAATCGGGTAAAAACTACTAGTGACACTGTTTTGCGAAGTTATTGTGAATAGGGCAAATACCTTATTTATTGATAAACCATACCTTTGGTCATTGTGTGTTCAGTTGAAAATAAAAATTCAAACATTCAAAGCAACAGTTTGTTTAATTTTTTTACAACAAATATTCAAATTGTTTGCCTTCAGTTTCAATGCAGGCCCTATACGTAGATCACACTATAAGATTTGCGTAACTTAAAAAACAACATGTTATAACCAAAATATTATGTTTATTGCTTTTCAAAATAATCTCTTTTACATTTTAAACACTTTTTCATGCGATCGAACCATTTTTTAAAACCGGAGGACCACAGATCTGAAGCCGTGTTTTCTACGTGCTGATTGAACGCTATCACTGCCTCTTCGGAGTTGGTAAAAGTAAAACCTCGAGGAGTCTTCAGAAGAAAAGCAGAGTGTGTTCTCATTTTCAAACACCCATTCACAAGATTGCTGTTTTTTTTCCGGGTTCAAACCAATAAATGTGTGTGACAATGTCATAAACAGCATTAGAATGTCCGTGGCCGTACTTCAGTAGCATCTGTGAGCACCATTCCACGCGAGCCCGCTTCTGCTCCGCTGTCATGAGGGATCCAACGACAACAAAGTTTCCGAACTTTCAATTCTTCGTGTAAAATTTTCTGAATCTGGCTCATACCAATCCCCAATAGTCCTCGAATTGTCTCACAGGTAGTCCGGGGGTTTTCTTCAATTAACCGCTTAACAGTAGCCACATTATTTTCGTTGACGGCAGTTGAAGGCCGCCCTTCACGAAATTCGTCATGTAAAGAAACTCGACCTCTCTTAAATTCAGCAAACCATCGCCTCACGGTGCTCAAACAAGGTGCTTCTCTCCCAAAGACATTTTGAAGACGAGTGGCACAGTCTTGCGGAGAAAAATATATATAAAATATTTAAGCCCCCCCATAATAATTAAGTTAAGTAAACATTTTGTAGTCATAGTACTCGGAAAATCATAATAACCATAATAATCATAATAACAAATAAAAATAATGTTTATTTCACATTTTTTTTAAAATTACTATAATTTTTATAGTGTAGGTATAAAAAAAATCATATTTTTTGAGAAGAACCATCCCTTGGCCTGTCATCCGTTTTCGGCTTGACGTTGATTTCTGGCACATCCTGTATAATGTCATTACGGGATGTATGCACACACTCCGACACACCTCCGACTCCGAGATGGAGTGGGGCCACTAAGGCCCCACTCCATCTCGGAGTCGGAGGTAACGGATTGTACATAGTAAAGTGTGGCGGTGGTCACCAGCGAGATAGCGTCGGAGGAGGTGGAGCACCTGTTCGCGGCCGCGGACGACGACCACGACGAGGTGCTGTCGTTCGCGGAGGTGGTGCGCCACCACCACGTGTTCGTGGGCAGCGAGGCCGCCGCGCACGCAGACCGCTTCGACGACGAGCTCTGAGCGCCGCACCACCGGGAACTACCACCGAGCGCTACCACCTCATGGGTCAGGACCAATTACATGTAGTCATTGGTTGTTGCTACCGATAAACGGGACTCAGCCTTTTAAGCCCTGCTAGCTGTTGTCGGCAGCTCTCGTGAGGTATCTTAGTTTATTTGAAATTTTCGAAAATCTTTTATACCGGACCGTACATACTTAATATTTATTTATCATAACAGTTTAACCATTTTCTATGAAGCATTGGTATCTACTGATAAAAAATCTACTCTTTGATTGTTGAAATGAATAAGGTTTTAATATATTTACAGCTATCATAAAAATGAGTATGAGATATTATAATAAAAATGTTTTAAGGAACTCCAAACAATATAAATAATGTACTACTCTACGTTGAAGGCGTTTACTGAAACTCCATTTCGATGTAATATTTTTGTATTTAACACTTGTTCTGTCCCACTTCACAATAAAATACATCTTAAAAATTTATTTTTACACAATTTTTAAATGAATAAAAATATCTTAACGTTTAAATTTTTTTTTGTCGCAAAAACGCTCAACTTATGCGCAATTCTTTTTAAAAACGATTCGAATCGTGACTCGACTATTACTCGAATTGATTAATAAAATGTATATATAATGTTCTCGAAGCGGAAGTATATATTTTGGAGTCAAATCTTGTAAAATAACACACCTTTTTAATAAGCCTTAAACGACTGAGTCACTTTTCTAATACTTTGTCAAATGCATAAAGATCTTTATTGTTAAAGGTGATCCCCGAATATTTGAAAATACGTGCGTCACTTGCACTTACACCGCTCACGTTCTTGACCTGCACAAACAATCTTAGGACTGAATGTCTGAATCTGAGAAATGAAGTCAAAACACATAATTGCGGAATAGAATTAATGAATTTCTCTTGTCTTCATAACGATATATAGTTTTTTTACAATAGGTCTTTTAATTATGGCACAATTTTCATAAAAATTGATCATAATATGTAATCTTTCTTTTGGGTATATTTCACTAGTACTTTAGGTTAAGCTCTTGGCGTACTCTTAATAAAATCATCCGGAATATTTGAGTTTCAGACTACACATGTCTTTGTTTTATACAAACCCAATTATTGAAACGAATATCAAATTAATTATTAGACAAAATATAACATATTAAATAGTATCACTTGATACTATTTATTATAGAGATTTGGAACAAGCGCTTGTATAATAGAAACTGAGTCATGTCAAATAAACTCAAACATCTATGTAGAGGACAAAGCAATGCTTGAGAAAAATAATGACACGCAATGTTATATTGGTGTCGCAAATTTTTTTAAAATTATTAAAGTTAGCGTTAGACGTACCTTGTTATTTCGGTCATTTATTACTTAAATACTGGTACTTAAGCAAATGGACCCCTACAAAGCAGACAAGAGTAATTTTAACGTAGTTTAATGTGTTTTATACTTGTATCAATACATGTGAATGAATGATTTTACTTAACGACAAGATTGACTGCCTGTTTTACCTCTTGGTGGCGCCAGTGTACTTGATATACAATTTATTTATATAACAAATTAAACTTTATAGTCATGCAGTTAGAGTTGCCACTATTTTTATGTTATTACTAGTTGACCCGGCAAACGTTGTTCTGCCTTTTTAACTACTCTTATTTTTTTATATTTTCTCACCTTTTAATCCTTCCCTGGACTTCAACAAATTCAAAACCAAAATTAGCCAAATCGGTTCAGCCGTTCTCGAGTTTTAGCGAGACTAGCGAACAGCAATTAAGTTTTACATTGGCATAAGATTTGTGTTTTCAACTTATTATTTTATATGTATGTAAAGTAATATATAAAAGTAAAAAAAGAGGACCAGTCAAATAATTGCAGTTGCCACAATTGTTTCAGTATTCTTAAGGAAAATGAAAAGAATGTACAAAAAAATAATTCATAATTGTTGTCATTTCAAATCAAACCATATCCGAATTACCTCTAATTCGGACATTTTTTGTCTAAAATTACAATAAAAACGTAATAACAACACTTCGAGAGGTTCCTATTATTGTTCTTCATTTTTGCTAAATCATAAAAATAAAATAATGCTTATAAGTTATAACCAAATTTAATTTTTTTTATAAAATGACATTTTGTAATAGGATTTTCTTGCAAAGATAAATGTATGTAATTTGAATATTGGAAACCAGTTTAATTCATATATTAACTTCTAAATTGGTACTATTTTTATACCAGTTTATGTAAGAAAGATAAGTGATATTCTTTCTTTCCTTGCTAATATCCCATTACCTCTGGCAAAGACCTTATTTTTTGTAGGTATTTGACCTCTGGTGCAAATGAAATTAGAAAATATAATTTTAATGTGTTTATATTGTACTTATTATCTAGTTTGTAGGTTCACTCACAGTACGACCGCGACATATCGATAGACATGCTATAACATCACAGCGTAATTATTGTAATTATAAAGCGATAATATACCGTTTTAATGCAAAAGTTGTAACTGAAATAAAAATTATATTTTTACGTTAGTTACCTGCTCGTATAATTAAAATAGTATTAAATATTTTAATTACATGTTTTCCACTTTTTTTTATTGTTAAAAATAGTCAATACATTGATGGCAAGGTCTCGATGAGTAACTTTCTTCACCAATAAAATATAGCTCGCCACAAGTTTAGAAAAGTCAAATATTATCGTATTGTATTACTAGCTGTTGCCCACGACTTCGTCCGCGCGGACGTGTGGATTACTCCGCACAGCTCCTCCCCCGTAGGTGATAACGTGATAATATGCAACCTATATGTTGACCCGACCTGTTAATAATATTCATGCAAAATTTGAAGAAAATCCACGCAGTACTTTTTGAGTTTACCCCGGACATACATGCAGACAAACAGAAAAAATTCTAAAAACTATATTTTTGGCTTCGATATCGATTGTAGATCATGCCCCAAGTATTCCTTTAAAAAACTATTCAATGTACAGTTTATATTTAGATTATTTATTATATTTATATTTATTATATTTAATAATACAATCTTCTATATTTAGACTGCAATTCTAAATATAGAAGAAAAAACTAATTTTATAGTAAAGACGAAAAAAGTTTCTAAAATTAAAATCTGTAGATCAAGAGATCTATTGAATTATTATTTGTCTAATGTCCATAAACCAATAAATTCCATTTTTGTTTTTATTCTGAATTCCCACCCTTTTTGACAGTCCCGCTTTGACCAAAGCCTTGACTATAAAGTTTCATAGCTGGCAAAGAAATGCTTCCTGCCGTCATCAAAAGTTTAAAAAATACATATAATTTAAAATTGCCGCAAATTTAGCCAAACTATTAAAACAGGTTCTTAGATACAACTTTATGTTTAAGATAAAATATATAAACGAATATTAAAAATACTATAGGTATGTATAGACCGAAAATAATACATACTCTCAGCCCACTATATGTATGTATTAACCGGACCTTACCTCTGAATTAACATAATTAAGAATTTTAAATTTGGTGTTGTAGAAAATTTAATTAACATAATTACCTAAGTTCAATTCAATCACATAAATTTGTGACGTTGCGTCTCGCGCGCTTTGTTTTCCACAAAGTATTATAGTCGACTGTGTATGTCAAAATAAATATTCAAGTTATTTGTTAAGGCTGTTAAATAAGAATTGAAATTTGCCTAAAAGTATATATAAGATAATTATTATGAAGGAAATATTTGTGTTTAAGAATGTATGGAATCATAATGTATGGAACCATACCAGCTCCTATAAAATCGCATCTTCGTATTAATAATATAATGAATGTACGTTGTATGTAAGCCATATTGGACGTGCTAATATTAGTTTATAATTAAACGGCTATTTACATTAATTTTATCAATACAGTAAATTATTTTGTTTAAACATGATCTTGACAATATTTAAATATAATTTATGTTAATGTATAAGTGTTTTCCTTTTTGTAAAATATAAATATTAAATACAGGTTGTATTTCATTTTCTCGTCCCAGGCCTCGTTAAATTATTTGGTTCGCGAGATATTGAGTTCCCAGGTCAGAACGGTGGTGTTTTTTTTTTCATTTAGTAAGATTTTAATAATAGCTCGAAGTTTTTTCAGCGTCGATTATTCTATAAATAAAAAGCTGGGGGTGAGTTTGGTGGGTGCAACATTTTAATCTTACATTCGAATATAAAATCATGTAATAAAGTAATAAAAATATTGTTGCCTTAATGATCTATCGGCATGGATATGAAGGTCCCGTCCCCGGGTCCCGGGTCGGGTATTCTCAGACTCAGACTGAAAAAAAAAGAGTGTTTTACCCCGTGTTGGTCCCGGGCTCCTTTGTAGAATAGGTCAACTGCCGTTCTGCCAGGCAGGTCATAAAAGGCGACTGATTGGCTACGCGAGTCACTACCATCGTGGCTACTAGGTGGTAGAGTTCTGCATTGTCTCGTCCGGGCCTGGTACCAAAGCCTTACCTATTCCTTCCGCAATAAAGTGTTTGTCACTGTCGTGTTCTGGTTTGGAGGGTAAGGTAGCCGGTTAACTTATGCATAAATAAATAATAAATATTCATGGGACAAATTACACTTACTGATCTAACCCTAAAGTAAGCAAATTATTTGCTTGTGTTATGGGTGTTAGCGATACTATTACATAGAAATACATATGTAAATATTGGAATATATTTAATAAACACCCAAACCCGGAAATACAAACATTTATGCTCATCACACAAATGCTTGTCCGCGGTCGGGGATCGAACCTGAACCCCGTAGATTGCGTAGTCAGGGTCGCTAACCTATATAAATTAATGCATGTAACATTAGACCTCCCCACAAGATAGCAACGCACCATTATAATTTTTGATGACTATAGGCGATGGTTGACTCCATCAGGAGATCCATCTGCTTGTTTGCTATCTTATGATATACTAGCTGTGCCCGTGACTTCGTCCGCGTATATATAGAAAAACAGTGAACCTAATACCTAACTTTGTTTTAGGTACGCAACGTCTTATTAGTTTACAGCACTGATTCAAAAGAACAGCATGAATCAAGGAAGGTTTGTATCAGGAAACTTCAATTTGTAAGTACAAATGATTGCATTCACACGCCAGTTAGGAATATCTCGTGAGGTCTGGTTTTTGTATACTAAACACTACCTTCCTTTTCTCTTTCTGCATTTATGGTCCCAGGATTTTACTCGAAGAGATTAAAATAAAACTCCAGATCCGTTCATTTACAATATTTTTTTATTCAATATAATAATCTTAATAAATCCAAAATATTTACACAATACAAAAACATACTATATGACCTTGACCAACGTCCTCTCGCTTGTGGCTTCATGATTACGACAACTAAATACAGAATAACTTCTACTCTACTACGCTATAGTAAGAGGTCACCGCTTCCCTATGGAATCTTATGCACAACAAAATAACTGTTTATACAAAACAAAATTATGCGTGAAAGTTAAAAATAAAACGACTATAACACTTATGTTATACATAACACTTTTATTTAGCTAAAAAAGCACTCTGGCCGTTTGTCTTAAAAATTTGTATGACATCTGTAATTTGAATCGAAATCCGGAAAATACCTAAGCCAGACTATTCACAATTTATCACTTTGGATGATCATTATTTTATGTAGTAGCTTTAAATACCGACGAGTGCAAAATACTGAATAACAAAGAAACTATAAAACATAAATTATATCATCTCTGACATGCTTTGTTCCTTTCAGAAGGTAAGCTGGTTAAATAGGAAAGGTTTGTTTAAGATTATCATTTAAATCGTTAACCCGTAAAAAAGGAAGGTTTTATATATAGGTTTCTTATTCATTTTTTTATTACCTACATATACTTATTACCATACAGTGTAAACTCTTTGTAACGTCGTTCGTTATAACGAAAATCTTTCTATAACGTAGAAATTTGTTCAATTTAGCTAGTTTACCACAAAACCCATACATTAATTCACTCTTTATTAACGCAACAGCCATTCTCTATTACGAAAAAATATTTTCATGTTTAGACATCCACAACATATTTAACAGTGTAGTTGTTAACTTACAAAAATATTCTTTAGAGGTGTCGAAATTTCTAAGAAAGATACCCGAGGTCATAAACAGCCGTCTCGCTTTTGTTATTGTTCATTGCCTTAACACGTGTGCCATCATTCTTAGATTCTTAGATTACAAAACAAATATTGGTATAACAAAACACGTCAGGCAAAGTTAACAGAATATAGGTGTTTAGAATAATTTATCTATTGACAGTAACAAACATAAAAATCATTGTAATCGTTCTTTTTATTTACCTTTACTCTTCTCTCCGTATTACGACACTCTTTATAACGAAAAAATATGTTCGGTCCCTTGAAGTTCATTATAAGATGTTTACACTGTATTTAAGTTTTAATAGTCGTCCTTGTTAACAGTATTAGGAATTGACAAACGGTCAGAGTTTTATATACATCGTTTAAATGTACATAAAATAGAAGCGGCAACTAAACGTGTTCATTCTGTGGTGTCTTGGAAATGGATATTGTTTTAAAATAATTCAAAATTATAGGTACTTTAATGTATCTAGGATAAACACCACAAAACAGGCTTAAAATGCAATGAGCCAATCTCTTAATACATCATGTTACTATGCGAAGTTATGGACAGAAATGCAATTAAATTATACATTAAAAATATTGTAATAGAAATTTTAGGACATCTCAATCACACTCTGATATCATGTACCACGTCGTTTTGATTACCCTACAAGATATTAATAATACAATATTTAACATTATTCCATCTACCCTCATTAAAATAAGCCAAGTATATTGATGAGTAACGGCGTACGCAAAATCTAGTGTCATCAAATTTAACCTTATCATACGATATATTTATAATGTAGGAAAAACATTTCATAACTGGATTTAAGCATCAAACTATAAATAAGTAACTTCCTAATGCTGTTGATTAAACCATTGCGTAGCTGTGCTGCTAATTCGTGGGTTGAATACACCGACCACACAGCCTATAGACGGCTAATGTTTGATTTTCCGTATTGAATGCATTCTGGCAACTAGCTGAGGTAAGACGAAGTGGGGTTGCAACGCCGTAATTAGCTAACTCAAGGCCACAGTGAAAGATAGTAATGTACAGAGCATCTGATTGGTCGACACTGATTACCCAATCACTACTCATTGGCGCGTGGACATTAACATCGGAACTATAAGTCAGATGTGTTGACACAAGTCATTCGCCTATTATTAGGTGTCTATGGGCTGTATGGTCGGTGGTTGAATACTTTGACTTATGAATGATTATTTTTAAAAGTCAGTTAAGTAGTATAATATATTTCAATAAACTAGTTTAAACTCTTAAAAACTCCTTTACTAACGATTCACAAGACAAATTTGGTAAAACTAAAAAGTTACGGGTATTATTTAAAAATATGTATTCTATACTATAATATATTAAACTGAAAAAGAACTGTTGATTAATTATACATTATGATATACAAACGAAAAATAAGAAAATAATGTTATTTATTAATATTACATACATGCAGGTCAAATATTGTAGGAAATTGTGTGATGTGCAGAATAAGTGTACGTTCCGTTACTCATAAATATATTAAATTATAATTAAAATTTTTAGCATAGGTTCTATAGATTGCAAACATTTTTATATAAAACATATCTTAACATTAGTCAGTTTACGTTTAAACTCAGAGTTACATAAAATATTGCAATGCTGTAAGTTTAAAAAACAATAAAAATTATTGGTTTGGCATCTTAATAGGATACGCACAAATCTAAAAAAAAAAAAACAATTTAATGACCTCGCCAATTTGATCAGCACTTAAATTTATCATTAAAAATCCCTTCTAACGTATAATTTTAATGTTAACGTATAAAGAAAATTTTAATATATAAGACAAGCATATAATATCACTAAGGCCGCGATCATATAACAATTTTTTATAAATTAATTATCAACTTTGATTCCTCGAGATTAGCTCAAAATATTAAAAACAATAAAAATGATGTGGTGTCGCGGGACACCAGGTAGGAACGAACCTCCTTCGGCTAAACGGCACTACTCGCTTGTACGCGACTGTCGCGCCTGCGCACGTCTCATTTAACGCTTTTATTCCACGCATTTTTCTTACGGTTTTACTATCACATTTTTTTCCGTTCGGTCGCGCAGCAATATCCCTATCCCCTCCAAGCCTGCCGTAAGGAACTTCGTTCCAAAAATTCTAGACATTGTTCTAAGTTATAATTCGCAGTAAGAACACCTAACGAATAACATTGAAATCTATAAACATAAAATTATATTTTTTATAATTTTTTTCATTTCAATTATCACAAGACATAACAAATTAAAGTAAAATCAGTTAATCTTAAAAATCTATATAAATGTGTTCCACTTTTTCAAACTTTAAAAACGTGTTTGCCTTCTTCCCCACAGTATTATTCCTTTCTCACTGTAAGAGTAAGAAATTATACTGTAAGTGAAAATAAAGGTAAGAAAATAACATAAAAGAATGGATAATTTTATGATTTCGTTCTATAAATTCAGTTAAGTATTAACTAATAACATGTATATTATATAGGCAATAAATATTGTATTAATCAATAAATAAAATAATTTCATTAAAATCTAAATTTTGCATCGAGTTCGTATACTTGAAATTGGATGAAAAGGATACGACATACCCGCAAATTTACTTAATAACCAAACATAAACAAGGTTAAAGGCAGCCTTTATAAAAAATATCACCAATCAATCTGTCACTAGGAATTAGAATATGTTTAATGTACACGCGGCATCCTGCATAAACATGTTTACATAAATAACAATATGTCAACATAAAGTAAAAAAAAATTAGACACATTCAAAAAAGTCTACAATGTGTATTCAAGTTAGAATAGAGATCAAAGCTATTGAAGTAAGAGGTTTCAAAAATAAAATTGTTCAGTACAACACTCTATAGAAAATCTTTAAAAGGAGGTAAAGCTAAATGCCATAATATATAATGCCATGTGTTTATACACATGCCAACAGAATGATTTCAGAAAATATTTTTTATAAATTTTCTCTAATTTTTTTTAAGAAACGACACAAATAGAAACTAGTTACTCTTCCGTTTCGTCTTTATCACATCATAGGATAGCCAGGCAGATGGGTCTTCTGAGAGAAAGAGATAGTCGTTTCCAATAGATACGTGTGACAGAGATGTAAATATGGCTACTTCAATCTCTAAACCGGAACACGACAAGGACTCTATTGCGACAGGAAAAGGTAAGGAGCACCATCTGGTACCAAAATGTGAGAGATATTGTAGAGTTCTACCACCTAGCCTTATCATATGGCGAGACATCATGTCGAAAGTGTATGGAAACGTTAGCAGGTGTGTAGATACTTATTTAATGAAATGAAATTTTCTGCACCCGAAGTGAAGATAGCCACGAATGATAATTGTATTTAAAAAAACATGCGTCCATTAGAAAAAAAGCTTCTGGGCATAATGAAAGAACTAACTAAAGCAAAAATAATACTTAAAGTATTACGAAATTACCTCACTACTTTCCATTCGGGTTGTAGAGCTGTCCCTAGTCCCTACAGAAACCGATAATCGGTTTTTGATAAACTTTGTAATCCCCAAACCCTTCTTTCATGGACAATTGTTGTATGTGAGGTGTTCAAGGCGTCGAATTCCCAAAACGACGTGGTACATTCACGCAGCCGAAGCTAAACATAATATACAGGGTGGCAATAAAACAATCCCTGTTTGGAATGCGTCTCCTATAAAGGTTTTGTTAATCTATAACTGCCGTATGACCCAACACTTTACACTTCCCTTAAAATATATTACAATTACATAGATATTATACATTATATTCATATAATTAATGTAAGAACATTTTATCTTTTTTTTATATTTTTAAAATAACTATATATCCGTCTAACTGAGCTGTGATATCTAATTCTCCTATGTGGATTTGAACTAAACTCCGTACTGAAGGGACGGCAAAATAAATGACAGATAACATCCCTGATCTCTATAAATAGATAACTGACACAGCTTGCAAAATGATTTAATTTCTATCTATGTATGTTACTCGATCAATCAAACTAAAGTGTACAAAATGGCGCATTTAACAAATAAAATACCTATTTATTAGAACGTAACACAAATTTTACGTATGAAAATGATTGCTGACATTGTGTCACTTTAAATTCAGTCTACATCGAAATTTTTCCTACTTTGAATCTCAAACAAAACAATATAGTGTTTATTAAATTTAATAATATAATTCAAAAAAAAATGTGCTCAAAGAATTGCTTCTATAACATTCATATATATCTATTTAATGTTACACATTCAAATTAACTACAATTACATTTTTACTCATACTCAATATAATAAATGAATATAAGTGAAAATGTTATTTTTACGACAGGTTTATTTTAAATGAATATATAAATTATATTATATAGTAAAAATATATTAGTCTTCGGTTTACACGCATAAGGTATCGAGTGCCTTTTCTTCTAATTATTTATTGATGATTCCTAAAGCTATCCATTACATGTAGAGGTCAGGGATGTATAATTTAAAAGCGAAATGTTCGTTCAAATAATAGTACTACATATAGTAATAAATGTACAGGGCTTAACGACTGCGAACACGAAATGAAGCTTGTATAAATAAAGTAGGCGTTTTGAAGTGAGTTAAATTTTCCTGTGTATTATCAGCTCATTCCGATGGCTATCTAAAGGGAAAAAGAAAAATATCATTAAATCCAATATAAAATCCCAAGTTGTCCATTGGTTGGGGCCCTTTTGAAGTATTTGCTTTTCTGTCGAGCCGTTTGTAAAAGATGAACAATGGACAAAATGTGTCTAGCTACCATCGTAATATAGGTGGTAGAGCTCCACAATGTCTCACATAGATTTGGTATCAATGCCTTTCCTATTCCTGCCGCAACAGCGTCAGTGGTTGTCACTATCATACTCCAATTGGGTGGATACTCTAACCGTTAAACTTATAGTGGCATTAATGTTCGCCACACAAATGGCAAAACTCTATTAATATCTTTGGTATCTATATGCAATACCTTTTTCAATAGAGATAATCCACATCCTTTTTTAATACACTATGATAATAAAGATGAGAAAGGGCATGCTCCGTTGGTTCGGACATGTAGAAAGAATGGTAGATGAAAGGTTAACAAAACAGATATACAATGCGAATGTGGAAGGATGTAGGTACCGGGGAAGACCAAGACTAACATACCATGATCAGATTGATAGAGTACTGTCCGAAGGTGGTGTCAAGAGTCTTCGCAACCGGTGTGTGTGTATGAAGAGAGTGATGAATGTGGAGGGAGCGAGACAAGCCTGCAAAGATCGTGATGTATGGTACTCGGTTCTCTCTGCCTACCACGTGAAGTGAAGTCTACGGCGTGAAGATATGTATGTATGATAATTAAGCAATTATAGATTACTTGTAAAATCAGACTAGGTTGTATAATCTTTGTGTTAAATGAAATGCGTTTAGTTTAAAGCGTAGTAATAACCAAAAATGTGCATTCCAGTGTTACTTCTTTTCCCGTGTTGGCGCCCTTATGAAGAATAGATTGTCTAGATTCCAGGCAACTCGTAAGGGATGATGACTACTAATTAATAAAACTATAAACTATTAGTTTTTCAATACTGTCCTAATTACAGTAGTTCTTTCTGCTTCGTTTCGACTTAGATGATCGGGGTGAAGTAAATTTGTGCATACACTTACATTCCTCCTAAGTAGATAGCAACAGTTGTTATGGGTGTTGGCTAATTCTTGCTATCAAGAGAGCTATTTGTTTGCTATCAAATGTCTTAAAATGACAAACGCCTACACACTACAGTTACAAAGTGAAACGTGCGCTGAGTTGACTGCTTCTGTTTGTGCTACTGATGTGGGGGAAAGTGTAAAATTATGTACCGAGAAACAAAAAAAATCTATCCAAATTTGTAATAATTGAAATAGAAAAGAATGGCGAAACAGTACCAATTATAAACTATAAACAGCCAATTATAAAATATAGAACAGATCTAGAGATCTAAAAAAAAAAACCTATGTTCAACACAGAAGTTCGTGGCCTTACTGGGAATCGAACCTGAGCTTCGTCTCGATTGGTGTTTACACTAACGACTCGACGAATGAGATAATTTCATTGCATTTATATTTATACACCTAACCTAAACAGAACACGACAATGACAAGCACTGACGCAATTGACAACATTTCACTTTTTTAACACCCTTATATTTTTAATTGAAACTAGATTGAAAAATAGAATACCCGTATTTTTTATTTTCTCAAAATTCATTTATTTTGATATTAATTTTAACTCTTAAATTTCTTCTCATTCTAAGTAGACGTAAGTGCCAAATGACGTCATTTATACGGCTGAATGATGCTACGCCTTTGTTTTTGTGACCCGACAAAAAGCGCTTGTCATCTATGACATTTATCAAATAAACATCAAGTAGGTATTGTAAATCATTAAACCGTTGTTTACATTTGATCATATTTCTATAAAGTGTTCTAGTTTGCTTAACATTATTGCGAAATATCAAATAAATCCAGGTGTTGATTACAAATAGAGCAGAGTGGAGTCGCTGAAGCAGGTCTTTGATAATTTTCTAACACAAATAAACAATATGGAGAGCAGTTAGTGAAAGATTGACATATGACATTATTGTATGATGACATTCCTATTATACTTTTTAAACTATATGCTTTAGCAAAGCAAAGGTATTACCTTATTCTGCTGTTTAAGTGATGTCTCAGCATGTTATTTGAAATAACTTATTTCATTGTAATTTTTTTTCTCCAGTATTGCGTAACAAAAAACATTAAAAAATATATATTATTAATCAGGATTGAAAAATAAAAAAAAATTGTATTTTTATTTTGGTGACTTAATATTTTTGAAATGTTGTCAATTGCGGCAGGGACGGGTAAAGCTGTGGTACAAATACCCGGGTGAGATGTTACAGAGCCCTACCACCTAATAGTCATGATGATAGTGACACGTATAGCTAATCGGTCGCCTTTTACGACCTGCCTGGCAGACTGGCAGAAAGACTTTTCTTTAAAGGAGCCCGAACCGACACGGTGAGAACATTTTACATGCATTCAACAAATGATGCAGCTAACCTAACCAATAGTCGTCTATAGAGTATGTATATGTATACAACTTGTTAAAATCCCTGCCCGATCTGAAAGTGGCATATCGTCGCTGCGCCTGACCAGTTCATATATGATATTTCTAAGGTTTCGGAAAACAACAAGAAACGTATTATTAACAAATAGTCTATAGTTTGTATTGAATGGTTGCATGTAACCAATAAAAATATCATGCTTAACTACATAGTAAAGCAACAACGAAATTAGTGTTTTTGTTTAACTCTTAAATATGCTGTTAAGATTTAGAGGCTGTGTTTTGAGAAAACAAATAGTGTTAACTAATACATGCATATTAGTGTCGCATACCTCAGCCCCCGCGCGCGCCCTCTCCGTGTTGCGATTTCATCTGGAACGTCAAACATTCTAATTAACATCACTTATATCGCTAAATACAAGGAACAATATTTTAAAAGGTAATATTTAAGGTTAGGGGTTTTACATAAAATCCCCGAGACTATAAGAGATTTATCACTAAATAAATAAAAAAACTGTATTTTCAGTGAGAGGTTCATTATAACTTTTGTCGGCTGTAAACTAAATTGTTTCAAATTCGAATTCCGGGTCAAGCCAGAAAATTTTTTAGGGATTGTTCTTTCTCAAAAGATCAGCAGCCGAGAAGTTGAGAAGAAACTGACATAAAAACAGTATTACTGCAAAATATCTAATAATTAAGGTCGGGGCGAAAGCCGTGTCAAACTTTTATTTTAACTAATAACGGCATCATATAATCATGTCTGACGTGTCTAGGTGTGTTTGTATGTATTAATTACGTTATACGATACTACTTTCACTAGAAGAATATCCATATTAATAAGTTCAGTATGCGTTTGACGTTGCGGGTATGTCGATGTTGGTACCTGCACATGTGCGAGCGGGCGCGCACTAGGGATGGGAGTTACAGCTACTTTTCTTCACTATCCCATCGTGAAGTTATTTATTTTTGTCACTGGTATATCATGCGTGATAAATCACGACCGTTATATTTTATTAGTGACGATTATTGTGACAGTGAGTGCATTTTATTACCTTTGTTATATTATGTCAAGATTAATGACTTGATATAGTTATTTATACGATTGCAATTTATAAGTGATTAGTAAAGTGAAATAGCAGTGTCGCTCAAATGTTGTCGCTTTGTCTCTTTCGGACGATAGATTTCTGCGAATTAGCTTAAGTAGTGGCTTGGCTCGCGTGAAATTAAATCAATGCATATAACTGGTGTGACACGTGAATTACGATATAACGAGTGATATAACCAGTGACGCGTGAAATGTGCCACGCCTAGCGCGCACACGCGCCATTGTTTGTGTGTGCATGTATATGAGCATATGTATTTTCTTCCCTAGTAAACCGTATATTTGTGGAAAACTTTTAAACAGTACTGCCTGTTCAAAAGTTTTCCACAATTATAAGGTTTATACCAGAAAAAAATACTAGGGAATAGCGGTGCAGCTGCGCGATGCAGTTAGTAAAAAGTATTTCTAGAGAAACGAAAGTAATGCTTTTTTTACACTATTGTACACAAACACAGTTAAAGAAAACGTTAATGTTCATTATATAAGAAAGGTAATTTTTCGTCTGTAATTAACTAACACATATAATTGTGTAACAACAATTAAAAGGTATTAAAAATTTCGACAGCTAGATTAATTACGATTATGGTTGCTGAATTGTAAGGGCTTTATCGAAGCTAACATAGCGTAGGTATGCCGCTACAATGCATGCACGTGGATCAGAAACTATTCAGCCCTCCAATTCACGTCATTCATTTATTACGTAAGATGATTTTTGTTAGTTTTGACCCCCTCTCACTGCAATGTAAGAAAAAATAATAACAGATCGACCTCCTCCCTTCCCTATACAAGAAAAATAAGAATATCTCAATTTTTATTACGTAAGGATCTAAAGTAAAAAATGAACACATGTTTGATATATTTTAATTTTTTTAAACGTAACAATTTTTACTATTACTTACAGACAAGTAATTTTTATTTTTAGTGATAATAGAATTTAAAAATCATTTACCTATTAGTCTAGTCAGTGAGTATTACCTATTAGTCTAGTCAAATTTTAAGAATTTGTAAGTCCCATATTCAGGCAAGTAAATAAATTCATGTCATTTCAAAATAGTCAGATTTTGACAGATTTTTTATTGGAATGGATATACAACGGGGGTGTCTCACGTATTTTTTTTAAATCCAACCATAATGGTACGTATATATATACATATATATACAACAGTATACATACAGCAGTATTTGCTACATACGATAGAATAAGTGTAAGTATAAGAATGAGTACAAGTATGTGTGTGTGTGAGTGCGCGCGCGTGAGTACCTGCGGGCATCACTTGCAGCAGGAGGAGGCGCGTGGCGCGTCGGCCTCCACCAGGCGGCGCGCCCCGCCCGCGGGACCGCTCTCGCTCTTTGGTAACTTATTCGCTGTAACACATTACGATTGGCCGTTTACAAACTCACCTTTCTCGCCATTTCAGTTAGAACCGAGACACAAGTACAAGCCTATGATATTTACTCCGAATATTTTAGGTTAGTAATAAAATACAGTCTATAATTATGTATATGCCGTGATCAGGTATATATTTGAAATTATACGTGTATATTTGATTTATTTTATTATACACAGGTATTTCTACATATTGCATTGTTGACTAACACACAAAGTAAGCAAATAAATAGTCGATAGCCGTTATCAGGTCGTAAAAATGCGATAGGGATCACCATTTATATTGCCAACCGACAAACCGGTGAATCGTGGTGAACCATAAAAGTTTATGAACATTCGGTTTACGTTGCTTTCTCCGCAAGGGCACCGGGCATGGTGATAGTAACCATCTGCCTGTGCACTTGGTCGCGGAGTGCTCGGCATTCTATTTTTATTTCATGTGTAAAGTGCGGTTAAGTTATTAAATATATCGTCAGATGTTGAGTCACACCCTAATCTCACTCCGAAGTCGGGACACATCCTATTTCGGAGTCAGACCGTTCAAGCCACCACTGGAATGTAAATATTCTATTGGACCAACCACAGTAAATATTTATCTTAGCCTTGATCAATTAATGTAAAGGTGGTGCTCACCGATAGCTAGGAAAATGTCGTTAACGTTCATGGCGGTCTTGGCGCTGGTCTCCATGAAGAGCAGGCCGTTTTCGTCAGCGTACGCCTGCGCTTCTTCGAACTCCACCATGCGCTTGCCGGCCAGGTCGCTTTTGTTGCCCGCTAGAGCTATCACGATTGATGGAGACGCTTGCCTCTGAAGTTCTTTTACCCAGTTCTTAGCACGTCCAAATGTGTCCTGAAACAGGGAAATTAATGCGTTATGTATTCGTAATCAAGAATTTTAAAATCGGTCTTGTAACTTAAAAGTATATCTATTAAGTATTTACTTCTTATTAGCTGCAGAGTGCAACCTGCTCCATTATAAAATTTTTTGGTGAATCCCGCGGGATCATCTAATTGTTCCGGGATAAAAAGTACCTTATGTGCTATTCCAGGTCATCGTATACCTGTGTGCCAAATTTCATTTAAATTCGTTTAGTAATTTTTGCATGATTGAATAACAAACATCCACCCATCAAAACATCCAAACTTTCGCATTTATAATATTTATATAGATTAATATAGATATCAATAGTTGTATTTCCAAAATGTTTAGTGATATCAAGGTTCTGACAAAATACTGCATCGCATTGATTAAATTACATACTACATTTGATATTTAATAATTACATTGATTATGTACAATCGGATTCGATCGTCCTGATTATGCCTCTAATGAAGAAATTCGATTTAAAAATAATATAGGTAATTGTAGAAACAATACAAGAGTTTAATTTGAAGAAATTGATGTAATAAATACAAGGTAAATTTATTTATTTATAAATAGAAACCCAACATTAGCATCAAGCATGCAAAACGGTTAAACATATTGACAACCTAAAAGTGAATTATGAGTCAATTGTGTGATTGCAAAGATATTTGCGAATATTTGCTGGTCCTTGCTCTCAAAGAAAACTCTCGTTGTCTACACAGTAAGCGATTTGGCGGAATATACGTGTGGGTGTGAAACTGCGAATAATTAAGAACGGTGGTATTGCGAATTGTTGAGAAAAATACAGCTCTGAATTGTTGAAAACAGTTGAATCGTGAATTGTTGAGAAAAGTGGAGCAATAAAGTAAAATCGATGGAATCAATCCCAATGCAGACAAATTCCGTCACATTGAACCATTCGGTTGGTGGCTCAGTTGAATAGAACATGCCGGCCAGATAAAACAGTGGAGTAGTGAATTGCAGAGAAAAGAGGAACTATGAATTGTTGAGAATGTAGCATTAAGAATTATTGAGAACAGTGGAACTGGCAGTTGTTGAGAACAGTGCAACTGTGACCAGTGAAAACAACAACACGCATTACATTTTCACTTTTAATCACAAAGGACATAAGTTGCTCGGCATTTATTAAGTGTGCTATCTAATTTTCCCGAGACACTTTGCTTGCGAAGTGGCACGTAGAGGCAAATGCGTCAAATAGGATTGACCACACATATTGCTAATCCACAAACAAGTTTAACTTACTGAACTCTGATGTCTAATAAAAATTCAATCTGCCTAACATGTCGGTTAACTTTGTTTAATAAGATTTAAGTACCTAGATTATTGTTATCCTCTTCTGTTTATTATAAAATTGTCGATTTTTTACACACTAATTTGACTAGTGGTCTGATTTGAAAAATACATTAATTGAAAGGTATACATCATTTACAAAGAAAGTTTTAATTACTCCAGACGTTTACTTACATTTCTCTGTAGGAGTTGCACATAGTAATTTTGTGTAATGAGATTACATTTACTGGGAGTGAAAATGGCAATTCATAGCAGTATTATAAATTGTTTTCATATTGTAAATATTTCTTTTAACTTTTATTTCAATAGTTGATTATTCTTACATCGCCAGTTTCGTGAGACTATCACTAGTCTCGGAAATATGTGAATGAGGATAGATGTAGATACTAGGGGACGAAAACTGACGTACTATGGTCAAATTCCGAAGTCTGAAGGTGGTGTCAAAATTCTCCGAAACCAGCGTGTATGTACGTAGAGTTATGAAGTAGAAAAAAAAATTGTCTGCCTAACCCGTAAGAGATTGGTGTGAAGATACTGTGGTTGTTCATTATTATAAAAATGTTTTTGTGTATTTAATATTATTTGTACATCAGGGATTACCTTATATTTCACTAACGAATTAGCTGAAAGAAATATCTGATTAGCGATAAACTCGCCCATTGTTTTATGTTAGGCTTACTTTTCCTTATTTGTGTAAAATAAAGTGTCTCATAAATTTATAAATGAGTTTGGTCATCGCCGTTCATATCTAATTAACCCCAATTAAGGAGTTAAATCCTTGGCTTAAAAATAAGTGATAAACTATAGCGACATTCTTGATATACCTAATTACATATTGATGATTGTTATTTATAATATATGAATGTGGGGCTTTGCCCTATCGTGACTATTGCCCCAGTGAAACGCTCAGAACACTGATAGCGTTATCTCTGTCGGTCTATCTGCACGTCTGGCCGGAGATTTTTTTTATTAAGACGCATTTCGATTTATACAAATATATTATAATTCATAAATTACAAATAAATATCATCACGCCAGTTCCCATACAGAATAAGCAGGTAAACGTCAATAAACTAGGTGGTAAAATTCTAAAACGTCTCGCCGCGTTTTGGTACCACCGCCTTACTTATTCCTGCTGCAATAACGTCAGTGCTTGATACTGTCGAGTCCCGGTCTGGAGGGTAAGGTAGCTAGTAAACTAATGCAAGTAGCATTACGCATAAGGGTCACGTAGAATAGGTACGTAGTGGTACTAAAATTCAGGTAAGTTTTATAAATAAAATTATTGGAACTTTCGGAAGACATCATTAACTGAATAATATAAAAAGTAAGTTTAATCGGTGAAGATTCGGGCTAGTTTTGACCACGAACGCGACCTTTGATCGCCCCGATAGTGGAGTGGTTAGCGACCCTGACTACGCTATTAATGAAGCTAGTTTTCTATTCCGACAGAGACAAACATTTGAGCGATGAGCATAGATGTTTGTTTTACTAAGCTTGGGTGTTTATTATGTAAGTATTTATACATGTATTCCTATGTATTAGTAACGTAGATTAATACCCATATCACATGCAAATAATATATTTATGTATTTCTATGTATAAGTAAAATAGGTGAACACCCATATAACAAACAAATCATTTGCCTACTAATCAGGCAGTGCACTGGCTCTTTATAGAGTATCGACACAATTCTACATTTTTCAAACTTAAACCATTGCATAACAATAAAAATCATCACGAATAAAATTGAATATTTTTTGTTACGTCGGTATTTTCGCAAGCTAGCGAGTATTCATTTAATAGGGAGATTTATAGTAATCAAAGTGCCATAAACAGACGAGATGATAACACTTGTCATGGCACATCATTGAAAACAAGTGGTTTTAATAAATTCAGAATACGTGCCACAATATATCCGTTTGTTTTTTAATACTTGATGTACAAAGCTAATAAATGTAAAATTAATATAGCCCAAGCGGGGACAGTCAAAAAGTGTGGGGATCTAGAATAAGAACAAAAATTGACTTCATTGTTTTTATGACATATAATAAAATCGATCAGTCTGGCGGTCTGTAACTTCAAATATTTTTCAAGTAGTACATTTTTTTGTAGATGCATTTTGTGCCTTTCACGTTAATAATGTGCCAGATCAATTCAGAAGAGAAATTAAAAACACAAATTTTGACGTTTAGTTTTTTTTTTATACATATAGAGTATATAAAATTTAGAATAAGCTCGTTGACTAAATAAAAAAAACTGTGTTATACTTCACCTTATTATTAATTTGTGTTAAATATGTATAAGAAAAAACGAAACGAAAATTTGTGTAAAATATTAACCAAAAAACTAATTACTCTTTAATATCGAACATATATAATAAAAATTTGGTGTTTTAGTGTTAATATTAAAATTTACCGCGAAAACACTCCTGGACGATCATGGCGTCTTGAATAGTGATGAAAATTGCCGTGAATACCCAAAGTTGCCAAAACTGCCACGAATGTTTCTAAACTTGCCGATAAAAAAGTTAAACTTTTTTATCAGAATAAAGAGTGTTATAGAAAATATCGTTCTCTATTTACACTTTTTTTCCAATGTTACCGGCAAGTTTAGAAACATTCGTGGCAGTTTTGGCAACTTTGGGAATATTGACGGCAGTTTCATCACTAGTCTTGAATGACATCACGCCGTGATCAGATACATTAAATATTCTTTGGTTTATATGAAAATGTCAACAAAAACATGACCGATTACCACGGTGTGACGTAACGCTTCCAGATTTGCGTTCACTGTCACGTGACTTAATGTCCATTTTCGCCGAATTTATATCCTAAAAATATTATTAAACTTTATCTTTCATAATAAACTTTATCTTTACTGATCAAAACACCTATCATAGCATTCTTTCCTTATACATAGAATAGAATGATAGCTTGTCATCCTCATGCCAGTGGTGCCTAGTTATTAAGTATTATTTTATGTTGAGAAAGAAGATGATGACTATGAATTTTTGTTTACGGGTTGGAAAGTGCCTTAGTTGAAATTAGGTTTTTTATGTTGAGAAATGTGATGGCTATAAATTGTTGTTTACGGGTTGGAAAGTGCCTAGTTATTAAGTAATATTTTGTTGAAATATTTTTTTTTATATGTTGGGAAGTAATGTGATGGTTATGAATTTTTGTTGGCGGGTTGGAATGTATAGTAGACGTGTTAATAGAATTAAATAAATAAATAAATAAATATTCACGGGAAAATTACACTTATTGATCTAACCCCAAAGTAAGCAAATTATTTGCTTGTGTTATGGGTGTTAGTCAACGATACTAATACAAAGAAATACATATATAAATACTTTTACATACATAACAAACACCCAAACCCGGAAATACAAACATTTATGCTCATCACACAAATGCTTGTCCCCATCGGGGATCGAATCCGAGCCCCGTTGATTGCGTAGTCAGGGTCTTTAACCACTCGACCAACGGGGCGGTCAATGAAATCAAATGAAATTTGTCTATTTGTTAGCTTGCTCAATACTTAGTAAATTGTACAAGTAACGGGAAAAGTTACTAAAAATTACAAGCAACGAATGATCGTCAACCAGGAAAATTGGCCTGCACAAAGTATACGATAATATTCAGAGTTTTAATCACAATAATAAGTTTTCATTACTGCGTCTGCGTAGCCGCGTGGCTCTCAGTGTTTAATTAAATAAACTTCAGGCCATAACTACACTGGTCATCAAAAAAATCGGCCCACCCTGTTTTTGTTCGTTATTTCTCAATTATTTCGTAGATAAGCCATTTCTCACAGTTGTTTTTTGTTTTGAGGGTCGGATAAGATGTTTGACACTCTGTTTGTCATAAATCCTATGGCACTTAACGGTACTTGATTATTTTTTGTTCAAAAATACTGCTAATTGCTGATTTGACGGTTTACGTCGGTACAAATTAAGCTCGTGTTTCCAGTCCGAAACAAACTTTTCTCGGGATATCTTGTTATTTACGTTAAGTTTATTTACTGAAGCTGTAGTTTTGATTAATTTTGCCTGAAAATAATGGATACTACTGAAGCGGAGGCAGCGCAAGTTGTGGCTCTGCTGCAACAGGGCTTAAGTCAACGTGTCGTGGCTAGAAGATTGAATCTCAGCCGTTCTGCAGTTCGACGAGTTTACCAAAGGTTTCTAGAGACTGGGCAGTATCGAAGAAGATCTGGATCTGGCAGACACAGGGTGACAACTCAAAGGGACGATCGCTTTTTAGTGGTATCGGCTTTAAGAAATCGACACCTTTCTGGCGTCGATCTCCAACAACGCTTACGTGAAGATCGGGGTGTGGCTATAAGTGACAGTACTGTTAGAAGGAGACTTCGAGAGCAGAATTTAAGACCACATAAACCAGCAACGGGACCACTTTTGACCACAGCTCATCGTCAAGCAAGACTTCAATTTGCGCAAAATCACATTAACTGGACTATAGGTCAATGGGAGTCAGTTCTTTTTAGTGATGAGAGTCGAATGACTTTATACGGTTCTGACGGACGTCGTAATGTAATGCGACGACCGGGTGAACGTTATGCCCAGTGTTGCATAAGAGAAACAGTCAGTTACGGTGGGGGCTCTGTAATGTTTTGGGGCGGGATATCTTTAACTGGACGAACGGAGCTGGTTTTCATAAGTAGAGGTGCTTTAACTGCTGCACGATACATTACGGAGGTTTTAGAAGACCATGTGGTGCCTTATGCTGGCTACATCGGGGAAAACTTTCAACTTATGCATGATAATGCACGGCCACACATAGCGCGCAATGTCACCCAGTATTTAGAAGAGGTCGGCATTCGTGCTATGCAGTGGCCCGCCCGAAGCCCTGATCTAAACCCGATAGAGCACATGTGGGACACCTTAAAACAAAAGGTAAGAGCACGGAATCCAGCCCCTACCACATTGGGAGACCTGGAAACCGCCATCAAGGAAGAATGGGAACGAATTCCTCAAGAGACCATTAAAACCTTGATTAAATCTTTAAAACGGCGAATGCAAGCCGTTATTCGAGCAAGAGGAGGAAATACCCAATATTAAGATGAAAAAATGGTGACGATAACTTTAATGATTAAAAAAATAAGTGAGTTTGAAATTTTAACTAAAAAAATGTGAAATTAATGATTTTGACTTCAAATCCTAATTAAATTGATTTTTTTTATAATTTGAAGGTTTAAAGTACTTAAATTAGTGTAAATAAACATGATTAGTAAATCATTTTAGTTATTAAACAATATGTTTTCTTTTGCCAATGAAAACGCATAATTTGCGGTGAAAATGCAGGTGGGCCGATTTTTTTGATGACCAGTGTATATAAGAACAGTGTAGCTATCTAATTTCTGCACCGAGACAATCTAGTTTTATATTTTTCGTAACATATTTTATAGTATTAGCAAATAATTCAAACGCAGTAACACTGCAATAACTGCCTTCCAACCTCTGTCTCTGGAGCGCTGCATCAGATCTTCACTAACATTTGCATGGGACCAAAAGGAAAAGTATATCCCCTCAAACAAAACAATATTTTTCAAAATTTGTTTACAAATGACCGAGTGAGTGCAGCTTAGGGTAAAAAGCGTGTCCGAAGCGATAAAAGAGAGGTTTTTTTATATATATATGATAAGATAGCAAATAAGCAGATGACTCCTGATGGAAAGGGACAAACCATCGCTAGACACCAAAGATGTCAGTCCAAAGATGCTAATGGTGCGTTGCTATTCTTGTAGCAATGTCTCAATGCCACATACATAAATCGACTATCTTACCCATCAAACCGATACACGACAGCGACAAGCAGACGGCACTTGTGGGGATAGCAGATTCCTACAAACATAATGCTCATAGCTAAAATCGCATTACATTTCGCGTCGAATACAAAACACGAACGCTAATATTTTCTGTCCAGCCCCCCAAGACAAGTGGCATCAACGCTAGGAGAATAGAAAACAAAATGTATGGATTTGACATAAGCTGTTGATACGAGCGTAAACGAATTTGTAATTGGTAGCCAAGTGTCATTCGTGAAACGAAACGTTATATTGTATCGATCATCTTTGATCAATTTCATACAAAACCTTAGCCAAGTGGCACTTTTGACAAGCAAAATTGGTGATCCAATGATTAGCGAACGCTAGAACCCTGTAAATTACGCTAAAAATGGCGGATAATCACTATTATTTAATCAGCTGTTATAAATCGTGGATAATATCTGTTAGAATTTTTGATAATTTTAAAGTAAATTGAACGCAAATTGCCATAATTTAAGAGTCCTAACCTAACTAGGGGGTTTTCAATACATTTTCTTTTTTTAAGTCGCAGACGCCTTTGTAATGAATTTCAGTTTTCATCTCCTAACTCCACGGGGAATTAACTCAGAGCAAAGTGACCTTGACAAAAGTTGGTGTCCCTTACCCCCTCCACGTAATGGTGCAACAAAAAAGGGGTGTTATATAGGGTTGAAATTTTCCATCAAAATTTTTCTCTACTATTTTGCTTGTCAAAAGTGCCACTTGGCTACGGTCTTGTACGAAAATTGACAAAAATGATCGATGCAATATAACGTTTCGTTTCACGAATGACACTTGGCTACCAATTACAAATTCGTTTACGCTCGTGTCAACAGCTTATGACAAATCCATAAATTTCTCTTTCTATTGTACTAACGTTGATGCCACATCTTGGGGGGCAAGTCTTTTTTGCTTGTAATGCACTTTTCATATAAATAAAACTTATAACCTCGGTGAAAATAATACTTCAAAGTGACGTTTACCGTCAATTCAGAGACAATATTCGATATAATTCGTAAAGTTCGTATGGAACGAACGTTGAACAAGCCATGATCCACTTGGCTACCAATTTGGCCTAAATATCGCCAAAGCGTAATATTTGAATAGTTACTGAGCGTTTGCCACTTGTCTAGGGGGGCAGTAACATTAATGTATATTACGTGCAGGTGTAATAATAATCGATTGCTGACGCGGCGCGTCTATTTATTTTCTATAATGTAACCTTCGCCCTTGAACTGGCGGCGGCGAAGTCCTATGTGTGTCGGTAATACGATTGCCGACGTACGCACGACATGGGGGCGGTAACCAAATATACACTCAAATCAGTGCAAGATGGAAAACATTTATCGGGAGCGATAATCTTTAATGAAAGGAAAGCAGACGGAAGACTTATCAATGAATAACTGAAACTAGGGACAGACCGAGCTAATATAGATATTAAAAGTAGGGTTGTTGAGGAAGTGATTATGAGGAAGAGGAGGAGGAAGAGGAATTGTCACGCGCAAATTTAGAGGATGCGTATGAGGAGAGGATATTTTTTGAGGAAGAGGAAGCGGAAGAGGAAGCGGATGAGGAAGAGGATGATAGGAAATTATAAATACTAGCGGACCCAACCCAAAAGCCGCTGTCCTATCTGTACATAACTAGGTACATACATACACAAAAATTAATTAAAAGGGCATTTTCCAGTAGTCTGAACTATGAACCTAAAGCATTCTCAAAACACACACAATAAAGAATCATCCAAATCGGTCCCGTAAATAAGGAGAGTTCAGTAACGTACACAATACACACACACACACAAAAAAAAAAGAGTGAATGATACAATTTTATTTAGGAATTGGAATGAAAATAAGAATGCAGTCTTTATTTCTTTATTAACTACTTAAGTCGAATATTATTAATCAAAGTTATAGGAAGGTTAATTTTTATAAAAATTAATTTGCTGTAATATAAAATAAAATAATTAAAAAAAAAAAACAGTGAAATTCCTCATAAATTCCTCTTAAATTTTGAGGAAGCGATAGCGGAAGAGGATTTTTTTATTTTTATTTATGAGAGGCGGTAACGGTTGAGGAACCCAAAATATTGCGGAACTTCCGCATTATGAGGAAGCTGAAGAGGAATCCTCAGCAACCGTAATTAAAAGAGAAAACATTCATTTTTGTATGTTAGTAACAAACAAACTCATAAACTACTGGACCGATCTTAAAAAATCTTTTACCACTGAAAATTATCCATAAGTGACATAGGCTACTTTTTTACCTGACTGCAGATGTAACTAATGGTTTCAAGTCACGCGAACCAAGCGAAGCTAGTCTTTATAATTTAGACGTCCGTCCGCTAAGGAAGAATTTGACCACGATCTTGCCTGATGGTAAGCTAAGATGCGGCCTATGATGGAACGCGCTTCCCTAGATGGTACCTTTTTACTCTTCCCTTGAAGATCCCCAGGTTGTACTCGTTAGGGAACGCAGACTCAGGAAGACTTCAAACTAATGAGATAAAATAGAGGTTGGAAATCAAGTGTATGTAAATAAAAGCGAGGATATTAGACAGAAAAGTGTTGTACCTTGTATTATGTAATTAACTAAGTATTTTTATTTTTTTATTTTGAAGCTTTTTAGGTATAGCTCCGGGGAAAAATTCAGATTTATAGTTTAACAATTATCACACTTGGAATGTTCATGCTTAAGCAACAAAAAAAAAATTAAACTATTTCATAACAATCAAATGCAATAAAATTATTTTTTATCCAATAAGAGCCTGACATGATTTTTTTTTCATTTGTAATTTCATATTTAATAAGTTAATTTTTTTATTGATAATGTGTCTAAAATGGGCGTGGTTTGTGCAAGCCAGAGTAACTGTTTTCGGTGGCAGTTTTCCCTCTATGAAAATCATAAATATTCGTCCTACAGTCCCAGCGGTCAGGACTATTTTTAGAAAATTTCCATCTCTTTTTGAATGTTTTTAAATTTCTAAAATCTCGTAAGTTTTTGAGATACAAAAAACTAAACCCCTATTTTATTGCAGTAAACTGTTTATAACTTTTCAATTTTTGCAAGCGGAACTAAATTTTTAAAACATCATTAACACCTTGGTCGTATTTTTTCCGAGACTGTTGAAAAAGTCGAACAAAAAAACACTTGTTGACGTGGCTATTACGAAATAATGCGAAATCAATTTCACACTATATTGTAGTAGGTTTGCACTGGCAAAGTAAAAAGGACAACAAGTAGGGACAAGAAGGACAAAAAAACTGGAATAGAGATAATGACGTGTTTAACTCTAAATTGCAAAAGCTCGTCACAATTTTTTTTTATTTATTTTAACTTAGGCTTAGTGACTCAACATTTTTTTATTGGGGCTAGCTGCACAGATATTCATAATTTCTTTTTGAGAAGAAATTAAAGTTATTTAAATTTCGCCCTAACTGCCTTGAGGTCCCGGATCATTAGGTCCCAATTTTGATCCTCGGGTCGTGCTATTTAGGTTTTTTTGAGGTTTTTCTCGAAAGTCCAAAATCTCAAGAGCAGCCCAGAGTCTGTGGAGGCTGATGTGTTACCACCAATCCCGTGCCTCGAATAAGCACGTAAAGCCGCCGTTCGTGATTATCGCTAGAAATAGTCGATAATCATTATCAGGTCGGTAAAATGCGGCGATGGAATCACCACTCAACTCACCAACCGACAAACCGGTGAATCGTGGTGAACTGGAAAATCTATAGGCGTTTGGTTAACTTTGTCTACCCCACAAAGGAACCTAGCTATAATATGTTTTTGGTAGCATTAGATATAATTACAAAATTTTACATAAATATATTTCTATAAAAATGTTACATAAACGTGTTTCTATAAAAAAATTCATAAACGTGTTTCTATATAAATTTTTCTTAAATGTGTTTCGATATAAATTTTACATAAATGTGTTTCTATATAAATAATACATAAATGTATTTCTATATGAATTTTACATAAACGTGTTTCTATATACATAAATGTGATTCTATATAATGAATTTTACATAAATGTGTATTACACGTATTGTTGCAGTACTACAGAGTCAAGATAACATCCGCGATGGGCGCATCAGCAGGAAATTGCCTTTAACGGAAGAACGAACTGCCGACGCACGTGGCTAAGCAGTGGTAGCTTCAAGATTACTAGGTATCGAATGTTTTCCTAGCTACCGCACCATTCTTTTTATTTATATAGACAGACATATTTGTATAGTCTCAATTTTCTGTTCTATTTACTTTTAAAAATATTCCTTCGATTCAACTTTGAATGCTTTTTAGTCTGTAATGATGACGTCACTCCTTTACGCTTATAAGCAGTATACGAATTTTGGGAAATTCCAATCTGCCAAAAGGCGATACCAGGCCTGCGAGTCTGGCAGAGCGTTCGTGGTTATTTCGCTACTGCGCAGTACATAACATTTGCAAAAAGTTCCCAAAAATGTATTTTTAGCAACTTAATTTTTATTATAGTTTAATATATAAATATAGACAAGCTAAATTCAAAATGTTCAGAAGATAATCGGAGATAACTTCCGTCTATGTAAGCAATAGCAAGAAATTAGGTACTAATGTATTACCATCCTCAAAATTAGGATGGTAAAATATATGTATGTTTACCGGCTGAGTCGCCTTCACAACACGACGGTAACAAGCTTTCACATTATGCTCACAGAACTCTACCATGTTTTAGTTAAAATATTTGCGATGAGAGGTCTGTTTTTCATAGATCATATGATAACAAACAAGCGGATGGCTCTTTTGAAAACAAAACCATCATTTATAGACATCAAAGATGTCAATCGTTCGTTGCTATCCGTGGGATGGTATTGCCACATGAATATGTTTATTACAAGGTACCTTATCCTCCAAATCGGAACATGACAGTGACAAACCAATGTTTGTTACGGCAGGAATAGGCAAGGCGTTGGTACCAGACCCGGGCGAGACGTTACGAAACTTTGCCACCTAGTAGCCACTATGGAATTGAATCGTTATAGCCCATCTTTCGCCTTTTATGAACTGACCGACAGAAAGAGAATATATTTAAAGCTGGTGCTTTGAAATGTAAATTTACTCACAGTCAGCGAGTGTGAAACTGTGGGTGACATGATAATGACACTGACACGCCGCGGCCCGCGACCTCAGGGCACGTTACACAATTGAGGTCACGGTCAACCCCACTTGACTGTTGTTTGCCCACAAGTGGCGAAGTTTGGCAACGTTCACAGGAAAAATACCCTCGTATGTCTATTGTCAGTCGCCCTTTTATTAAAATTAGCAAAAAATGCTCTAAAGACTAAAAACAAACGGAGCATTAGTTGTTTTCTTTTGTTAATTTAATTTGTAAAGTTTTGCGAAATTTATACGTCTTCTGTAATGTTACTAACGCTAGATTCCTATAATCAACGATCCGTCATTCATAATAGCAACCATTAGCAAAGCATTTAAATCATAACGAGGCGTTTTTATTTTTAGTAGTAATAGAATTTAAAAATCATTTACCTATTAGTCTAATCAGTGAGTCTTCCGCCGGATCTTCTCAGTGTGTGGCAATGCTCCGATCCGGTAGTAGTTGTAAAAAAATCGACTTACAGCATTTTTAATTTCATAGTATATAATAATTTTAAATATTTGCACAACATATTATCATCGTAGAATATGTTATAACTTAATAAAATTTTAATAACTCTGTAACTCCCATATTCTGGCAAATAATTATTTTTTTTATTATCAAGTAGCTGACCCGGCAAACGTTGTTCTGTCTTTTTGACTACTCTTATTTTTTTCTATATTTTCTCACCTTTTAAACCTTCCCTGGACTTTAACAATTAATTCAAAACCAAAATTAGCCCAATCGGTTTAGCCGTTCTCGAGTTTTAGCGAGACTTATCGAACAGCAATTGATTTTTATATATAAAGAAGATAGGGAAGCGCCAAAATTTTATTAAGTTCATGTCATTTCAAAATAGTCAGATTTCGACAACTATTTTTTTCTTGGAATGGATATACATCGGGAGCATCCCATATAATTTTTTATGAAAAACCAACCCTAAGGGTACGTAAACAAGGGATGGTTTATTGTTCACTGTTTTGATGTAGGGCCACTCATAACTTTATCGAATTAATTTTTTTTTAAAGATATTATTTTTATATATAACTAGCTACACCGTGCAGCCCGCTACATTATAAGTTTTTAGTGAATCCCGCGGGAACAACGCATTTATCTGAGATAAAAAGTAGCCTATGTGCTATTCCAGGTCAACTTCTATGTATGTGCCAAATTTCATTCAAATCCGCTCAGTAGTTTTGCGTGATTGGGTAACAAACATCCATTCATCCACCCAAATATCCAAACTTTCTTATTTATAATATTAATATAGATTTTTGTGTCTATACTTTTTATTTACGACTGCGTCGTGGTCTACTTTTTTTTATATATCATAAAGATAGCAAACAAGCAGATGGGTCTCCTGATGGAAAGAGTCAACCATCGCCTATAGACACCAAAGATGTTAATGGTGCGTTGCTATCTTGTGGCGAGGTCTAATGCCACATGCATAAGTTTACCGGCTAGCTTACCCTCCAAACCGGAACACGACAGCGACAAGCACTGACACTATTGCGGCAGGAATAGGTAAGGCGGTGGTACCAGACCCGGGCGAGACAATGCAGAACTCTACCACCTAGTAGCCACGATGTTAGTGACTCGATAGCCAATCGGTCGCCTTTTACGACCTGCCTGGCAGAACGGCAGTTGGCCTATTCTACAAAGGAGGCCTACTTATCAGATCATGAGGTCTCAAGTTCAATCGCTAGGTCGGGCAAAATTGTTATTGTGGTTTTTCCGAGGTTAAACCCGAGGGAAAAGCCGAAAATTCTAAATCTCTCTAAGATGAGATTTGGTATTTCGGAATGGTAAGATACCCACCCCCGCGCCTACGACGTTAAGCCGTCGGTAGCGGTTATCACTATAAATAGTCGATATTTGTTATCAGGTAAAATTCAGCGATGGGAATCACTACTGATTTCGTCAGCTGACAAATTCGGTGGTGAACAGGGAAGCCTATAGACATTCGGTTTACTCTGCCTACCCCACAAGGGAAATGTGGGGCATGATACTTTTTAATTTAAAAAAACGTATTAGTAAAAGTACAAAGCATATTCCCCGTGTTGGTCCCGGGCTCCTTTGAAAAATAGGCCAACTGCCGTCCTGCCAGGCAGGTTGTAGAAGACGACCGATTGGTGAAACGAGTTGACTCTTTTCATCAGGCGACCCATCTATTTGTTTGCTATCTTATATAAAAAAAATATCTGTCATATTACACGCGAAAGAGAAAATACGTCAGTAAACAAAATACAGTTAACAACCAGATAAATATAGAGGCCCGCATACGGGGGGCGGATCCCCGATATTAGGGCATTGCTTCTTCCAATATACAATTACAATGAATGGACTATCCAACTAACACTATTTATTGATTCCGGGGTCAGGAATTTCGGAATGGCTCATTAATCAATCGACCGTACTTAGAAGACGAAAAGTATTGAATACAAATCCCAGGTTGGGCAAATTATTCTAAATGAGATTTTCACCGTTTTTTATATCATAAGATAGCAAACAAGCTGATGGTTTTCCTAATGGGAAGAGAAACCATCGTTTATGGATAACAAAGGTTTAATGGTGCGTTGCTATCCTTATAAATCGCAACACTGATTTTCCTTCAGTATTTATGCCCGTCACGTGACAGCTCGCCAACCTGTGGATAAATCGGGCACGTATTTTTTTATATAATAGGATAGCAAACAAGCTTAACAGATAGGTCTCCCCATAGAAAAAGAAACCATCGTCTATGGACAACAAAGATGTTAGTGGTGCGTTGCTACCCGTGTGGTGGGATGGTAATGCCACAAGCATAAGTAAGTTTACCGGCTACCTTTCCCTCGAAACCGGAACACGACAATGACAAGCATTGACGCTATTGCGGCAGGAATAGGTAAGACAGTGGTACCAAGTAATGCTGATAAATTGTATCACATCTTTTTTTAAGATTGACGTTCGAAAAATGTATCTTAGAAATACTTATTTTGAATAAAAGCTTATTCTATTATATTCTAATATACCGCATAGCGTTAAATTATAGCGCGCTATGTATACTCAACATATAGCGTACGCTATTTACTCGCATTCGGCGTTATAACATAACGCTACGCTATATACTGTTAGGGTTTCATAGCTTTGTTTAAATTTACTTTTAGTTCGTAAGTAATAGTTAATTAATTAAATGTTATAAAATCCTATTGCCAAATAAGTGTTGATTTTAAGAATTTCATAATTATGTTCTAATTCTACATAATCTGTCCAAATTGAACAGGCAACACTGCCTCTTACATGTGATTGGCCTAAATAGACCAATCACATGCTTTCATGACCCACCACTCGTAACAACGATCATTTGGGTGGGAATTTTCTGTAATTATGGCTCGATAAGTCGCGAACGGCACTTGGTCTTGGGCAATGGTCGAAGGAAGTCAAATAATTAAGTGATATAATATCTAATAAGTGTGAAATGTAATAATATTTTAAGTGAAAGTCATAAATATAATATTAACAACGAAGTGACTTGGTGTTTTAAAATCCTGCTGGCCTAAAGTACCTTTTAGGTCAGAAGTGGGATAACCGAGAAAATTTTCCATTTTCTTGTCACGCCCACCTCCTGGATTAACGTAAGTAAGCATTTTAATATAAGCATGTTGAAAAAAAAGAAAAACAAAATAGGGAAAATAATGATTATTACAATTTGGTTAATTTTTTTTCCCAAGCTTTTTTTTTGCCTTGCCAATACAAATGTCATTTCAAAAGAATATTTATTACATATTATTTAAACTGAAACTGAATTTAATAAATCTACTTACACTATTACTGATTCGAGAATAGTTGGACCAATTTTAACGAGTTTTAAATACAATATTCATCAATTAATTTAAATACATCTTGCTAGTACGTAATTAAAATACTTGTTTTTTTCTAAATTGTATCAGTTATTCTAATGAAAACTTGAACTTTGTGATTGTTTAGCGGGACGAAGTTCGTCGCGTCAACCAATCTAAAATAAAATTGGAATCCGAAAATTTTTGGTAACTTGTGTTACATACTAGATGACTGTTATTTCCTTTTTTTTTAGTGATCAAGTATTTTTGGTTATTTACTTTGATATTTTTGGTTAATTAATTTAGTAATTTAATTATCTATGTGCAGTCGTCTTTCTGTTGTGATCATGAAAATTAAATCGCAATATGTTTCCATGAAAACAAATTGATTTTGTTTGATTCATTGATAAGTGAAATAAAATTAAAGATCTGAGTATTTTTATATATAACGAGCAGTCGCATTGCTGCTATTGTTTACAAAGTTTTAATTTTTCAAAAAAAAGTTATTGATTTACTAAGTTATGCTAATATTATCTAAAACAGATCATTCGTCATTCGGTTATTTTAATTTTATTTTTTTTAACTTCCCTTTTCTACTATGGCGAGTAAAATGAAGTAAATCAAGGTCAAACGGCTTGTGGCAAGTATCTTGGCTTAATAATTTCTTTAATAGTAATTAGAAAAAAATAGTAATTTTATTTTTCACAATTAAAATTTAATTTAAAAAAATGTTAGCTCTTGCTAGATATCTGCAATTTTTATTTTTATTAACATATAGTCAGAAACGTATCCATATTTTCTTTAAGAATAGTAGTGTTACAGGAAATTCAATAAGTTTTTTTTAATAAATCAGGTTATCGCGTTGTTATTGTTGCGTGATGCGCGAGCAATGGCAGACTTATATAATGTTATAAGCATATAAATTCTGGCATAGTGAACGTATAATATTACGAACAATATTAAGTAAATGCAACGCGTCACAGAAAGAGCGAACGACACTGCAGGACACGTTGAGTGTTTTTAAATGGAATCATGGGTTCTGCACTGAATCTTTTTCATGATTTTAAATTCTTTTTTTTTATAAATTCAAGTGTCCTAAGTATAGGCGAAAATGTGTCTTTCGTATATTTTTGATTAATTGTTTGTAAGTTTGAAGGTTGAAATGTTTTAGGCCATACAACTTTGACCTAAGTTTATTTTTTTTATGTCAACTGTTTATGAAAGATGTTTATATTTTTTTCTAATTACTTATTTTATAAAAAAACATATATAATCTTTATTAAAACTAGTTGCAATGGATTCAGTGGCTGTTTGTGAACCAACGGCTTTTTGCTCTTACATATGATTATGTGACCAAAAAAGGGGTCCCTTTTTAGTTAAGCAGTAACTAAATATTTTAACTGAAAATGAAATGACTGGTGTAACCTAATGTTCGAATATTAAGCTGATATTTTTAAGTTTCAGGGACAATGGTAAACAAAGATAGAGCTAAAAGGACAAGGACAATAGACCTAGGTGAAAGGTTGAATCTATATTGGAGGAAACCCTAGGTGAAGGGTTGGCTTTAAGGGAGGAGACCCTAGGTGGTGGGTCGAATCCAAAGGAGGAGGAGACTCTAGGTGGTGGGTCGAATCCAAAGGAGGAGACCCTAGGTGGTGGGTCGAATCCAATGGAGGAGGATACCCTAGGTGGAGGGTTAGTTTTAAGGGAGGAGACCCTAGGTGATGGGTCGAATCCAAAGGAGGAGGAGACCCTAGGTGGTGGGTCGAATCCAAAAGAGGAGGATACCCTAGGTGGTGGGTCGAATCCAAAAGAGGAGGATACCCTAGGTGGAGGGTTGAATCCATGGTATGGAACCCGAGGTGAAGGGTCTAGTCCAATCCTAGGTAGAGGGTTGAGGTTAAAGACTAGAAAGGAACCTAGAGATGTAACTCAAGGAAGCAATACATCTGATGATGATGAATATGTATCGGACTTCAGGCAGGATTCGGCACAAAAACAAATGCGAAAGTGGCTGGTGGCGTGCGCGGATAATTCAAGGAAGAGGTGTAGATCTGCAGGCCTACTCTTGAAAACAGTATAAATCTTAAACCAATATTGATAAAAACAATAAGTTTCGAATATCGTCAAAAAACGGTACTTTTGAAACCAATATTGCCCACATTGATTCAGTATAGTAACGACCTAATTATTGCAAATAGATGTCATCGTTACACGTCAAGCTAGTGTTACAAGTGGAAATTTTAAGTACCGTTTTAAACAAAATAGCGAATAAAAACCATAATGAGTAGTTCCAAAAAAATTTCGAAATCCGTGTGGCATTGTCGCCGAATCCAATAATTGAATATAGTTGTCCAGAGTACGAAATACTTCAAAATTCATTACATATTCATTTAAAATTGAAATCGGTTTTCAAGAGTAGCCCTATTGGTCTGGTGAGAAAGTACTCCTCGACTTCATCGGATTCAAAAAGCGAAAATGACAAAAGGAAGGAAAAAGTTAAGAGATAGTACTTATTAATAAGTTTTTAGATATTTTAGATAAGGTTAAAAGTTCAGATAAACCTAAAATAACATTTAATACGAATTTGGTACCAGAGTTCGATCCTCTGTCGAAAGATCAAACCGTTTAAATATAGCTCAACAAAGTGGAAGAATGTTCTGAAATTTACGGTTGAGAAGAAAGAGAAATCGTACATTATTCTCTGCCAAAATTAAGTGGTGTTGCAAATACATGGTATCGGGGTCTAACCTCGGTGTTACAATCGTGGCCTGAATGAAAAAATAAATTGTTAGAATCTTTTCCATGTAGAGAGGATTATGCTGAGCTTTAAACCGAAATATTAGCTAAGAAGGTTCAATATGTCATTAGAGCATTATTATTATGCAAAGGTTAATTTATTAAATAGATGTAAAATCACTAGCGAAAACGCGGTAGACTGCCTTTTTTTATGGGATGGAGTATCGAGCGGTAAAACTTGGTGCTCAAGCCGTTCAATTCAGAGAACCTGAACAGGTACATAAATATTTTAAAAGTGTTAAAATAGGGCCAAACAGAGATTTCCAGGACACCACGCGCAGGGGAAGATTGTGACCCAATTCAAATAAAGCTGATTCCGTCAAATCAGATAATGTCATTAACCCTTCAGTTAGGTGCTACAACTGCAATGGTATTGGTCATCCCAGCTTTAAGTGTGACAAAACATCTTCGATAAAATGCCATAACTGCGATGAGGTAGGTCATCGCAGCTCCAGGTGTCAAAAACCACCTTCCAGATGCACTATATGTGACCGGGTAAGTCACCCTACTTCCAACTGCTACAGGAATACAGGGAGATCTACAAGTGAAGTTGGGAAGTCCACAATAGACATTGATCAAAAACAGGTATCTGAAGTAACAATAAGATAATGGAATAGACAAAAACTTACGGAGAGATCTGATATATTAATAATAAAGACACCGGACGCGAATTCAGAGAGTACCCCCAAATAAAATCAGTATAGTGGGTGTACACAAACTTCCTTGTAACACGATGCGTGCGATACAAGTTTCTACTGATCCGCCATTGCTGAGTGGTGACGTGCATGTTAATGGTACGTGCCGCGGTCCAGAAAGTAAGGAATATTATTTACTTCCAGGTCTATATGAAATCAAAAATGGTCAGGGCGCGATTCTAATGTACAATATTGCTCCAACACCCTTGAACATTGCTTTTAATACGATCTTTGCGACGAAATCCTATTCTAACAGATAACTACCAAAATTCATTCAGTGTTACCTTTAATGACATTGTTATGGATGCTTCTGTAAATTGTAACCCGAAGTTAGACACAAATCAGTAAAAAAATACTGAAAGATTTACTATCGACGTATGGAGATTGTTTTTCGAGTGGTTTCCATGACTTGGGATTTACGACGGTCACGGAAATGACCATAGAATTATTAGATAGTGAGTCTATTGCGTGTCGTCCGTATCGCATGTCCTACGCTGAAAAACTGATGGTGAGCAATATGGTGAAAGAGATGTTAGACGAACACATAATAATAGAATCGTCGTCACCTTATGCAAGCCCAATTATCATGGTGCAGAAGAAAACTGGCGATAAACGTTTGTGTGTCGATTATAGGGCCCTGAATAGAAAAACCAATAAGGACCATTATCCGATGCCTCGAGTGGAAGATCAGCTGGATTTACTAGCAGGAACCCGGAAAGTAATCCTGTAAGTGAAAATCATATTCTGGACATTTTGACAATACAAAAATCTGATGATTGGATTTCAACGGTGCAATCTGCTGATGAAAAAGTAAAAAGAATTAAACAGATATTCTTGGATCCATGTGTGGAGGAAGCAATGGACGTCCACAAAAACTTTAAGCTCAAAAACGATCGAGTCTACCGTGTTATATGAGAAGAACTAAAATGACTAGTACCTCGAGGTGTGAGATGGCAGGTTCTAAAAATGAATCATGATGACTTAGGGCATTGGGGATTTGAAAAGAAACTCTGAATCGTATAAGAGGCCGTTATTGGTTTCCGAAGATACGGAGTTTAATAAAAAGCATGTTGCTTCTTGTCTGGAGTGTGCACACCATAAAGCTCCTGGTGTTACACCCTATAGAAAAAGTAAGCACCCCCCTTCCATACAGTCCACGAAGATCATCTGGGACATTTCACAATAAGCAAAAAAGGTAACTGCTATATGTTGGTATTTGTACTGCTATTTGTAGATGGATTCACCAAGTACGTGAGTATAAACGAGGTTAGAAATACCAAATCGATTAGTTCAGTACAAATAAACAACACGTAAGCTATTTTGGAATACCGATACGCTTAATTACAGACAGAGGTTCTAATTTCACTAGCAACAACATTTCAGGATTTTGTCAAAGCGTACGGCATAAAACATTAAAATGCAGTTGCCACTCTTAGGGGCAATGATCAGGTTAAACAATTAAATAGGACCATTTTAGATGCACTAGCTGCATCCAACCACGCTGACGATGACAGATATTGGGATGCAAATATCACAGATATACAGGTTGGTATAAATATTACTAAGCATAAAACTACTCAAAAGAGCCTTTCGGAATAGCTGTTTGGCTTTAACATAACCAGTACGACAGAAGGTGAGTTGAGTAATGTTATAAACGATACTCTTAATAAAATTCCGGCTGAAGAATTAGAAAAAGTAAACAAAAATTAGGAGATAAAATAAAGGAACAACAGGTACAACAAGAGATACTGAAAATTATAATAAAAACAGAAAATTAGTAACACAATACAAGGAAGGAGATTTAGTACGAGTAGAAAGACAGGTCCCGCATGACGGTAATTCTCAAAAACTAGTTGTAAAATATCAAGGACCTTACCGCATAATAAAAATGCTCGAAAATGACAGTTTTTTCATTGAAGACACAACTTTAACTCGTAAACATGGTCGAAAGTATGAAACTGTAGTAGCTATAGATAAAATTGAACCTTGGATGAATTTCAATAAAACACTTTGAATCGGAATCTTCCGAAAATGAGACGACAAAAGATGATTAATATAATGTGTTGAGTCTCCAATTACCTTACCTACCAAAATGCATCATTTAAATTATGATGTATTCTAATAACAATAATATCAAATAAGTAAAGTAATGAAGAAAAGTAATAGATAATGATTCCGTAATACGTATACACATACTTATAAAATAATCTGCTAATTTCTGTCAGTTATTTAATGTTAATACTATTAATGAAAGAAAAACTTAGTTTAAATCTTATTATCTATATATAATGTATAAATTTAAAAAAAAGCGAAGGGACTCGCTTAAAATAGGATGGCCGAGCTGTTAGGGTTTCATAGCTTTGTTTAAATTTACTTTTAGTTCGTAAGTAATAGTTAATTAATTAAATGTTATAAAATCCTATTGCCAAATAAGTGTTGATTTTAAGAATTTCATAATTATGTTCTAATTCTACATAATCTGTCCAAATTGAACAGGCAACACTGCCTCTTACATGTGATTGGCCTAAATAGACCAATCACATGCTTTCATGACCCACCACTCGTAACAACGATCATTTGGGTGGGAATTTTCTGTAATTATGGCTCGATAAGTCGCGAACGGCACTTGGTCTTGGGCAATGGTCGAAGGAAGTCAAATAATTAAGTGATATAATATCTAATAAGTGTGAAATGTAATAATATTTTAAGTGAAAGTCATAAATATAATATTAACAACGAAGTGACTTGGTGTTTTAAAATCCTGCTGGCCTAAAGTACCTTTTAATACCTAGCGGCTAGCGTAGGCAGTAGTTATAACATTATAACCTACGAAGTTACGAACTACACGATCTAACAAGTAACGTGCTAGATCGTAGACGCTAGACGTTGTAACATAGTTTATAGCGTTATCACAATGAATAATCCTACAGATGGGCAGATTTTTGAAAATATATTCCTACAGATGAGCCTGCAGATGATGAGAAAATATATTCCTACAGAGGAGTCAACCCTAGCGGAGCGCTAGGGTTGACTTCTACAAAAACTAGAACTGATGGTGTAGATTTTTATCACGAGTCCAGATAAGTCTAAAAGGAAGGGTAAGTAATGTATTTGCCTTGTAGTAAGTATGATGTGTGTAAGTTATAAATATATTGTCACGAATAATCTAGAAACGTGTAGAGTTGGAGCGCTGGAGAGATCTAGAAATAAAAGAAAGAAATAGCTACTCCTATTGACAAACAAATAGTTGACCTGGGCTATGCCATAATGGACTTTGTGGGATATGGCATAAGGTTGAAAGTAGCGTGTACTAGGATTTATGACATAACATGTTTACGATAAGAAGTGATTCATTGTTTCCCGATACATTTAGATTTTTCTGGATCCAGCTAGGACTTTACCCTGGCTATAAATAGAGAGGTGTTGACAAACACAAGGCAGTTTTTATCAAACGATCGAGAGCGATACTTCAAGTGATCAATGCGAAGCGAGAAGTGTTTTATTGTGTAGTCAGAGATAGTACAGTGAGTGAATAGTGTGTAAAGTGTATTTCAGTATTACATTGTGTTGTCTTGTGTATTGTGTGTATCGCAAATACACGGATTTAATATAAGTGGTGTTTTCGTGCAATTACGAACCCGAGTACGTAACAATATCTTTCTATGTTCTCTTGTGTGGATTCGATTAACCTTTTTTAAAGTTATGTACGCTGCATGATCGACATTTAAACCAAATTTTGGACGAATGTCGAAGTTCGACTCAAGGTGCCAAAATTTGGTTAAACCGAATGTAAAACGAATTTCGGCCCATCCCTGTGTCGTTTTCTCAACAAAGATTAGATAAGGCCTTGATTATCCTTTGATTAGAGCGAGTGTTTAATGCAGGTGCTTAATATTAACCAAAAAACACGTGGACATAGAGAGCCGTTGGTTGGTGGAGTGATTAGTAATCAGCGTCTATTCACTTTTATTATGCTGGCTACACAAAAATGAAAACAGAACTAAACGCAAAGGATAAATTTTTTAGAAGGATTTTTATCTTGTAATGCCAAAGTAGTATAATTTCTAACGTGTGTACGTAAGCACCCGGTGCGCGTCGCGGCGTGACACTGCGAGATTTCATCTGGCCAAGATAGGTTAGCGCCGTGTAAAGTACACGTCTGTGTGCGTGCGGCGATTCGGGTGCTCTGAATGGAATTGTTTTACTGTGTTATTAACTATTATTATATTGTAGCGTTATAGCGCTCAGTCATCGCTCGCTGTATGACGTTGTGATGAGTCACGCGTTATCTCGGCCGGCCCGCGCGATCAGTGTTCAGTAACACGTTATAATATAGTCTATAACGTAGCGCGCTAGAAAAATATAGTTAATAGTCTACAACACGCAATCATAAAATAGCTTATTTGAACAATACTAATACCAAGTACCCGCACGAGACAATGCGGAACTCTACCACCTCGTAGTCAAGAATGGTAGTGATATGTATAACCAATCGGTCGCATTTTGCGACCTGTCTGGCAGAACGGCAGTTGGTATATTGTTCAAAGGAGCCCAGAACAACTAGGGGTGAAAATGTTTAAGATAATTTTCTGATATTATGGTTGACCGTGTACAAGTGCTAACTACTTATAGTGCAAGGCTATATCGGTGTTACGTCACAAAGTATTACAAATGATGCAGATAAAATACTTAATCGTAGGCATATTGTAAGAGTATATGTACGAGTAAAGTGATTAAGGGGCGTTAAATATCATTACTCTACAAATGTATATAACTCACAATTAGATTTTTTAACGAACGACAACTTTCTTTCATACGTATGTATTAGATGGTGGTCCCGGGAACAAACTTTTTTTGATAAATAACAAGCTGAATTTTTGTGAACAGCTTCGTTTTGACGAGACAACCATCTTTTCTATCTTAGACAAATCTCGAATCGGGTAACTAATAGAGATAGATAAAAAAGAAAACTTTAGAGTGTCGGACTGAGAAAAGCTTCCACTTTACGTGTAGGACAAAGTAACTCTTGAATTAGAGTGATAATTAACAAGCCGTCGTAAGAGAATTAGGTTGTTTTTAAATTGATTAATATCAATTTAAAAATCCCATAATTCCGAATCTTTAGAGTGGAGACCGCAGAAAAACAATCGAATGTATATGACAAAAGTTTTTTTTGTGTTTTTCATAAAATAATCAAGCGATTAAAGTAAAAAAATAATTATTTTTACAATTCGATATTTTTCCTTCGCCGAATTAAAATGTTCGAAACCCCCTAACTTTATTAATTACTCAATTCTAGATTTTCCGAAGATAGAAAGGATCAGCTCGTCAAAACGAAGCTGTTCACAAAAATTCAGTTTGTTATTAATCAAAAAAAAGTTTGTTTCTTGGACCACGGTCTATATACGCTGTATATAAATAAAATATAATCTATATTAATATTAAAATGCAAAAGTTTTGATGTTTAGATGGATGTTTGTTACTCAATCAATCACGCCAAAACTACTGAATGGATTTGGATGAAATTTGGCACACAGGTAGATGATGGCCTGGAATAGCACATAGGCTATTTTATCCCGGAAAAATGAGTTGTTCTCGAGGGATTTACCAAAATTTGTTATAATCCAGCAGGTGCAACGAGGAAAAATAAATATCACTCGACTCATTACACGAATCAATTTTTTTTGATATGGGTGTTATTCAACGATATAATGCACATACATAAAAATACTCAAATATATTTCATAAACACCCAATCCCTAGGGTAGGCCAGATAGGCTAGGGTAGCTAACAACTCAACCAACGGAGCGGTCAAAGCTCAAGGTTTTTTATTGTTTATTTGTTTGTTGGAACCCTGAACTAGTTGAATTTGAAAAATATTTTTTTATATATTAAGATAGCCACATTCATAAAGTTATAAAGTTAAAAGTAGTCACTTTTACCCGACTGATCCGAAGGAAGTAATGTCATCAAGTCACGCGAATCAACTCGCGGCTAACAGCTAGGCCATACTAATATTATAAACGCTGAAGTCCGTCTGTCTGTTACGATTTAACGGCTAAACCGTTTGAAAAAAATGAGATCAGAGTATAGAGGGTCGTGGTGGTTACCCCGACCCTCTAAGCTACTATTGAGATTCCGATCTGACCCGAGGATCGAGCCCGAAACTTCACAAATAGGTTAAGCAATATACTACAACTCACAAGGCAGTATTATGATACATAGGCGCGAAAAACCGCTGACATCAGAATATAATAGAACAGATCCTTCGTTTTAATTAGTAATCATTACGGCCGCATTGTTTTTTTACTCGTCATTTCGAAACAGGTATGTGCGATTTCTACTCGTTTCCTATATCAGTAAAACGACTCATATTAATAGTTACGAGTAGTAAAATTTTCTACGAGGCGTAAACTACAACTGTTCCTATAAGTGTCAAATTACCAAATGTCCAAACAACTTGTGGGACGGTTCGTTATTATTAAATTGATCGCTAATGGTTACTGCTATGAATGACGGATCGTTGATTAATTATGGGAACCCAGTATTAATGAGGAAATAAATATATGCCAAACACTTCACAGCTGCTAGACCGTTAAACTGAATTTTAAGATATTTGGCAAGGAGATAGTCGAGTGAATGATGTCAAACATAGTTTACTTTTTTTTTAAAACCAACCCCCTAAGGGACTAAAATAAGGGTTGAAAGTTTCTATGAAAAACTATATCGGTGACATGTTAACCTACGCACGAATCACGGGCAAACTAAGTTTTACACATAAATTATACTAGTCAGTATCTACAGTCGTACACATCAGATTTATATGTCATGGGATATCAAAGAAGCATCGTCTGAATAAACGACTGAAACGACTCCAAACCGAAACACGACAGCGATAAGAATTTAATTCCGATATGAAAAGGTAAAGTGGTACCAAACCCGGAGAGACGTGATGGGCATCTACCACCCAGGTAGTCACGAGTAGCTTTAAATATATCATTCGTCTTCCTGCCAGAGAATTCGTAAAATATTTAAAAAACAACCACTAATACACAAAAAATGTTGATGGTATGTTAAAAAATAACCAATGCCGAGTTTTGTACTTAGATGAGGAAATCCGGAGAGACGTGATGGGCATCTATCACCCAGGTAGTCACGAGTAGCTTTAAGTATATCGTTCGTCTTCCTGCCAGACAATTCGTAAAATATTTAAAAAACATCCACTAATACACAAAAAAAATTGATGCTATGTTAAAAAATAATAACCAATGCCGAGTTTTGTACTTAGATGAGATACACTACTACGGCATTAGGTACTACTCGAGGTACACGAGGAGAGGAGAACCTTCAGTGTTTTTGCTATAATAACCTCTGAAGAACAGACCATCTGCCATTCTGTCTGGCAGTTCGTAAAAGGCGAAAGATTGACTATACGTGACACGATCATCGTGACTACTAGGTGATAGAGTTCTGCAACCATTACCCGGGCATATGGTACCACCGCCTTACCTATTCCTACCGCAATGGCGTCAATGTTTGTCATTGTCGTGTTCCAGTTTGGAGGTAAGCTATTTTTCAAAATAGACCCGCAGCTATACGGATTTTTAGTTCGGTTGCAAAACATTTAAAAACCGTTATCATAAAAATAATGGTACCTATAACAAAGACCTTTTTATTTTATGAACGAATTTTAATGAATCTGAAAAACGTGAAGAGATTAAAGAAAGTATAGAGTTACAAAACAATTTAACAAAATTCAATAGCCTTGTGTAGTCGCCAGTTAGTCTAAAATTGTTAATGTCGAAGGTCGTTGAAGTCGGCCTGTGCCCTTGGAAACGTCTCGTGGTATTAAAAAAATATAACATTTTATCAATTGAAGCCAACAAAATCTCTAAGCCGACATGGTACTTGCGTAGTCGCGAAATCAGTAACAGCGAAATAGATGTTAAGTTAAAATACATGTTACTTTCTTTATATTTAAAATTCCAATACTTCCCGTGTTGGTCCATCCGGGACATTTTTAATAATAAATCATCTATCTTTCTGTTGGTCCCGGCCTCCTTTGTAGAATAGGCCAACTGCCGTTCTGCCAGGCGGGTCGTAAAAGGCGACCTATTGGCTATCGAGTCACTAACATCGTGGCTACTAGGTGGTAGAGTTCTGCATTGTCTCGCCCGGGTCTGGTACCACCGCCTTACCTATTCCTGCCGCAATAGCGTCAGTGCTTGTCGCTGTCGTGTTTCGGTTTGGAGGGTATGGTAGACGGTAAACTTATGCATGTGGCATTAGACCTCGCCACAAGATAGCAACGCACCATTAACATCTTTGGTATCTATAGGCGATGGTTGACTCTTTCCATCAGGAGACCCATCTGCTTGTTTGCTATCTTATGACAAAAAAAAAAGACAGGTCTTCAAAGATGATGATAAGCCGGCATACTTGCTTAGTCGCAAAAGCACTAACAGCGAAGTAGATATTAAGTTAAAATACAAGTTTTATTCTTCTTTGTCAAATATTTTCCAATATTTCCTGTGTTGGCCATTTCTACAAATAAACTAGCCTTATGTCAGTCAGTTCGTAAAAGGCAATCTCTAAGCCGACATACTTGCGTAGTCCTGAAAACGGGAACAGCGACGTTTTCGCCACTACGCATATGCGAACCCTTGTGAGAATAGACTTTATTTTTTACTAGCTGTTGCCAGCGACTTCGTCCGCGCGGATTTCCTTTACTGCGCACTGCTCCTCCCCCGTAGGTGATAGCGTGATAATATGTAGCCTATATGTTGATCCGACCTGTTAGTAATAGTCATGCAAAATTTGAAGTAAATCCATGCAGTACTTTTTGAGTTTACCCCGGACATACATACAGACAAAAATTCTAAAACCTATATTATTGGCTTTGATATCGATTGTAGATCACGCCCCAAGTATTCTTTAAAAAATATATTTAATGTACAGTTTTGACTTTTCTACGATTTTATTATATGTAATATAGATTGCCAAGCGATTCGCAAAAGGCAAACGATTGGCCTGACGTGTCACTACCATCATGACTACCAAATTATAGAAATATACGCAACGTCTTGTCTTGCTCGGGTTTGGTATGACCGTCTTACCGTTTCTAGCCGCAATAGCAGACGGCTGTCTTACCGTTTCCACCAACCGAAATAGCGGCAATGCTTATCAGTTTTATGTTCCAACTTGGAGGGTAAGGTAGCCGTGAAGTTGTGCGTTCCACCACGGGTAGCAACGCACCACAATTTTTTACGTATTTGACATTATAAGCGATGGTGGTCTCTTTCCATCACAAGAGCCATCTGCTTGTTTGCTTTTTTACGCTATAGCTACGATACAAAACACCTCTTATTATTTTTATCGTTAAATCTATAATATTTCAATTGTGTAGGTCGAGACGTTTTTGATGTAGAAGGCTACACACGATAACCACGATAAACACGATACAATGTCGTATCGTGGCATAATGTGTAAAAAATGTGTGAGAGCCCTAAACGCTTCGACCCGAAAGACATTTTGTCACGTGAATCGGTACCCAGAACGATCAATTGATTCGAAGCGTTTTAGATTCTTCCTTACACATTTTTTTCCAAATTGTTGCGAATATTCTAGAAAAAATGAAGAGTGTGAATACTGGAAAAATTTATAATACAAAAAAGAAGCAGCTGCCTCTATCGATAAACAATAAGACCGTTACCCAAACAGCTATGAACTTTCTTGCAGAGCATAAGGTTGAAGTTAGCGTGTATCAAACATGACTTGTTTTCGTAAGTTGTTTAAGAGTCATTTGCAGAACTTTCGGAAACATTGTCAAACCTTACCTTATGCGTAAATAAGGATGTGTCGGCGAAAAGCGAGCTACCTACACACGCAACACCGTCGCCATCGGCGGCGACGAGGACCCCTGTTTCACCCATCGGCAGACCGAGCCCAAGGGCAAGGATCAGCCGAAGGACAAAACGATGCCACTAACCTTCTTATCGCAAATCACGACCCCACCCTAAGCCGAAGATCGGTCTCACAGGAGACACCCTTAGGGCGGAGGGCGTACAGCCCTACACCTTTAAATTCTGGCTGAGCACTCTGCTCGCCCCCACGACCGGTGAAGCTGTGAAGGCCCTCAAGGCCAGCAGTAATTCAGACATTCCGAAAAAAAAGCGAGTTAATTTCGAAGAGCGATTGGAGGTGATAACTTGGGCGATATAGTACAGTGCGATAAAGTGATAGAGCGATTTAGTCTGCTTACGGAAAGTGTTTTGGTTTAGTACTTTGAATTAGTCGGTTAGTTCTAGTGCAAATATAGTGACGGTGTTTATTAGTGTTAGTGTTTATTGTGAGGTAAATAAACACGGTTTTAATATATGTGGTATTTTATTACACAATACGAAAATTGTAAAAATAAAAAATAAACAATAAACGACGCGACGTTTTATCGCGTTGATGTGTGTAAGAGCCCTAAGGGCTTCAACTCGACAGACGTTAGTTCACCCTAGAGTAGAGTAACATGTCATCATCAATATATCTTTTATTACAAACTTTCATCCCCTATTTCAGCTCCTTACGAGTTGTTTCATTTTTAAAGTAGCCTATATTTTACCCCGAGTCTTCAACTATATGCTTGCTGAATTTCATAAAAATCGGTTTAGTGATCTAGCTGTGAAAGCATAACAGACAAACAGACTTTCGTATGGAAATAGTTTAATATGTACTTTGACGGGTACGTCAGGCTTCTTTTCTCAACTTGGCTGAAACGTTACCGCGTATCTAGATGCCAGGTACAGATGTAATAGGCCAAACAGTAAAATGAAATTGTTTACATAAGTCAATGTAAACACTGCACAAGGTCAACATTGTAGATGACATAACTAGTCCGTAACATTTAGCCAACAGAAGGTTGAATAACTAAAAACATTTTGTACGAAACAATTCCATCGAAATAAATCGAAATAATAAAAAGAGGTTCGCCTTGTGTGCATTCAAATAAGACCACATTTAAATAATCAAACGTTTTAAGCTATTTATGAAAGACCAGATAAGAAAATCACTTTTATTTCAACACTAGCTGTGCCCGCGACTTCGTTCGCGTGGAAAAATTTCTAAAATAAAAACCCGAATAGTTCCCGTTCCCGTGGGATTTCCGGGATAAGAACTATCCTATGTCCTTTCTTGGGTCTCAAATTATATTTGTACCAAATTTTATCCAAGTCGGTTCAGCGGTTTAGCCGTGAAAGCGTAACAGACAGACAGACAGTTACTTTCGCATTTATAATATTAGTATGGATAAATGTACGCCTCACGAGGAGCATTTTTTTTAAATTTTATTTTTATACCAGGTCCTTATTGATACATAAGCCTAATTCGGCCATGCTCTTATTACATTGAAAATAAATCTATACATAATATAATAAAATCGTAGGAAAGACAAAACTGTACATTGAATATTATTTTAAAAGAATACTTGGGGCGTGATCTACAATCGATATCGAAGCCAAGAATATAGGTTTTAGAATTTTTGTCTGTTTGTTTGTATGTATGTCCGGGGTAAACTCAAAAAGTACTACATGGATTTACTTCAAATTTTGCATGAATATTACTAATAGGTCGGGTCAACATATAGGCTACATATTACCACGCTATCAACTACGGGGGAGGAGCTGTGCGGAATAAACGAAGTCCGCGCGGACGAAGTTGCGGGCAACAGCTAGCCATAAAATAAAAACAATTACTCATTGAGTTATCAGTAGTGTACGTTATATTAATAATAACCTTGCTCAATTATTGTCACCCTACGCGTTAATGAACCTGACCGTTCGTAGACACATAACTATAAACGAATATGTGAATACGCTGATATATGCCAGCACTGTTCGTATTTGTTAGTGTGTACAACATAAATAGAACTTTATAGATTTTTGAGATAAAATATGATATAAAGTCTACCGGCTATCTTACTCTCTAAATCGGAACACGACGATGACAAGCATTGAATACGTAAGGCGATGATACCAGACCCGGCCGAGACTAGCCAGGATGGTAGTGACTCGAATAGCCAATTGGTCGCCTTTTATGACCTGCCTGGTACAACGGCAGTTGGCTGTTTCATTTAAGTGTGTAAAATTTTGAATCCCTTTTTAGCTTCTTGCTTTATGCTATAAGGAAAATGAAAATTTTCGTAATTCGGAACGTCCTTGGTTTCAGCCCAATTTTTTTTTCCTAACTCTAGTTCTAGGTAGTCCGACGGCAGCGACTCGTACGTATAGCTAATCGTTTTAATACTAATAGTTATTATATCACACAAAACATGAAACACGCTTTGCAATATTTTATTTTTATTATCGTTTACGATTCTATTGTTTGCTATAGCGTAGTACCAGACTGTAAAAGGCTGGATTACAAATTCCTTGTCTGGCCCAGCATGGTACTAATTTATTATTGAATGAATTACAGTGCATTCAGTTGTAAAACAACGTTTAGTAAACACAATATTATTAAGCGTGTGTAAAAATCATGAAATCTAAAAAAAACAGCCTGTATCTAAACTATTGAGTTTTTTGGGTTAACTTTTTTTTTTGTACGAGCTAAAAAAATTCCAAGATATGTCAATTAAATGGATACCGTTTCCGGCAGTCTACATACTATTTTGATTATGGTTAAAGTCTGCTGTCAAACTTAAACGAGATTTTCATATAGTCTGATCAAACCATGAAGAGGCAGCATTTCTAACACCTGCTTGAAACTCAATTTTAAATATTGCCATCATCTTCTGAGGTCTCACCCTCTCTTTCTAACGCAGCTGTAGAAAAAGAAATGGCGAGACCTCATAGACAGAGATATAACGTAAATATTTGTTTCAATTGATTAATACGAGTGCTAGCTTCATCTATACCTAAAACTTCATAGATCAAACTGAGTCATCACTACATAAAACAAAGTCGTTTTCTCTGCGTATGTATGCTTAAATCTTTAAAACTACGCAACGGATTTTGATGCTGTTTTTTTTTTAAATAGATAGATTGATTCTTGAGGAAGGTTTTAGTATATAAACCTTTCAGTTATTCCCACGGGAACAAAAGCTACGCGGGTGAAACCGCGGGCAGGTCGCTAGTATTTCATAATTTGTCTCATAGATATTGCCATCTTTCTGAGGTCTCACCCTCTCTTTCTAACACAGCTGTATAAAAAGAAATGTGGAGACCTCATAGACAGATATAATGTAAATATTTGTTTCAAATGATTAATACAAGTGCTAGCTCCACCTATACCTAAAACTTCATGGATCAAACTGAGTCATATTTCATAATTTGTCTCATAGATATTTGTGCTCTAACATCAACAGCATTACGGTCTAGTTTCGATCACCGGGCGATTGCTAGTATATATTAATTTGAATAAATCTACGTATTTCTAACATAAAATCATATCAGTAGTTGCGATTCAGACGATGTATTCTTTTGGACCAAACAGACATCTATAAATACGTTATCTCGCCTGATACACTAGTCATTCACCTTACAACAATGTTTTTTCAACAACAATTGTACACATGGTTGTGTAAACAGACGTAGATTTTTTTTTCTCCGAATTAATGGCAACGCAGTACGCACCAGTAACATCTTTAGTCTACATCGGGAGACCCGGCTGCTTGTATGACATCCAACATGTAAATTAAACATATAACACGAGAATATTACCGATATGGGTATGAGGCGTAAGCTGCCAACATATGACAATAGACTTAGGTACTTTGGAATAGAAACACTGCAATCTAGACGATCAACTCAAGATTTATCAATACTGTACAAGCTTGTAAATGGACACTGGGATGCTATGGATATGGTCATTTGTCGCTTAAGACTAGCGGTAGTAAAAGAAATTTTAAGCTTTTTTCTATACCAATATATAACAATAATGTCACATTTAATGATCCACTTCTTATGTGTAGAGCTTATAACAACAATACAAAAGATCTAGACATTTTCTCGCAAAGTTTGCGTTCATTCGTTAAATCTGTTAAACAACTAAATACTGTATATTAGATAGTAGTAATCTTAAAAATGTATTTAAAAATGTATCATCTATGTTCCCCTATTTATTTACCTATTTTTTCATTATTTCTAAATTCTGTATCAACGATGTGTGCAACACTTATTGGAATTCAATTTTATTGTGAAACTACTTTAAGAATTATGTAAATGCTAAAAATTGTTTTCTGTAGTTGTACCTTTCAATAAATAAACAAATAAATAAGCTATTTTAAATGCTAAGAAGCTGCATTATATAGGAGTGTACTTTATATCTATAATATTATGTGTTTAGCGTAACATGTCTTCAAGCGAGATCCCTTACAGGGTAGGTACAGACAAGGCCGTCTAAGTTAAATAGAACCCAATCGAATTCCAATTTCACCCGTGTTTCAATTGGTCAAGCCATTCAAAACTTATGAAAGGTTTAAATCCACATAGCACACATATACACACACACACACATTTTTTTTTCGGAATGTCACAATTACTGCTGGCCTTATGGTGACATTCAGAAAAAAAAGCTATTTAATTGAGTGAAGAATTTATGATTTCTGTTTATTTTTTATACAAATACTGTCTGAAATCAGAAATCAGAAGTACTTTATTCAATAAAACTTTTTACAAGTTATTTTGACACATCAACATATTTTTTTAAAACTACTACCGGATCGTAAACGCGGCCACACATTGAGAAGATCCGGCGGAAGAAACTCAAGAAACAACAACAAACTTTTTTAAAAATGTATGTCACGACAGAATAACCTTTAAGATATTTTAAAGCGTCATCAATTTTCAAAGCTACTCTCTGATAGGAAAAGCAGCGAATTCGGCGAAAGAAACTACGAATTCTCAAATACATCTCGAAACTATGTATAAATAATTCTTTAGCACATTTAGTATATAAATAAATAATTCTTTAGCACATTTAGTATATAAATAAATAATTCTTTAGCACATTTAGTATATAAATAAATAATTCTTTAGCACATTTCTCTATATAATAATATCGCTGGACAAATTATGGTGTATGTCTTAAATAAACGATTTCTATTCTATTCTAATTAATCTGACTCTAAAGTAACAGATTATTTTCTTGTGTTATGGTGTTAGTCTACGAAACTACATAGAAATATATATATATATATATATATATATATATATATATATATATATATATATATATATATATATATATATATATATAAATACATAATAAACACCCAAACCCAAAAAATACAAACATCTATGCTCATTACACAAATTTCTGTCCTTGTCGGAAATCGAACCCGAGCCCAATCGATTCGTGATTAGATTCGCTAACCATTCGACCGAACCTGAAAACCTGTAACTTAAGCCAGTTACGGAAACCTAATCTATACATATAATAAAATCGTAGGAAAGTCAAAACTGTACATTGAATATTTTTATAAAAGAATACTTGGGGCGTGATCTACAATCGATAACGAAGCCAAAAATATAGTTTTTAGTATTTTTGTCTGTTTGTATGTATGTCCGGGGTAAACTCAAGAAGTACTGCATGGATTTACTTCAAATTTTGCATGAATATTACTAACAGGTCGTGTCAACATATATGCTACATATTATAACGCTATCACCTAGAGGGGAGGAGCAGTGCGGAGTAAACGAAGTCCGCGCGGACGAAGTCGCTGGCAACAGCTAGTTTGTAATATAGTATTACAAATTAGGTCTACAGCGGACGGTTTCCCATATAGATAAAAATAAAAATACCTGATTTGTTATGTCGTATACTACAATCGCCGCCTGCGCTCCTCTGTAGTACATTGGTGCTAAACTGTGATACCTGCAAACAATATCATAATGAAAATAATGTTAATAATTTCACAGCATATTACAAAATAGAATGTTATGAAGGGGAATGTAATATTGAAATAAAAAAAACCCCATTTTTACGTTTTGCCAGGCAGGTCGTAGGAGGTGTCCTATTGGCTGTACATGTCACTATCATCGTAACTACTAGGTGGCGCGCTCCGCAGCGTCTCGCCCGGGCATATGTTTAATTGTAATAAGTAAATACTGCTTTACCTATTCCTGCCGCAATATTGTCAATGCTTCTCCTTTGAATGATAAGCCAACTGCCATTCTGAGGCTACCAATTGGCTACATGATTTACTCCCATCGGGACTACTAGGTGGCAGAGTTCAGCATTGCTCGTGCAGGTTTGGTGCCACCACCTTACCTATTCCTGCCGCAATAGCGTCAGTGCTTGTCACTGTCGTGTTCTGGTTTAGAGGGAATGTTAGCCGGTAAACTTATGCACGTGGCATTAGAACTCGACACAAGATAGCAATGCACCTTTAACATTTTTGGTGTCTATAGTTGATGGTTGACTCTTTCCATCAACAAGACCAATCTGCTTGTTTGCTATCTTATGATATAAAAAAAAAACAAAGTGGTGCTACCAAACCCAGACGACACATTAGAACACTCTATCATCTAGTTAATACTAACTTATAAAGCAAAAAATGAGAATGGCAAGATCTGATGCTATAGCAACAAATACAAAGCTTTGCAAGTAATAATTAATAGAACACTGAAACCACCTATGATTAGCCGAAGTTACTTAGTCGCACAATGTGATAGGTTCAAGGCCATCGCTCACCGGGCACTTATCCAATCCCGAGCAATATTGTTTTTATAAAAAAAATGTGTTTTTTCAACATTTTCTTAATTGCGCGACCCGGCAATCGAACCTGAAATCTCATGTGGGCAACACCAACACTGAATCACTAGACCACAGAGGCGATATACACACATCATTCTAGTTAGACATCAAAAGCTTACCTTTCTTGCCCCGCCGTATCCCAAATCTCAAATTTAACAGTGGTGTCATCGAGGCACAGTGTCTGTGTGAGGAATGCTGCCCCGATGGTGCTCTCTTGGTACTCGTGAAACTGGCCCTTGACGAAGCGCAGCACTAGTGACGACTTGCCTACTGCCGACTCGCCCAGCAGCACCAGCTTGAACTGGCATACTTTGGTCTGCGGAGCCCCGTTCGGCCGTTGTGCCGCTCCGCTCCTGTTTGTCGCCATCGCCTGGTAAATAAACCACATATTAGATATTTTGTTTTGTGCACTGCCAGGATTAACATACAGATATTCAAACATTCTATTTCTCAATAAAGGGGCCATCCATAAATTACGTCACACGTTAAGGGGGAGGGAGGGGGTCGACGAAGTGTGACATTGTGTGACAAGGGGTGGGGAGGAGTTCCAACTTTTGTGACATTACATTTTTTTCAATATATAATTAAACTTTCACAATTTAAAAAGCCATCTGTGTAGATAAAAAATAAACAAATGAGATCATTATTGCAAAATATGTGACGTCACACTACTCACACTAGGTAGGGGGGTCTCACAAATGTGACAAGGACGAGGGAGGGGTCAAAAAGTCATGAAATTCCTGTGAAGTAATTTATGGATGGCCCCTAAGGAATATAATAAGTCAAACTAAAAATTGAGATTCAATATGCCATTCAATATGTAAATAAAAAACCATAATCATGTATGTATATTGTATATCAGTATAAATAGCAATATAATTTTTTTTGCCAAAGGGGTTTGGTCTACAATAACTGGAGGCTTTATTTTAATTATAGTATACAACTGATGACTCTCCTAAACCATAACTATCACTAATAGACATCAATGTTTAAAGTTTAATAATGAGTTACTAAATTATTGCTATGTAAAAACTATTTCATGATAATTTTAATCCTAACAATTCAAGCACTATTCATAGAATAGCATTATATTATATTGAATATAAGCTATTTATGGGTATCTATACATATAACAAAATCGTAGGAAAGTCAATGTATGTCCGGGGTAAACTCAAAAAGTACTACATGGATTTACTTCAAATTTTGCATGAATATTACTAACAGGTCGAGTCAACATATAGGCTACATATTATCTCGCTATCACCTACGGGGGAGGAGCTGTGCGGAGTAAACGAAGTCCGCGCAGACAAAGTTGCGGGCAACAGCTAGTATAATATAAGCAACTTAAAAGTATATTTAATAAAGACGAAACACTAAATTTAAAGGAGCTATTTTTATGACTAACTAGTTTCCATTGAACTAGCCAAGTGCAATTTATTTAACATTAGCTGCTGCTAAAGACTGTTCATGTCATGAGACCTAAAATCATTACTTTCTTGTTCCCATTCAAGTAAAAAAAGTAGTTTAAAATACTTATTAGTGTAGATTTCTAATGCTAAAAGAATATCAATCCAGTAGTTTTTGAGTCTTTTATTATTATTATTCATTAAAAACATAAAAAAATATAAATGTTTCTTCTTTATAATTAAAATAAATCTTTATTATTTGACTATTCGACAGCCCCCTTTCCCGAGTGGTTAGCATACATAACTACGAATCAAGGGAGCTTGGGATTGATTCCCGACAGGGACAAACATTTGTATGATGAGTATAATGTTTGTATTTCTGGGTTAGGGTGATTATTATGTATGTAACTGTATTAACTATGTATTTCTATATATTAGTATCATTGACTAACATCCATAACACAAGCAAATAACTTGCTTAATTTGGGGTTAGATCAGTTTGTGTAAATTATCCAGCATTATTATATTAGTATAGACTATAGATGGAAAAAAATTATTTTGTTTGAATTACAGTAGAACTTCTACAAGTTGAACAACAAGAGATACCTACTACTCCAAAAACACAAATTATACAGTGTGTAAGGGTCATAATGGCAATCCCTTTTTTTATGATTTTTTCTTATTTTCACACCATTGATGTGTGCAGTGCATTTTGCCTGGACTTGTAGGAAGCCCCGTAACCCTCGAACCAGACGGTCTATGTTATGAGAGATAATAGTAAGAACATGGGCTTACAACTGAAAATAAAATGTATCTTAGTATCTACGCCCATATACCTGATTACAACAAGTGCGCCCACTATTAGACGAAGATACTTAGCCCCACAATGTGATAGGTCAGCCTATTGCCAAGCAGGCACTTTTCCAATCCTGGGCAACATTGTTTTCATCACGAAACTGAAAAAACACCTTTTTTTATTTGCCCGATCAGGGAATCGAACCCCGGATCTCGTGTGGTCAACGCCAACACTGAACACTAGACCACAGATGCTTACAACTGATATACAAATAGTGGTTTGTATATCTTGTATTTGCTTTTAGCAAGAATGGAAGGAACACCACTAATATACAAAGAAAAGTATAAGTAGGGAACAGGGTGAATGGAACATTAGAGAAACTATATCAAAGCACTATTATTGGGGTGCCCGTTTTGGCCTGCATGATTCTGTGCTTTGCCCCAATGCACTGTATGGAAGTGAGAGCTAGGTGTGTCAGAAAGAGCATGAAAGTAGAATTAATAGGGGGAAAATTATGAGTGTTATGAAAAATCTGTGGTGTAATACTCATGGATCACATTCATAATACTTAGCTGAGGGAGAGGTTGACATTAAGACAATATCTGTGTAACAATGAAAAAAGGACTTGCTCAGTAGGTTCAGACATGTCGAAAGAATCCTAGATGAAAGATTAATAAAATAGATATACAATTTGATAGATAGACGTAGTAGATGGACGTAGATACCAGATGAGACCATGACTGACACACCATGATTAAATTGGTTGGGTGCTGTCTAAAGGTAGTGTCAAGAGTCTTCAACTCTGGCATGCTTGCATGTGCAGGAAACAATGCAAGTCAGCCTGGGAGTGTGACATGTGGCACTCAATTCTTTCTGCCTACCTAGTAAGGGTTTTTTATTTTATATCATAAGATAGCAAACAAGCAGGTGGGTCTCTTGATGGAAAGAGTCAACCATCATCTATAGACACCAATGATGATAATGGTGCGTTGCTATTTTGTGGCAAGGTCTAATGTCACATGCACAATTTTACCAGCTATCTTATCCTCCAAACCAGAACACAACAGTGACAAGCACTGATGCTATTGCGGCAGGAATAGACAAGGCAGTGGTACCAGACCCGGGCGAGACAATGCAGAACTCTACCACCTAGTAGTCACAATGGTAGTGACTCACATAGCCAATCGGCCGCCTGCCTGGCAGAACAGCAGTTGGTCTATTCTTCAGAGAAGACCGGAACAAACATGGGGAAAATTAGCATGAAAATATGTTGTTGTTGTATGTTCCCATTGTATGTTGTTGTATGTTCCCGGGTTAAGCTGCACGGGTCACCTAGTTTACACACATATCATCACGCCAGATCCCTTACGGAATAGGCAGAGAGAACTGAGTGCCATATGTCAAAAACCCTGTAGATTTGTCTTGCTTCCTCCACATACATTACCTTCATACAAACAAATTTATACTTCATTCAGCTTGTTTATTAAATGGATATTACTTAATTGTTTTCAAACAAACATTGGTGTAAATTTTCAGTCAATTTTTGAAGTCTATAACTTTTCTTCTTCAAGCTACAGCGGTAATAAGTTTCAAGTGATCAAGTTGTAAAAGTTTCAAATATAAAGTAGTCACAAGCAGCAATAAATAAATTGGCATGGATAAATGGCATCACATTTTCAAAACTAAGTTTCAAATAAAAAAAAATTAATTTCAATACCAACAGTCAAAATATTATAAATGTAGGAATAATACAAAATGGTACCTAATGAATTTGCATGCAAATGTGTAAGGCAATAAGCAGGTAACTAAATTAGACATAAGAACTTCATAACCCTACTTTTTGCAAATAAATATAATTTTTATTATTGTAAACTGCTAAGTTCGAGATACAGATGTCCCATTTATTTTTAGCGATGTAATAGGAATATATGTACCAAAATGGCTTTACAAGGACTTGTAGGGGTTCACCGATAAGTTGAATTACTAGAGGGTTGAAATTTTAAGTGGTGGAAGTGGTTTATTTATTTATAAAATTGTATTATGATGACTGTTCCAAATGTCTTATGGCACATTTCTTTACTATTTGCAGTTGGGAGTGCAAAATATCCACTTTGCTTTCAACTGAGCTAACAATAACTTTGATCATTCATAAAGCATGTGAAACTGGAATATTATATTCAATGTTTGTTCTGACCAAAGACAAACATAACAGGCGGCTTATACACACATTGTATCCCGTTACGCACATTGAGAGATATGCGTTCCAGGATTGATGGCAAGCTAATATTGCCTGACAATATACACCAAATATAAAGTAATAGTGTTACATTTCTTTGCAACAATAGAGTGTCAAAGCCGCCCGTCATACCCAAAACATACATAGAAGGGTAGAGATGGGGATAGTATCCATATATTTTTTTAAAGTGGTTTAGGAGATTAAAGAGGAAGGAACAAATCTTTTATTGAGTTTAAAAGGTTTTTAACTTATTGAATTGAAGTTCAACTTGAAGAGATTCAACTGTATCACTTCTATCTTAATCTCTTATCTTTTTCCATTTGTCGTAAAGTTTACAATTATAACCATGATAAATTACAAAATAATGGGGAGAAGGTTATAGAATAGCTAAACTTAATCCTCTGTAGCCTCTGATGATAGCTTTTACTTACAAATTTGGAATCCATATTTAGTTATTTACTGATCTACTCAAACACTAAAAAAATATTCCATATTATATGGAATATATTTTTAGTGTATGGGTAAATCAGGTTATTAATAGAAAAAATAGTAGAAAAATTAATAGAAATTATTGTAGTTACTAGTACACTATGTTTTGGTCATAATTGTTCTGGTTAATCATCGATGATTACATGATACTACACAGAAAACCGATATATTTGCTTTAAGTTTTACCATCTGAACCTTGGCATTTATCTTAAACCAACCCTAGATTTCCATAAAATTATAGTTTTAGTATGTAGCGAAAATTATTATCAACAAGTTGAGCAGTTAATTTTCTTGTATTAATCATACTAATTTTATTATTGCAATATGCAAAATTTTGTTTCCTGTATATGTCATGTTTAAATTTCAAATTATACAAATTATATTTAATCATAGAAATTAAGAGGGAAGATAAATTCAGAAAATAGCCTTTCTCATCAGAAAAAAGTAGTAATTTGCAGAGAGTAAATGATCAAATAGTTAATTTTTAGAATGGTAAAAATTTGTTTTAATTTTAACTATGTAAATTTATCTATATAATGATAAACCTGATTATGATTTCTTTCTGGATAACAAATATTTACATGACATGTTAAAAACTTACCAGACAACAATGAAACGAAAACACAATTTGACACCATTTAAAATATATAATCAGTGTTTAGATTGTAAAAGCGCTTTTACGTCTAAATACTGTTGCAAAACTACGAATTTTGTTCACATTCGGTGTAAAAAAACGCAATATAATAAGAACAAATGATATGTTATCTATACGTGCGTTAATCACAAAATCACAAAGCACTGAACAATGAACATTATCAGATTATTATTAGCTTAGTTGCCGATTGTACAAACACAAGTTTCTCATAATTCTAAAAGACAATGTCAAAAATGAATCTCCTGGTGATGACTAACCGTGTCAATTTGTATCATCCTTCGCTGTCCAATTACTTGGAAGTCACTATTCCTTCGACAGAATCAGCTGAGTTCATTACAACAATATACCAATATTATCTTAGAAATCGCACTTCTCGATGTATCCCGAATTGAAAACTAAGTATATTTCTGCGGAACTGAGCTTGTACGAAACATTATTCGATAAAATGACGCATTTAGGAAATTATAAGGACATGAAAGACGTACCCTCCCTGTTACTATATCGCCGTTATGCACTTTTGTAGGGCGACAAATCCTCACAAGGTCGCCGTAGTTCCGATAAGTTCATTAATTACACAGTTATTAAATAAATTATATCACTAATTGAATTGTTTTACTGAAAAATCTAGCACAGAATTGCAAAATGACCACGAACAAACATGGAAGCGAGAAAGCGAGCGACAGTAAGCAATGAGCATGAAATAAAAAATATATCTATGGTCAATGGTCTTTTGTCTCTTGGCTATGGCATTAAAAAACAATATTTACCTGCTGCTGTCAATACTCAATTCAGCACACATTCATTCATTGTACATTTTTATATTTTTGACATGAAAAGCTAAAAAACATTAACTCCCGTCTTGTCGTAAGTGAATATGAATATGGATTAAATTTTTATGAAAACTGCTACATGATCTTGTTACAAAAGTATTAATTGAAATTTTTCATATTCAAAGTTCTTGTGTTACAAGAATGGCATAAATTAAAATATTGCATATAGACGGTTTACTACGAGCTCTTATAGCAGAGCAGAAATTGAACAACCTTACTTTTGTATTGATATAGTGTATGAAAAATATGGGTCCGATCTGATTTTACGAATTAATATTTGGAAACGCATCTTTATTTCATTCATTAATATTTAGAAACGTCATCTTATATAATACATTATTCATTTTTTTAATCTATGTCTGCCAATATGATGTCGGCGGTCATTTTCTGTGATGTCGGCCTACATCAGATAACACTGATTGAAAATCTCTCGTAGAGAGTATAAAATATAAGTGTTCTGTGTTAAAAACAAAATGAACTTCATATTATGACAAATATGTATTAATCGACTTATAAAAGACGTATTGCTAAAAGTCCATCAACATTCTTGAATTTTACGTTCTCGATATCTTTGCATGCTGCCCCCGAATCTTGATCCGGGACATAAGAGGCGATACGTATAAAACTCTTGGCAGGCTTCATTTTTCTCGGCTAGCACAGAACAAATAATAATGCCATGTCAGTGAGTGTTTTGGCATATAACTTAGCATTCTGAGTTAATAACTAAGAGTACTAAGATCTCAATTCCGCCGTACACGCTCAGTAATGTACATACCTACCTGTCTACGTAAAAATCATATATTATCTGCCAACTATAATCTGTGTACTTGACATTTGAATTTTGAAAAATATGTCAATGTCATATCTCCGGGTTCCGTCGTGGTCGTACTAAAAATTAAAATTCATATTTCTAATTTCTATGCGTGGAACTATATAACTACTAGGTACTTATATTTATTTTCCTTTATAAAATAACATTTAAAAATATAGTTTATTAAAATGAAGATAACGAGATACAAGAAAGTACAAAAGTACTTAAAATTTTATTATAACAATTATGGTTTTCATCAACCTTATCAAGTATTGATTGACGGAACCTTCTGTTTCTCTGCTTTTAAAGTGAGTTTATTTTAATTTTTTTTTTTTACAGAAAACTAGCTTAAGATTACTACTCTATAGAAAACATATATAGATACAATAAAAGAGAAACTAATAAGCTAATATGGATAGTAAATACCGGCGGAATGGTCGCCTCATAGACATAGTAGATGAGGAGTGGCGAGCTGAAGAGCTGCCTCACGAAGATATTCAGGTTCCATTAGAAGAATTACCGGATCCAGAAGCAGACACAGTTGATTCACACCTTACTCTTAAGGAACAGAGCTTGCGTTGGAATGAAAACTTTCCAGAGCCAGCGAGTAATAACTAACGACTAATAACTAGCGAGTAATAACGAGTAATAATTAGAACTAAGTAATTATTTAGAGGTTTTTTGAGGCACATCATATTTTTTTAATCAATTATTATTATTATATTGCTAGACAAATATTGCAAATTGATCTAAATCTAAAGTAAGCAAATTATTTACTTGTGTTGTAGATGTTAGTCAACAATACCAATACATAGAAATACATATCGACGCCTCTGCGAATATTCCTGTAATAAGCTATTACTTTGACTTTTGTGTTATGTGTTTTTCACCATTTTGAGGTCATTTTTTTCCAAAATATTTCTGTTGATATTTACAAAGATATGAAAATACTAAGTATACTAGCCATGGGTGCCGGCAGCATGGTGCAAGGGGGTGCTTTTGCAACCCCTGGCAGGAAACAAAATATGTATAAAATAATAAAAATATGTAGTATTCTTTATTTTTTAGTGAATGGTATCCACCCCCCTGAAAGTAATCCTGCCGACGCCTATGATACTAGCAAATGAGTAATACAGTTTTAATCTTTTACTAAAAAATATCAAACTTTTGTAAGCAAGTGTACTTTGCCTCGATATGAAGATAACTCAAAACATTAGCTTCATTTGAGATACAAAAGTACTCAGAAACTACTTTAGTTCCGGAACAAACATTAAAAATATTTTATTTTTTTGAACCATTTGAATTTTTGTGTTTTGGGTATATTTGTCTTGAGTATTGGGGACACTTGACTAAATGGCCCCATTCAATATTAATTGCTGCTACAGTAGCATTATTGGAAGCATTCAGCTGGCTGAAATATTTTATGTGGCACATTTTGCTATAATTTAAAAATGGACGCAAAACTGACAAATCACAAGATCCTTATCCTTAGAACGAAAGTTCCGAAAACCAGTTTAGATAATCTAGAAATGTAAATATAACATATTTCAAGCAACAAGTTTATATTTTAATCTACTAGTGAAAGTTAAGGTATAGTTATTATTATGTAAATTAAATATGTATTTTGAAATAATATGCAACTGTACTTGATGGAGCTATATAGCAAATCAGTTGTCAGATCTATCCACATAGTTTATTTTATTAATATAAACAAAGTAAAAATGTTAGGTTAATTTACATGACAGTTATCAAGACTGTTACAAAAATATGGTGCATGCGGACTAGTAGCATGTCATAATTATTGTTTTAAATTTTACACTTGTACTGTTTCACAATTCACTAATTATGTATAATATACACTTTTTTATTTAAATAGTCAACCGGTTTCGCATTTTACTGCATCATCAGGACTAAAACTTAAATTAATTAGTGAATTGTGAAACAGTACAAGTGTAAAATTTAAAACAATAATTATGACGGAGTTTCACCAAGTGCCGACGATGGAAAGTATAAATTATAGTAGCATGTATTTTATGTATATCTGATCTTATAACTCAAAAACGAAAATGTTTGCTTATCCTAATATATTCAGTGTGTTTAGCAGAACTTCCAAACTTAGATATCTAAGTTAGGTAGTCAAAACATTAGGGTGGGATTCTGCCAGGACACTCAATAAATACTCAGAAACATTCCAATGCCACCATTTTACTTTGTGTCATGATATAATTCTAATACTTCTGCTATAGGTTTTGACACTTAAAGATTGAAAATGTGCCCAGGCCGAATCTGGCTGCGCTCAGATGCTCAGAATAAAATTTAGTTTAATGTATCTAACTCTGTTTTCTAAGTTGAAAGTTGTGCTTTACACACCCATCGAATTGCATTTTGTGAGTGCAGTAAATTTCACTTAACGGGAATTGTGAAACATATCCCCCTCATAAAGCAGAGTATTACTTTATGTAACTAGTTCCTTCTATGGTTGACATTTTACTTGATTTAAATATCTCCTTGAATTTTGGGTCCTAAAAATTTATAATCATACTTTATGGTGGAAAATTTAATTTATTATGTATAACTTAAGAATTCTTATTATTTTTTTATACAATCACTATATTATTAAGTTTTTTTGTTTCCAGGAGCAAATTAATATAAGAGAACAATTAGCTAAGTATCTGAATAGTAAAATAAAACTCTTAACCACAAGATGTATTATAATAGAGACAGAAAAAATTGCTAAGAAGACTCATGGAGCCCTCACTATTTTAAAACAATTTGGTATCCATGAATGTGACCACAAAGAACCAATATCTGGCTCTCAATGTATATTGTCTATGATTGGAAAGAAAAATGAAAAACATTATATTTTAGCTACTCAGGATCGGGATTTGCAAGAGAAACTTAGGCTAAAAGCAGGAGTACCACTTCTTTACCTTCACAACAAGTCACCGACTCTTGAAAAACCATCAAAAAGCAGTTATGCTAAAGCTGGTCATACATTGGAAACCAACAAATTTATGTTTATAAGCGAAACACAAAATGAAATGTTGCAAAATATGAAAAAAGCCCTTGGAGTTGCAGAAAAAGCAGAAGAAAAAGTATTAATAATCAAAAAGAAAAAAACAAAGAATCCCAATCCTTTATCATGTAAAAAGAAAAAAAAGAAAGGTTTCAAAGAAAACATAAAAAAAGACAGTGGTGTTAGTGAGGGTAGAATAAGAAAACGGAAAAAGTCTAAACATAAAACTGATAGCTCCACTGAAGTATAATACTCAAGGTTATATTGTAGCTTATATTATAAGCAGAGTTCTTTTTGAAACTCAACATTTATTTTAAAAAAATGTAAAAGTAACGATTTATAAATAAACCATAAAATCAAGCATTATGTTGTTAACTTTGTGCTAAAATGTATAATTTAATGTAGCAAGCAGGTAGATGGTTTTCCTAATCAGTGGATCTCACTTTCTTCATTACCAATTGCAATGGCAATACACAATTTGCACAAGAGATTGCACATTTTTTTTAAATTTGGCTCTACTACTAGATCAGGATCTACTATCCCCGTTGAATGCACTGGAAATAGACTTATGTTCACCTACAAAAATTTCTCTTAAAAAATACAAAAATAAGATCTCAAAAGATGTCTGGTGTAAAATCAAATTAGACATCCTACAGGAAAACAAATTACACAACATAGATATTTTTATAGTAAAATGAAATTTATTTAAGTACATTTTACATTGTATTTATGACGAAATGTATGTGTGTAAACCGAAATTCTTCAAATTTTTTTGATGGTAATTCCTTCATTATTTTACTTAGTTCGGCAGGCTGCTGTTTTGAACAAAGTCACTTAAGACTTATACATGTTGATATTACCACGGAAGAGAAATGTATTCCATGGATATTAATTACCATTAAGAGATTTGTACACATTAAAGAATAGCATAGTTAATGGTTATTAATATAAACCTTTTGACCACATAGTAAACCTCAAAGAAACTTATAGATTACTCAGGAAATGTGGGTCCAAAGCCACATCAGGAATTGGAATCGATGTATTCTCCCAAGACTTAAACATCAAATGGTGTTCAGTACTCGATTCTGATACCGAATACGTAAAGAATAATAGGTACATAAATTTAAACCTCATTTGTCAAATAAAATATTTAGCACTTACGCAGCAAACAAACAGCGATTTACCGAATTCGCGACTAGACTCGTAAGTTCATCGTACGATGACCATACTTTTTGAATTCAACTACACTCATTTCAATTTCATTGAGGTAGAGTTACTGACTTTCAGGGTGTATGCCCGTTGCTTAGCTGCACTCCTGCACTCAAGAATGTAAACGGTGGTTTCTTGTTTCTCCATACATTCGCGGCTTATGGGGTTATCTGTTATACCTATTGTATATTAAATGGCAAAATCATATCTTAAATAAAAGGAAACAGCTTCTCCTTCAACTAACAAATCTTTACTAGCTGATTCGTAATTAATCTCATCTATCACTAAAAAACAAATGTTGATTTATTTAAAACTACCTTTAAGCTGGTCTGAATCTTCTGCATACTTAATTTTCCCCATGTTGGTCCCGGGCTCCTTTAGGCCAATTGCCGTTCTGCCAGGCAGGTCGTAAAAGGCGACTGATTGGCTATACGAGTCTTTACCATCGTGGCTACTAGGTGGTACCAGATCGCCCGGGTCGAGTACCACCGCTTACCTATTTCTGCCGTAATAGCGTCAGTGCTTGTCGCTGTCGTGTTCCGGTTTGGAGAGTAAGGTAGCCGGTAAACTTATGCAATTGGCATTAGATCTCGCCACAAGATAGTAACGCACCATTAACATCTTTGGTGTCTATAGGCGATGGTTGACTCCATCAGGAGACCCATCTGCTTGTTTGCTATCTTATGATATAAAAAAATACAACTTTGTGGAACAGCTTCTCATTGAACATTGAGATAATTTAAGATTCCAAAACAAAGTACCTACTACGCAAGGGCAGATCCAGTTTTTGGGTCAGGGGTGGAGGGGGGGTCATACCTTTGAGTTTCAGACAATATAGGCTCTAATCCCTAGTCTGCAATAATAAATCCATACTTAGACCCCTGCCTAAGGGGAGGTCATGACCCTCCCTTGCTACTACGGATAATAAGCACGTCATGGTTCGTTGCGCACTATGGCCCGAAGTGTGGCCAGCGTGGTATAGCGTAGCCTGCTTTGATGGATCCCATGGTTCGTTAAATAAGTTCTGTTATCTGATAACGTTTTCAAATCTTTGGTTTTAAATCGCAGTAATGTCTATTAGTAAAATTTTATCGTCCTCAATATGTCAAATGAGTTATGATACACCGCTTAATGTCCTATAATGCGACAGATTTCAGTTTAAAAGGATAAGAAAAAACTAAATACCTATGTTAAGATATACAATTTAGAAAGTTAATACACGATGCTTATTACATATTTCATGAAACTTATCTATTGGTTATTACATAAAACGCCTTATTTTTAGTATGATAAATATATTTAATCATGTCATAGAGTAATATAATTATATGCTTTTTTTACACAAATTACTTTGGTTTGAAGGGCCATAGAAGTTTCAGTCTATAAGCATCAAATGTAAGAATGTGCACTAACGGTAGATTGCTTAGATATATTGTGTGAAAATGTGTCACAATGTCGTAGCATTCGTCAGGTTCAAATACTTCTTGTCCGTCAGGAGAATCCTTAAAATGAAATATCAGGTTAATAATTTACAAGACTTATCTCGACAATACATAAATATTTCACTGGTGACTTAATATATTCTAGTTCCCAATAGTACCTACCTTCTCTGCTTTAACGGTCAAATCTTAGCATGTTAAATGCTTCTTGAAATAATGATGCGTGGTTCGATTGTTTTATTTTATTTCACAGGATAAGAAGAAAGTGGATTGTTTTCCTATTCTAGAATGAGAACGATCTCCCGTAGACACCTAAGATACAAATGATGCGTTCCTATCACTGTGGCGGGGTTGAAATATAACATGCATAAATGTACCGGCTACCTTACTCTCCATCGGAATACGACAATGACTAGCATTGATGATATTGCGACAGGAATACATAAGGCGGTAGTATCAAACCCTGTCGAAACATTGCAGAACTCTGCCACCTCTTTAGTAAGCTCTATGTTAATTACACGTACATATTAGCCTTCTCTCATCTTTTACGATATACCTAGCGGTAAGGCAGATGACAGCTATTCTTCAAAAATGGGCTTGGGTCAACACGGGAAAACGCCAATAATCAGTATATTCATGACCATTTGTAGGAGATATTTATTAAATCTATCCAGACCCTTGTGGAAAAATTTCTCGGATAAAAGTAGGTAAATAACTTACAAAGTGAAAGTAACAGTTTATGAATGTTTATTTTTATTTAAAAAGTCGAAAAAAGTCTTACAAAGTCGGAAAAACTCTGAATTTGATATAAAAATTCGGAGTAATTCCAAAATTTCGGACTCTTCCAGAAGAGTTATTCAGTGTTAATAAATCTTTCTGCCGTGCAACGTTTATGGGTACTAAAAGAAATATATTAACAGTTAGGGGAAAAAAATATAACTAATACTTCCCCGGTTTTCCGTTTGTCCGCGCAGATGAGAAATGAAACACCGCTTTATACTTTCAAACCAATAATTTAATTTAACTCCGATTGCTTATATGTGTGTGCGAGGAAACAAGGCTTGCGTGATGTAAATACAATCAGCGCCATCTATTTACGCTGCCACGAACTAAGTCAATATTTTTACTTGAACACCGTTTAAGAATTTGAAACTTTCTTCTTTGTTTAAAAAAAGGTTACCGTTACTGTCGATCAATATTATAAACTTTGTTTCTTCAATTTTTGATAATTATTATTAAAATCTATTATATCACAACGTTATTTGCCAATTTTTATTTTATTGTACTTTTATTACATAAATATATTTATAAATTAAGTAAAAATTAAAACAGCTGATCTAATTAGCTTTTGACAGGTTGAGTCAGTGTTGCCAGAGAAAAAGTCAATCTTTCGTCCTTAAGAGCATGTGTCAGAGGCCTAGTAGCATATCAAAGCAGTCAAGAATAACGACGTTAATAAGTCGGCGATTGCTAAACATCTACAGCTGTAGTCGGGCCGTAATCACTGGATGGAATTTCATAGGCCACGCGTATTTTCGACAGAACACCATATTACATTCCACGGCTAGTGAAAGAAGCCATTGAAATCAAAAAACATCCAAATTTCAACCGAGAAGACGCACGTAGTACGTCCTTGATAAGTTTTCTTGGCACGTATTGATTTTTGAAAAGCTGTATATTTTGGAAACGATGATCGATTTGATCTTTCAAATGGAATTCAACTCAATTTAAATATTGCTTTAGCTAAAAAATCGGTAGGTTCAAAAATTTCGAAGCAATGTCAAAAAAACATTTTCGTCTATGATAGATCCCAAACAAATTTACCGATTTTTATCCAATTAACGGTACTTGGCGCAGTTTTTAAAGGAGAAACGATGATAAGATTTTGAAGTCAATCGGTATATTAGCCTGAAAGTTATTTCCAAAATATTAAGTAACTTTGCTAAAGAAAACGTAATTTTAATATTTGAAAAGTTGTAACCTTTGAAAATAAGGTTCGGTTTTGATTTTTAAAAGGGCATTCGACGTAATTTTTATAGTATTAAAATATCGTAGAATACCAAAAAATAATTGGTTGAAATATTTCGAAGTTATGTCGAAAAAACACTTTTTTCAAAATTTTCGTCAACGATTACTTCCAAACGAATAAACTGATTTTGAGGCAATTTATGCATTAGATGTATTTTTTTGAGGAATAGTTTTTGTACTCAATCGGTACATTAATCTGGAAGTTATTAAAAAAAAAATTGTTTCGTCACAATTTGTTTAGGGTATTTTCAAAATTTCTCAAAATCTCTTAGGCCCATTTGGTACAAAATTTCAGGAAGTATAAGTTGAGCGGAATCCAATCGAATGCCACCAACCGCGTTTCAATCGGTCCAGGCGTTCAAAACTTATGAGTTGTTGACACACACACACACACTCACACACACACATACATACAGACATACTGACGTCATCGCGAAAATAGTCGAAAATGGTTCCTAAGCCCACAAAACGCGGACATATGGTGAAAACTCCATTTCCATCCAAACGAGTAATTCATGTATTATTGAATTGTTTCTCCAAAACAGCTCTATTGGTTTTAATGAAATGTTGTAATTAGATAGTCTTTTACTAAGGTAATTGACCGTACTATGAAAAATTATCTATACATACAATAAAATCGTAGGAAAGTCAAAACTGTACTGAATTTTTTTTAAAAGAATACTTGGGGGTGACCTACAATCGATATCGAAGCCAAAAATATAGTTTTTAGAATTTATGTCTGTCTGTTTGTCTGTATGTATGTCCGGGGTAAACTCAAAAAGTACTACATGGATTTATTTCAAATTTTGCATGACTATTACTAACAGGTCGGGTCAACATATAGGCTACATATTATCAAGCTGTCACCTACGGGGGAGGTGCTGTGCGGAGTAAACGAAGTCCGCGCGGACGAAGTCTTGGGCAACAGCCAGTATAATTATGGCGAGCGAAGCGAGCCCTACACTAGGCGACTTTCTATGCACTTTTGTGGTACATTTTCCTGAAAAAGTATCCCACTTTAAGGTTTGGGCTTTGACGTGGTGGTTTAAATTCATGTCTAGATATATTATCTACCATTAAAATGCTATTTCATAAACATTAAAAAAATAGAAAATACATTTTGTATTAGAATTTTATTACTGCTAACGCCATCTATTATAAAAATAAATAAATAATAATAATAAATAAATATTCACGGGACAAACTACACTTACTGATCTAACCCCAAAGTAAGCAAATATTTGCTTGTGTTATGGGTGTTAGTCAACGATACTAATACATAGAAATACATAATATATAAATACCAGAATATATATAATAAACACCTAAACCCAGAAATACAAACATTTACGCTCATCACACAAATGCTTGTCCCCGTCGGGGATCGAACCCGAGCCCCGTTGATTGCGTAGTCAGGGTCGCTAACCACTCGACCAACGGGAGGGTCAAATAACGAGTAAAAATGCTACAAAGCTGTGTCAACAACTCATAAGTTTTGAACGCCTGGACCGATTGAAACGCGGTTGGTGGCATTCGATTGGATTCCGCTCAACTTATACTTCCTGAAATTTTGTACCAAATGGGCCTAAGAGATTTTGAGAAATTTTGAAAATACCCTAAACAAATTGTGACGAAACAATTTTTTTTTTAATAACTTCCAGATTAATGTACCGATTGAGTACAAAAACTATTCCTCAAAAAAATACATCTAATGCATAAATTGCCTCAAAATCAGTTTATTCGTTTGGAAGTAATCGTTGACGAAAATTTTGAAAAAAGTGTTTTTTCGACATAACTTCGAAATATTTCAACCAATTATTTTTTGGTATTCTACGATATTTTAATACTATAAAAATTACGTCGAATGCCCTTTTAAAAATCAAAACCGAACCTTATTTTCAAAGGTTACAACTTTTCAAATATTAAAATTACGTTTTCTTTAGCAAAGTTACTTAATATTTTGGAAATAACTTTCAGGCTAATATACCGATTGACTTCAAAATCTTATCATCGTTTCTCCTTTAAAAACTGCGCCAAGTACCGTTAATTGGATAAAAATCGGTAAATTTGTTTGGGATCTATCATAGACGAAAATGTTTTTTTGACATTGCTTCGAAATTTTTGAACCTACCGATTTTTTAGCTAAAGCAATATTTAAATTGAGTTGAATTCCATTTGAAAGATCAAATCGATCATCGTTTCCAAAATATACAGCTTTTCAAAAATCAATACGTGCCAAGAAAACTTATCAAGGACGTACTACGTGCGTCTTCTCGGTTGAAATTTGGATGTTTTTTGATTTCAATGGCTTCTTTCACTAGCCGTGGAATGTAATATGGTGTTCTGTCGAAAATACGCGTGGCCTATGAAATTCCATCCAGTGATTACGGCCCGACTACAGCTGTAGATGTTTAGCAATCGCCGACTTATTAACGTCGTTATTCTTGACTGCTTTGATATGCTACTAGGCCTCTGACACATGCTCTTAAGGACGAAAGATTGACTTTTTCTCTGGCAACACTGACTCAACCTGTCAAAAGCTAATTAGATCAGCTGTTTTAATTTTTACTTAATTTATAAATATATTTATGTAATAAAAGTACAATAAAATAAAAATTGGCAAATAACGTTGTGATATAATAGATTTTAATAATAATTATCAAAAATTGAAGAAACAAAGTTTATAATATTGATCGACAGTAACGGTAACCTTTTTTTAAACAAAGAAGAAAGTTTCAAATTCTTAAACGGTGTTCAAGTAAAAATATTGACTTAGTTCGTGGCAGCGTAAATAGATGGCGCTGATTGTATTTACATCACGCAAGCCTTGTTTCCTCGCACACACATATAAGCAATCGGAGTTAAATTAAATTATTGGTTTGAAAGTATAAAGCGGTGTTTCATTTCTCATCTGCGCGGACAAACGGAAAACCGGGGAAGTATTAGTTATATTTTTTTCCCCTAACTGTTAATATATTTCTTTTAGTACCCATAAACGTTGCACGGCAGAAAGATTTATTAACACTGAATAACTCTTCTGGAAGAGTCCGAAATTTTGGAATTACTCCGAATTTTTATATCAAATTCAGAGTTTTTCCGACTTTGTAAGACTTTTTTCGACTTTTTAAATAAAAATAAACATTCATAAACTGTTACTTTCACTTTGTAAGTTATTTACCTACTTTTATCCGAGAAATTTTTCCACAAGGGGATGGTACGAGAAATTTTTAGGTCTGCGTTACTACCGCGATACTATTACTTACACTCGCGTAGAGTGAGGTATTATTCGTTTCTCCTGAAGATGCTTCGGTTTCGAAGTGAAACGTGCGTTGAGTGCGTACATAAATTGTGTGATTTTGTGATTGGTGCCGGCGTGATCGTGGTTGTAAAAGTGTGGTGGATGTGGGTGGATAATTGTGCCGCTGGGGTCTTCTTTTAATCCGGACCATCGGTGAGTCTCATCCATTTATTAAAGCGACGTCTCTCTTTTCGGTACCATCACGGAGGATACATAGAACAGTTCGCGGATATTAGCAAATTTAATTAATTTAACCTTTTTAGTTTCGCTATGTCCATCCGTCCGTCCGTCCGCAGTCTAGCTCAGAGATCGTTAGTACTAGAAAGCTATAATTTGGTATGAATATTTAATTAATCACGGCAACAAAGTGGTAACATAAAATCTTGAAAAATATTTTTTTAGGGTAGCTCCTCTACATGTATAGTGGGGATGTTAATTTTTTCTCGTCTACCCCATAGGTTGGACAGGTTTTTAAAAGATATCGTAGGTTTGTGAAAACAATTTTTCGACTGAAAGACTCGTTTGTGAAATATTGAGCTTTAAAATGCCAACTTTAGTTAAGAGTCAAGTGTCCTCCTCCTCTGCCAGCTACACAGTTGGTTTTGGTGGTAGAAAAAAAACTCACAGTAGTAGTAAATATAATGTAATTAAAAAGAAAACTGTCACTGCTTAGAAGGCTTTACAAGTTTATGAGTAACTAGCTTTTGTCCGCGGCTTCGCTCGCGTGGGAAGTGGGGAAAATTTCTTCAACTATCTCCACTTTATAAAACACGTCAATTCATCACTGTTTTGCCGTGAATGACGGATAAACAAACATATACATACACTTTCCCATTTATAAGTATGGATAGTCATTAATCGACTAACTTATGAAATGTAGGTACCAACTTGAAGTTTTTATCGGCGGTGAACCCGTGGTGCGGATATATCTATCCGTCATAGACGTTAAATTTCATAGGTAGTAACAAAGAATGAAAGCCTTCTTTCGCCGCATTTTTGTAGTGGACAACTTTGAAACCTTACATTGCGCGTGGCCCGACACACACTTTACTAATTTTGATGTCATAGCAAACAAGCAAACGGCTGTCCTCATGGAAAGAGAAACAATCGCCTATAGACACCAAAAATGTTAATGGTACAATACGATCCGTGTGGCAAGTTGGTAATGCCACATGCATAAGTTAGCAGGCTATACCTTACTCTCCAAACCGGAACACGATAGTGACAAGCATTGCGCTATTGCGGCAGGAATTAAGGCGTTGGTACCCGATCTGGACGAGCTGCTGTAGAACTCTCCCAAAAATTACATATCGTTTTTATCTATCTAATATCTTTAAACGAGCAATTCTTATATATATATATATATATATATATATATATATAATATATAGTTGGAATCTCGGAATCGGCCCTAACGATTTTCATGAAAGTCACAAATGATGGGGTTTTTCGGGTCAATGAATCGATTTATCAAGGTTCCAGGTCCAAGAAAAGCTCGGTTCCCAAGATATGGGCATGTGAAAAACCGAGCAAAGCTCGGTCAACCAGGTACAGAAAAAAATAATTACATATTCTATAGGAATCGGTTTATCAAGGTTCAAGGTCCAAGAAAAGATCGGTTCCAAAAATATGTGAAAAACCGAGTAAAGCTCGGTCAACCAGATATTATCCATACTAGTCCATACTATCCATACTAATATTATAAATGCGAAAGTAACTCTGTCTGTCTGTCTGTTACGCTTTCACGGTTAAACCGCGGAACCGATTTGGATAAAATTTGGTACAAATATACTTTGAGACCCAAGAAAGGACATAGGGTAGTTCTTATCCCGGAAATCCCACGGGAACGGGAACTATGCAGGTTTTTATTTTAGAATTTTTTTGACGCGAACGAAGTCGCGGGCACAGCTAGTAATTAATAAGACTACGTTATAGGTATCTAACGTGCAAATAAGAGTGACAAATTTTTCACTGAAGTGTTACATTCAGAAAATTTTTGTCGCGGGGATCTGTAGGTATCTCGGGGTAGGTACTAAAAGTTTTTTTGTTTACGTGCCTTTGTTGATTTTGAAATTTTCAAAACTGACCAAATCTTAAAATTAATTGACTTTCTCTTCACACTTTTCCGGAGCCGCCGGTTTCCGTGTTCGTGTGGGATTCTTTTGAAAGGTGGTGGAAAAAAGATATGTGATCGCTTGATTATGTTCTCATAGGTAAAGGCTTGGGGCTCGAAACTAGTAAACGGTGGTGCCTCTAAGCATTTTAGAATGTTCAGTACACTGCCTACCCCGCAGGCAAACTGACGCAAAAGATATTTCTTTATTACAATGATCTAGGAGTCAGCTTGTTCGGCTTAGATCATGAGGTCTCAGGTTCGATTTCCGCTTGGAGAAGTTTTAGGTTTTTCTTAAAAACTGAAAATATCGGTATAGCAGCACAGTGTCTAGCGAGTGGTGTGTCACCATCCCCGGGTCTGAGATAGGCACGTAAATTTTTAGGTTCTGTATATCGCTAGAAATACACGATAACAATTATCATGTCGGTAAAATGCGGCGATGCGGGTCACCACTCATTTCGAACGAGCCGGTGAATTGTGGTGAACTATCGGAAGGTATACAGACGCTCGGTTTACGCTGCCTAGACCGCAAGAGAACTTACGAGTACCTATACTACACTACAACTTAAAATATTTTTTTAGATTACCTCTATAGTATGCCTGATCATGATTTCTTTAAAATAGCTCCAAAGCGACGTAGGTGGTAACCAGTAACACCACTTAAAATAAAGATGGACGTATATGTATATGGTTAAAAGACAGGCCAGCTTCGACGCGGAGAAGTCTCGCTGTGCCGCGTAATCTATAACTTCTGCGAGCAGGGATACTAGATACTTCTTCTCAGATAGATGATAATTCTGAACAATCTTTTTCTTAACTAGGTAAAGGCCTGGAAATAATTTATTATTGGTTTGTAAGAATTTTATAGCGTGGTAGAGCAGGGGCATATATATGGAAGCAAGGAACTGGGATAAAATTGAAACTTTGGTCCAATTTAACTAAATAATTTGAAGGTGCAAAACTATTTGATTATTAGCTTCTCATTGTTCTCTACAAGGCATAATAAATAAAAAAGGAATTCTTCGTGTTGGTCCAAGGCTCTTTTGAAGAATAGGCCAACTACCATTCTGCGAGGCAGGTCGTAGAAGGCGACTGATTGGCTATGCGAGTCACTTCCATCGTGGCTACTAGGTTGTAGAGTTCTGCCTTGTCTCGCCCGGGTCTGGTACCACCGCCTTACCTATTCCTGCCACAACAACCCGAACCCAAAACTGCCGCTTACACAGCGGAGATATTACTTATGATTTGATGTCTTCGGATTTTCCTTCCTTACTTTGAAGAATAGACCAGCTGCCGATCGGTCGGGCAGTTCGTAAAAGGCAAACGATTGGACAAACTTGTCACTGTCGTCATGATTACTAGTTGGGAGAGTCCTGCATTGTCTCGCCCGGATCTGGTATCACCGCCTTACCTATTCCTGTCACAATAGCGTTAGGTCTTGTCACTGTCATGTTCCCCCTTGTGGAAAAATTTCTCGGATAAAAGTAGGTAAATAACTTACAAAGTGAAAGTAACAGTTTATGAATGTTTATTTTTATTTAAAAAGTCGAAAAAAGTCTTACAAAGTCGGAAAAACTCGGAGTAATTCCAAAATTTCGGACTCTTCCAGAAGAGTTATTCAGTGTTAATAAATCTTGCAACGTTTATGGGTACTAAAAGAAATATATTAAAAGTTATTAATACTACGAAAGTGTAATAAAGGGGAAAAAAATATAACTAATACTTACCCGGTTTTCCGTTTAAGAATTTGAAACTTTCTTCTTTGTTTAAAAAAAGGTTACCGTTACTGTCGATCAATATTATAAACTTTGTTTCTTCAATTTTTGATAATTATTATTAAAATCTATTATATCACAACGTTATTTGCCAATTTTTATTTTATTGTACTTTTATTACATAAATATATTTATAAATTAAGTAAAAATTAAAACAGATGATCTAATTAGCTTTTGACAGGTTGAGTCAGTGTTGCCAGAGAAAAAGTCAATCTTTCGTCCTTAAAGCCTCCTCTACACTACTCCTATGTCCGGGGTAAACTCAAAAAGTACTACATGGATTTATTTCAAATTTTGCATGACTATTACTAACAGGTCGGGTCAACATATAGGCTACATATTATCAAGCTGTCACCTACGGGGGAGGTGCTGTGCGGAGTAAACGAAGTCCGCGCGGACGAAGTCTTGGGCAACAGCCAGTATAATTATGGCGAGCGAAGCGAGCCCTACACTAGGCGACTTTCTATGCACTTTTGTGGTACATTTTCCTGAAAAAGTATCCCACTTTAAGGTTTGGGCTTTGACGTGGTGGTTTAAATTCATGTCTAGATATATTATCTACCATTAAAATGCTATTTCATAAACATTAAAAAAATAGAAAATACATTTTGTATTAGAATTTTATTACTGCTAACGCCATCTATTATAAAAATAAATAAATAATAATAATAAATAAATATTCACGGGACAAACTACACTTACTGATCTAACCCCAAAGTAAGCAAATATTTGCTTGTGTTATGGGTGTTAGTCAACGATACTAATACATAGAAATACATAATATATAAATACCAGAATATATATAATAAACACCTAAACCCAGAAATACAAACATTTACGCTCATCACACAAATGCTTGTCCCCGTCGGGGATCGAACCCGAGCCCCGTTGATTGCGTAGTCAGGGTCGCTAACCACTCGACCAACGGGAGGGTCAAATAACGAGTAAAAATGCTACAAAGCTACACTAGGCGACGATCTGTGCCCTTTAGTGGTACATTTTACTAAAAAAATATCGCACTTTTAGGTTTAAGCTTTGGCGTGGTAGTTTTATTTTGTTTAATTCATTTTCATTCACTCCAGTTTAATACAATATTAATCTATTAAAACACTTGTACTTTTTAACTTCCCACTACGTATGTAGATAGGAAGGTTACTGATTTTGCTCCGATTTTCAAAAATGGAGTTTTCACCATATGTCCGCGTTTTGTGGGCTTAGGAACCATTTTCGACTATTTTCGCGATGACGTCAGTATGTCTGTATGTATGTGTGTGTGTGAGTGTGTGTGTGTGAGTGTGTGTGTGTGAGTGTGTGTGTGTGAGTGTGTGTGTGTGTCAACAACTCATAAGTTTTGAACGCCTGGACCGATTGAAACGCGGTTGGTGGCATTCGATTGGATTCCGCTCAACTTATACTTCCTGAAATTTTGTACCAAATGGGCCTAAGAGATTTTGAGAAATTTTGAAAATACCCTAAACAAATTGTGACGAAACAATTTTTTTTTAATAACTTCCAGATTAATGTACCGATTGAGTACAAAAACTATTCCTCAAAAAAATACATCTAATGCATAAATTGCCTCAAAATCAGTTTATTCGTTTGGAAGTAATCGTTGACGAAAATTTTGAAAAAAGTGTTTTTTCGACATAACTTCGAAATATTTCAACCAATTATTTTTTGGTATTCTACGATATTTTAATACTATAAAAATTACGTCGAATGCCCTTTTAAAAATCAAAACCGAACCTTATTTTCAAAGGTTACAACTTTTCAAATATTAAAATTACGTTTTCTTTAGCAAAGTTACTTAATATTTTGGAAATAACTTTCAGGCTAATATACCGATTGACTTCAAAATCTTATCATCGTTTCTCCTTTAAAAACTGCGCCAAGTACCGTTAATTGGATAAAAATCGGTAAATTTGTTTGGGATCTATCATAGACGAAAATGTTTTTTTGACATTGCTTCGAAATTTTTGAACCTACCGATTTTTTAGCTAAAGCAATATTTAAATTGAGTTGAATGCCATTTGAAAGATCAAATCGATCATCGTTTCCAAAATATACAGCTTTTCAAAAATCAATACGTGCCAAGAAAACTTATCAAGGACGTACTACGTGCGTCTTCCCGGTTGAAATTTGGATGTTTTTTGATTTCAATGGCTTCTTTCACTAGCCGTGGAATGTAATATGGCGTTCTGTCGAAAATACGCGTGGCCTATGAAATTCCATCCAGTGATTACGGCCCGACTACAGCTGTAGATGTTTAGCAATCGCCGACTTATTAACGTCGTTATTCTTGACTGCTTTGATATGCTACTAGGCCTCTGACACATGCTCTTAGTACCTCTATACACTACTCGGCCGACTTCAGTACGCGTCAAGACGCCGTTGTGAACGCACGTGTGTTTAATAGATTTTTTCGTTGATATGCGTGTGAGACTCTATTATGAGCGGCATACAGTGGTCACAGGAGCAAACTATGTTGTTCCTTGAAACACTTCAAGCAGAGCCTTTTATTTGGGACCCCAGTGGGAAAGGTCATAAGGACAAGAAAAAAGTAAATGATGCTTGGGTGCGTATTCGGGACGTTTTGGAAATACCAGTTGAAGAATTGAAGAAAAAAAAGGATTCACTTTTTGCGACATACAGGGGCTACTACAGAAACCATTTTTCTGTAGTAGCCCCTGTATGTCGCAAAAAGTGAATCCTTTTGACTGCTTTGATATGCTACTAGGCCTCTGACACATGCTCTTAGTACCTCTATACACTACTCGGCCGACTTCAGTACGCGTCAAGACGCCGTTGTGAACGCACGTGTGTTTAATAGATTTTTTCGTTGATATGCGTGTGAGACTCTATTATGAGCGGCATACAGTGGTCACAGGAGCAAACTATGTTGTTCCTTGAAACACTTCAAGCAGAGCCTTTTATTTGGGACCCCAGTGGGAAAGGTCATAAGGACAAGAAAAAAGTAAATGATGCTTGGGTGCGTATTCGGGACGTTTTGGAAATACCAGTTGAAGAATTGAAGAAAAAAAAGGATTCACTTTTTGCGACATACAGGGGCTACTACAGAAAAATGGAAGCTTCCTTAAAAAGTGGTGCCGGCGCAGATGATGTTTATCGTCCAGTTTGGTTCGCCTTTGATTTCATGAACAGCTTTTTGGGGTCCGTGTATAAATGTAAACAAACAATAACCACGGTAAGTTTTTTATTATCAATAACTTGTTTTATTATTACTAAAGTACAGATTACAGTAAGGTCGATTCGCCAGTTTGCGTCCATTTAGTGCAGTTGCTTGCTTTAAGGAGAACATAATAATGTCTCTGCATTAGTTTTAATATAAAAAGTATGTAGTTAATGTGGTAACGAACAGGCGAAATGACCCTACATTCGTTGTGTTTATTTATAAACATTGAAAATAATTTGTAAAGTAATCCCTTATCTGAACGGCAGATAATGGTGATCTGCGTGGTACTTGTGTAATATCTCTCAAAGCACAGTTATTATCAAAGTCTCCCCGCCAAGACCCGGGTTGAATTAAAACTCCATTATCATCATACATATCTACAGTACCAGGAGGCATATATATAAGGGATGATTTATTACTTTTTCTGAGAAAGTTATGCAATAAGAGACATGTCATTGTAATAATTGGGATATTATGAATATCCAAATCAATTGGCTTTCTGAATATTCTAAACCTGGATGCTAAAATACCAAACACATTCTCAACTACTACTCGAGATTTTGACAAGCGCATATTGAAAATCCTTTTCGGTGAATTGATATCATGGTTGCCAGGATATGGTTTCATTATATTATTATGTAAAGCAAATGCTCCATCTGTCAAAAAAACGTAGGGAATTTCGACATGATCCGTTCCGGATAATGGACTTGGCTTAGGAAGATTAAGCCCGTTAGATGCAATTTTTTGCCATAACGAAGAATTTTTAAGTACACCTCCATCACTGATCCTACCTTGACTACCAATGTCAGCATACATAATGTTATAGTTACTGTCGACTAACGCTAAAAGTACTAAACTAAACGTCTTTTTATAATTAAAGTACTCAGAACCAGAGTTAACCGGACATTGTATAACAATATGCTTTCCATCCATTGCGCCAAGGGCATGTGGAAAATTCTCCTTGAATCCGTTTTCAACTTCCAACCACTGCTGCTCATTGCACGGCATCTGTAAATAAAAAGTATATTATATAAAAAATATTATCATCAAATAATATGTAAAAAGACACGGTCAATTTCATTAAAAGCTGACACTCAAATTGTATATAAATAATTAAAAAGCCGATTAATTGTAGCACTCATGTATTTTTCATAAAATACAGAGACATACACTCACACTCCTACATACACATACAGTACTCCTGCATATACGCGCACTCAAATGCATATAGTATACAGAACCCATATACACTCACAAATTTGGATTGGATTAAATAAAGATTTATTATTAAATAGGTCGTGATATATACATTTAAACCTTTGCTATTTTTATTTCAGGATCATGGAACTGATTCGATTCAGGAAGAATCAACCAACGCTTCAGAGGATGTACCAATTGCTTCTCCAACTCCAAAAGAACCAGAGCCCCCAAAAAATAGACACACCATCCGACGGCGTGACAACCCACCGGAATTGCAAGTTGCCAGTAGGCAGATGACAGAAGCCTTCAATAACTTAAATAAAGTGATAAATAATCCTTCAAAGGATAGCAGCGCAGTTGAGGACGAGTGCGACGTATTCGGCAAACTAATTGCCAAAAAACTGAAGAGGTTACCTGAACATGAAAGGGACGATATAATGTTCGATATACATGCTCTATTTCGGAAATCACGTTTTGAAAGATCTCCATCAGGTGAATCGTTTCGTACTTCTACACCTAAGTCTACGCCATATTATAGTCCGTTAACTACATCACTATCTTCTAGAAAGCGTCTTTTATCTGCGAATAATGCAGTTCATTATAATGTTACAACATTATCTCCTAGACCACACTCATCGTTTTCAGAGCCACCTGATACATATATAACATTATCTAATGAGTCCAGTGAATGTCAACCGACATACTTCCAACAACCAAGCGAAATCACTGCTCATCAACGCTCTTCAAAGATACGTGTTATAAGTGATGAAATTATTGCACCAGACACCCAAAGTCAATCAGTTTATCAACGCTATAAGCAGCCTCAATCAGATCAATCTAACGATGTTCAATATATTTTGCATATACCAGAGACCCAAACTCAATCTGATTGTCCAGAAGATAATACACATCAGAGTGATTTAATATATCAGGCATATAATGACTCGTAATGTATGAAATTATTCTTATTCTTATTCTCACTGATATTTTTGTAATTGTACATACCTAAACTTTTAATAAATATATGTCATAAATATTAAAATTTTACCTTTATTTCATCCTTGAGTTCCTCGTTCAAAGCTTCACAGACTTCGACTACAATTTTTGAAATCAACTGGCTTGAAATTTTAAATAAATAGTGCATAGATCTATAGCTGTCACCACTTGCCAAAAACCTCAAGGTGATTGATAATCGAATCTTAGCAGGTATAGCTTCTCTTAAATGAGTGTCTCGTTTAGCGATTAAGGGTTCGACTTTAGAAAGTAATAAATTAAAATCGTCCAATGACATTCGGTGGAAATTTTCAAATTCTCCTGATGGTTCTTGTATGAGTTCAAGAAATTGTTGTTCCATAGTACGTCTGTAAAAAAAAATACAGTTAATTAACTTGCCATGTAATGTACTTTAACTTATTAGAAATCCTAATTATTTAAATAAATATTACCTACCTAGTTCTGTTCCGATGCATTGCGATCATCCACCATCTTCTTTTTCTTCTTTTCTTTTTAGTCTTCTTCGTGAGATAAGTATGCACGTAGTTATAATACGCTAGAGAGCACATTGCTACGGCAGCTGCTACTTGAGCGTCCATTATAATAAACGTCCGCAGGGTACCGGTAACGCTACACGAATGCGCTCCTCGCGAAGTTGAACGAGTGTGTAGTGTAGCACCGCGGACTTCAGTCAACTTCGGCCGAGTACTTCGCCGAGGAACTTCGCGAGTAGTGTAGAGGAGGCTTTAAGGACGAAAGATTGACTTTTTCTCTGGCAACACTGACTCAACCTGTCAAAAGCTAATTAGATCATCTGTTTTAATTTTTACTTAATTTATAAATATATTTATGTAATAAAAGTACAATAAAATAAAAATTGGCAAATAACGTTGTGATATAATAGATTTTAATAATAATTATCAAAAATTGAAGAAACAAAGTTTATAATATTGATCGACAGTAACGGTAACCTTTTTTTAAACAAAGAAGAAAGTTTCAAATTCTTAAACGGAAAACCGGGTAAGTATTAGTTATATTTTTTTCCCCTTTATTACACTTTCGTAGTATTAATAACTTTTAATATATTTCTTTTAGTACCCATAAACGTTGCAAGATTTATTAACACTGAATAACTCTTCTGGAAGAGTCCGAAATTTTGGAATTACTCCGAGTTTTTCCGACTTTGTAAGACTTTTTTCGACTTTTTAAATAAAAATAAACATTCATAAACTGTTACTTTCACTTTGTAAGTTATTTACCTACTTTTATCCGAGAAATTTTTTCCACAAGGGCCGGTTTGGAGAGTAATGTAGCCGGTAAATTTATGCATGTGGAATTAGACCTCGTCACACGATAGCAACGCTCAATTAACACCTTTGGTCTAAAATAGGCGATGCGTGGCTCTGTCCATCTGCAGGAGACCCATCTGCTTGTTTGCTATCTTATTCACCCATATCATCTTCTATATCTATATCTATATACATATAATAAAACTGTAAGAGGTCGATTTTTTTTAGAAGATACTCTTTAATCGACACTGAAGCGAAAAACGTAATTTTTTTAATTTTTGTCTGTCTGTCTGTATCAAGGCCGCGCATAACACCGAATCTACGGTACGGATTCTAATGAAATTTAGCATGGTTAAAATTCATACTCCGACGAAGGTTATAGGATAATTTTTATCCCAAAATTCAATACGGTTCCCGTGGAATAGGGGATAAAAATAAAAACGTATATTTAGCTTTAATTCATTAACCTGCAGTCCGAAATCCTTTATTATTTTTGTGTTCAAAAGTAAGTACTGTTACGTACTCGGGTACGCAATTGTAGAAAAACACCCCTTATATTAAATCCGTGTATTTACACAACACAACACAACGTAATACTAAAATACCCTTTACACAATAGTCACTTGCTGTACTATCACTGAACTTATAACACTACACAATAGAACACTTCTCGCTTCGCACTTGATCACTTGATATATCGTTCTCGATCGCTTGATAAAAACTGCCTTGTATTTGTCAACATCTCTGCATTTATAGGCAGGGGAAAGTCCTAGCTGAATCCAGAAAAATCTAAATGTATCGGGAAACAATGAATCACTTCTTATCGTAAACATGTTATGAGTCATAAATCCTAGTACACGCTACTTTCAACCTTATGCCATATCCCACAAAGTCCATTATGGCATAGCCCCGGTCAACTATTTGTTTGTCAACAGGAGTTTTCTAGATAGTTAGCGCGCCCGCGCTCCAACTCTACACGCTTCTAGATTATTCGTAACACTACCCCCCTCTTAGTTATGTTCGTCCCGAACATCATTACTTCCATTGTAGATAGCTAATCGATCAACATGAACAATCTTCATGGTCCCTCTTGGTTGCTTCTGCACTCGGTAGGTTACGTCATTGATCCGTGTGATTACTTTGTATGGCCCATCCCAACGTCGCTGTAACTTAGGTGATTTTCCTTTTCGTCGAACCGGATTATGTAGCCAAACAAGAGATCCTTCCTGAAAACCTCGATGATTGGCGTTTCGGTCGTATCTGGTCTTTATCCGCTGACTTGATTCCAATGCATTTTCACTTATTAACGAGTGTATATCGCGTAACCTCTCACGAATGTCTTCAACATGTTCTGGTATACTTAATTGGGTCTCCGCATTCGGTGGCGGGCCTCCAGTCATTAAGTCTGCTGATATGCGTAACTGTCTGCCGAAGTTGACATAGGCTGGCGTCACTTTTATGCTTTCGTGTTCCGCTGTTCGGTAAGCCAGTAAGAACAGAGGTATGTATTTATCCCAGTCCTTTTGGTGATCTTCTACCAGCTTGGCTAAGTGTCTTTCCAAAGTTTGGTTAAATCGCTCGACCATTCCATCAGATTGCGGGTGATAAGGTGTAGTTCTTGTTTTGTACACTCCTAATAATTTACACATTCCCTGGAATACATTAGATTCAAAGTTTCTGCCTTGGTCTGAATGAATCTCCAGCGGAACGCCAAATCTGCATATCACCTCATTGACTAATTTCTCAGCAACCGTCGTGGCTTCCTGATTAGGGATTGCGAACACCTCCGGCCATTTCGTGAAGTAATCCATCACGACCATAAAATACTTGTTTCCGTTATCTGTCTTAGGAAATGGCCCAGCCACGTCAATCGCTATCCTTTCCCAGGGGGGTCCCATGTTGTATAGTCTAAGGTTGCCTCGGCTTCTGACCTGCGGACCTTTCACTGCTGAGCATGACGTACATTTTCGGCACCAATTCTCGACATCTTCTCGGCAATTCAACCAGTAAAAACGCTCTCGTACCTTTACCAATGTTCGTCGTACTCCAAGATGTCCTCCAGAAACCCCATCATGCAACTCACGTAGTACGTCCCTGATGAGTTTTCTTGGCACGACCAACTGTAGATGATGTTCTCTTCCTGAAGGTTTTTCCCATTTGCGGTACAGTAAGCCATTTTGCAACACAAGGCTTTCCCACTGCGCCCAATAACTTTTCGTAATGGCGCCGAAGGGAGCCAGCTCCTGCCATTCGGGCTTTCCCGTGTCTTGCTTCTTCCAATCTATTAGAGGCCGCAAATCTCTATCTTCGTACTGGGCCTCACGCATCTCATCAGTTTCCCACCTGTCATCCGTAGGCTTAGCTCGCAGTACTTGAACCCTTTCCTTCATCTCCATCCTTACACAATGTTTACAATCTTCCGCACAAGGTCGTCGTGATAACGCATCCGCATTCGAGTGAGACCTTCCACTGCGGTGTTCTATGTTAAAGTCAAACTCTTGCAATTGCTCAATCCAGCGAGCCACTTGGCCTTCCGGGTCCTTGAATTGTAACAACCACTTCAAAGCAGCATGGTCGGTACGCAGCTTGAAGGGTCGCCCAATCAGATACTTCTTGAAGTGTCGAAGAGTCTTCACTACTGCCAATAGTTCTCTTCTTGTAACACAATAGTTTCGTTCCGGCCGCGATAATGATTTGCTGAAGTAAGCTATCACAACTTCTTGATCGCCTTGCTTCTGTGATAAGATACCACCAATGGCAGTGTTACTTGCATCTGTGTCTACGATGAACTGCCCTTTTCAGTTGGTCCACGTTTTCACTTATTTTGTCGCAGCTGGCCTCCAAGTGGTCAACCTTCTTCTCAACACTCTTCATGTCGCGCTTGGCGAGGCCTACATCGCTTTTTAACTGGTCTTGCTGCGCCAAGATAACTGACAATTTATCATCAAAACCAGATAAATGTTCCTTGATCTGTTCCCGTAGCGTTTGTTGCTGCTGTTCCTGTAGCTTTAGTTGTTTCTGTTCCTGAAGCTTTTGATGCTGCTGAAGTTGTTGAAGCTGTTATTGTTGCTGTTCCTGTAGCTGCTGTTGTAGCTGTTCCTGTAGCTGAAGTTGTTGTTGTTGCATAGCTGCCAGTATGACAGAAAGGTCAGTAGGCGTTGCGCTCGAAGATAGTGACGTGCTGGCAACACTTGCAGGTTCATCACCAGCACGCATCTCAATATCTTCTGACACCCTCTGTGTCTCAGCTTGAGACCTGGTGGTAACACCTTCCTTCGGAATAAGTGGCATTTCACAATCTCACTTCCGACACCAGTTGTTACGTACTCGGGTTCGCAATTGTAGAAAAACACCACTTATATTAAATCCGTGTATTTACACAACACAACACAACGTAATACTAAAATAGCCTTTACACAATAGTCACTTGCTGTACTATCACTGAACTTATAACACTACACAATAGAACACTTCTCGCTTCGCACTTGGTCACTTGATATATCGTTCTCGATCGCTTGATAAAAACTGCCTTGTTTTTGACAACATCTCTGTATTTATAGGCAGGGGAAAGTCCTAGCTGAATCCAGAAAAATCTAAATGTATCGGGAAACAATGAATCACTTCTTATCGTAAACATGTTATGAGTCATACACATACACGCTACTTTCAACCTTATGCCATATCCCACAAAGTCCATTATGGCATAGCCTCGGTCAACTATTTGTTTGTCAATAGGAGTAGCTATCTCTTTCTTTTATTTCTAGAATATTAGCGCGCGCGCGCTCCTCATTTGTTTCTCAACTATTTTCTCCGGTCAACTATTTGTTTGTCAACAGGAGTTTTCTAGATAGTTAGCGTGCCCGCGCTCCAACTCTACACGCTTCTACATTATTCGTAACAGTACTATAAAGATTATCCCTTAAAAATTTCAAAGTCATCAGTTTTATAATTTAGAAGTTACAGACTTCAACGGTTTCCGGGTGGTAGGTCCAGTTGAATGTGACACCCGGATTGTATACAAAACCTTTGAACGGACGGCTCATTATAAGTTAGCGTAATCATTTCATAGTGTTTGTATAATGGATATAACCCGAGAGATCAGTTTAGAATATATACTCGTTTATTAAAATGTTATAAATGTAATTTTACTAGCCTAAAAATGAGTAAAATATGTGTAAAATGTAAACCTAAATATTATAATATATTTGAAATTAAAACAGGTAATTTTTCAGTTTTTTGCCAATATATCAGAAAATATGCATCTAATCGACATTAAGTATACTAATAAAATTTGTTCTTTATAAAATTTTACGTAAGGATAGGCTATTGGAAAAATTCACTATTTTGTTTTTACATTGCATAACGTAAAAAAGGGTAAAAAAAGTATCTAACCGCCCATACCCGGAATACGTATGCAGAGGGTCAAGAAGTGTACCCACGATTAGCCGTATATACCATCTCACACAATGTGATAGGTGGCAAGCCTATTGCCAACCGGGCCCTTTCCAATCCCGGGTAACGTTGTTTTATCAGAAAAGTTAAAAACACGTTTTGTTTTGCCCGACCGGGAATCGAACCCGGGACCTCATATGGTCAACGATAACACCGGACCACTAAACAACACGGTGAATATTTCAAAATTCTTTGAAAATGAATGAAACTTCTGCGAAGTGTAGATGTTGGAGTGCCTAAACTACTTAGTGTACTCATTAAAGTCAGACTCCAAAATACTTTTTAAAAAATTGTTAAGTAGAATATACGAACATATACTTATAACTTCAGTCCTGGATAAGGTCAACATCATACAGAAAGAACTTTAGACATAGATAACTTCAGCAAAACAAATTCAATAAAAAGTTACTTAACTTTCCTTTATTTGTGATAATCGAAAATCAAAAATGTGAGAAAAAAATACGTGGTTTTTTATTGAAGTATCATCACTCCCGGTTCCCTTGCGGGGTAGGCAGAGTACCTAAACTGAACGTCTTTCCGGTTCACCGCGTTTCACCGGTTTGTCGGTTGGTGATATAAATGATAATCCTCATCCTCATATACTGACACGTTAACGATTATCGACTATTTTTAGCGATAACTGGGACCGAAAGTTTTACGTGCTCATCCGAGGCACGGGAGTGGTAATATATATACCACTCCAACAATCTCCGAGTTGCTACTGAGATTTTAGATTTTTGAGAAAATCCTCGAAAATATCTCAATAACACGTTTGCTCGATCCGGGTAACGAACCAGGGACCACATAATCTTAACCGAATAGGCTATCCCAAGACCACGAGGCAGAGTAGTTTGTTATTAATAAAAAAACCCTTGACTGCTTATCTTGCTTATTGAAAATGATACAATTTACATTAGAGCTTTTAGAGATTTAAAAATAATAATAAATTTAAAAAAACTGCAACAAGATTTTTTTACTGCAAATTGTTTTCAATGAACAAAGATAAGCTTCTTAGTCAAAAGCTATTTTGCTTTTTATTAATAACAAACCACAAAGCCATGTGTTAATTAATTTATTTTTATACTTGCCGCTACAAAAAGTGCTTTAAATAAAAATTATTCAAAAAAATAAAACTGAATAAATAACTTTTCATCTTTCTAACTAGGTATATATTTTTAACTTCCCGCTACGTGTCTAGATAAGGAAGTTACAGATTTTACCCCGATTTACGAAAATCAAGCGTTCACCAGATCTCCACGTTTTGAGGTCCTACGAACATTTTTCGACTACTTTCATGATGACGTGTATGTGTGTGTACGTATGCGTGTGTGTATGTATGTATGTAAACATCTCATAACTTTGAACGGCTTGACCGATCGAAACGCGGTTATTAGGATTCATAACAACTTTGTAACCCTATTTCTTGCAAATAAATATAAGGCGAAACAGTATTTTTTTAAATACAATTTTCAGATTAATGTACCGATAGAGTAAAAAATTTAATCAGCTTTACATCTTAAAAAACTGCGACCAATGCATAAATTGCATCAAAATTTATTTATCCGTTCGGTTGTATATAGTTGACGAAAAAATTTTGCAAAAGGAATTTTTTTAACTAATCATTTTTAATCTTCTGCAATATTTTAATACTTACTAAAAAACTACATTGAATGCCGTTTCAAAAATCAAAATCGAATCAAATTTTCAAAAGTTACAGCTTTTCAAACAATAAAATTACGTTGTTTACAGTAAACTTACTACATATTGTTTAAATAACTTTCAGGTTTATATACCGATTGATATAAAAATCGAATTAGACTTTCGATTTTTATATCAATCGGTCGGTATACAGTAAACTTATTACATATTGTTTAAATAACTTTCAGGTTTATATATCGATTTATATAAAAATCGAATTAGAGTTTCCCTCTAAAAAACTGCGCCAAATACTGGAAATTGGATCAAAAGCGTTTGATTTATTTGGGATTTGTCAATGACGAAAACAATTTTTTTTTTTTTTACATTTCTTTGAATTTTTTTAACCTTTCGATTTTTTAGCTATTAAAACAATTTTGAGTTAAAAAATTGCGTTGAATGCCATTCAAAAGATCACAATCGACCATCAATTAAAAAAAATATGATGTATATTTTTCAATCATTAATTTCCTAAATATCATTTTTACAAATTGGAGTGCCGCGGCGCCCCCTGAGACGGCGGCGCTCGTGAGCATTGCACACCCTGCACTATAGGTAATACCGCAACTGACTAAAGTTATATATTTTTGTGGTCTATCGGTCCGGTATCAGCGTTTAACAACATAAGGTCCCGAGTCAGGTAACTTAAAAATGTGTATTTTCGTTTTTTTTATAAAAACAACGTTGCCCGGGATAAGTGGCTGGTTAGCGATAGGCTCGCCACCTTTCATTTTGTGGGACTAATGCCCGGTTTCTGAGGTACTTTTAACAGTAGTTTATCCATTCGTTAACACTATCGGTCCGATAACTACAGGAATTGCGTTTCTGAGCTACGCATTGTAACACAAACTCCGTTTAAACTTAGGTTAATGTAACCGGCCAAATTTGGCGGTTTATCGATTCCATAACTTTATGTAACGCTTTTTGCTCTTGTAGGTAGCTTCTTTTTAATGCACATAATAATTTTAATAGTTTTGTTTGTCTGTCTGTATGTTTGTGCTTACATTAAAAAAAACTGCTGTACGAAGTACAAACGTTGTTTTCACAGCAGCTATAATGATATTTGTTTAATATTGTCATGATAAATAATTAAATTTCATCCTTGCAAAGAGGAACAGGAACACTAGACAGCTTTTACTTGGATATTTGTTAGTTAAGGCAATTCAAGCTTATTTCTAAGCTTTTACAAAATTACTACCTGCATTTTTATATGCACAAATTCTTTTACCACTTAAAAAAACGTCTTCTCAAATAAAATAATTACTTTTTAGTTTTCTGTCTTTCTGTAAAATTCTTACTGCGCTGTCGAGTCACCATTATAATGATTTTATATTAACTTAAACATGCCACAAGTCGATCAGGTAAATGCAAGAAACGACCAACAATATCTAAAAGAGAAATTGACACAAAAAGAAATATTCTTAATTCAAAGCAAACGACAAACATTGTTTTGAACAGTACTCAAACTAACTATATAACCAAAGACCTACAAAAAATATAGACATAGCCATTGTAAGCAATTAGAAACAAATCGGTGAAGACATCTTTTGTACATGTGTGCGTAAGCCAACGCCAACACTTGCAAGCATCGTAAAACATTACGTACGTGTGCTAGAGATTAGTGTTGCAAGCATTGGCTTTCAAATTTCCATTTACTGGTTTAATATTTTACTACATTTTATAAACTATAATGCGTTTTACTTATATTAATTATATTTGATATTTTATTTGTATTACTATTTCCTACGTCAAAGACAAACAAATTTAGAAGGTCTTGAAATTTATTTATTTTATCTACTGTACATATGCCATTATGTTAATGCATATTTACACATGTAAATATGCACTAATTATAATATGAATAATATTTTTACGAACCTTTTTCAGCATATTTTACATTTTTGTTCTAAATAATTACAAGTAATAATTCAATAGGTTTTTAATTATTTTTTTCTTATAATGCTAACTATTTATTATAAATTCTTAATACTCATCTTTAATAGTAATATATAACTTCTTTTCTAAACTGAAAGTACACACAAGAATGATAATTGACAAACTAACAAATAAAACGAAAAATAAAATACGAGCTTATTTATTTATTTAATTCTTTATTGTACATAGTAAACACTAACATAACAATAATAATAGAAAATAAGTACAATGGGCGAGATTATCTCTAGTAATAGAGATTTCTTCCAGCCAACCCGTAACAAGAAAATATTAAGACGCTGTCAGCACCGAAATCGCTCACTCTGTCTATTTCTATCGGAGTAAACGAGACCACACTATCAGTGTAACTGGGCGGCCAGGGTCTTAAAATGAATAAATATTGAAATTAAAAAAAAAGTGTAGATTATTTGTCAAATATGATTCGGTAGCGGTTTAGGTATGAATATGCTGACTTCATGTTTTCAATTGCAGACCCATACGTCAAAGAAATAAAGATATAGACCCGTAATGGTGATTTCAAGACCAATCTTCGCAATTATTTTCTATCGAGCCAATTTTTTTCAATTATGTATCGAGTCCGAGAAATATGATGAATATTAACATATTTTTTTTTGAAGTGCTATAACAAATAATTTTTCTTAAAAAACTGCTTTAAAACATCAATTTCAACTAATTAGGTCTTGTCAGCCCCTTAAAAACAAAAATAATTTTCGACTTGACATACAATCAATTAATTGCAATAAAATTAAATCTATAAGACCATAATAAAATTAAATCTATAAAACCAAATACTACTATAAACAAAAAAATGAACGGAATACATAAATACACACACACACACACACACACATTATATATATATATATATATATATATATATATATATATATATATATATATATATATATATATATATATATATATATATATATATATATATATATATATATATATATATATATATATATTATAGGCATATAAAACTACTAGTTAGACAGTAAAGTTTTATTAATTATTCCAAAAAAAGTAAATGATTTTATGACGTTATCTTCTAGCGCTAGTTGGGAAATCAATCACGAAACAGCATGAAACACGGCGAGCCATGTTTTATAAATATGTATATATGTAGTATATACGTATATAGTACGGTGAATCCAATTAAAACTATAAGTCTAACATTAACATATATTTTCTAAATAAAAGGGATATTTCCCCAATGTTTGGGGAAATTTAATCGTATGTTAACTTACCACACTGTCACAATGCCGCTTCAAATTTGTGTTCTGAGAAATTATATCAAATATTATTTCAGTTTTGTTAAATTTATGGAAATTTGGATACTTCCTTGTGAAAAGTGATCCCGGAAGACTTTTTTCAAAACATGAATTGTTTTAGCAATTGTTTACCACACAGGATGGCATGATTTCAAAATAAATATTGTCACAAAAAGAACGTTTCTCACTCTCTCTAGCTCGCGGCCGACTAGTAAGCCGCCGGCTTCATATTGCTGCATCGTCATCACATTCGTGACTCACGATACGAGCGCTTTCCTACGTCTATATTTTTTTGTAGGTCTTTGTATATAACAAAATATTTGGTGACTACCGACTAGTGACTAGTGTAAAGCTATCTCATTTCTCTTTAATAAAATAATAGTTCCCTCTCTTTCTGCTACCTGATTCGAAATCATTCTTTTCATTCGGTTCCAAATTCATGCGAAAACCTTCCTTCATGCTAGGGTATAAAGATTTAGTTTGAATGCTTTAGCGTAACTGGTATACAGACATAGTTATCGTCGTTAATTACATAGTTTCAACTAAAACCTTCTTTAAACACTTATTTATGTTAGATAAAATATTACCACAAATAAAAATAATCATACAGGCGAGTAAAACTACCAAAATAGCATTTTATTTTCCGCATTATAAACAGACCCATCTAGTGGTGGACTTAAAAATGACTTATCGGTTCAATAGTTATTGAACCGTTCGGTTTACCTTCAGAAACCATCTACGAGATAAACGAAGTTTATCCTCTTGCTAACTTTAAACGATCAATAGTTGTTAATAGTTTAACTGACGACTTCAGAAACCGGGCATTAGTATCATCGGCTAATCGTGGATGTACTCATTTTATCTCTGCCTACCTCTTCGAGGATACGGGCGTGAAAATTCTATTTTTTCAGAATGCTTACGTAATTAAGTATAGATATTTTACGATACGGATGATTAATTGCTGTGCCCAATAAAGATAAAGTTGTGAACAGAAATGCGATCAGTGGGTATACATAAAAAATATGATGATTTTTAACTGACTTCAAAAAAGGAGGTTATCAATTTGATCTGTGTGTATGCCAAATGCTTACCGGCTACCTTAACCTTCAAACCGGAACAGGAACAGCGATAAGCACCGACTCCATTGCGGCAGGACTAGTAATTGGTGGTACCAAAACCGGGTGAGGCGTTGCACTTCCACCTAATTATTAACCAGGATGTTAGGAACATGCGTTAGTCTTTTTTCACCCTTTATTACATAGATGATGGCCGTAAGGTTGATCTATTTTTCGAAAGAGGCCCGGATCAACACGGGAAAGATCTGATACAGGATTCCAGAGATGCAGAAATCAGAAGAACTTTATTCAATATAGCTTTTTACAAAGTTATTTTGACGCGTCAATATTTTCTTGAAACTACTACCGGATCGGAACCGCGGTCACACACAAAAGGCGGATGAAACTCAGCGGGGTTGTCTTTTTTCATATCATTTTTTTGTCACAATATTACAAAAAAAAAATATTGGTATGAGGAGCAATTAATCCCAGGCTTTTTTTGTCCTCTATATAATCTGAGATTTTATAATACCCTTTTTTACACAGTATTGTTTTAACACATTTTTTTTAAATTGATTGTTTAAAGGAATTTGAAAATCGGCTGGTGCAGTTTTAATGGGTTTCTATGATGGTACAACGCGACGGAATGTGTAACGGATAAGGTAGCACAATATTTTAAAGAACTGTCCAAAACTTGCAAAAGTAGCATACCATCCCAACCCACTAGTAGCAGTCGCGGCAAACTACGACACCGATGCAGATTCCGTCCTTATAGGTACAGGAGGCCCCGCAGTGTACTAAGCGATCCCGAGGATCCCATAACGGTGGCTATCGCTGCCAATCCTTTACCAAACTTACACACCACACTACCACACAGTCGCCACCGCTGATCTCAACGGCGACGAAGACCCCTATTTCGCCCTGCGGTTAGCGAGCGCGCGAGCGATTTCGCGAGCGTAATGCCACTATTCCCCCTCGCCCCAATAGTTAGTCAAAACACTAAGCCGAGTTCCGGTCTCGCAGGAGACAACACAGCGCGAGTGAATTTATATTTAAACTCTGAGCACTCTGCTCGGCCCTTAGTCTATTGTCACTGTTACGGTTCTTAAGGACATCAGCTATTGGATTCCAAAAAAAATGGCGTGGGAAGACCATTAAGCCGATAAGGGATCCTTTCACTTTCAGGCATGCGGTGAGTTCGTTCCGTATGGTGCTCTTTTTTTTGTACGAGTTGTTATGTTGACTGCAGTACCTACCTACAGGGAAATATCCACAAAACGTTGCAAGATCTCAGATTCAATAGGTATTATGGATTTATATAAAGCAACGCCAGAATCTATAAGTCGATTTACCTATTGCTCTGACACTGCGTAAAATGAGAAATCTCACATATTTGAGGGATTTTCTCCTCTGCCCCCGATTACATCCGCCTATTTTTATTATGTTCTTAACTTTGTTTGCACCATTTTGGACTATTTTCTCGAAATAAACTTAAGCAGTTGGTCCAAATGACCGTTACCGCGAAACCGGGCGAGCGAGTCGAGTGCTCAGCCAGATTTTAAATTAAGAGGGCTAAAAGCCCGCCCCAAGGGTGTCTCCTGTGAGACCGAACCTTCGCTTAGGGCAGTATCTTGACGGGATCAGTATATTTTATCTAAATTAAAGTATGGATTTACAATAAAGCACTCGCATGATTAAACAGACAACAATCAAACAATCGAGATTTCAAAATAACTAAATAGGGATGTAGACAATATACCTAAATAATTCTTTAGTCCTTGAATAGGATCGAAGTCACCGGCAGCAATAAATTCTATGACATCCTCTTCCGACACTAAAGTACCGATCAGCAGATGCGGCTTGGCTTCTCGCTCTGGTATCTTGAATGGAGGCATTTCATTGTCTTTGAGTGAAAATAAATAACTTGGAGCTGAAATCTGTGGTTTCAATTGCTCGGAAGGCCCTAACGGCAATATTGGCGCAGACTTCGCTTTAATGTCAACATTAACGGAGTCATCGGAATTTTTGCTTGTTTGAATTTCATCAGGAGACTCCATACTTGTGATTTATTGCAATACATGCACTCTATTTCTTTGTAATTTTAACTCAGATCAATAACATATTTTATCTGATAATTTCAATAAAATTATTTTGATATGATGATGATTATTAATCAGGGATTAATGTCAAATTTTATAATAACAAAATCTTTTGGTATAGTATGTATCTATTGTATTTATCAAAGAGTATACAATACTATGGTATTTATTATCTATACCTACCTAATAAAGGCTTACAAAGAGTTTTTAGTAGGTAAATGACGTGTAATACTATACCATATTTGACGAGTATCAATAGGTCAGAGTATAACATACGTAGGTACGTACATAGGTACGATAGGTATCACGGAACAAAGTGTACATATTAGTTGTGTTCGTTTTTATATCTTAAGATAAGGATATCTAAAAAGATAAAAATCTGGTTTTCTCTGGTTATCTTTTTCTATCAGGAGTGCCATCTACTTGCTATGACTTACTAGCTATACCCTCGACTTCGTCCGCGTGAAAAAATATCTAAAAGTAGCCTAATTTACTCCTTATTACATCAGCTATTTGCCAGTGAAAGTCGCGTCAAAACGGTCCAGACGTTCCAGAGATTAGCCGGAACAAACAGACAAAAATTGTAAAAAATGTCAATTTGGTATATGTACCATGTATACATCCATATGCATTTAGTTAAAAGCGGTTATTTTAATATTACAAACAGACACACAAATTTTATTTATTTGTATAAATGATATAAAAATCTAATTATCTACATAAATACGATGAGTTCCCTGTTTCCGAACTGATTCGCGAATCGCGACATACAGGCAGACAAAAATTATATGCAAATTGCACGGTGACGTATTCTTACTGTAAGAAAACAAACTTTTATCAAGATCGGTTAAGTTGTTCTAAAATTGCATTGTATACTCGTTTCTTTTTATATTGTAGAGAAGGCAAACGAGCAGGTGATGGCACCTGATGGTAAGTGATCACCGCCGCCCATGAACATCTGTAATACCGGGGGTTTTGCAGCTGCGTTGCCGGCCTTTTAATAATGAATACCTACGCTCGTTTCTTGAAGTTCCCCAAGTCGTATCCGTTCGGAAACACCCCTACGGGTAATTGATTCCACAAAGGAGTAGTGCAAGGCAAAAGTGCCAACAAAAGTGCACGGTTATGGATTTCCAGACATCGAGGTGGTATGGATGGAACTTTAAATTTTGACGTGATGTCCGATGAAGGAATTTAGCGGCAGGAATTAATCCGAACAACTCGTCGGAACACTTTCCATGATAAATACGGTAAAAGATGCAGAGCGAACTTACATCTCTGCGTAACGCCAAAGACTCAAGACGATTAGAAATAGCCTGGTCGTCAACGATCCGCTCTACGTTAAACGCGATTAAGAGAAAGAACCTGGTACTGAGGAGCTCCGACCCAGAGATGAGAACATTTGGACCTTGTAAAGTTGGAAGCAATAGACTGGCAAGAAATACTGCTTTGCTCGGTTGAGTACACTAAGCTTTTTGGAGGCTAGTTTAGCCTTTCCTTCCGAATGATCGGGGAACTGAACGTTGTTCGATATATCAACTACCAGAATTCCAATACTGGCTGAGGCTGTTAGGAGAGTGTTCTCGAACTGAGATGACACGACAAAGGATGTTTTATTGCGATGAACGCTTAAAGCTGCGGTTTTTGGGGTTAAACGTAACAAGGTTTTGACGACCCCATTCCGAGACATTGGTAAGTTGATTCTCGAGTTCAGACACGAGCTTGTTCCGACCCTCTTCGACGTGTTCCCGAGAGATACCGCTACAGCCGGAGTATGTAGCATCACCAGTACTGTCATCTGCATAGCAATGTATGTTACTAATTCGCAACATATCATTGATATGCAGAAGAAACAGTGTCGGTGATAGCACGCAGCCTTGGGGAACACCAGCATTGACAGTTTTGAGGTCGGAGCATGCTCCGTCCACTCGACTTGTGGATGTCCAAGGAAAGAACACGCACAGATGACTGCCGAAATTGTGGTTCTGGCATGGAACTATCACACTGCGGGATGGTAGTTGCTGCGTTCCCTTGGTCATCCAGAGTCGAGTTGGCCGCAAAGAACGAGCCCAGAAGATCGGCTTTTTCCTTTGTGGTATGGGCCAAAGAGTCATCGTCTCTGTGCAAGGATGGAAATTATGGCTGGGAGAAATTCCCTAAGACAGCCTTGGCGAGAGACCAGAACTATCGTCTACATGTTACTATATGAAGCAAAAACGTTGTACCAAAACAACTATGCGAACGGAGTATAAAATTGGGCACATTAAAGTTTACATTGTGGAGGACAGCAGAAACCTAATATTCTTAAAAATATTTTCATCAAAATAAATCATTAATAAAAATAAACATTACACACACACTACTTTCATGTGATATACATGATAATATATATCTATACATATGCATAAGTTTTCTTCGTGACATGGTAACCTTGACCTGAGCAGGATTACCTTCCAAGATTATCAGCTCTTTTCATGTTTCGCTCTGCAAATGATGCACATGAAGTAGGTTGGTGATCTGATAAAGGAATGTGTTAGGGGTTTTCCAATTCTAAAAAAAATAGAGTTATAATTTGTTTTAATCTAAACAATATTTTTTTTTGCACAGGTCTAAGTCGACTATGAATAGACCGGACGATGATGACACAAAATATTAGATCATTTGTACCAGTATGGCGGTTCTTCAGGGGTCTAATTACGTAATGACAAAAAGAAAAATGATGGTCATAGCGCTGCTACCGGTGGTCCAATCGCGTGGGTGTTAATCGAACGTGTCGGATAAATAACGAGTGTCGAACGATTTGTCGCACAAAAATTTTTGTATTTCCCGATAGTCGATAAAAAAAGAAGCAGACGACCGCGTAATGCCATACGTCTCCGGTGTGACATACAGCCCGCCATACCGACGCGCAAGCATTAATTTAAAATACCGGCCAAGTGCGAGTCCGACTAGCGCACGAAGGGTTCCATACCGTCACAGCAAAAAAATTCGAAAAAAAACTCGTTTTTATTGTTTGGGGTAACCCCCTTCATATTTTCATTTTTTTATTTTAGTATTTGTTGTTATATTGGCAACGGAAATATATAATTTATGAAAATTTCAGCTTTCTAGCTTTTTTATAGAAGAAGGGGCAAACGAGCAAGAGGTGCACCTGATGGTAAGTGATCACCGCCGCCCATGGACATCTGCAATACCAGAGGTCATGCAGTTGCGTTGCCGGCCTTTTAAGAATGAGTAAGCTCTTTTCTTGAAGGTCCCTATGTCGTATCCGTTCGGAAATACCCCTGCCGGTAATTGGTTCCACAACAGAGTAGTGCGAGGTAAAAAGTGTCGGGAGAATCGCACAGTTGTGGATTTCCAGACATCGAGATGGTGAGGATGGAACTTCAAATTTTGACGCAATGTCCGATGGTGGAATTCGGCGGCAGGAATTAATCCAAACAACTCGTCGGAACACTGATGATATATACGATAAAAGACGCAGAGGGAATCTACATCTCTGCACAATTCCAAAGAGTCAAGCTGTTTCGAAATAGCCTGGTCGTCAACGATTCGAACCGCTCTACGCTGAATGCGATCAAGAGGAAGAAGCTGGTACTGGGGAGCTCCGGCCCAGAGATGAGAACAGTACTCTATGTGAGGCCGAACCTGTTTCTTATAAAGTTGAAGGCGATGGGCCGGCAAAAAGTACTGTTTCGCTCTGCTAAGCACACCGAGCTTTTGGGAAGCTAGTTTAGCCTCGCCTTCCAAATGACTTCGAAACTGAACGTAATTCGATATGCGATAAGCCACACGGTTAATGAGATACAGCCTGGTGGCAGACAAACAGGCAGTGGAGGCTTAGGAATAAGGTTCCGTTTTAGCTTTTAGGTATGAAACCCTAAAAAAACGATTCAACCATTTGTACCAGGCTAATTTTTGCACAACTAATCATCGTCGAGTACGAAAATCCCCATGCCATACTTTTCTGACGGTTCCAAATAGCCGACATACCGCTGCAAAGGAGATTTTTTTCTCAAAACGATTTGTACCAGCATTTGGATTTTAGGAAAGTATTTGATAATATGTGACCGATATTATAATTGTCATAGTTCAAGTGGGAAGAAAAAGTGGCATCATTCTTCAGAAACTTGATTTTTCGACACGTTTTCATGGTACACGATATAAAATCATTTGTTACAGTGTGATATGAGCCAAGACTATTGTTTTAAATTTTACACTTGTACTGTTTCACAATTCACTAATCATATATAAAATCTGGCTGACCGAGCTTTGCTCGGTTTTCCACATACCCATATCTTAAGAACCAAGCTTTTCTTGGACCTGGAACCTCGATAAATCGATTCCTTGAGCCGAAAAACCGCTAATTTGTAACTTTCATGAAAATCGTTGGAGCCGTTTCCGAGATCGTTGATATATATTTATATATATACAAGAATTGCTCGTTTAAAGGTATTAGATAACAGTACAAGTGCAAAATTTAAAACAATAATAGTTTCACTAAGTGCCGACGATGGAAAATATAAATTATATTAAGCCAAGACTTCTACAATTCGAGGAATCGTTCGAGAGGTGGAAGGAAGAAGTCGTACAATATTATACATCATAATATCTGCTTATGAGACAAGATTGCCGCCAACTAATTGTTTGAAATTTTGTATTTATATTCGTTAAGCCTCAAACTTATAGGAAAAATTAGTGCCGTACTGGTGCATATCGTTCAAAATATGAATAAGATTTTTAAAAAAGAATTGTAGCCAATCGCCACCACCCATTATCAGACATCTATTTGTGATCATACTGTTTGTAAGAGAACTGTTAAAATAGCTTTAGGGTAGTACAAATCGTTTCGCAAAAAGAAAAAGTTTACTCCTTTGCGGCGGTATGGCGGCCATTGGGAACCGTCGGAAAAGTACGGCAAGGTAATTTTCGTGAATTAGCTTTGCAAAAATTAGCCTGGTACAAATGGATGATTTTTTTTAAATTAATGTTTTGGCGTCGGTATGGCGGGTGTAAATCATACCGAAGAAGTATGGCATTATCCTACCGCCTACTCTTTTTTATCGACTATCGGAAAATACAAGATTTTTGTTCGAAAGAAAATCATTCGACACTCGTAATTTATCCGACACGTTCGCTTAACGTCCACGCGATTGGACCACCAATGCCAACGCTATGACCATTATTTTCCTTTTTGTAATTATGTGATTAGACTCCTGGAAAACTATCACACTAGTACAAATGTCCAAATATTTTGTGTCATCATCTCCCAGTCTAGAATTCTAATGTAACTTGTTTTTGTGTTACATTATCATTTCACTTTAAACTTAGTAGCCACACAGTTTCACTTTAATCACAGTACTTTTTCAGTCATACAGTTATCTTTCCCGTCTCTTGTCATAGTTCTTTTTTGTTAACTCAGGAGTCCTTTCCTCAAACTTATCTGTAGGTGTTCTTGGGTCTATATCAAAACAGTCCCAATAACGACCACCTAAATCACTGTCACCTTTTGTGGATTTTTCTTTCCGATCTTTTTTTCGCTTTCTATTTTCAGTGTCACTTGCACTATCCCTACCAGAGTCTTTTTCCTGCTCATTATGTTTTTTCTTATCTTTACGTTTGCTTTTTGAACTAGTATTATTTTTGTTTTTGCGTTTATCTATAATTTCATCTTCATCACTACTATATTTCTCTTTTCTTTCGTATTGCCGTTTTTCTCGGTGTCTTATCTCTTCATCACTTGAGAGTTGGTCTTTGTTCCGATAACTGCGTATATCCCAAATTTTATCTTCATCACTTGTATGTTTCTTATTGCGTTTTTCTCGGTTATCGTCTTTATTATCTCGATGTCTTTCTCTTTTTTTGTCTTGAATTTGCGCTTCTTCATTTACATCTTTCCTTGAACGCCTTTCACGCTTATCTCTAATTTCATCTTCATCGCTTTCGTCATTCACCTTTCGTCTATTTCGTTTATCCCGGTTTTCATCCTCATCACTTAGTCGTCTTTCTTTATATCTATCACTACGTTTATCATGAATTTCATCTTTATTATTTAAAGATTTTTCTTTATGTTTATCTATTCGTTTATCTTGATAGTCAATGTGACTCTCACCATTGTTCATCTCTCGACGTCTGTCATCTCTATACCTTTTTGAATCGTCATCATCGTCGCGAAACCGGTCTTTCGGGTTTCGGTTTTCTTCATTTCTTTTGCTCTTGTTTTTATTTGTATCTTCATCTCGGTCCCGTTTTTCACGATCCGACTTTGCTTCATTATAATTTCTCATACGATCATCTCTCTTATCTCGTACTCTTTGTGTGTCATCCTGATATCTATCATCTTGATTTCTTCTGGTTTCCCTGCCATCGTATCTATTACTTCTTCTATCACTTTCACGATATTTGTCTCTAATTTCTTCATTATTTCTCCTATCTTCAGCATTTCTTCCTTCTTGCCTTCGCCTAAAATTATTTCGATCATCATTTCCCGATTGTTCATATCTCCGTTTTTCTCTATTTAATTCCCCGTCTCTGTTATCTCTTTCTGATCTATTCGATTCTAGTCTTCTAGCACCCTGGCCATAGGTATCATAGAAGCCATCATGTCCCCATCTTTCAGATTTCTCTTTATCTTTAGCTGCCACTTCATTCTCTGGTGTCTTTGATGTTCTTGTTTTGGATTTCTTTTTACTCTTTTCAGTTTGCTCTTCTCCTTCTGAAATATATAAGTAAATAATACAGGACGTCTGTCAAAGAAAATTTAAATAAAGGGCCCTTACTTTTCCAGTAATTCTGAAATGTTAAGATTTTCCCCATAGTTTTTTTTTATTTAATAAGACAGTAAAAAAGCAGATAAATCTACTGATGGAAAGAGATACCATGGCCTATAGACACCAAAGATGTTGATGATGCATAGCTATCTGTGTGGTGAGGTTGGAGTGCCACATGCTTAAGTTTACTGGCTACTTACTCCCAACCAAAACACAAAACGGTGATACCTAAACCCAGTCGTGGTGTTGTAGAAATTTACCATCTAGTTAGGGGCCATTAATTTATGTAAAATGATTTAAGTAAGAGGGGGTCACCCATTGTACTTATGTTTATTTTTTTCTGTGTACAATAAAGTATTAAATAAATAAATAAATAAAAATAAACATTCTTAAAACTTATTTCTTAAAAATAACAAAAAACACATACAGTCAGAAACAATTAATGCATTTGTACTTTAATTTCACTTCACAACATATATATTTAAGAACAAGAATAAGAATTGTTGTTTTATTTACCACACATACTATACATATTATACAATAAAAACAAAAACAAGCATACAAATAAATAAAAAAAAACAAAAAGCCACAATACAGTAAACAAAGAAAAAGAAAAAAAACATACAAAACTATTTAGCAGACATCGATAATTACAATTTGTAGAGCATATAATAAGTATGAAAAAACAGATAACATAAAAATTGTTAATGTTTATGTATAGCAACATGATGGTAAAATAGTAAGCCACTCAGCAAACACATAGGATGATAAAAATTATCAACCCTACAGCTGATTTTCTGGGCTACCTTTGTCTGTCACTTGAAACGGTTATGCAAAAAAAATAATGATAAAAAGTAAAAATACAATGAATAAAATGATAAATATGGTATGGAAAATAATGTTGATTCTGGTTTGCAGAAGTTACAGTGAGCAGAAGTTACAGGTGGTAACGAGAGATGGGCCAATTGCCCTAATATAATATACATATATATATATATATATATTTAAAAGCTCTTACTTGTATACTTAATGTATACATATATATTTAAAGGCTTTACACTCGTAAAGCAGGGGGACCGCGATAATTACAAATATTTGGAATTAAAATATATTTAAAAGAAAATGTAATACTAAATTAGTTATGCTTTGGAAGATTTAATAAATATGATTTTAATTTAAACTTGAAAGATAGCGATGATTGTAGATTACGAAAAGGTGGAGGGAGATCATTCCAACATTTGGTAACATTGAAAACTGCCTACCTATTCCCGCCACAATAACGTCAATGCTTGCCATTGTCGCGTTCCAGTTTGGATAACAACACACCATTAACATCTTTCTCTTTACATCAAGAGCCATCAACCTGTTTACTATCTTATGATATAAATAAAATACCACCACCACATACCGGTGGATAGCAATACACAATATACAAATCATCCAAAAAAACTTTAAATAATAATCAAACAACACATTATAATCTCACCACTGGAACTGGATTCACTTGATGAATCATCTGAACTGCTTGAACTAGAGCTGGAATCTGAACTAGAAGAGTCACTGTCCAGGTTTATTTCTGTTACAGGTGGTGGAACATTCTGAAAAACAATTACTTAGACATTATACAAATTACAGGCAAGACAATTTTATATGGAGACATATAATTGGTTACATTAACTTTGCAACATTTTTAACTTTCCATTAAAAGAAGTTACTGATTTCATACTGATTTTCAAAAATTGAGTTTTCACCAGATCTCCACGTTTTGAGATCCTAGGAACCCCTTCCTACTATTTTCATAGTGACTCCAGTATGTCTGTATGTATCTGTGTGTGTAAACCTATCATAGCTTTGAACGGATTGACCAATCAAAATGCAGTTGATGGCATTTGATTGAGTTTCATCAAACTTAAATTTTCAAAAAATTTGAACTTATTTTGAATGAACTTATGCATGTGGCATTAGACCTCGCCACAAGATAGCAACTCACCATTAACATCTTTGGTGTCTATAGGCGATGGTTGACTCTTTCCATCACGAGACCCGTTTTCACCGCCTCGTTGGTCGAGTGGTTAGCGACCCTGACTACACGATCAATGGGGCTCGGGTTTGATCCCCGACGGGGACAAGCATTTGTGTGATGAGCATAAATGTTTGTATTTCCGGGTTTGGGTGTTTATTAAATATATTCTTGTATTTATATATGTATTTTTATGTATTAGTATCGTTGACTAACACCCATAACACAAGCAAAATAATTTGCTTACTTTGGTGTTAGATCAGTCAGTGTAATTTGTCCCGTGAATATTTATTATTATTTATTTTATTATCTGCTTGATTGCTATCTTATGATATAAAAAAAAAGAATAAGACTTTGTACTTTAGAGATTTTGAAATAACTTCTGGATTTAAGTACAGACTAGCTGTGCCCGCAATTTCATCCATAAGGAAAAATTTCTAAAACAAAAGGGGTTTTACCTGCATAATTCCCGTTCCTATGGGATTTCCAGGATGAAAACTATCCTATGTCCTTTCTCGGGTCTCAACCAGTCTTTGTACCAAATTTGATTCAAATTGGTTCAGTGGTTTAGAATTGAAGAAGAGACAGACAGAGTTACTTTTGAATATATAATATTAGTATGGATTGATTATAAAAACTAATTAGTTCTTTTCCTTTAACAAACTAGGTATAAAGACGTAAAATTGCATAAAAATTTATCTAACACTGCACATATTGACCGCCCCATTGGCTGAGTAGTTAGGGAACCTAACTACGAATCAATGGGAGCTGGGGTTCGATTCCCGACAGGGACAAACATTTGTGTGATAAGCATAGATATTTGTGTTTCCAGATTTAGGTGTTTATTATGTAACAGTATTCATATATATATATATATATATATATATATATATATATATATATATATATATATATATATATATATATATATACAGGGTATAACAAAAATAAGCACTAATACTGAAGGAGCGTTCAGGATGTGTGGTTAGCTCTTTAATTATACATTTTTAATAAATAAAAACTATGAAATTTCTGAGAAAATGAATGTCAAAGTTTTTTTTCAAAATGATCTGTGGCAGCCCTGAAGTATAGCACGCAGTAACGTACGCGCACGGTTTACGCAGCTATGAAAGGTCACAATCATATGATAGATGTCAATGAACTGCTAGAAGCACAACAAAGTACTAATTACTTGACAGAGTAAATAATGTAGATATTATTTAAAGAGTTTTTTTATATTTTTTTCTACCAGGACTGATGTTGGAATAAACCCATGAGGGTCCTTAGTTTGATTACCAGGCTGGACAATTTGATTCATAGGTAACTTAACTGGGTTTTGATAGCCATAATTATTACATTATGTTAAAAAAAACACTGTCCGACTATTGGTGTCACTCGATAGCATATTACGATCATATTAAAATAATTATTAATTACTATACTCATATTCAATAAAAAAAATCTCATAAAATTTTATTAATCGTAAATACCTACCTAGTAGTCTCATACCTAGTTTACGTAAGGCAAACCTGCGGCTATTAGGCATTTCATGCAGGAAAATCTCCCGCCTGGCAACAAAATTATATCAGCTGTGTACCTAAAATTTATTGTGACCTGGATTATTATTTCTAACTCTGAGTGAAACTATTAGTTTGGTACATACATTCTAAAACAATCGTGGCAAATAATCCAATATAACTAATTAAGGTATCTTTTTGTTATGAAAACACATTACATAAATTACTTCATCACACAATATCCACCTTCAAAGTCAACTATTCACATGTGTTTTCAGTGTAGGTACCTAAATCTATTCCGTGATTCATAGGCATTTTACAATGTATTATCTGGCATGGTTTCAACTTACAAACTGTTTTAATGGCATAATACTTACCTCTAGTACCTACCCTGTTTGCTTCTAACTTCACATAACAAGGTGTCTAAATAGGTAATTAGTTTTTGAGCAGGTAAATCATAGCTATTATCACTTTTTTTACACACAATTCTAAAAACTTAGTAAAACTTTCTCGTTGATAACACGACACTTCGCAAAATAAATATGCATTATCATTAAGAATTAAGACACAACACAACCTTTTATAAGCATTTTTGACAAATAAACCTACGCATTGATTAGCCTAGAAGTCCTTTGATTTGAAGTATTACCGACATCGCGCTAGGCGTCTCAACACCAAGCGCCCGACTTAAGGCCTTGCTCACACACACTACTGAATATTTTCCGCGGGAATTTTAATTGCGCAAATTAATTTTCGTTACATATGAAATTTGACATGGCTAGCACTGCTAAAAAAATGTCAAGAATCGGAATGTTCCCGGTGAGTTGATAGGCTCGTTTGTCACTATCACTACATGGCTGATGGAACTTAGTACCAACCTAAAGTTTGTTTTAGGTGCGCCTCTTCTTACCTTTTTTTATGTTATTGAGATAGGCAAACTAGCAGACGTGCCACCTGATGGTAAGTGGTCGACGTCGCTAATGAACAAAAATGGGATACCTGGGCTGGAACTAGCCCAGGTATTCCATTCATGTGTTAGAGACATAAGATGTTAAGATCCTGAGACATAAGATGTTAAGTCTCGGTGCCAGTAATTACAGTGCCTGTCTTGCCCTTCTCTCCGAAACACAGCAAAGCTGTTTCACGGGAGAAATTGGCAAGACCTTTCTAAGTAGTAGTTATTTCAGGAAAAAGATAATTTTTGACTACGTTTTTTTGATTACATTTTAGATCAAAGATTTTATAAAATACTAGCCGTTGCTCGCGGCTTCGCACGCGTGGTTAGAGTTTTTTGTGAATGTCAAAAATAAACCACGCAAGCGAAACCAACGAAAACTATTGCTAATTTTAGCGATTGCCAGGATTACATATCAACCTGTTCATTCATTCAGAAAAATTAATCTTTTTCATCAAAATATTGTTTATCATACTGGAAATGAAAAAGTATTAAGTTAACTTTAAAGCCGCCGCCGGTCGTTTGTACAGGCCTTTAGAACTTACACGTGTTTTGCGGCTTATACAAAGTGCAACGAAACGCTTTGATTGGCGAAAAGACCACTTTCGGAAAGAGACAAGACACTCCCTTTATTCTGCCATTTTGTTTTTATGTAAAATCATACTAATATGTAGTTCCGTATAGTTTTAGTCAACATTTTTGTCACTTTTATGATAAGAGTGATGCCGGTTTAGGCGTTTCTTCGTAAGGTACTGGGTTCGATTCTCAGTTCGCCTGGTAGAATGGAGGGTAATTCTTCTTAAGGCACTCAAACTAACACGGGAAATGATTTTTTTTTATTTATGGTGCAAGGGGTCCCACCACCACCTTCGGGACCCAAGACAACCTGACTGCTGTACAATGAAAGAGGTCCTGGCACCGGCTTCCTCCAGAGAGGTTCGGAGGTTAGACGACAGTCGCTACGGCAAACTCAAACTCGTTCCTAGCGCAAGCGTGGAGAATAACCGGAATAAACTCTAAGATGAAGAAGATTATTTTTAAATTTGTTTCACTGAACCCTAATTAGTTCGGAAAAGTACCTAGATAATTGTAAAGGAATTTTTATTTTTTTATTCAGTTGCCGTTTGTCTTTGGAGAGCGTAACTATTGCTATTATTGCCGATTTTTTATGAATCTTACTTAATACCCATTGATTGGAAATCGCGATTTTAAAAATGCCACGTAGAAATAATAATGACCGTCACCTTTACACTAATAGTGAATTTTACGAAATGATGCTATGTGTTGGTGCTGCTAGGAATGGTAGCATTAATGAAGCGAGGGAGATTTACCGACAACGGTTTATTGATGGAAGGCCACCAGCAGAACAACGTCATTTACCTCCGTACTCAGTATTTCGTAACATGTGTTTACGACTTCAGCGTACTGGTTCCTTCCACCGCGAACGAAACGTTGGACGTCCTAATTCAAGAGTAGGTACTGCTATTGAGACTCGAATTCTAAATCATTTTGACGAGAATCCTCGGACCAGCACACGCCGATGCAGTGCTATGTTAAATGTAAACCATATGGTGGTGTGGCGTACTCTGCAGGATGATGGACGACATCCCTACCATTTTTCAAGGACTCAGGAGATAGGACTTGCAGACCATATGCCCAGAATGGACTTTTGTAGGTGGTACCAGAACCGTGCTGAAGCAAATCCCGAATTTGCTTTTAATATTTTATGGACAGATGAGGCTTCTTTCACAAGAAATGGTGTGCTCAATTTGCACAGCGAGCATGTGTGGGCACATAATAACCCGCATGCCTCGAGTGAAAGTAGCTTTCAGCACCAGTGGAGAATTAATGTCTGGGCAGGCATCGTTGGGGACTATGTTTTGGGGCCGACTATTTTACCTCAGGGTCTTAACGCTCAAAGGTACCTACAACACCTGAGAGAGGATTTAGAAGAACATCTGGAAAATCTTCCACTGAATGTATACCGTAATATAATTTTTCAGCACGATGGAGCACCCGCTCACTTTGCACGCCCTGTGCGTGATTATTTAAACGATCGATTTGCAGAGTGGATAGGTCGAAGTGGCCCGGTGCCTTGGCCACCTCGTTCTCCAGATCTCACGTGCCTAGACTACTTTTTATGGGGTTATGTGAAAAATAAAGTTTACTCTGTGGAATGTCATACACGTGAAGAGATGGAAGGTAAAATTAATGCAGCATTTAGGTCCATAACCCCACATATGTTGCATAATGTAAGGTTATCAATGTTACGCAGAACTGCTCTTTGCATTGAGAAGGGTGGTGGTCATTTTGAACCTTACTTATAAATTAATTTGAAGACAGTGTTGTTTTATTATTGCCTGTAAATAGTGAATTTGGATTAATGTATAATAATTAATCAGTGACGAAAGTGATATGTAAAAAATTGCTTATTAAATGTGTGTAAGTACAAGTACGCGGTATTCTTCATGTCTATGTGTGCGTCACGCTATTCATTCAACGTGTTGCTGACGTCACATCACTTCCATCTTCAAGGTAGGGGTGTGAAAATAAACTTTAATTTCTTATTTTACTAAATTTATATGAAACAAAAAATGTGTGCCTTTTGGTATAATATTTTACCAGGTGTTTGTTTAGTTCATGTACACGTATACCCTTGAAAGTTAGTGCTTATTTTTGTTATACCCTGTATATATATATATATATATATATATATATATATATATATATATATATATATATATATATATATATATATATATATATATATATATATCGACGCTTGAAAGGCAATCTTCACTAAACGACATTGAGTAAACTTTACAGAAGAGTGATTTAAAGTAAAAATATAGAATTTAAGAAAAACATGAAAAATCACCTAATTGTAATAAATTTAATTACAATAGATTGTATTTAATTATAATCAAATTAGATGATTTTTTATGATTTTTTTTTTCATATTTGAACTTTAAACCACTCTTCTATAAATTTACTGTGTCGCTTAGTGTAGATTGCCTTTCAAAAGTCAATATATATTTGTATGTATTAGTTTTGTTTTCCCATTACACAAGCAAATAATTGCTTAGTTTGGAGTTAGAAAATTTGTGTAATTAGTATTATTATTTATTTTAATTTTTTTTATGGAAGAGGGGGCAAACGAGCAGGAGGTGTACCTGATGTTGAGTGATCACCGCCGTCCATGGACATCTGCAATACCAGAGGTCTTGCAGTTGCTATGCTGCCCTTTTAAAAATGAGTAAGCTCTTTTCTTAAGGGTCTCCATGTCGTATCTGTTCGGAAAAACCCCTGCCGGTAGTTGATTCCACAAAAGAGTAGTGCAAGGCAAAAAGTGCCAGGAGAACCGGACGTTTGTGGATTTCCAAACATCAAGATGGTGTGGGTGGAACTTCAAATTTTGACGCGATGTCCAATGATGGAAGTTAGCAGCAGGAATTAATTGAAACTATTAATAGAAGTCCAAGTGTATCAAGGTATATATCTTTGTTATGTTTATGAATAACTGCCATTCTGCCAGACAGGACGGAAAAGGCGACCGATTGGTTATACATGTCACTAACATCGCAACTATTAGGTAGTAGAGATCCGCAATGTTTCACCTGGGTATTTAGTACCACCGCCATACCTATTCCTGTTGCAATAGTGTCAATGATCATGGTCATGTTCCGGTTTGGAGGGTATTTATGCATGTGGCATTGCCATTCCGGCATATGGAGTGCAACACACCATTACCATATTTGATGTCAACAAGCGATGGTTTCTCTTGTTTGACAGGTTGTTATATAGACAACTTAAGTCTGATGACAGTAGTACCATCCGTCCATCTCTACAAGTTGTCGTATTTATAATAGAAGTATTTTTTCACCTTTGGCATTTGTTTTAGATGTTCACGCAATTCATCAGTTAGACCTCCCAAACCAATTGATGTGAAAAAGTTTATAGAAAATCTTGTATTTTTTGGATTATCTCTAGGGAATATACCAGAAAAGGCTTCTTGTAATGTTCTGAAAAATAACCACATAAATTAGATTTAAATCAACAATAATATCAGCAGGCAGTTTAAAAAAAGCAAGAGATGGCTTACATCAGATACTATTTCCAATAATACGTACAAATTATTGCTAAACCTGACGGGTAAACTGTCTTTATGAAGTAATAATTTTGACAATATATCAATAAATATTTTCAACATCCTCCACAGATATTGTTAATATTACAAAAAAACCTGATGATGAAAATGTTGTGTCCTTCTAATTATATTAAAATATATTCGACCACCCCGTTGGTAGAGTGGTTAGAGACCCTGACTACGCAATCAACGAGGCTCGGCAATCAACGGTGACAAGCATTTGTGTTATGAGCATATATGTTTGTATTTCCGGGTTTGGGTGTTTATTATATATATTCTAGTATTTATATATGTATTTCTATGTATTAGTATCGTTGACTAACACCCATAACACAAGCAAATAATTTGCTTACTTTGGGGTTAGATCAGTAAGTGTAATTTGTCCCGTGAATTACTATTACTATTACTATATTTGTAATGTTACAAAAAACACTTTTCGGTTGCAACCCACTTTCACTTTTAACGGCATCTTCAAGGTTATGATAGTTTAAAAATTGAAACCGTTTGGTGATATAAATTAATTGTTTTATGAAACAGTACATTTTAACATAATAACAAATGAAGTTCAATCGAGTGCCTATATATTTGTTTATTTCCATGATTGAATAAGTGAGGGATTGGCATTAGTTGGGATTTCAAATTTTAAGCGTTTCTTTCTATCAAAATTCACAATATTAAGTGTAATATTGTTCGCTGATTAGTACATTGGTTTTGGAAAGTAGCTATATACAGGAACACAGATGTGCCAGTATTTATTTTTATTTTATCAAAATCCTTCCATCAAGATTTATACATAAATAAAAAAAGTGAAAACAATGTTAGAAGAAAAATAGTATTTGAATGTAAACCATCTCCTTTCAGAACTTACGGGTCCCTCAGTCGATCATTAAGTTTCTTTAAACCCATATATTCAGCCAATTCTTGGAATAAAATCTTAATATAAATCCTGCTAGAACTTGTGGTATCTTCCTCATTTAATTTCACACATTCTAACACTTCCCAACTTATTGAATCTGTAAACAAAAGGTGAGCAAAAAACTTGCTGACATTTCTAAGACGGTTTGTATCAAGTCTGTGAGCAGTGCCATAAGAATCCCGAAATATTTCCTCAAATGGACCTATATAGATTCTGTTTATATTGCAAAACCGCTGTGCAAGGAGACCATAAAATTTTTCATATGTCCTCTGTTCTGCACAACAATCTAAAAACATATGACACAATTCTATTTCTTGGCCAGGTTTCAGCTGCATCTTCATTAATTTATGAGCACACTCTTCAAAATCTAAACTGGAGTTGATAGTAAGATAAATTGTTCTTCTGAGTGCTACAAGATTTGTTTCTGTGTTGTCTATGATTGTCACATCTTTCTTTTCTTCTTCTGCTTCCTCAGATTCCTCGCTCCCAGATTCTCCCGAACTATCTCCTTCTCCAGACTCAGCATCAGAACCAAGAATCTCTTTGCTTAACGTTTTGTATTTTTGTTCATTTTCTTCATATTTTTCATCAAACTTGAACACATCTGTAAAAGGAATTTATAATTTTTGTGTTAATTGGTCCTTTATTATAAATACTTTAGTAATTTTTCCTTTAAATACTTTAACAAGGCTGCATATACTTTCATAAAATTTGCACACCATATCATGGTAGAATATGTTGGTAACTTTTAATTAAATTTTAATAACTTGTAACACCCATATTGATGCAAATTAAATATTTTAATTTCTTATCAATATTAAAGAAAGAAATATATTACTGTATAAAGATGAGTGAGGAAGCAATAATATAAAGTTTTTAGCTGCTTTATACCAATATTTATATTATTCAATAGTGAGACACAATCCCAAAAAAGAAAAATAACATTATGGTTCCCTCATGAGGAAAGCAGAGTCAAACTAACATTTAACATTAAGAGATGCTCAATAGAGCTCCACTTCACATTATTCTTGATTTGCTCATTGGCAAAATGAGTGGCGATCCATTTTACCCAACTGCTACTTAGCAGCTTCACATGAGCACTGAGTCATGAAGGTGTCAACACACCATCACCAGACTTTGAGCAGCTACTGAGATGTTGAATCTCCATTTATGAAGATAGCCATTTTGCTTAACCTTTGTTTAGTTTATGCAATTCATCCATTTGTATTTATATGGTATAAAATGGTAATGTACACTCACTAAATACAAGAAACACAAACAATCTTGTTGTGCATGCATCTTGTCTCCATAGAATAAATAACTCTTTTCTTGGATGATGTATACGGTTTTACAATAAATGTCCAATGCTATAAGAGATCTACCAATAAACAAATATTAAAAAATGTGTTAAAATTGTGTAAAAAAGGGTATTATAAAATCTCAGATTATTTAGAAGACAAAAAGTTTGGGATTAAATTGCTCCTCATACCAATCTATATTTTTTTGTAATATGAAATAATTCTTTTAATATTGTAACACATTATTTTATAAAAGAACTATCTGTTGCCCAAGACTTCATCCGCGCGGACCTCGTTTACTCCGCACAGCTCCTCCGCCGTAGGTGATAGCGTGATAATATGTAGCCTATATGTCGACCCGACCTGTTAGTAATATTTATGCAAAATTTGAAGTAAATCCATGCAGTACTTTTTGAGTTTACCCTAGATGTACATACAGACAAACAGACAAAATTCTAAAAACTATATTTTTGGCTTTGATATTGATTGTAGATCACACCCCAAGAATTTTTTAAAAAAAATATTCAATGTACAGTTTTGACTTTCCTACGATTTTATTATATGTATAGACTAGCTATTGTCTGCGACTTCGTCCACGCTGACTTCGCTTACTCCGTACAGCTCCTCCCCCGTAGGTAACAGCATGAAAATATGTAGCCTATATGTTACCCGACCTATTGGTAATATTCATGCAAATTTGGAAGTAAATCCATGCAGTACTTTTAGAGTTTACCCTGGTTATACATACAGACAGATAAACAGACAAAGAGACAAAAATTCTAAAAAATATATTTTTGGCTTCGATATCGATTGTAGATCACACCCCAAGTATTCTTTTAAAAAAGTATTCAATGTACAGTTTTGACTTTTCTATGATTTTATTATATGTAGGTATAGATCATAGGATCATAGGATAACAAACAAGCAGATGGATCTCTCGACATAAGAGAAACTATCACCTATAGACACCAAAGATGTAATTGTGCATTACTATCCATGTGGTAGCTTAATATTTACCACATGCATAAGTTTACCAGCTACATTACCCTCCAAAATGAAACACAACAGCGGTAAGCACTGACGCTATTATGGCAGGATTAGGTTAGGCTGTAGTACCAGATCCAGGTGTGCACTTGCAAAACTATAACCACCAATTAAAAATAATATAAATGTACTCACTAAGAATATCTTGCGCATTTGTGGCATCATCTAACATCAGAAGATGTGTAAACTGTTCTTCTTCTGGAACTAGCTCCAATTCCTCAATCACAGCTGGATGGTCCTTAAATCCATCCTTCCACACTTGGAACATTACTTCAATCATGTATTGTACACGCTTATCTAACTGGCCCTCATGAAGGATGTTTCTTAACATCTCAAATATAGCATTGACACCTTTGGAGGACACCTCAGTAAGCTTTTGGCCACACTCTTTGAGAAAAGCTATTGCAACCTCAACAGAATCATCAGTAGGGGACTCCACAAGCAATGTCAGTATTTCTAATGCAAGAATTTCATGTGCCACCTTTTGGTTAACAAGATGAGCAACAAAAGACACAGAAGAAATGCATGTAGGTTTATCATTACGTTTAAAACCACGTTTAAATTGTATTACAAGACGTTTCAACAACAATTCACCAATGTTTGGAAAACGTGAATTTACTGCAGCAACTAGAGCTGCATAAACATTAGTGAATGTCGGTGATGCTGCCTGTGCTTGGATAACAGAACGACACAATAATCCTCGTCCACGAACAATATTTTCTTTTAATAGTTCCTTGATAATGATGCCAATATTACCAATATTAATTTTATTTATGTGTCCATGAATTGATTTTTTTAAAGCTTCCCATGCAAGTCTCTGATAAGCCACTGAGGATTTGTCAGTAATTTGTGCTTGCATCATACGAAGACGAGCAGGTGGAATGTAAGCACCTCCCGTTCTTGTATTTAACATATCTGTCTCTTTGGCTTTCCTTACGGGAGCTTCTGACTTTTCTACTTCAGGTGCTTCATTTTTACGTTGTTCCGGTTGTATTCTTTCATTTGGTGACCTGGAATTCTTGCGCTTACGCCTATAGCTTCTATCCTCATTATCTTTTGGTGATTTAGATCTTGAGCGTCGTTTTTTAGACTGACTTTTTTCGTGATCATCCATATCACTAGGTTTTTCTCTTTTACGTCTATTTTCTTTATGTTCCATATTTAATACATTAAATATAAATTCTAATATTTGTATTAACAATTATATTTTATAAGCCGTTATAGAATTGTCATATATAAAAGATTTTAACCCAGAAACGAGTTATTAATTTTCACGTGAAACCAAACATTTCAACGCCATCTTGAAAAATGAAAACTAGACTAAGCATGGCATGGTTTCGATATATCAAAACGTAACTTATATCGGATACGTGTCTATTATCATACCATATCGATATCTAATAAACATTACCGATTTCACAAAAACTTCATCAAGTTAATAGTTATGGTTTATCCAAAGCGCAATGCAACAGCACAACACGAGATCGATATACGAATATTGAATAACGAATAAAATAGTCTTGGGTAGTTCACGAGCGACCTAGGTGGGAAGAGCGCTCCTTTAGGTGAACTATGCGAACTAGTTCATTGAAAATCCCGCTCGTAGTTCTTTTTATATTTCTGTTAGCGTTCACTTTACTAGACAGTGGCACTATGTGACCAACCGAGTTATTTACTTTTACTGTGCGCGCCTTGATATTTCGATAATCGATATCGATACTAAACGACTTCAAATCCCCATGGTTGAAATTTTATTAAATCATAATATGAAATCATAACAATCGTCAACTGAAGTATTGCTGGCTAATTATCAAACAGAATACTAATACCATTTATGTCTTATTTTACGGTAAGTTTAATTAAAATTAAAAAAAAATCTCTTTTATTCCCATTTATTGTTACAAATAATTGATTATTATTATTATATATCACTTTAATTATGACTAATTATTAATATAAATAATTTTATTTTTTCGTTTTTATTTCGATAAAAGATTTTATGTGCCATAGCAAAAAAGTCAACTTTAATTGTAAAAATTCGTACCTTTTAAGTATTCTAATATAATTACACATTATACTAGGAACTAGCCTATCTGTTAACTAATCATTAATATAAATTATTTTATTTTTCATTATTTAAATAAAAAATCTCATTTTACATAAATGGACGTGTAAAATTTTCATGTAATACTTTGTATTTTTTAAATAACAATTATCAAAACTTACAATAATCATAACTATATTTTTTCTTTATTCATTTTTCTTAATAAATTATTTCAAAAAAGAACTAATGAACTAATAGAACGAACTAGTTCATCTTTGTATTATGAACTAAATTGAGCGCTCTCTGTAGTGACCGGTTAGGCCCAAGCCTAGAATAAAACGCAAACTTCACATCACGAGCGATATGACATATCGATAGCTTTTATTCGCTTTGTCTCTGTCTTACCATTTATTTTTTACCGGCGTAAAAGTGATGAAGCGAATATTACGTGACTTCAGCTTGTGATTGGTCATTTGGTTAATAATTATAGTGCGTGCGTAATATCTATATCTTAACGCGCTAACAATAAGGTCTAGTTTCTATTTATTTCGTTACAACAAAGAGTCCATAAGTTAGCAGCTTTCCGCCGGCTACTCGATATCAGGGAGCAATTCATTCTTTAAACTGGACTTACGTTGAATAGATTTAAGGTTGAATTTATGTTGTAGGTATAAAAATTGTATTGAATGAATTTTGATTTATATTTTTAAACAGTTTTGTTCAGAGTTGCACTTGACCTTGGTGACACGTGCCCTACTTAACGATAATTCTTTGCCTTTTTTTAGTTCTAAAGTTTTTATGTAGGTACTTATTGTAAATAAATAAATAAATATAAAACTTTTAAATTAATATCAGTCAGTAAATAATAGCAGATTACATTTGTGTTAGTGTAAATAAATAAAAGATATCAGATAGGGTAAGTTCGCCTGTTCTGTTAATTATTAGTATGCATATTATAATTACTAATTTGCGTCAACATTATTATGATTGTAGAAAAACGTACAGATGTCGATAATCACTAATCACAGTAGGACGCAAACTATGCCTATAGTGGATATTATATATGAGATTGCGTCCGTCTGTTAACTAAATACAAATAATAGCGTAAATATTATATTCAAGTCTGCCTCGTGGTCTAGTGGATAGCCTTCGGCTAAGATCATGAGGGCCCGGATTCTATCTTCAGGTCGCTCAAAATTATAATTGAGGTTTTTTCAAGGTTTTTCTCGAAAATCCAAAATCTCAGTAGCAACACGGAGTCTGGCGGGTGGTGTGTTACTCGTCTCGTGCTTTGAAACACATAAAGCCCTTGGTCCCTTTTATTGCTAGAAATAATTGATAGTCGAAATCAAGTCGGTAAAATGCGTTGAAGTTGATCGCCAAGCGACAAACCGGTGAATCGCAATGAACTGGAAAGTCTATAGACCTTCATTTTACTCTGCCTGCCATGCAAAGGAACCGGGCATGATGAGATTTAAATGTGTAGTTGATTAAGACTATCTTTACACCCGTATGCCCGAAGCGATAGGCAGAGGTACAATCAGTGCACCCACGATTAGCCGAAGATAGGTTAATCGCCCCGCCGTTCGAGTGGTAAGCGAACCTAACTAAGAATCGATGGGGTTCGGGTTCGATTCCCGACAGGGACAATCATTTGTTTGATGAGCATAGATGTTTGTATTTCTGGGTTTGGGTGTTTATTATGAATGTAACTGTATTTATATACGTAATTATATGTATTAGTATCGTTGACTAACACCCAAGCAAATTATTTGCTTACTTTGGGGTAGATCAATTCGTGTAATTTATTCTCCTAGCGTTTATGCCACTTGTCTAGACATATCGATATCTGAAAACGATTTTCTATATCGATATGAAAATTAAATATCGATTAAATATCCATTTGCAAATAAACACGAAAACGCCCATGTCTAAACTGGACATCTTATAGCAGTTGTACACATTAGGCCAAGTATTGGGCCAACATATTGGCCCAACATGTAGAATTTCTGGATGGCTACTCTAGAAGCTATATAGACATTGAGCGGTTATTATTATAAATAAAGCTTGGATTTGTTTCCCGACAGGGACAAATGTATATGATTAGCATAAATGTTTGTATTTCTAGGTTAAGGTGTTTATTATATATGTAACAGTATTTATATAATAAGTATCTCTATGTATTAGTATCGTTGACTGACACCCATACCACACAATACATAATAGTACAAGTACAGAAGAAACACTCCGGAAAGTCGTTTAAAGAAATAGGGACTCTTGCCACTATACAATTAATTTGATTATTATACAATATACAATTAACTTGATTACCTACGATTTTATTTACCTAGAAGTTGCATCTCTTTCTATCGCGTAACTCTTATCCTTTCTAATGAAATCAGGGTTGTCTCAAATATACTCTATCGCCTATAGACACCAAAGATGTTAATGATGCGATGCTATCTGTGCAGCGAGATGGCAATGCCATATACATAAGTCTACCGCCCAAATTAAACCCCCACAATGGAACATGATAATGACAAGCATTGACGTATTGCGACAGGAGTAGGTAAAGCAGTGGTACCATATACCCTCACTTCTCTCATACTTTTTTTAACTTACCGCTACGTATATAGTGTGTAAAGAAAACCCTGTCCGATCCGAAAGAGCCATATAGGTTGGTTAAAGACATTACTGAAAAAAATATTAAAATGACTTTATTTCTGAAAATAAAAAAGATATCGTTTTTTTAATATTTGTATTTTTACTTATATCTCCCTAGAGTTAATCAAATATTTTAAAAATGACAACACCTTGTCGCTGTTTGTTTCATTGTTTCGCTTTGGCGGCTTTCGCAAAAACAACGTGCGAAGGCGCGGTGTTCGTTTTTCGGCTTTTTATAAACAAACTTTAAACACGCCGCACACGCGCCGACTTGCGCGGCATTCTTTGATAATAGAATTTACTTATTTGTAGGTGTTGTCATATTTAATGTATGAAAATATCATTTGTGATTATTTTTTATATTGGGAAAACTAATTAATTAATATCCATAAAATAATTGCACATATGTAACCGTATTACGGTACCAAATAACACCTTTAATTATCCGACAGGGTTTTCTTTACACACTGTATAGGAAGTTACTGATTTTGCCCCGAATTTCGAAAATCGAGTTTTCACCAGATATTCACGTTTTGTGGTCCTTGGAAACTTTTCCGACTATTTTCGCGACAACGCGACGTACTGATGTCTGTAGGCACGTATGTTTGTGTGTATGTATGTATGTCTCATAACTTTTGATCGGCTTGACCAATTGAAATGCGGCTGATGATATTCGATTGCATTCCTCTCAATTCCCGTTTCCTGAAAATTTGAACCGATTCGGTGCAGGAGATTTTGAGAAATGTTGAAAAAACCTCAAAAAAAATTTAGCGAAACAGTATTTTTTTTATTAAATTAAGGTATCTATTGAGTGCAAAAATGTAATTAGCTCTTTTCCTAAAAAAACTGCGTCCATTACATAAATTGCATCAAAATCTGTTTATCTGTTCGGGACTTATCATTGACGAAAAATTTTGAGATTTTTTAACTGACCATTTTCGACCTTCTACAATATTTTAGTACTTAAAAAATTACGTCAAATGCAGTTTCAAAAATCAAAATCGAATCAAATTTTCAAAAGTTTGCAAAATATATTTTGTTATTTACAGTATGTGTATGTACTATGTAGGTAGCTATGAAAACATTTTAGAGCTCAAAAATAATAGTTTTTGTTCCTTTGAAAAAAAAAATTGTTTTTGTTCCTTTGACCTTAAAATACCACAATTTAGTGGAAAGTTTCAGGGATCGCCTGCAGGGCCAACCGGTTTACAGTTTTTTTATTCTTTGTTCCTTATATGATAAGATATTACAAGCAAGTGACTCCCCTGATAGAAAAATACAAGTATCATCTATAAACACCAAAGATGGTAATATAACCGTAAAGGTGCGTTGCGTGTAAATTGCGTTATACGGTAAATCCATGCTTTTGTTTAACGGATACTTTACCTTCCAATACGAAACACGACAGCGACAAGCACAGACGCTGTTGCGGCAGAAATAGTTTACCTATTTGTTTGGTCGTTGGTATTGGTACAAAAACACGGGCAAGACGTTGCGGAATTCTACCACCTCGTAGTCACGATGGTACGGACCAGCGATGCCACACAATTATAATACAACGATGTATTACAATAGACGATATTGTAATACATCGAATAATCATTGATGAGGCTATAATGGACCCCGATTGCTCAGTAAACCACTTCAAAAATATATATATTTTTGATTATTCGAGTATATATACTCCAAAAATATGTATACTCCAAAAATGCGTAAAACTTTGACAATATGGGTTATACTGACAAGGCCGAATCCAGCATTCAGGTCAGGGGGAGGTCAATATTTGAGGTTGGTTCAGTCAAAATAGACTCTAATCCTTTTTTGTTTGCAATACATCCATACCTAGACCCCTGCCTAGGTGGGGGGGGGGGTCATGACCCCCACCCTGGATCCGCTCTTGTACCTAAAGTTGAGTGTGTAGAAAAACGTGACACTACCGTCCGCGTCATTCACTACTATTTGATGAGTTTCACATGTCGCTTGTCATTGTCATGTTCCAGTTTGCAGGGTAAGGTAGTCAATAATCTTATTAATTTTTTGGCATTACTATGCTGCTACACGAATAGTAACGAACCATTAAAGTTTTTGGTGTCTACGGGAGCTGGTTATTTCATTTACCACGAAAGCCAGTTGTTTTAAGTTCCCGCTACTTATGTAGATAAGGAAGTTACTGATTTTGCCCTGATTTTCGAAAATCGAGTTTTCATCAGATCTTCACGTTTTGAGGTTCTAGGAACATGTTACAACTATTTTCACGATGATGTCAGTATGTATGTGTGTTTAAATATCTCATAACTTTTAAACGGCTTGGCCGATTGATGGCATTCGTCTGGATTCCACTCAACTAAGACTTCCTGAAAATTTGAACCAGCTCAGTCCAGGAGATTAAGAAATTTTGAAAAATCCTTGAGAATAAATTCGGCAAAATAGTATTTTTTTAATACAACTTCCAAATTAATGTACCGATTGAGTATTTTAGATTACTAATGTACCAATACACTGCAAATTTAAAAAAAATAGATGTTTGAACTGAAAAAATCTATACTTATTATTTTTATCCTTTTGAGCTTAAAATAATTTAATTTAGCGGGAATTTATTTTGTCTAGCAATCAAGCACTCTGTACTCAGAATAGAGGCAACCATCAGTTACAGATACAAATACGTAAATAGTGTGTTGCTCTCCACACGTTCACATAGATAGATGAAAGCCATGATTGTCGGGTTTTCTAATCTTCCAAGCAGCAGGTATTTATCTAATATTTCGATGGTAGGTATAGCCAAAGTCGTTGGTAAGTATCCTGGCGATTCGTAACAGATCTTAGATATGAGCGATTCGCTTAGCCTTTGCTCCTTATGAGCTGCTTGGTATATTCTGTAGTAAGAGCATTGCCAGCCACAGGGACGTGCTTGAACAACTACACAAATGTCGCTTATATTATCATAAGATAGTAAAAAGCAGATGTCTCTCCTGATCTATATATGATTTCTGTGCTCCTGATGGAAAAACAACCATCCAAGGATTAAAAACGTTATAATATCGATATTTTTGCTGTTTCGTGATTGGTTCGCCGCGTTTCATACTGTTTCGTCATTGGTTCATCAGCTAGCACTAGAAGACGTCATATCATATACCTTAACCAATCACGACGACGCAAACATATCAATATTATAAATCCTTGCAACCATCGCCTATAGACCAAGGATTTAAAACGTTATAATTTCGATATATTTGCGTCCTTGTGATTGGTTATGGTATATGATATTATGACGTTGTCTTCTAGCGCTAGTTGGCGAACCAATCACGAAACAGCATGAAACGCAGGGAACCAATCACGAAACAGCAAAAATATCGAAATCATAACGTTATAAATCCTTGCTATAGACTAAAGATAAATAAACTACAATACGACAGCACTGACGCTATAAAATTTATGCTAGAATAGGTTTGGTACAAAACCTGTGTGGCCGCGTTCTGATCCGGTAGTAGTGTAGTAGTTTAAAAATTTGTTGACGCGTCCAAACAACTTGTAAAAAGTTTTATTGAATAAAGTTTTTCTGTTTCTAGTAGAGATGGGGCAGAACTGTACCACCTAGTTATTACAATGGCAGTTTACATGTTTAGGGCATCGTTTGCCTTTTACGAAATGTCTTTCCAGGCAGGCAAATTATCTAATGCATAGAATAATAACGCATAGAAACCGAGTCGACCCGCGCAATATTAAGCCATTTCAAAGAAGCCTGAAAAGGCTTCTTACGTTCGCCGGCCCCTCAGGCATGCGACACGTGCCACGCGGAGTACAGCTCTCGCAATTTCAAAAAATGCGAGTTACTGTGTGGTGAAATGCTGTCACCGTGCTTCACAAAAGCGTATTTAGGACTTGAAGATAACATTTCACCGATAAAAACTACTTGGCATCGGATATTTTTGTATAAAATCCAAACAAATAAATCATAAATATCTAAGTAGAACGATATTCAAAATGTTGCCAGCCAAAGGGAAAAATATTCTACCACGTATTTGTTTTTACCTATTTTCATTATAATTAATAATATGTGTATTCCTATTTTATGTGCGATATTACATAGCCTGGACTTTGCTTTTGCATAAAAAATAGTTTTTAAGTGTTGAGACTCACCCATTATACTGACACAAATATTACAAATCCGTTTATCAGACCAATATTATGAAGCATTTATTCGTATATAATGAGGACTTTTAGAAGACAAAAAAAATGTTCCAACTAGCATTCTAGATGCCACAGTGACCATCAGAAAAAAACTCTGTCACTACCAAAGTCATTTTTTTTTAATTTTCTTATTAAATAATTTGCCATCGTACTGCATTATTTCGTATTGCTTAGTGTCAAGTAGTTTTATTAGCGATATTTTCGACTTTTAGCCACGAAAACATGTAGGGTAACGTGCCCTAAAATCGGTCTGCGCCTAATGTCGACCTCCTAATATGTTTATACTGATAATTAAGCTAATATTCCACATAACTTTTAAGAACGCGGGCAAGACTTCATACATCGTTTTTTAATTATTATCTTAAAGTTTAATGTGTTTCTTAAGATTCTATATCAACTGCTTAATTTATCCGCATTTAATAAATATTTTTTTTAACTTGGAGAATAGTAGTTAAATAAAGTTGGAATTTAGGTAAGGTTAACGTAAGCAATCAGTTCTCTCCTTAGTAGTCTGTGGTTAGATATTTATCTTGTCATTGGGTGTCTTCAGTACAACAGCTGTTTATCTCAGAAATCTAAGTTAGGTTGACAGAATTCTGAGCTAAGTTTTTGCGAAGACACTTTATAGGTACTTAAAAGAACAAAAAATAAATTAGCTTTAACTATTCTTTAACACAAAAACAGGGAGAATTTTTATTTGATACTTATAATGAAAATTATAATATATAAACTTATTGCTGTTTTAATGAAAATGTAAATTAAGTTTTATACAATGATAACACTTAAATTTAATGATAGAATTCAATCAAATTAAAGTCTCAATATTTTTTATATAATTGTTCCTAGCGATATATTTTATTTAATTGATTTAACAATCGTAGAAAATTATTCTAGTTTTATTCTAATAGTGAAAAATAAAACTTTGAATATCAAGTGCCTTTAAATTGTTTCCTTTCTTTGACTACAACTTAATAAAAATAAGTACCCTAAAATAGTTATATTGAAGATTATTTGATATAGACAAAAAATAATTTATATAAATCGTTTTATTTAAAAAAATATCACAATATTGAATATTTAATGCTCATTTCTCTTAATTTTGAGGACCAGCAAGTAACGATCTAATGTTATTTTTACATATCAAATTTTTTCTGCGTAGTTTTAAAGAGACTAAAATATCAATTTATTTCATTTATTTTATGTCTCAAAGAAAGAGACTCAATCATTAAAATTGGTGACCATTTAGATTTTTTCTTTTACAGTTTTTATCAAATTAAAAAGATCATTTAAATACATACCATAAAAAATTGAGGGCATATTATGTTTACAAAAATTATTTAATAAAATTAAAGTAAATTTTAATGCAAAGTCAATACCTTATTTCAATTTCAAACATCCTTTACTGGCTAACATTAGAGAAAAATGGGGCTGAAATTAGGGAAAAATTGACCGACAATAGAAAAGAAACCAGGATAGAGAGGTTCAATCATTTAAAACTTAACACGTTTACATATTTTTATTTCGTTGTTGAAATCAATTCGAAACATCAATAGTGTAAAATTTAAATATTGATTAACACGAAAAAGAAAATTAATATTTTCTTCCCGATAACGGTTTAAGCCTAATAGGGTCCGAAAGTTATGTATTTGGTTAGGCGGCCGAAATTTGGCTATTTTACCCTATAAATTTCTACATCACTGAGATTAATTTTAATTTTTAAAATTTTAAATAATTTGATTATTAAGTACCTATACATATTTTCGTGTCACAATTTGCACAAAAACGAAAAAATCCAAGGTGAAATAGCTTTGGAACGTAGAATTATAACACGTAGAAACCGAGTGGGCCGCGATGTTTTAAGCCATTTCAAAGTAGCCTTAAAAGGCTACGCATGCGCTTGCCGTCCGCTCAGAATCGCGATACATGTCATACGGAGTGCAGGTCTCGCAATTCGAAAAAAATATGACTTACTGTGTTGTTAAAGGCAAAAAAAGACAAATAAAATAAATGCTGAATTATCAAAAAGTACCCTCGAGCTAAATTATTTTCATAAGACTTAGTATAAATAATAGTTAAAGCAAATACAATAATTAATTTTCTTAACATTAAGGTCTAACTAAAAATATTGTGCGCAATTTTTTTCCCACAACTAGCAACTGTATAGTGATAAGTTATCTGTTTCAAATTATCTATTTTTAGTCGATTTACATAACAGAAAAATTATAAATTGTAAGTATTTACCTGTGAAATGTTCACTTTTTTGTTTTTCTAAGGTGCTAAAACACTTCTTTATAATGCAATAAGTCATTTCGAATTATTTTTCGTAAACTGTGTCCGATATAACCTGATCTTATTAAGCATTGACAACTCGCAAAACGAATTGAGCCGTTTCTGGTTCAGTTTTATTTACTCGTTTTTTGTGGTTTCTAGGGGTTATTATTCTAAGATCAGAACCAAAACAGTTGCGGACGCTAGGTGGTGCTCAAGTCGTGCACAGAGCCAATAGTAGCCAATATAGTACGTTTAGCTTAAAACATTTAAATTTTTTAAGTTGATTTAAATAAATACTTGATTAATAAGTATCTTATTAATTTTTACCTTAAAACGTTCGTCTATAACGTAAGTATTGTTTCTGCTTGCCCACCCATTTGCTAATTTTCAAGATAGTTTAAGGTTTAGAACCATGGCAAGATTTGTATGAAAGTTAAAATAAAAAAGGTTCCAAGGTAATAGCTTTGAACAAACATACATACACATACACGCACACAGACATACACATAATAACACACAAGTATTTGCCAAGCAATGTATTTTAAACATTTGTATGATATAGGATAATATATTAGTAGATACATATCAATAAGGTTTTTTTTTTGTAAGAATTACTTAAATCACTGTTTTTATAACTTAAATAACGTAAATTCGTATTGACCATATTTTTTATTTACGCTCGGTGCCGGTTGGTTACCGCTGTTTAATTACTGAAATTTAAAAAAAAAAACTTGAGAACCTCTAAAACATTTTCCTGTAATTCTACTCATTTTACCTCACCAGAATAAAAATTGTAAGTTCTAAATTTTCTATATAACTAATAATACTATTGGAAAGACAGACAATCTTTATTTCAGTGAGGTAAAAATATTTTAAATCACAAATAAAAGCACAAAAGCTAAAAAAATATAAGGTTAAATAGCTTTGGAATCATCTTGAGAACATCTAGAATATTTCCCGGCATTTAACATATTTTACCTAACCGAATAAAAAGTGTAAGTTTCAAGTTTATACTAAATGATTAATAATGTTATAGTATGAAAGATTATTTGTATACCGGTCAGGTAGATATATTTTAAATACCGTCTTGGGAAAATATTTATTTACTTGCAACACTATTCGAGTCTTTGGAGTCTTTGTGTGCGTGACGACGCTAGTGATTACACAAAGCTTACACGGACATTGACACGGTTTTGGCCTAAAATATGAACGAAGCGTTGAATGCAATTATCCCTCTAAGCGTTATTACTCTATGATCTAATGTATTTTCACAGGAAAAGCAAAATATAGTTTTATTTCTATAAAAACTACATGGGCGACTTGAAAAGGTGTATTAGATTTTTAAATAAAAGGCACATTTTATTAGTATTTATGACTTTATTTAATACGACAATGAAACTACAAAAGTTGCCTGCACTTCAAACAGCAATTTCATATTATACTATACGAACTAAAGCACATAAAATATTAAATCAACGCATATTATAACATCGTACGTAGAAGTGACTAAGATTATCATCGAGTAAAACAAACGAAAAATATATATTTCCAATAAACTATCAAAAAGCTATACCTTGGCGTCGCTTTACATGATTCATCATCGATTCAAGACTAAAAGGCTACAATACCAAAGGTTAATTGGTCAAGTTTTCATTTCAGCGAGAAACAAGCTTGGACTTACACCTAAAATCCCCCCATCCGTAGCGTTAATAACATACAATAAAGCAGGCAAGCATCGTCCCGCTGGCCAAGCAATAGACCAAGAGGTACTGACTGATTACTGTCGATACTTCTGCCACCAAAACTATTGAGCAAATACCAATGTTACAGTAGATCCATTTAAAATGTCAGAATTATTATTTATGGGTACATTAAATTTCTTTGAAATATCAACAGTAAATAAGTCACCAGCTCTCCAATTACAAGATACATCATCTCTTAAATATATACAATATCAGACATAAAAACTATGAATGATGAATATATAAAATAATTTTCCATACAATACTTGACACACCGCATTCTCAATATCATCTACCAACAATAACTTGTTTGAAAATAACAATTGAATCGATTATCACAAGCGAAAGCTTCAGATATCGATTATTGTATCAAAAATTGTGCATATCTACATCCACACGTAGGCAGCGTAATAGAAAGATTGATAGATTATTAAATATTTTATTAGCTAATGGAAATAAATTTTCTAGTCAAAAACAGACACAGTATTTAAATGCTATCAAAACTTCCAAACAATTCATTAAAACAGCAGGTAATTTATTGATATGGGAGATTTAATACATGTAATATAAAATGTCATATAAAATACTTATTATTGCATAGCTAATATTTCCGCAAACCATTTAGCGCTTCAAGTGAGTTAGACCTCACAAGAGTCTCTCGGGACCCCAGATTTTAATCTACCAACTGGCGTCTGTTGAGTTTTAGAAAAAAGGGCATTTTACTGTTAAGCTATGGTCAACTTTGAATTAATTATCTAGTCCTAAGCGAGCCAAAAGATATTATATACAACGATTCAATTTTAATCTTGCCTATATTGTCTTTGTTGGAGAGAACAATTGGAAATATATAATTTGCAAATTAAGACCATGTCACTGAGTATCATGGTCACAGTGCAGGATATATCTACTATAATATACCTTTTTCGCTCACATAGGACAAATCACAAATGAAATCATTTTACCCTGCCCTGCTGCAATCAGCATGGTCTACGGACGCGGCCTGACCCAGAAGTTCCATATTAACTAGAGCAAAACATCACAGAAGCTTGTGTCCAACACATTAGCGGCTTGACGCCCCGAACTATCATTAAAAAATATAAAAACGCTATAAAGGCAATCCACACTATTTCCTAGAGCAACATTGTCAGCCGATTTATAAATACACAGGCACTTCCGATGTTAACTTACCGTGAAATAACATTCCAAATAATTTGAGATCACTTAACAAAGCAAATAAAACTATGCAATTACGAATTAAAATACTTTTGGACCACATAAATCTAATCTAAGGAGTAGGGAAATTAGAAAAAAATATCCAAAAAATTCTGAAACTGTTGCAATATGTAATTTTAGAATTTCAACCAATCACAGATGTTACGCAGAATCAAGGGAGTTTACTTACTATCAATCTAAATCAATTTAAGATAAGATAAATATATGCTACAAGAAAATCACGATTACTTCTCCCCGACCCGACTAATGATGGCACGTCAAAAACTGTGACCTGGATTTATTGATTCACATTGACAGGTTGACCAAATAACAAAAATTACGCTTTATAAGAACAAAATGGTATAAATAAACTATACCTTTTGTCAAATCTTGTTGCTTATTTGTTATTAATGTCACATTCTAAATACTAACCATATCACTTTTGGTTATTTTGGTATGATATTTTTGTGTGACAATATAGATACAATTCCAGAAATCTTTGTTTATTCTCCCCCAGTTAACTTGAGTGTAATAATTTCACAATGGTCTATCAGAAAATATTAGGCAAAAGCATCCACGAACCTCACTCGTTATGAACCTAACACCTCAAACGCCGACTTCGACCCTATTAACATATATATTACAAAATTAATATTAAATTACATTACAGTCTATAGCGTGATGATGATTATGAAAAGAACTTAAATTTAGATTATTTCATCCTAAAATACTGTTGCGTTAGACATTAAAAATAATGATATATGTCTATAACTAGCGATTAAGATATCCCCACACCGTCAGCCGCTTAAGAATAACAACTCTTTCGAGCAATGATCCACTTTATTTTTAAACTTCTAATCAATTTTAAGTGAGTATTAAAACCATTTTTATAAGAGTAACAGTTTTTATCTTTGGATTTCTCAATCTCATTTTGTTTTTTTTTTTTTTAAATTATATTTGTATATAGTTATCTAAAATGGCAGATTTATTTGTCACTAATAATAATTGCTTAAAAGCGATCAGGAGTTTAAAAACTTTACAGAACCCTTAATAATAAATATTTAGCAATCTAAGATTATTTAAAAATTAAACTAGGAAATGCACTTATGTCTCGGATTACTAAATATTATTGACCCCTCGCTATCCACACTCACAATAGGCCTTAATTAGCAATAATTCCATCGTGCTAAATATTAAGAATTGTACTTTTAACTGAAGCATTACCACAATGGTTATATTTGACGCTTAAATTACAATTACATTTTCCTGACATTCAAACAGATTTCAATTTGACAGATCTTCAAGAATGCATCATTGCTTCAATGTTATTTTTTTTAATCACGAGTGTATTATATTTAGATTCTAGACCACAAACCAACATATTCTACTGTGCCCCAACCTTGATTAATATGTAGTTCAACATATAAATCTACAATCCTTGCAATTTCTAGTTAGGATCTGTTTAAAAATAAGTGGTATTTACTACAGCAGTGGTTTGCAAGGTTTCGTCCTATTACCATGAAATTAATGATAAAAATTTTGAGGACACAAATATAAATATTATTAGTGAGGTTATTAAGTATTATTCAATTATCCAATCATAAAGCATTAGTTATTAAAATAAATGTAAACAAACTTGACATTTTTTTTGATGTCACATTCACACAATTAGTTAAATAAGAGCTTATTATTAGTTAACAAGAAGTTGACTAATAATTGATTTATATATATCTAATATTTTATCACTAACTATTAATTATTAGTCAACTGCTGTCTTTTAATAAACCCAAGACTGACTTAATAAGTAAATTAATAATTACAGATGTCAAGTGTAGTCCACTTGGGTGCAGTTTAACAAATTTTCGGCAGCCGCGCGTGAACCGACTAACAGCATGCAATTGCATTAGAGAAACCAGTGCATTAACGTGTAGGGGCTCACTTCATAAATTAATTTTATATGTATCCAATAGAAACTTGAGTATTATGGAGCAGCTGTATATTCTTACTTCAAACTTTTTAAAAGACAATTTATTTAACTAGTAACAAGCTAAAAGTCAACTAATACAACTAAAATCAAACTACTCACTCAATGTGATAGATATATGTATATTTTTAGAACTATTTCATACACAATATTAAAACAAACTATATCATGATAAAAGATACACGGCATTTAGGTTTCATTATGTCGAACACAGATAAGAACAATTCTATTAGTTCATAGAAAATTATTCATTAAAAATTCCATCCGCAAATGTCATTCATACTTTTGAGACAATTGAATGAATGAGTAAAACAATGAAATGCATAAGTAAATGAAACCACTAAGTATAGGGATGAATTAATTCAGTATGTGTGAATCAATAGCACGATTGAATGAAAGTGTAAATGAGTAAAATTTTAAATAAAAACAAATAAATTATGAAGGCAAATATAAAACATTAAAATGAATTAATAATACATCTGAACAGTTATTTTAAGCGACGAAAAACTAATGCCAAAAGGAAAAAAATGAGTTTCCGCTTGACTTCTAGGTTGAGAATATTTTCTCGGATTGGATGTGTAGCTGAAATTAATTTACAACCAGTCTGTAATGTTATGTATATCTTAAAAAAGCAATTCTGCATCAATGAGGTTTTGGTATGATTCAAAACAATCCTTTTTACTAAGACACTGTCTCCATATGATTCAAGGGCTACAAATGCATTGAGTGTTTTCCTAATAGGATTTTTAACTCAACAATGCAGCATATTTCATATTGTATAACTGACAAGTCCATTATGAACATCAATTTTAAGGTGAATTTTCAGAAACTTGCACCCCGTCTACTATTTCACATTGTTGAAGACATATTTATGTAAAAACACATTACCAGCTAGAAATATCATAATATCATACTGTTTTTGTTTGATGTGTTTCTGAATTCTATACCACCCTAAGTTTCAAGATGATTTGACTGTATAATTTATATGATTTATGATTAGATGGATGGTGTAAGCTTTAATTCCCCACCGTTGTTGGAATGTCATATGCTGGTATGTTGGTGAACGCTTAACCATAAAAATAAGTTACAACGATGTACTCTACTTGATATTCATTTTTCAGAACAGCCAACCGTTTAGTTAATTAATTCGTAGGCACAAAATCTATATTATCCATCGGTGGAACGTGTGCGCGCTATTTGCGTTGCGAATTATTGTTAACATATGGGTTTTTAGACCCTTCGTCTACGTCGACAAAACATGTCGATATAACTTACTTTTACAGTACTGGTTAGCTAGTTATAATTAAAAATATAAATTTTATACAGCTTTAAGTAAACAAGACGCGTTTTCATCATCAGTCAGTGTTGTTTGTCGTGTCTTTACAAGATTTTACTCTTGATACTAGACGAGTCGATGTAAAAAGCGAACTATCAGTAATGTAGTTGCGTTTTTCGTTGAAGATGAGTGTGGAGTGAATACAGTTGTCGGTACGTACTAGAGGCTGTGAGGCTGTGAGGCGGGGCGGCTGGCGCTGGTGGCAGCGGTGGGCGGCGGCGCAGTTACCCGGAGAGCGGCGCGGCCTCGCTGTCGGCGCGCGCGCTCTTATTCTGTCGCACCAGTTCTGCGCGTCGCTCCTGACAGTCACATTCATTTATTTACAACATTTTACTTTTTATTACTTAGCGAAAGAAGAGAACTCTTCTGATAACAATATATATTCATGAAGTACTAAATAAGAACCATAATTTCGGATCCTTCGCGGGAGAGTGAGTTGCAGGTCGATAGTTCACTATCACGACGATCACGATTGTAAGCTTAGGGAACGTGAGATCAATGTAAATCCTATCAACGTATTTGCCAATATAGATGTCTATCGCCAGTTACTTGCGGTATCCGGAATCTACAGCTTTACTTACTCTCGAAAATAAGGGAATCTTCCTCGTATTCATGTTGATAGTAAGACTTATATAACAATTTATTGATCGACTAAGCCTTAACGAATGAAGCATTCACCAATTACACCTAATAAAAGCGAAAATGATAATGAAACTTTGCATTTAGGTGGAGAACGATGAATTCGTGATAAACCTTAAACAAGCAGCACTTATACTATCGTTAAAACGTAAATAAATATTATGTACCTGCATCATTTACGGCAAATTATCACGACCGTTTATAGTACCATAAAATAATATCTGTCAAGTGTTATTGCAGTGTCACTCACATTTTTAGTTTAATTAGTGCTTTTTTCTAAGAATAAGACCTAAAAAGCAACCTTCAAATCGACTTGGTTTGCTCCTCATACCTCTCTTATATTTTTTGTAATATTAAATAATTCTTGTAATATTGTTACGAATAATCTAGAAACGTGTAGAGTTGGAACGCTAGAGAGATCTAGAAATAAAAGAAAGAGATAGCTACTCCTATTAAAAAACAAATAGTTGACCTAAGCTATACCATAATGAACTTTGTGATATAGGGCATAAGGTTGAAAGTAGCGTGTACTAGGATTTATGACTCATAACATGTTTACGATAAGAAGTGATTCATTGTTTCCCGATAAATTTAGATTTTTCTGGATCCTGGTAGAACTTTACCCTGGGTATAAATAGAGATATGTTGACAAATACAGGGCAGTTTTTATAAAGCGATCGAGAACGATACTTAAAGCGATCCGTGCGAAACGAGAAGTGTTTTATTGTGTAGTGTTCTAAGTTTAGTGTTAGTACAGTGAGTGACTAGAGTTAATCAGAGTAGTTATTTAGTATTACATTGTGTTGTCTTGTTTTGTGTGTATTTGTGTTGTAAATACACGGATTTAATATAAGTGGTGTTTTCTTACAATTACGAACCCGAAGTACGGAACAATATTGTAACACATTTTTATATAAAAAAAGCAATAGACAAAAAAGACAAGCCCACTGAATTTCTTCCACCGGATTTTCTCAGTATGTGGACGCATTCCGATCCTATAATAATTTTTAAAATGTCGATTTGTCAAAAGTGCCTGTAAAGGTTTATTCGAATAAAACATTTTCTAATTTTATACTTCATATTTATCTAACAACTCGTTACCTTTTCAAGCCATATACATATTTTAACGCATTTTGCGGCACTATAACTAATGGGGATAAGGCGTCGCTAGCGACACCGTTCACTTCCCAAATTTTATTCTCAAAAAATTATTGCCACAAGTAAATGACACTTTAATAAAGATATCAGATTTTATACAGGCAAAGCCACAAATATTGAGAAGTCAAAAGCCTTGTATTAGGCTTTCACGAATTAAAATCACAAACCTCTTTCTTAACAAAATCTAATTTCTTCTGAATCTCCTTTTCCCTGTTCTGTTCAGCGGTAGTCAGCTTGGTCTCAATGTCTTTAGTGATCTCCTCCATCTTGGCGGTGATGGTGGACCGCACGTCCGCAAGCTTACTATTCTATATATGGTAATGAACAACACAAATGAATGAAAAAGAAAAATAAAGAATACTGAAAAAATGTAAAAAATAAGATTGTACGATGAATATGGCCAATGAGAAATATGTTGTGTGAGGGCTATTTGAAACTCTATTGCTCTGAAAATATGATCGGGTAGATCTACAAGCACAGTGGGAAATATATTTTATTACATTATAACAGATTCTACTAGTCATTTTATACTAGACCCAACTCGGGTAATAAACAGTTTTATTATAATTATTTTTTATTTTATCACTACGATGGTCAATTATTTTTAAATATGGTTGGTAATTATTCGAATCTCAGGCTAGCACTCTGTGGCCGAAATTCGAACTTAGACTTAACAAATTTCCAAAAGAAACCTGTAACTCACTCTATTCTTAAAGGATCTTAACTATATCTTATCAATATATTTTGTCAGAAAAAATAGACCCAGGGAGTGCATGTCCAAACCTTGGCGACTCGAACAAAAAAGAGTTGTCAAACCGTTTTGTTCGATTTCATACCCATAACGTACGGATGGAACTTCTGCTTCAAGTAGTCCCATAAAGTAATGGTAAGGGTCCAATAAGTTCAAAGAGAGCTTTCGCACATTCACCAAAGTGAATGCTATAAAAACTAATTAGCTGGCGACCTTACGACGATGCTCCAGTGTGTTTATTTTTCTATTTGTGAGCTTGTCGTCGTTTATTAGCCTATGAGCTCTTCGGTCTAAAGAGTCCAAAGCTTCTAGTTGATACTTGGGAGAACCGTCCAAAAGGGGAAAACCCCTTGGGAAAACCGTTTGCGGAGAAGAGACACGCCTGTTTTGGAAGGTTTAAAATTTACAAGATTGACGTCTACCTCCATCGGACACCCGCTGCAATGTTAAATTAACCGGCTCAATCTTGGACTCTCTCAAAACTGCATTTCACAACTTGCTCGTAGGACATATACTGTTTACTACGGTGCAGTCATCGTCGTAGCAAATAATGTTAGGTGTGACAAGGTCATTTGATTGGGTTAGGTAGGAACCTTCGGTTCAGGGGGGGTCACATATACAAGGGGGGGTCACATATACAAGGGCCGATCCAGTCTTCAGTTCACGGGGGGGGGGGGTCACATATACAAGGGCCGATCCAGTCTTCAGTTCACGGGGGGGGGATCACATATACAAGGGCTGATACAGTCTTCGGTTCAGGGGTATGCCTGAGATACCCCGGCATTAATTGCCATTAAGTCGGAAGAGTAGCCAAAGGCGAGATTTGGTTTCAAGGGATACGTCAGCAAAAGGAACACTCGATAGTGAATATGGGAAGGGGACAATAAAAATTGTTTTAAATTTGACCAAAACACTTTAGCCGTTAAGATAATGTTATACATGTCTGTATTATGTATGCCACATAAAAGTAGTGTGTGTAATTTAATTTTTATTAATTTAATGTATTTTTTAATGCATGTCATTTAAAATTATTAGGTTTTTGCAGTTCTCTGCTGTGTAAACTTTAATTATGCCAAATTTCATACTGCACCGTTCATGTAATTGTTGGAAAAAATAGGTACAAAATTGTCACTTTAAGTAATAATATATATTTTTTTATTTAACGGTCTTGTTATATGTTATATAATTTTATTAATCAATGGGTATTTAATTAAATACTACAACAATTAAAATGGTCACCGCATATCTCTTTCCAGTCTCGTCAAATTTTGATCAAAAATTGGCATTGATTATGGGAATTGGAAACAAATTGTTATATAATAGTTTGGTGTATGCTCATTGAGGTATGAAAACAATAACAAATTATATATGGTGGAATAAAATAAAACTTTAATTGTAAAGAATTTGAAATGATTTATGATAATGACTATCAGTTATCTTCAGGCGATACTTACCTTGTTCTTTGTCACCGCTACTAAAACCAATCCATCTCCTGTAGATACTCCCTTCTAATAGCTAACACGGAAAATAAGCAGACGGCTAATCTGATTTTCAACATAACCGTCGTTACATGATTTTCAGATATTGAAGGTGCGTTGTAGTTTTTGAGGTTGAGATGGTAAATTTGGGCTGAGGTATTTAATATCTGTTAACTTTATAAACCGAAAAGACAGCAGTGACATCCACAAACGTACTGGCGTTGTATCAAGATAGTAGATGGTAACCCGGTTGTGACACAATTCTACCAAAACTGACTGATAGCGATAAAATGCAACATTTATGATCAATTAATATTTAGGACAGTTAAATATGTATTTTAGCACTTATCCTGAGCCAAGGAAAACTTAAAGAAAAATTTTGAAACAACCTATTTTAAACTAGCGACCTTGATTCTGGCCGGCACGTTTTAATCAACCCAGCTATGTGTTGTTTGGGTCAATGTGGCGAAATTCTTATTTATTTTGCGATCAATACCTTCGACTGTCCTGATCCTAAATATGCATATACAGGGTGTCCCAGAACTCAACGTCAAGCCGAAACGGGGTGACAGGATAGATCATAACCATCACGAGAAAAATCAGAAAAAAAATCTATCCCATGCAGTTTGAAAATTATGGGCATTTTAAGAAAAACCTAGAAATTTGGTCTAACTGTACCATTTTTCGGTTATTGTGGTTAATTTTTATCATTTTTGTTCATTTAAACTTTGGAACCGTAACACTAAATAACATCTCGAGAATCACAGTCTAAAATAATGACACAATTACCCCAAGTTTCCTAGAATTTAGACTATTTGTTAAACTATGAATTTAAAATTTTCAAACTTTGTCGACTTTGAAACACCCTCCTTTAAAAAAAATTTACTAGAGTGCCTTGGCAAGTGCCATTAAGAGTTGGCGCATTTAATCAGGATTGTAAAATGGTACAATACTTGTTAGTTTCATACTACAAAAAACGAGTAAAAAATAAAAACCTCAAGTAACTCGATTTTTGCTAACCCATTTTACTCAGTTAAAATGTTTTTTATTCGCACAAGCCCTTGGTAGGTTTTTATTTTACGGTAAAATGATGAGAGATATGGATAGTGGACATGTTTGCCATGAGCGAGCGAGACAGATAGTGACGCCACTTTTACCAAAGCAACAAAATACTAATAAAATAACGAAAAATGTTGACCTTGTTTTGTTTAGGTTTATTGGAATAAAAGTCAGACTTGAAAATAACATTTTTTATTATAACAAATGTTCAAATTGTTTACCATCAGCTTCAACACACGCCCTACATCTTCTTAAAAAAGATCTACTTATTAGCCGGGCATATCCTCGAGAGTTGATGTCCTCAGCAGCTTGAGAAATTCGTTCAAGCAGCTCGGCTACGCTCTCAATGAGCTTAGAATAAATTTTTTCTTTGAGCACGCCCCAATAAAAAAAATCCAGGGGATTTAAATCTGGGGAACGGGCTGGCCACGAGATAGTGCCTGAACGTCCAATCCACCTTCCCGGATAAACTTGGTCAAGGAAATCTCTTACTTGCACTGCGTAATGCGCTGGGCAGCCATCTTGTTGATACCACATGTGGCGACGATCTGTTAGTGGTACGTCCTCTAACAAACTTGGTAAATTTTCTCGTAAAAAATTTAGATAATTCGTGCCATTCAAATTCTCAGGCAGCTCAAAAGGCCCAACAATTTTGCCGTTTAAAATTCCTGTCCACAGGTTAACTTTAAAGCGATATTGGGATCGGTCTTCTCGCATTAAATGTGGATTCTCCACATGCCACTCATGAAAATTGTGTAAGTTTATGTAGCCATCTTTTTTAAATGTAGATTCATCTGACCAGAGAATTTTTTGGATGAATTGGGGATTTTCATTATGCCTCTGTAGCATTGTTCTACAAAATGAAATCCTTTCAGGATAATCTCGAGGGAGAAGACTTTGAACTCGTTGTACGTGAAACGGATGCATTTCAGCTCTTTGTAAAATACGATGTGCTGTGCTTTTGGGTATTCCCGTTCTTTCTTCAATTCCACGAACGGAAATACTTGGGTCATCTGCGACCTCTTCCAACACTTCTTCTTCGTAAGGAAAGCGAGGTCTACCTCCAGCCCGTATTTGATTCGGAAAATGGCCGCCCTCTGTGAGTGAACGACGCACATTAACAAACACGCGGTGATCCGGATAGCGCTCTAAATTTGGATATCTTTCACGATAAAGTCTAGCGGCGGCACTTGCATTGCATCTGCATTCCCCATAAATGAGATGCATGTTCGCATATTCTTGTGAAGTGTAGCGCGTAGGCATAGTGATGACAAGGATGTCAACACAAAAGTCCAATTCCAAAAGAGAGAAGCCAAAGTTGCCGGTATGTAATCAACAAGTCCAATTCACAAAAATCCAAGTCCAAAAAGAAAAGCCAAAGTTGTCAGTACTAAATTAACACAAGCGAATACGGAAAGGTGCGCAGTAGACGAATGAGCGAAATGTACTAACTGGTGTCAGACTGGCAGCGTAGCTATTTGCTTGGTATGGCGTCTGTATCTGTTTCATTCGCACTCGTTTAAACGACGCATCTCCGTCTCACTGCGAGGCGTCACTATCTATCTCGCTCGCTCATGGCAAACATGTCCAGTATCTGTTTCATTCGCACTCGTTTAAACGACGCATCTCCGTCTCACTGCGTGGCGTCACTATCTGTCTCGCTCGCTCATGGCAAACATGTCCACTATCCATCTCTCTCATCATTTTGCCGTAAAATAAAGAATCTACTAAAGGCTTGTGCGATTAAAAAACATTTTAACTGAGTAAAATGGGTTAGCAAAAATCGGGTTACTTGAGGTTTTTATTTTTTACTCGTTTTTTTTTAAGTATGAAACTAACAAGTATTGTACCATTTTACAATCCTGATTAAATGCGCCAACTCTTAATGGCACTTGCCAAGGCACTCTAGTACATTTTTCTTAAAGGAGGGTGTTTCAAAGTCGACAAAGTTTGAAAATTTTAAATTCATAGTTTAACAAATAGTCTAAATTCTAGGAAACTTGGGGTAATTGTGTCATTATTTTAGACTGTGATTCTCGAGATGTTATTTAGGGTTACGGTTCCAAAGTTTAAATGAACAAAAATAATAAAAATTAACCACAATAACCGAAAAATGGTACAGTTAGACTAAATTTCTAGGTTTTTCTTAAAATGCCCATAATTTTCAAACTGCATGGGATAGATTTTTTTTCTGATTTTTCTCGTGATGGTTATGATCTATCCTGTCACCCCGTTTCGGCTTGACGTTGAGTTCTGGGACACCCTGTATACCCTATCGTCTCAACATTTTTTCTGTTAAAGTTTTTTACGCCAGTTACTTGCACCTAAACAGTCGATGGTCCATAGTGTAAATGCGAGCTCCCTACCTCGTGTCTGCCGCTCCTGGCACTGGTGTCGCTCCGGGCCGGTGCGCACGTTGTACCTGTTACTGACGCGGCGGCCGGTCACCGCCATGTGCTGGGTGTGACACTCACGTGGCTGCGTAGCTTCTCCCGCTGCTCGGCCTCGAGCTGCAGCGGCGCGTGCTGTACCTGTCAGTGCCGCAGCTGGGTGTGACACTTACGTGGCTGCGCAGCTTCTCCCGCTGCTCGGCCTCGAGCTGCAGGCGGCGCGCGGCGGCCAGCTGCAGCTTGTCCTGGATGGCGCTCTCCAGCTGCTGGAACCGCTCCTGGTTCCCGGCGCGCACCTTACGCACCTGCTCCTCCTGTAAACGCACATCACTACATCAAAACTATATTCGCTACATATATTTATGGATCCTGATAATCCGACGTCTGTCTAGTCCGGCGCCCTCTGTAACCCGACATTGTCATAAAATGTACATTTATTTAGGCATATCTTCGTTATTCAGGTTTAAACAGGTTGACTCTATACGGCGTGTAACGGACGGTCTACCGAAAATTGAAACCATAGCTTTAGACCACGATTCCGAGATTGGTTTTTCATTAAATTTCCACGACAGTTAAAACGGCATCTATTTATTTCAAAGAAAGCGATATTTATGCAAAAATCGACGTTGTAATATTTTGCATACTATTACGATATTAACTTAGATATTAATCACAATGCTGCGTCAAAAACTTTAGTGTCATACTGAAAAATAACTATTTTTGAATAATGCCACTTTTCTTTTCAAAGTACGATATATCTTAATATCTTTGCAAGCCAAAAGCGAAAGCACGAATCACTACTTATCGTGTTTTGTAATATAACGCAGATAACTAGTTAATTTAAAAATTTCCGTGTACTATCACATGTGCCTTTGCGTTACCACTGAAAAAAAAAATAACAAAAAAACTTTGTAAGAAACGAAACAAACTCACCCTAGGCCTGTCGCGGGCACAGCTAGTTACCTATATCCGCAAAAAAGCAGGACGCATATGATTGTATTAGGCTACTAAACAATGCCTCTGACGATCGGACAGATTTTTTTTTTACACACTGTATAATACAAACGGTAACAAGTAAGGGAGGGAGGGTATCCACTACCATTTTTAAAATACTTTGTTTATATGGTATCTAAAACTTATCTGTCAGTAATGAATATTACGTCCTGAAGGTGTTTTAAAAAGCGAAACCGGTCGATCAATTTAAATAATTTAGTGTATACTTATAGTGAAATAAAAGTACAAATGTGTTATAAACTAGTTTCAACTAATAATAATGGAATTTCACCAAGTACCGACGATTGAAAGTGTAAAATTTACAAGTAAGCAAGGATTTAAAACGTTACAATATCGATATGTTTGCTGTTTCGTGATTGGTTAGCCGCGTTTCATGCTGTTCCGTGATTGGTTCGCCAACTAGAGCTAGAAGATAATGTCAATGTCATAACATCATATACTCATACCATAACCAATCACGAAGACGCAAACATATCAATATTATAACGTTATAAATACTTGCAAGTAAGGGGCGTAGAAATACTCACATGTTCACGGAGACGTTCTAGCATTTTCTTAATGTTTTCATCACGTTTGTCAGCGGCAGTGTTCATCTTCTCCTCGATCGCCTTGTATACCTCAGAAGTTTGCTGTTCAAGAGTCAACCTATAAATGAAGGGATTTCTTTATGTTACAAAAGAAAAGTTTTTTGTAATAACTTATTGTTAAAATTTAAGTGTATTTTGTTTTTCTATGTAACAGGATAGCAAACAAGAAGTGGCTCTTCTGATGGAACTAATTGTCTATTGTCTAAAGATACCGAAAATGTTAACGGTGCGCTGTTATCCGTATAGAATGAATATAATGCCGTAGACATAACATTAGCGTCTGTTTTTGTTGCTGTCGTATTCTGTTTTGAAGGGTAAGGCCCTTCCAAACAGAACACGATAGCAACAAACACAGACGCTTGTGACGAGGGCGCGATAGAACACGCTCACACTTAATAGCGCACAGATACCATCGGTATCATATCGCAACATCGTTATCAGATTTTATCACGCAGCATACACGTGAATCTCTAGTATTTAAGCTTAATGTAAACCCAGTTAAATTACAATTTAATAAACACATTTATTAAACGACATGTGACTGTAATTTAGTCGACGTAATAACGCTATTGCAGCAAGAATAGGTAAGGGGCTGTTACCAAACATAGTCGAGACGTAGCAGAACTCTACCACTTAGAAGTTGTGGTGTTAATGACATATTTAATCAAACTACCTGGCATAACGGCAGATGGCCTACTTCAAGGATGGCGGGCCGACACGCTTACTTTTAATCATTTAATCGTATTAATGCAAGTTAGATGCCAGTGATTATTGTAAACATGCGTACGTCAACCGAATGTGAAAAAAATTAGTTGTATTGTTCCGTGCCGCCTTTAAAGAATTGACCATTTACCATTCTGCCACACAGTCCGTAAAAGACGAATGATTGGCCAAACTTGTCAATACCATCGTGACTACTAGCTGGTAGAGTTACAGTACAGTTACAACGGCTCGTCCGAATTTGGTACCACCACCTTACCTATTTCTGCAGCATTAACGTCAGTGCTTGTCACTGTCGTGTTTGGAGGGTGAGGTAGCCGGTAAATTAATGCAAGTGGCATTACCAACCGGCCACACGGATAGCAACGTACCATTAACATATTTAGTTAGGCGATGGTTTCTCTTTCCACTGGGAGAACCATCTGTTTGTTTGTTATTCTAATATATAGAAATAAAAAAAAAATTACATTACCCAATAACAGAAACAGAAAAATATAACTAACCTAGTCTTTTCAACTCCCTCCAAGTGATCTTTCAGCCTGGCCCTCAATTCGTTGATATACGCCTCACGCTTCTCTTCGTGGGAGTCCATCTTGGCGTCAAGCGCCTCCTTGGTGGCCACAATGAAGTTATTGGTCTGCTCGCTACGAATGCGTGAAGCTTCCTCAATTTTTGCCATCTTTTGGGCAATAGCCGCCATTTTGCTAGCCTCCAAGCTCTGTAATGATAAAAATATAATTTTATAAAATATAATTGAGTTGAATTTTTAAGGTTTTTCCAATATCATTGAGACTAAAAATGTAAATATTGTATGAACTTTCATATGTACTAGCTTGTACATATACTTTTATGGTGTGCCATGTCGGACCATGAAAAATCAGGATTCCGGGCAGTAAAATTCATTGTAGTGCACAAACGCCCTCAGCCGTGACTCATTATAGGATTGTGCTTTCTTCTGTACATACGAGTACATGGACACTAACATCGCGAACGCGAGATGAACACATAAAGTTATCCGGTTATTGCAATAAACAACCCATAGCCTAAAGGCATAGGATCTTCAAACACCTCAATAACTGACAAAACGGTGAACCTAGTGGGTGAAACATCTTTTGACGATCTATTCACTTTACCTTGTTTGCAAGGGAATGCAAGAGAACAGGCATATTGGTAATTTTTTATGTTAGTTGGATAGGCAAATTAGCAGATATGCCACCTGATGGCAAGTGGTCAACATCGCCAATGAACATAAACTAATTTACCTAGAACTAGCTCAGGTAACTCATTTATGTATTGCCTACCCTGAGACGTAAGGTCTTAAGTCTCGATGCCGGTCTTGCCCTTCTCTTTGAAACACAGCAAAGCTGTTTCACGGAAGAAACAAGCAAGATGGGGGTACCCATGCAGCCGGGAGCGCGGCACAGCACATTCCTCCCGCTGGTGATACATTTACAAGATAATCAAGATATTAAAAATAAATGTGATTTTTTTATTATACAGATTAGCAAACAAGTAGATCGCTTCTCGAAAATTCAAATAGATGCACGACATCGTGACGTACTAACACTGTTGCGACTGAAAAAATTAAGCGCTGGTAACATATCGAAGTGAGCGTGAAGTGAGATAATGCAGAAATCTAACAATAGTAGTCACGATGGTAATGGCGTTTGGATTCTGTTCACCTTTTACAAATTGTCTGGCAGGACGGAAAGTTTTGCATATTCAGTTAGGCCCATTCATCAAATAGGATCCAGTCCAACCCGCAGAAAAATTTTCAAACTGTCAAGTCGCGGGTAACACATAACATGTTCTCCAAGTCCTGATGATCGACGGAACGCGATTTATCGACGCGACGCGATACTGTGTGACAATGTGATCAATACTTAACGCGACGTGTGTCTATTTTGCAGCCACATTTAAAACTCTCATCCATTATTTATTCCACCATTCAGAAGTTCGGGGTACAAGTAGTTATTTTTTTCGTTCGTTTTGGAACTCTTGAACCCTCCCCCCTCGACCATGTTAAGCCTTTCTATCTAGAAAATTTCGCAGACGTAAATCCTGCATAGTTCATCGCTCGAATAGACATAGCTTACAAAGTTAATGAGATTGGACTTCAATGCGCTAGACATTAGTCATGAATCATGATACGTACATGTAGGATTTCTATTGTCTAGGGGCTTTGTACTAGAGTAACTATTCGATACACACACCTAAACTCTATCCTTCAAATCAGCGGGCGATTACCCTGCATTTGTCGACATTCTTCATTAATCATAAGTAACAAAACACTTCAATTTGGAGGCGTCCATAAATTTATTTTTATTTTTTGTAACTAAACTAAAGCAGATAACAAAAAAATGAAGAGGAATTTTTTTGTGTAGAATTTAATAATAATTTAATAATATAAGAATAATAAGTAAGGGGAATGAGGAGGCTGACATTTTATCTAAACGAGCTACCACGGATGGAATAGAAGTAAATATGTTACCAGACTATACTATAGAAATATTGCCGAAATATAAAAAGAAATGTCACGATATGTGGAAAGAGTATTTTAATGAAAGATCTTTAACTAAAGGGATATGGTACAAATCGATACAATGTGAGCCTCCTCATGTCCCGTGGTTTAATTTTACAAAATTGAATCGGACATTAGTTGTCATACACAGGTTAAGATTTGGGCACATGCCATTAAGAAGCTTCAAATACATGATGAAAATAGTCGACTCCCCCAACTGCGAAAGATGTGAGATTATAGAAGATATTCATCACCTCTTGATGGAATGTGTCCGATATCGGGAAATAAGAAAAGAACTGTTAAATAAACTAAAAGTCAACAAAAATGACATTGGACAGTTTCACAGTATTTTAAGTCAGCCCAGTTCAGATGAAGCCAAAATACTTTTTGCATTTGTAAATCGTACCATTAGTAGTTAAAGATAATATTGTAGTATTATAGATATTATTGTAATAGGATACGATAGAACTGGCGTACACATGGTGTAAAAGTTCCTTAAATAAAAATGATTAAAAAAAAGAATAATAAGGAAATTCGTTTCATTAATTAAGTTCATAAAGTCACTAACAGATGGCACTTTTTGGCTTTTGAATAGTAGTATTTTAATAAGTGGACTCTGCCGATTGGATATCCCATATGGCACACATGACAAAGCTAGTTTGCTAAAAATTCAAATTCTTATACGAGCTTTCGTTGTCTCTCCCGAAATATAAATGAATTTCAAATACTTTGCAGTTAATAAGTCGTGAGACGACTCGTCCTCGCTTGTTATCTTCTAAGTTTGAATAAAATACTGATAACTGACGTAATTTTCTTGGCGAATGTCTTTTTACACACACACTTAAAGTATCTTCACGCCCATATCCCCGAAGGGGTAGGCAGAGGTACAACAAGTGCACCCACGATTAGCCGAAAAAACTTGGTCCCACAAATGTGATAGGTAGCAAGCCTATCGCCAACCGAGCACTTTCCAATCCCGGGCAACTTTGTGTTTCTCAGAGAACTGAAAAAACACTTTTTGTGCCCGACCCGGGAGGAATCGAACCCGGGACCTCATGTGGTCAACGCCAACGCTGGACCGCTGGACCGCTAGACCACAGAGGCGATCACACACACATACACACACACACTTATTCTTAATTACTTAGAAAAACTTACACGTCTCCTCTCTTCAGCAGCTTTAAGCTTCTCTTGAATCTCTTCTACTGAAGGCGTTTTCTCGGGCGAGTCGGCCCTTCGCGGTACTGGAACACCGACCGGCTCCGCGAGGATCACCTCGTACGCCAAACCACCTTTCGACATCTCTTGGCAGCGAATCTCGGTAGCTATAATAGAGGAAAATGTATTATGAATCCGATTTACGTTTTTACCATCTTTACAAACTGCTGAAATTCATACGCTTTAGTCGTTTCAAATGTTCAGTCCAGTTTATTCAGTACATGTTCAGGTATGTTATTCAAGTCCTTTGAGTCACTAACAATTTTTATAACAAAAAATATGTATGCATCTAACAATATATCAGCAAAAAACAAATTCTGCCTCAATCTGTTTGAATAGTTTTCCAAAATATGAAGCATTTTTTATTAAGAATTTTTATAACCTAAAGCTTTTTAATCAATTTGTTTGAATAGTTTTGCTAAATATGCAGCAGTTTTAATTGTATGATTTTTTAACTTTTTAAGTCATCATAGCGTCACGTATTATGTTGAATAACCCGGTTTTCGTCATAAACAGTAACTAAATACCAAATTGGCCATATTGCTTAAGTTATTTTTTTTGCTTAGACATTAGACTATTCGTGACTTCTTCATGATGTCATCATTTAAAAAGTTAATAAATGATAAATAGCATAATTAACAAATTTATTTAAACAAGTGACTAAAACAGCTTTAGATCAAAAACATAAAACGATTAGCATACCAAATTAAAAGATTTAATATTTTAATATAACAGATTTATAAAATAGAATTGGATATTACGTTAAAAATAAAACTACATCTGGCAATAGCAGGCGACAAAATTTATATTTGCAGAAATCTATTACATTTAAATAGCAATAGAAACATGTTGATTCCCATAACTATTGTGTTTTGGTTATAACTACAAAGTGCACGTAATCTTTTATCTTATAACAGCTGCAGAATTTCTCTGAGAATTTTTGTGTACGAGCAATTTATGTAATTAAGTAGATACGGGACAATAAAGTCATGACCATTATTATGCAAAAAAAAAATATTGAAGGCAAAAGTAAGCTACATAAATTCTTGTAAAGACAATTACTTAAATTGTATTTAGAGATTTTGTTTTTTACTTCTTTAGTTGAGATTCTTTTTAAACTTTTTATTTTATAACTATCTATCCGCACTCATGTTTACGATTTTATAACGCCATCGAATATTTTTTTAGGACTTAATGCTACAGCAAATGAATGATTATTGCTATACAAAAATGTCGTGAAATGGTGCTGTACGACACCAATTTAACCAGTATCCGATTCGAAGTTCTGTCGTTTAAGTTCTAAATATTGTTATATATCAACATGAAAACAAGTAGTTATGATATAAATTTAACTCTAACGTATAGCAAACGGTTTGCAGGCGTTTCTTTCCAAATGCAACTAACTCTCCAATAACCATAGCAGAAGTAAGAACCCCCCATCCTAATTGTGAGAAATTCAAATTTTACTGTGTATTTATTGTATTTCCTCGCGTTGGACCGGGCTCCATCGAAGAATATACCAACTGCCGTTCTGCCAGGCAGGTCATAAAAAGCAACCGATGGGCTATACGTGTCTCTACCACCTTGACTAATAGGTAGTAGATTTCCGCAAAGTCTCGCCCAGATAATTAGTACCACCGCTTTACCTATTCCTGCAGTAATAGCAATAATGCTAGTCATTGCCGTGTTCCTGTTTGGAGGGTAAGGTAGCCGGTGGACTTATGCATGTAGCATTGCCATCCCGCCACCCGGATAGGAACGCACCATTAACCACTTTGGTGTCTATAGACGATGATTTTTCTTTTCATCAGGAGAGCAATTTGCTTGTTTGCTATCTTACGATATAAAATAAATTCCAAAACCTAAACTAACGTCACTGACGTTAGTTTAGAATATATGATTCATTATTATTAAAAATAAGGGACAGATATACAGGTAAATAAACTTGCATTAAATACAATGAATTAGATATCTGAATAAAATGCAGTTTCACTTCTTACAAATTGACGATTTTTTTGTCTACATCATACGATAGCAAACAATGAGAGGCTCCTCTGATAGTAAGAGATCATCGCTTATAAATGCTACAGATTTTTACATAAAAATCGTACATACGATACCATTTGTGTGAAATCGTGTGGTATCGTCATTTGCCTCCCAATTCACGTAACAAAACGTCAATCGATAGTAGAGGAGATAGTGGGAGATCGTCCTTCACCGATCTGATAGCCAGATGAGACGTATATTTTATCAAATATTATTTATAAACAAATATGTCTATAATTACTTGCCTATCCAAAAGTGCTCATAGCTATTTTTAATTAAATTAACTTTAATCGATTTTTGTTTTCATCACTTTCATACTTCTGATAACCAAATGAAATTTATTTCACTGACAGTTTTTAACACACAGAATATGCCTAGGTAAGCTTGCCTACTCATTTCTGTCAATATAGGTAACTCCGTTGATCTGCTAACTTATCGAAAGTTATATCAAATTTTATATTATTTGATTACAAAATCGGTCACATATACTTGCCTTGCAAAAAATCGTACTCAAAGTACTGTTGCCAAGCTAAAACCTTGCCATGAGCATTTTTGTATAGGCAAGTAATTATAGGCATATTTGTTTATAAATAATATTTGATAAAATATACGTCTCATCTGGTTATCAGATCGGTAAAGGACGATCTCCCACCGGCTCTTAGACCACGAGTCGAAGCGCTTAGGTCGTGCTGCAACGCGACATTATGTGTAAGAAAAAGTGTAGGAGTCCTAAATGTTTAACGTTTTGTTACGTGAATCAGGACCTTGAACACCTTACATTACCGTCTAAACGGAACGTGGAACAAGCACTGAAAGTGAAACTATTACGGCAGGAAATTGTAAGGCGGTGACACTAAACTCAGACGAGGCGTTACAGAACTCATTCCACATAGCTGCAGTCATGATGGACGATGGCAGTGACACGTTTGGCTAATTGTTCGCCTTTAGTGGGCTATCTTTAAAAGTGATCGAACTCACACGGGGAAGAAAGGTAAAAGTATAACAATTAAAAGAAATTGAGAAATTGGACTCAAATTTATTACAACTATACCATAAAATTTACCACCTTGCTCTACCAAAGCAGAACAGGAGAACATTAAACCGATTTAATTATGTTGAATACATTAAAGGTTTAATATTAAAGCAGTCGCGACCCGTAATCTTAGAATTATTGCAATCCTCAAGGTCAGCACGTCTTTGAAAGGGGACAGAAAATTTACCGTAGTTAGATTACAAGCAGGGTAATTGGGGTGTGCCACCCTCGAATGAGTCATGGTATTATTGCATTACACATATTTGCAAAAGAAAACTCCACATTTTCGTGAATACGACTTCAGTTTAATGAACCGGTATTGAATACTTTGTTCAATGCCTATAGAACTTTGTTATAACTAATCAGAGAACTCGTTCAATCGGAAAAGAAAATTGGAATTATTAGTAAACATTTTCATATCAAGGAATACTTTCGTATCATAAGATAATAAGGAAATATTTGTCTAGGTGGAAATAGATAACCATAGTCAGTAGATATTAAATATCTTAATGATACGTCACCATCTGTTTTAAGGATGTAATCCCACAAAAGTAAATTTATAAAGTCTATCTTACCGGCCAAATTGAAACATGATAGTTACACTACCTGACATTATCAAGACAATAAAAGGTAAGGCGATTGCAGAACTCTATCACCTATTGGTTAAGGTAATAGTGAAACGTTAAGTTATTAATGGGTTCTACAGCGTCAATGGATTTGGGGCAACCTGTATTCTACCAGTTCAGCTCCAACAAAATGATCAGCAAAACAACTTTGAACTTTTTGTGACATAGTAGCAGAAGAAAGTTGTAGCTAGCTAGATTGCAACTAAGAACACAGGAAACAAAACATGTTGCGAATTCGCTTCAAAATTGTAACATCGCACCACGCAACAAAAAAAAACTTGTGGTATCGGATCAAAAAAAGCTCATGCGAAACAATAAATCAAATGCCCACAAATAGGTTTATTTTCAAAATCTGGAGGGGGTTACCTACAAGAACAAGTCAACCTAGAAGTGACCTATCTCGTGCTGTCCCTAAATATTAAAAGTTAAAACATATTTTATATACATAACTTCTAATAACTGAAGGCTACAAATCGTACATGAATTTTTATAGTGTTATTATGTACTAGCTATGATACCCAGCTTCGCTCGGGAGTTGATATGAGATTACGTGGTAGTTGAAATATAACAAATGTAATGACTTTATTGAAATAGGGATTTTAACTTTTTCGAGCCATTACGCTCGAAGCGCCTTTCGAAATGCAACCCAAAGAATCGTTGTTCTGAATGAAGTTCAAATAGTCAACAACAGATGGCGCCACTACACTTAATTTCCAAGTTGAAAGGTTAGAAAAGCCCTTATATCTTTAAAAACACGCCCTTTAGGTTAAAACGGGAACTTTCTTGTTCGAGGGGGGATAAAGGGCTATCACACTATATAAGTCCCTTTATCGTGCCAGGACTCATTTTTTTAAGTTTTATCGGCACGCACATTTTATTGGAATGCTTCGGAGAGCTGTATGCGATTACGTATGCAATTGTTATAAATAAAATACTCACTCGGTCCGTGATTAATATAATAGTGTTTTTCCCACTACTTTCATGGTAAAGTAGCTGGGAAACGCGCCGTGAGAGGGGATCGCCCCGCCAGCGAAGTGCCCGGCGGCGGGCGCCGCCGCTAACGGACGTGAGTGCGCTCCGACTTATCGCCGGTAGTCGGCGAAAAAATTTCAAAAATAAAAATGGCAGATTCAGGTAGGCAAAAACCTGGCCCGTCTCGAGGCCCAAGACGTCCCAGCCCAACAGATGGCAGCTCCCGTCGCTCGAGGTCGCAATCGTGCTCACATTCGGATATTTCTGAAATAGACGAATGGGAACGTGTGACCTCGCGCAAATCGAAAATCCCTACGCCGAACACCTCTCCGAAACAATCTCCCAAGAGGGAAATGTTTCTCAAGGAGCAGTCTCGGCGCAACCAGCCTGGTGATACCACCACCAGCGCGACACCTCCCCGCCCTGATGTAAAGGCGGCATTAATTGGACCGACGAAGGCGGCACACACAGTGCAACCAAAGGCGGCCCAAACCGGACAATCGATGTCACAGGAAAATCCAAAGGCGGCATTAATCTGCACACCCAAGGCGGGCCTAGTCCAGACAATGTCCCAACCGACTTATTCCTCAGATATGACCCCCCAATTACCGCGTGACCCCCGTCTTTACCGACGGCCGTTTGAACGCCGGGCTAATCGCGACCGGACCGATTCCGGACCGCGAGAATCGTCGTCGCGCGACTCGTCTGCGCGACGCGATTCGTCCGCGCGACGCGAATCGTTACCGCGACCCGAAAGCGCGGTGGTCGAACGCCGCGATACCGATTCAACGCAAATGATAACATCACAATCGGCCCAAGAGCCCAAGATCACCCCGACTCCCCGCAGATCACCAAAAAGTGTCCTAGAGGAAAATTACATAATAATGGCCCGCCTTGCCAAATCGAACCTTTTGGATAAGGATCTCATGGCGGCAATGGCAAAACACCTCAACGACCGCAGCGCAGCCCTAGAAGCTGCTGGCGCGCATATATTACCAACCACCAAAGACGACCTGATAGCCTTGCAGCAAGCAGAAGCTGCACCTCTGGTATTACCCCCTGTCGCTACCCCGCAACGCAGGAAGAGGGACCAAATTGATAGCCCGCAGAACCTTGAAGACCCTAAACGCCTGTGTGTGCCGGCAGACCCGTCACCATCACCACCACCACCACCACAGTCATTTGCAGCTGTAGCCGCATCTACAGTGACAACCGCCCCTGTAACCGCCAACCAAGACGGTTCGCAGAAAACCCTAGTCAGCAGCCACAAATATCCCCCGCTCGTGGTGGAGACCTTACCAAACTGGGCCCACCACTTCAGGGAATTAAAAAACCAATTGGGACACGCCCCCAACGCGAGGCCGTTTGGTAGGGGTGTCCGCTTTTCACCCAAAGACGAAGCGGAATACCGCACCATACAAAGATACCTGACGGAGCTGGGACGAACCGAGCGCCTCTCATGGTACTGTTACTCGCTTCCGAGCGAGAGGAGTATTAAAGTGGCGATTAGGGGACTCCCAGCGGACACCGACCCAGAGGACATTAAAAAGGAGCTGATGGCGCATAACCATGAGGCGGAATATGTGAGACCCATAAGGGCGCGTGCGGGGCGCCCGGGCTGCATATTCCTGGCCATCATTAAAAGGAAGGCCGATACAATCCCAGCCATATACGACATAGATGAACTCCTCTTTATGCCAGGAGTAAAGATAGAGGGATGGAGAGGCAAGCGGGGCCCGGCACAATGCCACCGGTGCCAGCAATTTCGCCACTCTTCCCACAATTGCCACCGCCCCCTAAAGTGCGTAAGATGTGGAGAGGAGCACTTTGCGAGAGACTGCCCCAGGCCACGGGAAGAGTTACCGACTTGCGCGAATTGCCAAGGGCCCCACACGGCCAACAACACAGCCTGCCCAGTGTTTCGTAGGGAGGCTAGAAACAAGAAAGCTGGGACAGTGGCCCTGACGGTGACCACACAAGAGCATCCCGCACAGCAGACAGCCACAGAACCTCAACCAGAGCAGCCCAGGCAGAGGAAACAACAGCCTCTCTCTGTCACCACCTTGACTGCCCCAGCCAACGATCCCATCCCGAGGACTCAGGCAGGCAGAACTGGCAAGCGTAAGAAGAAGAGGGCTAGTAAGAGAATACCCGAATCCGAGCCTGAACAGACAGAGACGGAAGCAGACGACCACGTAATCCAGACGGGTAAGCAAACAGGCCCAGTCACAATTACCACACAAGCCCCCGTAAAAAGGGACTTATCCACTAAGAGAACGACGCCCTCCGTGTCCCCGGACGAAGGGAAGCTTGTGGTGCTTGAAAAAGCACTACAGGTTTTCCAAGATGTGCTGGGGGCACTACGAGAGGGCGCAGACCCCGTATCGGCCGTCCTGAAAGGGATGACCGACCTGCTGGCCCTTTATGGGTCATAAACCACTAAGAACCCTCTTCTGGAACGCCTGCGGACTCAAGCGTAAGTCCGCACTCCTGCGACAGCTGCTGAGGGAACAGAACATAGATATCGCCCTTATTAACGAGACGCTTCTTGGCCCCGCAGATAAGTTTAAAATAGCTAACTACCACTGCTATAGACAGGATGAAATATCAGGTCGCACACGGATTCGGGGGTTAGTCATCCTGATCCATCGAAGAGTTGTGCACCAGCCTCTACCTAGAGTAAACACGAGTGCCATGCAAGCGCTAGGAGTAGAAATCCTGGTCGCCGGCAACCCATTGAGACTTTTCTCCATCTACCGCTCTCCAAACTCGCGGGTCTCAGCCACCGACATCTCCGAGATCTTCAGCTCACCTCTACCAACCATGGCAGCCGGTGACTGGAATTGCAAGCATCTAGCATGGCACTCCGCCACCACCAACACCGCAGGCAGACGACTCTTCGAAGTTGCAGAACAACTTGAGCTAACTATCTGCGGACCAGAAGCGCCTACTCACTTCCCTTTTAATGACATCCATTCAGCAGATGTGCTGGACATAGTTCTTCACAATGGCATACAGCAGCAGCTCCAGCTAGAGGTAATTCCAGAAGATATGGGGTCTGATCACCTCCCCGTCCTGATGATCGTGGAAGACCTACCAGCAAGATTGTCACCTCCTGCACCTCGGCAACTGGTAGATTGGCAGAAGTTCACTTCTCTTATTGAGGCAAGTACTCCCAACCAACCGGTATCCTCCCCGGATGATGTAAACGAACTAGCAGAGAGACTCACTAACAACATCCAGATAGCACTACGAAAAGCCTCCAAACATCTCTCCACCACACGGCTCTCCAATGACTTACCACCTTATCTCTATGACAAAATCAAAAAGAAGAGGGATCTACGCCGCCTCTGGCAAACAACACGTTGCCCCACGTTGAAAACCACCTTAAATAGATTATCATCAGAGATAAAAGCCGACTTAGAACAAGCAGCCACCGACAGTTGGGAGACTTGCCTAATGGAAGCCGAGGAGGACTGGTCATCTCTCCACCGTCTGTGCCGTAAACTGTCTAAGAAACCACCACCCATCCGCCCCTTACAACACCAAGACGGTACGCCAAGATATCGAGCGCAAGATCGCGCCGAGATCTTCGCCGAACACCTACAGGAACAATTCAGCCCAAACCCGAATTCCGACCCTACCCTAACCTCTGAAGTTGAGAGGTATCTCTCCACCTATTTCGAAACCACACCAGCAGCCGAAGAAGACCCCTATATCCTTTCGCCGAGCGTGGTACGTCGGCAACTACTTTCGGCGAAACCACGCAAGGCACCAGGCGCAGATGCCATCACTAACAAAGCTTTACGTCACCTACCTTTTCGTACAGTCGCTGCCTTAACGCGGCTGTACAACGGCATTCTGCGCACTGGAGAATTCCCCCGTGTTTGGAAAACGGGTAAGGTCATCATGATCCCCAAACAAGGAAAAAACACCCTACTTCCCAATGGCTATAGACCTATTACCTTACTCCCCGCAATGTCGAAAATTTTCGAAAAACTGCTACTCCGCCACCTCGAGAGATACTTCAGCCCACGACCGGAACAATTCGGGTTTAGGGCTGAACACAGTACCAACCTGCAACTGTCAAGAGTACTGCACACCCTGATTGCTGCCAGGAATAAGAACGAACAAGCCATTGCAGTACTCTTGGACATGGAGAAGGCATTTGACAGGGTATGGCACGATGGACTACTTTATAAACTGGCCAAAGAGGACATCCCACTCCGGTTCATTAGGATAATTAAATCATTCCTTACCGACAGGAAATTCAGAGTATCTGTTGAGGATACCTTGTCGCAGGAGAAGACCATCAGAGCAGGAGTTCCACAGGGCAGCTGCCTCTCACCGACGCTATATTCGGTCTACACTAATGACATACCGGTGGGAGACGGCTGTTCCCTCGCGCTCTACGCTGACGACGCAGCGTATGTGACCTCCTCAATGTCAGCCAAACACGCTTGCACCAAGATGCAGAGATGCCTCGACCTTCTACCCGATTGGCTGTCCAAGTGGCGCCTGACGGCCAATGCAGGGAAGACCCAGGCCTTGAGACCCAGAACGAGGAAACAGATACCACACCTCACACTGAACAACCAGGTGATCGAATGGTCTAAACTCGTCAAATATCTAGGAGTTACCATCGACACCGGCCTCACTATGTGTACCCACGTGAAAGAAGTTGTTAACCAAACGCGAATGGCCATGGCAGCGATGCGACCCGTACTCCAATCCAGACTTCCCACCAGAATCAAACTGGGGGTGTTTAAAACATACATCCGCTCCAGACTGACCTACGCAGCCGCTACATGGTACAACCTCATTTCTCCATCATCACGCACTGCTCTACAACAACAGCAAAATGTAGCGCTGCGTAGAGTGGTAAACGCCCCCAGGTACGTCAACAATGATGTAATACACCGGGACCTCAAGATAGAACCACTAGAAGAGTTCATCAAACAGAACGCAAGGAAGATGTACGAGCGCGCCGACTCTTCATCTCACCCTCACCTGCAAAGCATAGCACCTTGGCACTCCTTTCCCCAGGGACATTTTAAATAACTAATTACCTCCTCTCTCCCCACCCTCTCGTCAAAGTCGCCCCGCGATCGCTGGTCGGTCTTCGCCGGACTTCCCCAATGGGTCTAATCCGGTGGGGCCGACCGCTCGCGGCTGCGTGAAGAAACCAAGGGTGGGTGAGCCCTTTTTAAAGCTCTATTTCTCAAACTTTCCTTTTATCTCTTTTCAAAAATTACCACTCTGGTATTCTAAAACCAAAACCCAACGACCTGGCCGTGTCCACGGCCAGCGCTTGAAACCATGGCAAGGGGGCCTTCAGCCCCGAGGCCATTTCCCCACTCCTTTCCCTTTCCCTAGGAGTGTGTGACGACTCACGCACATTTTATTAACTTAGTTTTATTATATAATAATGATATAGAGCCTCTGGAGATATATATATATATATATATATATATATATATATATATATATATATATATATATATATATATATATATATATATATATATCCAAAGCCTCTAAAGAATAGACCATCTACCATTCTGCCAGTTCGTAAAAGGTGAAATATTGGCTAAACGTGTAATGTGTAAACGTGTAAATTCCGCTAAACGTCTCGTCCGTGTTGGTTACCACTGCTTTGTCTATTTCTGTCGCAATAGCGTCAGTAATGCTTTTCAATGTCATGTTCGAGAATAAGGTAGCCCGGTAAACTTATACATGTGGCATTGCCATACTGATAACTGTGCATACGGATAAAACGCACTATTAACATCTTTGGTGTTTATGGGCGATAATTATTTAATATAATGAGAGCTATCATTGCTACCCTATAATAAAATTTAATAACATAAAAAAAGAAATCGCTACACAAGCAGAATTTTCACAGAACAAACAACTTACTGATAAATTTAACTTTCTTAGGTTGCTTAGTCCTTGGTTTCCCCAAAGGTTTCTTGACAGGCGCTGATCGTCGATGAGCTAAAGAAAGGAAACACGTCAGGCATCACCACACATGCAGCCGTTTACGCTTGAAGTACTATGACAATACTCCCACTGTGTCTATCAGCTTTATCAGCTACCTACAATTACCTAACCGTCATGTAAAAATTATTCAGGATCGCATACGTCATGTTATTTGGGTAAATGATATTCCTAATTCAACATATCTTATTCCAGTTGACTGCTAAATTTTGAACGGTTTTTAAATAAAATAAAGTATTTGTTAGTTATTATAGTTTAAAATCAGAGTAATTTTATAATTCCTCTATTACAAGTAAACATTTGTTCACCTTTGTATAGATTCATATGTCTTCAAATCCTGTCGTAAATCTGTATTCGTTGGAAATAGCTTACTCTTAATTAATACACCAGCTATAATCTAAGGATAGCAATTATTAAACTTTTAAAAAACGATAATTAGTAAATATAACTAAAGATAGAAAATTAGAAACACTATTTTCAAAAAAAAATCTTGTTATTATTAAAACTAGCTGTTGCCCGCGACTTTGTCCGCGCGGTTTTCGTTTACTCCGCACAGCTCCTCCCCCGTAGGTGATAGCGTAATAATACGTAGCCTATATGTTGACCCGACCTGTTAGTAATATTTATGCAAAATTTGAAGTAAATCCATGCAGTAATTTTTGAGTTTACCCCGGACATACACAACTTTCCTACGATTTTATGATATGTATATATATATATATATATATATATATATATATATATATATATATATATATATATATATATAGATAAGCAATTAATTTAACAAAAAAAATATCGGGGATTTCATTTAGCAAAATAATTAGTGTATGATAAAAATTAGCAACAATTGTGGCTAAGCGATGTTTGAATTCTTCCTTTGTTTCTCTAAAATATATAGCGTTTGCCATTACTTTATATAGTGAAAACAAAAATGCTTCATTAACATTACAATATTATTGAATATGATGAAGCGTCATACAATATGGTTCGCCCGCATGAACTAACACAATAGCAGCGACCGGCTCTCTCGAATAAACAAAGGGGCGAATGAGGTCGGAAAGCATCACTCTAAGCCGAACTAGAAATAGACTTGGGTCTTTTGTACAACTTTTACTTTCACTCGACACTGGTGAACATAAAAAGAACACCACTTTTAGATTTCACGGCCAGGAAATAACCGAGATCAAGGTGTTATCGTGTGTGATATTGACCGCTAAAACCAAAATTAACAATCCCATTCTTCAAACATTACGTCTTTTAAATACTGTGGGTAGTTTTAAATTTTCAGGGTTCAAATATTTGTTTGCATCTAGTACTCTGATTGCTTATTTTAACTTAAAGTTAATTTGTTATGAAGTCACTTTATATAATTAAGACTATAGTTTCATTGTCGTGTTTTATTAATGCGCTGATGAGTCAGTTTGGCTTTCTCTACATGTTCATTTTGTGTGGACGTAAATAACTGTAACGACCACAGCGCGCCTGAAATACAACTGAACAGTCGTTAATACTGAATTTGGTCACTTAATGGCTACACCGAGAGCGTTGGAACCGTGAACCACATTTAATGAAGGGATCGTAATCGGTATAAGAGTGACATTTGCATGTTGCTTCCACAAGGAATTAAAATTACTAAATGAAATAAATGGAGTGAAGGGTTGAAAGCGTGAATAATTGTTTGAATAAGACTTTCTTCCAGGGTTTCAAATGAAATATTTGAGAATATTGCATTGTGCACACATTATTACTTCCACATAAATTTTAATTCAAGGGGTCTGTTTTTTTAATATGAACATTTCAAACAAGATAATGTCCATAAATCTTACACTCCGTAATTTTTAAGAAAGATAATTGTAGGCATTATTTGCAATGAGTTGTTACACATTTTATCTGTTTCGTGAGTTTTATGTTTTGCTGAAAAGATGGCATAATTATGCGTAATTAAAATCAGTGAGTGATTAATCAATTTTCCCCGTTTAAAGGAGAAATTTAATTTGCAAATTTTCCGCGAAATTTTATATGCAACTGCTTATGTATTTTACACTTTTTATCGTCGGCACTTGGTGAAACTTCATTTGTAGTTTTGTTAATACACTTGTACTGTTTCATAATTCACTTTAAAATTTAATTAATATCACCAACCGGTTTCGCCTTTTACGGCACCTCAGAGCCATAGGAACTGCTTATATCATATATTCAATTTTCCCCGTGTTGGTCCCTGGCTCCTTTGAAGAATAGGCCAACCGCCGTTCTGCCAGGCAGGACGTAAAATGCGACTGATTGGCTATACGAGTCACTACCATCGTGGATACTAGGTGGTAGAGTTCTGCATTGTCTTGCCCTGGTCTGGTACCACCGCCTTACCTATTCCTGCCGCAATAGCGACAGTGCTTCTCACTGTCGTGTTCCGGTTTGGAGGATAAGGTAGCCGGTAAACTTAAGCACATAGCATTAGACCTCGCCACAAGATAGCAACGCACCATTAACACCTTTGGTGTCTATAGGCGATGGTTGACTCTTTCCATCAGGAGACCCATCTGCTTGTTTGCTATCTTATGATATAAAAAAACCTATTTTCATACCCTTTTGGATGTTTTTTTCGGACAAGCTTCTTAGAATATTCTACCCAATAAAAGAATTATCCAAACAAATCACTCTGTAAAAATTAATGTATGGTCATACATAAAAATCAGTGAGTGAACCAGTGAGTCATCCCTTTTTTACATACCCTTATGGTTGGGTTTAAAGAATAAAAACAAAAAATGGGTACACCCATTCCAATAACAAAAAGAATTATCCAAATCGAACTACTCTGTAAAAAGTTACTCGTGGTCTGACATGAAAAAAAATGTATACGCGTCGAATTTAGAACCTCCTCCTTTTGTCGTTTGAAAATCGGGGAAATGCTGTTCTTTGGCTTCTAATTCGATGCAATGTAATATGTAATGTATGCAGTGACAATAGAACAGTCGCAATGTAGCAGATCCGGAATATTTTAATTGCATTCAGTATGATGAAAATAAACTCATGTGGTGGATGTGGGCGGATAAGTGTGCCGCTGGGGTCTTCGTTTGATCCGAACCATCGGTGAGTCTTATCCATTTATTAAACCGACGTCTCTCTTTTCGGTACCATCACGGAGGATACATAGAACGGTTCGGATAATAGCAAATTTAATTAATTTCTCCCTTTTTTTGTCCTGACAATAACGAACACAACGAAAAATTTTCTTAAATTTGACGTATTTATTGGGAAATTATGTACGTATAAACAATTTTGCGATTCATATATATGTTTTTTAATTGCAACTACTTAAAAATATTCTTATTTTAGATATTCTTACTTAAGAGAAAAAGATAAATAATGTACTTGTATGTATGTTATAACTTATAACACACTTGATAAAAAATAAATAAATAAGGACAAAGCAATTTAGAATTTCGAGACCGAATAAAGTAATACAGAAGTTTCTAGAATAATAGTTGAAAGATAATAGGATAACGCGACGGCGAATGAGAAGATAGTACGTGAGGAAAATTATAACTGGGTGGCGAATTTTCACAACAATAAAGATAATCCCCGGATGTGTCGAGTTTCAAATGGAATCTAGAGGACAAAGGAAATTAGAAACAGCGTTGACATTGAACTAATCCTTTGATGTGTCGCACAGAGTAAAAACTATTTTCATGAATTACTCAGCAATATACGTATAAACCGAATAGATAGACATACAGGTTCTATTCTGATGTATGTGTACTGCTGGAAATAATGGAAGAGTTGGTGTAAAATGAATGTGATTTACCGGAGATGAAAAGTTCACCGCAAATAAAGAAAGTAGAGTGTATAGAGTAAATGAAACGAAAGAGGGGAAGTTACTGCTAAGTATTGTACCTAGATCAAAGTTCTCACATTTTGCATTACTCAGTAGTTACCCAAACTGAATAAAAGCTAGAGTTAGTATGTTAGAAATAGGATTTATGCTGCATGTTTAGCGATACAAGTGCTTTTGGGGAAAAATTTTATCTACCTAAACCACTACAACTATTCAAGTCGAGGTGCCCCATTTTGCAATTCCTAATTCTATGGTTATCCCAATGCTATTATATAGTAGTTATTAGTAGTGGCTGTATCAAACATTGCATAAGAGCAGGATTGAAGCTTCGAAATAAGAACGTTAAGAAATACCAGCTGTGAAACACTCGCGGACCACATTTGATACACCGAAGTATGTAGAAGGGTTTAAAGAAATGAGTCGGTATAAATATAAAAAGGGGCATGCTCTATTCGTTCAAATATAGAATATACTTAGCCCAATGATAATATATAGCAGTTAGTGGCTGTATCAAAAATTACATAAAAGTAGGACTGAAGCTTTGAAATGAGAACGTTACGAAATATTAGTTATGAAACACTCGCGGACCACAATTGATATACTGAAGTAAGTTTCCCCGTGTTGGTTCCGGGCTCCTTTGAAGAATAGACCAACTACTATTCTGCCAGGCAGGTCGTAAAAGGCGACCGACTGGCTATGCAAGTCGCTACCATCGTGACTACTAGGTGGTAGAGTTCTGCATTGTCCCGCCCGGCTCTGATACCACCGCCTTACCTATTTCTGCCGCAATAGCGTCAGTGCTTGTCATTGTCGTGTTCCGGTTTGGAGGGTAAGGTAGCCGGTAAAGTTATGCATCTGGCGTTAGAACTCGCCACAAGATAACAACGCACCATTAACATCTTTGGTGTCTATAGGCGATGATTGACTCTTTTCATCAGGAGACCCATCTGCTTGTTTGCTATCTTATGATATATAAAAAAAAAGTAAGTAGAGGGGTATAAAGGAATAACACAATATAAAAATAAAAAGGAGCCTGCTCCATTCGTTCAGCCATGTAAAAAGATTGAGAAAACAGATATTCAATGCGTATGTAAATAGATGTAGGTACTGCAGGAGATCAAGACTAATCCGAATCTTCCGCCCGAGAGTGTTGTCTTGACATAGTTTAAGTCCCTGAAACCAGCGTGTGTGTATGAAGATAGTTAAGAATGTGTAAGTAATAAAGTGAGTATGCCTGAACCGTGATGGCATTTAGTTTTCTCCGTCCATCTATCCCGTTAGGCGTTTCTAAAAAAGGCAAAAAAATCTACAGCCCGTGCTTGCTTGAGTCAATTTTTGAAAATTAAAAAAAAAACTAAAAACGTAAAAAAAAAATTAATCGCACACCTAAGAGCAGTTAAAAATAACAATAAAAAATTATTTCCGCCCGCCAATTTACGAGTCAATTTTTGAAAATTATAAAAAAAATAAAAACGTACAAAAAAATCTTGACCTCACAGTTAAGAACAGTTAACGAACAGTAGAAATAGCAAAAGAAAATAATAAAAAATCAATTTTCCTCTGCCAACTTAAGTCAATATTTGAAAGTTAAAAAAAATAAAGTAAAAACGTACAAAAAAAATTTTTTGATCGCACAGTTAAGACCAGTTAACAAACAATTGAAATAGCAAAAAAGTATTAAAAAATCAATTTCTCCCGCCAACTTAAGTCAGCCTGGAAAGAAGACGTCACTAGTGTTGCTACTTTTTAATGTCTACTATTTGAGTTAGTATATAAGATTACGTATTTTGAGACGAGTTCCGAGTGAAGCCGAGTTTTCATCTAGTGAAACCATAATAACGTAAATTATCAATTCGGTTTGCAGTGTTGAAATTTAGATGTAGAATTAATGAATCCGAAAGGACAATACCCTAATTAATTTGGCCAAATTCAGGTCACGCAATTTGAAACAAGATTATCTATTACAATCGAATGCTAAAAGGGTTAGCCAAATAAATTAAAATACGCTATATAAGCATCCATGTCAGCCAGGTTTGGTTGTTCTAAACGAGTAGTATAAAAATAAAACAGAGAAAATAGCCTCATAGTTTAAGCTCTGTTTCAGCTGTTACGGAAAATATTCACAAAAGAATTTTTAATTTCTTATCAAATTATAAGCTTCTACAAACGTAAACGTAAGTGAAAACGTATTTTTTTAATTATTTCATTTGGAAAACCGCTTTAGCTAATAACAGATAAGAATTTAAAAAACACAAAACCTGTTGCAGGTTTTCACGTTTAAGTGTGATGTGTGTGTGTCATTTAAGTGTGCAATATGACTGTGACAAACACAAAGATACAAATACACTGAGTTTGGCCGATAAGTTAATTATTTGTAATAATCAAAAAATATCGAGGGTCATCACTTTTCTTGTCTTTGTTCCACTTATTATTGTAAATGGCTGTAGAAAATATTTTTTGTTTAAGTGCTAGTCGCTCGCACCAAAAAAGTTTCCTTAGTACAACGTAGGAGTATCGATAATGGAGGTTTATACCTGATAGTTTTTTATGGAATATTAAAATAAATTTAATTTAGGATTTCAGGGCAATTTATGTCGTTTCGAAAAATTTTAATTATAAACGTGCAGCCAGGAATTTCTCATCGACTTGTTAGCAGAAGTAGACTGAATTTAGCGCATAGTTTTAAATAATTTTCGGATTCATATTAAATACTAGCGGCTCCGTGCAGCCCGCTGCATTATAAAAGTTTTTGGTGAATCCCGCGGGAACAACTCATTTTCCGGGATAAGAATTAGCCTATGTGCTATTTCAGATCATTATCTACCTATGTGCTAAATTTCATTCAAATCCTTTCCGCTAGTTTTTGCGTGATTGAGTAACAAACATCCATCCAAACATCCAAACTTTCGCATTTATAATATGAATATAGATATAGATTATATTAATATAGATTACCTTAATAAGGAACGAACGAACGAACGAACGAACGAAAAGATGTGTTAAGTATAAGATCGCCTCGATAATTCGATTGTGGGGTAAGCAGAGTAAATCTGCCATTGACAAATGACATAAGAATCTTCGATACAGCAACCTTACTATAAAAATAAGCCAACTTTCCAAAAAAAGAAGGTTTTCAAATCGGCTGATTTTTTTATGATTTTAAGATTGTGATATTTGAATGCTGAAATAACCTCAGAACTCGGTGCATTCATTAACCGATCTGGTAAATTCTTTTTGTTTAAGAGGATATACTTCACATACTTTGATCCCGTATAAACTTGGAGAAAATCTGATTCATGGTTCCAGATATAAAGGAAAATGAAACCGGTTGTCGTAATTTACTGAGTTTATATTATGTTAATCGCAAAAAATTATATACATATTTTTTCATGCAACAGAATCCACCATATTTTTTCTCACTACCCCCTTTTTTTCTAATTAAACCATTACCCTTAATCAAACCATTCTCTTTCTACGACTGTGTAGTGGTACTTTTGAAACATTTCAACAATAAAAAGTAGTTCAAGTAGTCTCGGATGCATTTGTAACTAAGCCGGTGCTTGAAAAAGAACAAAGAATAAACGTTTTGCATAGCCTTATTCAGAGTCGCTGAATAAATTATTTCCACAAGGCTGCTGTGAAACGGGATATTTCCTTAGAATGAACCACATTTTGTTAACAATTATTATTTCAGATGTTTTTATTGAATAACTACCTCGGCCATTATGAGTAGGTAAACATTGAATTTTTTACGACATGTTTTCTTTATATGTATTTTGGTGTTTAATCCCTTTAATGTGCACTTAACTATCAACCAATTCGCTCATATTCATACTTAAAACTTTCCTGTCCAAATTTATAAATACAGCGTCAATCAGACTCGAAGGATTAGTGTAGAGAAAAAGGTTAAATAATATATAGTTAATAAAAAATTAAACCGACGAAAAGTAATGCGTGGTCATACATTAGAATTAGTGAGTGAATAAATAATCAATTATTCTCTGTTTTCGTACTCTTTTGGTTGCGTTTTTTTTTTTTTTTGAAAAATTATATGAGCCAACCCTTGGGGTTATAATCTACACATATAATAAAATCGTAGGAAAAACAAAACTGTATACATTGAATATTTTTTAAAAGAATACTTGGGGCGTGATCTACAATCGATATCGAAGCCAAACATATAGTTTTTAGAATTTTTGTCTGTTTGTCTGTATGTATGTCCGGGTAAACTCAAAAAGTACTGTATGGATTTACTTCAAATTTTGCATGAATATTACTAACAGGTCGGGTCAACATATAGGCTACATATTATCACGCTATCACCTACGGGGGAGGAGCTGTGCGGCGTAAACGAAGTCCGCGCGGACGAAGTCGTGAGCAACAGCTAGTCTATCAAATAAAAGGAAAGTTATCATAATCGGATCACTGTAAAAATTTATGCGTGGTTATACAGTAAAATCAATGAGTGAACAAACATCCCTTGTTTACGTCCTCTTATAGTTGATTTTTTTTTTAAAATTAAATGGAACAACCCTGGGGTTATACCTATTCCAATAAAAAAGAATCAAAATCGGACTACTCTGTAAAAAGTTCTAACATAAAAAAGGTCTAACATAAAAAATATACGCGTCGAATTGAGACCGTTTTTTGTGAGTTAAAAATTATTGAATCCGACACTATACTGGCTTGGTCAGCAGTATCTATGTTTACTCAACTTCTTAAGGTATATAGGTTGATAAGCTTTCTTTAATAATTAAACTTAACATAATGAAAAGTGGACAAAGAAAAGTGAATCAAAAGAATAAAAGTATTCACATATAAATATCAAGTTTTTTTTTATATCATAAGATAGCAAACAAGCAGATGGGTCTCCTGATGGAAAGAGTCAACCATCGCCTATAGACACCAAAGATGTTAATGGTGCGTTGCTATCTTGTGGCGAGGGCTAATGCCACATGTATAAGTTTACCGGCTACCTTACCCTCCAAACCGGAACACGACAGCGACAAGCACTGACGCTATTGCGGCAGGAACAGGTAAGGCGGTGGTACCTGACTCGGTCGAGACAATGCAGAACTCTACCACCTAGGGAAACTCATTTTAAGAGGTACGCGAAATCAAATTATAATTTGACATCCAAAAAACAAGATGAATTATATAATGAATAAATTATATCGTGATCCCTTCATAACGTAATCTCTGATCGGTTGTGATTGGCTATTTTGGGAAAAAATTAAATAATGGCTGATATTTTAAGTCGACTTTAATATATATTTCATTTACGTATCATGGCCTTATATTCTGAAGTATAGTCGCAGTATAATCAAAATTATACATTATTTTTCAGTTATGAATAATATATTCTATTACTACACGTAAATAGGGTTTACTGTGGCTCCAGCTTTACTTTTGGCAAATCAACGAAAAATAGAAACATTGCGCTTTTTTGTCATTCATATGTTGCAGAAGAAAACACGCAATATATTTATGTATAAACTAGCTGTTGCTCGCGACTTCGTCCGCGCGGACTTCGTTTACTACGTACAGCTCCTACCCCGTAGGTGATAGCGTGATAATATTTAGCCTATATGTTGACCCAACTTGTTAGTAATATTCATGCAAAATTTGAAGTAAATCCATGCAGTGGTACTTTTTGAGTTTACCCCGGACATACATACAGACAAACAGACAAAAATTCTAAAAACTATATTTTTGGCTTCGATATCGATTATAGATCACGCCCCAAGTATTTTAAAAAAAAAATATTCAATGTACTTTGTAATTATGTTTGACTTTCCTACGATTTTATTATATGTATAGATTATCATTAAAGGCCTTTGTGTGGCGTATGGTCGATGCATATGATTAGTGAAATATATGTGTGTGTTCTATTTGAAATTCCTACGGTTAGGGATTCTACCTCTAAAATACCTACTATACTTACTTGTGAAAAAATATGTATGAAAACTTTTTGTGTGCAGACTCTAGTTTTAACTAGGGCTTGTTAACCGGTTAATTTTCGAATCTAAATCAGCGCAAGGACATAAGTAGCGTTTTGTAAAGGTTTGACTCCCCCTTATACTTAAAAATACCGGTTTCTTTATGGAGTAAAATTATAAGAGTTTTGAATCAATAAACTGGTTAACAGAGGTTTTTTAAAAATAATTCTTTGATGTTCACTGCTCCCAATTTATGTTCCCACTACTACTAATTCCACGGTTATGGCTTAAACCGGTTTATTTAGGTTTATGAAGGGCTCTCAATCTCATCTCAGATACGCTCCGCGCGAAACCTTTTACAAAAACCGCTAAATACCTCTAAATCAGGACTTGAAACCGTATACCGATCCCGTAACTGGTATTTATTAAGTGGTTTCAAGCCCTGGTTTTAATAAACTAACTTTAAAGTAATAAAATATCCTCAGTCGACCTTAATTTGTAACTCCATCATTAGATTGGCGTTAATTTCAGAATTCAAATATTCTAACAAAATAATACGCAAACGTGTAACCTGGTTCTATACTAGAGAGCGAACAGATATCGACAGAGTGCAGAAGCTTACGTCACATTAGACTTGACCTCACTAATGCGGCCTGAAGTTGCCATATTGCGGTGTTTCTAAAGGAACTCTCGAGCGACGATCCTTGTTTACATAACCGCTGACGTAGGTACGGTTTAAGAGCTGAAGACATCTATGAAATATGTATTTATTTTGTTACGTCAAAACATTTTTATTTAAAACCCATAAGTCATTTTTCCCATAATTCACCAATTTCTCTACTAGCGAGATGTTTCGTGATCTCTATCGTCACATTTGTCAACATTAACAATAACAAATCTCTTCTTTCCTGCAATAAAAATGCCAAGAAATACTGACCAAATATTACGAAAAATTTCTAAAATTATATAAGATTCAGAAAAAATTTAAACAATAATTTTAGAATAGTTCCAGCTCTTAAATTAATTTTCGGTTTCTAATACGATTGGTTCAGGGTTCTATATGTACGATCAATGAAACACAGAAAATAACGGATACAAGGTAAGAACGATGTTTAAATTGTGACAACATAAATCGCTAGAGTTATCCTACATCAATTCCTTTTCAATTTGCATTGTCTCGCCCGGGTCTGGTACTACCGCCTTACCTATTCAGCGCCTATACCTATATCTAACCACCGCCTTACCTAGCGTCGCGTCAGTACTTGTCCTATAGGAGACCCATCAGTTTGTTTGCTTTTTTTATATTATAAGATAGCAAACAAGCAGATGGGGTCTCTTGATGGAAAGAGTCAATCATCGCCTATAGACAACAAAGGTGTTAATGGTGCATTGCTATCTTGTGGCGAGGTCTAATACCACATGCATATGTTTACCGGCTACTGTTCCCTCCAAACCGGAACACGACTGGCGCTATTGCGGCAGGGATAGTTGAGGCGGTGGTACCAGACACGGGCGGGACAAAAAATTGCTATCTTATGATATAAAAATAAATAATCCATAATTCGAAAATATATGAATTTTATGCTAAAATCTTTATTAGGAAAACCGTACGAAATTATAGCAAAATTGGGAAACTTAAGTTTCTCTAACTAAATATGCAGTACCTATAATATCGCTTTCTTAACCTTGAACCTAAAAATATTCCACATCACTTACATAGCTTTGTAGTAAGTAATAAATCATTAGCGTATGAAATTTAATACCACAAATATCCTCAGTAAAACTCATTAACATTTTTCATATCGGCGAAACTATGTTGACGCAACATCGAATGAATCAAATATAAATATTTTATGTCGTAATAGCAGAGGGCGGGCATCCCCTATGGCGCCACACGATACGATATAAAAACTCGTGTTTATACCTTGCTTCAAACAGAAAAGGGAAACGAGAAGGGTGTCAATCGGCAAGGGACATGGAGGTGACATGACACTATTATTATATTCTTCGAGTTGAATTTACCTCTTGCTTTTACCAGATAGTCTGAGTGTCGGAGATATACAATCGGTGGGTCTAGACTAACATCATCTTTTACAGAAACTAATTTACCCTAAAATAAATTAACTCTACGTCCTCTATCAAGTCGAACGTCTTGGCTAATTTTCAATGTAGATTTACCAAACTAAATTATGGTATAAGAATATTCTAACCTAGATTATTAATTCTATCTTTAAATAATTTTTAACTGTTGAACAAAAGATTTTTTAAATTCAGTTGTTTGGTTAGGCTTTATCGTAGATTTGCATAATAGATCACGGTATCATAGGAAATTATACTCAACTAGATTATTAATTCTAGTCTTCTTAGTTAATTTTCATCGTAGATTTGCCAAAGTAGATAATGGTATTATAGAAGATTGTACTAAATAGATTATTAATTCTATCTTTGAATAATTCTTAATTATATATCATATGGCAGACGTTACTCTCTGATAATTTTATTTTATGAGTTGAAAATTTTTTATAATAGTTACAAGAAATTTCTTTTACCTACAGGAATATTTGCTCCGCACAATTTATTTTTAGGCGATTTCAGGACTATATCTAGGAACTTCCTTTCACTAACCTTAATAATCATTTTGTAATTAAAAAACACCGTTTGAATTGAATAGGCCGTTTCCAATTATTCTTTCCATCCAAACTACAAGATACAACTTATTTGTGTGCCATCTGATAAGTACTTTTATCATTTTATTAGCAGTAATTTTTTTCTGCTTTTTTGTAACTTTTTTGAGTAGTGAGCATTAACCACAACTCCTTAATTATTTTAAACTTTTGAGACTGTTCTATCTGAAAAACTATTACCTAAATTCTATCTATTCTATCTGTTACATCCATTTCAATCACAGTTTTCTTATTGCATAATCATGATAAATCATAATTTACGTTGCTTCAATACAAACATATATTTAATTTAGGCTATTTTTCCTTTTATTACGTTCGTCAGTTTCCCTTTTATTACGTTTGTCAAATTCTTTGCCAGCATATATTTCGTTTACTTCATATCGATTGATTTTCCTAAAAATTTCTATTAACTTTTGTACTATTTCACAATTTCATATCCGTAGGCTTATCAATTATCCCGATTAGTAATTATAATCAATAGTCTATCTTCGGCGTCAATTTTAAGACGCGTATCTTAGTATGGCCAATCTTTTAATATTGTCTCTTCGAATACTACGCTTATTCTTTTTATCTAATTATATTTTTATCACATTGCATTTCGCGTTTCAAAACAAATCTGCAAGGATCGTAACACATGGCACTCGGTTCTCTCTGTTTACTGCGTAAATATGCATTTGGTTTGAATGAGGGGTTAATTATTATTGGTTGTTTATGCTGCATTTTCAATGTTTATATTCTAAATTGTACTGGTATCCAGTGATACCAGCTTCTTAATATACTTGACAATAAAATACTTCAATATTTACCTGAAATCGAGCCAAGCTTAAAGCTTACCTTTTTTGAACCAAGCTATAACCTTTTTATACAAGCTTTTGTTTACTATAAGAATATTGTGGGATAGATATGGGACAATATCAATATTTAACACTCCAGCGGCATTAGCTTCAGATTAAATTTTCAGCAAGTCTCACATACAGAGAACACTTGCGAAGTATCTCTTGACCTCTTTACAACCTAACATGTGGCTGTAACGCCGTAGTTGAAATATTAAAAGCATATCGTTAGCTTCACTACAAAAATCGTAACTCTGTTCGGAAAAAAAATTACAGAAGCTAGAAAAGGCAGTTTTATTTTCAAAAGAATCAATATATTTATACATGAAACAAAAACTTCTTAAGACAATTACGCGAATAGAGAAGTAGCATGAAATTTGGCACAGTTAAAGTTTACATGGTGAAGTCATATTTGTGTGTTATAGTGCAGAGAAGTAGTATTTTTATATGAAATACTTTAGAAACACGTTACATTAATAAAAATATACATTACACTCACTACAATCATTAGACACACTTCATAATATATTTCCCCCGCGTTGGTCCGGGCTCCTTTGAAGAATAGACCAACTGTCGTTCTGCCAGGCAGGTCAGAAATGGTCAGAATTACGTTTAACTACCGTCGTCACTATTGTGTGGTAAAGGGTCGCAACGTTTCGCCCGAGTATTTGGTATCACCGCCCTACCTATTCCTGCCGCAATAGCGTCAATGCTTGCCACCTCCGGGTTGGAGGGTAAGGTGGCCGGTAAACTTATGCATGTGCCATTGTCATCCCGCTATACGGATAGCAACGCATCATTAACATCTTTGGTGTCTATATGCGATGGTTTCTCTTTCCATTAGGAGAGCCATCTGCTTGTTTGCTATCTTATGATATAAAAAAATCTGTAAGCCGGTTGACCCCGCATGCCATCTCTGAAATTTCCCGCTAAATTAAGGTATTTTAAGCTTATATTGATCATATCATAGATTTTTTGAGCTCAAAGTTCAAAAACCTAAAGTTGATAACAGCAGTATTTAAATTTTCGAAAATATGCATATTTTCAAAATGACCGATTTTGATCATTTGAATGGCATTTATTTATATGTTCTAAATTGTTTTATTAGTTACAAAATCGATGAGTTAAAATGACGAAAAGATGACAAAAATCTTTTTTCATAAATGTTCGTCATTGATAAATCCCGAACGAAGCGATTTTAATCCGATTTACGGTATTTGAAGCAGTTTTTTAAGTAGACAAGCTGGCTACATTTTAAAATGAATCAGCATATTAGTCTGAAAATTATTTTAAAAATATGAAGTAAAGTTGCTGTAACTAACGTAAATATTTGAAATGCTGTCACTTTTGAAAATTTGATTCTATTTTAATTTTTGAAATGACATTCGACGTAGTTTTTAAATACTAAAAAAAAAAATATTGTAGAATATCAAAAAATGATTGGTACAAAAAATTTTGAAATTATGACGAAATATCACTTTTTCAAATTTTTTTGTCAATTATACCTCCCAAACGGATAAACCGGTTTGATGAAATTTATGTATTAGATGCAGTCTTTTGAAAAAAAGAACTAATTAGATATTGTACTCAATCGGGACATTAATCTGTAAATTATATCAACAAAATTCTGTTTCGCCAAAATTTTTTTGTAGTTTTTTCAAAATTTTCGGGACCGAATTGGTTAAAATTTTCAGGAAATCTAAGTTAAGCGAAATCCAATCGAATGCCATAAATTATATTTCGATCAGTCAAGCCGCTCAAATGAGATGTTTACGTACACACACATACACACACGCACGCACACACACACACACACACACACACACACACACACACACACACACACACACACACACACACACACACACACATATACATACAGACATACTGACGTCATCGTGAATAGTCTGAATAGATTCCCAGGACCTCAAAATGTGGAGATCGAGGGAAAACTATTTTCGTAAATCGAGGCAAAATCAGTTTAACGTCTTTATTTCAAAGTCTCAAGGTCAAAGTTGGAAAAGATTTTATTGTTTAGCCTATTATCGAATTTCGACTACAGGGTGATCACGAGTTATAACTATATAGTATAATACAACTTAGTTATTTTTTTTCGCTTTCCGCTGTCTGTCACTGTGTAGGTTTTTAGATCTGTTATACTACGCAACGGATTTTGATGAGGTTTTTTAATAGATAGAGTGGCTCAAGAGGAAGTTTTATGTTAAACAGCAAAACAACGTTCGCCGGGTCTGCTAGTTATTCAATAATTATTTTTTTAAATGTGATAATTAAAATTACTATAGATAAGAGTCTATAGTATAAATAAGAGTCTGTCTGTCCGTTACGCTTTCGCTGCTATATAGCTAAACCCATTATATCGAAATTTGGTAGAGATAGTAAAATACCGGATTCAAACATAGTACTTTTACTTACTTTTTCGAAATTCAACCCCAAGGGAGCTGAAATAGGATATAAAAAATCGTATCAAATATTATATTGATGGCATGTTACAAGTGGAGTTACAACGTTTGATAACAATTGGACTGACGGTATACAAATTAATTGTGTTTATTAAATAAACCTATTTGCAGTGCGTGCGTGTAGATAGGCGCGCATCGTATCGTATCGACTACGACGTAGCAATACGTGATCACGAACGAGACAGAATGACCGCTGATCGTTATATAATAATAAGAATATTAGAATACCGTTAAAAAGTAATACTATAGTACGTTTGCGGTAAGAAAATGAGTCAGCAATGCATCAACCGTTTCATTTGAAAGAATGACTTCGATTGGTCACTGCGAACTTGACTTTTTATTTATGAATGATTTGATTGGTTAATGGGCAAGCGGATATCGATAACACTGCATTCTTAACGCGAAAATAATGTAGTTAAGTTTTCGTATTGTCACAATCTTCCCATTCTGGGTAGGCAGAATGAACCAAACGTCAATACACGTGTCTCTTCATCAAGATTCACAGGTTTGTTGATTAACAAGAAATCGACCTAAAATCAACTTATGCTTCTTGAGATAACCAGGACCGATAGTTTTACGTGTTTATCAGAGCCACGCGGGTTTTTACACCGACTAGATGTCGAGGTGCTACTAAAATTTCGATTTTGACTACAATCCCGACTATATTTCAATAATACGGTTTGGTCCGAAACGCGGCTCGAATCGGAGACCTCATGATCTTAGCAGAATGTACTAACCAATAAACCACGAGCCAATCACGACTGACTGTCTTAATTAATATTAGGCAACGCTCTTAATAAAAACGTGATGAATACCGCAAACGTTATTTTAACTCCAGCCAAATTATCCAAATGAAGCAAGGGGTGCTAAACTTGTTGAGTCAATTTATCGCAACCCCTAATAATCACCCTAAGTTGTGTCATCTTTATGTCTCAACACTTCTTGATGAGTGCGTTATCATTTGCACAAATAGGTATGCAAATTGTAATTTGTTGTTGAAATCTTAGAATCCTTTTACTAAAAACCCAAGACCCTTTTAATATATATTTAATAGTACAAAATGAAGGATGATTATGACAAAATTGCGTGTCTAGAATAAATAAGGCACATTGTATGTGAGAACATCGTCATTTTCACTAAATAACGACGTAACGATGAAAATCACGTAAGGGGCGCCACGTGCCAGTAATGAGGGTAGGACGAAAGTTATCCTGTTAAAATATTTGTACAATGTTTTATTTCTACAATAAACACTTGAATTCAAAAAATCCATGAAATATTTGATATTACTTTAGTAAAAAAGATAGCGCAAAATGGTGGACGCGTGTACAATCCACGTTCTGTACAAAATGGTTGACATTATGCAGTAATGTTTAATCAATATGTCTAGTACTGCTTTTATATATAGGTACGGTGTTCCAAGCACGACTCTGTAATAAAATTCACTGTGGATAATGGTAACATAAACTGACATTCAGGAATGAAAGATTATGAGATCAGAATAGATAAGAGATTACAAATTACAATAAAAAATACGCATCAAAACCCACAAATATCCTTATTCAAATCGCAATCTACACAGAAATATTATAAAGATTTGATTGTTTGTAATGGATAAACCCAAAAACGACTTAACCGGAAAACAAAGGTAGAAAGACAGCAAAGGTAGACTTTTACCTGACTACTCAAAAGAATGTAATGATTTTGGGTCACGCAAACGATGTTGCGGGCAACAGCTAGTCAAAGGACATAAACAAGTGAAGTAAAGTATATACCTTCGTCTAGACGGTGATTATCCCGCACCGGCCGGCTTCTTTACATAAACCGCTTGACACTTAAGTCATGACGTCAAAATGTTGTGTCTCTCTTACCGGATGTAAAAATGATATGCTTTTAAATAATCTTGTAAAAAAAGTTCAACTAGTATTTATAATTTTCTACCTACCCTCAAAAACGTTGATTTACTAATAACGACTGAATGGTTGGCGAATTTTTTAAATTTTAGACGTATTACGTTTATATAAATTCATTTAAACGAATGTGGTAGCAAAATGTCTTAATAAAAGTCATAAAATAATAAAGGTATATTAGAAGCTTATATACTTTATATCTGCGCTTAAATGTTATTGATTATAAAACATTTACATACAGACATTTCTAACAAAAAACTTGTAGCAATATAAATATTATTATCAAAGACATTTTTACCTTATATAAGTTGAGTTTGCTGAAAATATCTAAAAAACGTGCTTACAACCAGTGGGAGTTTTGTCTTAGTAACAAGCGTAAACGTGGTAAATAAAATGTTGATCCATCAGTGTCGCTTTCCGAACCTGCCGGTAATACGGGTGCGCGGCATGAGTGGCAGAAGCACTGCATCACCGAGTCTCGGACCAGTCCTATCAGCATGGTGCTAGTTTTAAATTTACTATCTATCTAACGAAAGACGGAGTCGCGTCGCGGCACGGGCGTATTGCGCGACTCTCGTCCGGAAACTGAGCTTTGCCGGGGGGTGGGTATTCGGTCGATATTTGCACCCCACACTCCCTGTTACCGCCCTGCAGACCCACCCCGCGACAAACCCCCCAGCGCTACCGTCCTTAACTTGATAACCCCGTACAAGAAAATAAGCCTACGAAATGGAAAAATAATGCTACCCTTGGCGGCACTCTACATCCTTTAGAACGATGTGTCTGTTTTCACAATTATCAAACCTTTAGGCGTTGTTTAACACACGAAAATTTATATACATAATGTTAAGTATATGCGAAATATTAATAAGCGAAAGGTTTATTATTTTCATTTCGATAAATATATTCTGATTTATGAAAAAAAAAATGCAGATGGTATTTACTGTATTACCATTGCCATGTTATTAGAGGTTTAGCTACTAAGATTAAGGTCGTTGAAATCAAACTAATTTAGGAGCCACATAGACTCATGCGGGTCTCGGTGCTCCTCGGCCATAAAAAATCCAAGTTGAGGGGGCAGCGGGCGGCCGCGTAGAGCGAGCGAGGGTGCCATGCGGAGGTTCTGCCGCCGTCTCGGCGCCGCCACCCGCAGTCAATTAACAGTCGGCAACACCACATCGAATTTGTTGCACTCCGAATTGCTTCCGATTGATTTCCTGTTCTTATAATCCTTTAAGACGAGTTCTATCCGTTAATAGAGAAATCTCACCTCAGAATCCATTACGTAGAAATCTGAGTGAAAAGGATTGTGAGTTTTTTAGGATGTACAATTTATTGGAGTGAGCGCTTAGAGAAACTCTGGAGAACTGCAGTGATGATGGTGTAACCTCGTGCACCGGTAACAGAGAGCAGTGGCGCGGCGATCGATCTAGGGCAACAACCCCGAAGCGGCTTCCCCCTGCGGTAACACTGGGAATTCCAGGAGTAAGCCGCGCTCGGCCAACGCATATGCTTAGACACAACGTTATGGAAATACCGGTATGGCGCCCGACTTCCACCCGATACAGACTAATAATGTATGTGCATGTATTTATAGTTATAAAATGTATTGGAAATTAAATAGAAGGTTTTGTGTACAATTATTATATCATACTTTATTGACTCAGGCGTTTCTTTGCGGAAATCCATACTTAAAAAAGGTGAAATTGATTAAATTTGCTATTATCCTCGAACTTGTTCTCTGTGATCTCCGCGATGGCACCGAAAAGAAAAACGCCGATTTAATAAATGGACAAAACTCACTAATGGCCCGGACAAAAAGGAAACCCCGGCGACACAATTATCTACCCACATCTAATTCATTTCACCTTTTTTATTATATCATAATTAAAAATTGTTAGCTAAATTAATATAATCTTTAAAATCATTGGACAGGAAAAACGCAGATGGCTCTCCTGATTAAAGCAACTTACTATCGCCTATAGGCACCAAAGACGCATGATGCATAGCGTCGCCATCCGTGTAGCAGCTTAAAATGTCGCTGCAGAAATTTATCATCTACTTGTCATGAAACTAGTGATATGGTTGGCTACTCATTCGCCTTTTATGAACTGTCTGATAACTGAGAAAGAAAATGTATTGTCCTACGTCTGCCTCAGAACATAGGTTGTTCTTATATATGCATCATCTCGACTTCAAGCTACTATTGATTTATTTATAAATACAAAAAATTGTCAAGGCTGATTTGGATTTTAATGATTTACAGCCGAATAGGCTACTATTACAAACAGATATTTTTCCTTGCACAAAGACAAGTAATTATCACTAGAGTTACTTGTACAGCCTAAGTAAATCATATAAAGTATATTAGTCATAAGATGTGTGCGTTTTAGTTAAACTTCCAAGGAAATAGTGTTCCACAAACGATCATCGAGTAGCACGTTTTAAAGTTAACTTTAATTATTCCTTCACCGAATCAAAATTTTCAAAGCCCCATAACTTTATTATCTACCCAATTTGAACTCGAAGTTGGAAAACATGGTTGTCTCGTCAAAACGCGGCTGTTCACAAAAATTCAGCTTTTTATTAATCAAAAAAACGTTGTTCCCGGGATCCCCGTCTATCCATACTATCCATACTAATATTATAAATGCGAAAGTAACTCTGTCTGTCTGTTACGCTTTTACAGCCAAACCACTGAACCGATTTGGATAAAATTTGGTACAAATATAGTTTGAGACCCAAGAAAGGACATAGGATAGTTCTTATCCCGGAAATCCCACAGGAACGGGAACTATGCGGGTTTTTATTTTAGAATTTTTTCCACGCGAACGAAGTCGCGGGCACAGCTAGTATTATATAACATAGATAACATAGTCGACATCAAACGAACAAAGAAGCAGATGGCTTCCCGGAGATGAAACCAAAGACTTTAATAGTGCGTTGCAGTTTGTGTATTAAAAAACACTATTACACCAATCGTGTGTTATCGCCACAATAACAATTTTACGGGCTACCTTACCGTCCAATCCAGAATATGGTATAAAATGAACTGAAACTATTACGGCAGGACAAGGTAAGTAGTGAGTCATCACATTAATCGACATCGAAGCCAAAAATATTTTTTAGAATTTTTGTCTGTTTGTCTGTATGTATGTCCGAGGTAAACTCAAAAAGTACTGCATGGATTTACTTCAAATTTTGTATGAATATTACTAATAGGTACATACATATCTTCACGCCAGATCCCTTACGGGGTAGGCAGAGAGAACCGAGTGCCATACATCACGATCCTTGCAGCCTTGTCTCGCTTCCTCCACATTCATCACTCTCTTCATACACACACGCCGGTTGCGAAGACTCTTGACACCAACTTCGGACAGTACCAACTCGATCAATCTGATCGTGGTATGTCAGTCTTGGTCTTCCCCGGTACCTACATCCTTCCACATTCGCGTTGTATATCTGTTTTGTTAACCTTTCATCTACCATTCTTTCTACATGTCCGAACCAACGGAGCATGCCCTTTCTCATCTTTACTAATAGGTCGAGTCAACATATAGGCTATCACGCTATCACCTACGGGGGAGGGGTAGTGCGGAGTAAACGAACTCCGCGCGGACGAAGTCGCTGGCAATAGCTAGTATTAAATAAATTGGTAAAGTGCGTGTTGGGCTACGCGCAATGTAGGGTTCCGAATTGTCCATCACAATAATGCAGCTAAGAAGCTGGCTGTTATAGTTTCATACTATGAACATTTAAGCTATTCAACGTCAATGACAAATATATCCGCACCACAGGTCCACCGCATATAAAAACTTCTCTAAGTAGTAAGTACATTTTATAAGTTGGTCGACTATTACTCAAAAACTTATAAAGCCTTCTAAGCCGTGATAGTTTTCCTTTGAACTTCATTATATTTAATACTACCATTTTCTTTTCTTAACGACACTTGACTCTAATAAAAATTAGCACTTAAAAGCTCAATATTTTTTTAAAAACCTATCCAACGATACCCCACACAATGGGGTACGTAAGAAAAAAAATAACATCTCTACTTTACGGGTACGGGGTTACGGTTTGGTGAGCTATCCTGAAAATATTTTTCAAGATTTTAAGTTACCACTTTGTTGACGTGACTAATGTGTGTATTTGCGTCAAATTACACCTTTCTAGCCATAAGGATCTCTGAGCTATCGTGCGGACGGACGAATGACGAAACTATGAGGTAGGTTTTTTTATATCAATGGGTTGTTCCTAGCTTACTAGTCTAAGAGCTGAGCGTCACATTTGGCCGTTATTTATTGTAAGATTGCTGCTAATGATGTAACTTTATTTATTTTTAAAAGACAATACTTTTCTGTAAAATCCTTTTAAAGGAAATGGGATTGTATTTTCAGACTAACATTTGAAAACCAAATGTAAAATGAAAAAAAAAATGAAAATGCCTCAGCATTGCTCATGGCATGAGCAACGCTGAGGCATTTTCCTTTTGGAGGTCTGAGCGTCGTACAATAATTTACATTGGCAGTATTATACCTATATTATAGTTCTGTTTTAGTACAAGAATTTAATATAAAGTTACTTTGATACAATAAAACTAAGTTTAAAAGTCTTCCTTTCATCCATTATTGTCAAATTCATGATTAATTGAGTTCTTTTTAGCACAAATTAGCTTAGGGAAACGAAGCACTCAACGTCAAACGTTAATCTTGTCAGTTACGTAAAGTCATTACCGATTAAGTCCAAGAAATAATCAGATACCATTAAAACCTTGCTTTGTCTTCACTAAGGGTAAATCAAAGATTTCGTCTGAGTCAAGATGTGCCATCAAATGTGCCCACTTCTTTATTGTCTCTTATGCGGCAACAAGTTGAGTCACGTGCTAACCGGCTTTCGTGGAGAATATTAAAAGGCATCGGCGCGCGTCCGCCTGCGACGGTACTCGTATCGATTTTCAGTGTTTCAGTCATTTTAACCTTTATACGCAACACAAACACGGGACTCTAGAGTTAATGAAGATTTATTTTGGACTAGCAGAGCCCGCGATTTCGTCCGCGTGGAAAATTTTCGAAAAAAGTAGCTAAGTTACGCCCTGTCACATCAGCTATCTGCCAGTCAAAATCGATCCAGCCGTTCCAGAGATTAGCCAGAACAAACAAACACAAACAGACAGACAAAAATGGTAAAAAAATGCTGTTTTGGTATACATATGTATACACCCATATGCATTTAGTAAAAAGCGGTTATTTTAATATTACAAACAAGACACTCCAATTTTATTTATTTGTATACATAACAAATAAGCAGATGTTTTCGTGATATATGAAGACTAAAGAGCCTTTAGACACTAAATGATAATAATAATGCGTTGCTATCTGTATGGCGGTGCGGCGCTAGAATGCCACATGCACAAGTTTACCGGCTATCTTACCCCTTAAATCGGGACATGACAGCGACAAGCACCCACGCTATTGTGGCAGGAATAAGTGAGGCAGTGGGTACCTAAGTCTCAAAACGTAACAGAAGTCTACAAGTCACAATCCAGGTAGTAATCGCGGTATTGGCGACACGTATTCTCTCGCGTTTTACGAGGTGCCTAGCAGTAAGGTAGTTGATCTATTCTCTTAAAAGAGGCCCGGGATAACATGAGGAAAACACTTATTCTTTTTATTACTAACTAGCTGCTGCCAGCGACTTCGTCCGCGCGGAATTCGTTTACTCCGCACAGCACCTGGCCGCTAGGTGATAGCGTGATATGTAGCCTATATGTTGACCAGACCTGTTAGTAATATTCATGCAAAATTTGAAGTAAATCCATGCAGTACTTTTGGAGTTTACCCCGGACATACATACAGACAAACAGATAAACAGACAAAAATTCTAAAAACTATATTTTTGGCTTCGATATCAATTGTAGATTACGCCCCGAGTATTCTCATAAAAAAATATTCAATGTACAGTTTTGACTTTCCTACGATTTTATTATAGGTATATAGATAATATAGACATAGATAGTACCTATAGTAGTTTATATCGTATAATATTCATTATTATAACAAAAGCAAAATCTGTAAGCCAGTTGATCCTGCAGACCATTCCTGAAAGTTCCCGCCAAATTAAAGTATTTTAAGCTCAAAGAAGTAAAAACTATAAGCATAGATATTTTAGTTCCGGTATTAATTTTCCCCGTGTTGGTTCCGGGCTCCTTTTAAGAATAGACCAACTGCCGTTCCGCCAGGCAGTTCGTAAAAAGCGACCGATTGGCTATGCGAGTCACTACCATCGTGGCTACTAGTTGGTGGAGTTCTGCATTGTCTCGGCCGGGTCTAGTACCACCGCCTTGACTATTCGTGCTGCAATAGCGGCAGTGCTTGTCGCTGTCGTGTTACGGTTTGGAGAGTAAGGTAGCCGGTAAACGTATGCATGTGGCATTAGACCTCGCCACAAGATAGCAACGCACCATTAACATCTTTGGTGTCTATAGGCGATGGTTGAGTCTTTCCATCAGGAGACCCATCTGCTTGTTTGCTATCTTATGACATAAAAAAACCGTTTTTCGATCAGCCAGGCCATATAAAATCTGAGAGAGATTTAATCACGTGCGCACATACAGATATATACTGACGTCATTGAAAAAATATAATAACGTTTCAAGAATCTCAAACCATGGAGATCTGATGAAAGCTCGATTTTTGAAAATCGCTGTCAATAATTATAATTTCCTGAGGAAAGTTTTAAAATCTTTTAAAAATATTTTTAAACATGTTATTTAAAATTGTTCTAATAATACTATACAAATATGAGACAATTTAAGGAGAGGTATTTCGACGCGCGTCAATTCTATAGAAAATGGGTGGCGCGGTATGTTCTGAAACCGCCGGGAAACGTGTTAATTTTCTGATAAATAAATATAGGACAAAAATAGGACAAAATTAAATAACCTGAGAAGTATCTAGGTACTCACTGAAAGAAAAAAAAATCCTTATCGGTTCAGGCGTCTTCGAATAATCAGTGAACATACTTAAAAAAAGATTCCGACCAAATAGGAACCTCCTCCTTTTTGGGAAGTCGGCTGAAAATAGTGAGTAGCAAAAATGCTCAGGTACCTAATTGCTGGAAAAGTTGAAACCGAGTTTTTTTAACTTTTTTTTTCACGGAACAAATTACACTTACTGATCTGACCCCAAAGTAAGCAAATTATTTGCTTGAGCTATGGGCGTTAGTCAACTATACTAAAACATAGAACTACGTATATAATACGAATATACGTATACAATACGAATATATAGTACGTATATAATACGAAACATAGAAGTAAGTATATATAAATACAAGAATATCGAACCCGAGCCCCGTCGATTGCGTAGTCAGGGTTGCTAAACACTCGACCAACTGGGCGGACAAGAGTGGAGTTGGTGCTACAGAAGAGCAGCGCAAGGTAAAAATTGTCTTCAGAATAGCATAATTATAAAACACAACTCACAAAACATCAAGATGGCAAGATTTAAATTTTAACATCTGTATTATTAGTTACAATTTGCTTACTTATTTTTTGTATCACTAATCTGGAAAAAGTGATGACTCAAAACTTGGAGGCGCCTACCCTCAATCGATTTTAACTCGTTAGTTTTATAATAGATGGCGTTACTAGAAATAAGATTCTAATACAAAACGTATCTTCTATCGATTTTAACTCGTTAGTTTTATAATAGATATCGTTAGTAGTAATAAAATTTTAATACAAATTGTATCTTCTATTTTTTAAGGTCTGTAAAATGGTATTTTTATGGTAGATAACATATCTAAACATGAATTTAAACTACTACGTCGAAGCACAAACCTAAAAGTCCGATAATTTTTCAGTAAAATGTACCACAAAAGTGCAAGAAAGTGGCCTAGTGTAAAAAAAATTTCAAACATCTAGGTAGGTATTTTGTTAAAAATGGCAGTAGGTATATTGATTTTTGATAAACCGCAAGGGACTGGAATATGCTACCTGAGTCTGTGTTCCCCGACGGGTACAACCTGGGGATCTTCAAGAGAAGAATGAACAGGTACCTTCTAGGGAAGCGTGTTCCATCTTAGGCCGCATCTTAGCTTACCATCAGGTGAGATCGTGGTCAAGCGCTTCCCTATCGACAGTAAAAAAAACTGCACATTTTGGAAACTATAATCGGTTTTGATCTTTCGAATGCCATTCAACTCAATTTTTGAGATGTTAAATATTTCTTTGCCAAAATAATCGATATGTTGAAAAATTTAGATGTAAACATTTTTTTTAATTTTCGTCATTGATAAATCCTTAACCAATTAACCGATTTTGATCCAATTAACGGTATTTGACGCAGTTTTAAAGGAAAAAAAGCTGATAAGATTTTTAAGTCAATTGGTGTATTATTCTGAAAGTTATTTCAAAATTAAAATTAGCGTTTTTTAAGTAACTATTCCAGGGAGTCTTATTTAAAAAAAAAATGATGTGGTGTCGCGGGACACCAGGTAGGAACGAACTTCCTTCGGCTAAACGGCACTACTCGCTTGTGTACGCGACTGTCGCGCCTGCGCACGTCTCATTTAACGCTTTTATTCCACGCATTTTTCTTACGGTTTTACTATCACATTTTTTCAGTTCGGTCGCGCAGCAAAATCCCTATCCCCTCCAAGCCTGCCGTAAGGAACTTCCTTCCAATAAGTTTGATAAAAACAACGTAATTTTGATATTTGAAAAGCTGTAAATTTTAAAACTAAATTAAATTTTGATTTTAGAAACTGCATTCGGCGTAATTTTTTAGTACTAAAATATCGTAAAATACCAAAAAATTATTGGTTGAAAATTTTCGAATATATGTCGAAAACTTTTTTTTTAAATGTTTCGTCAACGATTACTCCCAAAAGGTAAACCGATTTTAATGCAATTTAGGCATTAAATGTAGTTTTTAGAGGAATAAAGCTGATGAATTCAATCGGTACATAAATCTGGAAGTCATGTTAAAAAAATACTGTTTCGCCAAAAATGTTTTTGGAGTTTTTTCAAAACTTCTCAAATTCTCCTGGGCCGTTATGGTTCAAATTCTCAGGAAGTCTAAGTTAAGCGGAATCCAATCGAATGCCATCAACCGCGTTTCGATCGGTCCAGCCGTTCAAAAGTTATGAGATATTTACATACATACATACACACACACACACGCACACACACACACACACACATACATACATACTGACGTCATCGTGTAAATAGTCGGAAATGGTTCCTAGGACCTCAAAACGTGAAGATCTTGTGAAAACTCGATTTTCGAAAATCGGGGCAAAATCAGTAACTTCCTTATCTATATACGTAGCGGGACGTTAAAAAAACACATTAGTAATAATCAGCAACACCAATAAACCTTGTGAAGGTTTATCTTAGTAGTTAAGTCAAATTCAATTGATAGGTTTGAAGACATGAAGAAAAGAACACTCGTATAATTTTATATCCAAGAAAGTTTCTAGATTATTTGCAAATAATAACGATCCTTCATCTATGTATATAAAAATCAATTGCTGTTCGTTAGTCTCGCTAAAACTCGAGAACGACTGAACCGATTTGGCTAATTTTGGTTTTGAATTAATTGTTGAAGTCCAGGGAAGGTTTAAAAGGTGAGAAAATATAGAAAAAAAAATAAGAATAGTTAAAAAGTTAAAAAGGCAGAACAACGTTTGTCGGGTCAGCTAGTTATTTTATAAAACTGAAGCAGCATGCAGCATGCAACTTTAGCAAATAATTACGCTGACGCACGTAACTCTTCTGAAGTACCCTCTTGTTATAATTAAAACATACAATTAAATGAAAATTGCAAAAAAGTTTTAGAATTTCCACCTGAAATAATATTAATCTTTTTACTAAAATTACTTAAAAAATACTTAAACTTTTCCTCCGTGGTGGTTCGTGCTTCTTTGAAGAATAGACCAACTGCTGTTCGCAGGTCGTAAAACACGAACGATTGGCTATAAGTGTCACTATCACCACAGAATACTAAGAGACTAATACAGAAGTCAAAGTTACATACAAGTAATATTCGAGCATAGCACACATATAGACCTCTCAGGGACGCGATATCTCGGACTGGTGCGGAACAAACGGTCCCGAACCATTCCGAGATATCGCGTCCGTGAGAGGTGTCTATGTGTGCGTTGCTCGAATATCACATGTATGTAGATTGACTACTGTTCCAGTATACTGTGCTATCATCGTGATTACTAGGTGGCAGAATTCAGCAATATCTCGCCCGTGTACCACCGCCTTACCTATTCCTGCCGCAATTACTTATCATTGTCGTTTTCCGGTATGGAGGGTAAGGTAACCGATAGACTTATGCATGTGGCATTACCATCCGGATAGCAATGCACAATTAAAATCTCTGATGTCTATAGGCGATGGTTTATCTTTCTATCAGGAGAGCCATCTGCTAGATAGCAAACAGCTATGTGATGATATAAAAAAATAAAAAGATTTGTTGTTGAAGTTGTTGACTCAAGCTAGAGGAAGAAATTAGATGCATAATTTTTCCTTAATTTATTTTTCGTAATTAATTTACTTCTTTTTTATTAGATTAACAAGTTGTTTCTTAAAGTTTTTGTAAAAAAACATAAAATCTGTGGATTGCAGCTGCGAGTTTTAAAATTCAAAGTAATGCAGTCGTGGTGTTTATATTTATGGGGCATACTAACATCTTAATAGACCAGGTATTTTTTTGTTCTTATATCATGAGATAGATTTTTGTTCTTATGTCAATTGATAAAATTTAAAGAACGTAAAGATATTGTGAGCCTTTCTGTTGAGCGAGTAATTGAGATTGCCTGTATTGAGATTGAGCAATTTGTTGTTATAAGTGTATATAAGCCCCCCTGTGTACCATACGAAGAGTTTGCAAACAAAATGGAAGAAACTATATTTAAAGCCTCCAAATCGAAGAAGAATATTGTTATCTGTGGGGACTTTAATGTTAACGTTTTAGATCCATCTTCATTAACTTCTAAGTTTCTCAACCTCTTTAAGTCGTATAATCTGCACAAAACTTTTTATGAACCTACTCGGATTACTGCCACTAGTGCTACTTGTATAGACAATATATTTACAAATATAACCCCCTCAAGTAGTACAGTTAAAAATGTATTAAATTCAGATCATTGTTGCCTATTAGTTCAATTTCCTAGAATAACAAGAAAACTTCCAAAGAAAGAAATTGTTTTTGTTCCTATAAATAATTATAGATTGGAATGTTTTAAAAATAATTTAGTCGAGAAGTTGCCTAAGTTGCCCTATCACGAAAATCCAAATAGTTTATATGACACATTATTTAATTTAATTAATTCAGAATATAAACAAATATTTATTCCTGAAACACTATCATTGTGCAATCAGAGAAAATTTAGTGAATGGGCAACAACAGGAATTTATAAAAGTAGGAAACGGTTATTTGATTTATATTATGAAAAATCTTATAACCGTAGTTCTGTGTTTAAGGAATATGTGAAGAGCTATTCAAAAATTTTTAGAAGGGTCTGTGATTCTGCAAAATCCTTGTACATAAAAAATATTATAAGGCAATCTTCAAACAAAATTAAAACTACATGAAACATTATTAACTGTGAAACCGGCAAGTCCAGGACTTTTAATGACGAATATCAGTTGGAAGTAGATGGATTAATTGTAAAGGAAGATTTGGATGTAGCAATGGAGTTTAAAAAATTCTTTACCAATGTAGCTACTTCAACAACTCAAGCTCTTACCTTATCGGCCAGCTCTGCAGAATCACTACTGAAGCAATGTGAAAAATCTTTCGAATTTTCTTTGGTGGATGTTAAGGATATACTTAAAGCTTCTAAAAAATTAGAAATTAAAATAACTTCCGACATATGGGGTCACTCCCTAAAAATCATTGCTTCAGTAATAAATGTAATCGCACCATACCTAGCTGAAATATTTAATAGCTGTATAACATATGGTGTTTTTCCTGATTTGATGAAACTCAGTAAAGTTATTCCCATTTTTAAATCTGGTTCTAAATCTGAACCAACCAACTATCGTCCTATTTCGGTTTTGCCTACCCTGAGTAAAATATTTGAAAAAATCATTCTCTATCAAATGTTAAGTCATTTTAATAAATTTAAATTATTTCATGATAAACAGTTTGGTTTTACAAAGGGTCGCTCAACTACAGATGCTGGTGTAGAATTATTAAAGAACATTTATGAAGCCTGGGAAGAGATGTTCTGTGATTTATCTAAGGCTTTTGACTGTGTTCATCATAGCATATTAATCAGGAAATTACACCATTATGGAATTAGAAACAAGGCTCTTGACCTTTTGATTTCTTATTTAAATGGAAGAATTCAGAAGGTTGAAGTTAACGGAATAAGATCCTCTGGCGCTGCTGTCACAATGGGTGTCCCACAATACTTGTCCATACTTGGTCCATTTCTGTTTCTTATATATATAAATGACTTACCTTAATATGTGGGTGATAAACATGGAATTGTATTGTTTGCGGATGACACCTCACTTTTATTTAAAGTGAAAAGACAAATTGGTAAGTATGACGAAGTAAACAATATGATTTCAAAAGTTGTACACTGGTTCAGTGTTAATAATTTGCTTCTAAATGGCAACAAAACTAAGTGTATTAAATTTTCAACGCCTAATGTAAGGCATGTAGATACCAATGTACAACTTAATGGTAAAATAATGGACCTTGTGGACTCTACTACATTTTTAGGGGTTACTGTAGATAAAAAATTGCATTGGGGACCACATATCAAGTTCAGCAGCATTCGCAGTAAAAAAAATGAGGCAGCTTACTGATGTTGATACTGCACGCCTTGTTTACTTTAGTTACTTTCATAGTGTTATGTCATATGGAATTCTTCTCTGGGGGAATTCCGCTGAAATAAATACTATATTTGTATTACAAAAAAGGGCTATAAGGGCAATTTACAATCTTAGTCCAAGGACCTCCCTGAGAGAAAAATTCAAAGAAATCAATATCTTAACTGTAATTTCTCAGTATATATTCGAAATATTGATGTACGTTTGTAAAAATATTTGCTTATTTAAAAAGAATAGTGATATTCACACCCTAAATACAAAGAACAAAAACAATCTTGCTGTGCATGTGTCTCGTCTCCACAGAACAAGCAACTCTTTTATGGGGCAAAGTATACGCTTCTACAATAAGCTGCCTGATGCCATTAGAGATTTACCAGTTAACAAATTCAAAAAATGTGTTAAAACAAAACTGTGTAAAAAAGGTTATTACAAAATATCTGAATACCTTGATGACAGGAAAGCATGGGATTAACTGCTCCTCATATCGGCAATCCTTATTATTAATGTAACAATTAGATACTAATTAAATATTATGTAATATTTTATTTAAAAAATGTTATGAAAAAAAGACAAGAGCGCTGAGTTTCTTCCGCCGGATCTTCTCAGTGTGTGGCCGCGTTTCCGATCCGGTAGTAGTTTAAAAAAATGTTGACGCGTCAAAATAACTTGTAAAAAGTTTTATTGAATAAAGTACTTCTGATTTCTGATTTCTAGCAAACAAGCAGATGGGTCAACTGATAGAAAGAGTCAACCATCGCCTTTAGACACCAAAGATGTTAAATGTTGCGTTGCTATCTTATGGTGAGGTCTAATGCCACATGCATAAGTTTACCGGCTACCTGATCCTTCAAACCGGAACACGACAGCGACAAGCACTGACGCTATTGCGGCAGGAATAGTTGAGACAGTGGTACCAGACCCGGACAATGCAAGAACTCTACCACCTAGTAGCCACTATGGTAGTGACTCGTATAGCCAATCTTTCGCCTCTACGAAAGAAACGTAGAAACGAAAGAACGCCGGTTCTGGTACCACCGCCTTACCTATTGTAAGGCGGTGGTACCAGAACCGGGCCAGACAATGAAGAACTCTACTACCTAGTAGCCACGATGGTAGTTACTCGCATAGCCAATGGATCGCTTTTTACGATCTGCCTGGCAGAACGGCAGTTGGTCTATTCTTCAAACGAGCCTGGAACTAACACGAGGTAAACCAGGTGAGAAGTTTTGTGATAAAAATCGCTAATTTAGTTTACGCAGCGCGCGTGTTTTGTTGAAAGAATTATCCAATATATTTTTTATTTCTTGACTCAATTTCAAGCAAAAGCGCGAACTTTTGTTTGAAATAAGTAGGACGTTGGAAAATTCGCCTGAATATTTAACGCCCGTCTTGTTGTTTAAATGAGATGGTGTTAATCCTGGGCTTGTATTTTATTTAAAATGAACGGCACCCGTCACTATTTTGCTTTACATTTGGCACCCAACTTGCACCTCCTGGGGTAAAATTAATGTAAATGGCTCTCTTCAAGGAATTACTAAATCTATTTGAGCAAGGGTTTTGGTTTCTTACGGTATTGTCACGTTCTTTATTTGATGTTACGGCGCTGCAACAAGCCTCTGGTCATTAGATAATTTAAAAGTATTGCCGGCAGTAAGAATATTTTAAGTCGACAAGTCTCTTTACTCCGATTCTTAATATTTTGCTCAAACTATGTAGGATACTTCATGTAGGATGAGGAAAAAATATTTTGGTTATCAATAACTTTCTGTATTAGCGCAATCACTGCATTTAGAACAGAGGTAGCAAAATTATCTTTGCTTTAAACTTCTCGAATAAATACGATCATTATAATGTGTAATAGTAATCTGTTATTAATTCAATGTATTTATTTATATATTAATGCACTGAATGAATAAATATAATAATTCAATGAGGTGGCATTCCAACCAGAAGAACCATGATCTGCTTCAAAATAATATAACAAGTCATATGAATGCTGGTGCTAACTTTGAAATTTAAATGTCTAATGAATTTATATATAACTTCAATTAAATTCACTATCGCAACTCGCGTTTTTTATAATGGTACTAGCTGAACGGTCACGCTTCGCTGCTGCCCAGTCTCTAATTTTTCGTTCCGGAAATTCGGAAAGCCTATAAAAACAATCTTCTGTTCAATAGTTACGTTATGAACAAACATCGAGTCAATCCATCGGCTAGTTTTAGCATTTTGTGGACAAAAACATGTGGAAACTATTTTTTATAACACTACTAAATACTATAGCGGTAAAATATGATTGTTTATTTGTACTCAAATTGGACCGATTTTGAAAATTCTTTTGCCATTTAGAAGGCGACCCTATACAGGAGTAACATAGGTTACTTTTTTACCTGACTGAGCAAAACCAATTAATGATTTCGGGCCTCTCGAACGAAGTCACCTACTCCTATTTAGCAGCTAGTGATAACGATAAAGATTTAAAAAAAAAGTATATTCCCGCCCGTATCTCCGAAGGTATAGGGCATAAAATTAGAAATCAGAAATCAGAAGTACTTTATTCAATAAAACTTTTTACAAGTTATTTTGACGCGTCAACATATTTTTAAACTACTAGCGGATCGGAAACGCGGCCACACACTGAGAAGATCCGGCGGAAGAAACATAGGCAGAGGTACAACTAGTGCACCCACGATTAGTCGAAGATACTTAGTTACACACTATGTGATAGGTGGCAAGCCTATCGCCAACCGGGCAGTTATCCAATCCCGGGCAACGTTGTTTTTATCAAAACTGAAAAAGCACAATTTTGATTTGTCCGACCCGGGAATCCGAGAAAATAGCTCTATATGTAGGTGTATATAAAACACAAAAAATGTTTTGACCTATGTCCGTCATAGACAAACTCTCTGTATCCAACCGATGTGCCCCAAACTGTTCCACTTAAAAAACAATATTTTATGAAAAACAAAATTATGCGTAGGCAATAAATACGTAGATTGTTTTATACCACCATTATATCAGAGGCTACTTTTTTACCCGATTAGCCGAAAGAAAACAATGCTCCCCGATCATGCAAAGACGCGGGCAACAGTAAGTTATAATAAAGCATAATATAATTTTTAAATCGTCATGATACTGGTGCCCCTTTGCGCCTCAAGTCATTTATCACGTACATCTGAAATTTAAAACTTATTTTCGCTTTTACTGCTTCAAAAGCAATTATCGCGACGGAGTTTTGGCATCGCTTTACAACTGTCACAGCAAGACAAAACCTATTTGTTTTTACTACCGTTAGCTAGAATATTCAACAGAACAAACATTTTTTCGCATACAAAAAATTCAACCGCGCGACGCATTTAAAATTCCAACATATTCATTCACTAAATGACTGGGATAGAATTTTGAAAAATAGAGATCGTTTAAAATTTTATATTTCATTCATAAGATAGCTCTCCTGATGAAAAGAGTACCTACCATCCAAACCATCGCCTATAGTACTTGACATTGTCGTGTTCTGGTTCGCAGGGTAAGGTAGCCCATACTTTTATGCATGTGACATTGCCATCACGCCACACGGATAGCAACGCAATATTAACATCTTTGGTGTCTATAGACGATGGTTTCTCCCTCCATCAGAAGAGCCATCTGTTTGTATGCTATCATCTTATGATATAAAAAAAGACACCGAAAATATTAATAGTGCGTTGCTATATTTGTGGCGGGGTTTGAATTCTACATGCATAAGTTTAGCGGCTACCTTACCCTCCAAACCGGAACATGACAGTGACAAGCACTGACGCTATTGTGACGAATAGGTGAGACAGTGGTACCAGACCCGGACGAGACAATGCAGAACTCTACCACCTAGTAGCCACGATGGTAGTGACTCATATAGCCAATCGTTCGCCTCTTACGAGCTGCCTGTCAGAACGGCAGATGGTCTATTCTTCAAAGAGGGTTCTAGTGTATTTGGAATTAAACCCGATGAAGTAACATATTTTAGGATTTTTCCCACTAATATCGTAAATGCGATATTCTTTTTCAGTTTCACGACTTTTCCACTGCCTGACTCCGAGATGCTATGAGATTACAATTTTCGAGGATAAATGACGAAAAATCTAAGTAACGCTTGCACTACCCAGGAATCAAACTTCTTAATTTTTGTTTTTTTTATAATTCGCTGTTATAGCGACCATAGTGTGAAAATTCTTAAGGGTTTATTGTAAGTTACAGTCCACAAGATCTAGCTCAGCCGATGATGTTTGTTGTGGGGAGAAACCTTTCGTTTTTATTTGAATTTCTTAGAAGCTTTATTTAATTTAAATCGAGCATGAGAGAAAATGTTTTCCTTAATTTACAACTTGGAGTTTCCAAGTAGACAAAATCGCAGGCAAAGGCGAGTATAATGAATAAACATAAACAGAATGATATGAGCCAAAATATGCTTCAATATTTTTGATATTATCTCGGGCGACAGATTGCGCCGCCATAAGGCCGCTTCTAATACCAATTTGGGATCGCATTTCGACACGGGAACTTTACAAACTTCTTAAAGAAAAATCTTCGTGGTGGAATATTAAATGGCTATTTTCTTAATATTGACCAATATTTTATCTCTCTTCCTCCATTACCGAGCTGGTAATTATTTGTCTGTACTAATATCCATACTAATATTAAAAATGCGTAAGTCCGTCTGTTACGCTTTTACTGTTAGCCGCTGTACTAAGTTTGATAAAATTTATCATGTAGGTAGTTGAAGATTTTTGAAATTTTTTTATTGTGTACTAACTGTGCCCGCGCTTTTGTCTGCGTGATAAAAAATCTAAAGTAAATGTAGCTCAAGTTACTTTTTATTACCGGGGCTTAAAAGATAGACACCCGAATAGTTTCCGTTCCCGTGGGATTTTCGGTATAAAAACTATCCTAAGTCCTTTCTCGGGTCTCAAAATATCTTTGTACTAAATTTCATCCAAATCGGTTTAGTGGTATAGGGGTGAAGAAGAGACAGGCAGAAAAACTTTAAAAACGACAAAGAAAAATATCGACACGCGGGATTTGAACCTGCGACCTCCCCTAAAGCCGGGATGCTCTACCACTGAACTAGTGTCGAAAGGCTCGACGTGGCAAAATTTTTTCTTTGCTATATGATCGATTCCATCGATTGAACAGAGTGCTAAGTGTGAGTTTTTCATTTCGCATTCGATCGTGAGCGCGTTTCGAGTTTACTAGGAATTTGTATGTGATTTGTACAGCGCCACCTAGTGGTAAACTGGTTTCTCACGTTTACCAGAAGGTGGCGCTGTACGACGAATCACATACAAATTCCTAGTAAACTCCAAACGCGCTCACGATCGAATGCGAAAAGAAAAACTCACACTTAGCACTCTGATCACTAGATATACGAGTACAAACGTGTAACTAGTTAAATGAGTTCATCGCTACAGATGAAATTCACATTTATAATAAATTTTGATCAGTACTTTCGTGTTTCTAATTATTTTTGTGTTAGCACCACCCCGTGTTTGGGAAAACTTGAAAAACGACAAAGAAAAATATCGACACGCGGGATTTGAACCTACGACCTGCCTGTCGACACTAGTTCAGTGGTAGAGCATCCCGGCTTTAGGGGAAAGCCGGGATGCTCTACCACTGAACTAGTGTCGACAGGCTCGACGTGGCGAAATTTTTCTTTGCTATATGATCGATTCCATCGATTGTGCTGATCACTAGATATACATACGTGTTACTAGTATTTTTCTTTGTTGTTTATAAAGTTTTTCAAGTTTTCCAAGCACAGGGTGAGTATATAACTAGACTAGACTAGACTAGACTATAACACATCTATAACACACAAAAGGGACAGACAGTTACTTTGGCATTTATATTAGTATGGATAATAACAGCATGATATCAAAAAGCACAAGAGGTTTATTTTACGGCTTATAATTTGCGCCATTTGAGAGTTATAAAATTAAACCCCAAAGTTGAAAGAAATCCTAATATTCATTTTAAAATTTCACTGTTGATAAACTCACTTTCATTCGTTCAACAAGCAAACAAATTTCCCTTTTGATGAACCTAAGTGGCTTGTCGACTCGTCAAGCGGAGGCACCAAAGGGCCCTATCCTTTGAATAGGTTATACATATGCATATTATGTACATAAAAAGGGACAAGTGCGAGTCGTTCTCGCCACTTCTCGCCCTCGTGGGTTTGTTTCGTACAAACGGTCTTGCAGGTTTTTCCGAGCTTTTCTCTAAATTCAGTTTCCAAAATCTATATGAAATTAAGACTGTATTTTTATGACTAAATCGAAAATTTATAATGTTCCAATTTTTTCCCGTAGTTGTAGTATAAAGTGGATATTTTTTGCCAAATTTCATAGTTCTAGGTCAATTGACATGTCGTGGACCCATCGCAGAATTGCCCTTTTCGTGAAATTTTCGATCATTTCAGGAAATGGTCGCATTTCAAGATGTGGGAAACTAAAATTGACTACATAGTTGAATCAGTACATACAATACAGTACAATTGTGAAACAGTACAAGTGTTAAAATTTAAAATAAAATAATAATTATGACGGAGTTTCACTAAGTGCCGACGATGGAGAGTATAAATTACATCGGTGAATCGTTAAGGTTCACGATTTTGTCATCCATGATTGGCCGTATTTTAAAATTTGATGTCCATAAGATATTACATTATTTTAATAACGACAACTAGAAACGCTCGGAATTATCAAAACCAAGGATTTAAATAACGGTATTTTTTGGTAAAGTTATTGCTCGCGGCATGAAATAATGTTATTTTCTATCGTAGCGTTATCCAAAGCTGATACACAATTTGTTACTTTTTAATAACGTTATTCATTACGTTCTGTTATACATTATATACGAATTAACCGTATGGTATATGGTATTATCAAGGATTTAAAACGTTATAATTTCGATATGTTTGCAGTATCATGATTGGTTCGCCGCGTTTCATGCTGTTTCGTGATTGGTTCGCCTACTAGCGCTAGAAGATAACGTCATAATATATACCATAATCAATGATTACGACGCAAACATATCAATATTACAACGTTATTAATCCTTGGGTGGTATTATTATGTTGTCTTCTAGCGCTAGTTAGCGAACCAATCACGAAAAAACATGAAGCGCGGCGAACTAATCACGAAACAGTATGAAACGCGCATATATATATCGATATAATAATGTTATTTAGCGTTAACAATTTCGTTCTGTTATTTGAGTAGCGATATATAATATATAGTGTTTGATGAAAATAATTTTGTTGCTGAGGTATCGCTACAGCAATAACGTTAAGTATCGTAAAATAAGTTCTGTTATCTGATAACGTTTTAAATTCTTGGGTTTATCAGTAAAATCCATCGAAATAGTTACAGCGATTTAAAAAACTAGCAATTGCCCTATGGTTGGAAATCGAACATTGACTAATCAATTTTATTTTCAGTTTACCAACTTTAGCCGCAAAGAAAATAAAATACATGTGTACCTATATATTATCATGTAAGTACGTCAAACAAATGTAGTAATGTTAATTTTTTATAAATTTAATGATTTCTAATGCAAATTATATGAAAATATTAAGTTTTTGCACTTCTCCGCAATGTAAATTTTCACTGTTCCAAATGTCATACTCATCTGTTCGCGTAATTGTCGGAAAAAGGGCACAGTTTTTGCTTTACCTATAAATATAATGATTAAGCTAGAATTATATCTTAAGAAGCGATATATACCCAAGATAAGCGCTTATTAAAAAGAAATAGAGCTGATTCCGAGACCGATCTAACATTAATATGACCCTCGGCTCACAATCTTTATTGCGTCTCGCCCCGTCCCTCCCACATCATATTTCACTCATCACATTTATTTCATAAACCGCATACATTAATGCTAATTCAAACTGTTGTTATCTAATATAAAAGTTGATGATTGTCATGCCACGCATAATGTAGGGTTATTTAGGTTTTATAACTAGTTGCATTGATAGGTTTGTCTCAAATTCCTTATCGCGCAGCCATAAGAATAAGGCATATATCTATAATAATATATTATAAATTAAAATGAATCGCTATATGTGTTGCTAAACGCAAAGCTTTAGAACAACTGGATCAATTCGGCTATTTTTTTATTGAATCCTTGAAGTCCAAGGAAGATTTTTTATAGAGAAAAAAAAACAAAAAAATGCAAAAAATATCATAAAACAACATTTGCCTTTTGAAACAGTTCTAAAATCTATTTGTCGAACTTAAATTTGTTCTAAGGCGGTACGAAGTTCGCCGGTTCAGCTAATTGGTTATAAAACACCTCTAGATTTGAAACACATGCTGCAAGAATACTTTGAGGTACTGCCTATTATAGTGGCTGACAAAAATCATCTGATTAGGTAAACAGGTTTGTAGTTGAATAGATGACAGAGGACTGCTACGTCTCGCCCGGGTTTCGGTACCACCGCCGCCGTACGTATTATTTCCGAATTAGCATCAATGCTTATCATTGTTGTGTTCCGGTCTGGAAGGTCAGGTAGCCGGTTGACTTATGCATGTTACATTACCATCCCGTCACACGGATAGCAACGCACTATTAACATTTTAGGTGTCTATGTGTGATGGTTTCTCTTTTGACCCAATACAGAAATACCTTCGAAGATTCCCGCTTCACTACATAGTATAAAACAAAGTCGCTTTCTCTGTCTGTCCCTATGTCCTTATGTCCCTATGTATGCTTAAATCTTTAAAACTACGCAACGGATTTTGATGCGGTTTTTTTAATAGATAGATTGATTCTTGAGGAAGGTTTAAGTGTATAAACCTTTCCGATATACCCACGGGAACAAAAGCTGCGCGGGTGAAACCGCGGGCAGGTCGCTAGTATCTAACAAATGTTAAATTAACGCTTTCAATTTATGCCCGGTTCCTATATCTGCAAAACGACTCGTTTTAGTGACAAATAGTAGGATTTTCTACGAGGCGTAAGCTAAAACTGTTCCTAAAAAACACGACTCTTATGTCAAATTACCAAAGGTTCGTTGCTAACGGGTGGGAGGGCTGCCAGTTAAGGTTTTACTGTGTATTGTATGGAAATGACAGATTGGTATGTCCCTATAAAAATATAATGTCATTAATCTGTCAAAATTTCATCATCCGTCATTCGTATAGCTACCCCCGGATTTCGGCCGGTTGAACAATAATTTAAAAAATATTTAGCGTGAATTTACCACTTCAAGCTCAGAGGGTGGCACGGAAATGGTTAACGTGTTACCAGCCTGGTATTTGGAGTCTAGTTCCGACGAAAAATCAACAATCAGAGTATAAAGGAAAGAGTGGAAACTACATATAATTTCAGCTGCGGTTTCAGCTTGATATAACGGCAGAAGAGCAATTATTGTCTGAAATATATCCCCATTTACGAATAACAGGAGCCAGGTAGATATTTTTCTTATTTCCTAGCTGACAAACTTTAATTATTATTCGTAGACTCTTGCAAGATAAATAAACTTTCATAGTTCTTCGTATTTGTTCAAAAAAATCATGGAATAATCTCCATTGCACCAGCTGCTATTGACCCTTCGATTGCATGCGATAGGCACAGTGTTGTTGACAGAAGACTTTATTGGTGTGACAGTCCTGCGCCAGGCGGACAGTACGTGATATCAGCTTTGCAATAGCACATTTGCAATCGGACTACATAAAAATCAAAAATGATACATAACAAGGACGTTGCCAAATAGCCCGCTTTCCTCGAGTACTAGTTGCAATTGATGGAACACACGTTAGAATATAATCTCCTATAATTTGTGCAAATTTGAATAAATATACGTCATGTTGGTCACCTACTTCGCCTACGAATTACTTTAATTCACAAGCCAGCCAATCTTTGTCATTGTAAAGCAAACAAGCAGATATCTCACCCGAGGAAAAGATAAACTATTGCCTATAGTCACCAAAGTTCTTACTGATGCTGATGCACTGCTATCCGTTTGGAGGAATGGCAATGCCACATGTATAAATTTACCAGCTACCTTACCCTCCGAACCGAGAAACGAAAATGAGAAGCATTGGCGCTATTGCGGTAGAAATAGGTAAAACGGTGGTGCCATATACCCTGGTGAGGAGTTGCGGAACTCTACCACCATAGTCATGACCTGAAAATCAATCTTTTTCGAGTCTTTTACGAACTGCATGACAGATGGTCTATTGTTCAAAGGTGGTATTGAACAATATGGGAAATATAAATAATAATAATTTCAGGCTAACTATAATCACTAACATGGTAGAGTTCTACAACATCCGCACTTACCTAATCCTGTCGTAATAGTGTCGATGCTTGTCACTGTCTTGTTTCAGTTTGGAAGGTAAGGTAGCTAGTAATCTTACGGAAATGAACCATAAATTTGACTTCAACCCTTGCCATATGGATAGCAAAGCACCATTAACATACCTATGTGGGTAACAATAATATAGGTACCTGGTATCTATAGGCAATGGTTATCTCAAAGATATGGATCTTAGCAATTTAAAAATTAAACTGACTTCAAATATGTGTCAACTGTACCCATATCACAAAAAACCTTACCTATTCCTGCCGCAATAGCGTCAGTGCTTGTCGCTGTCGTGTTCCGGTTTGGAGGGTAAGGTAGTCGGTAAACTTATGCATGTGGCATTAGACCTCGCCACAAGATAGCAACGCACCATTAACATCTTTGGTGTCTATAGGTGATGGTTGACTCTTTCCATCAGGAGACCCATCTGCTTGTTTGCTTATGATATAAAAAAAATATTCCCTAAGTTGAATTATACCTGATGTAAATCTTTTATAACTTGATTCCCGAGAAATTCGTGGACAAATATACATACATTTACGAAATTTATTATACGTGATTGGACAAATCGTTGAAAATGTTTAATAACATTGTATTTTTTATCATTAATTCTTTATTTTTCAGCTTGCAACAATGAAGCTGGATACGCATACGGTCCGTACAAGAATGCAGGAAGGTAGACGAAGAAAACAGATTTTTAATGTTTCTTGTAGAGGAACCCCTTTGGATTCTAACTTTTTTACCTTATTGTTGGTCGTGTTAGCGACCACAACGGCAGATGTTCTGTGAATATTTCAGGGGCTCATTTATTTCTATTTCAGATACAGCCTTGAGACAAAAAGTGGGGATATTTATAGGATTTTGTTTATCACCTTATTATGAATAAAACCAAAGTGCTTAAATTTGAAGTTTTATTTTATAACTTATACTAAGTTTAACATGCGAAGAAACTATAATTAGGCCTTAATAACTAGCAAGGAAACAAAAAATTGGAAAAAAGAAGCACAACTAAAAAGCAGCTTAGATCTCCAACACAAACTCTTCCACGGCATAAGCATTATTTTTCAACTATTATAATTTCTTCGCTTTAAGCTTAGTCATGGCGATTTCGCTATTTCAGTTTTAAGTAATTCTATTCCAAAATTGCCGTATTTGCTCGGTGGCCATATTTAGCTATTGCAAAGTTTTGTTCCTGGCGTCCATCATTCATTTTGTAGTTCTCTCCTGTGTTATTAAAGGAGACATAGTTATTTTAAAATTAATTTAAACTAGATAGAAATTTTAAATGTAGATAGCATCTTTTCTAGTTTGTAAGTTTTGGCTCATACTGCCACACAGTCATGCATTTGACGTTTCCCCGTGTTGGTCCGAGCTCCCTAGAAAAATAGGCCAACTGCCGTTCTGCCAGGCAGGTCGTAAAAAGCGGACCGATTGGCTGTTCGAGTCACTACCATAGTGGCTACTAGGCCTTACATATTGCGCATACAATAGTGTGAGTGCTTGTCAATGACCTGTTCCAATTTGAAAGGTAAGGTAGCCCGTAAGCTTGTACGTGTGGCTTAGACCTCGCCACAAGATAGCAAGGCACCACTAACATATGTGGTATCTATAGGCGATGGTTGGCTCTTTTGATCTAGAGACTCGTTTACTTGTTTGCTATCGTATAATTAAAAAAAAGTGAATTAGTTAACATAAATATTGACTACAAGAATTTAAAAATATACACACAATAAAATAAAGTATACCTTCAGCCGAAGCCACGTACTGTATAGACTATAGAACATACCCAATATTCATAATGTATAAGAACTGATAAAATCAGATCTAAATAGTTGAGTAATGAATAAATAAAAAATGATTTGAATAATTTTTCCGAGATTAGAGTTCTACAACGTCTCACCTAGATTTTGTGCCGTCGTTTCACCGATTCCTGCTGCATTAACGTTGTGCTTGTAACGTATGTTCCAGTTTGAAAGGTAAGGTAGCTAATAGCTAATAAGTATGCATTCGGCACATCTACCTGCCACATGGATTGTAATGCAATTGTTACTTTCTTGGTGGTGGCTGTCTCTGAGCCATCTGAGATTAGCCAAAGAGATATCTGCCATTCTACAATGTAAACAAAGTAATTCTTGTAATATATATTATACCTTTAAGTTATAGTGAATTTTGCTGGGACATTTTCTGGTTTTGTTTTTCTTAAATTGTTCCATTTTGGTTTTAAAAATTGTGCTTCTTGTAAAAATGTGTCTATAACATTAGTAGGTCGCATCAATTTTATAATTAATAAATTATTTTGAAAAAAACAGTTTGAACTTTGATGACGGCTAACGTCAGTATTGTGAACCATTTCACGCTTATGACACTTTCTTTGATGTTGAATGATAAAATTTTTCCATTGATTATTTGTATACATCATTTATATTTCGCATTAAATGCATACACGGCTATCCATTGTATCTAGCTCTATACTATACATCAATTAGTTTATAAATAGGGCTTAATTTTTTCGAGACTATTTTAAAACTTTCTGAATAATGGAACGCAGTGAGGGCCATCCACAGATAACACACTATATTCGAGAGGGCCATCGGTAAGCAGTCAAGCTACGGATGCTTGTCGTAAATACATAGTCCGAAAAACTTGTGGGACAGCATGACGGACCGTTTTATTACTAAGCTAGTTACGAATTATTACTGTTACGAATGACAGTTTGTAGATTATAGGGACCCGGCATTAGTCGAACACTACCAACTAAAGTTAAATTTTGACTAAAGACACCAGTGCCACTAATGCCGGGTCCCTATAATCTACAAACTGTCATTCGTAACAGTAACAATTCGTAACTAGCTTAGTAATAAAACGGTCTGTCATGCTGTCCCACAAGTTTTTTGGACTATGTATTTACGACAAGCATCCGTAGCTTGACTGCTTACCGATGGCCCTCTCGAATATAGTGTGTTATCTATGGATGGCCCTCACTGCGTTCCATTATTCAGAAAGTTTTAAAATAGTCTCGAAAAAATTAAGCCCTATTTATAAACTAATTGATGTATAGTATAGAGCTAGATACAATGGATAGCCGTGTATGCATTTAATGTGAAATATAAATGATGTATACAAATAATCAATGGAAAAATTTTATCATTCAATATCAAAGAAAGTGTCATAGGCGTGAAATGGTTCACAATACTGACGTTAGCCGTCATCAAAGTTCAAACTGTTTTTTTCAAAATAATTTATTAATTATAAAATTGATGCGACCTACTAATGTTATAGACACATTTTTACAAGAAGCACAATTTTTAAAACCAAAATGGAACAATTTAAGAAAAACAAAACCAGAAAATGTCCCAGCAAAATTCACTATAACTTAGGTATAATATATATTACAAGAATTACTTTGTTTACATTGTAGAATGGCAGATATCTCTTTGGCTAATCTCAGATGGCTCAGAGACAGCCACCACCAAGAAAGTAACAATTGCATTACAATCCATGTGGCAGGTAGATGTGCCGAATGCATACTTATTAGCTATTAGCTACCTTACCTTTCAAACTGGAACATACGTTACAAGCACAACGTTAATGCAGCAGGAATCGGTGAAACGACGGCACAAAATCTAGGTGAGACGTTGTAGAACTCTAATCTCGGAAAAATTATTCAAATCATTTTTTATTTATTCATTACTCAACTATTTAGATCTGATTTTATCAGTTCTTATACATTATGAATATTGGGTATGTTCTATAGTCTATACAGTACGTGGCTTCGGCTGAAGGTATACTTTATTTTATTGTGTGTATATTTTTAAATTCTTGTAGTCAATATTTATGTTAACTAATTCACTTTTTTTTAATTATACGATAGCAAACAAGTAAACGAGTCTCTAGATCAAAAGAGTCAACCATCGCCTATAGATACCACATATGTTAGTGGTGCCTTGCTATCTTGTGGCGAGGTCTAAGCCACACGCACAAGCTTAGGGGCTACCTTACCTTTCAAATTGGAACAGGTCATTGACAAGCACTCACACTATTGTATGCGCAATATGTAAGGCCTAGTAGCCACTATGGTAATGACTCGAACAGCCAATCGGTCCGCTTTTTACGACCTGCCTGGCAGAACGGCAGTTGGCCTATTTTTCTAGGGAGCTCGGACCAACACGGGGAAACGTCAAATGCATGACTGTGTGGCAGTATGAGCCAAAACTTACAAACTAGAAAAGATGCTATCTACATGTAAAATTTCTATCTAGTTTAAATTAATTTTAAAATAACTATGTCTCCTTTAATAACACAGGAGAGAACTACAAAATGAATGATGGACGCCAGGAACAAAACTTTGCAATAGCTAAATATGGCCACCGAGCAAATACGGCAATTTTGGAATAGAATTACTTAAAACTGAAATAGCGAAATCGCCATGACTAAGCTTAAAGCGAAGAAATTATAATAGTTGAAAAATAATGCTTATGCCGTGGAAGAGTTTGTGTTGGAGATCTAAGCTGCTTTTTAGTTGTGCTTCTTTTTTCCAATTTTTTGTTTCCTTGCTAGTTATTAAGGCCTAATTATAGTTTCTTCACATGTTAAACTTAGTATAAGTTATAAAATAAAACTTCAAATTTAAGCACTTTGGTTTTATTCATAATAAGGTGATAAACAAAATCCTATAAATATCCCCACTTTTTGTCTCATGGCTGTATCTGAAATAGAAATAAATGAGCCCCTGAAATATTCACAGAACGTCTGCCGTTGTGGTCGCTAACACGACAAACAATAAGGTAAAAAAGTTAGAATCCAAAGGGGTTCCTATACAAGAAACATTAAAAATCTGTTTTCTTTGTCTACCTTCCTGCATTCTTGTACGGACCGTATGCGTATCCAGCTTCATTGTTGCAAGCTGAAAAATAAAGAATTAATGATAAAAAATACAATGTTATTAAACATTTTCAACGATTTGTCCAATCACGTATAATAAATTTCGTAAATGTATGTATATTTGTCCACGAATTTCTCGGGAATCAAGTTATAAAAGATTTACATCAGGTATAATTCAACTTAGGGAATATTTTTTTTTATATCATAAGCAAACAAGCAGATGGGTCTCCTGATGGAAAGAGTCAACCATCACCTATAGACACCAAAGATGTTAATGGTGCGTTGCTATCTTGTGGCGAGGTCTAATGCCACATGCATAAGTTTACCGACTACCTTACCCTCCAAACCGGAACACGACAGCGACAAGCACTGACGCTATTGCGGCAGGAATAGGTAAGGTTTTTTGTGATATGGGTACAGTTGACACATATTTGAAGTCAGTTTAATTTTTAAATTGCTAAGATCCATATCTTTGAGATAACCATTGCCTATAGATACCAGGTACCTATATTATTGTTACCCAGATAGGTATGTTAATGGTGCTTTGCTATCCATATGGCAAGGGTTGAAGTCAAATTTATGGTTCATTTCCGTAAGATTACTAGCTACCTTACCTTCCAAACTGAAACAAGACAGTGACAAGCATCGACACTATTACGACAGGATTAGGTAAGTGCGGATGTTGTAGAACTCTACCATGTTAGTGATTATAGTTAGCCTGAAATTATTATTATTTATATTTCCCATATTGTTCAATACCACCTTTGAACAATAGACCATCTGTCATGCAGTTCGTAAAAGACTCGAAAAAGATTGATTTTCAGGTCATGACTATGGTGGTAGAGTTCCGCAACTCCTCACCAGGGTATATGGCACCACCGTTTTACCTATTTCTACCGCAATAGCGCCAATGCTTCTCATTTTCGTTTCTCGGTTCGGAGGGTAAGGTAGCTGGTAAATTTATACATGTGGCATTGCCATTCCTCCAAACGGATAGCAGTGCATCAGCATCAGTAAGAACTTTGGTGACTATAGGCAATAGCTTATCTTTTCCTCGGGTGAGATATCTGCTTGTTTGCTTTACAATGACAAAGATTGGCTGGCTTGTGAATTAAAGTAATTCGTAGGCGAAGTAGGTGACCAACATGACGTATATTTATTCAAATTTGCACAAATTATAGGAGATTATATTCTAACGTGTGTTCCATCAATTGCAACTAGTACTCGAGGAAAGCGGGCTATTTGGCAACGTCCTTGTTATGTATCATTTTTGATTTTTATGTAGTCCGATTGCAAATGTGCTATTGCAAAGCTGATATCACGTACTGTCCGCCTGGCGCAGGACTGTCACACCAATAAAGTCTTCTGTCAACAACACTGTGCCTATCGCATGCAATCGGAGGGTCAATAGCAGCTGGTGCAATGGAGATTATTCCATGATTTTTTGAACAAATACGAAGAACTATGAAAGTTTATTTATCTTGCAAGAGTCTACGAATAATAATTAAAGTTTGTCAGCTAGGAAATAAGAAAAATATCTACCTGGCTCCTGTTATTCGTAAATGGGGATATATTTCAGACAATAATTGCTCTTCTGCCGTTATATCAAACTGAAACCGCAGCTGGAATTATATGTAGTTTCCACTCTTTCCTTTATACTCTGATTGTTGATTTTTCGTCGGAACTAGACGTCACATACCAGTCTGATATTATGTAAAGCATTTCCGTGTCACTTTCTGAGCTTGAAGTGGTAAATTCACGCTAAATATTTTTTAAATTATTGTTCAACCGGCCGAAATCCGGGGGTAGCTATACGAATGACGGATGATGAAATTTTGACAGATTAATGACATTATATTTTTATAGGGACATACCAATCTGTCATTTCCATACAATACACAGTAAAACCTTAACTGGCAGCCCTCCCACCCGTTAGCAACGAACCTTTGGTAATTTGACATAAGAGTCGTGCTTTTTAGGAACAGTTTTAGCTTACGCCTCGTAGAAAATCCTACAATTTGTCACTAAAACGAGTCGTTTTGCAGATATAGGAACCGGGCATAGAATTCTATAGCTACTGCTACTTAGCTATTGTATAAATACGTATAGTCTATCTGGATATTAAAAATATGAGAGATTTTACACTTTTAATCATCGGCACTTGGTATCACCATCCATTATTAGTTATTATTATTAGTTGAAAATAAAAAAAATGGATATTAAGTAAAAAATGTATTTTAAAAGTCCTATTATAACTTCAAAACGTGACCGATTCTGATGAAAATTGGTATGGAATTCTCAGAAACACGTGATTGCGTCAAGATAGGCCATTTGATTGTTTATTTTAATAGTGTTGTGGTTAGTACCATCTAGTGAGTTCGTAGATACTAATTTTTAAAAAGAACACATAAAAACCCCACATAAAAGGCAGCAGTATAAAGTGATAAATCGTTACGATCCGTGTATTTACCGCAAAGCCACGGTAATATCTATATAATATTACCGTGGCAAAGCCTTCTGTACAAGAATCGTGTACTCAAAGGAGCTACGACGTAGGGGCCGGGACACGATACAAGTGTAAAGACTGACTGACACACGCACCGCGTACAGACGGATCGATCAAGGCCAGACGCCTAAGGCGCGCGGTGTCTGCCTCTAGGGCGACCAAACATCTCGAGTGTACCAACGATGTTCGGGAAGACAATAGAACCTCATGACCGTGTTAGCCTAATCCATTGGTACCGAAAAGTGGCGTGCAGTCCATAAATGCACAAAAGCAGTGCTTTACTTGCCATACATGACTTTAATTAATAGTAAATAAATTAATAAACAAAATATATTAATTTAAAAAAAACGTCTAATATTTTATAAATAGCACCTATTTGCAAGCACACAAACATTATGTTTGCCAGGCGTTCGGTATCTCCAATCAACTAATGCCGGGAGGTTCTGTAGGAAATTTGTTAGCAGGTGTGTAGTAATTTTTGTGTTCGTACAAAGTTTGCAAGCGTACACACCAATGCATTTCGTAAGCAGCGATGACGTAATCTCCTGCGGCAGTCCGTAGCCTGCTGTTCGGCAGTTGTCGAGAGTAATCGGAAATGTTGCCTAATGCGTATAATCCGACTAAAAATAATAGATGGAAATCTAATAAATCACGGACTGCACATTATGCATTTTTGTTTAGTAAGGTTTTATTTGTTTAAATAGGAGAAATGTATTTGTGTTTTGCGAAAGCCATTTGTTTTTTTCGTGTGATAAGCATTGTTTATTATTTTGTTTGCGTCATATATTTATGTTTTCTTAGAAGATTTTTCATTTTAACATTTGAAAAATTACACATCTAAGTTTATTACTGATTTTCTACAATAATTGTAGTGATTTGCTTTTACCAGTGCATTAATTGTAGATTTTTTAAAATGTTATTTGATTGTGAAGTTTGTGTTGAAAATGTGAGTTTATTAAAAATAACAAGTTCTCACAATTGTCATTCAGGGAAAAGATTCAAATTGTGTCTGAAGGTAGGTATGTACCCGAGTTACAATTAAACCAGCAAAAAGTAAACGTAACTCGTAAGTTTCATGTTAAAAGTTATGAAAAGTATTACTGGCTCTGTGATTTGCGATATTGTTACCGTAGAAGATGTACATGAATGGTAGTACATCTGACATGTTCTGTTGTCATGGTTTCCGACGTAGCGATCTGTATCGTGGCTGTGGCTATGCTAAAAATCTTAAAAGAAAGTTTTTGTGACCGAGTACCCCTCCGCATAGTGCATACCCAGTGTCATAATCCTGTGCTCGCCGCTGGTACCAACCTAGGGGTACTTACCGCTGCAGGGGTAAAACCATAGACCACACAAATACTAATAGATACCAGTGTTGGGCGCAAAATGTGTAGCCGCTCATGTGAGGAAATGTAAATGTCAAACGCTACAAGCGCTTATATCGTAAAAAAATAGAAATGTGCCATATTGTACTGTTTTATCGTATCAAATAAAAAGCTAAGGCTTCGGGAATACCTCTGGAATGATTTTATTTCCTCGGTAAATATTATAACTTCGTATTTCTCTGTGTAAATGCAAGCGACACTGACGACATTGCCTTGAAAGGCGTATCCAGTTTAAACCGTTTGGGTAAAACACTATTTTATGGGAATTACGGAATTGGTACTTAGGTTGAATAATTAGAGTAAAATTAGAAACGTTGTCATTTTTGATAGTAACTAATTTTAATAATCATTAGTTGAAAAAAAATTGATACGACAGAATTTGAATCGTTGACCTTGCCTCTGACCGGCACGCTCTAACTCATCTAAGCTACGTGTCGCTTGATTTAATGTTCGCCACATTCCAATTTCCCTAAAATATAGTGATATTTGATACTGGATAATACCACGGTCCACAACGAATCGGCGGTTGCGACGTCTTTGATATATACCCTCTCTGTCTCTGTCGACATTTATTGTTTAAAATAAAGAAAATTATCTACATACAACTCACAAAATAATAGCACATAATATACTCAAAGAGCACATAAAATATCATCGTATTCAGCTACTAAACAATACCTTTGATCGGACAAGGCTTATGTTGCTCACTGTAGAATAAATGAATTATTAGTTTGAAATTTTAAAGCATTGATAAATCATCATCTACAACATACACCACATAGACAAGCCATTGGGAAGGAAACACAACGCCGCGCTTATGAAACAAACGCTCCGATCACTGTCACAAGTGTCATACATTTGTGGATATAATATTATATCGTGAAAAAATATAAATATGCCACGCTGTACTGTTTTATCGTACCGAATGAGATGACAAGGTTTGTAAAATAACCGTTAAGTGATTTTATTTCATTGGTAAGTGTTATAACTTTGTATTTTTGTGTGTAAATGCAAGTTACACTGACAAACTAAGAAATTGCCTTGAAAGGCAATTTACATGGCCATTTACACGCCATACCCTCCGACTTCTAAATATACTTGAATCTGTACAAAACATTTGAGAGATTTTTAAACAGAAGTTCCTTACAGAGTTGCAAATAGATGGACACCCTAAGCTCTCAACACATGTGTCTCATTAGGATCTAACTTTTACTTTACAGCTTTGTCTGTGCTCACTGTATCTAGATATTTTGTATGTTCATAAATAATGGCAAATACAAATATATATACATATTAAGAAACTAAAATCATAGAATAGCATACCTACAAGCAGATTTTTGTCCTGATGGAAAGAAATAATCGTCGCCTATAGTGGCGGGGATACTACGCCACATGCATTGCTGATTAGTGGTTACTGGTTACCATACCCTTCAAACCGGAACACGACAGTGACATGCCCTGACGCTATTGCGGTAGGAATAGGTAAGGTGGTGGTACCAGACACAGGCGAGACAATGCAGAACTCTACCACCTAGTAGCAACAATGGTAGTGACTCGAATATCTAATCGGTCGCCTTTTACGGACTGCCTGGCAGAACGGTAGTTGGCCTATTCTTCAAAGGAGCCCGTGACCAACACGGGGAAAAATATAAAGCAATAATGACGCTATTGCGAAAGGAAAAATAAAACGGTGGTAACAATTCCGAGCGAGACGCTGCAGAACTCTACCACCTAGTAGCTACGATAATATTAACTCGTATAGTCAATCGTCCACCTTTTTCAAAGAGAACGGCAGGTGGTCTTTGGTGGTGGTTTAGTTTGAATTCTACGATATTTTACATATGTAGGTATTACAAATAATGAATGATAATTTATTTGCAAGAATATAGGTGTTACAAGTTTTTATAGACATTTTTATTTATGAAACATATTTTACCAAATATAGTGTGCCCAGACAAAGAAAACTAGTTATTTTGCATTTTTTTTAAATATCCAAAATTTAAAAAAAAATAGATTTCTACAAAGTAACGGCTGAGTCTATAAAATATCTTAATAGTGTGCACATAATAAACTTATAAAATCAATATAACATAATAACGTTCAACATAATTTTACAATCATTATTTTAAGAAAATTATCTTTTTCTTATGTCATAAGATAACACACAAGCATATGGCTCTCCTGATGCACAGAGACATCTTCGTTAGACACTACAGACGTTAATGGTGCGTTGCTGACCGTGTGGCAAGGTATTAACACAACTTGCGTAAGTTTACCGGCTACCTTACCCTCTATATCGAAACATGGCAATGACAAGCATTGACGCTATTGCGGCAGGAATAGGTGAAGCGGTGGTACCAAATACCCGACGAGACGCAGGACTCTACCGACTAGGAGCATTAATTTAATTAAAATAATAAACTGTAAGACATACTACTCAAAATATAATTTTATAAGGAAATATCTAAACTGGCTAAAACCAGCTCGATTCGTTGGGCCTAATTTCATTGACAAAAAAATAAACGGCCCTATCATTCGCTTAGTTATATTTATTTATGTTTCCACTGTCTACTAATTTTTTGTACACAGTAAGAATGTGAAGATTCTTCTGCCAAATTTAAAAAGACAAATTCGTTTGCAAAGTAGTAGTTGAATTTTGGAATTCCTTTTTTAAGCGGACGCTTATTCATTCACATATATATAAGCTGCCTATCTATATACAAAACTACTTTCATTCTTCCAGAGTGCATTTGATCTAATTGATTTCGCTGTCTACAACCAGATAAGGTTTTTGTTTATATAGAATTATTATTTACATTAACGTAAGTTTAAACTTTAGATTTATCCAGAGATTTTGAAGTGAGGCATTCATGAGATATCTTATAATAAGTGGTTTTATATTTACATACCTGGATCATCAAAGCTATTATCAGGATCCCAAAACACACACGAATATTCATCACTTATAATAATAATCGGCACATCACCGAAACACGGCATGATGTCCACAACGAAACCCAAGCAAATGTCTCAAATTACGGAAACAATCTACATAACAACATATTGTACTTCCTTAAATAGACAAATTCACATAAATTGGATCACATGTGACATTGGGAAGCCGAAAACCGCAGGCTGGGTCAGACGGAGGATGAAATCCGATAATCGAAGCCGTATACCACAACAACCAAGTTTCGCACACGCTGTACTTGACTAGTCGAGTTTCTATTATTGTTTTTATATTACTTACTGTATACCTATCATTACTTTGCGTAAGTTTTTAGAAAGAAATAAATTTTTATTTGCAAAATGGGTGTTACAAGTTACAACCGTATAGGAATGTATTGGTACCAACATATTCTATAATATGGTGTGCAAATATTTAACAATGTTATCAGTTTAATAATGTTTGAAATATTACTCTATTGTACATATTTCTGTATATTATTTGAAATAATTTAAACACGGAGTTATTGTTAAATTAGCTTACAATAAATATTAAGATATAAGTATATCTCACAAATCAAGTTTCCGTGTAAAATGTTGCCAAGACGAGACCATATGATTTGCACTGTCAAAAAGTTATCAGATCGCATGTAGAATCAAGTTTACTACACGCCTTTTCTCTACTCAGTACTCACCCTTACTCTACATGCTCTAACTTCACAAACTCCACACCTTAGTCAAAATATGTAGCTTAGCCGACCTAGATCGGTCCGTAATAGTCCACAACGAAGAATAACGAAAAATTAAATTAAAATTTTAGATTTTATTTTTAAAAATTAAATTATAATCGCCATCAGATGAATTTTAAAAGTACAGATACAATGCCCCTAACAGTATAAACTCAAATCTCAATTACAAAAGTGCATTAAACCTCACAATTTAAAACCGTTAAGCCCATGCCTTGACAAATCGTCTCGCAATTTGTCTTGGAAACAAATTGTTTTGTCTCCCTATCTGCGTAATTACAGTGCGTCAACAAAGCTGAGGAAACTCGTCTAACAGCAGACAAATGTAGTTTTTAACGTAAGGTAATTAAAGCTAATATTGTCGGATGTCGACATTGATGAGCAATGCACTTTTCCCTGAAGAGCCAAGATTATTCACCCTAGACTTGATGAAGTTTGAGAGTTAGGGGTAGTTTCTTGGTCGCCCAGCTAGTAGATATTTTAATAATTCTTATGTATGTATAATTTATTTCACGTATCTCGGAAACGGCTTTAGCCCTTTAAATGAAATTTTTTATATGTCAATAAAATTTTGATTTGTAAGTTTATTTGTATACGTATTACTTAGTTGTGTTTCATGTTAAAACACATATTAACAAAAACATTTATTTAACCATCATGTTATTACATTTAACTAAAATAAAAAAATCGGCAATATTTTTACTAGTGATCGCCCTATGGTAGACATTCGATCATAGGCTATACAATTAAATATGTCTTAATTGATAACAGATTTTATATTCCCCGTGTTGGTCCAGGGCTCCTTTGAAGAATAGGCCAACTGCTGTTCTGCCAGGCAGGTCGTAAAAGGCGACCGATTGGCTATGCGAGTCACTACCATCGTGGCTACTAGGTGGTAGAGTTCTGCATTGTCTCGCCCGGGTCTGGTACTACCGTCTTACCTATTCCTGCCGCAATAGCGTCAGTGCTTATCACTGTCGTGTTCCGGTTTGGAGGATAAGGTAGCCGGTAAACTTATGCATGTGGCATTAGAGCTCGCCACCACTAACATCTTTTGTGTCTATAGGCGAGTGTTGATTCCTTCCATCAGGACACCCATCTGCTTGTTTGCTATCTTATGATTTAAAAAAAAGGTTTTATATATAGCACAGGCCGTACAGTATATAGTATACATGTATATTATCATATTTAACATGGATGTGGTGTATGTAATGTTTATTTCTATTAATTTAATGTATTTCTAACGCATATTATTTAAAAATATTAGGTTCCTGCACTCCACCGCAATTTAACATTAACCGTTCATATTTTCACGTATTAATATACATATACTACTGTTCCCAATGGATATACTGCCTGTTAGGTAAGTCGACCTAAACCTTGAAGGGGGTAATAAGGTATCTGATTCTCATTCCAAATAAATAAAAAAAACATTAGCTTAAATTTTAACCTTATCCAATTTCATAATTAATACGCACCAACACGTTCGCGGCTTCGCGCAAGTAACGCGCATATTAATAGATAGATAAATAGGTAGTTACGTAAATACTGCCTATTTATGTAACTAACTGTTTATTTATCTATCGATATGTGCGTTACTTGCGTGGACGTGTTGGTGCGTATTAATTATGAATTCTCCAAATAATTAGGTTAAAATTTAAGAGTATTTTTTCATTTTTATTTGGAATGAGAACCAGATACGTTATTACCTTCTTCAAGGTTTAGGTCGACTTACCTAACACGCCGTAAAAGAAACTAGCTGTGCCCGCGACTTCGTTTTCGCGTGGAAAAAAATCTAAAATAAAAACCCGCATAGTGCCCGTTCCCGTGGGATTTCCGGGATAAGAACTATCCTATGTCCTTTCTTAGGTCTCAAATTTAATTTGTGCCAAATTTTATCCAAATCGGTTCAGCGGTTTAGCCGTGGAAGCGTAACAGACAGACAGACAGTTAATTTCGCATTTATAATATTAGTATGGACTAGTATGGACAGTATGGATAATCAAGAAGCGAGATGTGGGGCGGAACTAGTATTTTATGAAAACCGGCTAGATATATGTATTGTCAACTCGGGCGAAGCCAAGAAGAGGCTCGCTGGTGTTTTATAATTTGGCAGGCAAGCCTCGTTTGGCTGTAGCCTGTAACTTTTCAGCTCACGGAAATAAGGCCATTTCTTTAGTCTCGTATCGTATAAACAAACTTTAATATTCTTTTGCCAAATCCATGTCTAGAATTTGTTGCTAAGTACAAAACATTATCTGCTGCAAAATTATAGTTTTTAGGCAATATCCACAGTTCTATTCAACCGATAAAAAACGGAGGTTATCGGTTTGACATGTATGTATGTAATATTGTTGGAGTTGCATAAAATTTGATGTACTAAATTTCGTAAGCATATGTACGTTTGTCCACGAATTTCTTGAGAACTAAAAGCCACATCGAGGTAATTCTTTTTGTACTAAATCAGGTGTATTCCAACTTAAAGTACAGTCTAAGTTTCATCAAAATTAGTTCAGTAGTTCTTGCGACATGAGTATAACTGATATTTGATGTCGGTTTAATTTTTTAAATTAGCTACTATTATTGATTTATATCGAGTAACTTTAGTTACTTATTTTATTGATAAGTATAATTTCAGTAGATATATCGTGAAAAAAACAGAAATACCTATGCTTACAACATGTTAGTTAGTATTATTGTGTTATTTTATCGCACTGAATACGAAGCTATGGCTTTTAAAAACACCTAGTGATTTTACTTCGTCGGTGATTAGTAAACTCTGTATTTGTGGGTGTAAATACAAGCTACAATGACAATCTAAGAAATTGCCTTGAAAGCCGTATCCAGTTTAACCAGTGATTTTATTACTAGCAGAATATGGATATTATATTCTGAAATAAATTGGTTATTATTTTTAAGCATAGGCAACCTGCCCCGATTTCACTTGGGCAACACTAGTGATTACCATTAGTGCTACCCAAGCCATAAAATTTCTATTAAGCTAAAAAAAATTGATCCGATCGCTACTAAGCTTCACAGCACCACCTGCCGGGCTAAATATGAAGATTACCTGAAAAAAACTTGGATCCGTCAGCCATCTTGGAGTCCATAGGCAAAACGTAGGTTTTCAGCCCATTTCCAGCTTTTTAGGGTCAGTTTTTGAAAAAACTATTCTAGTCTCTTCAACTATTTCCATGCCAAATTTCATTAAAACCCATTGAACAAATTGAACCCATTCAGCGATTTAGCCGTGAAAGCGTAACAGACAGATAGCTTTTCACATTTGTAATATTAGTATGTTATGAATATGGATTATTAATATACTTTACTATAATAATAATACTCTTTATTGTATCGCATAAAAAAAAAACATTACATAACATAGTATACCTCATACAGCTAATACAATGGGCGGTCTTATCGCTAACAGACGATCTCTTCCAGACAACCAAATTATCTACTTATGAGTACATATAATAAAATCGTAGGAAGTCCAAACTGTGCATGTATGTCCGGGGTAAACTCAAAAAGTACTGTATGGATTTACTTCAAATTTTGTATGAATATTACTAATAGGTCGGGTCAACATATAGGCTACATATTATCACGCTGTCACCTACGGGGGAGGAGCAGTGCGGAGTAAACGAAGTCCGCGCGGACGAAGTCGCTGGCAACAGCTAGTAAACAATAAAATACAACAAGGACAAGGTACAACTATAAGAAAAGAAAATACTTAACTCAGACAAAAACACAAAGTTAAAATTACTTAAAATAATTACAGTGAATATAATACGCCTTATGAGCTACAAGAATTTAAGTAAAATTCGTAAACCATTTTCTTGAACATAGGTTTGCTGCTAGCCTTCCTAATGTTCTATAATTAATTTAAATCAGCTAGCAGTAAGTCGAGGACAACTCGTCAGCTGATACATTTAAATAGGCGAAAGACGAACCCGCCTAACTCCTTACAACTTTCAACAGCTGACGATCTTTCCACTGAGATACAGCCAGCTGGCATTTATATTCATTTTTACATATTATATTCCTTATATTTATTTGACCGCCCCGTTGGTCGAGTGTAGCGAACCTAACGAGGCTTAGGTTCAATTCCTGGCAGGCACAGACATTTGAGTGATGAACATAGATGTTAGTATTTCTGGGATTGGGTGTTTATTAAATATATTTGGGTATTTATATATGTATTCTATGTATTAGTATTATTTACTGACACCCTTTTTTATATCATAAGATAGCAAACAAGCAGATGGGTCTCCTGATGGAAAGAGTCACCCATCGCCTATACACACCAAAGGTGTTAATGGTGCGTTGCTATCTTGTGGCCAGGTTTAATGCCATATGCATAAGTTTACCGGCTACCTTACCCTCCAAACCGGAACACGACAGTGACATGCCCTGACGGTATTGCGGCAGGAATAGGTAAGGCGGTGGTACCAGACCCGGGCGAAACAATGCAGAACTCTACCACCTAGTAGCCACAATGGTAGTGACTCGAATACCTCATTGGTCGCCTTTTACGGCCTGCCTGACAGAACGGCAGTTGGCCTATTCTTTAAAGGAGCCCGGGACCAAAACGGGGAAAAATTCATACTATAAGCAAAAAATTGGTTACATCAATTCTTATAATTTGTCCAGTGATGTCTATTTATTCACAGTAGCAAATAAACTTCATCGGAGAAATTTTCAATTGGGAGAAGATTATATTAGACTAGCTGCAGCGTGCAGCCCGATGCATCATAAAAGTTTTTGGCAAATCCCGCGGGATCAACTCACTTTTCCGGGATAAAAAGTAGCCTATGTGTTATTCTGGGTCTTCAGCTACAGACATACCAAATTTCATCGTAATCGGTTCAGTAGTATTTGCGTGAAAGAGTAACAAACATCCATACATACATACTCACAAACTTTCGCATTTATATTAGTAGGATACATAATACTGAGTTACTCGATAAATAACGAGTTATTTCCTTTAATGGACTCCAATTACCACCCACTATCTCTATCACTTATTGCTTTCTTTTTGTTGAAAAAAATTAAATTAGAATTAAATTAAACTAGAAAAAAAAATTGTAACTTTTTTTTATGTTCAAATGATCAGCTGATGCATAATCCACTAAATTATAGGGTGGTGTAAGGAAGATTAGTCAGCTGACTTTATTTCTACTTCAAGATATTGCGTGAGCTATAGTTTGGCAAATTTTTAGTCCGGAGGAAATAATAGAAGAAAAAACGTTTACTTTTTTGTGCATGAAAAATGGATAATAAAAAATATGTATGCTACCGCTGCTCATCTCACCACGAAACAGCAGAGTGCTAAGTGTGAGTTTTTCTTTTCGCATTCGATCGTGAGCGCGTTTGGAGTTTACTAGGAATTTTTATGTGATTTGTACAGCGCCACCTAGTGGTAAACGTGAGAAACCAGTTTACCACTAGGTGGCGCTGTACAAATCACATACAAATTCCTAGTAAACTCGAAACGCGCTCACAATCGAATGCGAAAAGAAAAACTCACACTTAGCACTCTGTTGGCGTTGATGGGACTGTCGGCTCACTGAGGGAACGGAAACGGCGATGAACTTCTTAATAAGTAGCAACTTCGTTTGGGTGGGGTTGGGTGTATAAAATAATATAAAAAAGTGAACTAGAAGTACTAGTAAGTTTATTTGTAATATATATTCTAGAATGTAGTTTCACTAAGTGCCGACGAAGATGGAATGTATACAGTTGTTTGAATTTATTGGAATTATTCTCTTAGTCTTTGTTTTACGACACAGATAATCCCCACAATGAAACATGCGATTCCTATGAATGGATAAATTTGATTAAATCTATATATTAATGAGTGCAGTAAAAACTTGAATCCCTTTTTAAGAAAATTCCGCGGGCAGAGGAGTATGAAAATGGGCGCAGTTAAAGTTATACAGAGAAGAAATTTATCTAAGATTGACAACAGATTTTAATCATAAACAAAATAGTGTACATATGTGTGTGTATATATATTATTACATTTGTCAAATGAAAGGTAGGTAAGTATTGTGTAAAGTTTATTTTTATTAATTTAATGTATATCTATTTTCTAATGCATATTATATAATAATACTAGCGGCATAAAAATAACAGCAACGGAACTCATAACAAGCAACAACTTAATCTAAACTTATTGAAATTGTTCTCGTAGTCTTTGTTTTAAGACAAAGACAACATTATTTATAGGTATGAAAGAGGCACTAAGTAATAATGTATTTGTCTCTGACTAATACAAGAATTTACTTTATAAAGAAGATTACTCATCTTTCGTTCAAACAGTTGGTGAACAAGAACAACACAATTCTATGAGTATAATAACGAAAGTCCAAAACTTTTAACGTAAATAAATTAAAAATGTAAAAAGAAAATACATCTATCATATAAAAAGTAATATTTCTTGGGACTTATGACAATTTTACTCTACTGACGTGTAGCTGTTCATCAGAAATCGGAAGTCCTTTATTTAATAAAACTTTTTACAAGTTATTTGGACGCGTCAACATTGTTTTTAAACTGCTACCGGATCGGAAACGCGAAAGGTTTTTGAGAAGATCTGGTGGAAGAAACTCAATCAGCAGAAGACATCAATAGAGTCACAGAAGTTATAGTTTCTTAAATAATTTTACATTTTACATTAAATGCGTAATTTCTCTCACAATGATTTAAAACAAAGAACAACAATTGTAAGTTTATGACTGCGGACTTATGCTCTGTATATATGTAATCTGTTTCACATAGTCCTCGTGATGGGGCGTGAGATTTGCAGTCCCCGGTGTTTTAGTAGTCCCGGACGTGACTAGTGAAAGAGGACGGGACTCAACGTTAATTCTGGGAACTATTGATTTTTACATACAAAGGTTTGTATAAATATTATAGGATGCTTTTTAGGGTTCCATAGTCTCTAGAGGGAACCCTGACAGTTTCGTCATATCCGTCCGTATTTCGCATCACACGGGAGGTTTTTATTAAGTACTAGCTGTTGCCTGCGACTTCGTCCACGCGGACTTCGTTTACTCCGGACAACACCTCCCCCGTAGGTGATAGCGTGATAATATGTAGCCTATATGTTGACCCGACCTATAAGTAATATTCATGCAAAATTTGAAGTAAATCCATACAGTACTTTTTGAGTTTACCCCGGACATACATACAGACAAACAGATAAACAGACAAACAGACAAAAATTCTAAAAACTATATTTTTGGCTTCGATATCGATTGTAGATCACGCCCCAAGTATTATTTAAAAAAAATATTCAATGTACAGTTTTGACTTATCTACGATTTTATTATAGGTATGTAATATGTATAGATTAATGTCAAGTCGAGAAAATCTTATTTTTCGAGAAAATCTACATCTATATCATAAATGCAAAAGTTTGGATGGATGGATGTTTGTTACTCAATCACGCAAAAACTACTGAACGGATTTAAATGAAATTTGGCGCATAAATAGATGATGACCTGGAATAGCATATAGACTATTTATCTGGGAAAAATGAGGTGGTCCCGCGGATTTCGCCAAAAACTCTTATAACGCAGCAGGCTGCACGCTGCAGCTAGTGTGATATATATGTGTGTGTGTCAAAAAAATTATCAGTGTCAAATTACAATTATTAATAATAAGCTCCTTGTTTTTCTTAACCCTTCAAAACTCTTATTGAAAATTTCTTCTCCTTTCTTTTGTTATTTAGATACTGAAAACATACAGCAACGGACCACGTGATGGAAAGTAGTCAACACTGCCCACGTACATCAACAACCAAAAGGAGCTAGGCCCTAATGGGACGCCGACCTCCAAAGAAATTGTTAATCCAATCGTCTTTAAAGAATCATCGACATAGTAATACCTCAAAAAATATACCGATGTCAAAGCTCCTTAAGCCCCGTTTTCACTTTGATTAGTGCGAGTGTGAGTGTTTAATGCAGATGCTTTTTATTAAGCAAAAAATACGCGAAGATAGCTGTGGATCAGTGCGAGTAATTTGTAATCAGCATAGTAAAAGCGAATAGATGCTGATTACTTATCACTCGCACTGATCAACGCCTGTCTTCACGTATTTTTAGCTTAATACTAAGCACCTGCACTAAACACTCACACTCGTACTTATCAAAGTGAAAACGGGGCTTTAGAAATACAGTGAGCGAGATTGTTTTAGAGTTTTACTGTTCGAGCCTGGAATGTGCATGAAAAAGAGAACAGTGCTAGATGACCAAGCTTCAAGGTGGCGTGGATGAAATCTTTCACTACGGCGTGTAGTACAATGACGGAAAGTGAATGCAGGTACTGAATAAAATATTTCATAAGAATGATAACAAGCAAATGACTCTTCTAGTGGAAATAGAAACCATCGCCTTTATAGACAACAAAGATGTTAATGATGCGTTGCTATCCGTGTGGCGGGATGACAGGTCCACATGCAAAAGTTTACCGGCTACTTTACCCTCCAATCCGGAACACGGTAATGACAAGCACTGACGCTATTGCGGCAGAAGTAGGGGAAGCGGTGGTACCAAATAGCCCGGCGAGACGTTGCGGAACTCTACCACCTAGTAGTCACGATGGTAGTGACATATACAGGCTGTATATCATTCGCTTTTTACAAACTGTCAAACAGAATGGTAGGTCTTTTCGCGATGGAAATATTCGCTAGGCCTCATAATTTTTAGTAATAAAAAAACCGCATACCTCTATTGTTCCATATGATCTTATTATTACCAATCACAAATTTTACGTGCGTATAGTGATATCTAAAAAAATTGCAACAAAATGGTTTTGCTGTCAAGTGTTCACAATTTTTTTTGCCCGCAGCGCCAAATCGGTTCAGTTTAAGGAAATCTAAGTTTGGCGGAACCTAATTGACCGTCATCATCCGGTCAAGCCGTTCAAAAGTTATTACAGGTGTATAAACACACAAACACATGCATACAGACATGGGCGTACCGAGAGGGCGGCAGGGAGGGACACAGATACAGACATACTGACGTCATCGTGAAAATAGTCGAAAAATGTTCCTAGAACCTCAAAACGTGGAGACTTCGAATTTCGAAAATCGGGTTAAATCAGTGACTTCTTCACTACTAACGTAGAACAATTAGTTTAAAAAACCTTCACCTACATTATTAGTGAAAATTGTTAGCTAGGCCTCCTTTGTAGAATAGGCCAACTGCCGTTCTGCCAGGCAGGTCGTAAAAGGCGACCGATTGGCTATCGAGTCACTACCATCGTGGCTACTAGGTGGTAGAGTTCTGGATTGTCTCGCCCGGGTCTGGTACCACCGCCTTACCTATTCCTGCCGCAATAGAGTCAGTGCTTGTCGCTGTCGTGTTCCGGTTTGGAGGGTAAGGTAGCCGGTAAACTTATGCATGTGGCATTAGACCTCGCCACAAGATAGCAACGCACCATTAACATCTTTGGTGTCTATAGGCGATGATTGACTCTTTCCATCAGGAGACCCATTTGCTTGTTTGCTATTTTATGATATAAAAAAAAAAATTGGTTTATAGTTTAACATTGCACGCAAACGGTATCGTTGGCAAACTACTTATGTTGTAAAAGTGGGAAAACTGTTTGAAAGAAGTTATTGTTGTGGATAACGAAACCAGCAAAGTCGCGATTTCTGGGAACATCTACTGTCAGAATCTACGCGAGCTAAATTTCGTATCTCTTCCCCACAATTGTACAGATATAACAGCCATAATTTATCTTTCCATAATTCTCCATTATTACGTTAAGCCGTGTAATTCATGGCGAGTAATCGGAACCTCATTCTTTAACCCCCCTGAGATTGGGAGGATAATAAACAAGCAATTTAGCAGTACAATCATGTTTAACCGTGTTATACCTATAGATTTACATTCCAAGTGCGATATGTATATGATTGGGCCGAGTTGTATTTTAAATGAAATATTGGGTAATTTTTTTATATCATAAGATAGTAACAAGCAGAAGGCTCTCTTGGTAGAAAAGACAACCATCGCCTATAGACACCAAAGATGTTAATGGTGCCTTGCTATCCTTGTGGCGTGGTCTTATTTAGTGCATTCGTTTTTAAAAACAAAATAGTGCCTTGTCGGTAGAGTGGTTAGCGAAACTAATCATGAATCGATGGGGTTCGGGATCGATTCTCAACAGGGCCATACATTTGTGTAGTGAGAATGATGTTTGTATTTCTGGGTTTGGGTCTTTATTAATTATATTGTTACGAATAATCTAGAAGCGTGTACAGTTGGAGCGCGCGCGCGCTAACTATCTAGATATAAAAGAAAGAGATAGCTACTCCTATCGACAAACAAATAGTTGACCTAGGCTATGCCATAATGCACTTTGTGGCATATGGCATAAGGTTGAAAGTAGCGTGTACTAGGATTTATGACTCATAACATGTTTACGTTAAGAAGTGATTCTTTGTTTCCCGATACATTTAGATTTTTCTCGATCCAGCTAGGACTTTACACTGCCTATAAATAGAGAAGTGTTGACAAACACAAGGCAGTTTTTATCAAGCGATCGAGAGCGATACATCAAATGACCAGTGCGAAGCGAGAAGTTTTGTATTGTGTAGTGTTCTAAGTTCAGTGATAGTATAGCGAGTGACTAGGGTGTAAAGTGTATTTTAGTATTACGTTGTGTTGTGTTGTGGAAATACACGGATTTAATATAAGTGGTGTTTTATTACAATTGCGAACCCGAGTACGTAACAATATTATAGTTTTTATATATGGGTTTCTATCTATTAGTATCCATATCCAGCCATTACCCAAGCAAAATTTGTTTACTTTGGGATTAGATCAATAATTTGTGTTATTTTCCACCAATATACCGGGTTATCAAAGGTCGAACCGTTAATGAAAGGGAGAGACGAGAGGATGGATTCGACTACTTCAGTGCGTAAATTACTGCAAATTTTTATTCTTAAATCATAATCATTGCTATAGTTTAAAAGAAAATCATCGTCAGGGAAGTAATCTTACATGTATAAATTGCAGGTTATTTTGCCCTCTCAACATAGTGACACAACAAAGGCGAGCATTGATATGATTGCGACAGGAATAGGTAACCTACACCTAACATATTTAAGTCCACTCAGATGAAGTCGTGTGAACAGCTACACGACAATAACACAAAAGTTCAGATAGTATTTGTTTCTAATATGCGTGATGCACATTACACATTAACCAGTTTAATTCCGCTGGTTGATAAACGCTATTCAATTCGGAAGACACGTTTACCGCATGTCAAAGCTCGCAGATGTCGGGTCATCAAACTTGCATGGCTTTGTTTCGATCATGCTGTGGCCCGCGATGCGATTGAGCACATGCTCGCTGTAATTGCAGCCTCACGGTCGACGGCCTCGTTACATAGATGTGCTTCTATTAGTCACCACTGTTTTGACCGATGCTGTGTTTAACAATAGATTGCGAATCAGCTCAAAATAACAACGGCTGATTAATCTTAACTGCACTTGACCGTAATTTTTGTATCCATGATAATATAATTCAATAACTTCATTTCCTGATGCTTGTTTAAAATATTTTAACGTAATTTATTTTATGAAAGTAATAAGTAAGGCCAGTGGTACGAAATCGGGACGAAATATTGCAGAATTTTACCACCTAATCAATGTCACTATAATAGTGATATGTTTGGCTAACATTCGCCTTTTACAATCTGTCTGGCAGAAAAGTAGAGTTATATTTATCAAAAAAGGCCCGGACCAACACAAGGGCCTTTCCAAGGCAAGTCCCATGGCATGATATCAAGACTCAGGTAATTTGTTTTATAAGAAAAAATAATGTTTAGTAAAATCCATACTAATATTTTAAATGCGAAAGTAACTCTGTCTGTTTGTCTGTCTCTTCTTCACGTCTAAACTATTGAACCGATCAAAGGTACAAGAATAGCTTGATGAGACCCGAAAAAGGACAAAGTCGCAGGCACAGCTAGTATAAGATAAAACCACCTTTTTTATGACGAGATTAATGTACGAAGGAAGCGAGACAACTTTGCGAGGACCGTGATGTTATGGCACTCGGTTCTGTCCGTCTACCCCGTGAGGGATGTGGCGTGAAAATATGTATGTATGTAAAAAACCTTGTCCTAGTTCAAAGACTAGTTGTTGTAGTCTTTGAATATTTAGCAGTTAACTTGCAATTCGCAAAAGTATCTGGCAAGTTGCATAGACAGGATCACGTAGGCGTAGGATTCCCGCCCACTACGGATTTACAGGAAAAACCGGCTTTCGGTGCAAGAAAGCGAAACTAAAACATGAGTTTCGCATCGCAATCACAGTTATAAAGAATCAGCCATGAGTCAAAAAGGCGAAAGTCACGTGGGTGGACAGGATCACAGTAAGACAATTAATAACGTTATTGTTAACATTAAGATTAACAAGATATAAAGACACTTAGCTGAATATGGTATATTGGTTTTATTTCCGTTATTTGCTAATGAATCTATATAAATTACTTGTCGCATTGTATGTCCGCTTTATGGATTCCTAAACTACTGAACCGATTTCAACGAAACTTAGTAGATATCTACTGTTCGGTACAAATTAAAATATAGGATAGCTTCCATCTCAATTAACCATCTTTCAAGGAACCAAAATATCCTATATATATAATAGTACAAGTAACTTTTATGGCAAACTAACGACCAACGTTTGGCGGGTCAGCTAGTCTATCGTTATATTTCAGTCTTAATTTATGATATTACTAGCTGTTCCGCAAAACTTCGCTCGCGAGTAGATTAACATGTCCTCGATAAAGTTCTTCATGAAAACTAAATTAGTATTCATTCTATATTTCAGAAAAAAAAGTTAGCCTATGTTTCATCCCGGATCTTCAACCATCTTCACGCCAAATTTCATCAAAATGAGTTGACCGTGTAAACAAAACAAATTCACTTTTGCATTTATAATATTACTAGCTGCAGCATGCAGCTCGCTGCATTACAACAGTTTTTGGCGAATCCCGCGGGATCACCTAATTTTTCCGGTATAAAAAGCAGCCTATGTGCTTTTCTAGGTCATTTATTTCATCCATCCAACACAATTAAGTAGTTTTTGCATGATTGAGTAACAAACATCCATCCGGCAATCCAAACATCCAATCTTTCGCATTTATAATATTAATATAAATATAAACGCTAGCAGTTACTCGGGACTTCGTTCACCTGACCAAAAACCATTATTTCCCTTTGTCGAGTCGAGTTAAAAGGAGCGTATGTTTCTCCTGGATAATTTAGCTTTCTAAATGTGAAAGAATTTTTAAAATCGGTCGAGTAGTTTTTGAGTAAATCGTAACAGACAAAAATCAAATCTTTCCTCTTTATAATATTAATATATAATTTAGATAAATGATGCGTTTGGCGCGTCAGGTAAATTATGATGGGAGTGGAATGTTCAAGGATTAAAATATTTTTAAAGTAAATTTTACGCCATACATGTGCAAAAGTGAGGCGAAACGCTAATCTACATAATATAGTCAATAGTTATACTAGATAGAGGTAAAATTCGTAAGTTTGTTTGCAGGAAATAACCTCTGGAGATACTGAACAGATTTTGTAAATTCTGTCATCAGTAGAAAGCTTTTTTTAAAAAAAATAATAATAAATAAATAAATATTCACGGGACAAATTATACTTATTCATCTAACCCCAAAGTAAGCAAATTATTTGCTTGTGTTATGGGTGTTAGTCAACGATACTAATACATATATATAAATACTTTTACATACATAATACACACCCAAACCAGAAAAAACAAACGTTTATGTTCATCACACAAATGCTTGTCCCCGTCAGGGATCGAACCCGAGCCCCGTTGACTGCGTAGTCAGGGTCGCTAACCAGTCGAACAAGGGGCGGTCAAAGCTATATTATTTACTAGCTGTTGCCTGCGACTTCGTCCGCGCGCACTTCGTTTACTCCGCACTGCTCCTCTCCTGTAGGTGATAGCGTGATAATATGTAGCCTATATATTGACCCGACCTGTTAGTAATATTCATGCAAAATTTGAAGTAAATCCATGCAGTACTTTTTGAGTTTACCCCGGACATACATACAGACAAAGAGACAAACAGATAAACAGACAAAAATTCTAAAAACTATATTTTTGGCTTCGATATCGATTGTAGATCACGCCCCAAGTATACTTTTAAAAAAATATTCAATGTACAGTTTTGACTTTCCTACGATTTTATTATATGTATAGATGAGTGACATAGGAGCCTACATTTAACTTGCCTGGCCACAGTTCGTCACACTTGTGAAACCCCCCTCCCCTGGTGTGATGGCACATATTTTTCAATTTTATTAGCGAGCGCCTGTGGTCTAAATTCGACCATAGACTTAACAATTGAATCTCTTAAGCTTGAAAACTGACTTTAGCCGTAAAGAAAATGATATATGTGTGTATATTATCATGTATGTCACATGAGTGTATTGTGTATAATGTTTATTTAAATTAATTTAATGTGTTTCTAATGCATTTTATATAAAAATATTAATTCTGCAGACCTCCGAAATGTAAACTTCAAGGAAAAGTAGTTTGTTAAATCACGTTTTTTGTTTTGATTGTTAAATAACAATTTTACAAAAATTATACGATATACTTGAAGATATTATCTAAGGAATGTGAAAACTTATTACACGATAGAATGCTCGATCATATAAAATTTCGAAAACAGGCTAAAAAAATCTATAAAACAAGTAATTTGTTTATCTAATCTTCCACATGATTTTTACATGGTGATATTTAGTTTTAAATACAAAAAAGAATGTACTAAATTTTGGTTTTCAGCTGAAGTCCTATATTTATTTATGCGAAAATTAACAAGTTTCCCAGCGGTTTCAGAACATGCCGCGCCGCCCATTTCCCATAGAACTGACGTGCGTCAAAATACCTCACCTTAACTGTGCCAAATTTCACATTTTTTGAAACATCAATCACATCAATTGAAACCACCAATTTAAAAAAATGAATTTTAATGTTTTGTATATTAATGTGAGACGTCACAAACTTTTGACCCCCCCTTGCCCCTTGTCACACAATGTCGCATTTCATTGTCCTTCCCCCTTATGCGTGACGTAATTTATGGACGGCCCCAAATGTGTGTCGTTCACGCGAGCGAAGTCAGGTGAACAGCTAGTGCTTAATAAAATATAAATTATGGTAGAAACAGATCCTTCCACACTTCCCCCGAGTTGGTCCGGGCTCCTTTGAAGAATAGACCAACTGCTATTCTGCCAGGGCAGGTCGTAGGAGGCGACCAATTAGCTATGCGAGTTAGAGGCTTAGAGGTGGTAGAGTTCTGCGTTGTTTCGCCTGGGTCTGGTACCACCACCTTGCCTATTCCTGCCGCAATAGCGTCAGTGCTTGTTACTGTCGTATTCCTGTTTGGGGGGTAAAGTAGCCGGTAAACTTATGCATGTACCATTAGACCTCGCCATAAAATAGCAACGCATTATTAACATCTTTGGTGTCTATAGGCGATGGTTAACTCTTTCCATCAGGAGACCCATCTGCTTGTTTGCCATCTTATAATATAAAAAAAGAAGAGACCGTTGAAAGAGAACTAATTAAGCCCCCATGAGTTATTGATGTTAGAAGCCATCGACTTAGTTTTGCATTCAAGTAAACTCACTCTAATTTTGTGTAGAGTAAAACCGCAAAGGGAAAATCTAGTTACAGGGGTGACGTCACAGCTTTTAATCAATTTAGCTCACAAAGTACTGCAAAAACTTTAGTCGTTAGAAAGCGCTCTAGGAACCTCGTCCGGTGTATAAAGTGTATTTTAACATGAAATAGGATCATCGGTATGAAATCATGTATCTACATTGTATAACGACTTTTAAACTCGGTCATTTAGCGCAATGAGTTTGATTTCGCATTCAAGTAAAAAAAAAGAACGGTCTGACACAATATTTTCAAAATACACATTACAAATATATGAATTACTAGGTGTTGCCCGCGAATTCGTCCGCGCGGACTTCGTTCATTACGCACAGCTCCGCCCCCTTAGGCGATAGCGTGATAATATGTAGCCTATATATTGACCCGACCTGTTAGTAATATTCATGCAAAATTTGAAGTAAATCCATGCAGTACTTTTTGAGTTTACCCCGGACATACATACAGACAAACAGACAAAAATTCTAAAAACTATATTTTTTGGCTTCGATATCGATTGTAGATCACACCCCAAGTATTCTTTTAAAAAAATATTCAATGTACAGTTTTGACGTTCCTACGATTTTATTATATGTATAAATTATTAAAACTTCGTGCTACTATAGTAGTGCTCGTAGCTACTATAATAGGTAGCTTCCTTTTGACGATTCTAAAAAAAATTCTCTTTATAGCTTTTTTTTGAAAGTTCTGCGAAACACGAAAGACAAGGACGAATCCAGTCTTCGCGGGTTAGGGGGGGGGGGGTGTCACATATTTGAGATTAAGTCAAGATGGCTCTAATCCTCATCTAATTCTAATAAATCCATACCCCTGCCTCCCCCCTAACCTCCCCGCCTGGATCTGTCCTTAGTCCAAGATCCGAAGTACGGCCAAACTTCACCCATCCTCTTATTGAATAAAAATTATATTTTATTTAAAATGTGTCTGAACTTATACTGAGTAGGTTGTTGTAAAAAAATTTCACGACTTAATTAGCTGATTCTCCTATGTCATGTACGAACGTAAAAAAATATTTTTTCGTGTGCTGCTTTATTGTCTAGATACGGTATTTTGAAAATGGACCATGTTTGAGGTATTTTCTCATTTTACGTTGTTTTTGGAATCAGTACGGTTATAATAAAATATAAAGTTAAATCAAATATACTTTAAAGGATGTTATTTTAATATTCTTATTCAAAATTGAATTATTAATTGTTTTTGGCATTGAAAACTGGAAGTAAAGTATTCACTTCGACATATTTTTTTACATATTTTATTTTTAAACTAGCTGCGCCCGCGACTTCGTCCGCGTGGAAAAATTTCGAAAAAAACGTAGCCAAGTTGGGAGTAACTTCAGCTATCTGCCAGTGAAAGTCCCGTCAAAATCGGTATAGCCATTCCAGAGATTAGCCGGAACAAACAGACAGACAAAAATTGTAAAAAAATTATTTTGTTATATGTACCGTATATACATCCATATGCATTTAGTAAAAAGCGGTTATTTTAATATTACAAACAGACACTCCAATTTTATTTATTTGTATAGTTTAGAGCGTGAAACTCATTAATAATGCACAAAAAAATTAAAACTTGATTTAGAAGTTACTCAAAATAGAGTATAGTACAGAACGCTTTTTAAGTCAGCCGGTTTATGCGAAAACTGGTCAATCAACACGAAATAAAGAAAAGAACGGAATTGGCAAGTACAAACATTTGTATCAGAACCGCGATCGCCACACTCACACATAAAATAAGCATTATTGCATATAAACTACTAATGCAAACATTGTTTCATTGGTCGTTTTCATTTTAAGCAACAATAATCCGAAACACACAAACAGAACATTTAAAAATATACCAAACAATTGCGTTACAATAAATTTTATTTTGCTACAAAAAAAAAAGAGTATTTACGTCCTTTTGTAGTCTATTTAAAATAGACTCATCTATTTGTACAATAGTGAAACTTAAGATCGTAATAGTTTCGCTATTCTACAATAGATGGCAGCATTGATTTTTCCGTAGTTTTCAGTTGATCATATTTGAGTAGAGAACTTTCTAGAACGATATACGTAATGACTGTCATTACGTATATCTTTCTAGAAAAATTAGGTCAACCTAAAATGAACTTTATATGTAAGGTGTACGGCTGATTTTAGCTTGACTTTCTATTATATCATTAGAGATTATATTAAATCAGGAATTTAATTAAAATAAAATGAAAATTGTACTTTCGGATGATATGAAATATCTCCATTCTTAATCATCTGTATTCTACTATCATTTCTGCATTCAAGGATGGCACAATACGGCATAATTTATAACTTTCTTTTCGAGATTATGACTCATATTTTGTATTCACGGTTCATATCACGATTTCTATTTGTTCACTTTACGAATTTTCAGTCGTGTTGCATCTGCTTGTCAGTCTCTGACTCACGTAATTATGAGCAATAAGCGAAAAATTCGCAATTAGAACGAGCACTTTAGGTACGTATTATTTCATAATGAATAGACTTAAAGCAGTTTTGAACAGAGATTTTGTGCTAAGGCTTTATTTGTGACAAGATTTCCAAATTGACTCAGCTACGTATGCAAATCCTACTAATTCCTAATTATAAATACGAAAGTATGTTTGGCCGGATGTTTGTAACTCTTTCACGCAAAAGGGAACGCCCCCCTGGAATTTGTTTACCACTCTACTACTTATGTACTGTTGTAGATAAAAAAAAATAATATGATAAAAATATAGTCTTAAAATGTTACGGTTGCCTGCCCTGGGTCGGCCTTGGTCCAGAAACTGGGTATGCCCATGCACACGTGTACTATTTTCTTTAGGGTCTGTCGTCGAACTTAAGAGTAAGTAAGTAGTTAACTAGTAAATTGAAAACGCCACTTAAGTTACAATCTCCACCTTATCTTGATCATAATTTTAACCTATAAATCTCATCTACTTTTTTAACTTCCCACTACGTATGTAGATAAGGAAGTTACTGATTTTACTCCGATTTTCGAAAATCGAGTTTTCACCAGATGTATACGTTTTGAAGTCCTAAGAACGTTTTCCGACTATTTTCACCACGAAATAAAAAGAACGGAATTGACAAGTACAAACATTTGTATCAGGACCGCGATCGCCACACTCACACATAAAATAAGCATTATTGCATATAAACTACTAATGCAAACATTGTTTCATTGGTCGTTTTCGTTTTAAAGTTTTCAACAATAATCCGAAACACACAAACAGAACATTTAAAAATATACCAAACTGCGTTACAATAAATTTTATTTTGCTACAAAAAAAAAAAGAATATTTACGTCCTTTTGTAGTCTATTTAAAATAGACTCATCTATTTGTACAATAGTGAAACTTAAGATCGTAATAGTTTCGCTATTCTACAATAGATGGCAGCATTGATTTTTCCGTAGTTTTCAGTTGATCATATTTGAGTAGAGAACTTTCTAGAACGATATACGTAATGACTGTCATTACGTATATCTTTCTAGAAAAATTAGGTCAACCTAAAATGAACTTTATATGTAAGGTGTACGGCTGATATTAGCTTGACTTTCTATTATATCATTAGAGATTATATTAAATCAGGAATTTAATTAAAATAAAATAAAAATTGTACTTTCGAATGATATGAAATATCTCCATTTTTAATCATCTGTATTCTACTATCATTTCTGCATTCAAGGATGGCACAATACGGCATAATTCAGTGTATAATAGATTTTCGCACGACGACTATCTCCTAATGATATGGTAAGTATCACTAAGGCAATTTAGAGTAAAAGCGCATAATAGTGACGCACGCGGCACGCCCACTCTTCACTTCCCCTTGTTTTCTTTATTTCGTGTCAATCAATATATACGATATTTTATTGTTATTCGTAGTTAGTACATATTGCATTCCACAGCTACAAATATAATTTTTTTAACAATAAATTTTAATATTTCATTAACAAGTACTTTATATTTTTTTAAATAAAACTCCGTACGCTATTAGTAGTGTTTTTTCTTAATTTGTTATTAAAAACATAAAGTAGGTCCCTGCTCATTATAAAAGTATTAAAATGTATTGTCTGTTTATTTGTACAGACAACCAAAAACTGTAAAAAATGTTCTTTTGGTACGTATATCTACCATGTATATGTAGTGATTTTCCTTAATTTGTTATTAAAAATTTGTTTGTTTATTTGTACAGACAGACATAAACTGTAAAAAATGTTATTTTGGTATATGTATGTACCGTGTATACATCCGTATGTATTTAATACAAAACGATTATTTTAATATTACAAACAGACATTCCAATTTTATATATTTGTAATTGTATGTACAAACAGACGCTACAGATTTATATAGTAGTATAGATACAAAAGAATATCACGCAAAATAAAAAGATTTATAAATTTTCGTGAAGTTCTTACAAAGCTACCAAAACACGGATAGATGAATTGTTTCATTACTGTTTCTTTTAAGCATAACAAAACAACTTTTATGATTCTACCCGCACTGCAGAGGGTGTAAAAAGCTTACCTAACATAAAACTGCACCTGACGTGAAGCCAGGCAATAAACAGCGAAAAAGCCAAAATGTCTAACTTTGGCTCACAGGCGCGCAGACGAAGTACAGAAGCATCCTTCACAATCGATAAACTGTCGGGGGTAACATTTTTTATTTTTTTATTTCATTAGATAGCAATCAAGCACATGGCTTTCGTGATGGAAAGAGAAAACATCGCCTATAAACACCAAAGATATGGGACGTTACAATCCGTGTGGCGGAATGGCCACATGCATAAGTCTACCGGCTACCTTACCCTTCAAACCGGAACACACCAATGATAAGTATTGACGCTATTGCGGCAGGAATAGGTAAGGCCGTGGTACCAAATACCCGGGCGAGACGTTGCGGAACTCTACCACTTGGTGGTCACTATCATTGGATAGTGACACATATTGCTAATCGATTGCCTTTTGCAACCTGCCTGGCAGAACGGCAGTTGGTCTATTGTACAATGGAGTCCAGGCCAACACGAGGTAAATATCAGTTTCAAACGAACCGATAGCATTATGAGCGCAGGAATGGAATTGACGTTACTGATATTGCCGCATTAAGTAGGAATAGATGATATGGTGGCACTGACGTTGCAGATTTCTGACGTGAAATTGGACGTAGTTACACGAAAAGGATCCAATCCACACAAAATCACTTTAGAAATATTGAAGTTTGAATTTGGATATTTTTTTTATTTTTTAACTTGTCATACATGGGGACTAGTTCTGACGTTGAATAAAGTAATAGAGAGCTATTTTTGCTTAAATGTCTTTTACTGGCCGATAGTATCGATGTTTAGCATCAGTTTGGTGCGCTTAACTCATTTTTGACCATATTGTGGATTGGATCCTTTTCGTTTAACTACGTCCAATTAAAGATATTACTACCACAAGAAGGTTGAAGGTAAGTAGACACGACAGACTTGCTGGCCTTCTACGAGCTGGCTGGAAGGAAGATACATGCTCGAATTTCCAAAGATTAATCCCTAACAAATATCTAGTAAAAAAGGGGTTTCATGCAGGGCCGTCTTAGACTATGCTGGGGCCCTTGGGCACACAAGAATTCGGGGCCCTTTTGGAATGTAAAGAAAGCAAATTATACAATTTTTTTCACTATGACCTGCTTTATTAATCCTATATATTTTATCATAACGCAATATGTCATTAATGATATTATTATGTATGCTGTTGTTTTTTTATTGTGATTACGATAATAGTTTCTTTCGAGATTTCTGTTGAACAATTCTTCTATTAAATCCTCAAACTCAATTTTCTGAAGAATATCATGTTCTATGCTCATAATTAACAAATTACTTAGCCGTTCTTGTAACATTGTTGTTCGCAATTCATTTTTTATTCTCTTAAACTGTGAAAATACTCGACCATTTTATTTTGATATGTCGATCCTTCGGGGCCCTCTGAAGATAGGGGTCCTGGGCACTGGCCCCGAGGGCCCTTATGGTAAAGACGGTATTGGTTTCATGTTAATTACGTGGTTCATCGCTGAAATATTTGATTTAAAAAATACATACAATGTATATATATGTATTACTGTAGACGAGTCACTGAGCACTGTTTGTTTTCACTTTTAGGTAGGTATTCATATTATAAATGCAAATTAACGTCATATTGTCAATGTATATTTATGTAAAAACTTCAGAATATTGCCAAACACCTTATAAAAGCAACAGGAGATCTAGCAATGAAAGATTAAAAAAAAAAAACAATTACAAAGGGCACGTTATAAGAATCTTTATAATTCAATTTACAAAACTTTTTGGGCCCTAACCTTTATAGACCATGGTCCCAGGAACAAACTTTTTTTCATTAATAACAAGCTGAATTTTTGTTTTTTGAACAGCTTTGTTTTGACGAGAAGTCCATTTTTTCTATCTTCGAAAAAACTTGAATCGGGTAACTAGTAAAGATAGATAAAAAAGAAAACTTTAGAGGTTCCGACTAGGAAAAGTTTCCACTTTACGTGTAGGACAAAGTAACCCTTGAATTATAACAATAATTAACAAGCTGTTGTTAGAAAATTAGGTTGTTTTTAAATTGATTAATATCAATTTAAAAATCTCATAATTCCGAATCTTTAGAGTAGAGGACTCTTCAGAAAAACCATCGAATGTGTAGGTCAAAAGTTTTTTCGTATTTTTCATAAAAGAATCAAGCGATTAAAGTATAAACATTATTTTTATATTAATCAGTATTTGTCCTAAACCGAATTAAAATATTCGAAGCCCCCTAATTTTATTAGCTACACGATTCAAAATTTTTCGAAAACAAAAAAAGATGGGCGTCTCGTCAAAACGACGCTGTTCACAAAAATTCAACTTGTTATTAATCAAAAAAAGTTTGTTCTCGGGACCACGGTCTATTACGAGAATGGAACTCATCTGACATTTAGAAATGAACTGAAATACTAAACTAATATTTCATAACGACTGAAAAGAATTATATAATAAAATTTAATGTTGTAACACAATTATAAACTAACGGCAACGTTAGACATTGAAAATTGTAATGATATTATTAGATATTTAAATCAGATTAATCTTAAAACGTTTTCTATTTTTTAAAAATGTTTCTACATTATTAACTGTTGTGTATTTATATATTACGGAGAGTCCCCACCACTAATCACTACATAATATAAAACAAAGTCGCTTTCTCTCTGTCCCTATGTCCCTGTATGCTTAAATCTTTAAAACTACGCAACGGATTTTGATGCGGTTTTTTTAATAGATAGATTCATTCCTGAGGAAGGTTTTAGTATATAAACCTTTACAATATTCCCACGGGAACAAAAGCTACGCGGGTGAAACCGCGGGCAAGTCGCTCGTTTTATTAATATGATATATATAGATTAAGTTAAAAGAAATAAAAATTTATTTCTTCTATCATAAAATAGCAAACAAGTAGATGAGTCTCCTGATGGAAAAAGTCAACCATCACCTATGATGTTAATGAACCAAAGATGTTGGTGCGTTGCCATCTTGTGGCGAGGGCTTGCCACATGCATAAGTTTACCTTACCCTCCTAACTGGAACACGACTATGACAAGCACTGACGCTATTGCGGCAGGAAAAGGTAAGGTACAGGACCCGGGCGAGACAATGCAGAACTCTACCACCTAGTAAATATTATAATATAATATAATAAACACTAGAGCTTCAGCACTTTTTCGGGCAATTGAAAAGCAATCTTTAATAACGGCTTTAGATTGCTTCTTCGTCCGGGACAGAATTAGATTAATACCGTTAAAACAGTTAGAAGTAAATTTCTCTATCGGGCGTAGATAATATTCGCAAGTGTATGGCCAATGACCATTGCACGTAGTTGAGGTTGCCATCTCATTAAAACCCGCCAAATATTTATGTATTAGGGCGAATATTTATTGTTATATGACCGGTTTATGCCAAGCTTTTAATAAGTATGAAGAGCGAAGGAATGCCGGATGTATTTAGCTTTAAAAAAGAAATGTCCGGCTTTTAAGACAAAATATCCGGCCTAATACAGTGCTAGTGGACTGCAAACTGCAAACTTACAAACTTTTTGCAAGTTTGCAGTTTGCAGTCCGAACTTCAAAGTTTCGCACTTTGAAGTTGCAACGTCGCAACGTCGCACGTCAAAGTGCAAACTTTTTGGAGTGAAACATCTTTAGAGTCGTTGTGATTTAAAAACTCTTGGAAACGAAACCGCGATACTAATAAAAAGTTTTCAAAATCGATTCGTAATTAACAGGTTCTGAGATAACAAACATAAAAAAACATACGGCCGAATTTTCGATAGTTAGGGACAAGAATGATAATTAGTGATAAAAAATATCCTCTGATTATTTACTATACCTAATAGGAAAAATATGTAGGATTAAGTCGACGAGATAAGGATAAAAATAAGGATGTGGCTAAATATAAGGATAAGAAAAGGGGTGTGGCTAAATATAAAGATAAGGACAGGATTGGCATAATTAAAAAAACTTGTTTACAAACTAAAGAAATTTCACTGCAACATAAGTTCCACAGCCAATTCTATAGCGTGTGAGCTTACGCACGTTTTTTTTTATTTATTTTAGAAGATGGCAACCCTGCATAAAAAGGTATATAACCTGAGTAAACAGACTAGAGACGTAGTAACAGAGAAATTGTTCCGTCAGCATATCAGACTAAGATTTTATAAGTAATAGAAACGCATTTTCCAACCGAAACGCCAGGAATAGCTCCGACCAATCCAGTAAGCTGTAAAAACACATGCGACAAAAACTGATTAGGAATTAGCCAATCGAAAAACCTTGTTCCTTTTCCCCGCGCCATAGATTATTATTAACAGAATTAATGTCCAAAAACAATATGACAATAACAGAAAACTAACCAAATTATCTACGCGCGTATCAGTAACAAAAATGTTGACCATGGCCATACTGACACTTATATTATTAACCGGGCGAGCTAAGGGAAGCCCCGCCTTACATTCCAGAGATGCCTCAAGTTAATGTGACCACGTTGTATCTACAAAATTTCATTGAAATAAGTTCGGTAGTTTCGGAGTCCATCGCAGGCAAACAACATGACACGTAATTTATATGTATATTTCTACTTATATAAATATTATAAATGCGGAAGTTTGGATGTTTGGATGGATGTTTGTTAATCACGCCAAAACTACTGGAAGGATTTGGACGAAGTTTGGCACAATAGTAGATGAACTGGAATAGCACATAGGCTACTTTTTATCCCGGAAAAATTCAGTGATCCCGCGGGATATGCCAAAAACGTAATATACGTATAAGGCAACCGGCTGCACGCTGCAGTTAGTAATTATAAATGCGAAAGTTTAGATGTTTGGATGGATGTTTGTTATCAATCACTTAAAAACTACGGAACGGATTCGAATGAAATTTGGCACACAGGTAGATGATGACCTGCAGGTCATCATAGCACATAGGCTACATTTTATCTCGGAAAACTAAGGTTAATCCCGCGGGATTCACCAAAACCTTTTATAATGCAGCGGGCGACATGCTGCAGCTAGTTAAGATTATAAATGCGATGTTTGGATGTTTGTTACTCAATTACGCAAAAACTACTGAACGGATTTTAATGAAATTTGACACAGGTAGATGTCAGGATGTCAATCAGGTAGATGACCTGGAATAGCACATAGGCTACTTTTATCCCGCAAAAATTAGGTAATCCCGCGGGATTCGCCAAAACTTTTAAAACTAATTTTTATAATAAAATACGCTGCAGTTAGTTTTCAATATAAAATTTAACAAAATGTCAGCAACTACATATGTATGTATGTATTTGTGTTCCATTTAGAATCCGCAGATGTTTAATAAAACGCGATATTAATCTACGAAGTTGTTTATTTCAATAAACGCCATTTAAGACTGGAATTCCAATTCTCGCCTCAGCATTTACAACTCTGGCAACGAAGTTACGCCTTGAGCGGCACAATTAAATGAACGGCAGAATTAAATCGACCCATTTATCGTTTTTTAATCTATTCGCAGCAATAACGACAGAATGGCTCAGTTAGGGCGGATAATTATTTCATTACATCTACTGGGACTAATTAATTAAGCCAACGGAATAAAATCTTTATGAGCATTTTGTAGTTCACCATCACACATATCACGTTAATAGATTAGGTGTTGCTTTCATAAACTGTTTTATTACGATTATGAAACGTAGTTCCCTATGCCAGTCGGTGGATGGGAGCAGCGGGAGTGACAGGGAAAAAGTGTCAGACTGACACTTTTCCTATAGAACATTACAACTATGGATTAGAATAGGCTAGTAATATATTAAAAAAAAGCGGAAGAGAGCGAGAGAAAGATACAAAAGTGAAACAGAGTTTATGCCGTGTTGACTGTTGATTCGGACCCCATTTTGAAGAACAGAGTGCTAAGTGTGAGTTTTTCTTTTCGCATTCGATCGTGAGCGCGTTTGGAGTTTACTAGGAATTTGTATGTGATTTGTACAGCGCCACCTAGTGGGAAACGTGAGAAACGAGTTTACCACTAGGTGGCGCTGTACAAATCACATACAAATTCCTAGTAAACTCCAAACGCGCTCACGATCGAATGCGAAAAGAAAAACTCACACTTAGCACTCTGATCAACGGACTGCTAGCTATCTTGTAAAAGGCGAGAAGCTAATGTGACGAATAACATTCTGACTACTCTAATATTAGGTGGTAGTTTTGCAACGTTTTGACCGGTTTTGATACCTTTGCCTTGACTAACCTTGCCACAATACCTGTAGCGCTTAATTTTTTTTATATCATAAGACAGCAAACAAGCAGGTGGGTCCGCTGATAGAAAGAGTCAACCATCGCCTTTAGAAACCAAAGATAGTGTGTTGCTATCTTGTAGCGAGATATAATGCCAAATACATACGTTTACCCTCCAAATCGGAACACGACAGTGGCAAGCACTGACGATATTACGGCAGGAATAGGTAAGGCAGTGGTACAAGACCCGGGCGAGACAATGCAGAGCCCTACAACTAATACAATATTACCACAAGTGATTCGCTTAGCCAATGGGCCGCCTTTTACGACCTGCCTGGGAGAACGGCAGTTGGTCTATTCTTCAAAGGAGCCCTAACCACACAACAAGATGTAAAAGTTTATAAAGTTGGACGTATGCTAACTGTTAACTCAATTATGCAAAAACGAGTGAAGAGAATAATTATGTGCAAAATGAATGGAATATCATCCTCATCAACCTCTACTCTACTGCGTTAACTGAAAACGGCCTGTATATATCTGGAGTAGCAAATATTTTCGATTATACTTGTCATAGACTAGCTGTGCCTGCGACTTCGTTCGCGTGGAAAATTTTTCAAAATAAAAGTAGCCAAAGTTACTTCTTATTATGTCGGCTATCTTCCAGCGAAGTTTCGTCAAAATCAGTCCAGCCGTTTCAGAGATAACCGGAAAAAACAGACAGACAAAAATGGTAAAAAAACGTTATTTTGGATTTGGTATATGTAACCGCGTATACTATATTATGCATTTAGCGATTAATAAAATATTACAGCCACAATTTTATTTTAGGTATGTATAGATATTTATCAACCTTGAAAATCATATCTATATACATAAAAATCAATTGCTGTTCGTCAGTCTCGCTAAAACTCGAGAACGGCTGAACCGATTTGGCTAATTTTGGTTTTGAATTAATTGTTGAAGTCCAGGGAAGGTTTAAAAGGTGAGAAAATACAGAAAAAAATAAGAGTAGTTAAAAAGGCAGAATAACGTTTGCCGGGTGAGCTAGTCACTGATAATTTTATCACTTCAACCCCTGCTAGCGCATATAAAAAAAACGAAGTTACCGATATTTCACCAACATAAGATCCTCGTTAGTGTATATAACACAAATATCACTATTGATCTCATCAATCAGACTACAAATATATCATCCGTACATTTATTCCGTTGCGTTGCGGGTCATTAGGCGCCAACAGTTGGTGAAAGGCAGACCGTATCTCCCTGTGTGGGAGTGCCTTTAGAGTTTGTGTTCATTGTTACACTAGCTGACCCGCGCAGCTCCGCCCGCAAGTAGGTTAACATGTCGTCGATACACTTTTTCATACAAACATCCCCCATTTCAGCACAATAACTATCTCCTAAGGCAGATCTCCCTCGGCTCTTCATCTCCATGCCAAATATCATCAAAATTGGCCTAGCGGACAGACTTTCGCATTTATAAAAAGTATCTTTACGCCCGTATCTCTGAAGAGGTAGGCAGAGGTACAACAAGAGCACCCACTATTAAACCTAAGATACTTAGTCCCATAGTGATTGGTCCCACGTGATAGGTGGCAAGCCTATCGCCAACAGGGCACTTGTCAATCACTTCCAACGTTATTTTTATCGGAAAACTGTAAAAAACATTTTTGAAATGCCCGACCCGGGAATCGAACGCGGGACCTCATGTGGTCAACTCCGACACTGGATCAATAGACAACAGGGGCGATAAATGTTATATAGGAAATCTCAAAACACTTGCTTGACCCGGAGAATGAATCATGGATATCATGATTTGAGCTGATTTTTTTTATATTATAAGATAGCAAACAAGCAGATGGGTCTCCTGATGGAAAGAGTCAATCATCGCCTATAGACACCAAAAATGTTAATGGTGCGTTGCTATCTTGTGGCGAGGTCTAATGCCACATGCATAAGTTTACTGGCTACCTTACCCTCCAAAACGGAACACGACAGTGACAAGCACTGACGCTATTGCGACAGGAATAGGTAAGGCGGTGGTACCGGACCCGGGCGAGACAATGCAGAACTCTACCACCTAGTAGTCACGATAGCAGTGACTTGCATAGCCAATCGGTCGCTTTTACGACTTGCCTGGCACAACAGCAGTTGGTCTATTCTTCAAAGCAGCCCGGAACCAACACGGGGATAATACACGGGGGAATATGCTTACTGGTAGACCATGAGGCAGTTAGTTATTGAGTACAAAGGCATAAATTCAGATTACTTCGAAGTAAAATTCCACGGTAATTCGAAATCGCACATTAAATACCGCTTTAACTGAACGTGAATTACAAGTCTCAGGTGCAATTTGTTCGAATTCGCAGCCAGAACAGCCAGCTTCGGCTAACTCAGACAGATATATTCAGGAAAAGGAATCACGCTAATTAGACTAATGTACAGTCGATGCCAATAATGTTATGTTTGATTGTTTAGGGTTCCGAAATAAACTAAGAACCCCTAATATAGTTTCTATATGTTCGTCCGTCCATCCACACGACAGCTCAGAGATCCTAATACTAGAAAGCTGTTATTTGGCATGAATATACATATTACGAGAGAATATACAAGTTTACGAGTAATATAAAATGTATTTCAAATTATTTTAAAATGTATGCAGAATAGTTCCTTATGCTGTTCATAGGTGGCGCTGCACATCAATTAGACCACGCTATTTCACATTTTGATAATGTCTGTAGAATTATCTATACATATAATAAAATCGTATGAAAGTCAAAACTGTACATTGAATATTTTTTTAAAAGAATACTTGGGGCGTGATTTACAATCGATATCGAAGCCAAAAATATAGTTTTTAGAATTGTTGTCTGTCTGTTTATCTGTTTGTCTGTATGTATGTCCGGGGTAAACTCAAAAAGTACTGCATGGATTTAGTTCAAATTTTGCATGAACATTACTAACAGGTCGGGTCAACATATAGGCTACATATTATCACGCTATTACCTACGGGGGGAGGAGCAGTGCGGAGTAAACGAAGACGCGCGGACGAAGTCGCTGGCAACAGCTAGTTTGTAATAAAAGTCTATGCGTTCCAGCTTCCGGGACTTTGGCTTGTTTTTATTTCCCAGGTACAGTACAGCTTCTTTCTCCTGGTTAAATGTACTTGGATCTTGGAGAACTTGTTCATAGTCTTCTTAGTCTGCATTATCGTTGATGGTAAACTTCGGAATCCTACATTGCGTGTGGCCCGACACGCACTTTACCTTTTTTACACGCTTTTTATTAGCTTCACCTGTATGTTTGTATGTTTGTATGTTTGTTTGTAACCGACTTCTTTGGGCGCGATTTTGACCCACTTTAAACGGCCAGATTTCGTTCAAACTTTGTAGATTTATCGAGGACCGATGACAATAGACTAATTTGATAAAATTATTCCATTTTTAACCGACTTCAAAAAAAGGAGGAGGTTCTCAATTCGGCTGGTATATTTTTTTATGTATGTACACCGATTTCTCGGAGGTTTCTGAACCGAATTACGTGATTCTTTTTTTGTTTGATGCGGAATATTTTCTAATTGGTCCCATAAAAATTTGATTCAGGTAGGCCCAGTAGTTTTTGTTTTATGAGCATTTTTTTATTTATTGTACCTATCTCGATGTCTGAAATCAAATCTCGCAAGTAAATTTGATCCACTTCCCGGTTACCGATTGAGCTGAAATTTTGTATACGTATGTTAATTGAATGACAATGAAACCTTATTATGACATGGAGCTGATCTGATGAATCTGAATCGGAAGGTGACCACAGGAACTTAATAATTAAATGGTTAAAAATCGGTTAATAACAAGACTATTGAGTTTGGACTCATTTGATTCATGTTGACGAGCACTTTGGTGCTTGGTGGTGACTAGGATCCTGCAGGGTCCGATGATGTAGCTAGAAGATGGTCATAGGAGCTCAGCAATTAAATGACACAACTCTATCGAATTTGGGCTCATTTGAGTAGTGTTGACGAGCACTTTGGTGCTTGGTGCTAACTAGGATCCTGCAGGGTTCGATGATGAAGCCAGAAGGTGACCATAGGAGCTCAGCAATTAAATAACACAACTCTATCGAGTTTGGGCTCGTTTGATTCGTGTTGACGAGCACTTTGGTGCGGGTGAAAACTACTTATAAAAGGAACTACTCTTAACAAAAGTCTTTGTTCTACGTCTGTCAAGTCGGTCAGTTCAAGAGGTAAAGATATAACTTCCATGTTGTTCCAGTAGGCCTAAGAAGGAAATTTTCTTTTTTTTATGGTAGTCGAGCAAAAAAAAAATCAAAACGTGCTTTAACTAATGACGTCTGTTGTTTTGGATATAATAATTTCTTACAGATTGTACATGGTACTTCAGCATATTGTTTTATGGTGGTTATAAAATTACGCTCAGTAATTGAACGAAGTCTTTGTGACGTCTGACGCGCTACCGCTAGGCGGTTCTCACGTGGCTGAGCAGACTCGATATAATAATAATAATAATAATATAATAATAATTTCTTTATTTGCAATAAATAGGGTACATAATTAGATCTTATTTAACAATATGTTCTTTATTCCTATTTTGCCCTTTTTGTGGCGTGCAAATGTTACAATGTGTTACCCTCACTAAAATCGAAGAAATACTAGGTATATGATGTTGGATAGTCACTAGAGTAATACCAAGTCCAATTAAAACATTTGCTACTAGTCTGGAGAATTTTTAAATACGATAACATTTTTATTTAATTTTATTGTTGCTGTACGGTTGCTGTCGATTGCTGTACGGTTTCGAATCACTACTAATCCACGAGCTCTCTGCTCGGCGGACTCCTTAGCTAAACGCTCCTCAATGAGACCAATTCTATGAGCCTTCTGCTCGGCAGACTCGTTCGCTAGTAGTTTTCTCGCTAGTCGCTAGTTCGCTAGTTCGCTCAATAATGAGATCAACTCTAATAGCTCTCTGCTCAAAAGACTCATTCGCTAGACGCCCTTGGATCTTACCGAGTCTACTTCTACCAAGGCTGGGCCAAAGCAGGTTTACAAGCATGGGCCAGAGATAGACAGCATTGCGCCAAGCATGGCCCATATCTGGCCCCGTCGTATTGTCCTGTATGGGAGTACGACAGGAACGCCTTGCACACTTACACACACACACACACACACATACACACACACACACACACACACATATGTCTATAAGCGTGTAAGTAGTTCCGTGCTTCTACCGCGGCACTCGACTAGGTATGCGCATTAGAGTTTGCAACAGTGTCTGTGCATATAACTTAGATTTCACGAGCCACGAAGAGTCCGCCACCGTCTCTGTGACTGAGTTTAATTGACTGAGTAAAAAAACAAAAAAGAAACCAAAAAAAAACAAAATAAATGTACGTAATATTTATAGATATAGATATATCACCATCCATGTTAATTTTACATGGATATATATAGATATACAGTCTTGTAGTTTTCGTTTTTTATTAATTGTAATTAAACGACACTGAATTTATTAGCCATTCGCTTTCGATGATCTACAATTGCCGATTAGAATTAAAAAAAATAACTCAAATAATTGATTTTTTCATAAGTTACAGTGTTTTCGGAGTTTCATACATGACGGACAGGAAATTTTTTGACCTATTTTCATATTTTTTTCCGTTTGTATTGCACTAAGTTAATTTTTAGCAAGTATAGAATTAATCTCCATTAAATTATCTCGACAATAGTATGCAAAATATCTTGATTCCGTTAACTAACAAGGCTATAATACTAAAAATAGTTGCCAAAATAAGGCGAAAAAATTTCCGAAGGTGGTATCAAGAGTCTTCGCAACCGGCGTGTTTGTATGAAAAGAGTGATGAATGTGGAGGAAGCGAGACAAGCCTGCAAGGATCGTGATGTATGGCACTTGGTTCTCTCTGCCTACCCCGTAAGGGATCTGGCGTGAAGATATGTATATATGAAAAAAAAATTTCGATCGTAAAGCACTCTCTGATGCTTCGCATCATGAGTCGTGCAATAGTTTAAAATTAAAAAAACAAGCTATTATAAATAAACCAAACTAAAAAGTAGAAAATAAATAATAGTTTAAAAAAACTAAAAAACACGCTTTTTATAGAAAACCGAACTAAAAAATAGAAAATAAATTTTAATAAATTTAAATTAAGAATAGTGTTAAAAATTTCAATAATTATAAATTAATAATAGTGTGAATAAAAAAAAAATAATTTTATTTAAAAAAAAGCGTGGGGTGCTTTTTAAGATATTACCGAAATGATAATCACTCTACTCATATGTGTCAATAAAATATAACTATTGACACCATGCACCCCACGCTTTTTTTTAAATAAAATTAATTTTTTTTATTCACACTATTATTAATTTATAATTATTGAAATTTTTAACACTATTCTTAATTTAAATTTATTAAAATTTATTTTCTATTTTTTAGTTCGGTTTTCTATAAAAAGCGTGTTTTTTAGTTTTTTTAAACTATTATTTATTTATAGTAAAGGATAGCAAACAAGGCTCTCCCGATGGAGAGAGACAAATATCGCCGTAAGACCACAAATATGTTATTGGTACGTTGCTATCCATATGGCGTGGTGTTGGTTCACAGCAAACTTGCTTCATTTTTTAAAATAACTTTCAGGCTAAAATACCGATTTATTTAAAAATCTCGTCTACTTTTCTACATAAAAAACTGCGTCAAACACCGTAATTCGGATTAAAATCGGTTGATTCGTTCGAATAAATCCTTTATATGACAAAAAAATTTGAAAAAGTTTTTTTTTGACATTTCTTCGACATTTTTAACCTGTCGCTTTTGTGGCTAATAAAAAAATGTAAAGCTCAAAAATTACGTTGAATGCTATTCCAAAGATCAAAATTGATCACTTGGAAAATATAAATCTTTCAGGAACAAGGCAAGGTATAAGTTTTTACTTCTTTAAGCCTAAAATACGTCAATTTAGAGGGAAGTTTAGGGATGGCCTGCAGGGTAAAGCTTACAGATTTTTTTTAAAGAAACGCAACGAACGAACGATTTCAAAATAGTTAAGAATGAAGTATGAATGAAGAATGAAGAAACAAAAGTATGAAGAACGATAACTATTTTCATCACTCACCTATCGTAATCGACTGTACGAAAACACTGTCTCGAGAGGAGACAGATAGGTTCCATAAACGCCATAACTTGCAAGGAAACTTGTTGACCCCATGAGCACTTTTGACACACTGTTGTTTATTCTAGACTCTAGTATGACCGTTAATAGAACTATCCACTAATTGCCTAGGGCGTTAATTATTGTAAAAGTTTATCGCTAAGCGAGTTACGCTTTCCATTCACCTAGGTTAGGTGTTTAATGTACGAAACATGAACTAGTCAGATCTAGAGCATAAGGTTGTAGTACTAAGTATTGATAATCATGCAAGTAATTCAAGATTATCTTCGACACGATTCGGTCTATTGAATTTGATCACGCCCGCTGGATACCGTGTTTGCTAACTTTGGTGATACGGTTTTTGTGTTTGAAAGCAATAAACCTTCTATACTTACGTAGGTATACTAGCTGACCCGTCAAACATTGTTTTGCCAAACAACTTGCATTGAATATTTGGTAGGGTACTTGAGGGGGGGAGGAATAATTGAGATAAAAACTTTCCTATCTTTTAAGTTGAACCAAACAGTAGATATTTCATGGCATTTCATTGAAATCGGTTCTGTAGATTTGGAGTCCATCGTGGACAAACAACGTGACACGTAATTTATACATAATATCTGGTTGACCGAGCTTTACTCGGTTTTTCACATATTTTTGGAACCGATCTTTTCTTGGACCTTGATAAATCGATTCCTATAGAATTTTGTTTTTTTTTTCTGTACCTGGTTGACCGAGCTTTGCTCGGTTTTTCACATACCCATTTCACATACCGAGCTTTTCTTGGGCCTGGAACCTTGATAAATTGATTCCTTGACCCGAAAAATCCCTAATTTGTGACTTTCATGAAAATCGTTGGAGCCGATTCCGAGATTTCAATTATATATATACAAGAATTGCTCGTTTAAAGGTATTAGATTAGATTTACAAAATGTACTGCCGATCGCCTAAGGCATGAATTCGACTATAGACTAAACAATAAAATCTTTTTTAAGTTTAACAACTGATTTTTTGCCCCAAGGAAAATAGCATAGTAGTGTATGTCACATGAATTTAGTGTGTGAAATGCATGGAAATGTTACTACAGGAAGTAAGAGTAAAATAAAAGCAGAATACGTACATTTTATCTCTTCAGTCATATGACCCCGGTAATAAGCTAAAAAAGATACATATATATTGTCAGTTTTGAATTTACCTAGGTTGTCACAAAATTTCTCACGATAAAATTTTTGCTAGTGAAGCGTTCGGTCGATAACATTTTTCAATGTTTTTACTAGAAGTCTCTTGGGAATTTCAACTAGTACACTGTTAATACTCTTACTCAAATGAATGTTTGAAAATGAGGGAAAGATAATTTATTTGCAAAAACACTTTATTAAATTAAATGTATATCTAACAAAATATTCTAGTAAATAAAATGTACAAAAATTATAATAAGATTTATAGAAAGATTTGACATTATTTTATTAAATCTCCATATTAATTTTGTCTACCAGAAATACTTGCAATTACGAGGTAACTCCCGAACGAATCAACTGAGTTTGATCAGATTTGCAGCAACCAAAGCAGTCTGGCAGATATTTTGAAAAAAACGACGTGACGAAACAATCAATTTTTTTTAGGTTTTCCAAATTTTTCTAAATCGCGTCGAAACCTAAAAAGCATCGAATAGGTAAAATTTTCAGCAAGTCTAATTTTGACGGAATTCAACTGAATGCCGTATATGATAGCGTAGGTGATAGCGTGATAATATGTAGCTTATATGTTGACCCGACCTATTAGTAATATTCATGCAAAATTTGAAGTAAATCCATACAGTACTTTTTGAGTTTACCCCGGACATACATACAAACAGACATACAGACAAACAGACAAAAAATCTAAAAACTATATTTTTGGCTTTGGCATCGATTGTAGATCACGCCCCAAGTATTTTAAAAAAATATTCAATGTACAGTTTTGACTTTCCTACGATTTTATTATATAAATATGTATAGATATATATGTATATTATAACAGCGTCCCGCCCGGCTTCACCCGTGTGTTAAATAATATGCTGTTTTACAGCTTTTTTACATCTTTGAAATTCTTAGCTTTCCTCTAGCATTATAAACGTGTATTGTACATATAAACCTTCCCCTTAAATCACTCTGTGTATTGATGAAAACTGCATTAAAATCCGTAGCGTAGTTTAAAAGATATAAGCGAACATATAGCGAAAGCGACTTTTTTATACTATGTACTATGTAAAGGAGATATAAAAGATTTAGGTGAAGTGTTAATACTTAATGGCACTAGCTTACTAGCGCAGCTTCGTCCGCAAGTAGTCATAAATGTTTTTCATGCAAATTTTCATCTCCTATTTCAGCATCTTTGGGGTTTATTTTTTAAAAACTATGTCTGACTGCAGATCTTCAACTATCCCCATGGCAAACTTTATCAAAATCGGTTCAGCGATTTAGCCGTGAAAGCGTTATAGACAAACAAACAGATAAGTAGGTAGACTTTCGCATTTATAATATTAAAAGTATGGATAAGCAAGCAAGCAGATGGTTCTTTTGATGGAAAGAGAAACCAAAGCCTACAGACACCAAGAATGTTATTGGTGCGTTGCTAATTGCTATCCGTGTGGCGAAATGGCAATGCCACATGCATCAGTTTACCGGCGACCTTACCCTCCAAACCGGAACCCAACAGCGACAAGCACTTATACAGTAGTAGAAACTTCTACAATGTTAGCTTTTAATTAACAATTATAACTACTGTATTATGATTGTTTTTTTTTTTTTAAATACTTGCGAATAAATGCGAAATGTTGCTTTAGAATTTTTTTAAATGCGATTTTTTAATATTTTATATGCGAAAATTATGTATCTCTATCTATATCCATATCTCAAAAAACTACTGAACCCATTTTGATGAAACTTGGACCCTAAGTTGTATATCTGACTTAAATCAAAGAGAATTAGATGGATATGGCTTTTAGTTACTGAGAACTTCGTGGGCAAACATATAAACATACAAACAAACATATAAAATACACTAACAAAATTAAGTACACGTGCTTGGACGCCTAAATAAATCATCGTACTCAAATACCGCCCCGTTGGTCGAGTGGTTAGCGGCCCTGACTACGCAATCGACGAGGCTCGGGTTCGATCCCCGACGGGGACAAGCATTTGTGTGATGAGCATAAATGTTTGTATTTCCGGGTTTGGGTGTTTATTATATATATACTAGTATTTATATATGTATTTCTATGTATTAATATCGTTGACTAACACCCATAACACAAGCAAATAATTTGCTTACTTTGGGGTTAGATCAGTAAGTGTAATTTGTCCCGTGAAATATTATTACATATATTATATCATCCATTTCCAACAATATTATACACATACCTACAAGTCAAACAGATAACCTCAGTTTCTTCGTCGGTTGAAAACTAGAATAGGAAAGCGTTCTTATATGCTTTAAATTCCAGTCCCAACGGAATCCGAAAACTTCAAAATATTTTCAAGTAACTTATCCGATTCGAGCCCCTTTCGAGGAATATACCATCTACCATTCTGTCAAGCAGTGCGAACGAAACTTCGAACGAAACGAACGAAATTCGAACGAAACGAACGAAAAGGGCAAACGATTGACTATACGTGCTACTACCATCGTGACTACTAAGTGATAGAGTTCTGCAACGTCTCGCCCGGGTTTACCACTGCCTTACCTATTCCTACCGAAAAAGCGTCAATGATTGTCATTGTCGTGTTCCGTTTTGGAGAGTAAAGTAGCCGGTAGACTTATGCACGTGGCTTTGCCATCCCGCCACACGGATAGCAACGCAGCATTAACATATTTGATATCTAAAGGCGATGGTTTCTCAGGCGAAGTATTACTTACACTCGCTTAGATGCAGGTAGTTTTCGTTTCTCCTGAAGATGCTTCGGTTTCGAAGTGAAACGTGCGTTGAGTGCGTACATAAATTGTGTGCTTTTGTGATTGGTGCCGACGTGAGACGTGGGTGTACAAGTGTGGTGATGTGGGTGGATAATTGTGCCGCTGGGGTATTCTTTTTATCCGGACCATCGGCGAGTCTTATCCATTTATTACACCGACGTCTTTCTTTTCGGTACCATCACGAAGGATACATAGAACATTTCGCGGATAATAGCAAATTTAATTAATTTCACCTTTTTAGCGATGGCTTCTCTTTCCATCAGAAGAGCATCTGCTTATTTGCTATCTAATGATTTGAAAAGATGTGAGAACCGCAGCAGCGTAGCGTTATTATACGGTAGTTTAAAAATATGAAGACAAGACTTCCTTGATTCGAGATACAATAAGCAGGTGGCCAAAGATGCACCGAGGAGCCGATAGTGTAAATAATAAACCGTTAAAACCAGATGCTCAAACCGGCCTATACCATAAAAGGAACAAAATACATACGTTCAAATATAGAACGCTAACGTGGGCGCGGAAGAGATGCCAGTGAGTCACCGAGTCATTTGTCCTTGTAGAGAAACTTCTTCGAGCGTCTCTTGAAAATAACGACACTCGGTTTAAAACGAAAAATAACGGCTGTTAAGAACAAAAACTCATTTAAACAAGCGTAAAGAGATTAGGCCACTCTTTTTTTGACTCCATGTTTGTCCGAGCCCGTTTTCAATATTAGACTATCTAATCTCTGCCGGGCATTTCCTAGTACCGCCTACTACACTACTATCGTGACAGGTTAAGTTGGGACTGTTGACTAAAAACTAGGTATTTTATTAGAAAACGTAAATCTGTATATGTGAGTGGTTACGCAAAAAGGGACCTCAAGGGAAAATAATTGATTTCGAGTAAATCACGTTTAAAATGTTGAGTCAAAATGAGTTTCGCCACGAGTGTGGGAGAGAGGCGCGGGGTGTTTTATGTTAGTGTCGTTAGTGAGCGACTTCGTCAGTGAGAAATAGCACGTGTTTGCGATAGCTGTATTATTGGTGACTTATTTATTCATCTTTTACTTGTCTTTATGTGCGCGCTAGAAAAAGAAACTAGTGTGCGCTGTGTATAAGGTGTAATATTTTCAAAACTGCCTCGGCTTACATAAAAAATCATTAAAAAAAAACTACGACACCTAAAATTATTTTGATTAGAACAAAACAAAGATGAAGGATCATAGAATCAGAATTTATCAAAAAAAAAAACCGTTTCCAATCCCTTCAGGTCCCTTTTTGCGTAACCACTCACATATATAAAAATCAATTGCTGTTCGTTAGTCTCGCTAAAACTCAAGAACAGCTGAACCGATTTGGCTAATTTTGAATTTGAATTAATTGTTGAAGTCCAGGAAAGGTTTAAAAGGTGAGAAAATTTAGAAAAAAAATAGGCCTACTCCTATTTTTTTTTTACTTAAATTTTCTCACCTTTAAAAAGGCAGAACAACGTTTGCCGGGTCAGCTAGTTTATTATAAAGTAAGTCTTTTTTATTAACTAACTAGCTGTTGCCAGCGACTTCGTTCGCGCGGACTTCGTTTACTCTGCACTGCTCCTCGCCCGTAGGTGTTAGCGTGATAATATGTAGCCTATATGTTGACCCGACCTGTTAGTAATATTCATGCAAAATTTGAAATAAATCCATGCAGTACTTTTTGAGTTTACCCAGGACATACATACAGACAAACAGACATAAATTCTAAAAACTATATTTTTGGCTTTGATATCGATTGTAGATCTCGCCCCAAGTATTCTTTTAAAAAAATATTCAATGTACAGTTTTGACTTTCCTACGATTTTATTATATGTATAGATATGCATTAGAAATATATTATTAATTTAATAAAAATAAAGACATTTACGCACACAACATTGAGATACCTATATCACAATATTTACCGTGAGTCGTGATTAGGTCCTAGGTGTTTGGTCCAGTTTTGGTACCACTGCTTTACATTTTCATAGCGCAATACTGCCAATGCTTGCCTCTGACGTATTCAAATTTGGATGATAAGGTTTCAAGTAATTCCAAGATTCAAAGTAATTTTCAAGTAATTTTTCTTCACGTCTTTACACCTTTGGCGTCTTATAGGTATAGGCTAGGAGGGATTTCCCTGTTCAACAAGAGAGCTACTTGCTAGCTTTCAATTTAATGAGTTCGAGCTGCAATAAATGCTCTCTATGACAAAAAATTGTGAGCTCACATGCGGTAATAATGAAATTTTTGATTGAAGTAGGAAGGAACTAAAAGAAAGAGAGAGACAGATAAAGGAGAGGAGTCGAGGAAAAAGGTTTTTCGTATTTTAGAAGTAAAAAGTTGCAGTATACCTACTATTTGGCTGCACCACAGACCAGATAAACACTAATAGACACGCCATTGGGAAGGAAACGTGTCGCCGCACATTACGCGCATATGAGCAAACGCTCCTATCACTGTCGAAAATTTTATATATTTGTAGGTTATATTATAAAATAAAGGAAAAAAGAAATAAGCCTTGTTGTACTGTTTTATCGTACCGAATGAGATGACAAGGTTTAAAAATTACCCTTGAAATGACTTTATTTCATTGTTATGTAGTATATCTCTGTATTTCTATATGTAATTGCAAGCTACACTGAGAAACTAAGAAATTGTCTTAAAAGGCGTATCCATTTAATCCGTGGCCTGTACTGTAAGAATCTGGCTGGCTATAGAACCATTCAAGAAGTTATATTTTGAATATAAAATACTGTGTCATGTATTTTATCTCAAGTCACTCGCCGGCTTAATCTATACCAAGCTTTCGCAACCTTTATTTCACCGAGCCTTCCCGAGCCAAAAATAATTAGTCGACATGCCTTATATTCCTTATTTACCTACTTGTCCATTTTTTTGGAAATGTAATGTTACATATTACGTACGACGCCCCCCTAACATTTCCCTACGCCTCTCTAGGGGGGCGTGCCCCCCTAAATGGGAAGTCCTGATCTATATGTTTATGTGTTCCGAGTATCAAATCATTTTCATATTATTTCATTGAAATCAAAATAATTCTAAAGAGGTTTCGCTTTAAAAAATCCTACTGTTAGAAAGTGAAAATATTAAACAAAAAACCGGCCAAGTGCGAGTCGGACTCGTGTACAAAGGGTTCCGTACCATTCATTATCTATAAAAAAAACGGCAAAAATAATCACGTTTGTTTTACGAGAGCCCCCTTAAATATTTATTTTATTCTGTTTTTAGTGTTTGTTGTTACAGCGGCAATAGAAATACGTGATCTGTGAAAATTTCAACTGTCTGGCTATCACGGCTCATTGGACAGCCTGGTGACAGGCTGACGGACAGACGCACGGACAGGGGAGTCTTAGTAATAGGGTGCCGTTTGTACTCTTTAAGCGCTGAACCCAAAAAATCGTTAAAAGTACCTAACAAAAAATGAAGTTAATTATCTAGACGCAACAAAAGTTAAGACAAATCGCTTCCTGTTTTGACTGGACGCTTTAACCCATGGAACATAGAGCATTGTTCTATGTTCCACGCTTTAACCATATTTAAGCGGATACACCTCAGTTGTACACTTTGAATAAATTAAGTAAATTAACTATAGGTAGGTACACTGTATGTGCCTGTTTAGTATTTTTGTGCTAGATTACAGATCCCTGTTTCGAAAAATGGCTGTTAAATATTCATACCATTTACTTATAATAATAATAATAATTCACGGGACAAATTACACTTACTGATCTAACCCCAAAGTAAGCAAATTATTTGCTTGTGTTATGGGTGTTAGTCAATGATACTAATACATAGAAATACATATATAAATACTAGAATATATATAATAAACACCCAAACCCGGAAATACAAACATTTATGCTCATCACACAAATGCTTGTCCCCGTCGGGGATCGAACCCGAGCCTCGTTGATTGCGTAGTCAGGGTCTCTAACCACTCGACCAACGGGGCGGTCAAACTTATAATTAGTTATTCTACTCGCCCTACTTATCTAGGTATATTAAATCTTATAAAGTTTGGATGTTTAGATGGATGGGTGTTAGTTACTCAATCACGCAAAAACTACAAAACGGATTTGAATAAAATTTGGCACAGGTAAAATGATGACCAGGAATAGCACATAGGCTACTTTTTATCCCGGAAAAATGAGTTGTTCCCGCGGGATTCACCAAAAACTTTTATATTGCAGGTATAAATGCGAAAGTTTGTATAGATGGATGGATGTTTGTTACTCTTTTACGCAAAAAGGGCTGAACCGATTTTGATGAAATTTGGCATAGATATAGTTGAATTTCCGGGGTCAAACATAGGCTAATTTGTTTTTCAAAAATCAACCCCAGATTGATCTATTACTGTCCGAAGGTGGTGTCAAGAGTCTTCGCAACCGGCGTGTGTGTATGAAGAGAGTGATGAATGTGGAGGAAGCGAGACAAGCCTGCAAGGATCGTGATGTATGGCACTCGGTTCTCACTGCTTACCCCATAAGGGATTTGGCGTGAAGATATGTATGTAACCCTTAGGCCCTAATGGGGCTCTATTAGGCTAGCCTCTAATAGGTGTTGAAGGTTTGTATGAAAAACTATATAGGTAGGTAGGTAAGTAGGTATTAATTAAATTATGGCTTAAAAATTACTTAGCTAAGTCCCTAACAGACAGATGGACATGGCGAACCCTTGTTTACTACGGAACCATAACATTACGGCCGCAACGACGTGATAATTTTCACCTTCTTCAAAATAAGCTGAATAAAATATTCATATAATGACAAACAGTATTTCTTAAGATTAACAAGTACCCGAAATATTTTGATTTATGAAGTAAATAGTCGAAGTATTTCCTGTAATGTATTCAAGAGTTTTATTAAGATAAAATATCAAAGAGCCTTACAATATATAGGTTAGGTAGTTTAACACTAACTTTTAGATAACTGATCACGTACATTAATACAAAATCAACAACACAATTTTGCCAAATTGACAAAAAAAGCATAAAAACTTGCACGAAAACAAGCGGTATTTCATATCTTTATGATCTGTTTCTTATTTCTAAAGTTCGTGCCAACAAACTTAGTAGAAATTTTATTGACTTGATTTTGGTTTATATCGTTGTTTCCTATATACAATATACATGTAAAAGAATTACAGAAGTAAATTTTGTAACTATCAGGTAAGACAAAATAATAATATCGCTTGCCATTGCAATTTATATTTACTAAATAGGGTATGAACGATGAAATAACCACTAAAATAAAATAACACTGAAATCAGATAAATATGAAAAGACTTACATTTGGTTTCAATCTCCATGACTTGAAGCTTGTTGTAGATCTTCAGACAAAGAAACTCAAAAAATATTTTAATGCTGGATGCTGAATGAATGTCTGCGTCCGCGTCCACGAAAGCTAGATTTAATATAACGAGAAATTTATAACGCTCGTTCTTTTTAACGATTGCTGTTCCACCGTTGTTACAGTTACGAATCAAATCAAATTTAAAATAAAGGAAGTTGAATAGGTATACAATATTTACGTATCGCAATCAGTTCGTTGAAACTTGAAACTCCGACAATGTTTTTTGAAAACAATGAACTTGAATGACACTATTTGACATAACGGCATAAAGCTATTCGCCGATTGGATAAAATCAAATCTCGCGCCTTTAAAATGTCAATAATCGACCAAGATCTAGGAAGCCGCGTAAACTTCACTTCAATACATAGTTGTCAGTGAAAAAAATAAAAGAAGTGGCTAATATTTAAAAAAATGCATGAAATATATTTTTTATCACTTGTTTATTATTATTAATAGGTCATTAAGTATATTGTAAATAATTAGCATAGGTATGTAATTAAAAAGAACAATATTGTAGTAGCGACATCTGTTCTACTTTCATGAATTTAACAAGCAAATCTTTTAACTAATGTATTGTAGATGTCACTTTTTATTTGAGCTGTTATATGTTTTAACACAAAGTAGCTTTTAAGTTACTTACCATAAAAGAAACAAGAAATATCTATAAGCTTTATTAAAATGCACATTTATAATGGATATTACAAAAAATACATATGAATTGTAATCTAAATGTTTAGAATTTTTAAGTAAGTATTTGTTGGTAAAGGCTATAAAGTAGGTACTTACTTTATAAAAAAATCCTATACGGACGCTGATATGAAAGCAGACACGAGTAAAGTAATATACCTACATGTAATATAGGTGAGCAGACCCAAGCAGAACTTCTACTAAAGAGTAGAAGTTCTGCTTGGGTTGTTGGTTGGTAAGAAGCGGCAGCTCATAAGAGAACGTATGAGCGAAGGTCAAAGAGCTAGACCACCGTGACTCGAGAGTGACCAAGCCTAAAGAATAGGATAGCCGGTATCCCTACTTACTTTTGTCGCTTTACAGCAAACCTCTACCATGGTCAAAGCAATTCATTATTATCATTTTTGGTGTACAGTAGTGCCAGTGGCGAGTGGCGACCATAAATTAATATGTATTACACTGGTGTCTTATTTGATACACAAGCCAAAACTAGTTTGTTCAGATTAAGCCATATACTCAATTGAAATCGTTTTTAAATTATATTTTACTCCAAAAATGCATAAAATTTTGTTTATGTAGACTACCCTAGTTTCCTAGTTTGTTCGTATTTTTTCATTTAGCTACCTACTTAATTATTCTTCGCTGGAATTACCAAAATTCTTACCACTGAATCATTCTGATGCTAGAGCCGCCCTTGCGTCTACAGTCCCGAAGTTATATGCACGCTAAGGCACACGTGACACGCAGTCCGGAAAATACCTATGCGAAAATAGCCGGTCACGTCTGCATTTATCGCATCATTGCCCGAAGCTTTGTGACGATAGAAGCAAGTGCGGCTTCAGCATGGCAGTCCACGCGTACGTTAACAATCATTTTGCCACGTCCATGGGCGTACTGAGGGGGGGGAGAGGGGGGCAGCTACCCTCCATGGAAATGCTTACCTCTCTACTATGTACTGTTGTAGATAAAAGTAGTCTTAAAATGTTACGGTTGCCATTTATAAGTTTGTCAATTGATGAGTTCATCGTTATAGATGAAATTCACATTTATATTAAAGTTTGTGAATTTCATCTGTAACGATCTGTAACTCATTTAACTAGTTATATGTATGTATACCTTGCTATCAGTACAATCGACGTAATCGATCGTATACCAAAGAATTTCGCCACGTCGAACCTGTCGACATTAGCTCAGTGGGAAAGCGTCCCGGCTTTAGAAAAATGGTTGCAAGTTCAATCCCTGGGTGTCGATATTTTTATTTGTTCTTTTTAAAGTTTTTCCACTTTTCCCAAGCACGGGGTGAGTGCTATAACACAAAAATAATTAGAAATATAAATTATTCTTCATAACGATCAAACCTCTCTTTTATCGCTTTTGGCATATCACACGCTGTATATTCTAAGCGGGCTAATGTTCTTAGAACTTTAATAAACATATTATACCAGGTTTCTGAGAGACAAATCGTACCTAAAGCAACCGCGATGTTCGTAGTAAAGATTGATGGAAGGCATGCGTTAGCCTAGCCAAGGCAGTTTGTTTGACATATTCAGACAGAAACAACATAAAAACAAATGTACAAATGAAAGAATTTAAATATTCATATAGTTTTATTTAATAAATAGTTTACATAAAGTTTTATACATGTAAAATTCTTTTAACATTAAAAAACAACAAATAAAATTTTATTTGGAATTATTTTGTTATTATTTTAACCGTGTATAATATACTGGTATAGTTATTATCAAATAAATAAAATGACCGTATGACCTTGTCTTGCGTAATAGTATAATATACGATTACATTGTATAATGAATTAAGCACATTTAGAATGGAATAACGTTTGAAATATTTTTACTTACAATAACAAGGTTCAATTTTATTCACTTCGGCAAATTGTATTAGATGTACAACTATTTCTAAAAGCAAAGCTCTGGTCAATAACAAACATCTGTGATGATTCATTAATAATTATAAAAATCGTTAGTTTTCATAATATCCGAGATATATTTATAACCGTATACTTTGCATATTGAAACATGATCACTTTCACATTGTATGCTGAAAAGAAAATGGCTACGCTCGAGCGTTCTCACAACACCGATTAATTTTTCGAGTCGTTGTTCGTAAAACTTAAGATAGAAATGCTGAGACAGCTGACTAAAAATCTACACCCTATATTAAAACAAACAAGCAACAACCCGGCAGTTTATTAATATTCTATTCTACACTAAGTAAAGCTGAGTGCAATTCGTGTTATGGTCACATGTTATCTAAATTTATTCTAACATTATTATTATGTTTGCACTTCCTTTAGAACCCATATCTACTACTATGACCACCCAAAGTCTTCCAAAAGCTTTTTATTTTATATGTATATACATTTTATAGTCAATCCATATTAATATCTGCGTGACGTCAGATTTCATTCATTGATCACATGCTCAACAGTAACGTTCAAAGTGCCTTTCCACTGCTGACGTCACTATAATGGCGACAACACGCATTAGCAATTTTCAGAGCCAATATCACATATTGCGATTAAAATATTAAAACTTTTTATTCAGTTTTATGTCTACAGTGAAATACATAAAAAATATTAAATAATTATACTGGAATAAAAAAGTTAATTAGCAAATAGTTTTATATACCACGTCTTTTCCACTTGATAGCCATGCAAAGCTCGCCCAATTTTACTTTTACCGCAGAATTCGACCCGAGAAAACGAAGACCGAGTCAAAACAAAACAATAAAAACTTATTATGGTACATTAACTTAATCAAAGATTTATTTTTAGGCTTGTACTGTTACAATAAATTAAAATTTCTATGCTTACAAAATAATAGAAGGAAACCTAGGTACTTAAGTGGCATAAAATTAGTATATTTATTTTTTTGAAATAATTTAAATTAGAAATTTTTCGTTTAAATAATTAAAAAATAAAATATATAATATAAAAATTACTAGCGCCTCTGCTTGTCTATCTAGGTTTATAAACATTTTTTAATGCTAGGTACAGAAACCGGCGTATAACTTGAATAAAATATAATCCTAACATGTCCAGAATATATTTTAGGATTCTTGGTAACTGGTTAGTCAACGGATGGGCGATGGGAGTCGAATTTGATTGATTGAAATTTTTAGTACAATTCTTTTTTTTCTAAGCTTAACATTCTCTTTAAGTTATGTAACGGTTTCTGTAGATGAAAATACAATTGGGGCTCTTACTCTTGATGTGATGAAAGACATGTGATATTAATTAAAACAAGTTTACTTTATAACGTGCAACAAAGTATATATTTCTTTTTCATAAAAGAAATATATTTATATTTTTTTTACATTAAATTTATTTTATATTCCAAATAATTTTAAAGGAACTGGTAAATCCTTATGATGATATGAATTTTAATATTGACATTAACATGCAGAAACAGTTCAACAGGATCTACTTCCACTCAGACCTAGAAATCATATACTAATTACTTCCTCCAAAAAAAAAATATTTGAAATTTTAATGCCAATAAAATAGGAGGTATGTTTATTAGTCCAAGCTGGGATTGTCAAAAAGGATAGGAATCAAGAATAATAATTTTATAAATACATAAAATGGACATTAAATTTGTTTTTTGGACATCAGACAAAAAATAGTCACCGATCAACTATTTTTTGTCTGTCTGGCGATTTGTTACTTGTCCAATATATTTTTTTAAACTTTCTTTTTTGCCTTTCCCTATTTATTTGTCAGACCAATTCCATTCAAAAGAGGAAAGGACAAATTTTTGACATTTAGTTTTTTTTACCGTATATAGAAAATTTAGAATTGCATTGACTCTGTGGTCTAGTAGTCTGGTGTCGACGTTGATCACACAAGGTCCTTTCGATTCACGGATTGGGAGAATCAAAATGTGTGTTTTTTTAGATTTATGATAAAAACAACGAAAAGTGCCCGGTTGGCGATAGGCTGGCCATCTATCAGGTTGTGGGACTTAGTATCTTTGGCTAATCGTGGGTGCACATGTTGTACCAATGCCTACCTCTTAGGGATACTCTTTTCGAAGGATTGCAAAAAGTATTTTGAGGGTTTGGGATTGGGAGGGTTGACAAAACTGTTACTAGAAGAGTTTTGTCAAGAATAGCAGTGCCAGACATATTTTTTTATGTTTTACTTATGTCTTACACATCAATTTTATAAAAAAAAATAATTTACAAATCACTAAACTTACTATTTGTCTAAAGCCCCTTTTTGTTTTTATTCTAAATCAGCTTTTATTCTAGACCACACTTTTGTCGGTCCCCGCTTGGACTACCCATATAGGCCAGTAAAACCTAACTGCTTTATTTCAGAGTCCTTGACTGAATTATTCAACATCACTAAAGATGTACAAACTGCTTAAATTCATTAATTGCCTCTCTTCTAATAGTTATTACACCATCAGAATCAAGAATAGTAAATAGGCAATGGAAAAAGAAAACTAACAAAATTAATATAAAGAATAAAAACACTGGAATTTCTACAAACAACTCTCAATAAATATAAACAAACGCTATGGCACTATTACAAATAAATACTTGATTGAACGAAAACTGAGAGGAGTCTCATGATATAGTCCACTATACTTCTGGAGAGAAGGTGTATATGCAAATTAAATTAGTTGACTATAGCCTCTGATAGAACTACTTAGTTGGTAGTGGGTATGTATTGTGTATTTGTTTTTACAATGGTTCATTTTCTTGTCATGGAAGGCAATTTCAGCACTAGACATAGTACTAAGTATAAAACAGAGTAGTAGGGTCAAATATAAATATATTTAGAAGCATTATATTTATTTTACCCACCTAAATAAGAATAATATGTAAGTTAAAAAATAAAATAAACTACAACTTTGCACTTTTTCATATCTATGAACCTAAAGGTGTCTTTTACACAACTAAGTACGTAATTATATGGGTGATTCCGTTCTAACTGTGATATTCAATGTCCTGTATTGTTTGTTCTCACAGGTCGTTAATTAATAATTAATTTATGAAATTTTTGTACTTATTGGAAAATAATAAACATATTTCAACATTATTTTCATATAATATAACTTGCCACTTACAGAAAACTTACAATATATCACTTAAATGTCAATACCGTGTCATGTCCATTTCTAGAATTTATTTATAAATTGTTAGTTTTTTTGTCGTAATAAATGATTTAAACTAATTACCTCATAAATTCTAATGTTTATGACAAAAAAAACTAACAATTTATAAATAAATTCTAAAAATAGACATGACACGGTATTGACATTATATCACAGTTAGAACGGAATCACCCATATGTGAATACAAATATTTATAAATATACCTATTTCATTTGTTGAGAATTATAATATACATTTGACCTCCCCTGTTGGTCGAGTGGTTAGCAAACCTAACTACGAATTGATGGAGCTCGAGTTCGAATCCCTACAGGGACAAACATTTGTGTGATAAGCATAGATGTTTGTATTTCTGGGTTTGTGTATTTATTATGTATGTAACAGTATTTATATATGTATTTCTATGTATTAGTATATTGTTGACTAACACATTGTTTTGTTTGCAAGTTGCAAGTGAAGCTTAGTTTGCATTTATTTTTTGCCTTCTACATTTGAACAGTACTTAAGAATCAAATCATATTAAGACAACAAGGATAACCTCAGCCAGACAGACTTGAGAGTTTTCTTCTTTTGCTTCAAAATTTGTGTGTATATTTTCAAAGCAATAAAACTGCACCTTTCCATTTTTTGTATAACTGGAAACTTGCATCAGATCTTTACTATATTTAAGTAAAGCTTGGGAAGTATACTCCATCCACATTGCATAAAAATCCCTCCATCAAGGTTTTTTTACATCAATGAATCTCCCAAAAAAAAAAAAGAATTTATAAAATCAGTTCATAGATGACCAAATTCTGTTTGTTACATTTAAAAAAATACAACTAAATTGAAACCTTTTTATACCGACTTCCTAAAGCCACCGTTTCTTAATTAGATATTTTCAGAGAGTCGGCTGAAAATAAATTACTAACTAAATTAATAACTAATTTATAACATAAACTAAAACATAATCATATGTATTTTAATACTGGCATGTGAGTGTTAAATGGAAGACATAATTAAATTGAGAGCTCCAATTTAAGAGACCAATGATCAGATCTATAAACTAAGACTAAGTAGAATTATCCGTCTTCCGTAAGCATAAAACACATATATATTATTTAATCACTAGTTATTTTGTTAAACTATAAAACTAATACTACAAACCAGTCACCCTAGTTTTTTGGCCACTCATAATTTCGTTGATAAGTTAAACTTAAAACTAACAAAGTTGAAATTAATTAATATGTTTCAAAATTGTCTACAAATATTCAAAAAATTGTTAATAGGTAATTACATAATAAATATTGTATGACGCAAATATATTTTCTCAATGAGCTTGTTTTGCAATTTTCAGTAAATGTTTCATCCAACTTGCCACACCTAATACCATTTTAAATTTTAAACATTTCAAAAAAGGCTTAAGTAATATGTACTCTTGAAAACAATAATACTTTATAGTTTTCGTTAAATAATAAGTATATAATACAAAAACTCTTATCTCCTCATTGCTTTAAATTTTTAAATTAAAAATAATTTAAAAAGAGACAGTCACATGACAACAGAAGTGTAAACTAAGAACAATGAAGTGTATATATACATATAAATACGCCGAATTCATCACCAGCCTGGCACAACACGTCACAGCATGTCACACATTTCAGTTACACGAACCCATAAGTTTTTTTCCCTACCTAAAACCGTTCAACGCTGCTGAAGAATTTGTCACTTCAAAAAATGAAATATAATTACATACTTTATATACACAAACTTTTAATGACTTTCATTTATTTGGTAAAATATATGTACTTAACAAAAATAAAGGTTATTTTTATTAAATATATTTTACTAAATAAATTAAGTCATTAAAAATTTATTACTTTTATCCGTATTTAAATTGGGAAAATATACAAATATATTCACTTTGAAAATTTAAAACAAAGAAATTTGGTTTTTATTTAGATAGATATAAACAGGACGCACCAGTCATTGAACAATATAGATGAAATACTTACTTAAAATTACAAATAAGCTAACTCTGAGACTAACCATGTCAATCTTTAAAAACAGTCTTGGTATTGTTTTGGATTTCATGTAAATCTCTAAAAAAGCTATCATATTTTACAATAGTAATTGTAAGTGCATCGAAATAATGCTAGATTCATAATATATACATGGCAAAAGAGAATACATAATGCCTTAAAGATATTATCACCCTCAAAACTAACCCACTATAATATAAATATAAAATAAAGTTAATTTGTCCAACTTTCAGTAGACGTAACATACATTTATTACTGCTTGTATCTCCTATAACTTTTTAAATTATACATACTCTTTATTTATTGTATGTTGCTTTCACATTTTGACCATTTGTTGTAGTACAATAGTGATACACAAATACGTTGCCAATAATACTTAATTTTTCATTGAATAATAAAAATATCAATTCATTTAGATATATTAAAAACAGATGATTGAATTCTAGAGAAATTTAAAAAGATTTCATTTGTAAAGAGATGCTTAATTTTTATCGTATGGACAATACAGGCAATAATTTGAGGGTGCATTTTGGAATATTTTTTTGCCCTAGCCCTTAATATACATTTGTATATTAACATTTAATGGAATTATTATTGAGTATTTAAATAACATAATTAAGTAATTAATATACAAATAATAAATTATCGAGAGAATATTAAGTCACTGTGATCATTAACTAAAAAGTGATAGACAAATTGTGCCTTCTTTTTGTCAGTTACTTGTTTGTTTATACGAGACTGTGGTTCCTGCACAACATTTGGATTATCTCTAAGGAATATTGCACCAAATAAAGTGGATAATGTCTTTGAATCTAAACCATTTTCTGCACTGTGCTGTAAAGCTTCTTGTAAGAATTCACAGAGATATAGAAATACATTCTTTCTAAATTCTGGCAAGTCCATAACAAGTTGTTTACACTGTAAATAGTTAGTTGAAGATCGTAAACAAATAGACTGAAGATTGTATGGTATAATTGGATCAGCTGTACTCTCCAATAATAACAAAAGTGCTTCAGCCACTGAATGAATGCTGCCTGGAATGGGGTCTATAGATCCACTATCTAGCCAGTCTCTTATTTGCAAAACTTCTGAGTGTAAACCGGGCTGTTCAAACAAATTTGGTTCTTTTAGGCCATGTAAATATATGTGGTCAACTAGAAACCAAATTTCCTTTGGAATAGAATATGTTGATTGATTTGAAACACACTGATCTCTTTTACTCTCAAGTTCAATTAGCTTACCCACTGGTACTTCTCGTATGGGCATATTTAAGTTAACTAAAACTTCAATTGAACAACCAAAGCAGCTTCGCTGGTAAGTGCCATTTACTGTAATAAAAATATCCTTTCCACCATATAAATGTAAAACTAATATGTCATATAGTTTATCAGTTCCTGCATTCATTTTACATGCTGAAGCTTTATTTATAAGTACTTTTAACTGAATTTCACATGTTTCATCAGCGCATACGCATTTTTTATAAGGTTCTACTATAAGCCACTCTTTGCAAAAACTAGATTCATCTAGTTTTTTTATGAATTCAAATTCTACAGGCAGTTTTCCAGTATTTTTAATAGTAATGGTCCTTGTTTCTAGTTCTAGATATCGTACAGTTCCAAAATCAATTTCAGTTATGTCAACTTTGACTTGTGGTATTAATTCATTTTCAAGCTTATCTAGTTGTTTAATGACTTCCTCATATATTTTTCTGTACTTCTCCTCATCAACAATTTTAATTTTGCACTTAAATATTGCTGAAACAGGTTTATGATCACTTATGTTTAATGTAGGATGGCTCCTATATTCTAACTGTGTAATATTTTCACCTCTCCAAAATATTCGGTCACACCAAGCTGGTGCTCTATTTTTTTCGCTGGAATCCCAGTTATCAGTACCAGGGTCATATTTGTAAGTAGGTTTGAAGTTAATATGTCCCTCAGTATACCCAAAAAATACGCTGTTATTTTTATGTTGTTGTTTCAATTGATCCCACTCTAAAACTGGGGCAAAATTGTTTTCACTTACTAATTTTTTAACAGACACTGGATCTAATTCTGTTATCCTGTAATTGAGGTCTCCAATCCAATAAATTTGATCATGATCTTTTATGGCTTTTGACGGTTGATTTGGCTGTGCAAATCGAGTTCTATTACATATATCTCTAAAATCTTGATTTCGTCGTTCATACTCCTCCACATGGGCAGCCAAGTGTGAGTTAACAAAACACATTGATGTATTATGCAGATCAAACCTTACTGCTACACCACCCTTATTGCCCAATTTACCCATTATACCTGTGCCCACTGTATCACTAACAATATTACGTACATATGGAACATGCTCCTGTTTAATCAACACAATAAGCATCATACCAACCAGTCGCACCTTTTCTACCTTAACATATTTGGCCCGTCTATCAACATATGATAATACAGCATTGTACCATTCATCTTCTCTCACAGTTTGGTCAAATAGGTAAATTTCCTTTGATAAATCCAGTTCTTGAAAGCCAATCGCATATATGTCTGGTGGTTCTTTATCCACACATAACCAATTTTTTAGAGGTATCACAGGAGCTTTGTCATTTACATTCCATGTACCACAATAAACAGTAAAATTCCGTGTGTATGTGTATTCAAACTCCTTGTCACTCATCTTGCGTTTTATAAGGCTCTCTCTGATAGCTACTGGTGCTGAGCTTTGATTATGAGATATACCACGTCGAACCACCATTGTGTGAGCAAGAATGTCATCTTCATTCTTACCATTATACTTTTTAAGCCAAACAAAATCTGGCTGCGTTTGTAAATTATTTACATATTCTATGCCACGAAACAAGTCATCTACGAAGTTGGCCACTCGTGGAGTCATTTGAATTTCGATTTTAAATGTATTGGTACGCGACTGGAGATTTAGAAAAAGAATAGTTTCTAAGTCCGAAGGTTTGTTGTCAATATCACATTTTAAGCTATTGTCGATAGGTAAAACTATTTCTACAGATAAATCGGTGAAGGACTTCGGTGGGTAACATGACGTAAATAAACAAAAAACTGCTTTTTCGTCTCCGTACTCTACGATTGCTAAGAGTCTGTCTGTTTTCACACATTCTGGATGAAACACTTTAGCATCACATAGAAAAGCTGTGACTTTTTCACTTGGTAAAAACTTCTCCTGTACCACAGACTTAATTTCTTCGTGATTCATTGTAATTAATTAACAGGAATTCTAATAAGATTTCAATAATCAGAAGAATGTTCTCAACTTTGACATGGCTTGACATAACTTCCCCGATAAGTTGTCATGTATAAAATTTTTGCGAAATTTGAAGTTTATGATAACGTTTAGAAATTTCTTGAAACGTATTCGTTTGTTCTTTATAATATAAATATATATTTAAATATGTTTACACAATACATAGATATATTACACGTCACTCAAAGCATATATATTATATGTTTGTAGTACATATAACGTAATTTCACACAACTAATATTATTTGTTCTGTGAACGTAATGAATGTACACTTTATGAGTTAAGATCATGAAACAAAGAAAACAAGTGGAAGTGAAAAGTGGGCGTGTCGCGTGCACCACTATTATGCGTTGTTACTGTAAATTGCCTTAGTGATACTTACCATATCTTTAGGAGATAGTCGTCGTGCGAAAATCTATTTTACACTGAATTATGCCGTATTTTGGCATCCTTGAATGCAGAAATGATAGTAGAATACAGATGATTAAAAATGGAGATATTTCATATCATCTGAAAGTACAATTTTCATTTTATTTTAATAAAATTTCTGATTTAATATAATCTCTAATGATATAATAGAAATTCAAGCTAAAATCAGCCGTACATCTTACATATAAAGTTCATTTTAGGTTGACCTAATTTTTCTGGAAAAATATACGTAATGACAGTCTTTACGTATATCGTGCCAGAAAGTTCCTACTCAACTATGACCAACTGAAAACTACGAAAAAATCAATACTGCCATCTATTGTAGAATTGCGAAACTATTGAGATTATAGTTTCACTATTGTACAAATAGATGAGTCTATTTTGAATAGACTACAAAAGGACGTAAATACTCTTTTTTTGTAGCAAAATAAATTTATTGTAACGCAGTTTGGTATATTTTTAAATGTTCTGTTAGTGTGTTTCGGATTATTGTTGTTTAAAATGAAAACGACCAATGAAACAATGTTTGCATTAGTAGTTTATATGCAATAATTCTTATTTTATGTGTGAGTTTGGCAATCGCGGTTCTGATACAAATGTTTGTATTTCCCATTTCCGTTTGTTTTCTGTGTTCCATGGTTAAGATAGTTATTAGTTTGTAACTTTCAGAGGTGTTTTATTAAATAATAATTTTGAATTAATGTATTTATTTACTTTAAAGAAAAGTTACTAGGCTTTATGACATAAAAAAACGTACTTAAGCTAAATTTATAATTAAAAATATTTAAGATATCTCCAAGTAGCCATGTGGTCAATCACTTGAAACAATAACCTACATTACATCCATTCTATGAGGTTTCGTCATCTCTTTTTACACAGCTGTGTTAGAAAGAGAAAGTAAGACCTCGGAAGATGACACCTGCATTAAAAGTTGTGTTTTATGTATGTATTAGAAGTGCTGCCTCTAGATATAATACAGCTATAATCACAGAAAACCTTTGACAAGGTAGTTTCCTTCATATAAGCAGAACTTATATGTATGTATGCTATAATACAGCCATAGACTAGTATATAATATTGGGGTAATACCAAGGAAGTTACATTCTACCCGGAATGCCTACACGCGCTTCAAAATCGTTCCGAAGAGTACCACGACATGAGTGGAGTGTGTCTCTTTCTACTAAATAAAGCGCCAATCGCCATATATAAGTGTGGCCATGCGTAGTTTGCAAATTACTACTAAGTAATTCTACTAATTTGAGAAACAGTTTTTGCAATGCGTAAGTAATTACGTAATAATTAAAATAAGCACATTTTAGAACTCACTATGTTAATTACAATAAATTTTATGCTAATGTATCTATCGGCGTGTATGAATAAAAGGGATTTAACTATTAACGAATATATAAAAATCTACCATCCGAAAGTTTTATTTACACTGGCAATTGCAAGAAAGGGACAACATCCACTCATGTCGTTGTCTTGCTCAGAACGTTTTTCCCCTCTGTTATGTAAGAAACAAATGTCAACTTTATGAGTAACGAAATAAAGTACATTTTTATTTTTCAAATATTGCTTCGTAACAATTCCAGTTATCATATATAAGTTCCTTGGGTAATACAGCTTCATGGGTAGGTAGATACACATTATACCTATTTAATAATGCATGTCGATAGTTTAAACGATGGCAATATATTTCTTAATAGTTGGCAACAAAGTAGTTACGTCAATGTCTTATGTCATAAGTCATCGTTAATCGTTTGTTTAATGTTGTTAATTTTTTGATTGATTGAAATTTGAAGGACAAAACATTGTTTTGTGGACAAAACGATACCCCTATACAGCCAAAAATAAGAGACCCGTACTAAAAAAGATATTTGTCTAGCTAGAACTCGTTTAAACTTTACCTGGCTTTATCTACGTAAAAATATTTTCTCATCCGCATTTAACAGTGAATTACAATGGCTGCAGCACCCAGTGACTGGCAGTTAGAATGTACGGAGTTAAAACAACGAGGAGCCTATCTTTTACAAACTGGGCAGTGGTCTGATTGTACCTTCTTAGTGGGGACGGAGCCCAACCAAATGGTTTTATCTGGCCACAAGTTGATCCTTGCAATGGCCTCCCCTGTTTTTGAAGCTATGTTTTATGGAGGTATGGCGGAACGCAATGAACCTATTCCCATCTTAGACGTACAAATTGATGCATTTAAAGCTCTTCTAGAGTAAGTATATGCTTAGTTAAAGACAAAATGTTTTGGCGCTGTTAAATAATTACTGATTTAGCAATTTTGAAATAACTTCAAGGTCATGGGTAGCAACATTTATTGCAAAATGGAAAATGGAAGTTCTGGAAGTGGAAGTCTGTATTAGGTAGCCCATTTGGCTTGTGTTATTAGGTCCTGACGTTAATACAGCACCCAGCTTGAAATCTGGAAGCGATATATTAACACTAAAAAACCTGAAATGAGCATGTATATCTGTTTTTCCTGGTTATCACAAGGAATAAATGTTAGTCTCTAGGCAGATTCAGGTGAATCATGATTAACCAGAATGTCTAATATATTAGGTTATATTAGGTTGACTGGTAAAAGACGATACATATTATAATAAATAAATATTCACGAGACAATTACACTTAGGTACTTACAACAAAGTAAGCAAACTATTTGCTTGTGTTATGGGTGTTAGTCAACAATATTAATACATAGAAATACATAAGTATATAAATACTAGAATATATTTAATAAACACCTGAACCTGGAAATAAAAACATTTATGCTCATTACACAAATGCTTGTCCCCATCAGGGATCAAACCCGAGCCCCATCAATTGCATAATCAAGGTCGCTAACCACTCGACCAATGGGACGGTAAAATATAGAAGGACACAATAGTTATTTGTCAAGTGTAGCCAATAAAAATATAATTAAAGTGAATATTGCTTAACAACAAAGTGAAACGCTATGGAATTACTGTAGTAATATAACATAAAGGTAACCATGTGAGAGACAGGTGTGTATTACATATCGTGTCGTGGTGGCTATTCACTGTACTTTAGTATGTACAAACTTACCAGTCAGCACATAGAAGGATGAAGAAAAATTAGAAATGGCCTTAATATGAAGAATGTTTAAATAGTTGTATTTTGTATAAATGTATAAATAATAAATAATTTTGCATTTTATTTATACTTTTATATTTTAATTTTGCATTTAAAATCAGCAGAAGTATAAAAGAGAGATTTTTTTTTAGTTTGAAACATATTTTTGAGATTTTAAATAGATAGGTAAATTCTGGTAATATTGCTCTAAGCATGTCATAATTGTTGAATAGTATATTATAATTTGTTATACATAGTATCTTAACACCCGTATCCCTGAAGAGGTAGGCAGAAGTGTAACAAGTGCATCCACGATTAGCCGAAAATACATAGTCCCTCAATGTAATAGGTGGCCAGCCTATCGCCAAACAGGCACTTTTTTCAATCACAGGCAACATTGTTTTGGTCAGAAAACTGAAAACACATATTTTTGGAATTCTCAACCCGGGAATCAAACCAGGGACTCATGTGGTCAACTCCAACACCGGACTACTAGATCACAGAGGCGATATACAGTGTTTTTATTGCTTTACGTGTGACTAATTTTATAATAATATATGATTTTATATTTAACAGATACATTTATACTGGGAATATAAATATTAGTTCCTTTGACAAAGCTTGTGAATTATGCTATGGTGCTAAGAAATATATGCTGCCACATTTAGTAAAGGAATGCACCCGATATTTGTGGTCAGATTTATATCCTAAAAATGCCTGCAGAGCTTATGAGTTTGCCCGTTTGTTTGAAGAGAATGTGCTAATGGAAAAATGTATACAGGTATGTTGTTTAATCCAGTATAGAACATATTCATATTTCTAGAAAAAAGATAAATGGGATTATCTGTAGTGATATATATTTTGTAGTTTTGCTATATTCAAAAGTTATTATTATTCTACATTAATAAATATTAATGTTAAAACTTTCAATTAATACAAGAAAAAATAGTCATCATTTAAAGACATTGATTAGCTACTGAGATTTTTCATGATCTACACCAACGGTTCCCAAACTTTTTTTCTCATAGACCACTTTCAAAATTTTATTGGTTCCACTGGACCCCCTGAATCTAAATTTCTACCATATTCCCAAGAGTTAAGAAAAAATATGAAGCCAACGTAGACCCCCGTGGAGTCTTCCCTGGACGCCTGGAGGTCCACCTGGACCGCTTTGGGAATTCGTGATCTACAGTAAAATAGCAATTTAAAAAAAAATGTAAACGGAAAGATATCAATTAATGTTTCATCTTTTATAGATAATCAGCACAAATACAAAAGAGGTGCTAACAGACAGTAGCTTTGAAGATGTGGACATCAACACTGTTATCACTGTGTTCTCACTAGATCATTTAAATATTGAGAGTGAACTTGATTTGTTTGACGCTGCACTTAGGTAAAATATTTTATTAGTTCTTAAATAGTTAATAGCTAGCGTATAGCAACTTTAGATAAATGTGTACTCAGCTCTAAGTTATGTGCCCTTAACATACACCTGTTTTTTATATAAATTTAAAAAATAAATATGTCTACTTTGAAATACGAAAAACTTCCAAGGCATGCAACTTATGTTGAAGAAAATTTATTAATTAATTAAGTCTTTAATAAAGACCTACACATTGATACATAAGACTAGCAATGGGCATACAAAGAATCGTAAGACTAGAAATGTATTTTTTTTTAAATTAAAATTAAAGGCTGTTGTAGTTCAATATTGGTTATATTTTTAGATATTACGTCAAATATATCAATTGATCACCAGATCAAGTGGAATTATTCAACAGAATAAATTTTATTTCCTGTTTTTTTTTATATCAAGATAGCAAACAAGCAGATGGGTCTCCTGATGGAAAGAGTCAACCATCTCCTATAGGCACCAAAGGTGTTAATGGTGCGTTGCTATTTTGTGGCGAGTTCTAATGCCAAATACATAAGTTTACCGGCTAACTTACCCTCCAAATGGGAACACGACAGTGGCAAGCACTGATGCTATTGCGGCAGGAATACTTAAGGGGGTGGTAACAGACCCGGGCGAGACAATGCAGAACTCTACCACCTCATTCTAGTAGTGTTCTCCATGAATTCATTTTAGTTCAAGGGAACAAATATACAAACATATCCTTATATTAACTGGGTAGTTCCATATAATTATTTAATCCCATGTATGGTCAAAGTGGAATCACAGAATACTTAGAGACTAACAGAAGTCAATGTTACATACAAGTAATATTCGAGAATAGCACACATAGACATCTCTCACGGACGCGATATCTCGGACTGGTGCGGAGCAAACTGTCCCAAACCATTCCGAGATATCGCATCCGTGAGAGGTGTCTATGTGTGCGTTGCTCGAATATCACATGTATGTAGATTGATTACTGTCTCCAGTTTACTGTGGTGGAATGGTTTGGAAAATCGAAATTACTCTTTTATCACCTGACTTTTAAAAGTTAAGTTGTTTAAAAAACGAACGCATTCCTTTTATTTTTTGAGGTGGTTACCTGCTGGAATTATGCTTTTGACTCTATTTTTTATTATATGAATAAAGGAGAGTCTAATAATGTTTAGAAATCTTAGGCTGCATACGTAGTTTGAATTGGTTGTTTTTTTTTTTGCTCCCATTGGATCCAACTATATCTAAAAACTATTTAGGTGATCCCATAAGTACAAAAAATATATCAAAGTTGAATACTTTTTTATATAGAATAATAAAAGAAGATTTATATAATTATGAAAAAATTTACAGCAGAATAGTTGTGTATAAAGTGTCATTATACCTTAATTTTTAGATATGCAAAAGCCACTGAGAAGAGAAATGCAGAAAGAAGTATCAGCCCTCCCACAGATAATGGAACTACCACAGGGGAGGCAGAAACAAGACAAAAGAGCCCTGTTCCTTCTACATCACAAGAAAAAGAACAGGTATTGCAGTCACATATAGTTTTGGGTCGTTGTATTAAGGATCGAGCACACTGAGATGGGCTGCAGGAGGATGGGACAGGACGGGCTGCATCGCAAAGCTGCACATTTCCATATTTCTTTCTAAATTTTATTCTCTTTTGTTGATCACCATAACTGATTTTGCCAATCATATAACTCGAATTTATTAACTGTTCTTCAATAAATACGTGATTTTATAAATTGATACTCAAAATACGGAAGAACACATACGCGCAATTCCATTTGCTATCGCACACTGCGACGTGTCGGGGCGGAGCGCATGGCGTTTACTGAAATCCGAGGAACAAAAAATGCCACGATATGGCCGGCTGCGCCCCGCTGTAGAGTGCGATTATGCGACACTTCATATAAAAGTTCGTTGTTTAATAAAGATTATTATTATCTCTTTATTTACATTAAATTCTTATTTCATTACATTTATAATTATAACATTATTAAAAAAATACAATATTATAAAAATAAATATAACAAAATAGGTTATCCGCCAGCGGGAACGTTATAGTTAAGCCACCGGTGGTCAAGGTGACAGAGAGAGGAACCTCCTCACAATACGTGCCGTTCCCAATACTGCTGCCTTTTGTATCCGGCCCTTGATCCAGAATTGTAGCAAAAGACTTCTAAGATGCTGCTCAAGACTCTTCGCTACAAGACCGTTTACGGAAACGACTATCGGAACAATCGTTGCTGAGTCCACACCCTACATGTCGGTAATCTCATGAGCTAAGTCTAAATATTTAGTTAGTTTCTCTTTTTCTGCTTTCACGAGGTTATCGTCATGCGGGACTGTAATATCAACAATAAATGCCCGGCGCTCTAATCGATCAACCAACACAATATCAGGTTTATTGTTGGTGATAGTCCTGTCTGTGATGACAGATCGGTCCCAGTAGAGCTTAGCACGACCATTTTCGAGAACTGCCTCCGGTGCGTATTTATAATACGGCACTTCAAAACTTACAAGACCATACCGAAGAGCAAGCTGTTGATGGATAATCTTGGCTACTTGATTGTGTCTATGTAAATACTCTCCATTGGCAAGATGAGAACAACCGGAAATAACATGCCTGATAGACTCACCAGGACGGTGACACGCCCTACATATGTCGACCGTGCTATCTTTCATGATGTGTTTCCCGTAATTATTCGTCTTGACAACTTCATCGGCAATTGCACAGGCAAATCCCTCAGTTTCCCCAAAGAGGTCACCGAAACGTAGCCAAGCTAAAGACGCTGGTAAATCAATATCAGGTCTGTAAAGAGCCCGATAGAACCGTCCATGTAACTCCTTACTCTTCCATACGTTCAAGCGGTCCTGAGTGCTAAATACCACTGGTTTATGCCAGTTCTTGCTTGCTAAGGAGAGCGGTGTCAGACCATTATCTACAGCAACAATATCACAATGCATTCCACAGTCAACATGAAGGAAGTATTCCCTAAGATTATACACCTCACGATTGTGTAGGTTTTTGGCATTGAGAAAGCCGCGACCCCCACATTTTCGTGGGATATATAACCTCATTACTGATGAACGTGGATGGAGCATGCGATATATTGTCAATAGTTTACGGACCTTACAGTCCAGGGCGTCCAATTCGGTTTGAGTCCACTTTAGTATGCCGAAGGTGTATACAAGCAGAGGCATCACCCAGCTGTTGAATGCACGCACCTTATTACCACCAGACAGAAGACTTTTTAGAACTTTTGTCAAGCAGCCAAAGAAACGCTCAGTCACCAACCGCTTAATGTCCCTATCCTGTATACCTCAACCCTCCGACATACCAAGGTATTTATAAGTTTCGGTTTCAGAGAGAGATCTGAAATACACTGTCTCCGAAAGTTGTAAATTTTCGCTATTTACAACTCTGCCTCTCTGTACATGTATGACCGCGCATTTATCTAAGCCAAATTCCATTCTGATATCATTACTAAACTTTTGCGTAAGGTTGAGTAATGATATCAAGTCTGGTTTGTTGGACGCAAATAGTTTAAGATCATCCATGTACAAGAGATGAGAAATGATTTCACCCTCTCTGTGAAACCGATAACCTAGCTTTGAATCTCTAAGTAGAGCACTTAAGGGATTCAAAGCCAAGCAAAACCATAAAGGACTCAAACTGTCACCCTGGAAAATTCTACGCTCTATCCTTATAGGTTCAGAAATACAAAAACTCTCACCACCCCTAGGAAGGCAGAGAGTCGTGGTCCATTGCTTCATACATGATTGCAAGAAATTGCATAGAACTTTGTACAGTTCTATCACTCGTGACAACCATGAATGAGGCACTGAATCATAGGCTTTCTTGTAATCAATCCAAGCGGCGGAGAGATTTTTTCTATTTCTATGAACCTGTCGATTAATGGTCATGTCAATGAGGAGTTGCTCTTTAGTACCACGTGACCCAGCCCTACATCCATTTTGAGCAGAATCTAAAATGTTATTTCTATATAAATGTGTGTTTAATTTTGATCTTAAAATGGAAGTAAGGAGCTTGTAAATTGTAGGTAAGCATGTGATGGGTCTAAAGTTCTTAGGATCTGTGGTACTACCAGATTTGTAGAGCAGAAAGGTTAGCCCAGTAGTCATAAAAGGTGGAAGAGACCCAGATTCAATGGCTTCCTGGAATTGTTTAGCCAGGAGCTCGTGTGAAGACTGCAACCATTTTAACCAGAAATTATGCAGTCCATCTGGTCCTGGGGATTTCCAATTTTGGGTAGCACAAATCGCTTCCCTTACGTCTTGAGGTGTTATTCTAACAGACGCCATGGGTTGCAAACCTTCACACGAACGCTCAACTACTCTTACCCATTCACCATTGACGTGATTGATCAACACTGACCAAATATTTCTCCAAAATGAAAACATTTCGTGAATATCCGGTAGTTGCCCATCAATCACACTAGTACTGGGTTTCTCCCAGTTTCTATAAAACTTTCTTTGATCGCTTCGGAAAATTCGATTCTGGTTAAACCTATTAACACGCTGTTTTTCTAGTATATTGTTATCCTTATTATAAAGGTTGTCTGGAAGAGATCACTTTATTAGTGATAAGACCGCCTTTGTGTATCTTACTTGTATTATTTTTATGTTGTAACTTATAATGTTGTCATATATTTTGGTGCACAATAAAGAGTTATTGTATTGTATTGTTTATATCTGCGGATACGGTTAGCCCACGCACAAACTTTCTGTTTTAGATAGTCTATACGTTCTGTGACACAAGTCATATAATCCTGTGAACTTACGCCTGTACCGGCAAAAGCTTGTGTCACATAACGCATGACTTTCGGACGGATGTTACCCGATCTAAAGCAGATGAGCTTGCCAATGATAGATCTAGTGGCACTGATACGCCGTTCGATTTGTTTTTGCCATGCAGGTGCTTCATCAACGGACCGTATAACCCTTCAGATTTTGGAAATTTGACATGTGCGATACGGCTCGCTGCGACACCCGCACAGTAAAGAATCAAATGTGTGTCAGCTAGATCTTGGCTAGACTGTAAATAAGAATCTAGCATGCCATCTAAAGCTATCATTAGTGCCATATTGCGTTTGTGTGTGGGAAAACGGGGCAATCGCGGCCTGTCACAAGTTGGAATGGTTTTAAATTCAAAAATCGCATCTTCCAAAGCCCTCCTCAATTGCTCAAATTCATGGGTACTTACGTTTGTAGTCTCAGTGTCCACCATATTGCAGTTGGTATCCGCCAATCCTGAATCTAGAACAACACTGGGTAAATGGATTTGCGGTTGAACTATTTCGGTGGTGGGCGCTGAGACAACTACTTCAGACAACTACTTTATATTTATTATTATTATTATTATTATAAAGTTTTGCCTCAGTGTGCTTGGTCCTTTATTTGTACTTAGCATGAAGAGATTTAGTCAATTATCAATTGGATGTGAATGTATCTAATTTGACATAACATGGTTTTGGAAAATATATTTCTGATACAATATGTGTATGATAGTAGTTTTCAGAACTACCTCTCTCTATTTACCTAATAATATTTTATAGTACTATGACATAAACACGCACTTTAGCCACGCTGTTTCTAGACCTTAATAATATTATTTTTTTCACACCGAAAAGCGCGGCTAAAGTGCAGGCTTATGTCACATGAGCTATAAAATATGATATGTGTGACTAATTTGTCTAATAATGCGGCGCTGGGCTTAGCTAACTTCACCCAATGCTATAACAGACAACTTAAGTCATATAATATATCATAATGTACTAATAATACTAGTCCAAAAGGTTATGCGGCAATATCTTTATATTAGTGTCACAATTTTTTTTTAAATATTTAAAAAAAAACTTTTGTGCTGCAAGAGTTTGCCATTTGGCATACCAAACATTTACTCGTGTGGAAAAGAAGTGTGGAAAGCTAGAGATCATGGCACTATTTGAATTCCACCTCAATACACACAAAATTTGATCAAAATCGGCCATTTAGGAGGAGTTGTCATATATACATGCACATAAGAATTATATATTGTTACGAATAATCTAGAAGCATGTAGAGTTGGAGCGCGCGCGTGCTAACTTTCTAGAAATAAAGGAAAGAGATAGCTACTCCTATTGACAAATAAATAGTTGACCTGGGCTATGCCATAATGGACTCTGTGGGATATGGCATAAGGTTGAAAGTAGCGTGTACTAGGATTTATGACTCATAACATGTTTACGATAAGAAGTGATTCATTGTTTCCCGATACATTTAGATTTTTCTGGATCCAGCTAGGACTTTCTCCTGCCTATAAATACAGAGGTGTTGACAAACACAAGGCAGTTTTTATCAAGCGATCGAGAGCGATACATCAAGTGAACAGTACAAAGTGAGAAGTGTTTTATTGTGTAGTGTTCTAAGTTCAGTGATAGTATAGTGAGTGACTAGCAAGTAGAGTGTATTTTAGTATTACGTTGTGTTGTGTTGTGTAAATACACGGATTTAATATAAGTGGTGTTTCCTTACAATTGCGATCCCGAGTACGTAACAATATTATGCATATACCACTGTAGTCACTACCATCGTGCTACTAGGTATATTTATTTATTTTATAACTGTCTTCCTGTTAATACTGTACACACCAGGAACCATGCCTTACTCATATGTGCTACAAAATTGTTAATGCTTGACACTGTCATGTTCCGGTTTGGAGGATAAAATTGCAGCTAGAGTTATGCATGAGGCATTGGTATCCCGCCACACGGATAACAATGTACCATCCTTGGTGTGTCCATAGATTATGATTTCTCTTTCCACCAATTTTGACTTTTTTATGTCATTAAATAGAGATGGCTGTCATCATTGGCGTGCAGTCTTTATTTAAAGACAATTAGGCAGTGCTTTACTTGCCATTCATGACTTTAATTAATTAATAGTAAATAAATGAATAAACAAAATATATTATTTAAAAAAAAGCCTAATATTTTATAAATAGCACCTATTTGCAAGCACACAAACATTGTTTGCCGGGCGTTTATGTTTACAATGTTATGTTTGCAAGTAAGGCATATCACGATCTGCAGTATATTTGTTAACGTATGTGTAATAATTTTTGTGTTTGCACACAGTTTGCAACCGTACTCAACTATGATTTTCGTAAGCAGCGATGACGTAATCTCCTGCCGCAGTCCGTAGCCTGGCTGTTCGTTAGTTTTCGGGAGTAATCGGAAATGTTGCTTATACCTATAAAGTATTATCCGACTAAAAATAAAAGATAGATATCTAATAAATCACTTACTGCACATTATGCATTTTTGTTTATTAAGGTTTTATTTGTTTAAATAGAAGAAATGTATTTGTGTTTTGCGAAACTCGAAAGCCATTTGCTTGTTCCGTGTGATAAGCATTGTTCATTATTTTGTTTGCGTCATATTTTTCATTTTAACATTTGAAAAATTGTATATTTAAGTCTATTACTGAGTTTCTATAATAATTGTAGTGATTTGCTTTTATTAGAGCATTAATTGTAGATTTCTTAAAATGTTATGGCGTCCGCGGCCATCTCGCCGATCGTGCTCGGAAAAATCGGGGCACTCACTCTAGGCGATATTCTCCGGCCCCTCCTTACTTTCCCGTGTATATTTTTCAGATAGGTGCCGCACGTGTATGAAAAATTTTCACATTTTGACAAAATAGAGGACTCTTGCAATTTTTATAAACTTATACGGCACGCATTTTTTAGTGCCGTATCTCAAGTTTTTCGATTAAATTTAGGCGAACTAAGCCCATTATATAATTTTAAAAGTTTTAATTATTTTAGATACATCTTAGCTGAATTACATTTTTGACAAAAAGCCCAGTGACAGCATTTGACATTATGACATTGAAAAAGAGTTTTTTTTATATGCCCTATGTAAATTGTATCAATGCCATGGAACTATAAGTTGAGGAGGACTCAAAATTTTAACACTCTCAATTGACTATACTAAATACAAAGATTATTTTGTTCGAACATTTTAACGAATTATTAGGTAACGGGATTCACACGTTACAGGCTATGCTAAAAATCTGTAAAAGAAAGTTTTTGTGACCGTATACCCCTCCGCATAGTGCATACCCTGTGTCATAACCCTGCGCACGCCGTTGGCTGTCATCTCTATTTAATGACATAAAAAAGTCAAAATACAACAGTGAATTCTTATTATAACTAAAAATTTTCATGTTAATTAAAAATAAACATAAAAAGTTGAATTATTTAGTACTATTTTGAAAAAGCAATTTGTTTGTATATTATAATAAGACAATGTCTTTATGTTGCCGACACCTTCGGCACATATGGTCGTATACAGTTTTTTAGTTTAAGTTTTTTTTTGTCATTACTCGAAAATATACGACCATAAGCGTTTCTAAAACTTGTTAATTAAAACCATTTTTTTTTAAATCTAAATTACAAGTAATTAAAATTAATTTTAAATTTCAGGAATTCATAAAACTCATATACGTAATTAAGATAATGTAAAATATGGATTTTCAATAAAAAAGGTGTTACGACCTTATACGCCGTTGGTGTCTAAATGTATGTCTTGTTTTTTTTTTATTACATTTGATAACGCACAGCCATTACAAAGCAAGACAAGTGTTGTCTCAATACAGGAAATAACTACTTGCTTAGAATTAAGTAAACACATCCCTTAAGTATTATTACAATATATAAATTATAAAAAAATACATATAAACTACATCAAATCGTCTATGATTAAATGCTAGTATGTAATGATAAAATAAAATTGTGGGAGAAATAAAAACTGAAAAAATTATGCCATATTACAGAAAAACAATTATTAAATTAAAAAACAAATTGCATGAAAAAAGCTGAATATCTAAATTACTGTTACGAATAATCTAGAAGCGTGTAGAGTTGGAGCGCGCGCGCGCTAACTATCTAGAAATAAAAGAAAGAGATAGCTACTCCTATTGACAAACAAATAGTTGACCTGGGCTATGCCATAATGGACTTTGTGGGATATGGCATAAGGTTGAAAGTAGCGTGTACTAGGATTTATGACTCATAACATGTTTACGATAAGAAGTGATTCATTGTTTCCCGATACATTTAGATTTTTCTGGATCCAGCTAGGACTTTACCCTGCCTATAAATAGAGAGGAGTTGACAAACACAATGCAGTTTTCATCAAGCGATCGAGAGCGATACATCAAGTGACCAGTGCGAAGCGAGAAGTGTTTTATTGTGTAGTGTTCTAAGTTCAGTGATAGTATAGCGAGTGACTAGGGTGTAAAGTGTATTTTAGTATTACGTTGTGTTGTGTTGTGTAAATACACGGATTTAATATAAATGGTGTTTTCTTACAATTACGAACCCGAGTACGTAACATTATTATAACTATATTATTGTAAAAAATGTAATAATAGCTATCATTTTATTTATTTATTTAACTTTATTGTACACCTTGAAATATTTTGTACAAAAGCCGAACTTAATGCCTAATGGCATTCTCCTCCAGTCAATCTTTAGGCCTACAGAAAATAGGCATGCGGTGCCTCTAAATTGTAAGGATATATTATGTAGCCCTAAGCAAATCATGCTATCGTGCAGGTGGTGAATGTGGAGAGCAGCGCGGAGAGCAGCCCGGCCGCCGCGGCTGAGCTGGCGCCCCGGGACGACCCGCCGCACCTCAAAGGTACCACCACCACACACCACACCACCACACTGCAGGCCCCAATATATTCTAGTAGCTGTTTTATAACCTGTGAACATTTTATATCCAACAGTTTCCAAAAATTACATTTACAACTAGCTGTGCCCGCGACTTAGTTGATTTTTTTAAAAATAAAAGTAGCCTAAGTTTCTCCTTATTACGTCAGCTATCTTCCAGTAAATGTCCCGTCTAAATCGGTTCTGCCGTTTCAGAGATTAGCCGGAACAAACAGACAGACAGACAGACAAAAATTTTAAAAAATGTTATTTTGGTATCCATACTGTGTATACATCCATATGCATTTAGTAAAAAGCCGTTATTTTATATTACAAATAGACACTCCAAATTTATTTATTTGTATAGATTCATTGTAACTTTTTTTAAGTGAAAACGCCTTTTATATTTAATATAATTATATTATTGATGTACAAAGTTTAGCCTGCAACAAAATAAATATATAGTCAATATAGTTTTTCATACACACTATCATCCCCTGTTTCAGCCCCTTAAGAGTTGGGTTTTTGAAAATCGGTTCGATGGTTTAGCGAATAAAATGTAACAGACAAAAAGAAGATTTTCACAATCATAATATTAGTATGAATTACGAATTATTAAGAATTTTCAGTTTCAACGAATGGCTCGAGAAACTTATGTTAAGTGGTTTATGGGACAAATGTTTTTGAGAGATAAATCAACAGAGAGCTTTTTTGGAAGTATAAATTATTATAGAAGGTTGTCTTTTATTCATAAACTCAAGATCTTCACGAACGAACTCAACACTGCGTTTAATTTTTTAAATTATAGTACCTGTGGTGATATTTAATTATATTGAATCTTTAGTGCCTGACAGTGCAGTATCCGTGAAGCAGACAGTCAGGCCGGCGTTAGAGAAGATCCGTTTCCTGACGCTGAGCCCGCAGCAGTTCGCGGAGGGGCCCGCGCTGTCGCCGCTCTTCAGCGAGTCTGAGGCCTTCGCGGTGCTCATGAACATCCTCTCCACCAACGCCGAAGTGCCCATGCCCCGGGGCTTCTCCACCTCCAGAGTGCCCAGGAAACAACTCATCGGACAATCTTCTTGTAGTACATCCACTGTAAGTTTCTTTCATATTTATTTCTTGCTAGCAGTTACACACGACTTCATTCGCGTGACGAAAATCATTACTTCCCTTTGTTCAGTCGGGTAAAAAAATAGCTTTGTCATTCCTGAATAACGTAGCTAAATGTGAAATAACTTTTAAAACTAGTTCAATAGTTTTTTGAGAAAAATCCGGACAAACAAATAATGAAAAATAAACTGTTAGCGAAATATATAAGGTCCTCCCAAAATAGATGATCATATTTCAGCACAGCGTTCAGTACGTCTAACCAAAGATATCCAGTCAAAAAATAATGTAATTCAAGGGCCTAAAACATTTTGATTTTTACAAATAAAATATATTTTTTATCTCGTACGCTTTACGCCTTTTTGCATAAAATAATCTACTTTTAACTTAAGAGTGAGTAGCGGTAGTGATGGGACTCAAGTTACTTTTTTCGCTCCAGTCACTCGCCAGTGAAAACCAATTCACTTGAGTAAAGATTATACTCGAGTGGTTTTTTTCACTCTAGTCACTCGTCAATCAAGACCGAGTCACTCGAGTGACTCGGAATTATATCCTTCACTAAAGATGAGACTTGAGTGAAGGATATAATTCGATCTGTTAGAGTAAATATTTTTATAGCAGGTAAATAAAATACAAAAATAAGTAAAATATTTATAAATCAAACAGATCAAATCTTTAATTTTTGCTATCTTCTTCTATGGCTTATATTCGCTATTATTACATAAATTTAAAAATACTTAGTCTATAGTGGGTACCTATTTTTATCATTCGTTTAGACTTTCGCATTACTTTAACAGCATAGCCAGGTATTATAAAAATAATAAAATGTAATATTTTACTATTTTAGTCGTCGTCCTGCACAAATTTATGCTGAATTTCTAATGGAAGATACATCGGCTAAACTTGTCAAAACCTGTCATAACTTGAATTTCTCACTGCAGTCAGTAGAGGCTACTCGAGTGGTCCAAGTCATTCGAGTCGACTCGAGTCACTTGTAATCCGAGTTATTACATATTTTACTCGAGTGCGAGTAGAATAAAAGCTACTCGAGTGATTCGTGTGAAACACGGCTCGAGTCCCATCACTAAGTAGCAGTAAGGTAAATAATCTCGCGCCATATCTGTGAGTGTATGTTAGACCCAGGTCGTAGGTGCTTGCGTCATGTAAATACCGCGCGCGCGGTTATTAGCTAATAGAACTTGCTTGTGCAATTCACTACAGGCCATCACAGTTATTATTTACTATTTTCGGCTATTAAGAGGGATATATAGGCTATAAGATACATATTAGTAAATTGTAGCGAGTATACCATAGAGTGCGATAAAGACAACTGCATTTTTACCGAGAGTACCTGTATATTAGTCGTTTCTGACAAGGGCGACGGGAATTATCCAATTTCAAATGTTCTTGTTGTTATTATTATTACCCAGATTTGTAGGCAATTACTATTTTTGAAATTTTCAGATATAAACATTACGTTAACATTTATTTTCAAAAGTTGAAGACGTGTCTCAACCAATGAAATAAGATATTAATTATTTACAACAAATGTTAAACGTAAGTATGTTCTAATAAACTTAAAGCGGCGTAAAGGAACTTGACCGCCTGCCGGCCGCTCTCACCTTCCAAGGTTTAAGGACCCTCGCGCGCATGCAATATTTATATGACGTAAGCACCTACGCACTGGCTCTGACGCACATCCATAAAGTTTAGACAAAGCGTTGAATGAAATTATCACTCCATAGATATGGTGCGAGGTTGTTCACCTTACGTTACGTAAAAGTGGATTATTTTATGAAGAAAGACGGATAGCGTTGAGATAAAATTATTTTATTCGTAAAAATCAAAATGTTTTAGTCCCTTGAATCGCAATATTTTTTGGGTGGGACGTACTGAACGCTGTGTTAAAATATGATCAACTATTTTGGAAGGACTTGTATTGTGTACTTTCTTTAAATGCTTTAAAAAGCAAAACCAGTTGCTTGATTTAACATTATAATATGTATATTGTACAGTGAAATTTTTCACAAATTGTAGATTTCTCTGTGTTGGTTCAGACCCCCTTTGAAAAATGGACCATCTGCCCAACTGCCAAGCAGTTCGTAAAAAGCGAACGATTGGCTATTTCAGTCCCTACCATTGTGAATAGTAGGTGGTAGAGTTCTGCAATGTCTCTATCAGATCTGGTATTACTGCCTTACCCATTTCTGCCGTAATTATGTCAATGCTTGTCACTGCCGTGTTCCGGTATGGAGGGTAAGGCAGCCGGTAAACTTATGTATATGGCATTAACACCCTGCCACACGAATAGCAACGTATTATTAACATCTTTGCTGAGGGGGACCATCTGCTTGTTCTCTATGTTATGAGTTACAAATAAGCATGTATAAAGATGCGCTTGTGTTACAGATGGCGACGTTCACGGTGGACACGCCGAGCCCGGTGGCGGTGGAGCAGGTGTGGGCCGCGCCCGAGCGCCCCTACCCGCGCCCCTCCAGGCACGAAGGTACACCCTCACACCCTCACACCCTCACACGCCACACCCTACACAATATACATAAAGTATTTCATGGTTATAGTTTGTCACTTGTTTGTCTATGTCGCTTTATGCAAACAAACATATGACAACTTTAATTTTAATTTGGTTAGCTAGGCAAAGTGCTATTGATTTTTTTTGTTCTTGAAACTCGAAATTTCAATATTAGGATAATATATATCTCATAGTGTAGTAATGGATGAATCGATTTATAGAAAATTTGCTATACCTACTGTTAAAATTACCTATATAGGGGCTTGTCCCTACATGATAGTGATAATGGTTGGGTGATCCGCAGCTGCTGATATACTGGAAGGAATGATACCCGGTTGACTGCTTATTGATCACTGATTCATTATATGTATGCTAATATTTATATGATACAAATAATGACGAGAGTGGTTGATATGCTGACCGGAGCATCTTGGGGCGGACGTGTGTACAGAACGGATCGTCTAGGCGTACGTGCTATTGGAAGGTCACGCTGACCGGAACATCTTGCCATTCTAAAGAAAACAAGACAACAAAAGGAAAGCTCTTGCCATTCTGCAATTCTTAATAGAAGATGCGCTTTCCACTCGGTCATCAGACATCCTAGAGGCATGGCCGGCCCACCACAGCTAGCGTTTCATTAGATAAGCCTTTATTCTATCGACATTAGCTCGTCTAAGTACTTCCGTGTTACGAACACGGTCCGACCAATGGATGTTCATATTAACAGTTAACTGATGTCGACACAGCAAGAATAGTATACTTTAGTTACTTCCACAGCATTATGTCATATAGAATTCTTATCTGGGGAAATTCTGCTGAAATAAACACTATATTTGTATTGCAGAAAAGAGCTATTAGGGTGATTTACAATCTTAGCCCGAGGGTATCTCTGAAAGAAAAATTCAAAGAAATCAATATTCTAACTGTTATATCCCAATATATATTTGAGAACTTGATGAACGTTCGTAAAAATATTAGCTTGTTTAAGAGAAATTGTGATGTACACTTACTAAATACAAGGAACAAAAACAATCTTGTGCATGCATCTCGTCTCCACAGAACAAGTAACTCTTTTATGGGGCAATGTATACCCTTTTACAATAAACTTCCTGAAACTATAAGAGATGTACCAATCTGAGATATTATAAAATCTCAGATTATTCAGAAGACAAAAAAGCCGGGGGTTAATTGCTCCTCATACCGATCTCATATATCTTTTTTGTAATATTGTGATATTGTAAAAAGTATATGATATGAAAAATTACAAGCCCTCTGAGTTTCTTCCGCCGGATCTTCTCAGTGTGTGGCCGCGTTTCCGACCCAGTAGTAGTTTTTAAAAATATGTTGACGTGTAAAAATAACTTGTAAAAAGTTATTGAATAAAGTACTTCTGATTTCTGAATGTCACGTAGGCATTTAAGATGAAACCTATCCAACGCGCGAATGTACTTGCGGTATATGCTAGAGAGCTTTATGTCATGCGAGCGGAACACCTTGGTACAAAGGCCTGCCAAAGACCGCAGCATCTGCTCCAATTCTGCTGTTGATTTCGTTATCCAGGAGTCACTTGGATGTTAGTGTTTCCCAGATATTTGAATTTGTCTACCTGCTTAAGCGAGACGTCACCGCGTTTAATATCGACTGGGTGACTGTTCCGTGTATCAGTATAAGAGCTGTGACTTCGGTTTCTTCACACTGATCTAAGGCCAAATGTGTTATGTGCGACACGACTCAGTAAGACTCGACATAAGCTTCCGTAGACTCTCGGGAGATTCGCTATGAAACATAAATCATATGCATACATCATCTCAGTGATAATTGTTTACATATTGTTTCAATCGCAATGAAGTTTGAAATCCACGCAGATTTTGTGCGTAAACATAAATATGTGTCAATATTATCCACATACCTATTATCCAGATACCCTATTTTCGAACTAAGTGCTGAAGTTGTCATATTGCTTACTATGTATTGCTTACTATTTATACATAGAACAATTCGCGGATAATAGCAAATTTAATTAATTTCATCTCTTTATAATTCAAAATATACACTCATGTTTACTATTTTCTTTACAGTTAAAGTGATGATAACCATGATCGAATTTCGACCACAGAAGATCGCTGTTATTTATAATATTTTGACGTTGTTTCTGTATTACGTATTACGTTACATACGACGTGATTGTTCAAAAGTAAAATTTCACCGTAGGAATTTGTTTGTGTTGAAGATGAATCTCACTGGTTCAAATCTAAATAGTATCTTAATTTTTATATATCATTGTTTCCTGTGCTATGTAGTTACATGCGAGTATTGCGGGTAGGCAGAGAGTTTAATGTATTACGTACTAGAGAATCTATGCTAAGAAGTCTTGTCCCATTTCGTTAATAATCTCTGCAACGCTGAAATAATAATAAATCGTCCAACCAAAGTCAAAATTAAGCAGCACTGCAGCGTATTATAAAGTATAATAAATATTCGCGACCAAAAGGTCGCAACTGCCGTGAACTTGATGGCGTTTACGCATTTCTTTCAATGAGCCCTGACGAATTGCAATCCATGGCCTACACTTTAGTGGATCACAAGTGGCGTGGTGCATGCGTTGTCTAGTGCGTCAGTACATAGAAGTGTTTGTGGGCAGGCGTGCGGCTGCCCTCGATGGTGCACAACCCGCTGGGCAGCATGGGCGTGATGGAGCACATGGAGCGGCACAGCTCGGAGATGGGCAAGATCTACTGCCAGCGCGCCATCGTGCAGCACACGGACTGCCTCAACACCAGCGTGCTGGACTGCTCCGTTACCTTCATGGTGGACAAGAACATCTGCCTGCTGGGCGTGCAGGTCAGCTGCGTGCGCGCACACACACACACACACACAGAGAGAGAGAGAGAGAGAGAGAAAGAGAGAGAGAGACATACACACAGACACATACACACACAGAGAGAGAAATTGGCTATGCGAGTCACTACCATCGTGGCTACTATGTGATAGAATTCTACCACGTCTCGCCTGGTTTTGGCACTACGGTCTTACCGCAATAGCGTCTGTACATGTCACTGTCTTATTGCGGTTTTGGAGAGAAATTATCTGATAAACTTATGTATGTTGCATTACCATCTCGTCACATGGATAGCAACGCGCCATTAAAGTCTTTGGTGTCTATAGGCGATGGATGGTCTCTTACTATCAGGTGAGGCATCAGTTTGCTAAATTATAATATAAAAAAACGTCCATGTTCAATAATTTTTTATTTATAAATTTTTCATAGTTATATAAATTTATAAAACCACGTGGCGACTGAGTGTATAGAATCATGTTATTATACTTCACGTGTAGCAATATACCAATCCATAATATCAATATTATAAGTGCGAAAGTTTGTATGTTTTGATGGATTGATTTGTTAGCCAATCACGCAAATAGTAGAATGGATTTGGATGAAATTTTCAATTATCGAAAGAAAAGGAAAAAATTACATACAGATAGGTATATAAGGTCCTTTCAAAATAGGTGATCATTTTTCTACACAACGTTCAGTACGTCTATCCAAAGATATCCAGCCAAAAAAACGTCACTCAAGGGACGAAAACTTTTTGAATTTTACAAATAACATAACTTTGACCCATAACCCTTTACGCCTTTCTGCATAAAATAATTCACATTTAACATAAGAGTGAGAGGTTATTTTGAGAGTGAGAGGCTTCTCATACTTGTGCGTCTTGCTTTGACGTCGACATCATTTACGCGTTTAGCAGCTGATAGAACTAGTTACTTGTCCAATTTTCGCAAACTTTGAAATATTCAGTGATAAAAGGTGACTGACTACAGGCTAAAAGCTATAACAGTTATTATTTAGTAATGGCTATTAATGATTATAATTTCCCACCACACTTTACCAGGCTTTGTTAAGTATCATGATATTGTAACACCTTTATGGTGTTACATACGAACTGGCCATTTTGTCGACTTTCAAATGTAGAACTGTTTAGTATGTAGAGAAAGAATAAATTGTTTTTTAGAATAGGAGTATCTTTTAAGATTTGACGTAAGATAGACGTCTCTGAAAATAAACGAAGATGTATACGAAAAGTCTAATTTCTTAAAGAATTCCAAAAGGTCCTGCTACTAATTAGTACCTTGAGCAGCCAAGCGAGTACCAAGAAGGTTCCCTGAATAAAAAAGGGATATCGTCGGCAAAGTAACACGTCCGGCACGTAGTACGCTGGGCGGCGTTACAAATTGGCGGAGGCGCCGTGCAGTCGCGGTGTGCAGTTGCTGTGGGAAGTTGCTGTGTGAAGTCGCTGCGGGAAGTCGCTGCGGGAAGTCGCTGTGTGAAGTGGCTACGGAAGTCCCCACGTTCAGGCGCTACGCGCAATCACCACGCTAGAAAAACCAGGAGAGCTAAGTATTGGTGTCAGAGGGTAAGAGTTGAGATGGAGGCCATCAAGCGCTTCAACGGAACGCAAAACTTGGCGTTCGCTGAGTTTATTAAAGATTTCAAAACGGTCGCAGCGATAAATAAATGGGACATGGAGAGCCTACCGTTACTTCTGGGACTATATCTCGACGGTCCGGCATTAGCATTTTATAAAATGATATATACCGACACGGCCAATTTCGATGAATTATGTAGAAAAATTGAAAACGAATTCCCCGTTTCAATAAATTATGTGGAACGATTTTATGTATCTAAGCAAGGCCGTGATGAGGAACTATTAACCTATTTTTACAGACTCAGCGACACCGCAGCCAAAGCTGAAATTTCAGACGTAATTTTTGTAAAACAATTCATCAAAACAATGTTACCCTCGCTAAAAGAAAAACTGGGGATGAGAGTGTATTCGTCACGAGAAGAATTACGAAATACAATCATTCAATACAACGAGGTCTTCGGGGGTCAATTGAGAGCGAGTAACCTTCCTTTACAACCGCCAATGGGGGTACAACAGAAGGTGAAATTCAGGGAGGAACCAGACATCCTGCCCAGTACGCCCATACGCTCGCAGGCAGAACGTCCACAGCCGTCGGAAACTTTTCACACGCCCCGGTATAATTTAAGGCCGAGACGTTATGGAAGAACGGCCTCAAACACACGTAATGATTTCAGACGCAGCCCGATGACACCACAACACCCAAACATACAGGGACGCCGCCAAAGAAATGAAACGTGGGAGATGAGAGCTGCGTCCCAAACAGATGAAGATCTCCCGGCAGAAAGCAAAGGTTTGTCCAGTCCATTTATACAGGTCATAATTAAGGGTCATTCGTGTTCGGCGTTAATCGATACGGGAGCAGATATATCGTGCATGTCAAATGATCTCGCGGAACATCTAAAAATAACATTCAAAGATGATGCACCCAATAGGCATTTTGTAAAATCGCTAGGAGGATCGTTACTAAATGTGATAGGAAAGACGTGTGTAAATTTAATGATAGATAACAGTATTTTTGCGAATGAAATGTTAATAATAGAGAATATTAAAACTAAACTTATATTAGGTCGAGATTTTCTGAAAAAATATGATGCCGTAATAGACTTTTCAAAGAATTTCATATGTCTTAAACAGCGTTGCTATGTAGATTTCATTAATACCTCATTGCTACGAAACAATGATGATCGTTCCAGTATGGACGGCTACCATAGAAACGTTATAAATAGTAATGTCACTGATGTAAATAAATCATATAATTTGTTAAAAACAGATTACATGTATTACGTGAATTATGTAGAGAAAAATGAGGATAAATTATATCCGCACGTAAATTCTAACAATGAATGCGAAATGGATGAAATTAACATTAATCCGGAATTATGTAAAAAGCAAAAGAATATGTTACGAAATCTGTTTAGTAAGTATAGGAAATGTTTCGCATTTAGGCCCACAGAATTAGGTAGGTGTAAACTAACAGAAGTAGAAATAAAAACGGTAGACCAGGTGGCAGTACACCACCCGCCATATCGTGTTTCACCTAAGCAACTGGAAATAATCAATACACAAGTGAGAGAAATGTTAGACAACAGTGTCATTCGCGAATCTAAAAGCTCTTATGCTTCCCCAGTAGTGTTGGTGCGGAAGAATGATAACACATGGAGATTCTGTGTGGACTATCGTAAGTTGAATAAAAAGGTGGTGACAGATAGCTATCCATTGCCTATTATAGAGGACATTTTAATATATCTGTCAGGTGCCCACTATTTCGCTGATTTAGATTTAAATTCTGGCTATTGGCAACTTATGATTTCGGAAAGTGATAGGCATAAAACGGCATTTATCACACCGTCAGGATTGTATGAGTTTAACGTGTTACCTTTTGGCTTAAAAACAAGTCAGGCAGTATTTCAGCGTACAATGGATAAGGTGTTAGGGGATATCAAATACAAGAATGCCATCTGTTATGTTGATAATATATTAATATGGGGGAAAACTTTCACAGAATTTAAGGAAGCATTAGAAAAGGTGTTAATGCGCCTTAAGGAAGCGAACCTTACGCTTAAACCAAATAAATGTAGTTTTGGGTATGGAAGGATAAGTGTGCTAGGGCATGAAATATCGGGGGTTGGTATTCGACCAGATAGCAGGAAATTAAAGGCGATAAAAGAAATGCCTGCACCTACAAATGCAAAACAGGTAAAATCGGTACTGGGAGTATTCTCCTATTACCGTAAGTTCATTAATAATTTTGCCAAAATTGCTCTACCCTTAACAAAATTACTAAAGAAGGGGTCGAAGTTTTGTTGGTCCTCGGAACATCAAAACGCGTTTTCCATTATCATAGATCGAATGTGTAACCCGCCTATTTTAAGTCATTATTCTAGTGATAGGGATGTTTTAACTAGGTTGTATATAGATGCTAGTGGAGAAGCTCTGGGATGTTGTTTAATGCAGGGAAAAATAGAGATGCATCCGATATCGTATGCGTCGAGGAAGTTGAGTGAGGCAGAAAAGAAATATTCCACTACTGAGAAAGAATGTTTAGGTCTAGTGTGGGCGTTAAATTATTTTAGGCATTTTTTATGGGGATTGAAGTTCCAAGTCGTAACCGATCACAAGGCGTTATGTTGGCTTAGAGATAGGAAGGATATGAATGGAAGGTTGGCGAGATGGTCACTGAGCATACAAGCATATGATTTCGATATTGTGCATTGTGCAGGCAGAGAGAATGTGGTTGCCGACTTTTTAAGTAGAAACCCGTTGAGTGTGGAGAGTACAGCTGAGAACGCTCAGAAAGAACAAGAGGATGGTTTGGAAGTATATAAATTAGAGGTGATAAAGGTCCAAGAAGAGCAAGGGATGGATGAGTCATGTAGGCGTTGGTTATCCCGAGTAAGGATGAGCAATACCGGAATATATAAGGGGTATATTTTGAAAGAAGGGGTTTTGTGTAAGAGAGTAAAGCGTGGACATGTTATGAAAGATCTTGTAGTTATACCAAAGGGTTTGTTATGTGAGACCTTACAGGAACTGCATGACGACCCATGGTCAGGGGGTCACTTGGGTTTGGCAAAAACGTTGTGTAAATTCCGAAACAGTTATTATTGCGAGAATGCTGAGAGGGAGATTGAGAAGTATGTAAAAACGTGTAGGTTGTGTCAAGAAAGAAAAAAGGTCAAACAAGTGGCTGAACTACAACCTATAACTGTGACCCATATGATGCAAAAGGTAGGAATCGATATTTTAGGGCCTTTTAGAAAATCTTTAAATGGAAATAAATATATTATAGTATGTGTTGAATATGTGTCGAAGTATGCGATATGTAAAGCGGTACAAAGAGTTACGGCAGAGAAAGTGAGTGAATTTCTGATTGAAGAGGTGTTTTGTAGATACGGAGGTGTTAAAGAAGTAATTTCTGATAGGGGAGCAGTATTCACGTCACACCTAGTGAAAGAAACTGTAAATCGATTTGGGGCAAAGTCGCGATTTAGTACGGCGTTTAGGCCAGAAACGAACGGGTTAGTAGAGCGGTTCAATAAAACGCTGGTCCAAATGTTATCGATGTATGTTGCCAGGGACCAACGAGACTGGTGTAGATTTGTGCCATTAGTATGTCATGCATATAACACTAGCAAACAATCAACCACTAAAGTTTCACCATATATGATGATGTACGCTAGGGAACCGATATTCCAAAGCGACATGGGGGTAAATAGGGATAGTCAAAGCCGAGAAGTAAATTATGCCGAGAGACATAATTTACAAAGTGCGTTAGTTCAGAAGGCGGTACAAAACATTAGGAGGGCACAGGTTAGGCAAAAGAGATATTTTGACAAAAGGGCTAAAGTAAAGGACTTTTCACCGGGACAATTAGTATTAGTTTATACACCAAGACGGGTGGACCATAGAAGTTTGAAATTATGTAGGTTATATAAAGGGCCGTTCAGAATAGTGGAAAGAATATCTAATGTAAATTATGTAATTACGAAATTAAGCAATAGGAGATATAGAGATATTGTACATATAAATAGGTTGAAAGCATTTCATGTACGTATGTAAAAAAAAAATATAGTGTACTTATAGTCATTCATTGTAATAAAAATTGTTACATGTTAGACCATTACTTTTGTTTGGGCTTATGTATGAGAATACTAATACTTGTATTTGTTTCATGTAATATGACGGGGCTCAACCAATGCTGTGATGATGGACCGAAGCTAAAAGAAAAAAGATGACCAAAAGAATATTAAATGAAGAAATGTCATATTTCATGTATTCCTCTCAAGTTCTTCTATTTAATAATAAACTTATGAATACAATGTATACTAGGGGCAGAGCCGCCTTAGTATGAAGTCGTAAGAGTCAGTATAGGTTAAGGGTTGAAAGTCTTTTGAAGGAGAGTTCAACTTTGTAGTACGACATAGTCGACACAAAGGATATCTGTATAGGATATACATGAACTCGGATAGTTATGGGAGAAATTATAATGATGGTATTAATATGATTCATAATAAGGAATATTTATGATCGTGGTATGTATATATTGGGGCGAGCTCGATGTTGAGAGGAAGTAATACTTCAATCTTTTTTCTTTTGGTCCACCAGAGAAAAGAAGTTTGAATTGTTATGCCTTTCCATCTCTTATTATCTCTTATACAGCTAGAGCCCTTCAGGCTAAATTGTAATAAAATGAAAATTGTTTGCGGTAGGATAGAGTAGGTGAGGGGACTGTGGTCTGTCTTTTAGAGGGGTTTTGGGAGACCAAAGTTTGTGCCATGGTGTGGTGGTAAATGAACAGAACCACACATGGGGCAAACTATCTTTTAGGAAAAGACAGTCCCACCAAAATGTACCTTCCCCTCGTAGGTAGGGCAATCAGGATAGGGATAGGTAGACCATATGAAGGTAGACAAATGCCCATCCAGTTTCAGCTGCTCCCACCTTGGGGGGTAGCTGATGTAACACCTTTATGGTGTTACATACGAACTGGCCATTTTGTCGACTTTCAAATGTAGAACTGTTTAGTATGTAGAGAAAGAATAAATTGTTTTTTAGAATAGGAGTATCTTTTAAGATTTGACGTAAGATAGACGTCTCTGAAAATAAACGAAGATGTATACGAAAAGTCTAATTTCTTAAAGAATCCCAAAAGGTCCTGCTACTAATTAGTACCTTGAGCAGCCAAGCGAGTACCAAGAAGGTTCCCTGAATAAAAAAGGGATATCGTCGGCAAAGTAACACGTCCGGCACGTAGTACGCTGGGCGGCGTTACAATATCATCACTGTTCTTTTTAAATAATCGGAATGCAGTAGTAGGGATTCGTTGGTTCCCGACCACCCGGGTCGTTGGGTCTGGATCCCTGTTTCTGTCCCACCTGTGTTTCTGACCCACTTGGTGGTCGGTCAAAACTAAAAAAAAAAAAAAAAAAAAAAAAAAAATTTGGTGTCAAAATGGGGGTTTCCGGGTACGCCCGATCGATTGCAAGCATCCGTTTTTTGATATCTCGCACGGTTGCAAAGTTAGCATTCCTGGCTCTCCTTCGTTATCTAATCACCTCATTATCATTAAGCTCGAACGCCCGTCACACAATCGCACTATTAAAAGCTCATTAGGACGTCTCGCATTGCGTATCACTTGCAACTAATGAATATGGAATAAAATAAATATCATCAAGCTGATTCCCGTGTCGAGAAGGCAGAGCGAGCGTCTTAACGTTCCACTGCGATTCACCTGTTCAGCGGACAAAAGCACGATTATGGCGATCATTCTATTATCATTTTAGCAGCCTGTAAGACTTTTACTTTTTTTTTTCATAGTAATTTATATCATTAACATCGTGAGTACTGACTAGTTGGTGAGTTCTGCAACGTCTCGACCAGGTTGAGTACCACCACCTTGACCCATCTTATTACATACATCATCAGTGCTAGTCGCTGTGGTGGTGCTATTATTACTGGGTCTGTGTGCTTATTAAATATATTCCAGTACTTGTATGCATGTAAAAAAGTATCTTCACGGCCATATCCCCGAAGAGGTAGACAGAGGTACAACTAATGCTCCCACGATTAGCCGAAGATACTAAGTTCCACAACGTGATAGGTGACAATCCCGACCCAGGAATCGAACCTAGGACCTCATGTGGCAAGCATCGTCACCGCACCATTATGCCGCAGAGGTGATTTGTTTGAATGTATTTATTTAGTGTTGTTGACAAACACCCATATTGCATGATGTCTGGGCTAGCAGGATCGGTCACTTCCGGTATCAAAAGCTTCACATGCTCTTAAGGTATGTGGGTGTTTCGCAATACACAAGTATGAACTTCACTAACGATTCATTGGAATGTTGTATCATAATTGCTAATGCGAATGTGATGAGCAACAAGATTTGTAACAGAACGTGTTCGCTAATGTTAATTGCTTAAAACTTCCTATATAAACCTTGGATGAAAGCACATCTACAATATATCAAATAATTATTTTAACAGAGATAGTGCTACATTATTGTAACGTGTGTGTGTGTGTTATTGTGTTCACGTGCTACTTCGATAATATGGATGTAAGTATCTCATTTATTGCTCTTATAATATCTTATATATTAAATATGTGTAATGAATGTAGATATAATATTTTTGTCGTTTCATATTTTTACAATATTATTCATGTATTTCACCGGAGAGGAAAGTATACTTGTATGATGAACGTACACATATTTTTTCAGATTTGGTTAGAAAATAATATTTATACCTACATGCACACACAGAAATGATGTATGTGTTAAATCTATACATATGTGTACTACATGTATACTGAACAGAAATTTTATTCAGTCGTTAAGGCGTGTAAGAACTTGTAACAAATATACACGCACAAACTTTAGATTTATAACATAGTATTAGGATTTTACGTTAGCTATGTCGTAGTGTCTAATATTTGGTATTATGTCCTTTACAGAATTCCTCGAGCATCCTTGAAGAGAACACTTTAAAACATTATTATTATCCACTGTCTGACGACGACGAGTCAGATTTACAATTGACACAGCCATTGAAAATAAAAAGAACACGTAGCAGCAGCAGTTTGGACGACCTATTTGAAAAGCCAGCCAAAAAGAAGAAAAAAATGTCGTCCTGCGTTGGAAGGGCGTCTCGAGATGGTGGAATGGCATACATATCAACCAATACCGACGATGGGGCGCAAGCCACACACTTTGTAAAAATAGAAGTTTACGATCTAAAAAAACTGGCGAGGATACCCCCAACTGATCATTGGAAACATGCAACCACTCGGATTAAATATTATGCGGCAAGTCATAGGCTCAACAAAATCAATGAAGTGATCTATGATATATCTAAGGAAATAGCCGATGCACCTGACGTAAAAAAATATCACTTCGACAAAAATACTTGATATTGTTCTTTCAATGACTGATTTTTTAAGTATGCTATTGTATAAAGTTTCAATGTAATTAGAGATAATAATGTGATTAATACTTGAATACTTAAATAAAGATTTTATTTTTGTTATCCCATTTGTTTTTTTTTGTATTCCTATGACATACAGGGTAAAATAATACAACGAAATTTCTTTATCAATTATATTTTATTACAGAAAAAGTATTTAAACAAATTATTTACAATTTTATCATTAATAACAGTATTAGTAGTAAACATATTAGTGAAGTTAAACATACATACTCCATAATATCTGAAATATATAAAAACTAGACAGTAAATTCCACACATAGAACTAAAACAATTTTGAATTACTTTATTATTATAATTCCACTTCTTACAATTTGTTACCAAAAATGACTCATGATAACCAGTTGGCTTTCTCCCGAAAGAATCAAAATATTCCCCAACACCATGTTTATCAATGCATATTGCTACCCAATGAGAACCAGGCTTTGTATCAGGATCTAAATTTGATATAGAATAAAAGGGTAAGCTAACATGTACTGGTATACGATTAGCTGCAAAAACATTAAGCTTTAAGCTACCATTAACCATATCCAGAAACTTTTGGATTTCTATAGAATCCATCATAGGATTTAATTTTTAAAAGCGTCTATTTTTAAAGATATGCTGAATGAAATTGACAGTAAATACACTAGCAATATAATATATAAGTACTATTTCATAAATTAATTAAAATTAAGATTAGCTATTATAATCTATAATAACCTCTCTATTTTTGTTTATTTCTATAACATTATCAAATTCTGCATATACTATACAATTTACTGTTGATGACAAAGTGCCTTCAAACCGTACTTCTATTCTAACACTTCCACGTTTTACTAAATTCCAATGAGTTGTAGAGTTTGCACTTAAGTCTGGAGTCATATCAAAAGCCATTAGACAGTACCCGTTCGCAAAAGCTTCTTTAGATATCGAATTACCTTCATTTAAAAAGTGTATACCGGTCCCAGAGAATAATGTATGATAAACGCTGGTAAAAGCATTGTCGGAAAAATTGGGAGTTAATGTTTTCGGTGGTATTTGCTGTCCATCTACATATACACTAAGCAGATTGAGGTTGTTGTGTTTAAAATCGAAGGGATTCGTTTCGAAACTGCCATTAAATGCTTTATTGCTAACGAATCCTATAATACACCTTTTAGGCATTTGCCCAAGAAATACATTATCAAGAACTTTCCCTTGAACACCAGATGGAATAGTTAATACTTTTACTTCAGCTCTAGCAACTGGGTACTTAGCTGTGGTTGTTGCTAGTACTTTTTCGTGTGCAAGTAATATTGATGGATTGATTCTTGCTTTACGGATTATGAGCGAAGCATTTATTATATTAACTTTGAATTTATTTTCTACTGTGGACGATATGAGATTAAAAGAATCTTTCGAACGAACTAATTTTAACCGCATTTCAATACCATTAACTAAAAATTTCCCTTGATTAAATATATCACCATGTAAATGACCTATCATTTCAATAGTTGAACTCTGCTTTGATAGTTGCTGTCGCTTAGCAAATCCTTCGTTAGTTGCGTCACACGAAGTAAACTTTCCTGGAGTATCTTCATACCATAAACCACAGGTAAGATGGGAAGCTTTCGCTGCTGGACCATAATTTAATAAAGTTTCTATATACGCACGATATGCATATGTGTTATTTGGTGGAGAAACAAGTTTCTGATTTAAATAAATATCCAACTGACTAAAAAGCGAGTGTAGCCAATTATTTACAGGTGCAACATTGGCATCGACAGCTAATCTTGATGAATCAATATTTTCTATTCGTGCACTGATACTAATCATTGTGTGTGATAAGTCAATATATTCATCACCAGCACCAGGTATTAAAAACTCGATAGGGCCATCATCAGTTAGCGATGATATCGGACGATATTGCATCCATTGACCACTCTCTATACTTGTTTGTGTTGTCGGTAAAGCAAAGATATCCAATTCTGATTTCACACATTCACAAGAATTATTGTGTAGGAACGCCATTTTTAATTTCCAAAAATATCTTTTTTATTTTTGAGAGCTCCTTTAAGAGTTCTTCTTTGTTTTGATGTCTTCTTGTGAGTGATAGACTTAAGTCTTTGCCTTTTATTTTTATAACCGGATCCTGCCATTATGGAGTCGAGTTTTTCATCAGCTTTTCTTTTTAAATTAGAAGTAGCGGTTCGGAATCGAGTTTTTATCGATTCATCAAGAGGTTGAGCTCCAACCAAATCACTTAGAAGACCAACTCCAGCGTTTAATGCTTCTTTTCCAAGAACCTTTGCGCCACTTTTTAAAATTGGAAATACTGACCTAAATAAACCCCCTAGAAAACTCCCTATGCCATGTCCACGTTGATATGGTGTTCCTTTATAAATTATACCTACACCAGATCCTGCTTGTGCAGAGTAATAGTGATGATAGGGACATACCATTTTTATATATTTAATGTAATATTAAGAACTTATTTTTTTGAAATGAAGCTTAATACATGAGGTTCCAAATTGAAATGGTACTCTTTCACCAATGCTCGTTCTTATATCAATTTCTATCACATCAAATTCCCTACGTAAAACAGGAAGATAGTGTGCAGGAGAAAATACATTAATTTTGTAGGCTCCATAAATATATTTCGTAGGATCTAATGGAATTATTCTCAGTAAAGATGACATTACATCTCCTATTATCTGTGGATGTACTATATCGGAGTAAATAAATAGTTGTGACGGTAGACCTAAATGTAAGTTTATTGGATACTTACCAATATTCTGCCTAACAAAATTTGTATTGGGTTCGAACCCAAGTTGAAGTGACAATTTGGGGTTAGCTGTTATTCGAGTAATGTTACTTGTCATATTTGTTACGGCGACAAGTCTTGATATTTCATCGTGTTGAAACTTTACTTTCCCATTTAATAAAGGATTTGCATTGAATGCGTTTAAGAAGTTACTAATATTTTCGTAGTTTGTTGCTGGTATATGGGATTTATATTCAACGTTAGCATAATCTGTTTTTGAATCGGGTAAATATACTTTTTTAGAAATGTATACTACATTTTCATGATCCTGTACATTTAACATACTACACGGATAGTGACATTCAACTAGACCGACCACCCATTCTCCTTCTAGCTTAATAGTTTTAGGTAGTTTAGTGAAGAAGTTTGCTGTTGTGTTTTCTGGAAAGTAGCCCATGGAGCTGTTACTAAGTAACGTTAAATAAAAACTATTATCCATTATATTTTCTTTAAATTTGATATAGGAACCCAAGTATTAAATTTATTCGGATAACCTACCCACTTCACAAGCACTTCTTTTCTGATTCCAGAATAACGTGAACCTATTATTTTATCAATTTTAAAATACGATGTGGGGTCATAAGAAACTTTTTGTAATTCATTCTCATAAAATGTACCTACAATTCCCTCGTTTAGAATATCTTTTATGGTATAAATCAATACAGGCTTACGTTTTACCGAGGCCACTATAAAAATTTCATCACTCCAATTAGTCTCATAGCCTTTTTTAAATATATGCTTATATTTAGTAATTCTAACGTAGTCGCCTATACTTAATTTTGGATCCTGATTATTGTGTACCATTTTTTTCCCCTGTAATCGTCCTTCGTTGATATTACGCCATACAGTCATTATATTATTAAAATTAACATCAACTGGGCGCATTTTTATAGTCGAATGAAAACTATAATTATAGGAATAGACTAATTCTTGCAATATATCTATGTATCTATATGTATTTTTGTGGGTGAAGTATCGCCACATTTTCGTTTTGAGAGTTCTCTGAAACCTTTCCACTATACTAGCCTTAATATCAGGGTTATTCGTTGTGTAATAATTAATATTCTTATTCATTAAATATTGTCTTACATCTTTTGATACGAATTCGGTTCCCTTATCCGATTGTATGTGACTAGGTGTGGCCTTTGCCTCGCAAAATATGCTCTCAAAACAATTTTTTATTGATTGTGAATTCTTTTTAATTAAGGGTCTAACAAATGCATATTTACTAAATACATCAATAACACACAAAATATAATTATAACCATCATTATATTGACTATACTTTCTCATATCACTTAAATCTACTTGCCAGAGTTCATTTAAGTTTGATAAGATATATCTGTTTCTTGGAAATTTTCTTTTTATAGGTTTATGAAGAGTATAAGTTTCCTGTTTTTGCAGCCATTCTTGAACTTGTTTTCGATTCATTTTACCTTTCATTGCTCTAGTTAATGCATTTACACTACTATATCCCGCCGGATTTGCTATATCATAGTAAGTACTATGTATATCTAATAAGGTGTCCATCTTTCCCAATCTATTTTTCTTCCTGGTTTAGATAATTTCGGTGTATTTAGTTTTGTAGGAGTATTAAGACGAAAATCTTCTACATACAATTCATTCATGAATTTATTTATTTCAGGATTACCAACACATATTAGTGGTACTTTAATATCTTTTAATGCTTTTGCAAACTTTTCCCACCCATCAGGTTTATATTTTAAGGGTCGGAGAGTTATATTTATGAGATCTATTATATTGCTTTGAGGTAAATGTTCTTTGTTGATCACAACAGTACCATCATCATTCCAGGAAATTTTATCGTTATTTTTATAAAGAGTATCTAAAAGAATGCTACCTTTCTTTTTGTAAGTTTTAGGAATAAGTCGTTTCAAATAATCAGCCGTGTAGTGTTTTAGTAATATATCCGGAGATTCCGGTGTCTGTACGTCCTGAACTGGTGATAACTCTTTTACAAATGGAATCATCTGCTTCTCGCTTGTGTTGTCTTTAACTTCTTCAATTGTGATAGGTAACTTTAAAGGTTTTTTATCTTCTTGTATTAAGTGTAAGTATTTCTGTAATTCTTGGAGGTATAATGACCATTTTTCACGATCATCAATTTTACTTTTTAATATTTTTTGCATTTCCTTGTCTAATCTTGACAAAGAATCATCAGAAATATTTTCTCTTTTCTTTAGTCGCTCCAATGCGTCTGGTTCAATCAATATCATTTTCTTTGTAGTATCCATTTTGTTTTTATTTATTTATTATGTAATTCAATAATCCACTTAATACTGTGCTAAGAATAATAGGAAGAAAAGCCCCACCTTTCTGTATAATGATTCGCTTTCTTAACCTATGTTTACCCTTCGACACTAGCAAACGCAACAGCTTTTTATATTTCTTTAATTTAGACTTTTCTGTTTCCTTCAATATTATTTTACCATTCAGAACATTATAAATACATTCACAAATACAGTTTATTTCCTCATCGCTACAGACTTTTAATAAGGCTGTACGATGTTTGGGTTTCAGTGTATGTAAAGCTCTTAATAAATCTTGATGTGTCTTCACTCTTTTCGACATAGCTCTACACTGAGAAATTTTAAGGTGTAAAATAGTTTATAAACGGTATCAAAAAACAACTGCACTGCAGAATGTTACCCGAAGACTTAGTGACATCTGCAAGTTTTCCATCAAAAATTTTATAAAGGTTTTCACAAATAAGATCTAATTCATTATCACTGTAAGATTGTATTAAAAGTTTGCGATATTTTGATTTAAAAGTGTATAAAATTTTTCTACTGGACTTTGCAGTAGACGCTGTTTCACCGACACCATTCATCGGATACTATTAAGAATCTCATCGTTCAAATCGTATTTAAATCCTTTTTTCGGTACATACACTATACAATGTTCATTTAAGGGAAATATTTTCGTCTTAAACCGATATGCGTCATTCGTAGCTTGTTTTAAATCTATCATCAAATACCCATGAGGCTCATTAGTAGCATCTCTGTAAGATTCTTCCACGAATTTTGGATTGTCGGGAAACACCTGACGGGCCAAATGTTTTATTTGTGTCCTATCTCGAGGATTTTTGAAATATATGAGATAGCTGGTATTTAGAGAAATATCTCTCTGACCTCTGCCCTGATGGAATAAGTTTTGGGTTATGTAAAATACACTTAAATTTCTGTGGTGGCTTCCTTTCGTGAAGATATCAACTATACGACCATCCGATTCTCTCATAAGATCATCGATAATGAGTAATTGAGGGTGTTTCCCATTAAACATATTCATATCAGGTATTCCTTGGATATATGTCACATCTATTCTATTATAAAGTGGTTGCATTTCATCATAACACCATAATATTTTATCAAACTTGACATCACATATATCTTTTATGTAAGTCAAAAAATTTGAAACAAAGTTAGACTTTCCACATCCACTAGGTCCAGCCACTATCGATGTGAATGGATGAATAAAGTGAATCATTTTTATTCCGTATTATATTAAACGTCTACCTCTTTATAAACAATAATTTATAATGGCATATGAAGAAATAAAACAGAGTCTTTATATACAAATAAATTTATTGCTCAGAACACATTTATACTATACATATTTTTACACAAATTATTTTATTTATTTATTTATTTTATAGAAAGAAACTTATTACTATACAAAGTATGTCATTTCACTTAAGTGCTACGGAGTTTATATTCTTAAAACTACAGTTACAAATATTAAAAATACTTAAAACTACGTTACATTTATTACAAATTACAAACAAAAATATTTACAATTTCTTTAAATTATCTTATTGAATAATGCCCCCATGCGAGGGTGTCTGTTGAATTAGGTATTAAATACCTTTTAGTATCATTAGAAGACAAACAAATCTTATTAATTTTTTGAGTAAAAACTATGTGCTTAATCGATCTGAATCTATACATTTCCGCTAATTTGATTGTGTTATTCATTAAACAGGACTCAAAATCTTTGAATGTTAATTTCTTAGTAACACTCTTATTAACACCCTTAGCTTTAGTTATTAATTTATTATCAACTATCATTGAATACATTTTTGATCGCAACCCAACAAATTCACGAAATATTTGCCCATTATTTTCATCTTTGAAAACCCCGATTTTTTTCTTGTTTATCAGGTTATAATTATAAATATTATTTTCCGGGTAATCTGAAGTATCGAAATATTTTTCTAAATCTGGTTTAATATCACTGTAAAAGTTTTTCGTATATATTTGGTATATTAAACTATCTGTATCAGTATATAGTAATTTTGGGCTTAAAAACTTACTTTTCATATAGGTGTAATGAAAATCAAACATTAAGGTTTTTGAAATATCCAGTATACAAAATCCGAGATATATTGGTTTATTGTATTCAAGTTTTACCTTTTTGAGTTGAACAGCTACTAAGTTTTCGGAAAATATAGAAAGACTATGAAATTCGGGACGTGCAATAAGTGATTGAGCTCCTTGGGTCTTTCCAAGATTTTCCCAATGGGTAAGTAACTTAACATCAACTCTTTTTTCTATGTTTTCCATCGTTTTACCAAATATTGAATTATTCATTAACTTATAGAAATCTTTTTCAAACTCATTTTTTGATAAAGTTCGAAGAGATGTGTTAAGATCTATGTATTGTTTTAACCAAGGACTTTGTCTAAATTTTAAAATTCTATGAACCTTTTTAAGTATTAAGCCCAGTGACAAACACTGTTTAAGATTTCGGTAATGAATTACGTATTTTGTTTTATTATTTAAATTTGTTACTAATTTGGGGTGAATAGATTGGTCTGTGCAAATACGTTCAGGACATAAAGGTAAATCTGAGTGAGTATCATGTAGGTTTTCAGGATATTCCAAATCTACTTCTACTATGTATCCATAATCAGAATCGTCAGAAACATCGAATTTTGTGTTGACATCTACCCATTCAAAGTTATTTATTGGAAGATATTGTGACATTGCCCACCCATATAAATTATTGGCATCCAAATATATCAGATAGGAATCAGGTTGTTCCTTATTATAATCTTCCATGTATTGATTGTTTGCTTTAGCATAGCGATTACTACACTGTGAAATACCACCTCGTATACCTGATTTTAAAAAAGAAATTATCTCAAAGTCTGTTAATAACTCCAATTCCACTTTTGTTAATTTCATCATGGCATCCCAACTTAACCCTGGTGCTGTGTAATAGTGACATGGATCCAAATAGTAAGTAGTTAAACATACATTTCTAAAATTCTCGAATACATCGGTCAGCAATAAAACATCTGTTTTTAAATATAGATCGGAATAATCACCCATATTTTTACATTTAAAATGTTGCCACACGTCCTTTGCATGTTTATAATCTTCATCTGACACATTAGAATCGGACATTGAATTATAAAACCTTTCCTTAGGGGGTAACGTTGTTAAATTTAAAGAATGAAATGATTGCATTTGTTCATACGGATAAATTCCTTTTCGCTTTACACGTACAAAGTCCTCATTATTTGGAAAGTTTTTACGTAATTCAATAAATTGTTCATTATTTAGGTTTTGAGATAATTTTTCTAAACTACTGGACATAAACTTTAAAGAATCTATAAATCGTATACTAATACTACGATTGTTGATCTTTATAGTTTTTGAAAAAGATATGTATTTTTCTTTGTTTTGTGGTATTACTTGAATGTTACCTTCAACTACGTGTAAAGCACGGACTATAAAGTGAGCATCATAATGGCTCATGTTATGTAATATGACTGGTACAAAGTCAGGCGTTACATATTTCTTACCACAAATTGTATGTGCAAAACCTTTAAATTCGCCGGTATATGAATCATACACGGTGAAATCTTCACAATTTAAATCTAAATCACAAACGTAACATTTACTATCATGTGTTGTAAAGTTTACATTTTGTTCAGATAGTGGTTTTGGTGATTTGCGGAAAGTGTTACGTTCTATAATGTTTTCTAAATCCTTAATTAAACTCTGAATAAATACACACTCACAATCATTTCCTTTATAAGATACATATTTTGAAATGCTATCATCATATGAACATTTAATATAATAACCAAAGCTATATACATCATGTTTCTGTACATTTTCTGTGTGTGATGCACATGGATTATTCGAACAACTATAAATTGGCTTTAAAAATGATTCGAAATCTGCATATATTACAAATGGAATTTTTAGTTTTTTGTGATAGCTTTCAAATTTTAACTTATTGCTGTGTGTTAATGTACCAAACCAATCCTTCCTTAAAGCATTTACGGATGGAATTTCCGTACGGATTTGCATACAGTCACTTTTTTGGTGATTCATTAAAGCATCTTTCTTAGTAAAGAATAGTAAACACCCATCGCAAATAAAAATTGCATTGTTTCGATTAGTAACTTGTTTTGACAATAAACGAGATAAGTTTTTAATGTAGCAATAATGATTAGTGTTGCCATGTGTTAATAACAATAAATTTACGTGAACAGGTCTACGTTGTTTTGTATGGTGTAAAGGCCCAACTACGATATTTTTTTTTTCTTTTTTACTGTACTCTAAACCAAAAACATTAATGCTTAGATTATTTAAAATTTCAAATTTTGAAATATCACGTAATTTTACTGGGAATGCTATTTGATTAAATTTTAATTTATTAGAGTGTTGGCTATAAGCAGTGACTCTATCAGAATGGTTTTGTGCAGGATATAAAGCGGAGAGAATTGCCCATTTGAAACAAAGAACATCTGTGTTTTTCACATTAATAACTGCCTTTTTAGAACGTATGTCACGTGGCAGCTCAATAAAAGAACTACCCCGACAGGGATTAAACTTTCCTACATTCAAATCTAATTCGGTCAGGTGTTGAAGGCTCCAACCACTATCTTTCCTTTCAAATTCACTAATCTTATTGGTTAAGATACTATAAACAGATGTAATTAGTTCATTAACATCAGTACTCATACAAACAATATAGTTGGAAGTCTGAAAATCAAATGAATTTTTTAAATCTTTCGTTTGCTGAATAAAACTCCCCCGCAATATAAAATTAACCTTAAATGTAGTAAATTGTTTTACACATTCGGAGAGTAGTTGCACAACACTGTTATTGATTGAAGAAAAATATAATTCCGGGGTTGTAAAATCCTTGGAAGAATTCGTACCTATCCTATATGTTAGTAATCGGTCTTTAAATGCAGTTTCAATTATATCTACGTTTTCCAAGGAGTGTTTCAATTTAAATAAGTTATTTTTATGTAAATGACTATTAACATGATTGGAAAAATACCTTTTTTTTACATTAACGTTGCAAGTAGTACACTTCATCATTTTCACAGTAGATGGTGTACATTCTTGAATCGACGTCTCTATATTATGAAATGTATGATCTTTAGATGTAGATGGTATTGCACCTGGTTCTCCACAACCCACTTGGATGAAAGTACTGAAAATTTATTAATAATTTAGAAACTGCATATAGCGGGTATATAAATAATAATATTTCATATAACAATAAATTGCGTTTACCTTTCAATAGTTTCACACATGTTGTAGAGTTCTGAGTCTAAATATTGAGAGTCAACGAAAGGCTGTGATCTATTTCGGTGACCATGACAAAACTCATCTTCATTGATTCGGCGATGTTTTTCATGATTGCCATTTTGATAATTATCTTCAGATTTACGTTTACATTGAGCTTGTTCCTTCTCTACTTTGCAACATATTTCATATAGTTCAGCATCGTAGCACGAATCATATAGTGACTCAACTAAAGTATCGTTACTTAATTCAAAATATAAACTTTTTATAAAAGACATTTTTACAGTTGGTTGTACGACAACTGCGTTAAAATATACAATAATAGCACTTGTTTAGTGCAACGCTGTTATATATATGGCACCTTTCCACGCCCACTTCATTAACTAAAGACCTTTAAAATTCTTTTAAAATTGTTAACTGATGACTAAAATTAATCACCAATCACATTATTATCTCTAATTACATTGAAACTTTATACAATAGCATACTTAAAAAATCAGTCATTGAAAGAACAATATCAAGTATTTTTGTCGAAGTGATATTTTTTTACGTCAGGTGCATCGGCTATTTCCTTAGATATATCATAGATCACTTCATTGATTTTGTTGAGCCTATGACTTGCCGCATAATATTTAATCCGAGTGGTTGCATGTTTCCAATGATCAGTTGGGGGTATCCTCGCCAGTTTTTTTAGATCGTAAACTTCTATTTTTACAAAGTGTGTGGCTTGCGCCCCATCGTCGGTATTGGTTGATATGTATGCCATTCCACCATCTCGAGACGCCCTTCCAACGCAGGACGACATTTTTTTCTTCTTTTTGGCTGGCTTTTCAAATAGGTCGTCCAAACTGCTGCTGCTACGTGTTCTTTTTATTTTCAATGGCTGTGTCAATTGTAAATCTGACTCGTCGTCGTCAGACAGTGGATAATAATAATGTTTTAAAGTGTTCTCTTCAAGGATGCTCGAGGAATTCTGTAAAGGACATAATACCAAATATTAGACACTACGACATAGCTAACGTAAAATCCTAATACTATGTTATAAATCTAAAGTTTGTGCGTGTATATTTGTTACAAGTTCTTACACGCCTTAACGACTGAATAAAATTTCTGTTCAGTATACATGTAGTACACATATGTATAGATTTAACACATACATCATTTCTGTGTGTGCATGTAGGTATAAATATTATTTTCTAACCAAATCTGAAAAAATATGTGTACGTTCATCATACAAGTATACTTTCCTCTCCGGTGAAATACATGAATAATATTGTAAAAATATGAAACGACAAAAATATTATATCTACATTCATTACACATATTTAATATATAAGATATTATAAGAGCAATAAATGAGATACTTACATCCATATTATCGAAGTAGCACGTGAACACAATAACACACACACACACGTTACAATAATGTAGCACTATCTCTGTTAAAATAATTATTTGATATATTGTAGATGTGCTTTCATCCAAGGTTTATATAGGAAGTTTTAAGCAATTAACATTAGCGAACACGTTCTGTTACAAATCTTGTTGCTCATCACATTCGCATTAGCAATTATGATACAACATTCCAATGAATCGTTAGTGAAGTTCATACTTGTGTATTGCGAAACACCCACATACCTTAAGAGCATGTGAAGCTTTTGATACCGGAAGTGACCGATCCTGCTAGCCCAGACATCATGCAATATGGGTGTTTGTCAACAACACTAAATAAATACATTCAAACAAATCACCTCTGCGGCATAATGGTGCGGTGACGATGCTTGCCACATGAGGTCCTAGGTTCGATTCCTGGGTCGGGATTGTCACCTATCACGTTGTGGAACTTAGTATCTTCGGCTAATCGTGGGAGCATTAGTTGTACCTCTGTCTACCTCTTCGGGGATATGGCCGTGAAGATACTTTTTTACATGCATACAAGTACTGGAATATATTTAATAAGCACACAGACCCAGTAATAATAGCACCACCACAGCGACTAGCACTGATGATGTATGTAATAAGATGGGTCAAGGTGGTGGTACTCAACCTGGTCGAGACGTTGCAGAACTCACCAACTAGTCAGTACTCACGATGTTAATGATATAAATTACTATGAAAAAAAAAAGTAAAAGTCTTACAGGCTGCTAAAATGATAATAGAATGATCGCCATAATCGTGCTTTTGTCCGCTGAACAGGTGAATCGCAGTGGAACGTTAAGACGCTCGCTCTGCCTTCTCGACACGGGAATCAGCTTGATGATATTTATTTTATTCCATATTCATTAGTTGCAAGTGATACGCAATGCGAGACGTCCTAATGAGCTTTTAATAGTGCGATTGTGTGACGGGCGTTCGAGCTTAATGATAATGAGGTGATTAGATAACGAAGGAGAGCCAGGAATGCTAACTTTGCAACCGTGCGAGATATCAAAAAACGGATGCTTGCAATCGATCGGGCGTACCCGGAAACCCCCATTTTGACACCAAATTTTTTTTTTTTTTTTTTTTTTTTAGTTTTGACCGACCACCAAGTGGGTCAGAAACACAGGTGGGACAGAAACAGGGATCCAGACCCAACGACCCGGGTGGTCGGGAACCAACGAATCCCTACTACTGAATGCATGTATTTAAATATCATAATTTTAATTCCAGCTTACGAATTAAATAGTGGTTGCTCAGTAAACATTAATTATTGATTAGGTAAAATGAATGTACCTATAGTACAAATTATTTTAATGTACCTAAAGTACAAAATTGGCTAAATCTACATCAATTTTTAATGTGCCTGCTTTGATCAGGCTAACATGATGCAAAAGTAATGCGAAAGTAACTCTGTCTTTCTGTCTGTCTGTTTGTCTCTTCTTCTCGCCTAAGCTACTGAACCGATTTGAATGAAATTTGGTACAAATATATTTTGAGACTCGAGAAAGGACATAGGTTAGTTTTTATCCCGGAAATCCCACGGAAACGGAAACTATGCGGGTAAAACTCCGGCACTTTTATATTAGAAATTCCACGCGGACGAAATCGCGGACACAGCTAGTAGTCAATATTTTAGTGCTTGAGGATACGTTTTATAAGTTATAATACAATGTTTATAAGTTACAAAAAGTATCTTCACGTCCGTATCTTCAAAGAGGTAGGCAGAGGTACAACAGGTGCACCCACGATTAGCCGAAGATCTCCCACAATGTGATAGGTGGCAAGCCCGCCATTGCCCGGGATTGGATAAGCCTAGGCACTTATCCAATCTCAGGCTACATTTTTTTTGTTAGAAAACTGAAAAGGACATTTTTTGAAGTAATCTGATCTGCCATTTGAAGTTTACTCCGCCCGCTTCATAAGGGTACCGGGTGTGAAGATACTGTTTTTTGAAAGCCCCCATACCTCCGAGGCGCATTTCGCAAATGAGTTGGGTCGTCAAGGCATGCGGTACGGGCAGTGAGAGTGGTGGTGTGCGCAGGTGCCGACGCAGGCGCCCAGCGAGGAGCTGGCGGGCGGGCTGGCGGGCGCGCTGGGCGCCGGCTACTCCGAGCTGCTGTACGCGCACCTGCTGGACGCCGACGGCGCGCGCCTCACCTACACGCACTACACCAGCCGCGTGCCCTACCGCCACCTGCTCGACATCATGTTCAACCGCCCCGTCTACGTGCAGCGGAACAAGGTCACACACACACACACACCCGCACACACCAGCCGCGTGCCCTACCGCCACCTGCTCGACATCATGTTCAACCGCCCCGTCTACGTGCAGCGGAACAAGGTCACACACACACACACACCCGCACACACCAGCCGCGTGCCCTACCGCCACCTGCTCGACATCATGTTCAACCGCCCCGTCTACGTGCAGCGGAACAAGGTCACACACACACACACACCCGCACACACCAGCCGCGTGCCCTACCGCCACCTGCTCGACATCATGTTCAACCGCCCCGTCTACGTGCAGCGGAACAAGGTCACACACACACACACACCCGCACACACCAGCCGCGTGCCCTACCGCCACCTGCTCGACATCATGTTCAACCGCCCCGTCTACGTGCAGCGGAACAAGGTCACACACACACACACACACCCGCACACACCAGCCGCGTGCCCTACCGCCACCTGCTCGACATCATGTTCAACCGCCCCGTCTACGTGCAGCGGAACAAGGTCACACACACACACACACCCGCACACACCAGCCGCGTGCCCTACCGCCACCTGCTCGACATCATGTTCAACCGCCCCGTCTACGTGCAGCGGAACAAGGTCACACACACACACACACCCGCACACACCAGCCGCGTGCCCTACCGCCACCTGCTCGACATCATGTTCAACCGCCCCGTCTACGTGCAGCGGAACAAGGTCACACACACACACACACACACCCGCACACACCAGCCGCGTGCCCTACCGCCACCTGCTCGACATCATGTTCAACCGCCCCGTCTACGTGCAGTGGAACAAGGTCACACACACACACACACACCCGCACACACCAGCCGCGTGCCCTACCGCCACCTGCTCGACATCATGTTCAACCGCCCCGTCTACGTGCAGCGGAACAAGGTCACACACACACACACACCCGCACACACCAGCCGCGTGCCCTACCGCCACCTGCTCGACATCATGTTCAACCGCCCCGTCTACGTGCAGCGGAACAAGGTCACACACACACACACACACCCGCACACACCAGCCGCGTGCCCTACCGCCACCTGCTCGACATCATGTTCAACCGCCCCGTCTACGTGCAGCGGAACAAGGTCACACACACACACACACACCCGCACACACCAGCCGCGTGCCCTACCGCCACCTGCTCGACATCATGTTCAACCGCCCCGTCTACGTGCAGCGGAACAAGGTCACACACACACACACACCCGCACACACCAGCCGCGTGCCCTACCGCCACCTGCTCGACATCATGTTCAACCGCCCCGTCTACGTGCAGCGGAACAAGGTCACACACACACACACACACCCGCACACACCAGCCGCGTGCCCTACCGCCACCTGCTCGACATCATGTTCAACCGCCCCGTCTACGTGCAGCGGAACAAGGTCACACACACACACACCCGCACACACCAGCCGCGTGCCTGCCTTACCAATTAATTCCTCTCGTGTTGGTCCGGACTCCCTTTGAAAAATAAACCATCTGCCGTTTTACCAGGCAATTCGTAAGAGGCGAACGATTGGCAATGCGAGTCACTACTATTGTATCTACTAGGTGGTATTTTGCATTGTTTCACCTTTTTTCGGTACCACCACCTTATCTATTCCTGCCTTAATAGCGACAGTGCTTATCATTGTCATGTTCCAGTATGGAGGGTAAGGTAGTCGGTAAACTTACGCATTTGGCATTAAGGCCTTGCCACACGAATAACAACGCACCATTAATATCTTTGATGTCTATAAGCGATGGTTGTCTTTGCATCAAAATAGCTATCTGCTTATTTGCTGCCTTATTATAATAAGAATTATATTTTATTGCGGCAATGCCGTTCCTAGATGAAATGTCACGGAGTTCTACCTTTCTTTGGAATTAATAACTCCCTGTTGTAAACACATGGTAGAGTAAGCGTTGTTCTGTGGGCAGATCATTTTTTCAAATTTTAATTTGACTGTGTGTATTTTTATGCTTTTTGTTTTGTTTATGTGTGAGAGCAGAATTGTTATGTATAGACATAGCATATATGTACAGTCTTAAGTTATTGTAAGTGTAATAATAGTACATATTTTACGGATATCCTACTCTACCTTAAAAAGTTATTCTTATTAACAATCGCTTTTTAATAATAATATCGCTCTTTGGCGATATCTACCAGACAAACTTTAAATTATTTGTACCAAGCATTTATTTTTACTGTAGGTTTGTGCACAATAAAGAGTTGTCATTCATTAATTCGTTCATGCAGGTGTACAAGGTGGGCATCGTGTTCAACAAGGTGGGCTGGTACCCGATGGGCACGTGCGCGCAGCAGGTGGCGGCCGAGTCCGTGTTCTTCAACTTCGGCATCGGACAGAGCAGCGACTCCGTGCGGGACGGGCTCATACGCTCCATCATATTCACCTACTAGCCGGCACACGCGCCTTGCTGCAACATAATTTCGCGTTCGGAATTATTGTCGTACCCGCCCTGACTTCACACGGGTGACACTTTATCTGTAACAACACTCCACTAAATTATCAAAGAGCCAATGAAAAATCTTTGATTCGCTCGCTACGAAATTTTACAGAATCACCTGTCGGGTTAATCCAAAGATTGACTAACAATTTTATTAAAATGCGTTCTAGTCGTTTTGAAATTCATAGGGATTTGTCTGCATCAGGAAAAGCATCTAGTTGTTTGTTATTCTATGATATAAAAAGAAAAAAGTCACGAGTGAAACTTACAGTAGCTGTTGATATGCAACATGTTACATCTAAGTGATTAAGTTGGTTGCAACATCTGATGGCCAACTCTCTCACCATGCCCGTTCATTGGTCAATTCAAATAGAATGCGCTCATTGGTCCATTCAAATAGTGCTCGCTCGTTGGTCAATTCAAATACGACGCGCTCATTGATCAGTTAAAACAGAATCCGCTCATTGGTCAATTCAAATAGCGCATGCTCATTGGTCAATTCAAATAAAACACGCTCAGTGATCCAAATAAAATGTGCTCATTGGTTAATTCAAACAGGACAATTCCTTCGCATTCTACGAAGTCACTCCCACGGATTCATGGTGAGCGAGAGGAAAGATGTTACACATCAAAAGGGACAGACATACACACATTGACTTTTATATATAAAGATTAGCGTCTATGATCTTTTATAGCAGTTTTTATATTACTTTAAATTTAAAATATTTTTTACAAAATAAATACGTCAAATAAGAAAATGAAAATAATATTGAAATGATACTGTTATGGTCTTTTATTAATCCTGAGGTAGTCTAAAACTTTGGATATATCCCTATTAATTTCTATAATTAAAAACCAAGGTAACTTTAATTTGCAATCTTACGCAGATATTGATCTATAACTTTTAGGCCACTGAAATAAGAAAAGCAGCAGAACAAAAAGAATTACCTCCCAAAAACCGGACATCGATTTATACACACAAAATTAAATGTATTGGCAATACTTGAAAAGATAGGAATTAGTTTTATTGCTCTGTTATGATGCTCTGTATAATGAACAAATAAATATGACAAATACACCAATAAAACGACAAATAATTGCGTTAATAATAACCAAAATATTCTCCGTGGGCTCACACTTGTTTAACCTTTGTTGAATACACTGATTATGAAGAGGGATAGATTCTGCTGAATATGCTTCGGTTGCGAAGTAAAACGTGCGTTGAGGAACGTGTAGTGTACGCCTTTGGGTGTGCTACTGATATGGTTAGAAAGATATTTGAGGAGCTGCTTTTCTTATATCAGTGTCCCTTTAGTGAACCAAATTATAATTGAAGTTCCGATTTATCTTTTTGATTTTGGGATGTGGGACGAATCGCTCACTCACTCAAGACTCAAGAGTAGAATGAGCGACCGCGCGTGTGTGTTTTATCGTGTTTGTCTTGCTCACACTTCTGCTTCTTTTTTGACTTCGAATTTCATTTTGTGAGTACTTCATTTGACGGTTCATTTAAAATGAGGTGGTACATAGTTCTACTTAATTTGGTACCAAAATGAGTACCTCATACAAACTCATCGTTTTGGTTTGTCCTATCCATCACTGTTAGGGATTAACTTTATAAATAACAGATGGTTGACCCCAAATCTTTGTACTATCACCATGCGAAATTGCATCAGAATAAGCTCTGCGGTTTAACCGTCAAAGTGTTTATTTATTTATGTATAACAAAGTCCACAGCTCTTAATCTATTTAAATGTTACTAACTAGAATTATTCTAAAAGCCAATTATGGATTTACATATTTTAATATACAGACAAATTTTCGATTTTATAAGTATGGATATTAGTGGAACTTTAAGGGCGCCACCAGGACGCCATGCCGGCGCGACCGGTCGTCGCTACTAACAAAATGTATGGAGCTCTGTAGAGAGTTGGTCGCCTGGTGTCCGTGTGGCGCCCGCAGCTCGGACGCGTGCTCAGACTGTGTCTGTGTGTCTGTGTGTCTGGTCGCGCCGCCACTAATTACTACAGCGCTGTGTGGTGTCCTACTCACTCGGCCGTCACTGACAGACAGCTTACCATCATTTTACAACTTTTTTTCAGAATTAACTGATTTTCTTAATATTGTGCATTGTTTCAACAAATCATTTTCACACAAAGTCAGTAAGTCGTCATAGGACCTTATAGCTAAAAAACTTCTCTGAATATCGTCGCTGTGCCTGACAAGTTCCAGATGTGATACGTGTAAGGTTTTGGGAAATAACGAAAAACGTGTTATTAAATTAACAATTGAAACTATTTGTTAATTTATTATTTGTTATTAAATAACAAATAGTCTATTTGTTAATTTAATAACACGTTTTTCGTTATTTCCCAAAACCTTACACATATATATATATATATATATAACCTTACATATATATATATATATATATATATATATATATATATATATATATAATATATATATATATATATATATATATATATATATATATATATATATATATATATATAATGAATTTGTTGATCAATCATATTAGACAAATAATATTGAAGATAAAATTGAACACTTTATTTAGTGAAAAAATAAAAATAATTTGTTGTAAAAATATTAATGGTTTCAAATAAAAGTAGAATACACCGATGACTATGTTCAATGTATATCTGTAACTCCTAATTAAGAACCAGCTAACTTTCTCCTTACATCAGATCACAGCAAAGATAAAAACTTGATATTGCCACTAGAAAATATAAGGCGGTGTAGATTATAATATGTCCTTATTAGTACGAATCGCAGATCGAGATTCATACAGCTCGATACAGCTCGAAAAATACCACCTTTATCTTTATATCGTCTATACACAATCATGCCACTAAACTCCTTCTATGTGGGTGAAGTGAGTTGGTTTTTTGTTGAGTGATAATAGTTTTTCTAGATAGTTTAAATGTGATGAGGCTCCAACAGAATATCATCTGGATTTTTTTACCTCTACTATCTACTGTTGTAGATAATATATATATATATATATATATATATATATATATATATATATATATATATATATATATATATATATATATATATATATATATATATATATTATAGAAGAGGGGGCAAACGAGCAAGAGTTGCACCTGATGGTAAGTGATCACCGCCGCCCATGGACATCTGCAATACCAGAGGTCTTGCAGTTGCGTTGCCGACCTTTTAAGAATGAGTAAGCTCTTTTCTTGAAGGTCCCTAAGTCGTATCCGTTCGGAAATACCCCTGCCGGTAATTGATTCCACAACAGAGTAGTGCGAGGCAAAAAGTGTCGGGAGAAACGCACAGTTGTGGATTTCCAGACATCGAGATGGTGAGGATGGAACTTTAAATTTTGACGCGATGTCCGATGGTGGAATTCGGCGGCAGGAATTATTCCAAACAACTCGTCGGAACACTCCCCATGATAAAGACGATAGAAGACGCAGAGTGAACCTGCATCTCTGAGTAATGCCAAAAGAGTCGAGCTGTTCCGAAATAGCCTGGTCGTCAACGATTCGAATCGCTCTACGCTGTATGCGATCAAGAGGAAGAAGCTGGTATTAGGGAGCTCCGGCCCAGAGATGAGAACAGTACTCCATGTGAGGCCGAATCTGTGCCTTATAAAGTTGAAGGCGATGGGCCGGCAAAAAGCACTGTCTCGCTCTGCTGAGCACACCGAGTTTTTTAGGGGCTAATTTAGCCTTACATATATTAGACCGGGACCCCCAGGAACAAATTTTTTTTTATTAATAGCAAGCTGAAATTTGTGAACAGCTTCGTTTTGACGAGACAACCATCTTTTTTATCTTCGAAAAATCTCGAATCGAGTAACTAATAAAGATAGATAAAAAAGAAAACTTTAGAGTGTTGGACTATGAAAATTTCTACTTTACGTGTAGGACAATGTACCCTTGACTAACAATAATAATTACCAAGCTGTTGTGAGAAAATTAGGTTGTTATTAAATTGATTAATATCAATTTAAACATCTCATAATTCCGAAACTTTAGAGTGGAGGACTCGCCAGAAAAACCATCGAATGTGTAGGACAAAAGTTTCCTCGTATTTTTCATAATATAATCAAGCGATTAATGTCAAAAAATAAATATTGTTGTTAATAAATATTTTTCCTTCACCGAATCAAAATTTTATCTACCCAATTTGAGATTTTTCGAAGATAGAAAAGATGGTTGTCTCGTCAAAACGAAGCTGTTCACAAAAATTCAGCTTGCTATTAATAAAAAAAAATTGTTCCTGGGGTCCCGGTCTAATATTTATTAATATTCACAAAAAATCAGCTTGTTATTAATCAAAAAAAAAAATTGTTCCCGGGATCCCGGTCTATATCCCATATGGAACTTGTTAGGCACAGCGAAGATATCTTTTTAAATCGTCGTATATGTTGAAGAATTGTCCTTTCGTTCAGCGATCAGCTAAATAGGGATGAACCCACCACTGATTCACTTTTCTCCTCTTGAACTCTCTTTTCCTACGGACATACAACAGTAGTGTTATCTCTTCGAGTCTCAGTGTGGTGAGGGGACTCTGGTGTCTGTATGATGTCTAGTTTGGTAGCTTACATACATCACCTAATATTTAGAAAATTACAAATTTTTTTGCTTGCTTTGGTTTCATATTTAACTCATGGATTGACATTAACGCCTCTGTCAATTATTTCAGTTAGGTAAATAAATGTTTTAAAGACAATAAAGATCGCTTAGAGGCTTTAAATATATATAATTTCCAAAAGATAATAAAATAAAATATTTTATGACATCTTGTTCAACTGCATTAAAATATAAAAGACCAATTACAGCATATTCAGTTGGTATAAAAATATTTTTTGTACTTTATTTGGAATTTAAAAAAAAAAAGGAATTTTTACTCCTTTATTTTCTTAATGAAGAACACTAGTTGAGCTGCGCAACTTCGGCCGCGAATAAAGCCAGATAACATGGCATCAGTTTAATTTTTCATACAACAATAATTTCATACATACAAAAATAGTGGTTGATTTTTGAAAAAAGTAGCCTATATTTGACCCTAGGTATTAAACTATCTCCGTATCAAGTTTTATCAAAATCGATTTAGCGTTTTTGCCGTGAAAGCGTAACAGACTGACAGACAGATTTTCGCATTTATAATATTAGTATGGATGTATACGACGCGCTGAAATAAGGTATAGATTTCGAGCTTCAAGGGATAAAAATTTGTGCGATGAGTATACATGTTTGTATTTCTGGGTTTGGGTGTCTATTATGTATAATATCTGGTTGACCGAGCTTAGCTCGGTTTTTCATATACCCATATCTTGGGAACCGAGTTTTTCTTGGACCTGGAACCTTGATAAATCGATTCCTTGACCCGAAAAACCTGTAATTTGTGACTTTCATGAAAATCGTTGAGAGCCGATTCCGAGATTCCAATTATATATAACAGTATTTATATAGGTATGTGTTTCTATATATTAGTATCGTTGACTAACACCCATAACAAATGCAAATAATTTGCTTTCTTTGGGGTTAGATTGATTCGTGTAATTTGTTCAACGATATTTAGATTTTTGAACTCTGAAAATAAGGTATGATTAGGTATATTTTTTATTTCTTGGAGCTTAAAATCACTCAATTTTACGGGACATTTCAGGAATGGCCTTTAGGATCAGCCGTTTTACAGAATTTTTTGCTGACATTACTAATATTTTGCCATTAGTTACGTGAAGTTGGCAACAAGCTCGATCCTATTCTTAGTTGGTTCGCATAGTACATACAAACGGTTTTCGGGTGTACTCGTACACTGTTAATCTTTATAATCAATAATCATTTACATTACTAATGCATATAACGTACAAATACTAAAATATGTGTAGTAGGGAAATAAGTACATACTCAGAAATCATGCAAATGTTTCTCCCTGTGTTAAATTTAGGCTAGCTCCTCGACAAACGAGACGGTCAAATATCAATAATTATCGATGTTGGTAATATTTAGTAATTAAAGTTCTGTTTTAAGTTGGCATCTGTAATTGGCTATCAAGCGAGTTTTATTTTCAGCGCATTTGTTTGAATTAAAAACTGATGGTCCAAAAAAAACCCAGAGTCGATTTAGACAAATTGGGTATCAAGGGCTTTATTATATTGCACAATTTACCCCACCGAAAAATTAATGCCCATATCCATGGGGTATAACAGTTATAGGCTGACAAAGTATATATGGAAAAATCATGAGTAACTTGTTATTTTTACCACTTTACAAGACAGTATGTGTCTGCATGGGTGTGTGTGTGTGTGTGATTGTGTTTGTGTAGCTCATTGTACAGTCAACCGCAGAAAGATTTGATAACAAAAATAGACATTTAATGATTTAGATTTTTTGGACACTTATTAGTTCCTTTTGGTGTTGCATCTTTTTACGGTTGACTTTACCTGTTTTGTCTCATATTATTTTTCAGTTATTTTTATTTATTAAAAAAAAGAAAGAAAATGGTGGGAAAAATATTTATTTCAATTATTTTCAATATCTATTAATATGTGATCTAAAAACCCAGCAGGTTGCATAAGGTCGTCTTGGTACCTGGCCCAAGCCAGATAATATATTATACTTATTATGTGAGCACAACTGCCCAATGTGCGGCGACCATGAATGCAGCTGCAACAGTATTCCGAAATCGTATTCGCGTTATATAACACATAACAGTAATAAGTTCTTGTCCCGACGTGTCTGGAATGGATTCGACACCTTATTAATGTACTTTCTTCGTTATTAATATTTATCCTTTCGGGGTGTCTAAAAACTTCAATTGAAAAAACCCCAGTTCCTCTTATATGTTCGCAACAGTAAGACTTTGCCAGTTTTATGTGATATGTGCCTATTGCGAACACAATTAACTGGTCATATTCCATTCTTGGAAAATCCGATAAGTCGGGGTGTGCTGCATCGATTCTGGTAAACACAATTCTTTGCCGATCCAAACGATGTTCATCGACGTAATCGGCTAACAGGTTCGGCCTGTCCCTATTTCTTTCAATCATCTCTATAAACGCTTCAGTAAATCTGCTGTCTTCATATGCTGGCCGAAATGCATTGGTAAGCGCTGCAGCCATTCTGTAATCTATCATTGCGTTGTTTAGCGCTATATTAAAGTATTTGTGTCTAAATAGTTTAAAATCTCTTTTTATCGTGCCATTAATGGTTTCCACAACCCATCTAACCATGGTTATCAATCTAGATTTATTTGCCGCTACTGTACTTAATTGTCTTTCATTACGTCCTACAGACGGTGGCATGTAAACGTTATAACCGCATTCCTCTAGATCCGGCAAACAGTCACGGAAACCCCGATCCAAAACAAATACATCATCTGGGTGTAAAAACCATCGCATTGGAGCTTCTTCCATCGGACGATCATGGTTGTCTAATATAAGTTTTACTATGTCAGAGTCGGAAGTTCTGGCGGCGTAGGGTCCAGTTACTTCTAAAATATAGCCATCAGCACATACTATCATGAATGGCTTAATCAAGTTGCTGTACTTGTGTAAGCTATATAGCTTAATCTTTGAAAGAGAAAGTTGGAAGATTTTTGAATAAATAAATAAGTGCCGTCGATAATTAAAATGGCCTTTGTTCGCTCTTCATTACCAAAAATATAATTCGGAAGAGTCCTATTCCTTTCGATTACTTGACGTCGGCTTATGTGGTCAAATCCCAGATGTAAGGGAAGGTATTCATTTTTGAGACATCGTCTAGCTTTCTTTAACATGCGTTGTAAAGACGTTTTCGAAGTGTTTATCAAAGATGCCAGCCTTACGTGAGGTTCACCTGATCTAAGTTTACATAGATATACGCCCAATATAGTATTGCACTTACTAGTTTGTCGTAAAGACGGTGTTTCTTGTAATATACTCTCAAACTGGTTGTGGTTCATTCCAGTCCAAAAATGGAGATCTTCTTCACTCATTTCGTGAAGCCTTTCAAAGTCAACATTACCTCTTTTTTCAAGGACTCGTGTATACAACATGACTATGTCGCGCAAGTTCTCGTTTCTGAAGTGATCTTGCCGATTACTCACATTTGTAGAGAAATCCTCAAATGATGAACTCATTAAATGAAACCGACAGACACGGGCAAGTTCTGGTATGTAAAAAGAATAATAGCTTAATAGGTGCGCTTTTATAGTGTCGGGCACTTGTCGAAGTTCCGTTGAGGTACAATTGTCGAATAGACATCGTCTTGAAGTATTGGCGGCACGTGTAAAACCAGATAAAGAAAACATTTCCGGTGGTCTAGCTTCAGGTGTGGAAGGTCGCCTCAATGCATATTCAATGCGTTGCAAGCAAGGATGACACATGGATCTTGACCCATCAAAGACGATCTGAAATCAACGAGACAAAATAATATTAAACAATGAAACTATTGTCAGCCGTTTGTTTTATTATCAACCTAATAAACACATTTTATTGTAAGCACGATGAATCATTATTTTACTCGGTGAGCTGTAGAGGTATTATTATTAGTGAAATACATAGCTGTTAGGTACCATGGCCTGGACCCCTCTCCATGAGAGGAGGAGGCGAAGCCCTGCAGTGGGGCGTATAAGGCCCGGAGCATCGTTAAGCGTGTCGCGTGTCCACGCTGGCGCAGTTTACGCTGGTCGTTGGGACTAGTTAGTGGGCGATGACCAGTGTAAGTTGAGAAGTGACGTGATCACGCGCGCGTCCCAACGACCAGCGTAAACTGCGCCGGCGTGGATACGCGACACGCTTAACGATGCTCCGGGCCTAAGCTGTATGCACACAGGTAGATTGGTTGGCTGTGCAACAAGTTTATAACTAGCTTAATTGCACTACTTGTAATCGTATAACCTCTAAGTATTGTTATTATCCTATACATAAAAACTCATGTGTAATGTCAGACACTATGTGTTAAGTTTATACTACCGCAAACGGGCAATTAGTTTAGCATCTCTCCAAGACATAAATATTTTTACATAGGTTGAATAACATAATTAGTATGATAAATATTTATTTGGGGCCACGTAAATAACACTAACGTCATGATATTATAAATAAAAATCAGTATTATGCTTTCTTTCAAACTATTTGAACCTTACAGAAAAAACGGCTATTTCTTTTATTTAAGAGTTCTTTACAAAAATGTGTGGTCTGGACAACGGATCACAGGTATTATACCCATTTTATTTGACAAAAGGCAGGTATATAAAATAATGACTTACTTCTTGTTGTGGTTGTTCATGATTCAGTAGGTGTTCCACAGCGTTTCGATGCGACTCCAAAAACTGAAGCGACAGTATATGACGTTGTCTCCGTAACACAGAGCGACTACAGTTCACACAACGATTGTTCTCCGCCATATTAGCATAGTCCAAATAAAAAGAGTAAATCGGTGTCCGATATACAAAAAGCAGGTCAAAGTTAAAAATCCAAGAATAAAACGCACAGATCACAACGGTAGCAAACGAAGGACTGCGCCGGCGCAGAGCCTCAGTTCAAGATAAGGAACAAAGGAATAGAAAAATGGCACGGGCGGCGGCGCATTCCTTAAGCCTCTCGCTCTCACTCACTTAATAGAGCGAGAGGCAAGATAAGCGCGTCATATTCCGAACTGAAAAGTTTGTGTTTGTATTTGTAAGAGAAGCACATAACAATGAAGAACAAAGATAGGTTATGCACGAGAACTTACAAAAATAGACGTAATCTCTTTAATAAAGCATTTTCAATTTGATAGGTTCATCTTATAATCGCTAGTTATATTTATTATTGTCTTATTATTATTATAATTTTTTTATTACTACTGTTGTAAAAACTGGTAAAAATAACAAGTTACTCATGATTTTTCCATATATACTTTGTTAGCCTATAACTGTTAGACGTGCCGCCAATCGACGGCACTTATTTATTTATTCAAAAATCTTCCAACTTTCTCTTTCAAAGATTAAGCTATATCTTACACAAGTACAGCAACTTGATTAAGCCATTCATGATAGTATGTGCTGATGGCTATATTTTAGAAGTAACTGGACCCTACGCCGCCAGAACTTCAGACTCTGACATAGTAAAACTTATATTAGACAACCATGATCGTCCGATTGAAGAAGCTCCAATGCGATGGTTTTTACACCCAGATGATATATTTGTTTTGGATCGGGGTTTCTGTGACTGTTTGCCGGATCTAGAGGAATCATTAAATGTCTATTTTTGCTATCAAATCTTTCTGCGGTTGACTGTACAATGAGCTACACAAACACAATCACACACACACACACACATACACCCATGCAGACACATACACAAACTTACATTGACATGTCTTGTAAAGTGGTAAAAATAACAAGTTACTCATGATTTTTCCATATATACTTTGTCAGCCTATAACTGTTATACCCCATGGATATGGGCATTAATTTTTCGGTGGGGTAAATTGTGCAATATGATAAAGCCCTTTTTTTTTGTTTTTGGTCCATACATTTTTGGACCATCACTTTTCATTTGAATTATTAATCTCTTTAGTTTTAGCAATTTGATGTATTGATGTTAGATGACTAACAAAAAATTTAATGTTCCTTTTTTAATTTTCGAATTGCTTGGAAGAAATGCAGATATTTACTGATTTAATGTGGCTAAGACCAAGATGGTGAAAATTGGTCAAATATGGAAACATTATCGTGATATCTTGGTGTTTACGCAGTGTTAAACGCATCCTCATTTAGGAGCTTAGGAAGATTTGCGGGTACCTTAACCTATCTGTGATTTGATAGCAGTCTCGTTCGGTGAGAATTGTCCACTTTTAAATGTATGTAATATAATGTTAGTTTTGCCTGAATTCAATTAACTATTTTGTTCTTTTACATCTTACTTGCCTATTTATTATGTAGTGTAAGATTAGTTGTGCGTTTACTGTATGAAATGACTGATTAATAAATTTTATTAATTTATTTGTTGTTTCATTAATAACGGAATTAATAGAAGCGAGGAAGTAATTCGGTATTTAAATTAAAATTTATACATTTTTTAAATACACTTTTCGTCGTCGGTACTTGGTGAAATTCTATTATTATTAATTGAAACTAGTTAACAACACATTTGTACTTCCATTTCACTATAATTAAAATTATTATATTAATATACCTGTTTTGCTTTTTAAAACACCTTCAGTATTTATTATTCTTTATTATTTTATTAATTTAATTATTATTTTAAATAAATAATTTTAATTTATTTATTTTAATTATTATTTTATTATTCTTCACTTAAAAGAATATTACGCAAAGAAACTGTAAAAAATATTAGGCCCAGAAGATGCTTTAAAAGCGAAAGTGGTCTATTAATTTAAATAATTTAGTGTATACCTATAGTGAAATAAAAGTACAAGTGTGTAGGTAACTAGTTTCAACTGATTATACATTTTTTATTTTTATCTTTCGCCCGTGTTGGTCCCGGGCTTAAATTAAAGTCAAATTAAAGTCTTCCAAACGGCCTTGCCAAGAACAAGGTTCCTTACAAGGCCGATATAATAAATTGTTTTTTTTTTAACTTAAAACAAACGTTATGTTACACAAAATATCTGATTAAACTTAAACTACATAAAAAGGTTTTTTTCATTTAAACGAAAAACAACACGCTTACAATAATATATTCACACAAAAGTGCGAATTTTATTGTGTGTTTGTATACGAATTAAAGGTTAACTTCGTGTAGATATCTGAATTTAGTTTAGCAAGGGACCTCACTGGCAAAATAGTAGCACAAACGAATCGCGGCTATATCTGTATCTTTGAGTTCGATTAATATTAGTGTGAGTAGAAGGAATTTGTCATCACATGGCAATAACTATGTGTTTTTAATAATTGGCCTTCGAAGGAGCATGGCCTTCCATGGTTCACCCGCCTTATATAGGTGGTAGAGTAGGTACTGCATTGTCTCGCCCGGGTTTGGTACCAACGCCTTAGCTATTCCTGCCGCAATAGCGTCAGTGCTTGTCACAGTCATGTTCTGGTTTGGAGGGTAATGTAGCCGGTAAAACTTATGCATGTGGCAATAAACCGCGCCACAAGATAGCAGCGCACCATTAACATCTTAGGTATCGCTAGGCGATGGTTGACTCTTTCCATCAGAAAACCCATCCGCTTATTTGCTATCTTATGATATCCAAAAAAACTTGAATATGAAGCTATATTTAAGCAATAGTTTTTACAAATACGAGATGAATCCTTTTCTTTTATCTTAGTTATTTATCTTTGAAACATAAATTATTTCACATTTTGTTCTAAGTCCTAACTTATATAATTATCTATTAGCAAATCTAAGTTATTTGATGATTCGTGTGCTCGTCAAGAATATTTATTGTTACTTTAGTTAGATTGTAAGTATTTTTCATATAAGTGAATTAAATTCTTATGAGAATAAAGTTTCTTAAACCCATTCCTGCAGCCCGCTGCATTATCAAAGCTTTTCCTAAATCCCAGGGTGACATTTTTGCAATATAAAAAGTATACTATTCTATTCATCTATCTGTGTGTCAAATTTCATTAAAATGATTTTTTTGCGTGAATGAGTAATGCTGGAACCGCACTTGCGTATATCGTCCCGAAGTTATATGCGCACTAAGTCACACGCAGTCCGGAATGCATGCGAAAATCCTACTAATATTATAAATGCGAAAGTTTGTGAGTATGTATGTATGGATGTTTGTTACTCTTTCACGCAAATACTACTGAACCGATTACGATGAAATTTGGTATGTAGATAGCTGAAGACCCAGAATAACACGTAGGCTATTTTTTATCCCGGAAAACTTAGATGATCCCGCGGGATTTTATAATGCAGCGAGCTGCACGCTGCAGCTAGCAGCCGATAATAACCGGTCACATCTGCATTTATCGTGTCATTGCACGAAGCTTTGAGACGATAGACGCAAGTGTGGCTTCAGTATAATAAACATTTAAACATACAAACTTTCAAATTTTTAAAATATATGTATGGGATGAAGCTGCATTTTATTTATGAATACTAGCTGTTGCCTGCGACTTCGTCCGCGCGGATTTCGTTTACTCCGCACAGCTCCTCCCCCGTAGGTGATAGCGTGATAATATGTAGCCTATATGTTGACCCAAACTGTTAGTAATATTCATGCAAAATTTGAAGTAAATCCATTCAGTACTTTTTGAGTTTACCCCGGACATACATACGGACAAACAGACAAAAATTCTAAAAACTGTATTTTTGGCTTCGATATCGATTGTAGATCACGTCCCAAGTATTCTTTTAAAAAAATATTCAATGTACAGTTTTGACTTTCCTACGATTTTATTATATGTAATAGATAATAGATTTTGAATTTTTCGTTGTGACATAAGACATGAATGACAAAATCTAAGGTGTGGTATTTAAAAGGAAAGTAACTTAAACGAATGTAAGAGTATTGATAGATGATGTAGTGTTAGAACAAGAAGACGAGTTTGTGTATCTTGGATGTGCTTTTAGCAAGGATGGAAGGTACACCGCTGATATAGAAAGAAGAGTGTGTGCGGAGAACAGAGTGAATGGAGTGTTAAGGAAACTACTTTTAAAGACTATCCTTAGTCGAGGTGCCCGTTTTACCCTGCATAATTCTCTGCTTGCCTCAACGTATGGAAGCGAGAGTTAGAAATGTCATAAAGAGCATGAAAGTAGAATTAACGCGGTCGAAATCAGAGCCTCACGAAAAATCTGTGGTGTAATTCTCGCGGATCGTGTTAGTAATACCGTTGTGAACTCTGATTGGGATTGAAAGACAGTATCTGTGTAAAAATGAAGAGCATGCTCCGTTGCTTCGGACATATTGAAATAATGGCAGATGAATGACTAACAAAACACGTACAATGCTAATTTGGATGATTGTAGGTAGGTACCAGGGGAGACCAAGATTGATGTACCATGATTAAGTCAATCGGGTGCTGTCCGAAGGTGGTGTCAAGAATTTCCAAAACCGACGTGTTTGCATGAAGAGACTTATGAATGTGCAAGAGGCAAGGTAAATCTGTCTGGACCGTGATATATGGCACTCAATTCCCTCTGAAAGGGTGGATCCAGAGGGAGGGTCATGACCCCTCCCCCTCTGGGAAGGGGGCTAGGTATGGATTTATTATAATTAGATAAGATTTAGAGCCTATCGTGACAACCCCCCTGCACCGAAGACTGGATTATGACCCTTGTATATGTGACCCCCTCCCCCTAAACCGAAGGCTGGATCCGCCCTTGTCCCTCTGCCTACCTTGTAAGGGATTTAACGTGAAGATATGAATGTATGAAATCATATAATTGTCAGAAAATCCTTGCCTTTTTTGCTAGGTACCGAAATACAATATTAAATTATGTACCTATGTTGGCGAATGGAGATAACAATTATAGACATTTTTAATACCTATTTAGGGACCAATCGCTTCTGTGGTCCAGTGGTCCGGTGTCGGAGTTGACCACACGAGGTCCGGGGTTCGATTCCCAGGTCGGGCAACTAAGAAATTGTATTTTTTCAGTTTTCTGGTAAAAACAATGTTGCCCGGGGTTGGAAAGTGCCCGGTTGGCTATAGGCTTGCCACCTATCACATTGTGGGACCAAGTATCTTCGGCTAATCGTGGGTGCACTTGTTGTACCTCTGCCTACCTCTTCCGGGATACGGGCGTGAAGATACTTTTTTTTATTTAGGACCAAATATAAATCATTGCTGCCCCTTCTGAGGTCTGACCCTCTCTTTCTAAGTAGGGTGATTATATTAAGATTTATTATGGTAGGAAAGAGAGTGAGAGTTCAGAAGGCTATTGAGTAAAATATTATAGCTAGTACTGACGAAAAATGCCTAATCATTGGTCATTAAATATTTGCCACAGTCTTCCTACTTTCTGGCAAAGTCTATTCAGTCTACTTCATGAAGTTATTACTTAAAAAAAATTAAAATTTCGTTTAAAAACTGTTGCATATCTATATTATTACATATAATAAAATCGTAGGAAAGTCAAAACTGTACATTGAATATTTTTTTAAAAGAATACTTGGGGCGTGATCTACAATCGATGTCGAAGCCAAAAATATAGTTTTTAGAATTTTTATCTGTTTGTCTGTATGTATGTCCGGGGTAAACTCAAAAAGTACTGCATGGATTTACTTCAAATTTTGCATGAATATTACTTATAGGTCGGGTCAACATATAGGCTACATATTATCACGCTATCACCTACGGGGGAGGAGCTGTGCGGAGTAAACTAGACTTGTGTAGTACATGTACTATGTACTATTACCCAACGGGAACTACAAAGAGTATACAATACTGAACTAGTTCATATATGAACTAGTTCCCGACACAGACATGAACGAACTATTCCTCTTCCTTTCTAGTATATCATTCATTTAGTACATCGTCGTTCGGAATATATTCGTAGTCTCTGATTCCGTCCGAACAGTCGCGATCGAACGAGCGGGAACAATATGGAATTAGTACACGAAGGAGTGAGATGCCGGCAGCTGTATCACCTAACGTTTGCAATCCACCAGCGATCAGCGATAACATTTAAACGTAACGAAAAACTCTTTAAAAACGTCGCCAATTGCTTGCTGGTCACTGGATGCACTTTTTGCGATGTCACAGCACCAAAACTAATCAAGCGGCAACAACTGCCACTATACTCTTTGACTGCCACTAACATACAAGGCTGCTATGTGTCTTGCGATAATTAAGCAATTACGATAATTTTGCATTGCGAGTTACGTGATAACGCCGCGGATTACACTTGCCGCTTGTGTATGCGTAGTATTGTAATACTCTTTGCTTCATGTACTAAGGTATTATTAAGAGTTATTAATTCCCAACACCGACTGAAATGAAATGTATAAATATTCACTTGTCAACTCTGATAACTTTGTTTTATTATGGTGTAGTTGAAACTTTATGTTTATGAAAGTATTGATTGTTCTTATTTTTATTTCTTAATAAATATTTTGGTCAAATTGACTTAGGTATTTTCTTAAGAAATTAGTTTCAAATGGTTTTAAAATCATTACATTGCTTTTAGTACGGTCCTATATTTTTATCTTGAGCTAGCTGTTGTCGCAACTTCGTCCGCGCGAACTTCATTTGCTCCGCACAGCTCCTCCGGCCTCCCCCGTAGGTGATAGCGTGATAATATGTAGCCTATATGTTAACCCGACCTGTTAGTAATATTCATGCAACATTGAAGTAAATCCATGCAGTACTTGTTGAGTTTACCCCGGTCATACATACAGACAAACAGACAAAAATTCTAAAAACTATTTTTTGGCTCCGATATCGATTGTAGATCATGCCCCAAGTACCTTTTCTTTTAAAAAAATATTCAATGTACAGTTTTGACTTTCCTACGATTTTATTATATGTAAAAAAAATAATGCATTATTAAAAAATGTCGTACTTACATAATTTAGTTCTAAACGTATTAATTAAATGAGTTTGTGTACAATCACAGTTTGCAAAATATGAAGGAAAATCAAAATATATTTCGCTATTCCTTCACTGTACTATAGTACTAAAAGACCGAACTAGCACATTTGAAAGAATGTACTAGTACAGAGCGATCCGTTCAGTGTCCGAGCAAGAACAAGCAACAAGCCTAGAGTAAACGAAGTCCGCGCGGACGAAGTCATGGGCAAGAGCTAGTAAAGCAATATTAATATTAATTAGGGGGAAGCTTTATGTATTAAAACTATAGAAAATTAGTGGGCCACTTACACATATCGATCAATCCCCAACGTGACTTACTTTACCCCGTGTTGGTCCGGTGTTGAAGAATAGACCAACTTCCATTCTGCCAGGCAGGTCGTAAAAGGTGACCGATTGGCTTTGCATGTCATTGCCATCGTGACTACTAGGTTTAGAGTTCCGCAACGTCTCGCGCGGGTATTTGGTAACATCGCCTTACCTATTCATCCCACAATAGCGTCAATGCTTGTCATTGTCGTGTTCTGGCTCGGAGGGTAAGGTAGCCGGTAAATTTATGCATATGGCATTATCATCCCGCCACACAGATAGCCACGCACCATTAACATTGTGGTGATGTTTTCTTTTTCCATCAGTAGAACTATCTACTTTGCTATCTGAAGCAACTTAACTGCATTTATGCATGGACGAATGGGAACCTGAATAGAAAATATACTAATAAGAACGCAAATTATTTTTTTTAATGAATTTATTTGTTAGTATGTTTTTGCTCACCATACTCATACTCACAAAAAAATGTAGGACTTACAAATCCTGTCTACTGCAAATTGCAAAGACGAATTATCATAATTCTTACATAAGTAAACGTGGTAAATGCAGTGTTGGAGGTTTTAAATTTGAAATGAGTGAAAAAAAACAGGTTTAAGACTATAAGAAATGCACCTACATTGCAATGCACGAAGTAAATATAATATGGGCATTTTAAAATGCAACATCTAACTTTAGTTATTTATCTCTTTGATAAGAGAGCGTTTTATCATTACGCAGGCCTAATGTGTACAACCATTACCTTTGGATACTAAAGATGTCAGTTGTGTTGTTTATTCGCGTGACGAGCATGTAAATCTCTAACTAGTGTAAGTTTATCAACGACCCTTGTTCAAGCAAATAGAATATTGACGTGTATAATATTATACACGTCAATGAAGTAGAATAAGACAGTGACAATCATTGGTGTTAAAAATATGTTTATTACACCAATTCCTTTGCTTTGTAGGCAGAATGACGTTCTTTTCCATCTCGATTTACTGATTTCATTGGTTGATGTGGTTGGTAACAGGGGGTAACAGTGACGTGTAATTATACACGTCATTGGGGGCGATCTCCACAGAACCTACGTTTTGGTAGTGTCCTTTAACCATTGGTCGCTATTTACAAGCTTTCAATTCTCTATAATGAATACGTCTTTGACAACTGGAATATCCAAACGAAATTAGGTAATTTTCCCCACAGATATTTTTAATGCTAGGTGTCCGTTTTGTTTTTCATGTTACCATGTATTATGCTTGAATACATTATTCTCAAGATTAAATAGCAACACTAGAGCACTTGACGTACGCTGTCAAATTGACTTTTGTGATGTTGGAAGTTGTCAAAAATCAGATCCAGTCAGTTGTTTGGTTCTCGTATGTGCTGTTTCAAACCATATTATTTAGAATTATAATGCATGAGTGTATTAAATAAGACTAATGTGTACAGTAAAACCTCCCAGATAGTAAATTCTCTCTCATGACAACGTTTGTTGTTTAATAAATTAATGTTATAAGTGAAGATGACTAGTAATAGATGTGATGGTTTACTTGCAAAGGTCGATTTTCCTTTATACACGGTCCAAATCCTTACCAACAGGCATGTAATCGTGGCAGGAGGTGGTGGAGCGTCTAATACGGGCGTAGCAAATGGATTCGTAAGTCCTACGTTTTTTTGTAATATCAAACATGCATTGCAAATAATGCTAGTTAATTCATGATACGCGTCAGCAAATTTATCGCTTTACGTCTTATTTATGCATTTTTTTTATTTATGTAGGAAATATTTGAACTATCGCACAATGGGACAAAATACATCGCGGAGGAAGTGATGAGATATGAAACTGGGCCTAATGTTGTGATGTCATGCTTTGTTCGAAATGTGCAGAACCGAATTTATCTCACGGCTGGTCAGGAGAGTCACTGTCAGCTGTATAAAGTAAACATACGTTTGGTTGATGCTGCTGAGATGAGACGGGGAAGTTTTCGAGCAGAGAATGGTTTGATCCGTCGCCGTCGCCGCACTGTTTCTGAAAATGATCATATTTCTAAAATGGATAATAATAGTAATACAACTGAAAAAAGAATGACATTTGATATTCGCCCTAGTGATAGTGTGCAGACAGACTTTGGGTAAGTGCTTACACACTTTTCTGTCATTGCCTTCTGTTTTTCCTGATACAATGTGGAGTTCCGCATAGGAAAATGGTGAGAATGGAATTTCAAAATTTGGCAAACATTACAAGTAGCTTAAAATCCTTGGTCAGGCAAATATTTTTAATGAGGTTTTTACTAGCAAAGAATCTTTTAGTTGCTCTATCCAAATAAAGCTCTTGGTCTGTTATTCCACTTAATATTTAAAAAAAGGAGTCTAAAGTGTTTTATGATATTTTATTTAATCTGCCTATCTTCACACCTTACCATAAAGTGTTATTATATTTTCAAGGTTACTTTAGAAATACTAGAAAAGGAATAAATATCATTTTTCTAATAACTATTGTGCCAGCAGTTTTTACGTGACTTCTTTATATCACCTTCCCCACATTGGTCACGGGCTCCTTTGAAGAATGGACCAACTGCCGTACTGCCAGGCAGGTCGTAAATGGCAACCGAGTGGCTATGCGTGTCACTACCATCGTGATTACTAGGCGGTAGAGTTCTGCATCGGCACGACCGGGTCTGGTACCACCGCCTTACCTATTCCTGCCGCAATAGCGTCAGTACTAGTCACTGTCGTGTTCCAGTTTGGAGGGTAAGGTAGCTAGTAAACTTATGCATTTGGCATTAGACCTCGCCACAAGATAGCAACGCACCATTAACATCTTTGTTGTCTATAGGCAATGGTTGATTCTTTCCATCAGGAGACTACGCTGCTTTTATTTTAGAAATCTTTCCTCGTGGATGAAGTCACGGGCACAGCTAGCTGTGGAGTAGTAACTTAAGCTACTTTTATTTTAGAAATTTTTCCTTGTGGATGAAGTCATGGGCACAGCTAGCTGTGGAGTAGTAACTTAGGCTACTTTTATTTTATAAATTTTTCCTTGTGGATGAAGTCATGGGCACAGCTAGCTGTGGAGTAGTAACTTAGGCTACCTTTATTTTATAAATTTTTCCTTGTGGATGAAGTCATGGGCACAGCTAGTATAATAGTCAAATAGTATAATAATCAAATATTTGTGTATTGAAAGGAAATACCAACTTAAAAAAGTTCTAGCCTTGCATCATTTGATTTAACTGAATTGTTTTCCTTATGGATTATATTAATATAAATTATTGTTAATTTAGTTATTACATATTATGTATCTTCCTTAGCAATGTATCTTAACTGTTTTATATTGTTATATGAATAACATTAATCTAAAGTGTTATTCTTTTATCCTATCAAAAATATGTTGATAGGGAATGGAATTTAAGGTTTGTTATGTGCACTCTTTAAAATACAAGCAACAAAAACAACAGGTAATACGTCTTCTTCTTCTTCTTCTCGTGGGCGGGTCTCCGCAACTAGACGACTAGCACCTTTTTTGAGTATGGTTAGGATGGTTCTATTCTTGCCATCCCAACTCTCCAACAAGGTTATACGTCTCCACAGAATGCTTGATGCTATTAGAGATTTACCAGTTATCAAATTTAAAAATTGTATTTAAACAAAACTATAAATTTTTTTATGATAGTTATCAGAATACTTAGATGAAAAGAAAGCATGGGAATAATTACTCTTCATATCAAACTCTTATTTTATTTTAGCATATTTGTATATAAATCAAACATTGTGTAAAATCTTATATAATAGATGGATAAAGGACAATCCCGCTGAGTTTCTTCTGGTGTATCTTTTCACTGTGTGGCCAAAATTCCAATCCAGTAGTAGCTTAAGACAATGTTGACTTGTTAAAATAACTTGTTAAATAAAACAAAAGTTTAATTAGCACTAACATATCAAGATCAAATTGGTAAGGATTGTACACTGTGGGAGTTACCCTAACCCAGAGTAATTGTATGCAAATAGTTATTAATTTGAAGGGAGGCAGACAAACCTGCCTGGATCTTTGCTTTGCTTGAAGTTAAAAGTAATTCTTGTTTATTTTTCTCACCTTTCTCATGTCTAATATAAAAGATTCTATAATATTGTTGCAAATAATCTAGAAAAGTGAAGAGTGAGAACACAGGAAAAATCTAGAAATAAAAGAAAGAGATAACTGCTTACATTGATAAACAATGGCCGTTATACAAACAAGCTATGAGATAAGGGACTTTCTCCCATTAGCAAAAGGTTAAAATTAGCGTTTACTATACTTGTTTTCATTTAAGTTGTTTACAAATTCCCAGCTACTGTGAAGCTGTCGAGAACATTATCGATTATCAATAAAGTTTAACTGGGATATTAGGTTATGTTTACCTGGTATATAAGGATGTGTCGGAGAAAAGCGAGTTAGTTTTATAAAGTGATCGAAAGCAAATCGATAAGGACAATATAGCTAAAAGTGATAGACTGATTTAGTATGCACATGGAAAGTGTTTAGTTAATTGATTTGGTTTCGGCGGTTAGTTCGTGTGAATATAGTGATGGTGCTGTTATTGTTATTCAATGCATATATTATACATGTCGAATTGTGGTTTATTGTACATTTGTGTGGTAAATAAACAGTTTTTTAATATAAGTGTTATTTTATTGCACAATGCAAACTATAAGCTCGTAACAATGTGTAATTTATGAAAATCATCTCACTAGTGGTAAAGATTTATAAACAAATATTCATTTCAACAGACTTCCCAAAAGGAGGAGATTATCAACTCGGCTGTATGTTTTTTTTTAATGTTGAAATACAGAACTGGGTCATTTATGAACTGATTTTAAAAATTCTTTTTTCCTTTGGGTGGGTCTTCTCCCCGCACCACACAGGGTACCCATTACCCATTTTAATTTGGTAAAGATCTGATGTAGGGTTCCAGAAATACAGGAAACAGGAAGTCGGTTGCTGCAGTTTTTCTGCATTAATAAATAATTATTTTTAAACACAAAACAATTTATATTTTACCCAACTGACAGAAGTACTATGTTTTTTAAGAATATATATATTTCTTTGGCATTTGGATGAATTTTAGCTTGAAGGGGCTCTTTAGATTCATCTTAATTTTGAGAGTAACATAGGCTATATAGTTGTTTTGGATGAGGTATAGTTGGTTTTTCTAATAGTTACTAGCTCAATTATGTATATATATATATATATATATATAACTATTATAAACAAAGTTTTTAACTTAAAAGAAAACCGAATTGGATAACAACGCATCTTATGTTGTAGCTTAATTATGATAAGGTGTGATATTTTATATTAGCAAGCCATTAGCATACTGTTCATTGTTATAAAATAAATGTAATTAAACCTCCTGGCTACGGGGTTGAAGCAAAACTATGTATCTTGGTGTAGTCTAATGGCATTACATCTAATGTTGTAACAGCTGTAATCTTCGCAACCAGTAGATAATAATTACTATGGAGGAAACAAGTCAAAAGTGCAACAGTTGTAGCATACATGGCTCGGTTCTGTCCGTCTACCCTGTAAAGTATCTGGTGTGAATACATATCTATGGATGACTGGCATACAAATATAATGTACATACACTTAGTTATTTTAACGTGTATTAATAATTTCAGAGATGATCCACTTCAGCGAGTTGTGACAATTAGTCACAATGGCAAACAGATGGCCACCGGTGGAGTGGATGGAAAAGTTAGAGTTTGGTCATTTCCTAAAATGGAGCTCCTTTTCGAGTTACACGGTCATACTAAGGAGGTAAAATTTCAACTTTTCTACTTAGATGTAATTTTTAACTTAATTTTAATAAATAATTGCTTTATCATTGTGGCAGGGTTTTATTGAAAATAAAGTAAAATATATCAAAGATATTAAATTTATTGAAGAACTAGCTGTGTTACTTTCTAAATATTTCATCATACCATGAGCAAGATAAGGCCAATGCTTAAAACGATCTTTTGCACAATATACATATTTAGATATGTCACAATGCATAAGTGCCTGTTACAATTACTTGCTTTCTAAGCAAAAAAAATCATACTGCTAAATCTGACATAATCCCCATATAGCCTCAGTCAATAAAGTGAGTTAATTATAAACTAATGTACACACTATTTCATACAACTTTATGACTGACTCATGGTCTAGAACTCCCCTTATTGGTCTGGGCCTCCTTTGATGATTGATATAGATCATGTGCCATTCTGCCATGTAGTTCGTAAATGAATAAGTTTATTAATAAATAAAATATGTTTTATTAAATTTTTATTAGATTTTTAAAATAGCTGTTAGACTAATGTAAATATAATGTAACTTTCAAAATCTAATCCACTCTTCTCCTTAAAAAACTGCATCAAATATTGTAAATCAGATCAAAATCGGTTAATGCGTTCCGGATTTATCTTTATTGATAAAATGAAATGACAATGAAAAATTTTAAAGTTTTTTATATTATATTTTTCATATTTTTCAACCAATCGATTTTATAGCACTTTTTAAGAAAGTTAGATATTTTAAATTAAACAAAAAATTGTTCTTAATGGTCAAATCAAAAGATCAAAATCGATCCAAAACATACATCTTTTCGATAATTAAAATACCGTCATTTCAAAGACTAGATGTTTGAACATTCTGAGCTTAAAAAAATCTATAATTTTAGGTATATGTTTTACTCCTTTGAGCTTAAAGTGCTCAACTTAGCGAGAATTTTAAGAGGGCCTATAGGAGCAAATGAGTTACAGATTCTTTTTTTATTATTCCAGCTTGACGACTTAGACTTCAGTCCATGTGACACAAACCTGGTCAGTATAGCCAAAGATGGGTTTGCGAACATCTGGAGCACCAGCGCCAAAGCGGAACCTATTTTAAAACTAACCTGTTGCCCACCGAATGGAACAAAGTATCTGTTTAGGAGGTGTCGGTAAGTTTTTTTTTCAATTTTAGTAGAAAGAATTTGCTTTAAATAACTAAAAAGAAACACAAAACAAGTAAAATCTGGGGATCTTCAAGAGACGAGTTAACAGGCACCTTATAGGGAAGAGTGTTCCATCTTAGGCTGCATCTTAGTTTATCATCAGGCGAGATCGTGGTCAAGTGCTTCCCTATCAATAATAAAAAAAAATATTACAAGAAAGTAGTGCTCTTTGGAAAAAGCAGAAATATCCCCTTTAATGTTGTGCAAGATATCTCACATAATATATAATATCAGTTGACTAGTAAAAGAATGCACATATTGAACGACACAATAGTAGTCACACATCCATACTAATATTATAAATGCGAAAGTCTGTCTGTCTGTCTGTTACGCTTTCATGGCTAAACCGGGGTCAAACATAGGCTAATTTTTTTTCAAATATCAGTCCCTGGAGGGCCGAAATACGGGATGAAATTTTTATTGTCAGTGTCTACAGTCTTACCAGTCAACCTGTACACTAAGCATGGAAATGGTTGCTACTTTTAATTCATTTTTATCGCTTTTGTGGTCTAGTGGTCTGGTGTTTCCGAGCTGGTGTGGCCGAGCCAGGCAATTCAAATGTGTTTTTCAGTTTCCTGAAATAAAGTGTAATCCAAGTGTTAACTTGTAAAATATTTTTATCCTAAAAATATTTTTATTTAATTAATATTGAAAACTGTATATATTTAGGTACCGTTTAACACCAAATCACTAAATAAAAATGTGCAAATATTTGCACACCATATATTAGAAGCATACAAGAACTTAATTAGTCGCTTCTGTCCTGGGTTTGATTTCCAGATCGGGAAATGTTTTTTTTTTCAGTTTTCTGACCAAAATAACGTTGCCCGGGATTAGAATAAGTGCCCGGTTGGCGATAGGTTCGCCACCTATCACATTGTGGGACTAAGTATCTTTGGCTAATCGTGGGTGCACTGATTGTACCTCTGTCTACCGCTTCGGGGATACGGGCGTAAAGATACTTTTTTTGCTTATTATTAGAGTCCAAAGGTTCCAAACTTTTTTTCTCATAGACCACTTTCAAAATTTTGTTGGTTCTGGTAAACCCCCTGAATCTAAATTTTTACCATACCCCCAAAACTTAAGAAATAATATGAAGATTAGATCTTACTATGGAAATTTCCGTTGCAGCTGAGCACCAACCGTGAATTAACAGTTTTCGAAAAAAGTGAGAATTGAATGCGTAATTATTTGATATTTTTCATATTATTAAAATATTATCTGTTTACATTGATAGGTGAAGTCAAGCCAATATTTCAGTTCTTCACTATCAAAACCAGATAAATTTTCATGGAACTTCGCTTACGAATTGTGAACTTCCATTTTGGTTACGCCAACATAGACCCCGTCGAGTCTGCCGTAGACCCGTGGGAGTCCACCAGTTCATGGGGGACCACTTTGTATTCATAAATACAAAGTGATTGGACATTATACGTATTGTTAGCAAAAGATTTGCTTGTCATGTGGGTGTTAGGAGCAGCTATCCGATATGCTCGCAACAAAAGTGCTCAATATAGCCGCGGTATATTTCACGATATTTTAAGACCTTCACACCAGTGAGACTGGCCGGTAATCTGGTGATCAAACTTTACAAGTGTTAAGTTTTATCACCGGATCGATCTCGCGTCTCAATCGTCGTCTTTATACGCTAACCACTTTATCAACGAAGCGACCATTATGTGTATCCATTATTTTACTTCAGATTCGGCGCAATAGAAGACAGACCGGGGCAGTACCGGATGTTCACAATAGCGAACCCGCTGAGCCGGTCGGGCAAGCAGAAGGGGCTGCTGCAGCAGTGGGAGCCGGCGGCGGGGCGGCTGGTGCGCTCGGTGGTGGAGGGCGAGTCGCTGTCCGCGCTGGCCGTGCGCGACGACGGCCGCTTCGTGGGCGTCGGCACCATGTTCACTGGATCTGTTGATATTTATATCGCATTTAGTTTGCAGGTCAGCTACACAGAGTTTACTCTTACATTTGCATTTATTTTACGGAAATGTTAACAAGTTTTTATACAATGTTTTTATAAGATAGCGCAAAGCGTTATACAGGTCAATATTTTCTTTAATTATCGTTGTGAATAAATATTTATTTTACAAATTATTGTAAAAGATCCGGTGTCATAGTTATTATGGTTGATTTACAGATCTATGTCGTATTGAAATTGTGTGCTTGATAGGTAGGTCAATGAATTAGGGTGGTTACTCGATACGAGCGATGGTACAGTGGTACTAGATACGAGCGTCAATAGATTACAGCGGGCACTAGATACGAGCGTCAATAGATTACAGCGGGCGCTAGATACGAGCGTCAATAGATTACAGCGGGTACTAGATACGAGCGTCAATAGATTAGAGCGGGCACTAGATACGAGCGTCAATGGATTAGAACGGGCGCTAGATACGAGCGTCAATAGATGAGAGCGGGCGCTAGATACGAGCGTCAATAGATTACAGCGGGCGCTAGATACGAGCGTCAATAGACTACAGCAGGCGCTAGATACTAGCGTCAATAGATTAGAGCGGGTGCTAGATACGAGCGTCAATAGATTAGAGCGGGTGCTAGATACGAGCGTCAATAGATTACAGCGGGCGCTAGATACGAGCGTCAATAGATTACAGCGGGCGCTAGATACGAGCGTCAATAGATTAGAGCGGGCGCTAGATACGAGCGGCAATAGATTAGAGCGGGTGCTAGATTCGAGCGTCAATGGATTAGAGCGGGCGCTAGATACGAGCGTCAGTAGATTACAGCGGGCGCTAGATACGAGCGTCAATAGATTACAGCGGGCGCTAGATACGAGCGTCAATAGATTAGAGCGGGCGCTAGATACGGCGTCAGTAGATTACAGCGGGCGCTAGATACGAGCGTCAATAGATTACAGCGGGCGCTAGATACGAGCGTCAATAGATTACAGCGGGCGCTAGATACGAGCGTCAATAGACTACAGCGGGCGCTAGATACTAGCGTCAATAGATTAGGGGTCATCCATAAATTACAACACACGAATTTCATGATTTTTTTGACCCCTCCGCCGTCCTTGTCACATTTGTGAGACCCCCATACCTAGTGTCATCACATATTTCACAATGACATCTCACATATTTTACAATTTTATATTGGAATAATGATCTCATTCGTTTATTTTTTAATTATACAGGTAATTTTTCAAATTCAGTGTTGTAATACTTTGATATAAAATATTATATTTTGATAAGATGTGATGTCACAAAATATGGAAACCCTTCCTATCCTTTGTCACACTTCGTTGAGCCACTTTCTCCCCCTTAACATGTGAAGTAATTTATGGATGGCCCCTTAGATTGGGTGCTAGATACGAGCGTGAATAGATTAGGGTGACTGCTAGATACGAATGTCGATACATTAGACCAAGTGTTCAATACAAGACTCGAAAGATTAGGGCAGTTGCTCAATTCGAACATTGATAAACTAGAACGGGTACTCGATACGAGCGTTTGATAGATTAGGCTGGGTGTTCGATACGGGCATCGAAATAATATTAGGGCAGCCCCCTAATTCACGTAATTGAGTTAATGCACTCTCACACACTTAGAGTAAGAGTCTTAAACGCTTCGACTCGATTGACGTTTTATTACGTGAATTAGGCCCCTGGTGCTTCATATATATTCGAGTCCCATCACTGATGTAGATTGAGTTGTGCTAGTGTCCAGTATCGTGTGTTGTGTGTGTAGCGCGTGGTGCACGTGGCGAGCGCGCACCGCATGTTCGTGACGGGGCTGGCGTGGGTGCCGGCGGGGCGGGGCGGGGCCGGGGCGCCGCCGCTCGCGCGCTCCGAGGCCGCGCTGCTGTCCATCTCCGTCGACAACTGCCTGGCCGTGCACACCGTGCCCTGCCCCGGTCAGTGCCGCCACACATCACCCACCACCAGCCTCCACCCATCACCCATACCTTGTACCATACCAAACCAAACAAACAAACTCTTGATGGAAAGAGGCGACTTTTTTATATCAATAGATAGCAAACAAGCAGATAAGTCTCCAGATAGAAAGAGCAATCATCGTCTATAGACACCAAGGGTGTTAATGGTGCGTCACTATACGTTTGGCGCAATGGTTACAACACCACCCAACAAACCGGAACACAGCAATGACAATCACTAACGCTATTACGACAGGAATAAGTAAGGCGTTGGAACCTAAGCCTGGCGAGACACCGCAAAAACCTACCACCCAGTAACCTCGGTATAATTTATTGTTCACCTTTTACAAACTGTCTAGCAAAATGACAGTTGGCATTTTCCTCAAAGGGGCCCGGACCAACAAGACCAAAACAACACTTACAACTCGAAACAAAGAAAAAGTAATGTATTGAAATAATACCTACAGACGCCCAACTCTGCCTACAGTGGTATCAAAAAATAATATGTTACAACCTTCGATTAATAATAACAAAAATTCGGCGTCACCTACAAACTCAGTGCAATCAAATGACTTGAGAATGATATACTGTGTGTACGCGGGTAAAATCATATCTGTCTATTCATCGCCGTTGTGCGTCCGCCATTTTTGAACTGAATTCTTTTTTGAACGATTTTTAATGGTAAGACATTTTATGGTCTATGAGTAGGGATACTATCAATTGAAACTAAACCAAATTTAACGATTTCACGATTAATTTTATGTTGTAAATTTCATGAAAAATGTGCACCGGGCGCACGCTTTTTTCTTATTGCGCTTGTTAATGGCTGGTGTATCTGTAGACGATGACTCCCTACTATTAGGAGATATGTGTTTATTGGTTGCCATATCAAATATATAATGTAATATTGTTGTTGCAGGTACTGTCCCCGTCTGGGTTGCCATCTTACTAATAATTTTCGTGCTCTTCTGTACCTTCTGTCTATGCTCATATCTAGGTATATAACGAATATAGTGTTTAATTGTATTGTTAATAGTTGTGTAAGTATGGGAATATGTATTATATAGGTCAATGTTTATGCAGCTGGTGAGGATATCATATTATATGTATACATTTGTGTATATGTTTGTAAAAATAATTAGGAAGCAATTTATTAAATGAATTTCAAAATTGAGTTGTGTTTTAATGAATATGTCTACTGAATTTTTATATGGTGTCTCAAATGTTAAAGTCCTAATGGTATCAGAGGACAAGGAAAAATGATAATAATTAGAAATTTAAATCCATAACATGGAAAAACATCTATGCAATGAGCAATAGATCTCCTTTTTTATCAACGGATGAAAAATGTTGGAATTGGATAATATTTGAGTAAGATCATCTATTAACACGTCCAAGCACATGTTTTTTTTTTTTATGTCATAAGATAGCAAACAAGCAGATGGGTCTCCTGATGGAAAGAGTCAACCATCGCCTATAGACACCAAAGATGTTAATGGTGCGTTGCTATCTTGTGGCGAGGTCTAATGCCACATGCATAAGTTTACCGGCTACCTTACCCTCCAAACCGGAACACGACAGCGACAAGCACTGACGCTATTGCGGCAGGAATAGGTAAGACGTTGGTACCAGACCCGGGCGAGACAATGCAGAACTCTACCACCTAGTAGCCACGATGGTAGTGACTCGATAGCCAATCGGTCGCCTTTTACGGCCTGCCTGGTAAAACGGCAGTTGGCCTATTCTTCAAAGGAGGCCGGGACTAACATGCCGGATAACAAAAGAAAGAACATATTTTTGAGTTGGGACACCTATACCGTGTTTTTTGGAGTAACAAATACGGGATCAATTACTAGGATATATATTTTTTGCGTTTTTTCAATTAATCATTAATTACATAAAATATAAACAATTCATTATTAAAAATTGAGATTTATTTGATGGGCTTCTGTTATCATATTTAAATGTTACCATTGTACAAAACTTTAATTTCGTTTACATTAAAACAATTCATTATAAATGTAAAATAAAAATTCTCACTATTTTTGTACTAAAGAATAATAGCTGCTAATTCACTTTTATTTTATTTTACAGTTGTTATCAATATCCTGGTCTGAAGATCCTCTGGCAAAAGTATATCGGCCCTAACTCATCGGGAGATCATGGCGGCGTCGCTGGCCACGTCCAAACAACTTGTATTGAATTTTACGAATTGGCTACGTCGCTTAGTAAGTTAGCTACCAAATATTTCAATGTTTGGATACGGTGGCCGGCGACGTCGCTATGGCGTCCCGGTGAGTTAGGATCCTAATATGTATAGTCTATGGTTATTGACTATGTCAACACAACTCTACCGACCGGTGAAGCTGTAGCGGCCCATCAGGCCAGCAGTAATTGAGACATTCCGAAAAAAACTAACGTTCTAATCGTCGCATACGAAAGCAAAATAGTTTATTACAAAATATTAAATAAATGAATGTATTAAAATACTATTGTTTAATTAAGAAATAGTGTGAATTGTATAAAACTAATTGTTAATTGATTTAAAGCTATATTGACACATTACTGTACTAAAATCAAATCACAGACTACATACCAAGAAGCAAACTAAATTCCAACTTTATCTAGCTATAATTTCCCGAGCTTAAGTGTATGTATGTATAGTATATTAGCCTGTGTATGTATGTCCACGAATTTATTGGGAAATAAAAACCATATCAAGATCATTCTTTTTGACCAGATATATTAGAATTTCCAACAGGGAAAATCCAAGTTTCGTCAAAATCGGTTCAGTCACACAACGCGTGGATATAAATATATGCAAAATCCAACTGATTCGGTAGTATCGTTCGTGACCGGTGACTCATGTCAAACGCGGCTCGTGTATGACGTATGTCCCCCGCCCCGCCCCGCGGCCGATTCAGACGACTGTGCATCCAATTCATAAATCTAGTGGGATATTTTTAAACGAATATTTTATATTATCTTGCAATAATTTAGCAATAATAATTAAAACGCAATTTCAATTCAATATTTAGTTCTTAATTTTAAAATTTGGCCGACCCTTAAAAAGTAATCCTCTATACAACAAAATGTTGATAGAGAATTGCTGTTCATGTGGCGGGGTGCAAAGCCAGATGCTATTAAGTTATTTTACCCTTCAAAAAGTAACCTGACAGCGAAATACACCGACGCTATTGCAAAGAATAAGTCTGGCCACCGGCAAGGGCAAATAAACTAGTAACCAGCAAAGTTTAGTAGTTAGCAACCGCGAAAGATATTCACTGCACGTTTTTATTACATCAGCTATCTGCGAAAGTCCCTTCAACATCGGTCCAGTCGTTTCAGAGAAGATGTTGGATGCGTAACTCTTCACAACGGTGCTATCGTCTGCGTGCCTGTAGATACCGGACTTCAGCAGATCGTTAATATGTAGCAGGAATAGCGTTGCGGAGAGAACTGATCCCTAAGTGAATCCGGTATTTATAGCCGGACGAGCAGCCGTCGACTAGATTTATATACTTGTGGCTTTGCCATCCCGTCACACGGATAGCATGGTGTACAAAGAAGTTAGGTCTCAATGTAAAAAAACAAGCAGATGGTTCTTCTGATGGTTGCTGTCTAATTATATAAAAAAATATCTGTGTGATGTCATCTCTGGTTTGTTACTTTGGAATTTATATTTAGGATGTTATCTGTGGAATATTATTTAAGATGTTATGATACGTCCAGTGTGCACTACAGCCGGGGGAGCCAGCGGACTGTAGATCTGGTTCTTCTCTCTTCGATGCCCCGCCAGCCGTAGTGCTTTTCTGTGGAGCCGGATGTGTCGGAGAAATAATTGAGACCACAACTGTTCGTTGCAAAGGTGCTTTATTGTCATAGAATAATAACGCATAGAAACCTAGTCGACCCGCGCTATATTAAGCCATTTCAAAGAAGCCTGAAAAGGCCTCTTACGCTCGCCGGCCGCTCAGACATGTAACACGTGCCACACAGAGTACAGCTCTCACAATTTCAAAAAATGTGAGTTACTGTGTAGTGAAAGTATGTCACCGTGCTTCACAATAGCGTATTTAGGGCTTGAAGATCACATTTCACACATAAAAACTACTTGGCATCGGATATTTTTGTATAAATTCCAAACAAATAAATCGTAAATATCTAAGTTGAACGATATTCAAAATGTTGCCAGCCAAAGAGGAAAATATTCTACCACGTATTTGTTTTTACCTATTTTCATTATAATTAATAACGTGTGTATTACTATTTTATGTGCGATATTACATAGCTTGGACTTCGCTTTTGCATAAAAAATATTTTTTAAGTGTTGGGACTTACCATTATACTGGCACAAATATTACAAAACCGTTTGTCAAACCAATATTACAAAGCTTATATTCGTGTATAATGAGGACTTTTAGAAGGCAAAAAAAATGTTCCAACTAGCATTCTAGATGCCACAGTGATACCAGAATAATACTGTTACTGCTAAAAAGACATTTTTTTTTAATTTTTCTTATGAAATAATATGCCATGGTACAGCATTATTTCATGTTTTCCTAAGTGTCAAGTAGTTTTATTGGCGATATTTTCGAGTTTTATCGACGAAATAATGTAGAATAACGTGCCCTAAAATCGGTCTGCGCCAAATGTTGGCCTCCTAATATGTTTATGCTGATAATTAAGTTTTAATTCTACATAGCTTGAAATTTATATTGCGAATGACGATATTGCTCATACACGACTTAATTAATTTGTGCCGTATACTCCAATGAATATGGTATAGCACGTAGAAGCCAAAGAGTCGCCATAAAGAGCTGCATTGTTTCCGATTCAGCTAAAAACGTTAGAGGAGATTACGCACAGGGATTACGTTTTTCTATATTCTAAGATCTGAATCAAAACAGTTGCGCACGATAGGTGGTGCTCAAGTAGTGCACAGAGCCAATAATAGTAGCTTGACTCAATATAGTAGTCAGAAATATTATGTTTAGCTTAAAACATTTTAACTTTTTAAACTGATTTAAATAAATAATTTGATTAATAAGCATACCTATGCTATTACTTTTTACCTCAAAGTGCTTGTAAATATTGTTCCGCTTGCCCACCCATCTGCTGACGTTCAAGCTAGTTTAGCTTTCACTAAATATATACATATACACACATACACGCACACAGACGTACACATAAAGACACACAAGCATTCGCCAAGCAATGTTTGAAAATTTGTAATAACATTTGACCGCCCCGTTGGTCGAGTGCTTAGCGGCCCTGACTACGCAATCTACGGGGCTCGGGTTCGATCCTCGACGGGGACAAGCATTTGCGTGATGAGCATAAATGTTTGTATTTCCGGGTTTGGGTGTTTATTAAATATATTCCAGTATTTATATATGTATTTCTATGTATTAGTATCGTTGACTAACACCCATTACACAAGCAAATAACTTTACTTACTTTGGAGTTTGATCAGTAAGTGTAATTTGTCCCGTGAATATTATATTATTATTATTATACAATTATATTTTAGAAGATATATTTCAATAATTTTTTTAAAATTTTTTTTCAAAGAATTACTTCAATAAATGTTTTTATAACTTCAATAATGTAAACTTGTATTGGCCATATTTTTATTTACGGTTGGTGCTGGTTGGTTACCGCTGTTTGATTACTGATATATACAAAAAAAATATCTTGACTCTTTAACATTTCCCTGTAATTCTACTCATTTTACCTCACCGGGATAAAAAATGTAAGTTTTAAGTTTTTGTATGTCTAATAATACTATTGGAAAGAAAGACAATCTTTATTTTAATGAAGTGAAAATATTTTAAATTACAAATGAAAGCACAAAAACTAAAAAAAATATAAGGTTAAATAGCTTTGGAATATCATCTTGAGAACATTTAGAATATTTCTTGACATTTAAAATATTATACGTAACCGAATAAAAGTATAAGTTTCAAGTTTATACTAAATGACTATTAATGTTATAATATGAAAGACTATTTGTAAGGTAGACCTAATTTAAATACCGTTTTGGGAAAATATTTATTTGCTTGCAACATTATTCACGCAATAATGTGTCTTTGTGTGCGTGTCAACGCAAGTAATTACATTAAGGGTGACGAAGGTTATGCACACATCGATACGGTTTTGGCTTAAAATATGAACGAAACGTTGAATGCAATTATCGCTCTAAGCGTTATTACTCTATGTTTATTGTAACGAAATAGCAATAAAGCTAGCACCGTTGCAAAATATTTGACCTATTCTATGGAGAGCCAGTACTTGCCCTAATACTGCCCTACTCTAAAGCCGGTACCCTATGAATATATACTAAAGCCCAGGAACTTGTCTGGGAAACTTATTGAGTCGTAACGAAATTGTAACTTTACTGGAACGGAATTAAATGTATGGCCGCGCTCTCCGATATTTATAGTGCGCGGCCAGACGGTCGGCGGAAATCTACAAAGACAATCGGCGCCGGGTGTGGCGCCACAATGTCTGGATTTGTTAAAATCCTACTTTTTGCAATCTAATCTTAATAATTTTATCTTAGGTAGCTTCTTCTACCTCTAATCAACTAGTGTGGCCCTCTGGCGAGTGCAACGGTACTACCTTTTTACAAATAAATGGAAAACAAAGTACGTAATGCCCTAAGACCTACCGAAAACTAATTACAATGTCTTATTTCTTATTTACATACAAGGATTTAACATAAATAAACTTATACAATAACAAATAAGTGTGCTATATACATTGTACGTTCTTACAGGACCTCGGAAACTCTTACAATTACAGAGTTGTACGCCTTTTCAGGTCGTACTATCCTGTTAACTATCTTTATATTACCGAAAAGTGTCTAAACATATGCCTAAGGCTTATACTTACATTACACATACTATTTACAATCATAAACATTTGTTTTAACAAAGAATTTTGCACTTTTCGGATTTTCGTAATTGCGAGTTCCCGCATATAAATACTATCTCGCAAGAGTCGACTCGTAATGTCGTCGACTGCGTGGAACTCGCTTTACTCGTAATATGCCTGATAGGCAAAGATCATAGCTACATAAAGCCTTATTATTTATATACAATAAAGCTGTATGTAGGTCTTAGGGCGAATAAAAGGCGAAAACGAATATTATTTATTACAAAAAACTTACGAACTAAACGAAACATACAATTCTATCCTGCCTTACTATCTATTTACATTAATATTTACAATAAAACATGTCTGTGCTGCACATCCTCCCGCCTATAACACGCAGTGTTATACTAAATATGGTGCAGCCAGACTAACTTCTTAACCGGTCTTCGCATGACTCCCGCAGCCGTACGTACGTCAGCCACTCGTACCACGCCGTCTGCTCCAGGGTGTACTGCCTCGATGATCCCCGTTGGCCACGTATTTCTTGGCAGCGCGCCGTCAGCGATGAGGACGATGTCGCCGACGCGCAGCTCTGCTCCTCTTCCGTGAGGCTCCCGCCGCTTTTGGAGTAGCGGAAGCGCTTCTCGTACCCAGCGTGACCAGAAGTGGTTGGCCAGCTGTTGTGAGTGCCGCCAGTGGCGGCGGCCGATAGTATCGCCTTCGGAGAACGCGCCCGGGACAGGCACGCGTGATGGTCCGCCCAGCAGGAAGTGATTGGGCGTCAGTGGTGCCGGGTCTTCTGGTGAAACCGACACGTGAGTGAGAGGTCGGCTGTTGAGCGTGTGTTCGACCTCTACCAGCAGTGTGTGCAGTACCTCTTCTGGTGGATGCCGCTGTTGCAGCACGGCGAACAGTGCAGCCTTGACAGAGCGCACCATGCGCTCCCATGCGCCTCCCATGAATGGCGCGCTCGGCGGGATGAATTTCCACTTGATTGAATAGTTGGCTGCTGCTTCTTTAGTGGCGTCTAATGCGGCGCGCCTCAGTTCTGCATCAGCGCCGCGCAGGTTGGTGCCGTTGTCGCTCCAAACCTCGGTGGGGCACCCGCGGCGCGACATCATGCGCCGCAGTGCCATTACTGCGGAGTCCGTAGTCAGGTTGGCGGCTATCTCCAGGTGGACCGCCCTTGAAGTAAGGCAGGTGAAAAGCGCCACGTATCTCTTCTCGTGGCGCCGCCCGATGGTCACGCTGTATGGCCCAAGAAAGTCCAGGCCCACGTAGGTGAAGGCTCGCTGATGGTGCGCGACCCGGGACTTCGGCAGGTCGCCTGTAGGCGGCTGTGGCGGGATAGCGCTTCTCCTTCTGCAAAGCGCGCAGCTTTTTACTATGCCGCGCACGGTGGGGCGAAGCCGTAAAACCCAAAATTTCTGTAATATTTCACTCGTAGTTGCTTCCACCCCGCTATGGTGAAGACGCCGGTGTTCATGTTCTATGTAGAGGCGGGTGTATGAGTGACGGCCATCTAGTACGGCCGGTTCTCGTAAATCTTCACTTATCTCTTCTGCCGCCGCTATTCGTGACTTTATTTTCAAAATGCCTTCTTGATCGATGAACAATGATAACTGCTTCAACCGGCTGTCTCTTGCTATCGCGCTCCCGCCCGTAATAGCTTCTATTTCGTTAGCAAAGCTTTCTTGCTGTGATAATTTTATTAACAATTTCTCGGCGCTAATGATATCAGCGCCATCTAGCGGCAAGTAACGTCGTTTTTCTTCAGAACTTCGTGGCTTCTTAATTTTCTCTATTTTCCTCGAGCTTTTCGTACACTTTTTTCCCCAATTTTCATCATTGGAGGCTTTCGTAGCTGTGCGCTTACGCACACCGGCGACACATTTCTTATTTGGTCTGCAGAGCTCGATGAACTGCAGCACGCGCGCTGTTGCACGCACCAGTCGAAGCCACGACGAAAATCTTGTCACTTCCGGAAGTGCTTCTGCAATACACACAATTTTTCTAATGTTATTTACAATATTTACACTATTTACAGCTGCCGACGGTTTTTCTTCGCCTGTTATTTCGCTACTGGTAGCGACATCTTGCGGCCACTTGTCCTCTTCTAAGTATAGGAAGCCCGGACCAACGAACCATCTATGTTGGTCTCCAAATTCTTCCGGGATATGGCGAGTAGCATCATCAGCTACATTGTCGCGAGACGGCACCCATCGCCACTCTGCGACCTTCGTAATATCTTCGATTTCTGCTACTCGATGGGCAACAAACGGCTTGAATGCTCGCGAGCCTGTGCGTAGCCACGATAAAACTGTGCGGCTGTCTGTCCAGTACACCCTGCGGCTTGGCTGATACTCGTACTCCTCCATGACGTGCTGAGCTAGGCGGGCACCTAGTAAAGCTGCTTGAATTTCTAACCTTGGTATGGAGGTAAACTTGAGCGGGCTGACTCTTCCTTTGGCTGCTGCTAGGCTGACGCTGACTTCGCCGTCCTCGTTGACTATGCGCCAGTAGACCGCCGCAGCATAGGCAGACTCACTGGCATCCGTAAAGATGTGCAGCTGCCGATCTCGCGCTCGCGCCAGGTTAGAGTGTGCGCGAGGTATTTCCAGATGTTCCATTCTTCTCACATCTTGAAGCCAGCTTCTCCACGTCTTCTCTAAGTCCGCAGGTAAAGGCTCGTCCCATGGTAGTCCGATTCGCCACGTTTCTTGAAGTAGATGTTTCGCGTGAATAGTTACAGGTGTAATTAAACCTAAAGGATCGAAAATAGACATAGCTACCCGTAACGCGTGTCTCTTCGTGGGTGTTTTCTCTTCATCGTACACCGCTTTAACATTGAAACCCAGCTTATCGTTATGAGGTTTCCATTTTAATCCCAAAACCTTCTCGCTTTCTGTGCTTAGTTCCCAATCGCCGCCCAGAGATGGCGCTACTAGTAGCGTTTTAGCTACGGCCGAGTTGTTCGTTTTCCATCCGCGCAGCTGGAAATGCGCCTGTTGATGAATAAAGCTAACCTGCGAGGCTATTCTGATGGCATCTTCCTCACTATCGAAGCTCTGCAGGTAATCGTCCATGTAATGGTTTCTTACCACGGCTGTAGCGGCGTCGGGATAGAGGTTGGCGTATTCTTGTGCGTTCTTATTTTTTACGAAGATAGCGGTGCTTGGTGATGACGCAGCTCCAAATACGACGCTGGTCATCCTATACTCACGTGGCGAACCTTTTCTGTCGCTTCCTCGCCATAGGAAACGTAATGCGTCCCGGTCTTCTTGTCGTACACGTATTTGCAGAAACATTTCTTTTATGTCTGCTGTCACGGCGATAGGCAGCTGTCGAAATCTCATTAGCACTCCGGGTAGGTTTTGCAGAAGGTCTGGACCAGCTAATAACATGTCGTTGAGACTTACTCCATGGACCCGCGCAGCTGCGTCGTACACTATTCGCGGCTTAGGTTTTGCAGGATTCACTACTGCAAAGTGAGGCAGGTACCAGCTGCTTTGGCTAGGTGACTCGTAGGCAGGTTCGGCGTAACCACTATCTAATAAATGTTGTACCTGTTTCTCGTATGCCTCCTTTAGCGCGGGGTCCTTGTCCAGACGTCTCTCTGTATTATACAATCTTTTAATAGCCAGGCCGCGGCTATCAGGAAACTCGCGGCTATCTTCTTTCCATAATAGGCCTGCCTCGTAGCGCCCGTCAGGTAAGCGCTTACACGTACTTTCTAAAATCTGCAGGGCTCGCTGCTCGTTCTGGTTGATGGGCTGGCGCGGAGTGATGCCGACACTGTCCAAATCGAAATAATTTCTTATTACCTTTTCTATATCTTCATCTTGTTCGGCGTAGGCAGCTCTCTGCACTAGGTGGACTCGCTGCTTGTGGCGGTAGTCCACACCATGTAGCACCCAGCCAAGGTGCGTGAGCGATGCTACTGGTTGTCCACGTCTTCCGCTCTTCACAGCCCTCGTCACGATCAGGTGCCAGTTGTCCTGGCCGATGAGCACGGTTGGCACGGCGCGCTCCATGATGACATCTTCTTCTATATCTTCCAGATGTCTGCAGTTGTTGACGATGGATCTGCTAACAGACTGTGGCGATAGGTTAAGGTTACCTATAGTTCTTCCTATTATCCGATGTCGCTGATGGTGATGAAGGCCCTTGATGGTGACTGCGATGCGGCGCGACCTCTCTGCGTTGAGTCGCGTGCCGCCAACTGTTTCTATGCGGAACGGCTCCACCGGTCCGCGAGCTCCTATTTTCTCAGCCACCTTCTCTTCTACCAGCGTGACTGTGGACCCTTCATCTAATAGTGCGTATGTGTTCACGCTGCCCCTGGAACCTGTCAGGACAATCGGTACAACTTTAAGGTAGGCGCGTGGCGCGCTTGACTGCGTTGACGTCACCACGGCGTCGCTGTCTTCTGCTTGATCATCAGGTGTCTTCTTCGTATAACTGTTGCGGCTATTGTGTAGCCGCCGATGGTGCGAGCTCTTGCACCCGTCGATGCCGCACTGCCGAAACTTGCACTCGTGTTTTGGCTTTCTTTTTTGCAGACACCTGAAACATAAATTATTACGTTTTGCCATAGCCCACCTATCGTCAACACTAGCTTTCGTAAACTGTTCACATATAGAGCTAGTATGTGCATCTTGACATATCGCACATTTATCTCTCTTCACTTGTGGTTCATATTTCTGTGTGTGTGTTCGCTGTGTTTTCTTAAAAACTTGCTGATTTTCTTTCGTAGGTTCATGTGGCACCAATGCAGCACACATCTCGGCTTCTTTCATTAAAAATTCACTAATCATTTGTAGATCGGGTTTTCTATCTTCCCGTCTTGCGTACTGGAACCAACTGTGCTGCAACGTATAATTAAACTTCGCTAATAAACTATTCACTGCCACCGTATCGTGTAGATAGCTCTCTCTGTTGAGAGCTCGAATCGTAGCGACGATATTATTCACTTTACTGGCGAACACACACGTTTCCCGCGCACTTTCTTTCACTCGCGGCAATGACTTGATTTTTTCTAATTCTGCGTTCACTAGTGCGTCGGGTCGACCAAACTGTATTTCCAAATGGTCGACGATCTCACTTGGGTCGGTTTCCCCGTAGAACATGCAAGCGACGGCTTCTTTGGCGTTTCCACGTAAACATCTTCGAATTCTTGCCCGATTTTCCGCCTTGCTAAAATATTTCTCCGTATCTCGATACGCCGCTTTAAACTGCAACCATTCTTCACCAGCGCCATCGAAACTTGGTAACTCCATACTATAGCGCGGCGCCCCTCGTGATGCTTCTGCCAGGGCGGACGCGAGCGCGGTGATATCTGCGGCTTTCAATGCACCAGACTCTTGTTTTGGTGCCGTATTTTCAGTAGGCGTCGAAATCTTCGCCTTCTCTACGACGGACACATCATCTTCCGCCGGACGTACAGCGCGCGCTGAAATGCCCGCCGATTGCGCGGGCGACGTAGCTTGTGGCGCCTGGGCCACCTCTCGTGGTGCGGGCGACTCATGGCCCGCCGAATCTTCTTGGTGCGGCGCGTGCGCCGCCTCTTCGTATTGCGGCGTAGGTGCCGCCTGTCGTAGTGGGTGTGGCATAAGTGCCACCGAACTGGTGATTGCCAGCGGCTCTGGTGCCGGCTGGCGATCCGTATGGGTTGGCCGAGCGGAGTTCATCCAATCTTCGACCCTCGTAATGGCAGTTGCTTGCCCTTCTTCGTAAACAGCGCGCGCGAGTTCCGTCCGTAAGCGCGCCTCTTCTGCTCGTAAGCGCGCTTCTTCTAACTTGGCGCGTAGATAAACGATACGCGGCGACTCGACTGCGGATGGTACCGGCTTGTCGTTGTTTGCAACGGTGCTCGTTGTGGTCTCGGTCGCCTCGGTGTTCTCTGTTGTAACGCTAGTCTCCGTAGCGGACGTGGTGGTACCGCTCGTTTCCTCCTCGTGACTAGCGGCCTCTTCCTCTCGGCGACTCGACGTACTTCTTGTTTCAATCGGCATGGTTCAGTGATCCGGCTCGAATGCGACCAGAAAATGTGCACTACAGCCGGGGGAGCCAGCGGACTGTAAATCTGGTTCTTCTCTCTTCGATGCCCCACCAGCCGCAGTGCTTTGGTCGTGAGCCGGGTGTCGCCGGGAAGATGAAAAGAGACCACAACTGTACGTTGCAAAGGTGCTTTATTGTAACGAAATAAAGCAATAAAGTTAGCACCGTTGCAAATATTTGACCTATTCTATGGAGAGCCAGTACTTGCCCTAATACTGCCCTACTCTAAAGCCGGTACCCTATGAATATATACTAAAGCCCAGGAACTTGTCTGGGAAACTTATTGAGTCGTAACGAAATTGTAACTTTACTGGAACGGAATTAAATGTATGGCCGCGCTCTCCGATATTTATAGTGCGCGGCCAGACGGTCGGCGGAAATCTACAAAGACAATCGGCGCCGGGTGTGGCGCCACAATGTCTGGATTTGTTAAAATCCTACTTTTTGCAATCTAATCTTAATAATTTTATCTTAGGTAGCTTCTTCTACCTCTAATCAACTAGTGTGGCCCTCTGGCGAGTGCAACGGTACTACCTTTTTACAAATAAGTGGAAAACAAAGTACGTAATGCCCTAAGACCTACCGAAAACTAATTACAATGTCTTATTTCTTATTTACATACAAGGATTTAACATAAATAAACTTATACAATAACAAATAAGTGTGCTATATACATTGTACGTTCTTACAGGACCTCGGAAACTCTTACAATTACAGAGTTGTACGCCTTTTCAGGTCGTACTATCCTGTTAACTATCTTTATATTACCGAAAAGTGTCTAAACATATGCCTAAGGCTTATACTTACATTACACATACTATTTACAATCATAAACATTTGTTTTAACAAAGAATTTTGCACTTTTCGGATTTTCGTAATTGCGAGTTCCCGCATATAAATACTATCTCGCAAGAGTCGACTCGTAATGTCGACTGCGTGGAACTCGCTTTACTCGTAATATGCCTGATAGGCAAAGATCATAGCTACATAAAGCCTTATTATTTATATACAATAAAGCTGTATGTAGGTCTTAGGGCGAATAAAAGGCGAAAACGAATATTATTTATTACAAAAAACTTACGAACTAAACGAAACATACAATTCTATCCTGCCTTACTATCTATTTACATTAATATTTACAATAAAACATGTCTGTGCTGCACATCCAGGATTATCTTTTAAATATTATTTTTGAGACTCTATTTCTGAGATGTTATCTCCGAGATATTATTTCTGGGATGCAATCTCTGTATTATCATTTCTTGACATGTTTACCTCCGAAAATTATGCATAGACTTCTAGAATGTCCTCTGAGATGTATAACTTTAGGATGTTATCTCTAAAATATTATTTCTCAGATGTTACATCAGAGATATTATATCAAGTGTGAAACAAGCTAATACGGCGCCTTTTGTGTGTTTAACGAAACAAGCTAATATGGCGCCTTCTGTGTGTTTAACGAAACAAGCTAATATGGCGCCTTCTGTGTGTTTAACGAAACAAGCTAATATGGCGCCTTCTGTGTGTTTAACGAAACAAGCTAATATGGCACCTTCTGTATATTTAACGAAACAAGCTAATGTGGCGCCTTCTAGATGTTTTAGAAGTTATTCCAATTCATATTAACAAATACAATAAAGGTAAGGAATGTATACAGGAAAACAGTAAATAGATACGAAACGCACAACCTCAATGTTCGCAAACGATATGAAATACCCCTCCCCCGCAGGCGAAGGCAAGGACGTTTTCCGTTCTCCTTATCACTATGTTTGAGCTAACAAAACAGGGCATGGCCATATTTTGTTAGATGTTAGAAACAAAAAACAGTGTCACAAGAGACCCAGATTAATGTGTACAAAACGAATAAGCTAAGATGAGAACAAATTAAACAAAATATACTTTCTTAAACCTTTATTCACTTTCTGAATCACTTGAGATTATCTCTGAGATGTATGCTGCGTTATTCCAGGCTCGTTTGACGAATAGACCATCTGCCATCCTGCCAGGCAATTTGTAAGAAGCGATTGACGTTTGACTATATGAGTCACTACTATTGTGGCTACTAGGTGATAGATGTCTGCATTGTCATGCCGTCGCATGGCATCCGCCGCCGCAGGCATCACCGCCTTCCCCATTCCTGCCGCAATAGCGTCAGTGCTTGTCACTGTCGTGTTCAAGTTTCGAGGTTGTGGTAGCCAGTAAACTTATGTGACATTAAGATCACGCAACATGGATAGAATGGACCATTAACATCTTTGTTGTATATAGGCGATGGTTGTCAAATTATAAGAATAAAAATGTAATTGGAGAAAACAGAAGGAACTAACTACTCAAAGGTTCAAAGAAAATACAAATCAATAAAAACTTGTTAAAATAAAATTTAATTTTTTATGTTTCGTAATTTTTTTTATCATTATCGTTTAGTGTGACCCATACAATAAAAACATTGTTGTAGGACGTAATACTTATAGTTTATTTGAGAAACAAATAATTAACACTTAGCAGCACACTTCAGTTCCAGAAACACTGTCCGTTTAGTGTCACAAATAATTTCAGCCTGAACATCATTCAGACTCTGCCGGTGTATGCCACGTCAGTCTTTCTTCATAAAAAGCTATAACCTGAAAAAAAATATTTTTAGGATAAAAGCTTAGTTCTGTTGGTCGAGTGGTTAGCGAAACTGACTACCCAATTGGTGGAGCTCGGGTTTGATTCCACAGGGACAAACATGTGTGTGATGAGCATAAATGTTTACATTTTTGGATTTGATTGATTCAATATATTAGAATATGTATATTATTGGTTGATTTAATATATTAGAATAGCTAAAAAATCATTTTAATAATATATGCATTACAATGTAAACTTAACATGTAAACCAACCATTATATCAACCGGTTTTGGTCGAGCGAATAATTTTATACACAACTCGCTTACTCATCAATCATCATCATCATATTGCACCACACACATACACACACACACACACACACACACACACACACACACACACACACACACACACACACACACACACACACACACACACACACACACACACACACACACACACACACACACACACACACACACACACACACACACACACACACACACACACACACACACACACACACACACACACACACACACACACACACACACACACACACACACACACACACACACACACACACACACACACACACACACACACACACACACACACACACACACACACACACACACACACACACACACACACACACACACACACACACACACACACACACACACACACACACACACACACACACACACACACACACACACACACACACACACACACACACACACACACACACACACACACACACACACACACACACACACACACACACACACACACACACACACACACACACACACACACACACACACACACACACACACACACACACACACACACACACACACACACACACACACACACACACACACACACACACACACACACACACACACACACACACACACACACACACACACACACACACACACACACACACACACACACACACACACACACACACACACACACACACACACACACACACACACACACACACACACACACACACACACACACACACACACACACACACACACACACACACACACACACACACACACACACACACACACACACACACACACACACACACACACACACACACACACACACACACACACACACACACACACACACACACACACACACACACACACACACACACACACACACACACACACACACACACACACACACACACACACACACACACACACACACACACACACACACACACACACACACACACACACACACACACACACACACACACACACACACACACACACACACACACACACACACACACACACACACACACACACACACACACACACACACACACACACACACACACACACACACACACACACACACACACACACACACACACACACACACACACACACACACACACACACACACACACACACACACACACACACACACACACACACACACACACACACACACACACACACACACACACACACACACACACACACACACACACACACACACACACACACACACACACACACACACACACACACACACACACACACACACACACACACACACACACACACACACACACACACACACACACACACACACACACACACACACACACACACACACACACACACACACACACACACACACACACACACACACACACACACACACACACACACACACACACACACACACACACACACACACACACACACACACACACACACACACACACACACACACACACACACACACACACACACACACACACACACACACACACACACACACACACACACACACACACACACACACACACACACACACACACACACACACACACACACACACACACACACACACACACACACACACACACACACACACACACACACACACACACACACACACACACACACACACACACACACACACACACACACACACACACACACACACACACACACACACACACACACACACACACACACACACACACACACACACACACACACACACACACACACACACACACACACACACACACACACACACACACACACACACACACACACACACACACACACACACACACACACACACACACACACACACACACACACACACACACACACACACACACACACACACACACACACACACACACACACACACACACACACACACACACACACACACACACACACACACACACACACACACACACACACACACACACACACACACACACACACACACACACACACACACACACACACACACACACACACACACACACACACACACACACACACACACACACACACACACACACACACACACACACACACACACACACACACACACACACACACACACACACACACACACACACACACACACACACACACACACACACACACACACACACACACACACACACACACACACACACACACACACACACACACACACACACACACACACACACACACACACACACACACACACACACACACACACACACACACACACACACACACACACACACACACACACACACACACACACACACACACACACACACACACACACACACACACACACACACACACACACACACACACACACACACACACACACACACACACACACACACACACACACACACACACACACACACACACACACACACACACACACACACACACACACACACACACACACACACACACACACACACAGAGAGAGAGAGAGAGAGAGAGAGAGAGAGAGAGAGAGAGAGAGAGAGAGAGAGAGAGACGGACACACAGGGTCACACACACGCACGCACATACAATCTTTAACGCATATAGACATTAATGGCATGTGTATTAGGGAATTTTATTAGTACCTATTGTGTTTGTGATATTTTATCAAATTATCATTCATTCCTGTTTCATGTTTTGTTCTTTATTTAATTTGTTCAAATCTTAAAAGTTTTTGTCTTAGATTTTGGTTCTATTATTATCATTTATTTTTTGTATTTTAAATTTTATTCGTTTTTATTTTTTCAATTAAATTTAATGTTTTTATTTAAATTTAATCTGACTAAGCTCCGAAAGTCAAAATTGTTGTGTGTACGAAGTAGTAATCCGTAATTGGCTTATGTTTGATGTAAAATGATTGTTTTTTATCTTATAATTAAAAATGCTGTGGATTAATTGGTAATAAATAAATAAATATACTAATGTGTGAAGGGAAAACTTTGGACTCCTTTGTAAGGCAAGGCAAAAAGTTTACATTGTGGAGGATCGTAATCAAATATTTTTAAATAAAATGCATTAGAATTAATTAATTAAAATAAATTCCACCTACACTACATTAATGTGACATACATCATAATATACACATATTAATACTATTTTGTTTATGGCTAAAGTCAGTTGTCAAACTTAAGAGATTTTATTGTTTAGACTGTAGTTGATAGTCAATTTTGGTCACAGGCGATCACTAGTTTAAATAATTATATATTTCTATGTATTAGTTTTTTTGAAAAACATTTTTCGCATACATTCCGCATTACGTGTGCCTTAGTGCGCATATAACTTCGGGACAAAAAACGCAAGTGCGGCCCCAGCATTATAATTATAATATCTAAAATAAAAATACAATTCATTTAATTAATGAGGAATATCCAGAAATAGGCATAAAAAAAGGGATACAAAATTACCTGCTGAGGACATTTAACATTAGCGATTTTGGCCGGTACTAATTCAGCTTCATCAGAGTCAACCCATTTAATTAAAAACATCAGTTCGCCTGTAGCATCAGAAGCCCCTGGAACAAAATGATGTCATTACTGACAAAGTAATATCTTAACATAACATCTTATTGTAAATATAAATAACTGGAACAAACACAGTATACACTGAGGAAATTAATTCTATTCCATAATTTGTAGAGAAAATAAAAAATGAATGAGGTTAAACTGTGTCGGTCCATGCATCCGTTGGTTATAACCTGAAAGTCTATGCCAACGGGTTGCTTTGTATGGTAAAGATTGAAACAAAACAAGATTGATTTCATTCTAAATATATAAATAGTAATAGGTTTTTTTTTATATCATAAGATAGCAAATAAGCAGATGGGTCTCTGATGGAAAGAGTCAACCATCGCCTATAGACACCAAAGATGTTAATGGTGCGTTGCTATCTTGTGGCGAGGTCTAATGCCACATGCATAAGTTTACCGGCTACCTTACCCTCCAAACCGGAACACGACAGCGACAAGCACTGACGCTATTGCGGCAGGAATAGGTAAGGCGGTGGTACCAGACACGGGCGAGACAATGCAGAACTCTACCACCTAGTAGCCACGATGTTAGTGACTCGATAGCTAATCGGTCACCTTTTACGACCTGCCTGGCAGACCGGCAGTTGGCCTATTCTTCAAAGGAGGCCGGGACAAATTGAATAAGTAACTAAACAATATTGAATAAGTATATAAATTGCAGCTCGCAAAATCAGCGGCAGCAGTAAAGGTCCTCGCTAAATCGGCATTATTTACTTTACTTGCCTTGACAGCTTGAGCTGTTGCCCAGGCAAGGCAGTTGCCTTGCTCATTCAGCGGCATAATCCCCTTTTTTTGACAATAGCCATAATTCTCCTGCTCTTTTTCTACAAAAGTAAAAGGCTGATTTTTAATTCTCTTTTTACAGTTTCTGTCTGGCTCAGATAAAGTTCACTATAATATAACTTATTTAAACTTTAAAATTTAAATAGCAGTAATCTAAAATGGTCACATTAACAATGTTTAGGTAAATACATTTTGGTTGCCAAAAATGTGTTTTTTTATGTTACTTGCACTGAATGTCAACTGTTATACAGAATGTTGGCACCAAACAATTCAAAATCTTGTCTATCTTTTAAATTTACAGATGCATATGTAGGTTTTAAATTATCTTAGATCTTACGACTGCCCCATTGGGGAGTGGTTAGCGAACCTTACTACGAATCGACTGGGTTTGGGTTTGATTACCGACGGGGACAAACATTTGTGTGATGAGTATAGATGTTTGTATTTTTGGGTCTGGGTTTTTATTATGTATGTAACAGTATTTATATATGTATTTCTATGTATTAGTATCATTGACTAGCACCCATAACACAATTAAATAATTTGCTTACTTTGGAGTTAGATCAATTTGTGTAATTTGTCCAGCGATAATATTATAATCATTGACTACTTTGTAGTCTTGTGGTGTGCTGATTCGACTCAGATCATTAGATCCTGAGACAATCCCAGTTCAGGCCAAAGTGGTATTGAGCTTTTTTACAAGGTTTTCTTTGAAATCCAAGCTTTAATGGCATCTCGGTATATGGTTATGTCGAGTCCTGGTAACCCGTATGAGAATATGGTTGGTTTCATTTGTCGCAAGAAACAGGTAGTAGTGGTTACCGTGTTGGTTTTTTGCGACGATGGGGATCACCTCTTATCTCACCAACTGACTAACCAATAGATCACGATTAACAAGTAAAACTTTGACATTGAGCGTCCTCTGCTTACTCTGCAAGGGAACCGTCATGATAATACTTTAATTTTACTAACTGCCTGCAAAATCTGATTTCTATGACTTGGCATCACAATTGAAATTAGTTGTCTGTCTTTATAGCAAATAGTATTATTTCTAATTTATAAAGTAAATTTTAGTGTTATAAATCTTAAAATTTTCCTCTATATTAATTTATTAAAAAATCTAACTCTTATGTGCCTGTTGATTTAATTATCTAGACGATTTGTTGCATTACTGCTGTGATTTCATAATTCTTTTTTTTCTAATTAGAATTGACTTTCTGTCGTTAGCAAGATGATACTTGCCTTAATTGTATTTCTAATTAATTTATAAAGTTAATTGCTGTTGCATTTCTAATTTATAAAGTTAATTGTAGTATAAAATTTCTCTCCATATTAATTTATTAAATCGAATACCCAAGGGAATTATGTTCTAACTCGAAATAAATCCAGTCACCCCCATGTCCTAGATGCAACTAATGGACTAACAATTAGCAAATACTATTAATTTCCATAAAATAATATTGTGTCTCAGGCTAGATATGTTTTCCGATAAAAGCTAGAAAACCTATTTAGATTCAATTGCCTAATCCAAGATGTGATCTTATAACCGAACATTCTATTGGAACTAGTTCTTAACTTTTTAGTGATGATGGACCACATCACAAAATATCTGTTTTGCCATGAACCAAATATAAAAAATTATACCACATATTGATAAAAAAATTAAATTTTGTTCACTATTCACAAAACACCACCACTGGAATACTGAGGGAACTTTCCTGGTTAGAAACCTCTTGCAAGACCATTGAGGTGTCATTTATATAAAATTTTTATTATATTTGATACTCTGGTAACAGTCTCTTCATTTTGGTGACCTAAAATCATTACTTCCTTTTGCTCAGTTGGATAAAAAGTAGCTAATGTTGCCCCTGGATAGTGTGCCTTTCTAATGGTTTAAAATTTTTAAGATCAGTCTAGTACTTTTTGAGTTTATTCAATACAAAAAAAACAATCAAATTCTTCCTTTTTATTACTGGGTAATTCTACATTAAGAGGTTTCAATTGTATGGAGGATAAGGCCATGGATAAAAATGTTTTTTTTTTTCATTAAACACTTATATTATAATTTTTGTACTGTCTATGTACCTACTTTTTAGAAGCCCAGAGTAAATATATCGGACAGGGTAGAGACATCAAGAACAGTGTTGATACGTCTTTGACCAAGGGAAATATTTTGACTTAATAAAACAATGATTGAATTTAATCAACTTTTATTCAACATTGTATTTAAAAGTTACAATTAGACTATCATTGTCATCAGACATTCATATTAATCATTAAATATTTCAGAAACTTTTCATATATAATTGATTAGTTCTGAAGTATGCTTTAGTATTTTGTGTTAAACAATGTATCATTGATATAAATTTGCTACATCCGAGTATTATTAAACATCTTATGAGGCAAAGTATCTCCTCTGGCAGTATTTTTGCCAGGGGAAATAGGCCTGAGACGTTTTTATGACAAAATCAATTATGTTAATTGAAATAAGATTTTTTTTGCTTAATTATATATTACACTTTAAAAGTTGCAGTATTAGGTAATTCAGGCAGTAAATGCAGGTAAATTCATTTAAAATTACAATTTTTATGTCTTACTAGGGAAAAGACAGAAAGATCTTGGGAGAGAGAGAAAGACCGCACAGCTGCATCACAACAATTAAACAATATATTACTAACTTCACATTGATAGGTGCCTTTGAGCGTAATTCGACATGAGGCCGTTTTATAAATAAGGTTTGTAGAAAGGAACGAATTTCGTCAGGGTAGATTTGCATAAAAAGCTGGACATAAATTATGTTTGAAAATTATTGAAAATAAACAACTATTATTGTTTTTTTTTGGTAATAGTTTGACATGTTTATTTAATTTTGTCCTAAACATAGTTTGGTTTAGCAACTGATACAAATAAGATATGTATTGTCTGCAAGTTGAACTAAAACTGACAAGAGGATAGGCCAGCGGCAAGACATTTTTAAGCTTCAACTTAAAATTTCAACCATGTGCTTTAATTAATGCAAAAAAACACCAAAATTATAATAAAAAACCCATTTTAAGGCAATTTACGCACAAGTTACCTCTTATTATAGAACTACCATACTATAGATTTCTTCATATTGCAACATGAGCCCAAAAAGGATACTAGATAATTCAGAAAGTGTGGCCACTTACATACAAAATTTGAAGTTCCACCTACACCATCTTGATGTCTGGAAATCCACAACCGTGCAGTTCTCCTGGCACTTTTTGCCTCGCACTACCCTTTTGTGGAATCAATTACTGGCAGGGGTTTTTCCGAACAGATACGACATGGGGACCTTCAAGAAAAGAGCTTACTCATTTTTAAAAGGGCGGCAACGCAACTGCATGGCCTCTGGTATTGCAGATGTCCATGGGCGGCGGTGATCACTCAACATCATGTGCACCTCCTGCTCGTTTGCCCCCTCTTCCATAAAAAAAAATACAAAATGTTAAACGGTCAACACTGGATTGCGGCTTCACCAAGCCATCCAAATTCATGGATGAGCTAAAACCTTACACAATATGAACTTAATCATAACATTGACATATTTAAAGTTACCTATAATTTTTTCAGCCTTGAGACCTTTATCAAAGCCTGATTTGCCTTTGTCTTCTTTTTTCTCTTTTTTGGAGTCCTTATGTTCATCTACAGAAGATATACTTGTAGCACGTCCTTTGCGGCTACTGCTTGTGCGGTCATCACTAGAATCACGAACACGTTTTTTACCACGGTCCTCAGGTTTCTTAGTCTTTGATTGCTGTAAAAAAAATACTGTGAAGTGACACTGGAGTGGTTATTACACACTGACTATGGCTTGGAACCGGTTAATTTTGAAACCTTAATCAGCGCAAGTACATTAGGAGCGTTTGGATTAAGTTGGGTCCTACCTTAACCTCAAAATACTGGTTTGCTTATAGAGAGAAATTTTAAAGGTTTAAATAAATAGACTGGTTTATAAAGTTTTTTATTCTCTTTGATGTTTGCCACTTTCAATTATTGCCTGCATGTGTTTTTTTTATATCATAAGATAGCAAACAAGCAGATGGGTCTCCTGATGGAAAGAGTCAACCATTGCCTATAGACACCAAAGGTGTTAATGGTGCGTTGCTATCTTGTGGTGAGGTCTAATGCCACATACATAAGTCTACCGGCTACCTTACCCTCCAAACCGGAACACGACAGTGACAAGCACTGACACTATTGCGGCAGGAATAGGTAAGGCGGTGGTACCAGACCCGGGCGAGACAATGCAGAACTCTACCACCTAGTAGCCACGATGTTAGTGACTTGCACAGCCAATTAGTCGCCTTTTACGACATGCCTGGCAGAACAGCAGTTAGTCTATTCTTCAAAGGAGCCCGGAACCAACACAGGACCTTACTATTTTTGGTTTTTGCTTAAACAGATTTATTTAGGTTTATAAAGCGCTTCGACGGACACCTTTCAAAAGCGTTTATTAACCAAAATTTTTTAAACCAGTTTCAAGCCCTGACATTGACTACAATATTAAAAGTACTCTAATCTGATTCCCCACATGAACAATTTATGTAATTGAATGTATCTTTGTATTTATAAGAACAGGATTTATACTTAGTACATTTTGTATATTATACAGTGAATACAAAACTCTCTTGAAGATATGTTATTACCACTACCACTCTTGAATATCTACAATATTAACCTTTGAGCAGACAGACTTTAGACTGTTTTTTTATATATTAGATAGCAAACAATCAGATGCCTCTCCCTGATGAAAAAAAAAAACCACCACCTACCTTGGTATCTACCAAATATGTTAATGGAGCATTGCTATCCATGAGGCAGGATGGCAATTCTACATGCATAAGTCTACCAATACTCTTCAAAATCCATTACCACCTTACTCTTCAAACACAGAACATAACAAAGAGAGTCATTGATACTATTGCAGCAAAAATAGGTAAAATGGTGGTACAATATAATAAAAATTAAATAAAGTCACATATCCATACTAATATAATAAACATCTGTCTGTCTGTCTCTTCTTCAAACCTAAACCACTGAACTGAATTGAATTGGATGAAATTTAATACAAATCGCACCTCCACTCAAATAGTGTCACAAGTCAAAAAAACGATTCTCGAGTAAAAGGGGTTTAAAGTTGCTCCTGCCTATTTTTTCACTTTTCCGGCCAACGACACTAAAGTCACTAATGCCGTATATTATCAAATCATTGAAAATAGTAGTAGATCACCATGCGAGATAAAACTAATAATAATAATAAATTCATTTCATTTATTTACAAGAATGTGGGTACATAAGATGTTACATTTTTAACATTGTTTCCAATCACATATCATCAAAAGTGACATGCAAAAAATATAGAGTAAAAAACATAATATTTAAAATCTATTCGTTATTAACTGATCATTTTTATGATAAATTTAATATTCCGTAGTAAAATCTGTTACCTACTCATTAAAAATATAATATTGCTAAAGTGATGTTACTGTAGCTGTTTACAAAAACCAGCTATCGTAGCAGGTGGCGACGCTTTTTATTATTACGCACTGTGATTTTGTACCTACTACAATTTGTAATTGATAAATTTCTTGTTTGGAAATAAAAGTGATAAAATGCCACAATTCGACTACAGTTACATTCATGCAATGATTTACTTTTAAAAACGCTACCGTAAAATAATTAGTATTAGAATAAAAATAAGTTTTATTATCTGTATAAGTGTCATATCTATTTCTGATTAATTTAAATGTACTAATATAAATAATTTAAAATGTCAACTTGATTAAAATGTAAAAATAATAAAATAATCAATAGCTTAGTCAAATCTGTAAAAGAAAAAAAAGTATATCGATTATAGTCCAATTTCAAATAGATAATGAACGATTTAAATTGTAATACAAAATTTTATTAACTTTCAAAAAATTCTTTAATTGTATAAAAGTTCTTTTAAGTAGCCAGTTTTTGACAGAAGTAAATTGACTTTCTGTAGACAGTTTTCTTACAGACTTCGGGATTTTATTATATATTTTAATGCTCATCATAAAATAGTTTTGTTGAAAAATCTTTGACTTGCATGATGGGAATATTAATCTACTAGGATCTCTGAATCCTAACCTTGATGTATCTTTAGCCCTGTTATACCAATGAGGGTGTCTGTTTACATAGTTGTCTGTGTCTAAAATGATACGAATACTATGGCATAATATGATACGAATGATACAATAAGTGATTTCTATGATTTTTTACTATTTGAGCGGAGGTGCGAAATATAATTTCCAAAAATCCAATGGGAACGGGAATTATGCAGGTTTTTATTTCAGAAACTTAGGCACACGGATGAAGTCACAGGCACAGTTAGTTAATCATAATCACACCTTTGTAGGAATATTCGCTTCTTGTTTAATGGCAAATGGCAAAGTCCAAAAGTAGTATATTTGGCTAATAGTTGATGATTAGCCAAATATACATGAAAAATTTCAGTCTTAGATTGATTGGACCAATTTAGACTGTAATATTTGCAAAACGGAAATAATAGCCATTCAGAGGCTGCTGGCAACACTCAACCTGTCAAAAGCGAATTAGATCAGCTGTTTTAATTTTTACTTAATTTATAAATTTAAAGTGTATTTAAGTAATAAAAGTACAATTAAATAAACAAAAATTGGCAAATAACGTTGTGATATAATAGAATTTAATAATAATTATCAAAAATTGAAGAAACAAAGCTTGTAAAATTGATCGACAGTAACGGTAACCTCTTTTGAACAAAGAAGAAAGTTTCAAATTCTTGAACGGAAAACCGGGGAAGTATTAGTTATATTTTTTTTCTCTTTATTACACTTTCGTTGTATTAATAACTTTTATTATATTTTTTTTAGTACCCATAAACGTTGCAATGGATTTTACTTTTGAAAATGTCACTTTGAGAATGAAAAAATGTATAGATGTCGAATGCATCAATCGAATCGTTTGAAACGACAACCTCAGACTACTTAGCCAGAAGTTTGCCGCATTTATCAGCCGTTAATGAGTGTCAATAAGGAATTGCAGGAAGAAATAAATTCTCTTGGGTGTTAATTAGAAAGTGCGCACAACGAAATCCAGAACTTAATATTAGAAAATAGTTCTTTACGTAAAATAAACGAAGAACAATCCAAAAATATTGTAATATTGAAACAAGTCGCAAAAACCACACCGTGTAAGAGTTCTACTAAAAATAAAAACTACAAGTGTTCTACACCAAAAAATACGAAATTAAATAACAATAAAGATAGTGTCAGTGAGAGTAGAATACAAAACTTAGACTATGAGGAAAATTCAAAGAATAAATCTAAGACTAATATTGGACTATCTCAAAATCTAAAAAATGTATGTACGACAACAAAACATTCTTCAATAAATTGTAATATAGATCCCATATATAACCAGAAAAATAAAATCATAGTATTAGGGGACCAAAAACTATGTGGCCTATCTACCAAATTATTGGACTTTGGATCAAATAAATACACAATTGTGTCAACAATTAAGCCTAATGCGACCTCAATGGAAATATTACATAGTTATAGCGACTTTTCTAGCTTAGGTAACAAAGACTATGTTATTCTTGGAATCGGTACTCATGATCGTGATCCTTATTCTGTTTTTACCAATTTAAGTAATACCTTAGACAAACTTAGGCATTGTAAACAAGTGTTCTTGTTAAAAATTCAGTCCAACAGATATTTAAATATAGGACTTCTTAATTATAAAATGAACTTAAATGTAAATCAATATAATAATTGTACTCTTATTGACTTGGATACCTATTTAACTAGATATAATCGTTACACACACAAAAATTATATTAACTGCTTGTATACAAAATTAAAAATTGAGATAGATTATCAGGTATATAAAAATAAATTTTTGTCATTTTCAAAATTAAAAGTTAGTCAACTAAATAACAATGAAACTGAGAATAAACTATTGAGCTCTAAAAAAATTAAATACAGTGAATATAAAGAAAATTTGGAAAAGTTGGTATCTAATAGGATTAATATCAAAAATAGTGACAAATCTATACAAAAGCTGAAGAAAGGTACTATACCATATTTTTTTAGTATTAAACCAAGAATTAAACCGGAAAACAATTCAAATAATCTTTTGTGTAATAAAACAGTCAGGAAGGGTACAATACCATACTATTTTACTTTGAAAACCAGAAGTCTAGAAAGTATGAACAACAAAAACCAGCTTTTTCGTCAATAATTACCAATTTAAGCTACTTCACCAAAACATAGCAGGTGCATTAAAAAAGTGAGATTATTTGCAAGTAGCTATTAGTGAGCTTAGCGAAACACTAGGTAAAATTGATGTTATATGTCTTTCTGAAACTTTTCTTAAGCAAGGTTCTGAAACAAACTTTAAACTTGTCAGTTACACTATGGCATCTCATTTTTCTCATGACAATCAGCGTAGGGGTGGAACTTGTATATTAGTGAGAAATGAACTTGATTTTAAAATGCTAGATTTACAAATACGCTTACCATTTTCCTTTGAATGTTGCGCTGTTGAAATTGTTAATTATAAACTAATAGTAATTTGTATTTATCATACTCCCAGCTCAAATGTTGATATATTCCTAAATAAATTAGAATTAATATTAGAAAATATTATGATAAACTCAAAAAAGAAAATTATTTTATGTGGAGATTGGAATATAGATCTGATGCAGGATAACTGTACACATGAAAATTTAACAAGCATTCTTTCAAATAATAACATAAATCAACATATTTTAAAACCTACTTGGAAGCATGCATGTCTGGATGTAATAGCAAGTAACATAAATAATGTTCAGTCTAACACTCATACACTTGCTTTGTCTGATCATGAAACTGCTCAGAGTATACAAGCCAATATAGAGTCAGTCTTAGAATTTAAACAAAAAAGAGCTTTTTGGTTTGAAACAAAGCGGATATATGGGCAGGAAAATATTAAAAAGTTTCATGAATGTTTATCAAGTTTAAGTTTTAATGAAGTTTTTACAAAGTCAAACTGTGAAGAAGCATTTAATGAATTTCATGATATTTTACTGTTATTTTTTGAGTTATGTTTTCCTAAGATCCATGTAAAAGTTTCAAATAAACCTATAAAAAATAAATGGTTAACTAAAGGTCTTCTAAAATGTTGCAAAGTAAAACGCCAGTTGTACCTTAAATATCGTCATGCTCAATCTAATAAAAAAGAAAATAAATGTAAATATTTACATTATAGGAAAATTTTGTCTAAATGTATATTAGAATCACAAAACAGTCTGCTTTAAAATATATTGAAAATTCCTCTAATAAATGTAAAGCTTCATGGAATCTGATTAAAAGTACATTTCAGAACAAAATAAATATTAGAGAAATAGTAAAAATCAAAGTAAACAAATTAAAGTACACAAATAATCAAACAATCTTTAATCTATTTAATAATTTTTTTATAAACCAGACAAAATCAAGTAGTGTAAAAGTCAAATCTACAAATACTTCAAAATCATATTTTTTACCAAATTGTAGTAAAACCATGTATTTGACACCAGTAGATGAGCCTGATGTGAAAAAAGTTATTCATTAATTGAGAAATACTTATGCTACTGGCTATGATAATATTAGCACAGAATTATTGAAAAATGTTGCTAGTGTAATATCAAAAGCTCTTAGCCATATAATTAATTTGTCATATTTGGAAGGTAAATATCCAGAACGATTAAAAAAGTGTATTGTCAAACCATTGTTTAAAAAAGGAGATATGTGCGATATGAACAATTATAGACCTATTACTTTAATTCCAGTCATTTCAAAAATCTTTGAAAAAATTATGTATGAAAAGCTCTATCATTATTTACTTGATTTTGACCTACTAAAAAATAATCAATATGGATTTAGGAAAGGTAGATCTACTACATTAGCATGTTTTGATTTAGTTTGCTGATGACACTACCCTACTTATTAAATGTAAAAATAAAAAAGACTTGGTAAATGAAACAACCGAAACCTTATTCCAAGTTTCAGACTGGTTAATTCATAATAATTTAAAAGTTAATGTAACTAAAACAAAATTAGTTCAATTTCAGAACTACCACAGTAATATTACTAAAAACACAAATATATTTTTAAATAAATATAGATGATGTAGATTATACAAACTTTTTAGGAATAATTATTGACAAATATTGTAATTGGAAAGCACACATTGAATCTCTATGTAATAAGATTGATAGATTTGTCTATGTCTTGAGAAGACTAAGGGAAGTAGGAAACGCAAAAGCCTCCCTATTAGCATATCATGGATATGTCTCTTCTAATTTACAATATGGAATTCCTATTTGGGGAAATTCTGTTGAATTGGTACGAATTTTTAGAGTCCAAAAGAAATGTATTCGAGCAATATGTGGTGTTAATCAGTTACATTCCTGTAAACCACTTTTTAAGTCTCTTAAGGTACTTCCCTTACCATGTTTGTATATTTTAGAGGTATGCGTATTTGTTATTTAAAACAAAAGTTATTTAAAACAAATGCTGAAGTCACTGGTAACTCATATTTTAGGAATAGTAAGAAATTATATGTGCCTAACCAAAAATTAAATATTTTTACAAAAAATGTGTATTGTATGTCTATTATTATATACAATCATATTCCTGATAGTCTTAAATCATTGCCTATAAATACATTTCGCAAAACATTGTTTGATTTGCTGTTAGATAAAACTTATTATGATATCAAAGAATTTTTAGCCGATAAAATTAAATGTTAATGGATAGAAATATAAGTTTGTTGAATTGTCCTTAAAAAAATTTGAATGTAGTAAAAATTTTGTAAATGGTGAACATTATGTAAATTATAAAAAAAAATAATTACTCAAAATATGAAACTTGTAATTATAAAATAACTTTGTAATATGGAATCATCCTTGTATATTTATAACAAGAGCATAAAATAGAGAAAAAAAGACCAGCCCGCTGAGTTTCTTCCGCCGGATCTTCTCAGTGTGTGGCCGCGTTCCGATCCGGTAGTAATTCTGAAAAATCGATACAATTTATAGTTTTAAATGTAATATTATATAATGATATTTTTTTAAATATTTGCATACCATATATTGGTAGACTATGTCAGTAACTTAATTTATTTTTAACAACTTGTAACACCCATATTCTTGCAAATATTTTCTTTCTTTCTTTCTTTCATATTTAATGAATTTATATCTTTCAGCTTATCTTTTCATCAGAGTGAAAAATGTCATAGTGCAATAAAAATTAATAGAGCACCCCAACTTGCATATAGTCTTGTTTGCCCTACCCCTAGTATTTTTAAAAATCGCTAAGGCGTGGAGGGAGGCAGCTCCTACCTGCTGTATGTATGTGCCTGTGCTTTGTTACATAAAGGAGGCAGGGCTGCACTTCCCGCAGCACCAAAACACACACAATCTGACTAGTATTTATAGTTAAAACTAGCGACCTGCCCGCGGCTTCACCCGCGCAGCTTTTGTTCACGTGGGAATATCGGAAATGTTTATACACTTAAACCTTCCTCAAAAATCAATCTATCTATTAAAAAAAACCGCATCAAAATCCGTTGCGTAGTTTTAAAGATTTAAGCATACATAGGGACATAAGGACATAGGGACAGACAGAGAAAACGACTTTGTTTTATACTATGTAATGATAAGGAATTACACAAACACAGTTTATGTAAGAAACTGTATATTATAGAAACTTAAACCATACTTTTATGTATGACAACTATAAAAAATTGAGAAGCACCTAATTTTAATCATTAAAATATAAAATGATGTAATTAAAAATGTCTTTTCCGGAGAAGGGGGTGGGGAGAAGGTGACTGTAATTATTTCTTTCTTCTCCAATCAAGAAGCATAATTTAAAATTTTTTGGGACATTTTGTATGGCAGTTTTAAGACAGAAAAAAAATCATTAAAAATTCTACATGTTTCCAGCCAGGAGTTGAAGGGGGAGGGGGGAGGGGGAGGGGTGTCTCTATCCCCTATCAATGAGGCATTTTTCTAATTTGTTACTATGATGTGTAATCATAATTTTTTTAAGTAAAGACGCTAAAATGTAAAATCAAATATTAAAGTTTTTACATTAGTGCTTTGCTCCAGTGACAATTGATGATAGAAAAACTGGGGATGGACAAAACTTGTAAGACCAGTTTTTTTGTTATAGTTGGAGTTTTTATTTGTTCGTACACACCCAGCTTTACAGTTTTAGCTATGAAATAAAATATTTTTTTAGTCTGTTTTCACAATTTTCTAATCATTATAAACTCAAAAAGAATTGTAAAATTACATGCATTAAAAATTACAAAAAAATTTACACTGGTTAAAGTTTTTTTTGCTTTATTTATTTTGTTCTATTAAAGAACATTTATGAAGCCTGGGAACAGTCACAGGATACGATTGGGATGTTCTGCGATTTATGTAAGGCTTTTGACTGTGTTCATCATAGCATATTAATCATGAAATTACACCATTATGGAATTAGAAATAAGGCTCTCGACCTTTTGATTTCTTATTTAAATGGAAGAATTCAGAAGGTTGAAGTTAACGGAATAAGATCCTCTGGCGCTGCTGTCACAATGGGTGTCCCACAATACTTGTCCATACTTGGTCCATTTCTGTTTCTTATATATATAAATGACTTACCTTACTATGTGGGTGATAAACATGGAATTGTATTGTTTGCAGATGACACTTCACTTTTATTTAATGTGAAAAGACAAATTGGTAAGTATGACGAAGTAAACAAGATGATTTCAAAAGTTGTACACTGATTCAGTGTTAATAATTTGCTTCTAAATGGCAACAAAACTAAGTGTATTAATTTTCAACGCCTAATGTAAGGCATGTAGATACCAATATACAACTTAATGGTAAAAAAAATGGACCTTGTGGACTCTACTACATTTTTAGGGGTTACTGTAGATAAAAAATTGCATTGGGGACCACACATTGAGAAATTGGGCAGTAGACTAAGTTCAGCAGCATTCACAGTAAAAAAAATGAGACAGCTTACTGATGTTGATACCGCACACCTTGTTTACTTTAGTTACTTTCATAGTGTTATGTCATATGGAATTCTTCTCTGGGTGAATTCCGCTGAAATAAATACTATATTTGCATTACAAAAAAGGGCTACAGGGGCAATTTACAATCTTAGTCCAAGGACCACCCTGAGAGAAAAATTCAAAGAATCAATATTTTAACTGTAATTTCTTAGTATATATTCGAAACCTTGATGTACGTTCGTAAAAATATTTGCTTATTTAAAAAGAATAGTGATATTCACTCCCTAAATACAAGGAACAAAAACAATCTTGTCTTGTCTCATCTCCACAGAATAAGCAACTCTTTTATGTGGCAAAGTATACGCTTCTACAATAAGCTGCCTGATGCCATTAGAGATTTACCAGTTAACAAATTCAAAAAAATGTGTTAAAACAAAACTGTGTAAAAAAGGTTACTATAAAATATCTGAATACCTTGATGACAGGAAAGCATGGGATTAACTGCTCCTCATATCGGCAATCCTTATTATTAATATAACAATTAGATACTAATTAAATATGATGTAATATTTTATTTAAAAAATTTTATTTAAAAAAAAGACAAGCCCGCTGAGTTTCTTCCGCCGGATCTTCTCAGTGTGTGGCTGCATTTCCGATCCAGTAGTAGTTTAAAAAAATGTTGACGCGTCAAAATAACTTGTAAAAAGATTTATTGAATAAAGTACTTCTGATTTCTGATTGTACACAAATATGTTTGAAAAAATACAATCTCCAGGGAATATTCAGTTATATAATTGGAAAAAAAATATCGGTTGCATTTTTTCTCTGGTACAAACCACTATTAGGTTGGGTTCAGAAACATGCTGCATCGATAGAGAAAATCTAAAGCTGTGGGGGGCTTCTAGAAATTCTTCTGATAACCCCCCGTTAGTTTTTTTTGCTGGAAATGTGTATTTTTTTTTCAAAAAAAAATTTCCCATATTTTTAGGTTAGGCGTGCAAATATTTACAATAAACTGTATCCCGCCCATGAGTTTTGCGTTCGATTTTTTTTTTTAATAAAGATCTTTAATTGCTAAATCTACGCAAAATTTTAGTTTTCGGAAATACCTATTTTTTTAGAAAAAAAATTATGAAAATTTTTTTTGAAAATTGCAAAACATTCTAATAGCTGTGGTTTTTTTTCAAATCTAGTAATATTCTTAAATTGATGACAGATCCGAATCAGAGCACCCCAACTTGCACGTGGTTTTGTTTTACCCTAGCCCTAGTGTTTTCGAAAATCGCGAAGTCGCGTTCGCAGGCAGCCCCCGCCCACTACAACAAAGCGTAGGCACCTTGAGAGCCGTAGCGGCAGAGGCTAGTCGACACAGGCGACCAAAAAGCCGAAGCTGCGAAGGCAAGCAATGGTGCCTGTGCTTTATTACATGAGGACCCTCCAGCTTCACGGCTATTGACCTAAGAGCAAAGTGACCTCGAGAAAAGTTGATGTCCCTTACCCCCTCCGTCCAATGGTGCAATAAAAAAGGGGGGTTATATAGGGTTGAAATTTTCCATCAAAATTTTTCTAGTCCTGCTTTTAGTTCTAGAGGTTGAACACCCCTCCCCTCCCCCTACCCTATCGATGCGGCACGTTTTTAAACTCTTACCCCGCTATTTTACATTGTGATGACAATCAGAAAATCGGCACAATTTCAATCAATAAAATAGATTAAGATAAACATACCTCTTTTTCAGCTGCTTTCCTTTTATCTTCAAAAGCTTTGATTAGTTCTTCACAATCTAAGTTTTCCTCAGGTTCCCATGTGCTTTCTTCTTCTTTATATCCTTTCCATTTCAAAAGATATTGAACCTGAAAGGCAAATACTATGTTATTAGAAGTATGAATATGAAATTAATGTAAACAGCACTGAAAAGTTTGTTCACGTGAGATTTAGACACAACCAAGAGCGCATTAATACATATCAATATATATATATAATTTTCTAGACAGACTTTTTATATCTCAATTCCGACAATTCGAGTGAAACGTAGGTATTTAGGGGGCAGATTTTAGAATTTCTAACAAATCGTAATCATCATACATTTTAGGAACTGCTTTGATTTAATGATAAAATGTAAGGACTTTTTGACTCTTTGGGTAATTTTATAACATTAATGCATTTTTACTAAAACAACAAACCTTTCCCTTGACGATTTTTTTATTTAAAACTTTCTCGACTACATATTCTTCTTCCTCACTGGAGGCACTAGACTCGTCTTTCTTATCTTTACCCATTTTTGATAATTAATTTGTTAATCAAAGCAATTAAAATGCTAAAAATCCCCCAGAAAACCGAGAAATTGACACAATTGAGATTAAAATGGCGCGATGCTCTAGCTTTGCCGGTCGCGTCGGTGTGACCAGAATTCTCTTTCAGAAAGCTACTTTTAAAAAAGTTGAAAAAGCTACCAAAATGTGCCGAGTACAAAAATAAATTATTACTTGTCATTATCTACAATCTACATCATCTTATATATATAAACATATATACATATATATATACATACATATATATATATATATATATATATATATATATATATATATATATATATATATATATATATATATATATATATAACCCGCATCAAAATCCATTGAGTAGTTTTAAAGATTTAAGGATAGGAGGATAGAGACAGACAGAAAAAACCGACTTTGTTTCACACAATATAAAATATTGTGTAAAATAAAATCACATGTGTAAAATACTCAAAGTGGATACATTTTCTTATTGAGACATTCAGTTATGCTCTTTACTAAATCAAAATTTGCTAATGTAGTAGACATACCTTTCCTAAATCCATACCACGGAACACAATACTCTTACGAGATCTTAGAGATTTAGTAGGTCAAAATCAAGTAAATAGTTATAGAGCTTTTCATACAACATTTTTTTAGGGATTTTTGAAACGACTGGAATTAAATTAATAGGTCTATAATTGGTCATATCACACATATCTCCTTTTTTAAACAATGGTCTTACAATACACTTTTTTAATCGCACCGGAAATTTGCCTTCCAAAAATGATAAATTCACTACTAAATTCAATACGGCTAAGAGGTGTTGATATTACATTTTACACTAGCAACATTTTCAATAATAGTATGCTTTGCATTTGGACCTTTTACAAAACTTAATAGTGGCTCCACCTGAGCCACATACACCAAACTTAGTACAAAACTAAGGCTCAATGAATTTGGCCCCACTTTTTTTGATTTTCAGATTTTTGATATTTTTAATTATTTGTTCGTCGTTCGTTCTTTAATGTGCGATTGTAAAAATTGTTTGTTCGTCTTTTATTTATTTATAATTAATTAAACAAATGATCACCCTTAAGTTGGCCCCCCTTACTAGATATCTTTATTTTTATCACTTAGATTAATTAATTTTGATTAATTATCGTTTGTTCGACGACTATTGGTGATTGTTCGATCATAAAAACAATTAAATTCCCAATTATTATTTATTTTATATCTAATATGCAAACCATTACCTCACGCCTACATTGCGCATGCGCCAGCAGTCTCAGTTACTAACTGAGACTGCTGGCGCATGGCGCAGCCCAAAACTAATCTCTAGTCGAAATAAATGTCTACTAACCTCTATCATCATCATTACTAGGTATCACATGTCAAACTCAAAATCGATTTGAATCGATACCGTATCGATATGAGTTATAATTCGATGTATGTAACGCAAGGAACTTATATACGATAACTGGAATTATTACGAAGCAATATTTGAAAAATAAAAAATACTTTATTTCATTACTAATAAAGTTGATATTTGTCTCTAATTAACAGAGGGAAAAAACATTCAGAGCAAGACAACGACAAGAGTTGATGTTGTCCCTTTCTTGCAATTGCCAGTGTAAATAAAACTATCGAATGGTAGATTTTTATATATTCGGTAATTGTTAAATCCTTTTTATTTATACACCTCGATAAATACATTAGCATGAATGTATTGTAATTAACACAATGAGTTCTTAAATGTGCTTATTTTATTTATTACGTAATAACTTATGCGATGCAAAAACTGTTTCTCAAATTAGTACAATTACTTAGTAGTAATTTGCAAACTACGCATGGTCGCACTTATATATGGCGATTGGTGCGTTATTAAGCAGAAACCTTTATTAGTTGTGGTTCTCTTCGGAACATTCCGGGTAGAATGTAACTTCCTTGATGTAACGTTTCTTATCAACACAAAACGATATTTTTTATGAGGTAAAATATGAGAGGTACTACCCGTGCGCTTGATGAATGGAATTAAAAATGGCGTCGCCTCTGTTCACCTCTCACTCGCACACTTTCGCTACTATACTCACACTCGCTGGTAGGGATAATCAAAAAATTCGCATATTGTGCATCAGTCCAATTTCGACGCGTTCTGAGAGTTTTTTGGTAATCATTATTATTTATTTATTTTGGTTGATAATATTGTTGTTAGAGTTTATTTGTTATTATATTGTTAAGTGTTGTTCGTTATTTAGTGTTTTCTCATTGTTACGCCGTTTGTTGACTATGGAGTATAAACGTCGGAAAGAATTAAATAGTGATACACGTAAAATCGTGTATTGCAGTATAATAATGCAAGAGCATCGTTTGTGTAGTGGTTGACGTTCTTATAGTAGGTACTGAATGGTGTGCGTCTAATTCAAGCTAGTGACCAATTTTGTTTTTGTGTGCGTGCATAAAGATGTGATTAAAATTGCATTAGTATTTAAGATTGAATTAGTGAGCAGTGCCTCTCCCCACACCAAAAGTGCCAGACTTTTTGGTATAGCAATTAGCTCGCGCGGCGCCTCCTGATTGTATAATACTCAAAGCGTTTAACACATTCCAAGTGCCCTAAGCTCTTTCGTGACGTTCCAAAGCTATAGACAAGTGTTGCCAATCATTATAACCTATTATACCAGTAAAGGTGATATTTCATCATGAAAAAGTTTAGGCGGCAGCAGCGTTGAAGAATCTTGGTTTCGGTGTTCTTCCGAAGATGACCCAGGTCGAAGAATGAACTTTTCAATTGAACTTGTATTCTTTTTTAGACATATTTCCTTCTCCAGCTTTCTTTTTCGATTCTGGGCAACAGAATTCCGTCGCCGTCAGACATCAAAAAAAATTGATGGCTAGTCATAAAATAATACCTACCCTAATAATAGGTACATATGTCATAATAATACCCTAAAAAATACCTACCCAACATATATTGATGAAGTTGTGGTCTCTCGCCAAGGCTGTCTTAGGGAATTTCTCACAGCCCCCTCTTCCATCTTTGCACGGAGACGATGACTCTTTGGCCCATACGGGAAAGGAGAAGGCCGATATCCTGGGCTCCTTCTTTCCGGCCAACTCGACTCTGGATATCCTAGGGAACGCACCGCCTGCCATCGCGCAGTGTGATAGTTTCATGCCAGAACCACAATTTCAGCAGTCATCTGTGCGTAAAGCACTACTTTCCTTGGACATCCACAAGTCAAGTGGGCCGGATGGCATCCCTCCAATTGTACTGAAAATGTGTGCTCCAGAGTTGACACCAGTATTAACACGCCTATTCCGCCTCTCCTACTCACTCGGCGTGGTACCGAATTCATGGAAGACAGCTTTGGTGCATCCCATCCCTAAAAAAGGAGATCGCTCTCACCTGTCTAACTATCGGTCCATAGCCATAACCTCCTTGTTCTCCAAAATTATGGAGAATTTCACCTCTCAGCTCCTCAAGTATTTAGAAGAGCACCAGCTGATTAGTGACCGTCAGTACGGTTTCCGACGCGGCCGCTCAGCTGGTGACCTTCTAGTATACCTAACTCATCGATGGGCGGAAGCAGTTGAATCCAAGGGGGAGGCATTGGCAGTTAGTTTGAACATAGCGAAGGCCTTTGATCGGGTATGTCATAAAACGCTTCTCGCGAAGCTGCTTTCCTATCGGCTTCTCGGGAAATTATGCAAGTGGATCACCAGTTTTTTGGCTGACCGGAGCATCAAGGTCGTTGTCGACGGTGCGTGCTCCGACCTAAAATCTGTCAATGCTGGTGTTCCCCAAGGCTGCGTGCTATCACCGACACTGTTCCTTCTGCATATCGATGACATGATGCGAATTAGCAACATACATTGCTATGCGGATGACAGTACTGGTGATGCTACATACTCCGGCCGAAGCGGTGTTTCTCGGGATCACGTCGAAGAGTGCCTAAACAAGCTTGCGTCTGAAGTCGAGAATCGACTTACCGATGTCTCGGAACGGGGTCGTCAAAACCTGGTCACTTTTAACCCCAAAAAGACACAGCTTTGCGTGTTCACCGCTAAAAAGACTTGCTTTGTCGTATCACCTCAATTTGAGGATACTCTCCTGACAGCCTCAGCTAGTGTCGGAATCTTGGGAGTTGACATATCGAATTACGTTCAGTTTCGTGGTCATTTGGAAGGCAAGGCTAAACTAGCCTCCAAAAAATACGTACTTTTTACGGCGATGAGCCGGCAAAAAGTAAGTACTTTTTGCCGGCTCATCGCCTTCAACGTTATAAGGCACAGGTTCATCAATCAACTGATAAAAAATACGTAGTAGCCACAAATTATAAAGTAATATGTACTAGTAGTAGTAGCGTAGGTTACGTAGCGTAGGTATCTTCAATACCACAACTGTTAGGTATTTTCATAATAGTCTAGCTTACACTTTTTTATGAAATCTTGATTGGGTGGGGTGGTTATTATGATAGCTGAAGCTAATCACCTAATCATTTTATATCAATTAGACCAAAAGAAAAGCCGATTTACAAAATATTATTTTGAAAATATGCCACGTGTGTCAATTGCAATTGAAATTTTTGACATTATAGCATTGTAATAAAGTCGAATTCGCAATGATTGTCAGCTTGTTGATCAAACACGTGCCTGCGGGCGTCGTTACGTGGTTTTGATAGCAATGCCGCCTTAGGCGAGTATAAACTTTAGTTACGTGAAAAAAGGTTGAATTTAAGTTAAGCAAAATGGTCAAAAAGAAGCAGCTCGCATTTGACACCGCCGCACTACCGGCGCCGCGCTATCTGGCCGCTTCTAAACTTTAAGTACGTGAAATAAGGTTGATTTTAAGTTGAACAAAATGTTCGGAAAAGAAGCCAGTCATAGGGCGCTCGCGTTTGTTAATTGCCGTCACTGCGCTGGCTGGCCGGTTCTGTCATATCATTGTTGTAACATGATGGTCCAAGATGATGCTCGACGTCGCGGCGCTCGCTGAGACAGCCTCAGCGAGCGCCGCGACGTTCCCTGAGACGATGACGGCCGTGTGCATTGCACACCCTGCACTATAGGTTAAGGCGCCCCTGGGTTGCTGGTTCTACAACAGATTACTAAAGTCCTACCAACGTGGTGCTAAAAGCTATATTGAGATAATTCTTTTTAATTTAAATTAGGATGTAAAGAGTATTGGTATGATCTGTCTTCAGTTCACCTGTTGTAGTTCAAAAGGTATTGGGAATATGGGGTGAAAATAAGTCGAAATTCATTCCAAATAATTGCGTGTACTTGGGGATATCTCACCAGGCCAATAACCGTGTAATATCTCACTCGGTGCACTAGATGTTTCATATTAAAATTGTAATATTTTTTTGATCTTAAAACAGAAAAATTATAGTACCATGAATGCTCATTCTATCTACAAGTTTATGAAACATTTTGATAACTATTTTGTAAAAGAAAAAGAGACCTAACAAAAAAATTAAAGGAAATGGAACGAAACATTTTTATTTGCAAGGATATGGGTGTTAAATTTAAAAAAATTAATCAAAGATACCAGCATATTCTGTCATGACATGGTGAGCAAATAATTAAAAATTATCGAACATAATGGGTCTAACAAGGATCTATCAAAGTAAGGTACATATTTTGCAAATTTTTTGATAAGAATCTTTGCGTAGATTTTTATAACGTAAATCTAAGATAGTCATATGCATACATTGTGTGTTAAGCTACAAGTCATGTGACACATATAATATCTACTTTTTGTGGCACAAAATATATTTTATGTCTGACTGTGTAATAAAAAGTAAAAACCGCAAAATGAACTTTTTATCGATATCAATAAAGAAACGAGCATCTCCAAATACGTTTCTAAGAAAACAATCCCGTTTCCAAGATAGCTGCTATACCATTTCCGCTTTCAATTCTACTTTTTGACAAGTCAAATCGAACTTTATTTTGATTGGTTTAAAATTCTTTTCACATTGGCGCTTTATTTAGTAGAAAGAGACACACTTTGGAACGATTTCGAAGCGTGTGTGTGTGTTCCGGGTAGAATGTAACTTCCTTGTTTATTTAGTAGAAAGAGACATTCCACCAATGTCGTGATATTCTTCGGAACGATTTTGAAGCGCGGGTGAAATTCCGGGTAGAATGTAACTTCCTTGCATAAAAATTTTAAAGTATCAGAACCAAGCCGAGAATATATTTTAAGTAAAGTGTTTCTCACATAAATTCAATATGGAATTAATATTATGAATAAAAAACCTAGAAATAAAAAGGTCATTAAACGCAGTATGGACTATGACTTAAGCCTATCCTAAAAACAAAAATACAAAATTGACGTATGTCAATTGTACATCACACATCTGTGATGTGACAACTGACAACTGACAAGTGACAACATTCAACAGATTGCTAGGTTGTTATAGTTGTTGTACAAGAACTCGCAGTTTCATTTTGATAATTTACTGATTAAGAAGTGTTTGTTATAGATAAGAGACTAGAATAAGCACAATTTCTGATTCTAGATTGGTTGCTTAATTTGAGAGCAGATGAACTTTAATCACTACACTTTTATTTATTGTACAGTGCAGTGCTGTGTAAAATTGTTACCACTTTCGTATTTGATATCAAACAAGACTACACGATAAAAAGTTGTATGTGTAGTGTGTTATGTGATTTTAAATTGACTTTGACGTCATTATATGCGACCAATCACTGGGCGCTAAGAATTGTGTGCTAAATGCGTTTAACATTTATAAACAATTGTATTTAAAAAATTGGGTGTTGAATGTATGCCACGTGAGGACACATTAGAACTATGCTTTTAAAATGTACAGCCGATGGGAGACGTATCAAAGTAAATGGAGCACCAATCAACCAGGGAAATGTAGCAAGAGGTAAGCTCACTTGCCTATATTTAAACTTTGATCCTGCTACTGTCATTTATAATGAGTTTGTCTTACTAATTTGAAAATATGCTATCATGTAAGCCGTGGTGAATAATCACATTCTTTCTTATAACACCTAAAAAACTATTCTTCAATACTCTATAAATACAACCATTGCTATTGATCTATATACATTAATACATGTACCAAAAACTTTGTACCCCTTTTTACAAAAGTTATTCAAACAGATGAGTATGAAATTTAGCATAGTTTAAGTTTACGCTGTTGAGGAGTGCAGAAACCTAAAAGTACACCTATGCCATTAAGTTTATGGCTAAGTCTGTTGAATGAAGATTTTATTGTTTGATCCATTGTCAAATTTCGTCTACAGGGTATTGCTAGTGAATATAATATTGGGTTCACTCATTTATTCACTACTTCCAATTTCATACTTAGTAAATCCGAAAGTCTGTCTGTTACCTGCCTTCATTACTAGACAGCTTTAGCGTGAATTGTATTGACTGGGGACACAGGCTTCTTGTCTGGGAACAGAATCTGAACTAAAAAAGTGAAAGGCACACAGTCGTAATATGAGCGGGTCAGATGCAGACAAACAATCATTGGACATCTGCCACCCGGGCTCAGGTCCATAGTTTAATGTAATTATATTTTGAGTAGATAAATCTATGTTAACATTATAAATGCAAAAGTTTAAATGTTTGGATGGGTGTTTAAAGAAGTAATTATGGTATTTAATTTTTTTTTTTTAATGTTATAATAGCTATTGCCTGCGACTTCGTCCGTGCGGACTTCGTTTACTCCGCACTGCTTCTCCCCCATAGGTGATAGCATGATAATATGTAGCCTATATGTTGACCCGACCTGTTAGTAATATTCATGCAAAATTTGAAGTAAATCCATGCAGTATTTTTTGAGTTTACCCCGGACATACATACAGACAAACAGACATACAGACAAACAGACAAAAATACTAAGAACTATATTTTTGGCTTCAACATCGATTATAGATCACGCCCCAAGTATTTTTTAAAAAAAATATTCAATGTACAGTTTTGACTTTCCTAGGATTTTATTATATGTATAGAAGATAGCAAACAAGCAGATGGGTCTCCTGATAGAAAGAGCCAACCATCGCCTATAGACACCAAAGGTGTTAATGGTGCGTTACTATCTTGTGGCGAGGTCTAATGCCACATGCATAAGTTAACCGGCTACCTTACCCTCCAAACTGGAACACGACAGCGACAAGCACTGATGCTATTGCGGCAGGAATAGGTAAGACAGTACCAGACCCAGGCGAGACTCGCATAGCCAATCGGTCACCTTTTATGACCTGCCTGGCAGAACGACAGTTGGTCTATTCTTCAAAGGAGCCCGGAACCAACACGGGGAAGCAAAATCTGAACTAAAAAAGTGAAAGGCATACAGTCCCAATATGAGCGGGTCAGGTGCAGACAAACAAACATTGGACCTCTGCCACCCGGGCTCAGGTTTCGGGAAAATTTGCAAAATTTCCACGAAATGTTATATGGAACTACTGTGATGCAACTGAAATGAAAAGGTGTGTAAGGAATAGGGCAAACTTATCCAAGGCCTAAAAATTAGAAAAGATGTCAGTGGCATAATAGTCCACCCACTTCCACCACACTTTCTTACACGTCAGAAGCAAAGGCAAATACATACAAATCATGTACTCAAAGCACATATCACGTCACAACCAAAGCATCTTCAGGAGAGTCGAATAGAACTTCACTCTATGAGGGTGAAGCATTAATGAAGCATTGAAGCATTAATGCTTCACCCTTCATAGATAAGTGGATAAGTTTGCCCCCATTCCTTACACTCCTTCTTTTCCTCCTCTCCTCCTTCAGTTGCATCACAGCAGTTCCATATAAGGTTTTGCAGAAATTTTGCAAATTAATCACCACCAAAGTAACACCTGAGTCTATTAAATGGATGGAAGTTTTGTAACGCGTATATTCCGCGTTCCCTACAATCGAATGGTCAATTCAAATAAACCTTTTTTTTCCCGAAAATTACATTGATAATTCATATATGAACAATTTTTTCGTTAATTATATATTTTTTTTCTTAACTTAGATTCTCGAAAATAACAAATAAATGTGAAACGAAACACAGTAGGCTGAATACATTTTCGTTTGCCTTATATTTATTGCCATAGAGAAAAAATATCTATGTATTTTGGTGTTAAGACTATTCTGCATTGTCCTTTTCCTAGAAGTTGGCTATTTTTGCTTTAACTTAAAAATTTGTTAAATTAAAAAAAATATGATTTATATTTATGGGGCCATGGTGCCTCTTGTAAGCTTTAGATAATCAAAACCGCTGAGGAGAAGACATTTCAATAAAATGTGTCCATCACGGGAGCCGACGCTATTTCCATCCACCTAAATAATTGTTTTATTGCACATAACATGGAGTGAATAACATTTATGGGTTCATGATGCCTCTTTGTAAACCTCGGATGATGAAATCACTTAAGATAAAGCATGGTTAGGCGCATTCTGAGTCTAGACAGAATGGCACCGTAACATTGTAATGAATTTCATTGCAATTAATTTATAATATAAAAACAATATTAGAACCCGAAGTCTATTATCAATAAGAATTTTTTACCTGCTGTTATTGTTCTAGACCAGTTAAACACAGCATCATCGCATTCTAAACTTTTATTTAAAAACTTAAACATCGTATGTTTAGAAATTATGTATTATGTTGGAATGACCCAAGATAGGGCCTCGAGTTTGGATGGAATATACAGGAAGAAAAAAGGTGTGTGTATCCGAATAGTGTATCTGGTGATAGTGCTTATAAGTTAATAGTGCATCAGGATTCCACAAGTCAATGACCTCAACCCGCAAGTATGTATTTACCTTTGGTAGCGTGTTTGTAACTTTTTCATGACATTGTTTACCTTTTTTTTCAATTGGGCGTTAATTTCTGTAATTCCCCTAAATAATTTCATATTTTCAAGTTTTTACGATCAGTAACAGGCATAGCCCTGTTGTCATTGTGTCTAGTATAAAGGTTAAATTCTTATCACTGCTGTCATAAGTTACTATGTGGTTTAAAGGGAATATATGCAAATCATCTGACCAGTCACTTAATTTTTTTCCTCTATACTGATATGTAACTTAAAATTTGATATGAAAAAACCAAACCACATGTAAACTAAAACTTGATATGTAGAATCAACCTTTCTTGTGTAAACTAATATTCCATATTATAGTTCAATTCAATCTAAGTAAGTATTTTATTTATCGCCGTCAATAAAAAAGGTAAGCTCAGCTATTTTTTTCCTTCTTCTTCTGGTATCTCGCCCTTCCTTTAGATTAAATGCTCCAATACTTGCCATTTGGCTATCCTGTGTGCAACCATAAGCTGATGTGAATAGGTAGGTGGCAACCGCAATTAAAAATTTCCTGCCTTAATAACTTATACCGTGCTGTTATACCTCACGGCATATCAGTCTTTCCTTTGGGGCGTTTCACGTCAAGAGGACAAGGCAAAGTGTAAGAAAAAAGATGTATGTTTAAATTGCATTTAAAATATATATTTTTTCTTAAAATTGGCTTGGATTTGCAAAAATCAAATATACAGTTCAAGACACTTATTTTCTCTAAAGAAAATTACAATACAGTTGGTTGAAAAATTATATCGAATAGGCGTACATAGTAATCTATACATATAATAAAATTGTAGTAAAGTCAAAACTGTACATTGAATATTTTTTTAAAAGAATACTTGGGGCGTGATCTACAATCGACATCGAAGCCAAAAATATAGTTTTTAGAATTTTTGTCTGTTTGTCTGTATGTATGTCCGGGGTAAACTCAAAAAGTACTGCATGGATTTCCTTCAAATTTTACATGAATATTACTAACAGGTCGGGTCAATATATAGGCTACATATTATCACACTATCACCTACGGGGGAGGAGCTGTGCGGAGTAAACGAAGTCCGCGCGGACGAAGTCGCAGGCAACAGCTAGTCTATACATATAATAAAATCGTAGGAAAGTCAAAACTGTACTTTGAATATTTTTTTAAAAGAATACTTGGGGCGTGATCTACAATTGATATCGAAGCCAAAAATATAGTTTTTAGAATTTTTGCCTGTTTGTCTGTTTATCTGTTTGTCTGTTTGTCTGTATGTATGTCCGGGGTAAACTCAAAAAGTACTGCATGGATTTACTTCAAATTTTGCATGAATATTACTAACAGGTCGAGTCAACATATAGGCTACATATTATCACGCTATCACTTACTGGGGGTGAGGCTGTGCAGAGTAAACGAAGTCCGCGCGGACGAAGTCGCTGGCAACAGCTATATAACATATATATATATATATATATATATATATATATATATATATATATATATATATATATATATATATATAAAATAGTAGAAGTATTTTTTAGTTAAATACATATAATAATTTTTGTAATTTTCTTTGTCTGATAGCTGATTATGCAGATTGATTGGTAAGTCACGGGTCATAATTAACCAATCGAAGCATGATATAAATACGAGTAGAAGATTGCTTCACTACATAATAAACCTCAACGAAATTAGTGTAGTAAAATTCAAAAAGTATGGACTCCGGGCGAGTAATAGCGGTGTTTTAACGAGCTTTGTGCCGGGTTCCTATAATCAACGATTCGTCATTCGTAATTATAACTATTAGCAACCAATTTAATAAGGCGTTCCACGATTTGTTTGGACATTTTCTAATTTGACTTTAATAGGAACAGTTACAGCTTACTCCTCGTAGGAAAAAACGAGTTGTATGCTAGGTTTCTTTAGTAATAAAATGACTCATTTTAGTTACGAGTAGTAAAATTTTCTACAAGGCGTAAGCTAAAACTGTCCCCATAAATGTCACATGACCAAATGTTCAAAGAACATGCGGAATGTCTAGTTATAATTAAATTGGTTGCTAATGATTACTGCTATTAGTGAATCGTAAAGTATAGGAACCCGGTTTTATTGATGTAGGAAACAGGCATTAGTCTTGTGTACAGCAAATAGATGTTTGTAAAAAATAAACTTCTTTATTTACACGTAAAACCTACATATATTACCCACACAGGGTATCCATAGACCACACATACACATTTTATTGGATAATTAGGTCAGGATTTAAGTACCCATTTTCTTTATATATTTGGTATTAGAATCGAGTACCGAACAATCTTCTTTAGTTTGTTCAGTCTCTTACCAGTCAACTTATGTCTATGTTTAATATTTTACTAGCTGTTGCCCACGACTTCGTCCGCGCGGACTTCGTTTACTAGCTCCTCCCCCGTAGGTGATAGCGTGATAAAACATAGCCTATATGTTGACCCGACCTGTTAGTAATATTCAAGAAAAGTTTGAAGTAAATCCATGCAGTACTTTTTGAGTTTACCCCAGACATAATATTTTTGGCTTCGATATCGATTGTAGATCACACCCCAAGTATTCTTTTTAAAAATATTCAATGTACAGTTTTGACTTTCCTACGATTTTATTATATGTATAGATTTTAACACCAAAATTAAGTAGATAATTAGCTATTTTAGTATAATCTTAATGTTAAGCTTTTGAGGTTTTTTGATTTTTTTATAGTAATTACAAAATGATATGTTACATTTAATTAGTGTTAATAGTTTTCATGATTAGTTAACGTAAGTGGATTACTATTGCAAAAGTTGAATAAAACCTGTTTTTACATGCTTTTTTCCTCTTTTTAGGGTTCTGTACCTAAAAGTCACCAGGCTGTATATCATAAACCTTGATAGCTAGAAAGCTGAATTTTTCACATATTGCTGCTATAACATCAAATTCTAAAAATAAAAGATGAAAATATTATATTGTTTTTCTTATCATATTGTTTTGCTATGATGGTATGGAACCCTTCGTACGCGAGTCCAACTTGAATTTGGCCGATTTTTTGTAAATTTCTAAAATTTTGAGATAAACTTCTAAAATTCTGGAGTAGGAAATACGGACCGGGATTCACTAAACCTAACAAATGATTTTTTCAATTACACACACTCACAATATTACATTATTACTTTTAAATTATAACTTGTGGCATATCTAGGTTTGTTCACCATCATTTAATTGCAGGGATTCCTCAAGTGCCTAATCAAAACAGTTATACTGTACCATAAGATCAGTGGCGTAGCGTGCCTTGGCGGGGCCCCGTAGAAAATATATTTTGGGCCCCTTATGTACGGTAGAAATTTCTCATAAAAGAAAAAATAATCTGCATAAAATTAAAAGAAATATTTCATCATAATTATCTGTCACTTTTTCCAAAATGTTTACAAACATTTCATATTAAATATACACTATCCTTGCCTTTTTTCAGCAAACTGATTCATTAATTTATTTATTGACGATGACGTTAGTTTTTCTAAAGTTTCTGCCTCTATGGACAGCTTACGCACTTTGGGGGCCCCCGTGGGCTGGGGGCCCATAATTAATACGGCAGATACGGCGGTGTACGGCGGCGGTTCCTGTATATGATAAACTAGCTCTCTACCAAATGAATTTTTCAAGTAGTAATAAAAATGTTAGGCTACTTTTTGTTATAACTTTTTTTTTATATCATAAGATAGCAAACAAGCAGATGGGTCTCCTGATGGAAAGAGTCAACCATCGCCTATAGACACCAAAGATGTTAATGGTGCGTTGCTATCTTGCGGCGAAGACTAATGCCACATGCATAAGTTCACCGGCTACCCTACCCTCCAAACCGGAACACGACAGTGACAAGCACTGAAGCTATTGCGGCAGGAATAGGTAAGGCGGTGGTACCAGACCCGGGCGAGACAATGCAGAACTCTACCACCTAGTAGCCACGATGGTAGTGACTCGATAGCCAATCGGTCGCCTTTTACGACCTGCCTGGCAGAACGGCAGTTCCAGACCCGGGCGAGACAATGCAGAACTCTACCACCTAGTAGCCACGATGGTAGTGACTCGATAGCCAATCGGTCGCCTTTTACGACTTGCCTGGCAGAACGGCAGTTGGCCTATTCTTCAAAGGAGGCCGGGACCAACACGGCGGTAAACTTATGGCATATTTAAATTTGTACTTCATCATTTAATGCAGAATTTTTTCTTAGTGTCAGATCAAAATAGTTATACTGTAGAGTAAGATAAATTAGCACCGTAACGAATAATAATACCTAAATAAATATCTGTGGAAAATTTTGATTTTGATTACACGAATTGATTTAGATGAGGTTAGCCCTAAGTAAGCAAATTATTTGCTTATGATATGGGTGGTAGTCATAGACTACATAAATACTAATAGACACGCCAATGGGAACAAACAGTGTCGCCACGCATATGAGCAAACTTTCCGATTATTGCCAAAATTTCACATATTTTTAGGTTATATATATATATATATATATATATATATATATATATATATATATAAACCATGTTATGTTGTTTTATCGTACCGAATGAGAACACGGTTTAAAAATTACCCTTGAAATGATATTATTTCATTGGTAAGTAATTTAACACTGTATTTCTGTATATAGAAATTGCCTTGAAAGGCGTATCCATTTAATCCGTGGTGTTACTTAACGATATTAATACATAAAAATACACCCAAACCCAGAAATATAATCTATGCTCATCACATAAATGTCTGCCCCTGTCGGGAATCGAACCCGAGCTCCATTGATTGCATAGTCAGGTTCGCTAACCAATTGACCAACCGGGCGCGGGTCAAATGAGTTCTTCATGTAGTGAATGTTATATTACTTTTAAGTTATAACTCATGGCATATACATATCTAAATTTGTCCACTATAATTTGATTGCACAAATTCCTCTCAGTGCCTGATCAAGACAGTTATACCACGGTAATGTTATCTACCAGTATTTTGACTAGGCATGGAAATGATTGCTACTTTTAAATCATTATCATTCGATGAAATTAAGAAAAAAATCACAATAATTTCGCATGCGAAATTTCGCTTACAGTGATTTTCAGGTTCTAAAAAAAAACCTCATTAACATTTTTGCCCCACCCGAGTATCGAACCCGGGACCTCATGATCTGAGTCGAATAGACTACGCCTATACCGCAAGGCAGGCAGGCTTAGAAGGTAATATGTACCTATATCTCAAAAAAAGTTATGATATGATTTTATTATTCAATTTAGGCCATAAAAGGTACTTCGTTTACCTCGGTACTTTACTTTACGTTTCGGTACTTTAATTTTCTCAATTTTAATTGGAATTTAAAAAAATTTGGTAGGCACTTAAATGTTTAAAACTCAAATGTCTTTTTAGATGTGTACTGGAAGTTTTATACGAATACTATTTTACATAATATATGTACATTTAGCCATAGTATTTCATGGGAATTTTTCATAATGATTCCATGTAAGCCCACTCATTGTATTTATTTTGGTCTTGTTTATACTAACGCTATAAATGTACCTACTCACTAAAGAACAATCTAAATACTTACTAAAAAATATTAGGATAAATAATTACTTTCTATATAAATCGCAACAAATCGCAAAGTACCCAAATCGCAATACGTCGCACTTCGAACGCCACGCTCGAATCACTGCCCTACGACTTGTCAAAAATCATTATTATGAAATAGTGAAATTTGACGTAATTCATGTATGTAAATAAACAAATGATTTTTAGATCTGTGACAAATCATTCCAAGGAAATTAATATTTTAACGCATTGACATTAAAGTCTATTTTTAAAATACTCCCTATTGAGCGGGTGTGGAGCGATTCGCTCTTCGTAATCATAACACGGCATACTATAGTCTATACACAACACGCACGATTCGTCACTACTCGCTCGCTAACTACGTCGATGTCAATACGATGATACTCCGAATATTTACAAACGATGAGATTTCATCGTTTGCGACATATCACAAACCAAATGAAGAGACGTCGCATATGCGATTTGCGACAAATCATATCATATGATTTGTTGCAAGCTATTTATGAAATGTGCCATGCCTAATTTTGTCTCGGCCCTGTCCTTGAAATAAATACCTACAGCCGGCCGCGTCGTGCTGTACGTAAAATGCGATAGGGCTGCCCGCCTTCAATATTTTAACTACATTTGCCTGTGCTGTCACATCGGCTGTTCGTCACTGCGGCGCAACCCTCCATCTGTTGTGTATCGAGAGCATGCCGAACTCCGAGCGCGTAGGTATAACTCGCGTTCCACCCGTTTGTATGACGATAGAATGCTGGTAGATAACATTACCGTGGTTATACTGCATAGATAAACTAGCACCCTTACAAATTGATTTTTCAAGAAGTAAAATAAATGTTAGATTGTTTGTTATTCCATCGATGTGGAGCGGGGCAAAGTTCTTTGGTTATATCTCAGTCACACCTAGCGAAGCGCCAGATTTTAGCTGCCAGTAAAAATATTTCCTTTCTCTTTAATTTTAAACGTGTGTTATGCAGATCTGACGTATATCGTAAACGATATTAATATCAAATGTCTATACAGTACATATCTTCTTATAGTACGTGAAGCGAAAACATTGTACCCCTTTTTACGTTAATTACATAGACGCAGGCGTATGAAATTTGGCACAGAAAAGGCCTGAGTCAACACGGGAAGACTTATGTCCGTTTTAGATTAGTTTGCATTAAACTATTTAAATACTTATTAAATGACTTTTAGTTTGATTTAGTAGTACTTTAGTAGTAGTACTTTACTTTAGGATTTAGTAGTAGTTTGATTTAGTAGTACTTTTAAGTTATAACTTACGGCATATCTAAATTTGTCTACCATCATTTGATGCAGAGATTGCTCTCAGTGCCTGATCAAGATAGTTGTACTCTAGCATCCTAAAAAATAGAACATAAAATAGAAATAACATATTTTATTAGACATGTATTTTATTCATTAACGTGAAACTTTTTTTGGTTGAATTTAGTTTTCTTGGTCTTAATGTTAAATTACAATTAATTAAAATATATATATTAATTTCAAGTGAAACGTGCGTTGCTTAAGCCAACGAACTGAGGTTATTGACACAACTAGAAAGAAAGTGGTGGTTGAGGTGATACTGAGTAAAAGTGGTGCGGGAGGCTAGCTGGACGAGTTATGGTTTTATGCACTAAATGCAGAGGCAGGTGTGGTAAACTCGTTGTATCAAAATGTAAAAGTGACTGGAGTAACTAACATAAAAGAATAATGCACATGTGAAAACATTTTTAAAATCGGATCAGTAGTTTTTAGATTTATTTATTACAAACCATTTACAAACACGCAGGTAATCAAACCTTTCCTATTTATAATCAATATAAGTATATATATCATATATAAGTATATATATCAGTGTTTCCCAACCTTTTTAGTGCCATGCCCCAGTGTATCCCAACCTTATTTATGCCATGCCCCACTGTACAATTGTTGGCAACGATATCTAGCATTGCATTTAAATAACCCGGAGCGAAAGGGTTAAAGTCGTGTCAAATCCGTTTTGGAAATTGCCTCCCTTAATTATCAAATTGCGCCCTTGTGGGGCGTAGGGCCTACATTGGGAAACACCGGTATAGACTAAAAGTCAAGTGATAAGCTTATACCAAATACCTACTTCTATTACTTTACTCTGGTCTTGATGACGCCGATCGAGATGAGCATCGATTTCGATTAAATAAATTATATTTTCGGGAGTATTTTCTGTTTTATTTTACGTAGTATAAAACAAAGTCGCCTCCGCTGTATGTTCGCTTATATCTTTTAAATCACGCAACTGATTGTAATGCGGTTTTCATCAATGGACAGAGTGATTCAAAAGGAAGGTTTGTCGTAAAAATACATGTTTGTAAGATTTGCTAGTTGCTAGTTACATTATACTCTTTAATAACGGTGTCTATATTTATGGTAAGGAAGTAGGAAAATATGTTCACGCATTGAATAACTTGTACGTAAAAGTTTTGTTTATGTTTATACAATAAACGGAGTTTCAACAAACTCTGAAGTCTCTGAATTGAAGTTTGATTCGATTTCACATCAGTGGTATCAGTAAGGTTAGTATCGTTTCAAATGTTGGTGTTTTACATTGATATAAAAAACCCAAGATACACAATCAGTGTCTCAAAAAATTTAAAATTGTGCGCTCATTTCGAATAGAATCGCGTCGGTTGCGACACTGTCAATTTTATTTCTTTTTGTACAATGCGTTGTAAAAACAAGTATAAATCTTGCGCTTAAGGTTGGATATGCAAAGACATATGTTTTTGCCATATCTATAACTATTTAAATGAAATTAGGGACACTTTTGAGCGTCAGTTTTGTTCGGGACTGTGCATCTTGGGTTTTTTATATCAATGGTGTTTTAAATATTTTTTAAATACACACAATTGCTGAAATCTTCTTAATCTGTTTAAAGAATACTTGTCTTACATAAACAAATGTATTGTCGACCTTTAAGCTAAGAAGAGATGTGTACGGCAGTAGAATCATAGACTACACAAAAACTAATAGACACGGTATTGGGCGCAAAATGTGTAGCCGCTCATATGAGCAAATGTATGAAATTGTCAAACGCTTGTAAATATATTGATATTGAAAAAAATATAAATTTGCCTTATTGTGCTATTTTATCTTCTCGAATAAAAAGCTACAGCTTAAGGAATACCTCTGGAGTGAATTTATTTCATCGATAAGTATTATAACTCTGTATTTCTCTGTATAAATGCAAGCGACGTTGACAACGTAAGAAATTTCCTTGAAAGGCGTATCCAGTTTAATCCGTGAGTAGAATGCAGATATCTACAATGCTGGCGCAATGAATTGAATGCGTAGTTTCTAGAGTCCTAATTAAAACGTGATTTGACTAGAAGTGCAGCCAAATAATATTGTAGACTAGCTGTTGCCCGCAACTTCGTCCGTTCGGATTTCGTTTACTCCGCACAGATTTTCCCCCGTAGGTGATAGCGTGATAATATGTAGGCTATATGTGACCTGTTAGTAATATTCATGCAAAATTTGAAGTAAATCCATGCAGTACTTTTTGAGTTTACTCCGGACATATATACAGACAAACAGACAAAAATTCTGAAAACTATATTTTTGGCTTCTATATCGATTGAAGATCACGGCCCAAGTATTCTTTTAAAAAATATTCAATGTACAGTTTTGACTTACATACGATTTTATTATATGTATAGATTTCGTATCACTCATCAATGAGAGATATCATTAATTCCTGCAAATTACGGTCAGAAGATAACTAAATCATTATAGCAATGCAAAGTTGTCAAATCCTATCCTACACCGACCAACAGCTATTATCATTTTTAAATCTGCGAGAAGGAGGTTTGTATCAAGCTTTTTACTCGAATCGTAAACAACTTCTGCAAGGGATTTTCATTATTATTTTTTTTACAAATTTTTTCATGAATAATTGCCGTTCTAACACTAAGGTCGCTTGCACCCAACTATTTAATACTTTTTAAATTAATTTAAAAGTCATTTAATAAGTATTTAAATAGTTTAATGCAAACTAATCTAAAACGGACATAAGTCTTCCCGTGTTGACTCAGGCCTTTTCTGTGCCAAATTTCATACGCCTGCGTCTATGTAATTAACGTAAAAAGGGGTACAATGTTTTCGCTTCACGTACTATAAGAAGATATGTACTGTATAGACATTTGATATTAATATCGTTTACGATATACGTCAGATCTGCATAACACACGTTTAAAATTAAAGTGAAAGGAAATATTTTTACTGGCAGCTAAAAACTGGCGCTTCGCTAGGTGTGACTGAGATATAACCAAAGAACTTTGCCCCGCTCCACATCGATGGAATAACAAACAGATTAATAAATTATAAATTAGGCACACTATTTATATATACATTTATAAAGTTATCATCGCTTTTATTTATACGAGTTAGTATTGGAAAATATTATTGCGTTTTAGATTAAAGCTTGGAAGTGTTTGTTTTTTACCTGGAAATAAAGACGACGGTTTTTATACACTGTTGTTAAATGCTAACTTTTTGAAATAGGATTGTGGATTCTTCGTTTGTAGTTGTGAAATAACTCGACCGAGTGTATTTTTTAAAATATTTTTTAGAAATTTATTTCTTAAAAACACAGCCCTAAGCTTTTACATTTTTTTCAAACTGCATCACAGTTGTCAGCAGTAGTTCTCGTGTACATTTTACCGTCCAGTTTTATTTTACAATACACATAAAACAAACATGTGTCAAAATCTGCTCAGCCGTTTCGAGGTTTGTAGCAGGGCCCAATCGATACATTTATTGAATGTCACAGTCGTTTTAGCCCTCAAGCCAAAACCTTACCAGGGACGCAAACGCCGGAGCAACCCTACGCGAATGTAGTTGCCGATATTGTTTATAAAAAAAATCGTTTGTTCCACTATTTAATTTTGTAAATGAACTTGCGCTTAAAAGTAATAACTTTTAATAACCAATAAACTAAAAGCCGCCTGTCGTTCACATTAAGTGAAATCACAATCTAATCGGGCGTTGATATTAGCCGCTAACCTAATTACATAATTTTAATTTGTCCATATTACATATGTGCCTAAGATAGTGTATATTTATTTTTAAATGTTTATTAACAAATGAAACTTGTATTATTATCAATCAGCTGTGGCTTGCTGCTTGTTTGCGCCTTCACTTCGGATGTTTGTCGAGGATATCGTCAAGTTTCGTCCGACGGAGTTATCGGAGTGTTATCACCACGCCATGTGCTATCGGGGGTCAAAATATCGAGCACTTACTTTTGTTTATATAGAGACAATATGGGCACGAGTTGAACGCATGACTGGAGCCAGTTTTTCATTCTCGTTTTTACGTGTGCTTCATTTTTACGATTTATTTTTGATGTATTAAGATGGTTATGATTTAGTTGAGATGTTAAAATATTTATGGTTTAGTTTTGTAAGTTTTTATCATACATATTTTTCTAAGTCGTTAGGTTGTTTACGATGTAAAATATATCACAAAAACGTAATCACAATATAATCAATACACACAAAAAACTCGATTGGGTGCTCACATGCGATAGAAGTGAAACTTAGGTTGCAGTAAATTCTGTTTAGTTGTAGTGTTTGTATCTGGCTGGTTTTTAAAACATTAAATAGATTATATTTGTAATGTATTCTATCCCACACTATCGTCGACTTAACCTCATACATTGATGTGGTTTCTTTATCGTGACGCATTTTCGTCTGTTAAAACGGGTCTGTTATCGTGTTAGGTTTATCGATATAGCTCCTATAGTAATCATTATGTGTAGCACATCACTATCCGTCCATGAAGTACAGTATTATTTGTGAGACATTTTAGCGTAAAAAATTTGTCAAATTTAACCACAATCGCTTGTTTTTCGCAAAAAGTTGTTTGATTTGCTGTTAGATAAAACTTATTATGATATTAAATAATTTTTAGCCAATAAAATTAAATATTAATGGATAGAAATATAAGTTTGTTGAATTGTCCTTAAAAAATTTCAATGTACCTAGTAAAATTTTGTAAATAGTGAACATTTTGTAAATTATAAAAAATTTAATTGCACAAAATATGAAACTTGTATTTATAAAAATTTCTTTTGTAATATGAAATTGTACAATCATAACAAGTACATAAAATAGAGAAAAAAGACCAGCCCGCTGAGTTTCTTCCGCCGGATCTTCTCAGTGTGTGGCCGCGTTCCGATCCGGTAGTAATTCTAAATATTCGATAGAATCTTTTAAATGTAATATTTTATAATGATATTTTTTTTAAATATTTGCACACCATATAATGGTAGAATATGTTGGTAACTTAATTTATTTTTAACAACTTGTAACACCCATATTCTTGCAAATAAATATTTTCTTTCTTCTTTTTTTCTTTCTTATTCATCGCCGCAGAGTGGCTAGTTTATCGGTATTTTATCGGATACATTTTGGAGAGTGCGCTGCGGAATTGCACGACTTAATTCCGCCATCCCCGTTTTTCTATCGATCGTCGAGGGACACAGATACTAGGCATCGCCATATGGTGGACGTTCCACGTACCCGAACAAAGCGGCTCGACTCGACATTCTTGATCCGAACCGCAAGGGACTGGAATATGTTACTAGACACTTTTACTATTCCACTTGTACATCAATTTCACTTTTACACAATTTTTATTATATTACTCGACCGGTTTCACTTTTTAAAGCATCTTCAGGATGTAATATACTTAACTGATTATTATTGAATATGCTTCCTGAGTCTGTGTTCCCCGACGGGTACAACCTGGGGATCTTCAAGAGAAGAGTGAACAGGTAACTTCTACTGAGCGCGTTCTATCTTAGCCCGCATCTTAGCTCACCATCAGGCGAGATAGTGGTCAAGCGCTTCCCTATCGACAGTAAAAAAAAGCGATAAATGTGACCAACACCTTTATCTGTTTTCCGAGTTATTTGTTTCTTATAGACTGTGGTCCCAGGTGGTAAAAGTTTATTACTTTTTGATTCATAACAAGCTGAATTTTTGTGAACAGTTTCGTTTTGCCGAGACACCCATCTTTTCTATCTTCGAAAAATCTCAAATTAGGTAGCTAATAAAGTTACGGGGTTTCGAACATTTTAATTCGGTGAAGAAATTTTTTTTATTAATAACAATGATGAATGATGATTTTTTTCTTTAATCGCGATTGTTTTATAAAAAACACGAAAAAACTTTTATCCTACACATTTGATGGTTTTTCTGACGCGTCCTCCACTCTCAAGATTCGGAATTATGAGATTTTTAAATTGATAATTTAAAAACAACCCAATATTTTTACAACAGCTTGTTAATTATAAATTCAAGGGTTACTTTGTCCCACACGTAAAGTGGAAACTTTTCTTAGTACGGCACTCTAAAGTTTATTTTTATCTGTGTTTATTAGTTACCTAATTCGAGATTTTTAGAAGATAGAAAAGATAGGCGTCTCGTGGAAACGAAGCTGTTCATAAAAATTCAGCTTGTTATTTATCAAAAAAAATATTGTTCTGTTCCTGAGACCACGGTCTATTTATTGTATTTCTAGTAGACATGCGAAAAATGTGTCAATGAAATGAAATGAATGAAGTAGTTCTTTTCGCCCAATGAAGTACTTCGTTGGTTTAGTTCAGTACTTCATTTCCTTCAGTGAATTTTATGATTAATCTAGTCCATCTAATGTATGAATGAAAGTCAGTGTAAAGTATTATGAGACATGCGCAGAATGTCTCATAATACTTAACTCCTTCACTTCGTCAATGTTAATTGACTTCACCTTCTTCAGTAGTCCATTTAGTTCAGTTGATCATACCGTGGCCTTTGATTTCGTTTGGCATTTGGAACTCGTTCCCATTCAAGTACAGAATTGTTTAATCCACTATAAAATAATTACTACAGTATCTTTTGACTATACTTTTCAAAATCAATTACGTTTTTCGCCGTGTTGGTCCCGGCCTCCTTTGAAGAATAGACCAACTGCCGTTCTGCCAGGCAGGTCGTAAAATGCGACCGATTGGCTATCGAGTCACTACCATCGTGGCTACTAGGTGGTAGAGTTCTGCATTGTCTCGCCCGGGTCTGGTACCACCCCATTACCTATTCCTGCCGCAATAGCGTCAGTGCTTGTCGCTGTCATGTTCCGGTTTGGAGGGTAAGGTAGCCGGTAAACTTATGCATGTGGCATTAGACCTCGCCACAAGATAGCAACGCACCATTAACATCTTTGGTATCTATAGGCAATGGTTGATTCCATCAGGAGACCCATCTGCTTGTTTGCTATCTTATGACATAAAAAAAATGTACAAAATAGTAGTAATGGGATTATAAATAAATATTATTGTCATTTATAAACAAATGCAGTAATGAAATTGAAATGTACTTTAGCGTAATGTAATAAAGGTCATAAATAACTTTTCGCCTAAAATCCGATGACTGAGAGGTATCAGTACAAAATATAATATGTGATAGCGATGTGGATAGCAAATCGCGCGCGTGTGTGTAGGTGCTCGGTTAGATTCGTCTAATACGATCCACAGACCAATTAGAGTACTACGTACAGACCGCCATCTGGGGAATATTTGGTTTAAACCGTATGCAAAGTTCGAAGGAAAATGTTAGTTTTTAACTTATTTTTCTCGGTTGATATTGTAGGTAAGGCAAACGATTAACATTCATACAGCCAGAAGCGTAAGGTTCGACCGTATACCTACCTTGCTCTTTTACTTATTTCAGTTTTTATTTATTTTTAATGGATAATCACGTAAATAAAACAACAATTTAAATACGAAAATTTATTTATTATTTTTTAAACAATGACCTATTCCCAATTTTCGGATGGAACTGAAAAACATAAATAGCATTAAAATAAAAAGAAAATGTGTGGGTTTTAATTGGATCGGATGGGATTAGGCGGGATCTGGTGTGATAATTTAGAATTAGGCGGGGCTGTGGTGAAATCGAAAACGATCGGATAGGTGGACAAGTAGGAAAGTGGATTTAGTCGGGTGAATAATAAAGGGTCAGATTGAGGATTAAGTTGGATTAAAAGGAATTGGTTGATATATGATCTGAGTTTAGTTGGATTTGGTGGGGTCGAATGAGATCGATTACGCAGAACCTTGTGAGATTGGACGGGTTTAGGTGGGGTCTAGTCGGATTGGTGAGACCTGATGTGAATGGACTGGATTTGATGGGATCTGGTGAAATTTTTAAATTTGCATTAACATTATGCTCATGATTTCGATTCGTACAATATAAGTCTCTTGTAATTTTTTATTTATTACATTGCACCAATTCAAAATAAAAGTCAAACATTTTTCGAGTACAATATCTTTGTGCAATTCGTAGGTCACAAAAACAAATGAATATTCGAAAAATATTTAAATTTGTTTAATTTCACTTCTTGTGTTAATAACATAAATAGAATGCTCAAAATATTCATTTGTGATTCTAATATTAAAGCCAAAATATCGAACTACATATTCGGATGGGTAAGACAACTTACATTGTTGTAATAATTTGAATATTCTTTTTGTTTTATATACGAGATTTTTTGAACTTCGTAACTAACTTTTACTGCCATGATCACAATTTATTTCATGTAACATTTTTCATGTTACTCATCCATATGACCTGGAATGCAAATTAATGCATCTTTTTGCTCTGAATTCAAGAAATTGTCATCGATATATGTTTGGTATATAACTAACTATTTAGTAGTTGGTGTCATTCTCAATTAAATAATTTTTACAATAATAATAATTCCAAATGAAAATTGATACAGTTTATTGGTTTTAATAAATGGATTTAAATGCCTTTATGAAAGTATAAATCTGAATTAAAATATCTCGGTCTCATTATTTTAAATTTCTTTTGTGACTCCCATATCCTTTGCAAAATATCCACACTGATGTCCCAATTTATTTATATGTTACAAAGCATAGAATATTATAGATATTACGGATGGTATAATATTAAAAACAAGATACAATTTCCGCCATTTGTTGATGGCATTCAAGTTTACACTATTTGTATACTAATTTATAATTCTTATTTACTTATGAACATAAAACTATTTATTAAACATAAGAGGTAAAAATTGAATAGTAAATAAATACAACTGAACTAGAATTAATGTTAAACAAAAATATCTTGACATAAGCCTACACATTTATAATTTTCATGCTACTAATATATAATTCGATACAAAACAAATTTACTTCCTACGATTATTTACAATAATGCTAGTTTAAATGTTTTGATGAAATATTTTTATACACCTTGCTTGTCAACGGTTAATTTCTTTAATAGTTTTTGTCTTTAATATTTTAAGTAGCTACGCTTTAACATTTGCTGTACTTTGTTACAAGTTTTGTATTTCCCAGTATTTTGATATTCTACTAGCTAACACCCACCGGCTTCGCTGAGCATAAATACATTCTTGATGCAAAGAAATTATGTGACCAATCATTTACGCTCTTAGTAGCAAAACTAACTCAAAACTCAATGTTTATCAAGTTCAGTCAAGTATTCTCGACTTATAACGGGACACACAGAGACAAACAAATGGTCAGAAAACACAAAATGTTACAATTAATATCGGAGAGTCTCATAGCGAACATTTATCATGAAATTTGCCAAAAATTTGTATTATATGCAAACGATTTATCTACAAACAGAAATTACAAATATATATAGTGAATGAGAAAGATAACAATGTGATCTTCCACCGTTTTCATCCTATTTTGCAAAGTGTAAGTGCAAATACCATTAATTGGATCAAAATCGGTCAATTAGTTTGTGATTTATCAATGACTAAAACTTTTGAAAAAAATGGTTTTTTACATTCTTCGAAATTTTTCAACCTATTGGTTATTTAGCTAAAGCCATACTTTAAATCTCAAAAATTGAGTTGAATGCCATTCGAAAGATCAAAATCAATTATAGTTTCCAAAATATACAGCTTTTTAAAAATCAATATACGGCCATTTTTAACATAATATATACATGATAATATAATTATGTATACGGCTTAGACGTTTGAACTGAAAAAATCTATGCTTATAGTTTTTACTTTTTGAGCTTAAAATACCTTAATTTAGCGGGAAGTTTCAGGGATGACCTGCAGAGTTAACCGTTTACATATTTTTTTAAACTAGTTTTTAGGTAATTGTACATTCAGTCAGACATTTAAAAATTTTTTATAAAACCAAATTTTTATACGGCTTCCTTTGAAAATAGTATACGATTTCTGAAACAAATTATTTTTGCGATTCTGCTTTAAATTTGGAAACTAAATATAAATCTTATACTATTTCTATGTACCTTCAATTTTAATTTGTATTTATTATTTGAAAAAGTTTACATTTTCATCTATAATATATGTAGTAGTTTCAAAGCTTTAAATGCTTCTAAATATCTAAATGCACTAACCTAATAGGAACATATTGTTGCGAATATTCTGATACAGACAGATATATAAAAATTATAGTTTGTTAATTGTGCAATCACGTGTTTTCACTATGTATCAATTTTCATCAAGATTCAGCAAGCCAATCATCATTTATAACGAGACATACAGACAAGATAAGACAAGTAAAATTAATAAAAATGATAGAGCCCAATATGTGCACAATTAAGCATTTATTTACTTATTTAATACTTTATTGTACACAAAGGGGTAAAATAACATTTTGATTCATAAAAATTCTACAAAAAACGAGCTTATCAGAGGTAAGAGATTTCTTCAGCAAATCCAAAACAGTGAGAATGCGTGAAAGAAATGTAGAAGACAAGTGTATAGACATTAGTTTAGAAATATACAGCAGGAATACAAATATAAAAACTTATTTTAATTTATTTAATTCTATACGTTACAAATTACAATGCTTTTTTATACTAAAAATTAAACAGATAAATAAAATTCTTATAAAGGTTTTATTTACCTGTAATAAAGGTTAATAATGAATGACTGCTCTTAAAATGAAAAGGAAGTGAATTCCAAAGTTTCAAGGAATTAATAGCGAAAGAATTACTTATTATAGAATTACCGCCCCGTTGGTCGAGTGGTTAGCGACCCTGACTACGCAATCGACGGGGCTCGGGTTCGATCCCCGACGGGGACAAGCATTTATGTGATGAGCATATATGTTTGTATTTTCGGGTTTGGGTGTTTATTAAATATATTCTAGTATTTGTGTATGTACTTCTCTGTATTAGTACCGTTGACTAACACCCATAACACAAGCAAATAATTTGCTTACTTTGGGGTTAGATCAGTAAGTGTAATTTGTCCTGTGAATATTTATTTATTTATTCTATATTTAGAATAAATAAATAAATAAAATTTGTAGGGAATTAATAAAAAAAGTATTTTCAGGCAAATTACCCTGACGAGGTAGGCAAATGTACAACTAGGTCAACAACAATAGTTCCTTATACGTGAAGACTGGGTTCCACAATGTGATAGGTGGCAAGCCAATTACATTGTGGGACCAACCGGCACTTTTTAATCCCGGGCAACGTTGTTTTCATCAGAAACCAGAAATATCGCATTTTTGAATTGCCCGACCCGGGAATCAAATCTGGGACCTCATGTGTCAACACCGACACCGCACCACTAGACCACAGAGACGATAAAATTCCACACAGTTAAGAGGGACAATTTGAGTTGAAATCATATAAAAAGTTCACGAAGAAGTGTTCTTACTGTATACCAATTTTCACAAAGATAAGATACATATTGACAGACAAAAATGTTCAAAATTGTAAAATTTATGTAAGCAAGTCATAAAACAAATACTTATTAAATATTCGTGACTGTGAATGAGTGTAAGTGTATAGCTTACAAAAATTGACTAAATAAAATTTAATGTACAGACACACTAAGATTTATACAGTAGTATTCATTTCAAAATTTATGATAATATTTTTAACAAAACAGCTTGTTGCTACTATTTTCCTGTCATTCTTAATTGCAGGTTACTACTAGCACCATTAGCTATGTCAAATAATTCATCGAAGAAAAAGACTACTTCTGCCATGTTCTCCAGTGTGTTTCTCATATCGGTTTCATCTGGATACAAGTCTGGAAATAAAAAAATAAAACATTACAGTTTAATAGAAGTGTATATTTTCAATTGAGAATATTATGTTGTGTTTGAAAATACTAAAAAAAGATTTTTTCACCTATTTGCTGATCACTGTCACGTTCCGGCACAGGAAGCTTTTTTTTTATCATAGGATTTCAAATAAACCCTCCTGATGACAAGAGACAACCAACGCCTATAGACCAAAGATGTTAATTGTGCGTTATTATCCTTGCAAACTTGTTATTATTTAGTGCCATATGTATAAGTTTACTGGCTAAGTTACTCTCATAATCTGAACACAACAGTGACATGCACTGACGCTATTGTGGCAGGAATAAGTAAGGCGGTGGTGGCCGACCCAAACAAACAATGCAGAACTCAACCACCTAGTGACTACTATGTTAGTGTCTCTCGTAGTCAATGGTTCGCCTCTCACGAATTTAAATCTACACATACGCCTGATTAATCTTCACGTATTAAGAGTGGCTTAGGCAGTTTTTAAAATACAAACGATAGACTATAATATGTGTACCATCGTGTCTACTAGATGATAGAGTTCCGCAATGTCTTGACTGGATATGTAGTACCTTTTCTATCCCTGCTGCAATAGCGTCAATGCTTGTCATTGTCGTGTTTCGGTTTGGATGGTAAGGTAACCGGTAGATTTATGCATGCGGTATTATCATCTCGCCACACGGATAGCAACGAACCATTAACGTATTTAGTGTCTATAGACTATGCTAGGCTATCTTTTTCAATCAGGAAAACCATCTGCTTGTTTGCTATCTATACAGGTACCTTCTAGGGAAGCGCATTCCATCTAAGGCCGCATCTTAGCCTACCACAGGCGAGATCATGATCAAGCTCTTCCCTATCTATAAAAAAGTATACTCATATAGGTACAGGCTATCGATAAAAAAAGGCTATAAATATAATCTATGTGACTTTTTATAAGCTAAGATATATATAGATTTTTATCTGGTCCTTTGCATTTGGCTCTAGTTAATCTCCTGTCCTTTAGATTTTAGTAGAAAGTTTTACTTGTCACAAAATCTTTCTTTTCAAAGGATTTGATTTTTGTTACCTAATTATAGGATTTTTCTTTACTAAAGACTACATCTCTCTAAATACAAGCTCTATAGTTTGTATATTCCTTATACAGGCGTCGACATCGCGGTGTTATAGCTTGCACACCTCAGGTTAAGTCTCTTTTTTCTCAAATTTTAAGAAATTGTACAAGATGAACCAAAAATTACATTAAAAATAACAAAGAAAAATATCGACACGCGGAATTTGAACCTGCGACCATTTCCCTAAAGCCGGGATGCTCTTCTACTGAGCTAGTGTCGACAGGCTCGAGGTAGCGAAATTCTTCTTTGTTATATGATCGATTACGTCGATTGTACTAATCGCCAGCTATACATACGTATAACTAGTTAAATGGATTCATCGTTACAGATGAAATTCACATTTATAATTTTGATCAGTACTTTTGTATTTCTAATTATTTTTGTGTTATAGCACTCACCCCGTGCTTGGGAATCTGGAAAAACTTTAAAAACAACAAAGAAAAATATCGATACGCGGGATTATAACCTGCGACCATTTCCCTAAAGCCGGGACGCTCTTCCACTGAGCTAGTAAAAGGCGACCGATTGGCTATCGAGTCACTACCATCGTGGCTACTAGGTGGTAGAGTTCTGCATTGTCTCGCCCGGGTCTGGTACCACCGCCTTACCTATTCCTGCCGCAATAGCGTCAGTGCTTGTCGCTGTCGTGTTCCGGTTTGGAGGGTAAGGTAGCCGGTAAACTTATGCATGTGGCATTAGACCTCGCCACAAGATAGCAACGTACCATTAACATCTTTGGTGTCTATAGGCGATTGTTGACTCTTTCCATCAGGAGACCCATCTGCTTGTTTGCTATCTTATGATATAAAAAAAAAGAATTTCGCCGCCTCGAGCCTGTCGACACTAGCTCAGTGGAAGAGCGTCCCGGCTTTAGGGAAATGGTCGCAGGTTCGAATCCCGTGTAACGATATTTTTCTTTGTTGTTTTTAAGGTTTTTCTAGTTTCCCAAGCACAGGGTGAGTGCTATAACACAAAAAATAATTAAAAATTACATTATTTTATTTCTTGTAGATTTACATATTCTAATATTTCGAATGTTTAATAAAGTCCTGCATTTATAATTACCTAAGATGTTTACATCCATATCGCTGTCTGTTATCAAAGTTTGGACTGCTATTTTCATAATTTCAATATCTGAAAACAAGTTATGTTATAATTTAATTTTGTGACAAATGTTTTTTTTTTAAATAAGGTAAAGTTTTAATTAAAATTTTTTTTCTAATATATTAGGGTTTGGGCTCCTTTGGAGAATAGACCAACTGCCGTTCTGCCAGGCAAGTCGTAAAAGGCGACTGATAGGTTATACATGGCACAACCATAGTGACTATTAGGAGGTAGAGTTCTACAATGTCTCATCCGGACCTGGTACCACCGCCTTACCTATTCCTGTCGCAATAGCGTCATTGTTTTTCTGTCATGTTCCGGTTTGGAGGGTAAGGTAGAAGCAGACTAATGTATGTGCTTTGCGATGATAGCAACGCACTATTAACATCTTTCGTGTCTACAGGCGATGATTTTTCTTTCCATCGGGAGAGTCATCTACTTGTTTGCTATCTAATTAAATAAAAAAAAATATCGTGTCATTCTTTTGCTATTTGCCCAGAACAACAAGGAGGAAAACATCTAAAAAAGTTATTTAAAAATTAAACCGACTTCAATATATCAGGTACACCATATATCAAAAACGACTGAACCAAATTGGATGAAACTATGACTATTCCCTTAGTAGGAATATATTTATTTTAAATCAAAAAGGATCGTCTTGATATGCCTTTTAGTTTCCGAGAAATTCATGAACAAACATACATATATGTACATACAAAATTTAGCACACATGCTTGGAAAACTGAATACATCATCATACCTACTTAAATATTATCCAATTTCATCAATATTACATACATACAGGTTAAACTAATAAACTCCTTTATTTAATCTTAGCTATAGTTATATGTGTCATAAACTTAGTAATGACACACTGCCTATTTGTATATCTTTTAGTAATATCAGTCGATTAGTTAGTGACACTGACTAAGCAATAAAATGGGGTTCAGTTTCAATTCCCAACGGGTCAAGCATTTGGTTGATAAACATTGATTTTTTTCTGATTTTGTGTGTTTATTTTTTATAATCATTTATTGCATTAAATATTTATTTATTACTTTGTACACATAGAGGCAATATTACATTTTATTTCTTGAAAACTCTACAAAAGGCGAGCTTATCTCTGTAAGAGATTTCTTTCAGCAAACCCAAAACAATGAGAACGTGTACAGATTATTAATTAAGAAAATATATACAATAGGTATAAAAAAAAACTTTATATTACTTAATCCTAATACGTACAATGCATGTCTGTCCTAAAAAATACACCGATAAATAAAATTTTGTATACCAAGCTCTCATAAATTTTAATTGTTTACATGTTTGACCTCACGGCATTGAATAGGTATAAAATAAATAATTAAATCTATATAAAAACAACATCAACCTTCATGATTAATTTAAGTACAATTTCCATTTTTTCATAAATTTAATTATTATTTATTATTTTTAAAGTTATTTATTTTATTTTATTATACTTATTCCAGTAGGTATTTAAATAATATGTATTTCTACGAATTAGAATTGTTGACTAACAATCATATTATTACAACCAAATACTTTCTTTACTTTAGGGTTGATAAATTCGTGTAATTTGTCCACCCATGTTATTATTTTTTGTAAGTAGTGTAACATACAAATAACAACAAAATTGTACTTACTACAGTCTGGTACGTTTGTGATATTGTTCAGTCTTTGCTGAATATGCCTAGCATATGACTGGCCAATGAAGAACTTCCTTGAATAGGTGTGCCACAGTCCATGGACCAATGCATGTTGTAATCTCAATATCTGAAAAATATGATTTGCTGTTTTAGATCATTTTAATTACATTTTATAAGTAGCTGTTCCTCACGACTTCGTTTTTGGGACTCAAAATCATTACTTCTTTTAACTCAGTTGGGTGAAAAAGTACCTTTTGTCACTCTTGAGTAGTGTAGCTTTCTAATATGTATTAAAAAGTTTTCAAGGTCTGGTCTAGTAGTTTATGAGTTAATTAATTTCAAACATAAAAAATAGAAATGTCTTCTCTTTATGATATCATTTGTATACATTTAATACAGATTTAATTAAATTGAAACATATTTGATAATCATGGTTTAAGACTCACTAAAGTACAAAAAAGTACATTATTTGTGCACCAGTTTTATAGCTTTAAGAATTTTCTATATTACCTTTTGTTAGTAAATAATTTTGCAATGACATTAATGTATATAAATCATTGTACTAAAATAATATTGCTCTCAGAGAAGATCTCGTCCACCTATAGCCTTATTACTTACGTACCATTATAGTTGCACCAACAAATTAGTTATGTATTGATAGAGGAAAGTAGAATGTTATGATGATATCTCGTAGTTACTTCATAAAATGCCTAGCTATTAGAGATGCCAAACAAAGACTTTCTATAAAACTTAGAATGTGATATTTACTTAAGGTTACTTACATATTTATTGACCTGTTTCTATAGAGAATATCATCGGCTTCTCAGAAAATAGCGTTGGTTATGCGCCACTTGCTAGACCCTTTGTTACTGCATTTTAAAACTACATATTTTCGAAATGTTTGTAACAAACATTTTACAACTGTTGTCACAAATATGTGCTTCTTACAGTTAACAGACCTCATTTCTTAGGTATTGTCTCTTAACGTCTTCCTAGTTCCTTACAGGGCACATATCAATATTAGTCTCTTAGGAGTTACAGGGATTTTTATGCAAATTAATGTCCTTTCGTAAACTGTTGCTTATGGGTACACAAAACTTGAGAACTTCGAGAATTCACAATATTTTTAATTGATAGCAAGAAGCGAAAATATCTTACGCTTTTCCCAATAAAACAAGCTCCGAAACACCAAAAACAACTTCAAAATGAAAAATAATTACCATTCAACACAAACATATTAAACACAACGGCCATTTTGTTTATTCAATTTCGACATTTCGATTTTCGTCGGACAATTAGCTATCCGTTCCGTCAATCGTCACGCATATCACAGTTGTCAAAGTCGTTACGGCATATCAAACGTCTGTGTGAAACTTTGCAGTGTCATTCTATACGGTTTATTTTTTTTCTATATGACATGACCTGGCGTGATACGATCAGCCATCGCCAGTGCTCGGGTCAGTCAACGTACTTCAATTCGTATTTCGTTCATTTGTCTGACGTTCGGCGTTCCACGATGCACAGATTACATGTATCACGATGGACTAGAACTAGATGAAGTAGTGAACTAAAGGAAATTCAACTGAACTAATGAAGGAATGATGTATTTGAAATGAAGTACTTCATTTGAAGGATTCATTCGTGAACTACACACCGCTAATTTCTAGATCGAATCGCAATAAATAATAAACGCTCTCTTGGTCGAGTATGATGCGAAGGAAGTAAATATGTATTATGTTCTATTTAATATATTTTTTAACTGTATTTGTGTACAATATAGTATCTATATTAATATTATAAATGCGAAAGCATAAATATATTGGACGTCGAAAGTTTGGATGTTTGGATGGATGGATGTTTGTTACTCAATCATGCAAAAACTACTGAACGGATTTCAATGAAATTTGGCATAAGATGATGACCCGAAATAGCACATAGATTACTTTTTATCCCGCAAAAAAGACTTATAATGCAGCGGGCTGCACACTGCAGCTAATAAATATATAAATAAAAAATTTGATTATATGTTTTAGTATTTATATCATACAGATTGTATCATACAGATTATATAACTGTATGTACTAATTTGTAGCAGAACGCGTCTCGCTCATAAAGCAGGGTTTGCAACCGGTTTGAAATACCGGTTAATAATAGAGCTATTTAGCGGTTTCTATGAAAGGTTTCTCTCGGAGATTCTGAGATGAGAGCGTTTCATAGATCTATATAAACCGGTTTAAGCCAAAACCACGGAATTGTACGTCGCGCACAGTGGGGACAAAAATTGGGAGCCGCGAACATCAAAGAAATACTTTTATAAAACTTCTATAAACTGGTTTATTGATTGAAACCCCTTATGATTTTGTTCCTTAAGGACACACTTTTTGTATTTTAGTTTAAAGGGAGAGGATTTGCAAAACGCTCCTTAATACAGTATACGCTGATTTAGGTTTAAATATTAACCAGTTAACAAGGCCTATTGGAAAGACTCGACGGTGTAAGTTACATTATGTACATTGCACAAGTGTTCAATATCTCAATTCTCTACATCATAGAGGGAGGAAGCCATTGATAACTCAATTGGAATACTATCAATGATATGTCGTTGACCGCCGGCGCCGACCGACGACGGGCGGCGTCGGACCCTAATAGACTGCGTAGGTTGACTGCATGTATAATATTAGACGCGATATTTTTGTCATTTTAATCATTCTCAAGCAGAAAACTGCTGATGGAAAGAGACAATTTTATACAGAACGAAGATAACCCGGTTCCTATATTAATAAAACGACTCGTTTTAATTACGAGTAGTAACATTCCCTACGAGGCTTAAGTCAAAACTGTTTTTATAAAATACTAGCTGTGCCCGCGACTTCGTACGCGTGGAAAAAATTCTAAAATAAAAACCCGCAATTTCCCGTTCCCGTGGGATTTCCGGGATAAGAACTATCCTATGTCCTTTCTTGGGTCTCAAACTATATTTGTACCAAATTTTATCCAAATCGGTTCAGTGGTTTGGCCGTGAAAGCGTAACAGACAGACAGACAGACAGAGTTACTTTCGCATTTATAATATTAGTATGGATGTCAAATTACCCAATTTCCAAACAAATTGTCGTTCGTTTCATTTCGTGTCGGATCGTTGATTATAGGAACCCAGCATAGATAGAGCTACTATCTGCGTGGTGGGTTTCTATACATAAGTTACCGGCTACCTTATCCTCCAAACCGAAACATGACAGTGTCAAGCTCTGACGCTATTGCGACAAGAATAGAAGATGGTACCAAACCCGTGCGAGACGTTGTGGAACTCTACCACCTAGTTAATGTGTCTATAGGTGCGAGTATATTGAGTGCGCTGCTCTAAAGTGATAAATTTCAGCCGATTTTCTACGTGCTTATTCTCTGTGAGTGCATAAGATATTTGTAGATTTAACACCCACAAAGTGGCAGTTGCCGTAGGCTCGATTGTCAGGCGATACAGAAAACGTGACATAATGTTTATAATAACTGATTCTGTAAAGATATCTGCCATATCAACATGTATGTGATAATAACGTGCCTGCATAGAATAATTGGCTGCCTATTTGGATTAGATAGCTTGTTCGGGGTTTTCCATCCAATTAACCGGTTAATCTATTTTATTTTATTGTTAGTATACCAAAAGATAGCAAACAAGATTCTCCTGAGTGAAAGGGATAACCTATAGACACCAAAGATATTCATAGTGCGTTGTTATCCTTGCGAGGCGGAGTCTTAATACCACATGTATAAGTTTACCGGCTACTCTTCATACCGATTTCATATATATATATATTTTAATATTGTGATATTGTAAAAAAATAGATGATATGAAAAAAAGACAAGCCCGCTGAGTTTCTTCCGCCGGATCTTCTCAGTGTGTGGCCGCGTTTCCGATCTGGTAGTAGTTCTAAAAAATATGTTGACGTGTCAAAATAAATAAATAATAATTTCAAACCAACGGGGTGGTCTATATAACGTGTTAAAGTTTTATTGAATAAAGTACTCTTTATTTCTGATTTCTGCTTTGCCCTACAAACCGGAACACGATAGTGACAAACACTGACGCCATTGCGTAGGAATAGATATGGCGGTGGAACTAGACCCAGGCGAGACAATGCATAACTCTACTACCCAGTAGCCACGATAGTAGTGACTAATATAGCCAATCATTTGCCTCTTACGAACTGCCTGGCAGAGTGGAAGATGGTGTATTCATCAAATTAGTCCCGGACCAATATGGGAGAAAAATAGTTTAGCGAATATTTTACTCTTCAAACCAGAACACGACAATGACAAACGCTAATGTTATTGTGGGAGAGATAGGTAAGGTGGTGGTATTGATGACACCTGGCGGTTGAAGTTAATGCCGAGGCGAGACCTTGGAAGTTACACGGATAGCAAAGCGTCAGAAATCAGAAGTGCTGCTTTTAATATAAAAAATTCTCGTCTCACTGTTTTTAGTTACCATACTCTTCCGAAACGGTCTAGCGCGAGCGGTCCGATTTTGATGAAATTTTATATGTATATTCGGTAGGTCTGAGAATAGGTTGTTATCTATTTTTTATACTATTAATAAAGGTGACCTTTTATCACTCAGGGGTCTAATTTTTATTTTTTTATCAATTTTTTTTAATTTTTTTATGATGTGGCATTGAAAATACATAAGTTGTTACAAACCTACATTTTTCACTCCTCTACCATCTACTCCTATTTCTTAACAGCAATTATATGACAATGGAAGGCTAAACTAGCCTTCACAAAGCTTGGTGTACTCAGTAGAGCAAAGCAGTACTTCATCCCAGCCCATCGCCTCCAACTTTACAGGCCCAAATTCGACCTCACATGGAGTACTGTTCTCACCTCTGGGCCGGAGCTCCTCAGTATCAGCTTCTTCCTCTTGATCGCATTCAACGTAGAGCGGTTCGAATCGTCGACGACCAGGCTATTTCTAATCGGCTTGACTCTTTGGCGTTACGCAGAGATGTAGGCTCGCTCTGCATCTTTTACCGTATTTATCATGGGGAGTGTTCCGACGAGTTGTTCGGACTAATGCCTGCCGCTAAATTCCACCATCGGACATCGCGTCAAAATTTAAAGTTCCATCCTCACCACCCCGATGTCTGGAAATCCACAACCGTGCGCTTTTGTCGACACTTTTTGCCTCGCATTACTCCTTTGTGGAATCTATTACCCTCGGGGGTGTTTCCGAATGGATACGACTTAGGGACCTTCAAGAAACGAGCTTATTCATTCTTAAAAGGCCGGCAACGCAGCTGCAATACCCCCTATATTGCGGATGTCCATGGGCGGCGGTGATCACTTACCATCAGGTGCACCATCTGCTCGTTTGCCCCCTCTACTATAAAAAAAAAAATTACAACAAACAAAAACAAAAAAAAACCTTTTTTTCTTAATTATCACAACTCCGGAGTTATTGGCGTGATAAAGTGTTTAAAAAAATATCGTAATTTCTTTAACTTTTTTTTATTTTCTGTAATACAACAAGTCATTTTGTAGAAATCGATACGATTTTTTCTGATTTTTCAAGCTTAATAAAAGCAAAATAGTATTACATAAGAGATTCACAATCTATATCTATATATATAAAAATCAATTGCTGTTCGTTAGTCTCGCTATAACTAAGAACGGCTGAACCGATTTGGCTAATTTTGTTTTGAATTAATTGTTGAAGTTCAGAGAAGGTTTAAAAGGTGAGAAAATATAGAAAAAATAAGAGTAGTTAAAAAGGCAGAACAACGTTTGCCGGGTGAGCTAGTATTATATAAAAACTAGCTGCAGCGTGCAGCCCGCTACATTATAAAAGTTATTGGCGAATCCCGCGGGATCACCTCATTTTTCCGGGTAAAAAAGTAGCCTATGTGCTATTCCAGGTCATTATATGCCAAACATTCAAATCCGTTCAGTAGTTTTTGCGTGATTGGGTAACAAACATCCATGCACCATTCATCGCCGTGTTGGTCCCGGCCTCCTTTGTAGAATAGGCCAACTGCCGTTCTGCCAGGCAGGTCGTAAAAGGCGACCGATTGGCTATCGAGTCACTACCATCGTGGCTCCTAGGTGGTAGAGTTCTGCATTGTCTCGCCCGGGTCTGGTACCACCGCCTTACCTATTCCTGCCGCAATAGCGTCAGTGCTTGTTGCTGTCGTGTTCCGGTTTGGAGGGTAAGGTAGCCGGTAACCTCGCCACAAGATAGCAACGCACCATTAACATCTTTGGTGTCTATAGGCGATGGTTGACTCTTTCCATCAGGAGACCCATCTGCTTGTTTGCTATCTTATGACATAAAAAAAAAAAACATCCAAACTTTCGCATTTAAAATATTAATATAGATTAATATAGATCAATTGCTGTTCGTTAGTCTTGCTAAAACTCGAGAACGGCTGAACCGATTTGCCTAATTTTGGTTTTGAATTAATTGTTGAAGTCCAGGGAAGGTTTAAAAGGTTAAAAAAAAGATTAGTTAAAAGGCAGAACAACGTTTGCCGGGTCAGCTAGTACTTAATATTTATTGAAAAATACCAGTTAAAACCGGGCAGCACGTAGCGGTAGGTGACCTTTGTATATTTTATTTCAATTTCGCAGTCATTGCCTTGTATACATTTATTTTATTGGTATAACTTGTTTATACTAAAAGGAAAAAAGAACGGAAATAATTATTGTAAAACTCGGTCTAACGTTACCAGCTTCTTTACGTTACCGGAGCTGGATTTGAACCTGGCTCAGGTTATTCGTTCTGCACCAGTTTTTATTTTTTTTAGAAATGAGTCTAATTTGTCGTTAGGTTGGTTAGGTACTTGTCACTCCATGGGATGTAATGTCGTTAGCTAATTGTAAGTGTACTGCACCTCTGCCTACCTTACCGTGGATATGGGTGTGACGGTATTTTTTTTAAATAATGATATTTGCTTGTTACAAACTAGATGACCCGTGCAGCTTCACCTGGGAGTACCTACAGTAATATATCATCAATATATCTTTTACTATTTATAATTTTTCATCCCCTATTATAACCCCTTAAAGGTTATTTTTAAAAAGTCTATGTTTGACCCAGGGTCTTAAGCTATCTCCATGCTAAAGGAGAATGATGAGGATCTATACAAAGTTGGCCTTGAATGCAACGCATGTTGATAGATGCTTATCGTATTGAAAATGAAAAAAATAAAAAGTATTTATGTGCAAGAATATGGATGGGTGTTACAAGTTATTAAAATTAATCAAAGATACCAGCATATTCTTCCATTAAAATTTTATTGTATGCATTGATATAAAAAGGGAAGATACGTTACCTAGTCACAACGCCTGGTCCTACAAAACTAGGTCCGAGGACACAGTGACAATTGGTGACAATCACGCGCGGGACCTCATGTCATACACTTTTATTTTCCGACTGTTTTTACCATTAAACACGCATCAAAATACCTTCTTGTATATTCAGATAGTGTTATAATCACTCAAGGAAAAAAAATAAGACACACGGGATTACTTTTCATTCGTAACTACCGCTAAAAAAAATTATTTGAAAATAAGAACAAGTTGTTTAGTTCGCCATGTTTGTGAGAGTGAGATAGTACAATACAAAAGTAAGCGAGATAAACGTAGTCTGCTACGTTCGTCGCATTACTTTGCGTTCGACTGACATAGCTTAGGTTTAGCAATTGCGATGTTAGAGCGTAACATATTTTCCCTTTTTATATCAATGATGATTGTATGTTGTAATCTATACATATAATAAAATCATAGGAAAGCCAAAACTGTACATTGAAATTTTTCAAACTTTACAATAACTTAGTTGGTGCAATCGTTGTCGCGTCTCTGTGTGTCATCATTTTTTTATCGGCACTTTGTGTGACCATACTTAATATTCAAAATATAATTTAAGATTGTTTTGATCGGCGAAAATTTATTTATCTACACATCCCCAAAATAATAGCGTAATAAATATTTATTTTTATTACGTTAAAAAATTATCACTCCCTCATGTTTCACATTGAGTCGTGCAGAAATCCTAAAATTCACGACTCATGATGCTAATTAAATACTAAAAAAGATAACATGAAAAACAATATATTATTTGAGTATTTAATATCAATGAGTATTTATAAATATGTATTCTGTCTATCGGTATCGTTGACTGACACCGACATTACAAGCAAATAATTTGTTTACTTTGGACTAATCAATTCGTGTAATATACAACTGAAACTGGCCGCCAGAAGTTTCGGCGGATATAGAGAACATGTCTGACGTTGACCAAAACCCCTTAATTTAAAAAAATAAAAAATAGATACAAACGTGTCGAATTCAGTATATTATCGTGAATTTAAGGCTGTATCAAATAAAATAGTTTAACTGTCCAAAAAAAAAATATTCCAAAGACATTACGAGTTTGTTGGAGAAAGAAATGATACTTACTTGATGATTAATTGCAAAAGTTAATACAAGTGTACAATTGAGGGATTCTTTTTAAATTCACATTAATTTCATGAAATGTTGGAATGTCAAAAAAAAAATTGATCGATTGTCGACGTTAAAGGGGTCAGGAAAGAAATCTATTTAGCCCCAGAGAATTAATTGAAATAGAACTTCCAGTCGTTCCGAGGAACTAATTGGGAAAAAATATCTAAGATTGGGCCTTTAGAATTAATTGCGAGGGTAATTCCGGGCGTATAATTTTGGGACTTTTTCCGATTCGACATCAATTTTAGAGATAGTATGTATCTAAAAAAAATAACTCCACTAATTGTCAATGATAATTGGACTATCGAGTGAAAACTAAAGAGGCCCAAGGAGTTAATCGGAATAAAAATTCTAGGCGTAAAATTTTGGGACTGATTTATGTTTGACATCAGTTATTAGGGTCGTTTACATCTTAAAAAAATTATTTCATCAATTGTCAACGATCTAGGGAGCCACAAAAAAATATCTAAGATTGGGCCTTCACAATTAATTGCGAGGGAAATTCCGGGCGTATAATTTTGGGACTTTTTTGCCTTGACATTAATTTTAAAGATAGTATGTATCTAAAAAAAATTACTTTATCAATTGTCAATAACAATGAAGAATGTTACTAGGTATGCCAAATCGCTTGCAATTTTGTCTCAGTAAAGCCTGTATGTATACAAATACACTAGTTTTTGTTGTAGTAAAAAATACCTAGTAGTTTTGATTTTATAGGCATTCAAAGTTTCGAAAAATATCAAGTCTCGCTAACAGCCACGTGACCGCTTGTGACGTCATGACACAACGCGCCGCGCCTCGCTTAGTATCATAGATAAATATGTGTATTACTATATGTAGTATCAGTATGCTTAGTATCAAATCAACTCTCCAGCGGTTATAGTATAGTAAGGTGTAATAGCTTGCGCAGTATTTTGTTGTTTTCGTCAGCGTATTACTTTAATAGTCTATTAATAGTAAATATTATTGGATTAATAAAATGAATGAAGGATTCGAAAAAGGGCAATCGGATATTTCACCTAAAATAGATGGATTAATGGTTGCGCATTATTTATCAACAAATAGTGATTAAATAAATAAATAAATAAATATTCACGGGACAAATTACACTTACTGATCTAACCCCAAAGTAAGCAAATATTTGCTTGTGTTATGGGTGTTAGTCAACGATACTAATACATAGAAATACATATATAAATAGCAGAATATATATAATAAACACCCAAACCCGGAAATACAAACATTTGTGCTCATCACACAAATGCTTGTCCCCGTCGGGGATCGAACCCGAACCCCGTTGATTGCGTAGTCAGGGTCGCTAACCACTCGACCAACGAGCGGTCATTTCGTTGGCGCCGAAATGCGAGGAATAAAAATGCAAAGGTAAGAAAACTTTCCTTGCTACTACTTATGCTTAATAGTTTATCTGTTCTAAATTATTTTATCAAAACAAAATACCCAACTAATGTCGTAATGAAAGAATGCAACTCAAATAATAGAAGGACTTACCTACCATTAAATTTTTACGTTAAAGACAACAAATATGTATTAGTTTTGTAGCTATAGGTAGGTACGTGGGACGTAGGTATATGTACGTGTATAGGTACCTACCGTTCTTCTTAATTTAAATAAATACCTCGGGAACTCCATGCTTTCATACGCTTGCGTAGCGTTTGCCCATCTCCCCCTTACGGACTTGCATCCGTTGCAAGTGGTACAAAATAAATTCCTGCGTATTGCCACGGGAGCACCGTGGTATATGCGCAACGTAGACCTCCATAACGATCTCGAATTGCCGAGCTTAGCAAAGCATTTCAAAGACATCTCCGAAAGATACTTCGATCGTGCCATCTCGCATCCGAACCCACTGGTGGTAGCCGCGGCTGACTACATCCCAGACCCTAATCCCGATCCCAAACTACGTAGGCCCCGCCACGTTCTTACCGATCCCGATGACCCGATAACTCTGGCCAACGGTTTACACGATAACACTATACACCTACATTCGCGACACCGACGAGGACCCCTGTTTCGCCCTTCGGCGAACCGAGCCCAAGGGCAAGGTTCGGCCGACGGACAAAACAATGCCACTAGCCCTCTCATCGCAAATCACGACCCCACCCTAAGCCGAGGTTCGGTCTCACAGGAGACACCCTTAGGGCGGAGGGCGTACAGCCCTACACCTTTAAATTCTGGCTGAGCACTCTGCTCGCCCCGGCGACCGGTGAAGCTGTAACAGCCCATAAGGCTTAAAAGGAGCCGTGAGTTATTCCAGACTTCGTCCAGATCCGTTCAGTAGGCACAACTCATGATTTCCTAGTATTTGGATTGGACATTTTTTTTGGAAAAGTATTGAGGTGTAATTTCGACGGCCCGGGCGCGCGACCGCGAGCGCCGGCCGCCGAGCAAACTAGACTGAGCGTGTTGTGAGATAACGTCACAGCGTCAACGGCAGCCAGCGTCGTGCGGTTCAACTTATTTTACTTCTAAATCGGAAACTAATTGACGTATCGAAGTAATTCTTTCACTAGTATTTTTTATTTTTCACAGAGAATATGGAGTGCTAATAATCAAAATTAGTTAACATTCTTCATTGAAGTTTCAAGCGAAAACTAAAGAGACCCGAGAAATTAATCGAAATAGAAATTCGAGGCGTAAAATTTTGGGACTTATTTGTAATTGATATGAATTATTGAGGTCGTTTACATCTTAAAAAAATTATTTCATCAATTGTCAACGATCTAGGGAGCCACAAAAAAATATCTAAGTTTGGGCCTTCACAATTAATTGCGAAGGAAATTCCGGGCGTATTATTTTGGGACTTTTTTTTACTTGACATTAATTTTAAAGATGGTACGTATCTAAAAAAAATTACTTCATCAATTGTCAGTCACAATTGGAGTCTCGAGCGAATACTAAAGAGGCCCAAGGAATTAATCGAAATAGAAATTCTAGGCGTGAAATTTTGGGACTTATTTGTGTTTGACATGAATTAGTGGGGTCGTTTACATCTTAAAAAAATTATCTCATTAATTGTCAACAATCTAGGGAGCCACAAAAAAATATCTACGTGTGGGCCTTTAGAATTAATTTCACGCCTCGAATTTCTATTTCGATTAATCCCTTGGGCCTCTTTAGTTTTCCCTCGAGACTCCAATTGTCATTGACAATTGATAAAGTAAGTTTTTTAGATACATACTATCTTTAAAATTAATGTCAAGTCGAAAAAAATCCCAAAATTGTACGCCCGGAATTTCCCTCACAATTAATTGTGAAGGCCCAATCTTAGATATTTTTTTGTGGCTCCCTAGATCGTTGACAATTGATGAGATAATTTTTTTAAGATGTAAACGACCCCACTAATTCATGTCAAACACAAATAAGTCCCAAAATTTCACGCCTCGAATTTCTATTTCGATTAATTCCTTGGGCCTCTTTAGTATTCGCTCGAGACTCCAATTGTGATTGACAATTGATAAAGTAATTTTTTTTAGATACATACTATCTTTAAAATTAATGTCAAGGCAAAAAAGTCCCAAAATTATACGCCCGGAATTTCCCTCGCAATTAATTGTGAAGGCCCAATCTTAGATATTTTTTTTGGCTCCCTAGATCGTTGACAATTGATGAAATAATTTTTTTAAGATGTAAACGACCCCACTAATTCATGTCAAACACAAATAAGTCCCAAAATTTCACGCCTCGAATTTCTATTTCGATTAATTCCTTGGGCCTCTTTAGTATTCGCTCGAGACTCCAATTGTGATTGACAATTGATAAAGTAATTTTTTTTAGATACATACTATCTTTAAAATTAATGTCAAGGCAAAAAAGTCCCAAAATTATACGCCCGGAATTTCCCTCGCAATTAATTGTGAAGGCCCAATCTTAGATATTTTTTTGTGGCTCCCTAGATCGTTGACAATTGATGAAATAATTTTTTTAAGATGTAAACGACCCTAATAACTGATGTCAAACATAAATCAGTCCCAAAATTTTACGCCTAGAATTTTTATTCCGATTAACTCCTTGGGCCTCTTTAGTTTTCACTCGATAGTCCAATTATCATTGACAATTAGTGGAGTTATTTTTTTTAGATACATACTATCTCTAAAATTGATGTCGAATCGGAAAAAGTCCCAAAATTATACGCCCGGAATTACCCTCGCAATTAATTCTAAAGGCCCAATCTTAGATATTTTTTCCCAATTAGTTCCTCGGAACGACTGGAAGTTCTATTTCAATTAATTCTCTGGGGCTAAATAGATTTCTTTCCTGACCCCTTTAACGTCGACAATCGATCAATTTTTTTTTTGACATTCCAACATTTCATGAAATTAATGTGAATTTAAAAAGAATCCCTCAATTGTACACTTGTATTAACTTTTGCAATTAATCATCAAGTAAGTATCATTTCTTTCTCCAACAAACTCGTAATGTCTTTGGAATATTTTTTTTTTTGGGACAGTTAAACTATTTTATTTGATACAGCCTTAAATTCACGATAATATACTGAATTCGGCACGTTTGTATCTATTTTTTATTTTTTTAAATTAAGGGGTTTTGGTCAACGTCAGACATGTTCTCTATATCCGCCGAAACTTCTGGCGGCCAGTTTCAGTTGTATAGTTTTTTTAGATACATACTATCTTTAAAATTAATGTCAAGTCGAAAAAAGTCCCAAAATTGTACGCCCGGAATTTCCCTCACAATTAATTGTGAAGGCCCAATCTTAGATATTTTTTTGTGGCTCCCTAGATCGTTGACAATTGATGAGATAATTTTTTTAAGATGTAAACGACCCCACTAATTCATGTCAAACACAAATAAGTCCCAAAATTTCACGCCTCGAATTTCTATTTCGATTAATTCCTTGGGCCTCTTTAGTATTCGCTCGAGACTCCAATTGTGATTGACAATTGATAAAGTAATTTTTTTTAGATACATACTATCTTTAAAATTAATGTCAAGTCGAAAAAAGTTCCAAAATTGTACGCCCGGAATTTCCCTCGCAATTAATTGTGAAGGCCCAATCTTAGATATTTTTTTGTGGCTCCCTAGATCGTTGACAATTGATGAAATATTTTTTTTAAGATGTAAACGACCCCAATAACTTATGTCAAACATAAATTAGTCCCAAAATTTCACTCCTCGAATTTCTATTTCGATTAATTCCTTGGGCCTCTTTAGTTTTTGCTCGAGACTCCAATTGTCCTTGACAATTAATTAAGTAATTCTTTTTGGATACATACTATCTTTAAAATTAATGTCGAGTCGGAAAAAGTCCCAAAATTATACGTCCGGAATTTCCCTCGCAATTAATTCTGAAGGCCTACACGTAGATATTTTTTTGTGGCTCCCCATATTACTGACAATTGATGAAATAATTTTTTTAAGATGTAAACGACCTCAATAATTCATATCAATTACAAATAAGTCCCAAAATTTTACGCCTCGAATTTCTATTTCGATTAATTTCTCGGGTCTCTTTAGTTTTCGCTTGAGACTTCAATTGTTATTGACAATTGATAAAGTAATTTTTTTTAGATACATACTATCTTTAAAATTAATGTCAAGGCAAAAAAGTCCCAAAATTATACGCCCGGAATTTCCCTCGCAATTAATTGTGAAGGCCCAATCTTAGATATTTTTTTGTGGCTCCCTAGATCGTTGACAATTGATGAAATAATTTTTTTAAGATGTAAACGACCCTAATAACTGATGTCAAACATAAATCAGTCCCAAAATTTTACGCCTAGAATTTTTATTCCGATTAACTCCTTGGGCCTCTTTAGTTTTCACTCGATAGTCCAATTATCATTGACAATTAGTGGAGTTATTTTTTTTAGATACATACTATCTCTAAAATTGATGTCGAATCGGAAAAAGTCCCAAAATTATACGCCCGGAATTACCCTCGCAATTAATTCTAAAGGCCCAATCTTAGATATTTTTTCCCAATTAGTTCCTCGGAACGACTAGAAGTTCTATTTCAATTAATTCTCTGGGGCTAAATAGATTTCTTTCCTGACCCCTTTAACGTCGACAATCGATCAATTTTTTTTTTTTTGACATTCCAACATTTCATGAAATTAATGTGAATTTAAAAAGAATCCCTCAATTGTACACTTGTATTAACTTTTGCAATTAATCATCAAGTAAGTATCATTTCTTTCTCCAACAAACTCGTAATGTCTTTGGAATATTTTTTTTTTGGACAGTTAAACTATTTTATTTGATACAGCCTTAAATTCACGATAATATACTGAATTCGACACGTTTGTATCTATTTTTTATTTTTTTAAATTAAGGGGTTTTGGTCAACGTCAGACATGTTCTCTATATCCGCCGAAACTTCTGGCGGCCAGTTTCAGTTGTATTTCGTGTAATTTGTCCAGTGACATTTATTTAGTTAATTAACAATATTTATTTAAAATAAATATTTCTGGACAAATCACACCTATTAATCTAAAATTTGATCGCCTATATGGTCTAGTGGTCCAGCATTTGCGTTGACCACATGAGGGCCCAGGTTCGATTCCCGGGTCGGGCACTTAAAAAAAATGTTTTGTCAGTTTTCTGATAAACACAAAGTTGCACGCGATTGGAAAGTGTCCGGTTTGCGATAGGCTTGCCACTTATCAGATATGTGGAACCAAGTATCTTCGGCTAATCGTGGGTGCACTTGTTGTATCTCTGCCTACCCCTTCGGAAATACGGAAGTGAAGATACTTTTTTTTTAATCAAGCAAAAAATCTTAATTTGAGGTTAGATTTAAAAAAAGTATCTTAACCCAGAAATAAAAACATCTACTCTCTACTACGCTCGTCGCTCGCTACGCTCATCACAAATGGCTGTCCATGGGAATCGGACCCGAACCCCATCGATTCCGTAATCAGGGTCATGTCGAAGACAGTCTGGTCGACACGGTTTTTTAAATATTTATGTTAAATATTAAATAAAGTGCGTGTTTTCTATTATTACTTCTGAAACTACATAGAATAAGACTTATATGTACTAAATCTCTTTGATAAAATATAATAATTTTTAAATATTTGCACAAGTTTATGCTATCAGTTAAAAATAACATTGCCCAGGATTGGATAAGAAATGCCCCGTTTGGCGATAGGTTTGCTAGCTATCACATTCTGGGACTTAGTATCTTCAGCTAATCGTGGGTGCACTGGTTATCCCTCTGCCTTCCGCTATGTCGATATGGGCGTAAAGATCCTTTTTACACACCTTATTATCATAGAATATGCTAGTAACTTTTTAACAACTTGTAAGTGTAACACCCATGTTCTTGCAAATAAATATTTTTCAAGTCATTTTATTAATAATAATTATATTATTCATCTCACATTACACATTGACTAATTTTAATCAATGTTATTACATGACACAGAGTTAGATAGCCATTTAAAATAAGGAATTGTGCAAAAAAAAACTAGTCGGGTAAAAAATGGGTTAAACAATGCTTGTCATTATCATGACCGGCTATCTTACCCTCTTACCCTCCAGACCAGATCTGGAGGGTATGACGGTAAGATAGCCGGTAGACTTATGCATGCGGCATTGCCATCTCGCTACACGGATAACAACGCACCATTACCATCTTTGGTATCCATAGGCGATGGTTTCTTTTTCCGTCAGGAGAGCCATCTGCTTGTTTGCTGTTTATTAACATTAAAAAAAAATCCTCGATAATCAAAATCTCAGTATCATCGCGAAGTACGGTGGTGGTGTGTTCCCGTGGCTCCAATGAGCTCTTTCAATTATAACAACTTTTTTTATGGTATAACAAACAAGCAGATGATTCTCCCGATGAAAAAAGATTACCATCGCCTTAATACGTAGGCATTAAATATGTTATTGTTGCGTTGCTACTAGTATGGTGGGGTTTAAATGTCACATGTACAAGTTTTCCGGCTGGCAGCCTTACCTTACCTTCCAAACCGAAACACGACAGTTACGTGTACCGACTCTATGAAGGCGATCGTACCAGATCCGGTCGAGATGTTGCAGAACTCTACCACATTGTAGTTACTTGATTGATGACCCTTTCCGATGTTGATCCAGGCTCAGCTGCCATACTGCTAGACATCTCGTTAAAAGCGAGAATAGGCTAAAAGATGTCAATGGATATTTTATAGATTCAGGTGTTACTTTGCGGAAATCCATTGTTCGGACGAAGAAAACTATGTAGTTATTTTTTGCACTATTACTAGTTACGCACTCTACTGAGTAGGAGAGTAGAGTACCATGACAGCACCAAACACAAAAACTCACAATTTACGCACTCTTGAGTAGAGTCTACTCAAGAGTGCGTAAATTGTGAGCTTTTGTGTTTGGTGTTGTCATGGTATTAAGTGTGGTGTAAAGTGTGGTGGACGAGGGCGGATAACTGTGGGTCTTCATTATTTTTCAGACGTAAGCTACGGTGAGTTTCTTCCATTTCTTACACCGCTTTTACGAGTATATGTTTTCCCTTTCAGTAGCATCACAAAGGTACACTTAAAAGTTTGTGGAAATTTGCAAAATAACTAGTTTTCTTGTCTGAGATGTCACTAACGTCGTAGACTATTAACTCGGTGGTAGAGTTCTGCAATGTCTCGACCGAGTTTTTGTACCACAACCTTACCTATTTCTGCCGTAACATCGGCGCTTCTCGCTGTCGTGTTCCGGTTTAAAGGATAAGACAGCCGGTAAACCCATACATTGAGCCTTCCAATTCCATCAGATTGTTTGCAATCTAATGGTATAAAAAAAAGGAATATATTAAATACTAGCTGACCCGGCAAACGTTGTTCTACCTTTTTAACTACATACTCTTATTTTTTTCTATATTTTCTTACCTTGTACACCTTCCCTGGACTTCAATAATTAATTCAAAACCAAAATTAGCCAAATCGGTTCAGCCGTTCTCGAGTTTTAGCGAGACTAACGAACAGCAATTGATTTTTATATATATAGATATCAACACTAAAAAACTTCGAAAATATCAAATCATGTACGAGCTGAATATATTTTCAGGCGATCAAATACATTGTATCACGTCAAGATGATGCATTACTCGCTCAACAAATTTCATTAATGGAGATGCTTTCAACAAGAATGCGAGCGACAGTGACGTCTCAAGATTGATGTTGCCGTGAAACACCCACTGTTATGCTGTTGCATTCTAATTAGACGGTAAACGGTGTGTGTAAATGAGACGACTATTGTTTTCCCGGTTGTTGAAGCGCGGACGCAGCGCTCTAATCAGCCTTGACCTTGCAATGGATCGAGCTATCACATTTTCTAGTAATTTGTAATGTTGATAATCTGCAAATTGTCGTTATATTTCCTGGTACGTTCTCCGCGATTTTACCTTTGTTTGCTAGTATTTATCATCCTCTTTATATCGAGCATTTGCTTCTAACTGTTCAGACCTCTGAAGAATATCCCACTGGCTTTCCTGCCAGGCAACTTAGAAAATACGAACGTTTGGCCAAATCTTTGACAATCTTCGCGATTGGTGCGTCGCTATCCATATAGCGGAGATGTACTGCCACCTGCCGGAGTTTAGCGACTAGTGACTACCTACTGAGGATAACCTAACCAGAACACGACCGTGACAAGCACTAACGCAACTGATGCTGAAAAAAGTAACGTGATGGTACTAAAACGGGCGTTACATTGCAAAATTCTAGGTACCTACAGACTAAAGCTGCCAAACGTCTGGTTTTCTCACGACATGTCCTGGTTTTTGAAGTAACCTGGGATGTCCTGGATAGTTTTAAAGCAGCGTCTTAGGTTATAGATAATGTGGCCATGCGTCTCGTTTTGATCTGGTTTGTTCCGGTTTTAACTAACTTTCCCAGTGTCCCCAAGTATACTTTAGGGACGCCCGTTTTCCGAAAAATATACACAGTCAGAGTTGTCCAGCATAAAAGTTATAAATTGTATTCTCGGACAATGGTCAGCAATCTCTTCTAATTTGGAGAATATTTCTGCAGATGTGTCACTCACACACATATCTTACTAAAATGTTTAATTTTTAATAAGAAAACCAAACATTTTAATATTTTCAACACTTTTGGTAGATCTAACTTGATATTGATATCTAATTTCGGTTCTCCTCATGGAAATAGATAACTATTACTACATACAGTTACTATTATTTATTGCTGATGTAGTTCACATCAACCTACTGTCATGTTTAAGACAAAAACAATATGGTCAGTTGAGTTATAGAGCACTCTCATTAGAAATGGGCGCCACTTATGCAATTTTTGCGGCCTCACAGCACGCGAGCATTGAGCTGCCCGGGACCGTGCAGATATGAGTATGGGTAAGTTTATATAATTTTTACCCAACTTCCCAAGAGGAGAAGGTTTTCATTTCGGCTGTATGTTTATTTATGTTTGTTATCTCAGAACTCTGTCATTTATGAACCGATTTCAAAGTTTTTTTTGTTCGAGAGGATGTACCCACCGTGTGGTCAAATTTTAATTAGACGAAGATCTGATACAGAGTTCCGGAGATATGGGAAATGGGAAGTCGGTTGATGCAGTTTTACTGCGTTAAAAAACGTTACTTTTTATATGTATATTTATAATTTTTTTTATATCAGATAGCAAACAAGCAGATGGTTCTCCTGATGGAAAGAGTCAACCATCGCCTATAGACGCCAAAGATGTTAATGAGGCATTGCTATCTTGTGGCGAAGTCTAATGCCACATGCATAAGTTTACCGGCTACCTACCTTACCCTCCAAACCGGAACACGATAGTGACAAGCACTGACGCTATTGCGGCAGGAATAATTAAGGTGGTGGTACCAGACCCGGGCAAAACAATGTAGAACTCTACCACCTAGTAGTCACGATGGTAATGACTCACATAGCCAATCGGTCGCCTTTTACCACCTGCCTGGCAGAACGGCAGTTGGTCTATGCTTCAAAGGAGCCCGGAACTTACACGGGGAAAAACAACAAAATACTGGTTACAAACCAAATACTGGCTTTTTGGTTGGTTCGTTGGGTTACATTTTAATCATTTCGTATACTTTACTCTAAAATGATATTGTAATAAATTTAATATAACAATATATATATATATATATATATATATATATATATATATATATATATATATATATATATATATATATATATCATTACATAGTATAAAACAAAGTCGCTTTCTCTGTCTGTCCCTATGTCTTTATGTCCCTATGTATGCTTAAATCTTTAAAACTACGCAACGGATTTTGATGCGGTTTTTTTTAATAGATAGATTGATTCTTGAGGAAGGATTTAGTTTAAGGAAGGATAAACCTTTCCGATATTCCCACGGGAACAAAAGCTGCGCGGGTGAAACCGCGGGCAGGTCGCTAGTATCTATATATATCTCGGTGGAACCTAAAGTTTTTGTAGGAGTCATTTTTAGACTTTTTATAATATTATTTTATCCGATTAAGTTTATAAAGTAATTTCTTTTAACCATAATATCATTACATAGTATAAAACAAAGTCGCTTTCTCTGTCTGTCCCTATGTCCCTATGTATGCTTAAATCTTTAAAACTACGCAACGGATTATGATGCGGTTTTTTTTAATAGATAGAGTGTTTAAAGAGGAAGGTTTATATGTATAATCACATTCAATATATTGTAGAGAAATACTGCAATTTTTGATTTTTCTGATGTCATGTCGTAATTAATTATATTTTTTTCCGCTTACATTGCAAACGCAGGCTAAACCCTACGAGATTTATCAAAATAATGTACTAAGTATTTGTACACCTTAAAAAGGTCTACAGAAAACTCCGCGATGGTATATGTCTATCTCTTATGGATAACCCACAATAGCACCTTTTTTTCATTTACTTTTTACGAGAATTAATAGCTTTTTTCAAAGCAATTTTAAGCAATACAGCTCTAATCCTTATCCAATTAAATACCTTAAATATATTTTTGATTTAATATAGATCAATATGACCGTTTACAGCATGTAATTTAAATTAATATTTTTGAAGATATTACAGATTTAAAATGCAGGGGCATAGCGGTTGCGGGGTTACCGGCTGGTCGAAGGCGCGCGCGGTATGTTCTGAAACCACTGGAAAACGTGTTAACATTCGGATAATAAATATAGGACTTCAGCTGAAAACCAAAATTTAGTACATTCTTTTTTTAAAACTAAATATCACCATATAAAAATCACGTGGATGATTAGAAATAGTATTAACAAATTATTTGTTTTAGAGACTTTTTAGAGACATTCAATCATGTAATACTTTAGCACATTCCTTAGATAATATCTTCAGGTACATCGTATAATTTTTGTAAAATTCTTATTTAACAATCAATGTAAAAAAAACGTGATTTAGCAAACCAGTTATTAACTTTCCACTACGTATGTAGACTAACTATGTAGAGTAACTTCCTTATTACTGATTTTACCTCGATTTTCGAAAATCGAGTTTTCACCAGATGTCCACGTTTTGAGGTCCTTGGAATCTTTACCGACTATTTTCACGATGACGTCAGTATGTCTGTATGTATGTACGTAGGTGTGTGTGTATGTCAACATCTCATAGCTTTTGAACGGTTAGACTGATCGAAACGCGGTTGATGGCATTCGATTAAATTCTGCTCAACTTAGATTTCCTGAAAATTTGAACCGATTCGGTCCAGGAGAATTAGAGAAATTTTAAAAAGACATCAAAAAAAATTTTGACGAAACAGTATTTTTTAATATAACTTCCAGACTTATGTACCAATTGAGTACAAAAACTAATCAGCTCTATTTCTCAAAAAACTAGTCTTATATGTAAATTGCATCAAAATCAGTTTATTCGTTTGGGAGTAATCGTTGAAGAAAATTTTTGAAAAAAGTGTGTTTTTGACATAGCTACGATATTTTATGCCTAAAATAACTACGTCAAATGCCGTTTCAAAAATCGAAATCGAATCTAATTCTCAAAACTTATAGCTTTGCAAACATTAAAATTACGTTGTTTTTAGCAAACTTACTTAATTTTTTTGTAATGCGTAGTGTACGTACAGTACGTAGATAGGAAGTTACTGAATTTGCCCCGATTTTCGAAAATCAAGTTTTCACCGGATCTCTCCGTTTTGAGATCCTAGGAATCTTTTCCGACTATTTTCGCGATGACGTCAGTATGTCTGTATGTATGTTTGTGTGTGTGTGTGTGTGTGTGTGTAAACATCGCATAACTTTTGAAAGGCTGGACCGATTAAAACGCGGTTGGTGGCATTCGATTGGATTCTGCTCAGCTTAGACTTCCTGAAAATTTGAACCAAGTCGGCCTAGGAAATTTTGATAAATTTTGAAAAAACTCCAAAAAAAATTTTGGTGACAGTATTTTTTTAACATGTCTTCCAGATTAATGTACCGATTGAGTACAAAAACTGATCAGCTCTATTCCTCAAAAAAAAACTACATCTAATGCATATGTTGCATCAAAATCGGTTTATCCATTTGGGAGAAACCGTTGACGAAAAATTTAAAAAAAAGTGTTTTTTCGACATAACTTCGAAATTTTTCAATCAATAATTTTTTAGCATTCTATGATATTTTAGTACTAAAAAAATTATGTCAGATGGCATTTCAAGAATCAAAATCGAATCTAATTTTCAAAAGTTACAGCTTTTCAAATATTAAAATTACGTATTTTTTAGCAAATTTACTTTATATTTTTAAAATAATTTTTAGGATACAACACCGATGGACTTAAAAATCTTATCAGTTTTTCTCCTTTAAAAACTGCGTCAAATACCGTTAATTGGATCTAAATCGGTCAATTTGTTTAGGATTTATTAATAATGAAAATTTTTTAAAAAAAATTAACATTGCTACAAAATTTGTCAACCTATCGATTATTTAGCTAAAGCAATATTTTAGATCTCAAAAATTGAGTTGAATGTCATTCGAAAGATCAAATTGAATCAGTGTTTCCAAATTATACAACTTTTCAAAAATCAATATCTATACTGCCATTTTAACAAAATAGATGTTAAACTACCTTAACTAAGCAGGAAGTTTCAGGGATGGCCTGTAGGGTCAACCGCTTACATATTTTTTTTAATAACTTTCAAGTTAATTTATCGATTGATACCTTATAAATATTATCGGCTTTTGTTCTTTAAAAAGTGCGTCAAATACCGTTAATTTAATTAAAATCGGTCAATTTGTTTGGGATTTATCAATTAAGAAAATTAAAAATAAAATGTTTTTTGACATAGCATCGAAATTTTTCAACCTATCGATTATTTAGCTAAAACAATATTTTAGATCTCAAAAATTGAATTGAACGCCATCATCGTTTTTAAATATACAGCTTTTCAAAAATTAATAATAGGTACTGCCATTTTTAACAAAATAGATGTTTGAACTGAAAAATCTATGCTTATATTTTTTATTCTTTTGAGCTTAAAATACCTTAATTTAGTGAGAAGTTTCAGGGATGGGTCGTAGGGTCAACCATTTACACATTTTTTCCCGTTCGTCCCGATGCCTCGCCTTAATAAATCGCAGGGTCAAACCTTCAACGTTGCAGGCTTAGATTTGAGCGTTAACTGTTTTTCACATGGTCAACTACATATCGCTCTTTCAAGAGTAACCTCTAAAGAAAACATGTTTGATTTTCTAATAGCAAGAAAGCTGTGAACGTTGTATATAAAGACATTCTGTAATATATTTATTGTAAAAATAAAAGAAATAGGTAAAAATGTAAAAACCAAAAAATGTAGTACCTATATGAACTTAGATATTCCAAAGATAGCAGAACCCCAAATTTAACGTGTGCGGGCCACGGGCAGTAATGAATAAATCAAAACTACTGGATCGATTTTAATCATTTTTTTCACCGAGTGACATAGGCGATATATTTTATACCCGTGCGAAGCCGGGGCGGGCCGCTAGTTAATTTTATATAATAGACTTAAATCAACATACGATATATATGTAAAGAAACACATACATATATATATTGTAAAGAAATATAGTTATTGTTATTATTTTACTGGATTCTCTTGATTATTCTATTTTGAATCCTAGTTTTTGAAATTTGGGGTTGACAAGGTTGACAGGTTTGGCCAATTATTTGCCTTTTACGAACTGCCTAGCAGAAAGGCAGATAGTGTATGCTTCAAAAGGTGCTTAACACAATACGGGGATAAAATATATCTTAACCATAAACATTACAATAACTATTGCCTGAAGCAGTGTTTTTCGTATGTTGATTTAAGTCTATTATATAAAATTAATAGTATGGTTAAAAGAAAATACTTTATAAACTTAATCGGATAAAATAATATTATAAAAAGTCTAAAAATGACTCCTACAAAAACTTTAGGTTCCACCGAGATTTGAACTCGGATCGCTGGATTCAGAGTCCAGAGTGCTAACCGTTACACCATGGAACCGATAATACGTGCATCGAAATAACAGAATATTATTGTAAGATTTCTTTTCGGCCTAGCTTTTTTCCTCGGAAAATTGTAAAAATATTCGCAGAGACATCAGTAGCAGGGGGTACATACATTATGTATTCTCTACTGACAATAACGTAAATGGAAATAATAAATAAATATTCACAGGGCAAATTATACTTACTGATCTTACCCCAAAGGAAGCAAATTATTTGCTTGTGTTAGGGGTATTAGTCAACGATACTAATACATAGAAATACATAAGTATATTATAAATACTAAAATATATTAAATAAATACCCAAACCCGGAAATACAAACGTTTATGTTCGTCATACAAATGCTTGTCCCGTCGCGGATTGAACCCGAGCCCCGTCGATTGCGTAGTCGGGTCGCTAACCACTCGACCAACGGGGCGGTCAATAATATGCAAAAAAAATACATTAAATGGAAAGGGAAAAACCGAAGACCATGTACCTCTTATTTTTTGTTTTAAATAAAATTTACAAAAGTAGAGTCCAACCATCTTGTCCGATACTTTAGACGACAGCCGACATGTCGCGGTTTGTCTGTGTCAGATAATAAAAACATCTAGTTGAAGATATTTAAGATTTTTAAATTCATCGAATACAGGTTGTAAATATTTTAGAGATACACCCAAGACCATGCGAATCTGAAAAAATATGGTAATTTAAGCAATGAATTTTTTTTATTTCATTCCCAGTGAAAAAAGTACTGAGTTACTATAATGTAAATATTTTTTATAATCACAAATATGACCTCGTAAAACCCATTACTACTTTACTCTCCATGTTGGTCTAGGTCCCCTTTAAAAAGTAGACGGTCTGCCGTTTTGCCGGGCAGTTCGTGAAATGCAAACGATTTTTTTATATCATAAGATGGCAAACAGGCAGGTGGCTCTCCTGATGGAAGGAGACAAACATCGCCAATAGACACCAAAGATGTTAATGGTGCGTTGCGATCCTCGTAGCGAGATCTTAATGCCACATTCATAACTTTAGAGCTACCTTACCCTACAAACAGGAACATGACAGTAACAAATACTTATACTATTGTGGCAGGTATAGGTACGGCGGTAGTACCAGACCCGTGCCAGACACTAAAGAACACTAGCAGTGACGATGGTAGTGTGTGAGACAATAAAGAACACTATCACCTAGCATCACGATGTTAGTGGCTCGCATGGATGGTAGAACTGCCTGGCAGAACGGCAGATGGACTATTCTTTAAAGGCATAGATTGGCAATACATGTTACTACCATCGTGATTACTAGGAGCTAGAGTTCTGTAAAGTCTTATCCGGGTACGGTACCACGGTCTTAATAGGTAAGGCGGTGGTACCAGACCCGGGCGACACAATGCAGAACTATACCACCTTGTAGCCACGATGATAGTGACTCGCATAGCCAATCAGTCGCCTTTTACGACCTGCTTGGCAGAATGGTAGTTAATCTATTCTTCAAAGGAACCCTGAACCAACACGGGCGAAAAGCGCAACTCCAGCATTACAGTAGCTATAAAATATTAACTCAGCAAATGATTACACAGGTCAACATGAATTTTGAGTCTGAGTTCTGTACCTCTGATTCTGATTACTTATGCCTAACTAAAGAATGAAAAAATATTTTTATCTAATAAAGTTTGCTTTTGTAGCTACCGGCACGAAAATTCAAATTTTATGGAAAAGCTCTATTTTTAAATTTCAATTATATTTAAAAGGAAAACAAGTTATCAATTATACATTTTTATTAAATTAATTATAAAATACGGCATAACTAAACACAAAAATATAAAAAAGCTTTAGAAAATGAATAGTATTGGTATTTCCTTTGTGAAAGTCAGAACTTTCTTGTATGAGGCCCCAAACGTAGTCACCCATCATGGCATTTCTTGGCCTCACGACACCTTAAATATGTTATTGTGGCACTTTACCACCCCTCGCCTGACACCCACAGTCCCCCTCACTCCTCTCTTAGGTACACCATAAATGCAATGGCCCTTCAAAAAAATCTAGTTTAGTTTACATTTAGTTTCATTTTATAAATTACAAAAGCAAAGTTTATTGATTGTTAATAGCGTTTCTGTTTACTATTCGATGTATATAATCAGAAAATGGTCACTAAATAACAGACTCAGAAAAAATATATTTTTTTGTTGACCTGTGTTATGTAAAGGACAATCTGAATAAATTTTCTCAGTCTAATTATATATCATTGTCCCACGACATCTCTCGCCTAGTGCATTAAAAATGTGTAATTTTAGATTAGACAGATGTGTGGTGTGACTTTTTATCTCGTTCACGTTTCTTAATTAAACAGAAGAGTAAACACCGTCATCAGGACGCTGTCAGCTGCAAGACAAACAAAATTGCAAATTGTGTTATTTCAGTTATTAAGTTTGTTTGCGTCGCTCCAATATTTACGTTTCGTGATCTGTTGCGGTTTATTGCGTTCTAGTGGTTGTCTGATTGCAGGTGTCACAGGAGTTGAATAAGGCATTGACCGACAACTTGTATTTTTTACCTTCCCCGTCCCCTTTGAAGAAAAAACTATCTGTCCTATTACGCCAGATGGTTCGTAAAAGGCGACCGACTGTCTATACAAGTTTCGCTCGAGTTTGGTACCATAGCCCGTATTCCTGTCGCAATATCGGCAATGCTTGTCACTGTATAGTTCCAGTTTAAAGGGTAGAGTAGCCGGTAAACTTATTCATGGTGCATTAACACTCCTCTCTCCTCTTCTATATACCTCCTCTCTCAACCGGAACACGATAGTGACAAGCACTTACGCTAATAGTGAAGAGAAGAAATATGGTAGGAAGCTTTAACTCATAACTTCTTTTCTAAATTTCTTGACCAAATTTGAAGTTTGAGTCATCGACGATATATACATATTCTAAAAACGCAGCCAATGTATAAGTTGTTAAGCTTAATGATTTTTTATCATTAAATTCAACAATGGTACTAGAAATGCGTTTTACGGGTGCTCAGATTAATAATAGAATTTAATATAACAATTAACAATACATTTGAAATAGTTTGATCTACTCAAAGACTTACAAAAAAATATGTTATGGTCGGTAGACAACGACTTCTGACGAGTATTAGTTCGAATGAATGAATTTTAGTATTCATTCATTCGATCTAATATCCTGTTCGAACTAATGTCCTTACGAGAAAACGTTCGTCGTGACCACGGATTAAATTGGATACGCATTTCAAGACAATGTGACTTACGGAACTTAGCTCTCACTGTATACCCCGTAAGGGATCTGGCGTGAAACTATGTATTGGATTAAGCTCGTAAATCAGTAGGTACAACAGTGTCTGACATCTAAATTTTTACATGCAAATGTACAAGTCTTATAAAAAACAAAAATAAAGATAAAACATAACAACTACAATTAGATTTACATGTATAGGTGTGAAATAGACAACATTTAACTTCGATTTCCATTTCAATGAACTGACAACCAATGTTTGAACACCTCGGCATTCATATCGCTAGTCGCTGCACACAGCACGAAGAATACTGCGGATAGAGCAACGCAACCTGTCTCAGAATGTAGCGATACTAGATCTTATAATTGCATAGAAGTCTATTCCTGATTATACGGAAAAGAGTAGATCAGTTCGAAGATTTGCGACGCGCCAAGTACAGAAGACGAGATCAAAAAGCGATTCTATCACTGCACCTACAACGCAGCGGGCCAATTAAGTATATTGCGCCCCAAGTGACCGAACTTTTAACACCATGTTGCTTCGGGGTCCTTTGAAGAATAGACCAACTGCTGTTCTGCCAGGAAGGTCGTAAGAGGCTGATTGGCTATATGTGTCACTACCATCGTGACTACTAGGTGGTAAAGTTCCACAACGTCTGGCCCGGGCATTTGGTAGTTGGTACCGCCGCCTTATCTATTCCTGCCGCAATAGCGTCAATGCTTGCTATTGTCATGTTCCGGTTTAGAGGGTAAGGTAGCCGGTAGACTTATGCATGTGGGACTGACATCCCACCTCACGGATATCAACGCACCATTAACTTCTATGGTGTCTATAAGCCAAAGCTTCTCTTTACATCAGGAGAGCCATCTGCTTATTTGCTATCATATAATATAAAAAAAACAAGTTTGGATTAGGAATTCACATCAGAGGACATAATGAACCCAGCTAGGAAACTTGCATGTAGTCGCCATAGTCGAATACGGTTTCGGACTAATGATGATAATATAGGTTAGCTTCAAATAGTCTACATTGATCTAAAGCTGATTTTAAAAATACTAATCCACCAGTCTTGACTCCGGTGATAAATCGCTAAAAGCGACATCATATCTCAAGGCCACAAGATAAGATTACTACTGAAATGTGAATGGGATGGATGCCTACAAAAATATTTCTCAATCGCACCCTACAGTCTTCACTAAAAATAAATGTGGGGACACACGATGACGTAAACAGAAAACGACGCCATCACACTAGTGTAACATCACGTATCTTTACGTAGCTTCTTGATTTCGTGTAAATAATCAGAAGTACGTGACACACCTCCGAATGTGTGCGAGAACTTACTGCAGAGATAAGTTGTTTTATTGAAACGTGAAGATCCGAGGATTAGCTGGCATATGCGATATCTCGCACGCGAAACAAACATCGACATTTATTTTTTTCTTTTACCCTAACTTGAATACCATTCCACAGTATTTATGTACATGCTTATACCTTACTTTCATTCTTTTTTTATATAATACTAGCTGACCCGGCAAACGTTGTTTTGCCTTACATATTAGGAATCCATAGCGGACAAACAACGTGACACGTAATTTATATAAGACTACGGGATTGTCCTTCCACGCAGCCAAACTGGCATTAAACTTTATATGGTGGTTAAGTATTCTTAAATTTTCTAATTTTCCGCCCAATTTTCTTAATATTTTCTTTTATAAGAACCTTTTCCTTACAATTACAAACACAACAAAAAAAGAATTACCGAAATTGGTCCAGCCATTCAGGCGTGATGTCGTGACCAAGGAAAATAGGGATTAATTTTTATATATATAGATAGATGTCTTACATATTAGGAATCCATAGCGGACAAACAACGTGACACGTAATTTATATAAGTCTACGGGATTGTCCTTCCACACAGCCAAAATGGCATTAAAATTTATATGGTGGTTAAGTATTCTTAAATTTTCTAATTTTCCGCGCAATTTTCTTTTATAAGATTCTTCTCCTTACAATTACAAACACAACAAAAAAAAAATTACCGAAATTGGTCTAGCCATTCAGGCGTGATGTCGTGACCAAGGAAAATAGGGATTGATTTTTATATATATAGAAGATAGCAAACAAGCAGAGGGCTCTCCTGATGGAAATAGACAACCATCGCCTATAGACATCGCCTTGTTATCCGTGTGGCGAGATATTACCATATCACATGCATAATTTTACCGGCTACCTTACCCTCCAAACGGGAAAACGACCGTAACAAGTATTGCCGCTATTGCGGCAGGAGTAGGTAAGGCGGTAAACATAAACCCCAGCGAAAAGTTGTACAACTCTAGTACTTAGTAGCCACGATAGTAGCGACTTCCATAGCTAATCGTTCGCTTCTCACGAACTGCCTGGCAGAAGGACAGATTGTATATCCTTTAAGGGGGCCCTGACCAACACAGGGAAAACTCACAGCGAAAACAATCGTTGAGAATAAAATTTTTCATGTATCCTAAACAAGCAGATATTACTCCTGGTGGAAAGAAACTAGCCATCACCAATAGACACCGAAGATGTTAATGGTAAAGCAACGCACTATTAACATCTTTGGTATTTATAGATAATGGTGATGCCGACATGAATAAATTGACAGGCTCCTTACCACCCAAACGTGAGCACGTCAGTGACCTCTAAGATGGATACGGCATCACTTGCGCGTTTTAATCATGTCCGGGATATCGGAGTTAAGATGATACCCGAGTTGACGTTTCATAACCATGTTGTCAGCATCTGCAGGAAATCATTCCGAAATCTAGGGTTTATATTAAGAAATTCTAGAGATTTTAGTAATATGTTAGCGATAAAAGTGCTGTATAACGCACACCTCGAATCAACAGCTTTTATTTGGAATCCTCGTGAGGCCAAATATAGTCTCAGGGTGGAGAAAATTCAAAATAAATTTGTTCGTATTTTATATTTTAAAGAATAATATGGAGTTTACTCTATGTATCCGTTAATGTATCCTAGTTTATTTGTGTTACGTATGGTTGGGTGTAATCGTCTTAGCATTCGACGGGACGTAGCGCTGATATGGTATGTATTACGCGTGTTGCATGTGCAATTGCACCACCCTCGGGTGCTGGCTGAGTTGCGGCTGTGCGCACCTGACGGGCTACGTCGGTACGCCTCGCCGCCCCGTTGCATAAAGCGTGCCTAGAGCAAGGACTAACAACCTACTGAAATTAGCCCCGGTATCGCGTGCTATGCAGCTAATTATTTTAATTTCAGTAGAAATAAATATTTATCATCGTAGCCTTCCGAAAGTCACGGCATGCTTTCAAAGATGTATTGAAAAAATATTTCTAAGTTTTAGTTTACTTACAATGACAACTTGGGAAACTGTAACGATGTTATAAATGTATAAATAAATAAAAAGATAAATGTTTGTAGCAAGCAGTGGTCGCTAGGTTTTAAATAAAGTGCTTCCAGTTAAATAGCTTTTGTTATATCATAAGATGGCAAACAAGCTGATGGATCTCGTGATGAAAAGAGACAACAATCGCTATACAGACCAAAGATGTAATGGGGGGTGTCAAAAGCTTTGTGGTGTCACATGTTAAAATCTAAAATTCTAAGACGTTTTTATATTTAAACCAAAAGCTTAAAAATATTACCAACTCGATATATTAAGACGTGAAGCAAAAACATATACTCCTTTTTACGGCATTTAGGTGAATGGCAGAATATGAAATTTGGTCCAGTTAAAGTTTCTTTAAAACGAAACATACATTGATAATAATGTACTTACCTACATAATTATATACAGGTTTGAAAAATATCATGAAATCTTATAAAGCTTATATACTCATAGCAGTGTGATGGTGAAATTGTAAGCCACTCAGCAAACACATAGGGATACAAGGATCATCAACATTACAACTACAGAAATATAGATGGGTGAAAAAAAAAATAGGTAGGTACGTCGATTTGTATGAAACCGAGCGTATAACATTTTGCGTCGATGCTTTGACGTCACGTGTGTAATTTAGTGATGAAAAACAAGCCGCGCAAAAACGATTCAAAAACATCGATCAGCATGCGGCGATCCTATTAAGAGGCACGTTTGTTCGTCGGTCGTTCTTCTTCGTTACCAAAATAACTACATACCTTCCATTAATTTTACGCATGAGACCACAAACTACTTAATTATCTTTATTAGGGTAAAAACCAGAGCGCTATAAGATCTGCGTGATTTTGTTATTTCATATCGACTTAAAATATCGATAAGAATCGACAGAAGAAATGGTAATCGGAATAAGAAATTACGTGTTGGAGATAAAGAAAAAGGGAAGATTGAAGATTAGACGATCTGCCATTCTGCCAGGCAGTTCGTAAAAGGCGAACGATTGACTATACGGCGGGGTTAGCACGTATCTCACAATGATCAATTATCGTAATTGTCTATTTATTGCAAGACACGTTAGTAATAGCGTTGTATATTAGTAGCAGTTGTTACTGCTTAAATATTTATGGTGCTGTGACATCCTAAAGCTCATCACACATGGCTAAGATACTATAATATTTGATCTTAAGGTGCCTTAATATATCATAAAGCAAACTTCAGAAATCGCTCACCATACAAATCATATGAACCATCACACACGACTAAGATCTATATTAATATTATAAATGCGAAAGTTTGGATGTTTGGATAGATGTTTGTTACTCATTCACGCAAAAACTACTGGACGCATTTGAATGAAATTTGGCACACAGTTAGATAATGACCTAGAATACCATAGGCTACTATAGGCTACTAATGACCATAGGCTACTTTTCATCCCGGAAAAATTAGGTGATCCCGCGGGATTCGCCAAATACTCTTATAATGCAGCGACCTGCACGCTGCAGCTAGTAATATATATTTTATCTTAAGATATCGAACGATATGGAAATATATATTTCATATCATGAGATATGATCTTAAGAGGTGCATCCAGTGACCAGCAAGCAAATGGCAAAGTGTTTGATGAGTTTTTCGTTACGTTTAAGAGACATTGTTGATCGCTGGTGGGTTCAAAATGTTAGGTGATATGCGGATCACTTATATCGTGTCTACTAGATGGTATATTCTGCAACGTCTTGCCTCGGTCTGGTACCAACTCCTTACCTATTCCTGCCGCAAAAGCGTCAATGCTTATCACTGTTGTGTTCCGGTTTTGAGGGTAAGGTAGCCTGTAAATCTATGCATGTGGCATTAAGACCCTGCCACAAGGATAGCAACGCGCCATTAACATCATCAATAGGCGATGAATGTCTCTTAACCCATCTGCTTGGCTATCTTATGATATAAAAAATGCTTATGAATGAATGAATGAATGAATGAAACTCTTTATTGTGCACAAACTTAGAATTTAAAAATACATTTTTAGTATAATTAATTACTATACTCGTAGAACACAAAGGCGGTCTTATCGCCAAAAGAGCGATCTCTACCAGACAACCTTTGTTGATAAGGATAACATTTAAAGATAGAGTAGGGTATCCATAACAGATATATATACTATTATATTACTTTATGACTATATACCTATTTTACATCTATACATACAAATTATGCAATCACACATATAGGCAAATCCGAGATCACAACATAAAAACACATTGATGCACAACAAAATGCACAAAAATCAAAATATGACAAAAAAAATAATTATATATTAAATATATATTATTTATTCTGTAACACTTAAATTCAAATAATAAGTTTTGACTAAATTTTTAAAAGTATTTAATGATTTCGCACGTCTAATGTTAGTAGGTAGCTTGTTCCACAGCTTAATAGCTTGAATCGTAAAGGAATGTTCATAAAAACATGAATTATGAACAGGCATACGCAAAGTAAGATTTTCACCTGAACGCAGTTTCATAACCTGACTGTTAAAAAATTTAAATTTTTCCTTTAAATATTCTGGAGTAATTGGATCAAACAGCACACAGTACAATAAGAAGAGAATATGAGCATCACGGCGAAGTTTAATAGGAAGCCACTTGAGGTGTGAACGAAACTTGGACACATGATCATATTTGCGTAAGCCAAATATGAATCTGATACATATATTCTGGAGACGCTCAAGTTTATTTAGCTGTTCTTTCGTAAGGTTAACAAAGCATGCGTCTGCATAATCCAGAATTGGAAGTAGTAGAGATTCAGCAAGTGCAACTTTGGTAGGTATGGGTAGTAAATTCTTTAATCGCCTTAAGGAACTCCAGGAAGCAAATAATTTCTTACTAATTTCTTTAATGTGACAGGTCCATGAAAAAGTGCTATCAAAATATATTCCTAAATTTTTTACAGAGTTTGTGTATGGAATACTAATTCCATTTAATTGCACAGCAGGTAATCTACACCAATCAACTCTTGCAATAAGTTTTGGACTACCAATTATAATAACTTGAGACTTTTTTGGGTTTATGTTTAAGCCAAAATTTTCACTCCAATTACAAATGGTAGCCATATCAGCATTGATGTCGTTGATAGCACGATGAAGATTTTCAAGATGTATGTTATGTTATGTTTTTTTTTATAAGATAGCAAACAAGCAGATGGGTCTCCTGATGGAAAGAGTCAACCATCGCCTATAAACACCAAAGATGTAAACGGTGCGTTGCTATTTTGTGGCGAGGTCTAATGCCACATGCGTAAGTTTACCGGCTACCTAACCCTCCAAACCGGAACACGACAGTGACAACCAGTGACGCTATTGGGGCAGGAATAGGTAAGGCGGTGGTACCAGACCCGAGCGAGACAATGCAGAACTCTACCACATAGTAGCCACGATGGTAATAACTCGTATAGCCAATCGGTCGTCTTTTACGACCTGCCTGGCAGAACGGCAGTTGGTCTATTCTTCAAAGGAGCCCGGAAACAACACGGGGAAAATGTTTAAGTAATCACTAGATATAATAAAATATAATGCCAAAAAATCACTATTAACTGCTAAAAATAGTAAACAATCACCAAACATTTTACCGCATTATAATTTCAAAGTTTATCCAAATATGTTACATATTTTATCCCATAAAAGTTAACAAATGGTGATAAATAATTATTTACCCAAAAATTATAAATGAATTTCTTAAGTTTGACCTATACTACTGAAAATGTCTACTAAAGCTGACCTTAGAGCTTTAAATAAAATAACGGCTACAAAAAATATTTGTTAATTTTTTTTCTTTTATTATTTTTATTTTAAATAAAAAATATAAAACAAACATTTAATCATCAAGCTGTAGAAAAACCAGCTGGTTTGTCCGCAAGCTTGTTTACATAAGTCTCATAAATAAGAATCTAGAAAAAAATAATCAATCCATATTAAAGCAATATTATTTCGTTAACACGCAGAGCAACAGCGGAGCCTTTGTAGCTTGTTATGTACCTTTTCAAATTTCAATTGACGTTTTTCTTATATGCCACCTCATTCCGTCAATATACCGAATTGGAGGTGACGGATGACGGAAAGTAATCTGAGTGCTAAGTGTGAGTTTTTCTTTTCGCATTCGATCATGAGCGCGTTTCGAGTTTACTAGGAATTTGTATGTGATTTGTACAGCGCCACCTAGTGGTAAACTGGTTTCTCACGTTTACCACTAGGTGGCGCTGTACAAATCACATACAAATTCCTAGTAAACTCCAAACGCGCTCACGATCGAATGCGAAAAGAAAAACTCACACTTAGCACTCTGTTGACTTATCTCGGACGTAGTGCGTGTAGTCCAAGCGGGGACCTTCAAAAAGAGTGATAATCACTCCATAGTATAAAACAAAGTCGCTTTCCGCTGTCTGTACCTATATATGCTTAGATCTTTAAAACTACACAACGGATTTTGATGCGTTTTTTTTTAAAAGATAGAGTGATTCAAGACAAAGACAAGAAAAGACAGCAAAACAACGTTTTCCGTATCAGCTAGTATAAATTAGAAAAAAAATTGATAGTTATAGTTGGTTTTTGAACGCTGGATAAATAATTATTCATCGATCTGACGATCTGTTACTTGTCCAATTTCTTTTAGATTTTCTTCTGTTTTTTTTTTTGTAATGTTTATATGTGAGATATTAATAAAAAAATTACAACTTATTCTTGACAACTTGACAACCGTGGTCCTAGTAACATTTTTTTTTTAATTATAAGCTGAATTTTTGTGCACAGCTTCGTTTTGACGAGACGCCTATCTTTTCTATCTTCTTAAAATCTCCACTCGGGTAACTAATAAAAGTAGGTAAAAAAATTAGTGTCGGGCTAAGAAAAGTTTCCACTTTACGTGTAGGACAAAGCTACCCTTGAATTATAATTGAATAAGCTGCTGTGACAATATTAGATTATTTTTAAATTGATTACTATCAATTTAAAAATCTCATAATTACGAATCTTTAGAGTGGAGGACTCGTCAGAAAAACCATCGAATGTTTATGACAATTGTACTGTATTTTTCCTTCACTAAATTAAAATGTTTGAGGTTAACTAATAAATTTACGAAAATTTATTAGTTAACTTTATAAATTTACGAAAATTTATTAGTTAACTTATTCGAGATTCGTCGAAGAGAAGAAACGTCAAATCGAAGTTCACAAAAGTTCAGTTTTATATTAATCTAAAAAAAAAACGGTTTAAACTGTTCCTAGACCAACTTCAAAATTTTGCAATTTTCTATATAAGGTATCAGAAAAACTAAACGTCAAAATTTATGTTTTTCTTTTCTCTTTCAAATAGGCCTGGTACATTAACAGGGAAAGGAAAAAAAATTAGAGGAAAAAGTTTCTAAAAAAATGTACAAGCGTTTTGTAATCGTCAGACCATTGGATTATTATTTCTCTAAAATCCGAAAGCAAAAAAGTAAATTTTTACTTATTCTGGATACTTATTCTGGACTCTTTTTGACGGCCCCCGCTTGGACTAGTACTAATCGTTCTACGATTACTTTGGAACATAATTTTACAAATATGAACCAGAGTGCTAAAAGAAAAACTCACACTTAGCACTCAGACTGGCATTCTCTGTAACCTCGATAATATTTTAAATATTTTTGTTAGTTAAGGTATAGCCGTTACAGCTGCCTTTTAATAATTGTAAGGTTGTTTCAAGGCAGACCTCATTTTTTATTGGACTCAGTTAACCAACAGGGTTTTTACCTTTAAAATAAATCTAAAAAAATTATGAATTCAAGGTGAAGGTGATGTGGTTTGGTTAAGGAAACGTAATATCCTATAGTTAAAACTTTAGGCTTACGCGATTTGAAGACACGATTCCTTTTTTTTTTAATAGTAATCGCCCCTTGATTTTAATTTGAACGTAATTTATTAACGTTTTATTTTATTTAATTACGAGGGTGGATTGAAAAATACTCGGCCTAACACAGATCCATTCAATTCTAAAAATCAAGTCTACCCACATTATTTAGTTCAGTTCAGAGTAGTTAATTGTGTGAAGTTCGAAACATGTGCAATAATTTGTTGTGATTTTATAAATTTTTTAACAAAGCAATCGGACATACTTTCTGGAGCAAATCGAGCAGCGTGCCGTCATTAAGTAACTCATAGTATCACATAAGAAGGGGCTATCACCGAAAGCCATCCACGATGATATGGTCAGTACATGAGTGGATTCTGCTCTGTCTTATTCATCCATCAAAAAATGGATAGCAGAATTCAAACGTGGCAGAGAGAATGTGAAAGATGAACCGCGATCTGGAAGGCCTTCGACGTCCACTACTGACGTAAATATTACAAAAGTACTTGATTTAAGTATGGGAGACCGCAGATTAAAAATGAGAGAGATAGTCGAGATAGCTGAGATTATATGCATCTGTTATGAACGAACCAAAATATCATAGTCAACGAATTGGGTTTCCACAAAGTGTCTGCGAGGTGGGTTCCAGAACTCTACCACCTAGTAGCCACGATGGTAGTGACTCATATAGCCAATCGGTCGCCTTTTACGACCTGCCTGGCAGAACGGCAGTTGGCCTATTCTTCAAAGGAGCCGGTTCAACGGTCTAAATGCTTTGAACGGGAGATGGCCAAAGTGCATCGAGTAATTATGTAGAAAAATAAAAATATAACTGATTTAGTATGTGTTTATTTTCTTGGTTAGGTCGAATACTCTTCAATCCACCCTCGTAATATAACGGACCGAGTTCGTAATATTGAAGTGAGATAGACGGACAGGTTAGGCCTAAAAGAAAGTGTTTACACTGACACTTTCTTACGGGAAAGGAGGAAAGGAGATAACGCTTGCTCCGCCCGTTGGTTTGGCAAAGTAGAAAGAACAGCAGATGAAAGGTTAACAAAACAGATATACAATACGAATGTGTAAGGATGTAGGTACCGGAGAAAACTAAATCTGATATACCATATCAGATTGATTGGGTACTGTCCGAAGTTGGTGTCAAGAGCCTTCGCATCTGGCGTGTTTGTGTGAAGAGAGTAATGAATGTGGAGCAAGCAGATAAATCTGCAAGAATTGTTGGAACTCTATTCACTCTGCCTATGTCGTAAAGGATCTAGCGTGTAGATATGTATTGTAAACATTATATTAAAAATAAATTTTAGGTGTGTGTATGTCTTTCGTGGTGTTTTTTCGTCGTGTTTTCGGATTTCGTGTTGTCCACAACTAGACCGTGACCCCGGGAATATTTTTTACCATCCTGCTACGTATGTAGATAAGGAAGTTACTGATTTTGCTCCGATTTTCGAAAATCGAGTTTTCACCAGATCTTCACGTTCCTAAATAGTTCCACGGTCCTAGGAACCTTTCCCGACTACTTTCACGATGATGTCAGTATGTATGTGTGTATGTGTATGTAAACTTTCATAACTTTTGAACGGCTGAACCGATAGAAACGCGATTGATGGTATTCGATTGGATTCCGCTCAACTTAGACTTCCTGAAAATTTGAACTAATTCGGTCCACATAATTTACAGAAATTATGAAAAATTTTGAAAAAAGTGTTTGACATAACTTCGAAATTTTTCAACCTATCATATTTTGATATTCTATGATATCTTTGTACTAAAAAAACTACGTCGAATCCCGTTCCAAAAATCAAAATCGAATCCTATTTTCAAAAGTTACAGTTTTTCAAATATTAAAATTGCGTTGTTTTTTGCAAACTTACTTAATATTTTTGAAATAACTTTTGGGCTTATTAGCTTCCGATTGTTGAAAAATATTAGCAGGTTTACTACTTTAAACACTGCTCAAATACCGCTGATTGGATCGAAATCGGTAATTTGTTTGGGATTTATTAATGACGAAAATTTTTGAAAAAATAGTTTTCGTACATTGCTTCGAAATTTTTTAACCTATCGATTATTTAACCAAAGCAATATTTTAGATCTCAAAAATTGAGTTGAATACCATTCGAAAGATCAAAATCGATCATCGTTTCCAAAATTTACAGCTTTCGAAAAATCAATATACTGCCATTTTGAACTGAAAAAATCTATGCTTATCGTTTTTACTCTCTTGACCTTAAAATACATTAATATAGCGGGAAGTTTCAGGGATGGCCTGCAGGGTCAACCGTTTACAGATTTTTTTATTCATAACAAATAGAATTTTTGTGAACTGTTAGCTCATATGCAGCAGTAGCATAACAAATAATTAACAAGCTGCTGTGAGATGATTAGGTTATTTTTAAATTGAATAATCTCAATTTAAAAATCTCATCCTTCCGATATCTTTAGAGTGGAGGAATTGTTTGAAAAAAACATCGAATGTGCAGGACAAAAGTGTAGGTGAAGCTGTGGACCTGTGAAGATAGCAGCAATATACAGATACAGAGATCATGCTATGAGAGTCATGCTATCGTATCTAAATCGAATAGGTTAACCAACAACTTAGCTGCAAGACCCCCCGTATTGCAGATGTTCATGGGCGACGGTGATCACTTACCATTAGGTACACCCCCTGCTCGTTTGATCTACTGTAAAAAACAGTCCCATAAAAACATTGTTTGTAAAAGCAACTATGCAGTTAAATATATTCCATTAGAACACAAAAAACTTTCCTCTTGTTAATATGATCCATTTTTAAAACGTTTTGCTACAAATTACATATTGCTACGAGTTGACAACCGGCAGCATAATTATTTCATGATCGTATTTAGGGTTCCGTACCTAAAAGGGAAAACGGGACCCTATTACTAAGCCTCCGCTGTCTGTCTGTCACCAGGCTGTATCTCATAAACCGTGATAGCTAGAAAGTTGGAATTTTCACAAATTATGTATTTCCGTTGCCGCTATTACAACAAATATTAAAAATAAAAAATGAAAATATTAAGGGGGTTCCCATACAATAAACATGTTTTTCTAACTTTCCACTACGTATGTAGATAAGGAAGTTACTGATTTTATCCCGATTTTCGAAAATCGAGTTTTCACTTTTCCGACTATTTTACGATGACGTCAGTATGTCTATATATATGTATGTATGTGTGTGTGTGTGTGTGTGTATGTATGTATGTAAACATCTCATAACTTTTGAACGGCTGGACCAATTGAAACGTGGTGGCATTCGATTGGATTCCGCTCAACTTAGACTTCCTGAAAATTTGAACCGATTCGGTCCAGGAGATGAGATATTTTGAAAAAGCGCTAAAAAAAATTTTGACGAAACAGTATCTTTTTAATATAACTTCCAGATTTGTGTACCGATTGAGTACAAAAACTAATCAGCTCTATTCCTCAAAAAACTCTACGTCGTCTAATACATAATTTGCATCAAAATCGGTTTATCCGTTTGGGAGTAATCGTTGACGAAAAATTTTGAAAAAAGTGTCTTGAACATAGCTTCGAAATTTTTTCACCAATCATTTTTTTGGTATTCTACGATATTTTAGTACTAAAAAAACTAAGTCAAATGCCGTTTCAAAAATCTAAATCGAATCTAATTCTTAAAACTTATAGCTTTTCAAGTATTAAAATTACGTTGTATTTAGCAAACTTACTTATTTATTTTTAAATAACTTTCAAGTTTTTTGATTTTTTTAAAAACTTATCTGCTTTTCTCCTTTAAAACTGCAGCAAATACCGTTAATTTAATGAAAATAGGTCAATTTATTTGGGATTTATAAATGAAGAAAATTACAAATAAAATGTTTTTTGACTTTGCATCGAAATTTTTCAACCTATCGATTATTTAGCTTAAGCAATATTTTAGATTACTGATATTCTTAACAAAATAGATGTTTGAACTGAAAAATCTATGCTTATACTTTTACTCCTCTGAGCTTAAAATACCTTAATTTAGTGGGAAGTTTCAAGGATGGCCCGTAGAGTCAACCGTTTACACATTTTTTAAAATTTATTTGCTATGATGGTGCGGAACCCTTCTTACGCGAGTCCGACTCGCACTTGGCCGGTTTTTATTATCTTTTGTTCGATAGTTAAGTTGCGAAATGTTTAAAATCATTGTGCAACTGAGCGCCAGTTACAATTAAGTGAACTTGTTTTTCTGTTATGAATTCAGTGTATTCGGTGTATTTTAAATGATTCAAATATTCAATATGGTTCTTAAAGTTGCGCGTTATAATTTGGGAAGTCCAACCGCTTCCTAACAAAAAAGTATTTTGTGAGTTAAATTTGTGAGCCGGACCGCTTTGAATTAATGAATGAATATTTTATTTTCAAGAATATGGGTAATATTGTAACAACAGCAATACTATTTCCATTTCTTTATTTTATCGATGACAGTTCTAATTTGATAGTTGTAGTGTTGTGACCATAGATTACCCCCCCCCCCCCCCCCCTCTTAGATTCCCCATAATTGAATTTTTGTTCGTATTTTAGTTCACAAAATTAGGAGGCACGGAGTGTGCGACAACTGTGCTGTGATTGGCATACTCAAGGTTGCACTACAAAACGTACGGGTCATAGTGATGGGATATAGGTGACAGGGCAGATCAAATTATCGAATATAAATAAAACCGACTAAGTGAGAATCGGACTCGCGCACGAAGGGTTCCGTATTATCATCGATAAATACTGCAAAAAATAACGTTTGTTTTATGACAGCCACCCTTAAATATTTATTTTATTTTAATTTAACTATTGTTTTTAAAATGAATATATAACTAAACTAGCGTTGAGCCCCCGGTTTCGCCCGCGTTGAAGTAAACCTTTGAAGAATGAAACTCAAAACATCTTTGTATGCATTTTTTTAATTGCATTGAAGAGCATAAATATTATTATTATATTTCAAGAGATGTTGATTATGAAATAGTTTATTTATATTTTGTACAATTTTTAACATTTCTTTTTACTCCTTTAGTGATGAATTTTAAAAAATCCTTAAATACGTGTTTCTTAATTTATAATAGAAAGCATAAATACTAAATTTAATTAATATATAATTTGTAAAACTGCAGTAAACAATTATTTTTAATACAAATTTAAAACCCCCTTTTACCCCTTTATGGGAGAGAATTCAAAACAATAGGAAATATGTGTTTGCTTATTTTGGATTTAAAGGCTAATTACCACTTTTCTTTCGTTACAACTTAAAAATGACAGAGTTTCATACAATTTTTTTAACCTTCTATTTCACCATCTTATAAGGTAAATTTCAAAAAGTTCTTTCTTATTCCTTGTCTACATTATACCAACTACTTCTGTAAAAAATTCAGCCTTCTCGGTCCAGCGGCTTAAGCTGTGCGTTGGATTATAATTTTATATATACAGATTTATATACTTATACAGAAGTCGTTATTAAGATTAACAAAAAATTCACACAAATCTCAATTATTGTATGGGAGCCCCCCTTAAATATTTATTTTATTATGTTATTAGTATTTGTTGTTATAGCGGCAATTGAAATAGAGCATTTGTAAAAATTCAACTGTCTGTGTGACAATTTTTGAGATACAGCCTGGTGACAGACGGACAGACAGACAGACAGACAGACGGACGGACGGACAGCAAAACTTAGAAATAGGGTCCCGTTTTATCCTTTGGGTACGGAACCCTAAAAGCACTTTAATATTAGAAAAATGAGAAAGTTTAGATTTCTTTAAATTGACAGCTAACTGGGGATGTACCTCCCACATTCAGAATCTGCCCATATTAAAGCTTCATACAGAAGTGTACATACAACAAAAGTGAATTTCTTTTATAGATGATAGTATAGAACCCTTCATGCGCGAGTCCGACTCGCACTTGGCTGGTTTTTACTATGGACAGCAAAGTCTTAGAAATAGGGTCCCGTTTTATCCTTTGGATACGGAACACTAAAAGCACTTTAATATTAGAAAAATGAGAAAGTTTAGATTTCTTTAAATTGACAGCCAACTGGGGATGTACCTCCCACATTCAGAATCTGCCCATATTAAAGCTTCATACAGAAGTGTACATACAACAAAAGTGAATTTCTTTTATAGATGATAGTACAGAACCCTTCATGCGCGAGTCCGACTCGCACTTGGCTGGTTTTTACTATGGACAGCAAAGTCTTAGAAATAGGGTCCCGTTTTATCCTTTGGATACGGAACACTAAAAGCACTTTAATATTAGAAAAATGAGAAAGTTTAGATTTCTTTAAATTGACAGCCAACTGGGGATGTACCTCCCACATTCAGAATCTGCCCATATTAAAGCTTCATACAGAAGTGTACATACAACAAAAGTGAATTTCTTTTATAGATGATAGTACAGAACCCTTCATGCGCGAGTCCGACTCGCACTTGGCTGGTTTTTACTATGGACAGCAAAGTCTTAGAAATAGGGTCCCGTTTTATCCTTTGGATACGGAACACTAAAAGCACTTTAATATTAGAAAAATGAGAAAGTTTAGATTTCTTTAAATTGACAGCCAACTGGGGATGTACCTCCCACATTCAGAATCTGCCCATATTAAAGCTTCATACAGAAGTATACATACAACAAAAGTGAATTTCTTTTGGGAGCGTCCATAAATTACGTGAGGTGTTTTTTTTTTAATTTTCTGTCCCTCCCTCTCCCCTCGGTGATATATCGTGAGATTTTGTTCAACCCCCTTCCCCATCCCCCAATCTCACGTGAGATTTTTAAAATTTGGGTTTCTTAAATATGTAAACGCGTTGGATTTTTATTATAAAAAGAAAAAAAAAATTGCTTCGTGATTTTATTTACGACTAGTTAAGACTAGTAATCAATATTGCTGAGTTATGTCATAAAAAATTAACAATAGAATACTTAAATCGTAATTACTGCGATTAAAAAAAGAATGTCTACTCCTCTGACAGTGGCGCGAAAACAAAGGACGGGCTACACTGTACCGTAAATTCAGATTAAGTTGAACTATTTGGTATAAAACAAATATGATGGTTTGGCAGTCAGTAGTAATGTATAGCGTCGAAGTATGAATGAAATTATTTTCTTTCGAACGAATTAGTGAATAATCTTAATCGTATTACGATTACGCTTAAGATTAAATCTTAAGCATGTACAATCTGGATAATGGACCAAAATAGTATATTTTTTCTGTTTCAATCAGAAAAAAATTGCGTGATATTTGCCGAGACCCCCCCTCTCCCCAACGTAAGATTAGATGAGATTTGACTCGACCCCCTCTCCCCCTTAAACATCACACGTAATTTGTGGGCGCCCTCTTTATAGATGATACTACAGAAACCTTCATGCGCGAGTCCGACTCGCACTTGGCCGGTTTTTACTAAATTCAAATGGTTGTAAGCACACAGTACCAAAATATTTTTTTTATATTTTTTTTAGTTTGTCTGTCTGTGTTTTCCGGCTAATCCCTGAAAAGGCTGAATTGATTTTGACGGGACTTTCTCTGACAGACAGTTGATATAAAGAGTAACATAGACTTTTTTTTATTGTAGAAAGTGTTCAACGCCGACGAAGTCGCCGGCACAGCCAGTTAGTTGAATATTGACAATACCACGTACCATTCGTCAATCGTCGCTAGTTGATAAACTATCTGCTCAATCCCAAAAGAAATCTGGGGCCATATTCACGTAACAAAACTTTAATCGAATCAAAGCGTTTAATTATGGCTCTTACATATTTTCTTACACATTATACTGCGTGTCGTAGAGACGACGACGCGACATTGTATCGTGTTTTTTTTATATCATAAGATAGCAAACAAGCAGATGGGTCTCCTGATGGAAAGAGTCAACCATCGCCTATAAACACCAAAGATGTTAATGGTGCAGTGCTATCTTGTGGCGAGGTCTAATGCCACATGCACAAGTTTACCGGCTACCTTACCCTCCAAACCGGAACACGACAGCGACAAGCACTGACGCTATTGCGGCAGGAATAGGTAAGGCGGTGGTACCTGACCCGGGCGAGACAATGCAGAACTCTACCATCTTGTAGTCACGATGGTAGTGACTTGCAGAGCCAATCGGTCGCCTTTTACGACCTGCCTTTTTGGAACGGCAATTGGTCTATTCTTCAAAGGAGCCCGGAACCAACACCGGGAGAATATTTTTTTATATAATAAGATAGCAAATAAGCAGATGGGTCTTCTGATGGAAAGAGTCAACCATCGCCTATAGACAGCAAATATGGTGCGTTGCTATGTTTACCGGCTATCTTACTCGCCAAACCAAAACGCGACAATGACGAGCAGGGACGCTATTGCGGCAGGAATGAGTAAGGAAGCGGTACCAAATACCCGGGCGAGTTATTATATTGCGAAACTCTATTACCTAGTAGTCACGATAGCAATGACACGTATAGCCAATCCGTCGTCTTTTACGACCTGCCTAGCAAGACGGCAATTGGCCTATTGTTCAAAGGAGCCCGGACCAATACGGGGGATAACGTTAGTGTGTGTTGGAGCCCTAAACGCTTCAATTAGAATGAAATTTTGTTACATGAACAGGGTCACCGGCCGGACCCTTCCACAACGATAAACTACCTATCTATTGCATAAGAATATTATTAGACAGATTACGGGAAGAAAGCGTGACATTAAAATGTTAATTCGGCAATTAAAGAGAAATACCGTACATAAATATCTACATGTTTGCCAGTTTAAAACCAGTTTCAAATCTATTTTTGGACACAACAATTTTTTCTCACAATCACTTCGCGGAATGAGCACAGTGAATTAATTGGACATCCATAATACTTTTTTGTTTTGTAAGATATGATCGTAATATAAAAATAACAATATCATATTTAAACTAATTTTGTTATGAGGAAAGATTTATCTACTTTTTGTTTTTTGTTATCGACACCGGTAAAATATAGGTATATTATATATAGTGGTATTATATAAGGTGAAATTGTTTTTCAAAAAGAAAAAGTTTACTCTTTTGCGGTGTTTTGGCGGCCATTGGGAATTTGTATGGCAAGGTAGTTTTCGTGAATGACTACGTGACGATGATTAGCTGTGCAAAAATTAGCCTGGTAAAAATGTTTGAATTGTTTTTTAGGGTTCCGTACCTAAAAGTTAAAACGGGATTACTAAGCCTCCGCTGTCTGTCTGTCACCAGGCTGTATCTCATAAACCGTGATAGCTAGAAAGCTGAAATTTTAGCAAATTATTTATTTCCGTTGCCGCTATAACAACGAATACTAAAACTAAAAAAAATAAAAAATGGTAAGCATTTAATGCAAAAAAAATAGGGAAAAACACGTTTATTGTATGGGGACCCATACAATAAACGTGTTTTTTTTATATTTTTTTGCTATGATGGTAGTGGTAGTAGGTGGTTACGAGTACGACTCGCACTTGGCCGGTTTTAAAGCACAGTATTTATAATTTTAATACACATTGCTACCTACTAGGTAACAAAAGTAGCAGAGGTTCGTCAGTAAAAAGTATAATTTCCTTCATTGCATCTTCGAACTTATTAGTTATTATTGAATAAAAAAAATATCTATATATATATATATATATATATATATATATATATATATATATCAATAAATATCTTCTGGAATATAATTTGTACTTTTTGACTGTATTTTCACTCAAATTAACTACTGATGACGAGTCGGGATTATGAAATATATATTTTTAAAACAGTGACGAATTGGGTCATGTTTTTTCTTGATGATGAATTAGGGTTGTGACGAATCAACTCGCAAGGACTACCATGTTATTTTAGTTTGTCACTTTTAGTTAATTACGTTATTAATACTTCTAAAACTATAAATAATTTCGCAATACCTTATCTCGTTTTATGTCTCAGGTCTTTGTCTGACTTATCTTATCTAATTATCTTGTCCTTGATAAAAGTAGATGCGCACGCGCCGGCTCTGCTACTACGTACATATATTATGTGATGTTACAAGTTATTAATAGTTCAATATTAACTTGTTTTACACTATATATCCGTCATGTTTCTGACATAAGATGTAGGAAGTGTATAATTATGAGCTATCTATTGGCACATAATATATTTTCTAATCTCCAAGAAGAAAGTGTGTGAATGTAATTTCATTCTAATTTGAAATGTAAATTCGACTATAAATAGAAATATTTATGACTTGCTGCGTGGTTTGGAATTTATGTATTAATAATTCAAAAGCTTGTAATTAACTCTGTTAATTTTATTATTTTTACTCAAAATAAAATAAAAAACCAAACTTGTATTATAATATAAAAATGTAAGGCCAATTTACAATCCCACATGTGTGAGCCCATGGGTATCAGTATTTCAATCGTATAATTATAGACGGAATATTACACAGACCACCTACTACTGTGAATTTTTTTTCTCCTACAAAACCAACCGTTTAGTTGGCAGAGAGGGGGAAACACTTGACTCTAAAAAAATTAGCACTTTAAAGCTTTCACAAACGAGTCCCTTAATAGAAAATTTTTCCACAAACCTACAATATTTTTACAAGCCTCTCAACCATACTCCATAGCATGGGCACAGAATACCGCAGACTACAGAAGAAAAACTCATATATAGGTAGGTATACTTCATTTTTATATATATGTAGGTATACTTCATTTTTTATACCTAAACTCGGCGGTCGCGCTAGGGTTGTCACTTCGGCTTATGCACAAAAAACTGGTACTCGTACATTTTTTTTATATCATAAGATAGCAAACAAGCAAATGGGTCTTCTGATGGAAAGAGTCAACCATCGCCTATAGACACCAAAGATGTTAATGGTGCGTTGCTATCTTGTGGCGAGGGCTAATGCCACGTGCATAAGTTTACCGGCTACCTTACCCTCCAAACCGGAACACGACAGTGACTAGCATTGACGCTATTGCGGCAGGAATAGGTAAACCAGACCCAGTCGAGCCTATGCAGAACTCTACCACCTAGAAAATGCTTTTTAATGACCTTATAGAATTCAAATTTAGCAGACCTTTGACGGGTTTACTTTAATTTATTTACTATAACGACCAAGACGCTATGCTTGTTCACTGGGTCATCAGCGTACTGGTGTTAATCTCAATCTACTGGCGATGGTTGACTCTTTCCATCAGGAGACCCATCTGCTTGTTTGCTATCTTATATTATAATATATAAAAAAAGTTAGTGTTGTCAGACTTGCTTATAAAAGTCCAATACAAAGATTAAAATCGTTGTGACCATCCACTCATTTGCATGTTAGTTTTTCTTAGTTTCCTTGTTGTTGTCCTTCCTTGTTCCTCGTTTTTCATTTTTATCTTAGTAATCGTCTTGATGCTCGTGAATAACAGCCATGATCTTACATACTTTATGTAAATTTACCTTATTTTTATTAGGAGTCACTGCTACATATATTTTCACGCCAGGTCTCTTTACGGATGAGTGACACACATCACGATCACTGCAATTTTTTTTTGCTTTTACAACATTCTTGAATCTTAAAACAATACCGGTCTCACTTTGAAAAATAGACCATTTGCCGTACTGCCAGGCAGTTCGTAAAAAGCGATAAAACGATTGGCTATACGAGTCATAATCATCATGGCCACTAGGTGGTAGAGTTCTCCAATGTCTCACCCGGGTCTGGTACCACCGCCTTGCTTTTTCTTGCCGCAATAGCGTCAGTGCTTGTCACTGTCGTGTTCCGGTTTAGAGTGTAGGTAGCCGGTGAATTTATACATACACATATCTTCACGCCAGATCCCTTACGAGGTAGGCAGAGAGAGCCGAGGGCCATACATCACGATCCTTGCAGGCTTGTCTCGCTTCCTCCACATTCATCACTCTCTTCATACACACACGCCGGTTGCGAAGACTCTTGACACCACCTTCGGACAGTAACAATGAACAGTGAATTTATGCATACGGCATTAACACCCCGGCATGTATTATACCGTACCATAACGAATTGTACTAACTATTCCGATCTATGCTCATTACATTAGTTAATGTGAACAGTGATTAGTAGGAAACCCAGTTAGGCGGGCACGTTGTGTTACATGTGCCATCGCAGGTCGCGATTTGCGTCGTGATTCGTGAAGCAATTTAAAACTTGTTCTATCTATTATTGATATTATTCATACTAGCGTCAATCAGTGGTCGTAATGCTGAATGAAACGCATATTAAAAAACTTAAACGTTTTATCATTTATCATCAGGTTATTCCTGCCTCAATAGCGTCAGTGCTTATCACTGTCGTGTTCCGGTTTGGAGGGTAAGGTAGCCGGTGAACTTATGCATGTGACATTAGACTTCGCCACAAGATAGCAACGCACCATTAATATCTTCGGTGTCTATAGGCGATGGTTGACTCTTTCCATCAGGAGACCCATCTGTTTGCTATCTTATATTATAAAAAATAAAATAAAACAAGGTGAGCCTTCTCTGTTCGTTTGCTCCCTCTTCTATACAAAGTAACGAGTAAGAAATTGCTTGACAGAATGACAGACTAATTATCTACTAGCGATCGCCCTGTGTTCGAAATTTGACCATAGACTAAACAATAAAATCTCTAAGTTTATGTATATCTACTGCATCACTACATAGTATAAAACAAAGTCGCTTTCTCTGTCTGTCCCTATGTCCCTATGTATGCTTAAATCTTTGAAACTACGCAACGGGTTTTGATGCGGTTTTTTTAATAGATAGATTAATTCTTGAGGACGGTTTTAGTATATAATCCTTTCCGATGTTCCCCCGGGAACAAAAGCTACGCGGGTGAAACCGCGGGCAGGTCGCTAGTATCATATAAAAATATTAGATTTCTGCACTCCTCCGCAATGTGAACTAACTGTGCTAAATTTCATGCTTCACCATTCGCTTAGTTGTCGAAAACAGGGGTAAAACCCGGATTATTAAGGGAGAAAATTGTGTTTTGCAGTTGTCTGCTCGTGTTTTGTTAAGAAACATGTTGCCTGAGAAGCTACTGTGGACTGGACTGGTACTGTGATATTTTTAATTCAGTTGCCGTGTTGGTCCCGGCCTCCTTTGAAGAATAGGCCAACTGCCGTTCTGCCAGGCAGGTCGTAAAAGGCGACCGATTGGCTATCGAGTCACTACCATCGTGGATACTAGATGGTCGAGTTCTGCATTGTCTCGCCCGGGTCTGGTTCCACCATCTTACCTATTCCTGCCGCAATAGCGTCAGTGCTTGTCGCTGTCGTGTTCCGGTTTGGAGGGTAAGGTAGTCGATAAACTTATGCATGTGGCATTAGACCTCGCCCCAAGATAGCAACGCACCATTAACATCTTTGGTGTTTATAGGCGATGGTTAACTCTTTCCATCAGGAGACCCATCTGCTTGTTTGCTATCTTATGATATAAAAAAATGATGTGGTGTCGCGGGACACCAGGTAGGAACGAACTTCCTTCGGCTAAACGGCACTACTCGCTTGTGTACGCGACTGTCGCGCCTGCGCACGTCTCATTTAACGCTTTTATTCCACGCATTTTTCTTACGGTTTTACTATCACATTTTTTTCAGTTCGGTCGCGCAGCAAAATCCCTATCCGCTCCAAGCCTGCCGTAAGGAACTTCGTTCCAAAAAAAAAGTTTATTTCATAAGTATTGTAACACTTGAGAAATCACTCAACATTTAGGTACAGGTTATAACTATTTGTTTATTTCGTAATTCATTAAATAATTGTGATCTTCTTGTATACACGTAAAAACGTATGCAATGCGAATAACAATATGAACGGTATTATGCATGGTGCAACCACACACGCGCTATGTTGCGTGCCATCTTGTAACGTCGCGCGCGATTATGCTACTAAGTTTATTTCATGCACGGCTAAAGAGTTGTCATTTACTTAAACGAGACGACAGTTAATATCCAAGTGCGGAGTAATGACCCGATGATGTTGTCTGATAAATCTGGTGTTGTTTACCTCCATCTTGTTTTTACCGCGTCTTTGTTTGATACATAATTGGCGTTTAATCGCTGCGCATTTATCATATATTCTAAGTCTTGTTTACTGGGAATCTCATGAATGTATTTTCGGCATTAAATATAACAAACACGTTGAAATTTGATATAATTGTATTGGTTTTTAAATAAATTTTGATTTAGGAATCAAGCCTGCTGATGTTTAAAACAGATGAAATCTGCGTATGATATAATTTTTATAGTGTAGTTAGGTGCTATACCTATAAATTCACGGAGTTTCAGACCTTAAGAGAAAACCCTTCCTAGAAATGAACTTGGTTCAAAAATCGTTGTATATGATTGAAATTGGGTCAACTTAGGTTGATTTATTCGGGATTTATCAATGACGAAACTTTTTGAGAAAAGTTTTTTGACATAACTTTTTTCAACCAATATATTTTGTTGTAATACACAATTTTAGAGTCAAAAAAATAATGACTGTCTTATTTGAGCTCTAAATACACTCTACTCTGTTTTGAAAATATACAGCTTTTCAAAAATTAAAATACGTATAGTAATTTTAACCAACTTTAGATTTTTGAACTCTGAAGCAATCTAAGAAGCAAAAGCTATACCTAAACAGTATAGATTTTGCTTCTTTGAGCATAAAATACCTCAATTTGGCGTGAAGTTTCTGGCGTGGCCTGAAGAGTCAACCGGTTTACAGATTTTTTTAACTGCATAAGCTGTTGAACTAAGTCTATTAGCTATATTATTAATCTATATACATATAATAAAATCGTTGGAAAGTCAATGTATGTCCGGGGTAAATTCAAAAAGTAATGCATGGATTTACTTCAAATTTTGCATGAATATTACTAATAGGTCGGGTCAACATATAGGCTACATATTATCACGCTATCACCTACGGGGGAGGAGCAGTGCGGAGTAAACGAAGTCCGCGCGAACGAAGTCGCGGGCAACAGCTAGTGTCCCATAATCTGACACACGTGCACGTGACGCAAGTCAACACTGATCTAACGCACATGCCTGACAAGGTGCTAATCAACCAGTCATTGTTTAAAATACTCGCAATGGCTAGCACGAGAAACAAAAGTAAATGAAATAAACATTTTTATTTTTAACTTCCTCCTTTAAGAAGTTATCGATTTCACCACGACTTTTGAAAATCGAGTTTTCACTAGATCTCTATGTTTTATAAAATTAGCCAAATCAGCAATTGATTTCTATATATATATTCTAGCTGAACTGGCAAACGTTGTTCTGCCTTTTTAACTACTTTTATTTTTTTATATTTTCTCACATTTTAAACCTTCCCTGGACTTCAACAAATCAAAATTAAAATAAGTCAAATCGGTTCAGCCGTTCTCGAGTTTTAGCGAGACTAACGAACAGCAATTGATTATTATATATATAGATATATACATAGATTTATTTATATTTTGACCTACAAACACTAAAAATGTTAATGGTGTGTTGCTTTCCGAGTGGCGGGATGGTAATGCCTTATGCATAAGTTTACCGGCTTCCTTACCCTCCAAACCGGAACACGACAGTGATCAGCGCTGACGGTATTAAATGGGTAAGGCGCAGGAATAGATATAAATAAATATAATTATAAATATATAATTATTCACGCGATAAATTACACTTACTGATCTAACCCCAAAGTAAACAAATTATTTGCTTGTGTTATGGGAGTTAGCGATCGAACAAGTCAACACCCAAACCCGGAAATACAAACATTTATGCTCATCACACAAATGCTTGTTCCCGTCGGGGATTGAACCCGAGCCCCGTCGATCGTGTAGTTTAGTTTAGTAGTCGTTAGCCACTCGACCAACGTGGCGATCACGATAAGGTGGTGGTACCAAAATCCGGGCGAGACGTGCCTGACAGAAAGGCAGATTTTTTTTATATCATAAGATAGCAAACAAGCAGATGGGTCTCCGGATGGTAAGAGTCAACCATCGCCTATAGACACCAAAGATGTTAATGGTGCGTTGCTATCTTGTGGCGAGGTCTAATGCCACATGCATAAGTTTATCGGCTACCTTACCCTCCAAACCGGAACACGACAGTGACAAGAACTGACGCTATTGCGACAGGAATAGGTAAGACCCGGGCGAGACAATGCAGAACTCTACCACCTAGTAGTCACGATGGTAGTGACTTGCAGAGCCAATCGGCAGAACCTGCCTGGCAGAAAGAACGGCAGTTGGTCTATTCTTCAAAGGAGCCCGGAACCAACACGGGGGAAGACTCTTTAACACTCTTTAAAGGGACCGACGTGGGTTAGCGTGTCCACCTTTTGCAGTCGGTCTAGAAGGAACAAAGGTGCTTCAAAAGGGGCCGGGACCAACAAATTTATATGTTATAAAAACTTTTTAAAACAAAGACTAATTTCAACGCTGGAATAATCCAGAATAAACAATACGACAGTTATGGTCTGAATATTCATATTTAATTGGAGTGGCTCATGTTTAATGTAAATCGTTTTATTTAAATTTCAAAATAATACATTTTCTTTTTTCTGTTCCAGGTAATTGCGCTTGTGCTGCCCAACTTAAACGAATGTGTACGGATGAGTGACTTGGTTTTTTACATTCAAATACCTATATATTATTTTAACACTAGCTGACCCACGCAGCTTCGCCTGCGAATAGTGCAATCTATATCATCTCTCATATAAATTTTCATTACATTTTTCAGCCTCTTAAGTGTAGATTTTACCACGGTTTGACCCCGGATTTTCAAATATCATGTGAAATTTCACCAACATCGGTTCAGTGGTTTAGCCCGTGTTGGTCCGAGGCTCCTTTGAAGAATAGACCAACTGCGTTCTGCCAGGCAGGTCGTAAAAGGCGACCGATTGACCGTGTCACTATCATCGTGACTACTAGGTGGTACCAAATACTGAGACTTCCGTAACGTCTCAGTATTTGCCATCGCCTTACTTATTCCTGCCGCAATAGCGTTAATGCTTGTAATTGTCGTGTTCTTGTGTGCAGGGTAAGGTAAGGTAGCCGGTATACTTATGCATCGGGCATTTTCATTTCGCCACACGGATAGCAACGCACCATTAATAACTTTGATGTCTATAGGCGATGGTTTCTCTTTCCATCAGGAGAGCCACTTGCTTGTTTGCTATCTTATGAAATAAAAAAAAAACTGTGCAAGCACAACAGTCAGTCAGACATTTATTATTTTTGGTGTTTTTGGTGAATTCGCAATTTTTGGTGAATTCTACGAGAATAACTTATTTTTCTGGGATAAAAAGTAGCCTATGTGCTATTCCACCTACGTGCGTGCTACGGTTTAGCCGTTTTTGTGTGAAAGAGTAAAAACATCTATCAATCCTTCCAAAGAATGTATCAATTTTTTTGCGGAGGCACGGCAGATCTTTACCACTTAGTATTCAATTTTTGCTGAGGCATGGCAGAGCACTGCCACTTAGTATTCAATTTTTGCTGAGCCATGGCAGAGCTCTTCCACTGAGTATTCAATTTTTGCGGAGGTATGGCAGATCTCTACCACTTAGTATCCAATTTTTGCTGAGGCACGGCGGAGCTCTACCACTTATAATTCAAGTGTTGCTGAAGCATGGCAAAGCTCTGCTACTTAGTAGTCAATTTTTGCGGAGACATTCCAGATCTCTACCACTTAGTATTCAATTTTTGTTGAGGCATGGCAGAGCTCTACTACTTAGTATTCGCGGGTAAATAAATAAACATGTCGTTATTGTAAGAATTTCATTCAATATTTTACCATCTTAGGGGAAAAATTTTCGAAAAATTCTTTCTTATTCCTAGAACAACCCGCGTGAAAAAGGTTCTAGGTACCAAGGATTAAGGCTGGGCGTTGATATGTCAGTCAGTATGTCAAGACTCAGGACTTATATTTTTATATATACAGATAAAATATATTTCATTACTAGGTGGTAGAGTTCCGCAACATCTTTCTGTTTCGGTGTCTATAGGCAATGATTTCTCTTTCCATCAGGAATAATACCATACCATCTGCGTGTTTGCTGTCTTATGATATAAAAAACTAAGAATAATATTTACTTAAATATGAAATACATTTACATATGTACACTACGATGATACGTTCCTAATATCTTAAAATATATTTAAATCTTGTATGTCTGGAATCGAACCCCAGCTCCAATGATTGCATTCTCAGGGTAGCTTACTACTAGATTAACGGAGCGGTCGATCGGAAATTTAGATTATTCATAAATGATTTAGATTTCTCGCTTAGAAATCATATACCATAACAATAGTTACAACAGTTTATTCGTGGTTCACCAACTCCTAAGTTATTTTGTTTTATCCGCTCTGCCAATGCTCTATTTACTAATATTAAGAAGTAATTTAAACACATTATTTTAAACGCATTACTTTGCTCCCCCGTGTTGGTCCCGGGCCCCCTTGAAGAATAGGCATCTGCCGTTCTGCCTGGCAGGTCGTAAAAGGCGACCGATTGGCTATGCGAGTCACTACCATCACGGCTACTCTACCACCTAGTAGAGTTCTACATTGCCTCGCCCGGGTCTGGTACTGCCGCCTTACCTATTCCTGTCGCAATAGCGTCAACGCTTGTCACAGTCGTGTTCCGGTTTGGAGGATAAGGTAGCCGGTAAACTTATGCATGTGGCATTGGACCTCGCCACAAGATAGCAACGCACCATTAACATCTTTGTTGTCTATAGGCGATGGTATAATATAAAAAAAAAAAACTTTGAATTGACTGTAGTTATTTTCAATACTTGACTATAAATACTATGATTGTCGGTTTAAAATTTCACTCTTAGACTTTTCATAAATATTAACATTTTAAGTTCGATATAGTGTGCTATTTTTGGATAACGATTAATAATTCTTACACCAAAATAACTACTCATGACCCTCCATCAACCGTATCTTAAACCTTTTGACCTCTCGGTGATACGATCTGCTTCTTAGCCGATCAGAGGAAGATATTGAGGTACATTTTAACGTATTCACTCTCGTACATAATGTCATAGCTTCCAAATTCTTCTCTAAAGTTACTTTTCTCTTTTCTGAAATCTATTAGGCAATCAGTTGATTTTTCTACTCGCCTAAGAATTTCATCAAACATCCGCTTCTTTTCAGCTGCCTCCGTTTTGTCTTTCAATATGTTGTCCTTAATGTACATTTTCCGGGATTACCATGTTATTTTGCCAATTCCCGCATTCCTCAGTCTTAGGAAAACACCGGGGCCCGATTCACGTTACAAAACTTCAATCGAGTTGAAGCGTTAAGGTTCTTTTCTTATACATTTTCTTACACATTATGCTGCATCTTAATTCGTAACACTACGCGACGTTGTATCCTATTAATGTGCCTAGCCCTAAGCATTTCGACTCGACTGACATTTTGTCACGAGAATTGGGTGACTGTTTGTTATAGGTATTGTCCTGAGATTTTTGAAATGAAATGACAATATTTATTTGCAAGAATATGGATGTTTGGTTAAAAATTAATCAAAGATGCCAGCAATCAACATATTCTACCAATTTTGCAAATATTTAAATATTATCATGTACTCTATATAGTTTAAAAAATACAGTATTTATTTACAAATTTCTGCACTTTTCTTAAATTATTGTTCATTTCATTCATATATTAAGATACATTTTATTAATCAAACTAGCTGACCCGGCAAACGTTTTTCTGCCTTATTAACTATTCTTATTTTTTTTCTATATTTTCTTACCTTTTAAACATTCCCTGGACTTCAACAATTAATTCAAAACCAAAATTAGCCAGATTGGTTCAGCTGTTCTCGAGTTTTAGCGAGACTAACGAACAGCAATTGATTTTTATATATATATAGATAAAAAAAATAGATTTTATTGTTTACATGTACTTTTGGTGAGTCAATTTCTTAGACTTTATTCTATATTATCCGTCGTCGGAGTTTGTTGAAATTCCATTACTGTTAAAAGCAATTAATGATGCACTTGTACTTACTTTAATTTCACTTCACATCATACATATTTATAGTATATTACTTAACCGGTTATACTTTTTGATGCATCTTTAGGCTGTTTTGTATTAAAAGTTAATTACATTACATGTTGAAGATCCATTTAACAGTTCTTCAGAATTACTACCGCAACAAACACTGAAAGATCAGGCGGAATAAACTCAGCGGGCTCGTCTTTTTTTTCTATTTTATATATTACAATTTTTCAAAAATTATTTTATATCACAAAATGTGTAAGAGATATATATGAGGAACAATTAATCCCAATATTATATATTATGAATATATTTTAATTTAACAATCAGTTTCATTTATCAACAAAAAAAAATCTAACATCATATGTTTTATCTTAAAGCAAGTAAATTTTTTAAAATGTATTTAAAAGTAATAATTTAAGACTATCAGGAATAAGATTTTATATGATTGATGCACAAATTTGCACAAGTACAAGGTGGTTCTCTATTCGGATGTTTGTACGTTTTTTATATATAATATTTTACTTTCGGGCATAACTCCATCATATATAGACCCTCATGTTTTCTGTGTATAGACCGATGTGCAAAATTATTTTTTTATGAAGTTTTAAACTAAACACGTTCTACTATCATTTTTAACAATATATTAACGGGTCAAAAACGCGTACATAAAATAGAACTTACTTGTAAAGCTCGAGGTTTTGGCCAAGTTGCATTGATATTGGTCACGAGCGGACTGGAGCAACGAGTAGCTTTACAAGTAAGTTCTATATATGTAAGTACGCGTTTTTGACCCGTTTATATATATATATATATATATATATATATATATATATATATATATATATATATATATATATATTCTGTTTAAGATAGTATATTTCCGATTTGGTCCCATATAAATTTGACCCTGAATCTACGTTAAGTTCCGTATAGATTTAGAGTTCCAGAGGTACAGGTGATTAGAGGTTAGTTGTTGCAATTTTATTGAATTTAAATTATATGTGAAAATATTAATTTTCTCGTTAGTTTCTGGTTTTAGTTATACCATGAATTTAAGTACTTTTCCTTTTACATTCTTATCGAATTTGTAATTGTGGATCGTCGAGTCACTACCATCGTGGCTACTAGGTGGTAGAGTTCTGCATTGTCTCGCCCGGGTCTGGTACCACCGCCTTACCTATTCCTGCCGCAATAGCGTCAGTGCTTGTCGCTGTCGTGTTCCGGTTTGGAGGGTAAGGTAGCCGGTAAATTTATGCTTGTGGCATTAGACCTCGCCACAAGATAGCAACGCACCATTAACATCTTTGGTGTCTATAGGCGATAATTGACTCTTTCCATCAGGAGACCCATCTGCTTGTTTGCTATCTTATGATATATAAAAAAAAAACACAAAATACCTTTTACTAATTATACATACATTCAAGATACTGTTTCCGATATTATGAACCTTTATATGTTAATATACTTGCTTGAATTCCGTAGAACAAGACGTTGTAATCGTGTAGCAAATTAAGCAGGCCCACTTTGGTGTCGGGGTGCACTGATAACGGGCCGACGCGGTTGTTTACTGTTAATTAATTTACATATTTGATACTGGTTTAACTCGGCCACATAGTTCCTTGTACCGGACTTTGTGTTAGGTAAACAATAACAATTAATCGGATAAAACTTAGCGTTTAACATTAAAATGAATTTGTTGTCAAATCCTACCTAAAAATCAGCAGAAATTTGTGTAACGCTATATTTAACGCTCCAGCGTGTGGGCATAAATATAATAGCATTGACAATATTACCCCGTGTTAAAGAATAGACCATCTGTTATTTTGCCGGGAACTTCGTAAGAGGCGAACGATTGGCCTAACTTGTCACTATCATCGTGGCTACTAGGTGGTAGAGTTCTGCAACGGCTCGCCCGGGTCTGGTACCATTGCCTTACCTATTCCTGCCGCAATAGCGTCAACGCTTGTCATTTTTTTCGTGTTCCGATTTGGAGAGTAATGTAGCCGGTAAACTTATACATGTGGGATTACCATCCCACCACACGGATAACAACGCACCATTAACATCTTTGATGACTTTAGGCGATGGTTCTCTCTTACCATCAGGAGAGCCATCCGCTTGTTTGTTATGATATAAAAAAGCAACAAATTCAATGTTAATTTATTCAGCGATACTTTGCGTTAGCTCCTTTTTATGGTTCCGAAGTAAACTAGGAACCCTTATAGTTTTGTTATGTCCGTCCGTCCGTCCTTCAGCACAATTGTTCCGTGATCTTTAGTACTAGAAAGGTGTAATTTGGAATACGGCAAGAAAGTGGTAACATAAAATCTTGAAAAATATTTCTTTACGGTAGCTCCTCGACACGTAAAATGGGGATATTAATTTTTTTTTTCTTGTGTACCCCATAGTGAGGGGTATCGAGGGATAGATTTTTAAAAAATATTGCGGGCTTGTGAAAACAATTTTTCGATTAAGCTTTAAAGTGCACATTTTTCAGTCAAGTGTCCTCCCTCTGCCAACTAAACGGTTGGTTTTTTAGGTAGGAAAAATTCATGGTCGTTATATATATAATGAAATTAAAAAGAAAACTATCATGGCTTAGAAAGCTTTACAAATTTTTGAGTAATAATAGTCGAACAATTTATAAAATGTGCCTGGAAAAGACTTATAGGCGGTCATTCCGTTACGGACGTTAAATAAGTTAAATGTTGTGTTATGATATAGCGTGAAACAATAAAAGCCCTCTTCAAAGTAATTTTGTAATTGTGATAGGCAACTTCAAGACTCTAATTTTCGCGTGGCTCGACACCGTCTTTACCAATTTTTTAAAGAAGAAATGAACATAAAATTCATTTGAATTAATGCAAAAAATAAATTTCACTTCTGTAATCAAAAACTCAGTTCAAGAACGGAAGTCACCGGAGTTCTAAAAGTCAAGACTTGGAAGAAGAGGCCTTTATAATATCATAGAATAGTAAACAAGCAGATAGAAGTAGAGTTCTGTAACATCTCGCCCGGAGTTTGGTACCATCCTACCTATTCCTTTAATTTACCTATTTTTCAGGCATTGCATCCAAGTGGCTTTACACCTCCTTCACACAAACGGGTGCGTTGACATTTTAATTACCATCTTTTGTGTCATTTTTTCCATAATTTCCATACTAATATACCCCGTGTTGTTCCGGGCTCCTTTGAAGATGCAGTTCTGCCAGGCAGGTCGTAAAGGCGACTTGGCTATACGTGTCACCACCATTGTGACTACTAGGTGGTAGAGTTCCGCAACGCATCGCCCGAATATGTAGTACCACCGTCTTTCCTATTCCTGCCGGAATAGCGCCAATGCTTTTCATTGGCCTGTTCTGGTTTGGAAGGTAAGGGTCACGGATAGCAATACGCCTTTAATATCTGTGGTGTCTATAGCCGATAGTTTATCTTTCCATCAGGAAAGTCATCTGCTTGATTGCTATCTAATAATATAAAAAAAAACATAAACATAGAAATATACATACACTTACGAAATTTTGTACACGCTTTTGTAGGCCTTAATAGATCATCATACTCAAATATTATTTAATTCCAACAATATTACATACGTGTCAAACTGATAACCTCCGTTTTTCGTCGGCCGAAAAATTACGAGTACCTAGTATCTAGTTGTCATTATTCGTAATGTCTGCATGCACATCTAGAACTCTGTAATTTTATCAAACGTGGCAATTTTTATGTGTATTCTGACATTGCAATCATTATGTAGGCAGTGTGCCCTACCTTATACCCCTTTGGGTACCCGTGTTTTAAGAAATCAACTGCATCAAACAACTACTTAATTTGGCGAAAAACACCTTACCTGTTCCTGCCGTTAACAACGTCGGTGCTTGTCACTGTAATGTTTCGTTTTGAAGGCTAAGGTAGCCCGTATACTTACTCCTATGGCATTAAGACCCTGCCGCAAGGACGAACCATTAATATCTTTGGTGTCTATAGACGATGGTTGTCCGTTTATATCAGGCGAACTTTTTTTGCTATCTTATAGGAAGGATACTTTCAATAAATAAAAAAAAAAACGATTCGCCAGGTTTCAACGCACCATTAACATTTAACATCTGTAGTGTCTATAGGCGATAGTTTGTCTCTTTCCCTCAGTAAAACCATCGCCTTGATTGCTATCTTATGATATAAAAAAGTAAGATTCCGATTGGTAATAAAGATTGGTTCAGGCTCCCTTTGATCCTATGTCATTCTGCTAGGCAGTTGAGTAAGGAAGTTCATTCGATTCGTTGAACACTAGGGACCGCGCACCTAAAGAGTAAAGGACTCCGTAACTGTGACGCTATTACTAAAGCGAGAAGTGTGACAAATGTTTAATTATATACACCGGAATTAGTTAAGGATTGCGGTGCTCGGTGTCGGCTGTCGAATGGCTGAGTAATCGACGTTCGCAGGGTAATTGAGATGAATGGCCAGGGAGGCCGCGCCTACTTGACGGAAAACTGCCTTAGACCAACGCCACATTGGTACGACTCCATACGTTATTTTTTGAAAGAAAGAAAGAACGAACCTTTATTTGCAAATACATCGATATTACAAAATATTGCATGTTAATGTATTGTACCAACATATTCTACTATAATATGGCGTGCAAATGTTAAATACTCACGGTCTTATTACAAAAAATGAAATAAACTTTGGTTTAAACCTGGATTATCAAGTCCAGGCTTATATTTAAAACCATGGTCTAAATACTTTCGTATTTTAAAACTTTAAAAAACCGTGGTCTTCTTAGTACAGTAATTTGAACCATTGTTTAAATATAAACCACAGATTTATACAAATATCATTCGTTCACCATGATATCATTCTATTACAACGTTCCATTTGCCCAGAAAAGAAAACGTTTTGATCATACGCGTGGTCGTGGTTTTTCGATGTTTTCTCCTAAACTACTGATCTGACACCAAAATTGCAAAGGACCTTTTTTGCGAAAAATTCAATTTTCTATAAGATAAATTAATAGCCGAACCCTTCAAATGAATTTTCGCTGAGATACATTTGATCAAATGTATCTCAGCGAAAAAGCGACTTTTGAGCAAAAATCGAATGTTCAAATTTTTACTGGCGAGATAGGTCATTATTGGAAATGAGCTGTAAGAGCTTTTAAACAGGAAGTATCCCTCTACAACTTCCGCCCATGGTCAAATAGTATTTCGTCAATGGAGTAAGAAAAAATCGTCCCAAATGAAGCACCCTAATCCATACTATAATATTATAAATGCGAAAGTCTGTCTGTCTGTCTGTTATGCTTTCACAGCTAAACCGCTGGACCGATTTTCATGAAATTTGGCATGCGTATAGTGCAAAATCTGAGGTCAAACATAGGCTAATTTTTTTTTCAAAAATCAGTCCCTGGAGGGCTGAAATAGGGGATGAAATTTTTATTAAAAGCTATTTGGACGACTTATTAATATACTCGCGGGCGAAGCTGCGCGGGTCAGCTAGTTTATAATAAATACTTCCCTTTACTTACTAATTTTTACATTATATATAATACGCAGTTAAACATTTTGCATTCTATGTAAAATTATTATTGCGTTTTTTTTTTAATTATAAATAACGTAAACGCTTGCTGCTTGTTTTTTGCAACAAACGATAACAACTAACAGTTTTTAACTGTGTTTAATCTAAATAGAAAAATCACCAATAAGATTTATTGCTTGGCTCGAGATTCGAACTTGGATGTCATCTACAGACTGTTCGGTTAACTATTACATCAATGATAGGATACGATTCTTGTAGATATTCTTCTAGAAGAACGATCGCTCTACTTGCTTGGTAGTTTTAAGAAGCAAGCAAATGTTAGGCAATGTTTTTGGTTGCTCGCTCAGGGATACCACTACCTCTCTGATTTCACTGTTAACGAAAATAGTCTATCAAACATGATATGGTAAAAGTAGGCGTATCAGCGTTATAAAGCCTAATTCATAATTTTTATCCTATTCATATTATCCTATCCTTCAAGCCCGAACACAACAGTAATAGCTGAAGTTATTATTATAGTAATAACTGGTACCATACATGGGTGAAACGTTGCTGTTCCAGCTGATAGTAATGATACGAGTAAATAATAATATGATCGCGCTGGTTCGCACTAAAAGTTAGCAGGGTAGCCTAACTGTTGTCAGACCTTAGATCTATCGCTTTCCACGTACAATAGTTAAGACCGACAGTTAATTGAGGAACATGTTAATACATCTAGGGTATTCGAGATTCCAAACTGCTACTGTGATTGTTTTGCTTAAAATAATATCTAGATATATTTTTTCCTACCCGGGAAGTAAACAACCACCAGGTCTTATGATCTCCAGCTTAATTAATCAAAGAACAGACCAATAAACAAGTCACAATAATTCACCATATTATCTTGCTTAACTACTGCGTGAAACGGCGTTAGAGTTTATTATCGATTACTCAATGCTTAAGGAAGTTGATAGCATTTGAGATAAGACAGATAAACATACGACACACACATTTCAAATATTGCCACGTATAGATAATTCGATATTATCCAACGAGAAATAATCCAATAATATTATAAATGAGAAATTTGTGTTTCAATTCTGATAGCAAAAAAAATCGGCCAAGTACGGTTTGGACTCGCGCACCGAGGATTTCATACTAACTTGTATGGGCAATCTTAATTTTGCCCGTCGATCTCTAAATATGGCCATTGCATCAATCCGAAATAATAAGTTTGTAATAGTAAATTCGCCTTTTTACTTTTTCTAATCCATAATTAATGTTGTTAGCAATTGCAAAAAATTTCCGGAGCTTTGTAAAGGTAAAAATCATTGAGTTTTGTAGATCTTCTCTGGTAAATGTTGGGTCATGATTATCATTGCCATTTAATTCATTTATCCTTTGTACTAATTTTCTCATATGCTGATAATCTGCATTGTCTTCTTTAGGTTGAGTCCTCGGTGTGAAATAAACAAGCTAGACATTCTGCTAAATATTTTTCTTTTAACATGACTTTGGTAACTTGCCCTCTTAAGGTGGGTCCTCAGTGTGGATTGTTTAAATAAGCATTCTGCGGAACCTTTTTCCTTCAGCATTCCCATCTTTTATAAACAGCTTTGGAAAAGGTATGGTAAGATTAACGAGATATTAGTCGACGTTGACTTTATATCAAACTAGCGATTACTCGCGACTTGATCCAATGCACATGTTTTTACCTCTATCAATAATTACACTATTTTAAACGGGCAAACCATCACTCTAAAAATTTAAAAATTTACAAATAAAAAAACTGTTGCATATTTAGCAAAACCGTTAAAACCGGTTGTATAAAATAGCCCAATGTTTATCGTAAACATAAAATTCTTGCTGTTACTCGTGACTTCGCTCGCTCGTTCGCGTAATCCAAAATTATTACTTCCTTTTGTGTCGGATGAAAAGAGTAGCCTATGTTGTTTCTGTATAGTGTAGCTGTAGCTATCTAATGGTAAAAGAATTTATAAGATCGGTCCAGCAGTTTTTGAGTTTACTCGTTACAAACACAAAACATAAATGTTTTCTCTATATAATATTATAGTATAGAAGTCTAGATATAGATTTCCGATGTCGTACATACATGCAATACTGAGCAAAACCCAAGCGGACATGAGAATATATACTTAAATATAGGTACAGAAGAAGGTGTGTATATTATTTTTACATCCATGCCAGCAATGATATTTCTCAACATAATATGAAACATTACATTTCCGTAGCCGCATTAAATAGGCACGTTCAACGCATGGAGCACGCATGCGATGTGCATTTACCAAAGTTTGATTTCACTTCTTACGTTTGCCGGTGATGTAGATAACATCACAGCAAGCGGAATGGAATGACCGGTATAGCAGCAGGTTTCAACACTCTAAATGAACCATGCCGATGACCGAATAATAGGACATTTCACACATTACAAGTTGGAACAAAAACTTAACAAATTCAGTTGTAAATTTCATAAAGAATTCCATTATTTTAGAAAAAATATAGGTACCTTCAAGTTATTCGGAAAAGGGAAGCAGAGGCGCAACTAGTGCACTTACTTGTATGATTAGCATTCAGTCTGATATGATCTCGGCTAGTATATGTATATATAGACAACAAAATTATTCTAATCTAATAAGATTTTTTATTTGTAATGTATGAGGTTTATAGTCCAATGCAAAACAAAAATGCATTTTATATATATATATATATGTTTTTAGATATTAGTATAAGTTAACATTAGACTTAAATGGTAATGTTAATTTAATGTCAAAAATATCTAGATATTTTTAAGGCGATTATGTATTTGCGTAGTGCATTAAATTACCTTATCTGTTTTGAATATATTTGTAATCACAATTGCTACACGCACATATTTTACGTAAGATAATATCGCGCGGACTCCCGCTACTACACACTAATTACGAAAGCGAGAAACTCGTTCAATCCGCAGGGTGTCACATCTGCAGGATGTGGCCGCACCATAAGAGTAGCATGGCATCCTCAATGCCACGCTCTACAAGGAATTATTTGCAATTAAATTTACGTAATAATGTTTACTTTATTCCTGCGTTTAATTCAGTTTGCCTCTCGCCGCTGTTCGATGCGTACACCCTCTGAAAAGGCATCGGGTATTTGTGTTGTGTTTTGGATTGTCCTACACTTTAGTGGATTTATATGTGTGCTGTGTAATAAGGAGTTTTATTTTAACATTTTTATTGTGTTGGTGAGTGTTAAAAGTTTTTTTATATACCTACACGATACAAAATTGACGATGTAGAGTCTACATTGTACTCTGAGTCCCTTAAGGTTTTTGTTTTAATTGTATTTTTTTTTCATTTTTTTTAATAAAAATAAATCAAACATTTAGCCCTCAAGAACTGCAAAAACCAGCAGGTTTGTCCGCAAGCTTGTTTACAATAAGTCTCTTAACTATCTTAACATCTATTAATATCGTATCACATAACATAATATTATAAAAGTATTAATTAAAAATAAAATTAAAAGTTATATAAAAGTGTTAATTATAAATTAAAAGTTTTAATTGTGATAGATTTGCTCAATTGGATTTTAGGTGCGTATTATTATTGTTTAGATTATAAAATTAGTTTATATGTATGTGCAAGTTTTGTTTCTTAAATCTCAAAGCCGATTTGATAGTTCGTTTTTCATGTATATTTGGAGAAGATTGGTATATAGGATTGTTTGTTTATGTTTTTTTTATCTTTATTAATACAGCGAGCTTACTGAAACCTTGGTGCTTTTAGAAATTGTAGTTTCATAAAACTTCAATAAATTTATTTAATGAAGATAACGTATAATTTTTTTAAGAAAAACCAAGTGTCTGTCGAGTAAAACTAATCAAAATGTTTAGAATTAATCCGGTAGTTATTCACACAAAGGCACACACTGTAATTTCAACTGACTTCCTAGAAGGAGAAGATGATTTTGCCCCGATTTTTAAACACCGAGTTTTCACCAGATCTCCACGTTTTGAGGTCCTAGAAATCTTTTCCGACTATTTTCACGATGACGTCAGTATGTATGTATGTCTATGTAAACATCTCGAAACTTTTGAACGGCTTGACCGATTGAAACGTGGTTTATGGCATTCGATTAGGTTCGCCAAACTTGGACTTCCTGAAAATCTGAACCGATTTGACCGAGTAAATATTGAGAAATGTCGAAAAAATATTTTTTTTTCGAAAAACAATGTTTTTTTTATACTAACTTCCAAATTAAAGTACCGATTAATTCCACATTCTAATCAGCTGTGTTTTTGAAAAACTGCGTTGAATGCCGCAAATTGCATCAAAATAGGTTTATCCGCTCTGATATTGACGTTGACGATAAAATTTAAAAAAATGTTTGTTGACATAACTTCGAGATTTCAACCAATCAATTTATGAGTTCTTACATTATCTTAGAACTTGAAAAACTGCGTTTAATGCCGTTTCAAAAATCAATATCGAACCAGGTTTCCAAAAATTACAGCTTTTTAAATATTAAAATTGTATTGTTTACAACAATTTTATTTCAAATTTTTAAAATAACTTTTATGCCAATATACCGATTGATTTAAAAATGTTATTTGCTTTTCTCTTTAAAAAACTGTATTAAATACCGGAAATTGGATTAAAAATTGGAACCCAATTTATTAGGGATCTCGCCCGGGTCAGGTACCACCGCCTTACCTATTCCTGCTGCAATAGCGTCAGTGCTGGTCACTGTCGTGTTCCGGTTTGAAGGGTAAGGTAGCCGGTAAACTTATGCATGTGGCATTAGACCTCGCCACAAGATAGCAACGCACCAATAACATGTTTGGTGTCTATAGGCGATGGTTGACTCTTTCCATTAGGAGAGTCATCTGCTTGTTTGCTATCTTATAATATAAAAAAAGAGCTGAAGATCTATGCTTATAGTTTTTACTACTTTCAGCTTAAAATACATCAATTTAGCGAGATGTTTCAGAGATGGCCTGCAGGGTCAACCAGTTTGCAGTTTTTTTTATGTTTGTTACTTCAGAATTCGGTCATTTATGAACCGGTTTTGAAAGTATATACTCGTATTTCCCATGTAGTCCCATTTTAATTAAGTGAAGATCTGATGCAAGGTTCCGGAAATACAGGAAATGGGAATCGGTTGCTGCAGTTTTTCTGCGTTAAATGTATTTATGTAGTGTTATATAGACCTGTCACTTATAATTTTATATGTTCTGTAACTCCATTTTGAGTCTTAAAGATCTTAAATTTAATGTCAGAACCGGTCGGTTTAGAATCAGGTTGCAAGTTGTGAGTCTTTTATAAATCGATTTTTATTCTAATTTAAAATTTTCAATCCGATTATGAGACTGTAATTGTATGTGCGTATAATATTAGCTTAGATTTGGAAAATTTATTTGTGTTAATATATATGTGATAGACTATGTAAACGTAGTAACAGAAATACAGAGTTGTAGCACTATATGGTAAACATAGGTTTACCGTATTCTGTGGATGTCGTACTTATCGGTGAAATGAAATCACTACAGGGGTGTAAGACTTGCCTTCTTATTGGGCACGATAAAAAAGCGCAACATGGCATATTTCTATATTTTTACGATATATCTGTCGCAGGCAAATTCTATAATTTGTCCATATAAAAAAAGGCGTCGACAGATTGCAAAGATATTTTTTTACGTGTCACTGTTATCGTGACTGTGTGATGTAGTAGAGATCCGACATGTCTCGCCCGGATATTTGGTACCACCGCCTTACCTATTCCTGTCGCAATAGGGTCAATGCTTGTCATTGTCGTGTTCCGGTTTGGAGGGTAACGTAGCTGGTAGATTAATACACGTGGCATTGTCACCCCGCCACACGGATAGCAACGCACCATTAACATCTTTGGTGACTATAGGTGATGGTTTTTCTTTCCATCAGTAGAACAATCTGCTTGTTTGCTATCATATGATATAAAAAAATTTGATAAAACCAAGGTTTGAAGTTGTAATTATTATTGATTGATCTTTGATAATTTCTTTTCGTTTATTTTAAATAGATAAATATAGGTTGATACGAGTATTTATTTTGATAAGTATAATCAAAAATACTTAACATTTCGATGACTTTAACTTTTTAGATACACGCAATCCATCCAGTTAACGCAATAGTGGTTGATGAGGATGATATTCATCTCAGTAATCGATACATATAATAAAATCGTAGGAAAGTCGAAACTGTACATTGAATATTTTTTAATAGAATACTTGAGGCGTGACCTACAATCGATATCGAAGCCAAAAATATAGTTTTTAGAATTTTTGTCTGTATGTCTGTACGTATATGTCCGGGGTAAACTCAAAAAGTACTGCATGGATTTACTTCAAATTTTGCATGAGTATATTAACAGGTCGGGTCAACATATAGGCTAGGCATATTATCACGCTATTACCTGCGGGGGAGGAACTGTGCAGAGTAAACGAAGTCCGCGCGGACAAAGTCGCAGGCAACAGCTAGTTTAATTAATAAACTAAGTATTATTAATCAACTATATTAACTTCCCGTATTTTGATTTGCAAGATTTAGCCACGACATTGTGTAATAACAAAAAATTAATAAAGGATTACCTGAATGAAAACTTTATATAACCTTTTATTTTTCCTATAATTTAATCTACAAAATCCAATAGGTTCCAACGACGCTCGAGTAATTACCCATTTAACGTCGTGGGCTCCCCTGCTACTAGTTTTTTCATGTCTCTCTCCATTGCAGTAATAAGTAAAATGTATCATCAGGCTATAAGAAGAGTTATCGAGTTACCTTTCGAATTTGACGTGATTGTATAAATAAATCGACCTGTAACCACAAAAGTAAAGAATAGATTAGCTATACGTATACCGCCGTGACTACCCGTTATATGGTATCATCGCCTTACCCAATCCTGCTGCACTAACGTTGGTGCGTGTTTTTGTGTTCCGATTGCCAGTAGACTTATGCATGTGGCGTTGCTATCCCGCCACACGGATAGCAACCTGCCATTAACATCTTTGGTGTCTATAGGCGATGATTTCTCTTTACATCATACCCATTTGATTGTTATCTAATTATATAAAAATAGAATGTTAAAAAGAGCTAAATATTGGATTTAACATAGCTACACACAGCTCCATTCGTAATGTCGAAAAAAGAGATAATAGCAACGCAAAACCCTTATAGGTTTTGCTGAGTGACTGTCCATTTTACCATCATACAACCAATCGTACGCTTTTTACGAACTGCCTGGCAGAAAGGCCTAAGTTATTTAAAGTAGACCCGGACCAACATGGAAAAGTGGCATTCATTACTCTGTACTGAACCAATTTGCGCATTAGGAATTCAGATTTTACAATAATTTGTTTATTATATTTATTTCAGGTTAATACGTTTTAAAACTCTTTCTCTTACTTAACTTGATATCGTCTTTGTATAACAGAGAGCATCTTCAATCCTCTCATTCAAAACCTAAGGATTTTGACGAAATACTATTATTAAAATAATAAAGTTGAAGAGTTTGTTTCTTTGAACTCGCAAATTTTTGGATTAACTAGTTGAATTTGAAAAATTCTTTTAGTGTATGATAGACACCTGAGGAAGGTATACGAGGGTGGATTGAAAAGTATTCGGCCTTACCAAGTACTAAAATAAACACATACTAAATCAGTTATATTTTTATTTTTCTACATAATCACTCGATGCACTTTTGCCATCTCCCATTCAAAGCATTTAAGAGGCTAGTCCCCGACCGTGGTATTTAAAATTGAACACACACATCCATATATTTCACTAATCATATACGTCGACCATGCGTCACACTAAGGCCCGCACTAGACCTAGAATTTGTGTATTCATTGCGGATTTTCTTCTGCGACATACGTAATGACACAAAAACCGCAATGTCTATATTTTTCATTAATTTGGCAAAAGTCAAGGTGGAGCCATAGTGAACGCGTTCTACGTGTAGTAATAGATTATGTTATTCACAACTGATTGATAACGTATAATTTTGATTAAACTGCGATTAAGTACTAATACTTAGTTACTTAAATAATTAATACTTCAGAATATAATACCGGGCCATGGTACGTAAGTTAAATGTATATTAAAAGCGACCAAAAGTATTCGTTTTTTTTAATGTATCACAAAATTAATCAAATCGGAACCGATCTTCTCAAGGGATCATAGTAATTTGCGTATATATATATATATATATATATATATATATATATATATATATATATATATATATATATATATATATATATATATATATATATATATATATACAACCATTAAGTAACATAAAAGTACACAGTCTTACAACACGACTTATTTGTAGTTAAATTTAAGTTTTTATTTAATGTGGGTGAAGCCATTGATTATTCAAATAGTTAACAACTCTGACTACACAATCATTGGTGCTCAGGTTTGATTTCCCACAGGGTCAGGCATTCATATATTTAGCATAGGGTTTGAATTTCTGGGTTTGGGTGTTTAATAAATATATTTGAGTGTTTATATATGTATTTCTATATATTCATATCATTGAGTAACCCTCACATAATTAGCAAATAAATTGCTTACTTTGGGGTTAGGTCAATTTGTGTAATTTATATACCGATATTATTTTTATTATTCTGATAGTTTGTTTGTAATTAAATAATCCATCCACGCGGCACCTATGCTTATAAGTATTTTATAATTAAAATAAAACAAAATTTACCTCGGAATGTTGGTCGATTTTATGTTTACTAAGACTCACCAGTTAGTCATTCAGTATAACAGGTGGTTTCTCTCATCACCCCATTTGCCAACTTTAATAGGTCCATTATTGAAAATTTGACTTAATCGAACAAGGGAGCCCATGCTCTGAGTTGAATAGTGTAACTAGTAGATTAATGCGGAACTCATGCTTTCATTATTTACACCATTTTAAATTATTAACAATGTTTTCAACAATATTCTTCAAAAAGTGCTGTGGGTTTATAAATTTCTTAAATCTCGATTAACATTGCAATTTTTCTAAGTATTGGCGGAAAAATTTTGAAGCATTATTATTATTCAATGTTATGCTACTGTTACGCTTGCCCGAATATGTAGGGGAAAATTGGATGAAGTCATATAAGTGTAGTGACTGCATATTTTTGGTTCACCTTTTTAAGCAATTTTTAAAATTTCTCTTTTATATACAAGGGTATGTGAAGAAAATAAAAAAAATACTTTGCTAATATAATAAAGCGACATAGTAGAAAATATTAAAAATATTTTGAAATTCCCACTACGTATATAGATAGCAATTACTCATTTTGCCCAGTTTTCAAAAATCGAATTTTCTGTATTCTGTAATGTCTATGTATGTATGTATGTGCAAATATCACTTTTGACTTGACCTATCGAAACGAGGTTGATGGCATTCAATTGGATTTCAATCAACTTAGGCTTTCTTAAAATTTGAACCAATTTGATTTAGGAAATTTTGAGAAATTTGGAATAAATCTCAAAAAAAAATTTTGACGAAATAACATTTTTTAAAAATAACTTCTAGGTTAATGTACCGACTGTATAAAAAATCTAATCAGCTCTTTTCCTCAAAAAACTGCGTCCCTTCCATAAATTGAACTAATAATTTTTGGACCTTTTACAATAATTTAGTACGTAAAAAACTACGTCAAATACCATTTCAAATATTGAATCAAGATTCCAAAAGTTTCTGCTTTACAAATATTAATGTTTTGTTGTTTACAAGAAAATCATTTCATATTTGTAAAATAAATTTCAGACTAATTTCAGACCTAAACAGCTCTTTTACTTAAAAAAATTTGTCTAAAACTGTAACTTGAATAAAATCGACTAATTCGTTCGGGATTCATCAATAGCAAAATTTTTTTAACAAAATTCTTTTTAAATATTTCTTTGTCGTTTTTCAGCCAATTGATTTTGTAGTTAGTAAAACATTTTAGGCTCTAAATTGCATTCAATGGCATTCAAAAGATTAATATCGACCATCATTTTGAAAATAACCATAATAAAAAATTGAAATACTGTCAATTTTATAAACTGTTCGAGCTCGTAACTCTTCGAGCTTAAAGTCTCAATTCAGCAGAAAGTTTCAGGGATGGCCTGCAGAGTTAACCAATTTACAATTTTTTATGAATATTGAAATTTGAATATTACATATGACTCTAAAATACTATAAATATTTTGCACGCCTCTTAACTCAAAGCATTTGAAGTAGTGTTTCACTTCCGATTCGTCAAAAACTTTAGTAAATTTAAAATGCTTCTATGATCACCAATTTTCATTTATACTGTTACGTGCATTGGGTTCGTAATTGTAAGAAAACGCCACCTATATTAAACTGTGTATTTACAACACTAAGGTACAATACACTACGATGAAATACGTAAACACACTGATGAGCTAACGTAAATACACTATACACATTGGTCACATTCGCTGTTCTAACACCGGACTTAACCGCCTACGCTGTATCACTAAAACACTTCTCTTATTCACTGTATTACACACTGGTTACTTCCCTTCACACTGGTTGCAAGATTATTCGCAACAATACTGTGACAGGAGTCGACCTAAATTAAGAAAACACTAATTAATTTATTTATATTCATTAAAAATTATTTTATGTAGTTATTTCCACAGAACATATTTCGAAACAAAAAAGTTTGAAAAAATATTTACATATACGTGTTCATTTATTGTATAGGGATCACGATAACTACCAAAAATACGGACGGTCTCGCGACCGGGTTTTTCATTATTTCTAGAATTTCATACTCTTTCACTTGCTTCATATTTTATGTCAATTTAATAGCGTGTTTTTTTTATAACAATAAATATTAACAATTTTTTTTCTTATTCGTAAGATAGCAACAAGGTGATGGCTCTCCTGATGGAAAAAGAAACCATCGCCTATAGACACCAAAGATGTTCATGGTGCCATCCGTTTTTATCCGTGTTGCAGAATGAAAATGCCACACGGATAGGTCTACCGACTACCTTACCCTCTAAACCGGAACACAATAGTGACAAACATTGACGCTATTACGGCAGGAATAGGTAAGGCAGTGGTACCAGACCCAGGCGAGACAATATAGCACTCTACCATCTAGTAGCCACGATGGTAGTGACTCGTATAGCCAATCGGTCGCCTTTTACGACCTGCCTGGCAGAACGGTAGTTGGCCTATTCTTCAAAGGAGCCCGGGACCAACACAAGGGAAGACTTTCTAAAGATTTTTTATTTTAACAAAATAAAGTATATTTTGCAACAAACATTTCATAGCTTGGTAGATTTCCACAATGTCTCGCATGGGTGTTTGCTACCACCGCCTTACACATTCCTGCCGCAATAGCAGGTAGACCTATACGTGTGTAGGGTAAGGTAGCCGGTAAACTTTTGCATGTGGCATTAGACCTCGCCACAAGAAAGCAACGCACCATTAACACCTTTGGCCTATAGATTATAGGCGATGGTTGACTCCATCAGGAGACCCATCTGCTTGTTTGCAATCTTATGATATATATAAAAAAAAGTAAATTGTTGCTTACTACAGGCTTAATTTTATAAATTATTATCGTGAATAAAGTTTTTCATAATAATTAAAAATATTTTCATAATAATACTATTATGAGAGTTTAAGTAAGCATAAGCGATTGATTACACTCGCAACCCACCCTGATAGAATATTTACGTCAGAAAATCATTTTAAATTGACGTGGTTTCGCCTTTAATTCTGGGGGGCTACTGAAATTTTTGATGGACGTTTTTAAAAATTCGTTTTGACATTTTACCGATTAAATTCTTCATATAAATTTGTATGGAAGATGGTGGATAAAAATATTATGCATTTTTGTATTAAAATTACTTTTTTATAAGGTCGTTTAATAAAAAACTAAGACGGTGAAAGTGTAATATAGTTCTTTATTAAAAAATAATTCTAAAAATTTTTAAAATTGTTGGCCAAGAAATACTTTAATTTTTGCGAACGGAAAAGGTCGATTTTTAGGTTTTGGGTGAAGTTTACGATTTTTTTCTACAAAACTAAGAAATATTTTGAAAATATCTCTCGGTGAAACTGTTAACAGTTTTATAAAGATGATCACCGAATTTTTCTAGAAAACAATTCCGTATATTCATTAAGGAATTTTGAAAACCGCAACACTCGTTTTAGCAGTTTTTAGGGAATGGGGCCTTAAACCGTTGAAAAAAAATGATTTTTCCTTAGAGTCAAAATATGCGTCTACTGCTGTTTTGACTTCGTCGTTTGTCGAAAATCTTTGACCTCCCAAGTGCTTTTTTAGGTTAGGGAACAGAAAGAAGTCTTACGGTGCCAGATCAGGTGAATAAGGCGGATGCGGTAATAGCTCAAAGCCACAATTGTGGATTTCAGCCATTGATTGCACAGACGTGTGAACACGACGCCCGTGTTCACACGTATCTTGATGAAACAGGACTTTTCTTCTGAGCATTCCTGGACGTTTTTCTATTATTTTCTCTCGTAAATGACGTAGTAAGACACAGTAGTAATCAGAGTTTATAGTCTGACCCCTTTCAAGATAATCAATCATAATCACACCCTTCAAGTCCCAGAATACTGAAGCCATTACCGTACTTGCCGACAAAAGCGCCTTAGCCTTTTTGGGGGGTGGTGAACCAGGTCTTCTCCACTGTTTTGATTGTTGTTTTGTTTCTGGCGTACAATAATGAACGTTTTAATGAATGAATGTTTCGTCCATTGCAACAAAACGATTCAAAAAATCATCTGCATCGGCTTCAAATAACTCTAAACAGTTACGTGAAATAGTCAATCGCGTCCTTTTTTGTTCAACTGAAAGCAGTCGCGGAATCCACTCGCAGACACTTTGTGAAAACCCAATTCGTTAACTATGATATTCTGAGTTCGTTCATAAGAGATGCCTATAATCTCGGCTATCTCTCTCATTTTTATTCTGCGGTCTCAAGTATAATTAAATCAAGTACTTTTTAATATTTTCGTCAGTAGTGGACGTCGAAGGCCTTCCAGATCAGGGTTCATCTTTCACACTCTCTGCCACGCTTGAATTGTGATATCCAGGAATTTTTTGACGGATGAATAAGACTGAGCAGCATCCTCTAATGTACTGACCATATCATCATAAATGGCTTTCGGTGATAGCCCTTTCTTATGGAGGTACTTAATGACGGCACGCTGCTCGATGTGCTCCATTTGCAGAAAGTATGTTCGATTGCTTTGTTAAAAAATTTATGCTCGTAAAATCACAACAAATGATGGCACACGTTTCGAACTTCACACAATTAACTACTCTGAACTGAAGTAAATAATGTGGGTAGATTTGATTTTTAGAATTGAATGGATCTGTGTTAGGCCGAGTACTTTTCAATCCATCCTCGTAGCTACGTTTCTATCCAACTGTGCAAAAGGACGTAATGATTTTGAGTGACGCGGACGAATGTCGCGGGCAATAGCTAGTTAAGTATAAAGAGATAAGTTTTTTTGTAATGGATAAAATCATTGCTTTATTATCCTTGAGTAAGGGGACATCCATTAAACTCTTAGGAGGGGGAGGGGATCGAGTAAATATTACGTAATTTTTTAGTAGTACACAAGAAAGTAAGTAAAATTTTGTTTCTAAATAAATATAATATAATCAAGCACATATAACTTATTTAGATTAAAATATACCTTTTTAAAAATCAAGCGTTAGATTCGGGAAGGGAGGGGATTAGTTAATGTATGTAAAGATGTATTTTCAGTAAATCTCACCACTGGGTTCGAAAAATGGCTAACATTGTCTCACTTAATTAATGTTCCTCTAAATTGGCTAATTTTTACCCGACTGGTTAAAAGGAAGTAATGTCTGGAGTCACGCGAAAGAAGTCGCACGGACCAGCTAATAATCAAAATGGTTGTGGTAAATGCTCTCATTAAAATGTGATATTTATGAACTATGATTGTGCAATTATAAATAAAAATACGCTTAATTTATGCGATTGACGTAGAGGCGTTGATTTATAATACGCATAAATACATTATGTAAAGTAGTAATCGGAATATAATGATAATCCTTACATTATTTGACCGCCCCGTTGGTTGAGCGGTTAGCGAACCTAACCGCGAATCGGTGGGGCTCGGGTTCGATTCCCGACGGGGACAAAACATGTGATGAGCATATATATTTGTATGTTTGGGTCATACCATGAAGATTATTTGATTTTAACCACTTAAACGTTAAACAACGGTAAAACTTTTGTTTACACAGCATATTTATTACTCGCTCACAGCGTAAATAGATTTTTTTTTGTTTGTTTGTTTTTTTTGTTTCTTTCGGATGATGCTAAGAGTACTTATTTATACGGTATATGTTATAGATTTCGATTATAATAATAAATATTTTCATTTTTGTTCATTTTTGTTGCATTTTATACAATAGTTTGGTTTAATATTTTGCGTCTTATCTATCCAGCATTTTTATAATTTATTTGGCTGGTCAGAAATAAAAGAACGTGTTAACTTTATGGCAGAAAAGAAAAATCTTTGCTTGAATTAGAAATAAGTAAAAGTGTACAAGTTTGATTAGTTTCATTGCTTTCCGACTAAAATCCTTTTAAAATTAATTTGCTATTAAAAAGTGTCCGTTGAATTCTAATGTTGACTTATTGTAAATAAAATTAATAATTTCGGTTGACGCTATATTTTTGTATATTTTTGTAGTCCATTTAAGCCAATCTCATCACGCTCCTTTATCGGTTTCAATAAGTTTAAAAAAGTGGATTTTAATATACAAATATTGACTGCAACATTAGACAGTAATTTTTTTTCACTTTTTAAGATTCCGTACCCATTCCGTTTGATAAACGATTTTTTGATTTTTTCTTTGTCATAAGTCATAACCTAACTATTCAGAGAAATAACTCCGAGTAAAATCATGGCCTTACCCGCCTACAGTGTGAATATATGCTGTATAATGAAACTTCGATAATAATATGCCCAACAGTCCAAATATGTATACACAAACTTAGGAGCTGTAAGAAAATAATACAAGTACATACCGGCGGGGTTATTATGTATCTCGCAATGTGCAATTATCGTAATTGTTTAGTTATTGCAAGACATATAACTGCCCTATATGTAAGTAGCAGTCGTTACTACTTGATTATTTTTGGTGATGTGCCATGGCAACAAGTGCATCTTGTGCAAGTAAGCAATTGACGACGTTATTGATGATTTTTTTCGTTACGTTACGTTACGAGTCATCGCTGATCGCTGGCGTTGCAAACGATTGCAAACGTTAGGTGATACGTCTGCCGGTCTGAAAACCTGGCAATTAGATGGCAGATGTCAAGCGTAAACTGGCATGCGTGTGTCATAATTTCAACCAAATACTTTCATGATGATCTGGCAAACAGTTAAATTTTTATATTAACTGATCAAAACTCGTTCGAATAGCAAAATATTCTACTTATGTCTTACAAATCAATAATACAAAAAAAATATATAAAAAATCTTTAATAAAGAACCATTGGACTAATTACAAATCGCCAGGCCACTGTTTCATTATTTAATAAATAATAATAATAATAATAATAATGATAATAAATATTCACGGGACAAATTACACTTACTGATCTAATCCCAAAGTAAGCAAATTATTTGCTTGTGTTATGGGTGTTAGTCGACGATACTAATACATAGAAATACATATATAAATACTGCAATATATTAAACACCCAAACCCGGAAATACAAACATTTATGCTCATCACACAAATGCTTGTCCCCGTCGGGGATCGAACCCGAGCCCCGTCGATTGCGTAGTTTGGCTGGCTAACCACTCGACCAACGGGCAGGTATCCCGTCTAATATCCACACATTAATATTCTATTTTTGTAGTCTGCTTGGACTATAACAATAAGTTTCGACCGCCGCGCATGCACACCTGCAACACCAGTAATCTTACAGCATTTTATGTCATAAGATAGCGAAGAAGCAGATGACTTTCCTGATCAAAAGAGACAACACCAAATATGTTAAAGATGCGCTGCTATTCTTATGGCGGGGTCTTAATGCCACTTGCATAAGTTTGCCATCTACTATATCCTCTAAAACGGAACACGACAGTGACAAGCACTGATGCTATTGCGGCAGGTACGTTGCAAACCTTTTAGAAGTGAGAATTGTCTCAAAAAATTCATTTATTGTATCCAAACGATAATATAATATTGTTACAATATTATTCTAGACACATAAAGATAATGCCAATGACGTCATATATTGGGATAACCAAGTTTAATAACAAAATTACAGGAAATAAATGACGTGGCGTCACCTTCAATATACAGTGCAGAAATTGTTGTACTAATTAACCACAGATTATAAGAAAAAATGTAAATAAAACGTCTGCGTTGAGTCAACAACCTGTTTATTAGACGACGGTCACAGTGTAAGCGATTATTAATTACTTAATCGCGATATACGCTATATTTTATGTTGCCGTAATCCGTACTTTTTACCAAGGATTTAAAAAATTATAATTTCGATATGTTTGCTGTTTCGTGATTGTTTCGCCGCGTTTCATGCTGTTTCGTGATTGTTTCGCCACGTTTCATGCTGTTTCGTGATTGTTTCGCCACGTTTCATGCTGTTTCGTGATTGTTTCGCCTACTAGCGCTAGAAGACAACGTCATAATATCATATACTCGTAAGTCGTACCATAACCAAATACGACGACGCGAACATAATATCATTGTTATAACGTTACAAATCCTTGCTTTTTAATGTAATCCGTCATCCGTACTATGTACTCAGCGGTATTATTTGTTTGATAAATTGTTTATGTTGTTTCATTGTCAAATTCATTAATTAATTGCCGCACTATAAATGGAAACAGTATCATGATGTATTAGTTACATCTACAAATTTTAACAGTATTATTTCAATATTAGTTTGAATGTCAAGTATATTGCAAGTAGAAATAAAATTGTCAATCACAATATGTCGGGTCAAGGCCTTCGGCCTTCTATATTTGCTATAATTTACCTTTTACGTAAAGAGAATTCTTATTAGATTTAAATTTAATGTATATATTAATACGTCAAGAAAAAACCTTTGTACTTATTATTTTTTACAATTGGCTCGTTCACTAAATTTGAAAAACTGTTTAATAATTTACGTTATTAGGTATATTAACCAAATAACATTTTTTTTAAATATTATGCACTTGTAAGAAAAATTTCGAAAATTTATTTTTAATTTTAATAAAATAATAAATCGAATTTTTTATGAATTTTAATAAAAAAATTAATTTACCGCGAAAACGCTCTGGACTTTCATGACGCACTAATGACATTACGCCGTGATAATATCTACTTTACTTACTCTGTGGTTTAGAATGACGTTTTGCTACGGCATGGCGTATCGCTTCCAGATTTGCGTTAATTGTCACGTGACTTAATGTCCAGTTTTATCGAATTTATATCCTAAAAATATAATTAATCCTTTTGTAATAAATATTTTAGTTTTTATTTATCTCCGTATCATAATTCATCATTAAAAACTACAATAATATATCCGATTCACTCTTAATAGATACAAGCCTATTACGCGATCAGAGGAATATGAAATTTCGCATAGTTAAAGTTTAAATGGTGAAGCAGTGACAATATTAATGTTTTTAATATGCATTAGAAACACACAAATAAATAAAAATAAATATTACACACACTATCGTTCATTTGACACATGTCATAATGTTTACACATTTATACTATTTAGTTCATAAGTAAAGTTTAATATTAGAAGAGATTTTATTGTTTAGTCTATGGTCAAACTGAGTCATAGAATTGTGGATAAATTTCGACCAGAAGGCAATCGCTAGTACTAATATCTGAGGATTATAAAACTAAGGAGCTTATGGTTTTGTTATAGCGTCTTCAATCAAAAATTACCAGATTCAAGATCGCGGCCTTCAAAGTGGCCAAATAAGAGCACGAATAAATGTATGACCTAATTTCTTTCAATCACAGCCCATGTGCGGACGCGTTACGTTACGTGACTTGCAATTTTAAACTATGACGTTAAAGTTCAATTTTCTAAGGGCCTAATTTATTTTTTACTAGCGACCTGCTCGCGGTTTCACCCGCGTAGCTTTTGTTCCCGTGGGAATATCGAAAAGGTTTATATACTAAAACCTTTCTTAAGGATCAATTTATCTTTAAAAAAACCGCATCAAAATCCGTTGCGTAGTTTTAAAGATTTAAGCATACATAGGGACAGACAGAGATAGCGACTTTGTTTTATACTATGTAGTGAAGCTCGTCGGGATAGCGAAGCAATAATCGAAACTAAACCATAACGTATAGAATGAAGGTTATATAATTAAGACATTTTTATGATGTTGCGATGATTTTTGTTTTTGTATATTTCTGTATATAGATATATAATTCTCAAGCCATTTTCTTACGCTCAGTTTGTAGGCAACACTGAATCTTGTTGTTATTGATCGAAGTTGAACGCGCTTATCTCTGAATCTGAATTTAAAAATTATGTTTTGTTTTTTTTTTATAATGATGCTTCTATTAAAGAAGCTTATAGGTTATGTGCCCCCATTCTGGGACCACTACGATCGAAATGATTGCAGGTAAAAGCTATTTAAAGATAAAAATTAAAGTCTTTGTTGATTTCGTTATTTATTATTGAGATCTTTCATTTTAAATAGAACTGTTCATGTAATTGTGAAGTCATGAGTTTCTAACTCACTAAAGTCATTTATTTTCGATAACCCGCAAATTTTTTGTTCCGCTTTTGCAAAATCCGAATAGTTCCGACATAACTATTCGGATTTTGCAAAAGCTTGAAACTTTTTAAGAAAAAAAAGAGTTACTTTTTTCATTTAAAGTGTACACAAGAACAATATTTTTTACGTTTGATTGTTCCAGCGAATCAAGTTTAGCCGCTTGCAAAGATACCACATAAACTTTGCCGGAAACGAATAGAATGTGAATTACAATTAGTACTGTTTCATGTCATAGCGCTTGTTTATATTCAATGCTAGTACTGCATTGATGTTAAAACTTTACGCATTTGTAATCGTTTTGCAGAATTAACCTTTGAATCAATTACACATATAATGTTGACGTTGTTTCATGTCTCAGCCTTCTCAACTCCTATAATAATATTAGATAATGGGGTACTGCCCAATGAATGAACACATGCACACCATGAGGCTAACTGACAGTCCCCTATGTAGACCGTGCCTAAATCATTAAGAAACTCCTCACGCGTTGTTTGAGTGCAAGGAATTGAAGTGCCTAAGGGCCGAGTTCAAAGGAGCAAGGAGTATGATCCCTCTTAGGTACTGGATCTTTGGATTTGGATTTTGGTGCTGGGTTGGCAAGAATAGCTATGCCTTTGCGCAAAAGGCCCTGTAGTGTGGCTAAGTGCGGGAGAGCCCGCATTGATATTTATGTTCACGTTTATTATTAACTAGCTGTTGCCAGCGACTTCGTCCGCGCGTACTTCGTTTACTCCGGACAACACCTGGCCGCTAGGTGATAGCGTGATAATATGTAGCCTATCTTCGATCTCGATATCGCTTCGATATCGATTGTAGATCAAGCCCCAAGTATTCTTTTAAAAAAATATTCAATGTCCAGTTTTGACTTTCCTGCGATTTTATTATATGTATAGATATTGAATTGTCTCGTTATGCCGAAATCATAAAAAAAATTACCCCGTGTTGGTCTGGGCTCCCTTTGTAGAATAGACCAACTGCCGTTCCGCCAGGCAGCTCGTAAGAGGCGACTGATTGGCTATACGTGTCACTACCAGCGTGACTATTGTGTAGAGTTTCGCAATGCCTCGCCCGGGTATTTGGTAACACCGCCTTACCTATTCCTGTCGCAATAGCATCCATGCTTGTCATTGTTGTGTTCCGGTTTAGAGGATAAAGTAGCCAGTAGACTTAATGCACGTAGCATTGTCATCCCATCTCACGGATAGCAACGCATCATTATCAGCTTTGGTGTCTATAGGTGATAGTTTCTCTTTCCATCAAGAAAGCCATCTACTTGCTTGTTTGCTATCTTATAAAAATATAAAAAACAGGCCTGCTTTCGTCTCAAATTACTTACGTCATTATAAATTTTAATGCATGTATTATGGAAGCTTGAATTGAGACTTCCAAAATTCTACTTGTTTCGATAAACCCCTGCCGCTACACTTCTTCAATATTCTCAAATCTAGTCAAAATTGTGAAGATTAGATTTAACGATAGGCGTAGCGGCTGAGTTAGACATTATTTATTATTATTAGACATATATAGGATTATCGATATACATATAAGAAAATCGTAGGAAAGTCAAAACTGTACATTGAATATTTTTTTTAAAAGAATACTTGGGGCGTGATCTACAATCGATATCGAAGCCAAAAATCTAGCTTTTAGAATTTTTGTTTGTTTGTCTGTTTATCTATTTGTCTGTGTGTATGTCCGGGGTAAACTCAAAAAGTACTGCATGGATTTACTTCAAATTTTGCATGAATATTACTTATAGGTCGGGTCAACATATAGGCTAAATATTATCACGCTATCACCTACGAGGGAGAAGCTGTGCGGAGTAAACGAAGTCCGCGTGGACGAAGTCGTGGGCAACAGCTAGTATTTATTATGTCATTGTTACGTGGAAATATTTTAAGAGGCATTTCACAAAAACGCCCAAATGAAATTAAGATTTTAGATATTTTCTAATCGATGCGAGAGCTGGACGTCGTCGTCCATATAGTGTTCCTAGTGCCGATAAAACGAAAATAGTGGATACTTTTAATATTTTAATTATTACTCCGCAATACTAATTTTGGCACACGAACGTAGCGGATTTTATACTATTCTCTTTTATTTATTTTTGAAATTAAAAATAAATAAATATTATTTAGTTGACTTGTTTTTGCATTAGAATAGAATATAGTTTTATTCTATGCCAATTTCTATAAGAAAATGTTATTTTTTGAAAACAAAAAACCCAGTTAATATTTCGTTAATTTTCGTTGAAATAGGCATATTTGCTTAATTAAATTAGATATAGTTATAGATCTTTTAGGAAAAAAGTAATCCCTTCAGGCACAATCGTTGGATGTTTCTGGTAATTACGTATTTTTTTAAATTGAGTTTGTTGGTTCTAGCAGTAGCAATACCTTTTGGAAAATTAGCTTCCTTACGTAATTGTCGAAACTTGATTTCGGAGAACATTTATTATGACAAATACAATTGATGATTAAAAAATCTGTTTCATTAAGGCAATATTTAAAAGATTAAACTATCTAATGGTACTATTTAATTAAATAAAAGTACCTTATAATATGAAAAATTAGGTGGTAGAATTCTGCATTGTCTCGCCCGGATCAGGCACCACCGCCTTGCTCTTTCCTGCCGCAACAGCGTCAGTGCTTGTAGCTGTCGTGTTCCGGTTTGGAGGGTAAGGTAGCCGGTAAACTTATGCATGTGGCATTAGACCTCGCCACAACATAGCAACGCACCATTAACACCTTTGGTGTCTATAGGCGATGGTTGACTCTTTCCATCAGGAAACCCATCTGCCTGTTTGCTATCTTATGACATTAAAAAAAAAGAGTTGGAAAATTTTGATTTCTCGTCAAAAGTTGGTCTAAAGTGTGAACTGCCTCTTAAGATGACTTTCAAAAAAAGATTGTAACTAATCCTATTTTGAATAAAAGTACTTGACTTTCACTATTTGACTTTGAGTTCTAAAACTAAATTCAGAGTGGTAAAACTGAAAAGAAAAAAAATATTTTTTCTTGTGTTCTATTTATTAAAATTATATGATTACAGACTTAATAGAATCTAATTTAAATATTTATAACGTAAAGTGACTGCAAGAATTCAAATCAACAGTTGAAAAGTAAATAGTTTATTTTAATGGGGAAATACTTGGTGAATGGACAGCAAATTATCAACAATACCGTCTTTACCATAAGGGCACTCGGGGCCAGTGCCCAAGGCCCCCATCCTCAGAGGGCCCCGAAGGACCAACAATTTCTCTCAACTAATATAAAATTTACTGGTCGGGCGCAGTACACATTCTTGTTGCACGAGCATCGATCATTTTCAGATTTATTCAAATCATATAATGTCTATTTTCAAATTTCTTATTTAATTTTTTGAGAGTTATACCAAATGGGCCCAAATTCTTGTGTGCCCAACGGCCCCAGCATAGACTAAGACGGCCCTGATTATCAATATTTGTCTTCTCTTTTATTAGAATTAACCGCAAATAAATGTCCCTGCTATGTAATGTTATTTTTAACTTACGTACCCGCTACGTATGTAGATAAGGAAGTTACTGATTTTGCCCCGATTTTCGAAAATCGAGTTTTCTATGATGAGAGTCTATTCTTTAACACGGGGTAAAAAGTGTTAAAAGTATATGTATATATCCTTATCAAGACATTCTTACTGTGACAAGTTTGGAAACTGGGAGAATTTGCGCTGTTATTTTGCTTTATAAGTTTTAATTCTAGACTTAATGTTTTTATGATTTAACGAGTGTGTGTCGATAAAAATGTAATTAAACGTGTTTATTTGCTTCTGCCTCCAGAGAAATCTCGACGCGTATAATTACATATGGGATGAAATTCTCCAACGATCGCAATTAAGGAAATATCTGATAGTATTGCTTCGACAGTAAGTTCGCATTAGGGTTTTCGAATGATTAAAAAATAATAAAAATAGCCAATTTTAATACATGTAACGTATACCCGACATAAGAATTTTCTAAGGCGGGGTTCCTATAATCAAAGATATATATAGATAGATAACTCATGTGCTATAATTAACGATATGTCATTCGTAGTAGTAACCATTAGCAACCAATTCAATAATAAAGAAGCTTTCCGCAAGTTGTTTTTCAAGACGTTGTCCGCAAGACATTTGATATTTCTAGGAACAGGTTAGCTTACGCCTCGTATAAAATGTTAGCACTCGTAACTAAAACGAGTCGTTTTACTGATATATGAACTAGGAATGTTGCAAATGTCAGCATCAGCATCCGCGGATTATCAGCATTAATTTTAATATCAGCATCAGCATCTGCATCAGCAACGATCGATGCTGATTTTTTAATGCTGATCTTCAAGTCGTAACATGTTCGACCCGCCTAGCGATTTTTTTTGTAGTTTTAACATTACTTATTAATGATTATTATTGTCATGTTATAATAATGCTCGTGATTATCTTTTTCTTTATAAACACAAACGATAACTTAAAACATTGTTTAATTTATTATTATAAAGTATGAATTATTATTTTATATTATATGAAAGTATACTAATAATTGAGATAGAGCCGTAGTATATTTTGTTAACATAAAAATATTACAATTATTATGTATAACTTGTGTTTTATTGAAAGTAAAATATTATGTTTGCAAATATGTAATTACAAAGTTGGATATATTTTATGTCAGTGATTTATTAATATCAGCATCAGGATCCGCTGATACAGTAAAAATCTGCAACAGCAACAGTCCTAAATTATGAACTGGGTTTTGCTCAGGGGCTCATAAAATAAACTCCACATCAAGCGATTCCAAATCAAAGGCATCGCCTTTAAACTATCGTAAGATCCATAACTTGTATGTTTGTTTTAAAAGTATAGTAATAAGTTCATTATTGAAATAATTTTAATGTAAAGATTGTAATACTTTCACCGTTTTTTCAAAGATTGCATTATCGTTCAGTATTACGTCGCCGCGTAATCTTGCGTAATTATGTGCTATCTTAAAATAATATTATGTACCTCTACCTGTTTATAAACTAAGTATTACGTCGCCGCGTAATCTTGCGTAATTATGCGCCATCTTAAAATAATATTATGTACCTTTACCTGTTTATAAACTAAGTATTACGTCGCCGCGTAATCTTGCGTAATTATGCGCTATCTTAAATAATATTATGTACCTCTACCTGTAATAAGCTGAGTATTACGTCGCCGCGTAATCTTGCGTAATTATGCGCTATATTAAAATAATATTATGTACCTCTACCTGTTTATAAACTAAGTATTACGTCGCCGCGTAATCTTGCGTAATTATGCGCTATCTTAAATAATATTATGTACCTCTACCTGTTTATAAACTAAGTATTACGTCGCCGCGTAATCTTGCGTAATTATGCGCTATCTTAAAATAATATTATGTACCTCTACCTGTTTATAAACTACTGAACACTTTTACTTACGTTACTCGCGACTTTGTTCACTTGGCCAAAAGCTATTACTTCCTTATGAGCAGTCGGATAAAAGTATGATAAAAAGTAGTAGTCTATGACACTCTTGGATAGTGTAGCTTTCTTATGGTAAAAGGATTTTTAATATCGGTCCAGTAGCTTATGAGTTTATCCGTTACAAACAAACAAAAATATAAAGGTACAAATGTTTTCTCATTATAATAAGTATTAGTATAGATCTACCTGTAAAAATGAATCCCACCGAAAACATTTTCATGTAAAATGATGCCACGTAGGGCACATACACATGGTTTGAACTGTCAAAAAGTTACCAGATCTCTGGTTTTACTGTCACGCTGACTGCACGCTGACGGTCGGCGCTGATGTATGTAGCCTACGGCCAGTGTTGCCAGGTCAGATTTGTAAAGAACACGGGCAAGACTTAAAGTTCCATATATTTCGAAAGATTCGATATTAACTCCCCAACTTATCCACATTTATTGTATATTTTTTAAGCTTGGGTAATAATAGTTAGATAAAAATAAAGTTGGAATTTAGGTTAGATTAACGTAAACATTTAGTTCTCTCCTTAATATTCTGTGGTTACGATTCTTATTGACAAATGTAAAGTTGTCACTTGTACGATGCAAAACAAGCGACGCGTGACGGCTAGACGTGTAGACACTTGACATACGTACCCAACAAGGAACTTATATACGATAACTGGAATTACTACGAAGCAATATTTGAAAAATAAAAATGTACTTTATTTCGTTCTTAATAAGTTGACATTTGTTTCTTACATAACAGAGGGGAAAAACGTTCTGAGCAAGACAACGACATGAGTGGATGTTGTCCCTTTCTTGCAATTGCAAGAAAGGGACAACGTCCACTTGCCAGCCAGTGTAAATAAAACTTTTGGATGGTAGATTTTTATATATTCGGTAATCGTTAAATCCCTTTTATTCATACACGTCGATAGATACATTAGCGTAAAATGTATTGTAATTAACATAGTGAGTTCTAAAATGTGCTTATTTTAATTATTACGTAATTACTTATGCAATGCAAAAACTGTTTCTCAAATTAGTAGAATTACTTAGTATTAATTTGCAAACTACGCATGGCCACACTTATATATGGCGATTGGCGCTTTATTTAGTAGAAAGAGATACACTCCACTCATGTCGTGGTACTCTTCGGAACAATTTTGAAGCGCGTGTAAGCATTCCGGGTAGAATGTAACTTCTTTGGTACCCAATAACCATTTACCATAGATTACACATACTGTTGTCAGAGGAACTCTCAGACACGAACGTCGATAGTAATTGTTGTAAAATAATAAAAAAAAAGCTATTTGCTTTAAACTATTCCTTTGTATAAAACAGGGAGCATTTTAATTTGGTTATTATATGTAATAAAGCTGATTATATATTAACTTATTTTTATTTGAAGTAGGTACGTTAAATAAAATGTTTTGTATTTGTACAATGGTAACATTTAAGATAGCAGAAGTCAATCAAAGTCTTTATATTTTTTTATATAACTATTCCTAGATATATATTTTGTTTTATTGATTTAAAAAACGTATAATATTATTCCACTTAATTTAATATTTGCCCCTCCAAAAGACGCACAAGGGATGTCCAAAACTAAAATGACCCGTGTTCTTTACACTGTTTTGGATATAAAAATACAGTAAGTCACAAAGTTAAATACAGCGCTTTTACAGTAAATAAAAGTAAAATAATGTAATCAAATGATACATTTTTAATAAAATTATTATTAATCATTATCCGTTTCACTCAGAGATGGTTCGTTTTGATCATAATTTTTTTCTTCTTCTTCGATTTTTTTCAACCATTATTTTACACTAGCTGTTGCCAGCGACTTTGTCCGCGCGGACTTCGTTTACTCCGCTCAGCAACTCCCCCGTAGGTAATAGCGTGATAATATGTAGCCTATATGTTGACCCGACCTGTTAGTAATATTTATGCAAAATTTGAAGTAAATCTTTGCAGTACTTTTTGAGTTTACCCCGACATATCTACATACAGACAAACAGACAAAAATTCTATAAACTATATTTTTTGCTTTGATATCGATTGTAGATCACGCCCCAAGTATTCTTTTAAAAAAATATATTCAATGTACAGTTTTGACTTTCCTACGATTTTATTATATGTATAGATATAGATATTTCACATAATATTATTTTAAAGAAACGAAGTAGGAACCACACAGATTTTGCACTGATGTTTATTCACAATGTTATGTTGTTTATTTATAAGCAACTTTTGTTCGCGATTTCGTAGTGTGGACTACAAAACGATATTATGTTTACAGATTATTATTTGGAAAGTTATTTAAAATTCATCCTAAATACATAACAAATGAATAAAATATAACAAATTTATTATAAGTAAAAGTTACTTATTAAAAACGTGTACATTCAAATCGATAAATTTTATTTCTGTATTCCGTCCTTTTTAATCTGCGGATAATAATATACGTATAATATATATCGATATATATTATACGTATATGATTATATATTCATATACATATTATATAATATTATATAATCATATACGTATAATATACTATACGAGCTACTACCATCGTGGCTACTAGGTTGTAGGGTAGAGTTTTGCATTGTCTCGCTCGGGTCTGGTGCCACCGCCTTACCTATTCCTGCCGTAATAGCGTCACTGTCGTGTTCCGGTTTGGAGGGTAAGGTAGCCGGTAAATTTATACATGTGGCATTAGACCTCGCCGTAAGATAGCAACGCACCATTAACACCTTTGATGTCTTTAGGCGATGGTTGACTTTCCATCAGGAGACCCATCTGCTTGTTTGCTTTCTTGCTGCGAGGTCTAAGGCCACATGCATAAGTTTACCGAAACCTTTACTGTGAGTTTACCTCCTATTTTTCGTCGGTTGAAAATAAATACAAGAACGCTACCATATTCCATTTGCGTCTTTTAAAAGAAACAGGTTTGAATGCAATTATCTTGAAACATCTCACAAGTAGATACACCAGTTACTACTTATTCACTAGTTATACGATATAATTGACTTGAATTAATTAAAATCGGTTTCAAGGGAATTATAACCACATTATGATAACGATAGGGTTGCAATTGTCTTATTCAACCATACACTGGATTTTCCTCACGGCGAAGGTGAACTAGAACTCGTGCGTCAAAGCCCTTTCTTTAGAGTGATTCAAATCTGTCTGAGGACGACTAATTCATTACTTTTTTTTTAAATAAATAGATATGGAAGCACCTTTAAGAAAAAGGTCAGTGCATGTTTCAGGAGTTGGTACTTGGTAGCGCATTCCCGTTATATGTCTATGGGCATTAGTGAAGTTTCCGATATTTGTCGATTGTCATTAAAAAAAATTTTTGTACCTACACTATATTTTTCCGAAATCATTAAGCTGATTAGGTTATATTTACGGATTCGCACTAAAAGGTGACAAACGGAAATCTATTAATGTACGTACGCTGTTATATCTGTTACTCTGTCCCGGGATATATCTCTTGAAACTGAAATAATTAGATACCAGAAATTTTCTTAGACTGTGTTACTGAGGCCGCTACCACAAGAATTAACAATAATTTTAAATAATTAAATCCCAGAGGGGGTCTTCATACAAGTAACCTCAGTTAATATTGCTCGATGGTACGGAACCTTCGTACGTAAGTCCGAAACGCACTTGACCGGTTTTATGGTTGTGAAGAATATTGCATTTATTTCGAATATAGTTTGAGTTATGGAAAAAATGACGGTGATGTAAAAAAATTAAAGTTTACGATCAGTACCAGTTAATAATATAATATAACTAGCGATCATCCTGTGGTTGAAATTCGAACTTAGACTAAACAATAAAATTTCTTTTAAGTTGGACAGCAGAGTTTAGTCGTGAAGAATAGTATAACTAGCTGTAGCGTGCAGCCCGTTGCATTATAACAGTTTTTGGTGAATCCCGCGGGATCACTTAATTTTTCCGGGATGAAAATTAGCCTATGTGCTATTCCAGGTCATCATCTACCTGTGTACAAAATTTCATTCAAATCCGTTCTGTAGTTTTTTCGTGATTGAGTAACAAACATCCATCCAAACATCCAAACTTTCGCATTTATAATATTACTAGCTGATCCGCGCAGCTTCGCCCGCGAGTATATTAATAAGTCGTCCAAAAAGCTTTTAATAAAAATTTCATCAACTATTTCAGCCCTCCAGGGACTGATTTTTGAAAAAAAAAATTAGCCTGTGTTTGACCCGGGATCTTCAACTATATCCATGCCAAATTTCATGAAAATCGGCCCAGCGCTTTAGCCGTGAAAGCGTAACAGGCAGACAGACAGACAGACAGACAGACTTTCGCATTTATAATATTAGTATGGATAATATAGATGACATGTGTATTATCATGTATGTCACATGTAGTGTGTTATGTTTATAACAAAAAAAATTACTTTACGTATTAATATATAAATTCAAGGGTTGCAATTGACGCTCAACCGTAAAATTTTATTTGTGAGATTTCGATTCTTTAACTTTAATGGACACTGGTTTTTCCTCAAGGATTGCGTCAAAGCCCTTCTGCAATATATGAGTCACTTGATTTTATCCAAGGGCCAATTTTTATTTGCTTTTGGCAAGAGTCTTTTAATATGTTAGAGATTATTTTAGTTTTATATCATATTTTATCATGAGTATCAAATAAACAATTAACTCACCTATTTGAAAGAGACTTAACCAGTGCCTACAGATACCAAAGATGTTAATGGCGCGTTCCTATTCGTGTGTGTGTGGGTTTAATACCACGTGCATTAGTTTACCTGCTACCTTATCCTCCAAACTGAATCCTGAAATTTGGCACAGTTAAAGCTTACATTGTGGGAAACCGCAGAAACCTATATATTTTTCAACAATATGCTTTAGAAACACATCTATTATCTATTACAAATAAATAAAATTGGAGTGTCTGTTTGTAATATTAAAATAACCACTTTTACTAAATACACGGTACATATACCAAAGTAACATTTTTTAAAATTTTTGTCTGTCTGTCTGTCTGTCTGTTTGTTCAGGCTGATATCTGGAACGGCTAGACCGATTTTGACGTGACTTTCACTGGAAGATAGTTGATGTAATAGGGAGTAACTTAGGCTACTTTTTTTTCGAAATTTTCGCGACGATGTCGCGGGCTTAGCTAGTTAATTAATAAAAATAAACATAACAGTGTGTGTACTTACATGTGACATACATGACAATATACACACATTATTATTTTTTTTTATATCATAAGATAGCAAACAAGCAGATGGGTCTCCTGATGGAAAGAGTCAACCATCGCCTATAGACACCAAAGATGTTAATGGTGCGTTGCTATCTTGTGGCGAGGTCTAATGCTACATGCATAAGTTTACCGGCTACCTTACCCTCCAAACCGGAACACGACAGCGACAAGCACTGACGCTATTGCAGCAGGATTAGGTAAGGCGGTGGTAGCAGATCCGGGCGAGACAATGCAGAACTCTACCACCTAGTAGCCAAGATGGTAGTGACTCGATAGCCAATCGGTCGCCTTTAACGACCTGCCTGGCAGAACGGCAGTTGGCCTATTCTTCAAAGGAGGCCGGGACCAACACGGCGAAAAACACATGTATACTATTTTCTTTATGGCTAAAATCTGTTGTCAGATTTAAAATACATAAGTGTTTAGTATATGTTTAAATTTCGGCCTCAGGTCGATCGCTAGTATGTGTCTAAATTAAACTGAATTTCAATTATTAATATGAAAATACTTGCACCGTTTTACTTGTATAAATACTGTCGGTTTTACGTATTTTAACACATCATCAGGGCTTGTTGTTAAAGTAGAATGACTGTTACATTACACTTAACAGTAATTTTAGTTTAGCTACAAGCCTAATTAGGAACAACTTAAAACTGTAGGGCTACTCTTGAAAACCGATTTCAATTCTAAATGAATATTTATTGAATTTTGAAGTATTTCGTACTCTAGACAACTATATTCAATTATTGGATTCGGCGACAGCGCCACACGGATTTCGAAATTTTTTGGAACTACTCATTATTGCTTTTATTCGTTATTTTGTTTAAAATGGTACTTAAAATTTACATTTGTAACACTAGCTTGACGTGTAACGATGACAACTAATTTCAATAATTAGATCGTTAGTATACTGAATCAATGTGGGCAATATTGGTTTCAAGAGTACCGTTTTTTGACGATATTCGAAACTTATTGTTTTTATCAATATTGGTTTAAGATTTACATTGTTTTCAAGAGTAGGCCTGCTGGTAAGCTTTATACAATAAAAAATGTCTAAATTAAAGTAAACATAGTAGCTACTAGTTAGTAGAGATTTGCATTGTCTCGCCAGGGTTTGGTACCACTGCCTTACCTATTCCTGCCGCAATAGCGTCAGTGCTTGTCGTTGTCGTGTTCCGGTTTGGAGCAACGCACCATTAACGTCTTTGGTGTCTATAGGCGATGGTTGACTCTTTCCATCAGGAGACCCATCTGCTTGTTTGCTATCTTTTGACATAAAAAAAAAACAATTGATCTAAAATGCCGTTTTATACTATCACGCATTTAATGACTTAACAAATTAATGATTGAAATGAATACCTATCAAATGTCATCATCCAACCTATAAATTTTAATTCTAATTCTCTAAATTTAATTTTGCAATACTTAAAAATTGTCTTAGTTAAATTAATAATCTTATTTTACGTGGAATTCCTCGTATCACCACATTCATGGCGTGTAATTTTTCGAAATTAAACATTTGATTTAAAATAACATCTTATATACATAAAAATCAATCCCTATTTTCCTTGGTCACGACATCACGCCTGAATGGCTGGACCAATTTCGGTAATTTTTTTTGTTGTGTTTGTAATTGTAAGGAGAAGGTTCTTATAAAAGAAAATATTAAGAAAATTGCGCGGAAAATTAGAAAATTTAAGAATACTTAACCACCATATAAAGTTTAATGCCATTTTGGCTTCGTGGAAAGACAATCCCGTAGGGCGTAGAATTATATAAATTACGTGTCACGTTGTTTGTCCGCTATGGATTCCTAATATGAATGGCAAAACAACGTTTGCCGGGTCAGCTAGTTTTTTATAAATATTAATGCTTACTTACAAGCTACTGGTTAAAATCCATACTGTACGAATTACTTCACTAAATTTCTAATCTTAATTCGCAATTCCATTTTTTTTGTAAATTAAATATATTTGTGACTTCAATCAATCAAATATTTTCAATTAAATAATTTTATTTATTTATTTACTTAAACTTTTTATTGCACAACATATACAACAGGTGAACTTAAGGGGAGGTATTTCGACGCACGTCAATTCTATGGGAAATATGTGGCGCGGTACGTTCTGAAACCGCTGAGAAAGGTGTTAATTTTCGGATAAATAAATATAGGATATCACCTGAAAACTAAAATTTAGCACATTCTTTTTTGTATTTAAAACTAAATATCACCATATAAAAATCATGTGGAAGATTAGAAATATGATCAACAAATATTTGTTTCAGAGATTTTTTTAGCCTGTCTTCGGAATTTTATATGATCGAGTAAAGTACATTCTATCGTGTAATAAGTTCCTTAGATAATACCTTCAGGTATATCGTGTATTTTTTGTAAAATTGTTATTTAGCAATCAATATAAAAAAACGTGATAAAGCAAACCAGTTTTTTCCCCTTTGTCGCGATGCCTCGCCTTAACGTCTAACGACATTTTCTACCAGTTTACCTCGCACTTGTAGAAACATTATAGACCGTGGTCACAGGAACATTTTAATTATTGCCAAGCTGCATTATAAAAGTTTTTGGCGAATCCCGCAGGATCAACTTATTTTTCCGGGACAAAAAGTAGCTTATGTGCTATTTCAGGTCATCATCTACCTGTGTGCCACATTTCATTCAAATCCGTCTTGTAGTTTTTGCGTGATTGATTTACAAACATCCATCCATCCAAACATCCAAACTTTCGTATTTATAATATTAAATCTAGATATATTTGATGACTCAAATTTATATTATTGAAAGTAATGACGTAAAAGTGTCTTCATCCAATATCTTTAGCCATATAGGACGCTCTTATTAAAAACTAGCTGTGCCCGCTAGTTTCGTCCGTGTTGAAAAATGTCTAAAATAAAAGTCCCGGGGTTTTATTAGCAAAGAGATTAAGTTCCTTAGAATTGAGAAAAACATTCAAGACCGGGAATAAAAAGAATAACTTAACGTCATATTACTTTTAGGTAATCGATATCCTGTTTCTTTCCCACCATCACGTGTAAATGAGGCTGTTTTTATCCGCAAGTAATTTGGAACCGGCTCGGTATTTCCATTTGCGTCAAATGTGCACGTGTCGAGTTCGAGTAATTTAGCCAAGTTCCCGGGAACTTGGCTAAATTAGTTTTATCACTTGCTGAAGTAATTGAGTCATGACTTGTGAGTATTGTACACACACAAAATACTTTTTAGTTATCTAATGACCGGGAACTTCAATAATTTACAGTAAAAATCATGTTGTGAGTACAACTCGGTTACAATATGTGTGTACCTCGCTGGAATGCGATATCTCTCCCCACTCTCCTTTCACCTCCCCGTGCTCGCCCTGTCGTGTCAGTCAGTAATCACTAATCAGTACGGTTAACACTTTCGTTGCCGATACGCGTTGTTTTATTTTCCTGTCTTAACTGCCACATATATACGTCGACGCAAGGTCTACCGTAACCGTAACCGATGTAACCGGGTTGTACGATAATAAAGAAGCTGATGATTCTCCTGATAGAATGAGATAACCTTGGCCTATCGACACTATTTTAGTGGTGTATTGCTATCCATATGAATGAGATAACCTTGGCCTATCGACACTATTTTAGTGGTGTATTGCTATCCATATGACAATGTCGGAATGTTATACGCATAAGATTACCTAAGTCTTTAAATCGAAACGCGACAGTGACATTTATGCTACTCATATTACGGCAGGAATACCTAACCTGGTGGACACGTTGCAGAATTCTACCATTTGATAGCAGATGTTCTATTCTTCAGAGGCCCGGACCGCAAATTATCTATATATTAATACGTGAAGTAAAAACTTTGTACCCCTTTTTAAGACAATTACGTGAATGGTGGAGTATGCAATTTGGTACAGGTTATTAAAGTTTATATTGTGGAGGACTGCAGAAACCTAAAATTTTTAATTATGCATTAAATTAATAAAAACATACGTTGTTTTGCCATGCAAATAACTTGTATTGAATATTTTGGGGGGGTCCTTGAGAGGGGTGGGGGGTTATTTAAGATAAAAAAAATCTCTTAAGTTAGACCAAACAGTAGATATCTACATTTCATTGAAATCGGTTCAAACTGTAATTTATGAATTATTAGCGGACATACAACGTGACATGTATTTTATATATTTAAGATATCCTATGCTATTTTTTTTACAGCTGAAGTCAGTTGTCAAATTTAAAATAAATTTTATTGCTTAGTCTATGGTCGAATTTCAGCCGCAGGATCGCTAGTAATATAATAGTTACTTTTGGAACCCGAACCAACACAAAGCTTGTGGCGAGGGTTGTCAACTTATTTTACAAGAAATGAAGTATATTTTAAGTCTGAAAAGGAAAATAAACAGAATTTTAAAATAAGTAACAGTATTTTAACATTTTTTTTATATTAACAATCCAAACATACTTTTGTGCTTTTTGCTCAATTTATCAATCTAGATAATTTCTTTAAATAAACGAAAATAAACTACTTATACAAAATACTGCTTTCAGCTTTTCTGGACGAGCTTATGATGCTTAAAGCATGTAAAAATTAGTTTATTTACGTTCAACGGTAAAAAGTATAATGTTAGTAGCGGTATAATACTATTTTTAATTAATACTATTTTGCAAAATAAATAAGTTTGAAGTTTGAAGTTTAACAGTAGATCGGCTCTGTGGTCTAGTGATTCGATAGTGGTTTAGTGATCCGGTATCGGTGTTGACCACATAAGGTCCTGAGTTCGATCGGACCAGGCAATTAAAGTAGTTTATTTACGTTCAACGGAAAAAAGGATAATGTTAGTGATAAGCGGTATAATACTATTTTTAACAGTAGATCGCCTCTGTGGTCTAGTTATCCAGTATCGGTATTGACCACATAAGGTCTTGAGTTCGATCGGGCCAGGCAATTAAAGTAGTTTATTTTTGTTCAACGGTAAAAAGTATATTATAGTGGTAAGCGGTATAATACTATTTTTAACAGTAGATCGCCTCTGTAGTCTAGTGGTCCGGTGTCGGTGTTGACCACATGAGGTCCTGAGTTCGATGTAGATCGACTTAATTCCGCCATCCCCGTTTTTCTATCGATCATCGAGGCGCACAGATTCTAGGCATCGTTATATGGTGGACGTCCCACGTACCCGGACAAAGCGGTTCGACTCAACATTCTTCATTCGAACCGCAAAGGACTGGAACATGCTTCCCGAGTCTGTGTTCCCGGACGAGTACTATCTGGGGATCTTCAAGAAAAGAGTAAACAGGTACCTTCTAGGGAAGCGCGTTCCATGGCCTTATGCCTCATCTTAGCTTACCATCAGGCGAGATCGAGGTCAAGCGCTTACCTATCGGTAATAAAAAAAAAGTCAGACAATTTAAAAATGTTTTTTTATTCAGTTTTCTGATAAAAACAACTTTGACTGTGATTGATAAAGTGCCCGGTTGGCGGTAGGCTTGTCATTTGTCACATTGTGGGACTAAGCATCATCTTCGTTTAGTAGTGGGTGCACTGATTGTACTTCTGAATACCTCTTCGGGGATACGGGCGTGGAGATACTTTTTTAACAGTATAGTTGTTAACCCTATTTATGGCAACAAATTTATCTTGTCTTTGTTGATGCAGTGTGAATTATTGCAACTTCATGTTCGGGGATGTTTCGACAACTCTACGTTATAAGTCAGCCGAAGGTGAATGTCCTCTTATATGTATGTAAATAAAATGTATGTTATTATTTATCGCAATAAGCGCAAAACAACGTCACGGTTCATGGTCGCTGGCCACAATCGTGAATTTGTTTTTTGCGATTGGAAATTCGGTTGTTTTGATGATGCAGCGCAAAAGGTTCTGAGGTTATATTATGTATCATTAACTTCAAAATAACTTGTTGTGTATTTGCACCATTAACCGGTTGGCGTGTCGTGTGTTGTATAAAAAATGTACCTTTGAAGGTTAACACCTAAATTGTGATTGTCAACCCTAGCATTATGAGCCCTTAATTTTACCTAAACTTTTTTTTTCTATTATATGTGCCTTCCTTGATAATAATTGTTAATAATGAAATGAAATAACCTATGAAAATCACTTCATGGTATCGACGCCACACACAGGCTTTGCTTAATATTGTCCAATAGTAAAAAATTAACGTATGTAATTATATACCCTTAAACTATGTCACAATAATAAATCTTATCAACCCCTACGTTTTTAGGGTTCCAAAATCAACTAGAAACTCTTATAATTTTGCCATGTCCGTTTGTCCGTCCGCCCGAAGCAGCCTAGGTCAGCCTAGCCCTCGAGCTCCAAAAAAAAAAAAAAAAAATATATATATATATATATATATATATATATATATATATATATATATATATATATATATATATATATATGTGAATTTTAATATTATTAATTATTGTCATTGTCGTGTTCCGGTTTGGAGGATAAGGTAGTCGATAAATTTATAATGCCCACAATTCATATCTTTGGTGTCTATAAGCGATGGGTACCTTTCCATCAGGAGAGCCACCAACAACACCAATACCAATATATATATATATATATATATATATATATATATATATATATATATATATATATATATATATATATATATATATATATTAGTGATGGGCCGAATGTGGTTTGAACCGAATTCGAACTTCGGCTGAACATTCGGTGAAAATAAGAAATTCGGCCGAACTTCGGTTTAATTTTGGGGAGCTTTCTTAAAAGCGACACGTCGTGACTTTTTTACGAATTTGCACTTTTTTACGAATTTGCTTAAAATTTAATTATTTTATATTAGCTATTTACCTATTTTACTATTCACTACTAGCTATTATATTGTCCGAGGCTTCGCTCGCGTAAAGTAAGAGAAAAAAGTAACCTATGTCACTCTCCATCCCTTCAACTATCTCCACTTAAACAATCACGGCAATTCGTCGCTCCCTTTTGCCGTGAAAGACGGACAAATAAACAGATACACTTTCCCATTTATAATTTTAGTATGGATAGCTGTTGCCCGCGACTTCGTCCGCGCGGACTTTATTTACTCCGCTCCTACTGGTCGTATATAAACAGGCTATCCAACGCAAAAAGAATTATTCAAATCGGTTCAGCAGTTTTCGAGATTACCGCGTACAACCAAACAAACAAACAAACTCTACTAATTTTATAATATTAGTATATAGGATATCGTTAATGGGTTTCGCAACGCACGTGAATTAATGACGTAACAGCAAAATTTTGATACATTGAGTTACATTGTTCCAATTTAGGCATGGATTTTTATTTTTAACTTTCTGCTTTGTAGGTATATAGATAAGGAAGTTATTGATTTTGCCCCGATTTTTGAAAATCGAGTTTTCAGCAGATCTCCACGTTTTGAGGTCCTAGAATTTTTTTCCGACTATTTTCACAATGAGGTCAGCATGTCTGTATATATGTGTATGTGTATATGTAAACATCTCATAACTTTGTACATAAATAACATACATAAATAAATAACTTTGTATAATCTAAATACATAAATGTATAGATTAGCTACAGAATCTAATCAGCTCTATACCTACAAAAACTGCGTTCAGTGCATTAATTGCATCAAAATCGGTTTTTCCGCTCAAGAGCTATCGTTGACGAAAAACTTTAGAAAAGTGTTTTTTCACATAACTTAGTAATTTCTCTAACTAATTTTTTTGACCTTCCACAATAGTTTAGTGCTTAAAAAACTACGTCAAATTTAGTTTCAAATCGAGTTTTCAAAAGTTAAAACTTTTTTAATATTAATATTTTGTTGTTTACAGAAAACTTCTTAATATTTTTAAAATAACTTTCCGGCTAATACATGGCTTGATTTAAAAACTAACCAGCATTTCTTTATAAAAATATATTAAAATATAAAAAAAATATAAAAAATATATAAATATCCTTAATTTTATCAAAACCGGTTTATCCGTTTGGGAGTTATCGTTGACGAAAATTTAGAAAAAAATGTATGATTTATATAAAACAAGAGACTTTTGACCAAAACTTGTTTGAAGGTCAAACCTTCTACAATATTGTGGTACTTAAAATAATTACGTCAAATGTAGTTTCTAGAATCAAAATCGAATCAAGTTTTCAAAAGTTATAACTTTTGAATACTAAAATTTTGCTGTTTACAGAAAACGTACTTAATATTTTTAAAATAACTCTTAGGCTTACACACCGATTCACTTAAAAAATGTAATCAACTTTTCTCTTTAAAAATTGCGTCAAATACCGTCAATTGGGTTAAAATCGGTTTATTAGGATTTATTATAACGAAAATTTTTGAAAACAAATTTTGATATTTCTTCGACATATTTTAGCCTATAGACTATGTAGCTCAAAAACATTTCAGAGCTCAAAAATTTCATTAGATGCCATTTGAAGGATGAAAATCGATCATCGTTTTCAAAATATACATTATACAGCTTTTTAAAAATTAAATTGCTGTCATTTTCAGAAGTCAGAAGTCAAAAGTCAGAATTTTGAACTTTGAAAAAAAATGCTTAGGTATAGTTTTTGTTCCTTTAAGCCTAAAATACCTCAATTTAGCGGGAAGTTTCAAGGATAGCCTGCAGGGTCAACTGACTTACCTATTTTTTTATCTTTTTTTCGACATTTTTTAACCTACCGATTTTGGAGCTAATAAAACCATTTAAAGGTAAAAATTACATTGAAAGCAATTAAAAAGATCTAAATCATCATGTTTTAAAATATATGCATCTTCATGTATATCAAACTTTAGATTTTTAACTTCCCGCTACAATATTTTCTGACTATTTTCGCGATGACGTCAGTATGTCTGTATGTGTGTATGTATGTATGTATGTGTGTGTGTGTGAGAGACAGTGTATGGTTGTATGTATGTGTGTATGTAAACATTTCATAACTTTTGAACGGCTAGACCGATCGAAACGCGGTTATTGGCATTGAATTAGATTCTGCTCAACTTAGACTTTTAAAAATGTTATCCAATTCGGACTATTATTATAAGAAATTTTGAAAAAATCGCAAAAAAAATAGACGAAACATATTTTTTTAATATAACTTCCAGATTAATGTATCGATATAGTATAAAATTTTAGCAGCTCTTTTTCTTAAAAAACTGTGTCTAATTCATAAATTGTATCATGATCGGTTAATCCGCTCGGAAGTTATCGGAAGTGTTTTTTCGACATAAATTCGAAATTTTTTCAAATACAGTTTCAAAAATCAAAATTAAATCAAGTTTTCAAAAGTTACGGCTTTTCAAATATTAATATTTTGTTATTTACGACAAACTTAGCATTTTTAAAATGACTTTCAGACTAATATACCGATTGACTTAAAAGTCTTATCAGCTTTTCTTTCTATAATTGCGTCAAATAAGCAAATTGCATCAAAATCGGTCGATTTATTTGGGATTTAGTAATATCGAAAATTCGAAAAAAAAATTTTTTTGATATTGCTTCGACATTTCTGAGTCTGTAGATTACGTAGCTATAAAAACATTTTAGAGGTCAAAAATTACGTTGAATGCCATTCGAAAGACTAAAATAAATCATCGTTTTTAAAATACATAGCATTTCAAAAATTTTAAAATTACTGTCATTTACAACGACTTCTATGTACTAACGAATATTTGTAACAAATTTAAGATTTTTGAACTCTGAAAAAATCTGTGATATGCTAAGATATAGATAAAAATCTAGCGGGAAGTTTCAGGAATGACCTGCCGTGTCAACCGTTTTACATATTTTTTGAACTCTTCGAACTCAAAAATCTATGCCGAAGTTTTTTCATTTTTGTTTTTATGTTTTTTTATTTAGCGGGATGTTTCAGGGATGGCCTGCTGGGTCAGCCGTTTTACGGATTATTTTCGAAAGTATAGTAGCCTATGTTACTCGGGGATGATTTCATACCTTTCTAATGGTGAAAGATTTTTTCAAATCGGTTTAGTAGTTTTTGAGTTTAGATGATGCAATATATAAAAATATAGAATACAAATCTTTCTTCTTTATAACATTAGCGTAGATTTCAAGCAAAATAGTGCAAGAAAATACTTTTTTCTAGTGCCGAATGTATATATATATATATATATATATATATATATATATATATATATATATATATATATATATATATATATATATATATATATATATATATATATATATATATATATATCTTAATATACATGCCGTGTACAATGTGCATGTAAACCTTATTATTATCTCGACTTTTAACGTATTAAGTTTATGTTAGCAGCCATATTAGCTACTGTAGATAAGTTGTAATATTGTCTTCAATGGCGAGAAAACAAGTTCATAAAATTTTCTCGCGTTGCTTATACTGAGCGTGCTTGTGGGCTGTCAGAGGACTTTATCTCGCTCGTAGCATTCAAAACAAACGCAACGTTCGCTATCTAATGATAAAAAAACGTGCTTTTTGTTCCGATATTTTCATTGCGCGACCCTTTTAGCATTTAAACAACTGTCAACATTTGCCAACCACCGCCTAACTTGGACTTTACCACCAACACATCGAACAACACTGGTCTAAAAAAACAGTACCTTTACTTGACAACTGTCATGTCTGTGTTTATGTTTTCATGACATGTTGCAATAAACATGACATTAGTTGACATCGACAATTTTTCTTCTCTCGTTCGCGAAATATCTCACGCTGCATATCTTAAGGTCCTTAAACGAACAGAAATGCGCACCACACTAATATTACGTATGAGAGATCCATCTCGTGCGATACGATTAATATCGTCAAATTAAATGGAAAACTTAGGTGTTGTCAACCTTTTTTAAGCTGCATTAATATTAACAAACGACACAAAAACCAAAAGTAAAAAACTAATCTGTACATATAATAAAATCGTAGGAAAGTCAAAACTGTACATTGAATATATTTTTAAAAGAATACTTGGAGCGTGATCTACAATCGATATCGAAGTCAAAAATATAGTTTTTAGAATTAAGGGTAAACTCAAAAAGTACTGCATGGATTTACTTCAAATTTTGTATGAATATTACTAACAGGTCGGGTCAACATATAGGCTACATATTATCATGCTATAACGCGGGAGGTGCTGTGCGGAGTAAACGAAGGCCGCGCGGACGAAGTTGCTGGCAACAGCTAGTCTTCAATATATTGACGTTATTATATTCACGCCCGTATCCCCAAAGAGATAGGCAGAGGTACAACCAGTGCACCCACGATTAGCCGAAGACACTTAGTCCCACAATGTGATAGAAATTTACTCAAATTACCTATTTGTTTTGTAGGTAATAAACACCCTAAATTATAATTCAAACTTGAATTAGATCACATCGTGACCTTAACGGCGGTAGAGTCCTGCGGCGACTTGCTTGATCGATGGAAACGAGTACCACCGTCTTACCTATTCCAGCCGCAATAACGTAACTACAAAACGCTACGTATCGAACGGACATCGCAACTCTGTGTTTTGCTAATGTTTACGTTCCACAGAGGTATTTTGTTTTCCTCGTAGCTTGGTTTATTCTCGTTGTATGAGCTTTCAAGTTATGAATTTAAACTGGTTTGCGTCCGTTAAATTAATATAAAATCCACCTTGTGTACTGTGACCACGGAATTTATGTAGAATTAGGACAAGTGAATTGTCATTTTGGTTTTTGATATTGCTATTTTAACTTACTTTTTAGTATTACTTTTCTTACAAGCATATAAGGCGGAGTAAAAATTTATTTATCATACGAAATATCCAAGGATCGTGTCATGCTATGAAGTATTTCGTTATAAGAATTGACTATTAATTTTTTTATTTAGCATAATTATTAGAAATTCATCGTGGCTTCGCTTTTCCAAATTTCTGCTCCACGGTCGGTTGCATTGCGCAAGATGTTTACTTTTTTCGATTCGTTGCGGCACATATTTTACAAAACTTTTAGTAGTGTCGGCGAACATATATTTCGTGACACGACTGCCGTGTCAAACGCCATATGAGTTGATGACACGGCTACCGCCATGTATAATATATAACAAGATTTATTGTTTTACGCATGTATAGACTTGATTAATTCAATTGAAACCAAACCACGCATGTAAACGGAAGATTACGTTATTTTAGTGATTTTTGAGTAGGTTAACTAAGTGTTTTCTTGAAAATGGAAAGTTAATAACTTTTTTATTCAGATGTTGCAAACATTTTGTGAAATAAGAGTTAGAAAAATAAGTGCAATAAATAGATGTGGGTTTTTTAGTTGCGATGTCCGTTCGATACGTAGCGTTTTGTAGTTACGTTATTGCGGCTGGAATAGGTAAGACGGTGGTACTCGTTTCCATCGATCAAGCAAGTCGCCGCAGGACTCTACCGCCGTTAAGGTCACGATGTGATCTAATTCAAGTTTGAATTATAATTTAGGGTGTTTATTACCTACAAAACAAATAGGTAATTTGAGTAAATTTCTATCACATTGTGGGACTAAGTGTCTTCGGCTAATCGTGGGTGCACTGGTTGTACCTCTGCCTATCTCTTTGGGGATACGGGCGTGAATATAATAACGTCAATATATTGAAGACTAGCTGTTGCCAGCAACTTCGTCCGCGCGGCCTTCGTTTACTCCGCACAGCACCTCCCGCGTGATAGCATGATAATATGTAGCCTATATGTTGACCCGACCTGTTAGTAATATTCATACAAAATTTGAAGTAAATCCATGCAGTACTTTTTGAGTTTACCCTTAATTCTAAAAACTATATTTTTGACTTCGATATCGATTGTAGATCACGCTCCAAGTATTCTTTTAAAAATATATTCAATGTACAGTTTTGACTTTCCTACGATTTTATTATATGTACAGATTAGTTTTTTACTTTTGGTTTTTGTGTCGTTTGTTAATATTAATGCAGCTTAAAAAAGGTTGACAACACCTAAGTTTTTCCATTTAATTTGACGATATTAATCGTATCGCACGAGATGGATCTCTCATACGTAATATTAGTGTGGTGCGCATTTCTGTTCGTTTAAGGACCTTAAGATATGCAGCGTGAGATATTTCGCGAACGAGAGAAGAAAAATTGTCGATGTCAACTAATGTCATGTTTATTGCAACATGTCATGAAAACATAAACACAGACATGACAGTTGTCAAGTAAAGGTACTGTTTTTTTTAGACCAGTGTTGTTCGATGTGTTGGTGGTAAAGTCCAAGTTAGGCGGTGGTTGGCAAATGTTGACAGTTGTTTAAATGCTAAAAGGGTCGCGCAATGAAAATATCGGAACAAAAAGCACGTTTTTTTATCATTAGATAGCGAACAAGCAGATGGCTCTCCTGATGGAAAGAGAGACCTTTGCCTGTAGTCACCGAAGAGGTTAATGGTGCGTTGCTGTCCTTGTGGCGGCGTCTTAATGCCACACGCATAAGTTTACCGGCTACTTTACCCTTTAAACCGGAACACAACAGTAATAAGCATTGACACTATTGCTTTTTAGTGGTTCTAAACTATTATAAGTCAAATCATGTATGCGATAATTTTTATTACAGTAGATAAGTTTAGATTATAGTTTCAATGGCAAAAAGAAGAGTCTACAAAGTTTTTCACGTTGCGTACACTAAGCGTACAAGTGAGCCTGAGTTCCGAGAACTACCCTGTAATGCACAACATTTGGTCACTCTAGTATAGTAGTCAATATAAATTTTAATCTTGAATCTTCGTTACAACTTTACAAGGTTATTTTTTTAATGATTATGTAAGCTAATTTTGAATGAGTTGATATGAATAGCGAAACATTGGTTTACCTTGCAAATTTGCAATTTTGGCAATTACGGGAACGCAAAAACAAAATGTTCAGTTAATCTACAAGATCCGGTTAAAATTTTCTTCACTCTTTATACTCTGAAAACTGATTGAAGACCATATTAACTGAATAGGTGGTATATACAAAAACTCGCGATTTCCCATGAGCAAAAATCGTTACTTCCTTTTGTTCCGTCAAGTAAAAAATCTCACTCCTGTATAATATAGCTTTCTAAAGGTGAAAGAACTGAAAGATAACATAGCTCGATTAGTTTTTAAGTTAAATCGTAACAATTTAAAAAACAAACAAAAAATCAAATCTTTTGTCTTTATAATATTGGTTTATATATAAAAATGTAACGGCTAAAAATAATGTTATGATATCTTAATCTATTTTATCCTACAACTTTATCAAGACACGTGGGTGCATGTCCAGCCAAGTTCGTAGAAGGGAACTGGCGACGCAGCACGTGTTTTATTATTACACGAATCATCTCGAGCTACTTTTGACCCCTTCACAACTCAAACTGTTTATCCTATGCACATGAAATTTGGCACATTTATTAAAATCTCTTAGCTTATCTAGAATCCAAAATTTTATAAATGTAGCACAAGCAGTTATTGAGTTATTAACAATTAAAACCACCATTTTTGTGACTGACTAACTCACTCATCTATATTATATAGATCAAAAACCTAACCCACTTCTAGATGACTACTCTCAAATCTATGGTTGCTTAAAGAAATGTATAATGTCCTAGTTGCGCCTGAAGATATACGTATACAAAAATATAATCATGTTATTGAAATATCTAGGATAAAATGGTCAATAAATATTATGCTGGCATCAAACTAATTGGTGATTTCTGGTTTACACGTTATAGTCATAGTCAATCAATCTTCAATATAAGAGTGTAGGAAAGAGCGTCGGAGTCATATATGATCGAATCCGATGTCCACAGAGCTCCTACAAAGTTAATTGCGAGTGGCGCGGTGAGAGGCGGGCGGACGTCACCGGGTCAATGAGCCCGTTATCAACGCAATCGATTTAATAAACAACTGCATACTGCCTCGAGTGTACTTATTTATACACCGCTGACCGCTTCTTCACCGACACTGTTCACACTACACTAGACGTATACGTGAAATAAAAATTTAATATCCCTGAAAAACAATGACAATCAAATGTGACATTGTGTGACAACGCGCGGGATCAAAGCTTTATGACGTCACATCTTAAATGCAAAATTTATATGTAATCCACAAATTTAAAAATATTACTAACTCGATTTATATTAAGGCTACGTCTGCGCATACAGGCGGCTTGCTTAGCTTCTACAGCCTAGCGAACCACCTAACCTAACGAGTAGCTTAGTAAAACGAACGTTTTAGAATGTTCGCGACCGGCCGCACTGCGCTAAGCAAGCCGCCTGTTTGTGCGGACGTAGCCTAAGCCTTATTTAAGGCCCCATTCCCTAAAAACTGCTAAAACGAGTGTTGCGGCTTTCAAAATTCCTTAATGAATATACGGAATTGCTTTCTAAAAAAATTCGGTGATAATCTTAATGAAACTGTTAACAGTTTCACCGAGAGATATTTTCAAAATATTTCTTAGTTTTGTAGAAAAAAAATCGTAAACTTCACCCAAAACCTAAAAATCGACCTTTTCCGTTTGCAAAAATTACAGTATTTGTTGGACAACAATTTAAAATAATTTAACAATTACTTTTTAATAAAGAATTATATTACACTTTCACCGTCTTAGTTTTTTATTAAACGACCTTATAAAAAAGTAATTTTAATACAAATATGCTTAATATTTTTGTCCACCATCTTACATACAATTTTATATGAAGAATTTAATCGGTAAAATGTCAACATGAATTTTTAAAAACGTCCATCAAACATTTCAGTCTCCCCCCAGAATCAAAGGCGATAGATAGCACGTCAGTTTGAAATTAATTTTCTGACGTAAATATTCCATCAGGGTGGGTTGCGAGTGTAATCAATCGCTTATGCTTACTTAAACTCTCATTATAGTATTATTATTATGAAAATATTAAAAAATTATGAAAAAAAAATTTCACGAAAATTATTTATAAATATAAGCCTGTAATAAGCAACAATTTACTTTTTTTATATATCATAAGATAGCAAAAAGCAGATGGGTTTCCTGATGGAGTCAACTAGCGCCTATAGATACCAAAGGTGTTAATGGTGCGTTGCTTTCTTGTGGCGAGGTCTAATACCACATGCATAAGTTAACCGGTTACCTTACCCTCCAAACCGGAACACGACAGTGACAAGCACTGACGCTGTTGCGGCAGGAATAGGTAAAGCAGTGGTACTAGCCCGGGCGAGACAATATAGCACTCTACCATCTAGTAGCCACGATGGTAGTGACTCGTATAGCCAATCGGTCGCCTTTACGACCTGCCTGGTAGAACGGTATTTGGCCTATTTTTCAAAGGAACCCGGGACCAACACAAGGAAAGACTTAAAAGATTTTTTATTTTAACAAAATAATGTATATTTTGCAACAAACCTTTCATAGCTTGGTAGATTTCCACAACGTCTTGCACGGGTGTTTGGTACCACCGCCTTACACATTCCTGCCGCAATAGCGTCAATGTTTGTCATTGTAGTGTTCTGATTTAGAGGGTAAGGTAGTCGGTAGACCTATCCATGTGGCACTGTCATTCTGCAATACGGATAAAAATGGATAGCACCATTAACATCTTTGGTGTCTATAGGCGATGGTTTCTTTTTCCATCAGGAGAGCCATCACTTTGTTGCTATCTTACGAATAAGAAATAGAGAAAAAAATGTTAATATTTATTGTTTTATAAAAAAAAACAAACACGCTATTAAATTGACATAAAATACGAAACAAGTGAAAGAGTATGAAATTCTAGAAATAATGAAAAACCCGGTCGCGAGACCGTCCGTATTTTTGGTAGTTATCATGATCCCTATATAATAAACTAGCAAAAAGCCGAGCTTTTTAAGGGCTCGCTAAGTTATATTACCTAGTAATATTCTTAGGAAAGTAATTATATGCGAATTACATCTGTAAATCCATAGGTCGCTGGTTCAAATCCGGCTCGAAGGACCAAATATGTTTGCATTTAAGGTTTATATTAGATTGCACTATCTCGGTTGAAGAATAGAAAGACTATCTGGTAGGATGTTTTATTGCGAACTGAGTGATTTTAACATAATACAACATTTATATTCATTCAAGTAGCTTAATAGTAAATGACGCGAATTTTAACAAATATATTTCATTAATACACATTTTATAATTACAACATGTATCATGAACTTTATTTATTATATTCGCATCAATGGCGTCGTCAGGCTTTGTTTCTAGGGAGGCGCAGAAAAATAAAACCAAATTAAAAAATTAAATGTTTCTAAGATAAATTTTTTTAGTACTTACGTATAAGAAAAATTCTTTAAAATTTTCTTGATTTATTAAAAACACGATTTCTATAATTATATATTTTATCTACACAGAACAATTATAAAGGTTATCTACATATCTTACACCATATTTTCTGGTCTACCTATAATGTAGTACCTACCTATAATATGTAGCAACTCAAGATCTATCTCGCGCCACCACTTCGCTCTTGAATTCTAATATTGATAGAAATCAATTTTTATGTATGATAACTATCTTATAAAAGAGTTTTCTAGCAAAAATGGGTTTTAAAAATAAAAGATGATCTTATAAAAAAAATTTAATTTAATTAACCTTCAAAATTTTTAGAATTAATATTGGACTTACCGCAGGCACGAAGAATTGGCGGTAGAAACTCAGCAAATAAATTGTTCGAATTTTTCCCTCAGAGAAACTCTCGGGGTTCGATTCCCGAGTCAGGCAAATCAAAAATGTGTTTTTTCAGTTTGCTGATAAAAACAACGTTGCCCGGGATTGGAAAAGTACCCAGTTGGTGATAGACTGGTCACCTATCACTGTCTGTGATCTGTAAATGTTTGATCTTGCAAACCATCCCTGAAACTTCCCGCTAAATTAACGTATTTTAAACTCAAAATAGTAAAAACTATAAGCATAGGTTTTTTCAGTATAAACATCTATTTTGATAAAAATGGCAGTATATTGATTTTTGAAAAGCTGTATATTTTGGAAACGACGATCGATTTTGATCTTTCAAATGGCATTCAACTCAATTTAAATATTGCTTTAGCTAAAAAATCGGTAGGTTCAAAAATTTCGAAGCATTGTCAAAAAACTTTATATTAATATTGTATTAAAATGGAGTGAATGAAAATGAATTAAATGTAATAAAACTACCACCCCAAAGGTTAAACCTAAATGTGCGATATTTTTTCAGTAAAATGTACCACTAAAGGGCACATATCGTCGCCTAGTGTAGCTTTATAGCATTTTAACTCGTTAGTTTTATAATAGATGGCGCTAGCAGTAATAAAATTTTAATACAAAATGTATCTTCTATTTTTTTAATGTTTATGAAATAGCATTTTAATCGTAGATAACATATCTAGACATGAATTTAAACCACCACGTCAAAGCTAAAACCTAAAAGTGTGATACTTTTTCAGTAAAATGTACCACAAGAGTGCATAGAAAGTCGCCTAGTGTAGGGCTCGCTTCGCTCGCCCTAATAAACACGTATATGTAAATATTTTTTCAAACTTTTTGTTTCGAAATATGTTCTGTGGAAATAAGTACATAAAATAATTTTTAATGAATATAAATAAATTAATTTGTGTTTTCTTAATTAAGGTCGACTCCTATCACAGTATTGTTGCGAATAATCTTGCGACCAGTGTGAAGCGAACTTGCGACCAGTGTGTAATACAGTGAATAAGAGAAGTGTTTCAGTGATACAGCGTAGGCGGTTAAGTTCGGTAATAGTACAGCGAGTGTGACCAGTGTGTATAGTGTATTTACGTTAGCTTATCAGCGTATTTACGTATTTCATCGTAGTGTATTGTACCTTAGTGTTGTAAATACACGTTTTAATATAGGTGGCGTTTTCTTACAATTACGAACCCGATGCACGTAACAGTATAAATGTGGTTAACGCCAACGCTGGACCGCTAGACCACAGAGAATAACATTTTTTTAAAATAACCTAGAAGTTATTTTAAAAAAAATGTTATTTCGTCAAATTTTTTTGTGAGATTTATTCCAAATTTCTCAAAATTTCCTAAATCAAATTGGTTCAAATTTTCAGAAAGTCTAAGTTGATTGAAGTCCAACTGAATGCCATCAACCTCTTTTCGGTAAGTCAAGCCATTCAAAAGTAGTGCGATGTTTGCACACACATATATACATCGACATACTGACGTCGTTTTAAACCGTGAAGATCTAGTGAAAACTCGATTTTTGAAAACTGGGCAAAATGAGTAATTTCTACTATATACGTAGTGCGAATTTAAAAATATTCTTAAAATTTTCTACTATGTCACTGTATTATATTAGCAAAGTATTTTTTTTTTATTTTCTTCACATACCCTTGTATTTATAAGAGAAATTTTAAAAATTGTTTAAAAAAGTGAACCAAAAATATGCACTTATATGACTTTATCCAATTTTCCCCTACACATTCGTGCAAGCGTAACAGTAGCATAATATTGAATAATAATGATGCTTCAAAATTTATGCGCCAATACTTAGAAAAATTGCAATGTTAATTAAGATTTAATAAATTTACAAACCCGCAGCATTTTTTGAAGAATATAGTTGAAAATATTATTAATAATTTGAAATGGTGTACATAATGAAAGCATGAGTTGCGCATTAATCTACTAGTTACACTGTTCCACTCAGAGCATGGGCTCCCTTGTTTGATTAAGTCAAATTTTCAATAATAAATCTATAAAAGTTGGCAAATGGGGCGATGAGAGAAACCACCTGTTATACTGAATGACTAACTGGTGAGTCCTAGTAAACTTAAGAATCGATCAACATTCCGAGGTAAATTTTATTTTATTTTAATTATGAAATACTTATAAGCATAGGTACCACTTGGATGGATTATTTGATTACAAACAAACTTTATATCAGAGTAATAAAAATAATATCGGTACATAAATTACACAAATTGACCTAACCACAAAGTAAGCACTTTACTTGCTAATTATGCGAGTGTTATTCAATGATATGAATACATATATAAACACTCAAATATGTTTATCAAACACCCAAACCCAGAAATTCAAACCCTATGCTCAATATATGAATGCCTGACCCTGTGGGAAATCAAACCTGAGCCCCAATGACTGCGTAGTCAGGGTTGTTAACTATTTGAATAACAGAGCGGTCACCAATGGCTTCACTCACATTAAATAAAAACTTAAATTTAACCACAAATAAGTCGTGTTGTAAGACTGTGTACTTTTATGTTACTGAATGTATGTATATATATAGATACGTAAATCACTATAATCCTTGAGAAGATCGGTTCCGATTTGACTAATTTTGTGATACATTAAAAAAATTGAGTACCTTTGGTCGCTTTTAATACATTTAATTTACGTACCATGGCCCTGTATTATATTCTGAAGTATTAATTATTTTAAGTAATTAAGTATTAGTACTTAATCAATCAATCAATCAGTTATCAATCAGTTGTGAAGAACAATCTATTACTACACGTAGAACGCGTTCACTATGGCTCCACCTTGACTTTTGCCAAATTAATGAAAAATAGAGACATTGCGGTTTTTGTGTCATTACGTATGTCGCAGAAGAAAATCCGCAAAGAATACACCATTTTTAGGCCTAGTGCGGGCCTTAGTGTGACGCATGGTCGACGTATATGATTAGTGAAATATATGGATGTGTGTGTTCAGTTTTAAATTCCCACGGTCGGGGACTAGCCTCTTAAGATTAAGTCGTGTGCGAGTGCCAATTGGGAAAAACTGCTGATTTAATTTAACTACTTTTAAGCTATTGCATAGCTTCTATCGCGGGTCTTGAGCGTGGAGACCGAATCCAGAAATTCCGTAACGACAAAATCCTAACACCCCCCACTCCGACCGGCACAGCGGTGATACTTCTTAGTTTTTCCATCTATTGATAAATACCAGAACTTTTAATGACTTTTTGAAATATCACGCTTGTCTCTTTAGTTCAGCAACCCGCCTTTAGGTGGCATTGGTTGTATTGGAAAACTACCGTAATCAGCTGTTTGTGAGAAAGTATATAGGTGTATCGGTATAGGTATTTATCATCTACGTACAACAGTGAACATCTGTACTTGTATAGTTTGTGTACAAAGTGTTTTAAATATGAATAAACAAAGAAAAAAAATACTGCATAAATAAAATAAATATATAATTGTAATTGCATAAGTTGATAAAAAATGCTATGCAATAGCTTTACCGTGGCAGTCTCCGAGTGCCACACGTCTTTTTTTAAATATAAAATTGAAAAATGTTACGTCATGCCATGGCGGAGGAGGTTCACAAGTGTGACAAGGAGATAATTTATGGATGGTCACTAGTTAGCGTGTATGCCGACGTCCAACGTAGAGAGAAACGGGGCTCAAGTTCGATTCCCGACGGACAAACGTTTGTACTTTTTCGTATTTGCTGCAGGTATGCGAGCGAGTGGGCTAGCTAATGTAATTCAGACACCACTAACCACAGACATTTGCAAAACAAAAGTATTAGTAGCCAAGCCTTTTTTTTCTGTAGGTTTTGCTGAAACTTAAAAATCCCAATGTCAAAGCTCTTCGGTAAGCTGTGCAAAAGTTTGAATGCTCGTATATAGAATAAATAAATCAGATAGCTGTAAAAGATCAGTTGTCAGGATGGTGGGGAGTGAATCCCTCAGCACGACGTTGATTCCGGCACTAATCTAAGGAGTTTGTTAGAAGTTAGAACACTGCCCATTATACATACGGTAGAACACTTGCTCGGATACTGCAGCTAATTCTATAAAAAACACACACATAAATCCAAAGTCTTTTCGAATTTCCATCACCGTCTTGATTATGATGTCGTGCACGAGAGAGAAATTAGTCAATGTCGACATGAAATCACATCGAATGTCGACGTGTGGGTGGGTGGTTGATTGTAAAAATAAAGCCAAATGTTTGAAAGAAAGAAAGATACATTTATTCAGCGGATTAGTGAGAGAGAATTATATAGAATACAAATTATAAATATTTTAAACAAACCACGGAAAAAACCAAACAAAAAATAAATTATAATAAAAACATATTATTATAGTATCCCCATTCATTTAGCCCCCCATTAATTAATAATCTAATTTTTCTATATCTCAATCGTTTGATGGTCGTTTGATAGTGAATGTTTAAAATATTTGATAGTCATTAGTTTATTATTTATGATAGTCATTAGAAAATATTTGTGCAAATATTTTGTATTAAAATTGAAAAAAATCATTCATATTTATAGAATAATACCAATGCTTTATATCTAAATAAATAATACTTATTTTTCAAAATAATAATTTGAATTAATCATGCAAAATAGAATAAGATGTAATTAAATACTTTCTTACGAACAGTTATGTTTTTCAACAGTTATTTGTCACTAAATTTTATGCGATTCCAGTTATAACAAAGTATATATTTAGTATAAATATAAAAATAAAATCTGAACTTATCAAATATATACTTTTTACACGTTGACTGTTTTTTATAACTCCTGCTTTTTTAAATATTGCTCCAGATGGTTCAATTGCTTTATAGCCCGAAATTTTAGTTCTACTTGAGCAACCATCATATAAGTCCCAAGTTTTATCTGCTCTGAAAACAATATGCGACCTCGTAATTTGTATCTCGCGCGACAATTCTATTCATATATTTTAATACACAAATTTGATCGAACAATCACGAACTAGCGACAAACAAACGATTTAGCAAAAAAAGTGAAAAAAATAAATTTTCCCCGTCAACTTAAGAGAGCTTGATAGTGTTAATTATTAATAATTAATTAAATAATGCTTATTGAAAAAAACTAAAACTCTATCAATTACCATCAAACGATTTTACGTCGATTAAGAATAAAGAATTTCATTAATTTAATAATTGAGGGGGGAAAATAAATTTTTCCGACCAATTTGTAAAAAAATTTTTTTATAAATAAACTAATGACCATCAAATAATTTAAACATTAGTATGTATTTAAATAAAATTTGCTTGATATAGAATGTTTCATTTTAACTGGAATCTGAATTCGAATCGAAAATAGTGTAAGAAACAATATCCAACTAATATTTTTATATGACACAAAAATGTGAGTTGAGATATTTATCGTTTTATTTTTAATCGAATTATAGCCCTGATGATGCCATAAAAGTCGAAACCGATTGGCAGATGTACCGGTATATAGATAACGGGTATAGAAATTGATAAGTGTTTCGTGAAACAGTACAAGTGTATTTTAACATAATAACAAACGACTAGCAATCGCTTGTGGTCGAAATTCGACCATAGACTAAACAATAAAATCTCTTGACAACTGACTTTAGCCGTAAAGAAAATCGTTTAGTATATATGTGTGTATGATGTCATGTGTTCATATTCAAAGTCAAAGTCAAATTATTTTATTCAAAATAGGATTCACAGGAATCACTTTTTGAAAGTCGATTTTTACATGTTATTACGTTATAATAATACATAAAGACATTATCTATACCTATTATCTATACTTATAGATATATCCACTATAGATCTATTATGTAATAATTTTAAATAAAAGCAATTAAATATGTCAAACTTATCAAAATTAAAATATTAATACAATAAACACAATTCAATGTCAATACGTAGATCAATTAAAATAACGTTGCAATAATAATAATTATATTAAAAAAAAAACCGTGTTGGTTCCAGGCTCCTCTGAATAAAAGACCAACTGCCGTTCTGCCAGGCAGGTCGTAAAAGGCGACCGATTGGCTATGCGAGTCACTACCATCGTGACTACTAGGTGGTAGAGTTCTGCATCGGCTCGACCGGGTCTGGTACCACCGCCTTACCTATTCCTACCGCAATAGCATCCGTGCTGGTCACTGTCGTGTTCCGGTTTGGAGGGTAAGGTAGCCGGTAAACTTATGCATGTGGCATTAGACCTCGCCACAAGATAGCAACGCACCATTAACATCTTTGGTGTCTATAGGCGATGGTTGACTCTTTCCATCAAGATACCCATCTGCTTGTTTGCTATCTTATGATATAAAGAAAAAAAAGGAAAAAAATGTAGGTATGTCACATGAATGTAGTGTGTGTAATGTTTATTTTTATTAATTTGATGTGCTTCTAAGGTATTTTATTTAAAAAAATTAGGTTTCTGCAGTCCTCTGCAACGTTAATTTTAACTGTGCCAAATTTCGTAAACGGTGGAGCCGTTCGCGCAATTGTCTTAAAAAGGGGTACAAACTTTTCCCTTATCGTATTAATATATAGAATATCTTAACTTCGGTCTAAATTTCTTATATTAGTAAATACATCTATAACAGTGTTCGCCGAACGTACATCTATATGCATATTAATACGTAAGGCAAAAGCTTTGTACACCGTTTTACGACAATAACGCGAACGGAGGAATGTGATTTTGGCACAGTTAAAGTTTACACGGTAAAGGAGCGCAGAAAGCAAATATTTTTATATATTAAGCATTAGAAATACATTAAGTTCATAAAATTAATAATTCACACACGACCGTTTGTTTAACATTCATCATAATATACATACATATAGATACTAGCGACCTGCCCGCGGTTTCACCCGCGTGGCTTTTGTTCCCGTGGGAATATTGGAAAGGTTTATATACTAAAACCTTCCTCAAGAATCAATCTATTTAAAAAAACCGCATCAAAATCTGTTGCGTAGTTTTAAAGATTTAAGCATACATATGGACATAGGGACAGACAGAGACAGCGACTTTGTTTTATACTATGTAGTGATACTGTTTCCTTTATGGTTAATGTCTGTATTTAAAAGAGCTTTTACGGTATAGCCTGTGGATGAATTTCGACCAAAGAGCGATCGACATTTGCTGGTAAATATAATTCCGTGTTAAGCGTAGTAATACGTTCACGGAACAGCCAGGCTGAGATCACGTGTGTCGTCCGACGTGTGCAACCAGGACTAGTCAACCAGTTAATTTCCAAACCTAATAATATTAAATATTTTAATGGGACAAATTAAACTTACTGATCTAACCCAAAATAAGCAAATTATTTGCTTGTGTTCTGGGTGTTAGTCAACGACACTAATACATAGAAATACAATACATACATACAAACATTTATGCTCATCACACAAATGCTTGTCCCCGTCGGGGATCGAACCCGAGCCCTGTAGATTGCGTAGTCAGGTTCGCTAACCACTCGACCAACGGGGCGGTCGTCCGAACCTAAATCCACGGAAGTATAAAGGAGCGTTTTGTTAAGATTTCGGTCCACCTTAACATCAATAATATCGGTTTCCTTATGCAGCAAAATTATAAGGGTTTCTGATCAATATTCAGTTTTATACAGGTTTTTTAAAAATACTTATTTGATGTCCACCGCACCCAATTTTCGTCTACTCTTTTCAAGATGTACAATTCCATGGTTTAAACAGATTTTAAGGCTTTTGAAGCGTTCTCATTTCAGATACGCTGTAAAAACCGCTAAATACTTCTATTACTCGTTTTTTTTCGGGTTCGAACACAAGGGCTGAACAAAAATATATTGCTGCACCCACAAGGGCTAGGACCAGTGCTGATTGTAGAATAAACTGACCAACGTCATCTTACCTTTGGTGCTACTATCTACTAACAATACCACGTGCAAATGATAAAATATATTATGTTTTTATCACTTTATCTTTCAGCATATCACAAGTGCTCGTGTACTTAAAAAAAGACTCCATTCATCATTAAATTTTTTTTAAATATGATACTGAATAAATAATTTTTAATATCAATTCATGAAATTGTTACGTGTTTGATAATCAACGTTGTTCTTAAATATTTACGATTGGAAATTGAAATCGTAATAATAACGGTCTTTTGTCGATAACATCGTTTGTACTATTTAGCGTGGTTTTATCTGTTGCACATTATGTAGTATTTTATCTGTAGAACGTAGAGGCGCCGGTGGATAAGTTTTGATAACTGCACAGACATTTTTATCTGTTTTGACGTTGGCTGCGCATTATTTTAAATAGGACAGTAACATTGATTAGTCCAGTGGTTAGTGACCCTAATTAGTAATTACGCAATCGAAGTGGCTCGAGTTCGATTCTCGACAGACTGCTACTATTGACTAAACAAACAATCTGTCCAACATTCTTAAGTATTATTTTGTAAGTCATAAAGCCTTATCAGTCGTTATCAATTAGTGTATGTGCTGCCTAATTTGTATCAGGGCCTGATATTTATAGTATTGAGTCTTAGGGCGGCTTGCACCAAAATGCTTAAATGCATTTAGTCCCTTAAACATGTTTAGTAAATGTCAAAACGCCTTAAATGCTGTTACTTTAAACTTATTTAGTGACTTAAGATGATTTAAACATTTTGGTGCAAGCCGCCCCAATAATACTTGTCATTGAAATTAATCTTTTCTGAACAAAGACTTCTATGTAATAACGTACTAGACAAGGCGTAGTGCATGCCTTGTGTTCCACTAAAGTGCAGCCCGTGGACTGCACCTACGTCAAATGAAACGCGTAAGTGCTCGTCGAATGAAACGCGTAAGTGCCATCAAATTCATGGTGTTTTTTTATATTTCAAGATAGCAAACAAGCAGATGGGTCACCTAATGGAAAGAGTCAACCATCATCGCCTATAGACATCAAAGATGTTAATCTATCGTGTGGCGAGGTCTAATGCCACATGCATAAGTTTAGCACTGACGCTATTACGGCCGGAATAGGTAAGGCGGTGGTACCAGACCCGGGCGAGCCAAAGCAGAACTCTACCTTTTGGTGGTTGAGTGGTTAGCGACCCTGACTACACAATCGACTCGTAGCTTTCTCTGTCTGTCCCTATGTCCCTATGCCCCTATGTATGCTTAAATCTTTAAAACTACGCAACGGATTTTGATGCGGTCTTTTTTTAATAGATAGATTGATTCTTGAGGAAGGTTTAAGTGTATAAACCTTTCCGATATTCCCACGGGAACAAAAGCTGCGCGGGTGAAACCGCGGGCAGATCGCTAGTTAAATATATTCCAGTATTTATATATGTATTTCTATATATTAGTATCGTTGACTAACACCCACAACACAAGCAAATAATTTGCTTGTGTTGTGGGTTAAATCAGTAAGTGTGATTTGTCTCATGAATATTTATATTTATTTATTTTGGTCGCGAATATAGTTTATACCTACTATATTACATTAAACTCTGTAGTGTTTCTAAATAACTTGAAATAGGTATTACAATTAATAAACTCACTTGTACTTCCAGTTCACTTGTATTTCATATAATTTTATACACCCAACCGGTTTCACTTGTTACAGCATCATCAGGGATGTTTAACACAATTCTGAATAACTTGTTTCGCACGGCAATATTTCATTTTCTTTATGACTTTTTAACGTTTTTACAATTTTTGTCACGTTGATTTTAATTTGATTGATCTAAAATTAAATATTATTTTTTGAAAGAAAATATTAATCAATAAATCATAATTTATTGCATCAAATGGTAGGTATATAAAGATCTTAAGATTAATAATTTAGCATGCAATAGTACGTAATGAATATAATATTAATCTATCTTTTAAATAAATTATGAAATAACTCTCAATATAGTTCAATTATCCGGAAAAAAAAACGATTTTCCGAACACCCATGTCCCCTAAATTTGTTCGGATAATCGACACTCTACTGTACAAAATCATTTGTTCTGACTGACTGACTATCAACGAATAAAATAAAACAAAATCGACTGACCGGGCTAAATTTATATATTATATACAATACATGGGGCACACTAAAAGTTTTGCACTTCTAGCTAATCTAGCTCTTCTAGCTAAAAAAATATTTGAATTTCGAATGTTATATTTTTAAAACTTTGCAAACTTCTTAGTAATAAAAAAAACAATTGGCGGGAAATGATTTGTCAATTGCTTTTTTATCACACATCAAAGTTCTACGTTCGCAACGAAAATGGAATTAAGTCGAAAAGATTTTAGAGCGATGATTTTTTATGATTGTGAAAAGTTTTCTTTCTCCGCAAGACTGTGCCGCTCGTCTTCAAAATGCTTTTGGGAGAGAAGCACCTTGTTTGAGCACCGTGAGGCGATGGTTTGCTGAATTCGAGAGAGGTCGAGTTTCTTTGCATGACGAATTTCGTGAAGGACGCCCTACAACTACCGTCAAAGAAAATAATGTGGCTACTGTTAAGCGGTTAATTGAAGAAAACCCCCGGATTACATATGAGACAATTCGAGGACTATTGGAGATTGGTATGAGCCAAATTCAGAAAATTTTAGACGAAGAATTGAAAGTTCGGAAACTTTGTTGTCGTTGGATCCCTGATGAACCGACAGCGGAGCAGAAGCGGGCTCGCGTGGAATGATGCTCACAGATGCTACTGAAGTACGACCACGGACATTCTAATGCTATTTATGACATTGTCACAAGAGACGAAACGTGGATTTATTGTTTTGAACCCGAAAAAAATCAGCAATCTTGTGAATGGGTGTTTGAAAATGAGAACAGGCCAACAAAAGTGAGACAGGCGAGAAATGTTGGTAAAAAAATGATCGCGTGTTTTTTCTCAGCTACGGGTCCCATCTGTACAATTCCACTTGAAGATCAAAAGAGTGTTAATGTCGAGTGGTATTCTACCATTTTTTTATCCAGGTTGTTAGAAAAAGTTCGCGAAAGACGATCCAAAAGCCGCATTCTCCTACACCATGATAACGCTTCTTCACACACGGCCAACAAAACAAAGTCATTTTTAGCTTCCGAAAAAGTACATCTCGTCACTCATCCTGCGCATAGCCCCGACCTAACACCCTGTGATTTCTGTATTTTTCCCAAAATCAAAGATTTGATGAGAGGTTTTACTTTTTCCAACCCCGAAGAGGCAGTGATAGCGTTCAATCAGCACGTAAAAAACATGCCTTCAGATCTGTGGTCCTCCTGTTTTTTTTTTTTTTATGTTATAAGATAGCAAACAAGCAGATGGGTCTCCTGATGGAAAGAGTCAACCATCGCCTATAGACACCAAAGGTGTTAATGGTGCGTTGCTATCTTGTGGCGAGGTCTAATGCCACATGCATAAGTTAGCCGGCTACCTTATCCTTCAAACCGGAACACGACAGCGACAAGCACTGACGCTATTGCGGCAGGAATAGGTAAGGCGGTGGTACCAGACCCGGGCGAGACAATGCAGAACTCTACCACCTAGTAGCCACGATGGTAGTGACTCGCATAGCCAATCGGTCGCCTTTTACGACCTGCCTGGCAGAACGGCAGTTGGTCTATTCTTCAAAGGAGCCCGGAACCAACACGGGAAAAAAAAATTCCTGTTTTAAAAAATGGTTCGATCGCATGAAAAAAATCTTTAAAATGTAAAGGAGATTATTTTGATATGCAATAAACATAATATTTTGGTTTTAACATGTTGTTTTTTTAAGTTACGCAAAACTTATAGTGTAACCTACGTATAATAGATACAATACAATACATAGCTAATAGTAGGGGAGCTCAAGAGGGGATTTTGCATGTACTCGAGCGCGTCAGATTAATATAAGGCGGTACTTCGTTTACTGCTGAGGCTCTCCACCAAATATAAGACATTTATATAAAGGCGGGTGGCTAGAGCAAAAAAAAAATCCAGTAATTTCGGCTTGTGAAAATTATCAAATTATATTTTTTTCGTCATTATTACATCATTTCCTCTATAATAAAAGAAAATTCAGACGCGCTCGAGAATGTCAAAACAACGTCTTCTTTGCAACTTTGTGACCCTCCCACTCCCCTACGCTACATTTGAATCGTCAAATTTTCTAAATTTTAGGTAGCAATTAACCCAATCACCTCACTCTGACGCGATTTAGCATCTTGGGCTCCCCTACTATAATTTCCATAGGCATTTGTCAAGAAAAAGTTTTGAAAATTCAATATAATCAAATTAAACGCAAGCGAAGCCGCGAGCTAGTTAGTTTTATTATAATCTAGTTGTTACCCGCGATTTTGTTTGTAATCCAAAATCGTTACTTGCTTTTATGTGGCATTAGATCTCGCCAAAAGATAGTAACGTACCATTAACATCTTTGGTGTCTATAGGCGATGGTTGACTCTTTCCATTAGGAGACCCATCTGCTTGCTATCTTATGAAAAAAAATGGTACCATCGTCTTACCTATTCCTGCTGCAATAGCGTCAATGCTTGGCATTGTCGTGTTCCGGTTTGTAGAAAGACGACCCAAAAGAAAAGCCGCATTCTCCTACACCATGATAACGCTTCTTCACACACGGCCAACAAAACAAAGTCATTTTTAGCTTCCGAAAAAGTACATCTCGTCACCCATCCTGCGCATAGCCCCGACCTAGCATCCTGTGATTTCTGTATTTTCCCCAAAATCAAAGATTTGCTGAGAGGTTTTACTTTTACCAACTCCGAAGAGGCAGTAATAGCGTTCATTCAGCACGTAGAAAACATGCCTTCAGATCGGTGGTCCTTTTGTTTTAAAAAATGGCTCGATCGATATGAAAAGATGTTGAAAACATAAAGGAGATTATTTTGAAACGCAATAAACATAATATTTTGGTTATAACATGTTGCTTTTTTAAGTTACGCATAACTTATAGTGTGACCTACGTATGTTTCGCTGACTACCGTTGTACGCACGCATTGTTATATTAGCAAACTTCATGTCGCAAGCTGCCGCGCAGCGCCGCCGCGCCGCGGCGGTGTGGGCGCGCATCGTAATATCAGCTTATCTCATATCGCTGGCTATTGGTGTGCCTACATCAGATTTTTACCAAAATAAAATGTAACCACACGGGAAATATACCATCCAAAACAAAAAAAATATTTTCAAAATCGGTTCATAAACGACCGAGTTCTGAGATAACAAACTTAAATAAGGAACACACAGCCGAACTGATAACCTGCTTTTTGTAAGTCAGTTGAAAATCATGATTAATTCTAGCTAAATAGCTATGATATTTATTAACAGATGTGCGTTCAGTCAGATGCCAGAAGCAGTCATAGGCTAGGGTAGATAATTTTGGAAACAAAAGAAAATTATAGTAGGATGAAACCCATTGCAAATGGAAGAAAATAAAGCCAAAATAAGGGGAAAAATAAATTACGGGCGATTTGAGTCCGGGAATTGTGAGTGATAAACCGTTTTTCCCCCTTCAAATCTCTCCGATTTGAAGGGAGAAAAACGGTTTTCACGATTTTCGGCAAAACTGCGAGTCCTATCGAAAAAAGTTGAATGGCAAAGTTATCGGCAATAAGGAGATCTACAACTTTTGTATTTGCATTTTGTTCATATAACCTCAAAATTATGCGAAAAATTTGAAAAACTGACTTTTTGGTTTTTTATTTTTGCCTCCTACAAAAATAGTTTTTTTTCCACGAAACTCGGTAAAAAGTTGCTTTTTTATATACCGAATACACTGTAATTTTTTTTATTTAAAATATTTATTTTTTCTCCTTATTTTGACTTAATGTTAAGAAAACATCATCATTTTCAATCGAAAATTCTCACGCCAAAATATCTGATCTTTCTAAAAAATCGGTATTAGTTTTTTTCTTTGGAATCTCTACTTTCTGATGATATCAAAAAAGTATACAATACTATGAAAAATTTTCGCAGAAAATGGGAACTCTCTCTCTCTCACACTTCCCGCACTCATATCGCCCGTAATTTATTTTTACTCTTATTTTGGCTTTATTTTCTTCCATTTGCAATGAGTATCATCCTACTATAATTTTCTTTTGTTTTTGATTAATTTCAGAGGGATCGGCCCCGGTCTATCAAAGAAAGGCACATGGATGAAGTCACGAACAACAGCTTACAATTTACAAAGTAACCTGCATCTAAATGTAATTAAAACAGCTCCCCAGCCTATTGATGGAGTTGTTTTCCTATCTCCATTACTTAGTCATCAAAATAAATGCTAAACGAAGGTTTGTGATTAAGGTGTGTCGGGCAACAAGGGTCACTTCTTAATAGCATCATGCACGTCTGACTGCTTTTCTTTTGAACGTGAGTATGAAACTTGCGTGTTGTTCGTAATGCTTTCAAGTATTCTTTATCTAGTCATCAAAATAATGAAATGTTGTGTAGATCCGGTAAAAGCTGCTCATGAACCGGTTCACTGAGACAAGTGTTAACCATGCAGTCGTAGTTGTTTGTTAGGTGATAGCATGCAAGAGTAAGTATAGCTTTGATCGCTTAGTTTCTCGTTTACGATGAACGAACTAGCTTTCGCAAGAACTGTTAGTGTACAATTTTTATTTGGGTGTGTGTATGAATATCTAATACCTTTAAACGAGCAATTCTTGTATATATATAATTGGAATTTCGGAATCGGCTCAAACGATTTTCATGAAAGTCACAAATTAGGGATTTTTCGGGTCAAGGAATCGATTTATCAAGGTTCCAGGTCCAAGAAAAGCTCGGTTCCCAAGATATGGGCATGTGAAACCGAGCAAAGCTCGGTCAACCAGGTACAGAAAAAAAATTATACATTCTTAGGAATCGATTTATCAAGGATCAAGGTCCAAGAAAAGATCGGTTCCAAAAATATGTGAAAAACCGAGCAAAGCTCGGTCAACCAGATATGTTTAAAAGGACATGTAGGTAGGTCAATGACATTACCTAAATAAATAATGAAATGATTGATTCTATTCTTAAAAATAACAATGTTATGTTATTTTGAATTCCTCATATCCTTGTACCTTTCAATTTCCCCGAAATTTTGCGAATATTTTAAACGGGTTTACCTATGTTAAATCAAAGACCGCGGTCTCTATGATGTAGTTGCCTCTGTGTCTGGCGACATGTTTTTACCGTCACTTTGTGTTGGCAAGGTAATATCTATAAATTTCATTTCAGGATTTTTTATTGGTAAAATGTACCTATCCACATATGTATGTATGATTTTATATTAAGCTATCAAACATCAAACAAGGATTTTTACACACCGTATAGTGAGCAAAACAGTTTAATTTTTACATGTCTTTTTGACGTGTCGAGTTCCTACTGGATCGGAACCCGGCTACGCACTGAGTCGAGAAGATCCGGCGGAAGAAACTCAGCGGGCTTATCTCTTTTCTCTATTTAAATAATCTTTAATAAATAAGTATTACAATTTCACAAGAATTATTTCATGTTACGAAATGTATTACAAATTTGTATGAGGAGCAATTAATCCCATAATATTCCATACCTACCATCTATACGCCAAGCTTAAAGGTAGTCGGGCATGTGGGCACGCCTAAGGATGTCATACCCTTCCAGACGCCAGGGGTATATAAAGTGGACTGCAGCTGTGGTAGTGCTTATAAGTCAAACTAAACGTACTATCGCAGATAGACTCAAAGAGCATATCACGGCTGTAAAAAACAGGCAGGTTAATAAGTCGGCTATAGCTGAACATATTTTGGATTCCAGCACTGATCACTGGATTGAATTCCACCGACCTCAGGTTCTCTCTACTGAGCGACACTATGTTCCCCGTATGGTACGGGAAGCTATTGAAATTAGAAAATATAAAAATTTCAACAGGGAAGACGGATTTAAGTTGTCTCCTGCTTGGAATCCAGTGATCAGCAGAATAAAGCCTTTGCACCTGCAAACAAATAAAGTCCAAGATACGGTTAGTGCTGTGTGTAGGCTAAATTCGAAAAAACAAGACCAGAAGGGGGTAGATGAAAATCGATCCCGACGTGAACGACGGAGGAAACTCGCTGCGCCAGTCTGCTCGTGACCACGGTCAATGTAACTTGGCCGAAACGTCGAGCTTTACAAGTAAGTTCTATATATGTACGCGTTATTGACCCGTTTATATATTTAAAAAGGATAGTAGAACGCGTTAGTTTAAAAGTTCAATTAATCCCAGTTTGAAATATTATAAATATATTTTAGATATAATAATACAAGTTTTATTTATCAATATCTAAAATTATCAAAAAAAAAATCTATACAACTTAATATGTTTTATCTAAATTAAGTCAAACAATTTTTTGCGAAATTTATTTAAAGGTAACTATTTAAGACTTTCAGGAATATGATGGTAACTTATAACGATTTTAGACACCTAATTTAAAAAGAAGACACCTAAATATCCGCTATGTACCCAAGAAGTAAAACCCTTTTTAAATTCGTTAGTATAGAACGTCTGATATGATCGATATATACTTACACATACATATACATTTCCTTATTTAATATTTATTTTACACAGCAATGAGATATTTTACATTAAAAAATTATAAGAAAAATATACAAAGGGTAGACCAATACCTGAATTACGAAAGATTTCTTTCGAACCATACAGCTTATGAAGATATTTAAAAGAAACAGTAGACTTGTGCACAATAAACAGCTATAATTCAATACGCATTTTTTATGAAATAGAATATTTACAATCAAAATATACAAAATTAATTACAATAATTCAATAGCAGCCAGCTTTGCCAGACCTCCTGATTTTTCGGGTATCTACTGATTTTCCTAGAATTCTACTGGTCTACTGATTTGAACTAAAAGTCTACTGATTTGTTTTCAAATACTTTAAAATAATATGATAAGTAACCAAACCTGCATGAAATGAAACACAAAATTATTATCATTATCATTGAGTAATTATTATTATTTTCGCCGTGTTGGTCCCGGCAGAACGGCAGTTGGCCTATTTTACAAAGGAGGCTTTGTAAAATAGGCCAACTGCCGTTCTGCCAGGCAGGTCGTAAAAGGCGACCGATTGGCTATCGAGTCACTACCATCGTGGCTACTAGGTGGTAGAGTTCTGCATTGTCTCGCCCGGGTCTGGTACCACCGCCTTACCTATTCCTGCCGCAATAGCGTCAGTGCTTGTTGCTGTCGTGTTCCGGTTTGGAGGGTAAGGTAGCCGGTAAACTTATGCATGTGGCATTATACCTCGCCACAAGATAGCAACGCACCATTAACATCTTTGGTGTCTATAGGCGATGGTTGACTCTTTCCATCAGGAGACCCATCTGCTTGTTTGCTATCTTATGACATAAAAAAAAGGCATTAAAAATAATTTCATCGTAAAATAGACTTAATATGATGGGCACATAGTTGGATATTGAAACGTGAATCTTGTTCCAAAGGAAACGAAATAAATCAGTTCGACATAAACCCTGCGAAGATGATTACATGACTGAGTTAAAAATGTTCCTAATGTTACTTTAATGCCTGATATTGTTTTATTAAACTAAATGTACATCTGATTTTTTCTGGTCGCATCCTCTGATTTTGTAAAAATGGATTTGGCAACACGGTAGCAGCTTAGAGTTTGGTAGTGGTGTAGCGTTTTTATAAAGTAAAAATGTTTCTATTTTATATATTATATTGCTCTTTTGGAATAATAGGAATACAAGTAAGTGTTATGAAAATACTCGTTTTAACATACTCGTGTTTAATATTTATAAAAGACATTTATTGTATTTAGTGTAACTGATTGATTTTTTTAAGCCGGGCCAGTTGTCTGTACAGTACGGATCTGGCAAAATAACGGCCGTAAAATATAATTTTATTTCTTACTAGCTGTTGCCAGCGACTACGTCCGCGCGGACTTCGTTTACTCCACACTGCTCCTCCCCCGTAGGTGATAGCGTGATAATATGTAGCCTATATGTTGACCCGACCTGTAAGCAATATTCATGCAAAATTTGAAGTAAATCCATGCAGTAATTTTTGAGTGTAAACTCAAAAATTACATACAGACAAACAGAGAAAAATTCTAAAAACTATATTTTTGGCTTCGATATCGATTGTAGATCACGCCCCAAGTATTCTTTTAAAAATATATTCAATCTACAGTTTTGACTCTACTACGATTTTATTATATGAATAGATACATATATTAGCTTCAGAATTACAGTGCGCAGTTTCCTATTGCAAATTGCTGTGTAATTCATGTTCATGCATTAATTTATTTAATTATTATAATTAATAAAAATGATTAAGTATATTTTCTGTTGCTTCAAGAATAAACTTTAATGACAATAATTATTTTGTCCTCACGGTACAGGCTATGATCGACGGCTATGCTGCCTTGTTTTTTCGTCACTACATTTGAGTTTTATGTTGTGTTTATGGCAGTCAAATAATTTAGTCCTTATACTACTCTGTCAAGAAAGTACCAGGAAACGATCAATAATACACAAAACGTTAGTAATTCATTCAAGTATATTTTATCGCCTTCAAAGTATGCTCCTTCAGTAACGACACACTTACGCCAACGAATAATTCAATCATCAAAACATTTTAAAACGCTTTTTAAACGAATTGAGAGTTCTCGCCGCGAATTTCTTTTTTTTATGTCTTCTAAAATTTGTAGTTTCAGTTTTCATGCGGTAGAAGACATACCGAATGAAAACGGATACTACAAAGTGGTGATTTTAGTTTAGGAAAAAGAAAAAGGTTGACTAGAGCCATGTCTGTTGATTTTTGGTAGCTGCTCGATGGTATTTTTGGAGATTTTTTGTCAAAAATTTATTCACAGTGGAGGCCTTGTGCTAAAGCGCATTATCGTGTTGCAAAATTCAACAATTTTATTACCACAAATCTAACTTTTTTCGTTGAATTTGCTCTCTTAAACGCAGCATATCGCTGAAATAATATTGTTTCTTAACCGTTTGTCCTCGCGGCAAGAGTTCCGAGTGCATAACACCGCGATAGTTAAAGAAAACAGTCAACATGACTGACTTCTTGATGTTAACTTCAGTTGAAGACGTTGATGATCTACCATCGCGAGGCAAATCTTCCGTCACATCTCGACCGCTTTTGAACGCTTTGTGCAACTCATGAGCACGTGGTTTGATTAAGTCGATTCACCGTAAGTCTTCTGTTACATTTTAGACTTCAGATACGGAATTCCATTCCATTTAATGCAAATTTTAAGAAAAACTCTTTGATATATGTTTTTATATATTATACAATTTGCTATACACACCAGATATTATGATGAAACTAAAAACACCACTGTCTTTAATCTAAATAACAGATACAAACTCCGCGCCAAAATAGAAAACTTGTCCCACTCTAACAACAAAAAGAAAATTGAATTTGAAACCATAAACAAATCATTAGATCGCCCTGTCGCGTCGGTCGAGTGGTTAGCAAACCTGATTACGTATCGTTGGAGTTCGGGTTCGATTCCGACTGGAACAAACATTTGTGTGATGAGCATAGATGTTTGTATCTTTTGTATTGGATTTGGAGTTTTATTTTGGGTTTTTATTATGCTTGTAACAGTATTTAAATATGTATTTATATGTATTGGTATCGTTGACTAACGGCCATAACACAAGCAAATAATTTGCTTATTTTTGAGTTAGATCAATACCTATAATTTGTCCAACGATATTATTATATTATTACTAGGTGACCCGGCAAACGTTGTTCTGCCTTTTTAACTATTCTTTTTTTTCTATATTTTCTCACCTTTTAAACCTTCCCTGGACTTCAACAATTAATTCAAAACCAAAATTAGCCAAATCATTTCAGCCGTTCTCGGGGTTTAGCGAGACTAACGAACAGCAATTGATTTTTATACATATAGATTATTTTCCATTCCCGATACTTTTTTGACTGTATGTATTTCGTTTAAATTGAATTTTATCCCTCATGTAAAGATAATTATGAAATTTAACTTTTTGAGGCGTGCACTTTTGGATTTTCAAAACTAATTTTTATTCTTCCGTTGGTTAAGGAGTTTCTGTTTGTTTTTCCACAGCAGAACGTGTAAACTCTTAGGCACGGTCAACTGTAGGGTAAACGTTTTATTTACTGCCCTCGCAAGGTTAAGAGAGCTACGTAAAGTTTACAAACTGTAAACCCTACTTGTACTTGAATGTTTTCAGGGTTAAACCCATATAACTACTAAAATATGTCTGCCCTTAGAACTTAGGAATGTTTTTTATCATAGGACGGAAAACGAGCAAAAGGATCTTCTAATGGAAAGAGTATTGTCAACGGACATCCAAGATGTTACTTATGTGTTGTTTTCCTTGTAGCAGGGATTTAATTTCACATGCATACGTTTACCGGCTACCTTACCCTTAGATCGGAAGACGACAGTGATAAGTACCGACGTTTTTGCTTCAGAAATGGTTAATGCAGTGGAACCGAATCCATATCAGACTCTAGGAAGTAGAGTACAGCAAACGGCTTGCTGAACTAAAATGAATAGCAAAAAAATACCGACACGCCCATATCCCCCAAGAGTTAGAGATTCAATGTACCCAAGGTTAGCAATTGAGATGAGTGCTATATTTCGATGTTGATGAAATTTTTAAATCAGATGGGTCTCCTGATGGAAAGAGTCAACCATCGCCTATAGACACCAAAGATGTCAATGGTGCGTTGCTATCTTGTGGCGAGGTCCAATGCCACATGCATAAGTTTACCGGCTACGTTACCCTCCAAACCGGAACACGACAGTGACAAGCACTGACGCTATTGCGGCAGGAATAATAATAATAATAATTCACGGGACAAATTATACTTACTGATCTAACCCCAAAGTAAGCAAATTATTTGCTTGTGTTATGGGTGTTAGTCAACGATACTAATACATAGAAATACATATATAAATACTAGAATATATATAATAAACACCCAAACCCGGAAATACAAACATTTACGCTCATCACACAAATGCTTGTCCCCGTCGGGGATCGAACCCGAGCCTCGTTGATTGCGTAGTCAGGGTCTCTAACCACTCGACCAACGGGGCGGAATAGGTAAGACGGTGGTACCTGGGCGAGAAAATGCAGAACTATACGACCTAGTAGCCATGATGGTAGTGACTCGCATAGCCAATCGGTCGCCTTTTACGACCTGCCTGGCATAACGGCACTTGGCCTTATTCTTCAAGGAGCCCGGGACCAACTAAGGGAAAGGTGGAAATATGTCGATATTTTAATACCGAAAATCAAAAAATGTTAATATATAGGCACATCCATATTTTACACAAGATATCGGTAGGTATATAAGAAGTATTGTTATGGTGCGGCTATATATATATATATATATATATATATATATATATATATATATATATATATATATATATATATATATATATATAATAATAACAAATTATAATTTACTACCAGTCATTCGCGACTTCGTCCGCGTGATCAAAAAACATTACTTCAGTTGGCTCAGTGGGTAAAAAAGTAGATTATGTCACTCCGGGATAATATAGCTTTATAAAAGTGAAAGGATTTTGAAAATCAGCCATGTAGTTTTTGAGTTAAATCGTTGCAAACAAACAATCAAATCTTTCCCTTTATTTAGCTGTTGCCTGCGACATCGTCCGCGCGGACTTCGTTTACTCCGCACAGCTCCTCCCTCGCAGGGGATAGCGTGATAATATGTAGCCTATATATTGACCCGACCTGTTAGTAATATTAAGCAAAATTTGAAGTAAATCCATGCAGTACTTTTTGAGTTTACCCCGGACATATCTACATACAGACAAACAGACAAAAATTCTAAAAACTATATTTTTGGTTTCGATATCGATTGTAGATCACGCCCCAAGTATTCTTTTAAAAATATATTCAATCTACAGTTTTGACTTTCCTACGATTTTATTATATGTGTAGATATAAGAAGAGAAAGATTATACACATACCATATGGATATATAATTTGTTATTATATTATAATTTGTTATTATTATTAGGGAATTTTATGTATAAGTCGTATTTTGATATTGAGTGTATCGACGTATGCTATTTTATTTTGATCCATGATAGAAAAAAATAATATATGACGATGTGACCTTCATGTTCATGAAGCTGTATCATAAGTTCGTAATCGTTGGACGAATGTAATAAAGTACACTATAGCATAAAATTAAAGAATTTAAAGAACAAATGTTCATGAATTAAAAATTTGAGAAGAAAAGATTTTAGAGAATGTTAGAATATTCTTGCTTGCTTTGTCGTGTGCCGCATATTTTTTATTGATGAAAATAATATTATTAAAACGTTACCTATTTGTTTTTCAATAAATCAGCAATATTTTTAAACAAATATTTTTTTGCTGACATTACTAATTTCACACTTGTGGTATGAAGTTGATAACAAGCGCGATCCTATTCTTAGTTGGAACGCATAGTACATTGCATAAAGAACACTGGCCACGCTTCATACATCGCTTGGATTCGTAAATTGAATATCATGTCTTATAACGAAATTCATGTCAGAATTGTTGTTTTGTTGTTTAAAACCAAGTTTCATTTATAAAGGTGTCTAAAGAAGTATTAATAAAATAATATTTTGACTTTTTATAAATTATTGACATTTTGCAATACAAGTTGTCAGTTTTCTTGTATTTCGATTTATCACAATAGTATCTTAATGGACAAATGAGCTAAATATTCTATATTTTGATAATTAAACATAAAAAACAATATATAAATACTTTTACTACTATCTTTCTAAAAATTATTTTACAGCGGTGACGAGACCACTATTTGATGCTTTTTGATGGACACTTCTATTCACAAAGGTGGTTTCCCTTTCTCTATACTCCATGTGTAAAACAAGAATATTCAACATGGCGGAATTGTTTTTTTTTTTGTGCTTAGTCGAACTGCTTACTATGAAGACTTACAAAAAAATGTATTACATTTTTCTAATACATCTTTCTAGAATTTCTTATTGCTTAAAACGTACAATAAATTCTAAAAATCTTAGTTTATATAGAAAAAAATCACCTATTTTTTAAGATATATTACGATCGCAGACAAAACAAAGGCCATTGTGGCCAGCCTTCTTTACCGGCTACGTTACCCCCCAAACCCGAACCGACAATGACAATCATTGACGCTATTGCGGCTGGAATATCTTAGGCAGTGGTAGTACCAAATAACCGAAAGGGATTTTACGGAATTTTACTAAGCTATTGTCATTTGTCGTTTCGAAGTTAATTGGACTGTACTGTGTCCTTTATTTACTGTACGTTTTAAGCAATTAGTTTACAGAGTTTTATCGCATTTAATCGAACGAAAAATAAGATACTCCCATAAAAGTGTGATTTAGATGATAAAACATTCTTTTTTAGATGTAAATAAAAATAAATTGTTGGAGTGAAAGACTAATAACAGTAAAACACACATTATAGTATAATATGTTATTTTCATATCGTGTAACAGATTTGATGACTAATAAAAATTAGGGTTATCAATTATAATAATAAGATTAAATAAAAAAACTTGTGTTGCACGCACATAAGCAATTATACTACCTGATTTAATCGGGACCTTCTTTGAAGAATAAACCATCTGCCTTTCAGCCAGGCAGTCGTCAAAGGCGAAACGAGTCACTATCGTCGTGGCTACTCGGTGGTAGAGTTATGTATTGTCTCGCTGAGTCAGGTGATACCGCCTCACTTATTCCTGCCGCAATAGCGGCAGTGCTTGTCACTGTCGTGTTCCGGTTTGAAGGATAAGGTAGTCGGTAAACTAATTTGGAATTCGACCATCGGACATCGCGTCAAAATTTGAAGGTCCATCCTCATCATCTCTATGTCTGGAAATCCACAACTGTGCGTTTCTCCCGACACTTTTTGCCTCGCACTACTCTGTTGTGGAATCAATTACCGGCAGGGGTATTTCCGAACGGATACGACATAGCGACCTTCAAGAAACGAGTTTACTCATTCTTAAAAGGCCGGCAACGCAACTGCAAGACCTCTGGTATTGCAGATGTCCATGGGCGGCGGTGATCACTTACCATCAGGTGCACCTCTTGCTCGTTTGCCCCCTCTTCTATAAAAAAAATAAAAATAAAATAACACCCCGCTATACGGATAGAAATGCAACATTAACTTATTTGGTGTCTCAGAAATCAGAAGTACTTTATTCAATAAAACTTTTTACAAGTTGTTTTGACACGTCAACATATTTTTTTAAAACTACTACCGGATCGGAAACGCGGCCACACACTGAGTAGATCCAAATGTAGGTGATGGTTGCCTCCATTGGGAGAAACTGCTTGTTTGCTATCTTATTATTTAAAAAAAAACCATAGCTTAGTCACAACTTTTTTGGCTTTAGGTCTACGCGCCCATCGTTGTATCAGATAGCTTCATGTCTAGCTGCCCTAATCTTAATTAAATCGTAATATTAGCAATCTTCACCATGAAGTGTTTAGGCAGTCGACTGTTGGGTGTGCGCGTCTATCTTAAAAATGCAGGTCCGCTGTAAGCGGGGGTGCAAGGCGTGCACTGCACGCGGGCGGCACGTCCAAGGCAGAGGCAAATCGAGCGAATAATATGAAGTCGTAGGGCGGCATAATCGGTATTGCACGCGGGCGAAGAAACAGCTAGCGACGGGCCGGTAAAAATGTTACTCATAATTTTATCCAAACTCGCCAAAAGATGTATAACTCCAAAAATTATATAACTTGAAATTCATAATTATTACAAGGTGGTAGAACTCTGCAAGAAGCTATGGGTTTGCCGCCCTAGTTTGATAATGATGAAAGAGATATCCGGTCAACAAAGCAAATGGAACGTGTCATTCCATTGCGATTTTTTGGTAGCCATGGGTAATGAATTTTCCATCAGGAAAGCCAACCGCTTGTGTACTATCTTAAGAAAAATAAACTTATAAATAGCAATATTGAAATAATTAATCGCAGTAAAACTACAAACAGCTGACGTCTTATTTCCTGTACCTACGGAATTCCGTATCAGATCTTTACTGGGAACTGGGAAGTATACCCTTTGAAACAAAAAATAATTGTAAAGTCGGTTTACGGACGATAATTTTACGTGATGACGTCATAAGAAAATAAGATCGTGCCTCTCTATCGCTTGTTCCGCGCTCTCGCTTGCACGCTCGGATCAGGCGGGACGTGACAATGAGTCACGCTTTGTTATGCATACAGTCAGCGTTCATCGATTTACAAAACACTATCACGTCAAAAAATGTCCAAATCGGTTAAGGTATCTTCGAGTAATCGGTAACCATACATTTAAAAAAGTTTCGGCAAATCGAAAACTTCCCCTTTTTTAGGAAGCCGGAGGCAAAGTGATTGTACTTGAAACACGCCATTTTGATTACTTAATAAAACCATCTCTCTCAATTCTCACCAATCTCGAATCGAAGGTTAATACTGACAAAATCCACTTGTGCCTGTTTAAGACCCCGACCTCTTCAAACGATTTATTTTTAGTCAGTATGACACACGGATGATATTAATTAATACATATTTATATTACTTTTCATTAACCATATTTTCGTTCGTCGTTATAATTTTACAAACACACACGCACACAATACAAAAATTGTATATTTTATGCCGTTTATCATAAAACACTTTTATTTTGTTCGTTAAAATTTAGCAAATATTATAAATAGATCGATGAGAGTTGTTGTGACTCACGGGCATTAAATGGTAGAGGTCTGCAACGTCTCACCCAGGTTTTGGTACCACCGCCTTACCTATTCGTGCCACAACAGTATTAATGCTTGTCACTGTCGTGTTCCGATTTGTGTCGTAAGGTAGCTAGTAGACTTATGCATGTAGCATTGCCGTCTCGCCACATGGTCAGTAACATACCATGAATATCTTTGGTCTCTATAGATAATAGTTGTCACTTTCCATCAGAAGAGTAGTGCTTATTTGTTATCTTATGATAAAAAAGATAGGAACAAGTTCCTTTTACTATATTATATGATGTTTAATTAAATATCAAGCACGATAAAGAAAGATAATAAAATCGTTTTACGATACGACAGCTTGTCAAACACATCGTTTTGTCCTTCTGTCTCGTATGTCTGTCTCCTTTTAATATACATCAGCACTACACTAATCCATAGCTTTAACGGACTGTAGCAAAAGTGTCGGTCGGTAACTCGTGTATGGCGAAATTTAGTTTTTCTATCAATTGTCTATCAATTACGTTATGGTTTATTTCAACATAAATACTTACAGTGTGATATTATGTATTTTGTTTTAATCACCAAGGCTGTCAGCCCTAAGCTTTTTATTTGACCACGATCAGTCCTCCTTTCACCTGCAACTCGGACGTTGAACGCGATTAAGCTGTTTTGCACTCAAGAATTAAGTTTATAAATGCTTAAAATGTATTAATTATATTAAGTATAAATTCTAAAATTTTATACAAAAATATTTTTTTACAAAATATATTTTTGAGATAATTTTATTTAGCGAAACATTTTTTTTATTTTAAAACAAATATATCGTAGTTTAAGGAACAATAAACAATTCTACTAGCCCACTTCACCCTGTTTGCAAGCGATGACTTGATGAGGCTCTATTATTTTCTCTCATTTTCTTTAAATTTTTGCAGCCTTACTTTTAAATAAATTTTTAAATACAGGGAGTGTTTTTATTTTCTAAGACCAACGAGATTATTTAAACTTATCAGAAAGAGAGATTCTTTAAAATTATTTTCCAGTCTTCTTCATAATGTCATCGTTCCACAACAATCATTTATTTCTTTTAAAGACCAATCATCGCTCGACAGCAATAATTTCTTTTGAAATACAATTGAAATTAAATTGATAATATATAACATCATGTAAATCCATAATTGGCCATAGGCGTAGCACTATTTTTTTAAACTGTAAGCATTTATAATTAAGCGCTGTTGATTTTGTATTGTACATAAGTAAGTAAATAAAGATCTTGCGACTCTCCCAAAAATGATTGAAAGGCTGTCAACTTGTTTAAATTAATATCAAAAAATTTACTATGCTCCTATATCCTTGTAAGACTTAAAACTACTTTCTGAAATCTTAGAGCTAAATTGAAATGGAGCTTGCTCTTATATTACAATCGTAATACCAATGTTAAGGGGCGTCCATAAATTACGTGAGATGTTTAGGGGGGGAGAGGGGGTTGAGTTAAATCTCATCTAATCTTACGTTGGGTAGAGGGGGGGGGTGTTGGTCTCGGTAAATATCACGCATTTTTTTTCTGTCTGATCATTCACTAATTCGTTCGAAAGAAAATAATTTAATTCATACTTCGACGTTATACTTTAGTACTGACTGTCAAACCACTATTACACACGCATGATGCTCCATGGACGTAATTACAGTAGATATTCTTTTTTTAATCGCAATAATTACGATTTAAGTATTCTATTGTTAAATTTTTAATTGATTACTAGTCTTAACTAAATAAAAGCACGAAGCAATTGTTTTTTTGGAACGAAGTTCCTTACGGCAGGCTTGGAGGGGATAGGGATTTTGCTGCGCGACCGAACTGAAAAAAATGTGATAGTAAAACCGTAAGAAAAATGCGTGGAATAAAAGCGTTAAATGAGACGTGCGCAGGCGCGACAGTCGCGTACACAAGCGAGTAGTGCCGTTTAGCCGAAGGAAGTTCGTTCCTACCTGGTGTCCCGCGACACCACATCATTTTTCTTTTTACAATAACAATCCAACGCGTTTACATATTTAAGAAACCCACATTTTGAAAAATTTCACGTGAGATTGGGGATGGGGGAGGGGGTTGAATAAAATCTCACGACATCTCACCAGGAGAGGAGGGAGGGACAGAATATTTAAAAAAACACCTCACGTAATTTATGGACGCCCCCTTACGACTCTTTTTACTCAGTTTTTACGACAGATACTCTTTTAAAAAACAACTGGAACTTGTTATTTATCCTCTGATAAAAAGAAATAATTAATTACAGTCTTATTAATAAATAAACAAGTTTGTTTTCGTACGTGTTGCTATGTCCGTCGTACTCAATGCGATAGAATTAAAAAGTATTGTAACAATTTTATTGATAAAATGAGCTCTTATATACAAGCTTGCCTAAATTATCGGTATATATGCACCGATATGTTTTTATTTATTTCGACCATCTGCTCCGTTGATTTAGATTTCTTACCCATCTGAGACTCTTCATTTATCACGTATTGCTACGTCGTAGTCAATGCGATTGAATACGCGTTAATCTACACGCTTGCTCATATAATATGGCTATGTCAATCCATTATGTTTTTAACTTACCACTACGTAGTACGTAGTGTACGTAGATAGGAAGTTACTGAATTTGTCCCGATTCGAAAATCCGGTGAAAACTCACGGGATCTCAACATTTTGAAGTCCTAGGAATCATTTCCGACTATTTTCACGATGACGTCAGTATGTCTGTATGTATGTTTACATACACACATACATATTATGTGTGTGTATGTGTGTATGTAAACATCTCATAACTTTTGAACGGCTAGACCGATCGAAACGCGGTTAATGGCATTCGATTGGATTCTGCTTAACTTAGACTTCATGAAAATTTAAACCAAGTCGGCTTAGGAGATATCGAGAAAGTTTGAAAAATCCCCAAAAAAAATTTTGGCGAAACAGTATTTTTTTAACATAACTTCCAGATTAATGTACCGATTGAGTACAAAAACTAATCAGTTCTATTCCTCAAAAAACTACATCTAATGCATAAATTGCATCAAGATCGGTTTATCCGTTTAAAACTGAGAATTTCTCTGGCAAATGATTTAGATATCTTTTTATATACCTCAACAAATTATAGAGCTTTTTTAATAGATCAGTTTCATTTAAAACTTTTAAAGTGGAAGGCTGCAATACACTGAAATTTGAAACAATTTCATCCATTGGAAGGAAATGCGATATCAGTTGATTTATTATGATGTCCAATACTCGATAAAATATGTTCATTTTGAACAAATTTTCCGGATCTTGGAGACGCTCATCTTCGCAAAACTCATCAAAATGGCGTTTTACCTTCCTCTGACGAGTTATACAAAATTCAGGGGTGATGGACCATATTTCTGTTACACTATTTCTGTTACACTCCATTTTAATTACCACTAAGATACCTTTCCAATTCTTCTAGACAAATTTTCAAACGTTTTAAGACATTTGAAAGATCGGTGGCTTTAGACTGAAGTGCTTTAGAGGCTGCATCGACAGTATGTAGGATCTTGCAATGGAAAATCAATAACATAATAAAATTGTAAACCAACAACATTATAAAATTGTAATTTTCGATCTTCTTTTTGAGTGAAACAGCTTCATTTCTTTCATCTAATTTACAATTTAACATAATTGTTTTCGTTAGTGCTTTTTGGATTTCAACAAACCGAACTTTTAAAGCAAAAACGGCATCATAACGTCCTGTTCATATGATAGGGTTTAATGTTTTTAATGTTATTGAAGTTGAAGACTCACTTTCTTTATTAGATATAAAACTTGATAAAATATTCGATCTTTTGATTCCATGTCTAAAAAAATTATAAATTTGTTGAATTGTTTCAAAAAAATCAAAATGGGGAATTCCTCGATTGTCAATGCTCACCCGCACTGCCAACGTACCGCGACAAAATATGAAGAAACCAATGGATGCGTTCTAAAATGAACAGAAATGTGCAATCACAGGTAGTTTGATTGACGGTGTTTTGACGTGTTTTTTTTTAAATGAATCAACATCTTTTTGTTTAGGTTGGTTGAAATGCTTAACGATTAACTTGAAAATGTATTATATTCTTTAGTTGTCTCACTTTGGATTTTAAGTAGAACATAAAAATATATTTTTCAAATAAAATAAAACACTCAGGTACAAAGTAAATAATATTTTTAAGCTTGCGGCCTCTTGGGCCGTGGGCCTTCTTCAGTCGGGGGCCCGTGGCATTTTGCCAGCCCTGCCACCCTATTGTTACGCCACTGGATGTAGTGTGTGTAATGTTTTTGTATCAATTTATTGTATTTCTAATGCATAACTATTTAAAAATATCAGGTTTCAGCAGTCCTCCGCAGTGTAATCTTTAACTGTGCCATATTTCATAATCCACCGTTCGCTTAATTCTTGTGAAAAAGCATACAAAGTTTTACATCACGTAATACATAGATATTACTTCACGTGGAAAGTTCTCTATATATGGATAGAGGTGATAGTTTAAAGGGTGTTTGTAAACGTAAGCGGCGGGAGTTCAACACTCGACAAATGGCTAACTGCGGGCTCGTGTATTGAGGCGCGGTCGCCGGCCGTTTGAGACCTATTTAACTAGAGCTACGCGATCTGTTTGAAGAGTTTTCTTTATGACGATGGACAGAACAAAATCAATAAAACTTCTTCATGGGCATGAACCTGCGTCACTGGTCTAGTGGGTAGCGTATTTGGTTGTTTTATGTTCGATTCTTGGGTCAGACTTAGTGTTTTCTTGTATCACAAGATAGCAAACAAGCAGATAACCTCCCGTGTGAAAAAAATAAACAATCATCGTGTATCGACACTATAGATGTTGATGGCGCGTTGCTATTAGTGTGGCAGGGATGAAATGGCAAATGTGTTAGTTTTTTGGCTACCTCGGCCTCCAAATTGTAACATTACAGTGACGAACACCGACGCTATTGCGGTGATAGCATTGCTAGGCTCCTGATAAAGCCGGTCATAGGCTTTTTCAATGCGTGTCCGGCCAAATTAAGCGGCGCGACGCGGCTTCCAGTTTGTGTGGTTTTTGCAAGACTACATTTGATCAATCACGTCATCTTTCGAGATGGAGACGCGACGTTGGCGAAATTGAATGGCGAATCAGTCTTCTTTATTAATAATTAAATGTGCCTGCGACTTCGCCCGCGTGGAAAAATTTCTTAAATATAAGTACTGGGGTGTTATCCGCATAGTTCCTGTTCCCGTAGGGTTTTCGGAATGTTTTTATTCTATGTCCTTTCTCGGGTCACAAACTATCAGTATCAAAAATCATCAAAATTGGTTCAGTGGTTTAGGCGTGAAGAAGAGACAGACAGACAGAGTATAATTCTTTTTGAATTTAAAAGTTGAAAAACGAATTAATTTTTCTTATCTATACTAATATATACCTATTATAAATGCTAAAATTTATATTAATATGGATAAAGAAGATTGATTCGTCATTCAAATTTTAAATTTAAGAAGATTTATAGTAAATGATCAAAAAGCCTGCTTTTACATAAAACATTTTTGCCATTAATACCGAGACAAAATCCGTAATAATTTCGGTTTTCCGGCCTTTTACCAAAGCCGGACAGAGCAGCCAGTTTACCAAAACATTGAGTATGTTTCGGTAAACTGGCTGGTCTGTTCGGCTATTAGGTTTGGCGACCTGGCAACTCAAGTGGTAGGTAAGGCGGTGGTACCAAAATTCGTACGGGACTGCAATACCCAGTTACTCCAGTTCGTAATCACGATGTTCGTGACAGGTATGGCTAATACGCCTCGCCTATTACGAGATGCTTAGCAGTAAGGCAATTTATCTATTCTTCGGTAGGGGCCCGGATATATACGGGGATATTTTTAAAGCATTATAAACACATATGTACGCGTAAAATTACACGCATGTAAGTAATGAAACATACATTAAATAACTGTAAAAATTGATAATATCAAAATAATTCTCGACATCGGGCTAATTAGATTTTAATTTATAAAAATCCAGAAATAAATTTACATTGATATCGGGATTTACAAAAGGTGGACCAACAACATACTAAAAGCCGGAAGCTAGTAACTTTTTATGTTGCAATTGTCCATGGGCAGTGGCGAATGCTTGTCATCAGATGATCCACTCGCTCTTTGCCTGTAGACACAATAAAAAAGATGAGGTTGGATGTTTCGGAAGTCAAGGCTAAGGTGAGTTCTCGTCATTAGCACACACTAATAGAATAAATCTCTTAATGCCTCTGTTTGTTCACGGTCAATTTTATCATAGCACTCATAAAATTAGTCAGTGTTATATGACGTAGAAATGTGACGAAAAAAAGACCTTCTGCCGGCTTAAGATACGAGAAATCGGACGTGAGGTAATTTTGTTGACTTGATTTTTTGTCATTGTAGCTTGTAACTCATATAGCTCACATGGTTCCTCAAACAGCTCAAACTAGTATACTAATAGCTCAAATGGTTGTACACATTCTTCTTAACACGTCACCAATCGACATAATAGTAACTTTTACTTGTGGAGGATTTTTTGCCTACAGAAAAGAAATGCGTTTTTCTTGGCATGTGTGTAACGATAAACGCGATGTAAGTCAACATCGATATAGCCTCTTCTGTCTTTTACATATTTCACGTTTAAATTTAGGCATAAATAGTCGCTAGTGGTGCTCAATTAATTTGATAGTCACATCCACACGACGAACATGTTTGCTTTTTTTATTCGTTTGTTTTTTTAATATTCCGTTAGATGTTACCGTAAAATCGAATCATGAACTAAACTCTATATGAATACTGTACTATTACTTTGATGTTAATATCGTGAAGTGTGAATCAATAAAATTTAACCACAGATTACAAATATTATATACTTCAATTAGAGATCTGTGTAAAAGCAAAAATAAATCAGTTTTTTCGTCAGCCCAATTCAATAGTAGAGGATATACATTAGAGGACGTCAGAAAAAAGTATGTAATGAAATAAAAGCGAGATCATCGACGAACAAGTTCGCATGGTTCGCTGAAAAAAGCGCTCTTCCCACCAAGGTCGTTCTTGAACTCACTATTATACTACTAAATAGTCTTGCTATTGGCGCTGCATCTAATCATAGTAACATGCCTCAGTAGTTCTCTCAAGCAAATTAAGAATTTTCCAAAGTGTTTGATAAATGGTGAGTCCCATGATAACAATAAACATACATAAAATACAACCGAATTAAGAACCTTCCTTTTTTAGTAAGTCGGTCGAAAAATGTTCAAGCATGACGGGTTGCGAGGCGCTACTAGTCTATATTAAGGCGAGGCATCGGAGACAAACGGAAAAAAACTGGCTTGCTTAATAACACTTTTATGTATTGATTGTTAAATAACGGTTTTACAAAAATTACACGATATACCTGAAGGTATTATCTAAGGCAGGACTTCCCAACCAGGGGGGCACGCCCTAGGGAGGCGTGAAGAAATGTTCGGGTTAGCGTCGTACGTAATATGTAAGATTACATTTCCAACAAAAATATTAACGAGTAGATAAATAAGGTGTATAAGGGGGCATGAAAATATTATTTTTGGCTCGGGGAGGCTCAGCGAAATAAAGGTTGGGAAAGCCTGATCTAAGGAATGTACTAACTCATTACATGATAGAATATACTTTACTCGATCATATAAAATTCTGATAACAGGCTAAAAAAATCTCTAAAACAAGTAATTTGTTCATAATATTTCTAATTTTCCACGTGATTTTTTATGGTGATATTTAGTTTTAAATACAAAAAAGAATATAAGTACTAAATTTTGGTTTTCAGCTGAAATCCTATATTTATTTATCCGATCCGAATTTATTTTTTATTTATTAATTATTCCAAGTGGTTTCAAAACATACCGCGCCGCCCACTTTCTATAGTATTGGTGTGCGTCAAAATACTTCGCCTTTAATCTACAGGCTGGGCAAAAAATCGTGGATTAAACGAATTTGATAGTTGGGATTATTATAGATAAGTTTTTTTTAATACAAGTTAACTTTTTGGTAATACATTTTTTTACAGTAAGGTTCTAAAGTTACAAATAATATTTAATGAGACTTAAAAGTTATTGAAAAAGGTGCCAATACTCATAAATCATGATACCCACTATCATAAAAGCACTTTGGTAGTGTGATACATTCTCTAGAAGCAACTAAACACCATTTATTGTTGTCGTCAAAAACACTTAAATAGTCGTAACTTCTAAGAAGATCGAGATAGAGCTCTGCCGCAGAGATATTTTTATTGCAAATAATCGCAACTATCACCCTGTTTCGTTTGATCCACGATTTTTTGTCCACCCTGTATATCTAATATCTATAGTAATATTATAAATGCGCAACTTTGTATGTTTGGATGTATGGATGGATGTTTGTTAATCAAGCAAAAACTACGGATTTGAATGAAATTTGGCACACAGGTAGATGATGTCCTGGAATAGCACATGGGCTACTTTTATCCCGGAAAAACTAGCTGATCCCGCGGGATTCGCCAGACAATTTTATAATGCACCGGGCTGTACGCTGCAGCTAGTATTTAAAATGCGAGTTTAGATGTTTGGATGAATGGATGTTTATTACTCTATCACGCAAAAACTACTGCACGGATTTGGATGAAATTGGTACATAGGTAGATGATGACCTGGAATAGCACATAGGGTACTTTTTATGTCGGACAAATGAGTTGTTCCCGCGGGATTCACCGCAAAATTTTGTAATGCTGCGGGCTGCACGGTACAACTAGTATTTTATATACCATAGGCTGAATAAAAAAACCATTACTGACGCACGTTACTATTATTAGGTTATTTTGGGTCGGTTGAAAATATATTTCGTTTGTTCATACCGCTATATCCTCATTTAATTCTTCCTTAATCTCTCCTTCGAATAAACTTTATTTGTCATTCGGGACAGCGACGGCCGTCGACGTGTTTCCCTGTCCATTACGACACCTATGGGACGGCTCGTATGAATCCATTAGTATGTATCGCGCGTAGCAACAGATTCGGTGTAAAATCACTCACATCCGATAGACATTTGATTGGGAATAAAGATAACAGTCCAATAAGTTTTATGTGCCTCTGTGATGACTTAATGCAATAAAACAGCCGTAAAATTTACGGCCATGTTTACGGTTATGGCGTCATTAATATTGTATGTATTTGTTCACTTTGTTTAACATCGACGTAAATTGTTACGGATAGAAATTTAATGGGTTTTACGGTCTACCCTCTTGCTTGTTATTGGTTTCTTAGGATATGTAGTGAGATAATTTTATCGATTCGTTTTATCGTTATTGAAGATGTTATTTCTACTTGCCTGCTGTAGCGAACGAATACGATCGTACATCGTACCAAAGCCAAAAAGGTCGTATAAATACGATTTAAATAGTACCGTTGTCAACACTGAGCCGAAACCGTTACATTTTAAGACTATTCTACGGAATATTCATCTTATTATTTTTAAAAATCCAGGAAGGTGCCATCCTCTTCCTGCCCCTGCCCCCTCGGTATGCTCATGTGTATAAACAGTACTCCAACTTCATACGAATATTTGAAACTTATTCACTCACACAAGCATGCGTCCGTACAAGCGTACGTAACACTCGCAAGTTTGCGTAAACTTCAAACCTGTAGTTAATAGTTGACCTCTTGTAATCGTATCACATAATTTGTTGTCTTATTTGGTTTTGTAACAGGCATTGGTAGACGTTTTTAGTCGTTAAATAGTCATTCTTATCAGCTGCCCTAATGTTTTTATAACGAGCAATAAATTAGTTAATAACCATTTAAAATAATGAGTGCATGCCTCTAGGTCGGGCGATTAAAGTCTAATATCTGAAGTAGGTATATCGCGGCTAACCCGAGTGACGTCAAATCTTCTAGATAGCTCTTCGGAAGTCGTCCGTGTGCATAACCACGTCCATTACAAATCGTGTCTTCATAAAACCATTGTCTTGCTCCAAGTGTAGTGTTGTTAGTTGAGTAGTTTGACAATTAGCACAAAAATCAATTGGACTAGTGATTGAATTTAATTATCTAATTTTTGTATAAAGTATAAACCAAATATACATTTCCTTCCTTTTTTCCTTGATTCCTCGGAGCTCGCGCGCGGTCTGTATATTTGGTTTATACTTTATACAAAATTTAGATAATTAAATTCGATCACTAGTCCAATTATTAGTCCAATTGATTGTATCTATGATCTATTATTCGGTTTGAGCATAGACTAAACTTTATGAACTCTTTTAAGCGTGACGATAAACTAAAGTTACGTATACACATACACGCATACACACACCTAGTATGTCAAACTCAATGTAAATCGCATGGTAGTTGTGTGTAAGGGTTTTTATATCATGTATTAATTTATTTCTAACCAGCTGCACCGTGCTACCCGCTGCATTATACAAGTTTTTGGTTAATCCCTCGCGAATACTTATTTTTTCCAGGATAAAAAGTAGTCTATATACTATTTTATCGTCATCACTTACATGTGTACCAAATTTCATCCAAATCGGTTCAGCCGTTTTTGTATGATAGAGTAACAAACATCCATACACCCAAACATTCAAACTTTCGCATGTGTAATACTAGCTGCAGCGTGCAGGCCGCTGCATTATAAAAGTTTTTCTTGAATCCCGCGAGAACCACTCATTATTCCGAGGTAAAAAGTAGCCTATGTTCTATTCCAGGTCGTCATTTACTTGTGTGCCAAATTTCATTTGAATCCGTTCACCAGTTTTGACGTGATTGAGTAACAAACATCCGCCCATGCATCCATACATCTAAACTTTTTCATTTATAATATTAATATAGATTAATCTATACATATAATAAAATCGTAGAAAGTCAAAACTGTACGTTGAATATTTTTTTAAAAGAATACTTGGGGCGTGATCTACAATCGATATCGAAGCCAAAAATATAGTTTTTAGAATTTTTGTCTGTTTGCCTGTTTATCTGTTTATCTGTTTGTCTGTATGTATGTCCGGGGTAAACTCAAAAAGTACTGCATGCATCTACTTCAAATTTTGCATGAATATTACTAATAGGTCGGGTCAACATATAGGCTACATATTATCACGTTATCACCTAGCGGGGGGGAGGTGCTGTGCGGAGTAAACGAAGTCCGCGCGGACGAAGTCGCTGGCAACAGCTAATAATTAATATAGATGCATTATATGTTAAAAAATAAGCTTTCCGCACTTCATATTAAACTGTCACTGTGCTTAAATGCCTCAGATTTACACGATTGTTTCGCAGAATTTTCATAAAAAAGGATACAAAGTTTACGCTTAAAGATAATATACGATTTCATATTATAGGGACAATTCGATTTGTGTAAAGTGTTCTTGCGGACGAAAATACTCCACAAATTTAATGTAATCATTTCGGCGTCTCTTTAACACGTATAAAGATCAAATGTGTTAAAGTATTAGTTTAAGTAGTATGTTTACTTGAATACAAAATCACGTTTTTTATAAGATTGTTTTTAGTTCACGGATAACACGTGGCATGCTCATGCCGTAGTTGCGTCGCTGTAATAAGCAATAGCGAGCTAATTTTATATTAATCGCTTGTTTCAATCAATCTTTTTGTAGTTATGTGTTTATTTTTAAGGTTTTTTTTCTGGTTTCGCGTCATCGGGTTTTACGCTGTTTATTTCAGTTTTTTGTCCGATTATTAAATTAAAATTATTAGGTTGGTTCAGACTGAATTGCTAGCGAGTCATCACTCGTATAGCCCGTGTACTTAACATTTGTATTTATCTGGAAAATTGTTTGATAAAATTGTCCGGTTAGATAGCGTTTTAAGTTCGTTGAACTGTTAAAGCTTTTATTTGTTGCATAGTCTGAATGTATACTAGCTCTTCTGTCTTTGTAAATGTGATATTAAAAGAATATTGGTAAAATATTTTTGTTAGTTGAATACATGGAGCAAACTATTAACAAATCAACGCGGGTCAACGCGGGGAATAAGGGACACGATCCATGGACACCCTTACCAGGTCTAGGTTACAACTATTTGATTTATAAAAGTTATAAATCGCCTCTGTGGTCTAGCGGTCCAGCGTTGGCATTGACCACATGAGGTCCCGGGTTCGATTCCCGGGTCGGGCACAAAAAAAAAAGTGTTTTTTCAGTTTTCTGAGAAACACAAAGTTGCCCGGGATTGGAAAGTGCCCGGTTGGCGATAGGCTTGCCACCTATCACATTTGTGGGACCAAGTATCTTCGGCTAATCGTGGGTGCACTTGTTGTGCCTCTGCCTACCCCTTCGGGGATATGGGCCTGAAGATACTTTTTTTTTTACTTACTTTATAGACCGTGGTCCTAGGAACATTTTTTATTATTAACTAGCTGCAACGCCAAAAACTATTGTAATGCTGCTGCATTATAAAAGTTTTTGGCGAATCCCGCGGGATCACCTAATTTTTCCGGGATAAAAGTAGCTTATGTGCTATTCCAGGTCATCGTCTACCTGTGTGCGAAGTTTCAATACAATCCGTTCAGTAGTTTTTGCGTGATTGAGTAACAAACATCCATCTGTCCAAATATCCGTTCATTCAAACTTTCGCATTTGTAATATTAATAAAGATAAGCTGTATTTTTTTAACAGCTTCGTTTTGATGAGACGCTCATCTCTGCTCTCTTCGAAAAATCTTGGATCGGGTAACTAATGAAGTTGGGGGTTTTTGATTTGGTGAAGGAAAAATATTGATTAATAACAATAATTATTTTTTTCCATAATCGCTTGATTATTTCATGAAAAACACGAAAATGCTCGCCGTGTTGGTCCCGGCCTCCTTTGAAGAATAGGCCAACTGCCGTTCTGCCAGGCAGGTCGTAAAAGGCGACCGATTGGCTATCGAGTCACTACCATCGTGGCTACTAGGTGGTAGAGTTCTGCATTGTCTCGCCCGGGTCTGGTACCACCGCCTTACCTATTCCTGCCGCAATAGCGTCAGTGCTTGTCGCTGTCGTGTTCCGGTTTGGAGGGTAAGGTAGCCGGTAAACTTATGCATGTGGCATTAGACCTCGCCACAAGATAGCAACGCACCATTAACATCTTTGGTGTCTATAGGCGATGGTTGACTCTTTCCATCAGGAGACCCATCTGCTTGTTTGCTATCATATGACATAAAAAAAAAAAAAAAAAAGAAAAAAACTTTTGTCCTACACATTTGATAGTTTGTTGACGGGTTCTCCACTCTAAAGATTCGGAACTATGAGATTTTTAAATTGATATCAATCAATTTAAAATCAAACTAATTTTCTCACAATAGCTTTTTAATTGTTATTATAATACAAAGGTAACCTTGTCCTACAAGTAAAGTGGGAACTTTTTTTAGTTGCCCGATTCGCGATTTTCCGAAGATAGAAAAGATGGGCGTCTTGTCAAAACGAAGCTGTTCACAAATATTCAGCTTGATATTAATAAAAAAAACATTTTCACTATCGCTAATAATAATTTAATCGCTATTATATTTTTTCTAAAAAGGTGTTAAAGTCACAAAATTACTAAAAACGTACCTATTTATCCAAGTAACATTTAGAACGTGGAAATAGTGAAATCACTCCCGGTTCAGAAGGACAGTTCTGCAAAAATATCTATGCTTCTAAATTCCTGTTTAATCGATATAAAAACTTATAAAAAAAAACACATTTATAACACAAATCACAATCGTCCGCCATCTGTAAAAGTGTCAAATCCGAAAGATGTACCAAATAATCTACCGATACTAGATATGAAAGATAGAATTTTTTGTTTTATGTGCAAAATCTATATTTTGCACATCTCTCATGAAGAAAGAAACTCTCTCACAAAAAACTCATGCTCTGATTGTAAAAGCACTGGCCCCAACATTGGGGTATTTTTTAAAATCGTAAACAACTCAAAATAGTGCGCTCGTCTACGATAATGTCCTATATTTGTAATTGTTTGGGTTTCGATCGAGACGTTAAGTAAATAATAAATAAACTAAAAAAAAATCCAATACTCGTGGAAAAGTATGGAATACATCTAGAGCTATCTACTAGTACCTGTAAACGGAGAATACATTACATTTTTTATATCTTAAGATAGCTAACAAGCAAATAGCTCTCCTGATGGAAAGAGAAAACTATCGCCTCTAAAAACTAAAGATTTAAATGGTACGTCAATCTGGCGGGGTGTTAATGCCACGTGTGATATGCAATAGTTTACTGGCTATCAGTCTTACCCTCTTACCCTTTATAATAGAACACAACAATGACAATAATTAACGCTTTTACGACAGGAGTAGCTACGGCGGAGACGTTGCTAGTAATCACGATTTTATTAACACGTAATATCTAATTGGTCGCCTCTTACGACCTGCCTGGTAGAACGGTAGATGGAACGGTAGATTTTTCAAAAGAGGGCATGGACCAACACGGGGAAATCATTTGTAATATTTAATATCCTTGCCACTAATATCATTAGCGTCATATTGTTCAAAACGCACTTTTTAAGAAGACGTACAAGTGTATTCTTAATTTTAACTTGTTTTTTCTCGAAATTTGCTCCAATGCTTTCAAACAAAGCAAATTTGGCATTTGGCTCAATTTTTATTAGAAAATGGTTTATTTTTTTTGTAAAGTTCCGGTTTAATGCATTTCTAACAGTTTCAATTACCACGCCCATATTTTGCTAACTAGATTTATGTCAGTGTTTTTTTAATTCCACTCCCAATCCCCATACTAACTATCATTACAGCCGTCTATAAGTTCATCTTTGTAAATACCCTAAATAAGTAGTAACTGGCGCTGTCATTTGTTGATGTGTAAAAGTCATCTGAAGGTATAAATAACAAAATATATCGAGCAAAGTTCATGAAGTGAGGAAGATTTGATATTACCACCAGTGTGGTGTGGGCTATACAAGGAAAAAATCGTCCACATATGTAACGTGAATCTGTTCACAAATATTTATATCAGCCGATGCCCCTATCCACTATCGTAATACGTAATGATAAATGGTCGCCACCGTCTCCATGACCCAGTTAATTCACATACAGCGCCAGTACTAACTGTTGTTTACATATCAACGAACGTCCCGCGTGTATAAAACATTTTGTTTATTTAGATTTTCTTATCATATGAAACCATTTAGAGCATAAGGGTTTTTACACGAAAGCTATGTTTTATAAGGAAAATACGCACTCCACAGCACTTGGTAGGTTAGTTTAATGTTTACCTTAGGCCAGAGTTTTTTAAAATGGGGCCCATGGACCCGGGTCTATGATATGATAACCAGAGGTCCAAAGCAACTCAGTTCACTATCAAATTTAGAATATGATTTAATTTTTATTTACATTATAATTTATAATACTGTTATTTGTTCATCATACAAAATCCAAATAACCGCAATCTTCTCATTAACTCAGATATAATTTAATGTACAATAAAGTCAGATGTAAATAGAATAGTAATATTTTTTCAACAGGTGTCTCGTATCCATGGTAATTGTAAAGGTCTAAGAAGAAGACTATGTCTATCAAAAGTTTAAGAAACACTGCCTTAGGTCAATGGTGCTTACATATTTATGGCAACTGATACCCCAAGTCCGGCGTGATGTGTTATGTAGAATAAATTTAAGCCTATATATTTTAATACCAATCTCGAAATATTTTTTACTTATATTCAAATTTTTTTATATAAAATCAAATAAGATGATTATTTTGATTGAAAGGAAGTGGTAAGGAATGGAATACTGAGATATCGGGATGCTGAAATACCGGGACCAACTTCCGATACTGCATTTCTGGAAGTCGCGATCAGAGTGCTAAGTGTGAGTTTTTCTTTTCGCATTCGATCGTGAGCGCGTTTGGAGTTTACTAGGAATTTGTATGTGATTTGTACAGCGCCACCTAGTGCTAAACGTGAGAAACGAGTTTACCACTAGGTGGCGCTGTACAAATCGCATACAAATTCCTAGTAAAATCGAAACGCGCTCACGATCGAATGCGAAAAGAAAAACTCACACTTAGCCCTCAGAGTGCTAAGTGTGAGTTTTTCTTTTCGCATTCGATCGTGGGCGCGTTTGGAGTTTACTAGGAATTTGTATGTGATATGTACAGCGCCACCTAGTGGTAAGAGTTCTTTTCAGGCTTCTTTGAAATGGCTTCATATAGCGCGGGTCGACTTGGTTTCTATGCGTTATTATTCTGTGGGTTTTACAATTATTGCATATAAATATATTGTACCAACATATGTTGGTATGGTATGCGAGACACAGGGGCTGTAACTGCGGCTACTAAGATGTTTGGAAGAAAAACCTCGAAAATACCTCAGTAGCACTTCTGCCCGACCAGGGGATCGAGCCCGGGACCTCTTTATTATAACTAAATAGGCTAGAAGGTGTTTTCGCCTACGACGATCACAAGGAGATCTGTACTTTTTCATAATTATCTTTACCCAAACAAAATTTGTAACGAACTTATCTAATTCTACTGGAGAACTAAACAATGAGTCTGCCATCTGGAATGCGCTATTTATATATTCAGTGTCGTTATTAACTTTGGCTCTTCGGTTATTTTTATTTCGGAATGTAAAAGTTATAGAAACATCGAACCCAAAATAAACGTTGCAAAACGTTCGCTTTACGATGTTTACACGTTCGGCCCCAGGGTCATCAAACTTACGGTTTTAATGAATCGCTTCGATAATGTGATATTTGCATAGTGCCTAGCCGCTGTGGCGGGCGTGGGTGAATTTGACTGGCAGCTTTTTAGTCGCTGAACATTATTTACACCCTTATGGGTTTGATAAAGCACCACTATGTCAATACATAGTATATACTATATTGTATGCACAGGAGAGTGAGATGTTAAAGAAACTTATAAGACTCATAAACTTGTAAGACTTTTAAATTAAGTCACTTATATGGTTCTTCAGTGATGAAACAATATATCATGAAATAGTAAGCAAGCAGATGGGTCTTCTGATGGAAAGAGTCGACCATCGCTTATAGACACCAAAGATGTTAACGGTGCGTTACTATTTTGTGGCGAGGTCTAATGCGACATGCATAAGTTTACCGACTACCTTACCCTCCACACCGGAACACGACAGCGATAAGCACTGACGCTATTGCGGCAGGAATAGGTAAGGCGGTGGTACCAGACCCGGGCGAGACAATGCAGAACTCTACCACCTAGTAGCCACGATGTTCGTGACTTGCATAGCCAACCGGTCGCCTTTTACGACCTGCCTGGCAGAACGGCAGTTGGCCTATTCTTCAAAGGAGCCCGGGACCAACACGGGGGAGTGCAGGCTTTCCGAATATCAAAATGTATTTTTATGAATCTGATAAATAATATAATATCTACAATATTAATACGTGAAGAGAAAATTTTAAACCTCTTTTTAAGACATTGCGCCATCGGTGGAGTATGAAATTTGGCACAGTTAAAGCTTACATTTCAGAGGATTGCAGAAATCTAATATTTTTCTTATATACAGTGTGGCGGTGACGATACACCAATTAATTAAACTTAGTATATGTAATAATGTTCTCAGCCTGAATACAAAAAATCAGATAAATACATCCACTGGTTTAGCCACAGGACAATTTTTTAGTTTTCATTTCTAATTTTGCGAACATGATGTAGATTATCAGCTGTACGCATAGAAATATATAGAGGTCAATGGCTGTACGTGACCCGTTCACCCTATATGGTTTGAAAGAACTCTTATAAGTAAGTTGCCAACTCGCAATACTAGCAGAAAATCCTTGCATTCATTGGTTATTTTAATTTTTTATCCTTTACAACTGACCAATAACAACCCAATCTTGTCATTAGGAGAATTTGAAAAGAAAGCGAAAAGTCGCTTTATCTTGAGTGCATACACAGTGTGTACTGATACAAAAAAGCGCATTTTGCGCCTTCTTGATGAAAGCCGTTGATTACACGTGTCACGTACCTACGATACGTAGGTCACGGTCATTATTGTTTAATGTTATTGTTTAGTACGATCAAAGATTTTGCCGTGGTAATTGATATTACGTTATTACTTGTCATGTACTGAGTTTTTATTTTTTTCTTTTATTATTCTAGACTTATAAATTATGCGAAAGTAGACGCTTTATTTCAATTTTTATTGTGGTAAAATACGAGTTAAATTGTGCGAAAGTAGACGCTTAATTTTTATTGTGATGGCCGGCCATGGCCATGATGTTTGTGCTAATTAGTGCTATTTTGTGATAAGACACGTTAGGTAACTATTATTATTAGTGTGAAGTGAACAACATTTTTGTTTTTTCTTCTTTACTTTTAGCCAATATGTGGCACGAATCCTAGATTGATACGGTCTTTATTCTTACAATATACGCAAAAATAATTCTATAGCTACGTAATTACTTATTGTACAAAATGATTGTGATTAATAATAATAATTTATCAAAATAATTATTGAGGATGAGTGTGGTTTAAAAAGGCGCCTAAATATTATGTCACACGTAAAAATAATAATAATAACATGAGGCGCCAGCCGCCAAGCCGCGCGTGCGGCGTTGCCGTCCTGGTGATAGGTAAGTCAAAGGATGTTTTATCTTTATTATATTTTCGTGTCATTAATTTTGTTCGAAATTTTTGTTTTTTTAATTTCGATATCAGGACTGATTTGATAGACTAAAAATACTAGTACTAACTAGTACTACCTTAATTCTCACTTATTGTTATATGGTCACCGCCACACTGTATAAAATTCTCGTGTCACAATATTCGTTCCCGTACTCCTCCGAAACGGCTTGACCGATTCTCATGAAATTTTGTGAGCATATTGAGTAGGTCTGAGAATCGGCCAACATCTATTTTTCATACCCCTTAGTGATAAGGGTTGTCCACGTCTAAAAATATTTATTTTATTTTATGAACAATTTTTTAATTTTAATTTTTATATGATTTAGCTTTGAAAAATACATGCAACTCTAAATTTTTCTCTTCTATCACAAACCCTTATTTTTAATTAAATAATTTATATGACAAAACAACGTTTGCCGGGTCAGCTAGTATTTTTATATAAAAAGCATTAAAAATACATTAAATTAATATAATAAACATTACACACATTACATTAATGTGACGTACATGATATTATACACACAATATGTGTACTATTTTTTATATAAAAAGCATTAAAAATTCATTAAATTAATATAATAGACATTACACACCTTACATTAATGTGACGTACATGATATTATACACACAATATGTATACTATTTTTTTACGTCTAAATTTAGTTGTCAAACTTAAGAGATTTTGAAACGAAGTATTATCGCGCGTTGCGAAAGGGGGCTAGACGGAAAAATAAGACCAAAAGTTGTAACGACACTTTTTGCTATATAGTTGTATAAGCCGTCAGCCGTGCGGCGTGCGCGTGTTTCTTTGTCTTTCGTCGTCGTTCGTCGAATTTCGGCAACAGCTAGTAGATATTAAATTTCATCTTTTGATATAATTTTATATAATTTAATTTAATAATATGTTATTCGAACTTTAAGCTTACTGTATATGCTATGGTTGCCTATAATTGGGAAGGCACTGCCATCTCTCATCATGTATTTATATATAGTCTAGAGTGTGTACTTTCTGTTGGCAATCCAAATAAAATAAATAAAAATAAAATAAATAAATAAATCTCTTCGTTTGAGTACGCATCATATTAGCTCTAGACGATTATAATATGTTATCTCATATCTTTGTAGCTTACCTATGTACTTCTTTAATGCTTACTTCCTATAATTAAAGATCGTAGCCGAATTGGCATTTATAGGAACAGACTTAGCTTACGCCTCGTAAAAACTGTTCTCTTAATTAAAACGAATAGTTTTATTTATATTGAAATCGAGTCTTAGTACGTTAAGCGTTAGCAACATTTAACGAATTCGTTAAATGTCGTTAGCGCGTAACACGTTACGAATTCGTTAAATGTCATTGACGCGTAACGTAACGCGTAACACGTTACGAATTCGTTAAATGTCATTAACACGTAACGTATTACGTAACGCGTAGGTAATACGTTACGAATTCGGTAAATGTAAACGCGTAATGTAATAATGTCCGATTTCTATATCAATAAAACGATTCGTTCTAGTTACATTTTCTATGAGGTTTGAGCTAACAGCTTTAGCCGAAGGTTGACTCTTTCCATCAGGAGACCTATCTGCTTGCTTGCTATCTTATGATATAAAAAAAAGTTCTTATCAATGTCAAATTATCCAACGTCCAAACAAATTATGAAACGCCTCATCATAATTAACTTGGTTGCTAATGGTACTATTGACAGATCGCTGATTATAGGAATTCGGCACTAGTATGTTTGTGTGCTTTAGAAAACAATTCTAGTTTGTATTTTCTATCAGAATTAAGCGCTTATTACATAGCTTTAACATATCAAAATTACCAGGCGTCTTGTTTATCTTTGATAGCAACAATAAACATAATTGTCGTTCAATAAAACGCTCTATTAATTTTCATTGCCACTTGATTTCGCAAATCATTGATCTTCAGTTAAAACAAACCAAAGAAAATATATTCAAGTGTTACAACTCAAATATTTCGTAATCATGCTTAATATACAAATATACAAAGCCCATATCCAATATTTAAATGTGTAAACTGCCCCTGTAACGCCGTGACTACAAGATTTTATTCATCATCTGACCCATTGTTATCTAGCGAAACACCATGTTACGTAATGTTGATGCGTTAACAAATACGCATGATTATTCAGTGGTAGCAACTTACTATAATGTATTATTGATGCTTCATCCATATTGGATTATTTGTTTTAATATTAGGTGGACGATTAGGCTTCGCTCGGGATTCGTTTTAAAATCGTGTTTTTTAAATATATACAGTACTAGCGACCTGCCTGCGGTTTCACCCGCGTAGCTTTTGTTCCCGTGGGAATATCGGAAAGGTGTATATACTAAAACCTTCCTCAAGAATCAATCTATCTATTAAAAAAACCGCAGAAAAATCCATTGCGTAATTTTAAAGATTTAAGCATACATAGGGACATAGGGACAGACAGAGAAAGCGACTTTGTTTTATACTATGTAGTGAGGTAACAAAACTACTGAACCGATTTTGAGGATACTTGGACTATTTTTATATCAAACAATAATAACATAAGATAGCAAACTAACAAATGGCTCTCCTGGTGGAAAGAGAAACCATCGCCTATTGACACCAAGTATTTTGATGGTGCGTTGTTATCCGTGTGGCGGGATGGCAATGCCACATCCACAAGTCTACCGGCTACCGGCACCTTATCCTCGAAACCGGAACACGACAATGACAAGCATTGACGCTATTGTGGTAGGAATAGGTAAGGTGGTAACAAAACCCGGCTGAGACGTTGCGGAACTCTTTCAAGGAGTAGTAACAATGGTAGTGACACGTAAAACCAATTGGTTGACTTTTACGACCTGCCTGGCAGAACAGCAGTTGACCTATTCTTCAGAAGAGTCCGGACCAACACGGGGAAAAGTTACAATATACGTGACTTAAATCAAAAGGGATCATCTTTTTAGCTCGGAAATATTTGTGGACAAACATAAAAACATACACTTGAGAAAGAACACAGGCGAGACCCCTTACAAGAGATTTACTTTAAACTTAATATATTCCTTAAGATTCGGTATCAACTTCTTAACTTATACGTCATTAAAAATATTTTTTTAAGCTTGAGGAATAATAGTTAAATAAAGTTGGAAAACATTTAGTTCTTTCCACAATAGTCTGTGTGGATCTGTGTGGATTTGTCTTGTCATTGGGTATCTTTAGTACAACTGGTTATCTCAGAAATCTAAGGAAGATTGACAGAATTTTGAGCCAAGATTTTGCCAAAATACTTTATAGATACTTAAAATAACAAAAAGTAACTAGCTTTAAACTAATCCTTAGTATAAAAATAGGGAAAATTTTTATTTGATACATTATAATGTAAATAATAATATATAAAGTTATTGGTGTTTTAATGTAAATGAAATTAAAGTTTTGTACAATGGTAACACTCAAATACAATAAAAGTCAATCAAAGACACAATATTTTTTATATGATTATTGATACATTTTATTTTATTATTTTAAAAAACGTAGAAAATTATTCTAGTTTATCTTATATTTATCACCCCAAAAACACGCAAAACATGTTTAAACCCAAAATCGCCCGCGTCCTTTAAGATGTATTCAATAAAAGCTCCCAGCTATCACAATGTACAATGTTCATAAAATATTTACAATAACTTACGTATTTATTTATTTATTTATTTACTAGCTGTTGCCAGCGACTTCGTCCGCGCGGACTTCGTTTACTCCGCACAGCTCTTCCCCCGTAGGTGATAGCGTGATAATATGTAGCCTTTATGTTGACCCGACCTGTTAGTAATATTCATGCAAAATTTGAAGTAAATCCATGCAGTACTTTTTGAGTTTACCCCGGACATACAAATAGACAAACAGACAAAAATTCTAAAAACTATATTTTTGACTTCGATATCGATTGTAGATCACGCCCCAAGTATTGTTTTAAAAAAATATTCAATGTACAGTTTTGACTTTCCTACGATTTTATTATATGTATAGATATGTATAGATTATCAATAATTACCACAATGTAATGAACCATATTTTATAGAAGTTAGGGACCATCCATAAATTACGTCACGCGAATTTCATGATTTTTTTGTCCCTTGCCCCGTCCTTGTCACACTGGTCACATTTGTGAGACCACCTCCCCTACCTAGTGTGATGTCACATAATTTAATAATTTTACATTGGAATAATGATCATCTTGTTCGATTATTTTTATGTATATAGATGGCTTTTTAAATTTAGTAATGTAATACTTAGATATAAAATATTATAATTTGAAAAAATGTGATGTCACAAAATTTTGGACCCCTCTCCTATCCCCTTGTCACACAATGCCACACTTGACCCCCTCTCTCCCCCTTAACGTGTGACGTAATTTATGGATGGCCACTTAGAATGAGTATAGTAACATATATTTATTTTGTTATATCTCTAATAGCAGGGGAGCCCAATATGCTAAATGAGTAGTTACTCCAGCGTCGTCGAACTATTGGATTTTGTACATTAAATTGTAGGAAAAATAAAAAAATATATAATGTTTGTCATTTTAATGTTGGGGAAAAATCTACAGATATAAAAAAAAAAAAAACTGTGATATGGAAACGCCAAATCGCGTCAGACTAAGGCATGGTGAGTTAATTGCCAGCTAAACTTTAGAAAATCTGCAAAGAAAACTTTGTTTTGACATTCTCGAGCGCGTCTGCATTTTCTATTATTATATAGAAAATGATGTAAGAATAACGAAAAAAATATAATCTGACAATTTCCACAAGCCGAAGTTATTGGAATTTTGTTTTTTTTTTTTCTGTCATAGTTATCCGCCTATAGACTGACTGGTGAGTTACCTTCAATATTTAAGGACGTGTTAGTTGGCGATCATATATGATGGGGAAAATTACATTATAAATAAATTAAAAATACTTCTTAGTAAACAGTAGGTACGCTGAGAAATGAGAATCCTATATTTACCTGCGCCATACTTGGACACCGCGCGGACTCACGTGTCGCGCAGGTAGTGAGGTTGAGGGCGGGGGTGATGGCGGCGTATCATTGATGTCGACTAGAGTGGCGCGCTTAGACAGTGTAATATCCACATTTCACTTATTTTTAGAGAATTGTTGGTCAAAAATTAAGCCCCTAATTTTATTGTTTCATTTTTACGAGAATCGAGTACCGTTTACTATCCAGAAGTATCGAAGGGCTTATTTACGGGAAGGGCGAGTTAACCCCCCCCCCCCCCCCCATGTTAATCTGACGTCCTCGAGTAAATGCAAAAATCCCCTCTTGGGCTCTCCTACTATAAGGGATTTGGTAGTGTGTTCAATGAAAGCTCCCAGTCGGCTTGATTTTTTTCTGACATCTTGTCTAAGAATAATTGTCACATTTCAACCAATTTACGCAAAATCTTAACAAACCATATACGTCAACCTTTCTCGTGAATCTTCTTGTTCATTGATGAGAACCGCATGAAAATCAGTTCAGTAGTTCTTGAGTTTATTGCGAACATATAGACATTCGTGGCGGAGGATTTTAATAAAATATTGTATACAAATAAGTAAGTAATTAATGTAAATTTTTGTAAAGAGTTTTAAATGAATATAAGAATACGATTAAACCTTTATAATCTCTTAGGAATATTACTGTTTGCGGTCTCATAAATTTTATTAATGGTACATATTATGCATTTACGTATTAAAATTGCGCTCTCAATTCGCTTGTTTATGTGGGGAAAACCAAAACGATTATCTTGACCGACCAACTCAATGGGAACTGCGCTATATCATCGTGTTCATTTAGATTTTAGAAGAAAAAAATGTATTTTTGTAATATTTTTGTATATATACTATAATAATACACTAGCTGCCACACACTAGCTGCCAGTGTTGTCCCGCCCGTGACTAGATTAACACGTCGTCGATATAGTTTTTCATACAAACTTTTAGCCCATTAGAGGGTGATTTTTTTAAATGTTGCCTATGATTGACTCTGGATCTTCAATATCTCCTTGCTAAGTTTCATCAAAATCGAATTAGCAGATTAGCCGTGAAAAAGAAACAGAAATTACAGTCTTTCGCATTTATAAATTTCGATTAAACACACAACGCGACACCGTCCTCACTAGCCTCGATGACGAAGACTACCTACCTTTTCACCTCACACCCAAGAGCCCTGCCTCAGAACGCCATTGCGACGTCGCCGACTACGTATTCAAGCTGGTAATATTGAAATTTATGGTACCTTACACACTTGGCCACGGTTTGACGGCCATACATTTCAATATTAGGCGTGCTCCTGTATAACTTGTCTGACATAGCTTGTCTGTCTACCAACCTTACTTAGGCCTTCTTCTTAGGCTTCTTTCTGGTGCCATCGCGAAAAACACATAGAAAAGTTCGCGGATCATAGTAAACTTAATTGATTTCATTTTTTTTTTCTTACGCCTGTCAGAGTAAACAAAATTTGTCGAAGTTTAGCCGATTTCTTTCAAACAAACCTATCTTTAATTGCAAATCTTCTGATAGTGTGGTTGTTCACGGGCGACGGTTATCACTTACCATCAGGCGAGCCTCCTATCCGTTTGCCCCCTTTTTCTATAAAAAAAAACACGTCAAAATTTATAGAAAAAAAGGCGCCTTGACTTACAAAGTAAAATGGCGGCATTGGATTATGTCTTACTATCTAAAGTGTTCTTTTGAAATCTTAGTTAGGTTATCTGCCAACTTTGTTAGAACACTAGTTTAGACATATGTCAAGAACACGCCCATTAACTGCTTGGGTACGTAGCCGGCGATATCACCATAGCGTGGTAATGAGCCAGAACTACTCTAACGCGGAGTGTAATGCTACGACTCCTCCCTCCATATTTAGTCAAAAAAGTGCACTAACTCGAAGTCCGGTCTTATAGGACACAGCGCCTAATAGCGCGAGCATTAGTAGCCCAAATTTAACTGTTAAATCCCGGCCGTGGGCGTACCGAGGAGGGGGCAGAGAGGGGCAGCTGCCCCCCCTGGTATTTGTTTAACTCTACTAACTATATACTGTTGTAGATAATAATATAAAAATATAGCCTTAAAATTTTGCCCATGATCCTCTCTGCACACTTTGCTCGCCACAAGTTCAGGGTCTCAGTAAAGTCACGTAGGTTTAATTGTAGATTAGTTTTTTCGAAAAAAACTAACTTAAAATATGGCGATTTAACCAACATTGTTGAGTTTGTAGTTTTTGCGTGTGTATCATAGTAGTTTCCTCAACTGACAATTAACGCCGTGATTTCAAGGCTCGCCTTACATAATTCTACTGTTATAATGGTACCCACGTGGTATCTCACCATATTTCCTCAAAGTGTTGTATAGTAATTTGAATACGTGTTTCGTGGATGTCCTCGAGTTTTGTTTAGTTAACGTTAATTTCTTGTGGTCTTAACCTTCATCTCCCTTGAATGTAAATGCACTAATTATAATATATAATAGTGGATATCTGTACGAGTTCATTTCAGCAAATTAAGAACTTTTTTTGTATATCATAAGATAGCAAACAAGCAGATGGGTCTCCTGACGGAGTCAACCATCGTCTATAGACAGCAAAGACAAGACAAACTCTGCCACCTAGTAGCCATGATGGTAGTGATGATCGCATAGCCAATCGGTCGCCTTTACGACCTGGCTGGCAGAACGGCGCTTGGCCTATAATTCAAAGGAGCCCGGGACGAACACGGGGGGAACTTGTTTTGATTATCATTCAAACGTAGTAAAACTGCAGCAGTCCTCTTTCAATAGTCCCATATTTCTGAAACTCTAAATCAGATCTTTATATGGTACCAAATGGGAAGTATACCTACCACCAAAGGCACACAAATGTTTTTTTTTTAACATACTATGAAAAATAATGTTAAAATGTAATCTTTTTAAGTAGCATAATTAATTACACTAAAGAAATATGGGTGTACTAGTTTTGTCATCACATTAATTGATAGATAATATATATATTATGTAAAAATAATGTTTTAACCACAGACCACATGAATACTAATAGACATGCCATCGAGAAGGAAACGTGTCGCCGCGCATATGAGCAAACGCACCTATTATTGTCAAAAATATCATACATTTGTCGGGTTATTATATTGTGAAAAAAATCGAAATAAACCATGTTGTACTCTTTTATCGTAACGAATGAGATAATAATGTTTAAAAACTACTCTTGAAATGATTTTATTTCATATTGGTAAGTACCTAGTATAACTCAGTATTTCTGTATGTAATTGCAAGCTACGTTGACAAACTGAAAGATTGTCTTGAAAGGCGTATCCATTTAATCAGTGTTTTTTAACACAGTAAAACTGCAGCAACCGACTTCTCATTTCCTATATCTCCGGAACCCTGCATCAGATCCTCACTACATTTATATAGTACCAAATGGCAAGTATACCACCCCTTTGGTGGTATACTTCACTTGGTATTATACAAATAACATCCATCAAAATAACAACAACAAGTAACAAAATGTCGAACATAGGTATCATGGAGGATTTTTAGAGGTTCATCTTGGTATTATTATCTAAGAACCTTCTACAAATTAGGTCCCAGAAAACTTTTAAAAAAATAATTGAAATCGGTAAAGATTCATTTTCAATCGACGAAAAAACGTTAAAACGACGGTAAGAAAACGACGCGACGGTTATCAGTTTGACATTTATGTACCTATGTAATATTGTTGAAATGGGATGTTTGAGTATGATGATCTATTTAAGCGTCTAAGCACGTGTATTTAATTTAGTAAATGTAATAAGTTTGTACAGCATATTTGTATTTTTGTATGTTTGTCCGCAAACTTGGGAACTAGAAGCTATACCGAGATAGGTAATTCTTTTTAATTTAAATCAGGTATATACATACTAACTTAAAAAACAGTCCAAGTTTCGTCAAAATCGGCTTCGTAGTTTTTGTGATATGGGGGTCATTCAAGTACCCATTACGTAAACAGATTTTTTTACAATTATTGACTCCCCCTCCCCCATGCCAGCAAAAGTAAGCAAATCACTTACCCTCTCCCCCTTGCTTACGTAAACATTTGTACATTTATTTTTTAATCTGTTCCTCAGTTTTGTGATTGATTCATTAATAGCAGTTTTTAAGTTTACGGTTAGGTCGGTAAGATAAGAGTTTAACGCAAACATTTAGGGCGGCTTGCACCAAAATGCTTAAATCATTTTAATTAAGTTACTAAATACGTTTAAAGTGACAGATTTGAAGGTGATTTGACATTTGCTAAACATGTTTAAGGGACTAAATGCATTTAAGCATTTTGGTGCAAGCCTCCCTTAATGTAGCAAGCAGTAAATTTTTAGAAAACTCTAAAAATAAAAAAATGAATTTTGCTGACGTAATCACCATCTTAATTCCCCATCCACTTGTCATCAAAAATAACCAAAGGAAGGACCTCCCCCATCCCCTACTGGGTACGTAATACTTGAATGGCCCCATGAGTGTAGTTGATATTTGAAGTCGGTTTAATTTTTTAAATTTCTATTATTATATTATAATGAAGATTAGTGTGAATGAAATGTTATATAGCTACGACGTAATTATCACTAATGTTATAAATTGATACCATCGTCTATCTTGCGTTATCGCTAAAAAAGCACTACAAAACAATGTATTCAACTCGTGATCAACGAAAAAAAAATATTTTTTCATACTTTACCTGGCGTTTAATTTTCATTTATGGCAAAAACAAAAACGCCATGAGCAATAGCAAAAAAAGAATTATTGATGTAGATTTTTGTACGTATACCGCTACAATACGACAAAAATTGTAATTTAATTTTTAACAATTATATGTAGTTCAAAGATCGTATAATTTACTTCATAATATCAAAGTTCAAGAGCCACGCAGCCGGCAGTCAGCGCGCTAATCACAAGCACTATAATGAAATATTAATCATCCATTTTAAACTTCACGTATTCAAGAGAATTGAATCCGGTTTAAAAATACCGATTAATAGAAGTAGGTATTAGCGGTTTTTATGAAAGGTTTTGTTTGGAGCGTATCTGAGATGAGAGCGCTTTGTAAACCTATACGGTGTGTAAAGAAAACCCTGTCCGATCCGAAAGAGGCATATAGGTTGGTTAAAGGCATTACTGAAAAAAATATTGAAATGATTATATTTCAAAAAATAAAAAAGATATCGCTTTTTAATATTCGTATTTTTACTTATATTTCCCTAGAGTTAAGCAAATATTTTAAAAATGACAACACTTTTTCGCTGCTTGTTTCATTTTTTTGCTTTGGCGGCTTTTACACAAACACCGCGCGAAGGCGCGGTCTTCGTTTTTTGGCTTTTTATAAAGGAATTTTAAACGCGCCTCATGACCTTCGGTGGCATACGATTTGCGCGGCTCGGATATTAGAATTTACTTATTTCTAGGTGTTGTCGTACTTAATGTATGAAAATACCATTTAAGATTACTTTTTTTGTTGGGAAAACTAATTAATTAATATCCATAAAATACTTACACATAATATGTAACCGTATTACGGTACCAAACAACACCTTTAATTATCCGACAGGGTTTTCTTTACACACTGTATATAAAATATAGTTTTAAGGCAAAACTTTGGAATTGTACGTCACTCACAGTGCGGACAAAAATTTGAAGCGGCAATACCTTTAAAAACCGGTTTATTGATTCAAACCCCTATAATTTTGCTCCAAAAGGAAACCGATACTTTTAAGACTAAAAGAAGCCATTTGTTTGTTTGTTAACCTATGATATAATAAAAGTAATTTAAAAAATTAAACTGACTTCCAATATCTGTCAGCTATATCCATATCTCAAAAACTACTAAATCGATTTTGATGAAACTTAAACTTTCCCTAAGTTGGAATGAATACACATGATTCGATTCAAAATAATTATCTTGGTATTGCTTTTGTTTCCCGATAGTAGACATACATACAGTTACGAAATTTAGTACCAGTGCTTGGACGTCTATATACGCCTATAGACGAGAAATATTATAAACTAATAACCTCCGTTATTTCGTAGGTTGATAATAATACCTAGTAAAAAATTAACGATGATTTTATATACATATATGTGTACTATTAAACTATCACGTTCCACAATTATTTTTAGAAAGTAAACGAGTCAAAAATATGTAGATATACACTACTCGTAAATAAAAAAACTCTGTCGACCTGGTAAGAGCATATTGGTTAAGGAGCAACTATCCCGACCCGGTAACGGGCCATGAAAATTGTATACAGGTCCACAGAATTAACATATTGACGATTATTCTAACATATGCATCGTTTACTGCAAACTTGGATTCCCTGGTGTTAAAATAATGAGCTTATGACTAAGAGCCAACCAAACAACTAATTTTTTATTGAAAGGTTGACTGGGAGAGAATGCAACTAGTACTTTTGTACAATTTTATCTATGTAAGTGTACAATAAAGTTTAAATAAATAAAATAAACAACTATGTTATTTTAGTTAAAAGTTATAGGATAAATTATAAGTAAAACACTCTGTTCTGTGATTGTAATAAGACATATTATATTCCTAAGTATTTATATTATCAGTAAATGTTACCTGTGAGACCAGTAGGGCTACTCTTGAAAACCGATTTCAATTTTAAATGAATAGTTAATGATTTTTAAAGTATTTCGTACTCTGGATAAATATATTCAATTATTGGATTCGGCGACAGCGCCACACGGATTTCGAAATTTTTTGGAACTGCTCATTATTGCTTTTATCGTTATTTTGTTTAAAACGGTACTTAAAATGTCCACTTGTAACACTAGCTTGACGTGTAACGATGACATCTATTTCCAATAATTAGGTCTTTACTATACTGAATCAATGTGGGCAATATTGGTTTCAAGAGTACCGTTTTTTGACGATATTCGAAACATATTGTTTTTATCAATATTGGTTTACGATTTATATTGTTTTCAAGAGTAGGCCTGCAGGAGTTTAAAACTTGTAAATCGGTCACGAAGTGGAAGTATAAAACTACTGGGTAAGAGCAAAACAATCTTTGGGAAAAACTGGTCTATGTTTGAAGCTAAAATAATAAAGAAATAATTATATTTATAAACATTACAATATTATGGTATTTTAAAATATTTTTTTATAAAGCTTTACGTATTTATTTTTATAAAACGCGGGTATCATCAACACGTACGCGTCGCGTCAGCAGCGGCGACATCTTTGTGACAGTTATATCACAAACACTACGTGTGTCACATTATGTGTTGCCACAAGTAATATTTACAAATAGTGTGATCAATTTTCACAAAATAATTACACATAATTTATGACCGTTTTAATAAATTACAATAATACTAATTATTACTCGACTTACACGAATTGATCTAAAGTCAAAGTAAGCAAATTATTTGCTTGTCCATCACAAGTCATGGGTGCTAATCAATGATACTAATATATAGAAATCCATATACACAGTAAGCTACCAAATAATTAATGCCTTTGATGATCAGGCATGGTTTGTGTTACTCACCGTTCTAAACTTATGCATGTGGCATAAGACCTCGCCACAAGATAGCAACGCACCGTTAACACCTTTGTGTCTATAGGCGATGATTGACTCTTTCCATCAGGGGACCCATCTGCTTGTTAGCTATCTTATATATAAAAAAAGCTCGACTTACGGTAAAATTACATTGACCGTGGTAACGAGCGGATTCTCGTAGTTAAAAATGATTTTATGAGCAAATGGTCTAAACTTATGCATGTGGCATTAGACCTCACCACAAGGTAGCAACGCACCATTAACATCTTTGGTGTCTATAGGCGATGGTTGACTCTTTCCATCAGGAGACCCATCTGCTTGTTTGCGATCTTATGATATAAAAAAAAGGAATTCGATGTTTTACTGCGTTTAATGTACCTAGGTATAAATAAATTTTACTACCGCGTAATATTTTTAGGGTCCAATATTGGAATTGTAATAAGTAACCCGTTGAATGCAATTCAGATCGATTTTATATTTCTGTACGTAACAGCTAATTATTAGAAATTAGCAGATATTCGTTACTTCGTTAAGGTGACCAAAATTCATTACTTTCCTTTGCTCAGTCGTGTACATAAGCTTATGTCGCTCCTTACTACTTTTTAAAGATGAAACAATGTTGAAATTTTGTCGAGTAGTTTTTAAGTTAAATCGTAGAGAAAAAAACAAAAAAAAATAATCTTTCCTCTTTAAAATATAGTTTTGATTAAAGCTTGTTAAAATTAATTTGGTTACTATTATTCTTATGGCACTTGATGTTTGAAAAGCAGCGACTAAGATTGCTGATCGACTTCAAATAAAGACCTGTTTAATTTTAAAAAGACCACTGGTATTGCGGTTGTTAATGTTCATGGGCGGCGGTGATCACTACCCAGTTGCACCCTCCTGCTCGTTGCTCCCTCTTCTATTAAAAAAAAGGTTTATATGTTATTATTTTTTTTATTTAAAATGACTCTATGACGTGGTGTAGTTAAATTTGTGACCTCTTATTTCGTATTATCAAATGGTATGTCTTCGTTTGCATTTCAAATTAATTTTTGTTCCGGCTATATAAATAACACACAATGTTATTGACCAAATTCGTCACGGCGAACTGGTTTTGCCTAGGCCAAATTACTGATGTAGAGTTAAATGGATGTTATACGTATAATAAATAGGGAATTTTTCCCGTGTTGTTCTATCAAACTCTAAATCAACTGCTTTCGAAATGATATGAAATTATATGAAAGTTATTTGCAAGAATGTGGGTGTTATATGTTATCAAAATTAATCAAAAGTACTAGCATATTCTATCATATGATGTGCAAATATTTAACACTATATAGAAAAGTCGATTTCTTTATAACTACTACTGAATCGGAACGCGGTCACACACTGAGAAGATCCGGCGGAAGAAACTCAGCAGGTTTGTTTACTGCTAGGCATGTCGTGAAAGACGAGATAAGGCTAAAACGTGTCACTAACATCGTGACTACTAAGCACTAACTAGATTGTAGAGTTCTGCATGTCTGGCCCATGGTTTTAGTACCACTGGCTTACCTATTCCTGTCGCAAGCGTCTGTGCTTGTCGTTATTGTTCCAGTTTGAAGATGAGTGTAGTAGGCGGCAAACTTATGCATTTGAAATTTTACCGCTGCTATACGAATAGTAACACACCATTTGAATTTATAGGTGATGGTTCTCTTCATGCCACTGAGGAAAAGTTAAATAAGTTTATAATAGGCTCCTTTTGATATAATACGAGCAAAAGTTCTAATCGTAAAATAATTAAATAAAGTTTTCAGTTGTTGTATTATTAAATTCCCGCTTAGAAAACTCAAAATTTGCTTTTTACGATTACGGACGTTATTAAAATTTTGACCGGAATTAAATTGGGTTCTACTTCCACCAAACTTAATTTTCTAAAAATTTGAACCGATTCGACATCGGATTGGGTTCAGTATTTAAAAAATCCTCAAAAATAGTTGCCGAAAAATGTGTTTTCTAAATAACTTCTTATATATTATACCTACCGATTGATTCCAAAATCTAATCAGCTCTTTTCCTAGAAAAATGTATCGAATACCGCAAACCGAATCAGAATCGGTTAATTCGTTCTGCAGTTATCGTAGACAAAACGTTGAAAAAAGTGTTGAGATTTTTCAATTAATTGTTTTAAAATTCAGGACAAAATTTTTAGAGCGCCTCATACTCCGTTGAATGCCGCTTGCCGGTCAAAATTCGACCATTGCTTTCAAAAGATACAGCTTTTCAACAATAAAAATAATCGCAGTAAAACCGCAAACAACCGAAGACGGTTTTCTGTATATCGGGAAACCTACATCAGATCGTTACCTAATTAAATTGGGAACATTTCGGAAGTATATATACCCTTTAAAAGCAAAATAATTTTTCAAATCGATTTCGGCGTCTTCGAGTAATCGTTCATCGATTACTCGTAAAAAAATAGGTAAAAAAATAATTCCGACGACTTGTCTTATTGGGAAGTCGGGTGATAATCTCATTTTTAACAAACTTTAGATTTTTGTTAGCTTTGAGCTAACTTGAGATACTTGACCTACCAGGCACTTCGTAAAAGGCGAATTATAGGCAAAACTGTGGTGAGTTCCGCAATGTCCCACACAGAGGTGCAAAAAATGCATTACTTTAGTTAATGCATTAGCGTTTCATTACTCATTACTATGATAATGAGCAATGAAATCAGTTTTCATTACTCATTACTATAATAATGAGTAATGAAATCAGTTTCCATTACTCATTATTTTTTTTAATGGAACAAAAAATAATTTTCATTATTTTTTTTTTAATGAATAATGGTATTATTTTGACATTACTTAATTTTTTATTTTAATGAGTATTTCAATGATTTACATTAAAATTCTAAACGTTAATGCGTAATGTACCAACTTTTCATTACCCATTTCATTATATTTAACATAAACAAACTTATCTATCATCAGGTTAATCTGATTTATGATACAAAATCTGCGCATTAATATTTTATTGTAATAATTTGAACTTCAAATTTGACATTTAATGGATAATGAAGGACCAATAATTACTCATTACGATTTTAATGAGTAATGTATGATCTTTCATTATTCATTTTTTTTCCAATGAGTAATGGAAGACCACAAATTACACATTAATTATTTAATGAGTAATGTAAATATTTTACATTAAAAATATTTTTTTTAATGAGTAATGGACAAAAATTAGATTACCATTAAAAGAAGTAATGATTATTGCATTACTTTTTACATTAAGATTTTTGCAACTCTGGTCCCACACCGCTTTACCTTTTACTGTCGCAATAATTTGCCACGGCCATGTTCTGATTTAAAAGATTATTAAGCTGGCAAAATGCATGTGGCATTTCTACCCGCCATACAGATAGCAACGCCCCGTTAACATCTTTGGTATCTATAGAGGATAGACCACTATCCTTTTACTCAATAACAGTTGCCCGACCCGGGGATCATATATCAAATTTTTATACAAGACTAGCTGATCTGGCAAACTTTGTTCTGCCTTTTTAACTATTCATATTTTTTTTCTCTATTTTATCACATTTGAAGTGAAGTCCAGGGAAGGTTTAAACCTTCCCTGGACTTCAACAATTAATACAAAACCAAAACTAGCCAAATCGGTTCAGCCGTTCTCGAGTTTTAGCGAGACTAAAGAACAGCAATTGATTTTTATATATACAGATTAGATTTAGTTTTTAAATTTACCGGCATACCAGGTAGCCAGGTCTATTTTTCAAGAGGCGCCGGAAGCAACACACTTGCTAATCTTTTAATAAATAGACGGTTGTCCGTGTTGATCCGGGACACTTCTTCAGAATAGACCACCTGCCAATCTGCCAGGCAGTTCGTAGAAGGCGAATGTTTGGCTATACATGTCACTACCATCGTGACTACTAGGTGGTAGAGTTTCGCCCAACGTCTCGCCCGCGTCTGGTACCACCGTCTTATCTATTCCTGCCGCAATAGCGTCAATGCTTGGCATTGTCGTGTTCCAGTTCGGAGTTTAAAGTAGCCGGTAGATTTATGCATATGACATTGCCATATCGCCAAACAGATAGCAACGCACCATTGACATCTTTGGTGCCTATAGACGATGGTTTCTTTTTCCATCAAAATCAAATACATCTTATCTCATGATATAAAAAATCCAAAATCAAATCAAATCAAAATATATTTATTTAGTTAAATAAATCGTGCAATAAAACTGAATTGTAAAATCACTAAAAGCTATGTACTTGTTTGTTAGCCTGTGTATAAAATGTGAAAGTCATGTTACCAATTAGTATGAGAGTGTATAAAGTACAAACCCACATCATACGTTTATGAGATAGCTCGGTGCCTGTAACCTTGCCCGCTGACCACTATGTGTATATCGAGCTCGTAAAGGATGCATGTATCTAACTGCTGGACCGCCGCCAAGCTCTGGGATACGTCATATCACATATAAACACGCGAAGTTTGCGAGATTATGTTTTCTATATCATAAAATAGCGAACTAGTAGATGGCTCTTCTGATGGAAAGAGAGAAAAAACTATTGCCTATATACAAAGATGTAAATGGTGCGGTGCTATCCGTGTCTACCTTACTCTCCAAATATGAACGTCACTGTGACAAATACCGAAGATATTGCGGCAAGAATAGGTGGGGCGACGGTACCAAAACGTTGCAGAACTCCACCACCTAGTAGTCACGATAGTAGTGACATGTATAGCCAAACATTCGCTTTCTACGAAATGCCTGGCAAATTTTCAAATGGTTTGTGGTCTATTCTTCAGACGTGTCCCGGACCAACACGAACAACCGTCTTTTTTTAGTAAAAGATTAGCCTGCGTGTTGCTCCCGGCGTTTTTTGAAGAATAGAGGTGGCTACGTGGTATATCGGTAAACTTAAAAGCTAAATCTGATATAAAAATTTGAAACATGATCCCCGGGTAAGGCAAAAGTGTTATTGAGGTATTTCTCGCGATCCAAAGTCTCAGTAGCAGCTCGTAGTCTGGCGGATAGAGTGTAACCATTTCCGTATTTCGATTGAGCATCGACATAGAATACATTGATTTCGCTGATCTAAAGCCGTCGGTCTCGGTTAACGCTAGCAATAATCGATAATTTTATCGATATTTTGATTTTTTGCTCATTGAATTTAATGTATAAATAAAATAATGTATGACGCATAACTTTTCGTCGGTTTAATTTTTTTTGTTAAATATGTATTATTTATACTAATATTATAAATGGGAAAGTGTGTGTATTTGTTTGTCCGTCTTTCACGGCACAACGGAGTGACATGTATGACGCATAACTTTTCGTCGGTTTAATTTTTTTTGTTAAATATGTATTCTCCATACTAATATTATAAATGGGAAAGTGTGTGTATTTGTTTGTCCGTCTTTAACGGCAAAATGGAGTGACGAATTGACTTGGTTTTTTAAGTGGAGATAGTTGAAGGGGTGGCGAGTGACTTAGGCTACCCTCTGTCTCTTTCGAACCCCCCACTCCCTTAAAATGAATTTAACGCGAGTGAAGCCGCGGGCAAAAGCTAGTTCCAGTATAACCTGACACGGTATTTAGTTACTGTGAAGTTATTAAAATTTTAAGGAACTGCGATTTTTATAAGCACTACGCGTTCAGCGATGTGTGTACACTTTTTTTTAAATGCAGACGAAGTCACAGTTACCAGCTAGTGCAACATAAGGCTATACGCCTGACCTGACCTGATCCGAAAAAACATAAACCTCCTTTTACGCAATCGGCTGAAAATATATTGCCCTTCTCTTTCATCTCACAATCGTATCTCAAAAGGTATCTTTAGAATCATATTGGACTCTAAAGATACCTCTCAAGCTTAAATCCGTCAAGCAGTTTTAGCTCCAGAGCGTGCAAACAAATATACATACATACAAATACATACACTCTAAAATAAATCTAAAAAACAACCCTCGTTTTGACGCAATCGGGTAAAAAATCCTTTATATACAAGAAATAATAAACACATGAGTTAATAACAGAAGAGTAAATATGTATATTTTTGTTAACAGGCATGAAAATGACCATGTCAACGACAGCCACAATGACGGCCCGCGTGCACAGGAAAGTGATGCGCGCGCCACACAAGCGGGCTCACCCTGGTAAAATGCTCCACGCTGGCAAGTTGGCGTACGCGGGAGGCGCACACATTCCGGGCAAGGGACCCCATCCGGGGAAGTTTGCCCACTTAGGCAAATTTGGAAAGCTCAGTCATTACGCGCACACCCACGCGCTGAGGCCTCCCGAGCACTGCGAGAACAGTAATGACAGTGGTCTCGGCTCCGATCCCATGAACAGGTAAGAGTCTGTTACAACCAATTTGCCTGACGCTACATGTTATTTCAAAGTACAACGGCATTCATACATCGGCAGTAGGTCAGAGTGCTAAGTGTGAGTTTTTTTTTTGCATTCGATCGTGAGCGCGTTTGGAGTTTACTAGGAATTTGTATGTGATTTGTACAGCGCCACCTAGTGGTAAACGTGAGAAACCAGTTTGTAAATGTGTATTCAACAACCGGTTACATTCTGTTTGGGATGTAAGGTGTGCTAAAGAAATGTAGGTACATACGCTCGAAAATATTCCTTTTTACATTAAATAAAAACATGCAAATTAAACTGTAATAATTGTAATTATTGTGCCACCAACTTATCTGTTCAGTAAAAATCCCTAATGAGAGATTTTTCAAAATGCGTATGTTTAGTTTTTATACGTTAATTTGAAAAATAAAAAAATTTGCTTACAAAATTTTATCTCATTAAAACCAATTGAGACTATTATTTAAATCTTCAGTTAGAAGTGAGGTTAGTTAAATCATAATGAGAGAATCGAACACTTATATACGTCGAAAGGAACTATTAAAATTCCTAGTAAAACACGATTGAACCATAATTAAAGGGAAACACATGTTTCACTTAATTTAATCAAGTATTCTTTCAATTTTATAAACTGTTTTGCGCGTCAGACTCGCTTATGAAAGGTTGCGTGGCAACGAAAAAAATTATAGTTACTTTATACTAGAATGTAACAGTCTACTTTCACGGTGGCGAAAATACGTTTGTATTTCCCCAAGACACTATAAATATTCCTCGTGTTGGTCCGGGCTCTCTTTAAAGAGTAGACCAACTCCCGTTCTTATTCATTGCAGTGTCACTACCATCGTGGCTATAGGTGGTAGAGTCTAGTTCTGAATTATCTCGCCCAAGTCTGGGACGTCCTTACATGATCCTGCCGTAATAGCGTCAGTGTTTGGAGGGTAAAGCATTCATATAAAAAAAAAACCAAGATACGCAATCAGTGTTTCAAAAACGTCCTCCAAAAATGAGCGTACAATTTTAAAATGTGCGCTCATTTTACATAGAATCACGTCGGTCGCGACAATGTCAATTTTATTTCTTTTTGTACATTGCTTTGTAAAAACAATTATAAATCTTGCACTGAAGTTTGGATGTGTAAAGACATGTTTTTGCCATATCTATAACTACTCGTACTTAAATGAAATTAGCGGCACTTTTGAATGTCAGTTTTGTTCGGGACTGTGCATCTTGGTTTTTTTTTATCAATGGGGTAAGGTAGCTGTCTCCTTTGGTATAAACCGCGTAGGTCCCGATCACGAGCGAAAGGTGAAATAAAACATTATTATGTCACTTCGAAATAGTGTAGCTTTCTTTTGGTGAGAGTATTTTTAAAATTGGTTCAGTAGTTCCTGAGATAACTTCCTACAAAACTCACAAACTTACAAAATATATAACCTCTTTATAATATTAGTATAGAGGATATATAAAAAATGGCGTGCCTGTTCTTATCAGCGCGAATGACTCAAGTCAGACAAAACGACAATTCCAACTCGGTAATCTTACGCTTATCTCTTTGATCATCCTAATCTCCTACATTGTTATAAAAAGAGCACATTGACTGTCCTAACTTTATTAAAACTAATTGTTACCCGCCACATCGTTCGCTTAACCCAAAAACATTATTTTCTTTGGGAACACATGCTTTAGACATAGTACAAAACTAGATGTACCTTGCCAAAAACTCAGATTATAAAAAAATGCATATTGTATGACAGTTAATATATGTATACAATCATATTCCTGATAGTCTTAAATCGTTGCCTTTAAATTTCGCATAAAGTTATTTGATTTACTAATAGAAAAAACTTACTATAATGTGAATTAATTTTTTGCTGATAAGTTAAACCTCTTATTATGTAATTTAAAAAAAACATGGTTGAATAACCAATGCAATTTGTAAATTATAAGGTGAGCATCAGAATGGACAGTCACTACTGATATTTTACATCGAAATTATTATAGGAAGTTGCTTCCTAGTTGCTACTAGTTGCTACTAATCATTAAATAGTTGCTACCTAAGAATAGAAAGAAATGAACTACAATTTAAGGTGACCGGCCATTCTGATATCAGAATGGCTGGTCACCTTTCCAGTGATCACAAACTGCGCAAAATAAATCGAGTTATTTTCAAGCAATAGTTGCTACGAACTGCTACCTTCATATGTATCGTTTTGTACCTTATAGCTTTTAAGGATAAAAAGTTATAATCATTTGATTAAATTAAAATCTAAACTCCTGAAAAATCCGATGAGCAAATTCGATATCAAACATAATATGTGATTTATATGCAGGCGCTACTTGATAGAATTTTGTTTCAACTGTTATATATTATATTCCTATACATTAAGTGACTAACGTTTATAATTATAATATAAGGAAGACAGAAACATAATTTTACAAATAAGGATCAAATTCGCAGCCCCTTGGCTGATTATCATTGCTCTGACAGTTTTTTTAATTTTTCACATTTTTTGTAGTGTCCTACCTGGGATTTGAGCTCGGGACCCCTTGAATCGAACGTGGAGCATTCACCACTTTACCAAAGAGGCAGTACATCAAGTAGCGCCTGCATATAAATTACATATTATGTTTGATGTCGGATTTGTTCATCGGATTTTTCAGGAGTTTAGATTTTAATTTAATCAAATGACTATAACTTTTTATCCTTAAAAGCTATAAGGTTCAAAACGATACATATGAAGGTAGCAGTTCGTAGCAACTATTGCTTAAAAATAACTCGATTTATTTTGCGCAGTTTGTGATTACTGGATAGGTGGCCGGCCATTCTGATATCAGAATGGCCGGTCACCTTAAATTGTAGTTTATTTCTTTCTATTCTTAGGTAGCAACTATTTAATGGTTAGTAGCAACTAGTAGCAACTAGGAAGCAACTTCCTATAATAATTTCGATGTAAAATATCAGTAGTGACTGTCCATTCTGATGCTCACAATTATAAGTAAACCAAGACAAACCCGCTGAGTTTCTTCCGCTGGATCTTCTCAGTGTGCGGCCGCGTTCCAATCCGGTGGTAATTCTAAAATATTCGACTTCTCAAAAGTGCATGTAAAGAATAAAACATTTCTTGGATTGGTTAATAAAAGGTATTTCAATATTTCAATGTAAATAAAAATAATTTGATAAAATTCCAATCCAATACATATATATCTACAAATCTGTAAATGAGTAGTGTATGAATTCATAAACTACATAGAAAATGATAATATTTGCCCACCATATCAGGTAGAATAGACTGGTAACTTTTGGTTATTTTAATAACTTGTAAATCCCATATTCTTGCAAATAAATATTTATAATTTTATTTAATTTCATTTTTTTTGTTTCATTTTTGGTTTCATTGATGGTTTTTGCGATAGCTGGGAATCGGGATTTCAATAGCCTTACGTATTTCCAGATGCTAGGGCTACCAAGAGCATGGCTCCGGAATCGAATCCGATACCTAAATATTTACAACCAGCTATCCATTAAAATCTGAATAAACAATGTGTTGTTAATATGCGTAATTGTTTCAGTATAGTTTCAAAACTCGAAAGCCTATTTAGTAAATATGAGGGATATTTACTTTTCAAATTACCGATAAAGTGTGAATCGTACTTATACACGTAGGGTTCCGTACCACTGAGTGAAATTAACTGAAATTTAATTGTATGGGTCCACTTTTGGGATGTAACTTTTTAACATTTTTATTATTTACACAGCAATACGTATTATGTAAAAATTTTCGGCATCTACCTATTTCCGTTCCAAGGATAGAGCTTTTACGGTTCCGTTTATCATACTTTGGGCACAGAACCCTAAAAACGTTGTTTTACGTGACGCTAGTTAAATTAATGCATTTAACACAACACCGGTGTCGCCGCTGAGTTGTTTATTTTCTTTTTTACAAAGCAGACCAGTTTACGTTTTTACATTGCTCGTCTAATTAGCGACTTTCGTAAACGTGTAGTATATATAGCCATAATCTCTGATTATTTGAAACTCATTACAATCAGGCTGTATTATTAATAAATATATCTTGTAAGGGGAAAGTTTTCGAGTTCACCGAAACGCGAAACCACGGATTTAGACCTTTTTGAAATGAAAACGGTTGACAATCTTTGGGAAATTTTCGATGTTTTGGTGTTTTTTTACCTTAACTCTGTAGAATTCGATTTTTTCTAAACTAGCTCGCCCGCGCATCTTCGTCTGCTAATGGATTAACATGTCCATCTAATTTTTCAAACATCTTTCATCCCCTGTTTCAGTCCCTTTGGGGTTGACTTTTGAAAAAAATTTGCCAATATTTGAGTCTGGGTCTTCAACTATGTTGTTTCCGAATTTCGTCAAAATCAGGTCAGCGTTTTAGCCATGAAAACGTTATATACGACAATATGCGAACTACATTACAGCGCCACCTATCGGTTTTAATGTTGAGTTTAAATCATTCTCGAATCCACGTTAATACACAAAAAAAATCATTAAAATCAGTCCAGTAGTTTAGGAAGAGTTCAGCCACATACACATGCACAGAAGAATATATAAAAAATCTACCTTCTTTTGTATCTAATTATCGACCTATTTTCATTCTTCCTTTCCTTTCAAAAGTCTTAGAAAGTATCTTTCAATCTCAATTAGCTGATTTCTTTCACACGTATAAGTTGTTAAATCCACATCAATCTGCGTTCAGGCCTGGCCATAGTATTGTCACTGCCACCGACCACACAACCCATAGACCCCTAAAACAGGCGAATGGCTTCTGTCAACACATCTGACTTATAGTTCCGATGTAAATGTCCATGCACCAATACCCAATCAATGTCGACCAATCAGATCCTCTGTACATCACTATCTTTCACTGTGGCCTTGAGTAAGCCAATCACGATGTTGCAGCTCAGCTCAGCTAGTTGCCAGAATGCATTCAATACGGAAAATCGAACATTAGGCGTCTATGGGCTGTGTGGTCGATGGTCACTGCGCTTGTAAAAATTTTCGATAACAATTGATTCAAAGCGTCTTGCTTAGTGCTGCTAGACTTTAGCAACGTATTGAACTCGGCGGATTTTGATGTGCTGTTTGCGATAATGTGTCCTCTAAATATTACGGCTTCGGGGTCATAAGCAGCGTGTTCTTTTTAAACAACCTCAGTCTGTGGTTTGATATATATCACAGCTGGCGTACCCTAAGGTAGAGTCATCTCTTTCGATTTCTCCTGTTATTTTCTCTTTTAATTCCATATCTTCTTGTGTATAATTCAATTACCATCTCTATGCTGACGATGTACAGCTTTATTGAAATTTTACCGTGGAGGATTTAACAAATGATGAAGATATTATGCTTTTCATCATTGAAACGTTTTAAAAACTTCACTAAAATAATTCTTATACATGACCTAATTTTACTTATAACGGATTATTTCGATTCTTGTTTCCTAGAAGCTACTGAGGCACAATAAAATAATAACGCAGTAGAACAACTCCATTCAGGACGCCCGAATCGCCGCACGCACACAGACGTGTCGTTTACACGGCCGCTAACCTATCTTGGCCAAACAAGATAGGTTAGCGGCCGTGTAAGCGAATTGTTCTACTGCGTTATTATTCTATTGTGACCGAATAGCCTGTTGATAAACTTGGGAGGTTTCAAAACTTATGTACTTCCGTTATTCATTTGTTAACAGTCCATCTAATTATCATTTTATTGTCCGGGGATGGCAACATGCTATATACTATTTTATTTATGGGTAAAATCTGTTTTCAAAGAGTATCTTCACGCCCATATCCCCGAAGGGGTAGGCAGAGGTACAACAAGTGCACCCACGATTAGCCGAAGATACTTGGTCCCATAAATGTGATAGGTGGCAAGCCTATCGCCAACCGGGCACTTTCCAATCCCGGGCAACTTTGAGTTTCTCAGAAAACTGAAATAATACTTTTTTTTTAAAGTGCCCGACCCGGGAATCGAACCCGGGACCTCATGTGGTCAACTCCAAAGCTGGACCACTGGACCACAGAGGCGATTAAATAATAATAATAATGTTTTCAAAGAGATTTTAATATAGTGTGCTCGTATGATCAAAATGAATCATAATTTATTATATATCAGATAAAAAAATTAGTATTTATCCTATCATTTATTCTGATAGATATTTGTGTTTTAACATTCATAAAAATATCGTCGAATTTTAACCAGCAGGCGATCGCTTGTATTTTTTTAATATTGTAAACATGATATAATTATGTATTAAGATAGTTAAATCTTATGTAATAATCTGAGCGCGACTCTATCTAGCTGCTGCCGCGCGCGCCACATGGCCGGCGCAGACGGACGCAATCGCACGTGCTAATTGTTATTTTTGGCACGTATCTCATCGTGAGTCACCACGTAACACGTTACTGTTTATTAAATCCGCACCACTTATAAACGGTCTACCGGGTTTGTTGATAAATGAGTATTGTCACATTATTAAGTAAAAATAAGTGGAGTCTTTGCTTTGCTTCTTCCTGTCGCAGTAGTGTCGAAGCTTTTCGCTGTCTTTCCAGTATCCAGGGCAAGGGAGCCGGTACGGTTGTTGCTTGTTGTACGGTGTACGTTACCATCTTGATATATGCATAGGTTTACCATACATAAGTGAAGAGATGCCTGTCCAGAATACCTGAAATCTCTGACTTTTCAAAAAAATGCCTGTCTAAAATATTACTGAGAAATCATAAACAAATCATATTTGTACTGTACTTATTGGCGAAAAGAAAGCAAACTATCAGCCTTCGCTTCGATCCTGCGCTCTCCAATCAAGTCAGTGTATTTGCGTTATTGATGTTATGTTCAAAATGCGACAAAAGGCGCGAATTTTTGAAATGCCTGTCTTTGATCAGCCGCCTGTCTAACCCTCACAATGCCTGTCAAATGCGGCAAATTCCTGTCATCTGGTAACCCTACACACTGATAGCACCCCACTATTAACACACTATTAACATCTTTGGTGTTCTTTTATTAATATTTTTATATATTTGTTGAAGGGTAAACATTTAATAAAGCCAGGCCAAGCCAGAAACTATGAGCTCGCAACTCAGAGGTTATCAGGTCGGTTGCCGCTGTTGATTCTGGTTTACAGAGGGCCTACCATGAACTCTTATTATACTTGTCAAGTTCCAGGCAGTTCAACTATGAGTATTAACCTGTCAGGTTTTACGATCGTACCATGAACTAATTTTTGTTGACATGCAATGCGTCGTCTTCTGGCCGGTTCCATTATCTCTGGCAGGACATATCAAATTAACGTTGAGAAACACATAACTTGCCGATTTTTAAATTTTAGTATAAGGTTATTATTATTAATGCATTTAATTAGAAATCTTGAATTTAAGAATACAAATTGGCAAAAGAGATCGAGTTGTAAGTTATTTAAAGTCTACGTAAAATATATGGAATATAAAGTAAACCACGTAATATTTGTTAAGCGGCATCAATTAAAGAACGCAACTCTGGGAATATTACACTTGACCTTGAATTGTTTAATAAAGATATTTATGTTATGAGCGCGGTTTTTAAATTTCTTGAGTACCTAAATTTTTAAATTTCGTCTTGATTTTTTGAGATTAGAGTTTTGGAAGAGTTTGTGACTATTTTAAAGCTTAAGATTACACATTGATTTAATGAACGTGATTGATGTCGAAAGCAAAACGATCGTATGATATCAATATATTTAATGAACAATTGGAAGTTTTATGAGATTTTTTAAATACCCATAAAGATATTTCAACGGGATTCAATAAAAGTGCACACTCAAAACATTAATTTTCATCACAGATCGAAATGTATGTGTATCGCCTCTGTGGTCTAGTGGTCCAGTGTCGGAGTTGATCACATGAGGTCCTGGGTCGGAAAATTAAAAAAAAGTGTTTTTTCAGTTTTCTGACAAAAACAATGTTGCCTGGGATTGGAAAAAGTGCCCGGGTGGCGATAGGCTTCGGCTAATCGTGGGTGCTTTTGTTGTACCTCTGCCTACCTCTTCGGGGATACGGGCGTGAAGATACTATTTTTATCTAAAATTAAAAATAAATAAAAATGCTTTAAAAGCAAGTAAATATTGTATTGAAAACTTTAAATAGAAGTAATGAATTAGGTACTATATTTTAAACCAATATCAATATTTTTCTAAAACACATTTAATGTCAAAAAATATGCAATATAAATTCCAAAAATAGGACTAGGGCTAGGAATAGCAGTTATAGTAAAAAATATGTACATTAAACATTTACAGTATATTTAAGACAAAGCAATCCAATAAAAGTTACTTATTTACAGCTGCAAGTGACCGGCAATATTATGACACTTCAAATATCGATTTCGGTTTGTCAAAAACACTTCATGATACGCTAATGCAGGGCAGAAGTAGGTTTAAATAGTAATACGATCGCTCACCAGCATAGGTCACGTGGTCGCTGACTGGCCTGTTAGATAACGCTTTCATGGTACGAAATAGCAGAACAGTTTAATTATCGGCTAAAGTTGACCTGCTATAAGAGTTCATAGTAGGGCCGCAGAAGTTACAGTGGTGGGAACGAGAGGTGGGAGAGAACCATTGCCCTTATTAATACTACTTTTAAAATAATTTTCGAGTTGTTGAATAAATCGGTTTTCGTATAAATGTATAATTTTTGAACGCACAAAGTCAACTGCGTCAATCTTAAAGCAACGTAGAACTAACGTAGGCTTTAAAGCAAGATCTGGATCAAATTTAGTAGTTTCAAATGCTTCTTTTAATTATATTTGTGTTTTATTATTCACTCCGTGCTTGAAAAAAACTTGAAAAACTTAAAAAAACAACAAAGAAAAATGTCGAAATCTAAGACTTTCTATGTTATTTCTAAAGATTTTCAATTACTATAATATAAATTACCACTGCCTGAAAAAACTTCAATAAACCCGGTCGTTTGGGTGAAATGGAGTTTCTTTTCAAAAAAATAACATTACAGCCACCGTTTTCATTTTTGTTTATTTGTTAAAACTCTTGATTTATTGTTTACTAACTGCAGCGTGCAGCCCGCTGCATTCTGACAGTTTTGGCGAATCCTGCGGGATCACCTAGTTTTTCCGAAATAGAAAGGAGCTTATATGATATTCCAGGTCATCATCTACATGTGTGCCAAGTTTTATTATGATCCGTTCAGTAGTTTTGCGTAATTGAGTAACAAACATCCATCTATTCATCCAAACATTCAAAAGTTCGAATTTATAATATTAATATGGATTAATAGCTAGATTAATTAATAATTGATTGGGATTCCTCGGTCACGAAAAATGTCCGGATTTTACCCAGATAATTTTTAAAAATCCGTTCCGGACGGCTTTCAAACGCCCTCTAAACTAAAAAAAATCTCGGTAATCCCGTACACGTGGCATCCCTACCTGACTGACAGTATTTATTGGCAAGCACAAGGACGGATTGTTATGGAAAACGTTATTTAATGTAAATTTGTGTTTTTAAAAGAAATAGATACAAATATTTAGGTAAATTTAAAAGCACAATTATATCTAAATACATTTTTGTTGCTTTTGGTTCTGGTTATTATTTTCAGTATGAAATCTCTGTACCTTTTCGGACTCTTAAAACTGTGGTATTTTCATTCCTGTGTTGAGGAAGCGTGTAAAGGCTAAAGATGTCATTTTCGGTTTAATTACAAGTAACAACGAACAAGTGTTAATCGTTACGGTTGACAAATGGGTTGATGGAGTTCACCACTCCTCTCACCAGCCAATAAACAAGTAATCCATCATGTATAAGAATGTGATAAAAATTGTGATAATGATTTCAAAATATATTAAAACCAGCGGCGTCACGCAGCTCGTATTTCATTTATTTTCACACTTTATTCCATACAAAATACATCTTTTTGAAAATTAATTTAAAACATGTACAAAGGCCGAAGCTCGCCCTCTTTGAAAGACAGACATCTCTGCCAGCAGAGTCGAGAGGCGAAAATGGGACATGTAGCGGCTCAAACAATCACAAACACTACAAGAAAAAATAATAAAAAATGGACAAAAATCAATAACAAATGGAAAAAATGAAATTCAAAAATAAAATCCTGAATCGCGATATCACTATTATTTATATTGTAACAGTATATACAAGTTTCAACGCTTCTCAAATGGACTTCGGTCCCCAGGCAGTACATGCCTGGGGACCGAAGTCCATTATGCCTGGCTGGGAAGATCTTCCTTTTCCCATTCCTTGTCTTTGTGTGAAGTCATCAACCTCCACAGTTATGACGTCACCTGACAATAGCTGGCCCGCTGGTTCACTATATGACCCATCACCGGTCGCCACCAGCGGCGCCACAGCTTTTCAAATGGACTTCGGTCCCTAGGCAGTACACCTCGCCTGGCTGGGAAGATTTTCCTTTTCCCCTTACTTGTCCTTGTGTGACGTCATCAACCTCCACAGTAATGACGTCATACTGACGAGAAGCTGGCCCGCTGGTTCCGTCACTATGACCTTTCAGCGGTACGGACCAGTGGCGTCACAGACAAATAAACGTAAACTAGTGTATAAGTGCGTAACTTAAAACTGGGATTATATAATACAAGAAATAAAAATATTGAAAAAATAACATTAACCTGTGCCTTATAATGCCTTTCAAATTATCATGCTCTTTTACTGCTTTCTTAAATATATGAAGCGATTTGGTATTGCGAATATTGAAGGGTTTTTCACAGATTCATTCCACAGTTTGACGAAGTTGAAAGAGAAAGAATGACTGTTATAATTGGAAGTTCCCGAAAGGAATTTTGATATACGCCTAACTTGGTCTACGATCATAGTCAAAGGAATATAGAAAATTTAAATCGCTTGCGGAGCATTGATATATAAAAAACCCAAGATACACAATCAGTGTTTCAAAAACGTCGTATAAAAATGAGCGCAAAATTTTAAATTGTGCGCTTATTTCAAATAGAATCGCGTCGATCGCGACACTGTCAATTTTATTACTTTTTGTACATTACCTTTTAAAAACCATAAAACTTGCGCTTAAGGTTGGATATGCAAAACATACGTTTTTGCCATATCTGTAAGTACTTATGTGAAAATATGGACAGTTTTGGGTGTCAGTTTTATTCGAGACTGTGCATCTCGGGTTTTTTATATCAATGTTGCGGAGATATTCAGGTAAAACCTCCGACCACACAACCCATAGACCCCTAATAACAGGCGAATGGCTTCTGTCAACACATCTGACTTATAGTTCCGATGTAAATGTCCATGCACCAATACCCAATCAGTGTCGACCAATCAGATTCTCTGTACATCACTATCTTTCACTGTGGCCTTGAGTAAGCCAATCACGATGTTGCAGCTCAGCTCAGCTAGTTGCCAGAATACATTCAATACGGAAAATGAAACATTAGGCGTCTATGGGCTGTGTGGTCGATGGGTAAAACATTGATCAACAAAATAATTTAGAGCAGACTAAGTGAATGTAAGTTCTTGCGTCCACAAATAGGAAGCCACTTGAGTTCTGAAAGAAAAGTCATGGTCATTAGTCATAATACACGGGGCACACTAAAAGTTTTGCACTTCTAGCTAATCGGAACTATTTGAATTTCGAATGTTATATTTTTAAAACGTTGCAACCTCCTTAGTAATAAAAAAAACAATTGGCGGGAAAGGATTTTTTATCACACATCAAAGTACTACGTACGCAACGAAAATGTAATTAAGTCGAAAAGATTTTAGAGCGATGATTTTTTATGATTTTAAAAGTTCTCTTTCTCCGCAAGGCTGTGCCGCTCGTCTTCAAAATGATTTTGGGAGAGAAGCACCTTGTTTTAACAACGTGAGGCGATGGTTTGCTGAATTTGAGAGAGGTCGAGTTTCTTTACATGACGAATTTCGTAAAGGGTGGCCTTCAACTGCCATCAACGAAAATAATGTGGCTACTGTTAAGCGGTTAATTGAAATTTGCTGAAGCCATTTTAAAATTTGTGTCTTAAGTTTGTTAATATTTATTTTATATAAAGGCATAGAACGTCTTAATAAATTTGATAGATACGGTGCTAGAAATTGATAGTGTTTCTTGAAAAATGTCTTTTTAAAAGTGGGTATGGGATATCTAATTGTTCTATTCGTTCCTAAGCTTCCTAACACTTAATACATTTAAGTGTAGATCATCAGCACATAAATGATCATTTGAGGAGATTACGTTAATTACTACGAGTACATTGATAAAAGCGGAAATTAGAAGGGACTCCACCCTGAGGAACGTCAGGAGTCAGCTCCTGGTACTCAGATGCAACATTGTTAAGGTGAACACACTGCGATCGGCCTTTGAGATAACTCCCAAACCACAAAACGGTCTGATATAGATTCAACGAAGCAAGGGCACTAAGTAGGACATTAAAGTCCACAGATTTGAAAGAATTGCTAAAATCTCAAAGAACCAGCAAGTATATCATCAGTTACTTTCAGCAGCGTAGTAACCGTACTGTGTCTTTTCCGGAAACCAAACTGAAAAGGACTTAACAGGTTAATACTCAAAAGAAATTTAGGCAGCTGTTTGTGCGCAATATGTTCTAGGACTTTAAATAAAAAGGGTAGAATAGATATGGGGCGGGTATGAGAAAAATCAGTCGGTGAAGTATGTTTAGGTAGAGGTAAAATGAGAGTTGTCTTCTACGCTGAGAGAAAAGTGCAGGATGAAAGTGAATAATTAAAATTATGAGTCAGGTTTTTTTTATCATAAGATAGCAAACAAGCAGATGGGTCTCCTGATTTAAAGAGTCAACTGTCGCCTATAGACACCAAAGGTGCTAATGGTGCGTTGCTATCTTGTGGCGAGGTCTAATGCCACATGCATAAGTTTACCGGCTACCTTACCCTCCAAACCGGAACACGACAGTCACAAGAACTGACGCTATTGCGGCAGGAATAGGTAAGGCGGTGGTACCAGACCCGGGCGAGACAATGCAGAACTCTACCACCTAATAATTGAAAGGATTAGGAGTAAATCAGGAATGAGAAGACCTAGAACATTTAAGAGCCTTTCCTTCTTGCCAGGCAGTTCATTGAACGCAAGTTATTAAATTAAATAGGCCAAATATATCACTACCATGGCGACAGCTGGGTAGAGAAGGTCTGCAATATCTTGCCCTGTTTGGGTAGTCAATACTTTTCGCGAGATTATGTAAGTAATAGGCAATAAACATCTAAACTTTCACCTTAACATTGATAATTGTATAAATAATAATAACTAAAAGGAAGGCGATTTAATTATTATTATTTACACAATTATTAAAACAAAAAGCGATCACTAGTGAGTTGATGTCATATGAAAGGTTTGCTAATACAATCGATAATAATCTTGGTGCGTTTTTCGGAATAGACCAATACTAGACCAGTAGGTATATGGCAAGGTTCATAAAAATTTAAATTTCTTGAACCTGTTGTAGTTCCGCTTGAAACACAAGCTACATACCTACCTATACAAGTAGAGGCACCAAACGATTATTGTTATGTTGTACGATGTATGTTAAGGTTCAATTTATATTTTTTACCATGGAATGACGTAATGTAGTAATTAATATACAGACCTGATTTTGTGTCTGTGCATCAAAACCTATGTACGTTATAAGTTAGGTTATGTACGTGAAATAGTTCACGCCCGACAGAGACATTTGTCGATGTCGACAAATAACTCATTTATCTATTGTAACACACATGCCACGACGCATGTTAATGTTTATCATTTAGACTTTTGACGTATTAAGTTGACCACCTATGCATGGGCGTATCGAGGGGGGGCAGGGAGGGGCAGCTGCTCTCCCCTGGAATTTGTTTACCTCTACAAAAATACAAACTATCTATGGTTGTAGATAAAAATATAGTCTGAAAATGTTACGGTTGATGAAGTGAAACAGAGATTTGACCAATAAGAAGAACTAATATCTCGTAAAAAGCGCATATGTCCAGCGTGACATTTAAATTTGACTAATCAGAAGAACTAATATCCCGTTTATGATAGACAGCATTTTTGGTAATTTTGTGTTATGTGGCTACAGATAGTCTCCCGTGCGATGCCATGCGATGGGTTGCTAGTTTTCCACATTTAGGATGTATAAAATTTACCTATATATTTATTTTATTCTTTACTTGTTATGGCTATATCGATATTTGGTGGCGGTAATTAAAGTTTTTCAAAATTCTAAAGCACGTGAAAACTGAAATGTGCGCAGATTGTCGGAGGTTGCGGAGGAGTGGGATCAGCCGGGAATGAAAAGGCGGCGCGAGAGCGAGGCGGGGGTAAAGATAGAGTGTGACGACGCTAACGACGCGTACGCGTTTGCGTTGCCCGCTGCGCCGGCGCACGCTGCGCTGCCCGAAGCCACACCCTCCACACTGCCCATTCCCGCGTACGTTTATTTTATTTTTTTTAGTTTTTAACGGCCGTTGTGTTTGTTCTTCTGTCATTTCTGATGTGAAAATATATGGAGGTAGCTTTTTATTAGGGTTATAAACACATGATGATTAGTGTAAAGGTCAGGGTGTAAGGGTGATTAATAATGATTACCCGAATTGACCAAACCGCAAAGTAAGCATATTCTTTACTTATTAAATAGATGTTAGACTATGATAAAAATATATAGAAATACATATATAAATACAGAAATATATTTATTAAACACCCAAGCTTAGAAATACAAACATCTATTTAAGCTTGTCACACGAACACTTATCCCTGTCTGTCAGGAATCCAACTGTGCGTAGACAGGGTCTCAACTATGGTGGTGCTATTAATATAACTATTATGTTTAACATCGGTTGAGTAGTTGTCACTGATTAAATACTATACACGAGTACATATAAAATTTGCTGTCCACGTCACCCTTCCTTTCGCGTGAAACAAAATCATTACTTCCTTTTGCTCATTCAGACAAAAGCATCCAATATTACTCCTGGATAGCGTAAATTTCTAATATTAAAAGAATTTTTAAGATGGGTTGAGTACTTTTATAGTTTACTAGCTGTTACCTGCGACTTCGTCCGCGCGGACTTCGTTTACTCCGCACTGCTCCTCCCCTGTAGGTGATAGCGTGATAATATGTAGCCTATATGTTGACCCGACCTGTTAGTAATATTCATGCAAAATTTGAAGTAAATCCATGCAGTACTTTTTGAGTTAACCCCGGACGTAAGTACATACAGACAAACAGGCAAACAGACAAAAATTCTAAAAACTATATTTTCGGCTTAGATATCGATTGTAGATCACGCCCCAAGTATTCCTTTAAAAAAAAATATTTAATGTACAGTTTTGACTTTCCTACGATTTTATTATATGTATAGATAAATCCTAGAATGTACTATGTAATACCTAAAAATGTTTAACATATGACACAATAAAGTGTTGAGTATTAGGTATGCGTACGGTATTACATGCAGCACACCTTAATATTTTTGGTGTCTGCAGTCGACGACTATCCCTTTCTATCGGGGAAAATATGTTAAATTAAATTAAATTTCTTTATTTGCCTGAAATAGGGTAAAACAAGATCTCTTAATTTATATTAGTGAACAAGCCAATTTCGCTATAGATAGCATGCAAATTTGTTATTTTAATATATTAATTTATACTTAAAATTAAATATTTATTTTTCCTATTAAATAACACCGTCTCATACATAATAATCTATATTTATACATAAAAGTCTTTCTATACCAATTGTCTTTTCAAGCCATTACATTTTTTTAAATTGTATTAAGCTAAATACTAATTAAACTAAACAAAGAGTAAACTGACTTCTAATGCTCATTATCTATATATTTTAATATAATAAAATAATGTATATCAAAAATTTCAGTTAATTAAATAGGTGCACTTAAGCCCGGTCACTTACAATTTAAAAGATATATAATCATTTTAAAGTATCGAAATCCTAAATTAAATAAAAAATAAACGACTCCAAGTATGTCAATTTAAAATGTCAAATAAAATCAATTCCTAGTCAATTATATGATATTAAAATAAATTAAAATGTCAGAATATAAAATAATTTTCATCAATAATAATTATATCAGTCAATATGTCAAATAATCAAAAATTAAAATAAAATTAAAAAATGGCAGTATATGGAAATAACTATCTGACACAAGTTTAAATTAATATCAAGTTCCCTAAATATAGATTATTAATATTAATAGTTATCTAAAATCAAAAAATTCATTTAAAGAATAGAAATATTTTTCTAGTAGCCATTTTTTTAATCTGCTATGTTGAATTTTGCCTGGTAGTTCCCGTATTTCTTTGGGTATCTTATTGTATACCTTAATGGTATTTACATAGCAATTTTTTTGGAACATTTGAGATTTGCAATGAGGCATCATTAATCTCGTGGGATCTCTGTACCCTAATTTAGATTTTTCTTTAGCAATTTCAAATAAATCTAAATGTTTATTAACAAAACTAACAGCTTCTAAAATATACATACATGTTAAAGTTAATATTTTTTTTAAATAGTGGTCTACAGCTATCTAGGCGGGTTACATTGAAAATGGCCCTTATGCATTTTTTTTGTGTTAAAAACACCCTCTCCTAGTTAGGTGAGTTTATCCATAAATGTTTTTTCATATATCGTTAGATAGCAAACAAATGTCTCTCCTGATAGGAAGAGCATCCCACCTATACATACCAAAGATGTAAATGGTGCTTTAATATCCGAATGGCGGGATGGCAATGCCATATGCATGTCTGTTTGTTTGCTATTCAATGAATTTAAACACAACTTCTCACCAACTAGCTGCGCTGTATTTATTAATCGTACTGGGGACTACCATTCTTCTCCTCTTAATACCAATAATTGTTATTGTCTTGTCTCTACTACATACCGACCCATGTAACTTATAATCGACTTATAACCGTCCTGAGTCCTGACGACTTTACTGTGACTACCCTATTTTACTTTATTTTCTACTAGCTTTTGCCCGCGGCTTCGCTCGCGTTAAACACATTTTAGGGAAGTGGGGGGTTAAAAAAGGGACAAAAGTCCATCCCTTCAACTATCTCCGCTTAAAAAAATCACGTCAATTAGTCGCTCTGTTTTGCCATCAAAGACGGGCAAACAGACACACATACACTTTCCCATTTATAATATTAATAGTATGGATTAGCTGTTAACCGTACTGTGTTGTTTAATGTATCAATCATCTTTCAGCATATGAAATCGTATTTTTTTTAAATATATTACTACTTTAAATAAAAATATGGTGCTAATATTTTTAGATAACGACCAGTCTAGTCAAACAAAAGACATCGACAAGTAAAACAAAAAAACTTGTAATTTTGCGTGATGCGCGCGCGTAACTAACTAAACGTATCTAGGTATCTATCTTTACAAAACAATTAACTGAGATTACATAATAAAAATGTTACAAAACTGTTAAATCAAATGGAAAAATTAAAGCGTAATAAAAAAATATAAAAACGTATGGAACATAAATCTAAAAATGTAATAGAAATTAAAAAAAAAAACGATATCAGGATTTTACTTAAAAACAAAAGGACATATTTTTTCCAAATAATGGCCTAAAGTAAAAGAACTATTTAAAATGGACTGTATTGAATCGTTAATTATTTTAAATGGGCAAGGAAATGCAAGACGACTAGACATCGAGATGGACTCGATGTCGTCTATTCGCCTTGCATTTCCTTGTCGTCGGAATCGAGTTTGATTTAGGTCAGCATCATTTTTTATAGTTTTTAAAAACTTAATAATATTCAATTTTCCTCTTGTTTCCAGTTTCGCATTATTTGCCTGCTATAAACAATGACATTTTTGTTTCTGACCTTACTTAAAATTGTTGATAAAAACGAACGAAGCAAAACAAGCATAAAATCTGGGGCGAATCAGACCCTTTTAACCGTAAAATTGTCACATCACAAACCCCATATTATCCATAGAGGAGGTACGCTAATTTTTTTTTCAATATTTTATTTTACTACTTTGTCTGCGTGACATATATGTATATTAATGTCAAGTTACAGCTTTCTAGTACTAGGAGTCTCTGAACTAAACAACGGACAGACGGACGGACGGACATGGCGAAACTATAGGGGTTCCTTGTAGACTACAGAATAACAGAACTCAAAAAACTGGAGAATTTCTCATTTTCTCAAATGATACAGCCTTATAATAGAGAGCCGTCGATAAATATTTTTTTAGAGAAGTAGATATTTCATATTATCATATATACATATAATAAAATCGTAGGAAAGTCAATGTATGTCCGGGGTAAACTCAAAAAGTACTGGATGGATTTACTTCAAATTTTGCATGAATATTACTAACAGGTCGGGTCAACATATAGGCTACATGTTATCACGCTATCACCTACAGGGGAGGAGCTGTGCGGAGTAAACGAAGTCCGCGCGGACAAAGTCGCGGGCAACAGCTAGTTAGATAATATATCTACAGTCCATTTCTTCTAAATTGTCCAAAGTCCACCTTTTATAAAAACATTAAAGTTTCACATCAATCATATACACTGAATTAAATATTATTAGATTATTGTATTCATTAATTTTAAACGGTTTGTTTGGCACTAAAAACTTTCTAATATCTTATTAGTTTTAACTATCTAATATAGTTTTATCACATTTAATTTACGAAAACTTACTAGAAACTAAAATTTATTTATACAGTTAAAAAATACCATATGAAGTTGACACATACAATATGAACTTCTCTATGAAATTAATAGACACGGGCAATAATGAACGAATTGTAAAACGAACGAATGAGTAATGGAATGATTCTTTATCAAAGATAAACATTTATAAAATATGATAAATAGCTTGTAACAATGTTAAATATTGTTAACTGTTTAAAAGTTAAATATTTATTTGTAGAATATAAAATATACGCTTTATTGAATCATTATTTTTCAAAGATTAACACTTTTAAAGTAATAATATAGTTTTACAATTTGTTAAATATGATTAATTTTGTAATACTAAAATAACCTGCTTTTAATAAAATAAAAGCTTTATTTTGTTTGCGTTTAATAAAATAAAAGCTTTATTTTGTTAGAGGCAGGTTATTTAATCGATTTTAAAGAATCATTACGTACGACAATAATTCGACGATCTTGTAATACAAAAAACCTTATCTTAAACTGCAACCAACACAGAGCACACACCACGGATTAATGCCAATCTTATTTCTTTTATTTATCCCCAAGAGCATGTTTGAAAAAAGAGTGCCAACTTGATGTTATTTTGTACGATGTTTAAATGGTAAAGAGGGAAAATATTCTTTTTTTTGGGTGAAAACCCTAAAAGTTAGTGGTGGTTCCTATAGAGATTATAGCGTAGATACGTAATTTCTTAGTGGTATCGTTAGTTACCGTGGTGTCGTAAGGAGGATTTTAATTTCTTTCTCGATTAGATTAGAAATGTCGATTTCTCTTGAGATCCTGGCATTAAAATCAGACAGAAAGTTCGATGCCTTTATTGACAAAGGAAAATCCTGTGGCGTCTACCAGCATATTCTTTTTAAATAGCACAGTGCAAACAAGTTAAATTAGATCATATCAAAAGTAAACTACCGAACACATTCATTCATTCAATTTAATTTGTCATACTTATTCAACAGATCTTTCGATTTTTTCCGACCATATTGTCTATGACCAATTTGAGTTACTGGTCGCCATTATTGTTTACTAAAATGGACAAGGAAAAATAAATGGACTGTAGAGTCTAGACTATATTGAGTTGGTGTACACATCGGATAGCTTTCGCTGAGACTTCTAGTTTCCACTAGCTTCTACGCATGTATAGCAACCAAGGCTCTCCGTTAAATTGTATTACTAATATTACACGGTTTATATGCCAAACACGTGTTACTTGTTACATGTTTCTAAGTGATATTGTCTGTATGTAAATTTTGGTAAAATGGCCTCTTAGGCCGCAGTCACGAAGTCAGTGTGGTGTTGGGCGGTGGCGGTGGCGACGTGGATGTTGTGCGTTCAAATGCATAGATTTAATTGGAATCATTCTCGAGAGCAGCGGTGACTACAAGCCACATATCGCCACGCTTCTGCCGCCGCCTTCGCTCCACAGCCCGCTGACTTTGAGACCACGCTTTTAAAGGTAAGTGCATAGGGTATTTTTTGGCGACGACTAAAGCAGTTGAGTTGAGCTATTCGACTATTACTGCGCAACCGGACTTTGGGCGAGCAATGTTCAGACAGATTTTAAAAGAGAGCCCGGGTGTCTCCTGTGAGGCCGAACCTTGGCTTAGGGCAGTATTTTGACGATGGACAGGAAGATAAGTCGCCTAGTTCTTGATGATTGTGGATAATTCTTGATCAGAGAGAATTCTTTAGTATTGATGCTTAGATGAAATAGATGCTTAGATGGAATCATCTGGATCGGATAGGGGTGTATTATGCATTGGATATTGGTTTTCTCTATATGAGTCTCTATGAGTCTGCGCAGGTTATACTGTGTCTTAAGTGATAGCCTCTGGGAATTGCCATTTCAATTTGTGTTTTTTGATTGCAGCGTTTAGTAGACATTGACTGTCGTAGTAGAGGCACAGAATACTGGAGACTAACAGAAGACAATCTCCATACGAATAGTATTCGAGCAACGCACACATAGATACTTCTCACGTACGCGAAATCTCGGAATGTTTCGGTTCAATGCGAGGGCGGATGCCGCCCGCGAGTCACGAACGGCAGTTAATTATTTTTTTGTACAAAAATGGAACCACAAATAAAAAGTTATCGTAATTGTGCAGTGGACGGTTGTTTAAACTCAACATTAAACAGTGAATTATCGTTTTTTAAGCTACTAGTTGTTTCATGGAGGTAAGTAGATATTTGTTTATATTCCCTTATGAGCACCTTACGTGGATGTCTCAGGCAAATTCTATAATTTGCTCGTATACAAATGGCGTCGTCAGATTGCAAAGATAAAGTTTTTTCGTTTTAGTAAATGCCTTACGCCGAAAATAAAATGTCGTTAATCCATAATCTAATATTATAAATGCGAAAGTGGAAAGTTGGTTTATATTTCCGTTCTAACTGCTTTATTCTGAACAACAAAACGTACTATTCGACATTCGTGTAAAACGTAGTTTTAAAATCAAAATCTTTGCATTTTGGGTATTTTGGGTTATTGATATAAAAAGTTTTTTGGTCGGCAACCACCGGCAAAAGTTGAAAAAATTTAAAAAAAATGCTTTTTTGCAATTATTTAAAAATGATAAAAGTTAGGTAAACAAGTTTTTAATAAAATGTGTAGAACTTATAATTTTACATTAACAAGGTTATATGACATTTTCTCCTCGAGTCAAAATAAATTGAGGCAAAGAGTTTTAAGTTAAAGAGAAAACGTAACTTTTAAAAATTTTAAGCAATTAGAAATAAGCGATTTTTCGTAATCAATAAAAAATTATAAAATATTAAAATTTTCTTATTTGTATTACCAATTTTTTAAAGTTACGTTTTCCCCTTAAACTTAAATCCTTTCTAACTCGATTATTTTGACCAGAGGCGGAAGTCAAATAACCTTTTTTATGTAAAATTATAAGTTCTACGCATTTTATTCAGAACTTTTTTGATTAGCTTACAGTTTTTGAGTGATTGCAAAAAAACACTTAATTTTTTTAACGCTTGCCAGTGGATGCCGAACACAAAATTTGTTAAAAAAAGTTATGGTCGCAACAAATTTATAATTAGTATACACTATAAATAGATATATGATGCGTGTGTAGATATATAATATCTATATATCTATACTACATATAATAAAATCGTAGGAAAGTCAAAACTGTACATTGAATATTTTTTTAAAAAAATACTTGGGACGTGATCTACAATCGATACCGAAGCCAAAAATACAGTTTTTAGAATTTTTGTCTGTTTGTCTGTATGTATGTCCGGGGTAAACTCAAAAAGTACTGCATGGATTTACTTCAAATTTTGCATGAATATCACTAACAGGTCGGGTCAACATAAAGGCTACATATTATCACGCTATCACCTACGGGGGAGGGGCTGTGCGGAGTAAACGAACTCCGCGTGGAAGAAGTCGCTGGCAACAGCTAGTAATTTAATAAAAGAGTAGAAAAATAATTTCTGTAAGTACATAAAAGTTCTTTGAAAAATCCTGACTTAACTTACTTAGCCAGTAAGAGCCAATTAAATAAAGAAATAGACTTCAGACTTTTCCTAATAATCATTTCCGAACGTTATTTGTTATTACATTACCTATTCGGTTAGCTTTTTCAGCTCAGAGTGCTAAGTGTGAGTTTTTCTTTTCGCATTCGATCGGGAGCGCGTTTCGAGTTTACTAGGAATTTGTATGTGATTTGTACAGCGCCACCTAGTGGTAAACTAGTTTCTCACGTTTACCACTAGGTGGCGCTGTACAAATCACATACAAATTCCTAGTAAACTCCAAACGCGCTCACGATCGAATGCGAAAAGAAAAACTCACACTTGGCACTCAGTTCATAACGTCTCGTCTTCGCTTTCGAGGTCCGCCAAAAGTGTTAATGAGGTTATCTCGAGGTTTTTTCACGACAATTGAAATCTCAGTAGCAACTCTGAATAAAGTGGTTGTGAGTTAACACTCTCGGGCCTTGGATGAGCTTGATCGGCTGCCGGTCCTGGTTATTTAAATAAGAATTTTTGTCTGTTTGTCTGTATGTGTGTCCGGGGTAAACTCAAAAAGTACTGCGTGGATTTACTTCAAATTTTGTATGAATACTACTAATAGGTCGGGTCAACATATAGGCTACATATTATCACGCTATCACCTACGGGGGAGGGGCAGTGCGGAGTAAACGAACTCCGCGCGGAAGAAGTCGCTGGCAACAGGTAGTTATATCATAACACAACAAACAAGCAAATGGGTCTCCTGATGGAAAAAGTTAACCATCGCCTATAGACACCAAAGATGTTAATAGTGCTTTGCTATCTTGTGACGAGGTAATGCCACATGCATAAGTTTACCGGCTACCTTACCCTCCAAACCGGAACACGACAGCGACAAGCACTGACACCATTGCGGCAGGAATAGGTAAGGCGGTGATACCAGACCCGGGCAAGACAATACAGAACTCTACCACCTAGTAGCCACGATGGTGGAAACTTGCATAGCCAATCGGTCTCTTTTTACGTCCTACCTTGCAGAACGGCAGTTGGCCTAATAATTCTTCAATCCTTTGAAGAATTATTAGGCCAACTGGCTCCTGCCCTGGACCAACACGGGAAAATAAAACATTATTTGATTTTGATGGTCCATTCCTCTAAAGGGGGCCAGGCATGATATGATAACCCGTTTTAAATACTTTGTAATGGTCACATCCATTAAGCAATTATTAAATCTAACTTTTTGTGCAATCTCAAAAATTTTAATGGCAGTGAAACACAATTATTATTATTACTAGCGACCGCCGTCTGGTCGAAATCCGACCACAATTCTACGATTTCGTTTGCCCATATATTAAACAATAAAAAAAAATTAAGTTTGACGATAAACCTTAACTATAAACATAAACTTAATATACCTTTATTTATAAATTACGTGTCACGTTGTTCGTCCGCTATGGATTCCTAAACTAATGATCTAATGAACCGATTTCAATGAAATTTCGTAGATATCGTTTTTATTTCAATACCCTCCAATACCATTCATTTAACACACATATGTAAGGAATACCCTACATTTGGCGATTAATATGCTAACACGATGTGCTATTTCACATGGACAACGGCCCTTTCTTTAAATGTTAGGAACTACCTTTACTAATTAAACCACGTAATCAATTATATTACATTTATATTTCTTTTCACATTGCTATTATCACTAACAACTAACAAGTAACAACCTTATTTTAACGAAATATAACCTAATAAAATAAATTACCTTAAATTACTTATGCACGCTCAAGAATGATCTCAATACTGTTACTTTTACAGTTTACTGGAGGCCAACTGTTCGGTACGACTTGCTCTTTCGAGAGTCGTCATCAATCTGCCATATCTTTAACAAGTTCTAACTGTCATCCCCACGTTTGGGGATACCAGTTTAAAACAATAATTTTGCCTATTAAATATAATTTCGGGCAAAATCTTGCTCTATTAAATAAAACCTAACACATATAATTATATGTGTGTTAAATTAATGGTAGTTTATACAATGTTTATTTTTATTACTAAAACGCGAGCCACACTATTGGAAACAAGCCCTCCACATGGGTCTCCACCGGCGGTTTCTTCACGCCTACTTACCAAAAAGTATCTTCACGCCCGCATCCCCGAAGAGGTAGGCAGAGGTATAACAAGTGCACCCACGATTAGCGGAAGATACTTGGTCCCACAATGTGTTAGGTGGCAAGTCTATCGCCAACCGGGCACTTTCCAATCCCGGGCAATGTTGTTTTTATCAGAAAACTGAAAAAACACATTTTTTTAATTGCTCGATCCAGGAATCGAACCTGGGACCTTATGTGGTAAACTCTGACACCGGACCACTAGACCACAGAGGCGATGAAGGCTTAGATCAATGCGTGTAAAATTGTCCAGAAATATTTGTTACTAGCTGTAGCGAGCGTGCAGCCCGCTGCATCAAAAAAGTTTTGGCGAATCCCGCGGGATCACCCAATTCTGTTCAGTAGTTTTTGCGTGATTGGGTAACAAACATCCATCCATCCAAACTTTCGCATTTGTAATATTATAGATTATTATACCTATTTTTTTTTTTAGTTGCGCATACAAGTGCTAATGTAACGCCAACTTTTTGAAGTTAAGGTAGGCAAGGACCTATATTGCAATACGTGCTTCCAAACAAAGAGTCGAAAACACACTGAGTAGTGAGTTGGGACTTGGGAGCCTTGTTGTAAACCAGTGTGGACGCAAGCACCAACCGCGAACTCCACAAGCCTCCCACCAAGGTCACTAGTGTTGGAAGCTTGTTTCCAACAATGTGGCTCGCCTTTTAATGTTCCTAAGGCATATTATTTAAAACTAGCTGTTGCCCGCAACTTCGTCCGCTTGGACTTCGTTTACTCCGCACAGCTCCTCCCCCGTAGGTGATAGCGTGATGATATGTAGCCTATATGTTGACCCGACCTCTTAGTAATATTCATGCAAAATTTGAAGTAAATCCATGCAGTATTTTTTGAGTTTACCCCGGACATACATACGGACAAACAGACAAAAATTCTAAAAACTATATTTTTGACTTCGATATCGATTGTAGATCACGCCCCAAGTATTCTTTTAAAAAAATATTCAATGTACAGTTTTGTTTGTCCTACGATTTTATTATAATACTAGCTGTTGCCCGCGACTTTGTCCGCGCGGACTTCGTTTACTCCGCACAGCTCCTCCCCCGTAGGTGCTAGCGTAGTAATATGTAGCCTATATGTTGACCCGGCCTGTTAGTAATATTCATGCAAAATTTAAAGTAAATCCATGCAGTACTTTTTGAGTTTACCCCGGACATACATGATTTTTCTATGATTTTATTATATGTATGTAGAGATAAAATAGATAGATGTTCCTAAGGCATATTTGCTTTTTGCACTCCTCCGCAATGTAAGCTTAATAACTGTGCCAAATTTCATACTTTCCGCTCGCGTGCGTTTATTAATTTAATATGTTTATTAATAATTTTGTCAAGGGTTGCGTTAGACTCATTTGAAAACTTACATATATTATAAAGCGTAAAAAAATAATATTTTTGAGTCGACAACATATATCCGCAAAATTCGGATTGTCGAGTATTTTGTTAAAATAGTGATTAAAAATTCTAACGGTGCTGACTAGACAAATCGACCATATTTCTTTAAAGGTTACAAGTATGTGGTATAGGTGACGTGAGCATTTATTAAAAATACCGTAGAACCGAGCGCAAATTATCGTGAACCTTATTTTCTCTGCGTTTATAAAAGAGTAGAAATTAAAAAAAATAGCAACACTATAGTGTTGACTTTATTAAACCAACGTAATAGTCGAAAGAAGACGTCACTACAATGTTGCTATTTTTTAATGTCTACCATTTGAGTTACTATATAAGATTGCGTATTATGAGACTTCATATCATCATAGGTTGTCATGTGATTGCGTATTATGAGACTTCATATCATCATAAGTTGTCATCTAGTATATTTATAATGAACATTATATAAAACTATTAGCTTTCTGCACTACTTCACAATAAAAAAATTTAACTGTGGTATATTTCAGACTCTTCCGTCCGCTTCCGTCCGCAAAAAGGCGTTCAAAGTTTTCGCTTGACGTATTAATATAAAGATTTGAATTATCTATAAAGTACGAGTCATATCGAAAATTCTTAATTGTAATTCATTGGATAAGGATTGAGGAGACTGGCTCAAGGCGTCCATATTATTATTTTTGTTATTGTATTTATTATTGTAACTGCATTCTACATATATACAGTGAGTTACAGAAACCTTTTCCGATCGTCAAAGGCAGTATTTGTGTGTCATTATTTTTTGAATATTGATACATAAATTTTCTCGGTCAAAATAATTAACTTTTATTAACATTTTTAATTGTTATCTATGGCAACACAAAATGTGACATAATTTATGTAAGTTTTAGTAAAAAGCGGTGTTTCTACAAGTCGTAGCCGCCGTTGTAGCCTAAAACCTTAAAAAGACGCGTTCCGCCGATGACAAGACGTCGCGCGTGTTGCTCAGTTTGAAATATTTACTACATTATTGGGTAAATTGAAGGATAAATACAAATATTTTAAAATACCATAATATATTTATTTTCTATAATTAGAATTAGGTATGACATTTGGCATTTTATCGATCCATCTATGTGCTTCTTATACATATAATAAAATCGTAGGAAAGTCATGTATGTCCGGGGTAAACTCAAAAAGTACTGCATGAATTTACTTCAAATTTTGCATGAATATTACTAACAGGTCAGATCAACATATAGGCTACATATTATCACGCTAGCACCTACGGGGAGGAGTTGTGCGAAGTAAACGAAGTCCGCGCGGACTAAGTCGCGGGCTACAGCTAGTAACACATTCGGTAGATTGAATAACCACCGATATGGTATACTAAGATTGTACCATATGGGATATATGGTAGATTAAGTAGGTATGGTACAGTTATGCAACGTCTCGGGTATCACCGCCTTTCTTATGTTTGCCGGAATAGCGTCAATGCTTGTCATTGTTGTGTTCTGGTTTGGAGGGTGAGATGTCCGGGAGGTTACCATCCTATCCTATCCAGCCGCACGGTGAGATGTCCGGGAGGTTACCATCCTATCCTATCCAGCCGCACGGTTAGCAACACACCGTTAACATTTTTGGTGTCTATTGGCAATGTTTTCTCTTTCCATCAGGAGAGCTATGTACTTGTTTGCTATCTAATGAAAAAAAAATACTTGGCTCCTTGTAGGGCAGAGGCAAGAGATACCAAAAACCTCCACTCTTATCTCTATTATCTTGTTTAATCGATTTTCGTTCTTCACTGTCGGTAAATTTAGACATCGTGAAGACGTTCAAAAATAACATAAACTGCATCTTTCGAATGAATTTCTATGAGTTCTAGAAAAATTAATCAAATCACCTGTTAATATACTCGCGGGCGTCAGCTAGCTAATCACTAATACAATAACTGTACATCAGTTACATTAATATAATTACTTGATCAGTTACATAATCACCATTGATAATATAAATTGTCGAAGGACTTCGGATTAATTGGTTAGATAAAATTGGGGTTATATTGCTATGACACTCGGCGACCCTGGTATAGTGATGTCGACGCGACGTCATGAAGTCCGCTACGAGCAGATTACGTGCGCTACGAGTTTTATAGAATGCCGTATATAAAGGAATGTAAGGCAATAAAATGTTTAGTTGAACAAACAGGTCGGGCAGTGAATGTGCGCTTTGTTATACAAATTTTAAAATACCTTTTTTGTCTTGCCTCTATGGACATGTATGAAATAAACTCAGTTTAATGTATGAACTGTAATCTTTAATAATAAAAACTTATAATTTCTAATTGAAAACTAATATTAAATTCAGTGCACAGCATAAGCGCTACCGTGTCTTAGTTTGCGCTCATATTAAACATTTTGCACTGAATGGATTTCGATTCGAATTACACTATCGAATTGACAGTGTACAAAGAAAGGTTATTGTGCACATATTTTGTATGTTTTAAATATATTTATCTATCGTTATGAGGTAGAGAAGCCTGTGCGTGTAAACCGGTCCGGTTCCTGTTGCTCCACACTGGTTATTAAGAATTAATAACCCAAAATAAATTCTATTCAATTAAATTAAAACAGTCATTTAAACGCTAGCTACGAATTATTATTGCTATGTCTTAGAAAATCTCATGTTCTGTGCAGACTTTATAAGATCGTCAAAGCAAATAATTACTTGGTTAAATCCTTACTAAATAAATGAATTAAACTGGATAGGTACGTCTTTCCAAGCAATATTTTAGATTGTCAGTGTAGTTTGGTAGGTATTAGCACCCAGAAATACAGAGCTACAATACTTACAAATGAACTAAAATCACTCTAGGTGTATTTTTTAAACATTGGTTTCTTATTCGGTACAACAAAATAGCACAACATGCCACTTTTCTATTTTTGGCACGATATATATGAGTTCATATGAGCAGCTACACGTTCTCTCCCCTACACCGTATCTGTTAGTATTTTTGGGGTCTGTAAGTCAATATAAATAGGTAATTCGTGGCTTAGTTCGCGTTAGATTCGATTTTAGCCCAATAGGAATTTCGTTTTCTAAAACTCTTAGCGAAGGCCAACTTTTATGTCTGAAATCAAATTACAGCCTTATCTATACTGTGTAAACTATGCCTAAAAAGTAAGACAATCATCAAAATCTGACTATTTGAAAAACAAGTACAAACGATTTTATAAAGGAATAAAAAGCAAAAAAAAATCAGTTTAAAGAAACAATCGACAGAAAGCTACAACATTCTGCCAGTTCAAAAATACTTCATACTAGCTGTTGCCCACGACTTCGTCCGCGCGGACTTCGTTTACTCCGCACAGCTCCTCCCCCGTAGGTGATAGCGTGATAATATGTAGCCTATATGTTGACCCGACCTGTTAGTAATATTCATGCAAAATTTGAAGTAAATCCATGCAGTACTTTTTGTGTTTACCCCGGACATACATACAGACAAACAGATAAAAATTCTAAAAACTATATTTTTGGCTTCGATATCGATTGTAGATCACGCCCCAAGTATTCTTTTAAAAAAATATTCAATGTACAGTTTTGACTTTCCTACGGTTTTATTATATGTAATAGAATTGCATACGAACGTGTCATTACCATCGTGACTCTAGCACAGAATACTTAGAGACTACCAGAAGTCAATGTTACATACAAGTATTATTCGAGCATGGTGCGGTACAAACTGTCCCGAACCATTTCGAGATATCGCGTCCCTGAGAGGTGTCTATGTGTGCGTTGCTCGAATATCACATATTGTATGTAGATTGACTACTAGACTGATTCAAATTAAAAAAACTTTTTTTTTTTTTGAATAAATACATCTAAAAAGTTTCTTTGTTACACCAAAAAAAACCTCCTAAAAGATGAGCTTGATATCTTGAAAATTGAGCTGGCGCATGGGGGGGTCCCCTTTCCCATTTAAAATACATTGAAAAATAACTTTTTTCTGTATTTTCATTGTAAATCGTCGAAAAATTTTTTTTTTCGAATTTCCGATTTTAGTATCTTGTAGGAAAATAAATTCTCTACAAAAAAGGTCTTTTTCATTTTTTCGCTAAAATGCATAAGAAAAAAGTTACAGAGCTTTAAAAAACGAAAATTATAAAAAGTCAAAAATAACTTTTTTTTTTTATTTTCGACATCAAATTATTTTATTTCGTAAAATTTTTTACTTAATTTATCTATATTCAGTCTGTTAATTATATCTAAATTTGATCTATGTACAGAAGAAAAAAAAAATATATTTATTTATATTATATTTTTATATTATGTATGGGGCATTTCATGCCAAATCGACCACTTTTGAACCCGAACTTTTTAGATTTTTTTGACTTTTTGGTATCTTTCTCTACCCTACTGAAAACAATCGAATTTTCTATTGTTTATAGAACTTTTAGATACAAAAATAATAGAATACGAAAAAATAATTCAATGTTTCTTTTAATTTTTTATCTAACTTCATTGAAAATTAATCTAATGTTATCGATGATTGTCACTTTTAGTTTTTGTTTTTTTTTTTTCTCAGATTTTAAAGTTTTCAAAATCTGCTAAAAAATCTTCAGAGTGGTATAACAAAAAACAAACATTTAAAAACAAATGTTTTTTCATTACTAAAAAAAAATAGAAAAAAAATACGACTAACAATTTCAGGAAATTCGCAGAAAATACTAGTTTTTTAAAAAAAAGAAAAAATCAAAAATGTCAATCATCTCCAAAATTTTCGTTTTTTTCGGAAATTTTCAAAAAAAAAAACGCTGAATATAAATGCGAATTATTTTCATTTTTTTTTCTAAAAAATACATTTAAAAACAAAAATTTCAATAAAAAAATCCTTCCAATAAGTTAATTTTCAAAAAAGTTATGGTTATTTAACAAAAAAAACTATGTTTTTTAAATAACTCGTAACTTTTTTTTGGTTGGGTAAGAAAATTTGAAAAAATTCCGCAAATTGTTTTCAATAGAGTAGAGAAAGATACTAAAATTTCAGAAAAATCGAAAAAGGTCGGGTTCAAAAGTGGTCGATTTGGCATGGAATATAAAAATGCCCCATATAATATAAAAATATAGGTATTATAAAAATAGCTAATATAAATAAATATATATTTTTTTCTTCTATACATAGATCAAATTTAGATATAATTAACAGACTGAATATAGATAAATTAAGTAAAAAATTTTACGAAATAAAATAATTTGATGTCGAAAATAAAAAAAAAGCTATTTTTGACTTTTTATAATTTTCGTTTTTTAAAGCTCTGTAACTTTTTTCCTATGCATTTTAGCGTAAAAATGAAAGAGACTTTTTTGTAGAGAATTTAATTTCCTACAAGATACTAAAATCGGAAATTCGAAAAAAAAATTTTTTTCGACGATTTACAATGAAAATACAGAAAAAAGTTATTTTTCAATGTATTTTAAATGGGAAAGGGGACCCCCCCATGCGCCAGCTCAATTTTTAAGATATCAAGCTCATCTTTTAGGAGGTTTTTTTTGGTCTTACAAAGAAACTTTTTAGATGTATTTATTCAAAAAAAAAAAGTTTTTTTTAATTTGAATCAGTCTATTGACTACTGTCAGTCTCCGGTATACTGTATTAGGGATTTGCGACCTCATGCCTAGTTGGTACTATCTCCTACTGATTTCTGCCGTAATAGCATCAGTATTCGTCACTTTCGTGCCTCCAGCCTGGGTGTTAAGGTAGCCGGTAAACACATGCTAATGCATGTAGGTATACGGATCGTAACGTAGGCACAACTAATATCTACGTCGTCTATAGACCATGGGTGTTTCTTTACAATAGAAAAGCCTCCACTTATTTACTTTAATATAAAAAAATAAAACTAAGATCATATAAACCTAACATCCCAGACATAAAATTAGTAATGTTGATGTCTGGGTGGCGGTTGTTTTTGTATCGAATTTAAGATTAACGACCCGGTCGGGGTAGCAACGGTTGTCATTTTTTTTTAAGAAAAATCAAGCATATACTAATACAATGTAAACATTGGATCGATATGTTTAAAGAAAATGCTTTGACCTCCTCATATGACTAACTTATTCCACTTATGTACTTCATCATTGTTCTTTCTCTTTTACGCTTACCGATCGGCAACTTGTTTGTATGCGTTAAAGTCCGAAGTATGGTATTTAGTATTTACGGTAGTAGACTTTTAATTTGATGAAACTCTGCTTGCTACTATCGTGATTCTTTTTTGCATTAAGTCGATAAGTTATCCAAAAAAAATATTTAATAAATCATTATTTAACATCAGAAATATGCAAGTGCAATTTCTGATGTTAAATATTGATTTATTCAATATTTTTGAATATTGATTTATTAAATATTTTATTCGTAATACAAAATGTAGCAAACAGCAAAAAAATACAGGTTAATAGATGTAAATAGCGTTTTCTATAAAAAGATTCGCTCGGAGCGTATCTGCGGGTCTAGACAAGTGGCATAAAAGCTAGAAGAATAGAAAGATAAATCCATACATTTATCTTTCTATTCTCCTAGCGTTTATGCCACTAGTGACCGCTAGACCCGCTGAGATGAGAACGCTTCGTAAACCTTTATAAACCGGTTTTGGGGAGGTCAGGGTCACTAACCACTTGCTCAACGGGACCGTCGAATAAATGAATGACCATTATATATATTCAGAATTTTAAATATCGGTTAATTGAGGTTCTTAGCAGTTTTTATAAAAGGTTTCGCTCGTAAAGTTTCTGAGATGAGACTGCTACCTAAATAAGCCGGTTAAAGCCAACCCGCCAATGGTACGACCCGCACAGTGGGGGCAAACTTCTATAAACCGGTTTATTGATTCGAAACCTTTGCAATTTTTTTCTGTAAGGAAACCGGTATTTTTGAGGTTAAGGAAGAGCCAAACCTTCGCAAAACGCTCTTTATGTACTTGCACTGATTAAGATTTGAAAATAAACCGAAAAACAAGCCTTCTGATTCTTATAGACTCACATACCAAAGGCAACTTTATGAACCGAATGCCATACTGCTTTTTTAAGAAATATATTCATTTTAATCTAAAACAGAAAATTTTACTAAAAATAAAAGTCCAGGCCCCTTTTGAAAAATATTTTACTTACGTACCGGCTAGACAGTTCATTAAAGGTGAACGATTAGCCAAGCGTGTCAATACCATTGTGACTACACGGTAGTACACTCCTGCGACGCACTTTGACTCATTTTCATCTCATAAATCTGTAACTTCGGTGTTGATGATGATATCCTGCTGTTTTTTTTTTCTAATAATCATAAATATATTTTGTTTTATACCACGTATATTTTATAAGTAAACGTTTATTTTAAAAATATAGAAAAAAATTGTATATATAAATGTCAAATCTCTAAATTAATGTTTGAAAACTGAAGAAAAGTACATATAATATATTTAAATATTTGGCCAAGTAAGATTCTACTTAAATACATTTAATTTAATTTTACAGTAAAGTATATACATCATAAGCTTTCTAAAATGGTATCACACATACATACACAGTTTCAAATACTTTCACACATAAAGTATTACCAAACAGATGAAAGTTACATGAGTATTTTTATATTTTTTTCATTCCTTGACTTTAGTCGCATTTTACTACGAAATACGAATGGTCAAAAATTTGAATCATATCAAAACTAAAAGAGTAACTCTTTAGCTAAACTTTGAGGTATAACATATGTATTTTCGTAGACTTTTGGAAAAATCATTTATGGGATAGCTCTCTTAGGCGGGGGTTCCCATAGTGCGACGTTTCGCCCGCGTTTGGTACACCCGCTTTATTTTTAGGATTCCGTACCTAAAAAGGAAAAACGGGACCTTTATAGGATCACTTCGTTTTCCGTCTGTCCGTCTATCCCGACACTTTTTTTCAGGATCATGTGGGCCAGCCGGTATATTTATTCTTGTGGCATGACATCTAAAACACGGATGGCAACGTATCGTAAAATCTTTGATTCTCTTTTTCCATCAGAAGAACCATCGGCTTGTTTTTTATTCTATAAAACAAAAAAAATCACATCCCTAAAAGTAAATAAACCAATTTTCATGGGTGTTCACATAACTAATTCGCAACACTCGTGCGGCGAATTAGTTATGTGAACAATGGGGATTCTTTTCTAGGGACCCTCCATCTGATCATAAAGAGAGTTATACCCTCTCAAACAAAAAAAGAATTTTCAAGATCAGTTCATAAATGGCCGAGTTCTGAGGTAACAAACATAAAAAACACACAGTCGAATTGATAACCTCCTTTTCGGAAGTCGGTTGAAAAGGAATTTATTAAATATAGTTAGATGTGTGAAATCTAAAAGGTCTGCATTTACAGCACACATATGAAACCCCGTATAGATTCTCTAGAGAGGGTTATAATTGCCGCATATATACACTACTTAATATAGTGTGTATTGCTAGCCCCATGACGGGTGTTAGCTTCAAGCGCCAGTTGACTGATTGCTAAATCCTTGAAACCTTCGAAAGCCGAAAGAGTTCTGCCGCTGCAAAACCAGTCTACTGACCTTAACGGTGCCGTAAACATAATACGGGCAAATTCCTATAGTGTGACCACAGCACATACGCTAGTGACATAGGGTAGTGAAACTTAAACTTTGAACTGTCGTACAAGTAGCCAGATGCCAGCTGATGGCTTGTTCTTCTAAAGGCCAGGTCTGGTGTTAACAACAGCATTAAACTGAGTATGCCTGTGTATTATGGTAGGAGGTCTATATTTTTTTTAAATAATTCCTATTCCTACTTAAATATTTCCTATGTAAAATAGTAGGTACCTATAGTTTTTTGATGAATTTCGTTATTAGTATTTTTTGCTCGCCATACTCATCACTAATGAAGTTTTTGCAGAGCGGAATAAAATGGCGTCCTATTCTCAGTTGGAATGCATAGTAGGTACCCGGTTAGTATTTGCAAATTAATATATAGTCAGTTATTCATGTAAACCAGTTCTGACAATGATGTAACTAGTGAAACGGTTTGATTGTAAAATAATTGATATTACTTGAAAAAACCTTAAATTAACTACAGTGTAGCTAATACAGCAATTAAACAACCAGGGTACAATTGATATATCAGATTTATTGATATATCAGAATTAACTCATACTTTGCCCTAAACTATTAATTAATTTAAAATAAAACAAAAACCATTAAAAGTATACCAATGGACAAAGTATAATTCAAAAGATACGCATAGTTCAAGCAAGAAAATAGTTATGTAAATGTTTCTGAAGATCTCAGACAAATGATTTCTCTTTTATTAATAAACTTGCTGTTGCCAGCGACTTCGTCCGCGCGGACTTGGTTTACTCCACACAGCACCTCCCCCGTAGGTGATAGCGTGATAATATGTAGCCTATATGTTGACCCGACCTGTTAGTAATATTCATGCAAAATTTGAAGTAAATCCATGCAGTACTTTTTGAGTTTACCCCGGACATACATACAGACAAACAGATAAACAGACAAACAGACAAAAATTCTAAAAACTATATTTTTGGCTTCGGTATCGATTATAGATCACGCCACAAGTATTCTTTTAAGAAAATGTTCAATGTACAGATTTGATTTTCCTACGATTTTATTATATAAATAAATAATAAAAAAACATTTAGGTACGTCATATTACCTCCTTTTTATGGCCCATCAAGTACTCGTACCTACGAACTACACCTGAACTAAACCCGAATTCCAAGCCATAGCGATGGTTGCCTCTTTCTATGTATAAAAATGTCTACTTTAAAAAAGACAGACTTTTTGCTATCCTAGAGTACAAACAAATAATATAGAAATGGTTAAAGATAGATAGCCTCAAACAATATCTACGTTTGCAAAGACTGCTCAATGTAGTTAGTATTGTCAGGAACAGTTTTTTTGTAAATTAAACAGGTGCAGTTTTTTGTAGTAGGTACCTTATTTTGACAAAAAGTGTCGACTTTTTACGTTTTTTAAATGTAAATACAAAAAAAGTGTTAAATCCTGTAACTCCATGCGTAAATATGACGATACTACCCTTGTGACTGCTAGGTGAAGTTCTATCTACTGAAAGAGTAAGGTATCTGTTTTTAGGGTTACATAACCCTAAAAACAGATACCTTACTTATTAAAGGGAATACTCTGAAAGGGAATCAGAGGGATTTTAAAATTGACACTGCGTTGTCCGCCCGCGTGTCGCAGGGCTGTATCTTCTGAACTGTGATCGGTAGAGAGGTACTTGGAATTTTAACATGTGCATAGTTGCTGTACAACAAATTAAATTAATTAGTCTAAACTCAAAGTAAGTTTTTTTTTGCTTGTGATATGGGTGTTAGTCTTTAGGGTGTTAGTTAACGATATTAATACATAGAAATACATTTAACAAAATTAAATTAAAATTAAAACGGTTTTTTGGCGTTTTTATGCTCGATTTTATGAAATATAAAAGATAGATACTCGTTTGTTTTATTACTTACAGTGTATTTTAAAGATGTTGATAATTAAATTAAAAATTCAAAGGAATGTAGTAGGTATTTGCCCAGGACAAGAGATGTATTTTATTAAAAAAATGGTTCTCGATCTTAATAATGACAATATATACAAACATCTGACTATCGATATCACATGCACAAGTTTATCGGCTACCTTACCGCCAAACCGGAACAAGACAGTGACAAGTATTGTAAGTAGCCGATAAACGTGTGCATGTGATATTATTATACCGCTATACGGATAGCAATGCACCATTAAAATGTTTGACACCAATGAATGTAGTAATTATATATATATATATATATATATATATATATATATATATATATATATATATATATATATTCTTTTTTGGTATTCTACGATATTAAAGAAATACTCATAAGCAAAATAACAAATAATAATCTGAATTAACTACAAAAAATATATAATGTTAATAAGTATACGACATAGGGACCTTCAAGAAAAGAGCTTACTCATTCTTAAAAGGCCGGCAACGCAACTGCAAGACCTCTGGTATTGCAGATGTCCATGGGCGGCGGTGATCACTTACCATCAGGTGCAACTTTTGCTCGTTTGCACGATGGCATGGAACCCACCGTGTGCGAGTCTAACTCGCGCTTTGCCAGTTTTTCTTACACGGTTCGTAAGGTAACTTGACACGGTCATGTTAAGTTTGGCAAGTTATGCAGAAGGCAAACATTGAGCACATGGACTTCAAAAGCCATGGGTCCACGAGGTTATCAATTTAATATTAATATCTTAGATATCTCTAGGCGGCGGTTATCTCATGCCTCTGAAGGACGGCGTGACATGCATAATGTGATGCCTTTGAGTGATAATCTTTTTGTATCAGGAGCGCCAGCTGCTTTACTAACCTAATATATAAAAATAGCCGATCCCTGCGACATCGTTTGCGTGACCTAAATACATTACTTGCTTTTACACAGTCGGATAATAAAGCAGCCTATGTTACTCAGTGATAATGTAGCTTTGTATTGGTGAAAGAATTTTTGAAATCCGCCCATTAGTTTTTAGTTCATCCATTATAAACAAGTCTTACCTCTGTATAGGTAATAAAGCCTGTTTACTACGACCACGGATTAAGCGGATACGCCTTTCAAGACAATTCCTTAGCTTGGCAGTGTAGCTTGCAATTACATACAGGAATACAGAGTTATACTACTTGCCATAGAAATAAAATCATTTCAAGGGTAATTTTTAAACCTTGTCATCACATTCGGTACGATAAAACAGTACAACACAGTTTATTTCTATTTTTTCACAATATAATAATATAACCTAAAAAATGTATGAAATTTTTGACAGTAATAGGAGCGTTTGCTCATATTCGCGGTGACACGTTTCCTTCCCAATGGCGTATTTATTAGTATTCATGTGGTCTGTGACTACGATATACTCGTAATGCGATCACACAAAATAAACAATTCTTCACATAATGCATTATGTCATTAGGTAACTACTGAAAATGCTAATAATAACATTATACTTACATGCATAATGCGAACTTTGTTTTCGCTACGCGGAGTTATCGAATCAGCGACGAGGCTCCCTATTACAATAAATGCTTCATGACGTCTTCTCTCGCGTGTTGTAGCATCATGCTACATCGCAGGGTGTATTTGCTGGGTGAATGTACGTGTTTGCCCTTGGGCCATTAATGCTTACATATTTATGCGAAATGACCCTCAACATCGGCGCAGACGTGATATTATGTAGAAAAATTTTAAGAGCCATTTCACAAAATCACCTAACTGAAATTTAGATATTTTCTAATCGATTCGAGAGCTGGACCACATAATACTTAGAGACTACCAGAAGTCAATGTTACATACAAGTATTATTCCAGCATAGCACACATAGATACCGCTCACGGACGCGATATCTCCGACTGGTGCGGTACAAACTGTACCGAACCATTCCGAGCTATCGCGTCCGTGAAAGGTGTCTATGTGTGCGTTGCTCGAATATCACATGTATGTATATTGACTACTGTTAGTCTCCAGTGTACTGTGGCTGGACGTCGTCGTCCATATAGTGCACCTAGTGCTGGTAAAATGAAAATGGTATTGATACTTTTTAATTTTTAATTATTACTACGCGGTTTTAATTTTGACACACGGACGTAGCGGATTTTACACTTTTTTCTTTTATTTATTTTTGAAATCTATACATATAATAAAATCGTAGGAAAGTCAAAACTGTACATTGAATATTTTTTTAAAAGAATACTTGGGGCGTGATCTACAATCGATATCCAAGCCAAAAATATAGTTTTTAGAATTTTTGTCTCTTTGTCTGTATATATGTCCGGGGTAAACTCAAAATGTACTACATGGATTTACTTTAAATTATGCATGAATATTACTAACAGGTCGGGTCAACATATAGGCTACATATAATCACGTTATCACCTAGGGGGGAGGTGCTTTGCGCAGTAAACGAAGTCCGCGCGGACGAAGTCGCTGGCGACAGCTAGTAAAAAATAAATGAATATTATTTAAGTGACTTATTTTTGCATAAGAATAGAATATAGTTTTATTTTATGTCAATTTCTATAGGAAAATGTCATTATTTGATAACATAAACCCAGTTAATGTTTCGTTAATTTTCGTTGAAATAGGCATATTTGCTTAATTAATTAGATATAGTTATAGATCATTTAGGAAAAAAGTAATCCATTCAGGCGCAATAGTTGGATGTTTCATGTATTTTAGTATTTTTTCTAATTAAGTTTGTTGATTCTAGCAGTAGCAATACCTTTTGGAAAAATAGCTTCCTTGCGTAATTGTTGAAACTTGATTTCGGAGATTATTTCTTATAAGAAATATAATTGATGATTAAAAAATCTGTTTCGTTGAGGCAATATTTAAAAGATTAAACTATCTAATGTTACCATTTAATTAAATAAAAGTACCTTAAAATATGAAAAATTAGGAGTTGGAAAATTTTAATTTCTCGTCAAAATTTGGTCTAAAGTGTGAACTGTCTCTTAAGTCCCCTCTTTCCGGACTATGGTACAAAACACAATAATTATAATGTCTTGCTATGAAGCAAAAACTTCGGATTTCTTACTCACCAGTTTGATTGCTGTATTTTCGTGTGAAAAAAACTATTTTTATACAATAAGATGGCAAACAAGCGGATCGCTCTCATAGATAGAGACAACGATCGCCTATACACACCAACGATGTTAATGGTGCTTTCCTATGCGTATTGCAGGATGGTTATTACCACCCCATGTGGCATGTGGTATTCCACATTTATAAGTTTACCAGCTACCCCTGCAAACCCGTATTGACAATATTGCGTCAGGAATAGGCAAAGCGGTGGTACCAAAAGTGAGTGAGATATTGTGGCACTCTACCACACCAACACCGGAAATTTACGGTCGAATTGTGGCCATTAAGTGATAATTAGTAATTTCGCTGCGGGGACACGGTCATTGCACATGCTCATAGAAATTAGCTTAGTTTGTAACATACGTAATTGACAAGACAAACTTAGTTCGTTAGTTTATTACTTGTAAAGTTTTATTCTATTGTTTGACAACAATATATTATAAATATTTGATACGTGAGTGATATTAGTTTTTCTTTCCACAGAATACGGGCTGGGTGCAGTTTATCTAGTCCAAGTGTGTCAGAAACACCTGGGAAGAGGTTTCAAGACACCGCATACAGATCGTGCGGGAAATTTGGAAACAGCGGGAAATTGGCTAGCACTAAATATGCAAGTGGTGGCAACCTAAGCGGCAAGATAGGAGGCAAGTTGAGTGGGAAACTTGGAGGAAAATATGGAGGAAAGTTAGCTCAAGCGCTTGCGAGACGAAAGGCGTTAGCCGCGATGACACATTCTGGACCGCCGACTCTCTCGACACCTTTGTCCAGTAGGTCGAGGGACGGGACAGTAGAGTTACAAATATTGTGCCAGCCAGAAACGCAACACAGAGCGAGGTAACATCCTTAATATATTTTGTACTATATCTGTAGTCTAGTAGTCTGGGGTCGGTGTTGACCACATGAGGTCCCGGGCTCGATTCCTGGGTCGGGCAATTTAAAAATGTTTTTTTCAGTTTTTTGATAAAAGCAACGTTGTCCGGGAATGGATAAGTGCCCGGTTTGCGATATCACAGTGTGATATTAACGGCCGGTTTCCGAAACGCAAATTAATTTTAACAAGGAATTAATTTGTGTTTAACAGACCATTTGCTTGTAAAAATTATGTTAGAGACTGATTAACTGCTTGTTAAAATTGATTTCCGTTTCGGAAACCGGCCGTAAGTATTTTTAGCTAAGAGTGAGTGAATTGGTTTAGACTTTTCTTACCTCTTCGGGGATATGGGCGTGAAGAAACTTTTTTAAAATCTTGCAGTATAGATACTGGTCATCACAGGTAAAACCATGGGCGTCGTCAGCATTTTTTTAGGAGTGGGACTGAAATAAGTAAACTCGAAAAGCTTACATAAGAAAGAAATTTGAAAATTAATTTTAATTTAACTACTGAATTACCTTTCAATATTTTCAATAGTTTAGTAGGAAAATAATTTTTGACTAGAACGACGACGAATTAGAATGATACAGAATCGTATCGGAGGGGATACGAAGAGTCTTGCAAACCGAACGCTATTCTAGTAAATGGGTGGCCTCTAAATAATTCATCAGTAAATTTGAATTATTTCAATTCCCGACTCGCATATAAAGTGTCGTACGATGGGGGATAAAATATTTCTATTGTTGTCCCAGCTCTGACACAGCCTTGTTTTGCCTCTTTCATTTCACAATCATTACAATGATACACTAGTTCTGGAGTACCGACTTGCTTTAGACGTACGGTTTTCGTATCAACATTTAAAAGGCAGTTTTTATTAGCTGGTATTATGTGCCGTAAATTTTAACGGTAACTTCTTATCATCAGGGAGACCGTTTGTCCTTTTACCACCGATTAATATATAAAAAAAATCAAGTTTGTATACTTGTAAGTTATATTCATATGTATAGTTAAATATTATGTTTCTTGGATCGTTTTATTATTAACCATAGAATAAATGTAAAAAGAACATTACTGTTACTAAAGCTTTTAATTAGTGTCAGTGCATGACTTTGCTATTTAAAAAGCGTGACGTGTTGGTTGTTACAATAAAAACATTTTGTGATATTCTATAGTTTCTTGAATTACTTTGCAGAAATCTACAAAAAAGAATTGAGGTAATTTAATTTACACCGACTTTCCGATTAAAAAACCCTGCTATTGCAGTTGTATCATATTTGATTTGTACTCTTTGATTTCAGATATCAGACTGAAGGTAGCCGAGGAGCAGTAAAGGATAATTCGGGAAACGGCTTCCCGATCGTCAAACTAGTGGGCTACGACAAGCCGGCCGTCTTACAGGTAATATATCTTAAATACATAATATATCGAATGGTTTGTCATCGTTGCATCGTAGCTGGAATGGGTTGCTAAACTGCCCTGCTAATTTAGTCGATTCGATAGTCGAGTCGATAGTCGTAAGTGCATTTTGAGTGCAACAGAGAATTTCGCGCCCAAAAATTTGCACCTTTATTTTTGACGCTACAAAAAATTAGCTCAACATTTTTGTCCACGTTTTTTGTAGATTTTTTGTAGCGTCATAAAATTTGTGATATTATTTGTACCTTTATTTAATAATGGTACAAATTTTTGGCGCGATTTTCTCTGTTGCACCCAACATGCACTTACGGTCGACTAAATTAGCAGGTCAGTACAGTGGCAGAGACCTGCGAAGACTCTGATAGTGTTTTAATCCAGGTTTATAGTTACGGAAACTTGCGGCGAACAGTAGGACTTTTCTATTTATTTGCTTCCTATGCTAAAAACATTTCTAACATTACGTTACTATTTGGTAATACAAATATTTTTAATAATATTAAATGTGTTTATAAATATTTCCCCCGTGTTGCTCCGGGATCCTTTGAAGAATAGGCCAGTTGTGGTTCTGCAAGGCAGGTCGCAAAAGGCAATCGATTGGCTATCGAGTCACTTAATGGTGTATACACCGTCGTGACTAATAGGGGGTAGAGTTTTGCAACGTCTCGCCCGATTATTTTGTACCCCCGCCTTACCTATTCCTGCTGCAATAGCGTCAGTACTTGTCACTGTCGTGTTTGGAGGGTAAGTAGCCAGTAAACTTATGCGTGTGGTATTAAACCTCGCCACGAGATAGCAACGTAGGTACCATTAACATCTGGTAAATTTTGAAAAAAAAAAACACTAGCTCATATTTGATCCAGATTTGGCAATCAGATACTTGCCGAATTCCATCAAATTCGGTTCAGTGGTTTAACCGACAGATTAACAGACAGATCAACAAATAGACAGAGTTTTGCATTTATAATATTAGTATGGATATTGATAGAGTGCTAAGTATGTAATTATAAGTCACAGATTGATTTACGCCTCCTACACACGCAATAGATTCCTACTCGTAGCAATTATCTGTGCAAACTGATCAATGCCGATAATCTGCGCCTATCTACTTGTATAGTCGTTGCGAATCTATAATATTATTATCTATATTAATTAATATTAATCTATATCCATACTAATATTATAAATGCGAAAGTTTGGATGGTTCGATGGATGGATGTTTGTCACTCAATCAGGCAAAAACTACTGAACGGATTTGAATAAAATTTGGCACCCAGGTAGATCATGACCTGGAATAGCACATAAGCTACTTTTTGTCCCGGAAAAATGAGTTGTTGTATATTTCAAAATCGGTTTAGTAATTTTTGAGATATAACTGTGGTTAATTTAAGTATGTTTGTATGTTTGTCCACGAATTTCTCGGGAAGCAAAGGTCGTGTCGAGATAATTCTTTTTAATTTAGATTTGTTTTATTTCAACTTAGTGAACAATCTAAGTTTCATCGAAATCGGTTTAGTTTTTGAGAGATGAGTGTTTGACTTAAAGTAGGTTTAATTTTTATTTTAATTACTAATATTATCACACTGAGTCGCTCTGCACACTCACAGATAACGCTACACACTAAGGTTCAACTCACATTGGCGCAGAATCGAAGCGTCATATTTTTCCCGCCTAAACTTATTCATCTCTATTGTTCTGTTATTTAAGTACTTTGCTATTTAAATATATGCATTCGCGTTTCGACGCTCGGCTGGAGTCGGTACTTAATAGAACAATAGAGATGAATCTGCTTTGGCGGAAAATTATGTCGTTTCGACTCTGCGCCAATGTGAGTTGAGCCTAAAGGAAGACTTGTGATTTATTTCATGCTGTAAATTTCGAGTCGTTCTGCGCGCTCATAGATCTCACTAAGTACTAACGTAACAATATCTCAATATATTATTGAGTAAAGAGCACGTCACATTCGCTTGTCACTCATCCCCCTAATTTGAATCTAATGGGGTCATTCAACTTGACCGATGACAAAAAAATCTGTCATCATGTAAGCAACACCTAAGTTGATTTACATCTGATTTACATCATGATGTACTTACTAACTCTGTATTCGTTATGTAATCCGTGTTGTTTACGAACCATGTAAATTTAAAAACAGTGTAAAATAGGTACTCTATACAAATTTCCGACCTGAATCGATCGTGCAAATATATACGTAACTGACGGTGGTTTCTCTTTCCATTGCGAGACCCATCTGCTTGTTTGCTATCTAATGATATAAAAAAATCAAACCAAAATATTGAAGTTTCTAAGGAACAAACGTTTCAATGCAATATATTTATATAAAACTAGCTGTTGCCCACGACTTCGTCCGCGCGGACTTCGTTTAGTCCGCACTGCTCCTCCCCCGTAGGTGATAGCGTGATGATATGTAGCCTATATGTTGACCCGACCTATTAGTAATATACATGCAAAATTTGAAGTAAATCCATACAGTACTTTTTGAGTTTACCTACCCCGGACATACATACAGACAAACAGACAAAGAGACAAACAGATAAACAGACAAACAGACAAAAATTCTAAAAACTATATTTTTGGCTTCGATATTGGTTGTAGATCACGCCCCAAGTATTCTTTTAGAAAAATATTTGACTTTCCTACGATTTTATTATATGTGTAGATACGCTGTCACATTAAATTAAAATCGATTGGTTATATATATGTCACTGTCATCGTGACTACTAGGTGGTGGAAATGCGTAGTCTCGTCTGGTTTTGGTACCACCGCCTCACCTCTATCGCGTCACTATCGCGTTTCGATTCGAAGGCTTAATTCGTAGGTTGAGGTAGTAGATACACTTTTGCAAGTGGTGGAATTAGGCTTTGATTGTTTCTATCAGGAGAATCATCTGCTTGATTGCTATCTTACGATATAAAACAGCTGAGATAACTAAAGGTTTTAATTTATTGTGAAACAGTGCAAATGTATTTTATATGAAATGAAATGGAGTTTCACTATGTGTCGACGACAGAGAGTGTAGAATATAAAAGTTGCTTTCCTCGTGAGGCCATGCCTGTTATGAAGAATAGACTAGGTTTTCTGACAGGCAATTCGTAAAAAATTTGCTAAAGAGAAACTTAACCACAAAAAAGGGTTCCGAACTTAACGATAATAGGGAATTTGCATCTGATTCAAAAACAGCTTAAATATTTTTTGATGAAAATTACTTATTCGTGTTCGTTCAGAAAATAATTGATAAAAGTGCAAAAAATACTTGGTTATTTATTACACTTGAAACGCAACGCTAGTGGTCAGATCGAATGTGACGTCACCGTCGCGTACATACGACGAAATACGACGAAAATTTTAGTGCCAATTTTCACATATTTAGAAGCTGTATTAAATTTGTATCATGAGAAAGAAGAAACAGCTTAAAAGACCTAAGCGCACACACAGCTTAAGTGACTTTGCCTTATATATAACATTATTAAAGTGGGCTCTGACGCCACCATAATGCGCGCCATAATGACAGGGTAGCTGTTACTTTAATTTTTTTTGTCAATATTTTTTTTTTCATTGCCGGATATTTTTTACTTTTATAGATATAACGTTATAATCTATCGTTTATTTATTGTTTACTCATTACTAGCGGATTAGAAAAGCTATATATATATATATATATATTAGCTATATATATATATATATATATATATATATATATATATATATATATATATATATATATATATATATATATATATATATATATATACACCTTACCCTCCAGACCGGTACAATATACAAGCATTGACACTATGACATAAAAATAATGTTGGTAACGAATTTCACAGAAAAACTACTGGATAGATCTTAAAAAATATTCTACCATTAGAATGCTGCCCGACTGAGCAAAAGGAAGTAATGGTTTCGTGTCACGCGAACGAAGTCGCGAGGAACAGCTAGTACAAATACGAATGGTTGCAGGTATTCATTGGCACGGATACCGGGCGAGTGGCGCCTCACATGTTCTACCAGGCGTGCCGGGTGTCAGGGAAGAACTCCACGCCCTGCAAGGAAAGGAAGGAGGACGGCACTGTCGTCATCGAGATCGATCTGGAGCCGAACAAGAACTGGCAGGTCACCTGCGACTGTGTTGGAATACTAAAAGTGAGTATTTATGTATAATAAATATATTCATATAAAATTTTATCGTACGCATAATTATAATAACTAGCGATCGCCTGTGGCCGAAATTCGACCATAGACTATACAGTAAAATCTCTTTTAAATTTGATAACTGACAGCTTTAAAGAAAATAGTATCTATGCATGTGTGTATAATATTATTTATGTCACATGAATGTAGTGTGTGTAATGTCTCTTTTTATTAATTTAATGTATTTCCAATGTTTTTTATTAAAAAATATTAAAATTCTCCAGTCCTCCATAATATAAATTTGAGCTATGCAAAATTTCATACTTCACCGTTGGCGAAATTTTCCTAAAAATGGGGTCCAAAATGTTCCCTTCACGTATATCTATATATATGTCGCAGTGAAATTGTCAATAGTCGTTAGATTATAATCTACCTAGTGAGTTTATAATTTGGTTAGGTTAGGTTAACAGTTAAATTATAATATCACTTAGATTATAATCTAACGGTACTGACAATTTCACTGCGACATATATACAAATCAATTGCTGTTCGTTAGTCTCGCTAAAACTCGAGAACGGCTGAACCGATTTGGCTAATTTTGGTTTTGAATTAATTGTTGAAGTCCAGGGAAGGTTTAAAAGGTAAAAAAAGTATAGAAAAAATAAGAGTAGTTAAAAAGGCAGAACAACGTTTGCCGGGTCAGCTAGTTAATATATAAATTAGCATAATGTACTAACCAAGGATTTAAAACGTTATAATTTCGATATGTATGCTGTTTCGTGATTGGTTAGCTGCGTTTCATGTTGTTTCATGATTGGTTCGTCAACTAGCGCTAGAAGGCAACGTCATAATATTATATATCATAACCAATCACGACGACGCAAACATAACGAAATTATAACGTCATAAATCCTTGGCTTTAACGCAGTAAAATTGTAGCAACCGATATCCCCTTTCTACGTCTCCTGAACTTTGCACCAGATCTTCACTAAATTAAAATGGAACCACAGGAGAGTATACCCTTCTAAACAAAATGACCTCGGTTCGATTCGAGTTACCGAGGTTTGCTGTATAAGGAAAATATTTTATTTAAACAAAAGCAACACCACGTGGTTATCTCGGTCGTATTAATTTAGGAGCGTGCCCTCTGCGCCCTGCCTACTGCACATTATCACTGGCTCGCTCTATTTGTGTGAGCGGTCAAGCGCCTTTACAATAGGTATTGTCATGTATAAATAAATATAAATATCGCTAGACAAATTAATTATTCTAACTCCAAAGTAAGCAAATTATTTGCTTGTGATATGCTTGTTAGTTAACGATACTTATACTTTGGGTGTTAATTACATTTATATAAATGTAATTAACACCCAAACCCAGAAATACAAACATTTATGCGCGTCATACAAATCTTTGCTCTTAAAAAATATTCTACCATACTTGGGCGAAATCTTGCAGAACTCTACCTAGTAGCCACACAGTAGTCCTCTGATAGCCAATCGTTCGCTGTTATGAACTGCCTGACAGAATGGCAGAAGATATATTCTGTAAAGGGGGCCCGAACAAAACCGGAGAGACTAACTGTCTTTTTAATATGGGATGCCTGGCCTATTTATTTATTTATTTAATCAGAAATACTTTATTTAATAAAACTTTTTACAAGTTATTTTGACACGTAAACATATTTTTTAAAAACTACTACCAGATCGGAAACGCGGCCACACACTGAGAAGATCCGGCGGAAGAAACTCAGCGGGCTTGTCTTTTTTTCATATCATTGATTTTTTTACATTATCACAATATTACAAAAAATATATATGAGATCGGTATGAGGAGCAATTAATCCCAGGCTTTTTTGTCTTCTAAATGATCTGAGATTTTATAATATCTTTTTTCACACAGTTTTGTTTTAACACATTTTTTGAATTTATTGACTGGTAAATCTCTTATAGTTTCAGGAAGTTTATTGTAAAAGCGTATACATTGCCCCATAAAAGAGTTACTTATGTTGTGGTGACGAGATGCATGCACAAGATTTTTATATTCATGCACAACAAAACACAGGTTAAATTAACGCATTAGGGCATTCTATACTAGCCAACCTCGTGCAAAACAGAAACATGACTAATGGAGGTGGTGCATCTTAATTTACTTAAGACCAGAGTAATCTTGACTTGTAAAAACAAATCAAAAGAGAATAAAATAAAAACTAATTTTAAAATTTAAAGAATTACATATACAGCACATATATACTTCAAGTGACTCACATATAAATACTACATTCATACATAGATAAATAACACATACATATATATATTATATTCATACATATATTTATAAATACATTCGATTAAAATCATTATAATCCTATGTGGTATTGTAAATGATATCTGTTTATTCTAATGTATTCTTGTACTCCTATTATAAAAAGATATTCTTATTCTTATTTATTTCGACACAACTACCACTGCATCACTGAGGTGAATGTAAGTCTTAAAAAATAAATTTGACATTCTAGGAACGTAACGTAGACGTGGAGCATCGCTTCGGAGAAGCGTTCGGAGGTGTAGGCGGGGCCCATTCGGCCCGAGGCAAGAAAAAATCGACGCGCTGTCGCATGGTGTTCCGGACGGAGATACTGGACGCCGCCGGACAGGCGGAGACGCTGCAAGTGTGCTCTACTCAAATCATATGCAGTAAGTTTAACACATTGATAACCTACACTAGACTAGTAATGTTTGATTTCTTGCACCAAAATAATTCTGTCAATAATAAGAGGCGAGGGGAAAATGAACAGGTTGTTCCGATTGGCTAATTCAAAATAGGTATGTTGTCGTGCGTATTTACAGCTTATTGAATTGGTCAGTACTAATTCTTTCTGATTACTATAAGATCTATTTGTCTTTGTTTATATCATACGATAGTAAACAACCAAAGACGTTAATGGTACGTTGCTATCTTTTGGCGAGGTCTAATGCCACATGCATAAGTTTAACGGCTATCTTACCCTTCAAACCGGAACACGACGGTAACAAGCATTGTATTGCGGTAGGAATTGGTAAAGCGGTGGTACCAGGCCCGGGTGAGACAGTGCAGAACTCTACTACTATGATAGTTGCTTGCATAGTTAATTGGTTGCCTTTTGCGACTTGCCTAGCAGAACGGCATTTAGCCTATTCTCCAAGGAGCCCGAAACAATATGAGGGAATATACATATACTAATTACATATTTCTGCCGCAATAGCGTCAGTGCTTGTCATTGTCGTGTTCTGGTTGGGAGGCTAAAGCTACTACACTTCTGCATAAGGCATTAACATCCCGTCGCGCGGTCCGATCGACTCGACATTCTTGGTCCGAACCGCAAGGCACTGGAATATGCTTCCCGAGTCTGTGTATAAGGCATTAACATCCCGTCACACGGTCCGATCGACTCGACATTCTTGGTCCGAACCGCAAGGCACTGGAATATGCTTCCCGAGTCTGTGTATAAGGCATTAACATCCCGTCACACGGTCCGATCGACTCGACATTCTTGGTCCGAACCGCAAGGCACTGGAATATGCTTCCCGAGTCTGTGTATAAGGCATTAACATCCCGTCACACGGTCCGATCGACTCGACATTCTTGGTCCGAACCGCAAGGCACTGGAATATGCTTCCCGAGTCTGTGTATAAGGCATTAACATCCCGTCACACGGTCCGATCGACTCGACATTCTTGGTCCGAACCGCAAGGCACTGGAATATGCTTCCCGAGTCTGTGTATAAGGCATTAACATCCCGTCACACGGTCCGATCGACTCGACATTCTTGGTCCGAACCGCAAGGCACTGGAATATGCTTCCCGAGTCTGTGTTCCCCGACGAGTACAACCTGGGGTTCTTTAAGAGAAGAGTGAACATGTACGTTCTAGGGAAGCGCGTTCCATCTAAGGCCGCATCTTAGCTTGCCATCGGGCGAGATCATGGTCAAGTGCTTCCCTATCGAAACTAAAAAAAAATGTTAGCAACGCATCATCACCATCTTAACATCTTTGTAGTCTATTATAATGCTTGTGTCTTTGCATCAGGAGAGCCATCTGTTAGGTTTGTTTTGATAAGGTTGGTACAAGTGTGCGTATAACCGTGTTGCGGTGTGTGTGTGCGCAGCGCAGCCGCCGGGCGTGCCCGAGGTGTGCCGCAAGTCGCTGGTGTCGTGCCCGGCCGCGGGCGGGCTGGAGCTCTACCTGCTGGGCAAGAACTTCCTCAAGGAGACGCGCGTCGTGTTCCGGGCGCACGTCGACGGCCGCACCTGGGAGGAGGAGGTGCTGCCCGACAAGGAGTTCCTGCAGCAGGTCAGATACTATTTCAATTACTTCTTGGTTTCATTTCATTATATTTATGTCTTTTTTGAGTTTCAAGTTACTCGTTGACGTTAACATATTAGCTATCCCACTCAACAGTGTAATAATAAAGTAATTGTTTTTACAGAAAATGAAATCAAATTTCAAACATTTAATTCGTTGTTACATCACAGAACACTTCCACCTTTGCAATTCTTGTTTACTATCTTTAAATGCTACTACGTCAGTTACGATACGTTATCATGTACGATAACATTGTTTTGGTAGGTATAGTACTGAATTGTGAGCGAAAGAATTACATTGAATTATCGGCGTAGTACTTGTTTTTAAAAGAGTTACAATGAAATGGCAACGTTTAGTAAACAGGATATACAGCATGTATCGAAATTGTAAATTCGAAAAAAATATTCTGTGTCTAAACCATTGAGTTTCTGGGTTTAATTTATTGTGTATGGTTTAAAAATGTATCCCGGAGACACTGTTCCAATTAAGTGGGATACCGTTTCCGACAATGTGTATAAAAAAGGCTACATCAACAGTCTCAACGTAAAAAAGAGAGAAAATATTGAATAAATATATTTATAAAATTGTAGCTTATATTTAAAATTAATAACCATTAGCTCCATGAATGGCAATTTTGTGAACAAAATTAACTTCACATGGCTCCCTGTGAACTGGTAGTTTTTTAGGGTTCCATTCCTAAAAGTTAAAAACGGAACCCTATTACTAAGCCTTAGCTGTCTGTCTGTCCGTATGTTTGTCTGTCACCAGGCTGTATCTTATAAACCGTGACAGCTATAACAATAAATACTAAAAATAAAAAAATAAATACTGAAATATCCCATACAACAAACGTATTTTTTTTTTGTTGTTTTTTTCGACATCGATTTCGATGTTATACATAGCGATAGTCGATTTGTTACGATATGAAGGTTTGTGCGTGATGCGTGAGCGTGTTTGTGTGTGCGCAGACGCACCTGGTGTGCTGCGTGCCCGCGCTGCCGGCGGAGCTGGCGTCGCGCGAGCCGGTGGCGGCGCAGGTGTTCGTGCGCTCGGGCGGCAAGGCGTCCGAGCCGCACGCGTTCACGTTCACGGCGCACGAGGGCGGGCCGCTGCACGCCACGCCGCACCACGCCGCGCGGCCCGCAGGTAACCGCCTCACACACAAGCGCCAACCAGCTTCTCGTGCTCTGTGGGGCCGCGCCCGCCCACACGCCGCGCTATTTGTATCCTTGTATCGCCCCTACCGACGCCGGACGCACGTTGGATCCGAGTCTCTTTTACTTATATTTCCTTCAAAGTGCGGTTGACGCTATTAAAATTAAATTTTATACATGGCTTTCACTACTCCATATAAATTTGACTGCACAATCGACGGGGCTCGGGTTCAATTCCCGACGAGGACGAGCATTTGTGTGATGAGCGTAAATGTTTGTATTTCTGGGATTGGGTGATTATTAAATATTTTCTAGTATTTATATATGTATTTCTATGTATTAGTATCGTTGACTAACACCTATGACACAAGCAAATAATTTGCTCACTTTGGTTAGATCGGTACCTAAGTGTAATTTGTTAGTGGGTTTTTTAATTATTAAAAAAATATATAAATACTTCATGTATATAATAACTGTTTGTTTATAATATTTTCTTATAAATAAAAAAATTAAACTAATTCGTAACCAAGCGCCGGCACTCATGACATGTTAGTTACCATATTGATTAAACATCGATCTTATTGACTGAAACTGCAGAGTACTATATGGAATGAGTCAAAACAAAATGGCAACCTTTAGTTAACAAAATATACAGTGGCGCAATAATCATGAAATTGAAAAATCTTCCGTGTGTAAACTTTTGAATAGCTTGGGTTAATTTTTATGTCTACAGTCATAAAATATTATTCCTAAGATATTTTATAATTGTTGTAATGTCTCAATAATTCGTTTCGTATTAGTACAAGCCCATTTATTAAAAAGAAAAATTCACATACTATACATACATACACCATCTTAAAAATTTGTTTCGTGATTTGTGACAATTCACAAATAATTGATGATTTGAGCTTAATACGGAAAACAAAATAACCTATGCAGATGCGCATACTTTTCGTACTAAACTCGCGAATGCAAATGCAAATGTTTTTGTGAGATTTACGAAATCCTTAATTACCCAGCGAGCTAATGCGATAAATGTGAAGAATTATTTTTCACTAAAGTGAAAGGAAAACATCACATCACAAAAGTGAAGTATAATAGCCAATTACCAAAAATTTTAATCTAATGTTAGAATATCACATTAATTTCCAAAAGAAAGCGCGCGTGTAGGCGTAGTGTGTTGCTTGCCTGCTTATAAGTGCGTATGAATTCGCAATATTATAGTAGTTTGTACATGAAATTACCATGTGCAAGTTTGCTTATAAATTTCGTTATCGAAGAATGACCACACAATTATACAAAAATTTTATATTAATCGTGATTAAAATAAAAAAATCTCAAACTTGGATCCAACTGAGTTACGGCTTATTTTAATATTCGTGTGTTTAAAATAATTGATTTTAAATAATATGTTACATAATTCACATCTCAAATTTTGATTTTTTAATAGAACGAAAATGGTAATTTGAAATTTATTCAATTTTTAATATTATTTTAAATGTAAAAGTAGATACAAATAGCGCAAAATAACCTAATTGCTTATATGTAACAGCCATTTTACATATATACAATTGCTTTAACGTAGAATCTTGCAAAAATGAAATGTTTATTTTTTATTATTGTTAAATATTGCTTGTTTTTTATTGCTTTTTAATAACAAACAATGAAATCTAACAATATATAAGAAGGTTTACAACTTCTATAACAAATGTTTCAATTGAACTCTAATTTTAATTAAATTCGTTTGTATTTATGTCTGTCTTTTTAATTATATTATATGAGAGAACGATAGTATGATTTTTTTTATCTGAAAACTTAAGTAATAAACGTACATTTAAATGGATTTAATTAAGTTGCTAGTACATTTATGTTATATTTTATGTGAAAATGTTGAATGTTTTTTTTGTTATTTATTTTTAAGTTGTTGAATTTATAAACATAAAAAGTATAACCAATTTTTATTAAATTAGATCAGTTTTCCTTTAACAAACAAACCAGAAGTCTATCAAATTTAGTATTTTGATTAATATTGAAAATTTTGTTTATAATATGTACTACGACGTATGAGTGACATATTACTACGATATATTTAATAAGTAAAATGTGACTATTAAGTCTATCGAAGCTAAATCGTTATTCAATTAAAGTCACAAAAGCCGTTTTTATATTTTTAAATAGTTCTTCTTTCCAGAAATTTCAAGAACGAAATTGTTCAAATTAGTAATTATTAATGAATGCAAGTAACCACATTAGTTATAAATGCTGGTTATTCATTTTTTATTGACCAGATTAAATCAATAGTTTCAATAGCCATACAAAAAATCGTTACTTTCAAAGAGCTCTGAATATGTATTTAACGCCTAGAAGCAACTTGAAACCTGGTACAAGGCTATCTATCAACATATTCGATGCCTATTAGTGATTGTTATGACTTACCATCAGGAAAACTGTCTGTTCGCTAATCTATGTATCAAAGTAAACGAAATTCGATCAGGTCACAATGAGTTTCACTAAAACTTTGTTGATGTGCTTGCTACATATCACGGTATTAGATTGTTACTCTTTTTATGTCATTAGATAGCAAACAAGCAGATGGTTCTCTTGATGGAGAAAGAAGCCATTGTCTATAGACACCAAAGATGTTAATGGTGCTTTGCTATCTATGTGGCGCCATAACAATGCCACATACATAAGTTAACGGGCTACTTTACCTTCCAAACCGGAACACGACAGTGACAAATTATTACGCAATTGCGACAGGAATAAGTTAGGCGGTGGTAAAATATACCCGGGCCAAATCTTGTGGAACACTACAGCTAGTAATAAAAAACCAAAAGTTTATGATATAAAAAAATTACAGTTCTTGTAAATTTATGAGTTTTGATAAGCCTATTTAAATTGAAATATCAATACCAACTTAATAAATACAGATTACAGTAAAAAAGTTTTTTTTTAATGTTTTACATCACCTCTGTAAGTTTTATTTAAAAATACTAGTTTCCGGACAGTTTTGTAGTTGTTTGTAGTTTTTTCAATACAACGTACTAATTTCGGGTATTCTTTTGTAAAAAATCCAAGCCTCCAAGCTGGAAAATAAGTCTAAAACGTAACAAAACAAGTAAATGTTCCATGTCCTAGTAATACCTACTGATGAGTAAGTAATTTTCTAAATGATTATTTATCTAGAGTGCAAAGATTACTGGCACAAGCTAATTCAAACGTAGTAAAACTGCAAGAACTGACTTTCTATTTCCCGTATATCTGGAACCCTGTATCACATCTTCACCAAATTTAAATGGTAACACACGGGAAGTATACTCCTAAACAAAAAAAATAATAATTTCAAAACGTTTCCTAAGTGATCGAGTTCTAAAGTAACAAACCTAAAAAAACATTCAACTGAATTAAGAGCACTCGCCTGTTTGGGAAGTCGGTTGAAAAGATAACTTGTAGCTCGTAATATGATCAAAGAGCGATAGCATCGAACGAGTGAGTATTATTAGTATCACCTATCGAAATCTTGTATCTAGAAGGTAATTGCAAAACGATTTTTGTAGGGCGTTGTAAGTCTACTTATTTATTACTGGTCTATAACAATGTGAAAACATTTTGTACATTTAGGCTTCTTCGCAACGCATTAACATATTGCTTGTAATGTGCATGTAGTATAATGGTGTGGGTTTTCTAGTGTGTTAGTTATGTATAAGTTGTCAGAAATGACTGATGCGCATACGCGTTCGTTTGTTTCCCCTTTGTTACACTAGGTCTGTCTAGGTAGCGCCCCGGCCGCCGCCCGCAGCCGCCGCGCCCGTCGACACGGTACTGACACTGCTCGCACACGCAACACACGCAACACGCGCACACAACGCACGCAACACACACAACACCCGCTCCCACCACGTAAACCCAAGGGACTGACATTTGCAGCAAGTGTCACTCCACCGACCACTGTTTTGCAGTTCGAGAAAAGTTTTCATCCTTTGATACAGAATTAAACTGTTTGAAAATAAGGATAAAGTATATATTCTAAAATGTATATTTCCGAACAAATCTCGTGTTCTTCGAAAAAATTTGAATGAAAACCGGATACAGTTACAGTATAATTGGCAATCTGTAATACAGATCAAAAATTTTTACGTTAATTTAAAATTAATCATGTTAGTAAGTAATCATACCAAAAATCGTCTCAAATGTTCATTCGAACCGGTAACAATACAATACGTAATGTAATAAAAAAAGGAAAAAATATTGTTTTTAATTTTTAGTCGTATAGCAAATGATGATTGATTGAAAATAATATTAAATATTTGATGTATTGTACATAAATTCTCACAAATGTAAATTCAAACTGGTTACACATTTGACCCCAAAATAATATGTCCATAGCTTAATTATAACAGTAAGAAATAATATTTTTGTACATCAAGACTTCACATTACTTATTTTGCATAAAAAATAAGTATATACTGCGAATATATCAATGCTTCTCTCAATCCCTAATACAAATTGATTGAACAGATCTGTTTCAAAGTTGACACAGTCTAATTGAAGAGTCAATCTCGAATGGAGTCCTTGATTTAATCTAATTAGGTAGCGTGGCTCCGCTCGCGTAGATTTCGATTTTACCTTTCAGAGGTGGAATTTTCAAAACATACTCGTAGATGTTCCTCTTCTCTTCCACGACTTGGTTACGCCCAATGCATGCTACAATTGCACTATGATACTTTATGTTGTTACTTGTTTTATTTTTAAATACAAAAAATCACCTACAAATACTAAACAGCCTTAAATACAAAATGATCTTCGCATAAAGATTTATTTATTTATTTAAACTCTTTATTGCACAAAATATACAACGGGCGAACTTTACGTTTAAAGACATTTTCTACCAGTTAACCTTGCTTACCAGTTAAACTTGTAGAACCATTGTAGTAGCAGGTAAAGCACAAGAAAAGTCTTACGGAAAAGATTAATCCTAAGGTATAAAAATCATGGTTTTTATAGTCAATAAACACAAAAAATTAGTATAGAAACATGTATTTATGCTGCACTGAATATTACCAAAGATTTCTGGATTTTCTACTCTCTAGCTTTTTGGGGCCGCTCGTCTTCTACCATTGTTTTATAAATCAATTATCCATAAGAAAAATATAACAAATTTTGTGTTAAATATAGATATCGACTATCGGTCAGCCTTCTTGTTTTAATAAGGCAACATTATGTCTCAAAGAAGCAGCTTTATCGGATCGTGCATAGTAAAATGTTAAATGCGTGTTTTCCCTTAGATTGAAACAAATTAACAAAAAAACAAATACAAGTAATTCTGACAAATGCATTATAATTTAATTTAAATTAATAATAAAAGATCATATTAGCCTTAATATCTATATTTGCTTAATTAAATCTATACAAAGAAAACACACTTTGTGAATGACACGAAGAGATGGAGAAAGTATAAAATTTTTTAATATGGACCGCGAGCTGCAAGTAAAAGTGGGACTGAAATAAAAGTAATAAAGCTTTCAAATTGTGCTGGTCATGCATATTGAAGATGATTTCGATTTAAATAGTTGGAGAACACTGGCAAGAATACGTAAGATTGAAATAAAAAGTAACAAAAATACATACTGTAAGAAGAAAACCGATCGAATATTGTAAAAGCCACAACAATTTTATTTAAAAGCCACGACAGTTTCTTTTAAAAGCCACGACAATTATTTTAAAGGCCACGACAATTTCTCTTAAATGATTAAATAAAACTAAAGGACGAAGGAGAGTAAAAAAAACTCTAGAAATGGAAATTTAAATTAGCTAAAACTGCTGTGAAACCTCAAATTATTATACAGAAAAATCGTCGGTTAAAATAGTATACAAAAAAGTAAACAAATAAAGTATAGAAGAGAATTTTTCAATTAAAAGATTACACTGAAACTGAACAACAGTGAACATGTATTTTGGTAACGGCAACTAAAAAAATCGGTAACTTATGAAACTATAATTGAAATTTAATAGTATTATAATAATAGTAAACGATCACTCGATTTATACTCTTAAACGAGTTTAAAATAAATATTAAGAAATTGAATAATAGGGTATATGTCTTATATATTTATCCTATTGTTAAATGATGTTAAAATGGGTAAATCGCATGAAATTTAAGTCCAAACTTGATAATTGTAAATCATCTTAGGCTATGAATTTATCAGTCATTCATCACATACATACTTATTGTATCATTAATAGATGTTAAATTCTTGAAAGTAAGTTATAAACTTACTAAACATTGAAACACGAAATAAATGGCCAAGCATTTGGCAATTCTTTGATCTTTCAATTTAGCCTTTTGTTTCATTGTCTAACAGATCGACGGATAATTTACATAAAATAAATTTTATTACGATCGACATAAAACTGCACTTTCAACTCAGCACTTGATAAAACTCTACAATATGCACACATACACATTACAACATAATTTTACACCACAGACAACATCCAACACGATAAAATTGATTTCAACAAAATATCAATCCTACTTCATCAGGTTGCTGACCACACGTAGCTAGAATAGTTTCGTGCCGATATGTCCCTTTTTTTCCTGTATCCATTTCAGACGAGTTCGAATTGGTGTAGATTATTTATGAATTGAATTTATTTTTCCACCTTTTTTCTTTATTTATTTCAGACGATTCGGATTGGTGGAATTAATTTATGAATTGACTTTATTTAATACTAAGAACAAGAAACTTACTGTTTTATCTTTTTCATGAATAAGCAATTGGTTTTTATTAATGTAATGAAGAAATTATTTATTTCAAAACTTTGTGGCCAAATTTTGTTAAAATATTTATTTTAGAAACATTGTTATTCATTATCTAGATTCACTGTTTAGTTCCTTTTAAATAATTAACTAAAGACTTTCGATTGGGAAGATTGAAATATAAAAAACTTTAAAAACAACAAAGAAAAATTGCGACACGTAAGATTCGAACTTACGACCTTCCCTCAAATCGGGAACTCTAACCAACTGAGCCAGTGTCGACTAGTTCGATGTGGCGAAATTCTTTTGTGCCACTTCGAACTAGTATTCGAAATATATCTAGCGTATAGTATAATCGAGGTAATCGATCACATAGTAAAAAAGAGTTTCGCCACTTTGAACTAGTCGACACTGGCTCAGTTGGTTAGAGCGTCCCGGCTGAGAGAAGGACTTAAGTTCGAATCTTACGTGTGGAATTTTTTCTTTGTTGTTTTTAAAGTTTTTCAAGTTTTCCCAAGCACGGGGTGAGTGCTAAAACACAAATAAATAAATAAATGAAATATGAATTCCATATATTAAGATTATCAACTTCCTTTGTAAAGAATATAAGTGATGTGATAAAAAAGTTAATGTCTAAAGTAAATACATTGCAAAGTTAAAAACAAGCAGATACTGAATTCAAAATGACCACATTTTTCGAATGATTCCAGTGTGTATGTAACACTGAACTAAACCGATTGGTAACATTATTTAATGAAACAGTCTTTAAACTATATTTAGATGCAGACATTCATCAAAAGCTGACATAAAATATCAACGAAAGCATTAATTTTAAAATTTAAAATTAAGTTGTTTTTAGTATTTATAAAAATAAGCGGCCACGGTTATCAAATAAATGTTTTGTCCTAATAAAATAAGACCAAATTAGTCCTTACTTAAATAAGTTTGTCGGCTGAAATGGATTAGTAGATGTATGGGCACGCAACTAGATGACCTTGGTCGTAAGCTTATAACTAATAAGAAATACCTGTGTACAGGTGAGGAGACAAGAGTGTGCTGGGGAGTGGGTGGGCTTATGCCGCCCCCTGCGCCGCCTTGTAACAGGCGCCCTTCCATTATTGTACCGGACCCACATTCGCCACTTGGGCTAAAAAGCGAGGTTAGTACTAAAAATTCGTTAAATAGCTAAACGCTTTGGTCCATTTGCACCAAACTTTTCAAATACTTTTAAATTAATGTAATCATATTAAAAGTTATTGTAATAGTATTTAAATAATTTAGTGCAAGTGGATCTTAGTTCAGTAGACTTAAGGGTTAAATGGCTATTAAGACTTGACACTACAGATCAAAATATGGCTTACCGTTACAAGCAGTTGAAATAAAACGATATGAGTAGTTTTGTCAAATTTATGAATTACATTTTAATTATTTGTATATTTGAAACAAAGTGTTGTGTTTCCAAAAAATATTTAGTTGTTCATTCCTAATTAATCTTTATAGAAAACTAATAATTCACGGTTGCATCAATTTTATGAGAAACTTGCCTGGTGACTGGTAGATTACAGATATACGGTATGTTTGATAGAATAGCCTACCTAACACAAAGATTAGCTGATAATCATAATTGCCAATTTAGTCAACGTAGAATCCGTAAAAGCAAATGTTAGATCTTTACATATGAAATTGATATTGAACTAACCGTTTTGATATGTTTTGATGTGAAATATTTATTTATTTATTTAACTCTTTATGTACAAAAACAATATATCATCTAACAATAAATGCAAGCACAAGTTCATGAAATTAATATACATATATGTATAAATACAAAAAACAACAAAAAACGGATTAAACTGTTTAATTAATTTTAACATCCATATATCACAGCGAAAAATCTACAGACAAAGATTGAGCTAGGTAGTTAAGGCAAAGAAACAAAAAAATATATATATAATATGATTAAAGGCAAAATAAAGAACATTAACTGTCAAAAGGATAATGTTCTTAATTTCTATGTTTAAAACAACCCACAATCTTGAATATTATTTGGGAGTTCGTTCCAAAGTTTAGCTGCCAACTGTATAAGAGTTCCCATAGAAATTTGTGTTGTATGCAGGAACAGACAAATATTTGATATTGGTACATTGGCGAACCGGTCGACTACTAGGGGGAGCGTGCGTATATGCGTTAGCATCTATAGTAGTCTGTACAATATTAATCTTAATCTATGAATTAAAACTTGCGGGTATTTGAGGGGCATATACAATTATTTTGTTACAACGTGATGTAACTTAAGAAATTGACCAGTCACCAGACGTCGTTTCATGGATAGAACAATAATAGCTCTTACATTTCAACATTGACTGACTTTTCTTTATTGGTACTGTTAAATACTTAAGGAACCACTTTTTGCGTATAATCGAAAGACATTTAAACAAGATCAGCTTAAAAATACTTTACCAAATAGTATTTGAAAGTATGGTTCTTGTTTTTATTGAAATATATTGAATTGTAGCTTACAGACGATTCGAGTCAACAGTCAATAATCGAAGGATCGGACTCGTGTGGAGTGGACGATAAGCCTATTACAAGCGACGATCTCAGTGGGATGGATTTGCGTCTTAAGTCTGAGACTATCGCGCGCGACAGTCAGACGGGCCAGGTAAGGAAGACCTCTTAGAGCTCTATAAAAATAATGGTAGATTTACATTCCGCACGTTTTCAGTCTTAATGCTTATTATAATATAGTTATGGCTAACATTGCTTTATAGGGAATTTCACTTACTTTTTAAGAATAAATTTTTAACACGTATAATTTATTAAAAAGTTTTCTATGGAAATTACTAATAAATTAACATTACATTTATTTTAGGTTATGTTATATTTTTTAAATTTTTTGTAGAGTGTGTTAGTAAATTTTTATGAGTTATTAGTTCAGTACATATGGTAAAGGCGGATAGTTGCCCCACTTTTCTAAAAATCAAAATTATTAAAAATATGTACCTACTTACTAAAAATAATATCACCTGTATATAAAAATATAGGTTTTTTTCTTTCACAGTAGCCTAATTCTGCCGTCATAAGGGTAAAGAACGTTTATCCTTATGACATAGTTTGAAACTGAGACGTCAAGAATGTCTTTTCTATTTAGTAATATTTGAGTTATATTCCTTTTACATCCTGGCGTGTATGGCCTTCTTTACTGACAAACTGACACCGCGGAAGATTTTTGGTCACACGGACAAAATGCATGCCCTTTAGCATACGGCATTTGGGCCTTGGGGAAGGGTAGTTCAAATTTTAGTAAAGCGCTAATGTTTCCTTTAATCCTAACATAGTGTATTATTCAAAACCGGGGCATGTATCCTACTAAGGTAACTATCCGACTTTTACCCTATTACTTGACATTACCCTATTAATAATAATAACCCTATTATTTACAATGACATCCATGATGGACCGAGTCGAGGAGTCTAAAGGACAAGCTAAATCCTTTATAAAGGTTCTGAATTTGTAACGAATTCAAGCAGGAAATATTAATGGATGTGTGGCATATGATAATTTACTAGATACTTATTTTATATCTTTTATTCAGGTGAGTTTTGTGGGCGCCTATGATGCCATAAAGCTGTCGCCATCGACACCGTCACAAAGCGAGTCGCCTTCATCTATCGCATCATTTACTCAACAATTACAAGCAATTCAAAACCAGGTCCAAACTGACAAAATGGTAGAATCTGTTACGGCTGCGATTTTTAACTCCGATAATGCGAGTCAAATGTACGTCGACCAACCTATTCTTCCCATGGCCTCAATGGAGTCCATGCAACAGTTGATCTCTACAAAGTCAGCGATGGACCCTTTAGCGCCAGATATTAAAGTTCTAAACGAAGACCTCATGATGACTAACTCGTCGATGTCGACAACAGTGTTGCAGTCAACGACTGAACCAAGAATGCTCGTGTACAACCAAGTACAAACAGAGCGATCTGAATCTTATAATCCGTTTTCTCCTATCACGAAATTGGAAGCGTCTCAAATTGAACAAAGACTAGCCCAGCAGAGTGCGCACATGGATGCTTTAGTCGAAGACGCCATTAAAGCGACGGCGTCAATTCTTCCAAGTGATGCGGCGAAATTAGACGAACTAGTCAATTCCCGCGCGGACGACCACTTGTCCGGCTCGTCCACGTCATCGTCCACCGCATCGCACGCCTCGGACGTTCTGCTGAGTCCAAACGCGGCCGTCGTATCACGAAATTCTGCAACAGAAATATTACCCTCCCTAACGACGTCCGCAATATCGCCAGACGTGATTCTTAACCCTCAAGTGTCGCCGAGTATGCTCTGCGACAACAACCAACGTATGGTGCTCCCTTCGGGGTCGGGACAAGAGGAGCTCATGATGATCTCCGACATCCCGACGTCGGTGAAGACGCCGCCCGCGGCCGTCAAGTCGATGATCCTGAACGCGGCGGCGGAGATACTGACGTCGGACTCGACGATGAACGCGCTGGTGACGTCGGCCATCAACACGGCCAACATCCTCAGCACGGAGAGCGGCGCGGGCGGCGGCATGGCCAGCGCCGACGAGGCGGCCGACGCCGAGCCCGTCACCGCCATGTCGCAGGCCGTGTCGCAGGCCGTCACGCAGGCCGTGTCGCAGGCCGTGTCGCAGGCCGTGTCGCAGGCCGTCTCGCAGGAGATGACGGCGCCCGTGCAGCGCCTCACCGACATGAGCGACCAGGACCTGCTCTCCTACATCAACCCCAGCACCTTCGACCAGGGTGAGTACAACATTCACCATCTTTTTTTTTGAAAGTCTACTAGTGTACACTTACCGTCTCCAAAGTATTTATGTATGTACTTAAAGTATACGTAATGCAGTCGTGATATCCGCTCGTGATTTACCTTTTAAGTAGTTTTATAGACTAATCAGATCTCCTCGGTTGTATTATTGAATAAGTTAGATTATATTTTTATACATTTTTAGTCTTTCGGTATATCGACAGCTATTTAGACGGAATTGAGCAATAATTTAAAACAGATCACTTTCTAGTAAATTCTACACTATATTAGTCAATATAGTGTAGTTCTGAAAGGATTTCAGTCCAAGCAGTACCTTCTGCGTGGACTGAAATCCTTTCAGAACTACATATTCTGGGCTACCTTAGGGATCACATTTGAGGCCTTTGCTTTTCCTAGCACAATTTGACGATGTCACAAAGCTTATTGTTCACTCTAAGTTCAGCCTTTTTGCAGATGACCTAAAGATTTATAAACGAGTGGACTCTATATCTGATTCTAAACTGATGCAATCTGATCTCGATAGAATTAGTGATTGGTGTAGAGCTAATAAATTGGTATTTAATGCTTCTAAATGTCGAAGCTTACGTTTCACAAGAAAGATCATGCCTCTTGAAACATCATATTCTATAAATGGTCAGATCCTTCCGACAGCCACTAAGGTCGAGAGATCTTGGTGTTCTTTTAGACAATCACTTACTATTTACTGAGCACGTGGAAGAGATTGTTTCCAAGTCAATGTGGATGATTAATTGTATTAAGAGGAATACCAAAGAATTTTCCACGCAAAGTAAGATTATTATTTTCAACTATCTCGTTCGTAGTTTCTTGGAATGTGCTAGTATTGTATGGAATCCTACGTATGCAATTCTTTCCCAAAATTAGTGCAACGAAAGTTTACAAAGTACCTTGCATACGTAAACCCTGGTATTTCCCATACAGTTCCGTATGATAATTTTTTGGTATACATTCCCTATTTGACCGTCTTAGACTGCTGGACTTGCTGTTTTTGTACTAACTTTTCAATTCCAAATTAATGTACGCAGATCTGTTAAATCGTTTGTCAGTGAACATCCCCTTTCATCCACCTCGTTATCCTCTTACTAAAGTTTTTAGTCTGCCGCTATCTCGCACTAATATTGGTAAGCGTTCACCCTCGAGTCGAACCTTATATAAATTTAATTTTATTAATTCAAAAATGCCAGATTTGGAATGGATATATTTAATGATTCCCTCGTTAAATTTAGATAAAAAAATTTTGGATTTGACTCGACCTAAAGTGTTAAAAGATTATTACTAAAATTTACATTTTGTTTTATTTTATTTCTTTCTTATAAATCTTTTTAGAAGTAATAATTTTGACTTGTTAATTGTTTGTTGTCTTTTTTAATTACTAGTTATTTTTGTTTTAATGTATATTCTTTTTGACTATAGATTTTGTCAAACTGTTTCACTATTTTTGTGTATGAACTAAGTGTTCACCTGTAATTGGCATGTACACTAGACTTATACCTGAAGTCGTATATATAATTTGTATCTTTTGTGTATTTGCTGTTGGTGTTCCATTGAAAATAAATAAAATATACAAAGTTTTAACTGGAACAAGTGTAGTTATGTAGTTACCCACATTTGTTAATCATTCCTATATTAACTGCGAAATATATACAAACTAGTATTTACTATACGCGATTTTTCTTTGCACGTGAATGATTTCAAGATAAAGGGTAGATGTTATTTATATTTAATTTTTATTAACAAAAAATATTTTCTTTTATTTAAAATATATAAATTATGATATTGTTGTTGTTGAGAGCTTATTTACAAAGTATTCCGCGTGTAGAAGACGGTCTACGGGAAAAATAAGAAAACATTCTAGTCATGATGGTAATTCCTTTTTTTTGTGGGAAACGCAAATTTTACGCTTAATGTAAAGCGTACGTTACTCCGACTTACGCCCGCGGAACTGTCAAACCAGCCGTTGATTTTGCGCGGCATGTAGCGCATAATACATTGTGAAAACAAACAAACAAAAGCCTTGTGAGTATTACAATAAATCAAATTATACAAAATTAAGGCAAAAAACCGTAAAAAAAAAAACAAAAATTTCTTACACAAATTTCCAAGAGTTTTCATTTTAGAATCATGGTCCAAAGCTATGGTTTTGATTTTAGGTAAATCGTCCCTTACACCTGTATATAGAAAGTAAGAAATATTACGGGATCTTGAAGCTTTTGTAGTTCTTCAATGTAATTAAATTGAATTAAATTTAATTTCACCGTATTGGACTAAAACCCTTTGAAAAATAGACCAACTGCCGTTCTGCTGGACAGTTCGTAAAAGGCGAACAAGTTTTGCAACGTCTCGCCCGGGTGTATAAGGTTATTTCTTTTAGTTTACAAGTTTGAAAGATGAAAAGCTGTATGCATGCATATTTTTTAAATGTCGGCGTGTATCAATCTTCTTCTATTTTCATTATTTTATCAAACCCATCAAATACTGGTCCTTATTATTTCAATCTTCAAATATCGCAATGCATTTACGAAAACGTTGTATAATGCAGTTATAGTCATGATTTGAGAACGCTTATATTGTTTGTAGGTATTGTATTAGATCCTATCATAATACTGAAGAAGTTTAGATGGTAAGAGAAGGATAACTATTGTACGTATCGTTTAAATTTTTCAGTCAGTACTAACAGACTATTATTTGTACTCCTTTTTATCTTAAAAATAAAGTTATTTTTAGAATACGTGAATGGTTAAATATAAACTTGGTGACATTTAATATATTTTGTTACTTGTCCCTGGCAAAGAGACGAGGCCATTACATCTTTACGTCATAATTTGCAAGTTCAAAAATTGAATGCCAGTTGCATAATTTTATCAACCACACTACTCTAAACCGGAACTAGAAAGTGACAATCATTGACGCTATTGTGATAGAAATTAATAAGGTGGTGATAATAAACCCGGACGAGACGTTGGGGCACCCTAACACTTACCATACCACCTAGCAGTCACGATAGTAGTGACGCTAAACCAATCGGTCGCCATTTATAAACTGCCAGGCAGAATGACAGTTGTTGGTTCCGGGCTCCTTTGAAGAATAGACCAACTGCCGTTCTGCTAGGCAGGCCTTAAAAGGCGACCGATTGGCTATGCGAGTCACTAACATCGTGGCTACTAGGTGGTAGAGTTCTGCATTGTCTCGCCTGAGTCTGGTACCACCGCCTTACCTATTCCTGCCGCAATAGCGTCAGTGCTTGTTGCTGTCGTGTTCCGGTTTGGAGGGTAAGGTTGCCGGTAAACTTATAACCGGCATTAGACCTCGCCACAAGATAGCAACGCACCATTAAAATTTTTGGTGTCTATAGGCGATGGTTGACTCTTTCCATCAGGAGACCCATCTGCTTGTTTGCTATCTTATGATATAAAAAAAATGACAGTTATTTTTAAAAAGAGGGTCCAGACCAACACGGGTGAAAATAATATATATTATACAATAGAAAGGCTAATGCAACAAATGAAACTGAGTTACTCCAGACTCAAAAGCCGAAAAATGATTAGCGGCACCAATGTACTATGTAATATTATATTCCTTCTCCTTAGCCACCATAATTTAATGCCGATCATTTAGACAACACCTTTAAATGATATCAACGATCGATCGAACGAACGAACGAACGAACGATAGCTTATGGCAACAGTTATGCTTTATTTAGTGGCATGTTTCAGAGTTGTCTTTAGTTTTATATACAGTACACTGCATTTTTTAAACCTACAAAAAATGCAATGTGCCTTTACCATTCAATGTGACAATATTTTCTAACTAATTTCTACTATTTCCTACTTTTAATCTTTTTGTATTTTTGGTAACCAATTAATTCATCTAATTATATTTTTGACTTGTTTGACATGCCTTATAACTTTGGATAACAGATATTGTGAAGATATAATGAACTTGACAAATCCCTCTACTTACTTGATAGACAAAGTTATTTTGAGTAAAATATTCCCTGAGTATTACCATGTTAAGATTTAAATAAAGTCAAATAATATTTTTAAAAATATTATTTAACTTTATTATTTGCGATGCGCTCTAACAAGAGCAACAACCTCATACATTATTATATTTTTTTTTTGTATTTGTCAAAGATACGCGTTGATGATAATCTTAATTCCTATTGCAGTGTAAGTGCGGATTGGTTGTAAACGAAGAGCGACTTCTATGGACTCACCCTTGAACTGAAAGCATTTCATAGTGGAGTAAGGGCTCAATGCAGTTTTTATGTGAATTTTTAATAAATGTCACTATAGTAAATTTAATATAAGACATTATAATCTCTATATGCTTGACTGGCCTGTGTGATTTTTGTGCGGTTGAGTCAATTAATTCGTGTAAGTCAGTATTACAGGGCTTTTTGAATTGTTTAATATATATGGCACCGATACATTTTTTTAATACCAGCAAGTGTGTATACATAATATATTGAATGTAAAATGTACTGCCTATTTTTATTATATTTGTTATTGATGATGATACTGAGTATTAGAATAAGTGATGTCGGATGTGTTGTTATTTACGCTGTTATTAACTCGAACTAAGCTGTGACCTGTCACTTACATTTTGACAGGTGACATTTAAAGGTAAGTGACAAATCACAGGTTTCGTGTATGTTTATGATTAGCGGCATTGTAAATACATATATCATAGCTTAGTATTTATGTTGTTATTGTTAGTATTAGGAGTGGTGGCGGCGACACTCGCTATATTTTTGACTGCTCTATGCCTTTCTATGCCTGTATTTTAACTTAAGTACCCAACTTTGAATGAAATTTATTCTCTGTCGTAAAAATATGTATGATTGCCCTACTGTTACGAAATTTTACTCATTGTCACTGATGCGATGTAGCTCTATTAATCAATTTGTTTCAGTTATTTATTATAATTATGTGAATTGAGTATATTTGGCATATGTTAAATATAACAACGGATATAGATATTTATACAGTGAATTTTTTTCATAAAATATTGCATATATACTTTCTGTACGGACGTGCGCGTCTTAGAATGTAACTAACCGTTAAAGCTAAAGTCGATATGTGCATTGGGTGGCTTAAGGATTCCAGATTATAACAATATTTTTATAAAACTACAGTCATACCGCATTTACACAATAGTGTTTGCCATTCGCCTCGTTAATGGACGGACATTCCACTAAACATTTGTATACGGGTGCAGTCGCGAACTTACTGTTAACACATTCGCGAGGTAAATTATTTGACATTCGCACACGAACACGGAGGACCTAAAAGTAATAGCGGCATTCGCGTTACATCTATTGAGTTTATATAATTATTTGTATTTATACAATTTCTTCTTTAATTTTAAGTTGCTCACTGACAATCCCATACTAGTTGATATACGGTTCCACGCATCGTTTATCTTTTGACTATTTTTATTTTATGATTGCGATGTTTTGGGTTCTATATGAGCTCTTCCTTTTGATAAAGTTCTAGAAATTCTAAAATTCGTACTTCACTCCACTCCATTTTGGCAACACGTCCTGTTGTGTTACGCGCTAGTTGTAACTGAATGCAGGCGAATGTGTAAACAGTATGTTCGTGTTCGCCATTCATGCCCTTTGATTCGCCTCTGAAAAACCGCTCCTGCCGCGAGCACTCGAATCGCGAAGCGAGACTAGAGGTGAGTAGTGTGCGCTCACTGTTTACATATGCGTCTTCGTTATTTGCCGTGGTACTCGCCTCGCGATTCGCACAAATGTGTAAATGCGGCATCACGTTATTTTGCGTTTAGAAATCGTCATAATATTTGGCAATCGATAAAGCTATCAGTGTATCGTACAAAAAGGCGTATTCAGGCTTTAGCTATCTACGAGCAAAGGCAGCAGTGCTGCGGGACTATGCAAGTGTCATAAACGCTTGTAGAATAAAAAGATAAATGTATGAATTTGATATAAGCATTTATTGTGTTAAAAAATTCTTTGGATTTTATCTTCTATTCTATTAGCGTTTGTGCCACTTATCTAGACCGGGGATGTAATTCTTTAGCAAATGATTGTAGAAAAAACAAAATTATACAAGCTATGAATTACTATATACGAATGTTTATTTGTATTCTGTGAACCTACATATTAAATGTGCCATTTATTATATGTAAAATTAGGTTAATTGTGTGCGTGTATCGGTGCATTGCTTTTGCATGCACGTGCGTGTGAGTACGGTGATGTGTGCACGCATTAACATATAATATTTACAAAGTACTTGCATGACGTATGGCCTACGCCAACGAAATAAAGCGACCTATTTTTGTATAGTTATTCACAATTCAAACTTAATAATAAATTGTAATGCTATTAAACTATAATATTTAATGTTGTATATGTCTGAGTTATGTCGTAAACGCGTACGCGTAAAATACCAAAAACTTAATCAATATGTTTGAAGAAAGGGGCATTTCCCACTACATTTTGATAATAATTGTCACGATCAAAACGTTAAATAAATTCAATGACTTATACCTACCTATTGCTACCAAGTTTGAAAAACTAAACAATTTAACTTAACAGTTGATTTAAATTATTTAACTTCATTTTCTTTCACTTGAAAATATTCAATTTATTTTCTCTACAAAGTATTCAACTTAATTTTTTTCACGTTTCGTAAGTGCGCCTACCACGGCATCTATTGACGTAGATAAATATACGATCAAGAAACGGTTCTAACGTATGATATATGGCGCTTATTTTTTTAGTAGTTAGTGGGTGTGTTTCTGTTTACTTGTCTGACTGTCTACTAAACTTACTAAGACCTGTCAGAGTAAACAAAATTTAAGTCTAGCCGGTTTCTTTCGGACCCACTTTCTATCTTTAACTGTCAAAACCTATGGAAAAAAGGGGCTGTGGCTGTGTCATGTACACGGCCGTATATGTTTTACGTGAATACGTCTGCGTAACGGTTAAACACCATATATATTTACTATAAGCATTTAAAATTAATTCTTTTACTTAGGCCCTCCCATAGATCTACAACAACATTGCGCAATACTTTTATTGTGCAATAATATTGAATACCCCCTTTGGCTCCATACGTTCAATAAATTCACTCAATAAAATTGACAAACTAGTCCGATCAATATTTTCGAGCGAGCAACATGTCTGGCGATGAAGTTTGGCATGGCATGGCGGCAACCATGCTGGTGATTTTATTAAATAAATTTCTATACAATTATATACACTCAAGTAAAAACTCCCGTTCTTTATCTTTTATAGCATTCCTGCTCGATATTTTGCTTAAATTTACGACACGATCATACATTAAACACCGTGGCTGACCGAACGCGACAGCTCCAAACACTGAAGTGAAAAATATTGTGCAATATTAGGCCTACACAGTGCAAGAAAAAAATATTGCACAATAAAAATTAAACCCGCTCAACTTTCCTTCAATTATTGTGCAATCTTCAATATTAACCCGAAACGGTCAATAATATTGCGCAATACGTAATATTGCGCAATACGTAATATTGCGCAATATTATTGTAGGTCTATGGGGCACCCACAATCGATAAATATTTACAAGAGCTGTCGAATAAAACTTAATCAAATGTCATAACTGCTTCGAGTAAAATGATAATATGAAATTCTGTAAGGAAACGTAATTATCTATATGAAAATTCTGTAACGAAGAAAAATGGCGGCACTTTTTACGTTTCCCGTGGAGCATCGTAGTTCGCAGTCGGGTTTTTTTAGATTAGATTTTGTATGTTGACGATAGTTAATGTAGCTATAGCACCAAACTTTATCCCGTTATCATCAGTTTTTTTGAACTGTCCCTCATTATGAAAGCAAATTTAATGACGTATTCACGTCAAACTGTCAGAATTATGTAAAGCGCCTTGACTTACATAGAGTGTACTGGACGAAGCTATCTGTCAATTTTATTACAAATCTGAGTCGGGAACACGCCCATTGACTAATAGCGTATGCGTTGTGTTACTGCTAGCATAGAGATAGTAAAAATTAACTTCGATAACAACGAATGTTTTCTTTTAGCAATGAGATAAATATATTTGGTGTTGATTCTGGATTCCTGTTGAAACGGAAAATAGAATTGCAAAACAAAATTTTACTCTTTGTACGCAAGGGCATCATATTAAAAAAATGTATTAAGGTTTACACAAAATTTGTAAATATTTACAATTATCACGACACTGGTATGAAATTACGTTAGGAAAAAATCTCCTACCTACTAAATCTTTGCGAATTCTTAGAGGAATGGATGAATAATAGAGACACCAAATATATTATATAATTTATTATTTTAAGTATTTTAATTTAAATTCAAGACGAATGATGTCGAATGCTCAAATAACCGTTTTTCAATTATAAAAAAAGTATTAAAAACGGTTGATTTAGTTAGGATTACAATTTTATTAGCTGAACTTACAAAAATTACAATTTTTGACGAATTTTGCCTTGGTAATTTTTGAAAACTAGAATTTTCATTCTGGTGCTCTGCTGGTGTGCTGGACTACGCAATCAAGTCTTTTTCGAACAATTTCGTAATAATTACTGGAGGTGCCTTTACATAAGATCATTTTATATAGGGACCACATTTTAAAGTCACTTATTTACAAATCATAAGTTTTAAACATGATTATATGATAAACAAAAGTAAATCTAAATTTAAAATGCATTTATTAATGTATATCTAAAATGCAGATAAATTATCTAATATCAAATATACAAATGTTTATTAATAATCGATATGTCAAAACTATGGAATCAGACATCAAACGTTAATTCCCTGGTTTTTTGAACGGCATGAGACCGACGCCCTACACATATTTGTATTTAGTAAGGTGCATTTTGTGCGTGCAAATAGTGAACAATTTAATTTACTTTACAATTTGTGGGCAAACAGATTGTGCACAAATTAAATTTACAAGACACATACTCGACAATTCGAAAAACCCATACTGAACATAACACTATCTTATATGGATAATCTTATATGGATTAACGTGCGACATGTTTTTTCTTTAAGGGTAGAGCTACGTCAGTCAGCATTGAATCGCCTTTTCTCATAATTCTATTCTTTTCTACAGCTCTAAATTGCCATTTGCTAGAGAAATGCCATCGCATTCCGACTAACCTTCTCGCTCTACGAAATGGCGGTTCTGAGCAACAGAAAAGGATGTGGTGGCGGAAAAAGGCGATTTCGGATTGACATATGTATAGCTCCACCCTAACTTAGTAGAACTTTATTTACTTGGAGCAATTTAATATATAAATGGAATTGATTCAACGAATGTTAAGTCAGATCGATTCAAGAGTTAAAAGGCTGGGGGCAGCTGTGCAAACTAATGTGATACCGCATGGTAATGCCAGTTATAAAAGAACACGCGATTTTGAATTTAAACAACATTTTTAGATAGATTTTCAATGTTTTTGAAATAATTAAATAAATATATCACTAGGAATAATCATATAAAAATGTTGAGACTTTAATTCGATTAACTTATTATATTTCGGTGTTACCATCGTACAGAGCTTTAATTTCATTTACATAAAATTATCAATACGTTTATAATCATAATTTTCATTATAACCTCTTCGTTTCAAAAAATTCAAATAAAAGTTCTCCCTGTTTTTGTACTCAAGAATAGATTTTGGAACGAAGTTCCTTACGGCAGGCTTGGAGGGGATAGGGATTTTGCTGCGCGACCGAACTGAAAAAAATGTGATAGTAAAACCGTAAGAAAAATGCGTGGAATAAAAGCGTTAAATGAGACGTGCGCAGGCGCGACAGTTGCGTACACGAGCGAGTAGTGCCGTTTAGCCGAAGGAAGTTCGTTCCTACCTGGTGTCCCGCGACACCACATCATTTTTTGTTATTTTAAGTGTCTGTAAAGTGTTTTGGCAAAATCTTAGCTCAGATTCTGTCAATCTTAGATTTCTGAGATTAGCAGTTGTACTGAGGACACTCTATGACAAGACAAATCCTAAACACAGTCTACTGTTGTTTTCCACCTTTATTTAGCTATTTTTCATCAAGCTTAAAAAAAAAATTAAAGGCCAATAAGTTAAAAGTTGATATCGAATCTTAAGAAATAGTATTACTATAGCAAACGATGTATGGGCTCTGGCCCGCGTTCTATAATGCTTACTTTTTCATTTAAATATTTTTACGAATTGTCATTTTTTTTAATGAGTCTACCCCTCACCACGTTCAGTTAACAAGGCCGAATGTCGAGATTTATCACTAAGCTACTATGCGGCTTTGAAGTTCCATTTAAGTATGTATAAGAAAGTAAAAATATAAATCGTAAGTTTTTTATGAATATTTAGTTCACATTTGACTAAATTTTGTCACTCAACAATAACTAGGGCTAACAGGTTTAAATTATAACCTGTATTGATAAATAATTATTGCCTTTCGCGCATCCGTCCGGTCCAATGTAAACGTATATTGAACCAGTTCCAAAACGTAAAAAAAAATAAAGTTTTCAAGTAGATTTTTGACCTAATTAAAATTGTTGCCGCCAAATATCTACTTTAAAACAATGCCCGGAATTGCGTTTGATTTCAATGCTTTTAATAAATTTTCTAATTGTATTGTACATGCCTAGCTTAGAGGTTTTTTAAGTTTTTTTTTGTAAATTTGAGCTTATGTAACTTGGTTATTAAAGTATGTATTAAATTATGTTTTTGGTTATAAGTAATGTTATTCAATTATAAAATCATTTATTCGTGTTTTAAAATAAAGAATATCCTAGAAGTACGATTTGATTTGAACTTTGTTAAAAATAGAATCTCCTGTTATAGGTAATTTTATTTTATGCATAATCTGACACATTTAATGAATAAAGAAATGCAGGTTAAATAAATGGTTTAAAATAACGAAATGTTTAGCAAATTGAAAGCATTCGCTTATCAAAACGGGTCTGAAGTTTTGTAAATACATCACAATTGTTTATAAGTCTTCCAAAATACAGTTTTACATAAATATAAGATTTGAAAAATCGGAATTGTAGTCTTACCTTCTTGTTAATAAACCGTTGTGCATCCCTAGTCTGTTATTTTATGTAGTTCTCGGCACGGTATTTGAGCACTTGGTTGCGAACGCATTGCGTACGGCAAAATAAACCGCATTACGGACTATTCACTTTTGCGCAAATTAAGGTCAGCGCTCAAGAAACGTGCCGAGAACTTTAACATACTACTCATTCCATACATACATGTGTTATTATGGTGTATACCGTACACAATATATATATATTGTTTAACATCACGCCACGTTTATTGTCTGTAGTATGTATATGTATATGTGTAAATGCTTATATTTGGCATGCTTATCGGCTGTCCTATTTCTGACGTCAGTCAACTTAAGTAATTCTAAAAACTGGATATAAATACGAAAGTTGTTTAGTATTTTACTGATTTGTATAATGATAAAATATACTAAGCATTTATTACAAAGTAGGGCCTTAACTAATGTGTGGGCTTATTCGCATAATCCATGCAACTGCCTAACATTTCTTTCACGTTAAAAAAATCAGTGTTGCGCACAAGTAATTATATATTATTATTATATTTTTCACATATTTAATAAAATAAAATAATGCAAGATATATATTTTTTATTACTATATGCAAGTGAGAGGACATATTTAGTTTTTGTGTGCATTAGACGAGTTCTACAATTTGATGTTTAAAGCTCAGAGTGCTAAGTGTGAGTTTTTCTTTTCGTATTCGAGCGTGAGCGCGTTTCGAGTTTACTAGGAATTTGTATGTGACTTGTACAGCGCCACCTAGTGGTAAACTGGTTTCTCACGTTTACCACTAGGTGACGCTGTACAAATCACATACAAATTCCTAGTAAACTCGAAACGCGCTCACGATCGAATGCGAAAAGAAAAACTCACACTTAGCACTCTGTGCAAGGAATGCTCTACGCAATCCTCGAAAGACTGCTAAAAGTATTATATGAAAATCTTCCCCATGTGTTCTGTCTTAAAATTAAATTTATAAAGTTGGTAAGTATAGTAATTTTGCTAACAGAGACGATTTAGTGGACATATCTATGAATATTTGATAGCTAAATATTAAATAGGCCCCGACTGTTAATCATTCTGTGATGAATTACAATTCATGGATTATTTATTGTACACAATTAAAAGAGAAGTGATACATAGAGACTTATTAAGAATAGACTGTACAATGGGCGATGTACATTGATTATAGAACAATTTTAATGGTGTAGTTATTCATTATTTCTTAACATGATTCTAAACTACGGGGGTTGTTTCTTTCTTTTTAGATACTTATTAGATACCTACCTCTGTAGTACCTACCTATTTAAAATTATGAATGAAATAGGTATCTTAATAATTCGGGCGCCCGGGCGATAAAAGACACGTTTTACGAATATTTGTGTTAAAGCAGCAGTATAAACATAATCTGATATATATGTTTCTGAACTGGTCTTTTTACAAGCTTTCATTTGATACCCATATTGCTACGGTAAGAAAAATCAACCCCTCCCCATTCCGCCATTTGCGGGCGCCATTTTGATAATTTATATAGTCTATGTCACTACTACAATTTAGACAAATCCAACGACACCTCACATGTCAAAAACCGTCCAGCTGTTTGGGCTGTAGGGCCTGCCAAAGAAATGTGGACATACATATATACATGCGCTCGAAAAACATTACCCTCCTTCTGACGCAGTCGGGTAAAAAGGTTTTCGTTATATATCCAGTTTAATAAAGTAGGTCAGGCTTCAATTCCGCAGCTAAATTCAGTCTACCTACAAACCTTGCGCCAAAGTATTGAGCATGCATTACTATATTGTTATATACCTAATGTTGTGCAAGGATGTTTCTTATTGTATAAGATGTTGAAGGGTTTCATGTGTAGCATAGATCTCTAGTCGGTTCGATTCAATGCAACTTGCCGAGTGGTTATCATAATCTATGTTAATTGTTTTGATGACATTATATGTTTTAGAAAAATATGCATTTTTCATTCATAAACTCCTAAAGTCCTAGTATTTTATTTCGAGAGCTTTTATCTCGAATAAAATCAGTAAACTGGTTAAAACTGCAACTTATCCCCGAAACTTCCGGTTTAATAAAGGTTTTTCAATGAAAAGTATACCTAATCCTACCTACAGGTTGATTGGTAAAATATTGTACATCTAGACACAATAGTTAATAAACATAAGTAAACAAAAATATATTAAAAAGAAAATATTGCCCAATCTAAGTAAACCTTAAGGAAATTAGTTTAATAATATTTAAAAATTATGATCACTGCACGATGTACATACTAACATTCGTTAGTTGCGAGATCATTAAATCGCCGTTTGTAAACAATGAACTTCTATGCGCCGTACGCGGGTGTCCGTAATAAACGTTTTTTGTTGGACTTACATATTTTTTTATACATATTTATAATCGAGTATTCCTTCAGTATGTACAATCTTTTAACAGTCAGCCTGTACAGTATTTTGAGTTTGAGGAGAAATTACTTTTATGAAAATATTGAAATTAACAAAATATTAAAATTTTTGTAACGTTCATTCGAACAGTTTTTGAGCTCTAAAAATAATGTGGTGGTTACAAAATCAATTGGTTGTTTAATCTCGAACTTTTGTCGGATGATCGTTTATTTTTCTAAAGTTCTATAACACCCGAACTAATCAACCGATTTGCAGGTAGGTATTTGACACAGTTTTTAAGGGAAAGGCTGATTAGATTTTAGAATTCATCGGTACATTAGTTGTTATAAAACAAAAAAAAACATTGTTTAAGCAACTTTTTTGTAGTTTTTTAAAATTTACTTAAAATCAACTAAGGCTAATCGAATCAGAAATTTTTCAGAACGTCTAAGTTTGTTGGAACCAAATCGAACCACCACGTTGTTATCGGTCAAAAGCCGTGTTGTAGGTATTTATTGAGATGTTACATATAAGGTCATTCCATTATAGGTGAAAATAGTTTAACTCAGCATTCGGTACGTCTAATCATCTTTGGCTAGGCGTACCGAATGTTATGTTAAAATATTTTCACCTATTATGGAATGACCCTATATACACATAGGTACACTATGTACCTTCCTACTATTATTAGGTGGTAGAGTTCTGCATTGTCCCATGGCGTCTGGAACTTTGGTGTCTATTAGACGATGATTATATCTCTTTCCATTAGGAGGACCATCTGCTTGTTTCCTATCTTATGATATGAAAAAATACGCACACACACATATTTACATTCTACATTATCTAAATATTTACATTCTATATGTAAATATGTGTGTGTGTATGTATTTTTTTATTGACGTCATGGTAAACATATAAAGCTTAAAACGTCGAGATTTGATGAAAATTCGATGTTTTAGCCACATTTTTTTTCCTTTTTATAGCATGGGCGGTAACAGTATGATCATAGAATTCATGCAAATCACAGTTCAAAGACGAAATTAAGGCAATTTAATTTGCAACTTTCCGAAAATCTTATATTATTGGATAGAACGCAGTTAGCTCACCTGATGGACAGAGAAACCATCGCCTGTAGACACATAAGATGTTAATGGTGCGTTGCTACCCGTCTGTCGGAATGGTTATGCCACATACATAAGTCTACCGGCTATCCAATCCTGTAAATTGGAAGATGACAAGCATTGACCTCATTGCGGCAGGATTATGGCGATCTGAATAAACCTATTTATTGTAACCCATATTCATGCAAATAAAATATATTCTATTCTATTCATAAGTAAGGAGGTGGTGCCAAATAATCTGGCAAGACATCGCGGAACTCTACCACCTGGTTGTCATGATCGTCACATGCATAGTCAATCGTTCCCCTTTTACCAACCGCCTGGCAGAATGCAGAAGATCTATTTTTGAAAGCACGCCTGGACTAACAAGGGGAAATCACAGGGGTACTTCTGCAATGCGACAAAAGCAAGAAAAGTACCTATTGTAATAATAGAATAAACTTAACGTAAGTAGGTCTGGAAGAAAAGGAGACTACAATGGCTCTATTGGTTTCCCAAGCCCACCGTATGGCCTTCCACGCTAGTAGCACTAACAGCAACACACTGTATATGTACTCGACACACGCTTCCTGTGTTGAGTACATATACAGGTAGGTACCTAAATTTAACATGTTCAAAGTTAATAGACAAATAAGCAGTTACAGACGAATTTAGGTACCTAAATTTAACATGGCTGCCTTTGTTACATAAGCGGCTATTATTCATCTAGGCAAATATGGGCTATAAATTCATCTAGGCAAGCAACGCTGCTTCGATCGCTTCTGAAGAAGAGTGGAATAAAATTTCATTTAATATTTGGCTAGATGAATAATAGCCGCTTATGTAACAAAGGCAGCCATGTTAAATTTAGGTACCTAAATTCGTCTGTAACTGTTTATTTGTCTATTAACTTTGAACAAGCAATGGAAGCATGGGCGTACTGAGGAGGGGATGGGGCAAGGAAGGGAGGAAGGGACCTCCCCCCTGGAACTTGTTACCTATCTACTAGCTATCTAATGTTGTAGATATTAAGATAAAAATAGTCTTAAAATGTTACGGTTGCCCCCCCCCCCCTGGTCCAGAACCGTACCCAGGTTCTGGACTGGCCCATGAATAGAAAGGTTAACAGACTATTTTCTTTAAAAAGGGCCCTGTCGCCTAGAACTATTTCTAGTGATGACCTTGACGATAAATAAGTAGAAACACCCCGGAGCATGGAGAGCAAATAATCTCTGGATGAGATCCTCGCAGAAGTTCTTTAGAAAGCTTAAAACGCTTGGAGCTGAAGAGTAGTATTTTCACGTCAAATTCCATACGTGGTAGGCAGGGAGAACTAAGTGCCAAGATCACGATCGAGACTTGGATTTGAACCAAAAAGCAGAGCGTCGTCTACGTAAAGCGGGCAGTTTATCACTAGACCATTTATTCATAATCCCACATTCATCATTCTCATCCTTTGAAGACACTTGTCCAGGTACAAGGATAACAATTGTACTGACAACCTAGCCCTGCTATAAACACCAATATAGACTGTCATCTATTTGATAACCGGGGCGTTAGTCTCCTTCTGTCCGCACACAAGTTTTCTAGTCCCATTGTATGAATTGTACTACACGTAGTTGGAGTCCATCTATGTCGTAATCTGGTAAAGTGTCCCAAAGTATATTTCGCATACCTTAGATATCGAATGCTTTCTAAAAAATAAGAGTAAATAGTCAAAAGGGTAAAACAACGTTTGCCGGGTCAGCTACTCTATATATATAAAAATCAATTGCTGTTCGTTAGTCTCGCTAAAACTCGAGAACGGCTGAACCGATTTGGCTAATTTTGGTTTTGAATTAATTGTTGAAGTCCAGGGAAGGTTTAAAAGGTGAGAAAATATAGAAAAAAAAGAGTAGTAAAAAAGGCAGAACAACGTTTGTCGGGTCAGCTAGTAGTTAATAAATATCACTGGACAAATTACACAAATTGATCTAACCTGAAGGTAAGCAAAGTATTTGCTTGTAATATGGGTGTCAGACAACGGTACTAATACCTACACAGAAATATCAAATACATATATAAATATTCAAGATTTAATAAACATCCAAACCCAGAAACAGAAATATCTATGTCATCAAAATCTTTGTCCCTGTCGGAAATTGAACCCGAGCCCCATTGATGCGTAGTCAGGTTCGCTAACCACTCGACCAACGGGACGGTCAAATGATTCATAGCTCACATAAAGTAACATCCATGCTAATAATGTACGTAGTAATCCAAAGTTAATATTATAAATGCGGAAGTTGGTACCTTTGTCTGTTACGCGTTCTCGGCTAAACCACTGACTCGATAATGATTTGACACGAATATAGTTGAAGATCCGAAGTCAAACATAGGCTACTTTTATAAAAAATATCTACCCTAAAAGGACAGAAAGATAGTAAGGTGGTGATACCACGTACGGGCGAGACAGCACAACTCTACCACTAAAGTGGCCACGTTGGTAGTGACTTACATAACCAAGGCGTGCGCATTTAACGAGCTGCCTGGCAGAACGATAAACAGTCTATTCTTCGACGGAAGCCCGGACCAACACGGCGAGGACACTTGTATGCGGTCAAGAGGAAGAAGCTGGTACTGTGGAGCCCAAAGATGAGAACAGCCTCCCAATTCACGTAATTGAGTCAAAGCGCTTAGGGCTCTCACACACATAAACACGATAGAACGTCGAGACGGGCTACGACGCGGCATAATATATAAGAAAATGTGTAAGTGTCCTAAATACTACAACTCGCTTGCCACTTGATTACGTGAATTAGGCCCCTGACTCCATATGAAATCTGATTTTACAAGTCGCAAACGGTCGGCTGGTGTCAAGTACTGTTTCGCCCTGTTCAGAACATTAACTTTATTGAACGCCAGCTTTTTTTTTCTTTTCAAATGACCACGAAACTGGAGGTTATTCGATATGTCGATAACAAGAATTCTAATGCTGGCTGAGACAGTCAAGAGTATTCTCAAAACGAGGGGATACGACAAAAGGTGTTTTCTTAGCGGTAAACGCACAAACTTGTGTCTTATTTAGTTTGTATTGGACTAGATTTAGTCGACCCCATTCCGAGTCGACTTCAGACAAAAGCTTTTTACGGCATTCATCGACATGTTCTCGAGAAATGTAAGCGCGGCCGGATCTCTCCTGTACTATCGTCGGCATAACAATGAATGCCACTAATTTGCAGCATACCATTGATACGCAGAAGAAACAATGTAGGAGATCCATTTTCAGATACAGTTTCAGTATATAACTTGCTGAACCATAGTACAACATATAAATATATGTTGCTAACTACTTTTCAGGGAAAACGCAACCAATAAAACCAAACATTGGGAGTGTATCGTTTAATAAGTAAAAAAGTTTGTAGTTTTTAACAAAATATCTTAAGGTATAGTCAACAAAGTATTGTGCAAATTTTATACTAAGATATAAATGCAATATTTTGAACGTTGTCACAGTGCAATTTATAGGTAATCCAATCGTTTCTATTTTATCATGTACAGTAAAGTTGCAGAGTAAACCGAACGTCATTACAGGTTCCTTTTCTTTGTGTCGCTGGGTATTAACCATATAGATTATTCTAGACGGTTTACAGAAAATCCTTTGTTAAAATTATGTTTTATATTTAAATACATATTATGTATCTACCTGGTATTTTATGTCTTCACGCTTGATCACTTATGGGGCGAGTCTTTCATACCAATAGAATAGAAATTAGAAGGGTACAGGGAAAGAAAGATCACTGTCAATTTTTTTCCGAGTATGAGTTAACAACGTCATCTAGTGTAAAATTCATGAAGGTGTTTGGTTATGAGACCGAAAACAGTTAAAACGGATCATTGTTCGCATGCGACGCAAATAATGTCAGTATGGCTGTGTGAGTGTGCATAAAAGATCATAGTCCACACTTTCGAACATAAAAAGATCATTGTCCCATGGACTATGACCCTTTTACCGCGTTTTTTGACAACTGTCAATGTCAAGTCAACGAATGTGTTGGTTTTGTCAGTTTTATTTTGTTACAAATTTCAAAAGTAAGATATAACAGTAAGTTATTTGTTTAATAAAGAATAAGACCTTAATAAATAATACAATTAACTTTCAATTATATAAAAAATATTAATGCATAAAAATGTAAAAAGGATCACAGTCCAGTGACATTGATCTTTCTTTGCAGTAATCCTAGGTTTAGAAAATTTATTTTTTTAATAATTTTAATGTAGCTTTTATAAGAAAGTTCACGTTGGGGTAACTTTATAATAAATATATTGTAGTATTAAAAGATACTTAAATTTTTGTAGTATTTTAAAATATATATTTTTTTATATCATGAGATAGCAAACAAGCAGATGGGTCTCCTGATGGAAAGAGTCAACCATCGCCTATAGACACCAAAGATGTTAATGATGCGTTGCTAACTTGTGGCGAGGTCTAATGCCACATGCATAAGTTTACCGGCTACCTTACCCTCCAAACCGGAACACGACAGCGACAAGCACTGACGCTATTACGGCAGGAATAGGTAATGCGGTGGTACCAGACCCGGGCGAGACAATGCGCAACTCTGCCACCTAGTAGCCACGATGGTAGTGACTCGATAGCCAATCGGTCGCCTTTTACGACCTGCCTGGCAGAACGGCAGTTGGCCTATTCTTCAAAGGAGGCCGGGACCAACACGGCGAAATTACTTTGATAAAGTTAATTAAGTATTATTAATTTTCTCAAGACAATCAAGTGACAATGATCTTTCTTTCCCTGTACCCTTCTTATAGTGTTTGGTCTGCTTAGCCTCGACTATATATTTGATATGGCTGACCAATCAATAGATATTTAGCAGAAATAATAAATAAATACTAGATAAATTATGTACTCAAATCTTTAATAAATATTACTCAAATAAAATATATTACTCTAATCGATCCTAGCACATTGTGGGTAAATGTGTTTCGTGTGATATGACGATATCGGTACATAGTAGTTACAGTGTATTAATCTATCTATGATGTTTATTAGATAGATACTGAAATATATCTATCTAATAAACATCGATCCACAAATACAAACATTCACATCACACAGGAGCATGTCTCTGTTGGAGATCGAACCCGAGAAAGAAGAAAGAAATTATTTATTTGCCAGAAAATGGGAGTTACAAGTTATTAAAATTTGATTAAGTTACCAACAAATTCTACCATGATATGGTGTGCAAATATTTTAAAATTATAATTATTTATTATTAAACTAAAAATGTTGTGAGTCGAATTTTTTACAATTACTACCGGGTTGGAACGCGGCCACACACTGATCCGGCGGAAGAAACTCAGCGGGCATTTTTTTAAATTATAGTTACATAATACAAGCATCATCATCTACGAGCATCATCTTACTCGTGTCATTTAACGTATACGCTGGGCATTTAACAAAAAAGGCGGTCAAATTATTGGCGAGGAAGATAATTATTTTTTGACGCTTGAGCAAGGGATAAGACATAAGTATACATTCGACGCTGTTGGAGCTAACACGGTTGATTTAGCACTTAGGTATTCTATCTTGCGCTTGCGACGTTTGTATAGTGTTTTATTTACGATAAGATGTAAATGTTGTGTGTTGCTATATATATGTTGAGTTTATAATAAAAATGAGTATTTATTCCAATAAGAATATTTTGCAAATACTAAAATTTTATGATGCAGAATGTCTGCAATTTCGGATTTGAAGAATAAGGAAAATAACGAAAAAAGTCTGAAGCATTGAATCTATGTCAAGCTATAAATAAACTAGCCAAGAAGATAAGTAATAAAAATTGGTTAATCCAAATGTTACAGCAAGGATAACAATCCTTGTTTTCCATAATATACTGGCACACTTTCAAGCTTGTGAGTGGTTATGTTTAATTTCACAAATGTAATCGAGTGTTTGTGAAAACAGAGTTTGTGGCTAGTGCCGAGTGTTTGAACTCGACATACTAATAATATCTTAAGTCCAAACATATACTTATGAATGAAATAAGTTGAATACATACACAGTTGCCAGATCTAAAATATATTACCTAACTCTACATTATAATTTACATTATGACGTAACAAAATATGTATTCATATAACGTCAACGACGAGTGAAAATCTCATAAGTTGTTCTTTTGACCAAAATTTGGTTATTTTCCAAAATTGATAGAAAGGCTCATAACGCATAACAAATTCAGAATAATCGATTATTACGCCATCTATTAATGTAAAAAATGTAAGCCTTTAAAGTTAAAAAAATAAAAACCCAGTAAAAACTTATTTCAGAGACTTTCGAGGTTTTCACTGGTCGCCGACGATATATAGTAGTACCACAAGAATAAATTAAAACTGTCTACCGAAGTAGATAGATTTTTAATTAGTTATAACTTTTATAAGCACCAATTTCTAGCGCGTCTATAGCGTTCCTAATAGCGCGCGCACGTACGCGATGGGCGACGCAGATTTAACTCGCTCTTATAACATAACTGGCGTAAATAATTTACTGCTTTTACTGAATCCAATGTACAAAGGAAATTTGTGTTAAGACTTACAAATAAAATAATCATCATAATATATTGCACAATATAAACTCATTTTCACACATTCAAATATATACATTAATATATCAATATTTTTTGCTGTGGTGTTAAATGTATTTGACATAATAAAATAACCATCATAATTTATCAATCAAATCATTGGGCAACAAATAATAGATTTAATAGTATCTTCACGCCTGTATTCTCGAAGGGGTATAAATTGGATCTTGTGGACTCTACTGTCTTTTTAGGGATTACGATAGATAAAAAACTACAGTGGGGACCACATATCGACAAATTAACGAGTAGACTGAGTTCAGCGGCATTTGCAGTTAAAAAAATGAGACAGATTAGTGACGTAGACACTGCGAAAATTGTGTATTTTAGTTATTTTCATAGTATTATGTCTTATGGGATTCTACTATGGGGAAATTCCACTGATATAAATACAATCTTTGTTTTACAAAAAAGAGCTGTAAGAGCTATTTACAATCTCAGTCCACGAGTTTCCCTAAAAGAAAAATTTAAAGAAATTAATATTTTAACCGTACCATCACAGTTTATATTTGAAAACTTGATGTATATTCGTAAAAATATTTCTTCATTTAAGAAAAATAGTGATGTACATAATGTAAACACAAGGAACAAAAACAATCTTGCTCTGCATGTATCACGTCTCCACAGAATAAGTAACTCTTTTATGGGGCAATCTATACGCTTTTACAATAAACTTCCAAATGCTATTACATTTTTTAAATTTACAATAAAATCTTTACATTAAATTTACAATTTTGCCAAATTTACAATAAAATCCAAACGCTATTATTAAAGAACTACCAATACACAAATTTAAAAAATGTATCAAATCTAAACTTTGTAAAAAAGGCTACTATAAAATATCTGAATACTTGGATGATAATAAGGCATGGGATTAATTGCTCCTCATAGCAGTCTCATAATAATTATAATATATTATTCATAAATACATTGTAATTGTAATTGTAAAAACATTGTTTAAAAAAATGTATATGCACAAAAAAAGACAAGCCCGCTGAGTTTCTTCCGCTGGATCTTCTCAGTGTGTGGCCGCGTTTCCGATCCGGTAGTAACTCAAAAAATGTTGACTCGTCAAAAGTGCCTGTAAAGGATAATTTGAATAAAAATGTTTTGACTTTGACTTTGACTTTGGGTAGGCAGAAGTACAACAAGCGCACCCACGATTAGCCGAAGATACTTAATCCCACAAATGTGATAGGTGGCAAGCCTATCGCCAACCGGGCACTTTCCAATCCCGGGCAACTTTGTGTTTATCAGAAAACTGAAAAAACATTTTTTAAGCGCCCGACTCGGGAATCGAACCCGGGACCTTATGTGGTCGACGCCAACGCTGGACCGCTAGACCACAGAGGCGATAGATTTAATCATATTTCATATTGAGATATTTTATATGATACAATAATAAACGTATTGTATTTCATACAATATTGTAATATTTATGACAACACATAGATTTTTACTTCTACACAAGTGTACCTGATATAAAAAACAAAGTATAACAATTCTCAATTAGAAAATGGTTACCAAGGCAACGTCACACTTCCTCGTATACTCTAGGTATGTTAAACGTGGTGTACTTATATTTGTGGTACTACTGTACAGTCGTTTGGGAAAGTTATTGTAATATCAAGAATAATTCAGTACCAAGAGAGCTTTATCAGTCGTATGGTACACTTACTCGGTAATGCCACTGGCATTGACATTTACACTGGGAACGCTAAATAAAAATTATCTAAATAAATTGTTAGTAATCTAAAAAAATCTAAAATGGTATTATTTATAAATGAACACCTATATTTTAATAAAATGTAATCTTAAAATACAAATAAATATCTAACAATTTATGAGAATGTTATTTGTCCTTGTCAGGAAGAGCTTGAGATTTTAAACATTCGGTATGTACTTTTGGTAGTTTTGTATATTTTTATCTTTAAACTATTTTAAGCCTCACTGTTCGGATAATGTTGCAAAATGTGCAGCAGTTTTTTCATTTATGATCAAACTTTTTTGATAACTATCTTATTGCCAGGTTCAAAAAAGTAAATATTTTATTTTTTGACATAATTAATATGACATTAATTTTACGCATGCCAAAGACACTTGAGTTATCAAGGCATCAATTTATTTTTAAGATAACATATATAAACTGCAGCACTTTTAGCAATTAGTTTAAAAATAAAAAAGCTCTATCTTAAAGACGAAAATGTAAAAAAGGGTTCTATTCTTGGGTAATATATAGTACCCAATTAATAAAAATATGATTTTGTAAACAGTGCGGATCGATTCATGCTTGGAATTTATAGTCGGTCTTCGTGACTCCATTACTGTGAACAAAATGAGCAGTTAATAGAAATGTTTATTACTATATTGCAAATTGACCATGTGTGTAAATGTAATCAAAGAAGTTATCGTAGCACAGAAAACATATTCCGTGGATCCTCGTGCATACATTTATTTCGCGTATCTCTGAAACGCCGTTAGCGATTTGGACCAATTTTCTATTTCGATAGTTTTAGCAATCGTACTTTAACACACGAAAATGCTATCCGCTCTCACACTCACAATTTCATATGGTATGGTTACAATACATATTTTTATATTATAAGATAGCAAAATTAGCAGATGGGTCTCCTGATGGAAAGAGCCAACCATCGCCTATAGACATCAAAGATGTTAATGGTGCGTTGCTATCTTGTGGCGAGGTCTAATGCCATATGCATTAGTTTACCGGCTACCTTATCCTCCAAGCCGGAACACGACAGTGACTAGCATTGACGCTATTGCGGCAGGAATAGGTAAGGCAGAACGGCAGTTAGCCTATTTTTCAAAGGAGCCCGGTACCAATACGGAGAATGACAATAATAATAATAAACCGTTACCTCAACATTTTTTATTTATTTATTATTAACATTTTTATTTTATACATGGAAGGTCAAATATTTTAACAGGGTCAACTTTAAAATAGATTCAGGAAGCCAATTATAAGCCTTCACTTATAGCCAATTAATAATAATAATAAGTGAACCTAACGCTCTTGTACCTACTCACGTCAAATAAAAAAGTATATAATATAAACAAAAGAGAAATTAAAAAATAATATATGCAAGATTACAGCTTATTGAAAAATTATTGCTCAAACACCGACTTTTCTTGGGAATGCTCGTAATGTATTTTGTGTGTAGTGGGTGTATTTTTAGATTTTTGCTTATTTTGTTATATGTGTTGCTCGCTTGTACATGGGGCACACTAAAAGTTTTGCACTTCTAGCTGATCGGAACCATTTGAATTTCGAATGTTATATTTTTAAAACGTTGCAACGTTCTTAGTAATAAAAAAAATTGGCGGGAAATGATTTGTCAAATTCGAAAATCGATGTGAGACCAGGAACTTCTCGATTTTAGAAAAAAAACCTATTTATTTTAGCAAAATGTTAAAAATGTGTTTTTAAGGTAAGAGATTTTTGTAAGATCCACTTTCATTTTTAATACTCATTTTTCCTTGAAAACGTTTTTGCAAGTAAGTTACCATAAATAAAAAATTGATTTCTATCAATATTAGGCTTTAATAGCGAAGTGGTGGCGCGAGATGGATCTTGAATTTCTACATATTACAGGTAAACCGTACTATATTATAGGTAAACCAGAAAATATGATGTAAAATTTTAGTAGATAACCTTTATATTTGTTCTGTATAGATAACATTGATAATAATAAAAATCGTGTTTTTAATAAATCAAGGAAATTTTAAAAATTTTTGCTTGTAAGTACTAAAATAATTTAGTCTTAGGAACATGTTTTTTTATTTTTGTTCTATTTTCCTACGCCCTTCTAGACCAAAGCCTGACGACGCCTTTGATGGGAATATAATGTCTGGGAAAAAATACGCTGGCTTTTTTTAGGTTAGATAATTACATGGGGCACAATAAAAGTTTTGCACTTCTAGCTAATCGGAACTATTTGAATTTTGAATGTTATATTTTCAAAACGTTACAACCTCCTTAGTAATAAAAAAAAAACAATTGGCGGTAAATGATTTCTCAATTGTTTTTTTATCACACATCAAAGTTCTAAGTACGCAACGATAATGGAATTATGTCGAAAAGATTTTAGAGCGATCATTTTTTATGATTTTAAAAGTTCTCTTTCTCCGTAAGACTGTGCCGCTCGTCTTTATAATGCTTTGGGAGAGAAGCACCTTGTTTGAGCACCATGAGGCGATGGTTTGCTGAATTTGAGAAAGGTCGAGTTTCTTTACAACGATTTCGTGAAGGGCGGCCTTCAACTGCCGTCAACGAAAATAATGTGACTATTGTTAAGCGGTTAATTGAAGAAAACCCCCAGATTACCTATAAGACAATTTGAGGACTATTGGGCATTGGTATGAGCCAAATTCAGAAAATTTTACACGAAGAATTGAAAGTTCGGAAACTTTGTTGTCGTTGGATCCCTCATGACAGCGGAGCAGAAGCGGGCTCGCGTGGAATGGTGCTCACAGATGCTACTGAAGTACGACCACGGACATTCTTATGCTGTTTATGACATTTTCACAGGAGACGAAACGTGGATTTATTGTTTTAAACCAGAAAAAAACAGCAATCTTGTGAATGGGTGTTTGAAAATGAGAACAGGCCAACAAAAGTGCGACAGGCGAGAAACGTTGGTAAAAAAATGATCGCGTTTTTTTTCTCAGCTACGGGTCCCATCTGTACAATTCCACTTGAAGATCAAAAGAGTGTTAATGCCGAGTGGTATTCTACCATTTTTTTACCTAGGGTGTTAGAAAAAGTTCGCGGAAGACGACCCAAAAGCCGCATTCTCCTACACCATGATAACGCTTCTTCACACACGGCCAACAAAACAGTCATTTTTAGCTTCCGAAAAAGTACATCTCGTCACTCATCCGGCGCATAGCCCCGACCTAACACCCTGTGATTTCTGTATTTTCCCCAAAATCAAAGATTTGATAAGAGGTTTTACTTTTACCAACTCTGAAGAGGCAGTGATAGCGTTCAATCAGCACGTAGAAAACATGCCTTCAGATCTGTGGTCCTCCGGTTTTAAAAAATGGTTCGATCGCATGAAAAAATGTTTAAAATGTAAACATTGAAAAGCAATAAACATAATATTTTGGTTATAACATGTTGTTTTTTTAAGTTACGCAAAACTTATAGTGTGACCTACGTATTGTGTATGTATTCTGCCGATATTTAATGTTGACTCTAGAAATATGAAGTGGGTCGTTTTATCCGGTGAAATTGTAACATGCATACATATCTTCACGCCAGATCCCTTACGGGGTAGACAGAGAGAACCGAATGCCATACATCACGATCCTTGCAGGCTTGTCTCGCTTCCTCCGCATTCATCACTCTCTTCATACCCAGACGCCGGTTGCGAATACTCTTGACACCACCTCCGGATAGTATTCGGTCAATCTGATCATGGTACGTCAGTCTTGGTCTTCCCTGGTAACTACATCGTTCCTCATTCGCATTGTATATTTGTTTTGTTAACTTTTCATCTACCATTAGGAAATTGTTGGTATTGTTACGAATAATCTAGAAACGTGAAGAGTTGGAACGCTGGAGAGATCTAGAGGTGAGGGAAGGAGATAGCTACTCCTATTGATAAACAAATAATTGACCGTTGCCCAAATAGCTATGCCATAATGGAATTTCTGGTATAGGGCATAAGGGTGAAAATTAGTGGTGGGTCGTTGACATATTTTTCGTCGACGCAACGAGACTGTTTATCGTAAACAACAAACTAGTTGAAAAAACAGTTTAATATTCGACTAGTTTACTTTCTAGTCTGAATATGATTATTACGTTGTAGTTATGGTTCTACGAAGCATATTATTTACCTAAGTTAGCTATGTATAGAAATGAACAGGCTGGCAGGTTTGTTTATTATTATACAATTTATATCTAAGTGTTTCATTTCTAAAATTAAAACATTAGTTATTAGATATACATAAACCTGGAGTATTTAGATATTCATTTCATTTTATGTACATATAATCCTACGGCCACTTTCGAGTTCCACTCCACTCGTCAGCGTCGTGAATATGATACCTATTCTGAGTGCTAAGTGTGAGTTTTTCTTTTTGGATTCGATCGTGAGCGCGTTTCGAGTTTACTAGGAATTTGAATGTGATTTGTACAGCGCCACCTAGTGGTAACCTGGTTTCTCACGTTTACCACTAAGTGGCGCTGTACAAATACACATACAAATTCCTAGTAAACTACAAACGCGCGCACGATCGAATGCGAAAAGAAAAACTCACACTTAGCACTCTGGTTGCGTGGATTGTTCCACGAAACCAACAGTTGAACAGTCCATACGCGAACGTTATAAAGACGCGTTGCATAGTTCATTCATATACTAGTTTATCAAAGAACGTTAGATTGTTTATTCGTTCACGCTAAAGAAACAGTCTAAAAAAACTGTTCGTTCATTAAACGCCCACCACTAGTGAAAATAACGTGTACTAGTACTTGTTTATCATAAGTTGTTTACAATAACTAGAATTGTTATTGTTTACGTGATAAATTAAGATTTTTCTGGATCCAGGTAGAACTTTACCCTGGGTATAAATAGAGATGTGTTGACAAATAGAAGGCAGTTTTATAAAGCGATCGAGAGCGATACTTGAAACGACCAGGCGAAGCGAAAAGTGTTTTAGCGTAGTCGGTTAAGTTCAGTGTTAGTACAGCGAGTGTGGCAAGTGTGTATAGTGTGTTTACGTTAGCTTATCAGTGTTTTTTCGTATTTCATCGTAGTTTATTGTACCTTAGTGTTGTAAATACACGGGTGTAATATAAAGGCGTTTTCTTGCAAATTACGAACCCGAAGCACGTAATAGTAATTTAAATTTTAATATGTCTAGTAGGGCAGGATAGTCAATGTGATTATTTAATATTTTTAACAGAAAAAGATAATCTGCGTTTTCACAACGGTTTTCAAGAGGTAAAAAATTTCGTTTTTCACAAAGGTCCGTATACGTGTTACGTATATGCGTATACAGGGTATTTTAAAACGATAACATGAATGTTTAATGATTATTTTTTGGATTGACACTATACGGTCTATATATTTGGCGTAGCAGGGATTCCAATAATAATAATAATAATAGTCTTTATTGTACCACATAAAAAACATTACATAACATAGTATACCAATTCATACAGCTAATACAATGGGCGGTCTTATCGCTAACAGGCTAATTCCAAATTTGTGAAGCATATTCAAGATGACTTCTGACAAACGTACAGTAGTAGTTCAATCTTTAGCGTTTTTGCTTTATTAAAACCTTTTGAAATGCGCATAATAAAACCGAGTAACTTAGAGGCTCTATTAACTATATTATTAATTTGAGTATCCAAAATGAAATTTGAATCATGATTGACTCCTAAATCTCTAATGGTTTCGTTTCTAAACAAATTTTGCCGTAAAAGAGTGTAATTAGTAGGTAAATATGTAAGCTTACGTGTGAATGTTAAAACTGAGCATTGGGATGGGTTAAGTTCGAGCTTATTATTTGTGGCGCACGTATTGTGGCCGCATGAGTGGCGCGAGGGGCTCGGTGTGTGTGTGTGTGTGTGTGTGTGTGTGTGTGTGTGTGTGTGTGTGTGTGTATGTGTGTGTGTGTGTGTGTGTGTGTGTGTGTGTGTCTACACTCACGCAAGGTGCGCGGCGTGCGAGGCGTGCGGGCGCACGAGCGGCGCTAGCCGCTCGGTGACGGTGTGTGTGTGTGTGTGTGTGTGTGTGTGTGTGTGTGTGTCTACACTCACGCGAGGTGCGCGGCGTGCGAGGCGTGCGGGCGCACGAGCGACGCGAGGCGCTCGGTGACGGTGTGTGTGTGTGTGTGTGTGTGTGTCTACACTCACGCGAGGTGCGCGGCGTGCGAGGCGTGCGGGCGCACGAGCGGCGCGAGGCGCTCGGTGACGGTGTGTGTGTGTGTGTGTGTGTGTGTGTGTGTGTGTGTGTGTCTACACTCACGCGAGGTGCGCGGCGTGCGAGGCGTGCGGGCGCACGAGCGGCGCGAGGCGCTCGGTGACGGTGTGTGTGTGTGTGTGTGTGTGTGTGTGTGTGTGTGTGTGTCTACACTCACGCGAGGTGCGCGGCGTGCGAGGCGTGCGGGCGCACGAGCGGCGCGAGGCGCTCGGTGACGGTGTGTGTGTGTGTGTGTGTGTGTGTGTGTGTGTGTGTGTGTGTGTGTGTCTACACTCACGCGAGGTGCGCGGCGTGCGAGGCGTGCGGGCGCACGAGCGGCGCGAGGCGCTCGGTGACGGTGTGTGTGTGTGTGTGTGTGTGTGTGTGTGTGTCTACACTTACGCGAAGTGCGCGGCGTGCGAGGCGTGCGGGCGCACGAGCGGCGCGAGGCGCTCGGTGACGGTGTGTGTGTGTGTGTGTGTGTGTGTGTGTGTGTGTGTGTGTGTGTGTGTGTGTGTGTGTGTCTGTCTACACTCACGCGAGGTGCGCGGCGTGCGAGGCGTGCGGGCGCACTAGCGGCGCGAGGCGCTCGGTGACGGTGTGTGTGTGTGTATGTGTGTGTGTGTGTGTGTGTGTGTGTGTGTGTGTGTCTACACTCACGCGAGGTGCGCGGCATGCGGGCGCACGAGCGACGCGAGGCGCTCGGTGACGGTGTGTGTGTGTGTGTGTGTATGTGTGTGTGTGTGTGTGTCTACACTCACGCGAGGTGCGCGGCGTGCGAGGCGTGCGGGCGCACGAGCGACGCGAGGCGCTCGGTGACGGTGTGTGTGTGTGTGTGTGTGTGTGTGTGTGCGCGTGTGTGTGTGTGTGTGTGTGTGTCTACACTCACGCGAGGTGCGCGGCGTGCGAGGCGTGCGGGCGCACGAGCGGCGCGAGGCGCTCGGTGAACCGCGTGAAGTTCCTCTCCAGCTCGCGCTGGTACTCGCGCTGCTCGCTGCAGATCAGGTTCTTGTTCTTGCGCAGCGCGTCGTGGCATCTGCAACACGTAACCATTATAATTGTGATTGTCACTGGCGTTTCCCGACTCGTGGTGGCAGGTGGCCAGTACGTCAGCGCGAACTTAGACATAGACAGGATTTTAATTATAGGGCATTTAATATTATCTGCCGTGTTTCCACTTGAGACCGTTATTAGCAATAATAATAGAATTAAGTCGTGGCGGCTTGCAAAAGAAACACGTGAGGCGGTTTAAACGGATCTGATACTTTCTCTATAGGTAGTACTTTTAGGTAATCTATGTGTTTTCTACCTTTTAATAATATAAGTAAATTGAAATATCATTCACTTATTTTTTAAACTTTAAAAAGTTCAGTTACTTAGTTTAGTGGAAATAGGTATGTTTCGTCCTTGGGTGAAATCACCTTCCACAGTGCCATGTGAAAATAATAAAGACAATAATCTAAGTAGTGATTCAAAAATAATTCTTTTGAACGTTTATTTTAATTTAATTACAGTTGTGAGTGTTTTTTTTTTCACTCAATTCTTTCTAATTGTGAATATTCGAACGTGCCAACACTAGTTAATAATAATAATAATAAATAATAATAATAATAAGCCTCCCAAAATCCAACCCTACGTCCGTGCCGACCATCAGGCCACGTGGGAGGCGGACAACGTAATATTATCTACTTTTATGGCTAACAGGGCTCTGGTAACTTGTGGTGATGAATAGACGAATACAGAAAGCGCGAATAGGGCCGCTGCCTGGGGGTGATCGCCAGGGCCCGTCTGGAGCTGGCGCTGGACGTGGCAGCATGCGGGACGCCAGAGACTGGCCCATCCAACTGGCCAGTCCGTCTCTCCACCATCGCCATCAGATTGCTTGGCGCAAGCGAGTTCTAGGACTCTGCAAGATGTGCCCGCTACTGATGGCATACGTCGCATGAGATGGACTCGTAACCAAAATGAAAACATCATGCGAGCGTATTATAGAGCGACTGGGTCGGAAACTAACCGAACAGGCTATAGAGCAAGGTTGTATAACGAGTTCCACTTATTAGAACCTCTACTTAAGGTAACCGAGCAGAATTTAGCAGACCGTGTCCGTTTCATTCAGCGATCTCACATATTCAACGCTGAAGAACTGGAACAAATAAAGCAAACTTCTGTCCCAATGTCTCTTCGTCGGAAGTCTTGACGGTGGATGCACTACCCCGAATTGCTACTAGTGTAGTAGTGTCTATACCTAATGAGCAGTCAGATGGGGAAAACATTGGAGAAGTTTCCCAGGACGTAGAAAAGATTAGGGGAGGTGATTCGGGAATATCGCGATAAATCTTTCGAAGGAAGACCGCATATACCGCGGATAAGACTAACCACTGCAAATCGGACTGTTGTTGAGGCTATAAATAAACTGTTACCGGACTATTTAAAGAACAGCACCGGACTTGGCGATACAAACTCAGTTCTTTACAGTGCCGCTGTTACGGTCTGTCGAATAATTGGAATTAAAATTATTCCTCATACGCGACCGCACCGAGGAACAAACCACGGAGCTGGTTGGAGACAACGAATTGAGGAACGTATCGCCAAGATAAGAGTCCTCATCGGCAAACTGATCAGCTTCTAATCAGGTAATACCAGACCCAAAGTAAAGCGCTTTGTTAAGATAGATTTCGCTGGGACTGGCGTAAATTTGGGAAAGCCAGATATACAGAGAAACTTGACAGAACGTATTGATGTGCTGAAGCAAAAGATTGCAGCGTGGAGTCAACGGATACGAAGATACACGGAAAGAGCGACGCGCTATCACCAGAATCGTCTCTTCATGAGTGACCAAAAGAAGTTCTACAGGATACTAAATCACGAAGCTTCGGGCTCTGATGGTACTTGGCCGGATCAGGCTGAAACTATTATGTTCTGGAGAAACCTGTGGTTGCAACCAGTGGAGCATGAAGAAAGTGAGTGGGTGAATGACGTCGAGGAATCTTGCAACCAGATAATACCAATGAGGCCAGTGCTAATAACACAAGAGGATGTACAAATTGCAATCCGTAAAGCCCCAAACTGGAAAACTCCAGGGAGTGACGGATTGCACTTCTACTGGATAAAAGCTTTTACAGAGTGCCATACAACCTTAGCGTCGCAGTTCCAGGACATTCTACAGAGGAGTATCTGTCCAAACTTCCTTACTGATGGGATCACTCACCTTGTTCCAAAAAACAACAGGACCACGGACCCTTCACAGTACCGCCCCATAACTTGTTTAAACACTACTCACAAGATATTAACATCTATTATTGCTAGTAAGATAATGGCGCATATCAACAACAATAATATCTTAGCTGAAACTCAAAACGGTTGCCGGGGCGGTAGTCGTGGCTCAAAGGAACTCCTTCTAATTGACGCGGTTATAGGTCAACAGGTTAAACGGAATAGACGCAATTTTTCGGCTGCCTGGATAGATTACAAAAAAGCGTTTGACTCGGTACCACATACATGGTTAAGGAAGGTTCTCGAGCTATACAAGATAGACAGTAGAATTAGAGACTTCCTCTATACCTGTATGAGTCAATGGAGTACGACGCTGTGTTTATCCGGACAGCTAATGTCGAACGCCGAAGACCGAATTTTAATAAAAAGGGGAATTTCTCAGGGCGATTGTCTGAGTCCGCTTTGGTTTTGCCTGTCTCTAAATCCACTTAGCCATCTACTGGATAAGTCAGGGACAGGTTTTCAGTTTCGAAGATGTGGTCCTCGACTATCCCATCTTTTCTATATGGATGATTTAAAGCTTTTTGCTCCTAATTCCGCAATGCTAATTAAGCTGCTAAACATAACACTAAAGTTTACCAGTTCTATTCGCATGGAACTTGGGATCGAAAAGTGTGCAACTGTCCATGTACAAAGAGGCCGGATTATTGATTCACAAGAACTGCCAACTTCGGAATCAATAAATCTGAGGACACGGTTTCGGTTGAAACAGAAACATACCGATATCTGGGTATGTCGCAAACCGTAGGGGTAAAGGAGGCAGAGATGAAACAGTCGGTTTGTGAGGTGTTTTGGGAACGCCTGAGGAAAGTTCTGAAGAGCTATTTGTCCGGCGTTAACAAAGCACATGCGTTTAATAGCTGGGTCATGCCTGTACATATACCTTTGGCATACTCAGATGGTCTCAGACCGAACTTGACGCCCTGGATAGAAAAGTTCGCACCACTTTAACTTGCCACAGAATGCACCATCCACGTTCATCCACGATGAGACTGTACTTACCCCGAAAATGTGGTGGCCGAGGTTATATGAGTGCCAAAACAATGCACAATAGGGAAGTATGCAGCCTCCGCGATTACTTCCTATCAAAGATTGAAAACGTGGTGCATAGGGAAGTTATAACGTATTATAAGGGACTTACTCCTTTGTCATTAGATACTGAAAATTGGCAGAAACCGGAATTGCTTAGCGCCAAGGACCGAGAGTCTGTATGGAAGGGCAAAGAGCTACACGGGAGGTTTTATAAAGCACTTTATGACCCACAAGTAGACAATGAGGCCTCCGTGCATTGGTTACGTTTTGGGGATATATTTGGTGTCGAATGTGCCGAAGTCCTGGAGAAACATTAAGACATGTCATTTCCGGTTGTTCTATGCTTGCTAACACTGAGTATCTGCACAGACACAACCAGGCAGCAAAAATTATCCACCAGGAGCTTGCCCTGAAATACGGACTAGTCCAAAGCAGACTGCCTTATTATAAGTACATTCCGGAACCAGTACTCGAAAATGACCGCGCAAGACTATACTGGGACCGGCCCATCATCACGGATAGGACTATTTTCTCGAATAAACCTGATATCGTGCTGATGGACCGGGCAATCTCTAGGGTGTTTCTTGTGGACATCACTATCCCCTTCGACGAAAACCTAGTGAAAGCTGAAGCAGATAAGAAAACAAAATATCTGGAGCTGGCACACGAGGTGAAGGAGATGTGGAGGGTGGAGTCTACGGCAATAGTCCCGATAATTGTGTCTGCCAACGGCTTAGTTCCATCCAATCTTCGTAACTATCTAAATAAATTAAATATTAACCAGAATATAATCGCAGCGAAGATGCAAAAAGCCGTTTTGCTCGATACTGCTAGGATTGTGCGGAGGTTTCTGACTTAGTCGTTCTAGGCTCCGACCGCTTGGTCTCCATGTCGGAGTTAGTCCGCCTTCAAGGCGAGATTTAAAGTTTAAATAATAATAATAATAATAATAATAATAATAATAATAATAATAATAATAATAATAATAATAATAATAATAATAATAATAATAATAATAATAATAATAAAGCCTTTTATTCGGATTAAAAATATACAATAACGTTTCTTAAACTACACTGTTACTATTATATAAAAGGTTTAATTCTATTTATTCGTATTTCTTTATTTTTTGAAGGTCCGTTTGCCAGTTGGCAAAGGCCTCTTCCAACCTACTCCATTCTGGTCTCTCTCTAGCTACTCTGCTCCATGTTGTGCCTGCGACCTGCCTGACATCATCGGCCCATCTTTGTTGTTGCCTGCCTCTTTTTCTTTTGCCTTCCCTTGGGTACCATTGTGTTGTTATTTTGCTCCATTTGTCCTTTCCTCTGATCATGTGTCCCGCCCATTTCCATTTTAGCCTGTTTATTTTTAGGGTTATGTCCTGTACCTTGGTCTTTTTCCTTATGTTCGTGTTCCTTATTCTCTCTTTTCTTTGCTCCTATCATGCTTCTTTCCATTGCTCGTTGGCAAATGGCAATTTTATTGGTTCTGGTTTTTGTAAGGGCCCATGTTTGGCTTCCGTACATTAGTATTGGTAAGATGCATACATTAAATACTTTGCTTTTTGTTGCTATATGTAGGTTCTTATCTTTCATTATTTCTCTTAGGCTCCAGTACCTTTTCCAACTGTTTGCTATTCTTCTTTCTATTTCTTTATCAATGTTATCTTTGGGTGATATGAGCTGTCCGAGATATATGTATTCTTCCACATAGCTAATTGGTGACTCTCTTACATTATAGCTGGTTTTGTACCCGTTTGTCATTGCTTTTGTTTTTTTCGGATTTAATTTTAGGCCTACTTTCTCACTCTCAGATGCTAGTTGGTTTAGCATTACGTTTAAGTCTTCTGGGGTTTCTACAAATAACACAATATCATCGGCAAATCTTAGATGTGTTAATGTGCGGCCGTCTATGTTCAAGCCCATATTTTCCCAATCGAAGTTTCTGAAGACCATTTTCAAAACAGCGGAGAACAGTTTCGGAGAGAGAGGATCTCATTGTCTTACTCCTTTTTCTATCTTGAATGAGTTTCCTTTTTTTCCAGCTGAATGCGGGCCGAGCTGTTTTCATATACATTTCTGATTAGTCTTATGTATTTTTGTTCTATCCCTTGTTGTTTTAATGCCTCCCAGATGTTATCATGTACGCCAACACTAGTTAGATTGCAACAAAATAGATAAGGTTGAACCAGCTCTTCAAAAATAAATGGGCTCTATGAGTGTTTGGTTTACAACCCCGATTGTTTAGGTTTAAGTGGAAACGACCCGTTAGTTTTTTTTTTATTTGATTTATTTTCCAAATACTTAGCAGGTAAAAAAATGTAAAAAGGTTTTTACATTTTTTTTACCTGCCAAATTGCATCGCAGTTTGTCAGCAGTAGTTCTCATTTAATAGTACGTACATTTCAGCAAAGGGTAGTGGTATTGCACTCCGCGTTAAACGCAAGGCGAAAAAGGAGACTTTGCGTTAAGACCAGCGGCGACGGTGTAGTGTAGTGTGTGTATTTGTAGGATCAAGATTGAGATCGTGATTGGGAGTGGCGGCAATCGCAACTGTATATAGGATCGTCGACATCGGTTGGTACATGACGAAGTCTCCTATGCCTAAGATCGGTTTGGCAAAGTAGCGAGTGGATATCTCTTTGAAGTATTGGGCTAATATAAGGAGCTCTAGATCTCTACGGAGATCCAGATTTCGCGAGAAACCACGGGCAGCCGAAATATTGTGCATGAATCTATTTTGGACTGTTTGCAGTTCGCGCAGGACTTTCAGGGTTATTTATATACAGGGTTAACCAAATCCTTCGCATGCATATGACAGCACTGACTAAATGCAAGTTTGGTGTCAAATTATTTTACATAACATTAATTTACACTACATTTTATTATGCTTGTTTTTTAGATAATACAAGCGGCTGATCTTGGCTGGCTGAGCGGTCTTGGCTCATAGTTTGACTATCTTAACATGATGTTTTAAGATCCTGCTATTATTAAGTGTGGACTTGGGCGGAGGTACATGAATTATTATTTCATGGGATCGTACGGTCGTACATGCTGATCGTGTCTAGTTTGCTATTTGCCTTTGTATTGACGATGTGTGAAGGGGCCGGAAAAAGTACACTGCTACACTTTTAGCCGAGTTTACTTCGATATGTTACTTTGTGGATCAGCCGCCACCGCATTGGGCATGCGGTTGCGGCCTGCTGCATTTTCTTTAAAAGCAGAGGTCTGCTTATATTGTTGGTATTCTGAACGGTGTCGTCTGTGAGGGGGGCTAGAAAGTTCCTTGTTTATGGGGAGTACTTACGGGGGCGAGAGTACCGAGCCATGCATAACTTCTGCGTCTAGTAATCTGGCCGGTTAGTGTGTACTCCGTGGGGTACATGAGTATGGAGATCTAAACGCAAACTAATATTTTGGGATTAGCTGCTTTTCTTGAGTTAGCTAAAATTAGTCTTCCGTATATTTTTCCTAATGAACTCATATCATTCGTATAATTGTATGTCAATCATTCATATTGTACGAACCTCTGGAAGGAAATAATAGGGCGGCCGAACACCTGTCGTTCTATTATTTAAAAAGTTGACTTTTATCATCTTTACATGGTATAATTCAGAAGTAGCGTTGTATACCATAGATATATTCGGATCGAAATATATTGTACATGCGAAAGTTTGTATGTTTCGGAGAGCATCACAAAATCTGATCACACAATGTCAGTTATGACCTTCATATTTTCTGTATATATCTTGTTAAAAATGTTGTTGTTATTTTATTCGCCAGTTCTTCTACAGTTCCAAACCATCGGAGCATCTAATTTTTATATCGAAAATTTTTTTCAACTTAAATTACTATAACGAATGTTATTTCACTGTCTACTTTTAAAAGACACAGAAAATTATAAAGACTATGAAAACTAATATCATACTCACTTCTTTGAAAAGTCTTTAAAAGCTAGTCGTAGCTTGTTTGTTAGTCGTGTGGGTGGTTGGGTCCCTTCAACTACCGGAGCTAAAAACACCTGCGAGCAAAGTTATGAAATGAAATTATTAAAAAAAATATTAAAAATATTAATTTTGAAGCACAGGATTAGAAAGAAGGAAACAGTTCTCCTGCTGGTTATGGTGGAAGAGATGCAGGGTAGCATCTGTAAGAATGGTTACACCTTGCTCCTGAATCTCCTTACCCCACAATTGGGAACGGAACAGCGACAAGCATACACGCCATGATGCCAGATATAGGCGGGCTTCTCTGTATATTTGTCTCAGATGCTTTTAAGGTTAGACCCTCTATTTTATTGGATGGAATTCATTAAAAGCGTCCGAAGGCTAAATATGTATAACACGACATTACCGATCTCTGTGGTCTAGCGGTCCAGCGTTGGCGTTGACCTCATGAGGTCCCGGGTTCGACTCCCGGGTCGGGCACAAAAAAAGTGTTTTTTCAGTTTTCTGAGAAACACAAAGTTGCCCGGGATTGGAAAGTGCCCGGTTGGCGATAGGCTTGCCACCTATCACATTTGTGGGACCAAGTATCTTCGGCTAATCGTGGGTGCACTTGTACCTCTGCCTACCCCTTCGGGGACATGGGCGTGAAGATACGACATTACCATCGTGACTACTAGGTGGTAGAGTTCTGCAATGTCTCACCCGAATTTGATTTCATCACTTTACTTTTACCTGTCGCAATAGCTTCAGTACCTGTCACTATTGTATTTCAGTTTGACGTTTAAACGTGATGACAAACTCTTTTATAAGAAGAATTATCAGCTTATTTGCTTTTATGGTATAAGTATCCTGTTACTGGTGCAAACTAAAAATAATTAAGTAGGATAACAGACTGGGTTTTATCTTTGGCTGGGCATACTGTTCACCCGCTAGTTTGGTTTCACTGTCCTGTCGTAATTCTTTAGTCTGCACATCAGACAGTGCCCAAAGTTATTAAGACTACTATAGTATTTGTTTAACATTGTGTGCCCGCGTTTAGATTTTACTAAATCTATTGCTGTAGTTAAGCTAGAAATCGTTTACGCAATAAAAATAATTTGTAAAATATTTAATTGAATAAAAAAATCTTAAAACACATAATTATAAAAATTAGCGAAAGAAAGCGGCTCCGCATAAATTCTTAATTTTTTTTCTAAAAAAATAAGAAACATGATTATTAGTTTAAAGATTTGTCTAATGAATTGGATCGGTAAACAGTCGGAAGAGAAAATCGTATAGTTGTTGGTAGATTTAAAGTACGCAAATGGTCCCAAAGTCGTGTGTGCAGCCCTGCAGCACCATCTGCAGCATGTTGGTCACGGGCTAGGAGTGTAGTGTGGCGGTGTACCTGCGCGAACTCGAGCGGCCCCTGGTTAACGGTGGTGCCGATGCAGCCCTGCAGCACCATCTGCAGCATGTTGGGCACGGGCTAGGAGTGTAGTGTGGCGGTGTACCTGCGCGAGCTCGAGCGGCCCCTGGTTGACGGTGGTGCCGATGCAGCCCTGCAGCACCATCTGCAGCATGTTGGGCACGGGCTAGGAGTGTAGTGTGGCGGTGTACCTGCGCGAGCTCGAGCGGCCCCTGGTTGACGGTGGTGCCGATGCAGCCTGCAGCACCATCTGCAGCATGTTGGGCACGGGCTAGGAGTGTAGTTTGGCGGTGTACCTGCGCGAGCTCGAGCGGCCCCTGGTTGACGGTGGTGCCGATGCAGCCCTGCAGCACCATCTGCAGCATGTTGGGCACGGGCTAGGAGTGTAGTGTGGCGGTGTACCTGCGCGAGCTCGAGCGGCCCCTGGTTGAAGGTGGTGCCGATGCAGCCCTGCAGCACCATCTGCAGCATGTTGGGCACGGGCTAGGAGTGTAGTGTGGCGGTGTATCTGCGCGAGCTCGAGCGGCCCCTGGTTGACGGTGGTGCCGATGCAGCCCTGCAGCACCATCTGCAGCATGTTGGGCACGGGCTAGGAGTGTAGTGTGGCGGTGTACCTGCGCGAGCTCGAGCGGCCCCTGGTTGACGGTGGTGCCGATGCAGCCCTGCAGCACCATCTGCAGCATGTTGGGCACGGGCTAGGAGTGTAGTGTGGCGGTGTACCTGCGCGAGCTCGAGCGGCCCCTGGTTGACGGTAGTGCCGATGCAGCCCTGCAGCACCATCTGCAGCATGTTGGGCACGGGCTAGGAGTGTAGTGTGGCGGTGTACCTGCGCGAGCTCGAGCGGCCCCTGGTTGACGGTAGTGCCGATGCAGCCCTGCAGCACCATCTGCAGCATCTTGCTGTCCGCCGGCTCCTGGCTCGTGGCCGCCGCCAGCTCCACCGTCTGACACACACATACACACACATTACCGTTACGCGCACGGAACGGGTTACACAACATTTTGGTCTTATAGAAAAATACCTGTGCGACGCGACTTAACGCGCGTGGAAAATATTCTAAAATAAATAGATGTAAATAAATATCGCTGGACAAATTACACTTACTGATCTAACCCCAAAGTAAGCAAATTATTTGCTTGTGTTATGAGTGTTAGTCAACGATACTAATACATAGAAATACATATATAAATACTGTAACATGCATGATAAAAACCCAAACCCAGAAATACAAACATCTATGCTTATCACACAAATGTTTGGAAGTGCATTTAATTTTGCAATGTAAGGAATTTGTCATAAAGTTAATTTTTCAGTACTATCAAAAAATGCTCTGCTCTGCTCTTGGTGAGCGCTGGTCGTAACAAACTTTTATTAAAATACGAAATTTCTTAAGAAAATTCCTAAAAAAATCCTATATTTCCTAATGAAAAGGACAGAATATATTCTATACTTTCCATCGTCGGCACTTGGTGAAATTCCATTATTGTAACACTATATACACTATATGTGAAATTAAAGTACAAGTGTTACAATAATTGTATTATAAAAGGACAGAAAATGAATTTTCACAAAGCAATGTCAAAATTAGTGTGGTAGAGTAGCAACGTTTTGCCAGCGTTACACAATCTTTCAGAAGGGGGATATTTGACATGGGTTGGTAATCAATTTCGCTATAAATTATTTACCATCCTATTGGTCGACCTTTTTTATACAAGTAAACAGATAAGTGGCTGAATGGTAAGTGATAACAGTCACTCATAAACAGCTCTTAGTTGTAGCTCAGAATAACTAAGTTCTTTTCGTAAAGGCCCTCAATACGTTCGGTTCCAAGTATCAAGTTGGTGAGGATTGACTAATTAGCGTTCAGGACAACGTAATTAATGGTTTTCAAATTTGATCCCAGTATGGAATAAATGGAATTAACATAGACCTTTGGACTTCTTGGTTTGGGTATTTATTAAATATTACCATATTTGGCTGTCATGTCACATTCAAATCATTAAGTTTGGATTAGACAATTTAGGTAGATTTATCCATTTTTATTTTGTTTATTTATTATAAAATCTTGGGATTGAACAATTTTGATTACTATTGACGTTAATGTCAAATATCTTGGTATAATACGTCTTTATAATCGTCAAAGAATTGTTCAATTATTGATGTATATTAAAGTTAACCGAGAAACATGCAAACAAACTCTTGACTGCAGTATTTTTTTTTAATTTAATAAAATTATGGCCAAAATCGGGATAAAAATTATTATTTTATTTAAAGTATAGAATTTTGTTTATACCTTTTTCTGTATATCTTCGATAGCGACTTCAATTGGCGTAAGAATTATTTGTGTGCGTTGTACTACCTGTAACATGGAAAATATTATTATCACATTACTAGATGCACTAAAATGCATTATATTGCGAGTAGTGACTTTGTCCTTCCAGATAAATGGTAGAGTATAGATTAATAAAACTTATGTAACAGTGGCAAGAGAATGACATTTATTTGTATGTATATGACGTGTATCGAATTATGTTTGTCTATGTGTATGTGCACTTGTATGCATACACGCATGTATGTATGCATGTACATCAGTCCAATGCAAACAAGAAGAATTACCATGAATTTAAGAAAATCCCCCGCAAAATTATCCGTCGTGCTGGGTGAAGTTTTGCGATGCAGCCCGTCCTAGTGTGCTCAATCATTTACTACACAATAAGTAAGGTTGTACGATCCAAATCGTACATCAAGTATTTTTAGGGTTTTTTAGGAGTCAGCGTTTGGGATGCACTCGTTATTCAAATATAGCTCGCTTAGCAAGATTGCGAGAATTTTGGCATGGGTATATAGATTTATAAACAAAAAACGAGTTGCAAATAAATACCTAGCGCTGTGTGAAATAAAGAAAGCCAATATAAAAATTATTCAACAGTGTCAGCAAGAATATTTTAGCGAAGAAATACAAGATTTACAGAAAAGAAAACAAGTATCATCAAAAAGCAAGATTTGCATGCTCAACCCTATTCTGGATCAGGATCAAGTTTTAAGGGTTGGAGGATGTTTAAAACATGCAAATATTAGCTTAGACATGAAGCATCCTATTATCATCCCAAAAAACAGTCGTTTGTCTGAGTTAATAATTGAATTTACCTATCACGGTGGCGCTAAGCTTACTTCGGGGTTCATGCGGCAGAAGTACTGGTTAGTAGGAGGACTCAAGGCCACAAAAAAGCGCATTTATCAATGTGTTAAGTGCACAAAGCACAGTCCCCGCCAGCACTATCAAATAATGGGAGATTAACCAACAGCAAGGGTGAATCCATCGCGGCCATTCTAATGATAATCCCAGTATGGACTGGGATAGATTATACAGGCCACGTGTTTGTAAAAGCCAACAAGGGGCGAGGTATTTTAACAACAAAGGGCTACGTAGCTGTATTCGTATGTATGGTAACGAAAGCCATATATTTGGAGCTGGTTTCAGATCTGACGACATCATCATTTTTAGCTGCTTTGCGTCGAATGTCAGCTAGGCGAGGAGTGCCGAAAAATATATATAGTGATCAAGGTACAACTTTCATCGGAGCAAACAAGGTTCTGCAGGAAGAATATCAGCAAATATTATCTACATTCGAAAATACAGAATTTATCAATGAAGTGACGCGCATGGGTATCAAGTGACATTTTAATGCCCCCTCTTGGCGGTCAGCAGGTGGACTGTGGGAAGCTTCGGTCAAAAGCCTTAAATATCACATAAAGCGGGTGATAGGCGAACAACGTCTAACATTTGAGGAGTACTCTACGTTGCTCTCTCAGCTCGAAGCTTGCATCAATCAGAGACCTTTATGCGCAATGACCGAAGATCCTGACGACTTAAATTGTCTAACACCATCACATTTTTTAACTAGCGGTCCACATCTCGCATTTTACAATACCGATACTGATTTACGTACTCGTTGGCATCAGACACAAAGATTGTTCGAGGATATCTGAAAAAAATGGCGTCTAGAATACCTTTACGCAATTATCAGTCCGCAGCAAGTGGAGACTACCGCAAGAAAACATCAAGGTTAACGATATAGTGCTTATACAAGATACCAATTTGCCGGCCGGGAGGTGGCCACTAGGCCGCGTTCTGCAGCTATATCCCGGAAGCGACGGTTTTGTAAGGGTTGTTACGCTTAAAACAAAAAGCGGCATCATAAAACGCCCTGTTGTAAAACTGTCCATATTGCCTTTAAATCAAGAGCAGACAGCTCAATCTATCAAGAATAAAGACGACGATATGAAGCAAGTATATCACGTTACTAAACACAGCAAGAAAAATACCTACAGCTTTTCTAAATTAGTATTTACAATTTTATTATTTATAATGACCTTTATATCAAGCTCAGAAGGTTCATTTAATCTTACACCGTTACAAAATCAAAGTCTGTATTTCGACAAGGTGACAAACATGGCTCTCATCAAGGACGAGTGGCGCCTAGTCGTCTATTACGACATGAGTCCCTACTGGGAGGGCTCATTAACAGCTAGCAAGTACTTAGATTATTTACAAAAGATATGTGATAGTAAACAAGACCATTCACAATGTGCAGCGATCATGTTACAACTTCGTCACGGCTACGAACAATTAAGTTATTATAATAATGTTATGATAAATAAGCAAAGTTCGCGCACGCGACGAGGACTGATAAACGGAGTCGGAAATATAGCAAATTCTTTATTCGGAATTCTGGATAGTAATTTCGCTGAAAAATATGAACAGGATAATAGAGCTTATCAAGAAGAATCAAGATCATCTCGCCTTACTCTGGAAGAATCAGACCTCCGTCGTTGAAGCCGAATTTAATCTGTTGAAGCGTACAGAGAATATCACGAACAAACAGCATAAGCTAATCAATATACGATTAAATCAGGTGGAACAACAGTTAAACGCCGCTAAGAAAGAAAATTTTGGAAATAGTGATTTTATTCTTTCCGCAATAGTCGCCAACAACATACTTGCTCATTTAAAAGAAATGCAGAATACCCTATTAGACACTATGACTAACATATACAATGGACAGCTCAGTTTACACCTATTAACACCCGATCAACTTCGCCAAGAATTAAATATTATATCAGGAAAAATATCTAAAGATTTATGTTTACCTTTTGAGAATATAAGCTTACCTAATATTTATCATTTGTTAAATGTTAAAGCTAGAATGTCAACTAACTACTTACTATTTAAGTATCTTCACGCCAGATCTCTTACGGGGTAGGAGTAATAGTAAGTACTCAGATTGATCGAGTACTTACTATTTGAAACAAAAATACCTCTAGTTCACCGAGATAGTTTTGAAATCCATAAAATCATTGCCGTACCACGTTTAGTACACAATATTATGATTCATATAAAACCCGTATCAAGTTACCTAGCGATTAACCTTAAAAAGGACGCTCTGTTGCCTATGACTGAGAGTGACCTAAAATCATGTCTGCAGCAGAAGTCAGGCACTCTATTATGTAGGAGCAGGTCACCTGTGTATTCCCTGAGGGACGACGAGAGTCTCTGCGAAAAGAATGCAGCCTCCGGGAGATGTAGAACCTACCAGGAGCCATGCCGATCACAGTGGCATGAGTTACATCAAGTGAACACATACTTTTATTTTTACTGTCAGAAACAGAACGTTAAAGTACTCTGCGGCGATCAAGTTTCATCGCTATAGCTGTTGCAAGGTGGCTTATTGACGACAAATAAAGGTTGTCTATTAAAGTTCAAAGATTTCACTGTGTACACTCACAAGCAGGAGGTGAGTGATGTGCACATCAAGGCAGACGTCACTGCTCCAAAGCTGTCTCCGATCAACTATCTGGTCAACATATCAATACCGAACCTCGGCGCTAGTAACGCAGGGGACGAGGACGGCGTCAGCGAGCATTCAAGGCAGCTGACACATCTGCAGGGGCAGATAGAGGAGATGAAGCAGACTGTGCCGCTATACAACAGCGTCAGCAGCCACGACATTCATCATTATGCGGCGACGTACGTCACCGTTATCGTGGCTGGTGTTGTAGCAGGTATCTGGGGAGCGCGCAGGTCCCGGCGCAGGCGGGCCGTGTGCGGACACACAGCCGCCCTCCTCCTCCACGCCGGTCATTGACAATCAGTGTGTGTGCAGTGAAAGTGACAAGTGCATTAAAATAAATCCGCGTTATACGAACTATACTAACCTAGGATATAGTAGTCCGTGCAAACAAGACTTTAATCGGGTTTCGTGTTCAAACATACCTAAGCAAAACAAACACACGTCACCGACCTTTCGTTCTGTTTATGTAATCGGTGACGATAGTGTTAAGTTTAATTCTTTGTAGATTATTTTTGTACTTTACTTACTAACAAGTGTAGGTTAAGGAAAAAATGGCATCACCTTGTATCATCCCATTACTATACTAACTTCTCTACTTTTCGGTGTGGGAGCATGTACGATCCAAATCGTACATCAAGTATTTTTAGGTTTTTTTAGGAGTCAGCGTTTGTGATGCACTCGTTATTCATTAATTATTTTATTAAATTCAGTTCGTGTCGATCTATCAAGGCGATCGCGCGTGCTCGCACTCCCAGGTGATTTGATCATATCAAGGATCAATAAATATCAAGTTCGTTTCGATCTATCAAGGCGATCGCGCGTGCTCGAACACCCAGGTCATTTGATCATATCAAGAATCAATAAATATCAAGTATTATTATCAAGTTAATAGTTTAATTATAATTATCAAGTAAAAGTGTGTAGAGTCAATCAAGGACGCTACAAAGGAAAGTGATTACAATTTTATCCACAAAAACCATACTTATTGTGCAATAACCCATACAAACAGATAGATGCATAAATCGACTTTTACAATTTTCGCTTTATATGTATATATTGAAAATGTAATTGTTTCGTTTAAAACCTAGTACTTCGTCAACCCATACAATGTTAAATGTAAATAATGTTAACGTATCTAGCGTATATAAGTGTTTTAGCGACACTTAAGGTTAGAAAACAAATATTGCAAAGGATGTTTCGAAGTTTGTATTTATGTTATACTATGTAACAACGAATTACTTTGAAATTTGTTTTTTTTTTAATTGTTAAAATCATCTATTTTATAAAATAACAACAAAAAACTGATAGTGTCAACGGCACTTTGTATGTGTATTATCTCTCTCTGTGTGTGTAAGTGTGCGTGTGTGTGTGTGTGTAAGTGTGCGTGCGTGCGTGTGTCGCACCTGTATGCGCGTCTTAACGTAGGGGAAGTGGTGCGCGGTGGTGAGCACGGTCTTGCGCTTGCACTGCTCGCCCAGCTCGCCGTGCGCGCGCCCGTCCGCAGTGAACGGCGTCGCGTACATGAACCGCTCTGACAACAAGTTTTACTTGTGACTACATACACACACAACATTCATACAATTAATATGCAAGTGCGCAAAATAGTGCGTTGAGCAAATTTAAGCCAAACGCAACAATATACCGTATCTTATTATGTCGGCACGTATGCGGCGGATAAAAGAGATTAGATTTCTGCCTAAGAAATTTCATAATTTTGTGAAATTTCTTAACGCGCATTTCACAAAATTTCTGTAAAAATAATTCAACTCAACGTAAATAGCCTGAACTGATGAAATATCCTACACCGAAATGCTTCATCAACTGAATAGAAGGCCACTTGTATAAAACAATCTTATGCATGTGGCATTAGACCTAGCAAAAAGATAGCAACGCACCTTTAACATTTTTGGTGTTTATGGTTGACTCTTTCCAACAGGAGACCCATCTGCTTGTTTGCTATCTTATGATATATAAAAAAAATATATATTATTTATAGAACAGAGTATACTTACTGATGTTGAAGTTTCGCTCGTAGTGCGTGAGCCTGGTACGCAGCTCGTGCGGCTCGAAGTACGGCTCCACGTAAGTGATCTGTATGTACGCTTTATCGGGGTCCAGCGAGTTCACGTCCACCAGGTTCGAGTCCTTAATGATCACCACGTTTTCCGGGCCGAATCGTTGCCCGTAGAAGTTCTAAAGATTAATTAAGTAGATGTGAATTACAATTAGGGATAAACGAGAATAATCTAACTGAAAATAAATAAACGAGTAAAAGTTGATCACATTACTTTTTAATGTCATAGGACACAAAAATATAGCTCTTTGATCTAAAAGATAACCATCGTCTATAGAGTGTTGCATTACGATTCAGACAATTTTCCTACTCAGAGGCTAATAGTATATTCACAGAATTCATCATTAGTATCATGACAGTGCTTTGAATTGGGGTAATGCAATATGTTAAATGGAAAAACGACTTGTATTCAGAACTTTAAGTTTATCAACCCGGTGTTGTATTATTTATTTAATCAAGTTGCTAAAATATATTTTAAAAGCTTGATGGCGCATGCTTCATGAACTGACCGGACTGACCCTTTTTTTGAAATTTATGAATTTTTCAATATAGGAACAAACCCTGAAGCGCGTACGTGGCGATGTATTTTGTGTACCTGTATGCGTGTCTCAGTGAATAGACACATACCAAATGCCGAGCAGCAAATTTACTGACATCACATTATTGTTCATTTCGATGGCTATACATCGTTGATAGCTTTGTGTACACGCGCGCACGAACGACACCCCGCCCGCTTGGTATATACGTGTGAGATATATCTGCGCGCACAGAACGACATATTTGTGGACGTCGATGAATCACTAGGTTATTCCAATATAAATGCCACGACGTATATAATCTTTTTGACGTATTAAGTGAAATCATGAGTGCAACTCGATTTCTACTACAACAGGCAAGTATGGTCTAAGAGCCGGTGGGAGATCGTCCTTCACCGATCTGATAACCAGATGAGACGTATATTTTATCAAATATTATTTATAAACAAATATGCCTATAATTACTCGCCTATCCAAAAGTGCTCATGGCAAGTTTTTAGCTTGGCAACAGTACTTTGAGTACGATTTTTTGCAGACAAGTACATGTGACTGATTTTGTGATAAAATAATCTAAAATTTGATATAACTTTGGATAAGTTAGCAGATCGATAGGGTCACCTATATTGACTTACCTGTTCACAGCTGCTTGCCGGGTAGCATTACACAGAAATGAGTAGACAAGCCTACCTAGGCATATCCTGTGTGTTAAAAATTATCAGTGAAATAAATTTAATTTGGTTGTCAAAAGTATGAAAGTGATTTAATTAAAAATAGCCATGAGCACTTTTGGATAGGCAAGTAATTATAGACATATTTGTTTATAAATAATATTTGATAAAATATACGTCTCATCTGGTTATCAGATCGGTGAAGGACGATCTCCCACTGTCTCCTCTACTAGTAGAATATATGAGAAAACGAATCGACAAATTTTCTAACGTTGCATATCCTACGCGGGCTGCAGTCGGGTGTATTAAGTATGAGTACGTATATCGTATACATTAGATCGCTCGCTCGCTCGCACTTCAGTCCGCTGGTATTGTGTTAGTGTCTTAGATGAAGGAAACTACTACTAGATATGAAATAAATAAAGAAAAAACGTGTGATTTCGGGACAAATAATGGCGGACTTAGCACAACTGTCTACACAACTATTGACAAAATGTCAAGGCTTAAATCTCGAAAATATCGACATTTTATCAATATTTTTAATATAATTTTTATTCAAATAGGATTGAATAAAAAAACTGGTTGAAAACAGAAGATGTTATATTACTTCAAATATATTTAAACAATACATACCGGTGCAATGATTCATTTGGCGATTTCGTTATATAATATATCAATGTATTATAATGGTGCCATTATTACACATCCTTTCTTTTTTCCACGTTTTTATTTAAGGTACGCACCAATATTATGGTAAACTACAATTAATAAATTTAAAATATTTAAGTTAACGTAATCGTTTGACGTTTTAGAAACAATGACTGTGTTTAATAGTAATGGCGATTCGGCCGCTGTTTCAGGTGACGTTATTTTCTTAAATGATTTGGAATTAGAGCAATGACAACATTTTTGTAGCTTTATCTATTATGAAAATTTGAATTTGTTAGACAGAGATAAATAAATTTTTATATATTCAGCGTTGGAATGTATGCTATTTTATAATTTTGATTGGTTATGATAATTAATGGCAAGCTTCCCTTATCAAAGAGTAGTGTTGGTCGGCGTGCGTGGTGTGTGTTGTGTGGTGTGTGGCGTGTGGTGCGCGCACCTCGAGGCGGCTGAAGATCTCGGGCAGCTTGGTGAGCGCGTGCTCCTTGTACACGAACTCCTCGCCGCTGAGGTCCCCGAAGCGCGCGCCGTAGAACGACACCCTGAAGTAGCTGCCGAACACGCGCTTGCCGTGCAACTGCTCGATGCGGGTGAACGCCTCGTTCAGTTTCCTACAGTTAACACTATTATAAACTACCGGCGCCTCTAACTCCTATTTTTAAGTTCTAATATTAATTAGAACTTAAACATTGGATTGGTTTGTATTGACCAACTTAAAATTTCGATCGGAGTTGAAAAATTTTATCATGTTCAAGATACACCCTACTTTAAAACTAATGTCTTGAATTTCAGTCCAGTGCTTCCAACCTAAGTGAAAATACATTTGGAATAACTGAAATATTGTTAGACCCTTGTTTTTGGGTATATTGCAATTGTAAAGAACGTTTTACATCAATTTTCAATATCTGAATCGTCTTTTTATTTAAAAGTTTTTGAACAATTTAACAGCATCTGAAATATCACTAACAAATAATTCTGTATTATGACAATTGTAATATTTCTGTAGTAGCACTCTTACGAATAATACGAGCAATTGTGTACATCTTACAGAACTACTATTACTATTACTAAAACGTATTGGCTTAGCGAGTAGACAACGAATGTGAGCTACTTAGAATCACCAACGACTCATGATTTTTTAACCGAGAATCAATAACTTACAAAGCCATGCCCGATAGTTTAACATGTTCTCTGAAGTGCGGAGGTATATATATGTTAGCAACATGCCAGTGAGATTTCTTCAGACAGTTTTTGTCCGAATCAAGATTCAACATTTGATGAACTGATGATATGCAGAGAGCAAGCTTGAAGCTAGCAATTAGACCAATCAAGCATATTACAAGTATAAATATTGAAAGTGAAACAGACCCGTGTATATTCGCCAGTTTCTTGTAGTCCCGGTTCTCCTCGGCAATAGGTATAAGTACTTTATACACTTCGTTCACTGTCTCGTACATGCCGGCGCTCATCAGTTCACTGGCCGCATGCTCCAATAACGCCTGTCACACGGTGTTACCGGTAACAAAAATAGTAATCACTGATGAAATTATGAATTATGGTATAATGTGTATTATAGTGTAGTATAGTATTGTATTCAAGGGAGCATAGATATTTCCACCTAAGTAGCTATTAAAAATCGATCAAAACTAAATTTCTACGTCTAAGCTAAATCTACTCATACGTCTACATTTTGACGGTATGCATATTTGTATAAAAACATTGAATTTGTTTAAAATACATGATTAAATATTAGGGGACTCATATTTATAAACAGTGACAAACTGCCTGAGCCTAGTCAATATTCAACATTTATAAAAAACATATTGTATAGCAATTAATATATATGTACACTGTACAATGTACATACCACGAAATCGTTTGGTTTTTATGGGGGTAAACCCCAGAAACGACTATCGGGATAATCATCCACACCCCACATGTCGGTAATCTCAAGTCCAAATATTTCGACTTAGCTCATGCAAGCTTTTTCTGCTTTCACAAGGTTATCGTCATGCGGGATTGAGATATCAACAACAAATGCCCGGCGCTCCAGTCGATCCACCAACTCGATGTCATGATTATTATTGATAATAGTCATGTCCGTGATGACAGATCGTTTCCAGGTTATTATTATTACAATCACATTCCTGATAATGTTAAATCATAACCTTTACATAAATTCTGAAAATAGCTTCCTATATCTGATTTACTATTTATTTATTTATTCAGTTCAATATTATATAAATGCCAAAACCTGTCATTTACGCTTTTACGGCTAGGCTACTGAACTGATTTTAATGAAATTTAGAAGATATTTGAAGATTCTGTTTCAAACATAGGTTTTATAACTTCCCGCTACGTATGCAGATTAGAAAGTTACTGATTTTACCCCGGTTTTCGAAAATCGAGTTTTCACAAGATCGGTGAGAGTGATGAGTGATCGAGGTGTGTGTGTGTACCTGCAGCTCGTGCGGCGTGAGGTGGTGGTGCGCGGGGTCGGGCGAGCTCTCGTCCAGCGCGTTGTGTGTGTGTGTGTGTACCTGCAGCTCGTGCGGCGTGAGGTGGTGGTGCGCGGGGTCAGGCGAGCTCTCGTCCAGCGCGTTGTGTGTGTGTGTGTGTACCTGCAGCTCGTGCGGCGTGAGGTGGTGGTGCGCGGGGTCAGGCGAGCTCTCGTCCAGCGCGTTGTGTGTGTGTGTGTGTACCTGCAGCTCGTGCGGCGTGAGGTGGTGGTGCGCGGGGTCAGGCGAGCTCTCGTCCAGCGCGTTGTGTGTGTGTGTGTGTACCTGCAGCTCGTGCGGCGTGAGGTGGTGGTGCGCGGGGTCAGGCGTGCTCTCGTCCAGCGCGTTGTGTGTGTGTGTGTACCTGCAGCTCGTGCGGCGTGAGGTGGTGGTGCGCGAGGTCAGGCGAGCTCTCGTCCAGCGCGTTGTGTGTGTGTGTGTGTGTGTGTACCTGCAGCTCGTGCGGCGTGAGGTGGTGGTGCGCGGGGTCAGGCGTGCTCTCGTCCAGCGCGTTGTGTGTGTGTGTGTACCTGCAGCTCGTGCGGCGTGAGGTGGTGGTGCGCGAGGTCAGGCGAGCTCTCGTCCAGCGCGTTGTGTGTGTGTGTGTGTGTGTGTACCTGCAGCTCGTGCGGCGTGAGGTGGTGGTGCGCGGGGTCAGGCGAGCTCTCGTCCAGCGCGTTGTGTGTGTGTGTGTGTGTGTGTACCTGCAGCTCGTGCGGCGTGAGGTGGTGGTGCGCGGGGTCAGGCGAGCTCTCGTCCAGCGCGTTGTGTGTGTGTGTGTACCTGCAGCTCGTGCGGCGTGAGGTGGTGGTGCGCGGGGTCAGGCGAGCTCTCGTCCAGCGCGTTGTGTGTGTGTGTGTGTGTGTACCTGCAGCTCGTGCGGCGTGAGGTGGTGGTGCGCGGGGTCAGGCGAGCTCTCGTCCAGCGCGTTGTGTGTGTGTGTGTGTGTACCTGCAGCTCGTGCGGCTAAACGACTATCGGGATAATCATCCACACCCCACATGTCGGTAATCTCAAGTCCAAATATTTCGACTTAGCTCATGCAAGCTTTTTCTGCTTTCACAAGGTTATCGTCATGCGGGATTGAGATATCAACAACAAATGCCCGGCGCTCCAGTCGATCCACCAACTCGATGTCATGATTATTATTGATAATAGTCATGTCCGTGATGACAGATCGTTTCCAGGTTATTATTATTACAATCACATTCCTGATAATGTTAAATCATAACCTTTACATAAATTCTGAAAATAGCTTCCTATATCTGATTTACTATTTATTTATTTATTCAGTTCAATATTATATAAATGCCAAAACCTGTCATTTACGCTTTTACGGCTAGGCTACTGAACTGATTTTAATGAAATTTAGAAGATATTTGAAGATTCTGTTTCAAACATAGGTTTTATAACTTCCCGCTACGTATGCAGATTAGAAAGTTACTGATTTTACCCCGGTTTTCGAAAATCGAGTTTTCACAAGATCGGTGAGAGTGATGAGTGATCGAGGTGTGTGTGTGTACCTGCAGCTCGTGCGGCGTGAGGTGGTGGTGCGCGGGGTCGGGCGAGCTCTCGTCCAGCGCGTTGTGTGTGTGTGTGTGTACCTGCAGCTCGTGCGGCGTGAGGTGGTGGTGCGCGGGGTCAGGCGAGCTCTCGTCCAGCGCGTTGTGTGTGTGTGTGTGTACCTGCAGCTCGTGCGGCGTGAGGTGGTGGTGCGCGGGGTCAGGCGAGCTCTCGTCCAGCGCGTTGTGTGTGTGTGTGTGTACCTGCAGCTCGTGCGGCGTGAGGTGGTGGTGCGCGGGGTCAGGCGAGCTCTCGTCCAGCGCGTTGTGTGTGTGTGTGTGTACCTGCAGCTCGTGCGGCGTGAGGTGGTGGTGCGCGGGGTCAGGCGTGCTCTCGTCCAGCGCGTTGTGTGTGTGTGTGTACCTGCAGCTCGTGCGGCGTGAGGTGGTGGTGCGCGAGGTCAGGCGAGCTCTCGTCCAGCGCGTTGTGTGTGTGTGTGTGTGTGTGTACCTGCAGCTCGTGCGGCGTGAGGTGGTGGTGCGCGGGGTCAGGCGTGCTCTCGTCCAGCGCGTTGTGTGTGTGTGTGTACCTGCAGCTCGTGCGGCGTGAGGTGGTGGTGCGCGAGGTCAGGCGAGCTCTCGTCCAGCGCGTTGTGTGTGTGTGTGTGTGTGTACCTGCAGCTCGTGCGGCGTGAGGTGGTGGTGCGCGGGGTCAGGCGAGCTCTCGTCCAGCGCGTTGTGTGTGTGTGTGTGTGTGTACCTGCAGCTCGTGCGGCGTGAGGTGGTGGTGCGCGGGGTCAGGCGAGCTCTCGTCCAGCGCGTTGTGTGTGTGTGTGTACCTGCAGCTCGTGCGGCGTGAGGTGGTGGTGCGCGGGGTCAGGCGAGCTCTCGTCCAGCGCGTTGTGTGTGTGTGTGTGTGTACCTGCAGCTCGTGCGGCGTGAGGTGGTGGTGCGCGGGGTCAGGCGAGCTCTCGTCCAGCGCGTTGTGTGTGTGTGTGTGTGTACCTGCAGCTCGTGCGGCGTGAGGTGGTGGTGCGCGGGGTCAGGCGAGCTCTCGTCCAGCGCGTTGTGTGTGTGTGTGTGTACCTGCAGCTCGTGCGGCGTGAGGTGGTGGTGCGCGGGGTCAGGCGAGCTCTCGTCCAGCGCGTTGTGTGTGTGTGTGTGTGTGTGTGTACCTGCAGCTCGTGCGGCGTGAGGTGGTGGTGCGCGGGGTCAGGCGAGCTCTCGTCCAGCGCGTTGTGTGTGTGTGTGTGTGTGTGTGTACCTGCAGCTCGTGCGGCGTGAGGTGGTGGTGCGCGGGGTCAGGCGAGCTCTCGTCCAGCGCGTTGTGTGTGTGTGTGTGTGTGTACCTGCAGCTCGTGCGGCGTGAGGTGGTGGTGCGCGGGGTCAGGCGAGCTCTCGTCCAGCGCGTTGTGTGTGTGTGTGTGTGTGTGTGTGTACCTGCAGCTCGTGCGGCGTGAGGTGGTGGTGCGCGGGGTCAGGCGAGCTCTCGTCCAGCGCGTTGTGTGTGTGTGTGTACCTGCAGCTCGTGCGGCGTGAGGTGGTGGTGCGCGGGGTCGGGCGAGCTCTCGTCCAGCGCGTTGTGTGTGTGTGTGTGTGTACCTGCAGCTCGTGCGGCGTGAGGTGGTGGTGCGCGGGGTCAGGCGAGCTCTCGTCCAGCGCGTTGTGTGTGTGTGTGTGTGTGTGTGTGTACCTGCAGCTCGTGCGGCGTGAGGTGGTGGTGCGCGGGGTCAGGCGAGCTCTCGTCCAGCGCGTTGTGTGTGTGTGTGTACCTGCAGCTCGTGCGGCGTGAGGTGGTGGTGCGCGGGGTCGGGCGAGCTCTCGTCCAGCGCGTTGTGTGTGTGTGTGTGTGTACCTGCAGCTCGTGCGGCGTGAGGTGGTGGTGCGCGGGGTCAGGCGAGCTCTCGTCCAGCGCGTTGTGTGTGTGTGTGTGTGTGTACCTGCAGCTCGTGCGGCGTGAGGTGGTGGTGCGCGGGGTCAGGCGAGCTCTCGTCCAGCGCGTTGTGTGTGTGTGTGTGTGTGTGTGTGTGTGTGTGTACCTGCAGCTCGTGCGGCGTGAGGTGGTGGTGCGCGGGGTCAGGCGAGCTCTCGTCCAGCGCGTTGTGTGTGTGTGTGTGTGTGTGTGTACCTGCAGCTCGTGCGGCGTGAGGTGGTGGTGCGCGGGGTCAGGCGAGCTCTCGTCCAGCGCGTTGTGTGTGTGTGTGTGTGTGTGTGTGTGTGTGTGTACCTGCAGCTCGTGCGGCGTGAGGTGGTGGTGCGCGGGGTCAGGCGAGCTCTCGTCCAGCGCGTTGTGTGTGTGTGTGTGTGTGTGTACCTGCAGCTCGTGCGGCGTGAGGTGGTGGTGCGCGGGGTCAGGCGAGCTCTCGTCCAGCGCGTTGTGTGTGTGTGTGTGTGTGTGTACCTGCAGCTCGTGCGGCGTGAGGTGGTGGTGCGCGGGGTCAGGCGAGCTCTCGTCCAGCGCGTTGTGTGTGTGTGTGTGTGTGTGTGTGTGTGTGTGTGTGTGTGTGTACCTGCAGCTCGTGCGGCGTGAGGTGGTGGTGCGCGGGGTCAGGCGAGCTCTCGTCCAGCGCGTTGTGTGTGTGTGTGTGTACCTGCAGCTCGTGCGGCGTGAGGTGGTGGTGCGCGGGGTCAGGCGAGCTCTCGTCCAGCGCGTTGTGTGTGTGTGTGTGTACCTGCAGCTCGTGCGGCGTGAGGTGGTGGTGCGCGGGGTCAGGCGAGCTCTCGTCCAGCGCGTTGTGTGTGTGTGTGTGTGTGTGTGCGTGTGTGTGTGTGTGTGTGTGTGTACCTGCAGCTCGTGCGGCGTGAGGTGGTGGTGCGCGGGGTCAGGCGAGCTCTCGTCCAGCGCGTTGTGTGTGTGTGTGTGTACCTGCAGCTCGTGCGGCGTGAGGTGGTGGTGCGCGGGGTCAGGCGAGCTCTCGTCCAGCGCGTTGTGTGTGTGTGTGTGTACCTGCAGCTCGTGCGGCGTGAGGTGGTGGTGCGCGGGGTCAGGCGAGCTCTCGTCCAGCGCGTTGTGTGTGTGTGTGTGTGTGTGTACCTGCAGCTCGTGCGGCGTGAGGTGGTGGTGCGCGGGGTCGGGCGAGCTCTCGTCCAGCGCGTTGTGTGTGTGTGTGTGTACCTGCAGCTCGTGCGGCGTGAGGTGGTGGTGCGCGGGGTCAGGCGAGCTCTCGTCCAGCGCGTTGTGTGTGTGTGTGTGTACCTGCAGCTCGTGCGGCGTGAGGTGGTGGTGCGCGGGGTCAGGCGAGCTCTCGTCCAGCGCGTTGTGTGTGTGTGTGTGTACCTGCAGCTCGTGCGGCGTGAGGTGGTGGTGCGCGGGGTCGGGCGAGCTCTCGTCCAGCGCGTTGTGTGTGTGTGTGTGTACCTGCAGCTCGTGCGGCGTGAGGTGGTGGTGCGCGGGGTCAGGCGAGCTCTCGTCCAGCGCGTTGTGTGTGTGTGTGTGTACCTGCAGCTCGTGCGGCGTGAGGTGGTGGTGCGCGGGGTCAGGCGAGCTCTCGTCCAGCGCGTTGTGTGTGTGTGTGTGTACCTGCAGCTCGTGCGGCGTGAGGTGGTGGTGCGCGGGGTCAGGCGAGCTCTCGTCCAGCGCGTTGTGTGTGTGTGTGTGTACCTGCAGCTCGTGCGGCGTGAGGTGGTGGTGCGCGGGGTCAGGCGAGCTCTCGTCCAGCGCGTTGTGTGTGTGTGTGTGTACCTGCAGCTCGTGCGGCGTGAGGTGGTGGTGCGCGGGGTCAGGCGAGCTCTCGTCCAGCGCGTTGTGTGTGTGTGTGTGTACCTGCAGCTCGTGCGGCGTGAGGTGGTGGTGCGCGGGGTCAGGCGAGCTCTCGTCCAGCGCGTTGTGTGTGTGTGTGTGTACCTGCAGCTCGTGCGGCGTGAGGTGGTGGTGCGCGGGGTCAGGCGAGCTCTCGTCCAGCGCGTTGTGTGTGTGTGTGTGTACCTGCAGCTCGTGCGGCGTGAGGTGGTGGTGCGCGGGGTCAGGCGAGCTCTCGTCCAGCGCGTTGTGTGTGTGTGTGTGTGTGTGTACCTGCAGCTCGTGCAGCGTGAGGTGGTGGTGCGCGGGGTCAGGCGAGCTCTCGTCCAGCGCGTTGTGTGTGTGTGTGTGTGTGTGTACCTGCAGCTCGTGCGGCGTGAGGTGGTGGTGCGCGGGGTCAGGCGAGCTCTCGTCCAGCGCGTTGTGTGTGTGTGTGTGTACCTGCAGCTCGTGCGGCGTGAGGTGGTGGTGCGCGGGGTCAGGCGAGCTCTCGTCCAGCGCGTTGTGTGTGTGTGTGTGTACCTGCAGCTCGTGCGGCGTGAGGTGGTGGTGCGCGGGGTCAGGCGAGCTCTCGTCCAGCGCGTTGTGTGTGTGTGTGTGTGTACCTGCAGCTCGTGCGGCGTGAGGTGGTGGTGCGCGGGGTCAGGCGAGCTCTCGTCCAGCGCGTTGTGTGTGTGTGTGTGTGTGTGTACCTGCAGCTCGTGCGGCGTGAGGTGGTGGTGCGCGGGGTCAGGCGAGCTCTCGTCCAGCGCGTTGTGTGTGTGTGTGTGTGTGTGTACCTGCAGCTCGTGCGGCGTGAGGTGGTGGTGCGCGGGGTCAGGCGAGCTCTCGTCCAGCGCGTTGTGTGTGTGTGTGTGTGTGTGTACCTGCAGCTCGTGCGGCGTGAGGTGGTGGTGCGCGGGGTCAGGCGAGCTCTCGTCCAGCGCGTTGTGTGTGACCCGCGCCAGCAGCGCGGCCCCGCGCCCGCGCGCGCCCGTCTGCTCCGCTACCAGCGCCGCGCCGTGCGCCAAGCACATGCCCGCCTCCAGGTGGTTTGACCGCTGCCAACAACACACACATCTTAACAACTACTGACTGTTACGTTTTATTTACTCGCTTTATAACGTTGTTTGGACAGCCCAGTTTTAGGTCTTTGTAGAGACCTAGAATTCCCCACAGTATTCTAGCACTCAAAAGAGTTATCTAAAAACTACTTTGCCAAGCACTTTGCCCACTAGTCCTTAGAGGCTTTTGGACAGCCATTTGAAACGCAAACACTGCTTCCTTGGCATCTATAAAAATCTCGTTTTTTATTTTATTTTTGGAAATAAACAAAAATAGCAAGGGGCGAAGTCGGGACTATATGTCGGGTAATTCAGTGATTCCACGTCTGACTTCGCCAAATAGTAGATTGTTCGCCATCGAGTGCAACGACGCCTGGTCGTAGTGAAAAAGGATTCGAAAAATTCGGGAGACGGGTCGTTTGTCCCGAATTTTTTCCAAGACAAGTTGCAAACATTAGTTAGTTTACCACTCTGTAGTAAATGGTTTGTGATTCTCTTATACAATTGTCGCGTGATGACCTGTCTTTCCCAAGAACAAGGCCACCATCTTTTTTCCCACACTTCAACCTCTTCACTTCGCAATTGCTCGGAAGGAAACACCCACTGAGCTGTCTTGTGGTTTCCAGATCATAACAGTAAATCCAGCTTTCGTCACCCGTAAGTATATCGAAAACAGCATTTGAGTCACCTCCGTTAAATCTTTGAAGCATTTCACGACATCAATCAACACGACGGAGTTTTTGGGCTTCGGTCAAATTATGAAGTATCCACCGGGCACAAAGCTTCCTGACCACTAAATGTTCATGAGGGATTGGTGCACTTGACTCATACCGAAGCCTAAGCTTATCCGAATCTGTTGATAGGTCATAGGCTTTTGTCAGTCTCTATCATACGCCACATAACACTGATGTTATCTTAAGTCGTCGCCGTAGAAGGCAGTCCCTCAGGCAGATCATCGTTGAGATAAGTGCGACCACGGTTAAACTCATTAAACCAGTTGTAAACAGTGGAACGAGATAGGACTTCATCGTGAATAGCCAATCGAAGTCTATCATAACTTTCTTCTCGACTTAAATGACATTGAAAATTATACCACGGAAATTTTTGCGCGTTTAAATTCATACTGACGTGACACGAAAAACTTTCAATTTACCGCCAAATCTTAAAACAAATGACAAATTAATGAAATACAATATACTCAATTATGAAAATAGCAAATATAATTATTTCACCTTTTCAATTACATATATTGGACAAGAATTCCATTTTCAAAATTTAAACATACTTTTTTATTAAATTGTTTACAAGTGGCCAACTCTAAAATCTTTCAGTTTGACCCTCTCAACTGATCCCGGCGATCCTACAAAAGCTAGTGACTCCACAAACACACACAACATTACACTACACCGTCACCACCGGTCTCAACGGCGACGAAGACTGCGCTTAGTGCGGAGCTCAATACTATTATTTCCACTCCACAATTAGTCTACATGTCACACGACCTATCCATAGCGCGGGCATTAATTAATCAAATATAAATTTAAACTCTGGCTAAGCGGTTTACTCGCCCCTAGTCCGATGTCACTGTTGCAGCCCTTAAGACAGCTTTTGTCATTTCGTAAAAGAAATACTCGCCACTCTAAGGATGACTCAAGACTACATAGGTTGTGCAACGTACAGCCCGGCGGAAACCCAGGTCGCAGCCTTTAGTGTTGCAGCCCTCGACCCTCCAAACAAGCCCTCGCTCCGTGTTTGTGGGGTTCACTTGTCCTTGGCTTCCTAGATACAAATATGCAGTTTTCCCCAATCACACTGTTTCTTGAGAGCATTACGGCACGGGGTAATGCAGTTTCAGCAAAGTCAGCGCTTGTGTAGAAAACAAATCTGGTGATTGCAAACAAAGTGATTTCGCAACCCATTATACATGAACAATTGTGTACACTACGTAGTACGAATATAAGGATAAATATTGCATAGTAAAACTAAAAATCGATTTAATTAATTACAGCAGTTATGCTGTTCGTTGTCCTATCCAAATCTGCCCATCTCTCCAACCAAGACTCATTTAGTCGCCATACAACATCAACGACCTGCGGGCAGTCAACAAACCAACCTTTACACCTATTCATACAAAACGTCGACAGTCAAGGATTGTCGTGCGGAAATTCTGCCGCCTTAGGTCTCATGACGTCAGGTTTTTCGTACTTGTATAGAAGTATACATAAATTTGACTACCCCGTTGGTCGAGTGGTTAGCGAAACTAACTACGAATCGAATGGGCTCGGTTTGTCATCAGAATAAAAGAAGGAAAATTTATCTAAGAAATTGAGGGGTGACAGGATTAAACAAAATACCGTACAGAAAATGAAGTGAGTATTCTTACGGAAGCGAATGGGGAGCCACTTAAGTTTTTTGCTAAACTCGGAAACGTGGTCATATTTGCGCAATACGTATATGAACCGGATCACGGAATAGAGATGCACAAATTTTGAAGTCGCTCAAGTTTGTTTAATTGCTCTTCGGTTAGATTTAAATAGCAGATATCAGCATAGTCCAAAATAGGGAGAAGTAACGATTGAGCTAGCATAATTTTTGTAGGTATAGGCAAGAAAACCTGAAGTCGCTTTATAGAGCCAAAAGTTTTTATAATTTTTACACTAACTTCTTTCAGCTGGGCGGCCCAAGAAAATGATTCATCCATGGTAACACCTAGATTTTTTACAGTTTTGCGAAAAGGAATATTAACGCCATCCAAAATTACGTTAGGCAAATTCTCCCAATTTACTCGTGATATATAACTAGTACTACTAAATAAAATTGCCTGTGATTGATCCAGGTTTAGAACTAGGCCAAATCGTTTTGACCTATTTAAAATATTACTTAAATTCTGGTTAATTATCTCAACACCTTGTTTTACATTGTCAAGTGAAACTTGCGTACTTTGAAGTTTTCTGCATACATGTGATAGTGACAAGTGATTTCATACGTAATTAAGTTTATAAAAGTAGCAAATAGCAATGGAGAGAGCACGCCGCCCTGGCGTACACCCATAGTGACATTAGCCCAAGTAGAAAGATAGTTATCAACATGAATTCGTTGCCGACGACCCTGTAAATATCTACTAAACCACTTAATTGCTGATGGAGATATATTGATGGATCGCAAAATGGATAACAGAATATCGTAATCAACAGTGTTAAATGCATTACTGAAATCTAATAATGCCGCTATAGTAACACGTTTGTTATCCATACCCAAACGGATGTCATCAGCAACCTTAACAAGCTTAACAACCATAACAAGTACTATATCCTTGCCGGAATCCCGATTGGTACGGGCTTAGCAAGTTACTTAAGTTAGAATAGATAGACTTAGTTAAGGTTACTTATCCGTATCGGTGGAAAAAGTCGAAGGTTATTGCTTTTCTTGCGTCGGTATACACGTTACAAATGGGTCAAAAGATAATTTTTTACAAGCTGCATTGTGTTACTTGCTTGCACTAAAAAGTTTTTTCTATAATTCGTATTACATAAGGGTACTGAAAATGGAGGCTTATATAGACAGATTGGGATGCGACATTAAAAGAAATTTTATTCAGAAGTTTATGGCAATCTTTGTCATTTCGCAAGATTTTTTGAAGCACGTACAGTCAGCTATTTCTCGACGGATATTAAGGGAAAGTAGATGGAATTTAACGCATAATTTCAAATAATTTCCTATTTTGTATTGACTATTAGTTTTGAATAACGTCAATTAGTTCCATCAAAATCAAAGATTCTTTACTGGAACTGTATTATCGTTACCTGAGTATTTATTATCCTTGGGTAATTTCAAAAATAATATTAACCATTTTAAATTAGCTATTGAAATGGGAGTCTAGTTTTATTTTATTTGACTGAGCCTTAAATAATTAATTGTTAGGAATATTTTAAAACAATTTATAGAAATAATAAATACTTAATAAAAATGACATGGCAAACTTACAAGAACTGAGAAAAGTATTTTTTATACTGGACTTTTCAAAAAATCTTGTTTCGCTCAAAATCATGTTAGTCACCATCCGATACCACCAGAGGTAGTCCGATAGCACCACCTAACTTTTTCTACCGCAGTAGCATCCATGCTTGTTACTGTCGTATTCCGGTTTGAAGGGTAAGGTAGCCAGTAGATTTATACATGTGGCATTAACACTCCGCCACACGGATAGTAGTGCACCATTGACATCTTTGGTGTCTATAGGCGGTGGTTGGATCTTTCCATCGGAGGGCCATCAGCTTGATTGTTATCTTATGATATAAAAAAGGCAAATAATTTCACAACTTTCTAATGTTTTATGAGTTTTTTAAAGGAAGCGCAAAATTGAAAACGTGTACAAATCCCTAAAATTATTTAATACTAGCTTTTGCCCGCGGCTTCGCTCGCGTGGGAAGTAGGGGTTAAAAAGAGACAAGAAGTAGCCTATGTCACTCCCCATCCCTTCAACTATCTCCACTTAAAAGATCACGTCAATTTGTCGCTTCGTTTTGCCGTGAAAGACGGACAAAGAAACACACACACACTTTCCTATTTATAATATTAGTATGGATTATTCTCGAACAAACAATTATTTTAAGTTAGTTTAGTTGAGCCATGTTATTGAGCTACACTAGTTTGAAAAAGTATAACACATATAGCAATATCTCCGGGTTTCCTACCTCGTCCCTGCATCTGTAAGAGTGCACTTACCTCCATGTGCTTTTGTGCCATGTTGTTGAGCCATGTGAGCCGCAAGTCAGGGCTGTGCTGGTAGCCACGCGCGATGCGGTACATAAGATCTAGTAGCATTTCAGGGTCTTCTTGGAACTCTTTCATCTTCACTGTGTCACTCAGAATCATGTGCAGATTGAAAACCAGGTCTTTTACCTGTAAATGATAAAATTACTGTTTATTCAATGCATAATTCGAGTTCCCTGTTAACGTTTTACTGTAATTTCTTTCATGGTGGATTGTCTAGACACTACTTACTACATTAACGCTTTTGAGATGTTACTTTCTAAATAATGTTTAATTCTCTACTTCCAAAAGTTCTATTTTTTTATTATAATTAAAAAAATATTATTAAAACTTTCTATTCTTAAAACTTGACTTGTTTCAGTAAGTCTCATCAAGGTTGAACTTGTTCAGAAATTATTTGTGAAGTCTTAGAAAATTTCCGGTACCCGCAAATACCGAGATTGAAATTTTTTTACGGGATTTCATTCTCTATCCACTAGTCTTCGTCTAATAATGTACACGGAATGATTCATGAGAGTATTTTTATTAGCCCTTCTAATTTTTGAAAATCAAAGGTCCCCACCTAGATACAAGCTCCACAAATTCATTCATAAATATGCGATTGCAAGTGTTTTAATATAAAAACTAAATTTTTACCTGTTCAGGGAAATTCGTGTCCTGTAGATCTTGATCATGTTCAGCATACATGAGCACAGTTTTGAGCGCACGGCGCAAAGACTCTTCGCTAAACGTGGTTGAAGTGCCCACGAGGGATGACAGGGACATAGTCACTTGCATTTTCACCCGGCTGAAGTTCTGTCGAATCACTCATATATTTTGTTACAAAATTATGGATTTACAATAATGTACGGTTAATGTCCTATTTTATATACACTAATTGTGTTGTTCAATTAAAACGTTTGAATTAAATTTTAACTTGAGAAGTATATTTATAATTAAGGTATTTTGAAATGCGTATATGACAGAATAGTTCAAATTTTATTGTACATAAGTTGACTGATAAAAAACTGTACATCTCGAAGGATACGATAGTTGATAGTCATCGGATTGTATGTACTATCAAATAGCCAAAATATTCATACAATATAGTGCATATTGCATGTATATTTTGGCATTTTGATCACAGAGTCCACAGAAAAATTTTGTTTACGGATGATTTTTTTACGACTGAGGAATATTTTAACAGATTGACCGTATTTATGCTTAATGCTCTAAGGATGTTTCCCAATTAGTTACTAACAGAGTACCACGTTGGCATTATCCGAATTCAGTGGAGTTAGCTATGAAGGAGTGACTTGAGACATATTTTTGTGAAAAATGTATCACAACATCGGCAAAAGTGTACCATTCTTGAGAAGGTAGTTAAGGCCCTAAAGAACACCATGTTCAATAACCTAGACTGGTCCACTCAGCAAGACTCGGCGCCGGATCATAAAGTTCGATTCACCTAATCTTGGTTAGAAACTAACGATCCGGCCTTCGTCAAAACTGAAGACTGGCCGTCATCTAATCCTGATCTTAATCTACTGGATTATGATTTATGGTCAGTTTTAGAGAGTATGGCTTGCTCCAAATGCCATGATAATTTGAAGCCTCTAAAACAATCCATACGATTAGCAGTGGAGAGTTTCCCTACGGAAAGAGTGCGTGCTTCTATTGGCCCCAACGTTTAAAGGACTGTATTGCAGCCAATGAAGACTACTTCGAATAAGCTTTATACATTTTTTATGGTTTTATATTAGTAACACACTGTAATAGTAATACATGTTCCGTGCAATATAAACGATGTTTTTTCTTGGTAACAATATTTATGGCAAGATTAGGTAGTATTATATTTTATGTTTATTTTCCTGATATAAATATTAATAACTAGCTGTTGCCTGCGACTTCGTCCGCGCGGACTTCGTTTACTCCGTACTGCCCCTCCCCTGTAGGTGATAGCGTGATAATATGTAGCCTATATGTTGACCCGACCTGTTAGTAATATTCATGCAAAATTTGAAGTAAATTCCATGCAGTACTTTTTGAGTTTACCCCGGACATACATATAGACAGACAAAAATTCTAAAAACTATATTTTTGGCTTCGATATCGATTGTAGATCACGCCCCATGTATTCTTTTAAAAAAATATTCAATGTACAGTTTTGACTTTCCTACGATTTTATTATATGTATAGATTAGTTGTAATTCTTATGACAATATACAAATAAATCTTTTTCGAGATTTTATAAGGCAAACTTTTGACGAATATGGTGTTTTTCTATGGTGTTTTCCATAATTATTTCCTATATTTATAAGGACTTGAACAGTAGAAGGTTTTTAGTTTCTAGTCTTCCGATAGCGTAGGGTATTGTTAGGTTATTGCTAAATGAGCAAAGAATATGTAAATGCCAGTTGCTTTCAATTAATTGCAATGGCTTTTGAACTGTCAAATTGACTACTTATTTTATGGCTCCAACATTTTTATTATAAAAAATTGCTTTCAATCATGTTCCCCGCGTTAATATTGATTCTGGCCTCAGAAATTAAATTTAGGTTAGGAAATCGCAAATTTTACTCGCGTACAACACGCTTTATATATTAACTAATAAATAAGCATTATCAATGAAAATGTATAAAAATATGCAATAACGCTATAAAAATAGTTTTTTATATAGCGTTATTGCATACACAATATGCAAACATTCAAATGCACACGAGTATAATGCGATGTCTTGTCATATGTAACCAATAAAAAAAATATTACTTTACTACATAGTAAATCTCGACGATATTTGTGTAGAATATTCGAAAAGTAAGGTCGCACTCATGAGTCTAGTCACGGTTTCGCAAAATCGCTGTTTGTAAACAATGAACTTCGACATATATGCGTGGGTGGTACGTAAACATATTTATTAGACTATTATGTCAAAATAGAAGTTTGTATTTTTTGTCCATGTTCGGTATCAGAATCGAGTAGGAAACACTGTCAGCACGTGTTGTGTTAGGGCCGTATAAGAGCGTGTGTGCGTACTGCGTACGTACGTTCCCGAGGCGGTAGTGCTGGCGCATGAGCGCGTAGAGCGCGGCGGCGGCGTGCGCGCGCGCGCTGCCCGCCGCGGCCGCGCAGTGCCGCAGCAGCACGCGGCACAGCGCCGGCCCGCGCTCCTCCGACACGCAGCCCCACCCCAGCTGCAACCCCACACCATACCCCACACTATAGCCTTACACTACAACTCCTTATACGTCTCAATTCCGAGACCTTGTCTTCATTGTATTATAACATTGATATAATAAACCCAACATACACATTCAGTGTCTCAAAAACGTCCTCCAAAAATAAACGCACAATTTTAAATTGTGCGCTCATTTCAAATAGAATCGCGTCGGTCACGACACTGATAATTTTATTTCTTTTTGTATATTGCTTTGTAAAAACAACTATAAATCTTAAGCTTATGGTTGGATATGCGAAGATATGTTTTTGCCTTAAATGAAAATTAAATTATTATTTAAATGAAATTAGAGACAATTATGAGTGTCAGTTTTGTTCGGGACTGTACATCTTGGGTTTTTATATCAATGTATTATACGTTTGAAACTACAAAGCGTAAGATAATTCAGGCACTATTGTTTCAATTGCAACAGGTAACATGACTTGTTAGGTTAAAATTTGTTCAAATTAGATACGACTTTTTCAACTGGATATTACACCTAAAACCAGCACTGTTTTTATTAATTGTTCAAATCGAACTCCTGTACAAGCTTTCGCAGCACAGAACCATAACTACCAAAAATGTAAATATTTAAAAAACTAAATGACATATCTTGTTTGAAAAATAATGTCAGAAAGCAATTGAGAAGTTTTGACAACGATGCTTCAAATATAAAAAAATACCTCTCTTATCTCTGATTTCATATTCATACATGGCTGCCCTTCATTTTTTTCCTTTATAGGGAATAAAATTTTTCTACACAGGGAAATACATACATCAATAATTCACATAAAACATACATATCTAATAAATATCACAAAAATGCCGTCTCTTATCAGATTGTTAAACAATAAGCTCATGACACACAGACATGACGTAATTTAGATTTTAAGTTACTACTTCCAATGGCGTAGACTACGTTACTAAATGAGCAACACACAAGAATAGTTAAATGTCAGCTGGCTTCATTAAGTACAGTGACTTTTGAATTGACTACTTATTTTATGCTTTCAACATTTACAGCATGATACACCAAGACTATAGAGTTAATTAATACGGGACAGTAATAATACACAAATACGCAATTAAACTTGTCATATCAACGTGTGTATTGGACACAAACATTTATTTATTTTAAACTTTTGGTACTTCTGATATTAAAACATTAAAAGTCAGCAGCGTTTTTGCATAATTTTATTCTCAATTAATTATGTTTTTTAATTTAATTGTCACACGGACACAGAATATACAATATTCTGTAGAATAATTTTATATTTTATAGCAAATTTTTTCGAAATAATATATGAAATTCTAACTTTTGCTTGGTGTTGGTCAACGTAGTGAAATACATATATATATATATATATATATATATATATATATATATATATATATATATATATATATATATATATATATATATATATATATATTATTTATAGGAAACTAGCTGTTGCCCACGACTTCGGCGGCGCGGACTTTGTTTACTCCGCACAGCTCCTGCCCCGTAGGTGATAGCATGGTAATATGTAGCCTATATGTTGACCCGACCTATAAGTAATATTCATGCAAAATTTGAAGCAAATCCATGCAGTACTTTTTGAGTTTACCCCGGACATACATACAAACAAACAGACAAAAGTTCTAAAAACTATATTTTTGGCTTTGGTATCGATTGTAGATCACGACCCAAGTATTCTTTTAAAAAAATATTCAATGTACAGTTTTGACTTTCCTACGATTTTATTATATCTATAATATAGATTACGTTCCTCTTGCCTTGAATAATTAGGGTTTCACAAAACATATTTTTAAAGAACTTTGAAAAATTTTAAATTAACGTTTTGCGGTAAAAAAAATTGTGTATAATATTATTTAGTGTCAAAGGCATTGTAAATAGATTCTAAGTTAAAAAAATTATAATAATAATAATCATAATCATAATAATCATAATCATTTATTGCAACAAATATGATATACATAAAGTTAAAATTTAAAGTTATTAGCGTAAAAAATTAAAAGTTATTAGCGTAGAAAGTATCAATAATTATCTACTTTCTAATTATTTCTAATTTCTACCTTGCATTTTATACCATGATATATCACGCCTTAACACGAAGCGTGAGATTAGTGTTCTACTTTCGCCATACCGAAATCAAGCAACTTTCTTAAGTAAAAATTATGTTTGTATTTTGTTTATGTTGCTCTTTTGGAATAATAAGAATACTGGTACTCCAAAAAAAAAACCCATATACTTTTTCTTGGCCTACCTTGAATTTTCTTTAGTATTAAATTAAGTTTTTAGATTAATTATTTAAAAAAGTAAAAATCTATTAGTACTTAGTACATCTATATAACTGATATAGTTATGTATACATAAATACTTTTATTATGGATTTTTAACTGTGTTGGTATACATTAGGACTGTACCGACAATTTCATCAAAAAAAAACTTAAATATCTATATATTAATACGTGAAGGAAAAACGTTGTACGCCTAAATAGGCCTAATTATCTAAATAGATAATCGCGCGAACGAACGGCGAAGTATGAATTATGGGCACGGTTAAACTTTACACTGCGGAGGACTGCATTACAAATACAGACAGATATAAGATGTATTACAAATACATTAAATTAGTAAAAATAAACATTACGAACACTACATTCATGTGATTTACACGATAATATACACACATGTAAGCATACTATTGTTTTATGGCCAACGTCTGTAGTCAAACTTTAAAGAAATTTTATTTAGTCTATGGTCGAATTTAGGCCACAGGCGATACGAGGGTGGATTGAAAAGTATTCGGCATAACCAAGAAAATAAACACATACTAAATCAGTTATATTTTTATTTTTCTACACGATCTCCATCAAGTATGCCATCTCCCATTCAAAAAAAAGATTCTTGCTTAGAGTCAAAATATGCATCTAATGCTGTTTTGACTTCGTCGTTTATCGAAAATCTTTGAAAGAAGTCTGACGGTGTCAGATCAGGTGAATAAGGCGGATGCGGTAATAGTTCAAAGCCACAATTGTGAATTTCAGTCATTGATTGCACATACGTGTGAACACCGGCGTTATCTTGATGAAACAGGACTTTTCTTCTGAGCATTCCTGGATGTTTTTCTTTTATTTCCCCTCGTAAACGACACAGTAGTAATCGGAGTTTATAGTCTGATCCCTTTCAAGATAATCAATCATAATCACACCCTTCGAATCCCGGAATACTGAAGCCATTACCTTATTTCCCGACAAAAGCGCCTTAGGCTTTTTGGGGGGTTGTGAACCAGCCAGGTCTTCTCCACTATTTTGATTGTTGTTTTGTTTCTGGCGTACAGTAATGAACCCATGTTTCGTCCAATGTAATAAAACGATTCAAAAAAATCATCTGCATCGGCTACAAATAACTCCAAACAGTTACGCGGAACCCACCTCGCAGACACTTTGTGAAAACCCAATTCGTTGACTATGATATTCTGAGTTCGTTCATAAGAGATGCCTATAATCTCGGTTATCTCTCTAATTTTTAGTCTGCGGTCTCAAGTATAATTAAATCAAGTACTTTTTTAATATTTTCGTCAGTAGTGGACGCCGAAGGCCTTCCAGATCGGGGTATATCTTTCACATTCTCTCTGCCACGTTTGAATTCTGCTATCCATTTTTTGACGGATGAATAAGACAGAGCAAAATCCCCTAATGTACGGACCATATCATCATGGATGGCTTTCGGTGACAGCCCCTTCTTATGGAGGTACTTAATGACGGCACGCTGCGCGATTTGCTCCATTTGCAGAAAGAATGTCCGATTGCTTTATTAAAAAGTGTATTAAATCACAACAAATTATTGCCTACGTTTCGAACTTCACACAAATAACTACTCTGAACTGAACTAAATAATGTGGGTAGATGTAATTTTTAGAATTGAATGGATCAGTGTTAGGCCGAGTACTTTTCAATCCACCCTTGTAGCTAGTAAAGATAATTAAGAAAACTACATTTTTGAGGCGTGCACTTTTGAATCTTTTTTAAACTGTTAATAATATATATACGAATAAAATAAATAAGGTTAATAAAACTGCTAGGTAAGTATACCTTAAGTATAAACGCCCTGAGCGTAGCGAACATGTGCTGCAGCACGTTGGCGGACTGGTGCCGCAGCAGCGCGCGCAGCAGCACGGCCAACGCGCCGCTGCACGCCGCGCCCGCCCACTCCAGCCCGCTGCACGACTGCGACACACACACACACACATTACATGTCGTGCAGCAGCACGGCCAGCGCGCCGCTGCACGCCGCGCCCGCCCACTCCAGCCCGCTGCACGACTGCGACACACACACACACACATTACATGTCGTGCAGCAGCACGGCCAGCGCGCCGCTGCACGCCGCGCCCGCCCACTCCAGCCCGCTGCACGACTGCGACACACACACACACACATTACATGTCGTGCAGCAGCACGGCCAGCGCGCCACTGCAAGCCGCACCAGCCCACTCCAGCCCGCTGCACGACTGCGACACACACACACACACATTACATGTCGTGCAGCAGCACGGCCAACGCGCCGCTGCACGCCGCGCCCGCCCACTCCAGCCCGCTGCACGACTGCGACACACACACACACACACACATTACATGTCGTGCAGCAGCACGGCCAGCGCGCCACTGCACGCCGCACCAGCCCACTCCAGCCCGCTGCACGACTGCGACACACACACACACACATTACATGTCGTGCAGCAGCACGGCCAGCGCGCCACTGCACGCCGCACCAGCCCACTCCAGCCCGCTGCACGACTGCGACACACACACACACACATTACATGTCGTGCAGCAGCACGGCCAGCGCGCCGCTGCACGCCACACCAGCCCACTCCAGCCCGCTGCACGACTGCGACACACACACACACACACATTACATGTCGTGCAGCAGCACGGCCAGCGCGCCACTGCACGCCGCACCAGCCCACTCCAGCCCGCTGCACGACTGCGACACACACACACACACACATTACATGTCGTGCAGCAGCACGGCCAGCGCGCCACTGCACGCCGCACCAGCCCACTCCAGCCCGCTGCACGACTGCGACACACACACACACATTACATGTCGTGCAGCAGCACGGCCAGCGCGCCACTGCACGCCGCACCAGCCCACTCCAGCCCGCTGCACGACTGCGACACACACACACACATTACATGTCGTGCAGCAGCACGGCCAGCGCGCCACTGCACGCCGCACCAGCCCACTCCAGCCCGCTGCACGACTGCGACACACACACACACACATTACATGTCGTGCAGCAGCACGGCCAGCGCGCCGCTGCACGCCACACCAGCCCACTCCAGCCCGCTGCACGACTGCGACACACACACACACACACACATTACATGTCGTGCAGCAGCACGGCCAGCGCGCCGCTGCACGCCACACCAGCTCACTCCAGCCCGCTGCACGACTGCGACACACACACACACACACACATTACATGTCGTGCAGCAGCACGGCCAGCGCGCCGCTGCACGCCACACCAGCTCACTCCAGCCCGCTGCACGACTGCGACACACACACACACACACACACACATTACATGTCGTGCAGCAGCACGGCCAGCGCGCCACTGCACGCCGCACAAGCCCACTCCAGCCCGCTGCACGACTGCGACACACACACACACACACATTACATGTCGTGCAGCAGCACGGCCAGCGCGCCGCTGCACGCCACACCAGCCCACTCCAGCCCGCTGCACGACTGCGACACACACACACACACATTACATGTCGTGCAGCAGCACGGCCAGCGCGCCGCTGCACGCCACACCAGCTCACTCCAGCCCGCTGCACGACTGCGACACACACACACACACACACATTACATGTCGTGCAGCAGCACGGCCAGCGCGCCACTGCACGCCGCACCAGCCCACTCCAGCCCGCTGCACGACTGCGACACACACACACACACACATTACATGTCGTGCAGCAGCACGGCCAGCGCGCCGCTGCACGCCACACCAGCCCACTCCAGCCCGCTGCACGACTGCGACACACACACACACACATTACATGTCGTGCAGCAGCACGGCCAGCGCGCCACTGCACGCCGCACCAGCCCACTCCAGCCCGCTGCACGACTGCGACACACACACACACACATTACATGTCGTGCAGCAGCACGGCCAGCGCGCCGCTGCACGCCACACCAGCCCACTCCAGCCCGCTGCACGACTGCGACACACACACACACACATTACATGTCGTGCAGCAGCACGGCCAGCGCGCCACTGCACGCCGCACCAGCCCACTCCAGCCCGCTGCACGACTGCGACACACACACACACACATTACATGTCGTGCAGCAGCACGGCCAGCGCGCCACTGCACGCCGCACCAGCCCACTCCAGCCCGCTGCACGACTGCGACACACACACACACATTACATGTCGTGCAGCAGCACGGCCAGCGCGCCACTGCACGCCGCACCAGCCCACTCCAGCCCGCTGCACGACTGCGACACACACACACACACATTACATGTCGTGCAGCAGCACGGCCAGCGCGCCGCTGCACGCCACACCAGCCCACTCCAGCCCGCTGCACGACTGCGACACACACACACACACACACACACACACACACACACACATTACATGTCGTGCAGCAGCACGGCCAGCGCGCCGCTGCACGCCACAACAGCCCACTCCAGCCCGCTGCACGACTGCGACACACACACACACACACATATACACCCGCTACAGCTCGTGCCTACCAACAACTACTGCTTAACCTCAAGCGCTACTGGACATTTTATGGATGGCGGCACCTTAAAACTTTATATAACTGAGTTAAAAGCACGTGACATTTAATAGCATAAAACAAAAATATTTTTTTAGATGCAAATATAGTATTTTCATAGTTATAGCTCAGCCGCACTTGCGGCAATAGTCACAAAGCTTCGTGCAGATAAATGCAGATGTGATCGGCTATTAGTCCAGTAAAAAGTTTAATGAAACCATGATCTGACCAGTTTTGGCGCAATGAGTAAAAAAGTGTTCATTAATACTTAAATAACGATATTATGAAAGAAATTTTGATTTAAAGTTAGGGGAAAGGCATGAAAAAAATAAAAAAGGGGTTGAAAAATGTCTTTTTTTAACAACTTAATAACGGTAGGAAATAGAAAAAAAAGTTTCAAGTAAAAGTTGTAGAGAAAAAAATTCTACACAAAAAAGTTCCTCTTCATTTTTTTGTTATCTGCTTTAGTTTAGATACAAACAATAACAATTAAATTTGCTTTCTAATTAATTATAAAAAATTACCAGAATTATTACGGCCCTGTACCATGCAGCGCGCGCATCACATAAATATGTACTAACACTACACATATGTTTTCCCATATTTATATATTTTTGCAAATTTTACTACAATTTTTTTATTTTTTGTAGCTAAACTAAAGCAGATAACAAAAAACTAAGAGGAACTTTTTTGTGTAGAATTTTTTTCTCTACAACTTTTACTTGAAACTTTTTTCTATTTCCTACCGTTATTAAGTTATTAAAAAAAAGACATTTTTCAACCCCTTTTTTATTTTTTTCATGCCTTTCCCCTAATTTTAAATCAAAATTTCTTTCATAATATAATTATTTAAGTATTAATGAACACATTTTTACTCATTGCGCCAAAGCTGGTCAGATCATGGTTTTATTAAACTTTTTACTGGACTATATACTCGCATACATTCCGGACTGCGTGTGCCTTATCGTGCTAATATTTTCGGGACGATAGACGCAAGTGTGGTCGCAGTATTAGAGAAAGTCATCGCCTATAGACATCACAAATGTTAATGGCGTCTTGATATATGTGTGGAGGGATGGTAATGCCACTTGCGTAAGTTTAGCGGCTATAACTTTACTCTCCAAATCGTAACTCGACAGTGACAACACCGACGCTATTGGGCAACGAATAGATGAGGTGGTGGTACCATTTACTCTGGCGAGACGTTACAGAACTTTACTATTTAGTAATCACTGTTCAATGAGTGTTACCGTATAGCCAATCTTTCGTCTCTTGCGAACTGTTTAGTAAAATGGCAGATAGTCTATTCTTTGAAGAGGACTCGTAGCAATACGAGGAAATGATTTAGATTATTCAAGTTATCCGAAGAAACTTATACCTGCGAAAATCTGGGGTTCGAGGTTATTTGTTTTATCTATGACAGCATTTCGCAATCTATTTTATTGAATCTCTCTGGATTATAAATAATATGTTCACACCGTCTCTGTACGTCCCCTCTGGGCGGAGCTAACGAGTGACTAACTGTACAAAAGGTGCTAAAGTTCTTTCTAGCGTCTGCCTGACTCGTAAACACTATCAGCCTAGAAATTGACACCAAACATCGATTTGTTGTGTTCCGGCAGTAGTGCCTGCCATCTTTAGAAGTTGGCATCGCACCGGCGACTAGTTGTTGATGTCCATGGGCGTCGGTGACTGCTTCCCGTCAGATGGCCTACTGGTCGTGTCGTTAGGCAGCGTTGATCTGTGGAGCGCACCTGCACGAGCAGCTCGAGCGCCTGCAGCAGCGTGAGCGCCACCTCGGCGGCGAGGTGCGCGGCGAGCGCGGGGCGCGGGCGCGCGGGGGAGGCGGCGCGCGACCCGCGCCCGCGCACCCACTCCTTGCGCCAGCGCCCGCCGCGCCCGCTCGCCCCGCCCGCCCCACCTGCACAACATCACACAATATATCTATTGTGTCTATTGTATCTATTTTTGGTTTGAAACAAAACAACTTTTTAGCCAGGAAAATAAGAATTTTTTTTGAATGTCTATCATCCTTAAGTTCTAATGAAGTTCTTGCAAATTCAAATATGAAGAGGCATTTAATAATTTCCATAATATATTCTTGTTGTTTTTTGAGCTATGCTTTCCAAAAATTCATATTAAGGTATCAAATAAACCAATAAAAAATAAATGGCTGTCAAAAGGACTTCTTAAATGTTGTAAAGTCAAACGCCAACTATATTTAAATTATCATTATGGTAAATCTAATAAGAATGAAAATAAAAATAATTACTTGCGTTACAAAAGAATTTTATCAAAATGTATACTAGAATCGCAAAAGCAATCATCTCTGAAATTTATTGAAAAATCTTCCAATAAATGCAAAGCTTCGTGAGATTTAATTAAAAACACATTCCAGAATAAAACAAATAGAGAAAATTAGAGTGAACAATACAGAGTATACAAAATCTCAAACAATTTGTAAACTATTTAACGATTTTTTTATAAACCAAACAATAACAAGTATTAACAATGACAAATTTACAAATACTTCAAAAATACTTGGGTTACCTAATAGCAGTAAAACCATGTTTCTAACACCAGTAGATGAGCATGAAGTATTTAAGATCATAAACTCCTTAAAAAATACAAGTGCAACTGGTTATGACAATATTACAGAACTACTTAAAAATGTTGTTGCTGTAATATCAAAGCCACTCAGTCATATTATTAATTTGTCATTTTTAGAAGAGAAGTTCCCACAACGACTAAAAAAGTCTATAGTTAGATCAATACTTAAAAAAGGTGATCCTTGCGATATGAATAATTACAGACCCATTACATTAGTTCCGATTCTCTCATAAATTTTTGAAAAAATTATGCACGATAGACTTCATAATTACTTACTGAAATGTAATATATTAAAAAATAATAAATATGGATTTAGAAAAGGTAGGTCGACAACCTTAGCATGTTTTGAACTGGTAAAGAGTATAACGGAATGCCTGAATACAAAAAGTTATCCACTTTGTGTATTTTTAGACATGAGTAAGGCATTCGACTTTGTTTCTCATAGAATTCTGTTGGCAAAACTTGAAAAATATGGTATGAGAGGAAAATCATTAGAGTGGATACAAAGTTATTTAGATATTAGGAAACAATGTGTAGAAATTTCAAAAATTTCTGGGACACATAAAAAAATATATACTTCAAATTATAGTTGTAGTGACTGTGGAATACCACAGGGAAGTGTTTTAGGACCCTTGCTCTTTTTAATTTACGTTAATGATCTTCCAGAGACTATGCAACATGAGTCATTCTTATTTGCAGATGGCACTACACTCCTCATTAAATGTAAAAATAAAAATCATCTAGTAAAAGAAACAACTGAAACCTTACTTAAAGTTTCCGAATGGTTAAAAAGTAATAATTTAAAAATTAACTTGACTAAAACAAAGATAGTTGAATTTCAAACATGTTATAGCAATAAAGTTCAAAAATCAAATATATTATTTAACAATATAAATATAGAAAATACTGAATACACTAAGCTAGAGCTATAAATATGGCTTAACCTTTTAATATGAAATAAAAAATACAAAACTGTCACCTGTGTAATAATAGCGGTGCAATAAAATAGAATGATAATATGTTAAGTAAATTTGTATTCTAAGATACATGTCTATCTTGCCAGAGTAGCCTAAGCAAGTCATGATTATTTTTGTTTAATATTTTGAACATTTTATCAAAAAATGTAGAAAAATACCAAATGAAAAATTATTTATCTATACGTTTATATAAATAACGTTTATTTCGAGACCGGAAAATTGCTAGGGAGCATAACCTACGTTATTTTAATATTAAAACACACCTTTTCGTCTCATGATGAAGTCGGAGCGAGCAGAACCCTGTCCTAGGATCACATCTTCCAACTTTGCTTTGATATCGGTTGTCTTGCGTACATTCTGCTGAGCACATTTCATTATTTCTTTACGACCCTGTACAAAAATATAAATACGATTAGACATAACCAGATCGGCAATGGGAACAAAAGTAAATACAACTTTTTATTGGTAAAATAAATGATTTCAAAGTAAAAAACTAAAAGTCATAATTTCAATTTTTTATTAACGACTAGCTGACCCGGCAAACGTTGTTTTGCCATACATAGTAGGAATCCATAGCGAACAAACAACGTGACACGTAATTTATAAAAGTATGCGGATTGTCCTTCCAGCCAGCCGAAAAGGCATTGAACTTTATATGGTGGTTAAGTATTTTTAAATTTTCTAATTTTCCGCGCAAATTCCTAATATTTTCTTTTATAAGGATTTTCTCCTAACAAAACACAACTAAAAAAATAATTAGTAAAATCGGTCGCGTGATGCCGTGACCACACGGAAAATAGGGATTGAATATATATATATATATATATATATATATATCACTAGCGTAGTTAGGTATATAGGTTTTGATTTTGAGAGATAATTCTGCCTACATAAGTAAATATTGTATGGTTCAATACCATAATAATAAGTGTAACATTAATAATATTTTGACGTGATAACGTCTTTTAAATCGATGAACGCCGACTGCACGAACGAGTGTGCAAGTGACAGCACGGAATAATCTATAGAGGGGCACGATCTTGTTATCTTATGACGTCATCACGTGAAACTATCATCCATAAACTAATTTTACAGACAACCATTTTTTGTCATAACAAGCAGATGGTTCTGATGGAAAAACCATCGCCTATAGACACCAAAGATGTTAATGGTGCATTGCTATCTGTGTGGCGGAATGGCGATGCCACATGCACAAGTCTACCGGCTACTTACCCTCCAAACCGGAATATTGTTGAAAAAAAAACCGGAATAATACAATGACAAGCATTGACGCTTGTGCGGTAGGAATATGTAAGGTGGTAGTACCAAATACCCGGACGAGACATTGTGGAACTCTACCACCTAGTAGTCACGATGGCAGTGACTATTAAGTCGTAGAGCCAATCGGTAGCTTTTTACGACCTGCCTGGCAGAACGGCAGCTGGTCTATTCTTTAAAGGAGTTCGGACCAATACGTGGCATATAGCCGCAGATTTATTAGGATTTTTTTCGTTTTGCATCAGACCCGGCAGCGGCGGCGAGGCGGGCGGGTGTGTGTGTACCTTGTACTCGTGGCAGGTGAAGCACAGGTCCAGCAGCGTGAGGAAGGCGAGCAGGCGCGAGGCGGGCGGGTGTGGGTGTACCTTGTACTCGTGGCAGGTGAAGCACAGGTCCAGCAGCGTGAGGAAGGCGAGCAGGCGCGAGGCGGGCGGGTGTGGGTGTACCTTGTACTCGTGGCAGGTGAAGCACAGGTCCAGCAGCGTGAGGAAGGCGAGCAGGCGCGAGGCGGGCGGGTGTGGGTGTACCTTGTACTCGTGGCAGGTGAAGCACAGGTCCAGCAGCGTGAGGAAGGCGAGCAGGCGCGAGGCGGGCGGGTGTGGGTGTACCTTGTACTCGTGGCAGGTGAAGCACAGGTCCAGCAGCGTGAGGAAGGCGAGCAGGCGCGAGGCGGGCGGGTGTGGGTGTACCTTGTACTCGTGGCAGGTGAAGCACAGGTCCAGCAGCGTGAGGAAGGCGAGCAGGCGCGAGGCGGGCGGGTGTGGGTGTACCTTGTACTCGTGGCAGGTGAAGCACAGGTCCAGCAGCGTGAGGAAGGCGAGCAGGCGCGAGGCGGGCGGGTGTGGGTGTACCTTGTACTCGTGGCAGGTGAAGCACAGGTCCAGCAGCGTGAGGAAGGCGAGCAGGCGCGAGGCGGGCGGGTGTGGGTGTACCTTGTACTCGTGGCAGGTGAAGCACAGGTCCAGCAGCGTGAGGAAGGCGAGCAGGCGCGAGGCGGGCGGGTGTGGGTGTACCTTGTACTCGTGGCAGGTGAAGCACAGGTCCAGCAGCGTGAGGAAGGCGAGCAGGCGCGAGGCGGGCGGGTGTGTGTGTACCTTGTACTCGTGGCAGGTGAAGCACAGGTCCAGCAGCGTGAGGAAGGCGAGCAGGCGCGAGGCGGGCGGGTGTGGGTGTACCTTGTACTCGTGGCAGGTGAAGCACAGGTCCAGCAGCGTGAGGAAGGCGAGCAGGCGCGAGGCGGGCGGGTGTGGGTGTACCTTGTACTCGTGGCAGGTGAAGCACAGGTCCAGCAGCGTGAGGAAGGCGAGCAGGCGCGCGGGCGGCATGTCGGCCAGGCAGGCGCTGAGCGCGCCGCGGTCGGCCCAGCGCAGCACCCACACCACGCACATCAGCAGGTTGCGGCTCGTCTCGCTGTTCAGCGGCGCGCGCCCGCTCTACACGCCGCACACGCACACGCACATCACATACTCACACAAACGGGTTACATGAAACTAAAAACTTTGAAAGCTCATTGCATTTTAGTTTGAATTTCATTCAGATTTAAAGATTTTAGGATAAATTAAAAAGATAATCTAAATCCAACACTGAAAAATCATACATGCTCGATATAATAAATAAATAAATATTCACGGGACAAATTACACTTACTGATCTAACTCCAAAGTAAGCAAATTATTTGCTTGTGTTATGGGTGTTAGGCGGCCCCTAGACGTACAATAATATTGCGCAATATTATGTATTGTGCAATATTATTGACCGTTTAGTTATTATTGAAGATTGCATAATGATTGAATGAAAGTTTGAGCGGGTTTAATTTTTATTGTACAATATTTTTCTTGCACTGTGTAGGTTTAATATTGCACAATATTTTTCACTTCAAGCTTAGAACGGTCGTGGTGGGTCAGTCGCGGTGTTTAATGTATGGTCGTGTCGTAAATTTAAGCAAAATGGCGAGCAAGAAATTTTCGTCATTTCACGGTAATTTTATTCATCTTGTTAATTTAATAGTTCATTACTAGAATGAACCAGAATGTCGACCACTGGCCGAATTTCGACACTCGGTCAAAATAAAACATGTGAACAAAATCGAATGTCGAAATTCGACATTCAGGCCAATTCACCATCAATATAAGTGTTGATTGAAACAAAACCAATCAATAAAAGATGAAGAACGGGAGTTTTTACTTGAGTGTATAGAATTGTATAGATTTATTGAACAAAATCGGTTGCCGCCAAAACTTCGTCGTCAGACATGTTACTCGCACGAAAATATTGATCAGACTGGTTTGTCAATTTTATTGATTGAAATTTATTGAACGTCTGGAAACAAAGGGGTATTCAATATTATTGCACAATAAAAGTATTGGTTTCATATAATTATTATATTATATATAATATTATATATATTATTGTAGGTCTGTGGGGCACCTTAGTCAACGATACTAATACATAGAAATACATATATCAATACTAGAATATATTTATTAAATACCCAGACCCGGAAATTTATGCTCATTACACAAATGCCTGTCCCCGTCGGGGATCAAACCCGAGCCTCGTCGATTGCGTAGTCAGGGTCGCTAACCACTGACCAAGGGGCAGTCAAAATATTCCAATATTGCGGAGTGGTATATATTGTATAATAGTGTGACGAAAAGCAAAGTCCTTTTCAAACATTGAAAAACCATCTCATGAACCATCAGATTATCATCATTACATGATCCCAATAAAAATTAAAATACTTAGATAATCAATTTGTGTAACTTATCCATCTCCATGCCAAATTTCATTAAGTTTGGTGCAGCGGTTTAACCGTAAAAATGCAACACACAGACCAACTTTTTTTACGATATTTGTATGGATTTAATAATTTAAATTCGTATTGTTTACATAACAGTCGGGGGTTTTAGTTCTTAAGTGAAGACAATTACTAATTTCATTTGTAAATCCAAACTATCTTTTATAAAGCCCTTTATCTTGATACCCTTCATAATTACTATTTTTATCCTTCACATAGCACACAGAATATATTTTTATCCTGTGACAAATTCGTGTTCTAGTAATATTTGAAATTATAAGATCTCACCTGTTTAAAATCTTCTGAAGAACAGGTGGTAAACATGTTGCCAAATTGACTCAATTCGCTATCAAGTTGGAGAACATCTGAAATTATTAATGACCCTGAAGTTAGCGGACAGCAGACAAAATAAAATTTCAGATAGGGATATCTACAAGCGAAATTAAGTTTTTCGAGTTTACCAAATTATAAATGGTTTGTCGTTGACTTACCTACAGATGATAATAAACAATTATTTTTTTTTGCCAATTAAAAAATTTTTTACGTTAAAAATTAAATTTTGGGAAACTCTCACCGTGTTTCCTATCGTTTCATAAATATGAAATTTTCAAATTTAGTTTATTTTTAGATCCAAAAAAGATGATTTCAGTTAGTTTTTTTAAATTTTGGCTTAGGTCATTATGGGCCGTATATCTGCGAGTAAAATGATTATTATTAAAAAAAATAAAAGTCACCTTTTCGTCTTTGAAAAATTTAAAGATGATATTTTTTTGATTTTAAATTTGTTAGTCGGATCGTTAGATATCCTTAATTTTTTATTTTTTTGAAAATTTTGGTGCCGGATATCAAAGTAAAAAATAATCAAAATCAAAATTAAAAACTGTCATGTTTTCATTTTTCACGAATCTAAAGATGATTGATCTCGGATTTTTTAATTTTCTTATTTATTTCTTGAATATTCTTATAAAAAATACTCTTCGTCGTCGTGCTACTGAGATTCTACTGAAAAGAACCATAACAACGTTTGCCTGACACAACGGCCTGGCCTCGGTAAATTCGCGCTTGCGTCTGAAACAAATGTATTGGGAAGTACTAAACATGCCACGTGGCGCGGCGACCGGCGGGGCGACGGACGATTTTTGACGAGCGAAACGGGCGCGCGGTGCGGGACGCAGAGAGCGAGTGAGTGAGACAAATGTACGAATTAGCACAGAGCATGGCGGCGGCCTTAGCGTATATCTAGGAATCAGAATGGTTTAGTTGTAGTTGCCGAAAAAATACACTATGAACATTTTAACTTTAATTTTCAAATACTTACGAGGCCAGTAATTTGTAAGTCTGGTCACCACATCATAAGTATAAACAAAGTTCAGAGATACGATTTTTCTTTCTTCCCATAATGTTGAATATTCATAAGAATATAAGTAGTGTCGCCAAAAAATCGATAGTTTTAATCTAGAAACGCCATAAACTCGATAGTATTGAACGCTGCTAGTAAATAAACTATTGATTGCGTCGATAGTATCAATCATTGGAGATAAACAAAGTATCGATTCTATCAATGGTATTATTAGACAATATTGCATTGACTATCGATATATTCGATACTATCGATAGTTTGTACAATCGATAGCATCGGTCAGTATAAGAATAAAGTTGACTATCGATAGTTTTGATAGTATCGATACTATCGATAGTAATTGTGATTAATGCAATATTAAATAGCAATACTATCGATAGTATCGATACTTTTGATAGTTTATTTTTTTAATCATGAATATTATCGATGCTTTCGATTGTATTGCAGTTTATTGATAGTATTGTACTTATTGAGGTAATGAAACCCTATCGATAATGGAATATTAAGCGGCAATACTATAAATCAAAGGCTTCGAGTTTCGACACTCATTCCAAAAATTTGTCTTGATATAGTACGTATTTCTCATACTTTTTGTGAAATTCAACGTCTATGCCATACCCTGATTCTTATTTAAATCATGTACTACATATTATCTTCCAAATAGTAAGTACAAAACTACTCCCCTCCAGGCAATATCGAGATAAAGTTGAAAGAGTCATCGTGCTCTCGGACTATATTGGTCGCGGCGTGGACGCAAGTTCTCGTGGCCTAAAAATACGCTCGCGCGAATTTTCGCCTCGCCCGCCACGCCGCCGCTGCCGGTTCGCGTGGCCGGGCGGTAGACCAGATCGTTAGACAAGTAATAAATTTAACATATAAATCCTCTAATTTAAACCGGAAGTTATTTTTTTGTCAAAGCGTTTTTTTTAAATTAAAATTGGGTTCTAAATTATGTAGCTGAATTCAGAAGTCATCTCAACAGTTAACATTTCGGAGTGTATGTTTTACCCTTTGTGTATTTTTTATATTATAAGATAGCAAACAACCAGATAGCTCTCCTGATGGATAGAAAAACCATCGCCTATTGACACTAAAGATGTTAGCAGTGCATTGCTGTTCGTGTGGTGGGATGGCAATGCCACATGCATAATATAAGCGCGGTGTGTGTGTGTGTGTGTGTGCGTCAGTCACCGAGGGGCGAGGCGGCGGGGCGGTACAGGCGCGGCACGGCGTCCATGGCGGCGGGCAGCAGCGGCAGGTACAGCGCGGTGTGTGTGTGTGTGTGTGTCAGTCACCGAGGGGCGGGGCGGCGGGGCGGTGTAGGCGCGACACGCCGTCCATGGCGGCGGGCAGCAGCGGCAGGGACAGCGCGGTGTGTGTGTGTGTGTTTGTCAGTCACCAAGGGGCGGGGCGGCGGGGCGGTGCAGGCGCGGCACGGCATCCATGGCGGCGGGCAGCAGCGGCAGGTACAGCGCGGTGTGTGTGTGTGCGTGTGTGTCAGTCACCGAGGGGCGGGGCGGCGGGGCGGTGTAGGCGCGACACGCCGTCCATGGCGGCGGGCAGCAGCGGCAGGGACAGCGCGGTGTGTGTGTGTGCGTGTGTGTCAGTCACCGAGGGGCGGGGCGGTGGGGCGGTGTAGGCGCGACACGCCGTCCATGTCGGCGGGCAGCAGCGGCAGGGACAGCGCGGTGTGTGTGTGTGCGTGTGTGTCAGTCACCGAGGGGAGGGGCGGGGTGGCGGGGCGGTGCAGGCGCGGCACGGCATCCATGTCGGCGGGCAGCAGCGGCAGGGACAGCGCGGTGTGTGTGTGTGTGTGCGTGTGTGTCAGTCACCGAGGGGCGGGGCGGCGGGGCGGTGCAGGCGCGGCACGGCGTCCATGGCGGCGGGCAGCAGCGGCAGGTACAGCGCGGCCAGGCGCGCGCGCACCTCGGGCCGCACCAGCCGCGGGTCTGCGTCGTGCGCGCTCAGCAGGCTCGCCAGCGCCGCCACTGCTGCACACTGCAGTAACGGGCTCCTGCATCACACGCACTTCGCTTTTAGACACTTCACTGTCCCATCATGGGCACCCTATACTACTTCTGTGTCCAGACATTTATCGTTTATTCCCATTTACCAACTCAAATCAGACAAAGCACAAAGACAAATAATTTTATAGACCGACCTCAGCATTAACGATTAGAAGACTTCTAAAGGTTCAACTGTGTTTAGTCGCCTTAAACTAAAAAAAACGAGGATGAAGAGCGAAAGTCACCGCACTCTGTCACTCACCAAATAAACTGTCTAATACTGCTGAACCCAGAACAGCTTATATTTTAATATTATTTTCTCCAGATTTTAATAATAGAATATTTTTAGCTTGATAAGAAAACCACGCTATAGAATGTAAAAATAGTGTTAAGTCAGATAGCCAAAGTTGACGTACTGTAGCTCGAGCGCCGAGGTGAGATCGGAGAGCAGCAGGCCGGCAAGGTAGTGGCGGGAGCGGAAGTCCACCGACAGCGTGGCCAGTCGGCGTCCGTCCTCGGAGGCGGAGGCGGAGGCGGGCGCGGAGGCGGGCGCGCGGGCGAGCGCGGGCGCGGGCGCGGGCGAGGCGGCGGGCGCGCACTGCGGGGACGCGGGCAGCGGCGCGGGGCTCGCGGGCGGCAGGCACAGCGACACGTAGTGCTCGTGCGAGCACACGATGCGCAGAAACGACAACTGCGGGACAATGCACTGCTAACAGATCGCTCACATATTACCACTTATAATTTAAACAAATATATAACAGGCTTATAGGCAGATATATTATTTTTATCAAACAAGCGCGGAAATATTGTCATTACGTTTCAAAGAGAGCATGCGATGTATAATATTGTTACGAATAATCTAGAAGCGTGTAGAATTGGAGCACGCGCGCGCTAACTTTCTAGAAATAAAGGAAAGAGATAGCTACTCCTATTGACAAATAAATAGTTGACCTGGGCTATGCCATAATGGACTTTGTGGAATATGGCATAAGGTTGAAAATAGCGTGTACTAGGATTTATGATTCATAACATGTTTACGATAAGAAGTGATTCATTGTTTCCCGATACATTTAGATTTTTCTGGATTCAGCTGGAACTTTCCCCTGCCTATAAATACAGAGATGTTGACAAACACAAAGCAGTTTTTATCAAGCGATCGAGAGCGATACATCAAGTGACAAGTGCGAAGCGAGAAGTGTTTAATTGTGTAGTTCAGTGATAGTATAGTGAGTGACTAGCAAGTAGAGTGTATTTCAGTATTACGTTGCGTTGTGCTGTGTAAATACACGGATTTAACATAAGTGGTGTTTTCCTACAATTGCGAACCCGAGTACGTAACAATATTTAAGTTTTTTTTATTATCGATAGGTAAGCGCTTGACCTCGATCTCGCCTGATGGTAAGCTGAGGCCTAAGATGGAACGCGCTTCCCTAAAAGGTACCTGTTCACTCTTTTCTTGAAAATCCCCAGATTGTACTCATCGGGAAACACAGACTCAGGAAGCATGTTCCAGTCCTTTGCGGTTCGAATGAAGAATGTTGAGTCGAACCGCTTTGTCCGGAAAAAATGAAAGTACACAGAAAAAATAAAAGGCCTGCCTCGTATTATTTAAGCTTTCGTGTACGGCTCGGTTTTGAAACTCATTCCCGACCTGCAATTGCCTATTTTCTGACTTTTGTTATAATGTACTATTTTGGTATTTTAAATACTGTTCAATGTTCATCATATCTATATACACAAAAATCAATGCCACTTTTCGTTGTAATTTTAGAACTCAAGAACGGGCTCATCTATCTAAACCAACTGTTTAGGCTTTGTTCGGACTATTTAGCAGATGGTTTATGTGCAGTTTGCACAACATCGGTAGAGCGGGTCTTCATTTATCACATTTTTTGTAATAAATGAATTCAATAAATGGCGATACGTAGCGAAGCACGTAACGGGCCGCTAGTATAACATATATAATACCAGCAATCTGTATCTGTGTATTTATTTCGTAATCGAATTATATAGGCGAGAACTTATTAAAATAAAAGAAGATAGGCAAAAACCAGTTATAGCGGCCAAGTTCACGTACCTATTCGTAAGACAAATATTCGATTCATAAACAGTTTAGGATTCCGTACCCAAAAGATAAAACGAGACCCTATGACTAAGACTCCGTTGTCCGTCCGTCTGTCTATTTATCTGTAACCAGGCTGTATCTCATGAACCGTGATAGACAGTTAAAATTTTCACAGATGATATGTTTCTGTTGCCGCTATAACAACAAATACTAAAAACAGAATAAAATAAATATTTAAGGAAAGCTCCCATACAAACAAACATGATTTTTCTGCACTTTCTTTCTCGATTTTAATAACGACAACAGGTAGACCCCAGAATATTTACACAATATTTAGTTCTATTCACTATAAAAAAAATAATTAAAATAAATATTTCAGTGATGATCATCGACCACACAGCCCATAGACGCCTATAATGTTCGATTTTCCGTATTGAATAAATTCTGGCAACTAGCTGAGCTGAGCTGCAACATCGTGATTGGCTTACTCAAGGCCACAGTGATGTACAGAGAATCTGATTGGTCGACACTGATTGGGTATTGGTGCATGGACATTTACATCGGAACTATAAGTCAGATGTGTTGACAGAACCATTCGCCTGTTATTAGGGGTCTATGGGTTGTGTGGTCGGTGGTGATGATGGTATGAAATTCTTCGTGCGCGAGTCCATCTCGCACTTGGCCGGTTTTTCAAACATAATAAACTCTATCTTAAAATAATTAATTTCCTAACTCCTTTGTATATTAGATTTACATTTGCACCAAACTTAAATCATGGTCACAAACAAATGGATTTGACAGTATTTGCAGGGCAAACCAAGGATTTTATAGCCTCTACAGAAGAGGGACATTAGCTTTCATTCAGCTTCAGTGGCACGAGGCGCGCGCGACTATTCCTCGATAAGCATTTCCTAAAATTAAGGAGGCGTTCCTTAAAATTAAGGAGGCGAAGGTACCTGTTCACTCTTCTCTTGAAGATCCCCAGGTTGTACCCGTCGGGGAACACAGACTCAGGAAGAATATTCCAGTCCCTTGCGGTTCGGATCAAGAATGTCGAGTCGAGCCGCTTTTTTCGGGTACGTGGAACGTCCACCATATGGCGATGCTTAATATCTATGCGCCTCGACGATCGATAGAAAAACAGGGATGGCGGAATTAAGTCGTGCAATTCCGCAGCGCACTCTCCAAAATGTATCCGATAAAAGACCGATAAACTAGCCACTCTGCGGCGATGAGCGAGGCTCTGAAGTTTTTTGCCTACCAGATCATCGTCGTTTATGAGCCTCTTGGCACGCCTCTCTACTGCCTCAAGCGTCTCCAGCTGGTATTTGGCGGATACATCACAGAGGTGAGAGCAGTATTCCATGTACGAACGGACTAGTGCTTGATAAAGATTGAGCAATTGTCCCGGGCTGAAATACTGTCTCACCTTGGCCAGAATACCAAGCTTTTTTGGGGCAACTTGGGCTTTCGATACGAATCAAAGTTAAGAGTAAGAGTAACAAGGAGCTCGAGGTGGTCTGTTATCGGCACGGACACACCCTGGAAAGACGGAGATAGGTGGAATGGACTCCGTTTAGCAGAGAATAGACACGCCTGGGTCTTAGCCGCATTAAACTTGACCAGATTGGCATCACCCCAATCGGAGACTGCCTGTAAGAACAGGTTCATACGATCGACAGTCGCCTCTCTGAAAGACTGGATCTGTGCCGTACTGGCTCGCGCGTTGTATACGTATCTCTCCACAACAGTGCTATCGTCTGCGTACCCAGATATCGGGCTTCAGCAGACCATTGTATGTAGCAGGAATAAAGTTGCGGAGAGAACGGATCCCTGAGGGACTCCGGCATTTATATATATTTGGACGGACAAGCAGCCGAATAGCATTCCATACGAAGGAAGCTTGCTAATAAGACTGTCATGCCAGACCCTGTCAAAGGCCTTAGAGATATCAAGGGAGACAGCTAGCGCGTCACCATGATTCTCGGTGGCTGCACTCAAGACGTAGGCGACTTACGCTAGAAGATCCCCACTGGACCGTTTTCGGCGAAACCCGTATTGGTGGTCACTGAGTAAATCGTTCGCTTCTAGGTGTGCCATTAGCCTTCTGTTCAGTACACGCTCCATAGTCCTACAGAGTATGTACGTGACTGAAATTGGCCTATAGTTAGAGGGTTCGGCACGACTGCCTTTTTTAGGCACAGGCTGCACATTACCAAGCTTCCATGATTTAGGTACTTTTCCGGTCCTCATCGAAAGGCGAAAGAGACGTGTCAAGGCAGGAGCGAGTTCAGGCGCACAGGTTTTAAATACTATTGCTGGAATCCCATCAGGGCCACTGACTTTGTTCACATCCATATTCCGCAGCGTTTTAAGAACCTCAGTCCTTCGGATACGAATTTCCGGCATTTTCACCTCGCATCTAGGTAGACTGGGAGGGGGGGAAGGACGCGTTAGCGGGATCAAGACGTGAGTTTTCCGCAAATAGAGTAGCGAATAGGTTCGCTTTCTCTACAGCGGTGTGAGCCAGAATCTCATCCGGTTTCAGCAGTGGGGGAAGTGAGGGGCGGCAGAAATTCGATTCAACTGACTTTGCCAGGGAGCAAAACGCTACTACCAGAGGGGTACGAAGCCAGTTTGTTCCCTATACGGCTGACATGGTCGAATCGAGCTTTCAGTAGAGTCTTTTTGCAGGCTTTGGCGGCCCGGTTAAAGGCTTTCTTATTCTCCGATACGTCCTTGGCCTTGCGGTGTTGAGAATCTACCCAAGCTAGATATGCCTCACGCTTTAGCGCCTCAGCGCGTCTTCAATCGGCTCTGAACCAGGGTTGAGCTTTGTTAGACATGGCTACCTCAGAGAAAGGGATAAAGTATTCCATTCCTTATCCCAGCACATCAGTCACAGCACCGCGCAGGTCGAGGAGTCTTCAGAAGAAAAGCAGAGATGCCGCCAGGGATAAAACGCAAAGAAGGAACGCATCTCGTCCCAATCTGCTGATTTGTATCGCCACACGCGCCGAGAGCCCCTGCGACTAGGATCGGGCGGCGAGTAGACGGATACAGATTGCATCAGACAGTGATCAGAGCTGCCAAGCGGCGAGGAAATCGCCACCGACTAGCGGTCCGGATCCGTAGTCAGCACAAGGTCCAAGCAATTGGCTGTGTGGCTCTCAACGTCAGGAACCCGCGTCGCTCCTTGAACTAGCTAGGTGAGGTTTACCGCTATAGCGGGTTTACGCATCTCTCTTCCAGCGAGGTCAGTGCACTGGTATATTTTTTTTTATAGTATAAGATAGCTAACAAGCAGACATGTCTCCTGATGGAAAGAGTCAACCGTCGCCTATGCACACCAACGGTGTTAATGGTGCGTTGCTATCTTATGGCGAGGTCTTATGCCACATGCATAAGTTTACCGGCTACCTTACCCTATAAACCGGAACACGACAATGACAAGCACTGACGCTATTGCGGCGGGAATAGGTAAGGCGGTGGTACCAGACCCGGGCGAGACAATGCAGAACTCTACCACCTACTAGCCACGATGTTAACGACTCGCATAGCCAATCGGTAGCCTTTCACGACCTGCCTGGCTGAACGACAGTTGGTCTATTCTTCGAAGGAGCCCGGGACCAACACAGGGAAAACACAGGTATGGGTATAGCCACTCTTGGTGGTGGGCATTGAAATCCCCCAGTAGCACTAGCTGAGCGGACGGGTATTTGTGTTGAGCAGCATCCTCCGCCTCACTTAGGTACTCTGTGAGCCTGATCGTCTCTTGGTCTCCGCTATGCGTACGGTAGACACAGGCACAGAGAAGCTTCTCTAGACCTGCATCCAACAGTGTTCACAGTACGGAGAAGCAGGGGTCTGCGAGATTACGAAAACGTCGACAGCAGATGTCGTCACGTACGTACGCGCACAAACTTGACCGAGCTTTAAAGTTATGCTCCAGGATATAGCCGGCATAGCTTAAGTACGCCAAATCAGGCGGACATCTTATTTGCGTCTCCGTGAGGAACAAAATACAAGGTTTATGAGTCTCCAGGCGGAAGTGAACTGCAGCGAGATTAGAGAGTACACCTCGGATGTTAGTGAGGTCTGAAAGTGGACTTCACAAACATCCGACGTTTACACTCTAATGAGAGGGAGTGCTACCGCTGTATAACGCTAATCTTGTATCTAGTCTTTTTCATTTGAAAGAGTGAGTGAAGTAGGTATGAAGACGGCAGTGAATCGAGGCGCTATACTTCCAGACCCGAGACAGACACTTAGAAGTTACATGTTGGGGACTAGTCTGGAGACTGCGGGGACGCCCAAGCCTCCCCAAGAATGTCCATAGGGCCCTCTCATCCGGTCGCCGACCAGCAATATGGCACATTTTGGGATTTTTCGCTAGTTGGCGGGGCAGCCTTTCACATGTGGCTAGCACGCACTTGGGCCCCCTAATGACTAGCGGTCGGCCAGCGGTGCACCGTGCCTCGGAACCGGCTACCCATCATAACTAGGCTCCAGATGCATCAACGTCAGTGTGCATCAGACCGTCCAGATTGTATAGGCGCAACTGATTCGACCCGTCTTCATATGTATGTATGTGAATATATACGCGTGTATATTAAATACTCTTTAAAACTACTTTAATAAAAATACTAAATTGATGTTTGCAGGAACTTACCTTATAATGGACCAGGGGTACAGCATCAGGAAGGGAAGCTATCTTGGCGCACATTTGCTTGTGGTAGGTGCGTATCAGGTTAAACACGTATCCGCGGTCCATGATGCTCAGTAAATCGAATAGGAAGAATGCCAGACTGTTGTTGAGGCTTTGCGTCAGTCTGCTGTCTTTACCGTATCTGGATAAATATATATAAACATGAAATGTATCCAAATTATTTACACAAACTAGGAAGAGGCACATTATAAGTGTTGATTGTAACCCTAATGAAGCGTTGATATGCGAAACTAAAGTATAAATAAAATTTAGTTAAAGAGTATGTATGTATGACATATCTTTATACTATAAAGCGTTTAAAGTACAAAAAAAATGTATAAGAGCAATATATAACATTAAACCAATGAATAGCTGCAAACCATTCTTTAAAAATAATTTTATATTACCATTACCATGCATGTATATTAGGGATATTGTAATGTTTGTGAAAAGATACCCTCATCTGTTTAAACTTAATGTAGAAGAGAATCCAAGATCTATTAGACATGTCAATAAATTGCTAATTCCAAAATGTTATATTAAACTGTTTAAGAAAAATGTTTATTTTATGGCCATTAAAATATATAATACTATACCAAATAATGTTAAGGATCTACCAATTAAGAAATTTAAGAAAGAAATAACGACATGGCTGTTAGATAATTGTTTTTACGATGTGAACGAGCTTTTCAGTAAGAAAATGTGACATGAACACATTTTTAGCTTGAATCAGTACTAGTAGTAATAAATTTTCATTAATGAAAACTAAGATTCCTGAATTAATAATTATTATATGAGTAATTAAAAGGAGTACCTAATAATAAAATAACAATGAAGTTAAATATGGTTATTTTTATTCGATACGAATTTATTTAATAATTATATTTAATATATTGGAAATGTAAAATTTAAAAATGTGTAATTTTCTTGAAGTTGCTTTTTATTGCCTACTGTTAAATAGTATTTTATAAAGACTTGCATATTTTTGTTATTATAGTTTTGATAAAAGTACACATTAAATAACAAGGAAACGAAAATTTGCATGCCAATTAATGGTGAAGTAGGAAGGAATGTAATTTTTTTAGCTAATTAAGATCTTTTGTAACCCCTATTTAATGCAAATAAAGAATTATTATTATTATTATTATTATAAATACAAAATATGTTTGGTTCTCAAAATGTTTTTTGCACGTGTATCTTAACGAAGAATTTTAAGTATACAATGTTCATCATCGTCTCAATTGAAAACCTGAACAAAAGCGCTACTTATTTGCTATATGCAATATCATTTATTAATGGTACAAAATAATGCAGTTGATCGTGTGTTCATTTTTGGTTAATTTTTTTAATGTATGGTGACTTTGCATGGTGCAAAGGAATTTATTCAGTCTTTACAGTAATTTACTAACAAAATTACAATTATTTAGATATTTTTATGAAAAGTTTTTATTCACAAAACATCCTAACTAATCTTTCGTATTGTTTATTTCTTGAATTCACCGTTTGGTATATTTCTTGTAACATGATTAGTACTAAAACACCTACGCTGTATGCCGTTTCAAAAATTGACAATTGAATATAATTTTCAAAAGTTACAGTTTTTTAAATATTAAAATAACATTATTTACAGCAAACTTACTTTATATTTTTAAAATAACTCAGGCTAATGTGACGATTTATTTAAAAATCTAGACAGCTTATCCAATCATATAATTATATGAGAAAAATACGCCAAATATCGTAAGCTAGATTAAAATCGGATGTTCGTTTGGGATTTATCAATAACGAATATTTAAAAAAAAAGTATTTTTTTCCATTTCTTCGACATTTTTTAACCTACCGATTTTATAGCTAATAAAACAATTTAGAGTTTAAAATTACGTCAAAAGATCAAAGTCAGTCATAATTTTCAAAAAATATCTATCTTTTCAAACATTAAATTACAGTACCCGGCGATAAATATTGCACATCGACCTTTGGAAAGAGACAATCGGCTAATTTCGGCTTCGTAGAGCGTTATCTCTGTCGCACAAAATACAAACAGTCCGGTACCTATTAGGAGCTGTTAAAACAAGTATGATTTGCTTCTTTTGATATTTTTATTCTTTGTATAAAATACACTAATTTTTCTATAAGTGATGGCTTTAGGTTGGGGTAAAATAAAATAAAAAAAAATTTTTACATTATATTTACGTATTTAATTATTTTGGAATATTACAGCTTTAGTGTACATAATAAACACCATTATACCTATTGCTAAAATGAGACATTGCAATAAAAATAATAATAATTCTAATTCTCAATTACTTCCATTTCACTATCTGTGCTCTCAAAGAGGTCAATATCACTGTCACTATCAGCCGTATTTATTACTAATCTATCAGTGTAATTGTCTAAACTGTGTTGAATGCTTCTATATTCATTCTCACATTTGATTGCATGATCGCAAACCTTTTTCCACTCTTCAGCGCCGATCATGTTTACTTTTTCAGTCAATAATGTTTTTACTGTAGTTAAGTTCATACCCACATTTCTAGAGGCTACATAGCCTTTCAGTTGAGACCATATATTTTCAATTGGATTAAAATCCGGATGATATGGTGGCAATCGCAACACAGTGTGCCCATGTTCGGCAAGTATTTTGTCCACAGAAAACTCTGTATACCTCTCCTTGTGCTGACATATAATAGCGTAAATCTGGGTTTTTGTTAATTTTGGATCAACTGGAATTTCATGTCTGTTTAACCAGTTGATCATTTCCCGTTTAATGGTGTTTGAGTTGGGGGGTCTCTCAACATACTTGTTGTGATAGGGTGCGTTGTCGATAACTAGAACAGAATCACTGGGTATATTTGGGATTAATTGGTTAACCAGCCATTTCTCATAGTTAGCGTTATTCATTTCATTGTGATAGTCACCTGTAGTGTCCGTGGATTTATACGTTAAAAAAGCACCGGGTACAAAGCCATTTCATTTCCCGCATGAACTATTATCAAACGTTGACCTTTTGAAATTGGCTTTTTTACTCCTTTTTTCTTATCGTCACTCCAAGATTTCCCTTTAGTGTGGGATGCATGTATATATGACTCATCCATGTAGACGATATTTTTTCCTGTTTCGCGAAATTTGCGTATTTTATCAAGGTATTCCATTCGTTTGAGACTAACGTCGTGCTTTTCCATTAGAATTTTTCGATTATCTTCCATTTTAGTGAACTGAAATCCCATGTCATGAAGTATTTTTCTCAACGTTTTTTCAGACCCATTGTAATTAATAGCTTCAGATAACTTAGCTTTTAATGATTTTATTGTTGGCAGTTCATTAAATCGTAAGTGAAAATCATACACCATTCTTCGAACAACATCGTAATCAAAATCGTCCATATCCAAACGAAATTGCTTTTTTGGTCTCCCTTTTTTTGGAGTGCTGAACTTAATTTCAGTCGAATGTGTTTCAGTACTGACTTCGTTTAATATATTGTTCAAAGTTCTTCTTGAAATTCCAGTGGCATTTGCAACTCGCTCTTGAATCTTCTTAAAATAACAACTTACATTTTCATCTACTTTTTTTTTAAATCTATCAGCTTCGCTTACAAAGTATTTATAAACATTGTAGATAATTTCACGTGACTGACCTCGTAAAGGTTTCCCTCTTTTTCCGAAAGATGCCATATTACAACTTTAAATTATTTAAATTTGTGGGTGTTATCAACTCTAAATATATATTTTTTTTCGGGACGCGACTGCACTCTATCGTACTTGAACAACGACTGACTAAACGTCACATAGGTAGTGTGGGACAGAGATAACGCTTTACGAAGCCGAAATTATCCGATTGTCTCTTTCCAAAGTTCGATGTGCAATATTTATCGCCGGGTACTGTACTAAGTATAATTTTTAAAAACTTTGGATTTTTAAATTCTTCCCACTCAAAAGTTTATGCTTAGGCATAGTTTTTTTCTTTGAGCTTTAAATATCTCAATTGAGCGGGAAGTTCAAGGGACGGCCTGCAGGGCTAACCGGTTTCCAGTTTTTTTTTTTTGCATTAAATTGATGTATTCGTACTCGATGTAGGATTCTTGTTGTCTGTGCCAATCTTCAAAACTAAAACTATGCTGTTGTTATAGGTGTTTATATCAAAGTAATTAGAGAGTTAGGCTAAGAACCTAGGGAGCGGTTTTTATCAGTGCCCACCACGGTGGCGGGACCGCAACTCGCGTATAATTTGAAATTGTAGATAAATCCACAGCAGCAAATTTGTCCACTTCGCAATCATTCACAGCCTCGCCGAACGCTCTGCGATTACATCTATGATAATCTCTCTCCGGAATCAGTGGAGGCACTAAGGACTATCAGGTCTGCACTTTATAATTTTTCTGTGAAATAAGTAGAACGGAAAGGCTCGTGTCGGATGGGTGTCCATGTGTGTCTGGGACTCGACTGAGCGATCAAGTATATATAAGCAGAAGTAGACGCAAACGCCCGATGTGCGATCTTTTCCCGCCAAGTTTATGGACGTCCTCGAAACGGCGAGATCGCATAAAAGTATGCCTTCGTGAGCTTTAAAATAAAACATGTGTGTGTGAATATCGCTCCGTGAGTTCTTATTCTAACCCTTCGGCCGCACCTGCGTGTATCGTTCCGAATATATTAGCGCGCTAAAACCCTTTGACGTACCTCCAACCGCGCGATAACGCACACGCAGTTTAAATGTTTGCGACGATAGCCGACAGTAGCCGGTCACATCTGCATGTATCGCGTCACTGCCCGAAATTTGTGACGATAGACGCAAGTGCGGCCAAAGTATAAGAGTGAGACACGTATTGTAGTTACTTGGCGATGATCTCGGCGGTGACGTTGGCGACGAGCGCGGCCACGTCGTCGCTGAAGTGGTCGGGGAAGCGCGCCGCGCGCGGGCTCTCGTGCGCGCCACTCCAGAACACGTATTCCGTCATTGACTTCACTATCAGCTCGAACAGCGCCCTGCACACCGCGACACATTTTACAGCCCTCGAGGATGACAACGTGTTACTGACAAATATTGCAATCACTGAGCTTCGCGGACCGCCACGTGACAGCAATTTTTAATGAATCCCATATCAATAATATCACTTTTTTCATAAAAGATAGCCTGAAGTAAGTCTACACTTGCATATAAAATCCACCCAGCCTTATTTACGTAAGGAAGCAAAATAGACACAAACGTGCACATAAAAGCCCACATATATACATACATACACACTTATAGTAAGAATAGGGACAGGTGCTATAATAAAATATTCAGCAAAACTCGTCAACAAAAAAAAAATTAGCAACATTCGTCGTTAGGTTTTTATAAGATATCAAACAAGCAGATAATTGATGATGAATGATACGTTGCTATCCTTGAGGCTGGATCTTAATGCCACATGCATAAGTTTACCGGATACTTTACTCTCCAAAACGGATTACGACCGCGACAAATACATTCCTACAAAATTAGTAAAAAGTGAAACTACCCGATTTGGTACAGTCTAGCTTTAAAAAAAGTGATTAAAGAAAAACATAAATATTTACGTAAATTTAAAATTTACCGTAGGCTCTCTGACCAATCAACTTTTAATCTTCTCTACAAAAGAGTAAAAACAGCAAACTAGAGTCGGTTTGCTGTAAAAATTATTTATGTTGTATCCAGCCCGACATTGAAAAAAATCCAAAACAGGACATTTTTTAAATTTTGGACATTTGTTAAACGTAAATTCAAATCGAACGCTCCCAAGTAATATGTCTTATAATAATGTTATTCTGTTCTCTGGTGAATCTATGTGTAATGCTTTCTCGACATACTTTAATTCCAAGTTTCTTGAACCTAACGGCAGTCAATTTCAATCCAGCCACAATCCAACAAACTCACCTTGGATATGACAAAGAGTCCTGGACCAGACTTCATTGCGCCTCTTTTTATCTCTTCCTATCTCCTTACTATTTAACAAATCGTGCACTTCTGGTTTGGTACCAAAAATTTGGAAATCAGCATTTATTACACCTGTGCACAAAAAGGGCTCGAAAACGGAGATCACTAATTATTGTCCTATTTCCAAATTATGCGTCATAGCCAAAGTATTCGAAAGGATCATCTATGACGAATTATATGCTACTCTAAAAACTTCATTCAACCAGCATCAACATAGATTCCTGCCAGGACGTTCCACAGTAACTAATCTTATCCTTTTGAATAATTATATTTCTGAATCAATGGAAAAAGGTTCACAGGTCGATGCAGTTTATACTGACTACACTAAAGCCTTTAACCAGATAGACCATAAAACACTCATACACAAGTTGCAGAGCATTGAAATACGTGGGGACCTTCTAAGACGGTTCTCTTCATATATTGACAATAGGTCCCAAACAGTAGTCTTAAATAATTATATATCCAGCAGTTCATGTTGTTGTGATTGTAGATCACGCCTAATTATTCTTTTAAAAAAATATTCAATGTGCAGTTTTGACTTTTCTACGATTTTATTATATGTATAACATCTGGTTATAAGACAATATTGCCGCCACCTAGATGTTCGAAATTTTGTATCGCCCCCAACTTACAACAAACAATATTGCCATAATGGTACAGATAGTTCGGAATACGAATAAAATCTAACAATTAAAACAAATGTACACATTCGCCACCTCCCACAGATATAGTATTATCAGACTTCTATTTATGATCATACAGAGAACTATTAACAATAAGTAAAGAACTATTAAAACAGTTTTAAGGTGGTACAAATAATTTTGCAAAAAAAAAAACTATTTGTGGCGGTATGGCGACCATTGGGTACCGTCGGAAAAGTATGGCAAGGTTATTTTCGTGAATGGCTACTCGACGATGATCAGCTGTGCAAAAATTAGTCTGGTATAAATGGTTAAATTAATTATTACAATTAATGTGTTCGCGTCGATGTGGCGGGCTGTAAGTTAGACCAGATAAATATTACGCTTCCTACTTTTTTTTATCGATTATCGAATAATACAATTTTTGTGGAACAAATCGTTCGACATTCGTAATTCGACACGTTCGATTAACACCCACGCGATTTGGCCACCGGTACTAGCGCTATGACCATAATTTTCTTTTTCGTCATTATGTAATTAGACTCCTGAAAAACCGTCATAATAGTACAATGACCTCATATTTTGTATCACCATCTCTCGGTCTATTAATCAAGATTTTTCAATCAAGAACAGGACTGCGAGAAGCACAAACGACGAAGCCATTGCGGAAGGCGGTAGTACCAAATCGGGCTAATAATTAAAGAACTTTCTAGTAAAAAACTTGACCGCCCCTTTGTTCGAGTGGTTAGCGACCCTGACTACACAATCGACGGGGCTCAGGTTCGATCCCCGACGGGGACAAGCATTTGTGTGATGAGCACAAACGTTTGTATTTCCTGGTTTGGGTGTTTATTAACTATATTCTTGTATTTATATATGTATTTCTATGTATTAGTATCGTTGACTAACACCCATAACACAAGCAAATAATTTGCTTACTTTGGGGTTAGATCAGTAAGTGTAATTTGTCCCGTGAATATTTATTATTATTTATTAATTAACAACATAAATATCAATTTTTAGGGTTTAGACGTGGTACTTTATATCATAAATACAAACAACTTACCAAGAGTTATGCATAGCCAAGTCTCTGGTGGATCCACTAGCCACAACCCACTGCAACGCGAGCTCCTCGTGTAGAATCTTGCATGATCCATCTGTTAGTACTGTAAAATATATATTTTATCACAATTGTAAATTAAATACACAGGATTAAGTTTAGTTTTATACTTAATGTTATTTATTTGAGTCGATACTAGATTTGTTTAAACCATTGCTGTATCTGCACTTAGTCCATTGAACAATTATTTGTAGCTGGCTAAATTATTCCAGCCGTCCTATCTCTCTCCAGAAGCTTACAAGATGTATAAAGATTTCATGAGTTTTTAGGTTTTTCAGGATGTGTGCTCGTTGTTCAGCCAAACTTCTATACTTTTTAAAGGAGAACGTGAGCGGTGGTTTTCTGTTTCTGTATACAGCCGCGGCATGAAGGGCGATCTATTATACATATTGAATATATAATTATATACATACATTCAAATTTTAACAAGCAATAACGGAATCCTATATTGCGCGTTGCCCAATATAAATTTGGCCGGTTTAAAAAAAATTGAATGTAAAAACGAGGAGGAGGGGGTAATGTGCATACCCTCGGGCGGCAGCGGCAGGCCGATGTCGCGGTGCGAGAGCGCGGGGCGCGGGATGTGCGCCTGGTACTGGATGTAGGCCGTCACCAGCCCACTGCGCCCGTGGCTGTCGCACGTGCTGCCCTCCTGCATGTTCTGGACGGAAACACGCATTCTTTTAGTACATACAGATCTTCACGCCAGACCCCTTACGGGGTAGGCAGGGAGAACCGAGTGCTATACATCACGATCCTTGCAGTCTTGTCTCGCTTCCTACACATTCATCACTCTCTTCATACACGCACGCCGGTTGCGATGTCTCTAGACACGGCCTGCGAACAGTACTCGATCAATCTGATCATGGTATGTCAGTCTTGATTTTTCCCGGTACCTACATCCTTCCATGTTCACATTGTATACCTGTTTTGTTAACCTTTCATCTATCATTATTTTAGTGCTACTTGGATAAGCTCTTCGCTTAGAAATGTTTGTCTAAATGACGACGCCATAATATTAGTGCTCGACGTGATTTGCTAGCAAATCGCTAATACTATACACGATTGTTGAATGGTAACATAGGAAGTAGTATTTTAGTAGATAACACAATCTAGGATACGAAAAAAGTTTTACATCACTGTTATCCTAAACAAACAAGCATTCTTGAGTACTTTGTTAATGTATCATATTCCAGTCTGCAGAAGGGAGTTGTCTTCACCATTCAATCTTGATTACATTATAACGACACAAATATTATGATATATAGTATATTATACAATGCTTTTCATCTGTTAAGAAACTTTTGTAAGCGTTATATTTTGTCGACTTATTATCACTGTGTTATGTTATTGTTACGTACCTCGGGTTCGTAATTGCAAGAAAATACCACTTATATTAAATCCGTGTATTTACACAACACAACGTAATACTAAAATACACTTTACACCCTAGTCACTCGCTGTACTATCACTGAACTTAGAACACTACACAATAAAACACTCCTCGCTTCGCACTGGTCACTTGATGTATCGCTTCGCTCTCAATCGCTTGATAAAAACTGCCTTGTGTTTGTAACACCTCTGTATTTATAGGCAGGGTAAAGTCCTAGCTGGATCCAGAAAAATCTAAATGTATCGGGAAACAATGAATCACTTCTTATCGTAACCATGTTATGAGTCATAAATCCTAGTACACGCTACTTTCAACCTTATGCCATATCCCACAAAGTCCATTATGGCATAGCCCAGGTCAACTATTTGTTTGACAATAGGAGTAGCTATATCTTTCTTTTATTTCTAGATAGCGCGCGCGCTCCAACTCTACACGCTTCTAGATTATTCGTAACATTATTTTTTATCAAACCTAGATTTAAAGTTTATATTTTTGGGACGATAGTGCTACATTGTCTCCCGTCTAAATTGATTATATTTTAAGTTTCTCATACAAGCGTAAATTAATGTTTTTGTAATTGTCAAAAGGTTTTTAAAGTGCTAAATGTTTGTTTAGTGCAATCATTTTAAATAATTTATAGAGCTGTGTTATATGAATTTTTAACCCAGATTTCATAAAAAAAACCCACACCACGGAAGGAAAATATGACACTACAAACTGCGTTCTTATCACCCTCGAATTCAGCTCGATTAATGTATCAAGCGGTAGTATGCAGTATCATATTTTCTTCTCTAAATGCGTAATATACTATTTTGTTAAAAATCCAGATCAAAATGTATTTGCATATCTATATCAAGAAATATAACATTCTTTAATGCCATCGTTATAAAAGTGATATTAAAGTGGTTTTAAAAATCGAAATCAAAAAAATGTTTTATTGAAATAAACGTTTACAGTCATTTTTGTCGATTCGACATTTTAAAAATTACTACCGGATCAGAACGCGGCCACACACTGAGAAGATCCGGCGGAAGAAACTCTCAGTATTTTTCGTCTATTATTTTTTTTATTGTATATGCGTTACAAAATTACAAGAATTATTTCATATTCCAAAATAATATGAAATTGATATGAAGAGCAATTAGTTCCAGGTTTGTTTGTAAATAGTCTGAGACTTTATTTTTTATAGTTATGCTTTAACACAATATATTTTAAATTTGTTTATTGGTAGATCTCTTATACCATTGGGAAGTTTATTGTAAAAGCGTAAAATTGGCCCATAAAAGAGTTACATTTTTATGGAGGCAAGATGCTTGCACGCTAAGATTGTTTTTGTTCTTTGTATTTAGTAAGTTACATCACTATTTTTCTTAAACGAGAAAATATTTTTACGAACATACATCAAATTTTCAAAAATATTACAGTAAGAATATTGATTTCTGTGAATTTTTCTCTCAGGGAATATCTCGGGCTAAAATTGTATATTGATTTTACAGTTTTTTTTCTGCAATACATATATAGAATTTATTTCACCCAAATTTCCCCAGAGAGGAATCCCTTATGACATAATGCTGTGGAAATAACTAAAGTACTAAACTAAATTATGAAGACAATCATCAACTCGCAGCTCCTCAAGTATTTAGAAGAGCACCAGCTGATTAGCGACCGCCAGTAAGGTTTCCGTCGCGGCCGCTCAGCTGGTGATCTTCTAGTATACTTAACACATCGGGCGGAAGCAGTTGAGTCCAAGGGGGAGGCATTGACAGTTAGTTTCGACATAGCGAAGGCCTTTGATAAGGAATGGCATAAAGTGCTTCTGGCGAAGCTGCCTTCCTATGGGTTTCCCGAGAAATTATTCAAGTGGATCACCAGTTTTTTGGCTGATCGGAGCATCAAGGTCGTAGCTGACGGTGCGTGCTCTGACCTTAAATCTATCAATGCTGGTGTTCCACAAGGCTGCGTGCTATCACCGACACTGTTCCTTCTGCATATCAATGTACTATGTAACAATGTAATAAAAATACATTGCTATGCAGATGACAGTACTAGTGACGCTACATACTCCGGCCGAAGCGGTATTTTTCGGGAACACGTCGAAGAGAGCCGAAACAAGCTTGTGTCCGAAGTTGAGAATCGACTAACCGATGTCTCGGAATTGGGTCGTCAAAACCTGGTCACTTTTAACCCCAAGAAGACACAGCTTTGCGTGTTTTCCGCTAAAAAGACACCCTTTGTCGTGTCACCTCGATTTGGGGATACTCTCCTGACGGCCTAAGCCAGTATCGGGATTCTGGGAGTCGACATATCGAATTACGTTCAGTTTCGCGGTCATTTGGAAGGTAAGGCTAAACTAGCCTCCAAAAAGCTCGGTGTGCCCAGCAGAGCGAGACAGTACTTCTTGCCGGCCCATCGCCTTCAACTTTATAAGGCTCAAATTCGGCCCCACATGGAGTACTGTTCTCATCTCTGGGCCGGAGCTCCTCAGTACCAGCTCCTTCCTTTTGATCGCATTCAGCGTAGAGCGGTTCGAATCGTTGACGACCTGGCTATTTCGAAACGGCTTGACTCCTTGGCATTGCGCAGAGATGTTGGTTCACACTGTGTCTTCTATCGTATCTTTCATGGGGAGTGTTCTGACGAGTTAATTGGATTAATTCCTGCCGCTGAATTCCATCATCGGACATCGCGTCAAAATTTGAAATTCCATCCTCACCATCTCGATGTCTGGAAATTCACAACTGTGCGTTTCTTGTGCGTTGTAGAACCAATTACCGGCAGGGGTGTTTCCAAACGGATACAACTTGGGGGCCTTCAAGAAAAGAGCTTACTCATTCTTAAAAGGCCGACAACGCAACTGCTAGACCTCTGGTATTGTGGATGTCCATGGGCGGCGGTGATCACTTACCATCAAGTGCACCTCCTGCTCGTTTGCCCCCTCTTCTATAAAAAAAAGTACACAATTATTGCAATGTCGTCAGTAAACTGTGTGTTTAAACTTAAGTGATCAGTTAGAGTAACTTTGTGCCGTATTGTATTGGCATATTTCGTTTGTAATGTACAACACGTTATCATTATTCAAAAATCGAATATTATTGAATGGTTTGCATTTAAATATGTTAGTATGTAACTCGAAGCCCGAATAAAGCACTTGGACTCGCATTGGGCCACAAGGATCACCAACATCATACAATTATTATTTATCACGGCATGTTTGTCTTATGGCCACTTGCACTAACATTGTCTTAGCTCAGGACAATTCTAATAGTATGTTGTTACATTCTTTTCATTTGAGACAAGAAGTGACAGCATACTATTTAGGATTGTTCCAAGCTAAGACCACGTTAGTTTAATTGGTCATTGGTCTTCTCTGTTGATGGATGTTGTGTCAAAAGTGACAAAATTGATACAGGTTTTGCTAAGTTTTAATCTGGCAGTGTACATGTGAATCATGTTGTAAGGAGTGATAGGTGTGAGTGGTGTGAGTGGTGTGAGCGGTGTGAGCGGTCACCGTGATGGCGGTGAAGAGTTGCGCGAGGCAGGTGAAGACGTCCTGCGCGATGTTGAGCAGCGCGCCCTGCAGCGCGGGCGGCGCGGCCAGCAGCCGCAGCAGCTTGTCCGCCACCACCGGCAGGAACCGTGCCAGCGCCTCCGGGGCGCCGCACCACAGCTCCGACATACTGACGCAACCGACAACATGTACTTTACCGCCTAACTACTTAAAGGCCGAGGAAAAAAGGATTCGCTTGATGATATGAACTTCTATGATATTGTTGCGAATAATCTACAAAAGTGAAAAATGAGAACACTGGAAAAATCTAGAAATAATAGTGATAGCTGCTTCTATTGATAAACAATAGCCGCCGTTACCTAAACAGCTATACCATAATTGAACTTCTCGCATAGGGTGAAAAATGCGTGTACTATGACTTGTTTACATTTAGTTTGTTTATGCGTTATTTTCCGAACTTTCAGGAATAGGATCGAACTTTACCTTGTATGATAGATACATGTATAAGGATAAATTGACAAATAGCGAATCAGTTTTATACAGCGATTCGGAAGCGATAGTTCGGACGATCTGTGTAAAGCGATATATTAAGTGCAGTGAAAAATGATACGGAAAGTGTGTTAGTTTTGTGATTCGGTTTAATAAACTACTTTTAGAGGAATATAGTGACGGTGTTATTAGCGTTGTTCAATGTATTGACGTAATGTATAGGCAGTGTATTGTATATTAGTGTTGCAAATACACGGTTTTAATATATATGGTGTTTTATTTCACAATACAAGTTCATAACAATATGTATAAATGTTTGTATTTATAGATGCGAGTGTTTCGTTTACGTGTATTTTTTATATTTATTTGTTTTGTAATATTAGTTTTTTTAAGATATTAATTTGTTTATTTAATAATATTAGCAAAAATTCACTAAAAAGTATCTATCACCTATTAGTTTTAACCGATATGTAAAGATAACAGGATAAGGAAAATTAAGTTAAGGTACCTTAGATCAATAACAATTTCTTCAAAACTGGTTTAATTGATTAAAAAAGGAAGAATAAGCTAATTTGTATTTTTTCAAGTTTTCCCTAAATTTTTTACAGCTAAAAAAATACGAAACAAATTAAATGTTTAAGAATTAGATGGAAATGCTGTTGACCACCCCGACTTTTCTAAAGAAAGAAGTTCTCAATTGTGCTGTATTTTCAAATGTATTTCACCTTAGAACTCAGTCATCCATTAATAGATTTAGAAAATTCTTTTAATTTAAGAGGGTATATTTGAATTATGATGACAACATAAATTTGATAAAAATTCCAGAGATACAGGAGATTAGAAGTCGCTTGTTGCAGTTTGACTGCATTTAAGTAATTGTATAAAAGTGTTATTTATAAGGGACTGAATTAATATAATCTAGGGTTTAGGAGTTAAAGTAGGAAAGAAGGAAAGAACGAGAAAGGGAGAGAGAGAAAAAGATAATATGCTATAAGAGTCAAGAAAAAAAGTTTTTCGTATTTTAGAAATAAAAAGCTGCAGAAAAATCTTTTTGGTTCTACTGCTGATGTATGTCGTTGGTTTTGGAACCATTAAATAGACGATATTTTACATATAAAACTAGCTGTGCCCGCGACTTCGTTCGCGTGGAAAAAATTCTAAAATATCCTATGTCCTTCTCCTGGCTCTAAACTACCTCCCTGCCAATTTTCAGCTAAATCGGTTCAGCCGTTCTTGAGTTATAAGCGGAGTAACTAACACGACTTTCTTTTATATATATATAGATACTGTGCAGTGTGTCCTATCTCATTCTCTCGCCGGTTAAACTATACATTTATGTGCTTGATTCTTTTTTATTTTATCGAGTTTCGAGTTCTAACTATTCTAAAGAAGTCTTTGGCCAATCAAAACTTAAAATATGAATATAGTTTTAATGTGTTATTTTATGATTAAAATTATTAAAATACTAACCTTGCCCGAAGTTCAGCTTCCATGTTAGCTAAGCCAATTCTCGGCGGTATGTTCCCTTCTAAAACTGCCTCGCATGCACTTGCAAACCTTTCTATATAACTATCCTAAAACATTCACAGATTCTTAAGTGTAAAGTAAAATTTCTTATGGTCTTAGATCTTTAAAACTTTCATTTTTTTAATACTATAAGAATATAAACAAGCAAATAGCGCCTATAGACACCAATACAAAGAATATACACCAATAGTAAAGCAACAAGTGGCGGGAATATAATGCCACAAGTATATGTTTACCGGTCACCTTACTCTCCAAACCGGAACACGACAGTGACAATTATTGACGCTATTGCGGCAAAAATAAGTTAGGCCGTATTTCGAAATCGGGCGAGACGTAGCGGAACTTCACCTCCTAGTAGTCACAATCGTTTACCTTTTACCAACTGCCTGCCAAAACGGTAGATGGTCTATTCTACAAAGGGAGCTTAGACCAATACCGTTCAGCTATAAATATTGTTATAAATCGAAATGCAAACTTACAACTTATATTTATAAGTAGCCTAATAAACGTTACAATCTATTGATAAAAGTGGATGTTGAAGTGAATATTGAAAAAAAGAAAAAATGTGTTCATTATGGGTGGCAAAATTTTTTATACCGATAAAGGGATCGTAAAGATATATTAACCTTACGACAAAGCTCACTAATATGTGGTAACCAGGATACAGTTTGATCTATTATGAGTCCTAGGTCTTTGACGTAAGGGAAAAAGGGGATAGTAATGTTATCAAAAACTACCGCTGAAATGGATCTCCAATCTAAACTTTGAACCCGACGCGAGCTGCCAACAATGATAGCCTGACATTTATTAGGATTGACTGTTATACTAAACTTTTTCGTCGAGTCAAGAACATTGTGTAAATCCTGATTGATACTACTTACAGCTTCGTTGATACCTCCTAAGCCAGATTGGGCAAAAATTTGCAAATCATCTGCATACAAATGGTGAGAACAGCTCAAACGGTTAGTAATTAGGTTTATGACTACGGAAAAAAAGAGGGGAGATAGGGTCCCACCCTGAGGGACGTCCATCAATACGTCAGACCAGTCAGATAAATTATTAAAATTAAAACGAACTGCATGCTGACGGCCTCTAACGCAGGATGAGAACCAATTTAAGGCAGACGGGGATAGGCCAAGGTGTGCAAGGACCGCTATTAAAATGTCATGGTTGACTGTATTAAAAGCATTGGAAAAATCGATTAAAACTAGGACTGACAACCTTGACTTATTGCGACAAATATTGTGTTAGACTGTTGATTGTTTCAAATATTTAGTCGTAGCTGGCATGTAACATTATTTGTAAATTATAGATTGTAATTAAAGTAAATAAAATAAATGAATTAACAATTTTAACTTTTATGTTTAAATTAGTAATAAAAGGAAATTTCTACTAGTCAGTTTTAAGGATTCTACTGAACTTACTTTAGACAAGTCTTGTAGAATATTGGGTAACTTATTAAATACCTAACCAGCCAATAGCTTTTGTCTAATAATGCTGTGAAGAAGTTATAAGACAAAGACGATAATAATTTTCTACATTCCTGTTTCTCAAAGTTCAATAATGCTAAAATTGTTACTAAATTACATGCTTAGTACAGGTAGCGACCCCTTTCAGAAAATATGAAAATTTTATTATATCTGTCTATGTGTTGGAAACGTTATTAAAAATAAATGTTTGTCAGTCTGTTACAACTTATCGTGTGTACTGCCTTTTATAATAGAAGTTTATTCTGTATATCCTTAGAAAACATTTTACTTGTAATTATAGATTATTTTTATGTTATACAATCAAACTGGCAAGACTTTCTTTATAGAAAGATATAACTAATGCTTATGCACCTAAGGTAACCATGGTGCATTGCCATCCATGTGATAGATTGGTTAACCGGGGGACACGTTGGTGATAAGCTTCGATGAGATTGCGGCAGGCGTATGGACGTGTAAGTGGAGTAGGTGGGTAGGTCGCGATGTGATAGTACCTGCGGGTGCACGGTGGTGACGGGTTCGAGCGCGAGGGTGAAGAGCGGCTTGTGGTTGTCGATCCAGCGCGTGCCGGGCAGCTGCACGTCGGGGAAGATGTAGGAGTAGTTGGCGGGCGGCGGGTCCGCCATCAGCGGCAGCGCCCATTCGCCGCCCGACAGCCGCCCGCCGCGGCACAGCGGCAGCCACTGACACAACACGCCACACACACATCACCACACAGCAGATGTAGCAGTAGTTGGCGGGCGGCGGGTCCGCCATCAGCGGCAGCGCCCACTCGCCGCCCGCCGCAGCACAGCGGCAGCCACTGACACAACACGCCACACACACATCACCACATCACCACACAACATTCCATTCATTACACAAACGGTAAGTTGGGAAAAATACTTTCACATCAAATCCATACCTATAAAGTTACTCCTATGTATCAAAATCTCCATTTTTATGTTTTAAATATATCGTCGTAGTCGTAGAATAGTGACGGATCTAACATAATATATTAAACTTTACAGGACAGCCATTTCAAATAATTTTCTAGGTTTTTTTTGACATAACTTTTTTAATTTCAAATCTGTTTTTATGAAATCTGTTTCTTAATAACAGATTTGAAATTAAACGGATTTGAAATAAGACAGATTTCAAATTAAATAATTTGAAGTTAAAAAATCCGTCAGTATTCTACGACTACGACGATATTTGGTAAACTTTTGACATATCTGTTTTCCCAAATTGCTCAACCAATCTCAGCAAACAAGGTATCATAGTGAAATGTAAAAATTATAATATATTTTCAAAATTGATGTGCGAAAGGTCTAAATATGTGTATGCATAGAAAAAGTATGTGTATGTATACTTACGTATATACATAAAAAGTTACACCCTTTTGGTATTTCAAAAAGATATATTTTTGTATTTATTGATATAAAATAATATTTGCAATACCGGAATAAATTTTTATAATTTAAACATCACTTCATAATAATTTCATTGTATGACAAGAAAAACTTAATTAAAAGTAACATAAGTACCGTTTTTAAACAGAGATATTTCAATAATTTTCTTGAAATCTTTAATGAAAGAAATGTAGTAAATTAATTTTTACTCTTCATATCTTATTAGATATTAGATTAGAGTTAAAATTGATAACATTGATTCAATAACTATACTTATATACTAAAACCCAAAGCTTCACTTAATGAGTTTTACTCGTCAAAAAACGATTTAATGTGAGATTTATCAACTAGCTCAATATTTTAAGAAAGCACATACCGAATATCCCACTGGTGTTTCCACGTTTTTTTCCTGTTCAGGAGCCACAGGTTTGCGCTGACAAGAGACATGGAGAAACGTAAAGAATAAATGATGCTGGTCCCCAAGATCCGCAGGCAACTTTATTTTTATCTCATCATACAACGACGGATTCCTGAAAATTTGAAAATTATATGATCATACTATTATGATAATATCGTTTTGTGACAGTGTATCAAGCAAGTAGACGGTTGAAGATTCATGATATTGATAAATGATAATGGTTGTGTGAAGTCATTAAAGAAATAGCTAGACCAATTACACGAATTGATTCGTCTTACCACAAATTAAGCAAATTGTAACCGGCACGATAGAATACGATCGTGCTCAGATATGTTATCGCACCACATTCTATCACGCGGCCGTACGCGTGAATTATTAGTATATAAGGTTAAGGAAAATCCTAGTAAATTACAGTTTTAATAAACACATTTATTAACCGATGTGTGACTGTCATTAACATTGGTAAACACCGACCAGTGAACACGCAAAAAAGGAAAAATGAACAACCCAGCGCTAACCTCATGCAGAAGCCCTTCAGCAGCAACGGCAAGTTCGGCAGCATCCATGAAAATCGCAGCTGTATCCACGACGACAAGAATACCGGATTTTTGGAGAGATTATCCACGCTTATGGTTCGCGCAAGTAGAAGCCATATTCCTTCGTCAGAAGAACAGCGACGTGGTGAACTACAACCACGTCGTGGCCAAGCTAGGCAAGGAAGAAATATTACAATATTTTTTTACAAGTAAGCGATATTACATCAAATCCACCAGAAAATAATAAATACAATACAAACAAGGAACGTCTCATAGAATGTTACGAGGAGTCACAGGAACAGCTGTTTCAGAAACTTTTCTTCGGACTTGAACTACGAGACCTTAAACCTTCGCAGCTCTTGAGGGAAATAAGGAGACACAGCCAGGGATAAATCAGCGATGATGTCATTCGTCTACTTCGGACCCGGCAGCTTCCTCCTTCATTAACCTCGGTATTGGCGGTCATGGATTCCACCTTGCCTCTAGAAAACCTAGGTAAAATTGCCGATAAGATTTACGAAAATAACAGGCTAACCCAGATCGCGACCATTTCAAAAGAAAACACAGAATGTAGCACAATGACTGAAATATCTGCGCAATTAGTAAAAATGCAGATAGAAATTAATGCATTTAATCGAATAAAAGCACGACACATCAGATTTCATGCTAACTACTGGCCTAGAAAATGTAGGTTGGGTTCGTATAAGATGCCATATCGGCAAGGTTATTCTAATAATAACTGATGTCATTATCACAACAAATTTAAAGGTCAGGCATTGAAGGGCGTCCAACCCTGTTCCTGGAAGAGATCGGAAAGCGGCAATTAGCACAGCCAAGGCGGTAATCTGCGCTACGAAAGTGTAAGGTTCCTAATCGACACGGGGGCAAATATATCAGTTTGAAGCAAGAGGAGCTATCGACGCTGTGCAGCAACGGGTTACAAATTGTATGCAGCCAACGGGACAAAGATTAACACATATGGGGAAAAAACTATAATCTTGGATCTCGGCTTACGGCACCCCTTAACATGAACATTCGTAAAAATGTCTATTAATATGAAACAATGATCAACACGAGGCACATGTAGCACATGACATCCGCCCATTAGCACTATAAACCATAAGGGTAAAATTAAGGCTTTATTAGAAAAATATATCGATATTACTCGATCATCATCCCTGAGAGAGCAGCCGTCGCATAATATTCAACATCACATCATAATTCCCGGTATCAGAAGTAACGGCAGAAAAGGTAGCTGATACAGTCTACAAGGGATGAATCTCAAGATTAGAGTGTCCAGAAAAGATCACGACTGACCAAGGCCGTCAGTTTGAGTCCAATTTATTTCACTCTCTGGGAAGACTGTGGCCGCGTTTCCGATCCGGTAGTAGTTTTTAAAAAGATATGTTGCCGTGTCAAAAAAACTTATAAAAAGTTTTATTGAATAAAGTATTTCTGATTTCTGACTAATGAAAAAATCCGAAGAATACCCTATCAACCCCAATCAAACGAATTAGTTGAGAGATTTCACCGGAGCTTAAAAGCAGCTTTGATGGCTCGTGAAGCGGGAACGAATTGATGATTGAAGAAATGGTATATTGATCCACGATATGTCTTCCCGGCGATTTCTTTGAAACAACGCCACAAAACATAGATATTCACCAGAATGATTACATTAAACAACTTTGAGAAACATCTCTCGCATAGTCAAGATACCCAAGAGACGCGTAACAAACCAGCATATATTTATACATCCAGAGCTATTCAAGTGTTCGCACGTATTTGTCGGTCGAGACAGGCTAAAGAAGGCATTAACACCCTCTTATGAGGGACCCTTCAGGGTCATCGAGAGACATGAAAAATATTTCATCATACAACGTGCGGACAAACAAATGATATCTATAGATAGATTCAAACCGGCCTTCATAGAAAAATCTGATAACGACATGTCCAATACGTCACGTATCAATATTAAACAAGGTGAACAAATAAAACGAGATAAGATGACGCGCACGGGACGAATTATTAAACCTCCGACACGTTTTTATCAGCATGCTAAAATTTTTTCCTAAGGAGGGATGGACGAGGTGATATAACGGGCACGACAAAACACGCTCGTGCTCAGATATGTTATCGCACCACATTATATCACGCGGCCGTGCGCGTGAATTTAGTATATAAGTTAGTTTAGTATATAATGTTAAGGAAAATCCTAGTAAATTACAGTTTAATATACACATTTATTAACCGATGTGTGACTGTCATTTAATCGACGTATTACAAATTATTTACTTTTAATTTGGGGTTTAGTCAATTAAATAAGAAATTTACAATTTAAATACTGAAATATATTAAATAAGTACAAATATCTCTGCTTTTCACACAAACGCTCATGCCTGCCGGAAATCGAGCCGGAACTCCTATTGCGTAGTCAAGAATGCATACCACTCGATCTATTCTGTGGTTAAATAGGGATAGAGCCTGGGTCCAATTCCCGGCAGGGACAAACTATTTAAGTGATAAGAAAAGATGTTTGTGTTTTTGGGATTGGGTGTTTATTCAATATATTTTAGTATGTAAATATGTATTTCCATGTATTAGTATAGTTACCTAATACCCATGTTACAAGCAAATAAATTGCTTACACTAAGGTAAGATCAATTTGTGTAATTGTCTAGCTTATAGCACCATATTACTAACCACGTGGCAAAGATGTGACCTCATATGCATTAAAATATCGACTATCCTACCCTTTAAGCCGGAATCTCGGCAGTTACAAACACTGATGTTATGGTGTCTGAGATATATGACGATGGAGATACTTTTTATATCATAAGTCAGCAAACAAGTAGATGACTCTCCTGATGGAAATGGACAACCATCACCTATAGACACCAAAGATATCAATGGTGCGTTGCTATCCATGTGGATAGGTGGTAATTCCACTTAAATAATAATAATAATAATCATCTTTACTATTCGAACATTTGACTTATTCTAGGTTGACCGCTGACCTCTATACTAGTTGATACTGTTATATAGAAGCCAGTCCCCTTAGCCCCTCCTGCTAATTTCTTACAGAAAATGTATACATTTTTTCACTTCATAGTGGCTGTGTTTGTGTTGCATGTTCAAGTATGTTTGAGCATGTGTGTGTGTTTTTGTGTATGCGGGTGTTTGTGTTTGTGTGCGTGTGTTTTGTGTCTGTTTGTGTGTGTGTGTCAATGCTTGTCACATTACAGTACAAGCATTGACTTTATTCATAAGTGACACATTTGAGGAATAATTCGCTTTTTACTTCTGCCTGGACGAAAAGCAGATAGTTTTTATTTAAAAGCGGCTCGGACAAAAGAAAACTATCTGTACTACTTAACGATTTAAGCCTATTACAAGCTGCCTCGAAGGAAGACAGTTTTATCGTTTACCTTTCCGTGCATATTCACTTTACTCCCTACAACTTTTCCTCCACGTCTTTAGATTCACCACCCACCATCTGGAGACTAATATTAGTAAATGTCCTTACCACGGGCTTTCTTAATGATTACTATGTTATACAGCTTTTTGAACCTGCCTGCGAACACAAAGTCTTAAAATATATAACTATTCCTCTTTTCGTCTCACTATCCCATCTAATATTTGCACCTTCTATAGTTCATAAAATCTACAATGCCATCTCTAATGGGTCTAGCTAAGCCTAGCCTAGGTTTCTCATGCTGTCTCTACACCTCATCAGCATCCGGGAGAATGAATTAATGGTTAATAACATACTTGTTATGGTAGAGCACTGTGGTATAAGCCTCCGTACTGAATTCCGGGCACGAGCTGCGACCGAAGATCGCGGGCAACGCTGCCGATTGACTTTCGCCAGCCATCAGTTGTATACGCACCTGAAAAATTAACATAACGAATGCGGTTATAATAACTTAATATTGTATATCTAATACTGACCAGTTTCTATTAAAATGAGATATTTTTTTATATCACCGAATAGCAAAAAGCAGATGATGGAAAGACAACCATGATTCAAAAAACATTGAAGAAGTAAATGATGGGATGTCTTCTATGTGGCTGGGATATCAAGTCATATGCATATATTAACCGGTTATTTTACACTTTAACCCGGAACACATTAAAGGTGCAGTAGCAATTGATACTATTGTAACAGAAAAAGATAAGTCGCTAGTATCAAACGTGAGCGGGAGGATAAAGAACTTTGCTTTCTAATATAACTTCAACGTTGGTGGGAGTCGTGGAGTTCATAGGTTAAGATACCTTGCAGTTATTATACTGAGGGTAAGCTTATTTAACCTAATTTATAACGCAAACAAGCAGACGGCTTAGAGATAGTTGTACAAACATATACTAAAATTGTTAATGATGCGTTGCTATCGGCGTGGCAGGTTGTTAACTACATAAGTAGATGAGCATACTTATCGTTCGAGCGTGACAGACACAACAGTGATAAATACTAATATTATGGGAATAGGAGTAGGGTTACTGGTTTAACATTGAGACAGACGTACACAGTGAGACTTGTCAATATTTCTAAAACGCGACGTTGCCAAATCGTGCGCATTACTTGTAAAGACCCGCACCCGAGTCGCCCTCCCGCTTCCCCAGTTAGCGCCTGTGTCGCGTGCGATGCTGCCGTGTTTTGGAGACCGAACAATTTTTCCATCGAAAAAGTAAGTAATTTTGAATATATTTGATGATTTTTCTTGATTAAGTGGTAGAATTTAATTTATTTCACGATATTCTATGATTTAGTACATATGAAACAGATTCTAGTGTAATAAAAACTTATTTAAAATATTTACGTTTAACGTTTTGTATTTAAATGTTTTTGTAATACGCACTAGGTGGTGTACAATGAGACAAAATTAAGCTGGACACAGTGAGACAGGTCTCATTGTGTACTGATTGTGTCTCATTGTGCACTAACTCTTTTTTATTGTTTAATGTGTAACTCATTGCTATTGTTTTCATTACAAATTTCACTTCTACAAGTTCGTAAAAAGATTGGGTTTTGATTTTTAGTAGGTACTAAGTATTTACCTATTGAGAAATCTTTTTTCTTTTTAAGATGGGGCGTACGAAAATTGCTGAAAAAACGAAAGAAGGGGAACCACACCGCTACGAATATGCTCAGAGCTTTTCAACTGTGTAGGCAAGGGTGGAGTCTACGCAAAGCAGCCAAAGAATGTTCTGTCTCTTTCCAAACTCTGCATCGCTATGTGAAAAAAAATGTTAACGTCAGCGACGTTGATTTAGTTGCACAAAGATTAACACCTAACTATGATGTTAATAAAGTTTTTCAAACCGATCAAGAAGTGGCTCTCAAACAGTACATCAAAGAATGTGCATTTAAGTTTTATGGATTGTCCACGAAAGATCTGCGCCGTATTGCGTATCAAATGGCAATTATAAATAATATAAAAATTCCTGATTCTTGGAGATCAGAGAAAATGGCAGGCTGGGAATGGCTTCGGTCATTCAGATCGAGACATCAGGATTTAACTTTGAGGAAGCCAGAAGCTTGTAGCCTTGCTCGTGCGACAGCTTTCAATGAAGAAACTGTCAAAAAATTTTTTTATAATCTAAAAGAAGTCATGGGACGTCATCCATCTTTCGGCAATGGTTGCAGAGTTTTCAACTTGGATGAAACTGCAACCACGACTGTACAAAAGCCGCAAAAAGTCATAGCTCCTAAAGGGCGGCAGAATATAGGCAAAATAACCAGTGGAGAAAAGGGTACCTTGGTTACCACGTGTGCAATTGTATGTGCAGCTGGACAGGCTTTACCTCCTGTTCTAGTTTTTCCTAGAAAAAACTACAAAGATCACATGTTAACTGGGGCTCCTCCTGGTTCTCTTGGACTCGCCAACCCGAGTGGTTGGATGACCGCAGAGCTGTTTATCAAAGTCATGCAGCATTTCATAAAATATACGTCTGCAAGCCCAGAAAACCCTGCGTTACTGATCATGGATAACCACGAATCGCACTTAAGTGTCGAAGCTTTAGATCTAGCAAAAAAATCAGGAGTGACAGTACTTACCCTTCACCCACATACTACCGCCAAAATGCAGCCCCTCGACGTTGGTTTGAATGGGCCCTTTAAAATTTATTATAACAGTGCTATGGATTCTTGGTTGATGAGAAACCCTGGAAAGCAAATAAGCATATATAATGTTGCCGAGCTCGTGGGACAGGCCTATGCGAAAGCAATGACGCCGAATAATATTGCATCTTCTTTTAAGAAATGCGGCATCTTCCCATTTAATTCAGATGTATTCAATGAACTCGATTTCATGCCATCAGAGGTGTCCTCTAGAGAGCTATATGATGTTCTCACAGAGAAACAGAATACTGTTTGTTCACCTTCAGTCGCTTTAACAGAACAGCCAATAGAGAAGCACAATTCCACTATACCGACGTCAGTTCTCACCAACATTGAAAACCCAACACAGGTTAAAGAAATCCCTTCCAAATATACTGCGAGTTTTGTTATCCAAGAGAGTCATAATCGTGTAAGTCCCTCATCATATATTACTGATGCTGAAAACCCAATACGGTTTGATGAGCATTCTGAAGACGACGACTACGAAGATGTTGAAACGCGCAATATTGAAAGTCCTTCTTTACTGGATACCGCACCTTTTAAGCCCATTTCTGTTGCCTCTGTAGAGGTCAAACTAACAACAACCAACTTTACATGTCCTAAAGAATTTATGCCACCTTTGAAAAGTGAACCACGGGTTGGAAATCGGAAGCCAAGAAAACTAGGAAGAAGTATGATCGCTACAGACACACCGGAGAAGACCCTGATTGCTGAAGAAAGACAAAAAGCAAAAGAAAGAAAGTCTGCAGCGACCGCTATGAAACGACCAATATTAATGGAAAAAAATGATAGGGAGTCAAAGAGAAAACCAAAACAAAAGAAAGTAAAGATTACATCAGATATAGACACCAGCGAAGAAGAAAATATTGAAATAATGTGTTCAAGTGAATCTGATATTAGCGAGATGGAACAAGAAAATTTTTATGATGAAGATCTCCCTATCGTTAATGAAAAATTTGGACAATTAGATCGAAAGCCGAAATATAAAGATTATGTTTTGGTATCATTTAATGCAAAAAGAATTAAGATATATTATGCTGCTGTAATAACTGAAGTTATAAATGCCGAAACGTACGGTGTATCTTTTATGAGATTAATAACAAAAGAGAATATGAAATATAAGATGCCGTTGGAACCGGATTTATCGGAAGTGCATATCAAAGATATTAAAATGATTCTACCCCTACCACAAGTAAATGGAACAAAAACCCGCAACTCCACTTACATTTTTCCTATACGTGTAACACCAAACTTAATTTTACGTTAGATATCTTAAATTAATTTTTTGTTGATTTTATGACCATAAAAAGTTAATTGTTTTTGTTTTTATTTTTATTTTTAAGGTTAATTATTTTTTAATACGACTGATTAATGTAAGAAACAGTCTGTGATCATTATGAAGACTTTAATAAATGATACTTAAATATTAAAACGCATTTTCAATTTAATTTATGGTAAACAGTAAGTAAATGTGTTATGTCTCATTGTAGAAAATAGCTAGTCGCATTGTGTACATACCTGTGTACACAATGAGACAAATTCCATTTTTAAAAAAAAGATAATTTGTACATAATGTATTGTAAGTATCGGAAAAGTAATTATACCTATCTATAGCCAAATAAATGTTCTGTCTTTGTATAAAAAAAATATTCCTACTACTATGAACATCGCAAATATGATACTTTTAAATTTAGGTGTCTCATTGTTGGACCAGTCACCCTAGATATAGAAACTGAGAGATAGAAACTGTCACAGATTTGAACCACTTATTCGGAGAAGTCTCGATGGTGTCAATTCGTTTAATTTTTACCTCTAACTAGCAGCTAATAGCAAATAGTTTATTCGTTACTAATATTTATTAGATGCCGTTCATAAAATACGTTCAAGGGAGAGGAGGGGCCTCGCTAAGAGTGACAAGATGTGACAAGGGTGTTACGGCAACGAGACGTTCGCCGTTCATGAAAACAATATATCAATTATAGATAAAACTAAATAAAAATGTATTAAAAGACTAAACAAATACTTTTATTCTCAAAATTTGTGTACATCATTTGAAATTTATCATATTCAGCGAAAGGAGGGGGGTCTTACAAACATCTTGTTACGAAATATTTCTAGGGAGGTCACAGGAAGGATAACACAGCGTTACAATAGGGGGGAGAGGGTCAAGAAAAGCTGATTTTAGCGTGACGGTATTGACGGTATTTTATGCACGGTCCTTTAGTCACTTATTACGTAACTATATGTGGTGAGTAAATCGATGGCCTATTTTGTAAGCGGGGCTCGAATCAATCAATCACAATAAAAAAATCAATCATGCTTTAGTGAAAATCGTAATAGGACTTTGCAGTATTTTAGGTCACTGTACAAATAAATGGCTAATTTAGATTTACTGTAAGTGGTAGTAAAAACGAGATTGAATTGACGCGATGTATACGTTAGTTTATTACGCCTTCGTATTGGCAAACGATATGTGTGCGTAGCAAAGGTGAATGTATGTGGTCGTGCCCTGCGCAGATCCACCTCTGTGGGCACAATGGGCATGCCCACAAACCTAATATAGCCCACAGAACACTAGAGACTAACGAGTCAATGTACATACAAGTAATATTCGAGCAACGCACACATAGACACCTCTAACAGACGCGATACCTCGGAGTTGTTCGGGACAGTTTGTTCCGCATCAGTCCGAGATATCGCGTCCGTTAGAGGTCCGTGTATGTGTGCTATACTCGAGTGACATTGAGTCGTGTCAGTCTCTAGTGTTGCGTGGTGTGTGCGCTCACGGTGATGTTGCGCGCGGAGCCGAGGCGCGAGGTGTAGGCGGCGAGGTTGATGTCGCGCACGCTGAGGAACAGTAGGTTGCGGTACTGCACGTGCGGCGCCGCCACACCACACAGCGGGAACGCCAGCACCTCCTTGCATGGCCGCACGTTCTCGTCTGCGCCACACAACAACTGCTTCATACCTCACCTATTTTTAAGCTTGTCACAGACGTAGCTATAATATATATTAATATATCAAGATATATATTACAGTAGGTATAGTAAGCTACCACACACGGGAGATATACTATATATATATAATGTACCTTGACTTGGCCTGCGGTCAAATTATATAGTAATGTGCCAAAATATACCAAGATACATATCTCGAAATATTTTAGTGACGTTATAGAAATATATATTATAGCTGCATGTGCGGTTACTCGAAAATTTATATAGAAAATATATAGTAATATGCCAAACTACGATTCATATTAATATATATTATAGCTACGTATGAGGTGGGCCTTTTACATTTTTTTTTTTTTTTTTTTTTTTTTTTTATAGAAGAGGGGGCAAACGAGCAAGAGGTGCACCTGATGGTAAGTGATCACCGCCGCCCATGGACATCTGCAATACCAGAGGTCTTGCAGTTGCGTTGCCGGCCTTTTAAGAATGAGTAAGCTCTTTTCTTGAAGGTCCCTATGTCGTATCCGTTCGGAAATACCCCTGCCGGTAATTGGTTCCACAACAGAGTAGTGCGAGGTAAAAAGTGTCGGGAGAAACGCACAGTTGTGGATTTCCAGACATCGAGATGGTGAGGATGGAACTTCAAGTTTTGACGCGATGTCCGATGGTGGAATTCGGCGGCAGGAATTAATCCAAACAACTCGTCGGAACACTCTCCATGATATATACGATAAAAGACACAGAGAGAACCTACATCTCTGCGCAATGCCAAAGAGTCAAGCTGTTTCGAAATGGCCTGGTCGTCAACGATTCGAACCGCTCTACGCTGAATGCGATCAAGAGGAAGAAGCTGGTACTGAGGAGCTCCGGCCCAGAGATGCGAACAGTACTCTATGTGAGGCCGAACCTGTGCCTTATAAAGTTGAAGGCGATGGACCGGCAAAAAGTACTGTTTCGCTCTGCTAAGCACACCGAGCTTTTTGGAGGCTAGTTTAGCCTTGCCTTCCAAATGACCGCGAAACTGAACGTAATTCGATATGTCAACTCCCAGGATTCCGACACTAGCTGAGGCTGTCAGGAGAGTATCCTCAAATCGAGGTGATACGACAAAGGGCGTCTTTTTTGCGGTGAACACGCAAAGCTGTGTCTTCTTGGGGTTAAAAGTAACCAGGTTTTGGCGACCCCATTCCGAGACATCGGTAAGTCGATTCTCGACTTCAGACACAAGCTTGTTTCGGCACTCTTCGACGTGTTCCCGAGAAATACTGCTTCGGCCGGAGTATGTAGCATCACCAGTACTGTCATCCGCATAGCAATGTATGTTGCTAATTCGCATCATATCATTGATATGCAGAAGGAACAGTGTCGGTGATAGCACGCAGCCTTGGGGAACACCAGCATTGACAGATTTAAGGTCGGAGCACGCACCGTCGACAACGACCTTGATGCTCCGGTCAGCCAAAAAACTGGTGATCCACTCGCATAATTTCTCAGGAAGCCCATAGGAAGGCAGCTTCGCGAGAAGCGCTTTGTGCCAGACCCGATCGAAGGCCTTCGCTATGTCCAAACTAACTGCCAATGCCTCCCCCTTGGACTCAACTGCTTCCGCCCATCGATGAATTAGGTATACTAGAAGGTCACCAGCTGAGCGGCCGCGACGGAAACCGTACTGACGGTCGCTAATCAGCTGGTGCTCTTCTAAATACTTGAGGAGCTGGGAGTTGATGATTGTCTCCATAATTTTGGAGAACAAGGAGGTTATGGCTATGGGCCGATAGTTAGACGGGTTAGAGCGATCTCCTTTTTTAGGGATGGGATGCACCAAAGCTGTCTTCCACGAATTCGGTACCACGCCGAGTGAATAGGAGAGCCGGAATAGGCGTGTTAATACTGGTGCCAACTCTGGAGCACACATTTTTAGCACAATCGGAGGGATGCCATCCGGCCCACTCGACTTGTGGATGTCCAAGGAAATTAGTGCTTTACGCACAGATGATTGCCGAAATTGTAGTTCTGGCATACAACTATCACACTGCGGGATGGTAGGCGGTGCGTTCCCTTGGTCATCCAGAGTCGAGTTGGCCGCAAAGAAGGAGCCCAGGAGATCGGCCTTCTCCTTTGCGGTATGGGCCAGAGAGTCATCGTCTCCGTGCAAGGATGGAAGAGAGGGCTGTGAGAAATTCCCTAAGACAGCCTTGGCGAGAGACCAGAACGCACGAGTGCCCGAAGGAAGGCGAACTAATTTCTCGCCAATTCTGCCAATGTGTTCCGATTTTGCCTTGGCGATAGCTCTTTTGAAGTACCTCGAGGCGAAATTGTACTCCTTACGTAATGTGCTGGTTTTTTCATCACAAGATGCGGACGCTGCAGCCCAAGCCCGGTAGCACTCCTGCTTGCGGCGCAAAGCCGTTTTACAGGAGCGACCAAACCAAGGCTGAGACTTACCACCAATTGGTACCGCAGAAAATGGAATGAAAAGTTCCATGCCCTGCAGCACCACATCGGCAATAGAGTCAGCGACGACATTCGGATCATCCAGCGAGAAGCACAACCGCCCCCATGGGTAGGACGCAAAAAAAGACCGCATCCCGTCCCAATCTGCTGACCTAAAGTGCCAAACGCGACGACAGCCTGCTAAAGGAGGCCGTGATAGGCGCGAAACCGGCACTTTACTCCGGATCAGGCAGTGGTCTGACGAACCAAGTGGGACGTCCACCGATACCTGATAATGGTCCGGATGAGAGGTCAGCAGAAGGTCCAACAGTGAAGGCATATGGTCATCCACATCGGGAACTCGCGTGGGCGAAGTTACCAGTTGTGTAAGACCATACGCCAAGGCAAAATCGTGAACAGACCTCCCCGCATGATCGGTGGTGCGCGAACAAAGCCATTCGGCGTGGTGGGCATTAAAATCGCCCAAGATCACGATCTCTGTGGAGGGGGTCTGCTCTAACACGGAATCTACAGCCGTTTGTAAATGCTCAATGAGCCGGTCAACTTCAGTATTCCCGCCATGGGACCTGTATAGGCACGCGTAGCTGCGTGGATGGTCGTCGCAAGCTACGCGTAACCAGAGGATGGATAGGTCCTGACCTTCAAGTCTGCCGAGGCGCCGGTAACAGATATCCTCTCTGACGTATGCGCACACCCCAGCCCGCGGTACAAAGGAATGTTCCAGTTTGTACCCCGGGTAGGAGAGGTAAGAAGTATCAGCCGGAGAAGATATCTGCGTCTCGGTCAAAAAGAGCAAAGCTGGCTTCGCCGTCTCGAGATGGTAGTGGACGGCGTTCAAGTTGGAATGAAGCCCCCTGACATTACAGAAATCCACAGTAAGCGTGGTAGGGGGTGCCATGGCTTTCTTGCCCTGTTTGCCCCGGACAGGATTGTCTATGAGCGCAATTTTGCCCCCCCCAGAATACGCAGGGCAGCCTGAGCATCCATGACCAGGCTGGAATCCAGAGCACGGACGCTCAGGGGGGGATTCTCCACTGCTGGTGCAAGTGGTACCCCCCTGGGGTAGATTCTCTTTTGATTGCGCATTCATAGTGTGCGGGGGGGGGGGGGGGGTTAGGCCTCCGGGACTCTCACAAACCAAACGAAACGCAGCAGCAGGGCTGCTACTTTACGTCGGTGTCAAGTGAGAGAGTGGTATCTCCCCGGGCGTGCCGGCCTATTCAGTTGCAAAAGCAGTATGGCACTACCACTAATTTGGTTGACTGACTGCACCGGTGTTAAATAATTTTTGTCACAAAAATTATTCCACCAGTGGGCGATGGGGTCGTTACATCCTATTAGATTAATTATTTATCATTATATTTATGAAAGGAGGAAAAGTTTTTTCGTAATTTAAAAGTAAAAGTTACAGTTAAATCTTTTTGGTTGTACTGTTTGTATTTAGCTGGTTTTAGAAGCATTAGATGATAATTAATTTAAATATAAAATACTTTGTAAATATATATTCTATCTCATAACGTCGGCTAAATCGTATATATTTATATGTTCGTTTCTCTGTCGGGTCAATAGTCGAGTAATACGCATTACCGTTTTATCGTGTTCCAAAAGACAAAGATTATAAGACATTTTTACTGCAATAACTAAAATGTGGGTAGTTTTAATAAAACACATTAAATCTGCGGCCATGAACATACATAATTAGAAACAAGACGTTACATATACGAGGGACGTTTAATATATTCTCGATATCGGAGCTAGTTTCCTTGTCCTACCTAAGATAAGAACAAATTACGGCAAAACTATGATGAGTTTTGAAGGTGCACAAGTTTAAAATAATATACCGTTACACATAAAAAATATAAATTCGTTTAAAGTGTTTAAAAAGGAACTTGCTCAGTACATCATTTGCAATCAGTGTTCAAGCTAAAAAAAACACGTTAAACGGGCTATAAAATAGGTGTAAATTAATTGGGTATATTCAGTGCAATAAAACATAATAGTGTTTGTAAAGTGCGATGACGAACTTTATAATATATATTTTTATATAACGTATGTTGTCATGTAAGTGACAGTGATGTCTTTTTTGAGAGTAAATTTCTTTAAACCTAATTACATTATTTGTTAATGACACTATCTGAGGGTATAATTATAAAATTTCACCCATTTATGATCATTAGTTTTCTAATTATCCTCAGTGAAAGACGTTTAGAATGACTGACGCCCCAATGATGAAAAAAAATTTATCATCGTGCGGTTATTAAATTCCTCACTAGAGAAGGGAGGGAAAAATCCAAAAAAACAAAAAAAAAACATTGAAGACTACCCTCTCCCAGGCGGACCTGTTAGCGCCATCACTGAAGAAAACATCACAAAAGTTGAGAAACTTGTACTCGAAAATGCCCGAAAAAATCAATTTGTTGACAGAGATGACTAACTTATTCGTGGGTACCATACACGCTTTCCTTCATGACCATCTCAACCTTTCAAAGGTCAGTGCAAGATGGGTGCCACGAATGCTTACGGCACCTCAAAAACAAGTGCGAGTCGAGTGCTGTAAGGCGTTTTTAGAACTCTGTAGTGAAAATCCAGGCAGTGTATTTGATCAGCTGGTTACTGGAGATGAGACGTGGGTTCATCACTATATTTTGAGAGCAAGCAAGAGTCCATGCAGTGACATAAAAAGGGTGCAGATCCCGTTCAAAGTCACCCCATCGGCCGGAAAAATTATGGCCACGGTTTTTTGGGATTCTAAAGGAATTTTATTAATCAAGTACACAAAAAGGTGAATGTATAACGGCAGCAACATATGTCAATACTTTACGCAATTTGAGGGAGGCGATTAAAGAAAAAATGCGAGGAAAGCTCACAGCGGGGGAGTTGCCGCTTCACGACAACGCGCCGGTTCTCACCGCGCGCGTTGCGAAGGCTGTTGTACGAGACTGTAGCTTCGAGGAAATCAACCACCCACCTTACAGTCCAGACCTGGCCCCTAGTGATTACTACCTATTCCCAAATTTGAAGAAAGATCTTCGTGGAAAGCGATTTTTCGACGATGAAGAACTGAAGGCAGCGATTAATGCGCATTTTGAAGAAAAGCCGGAAGAATATTTTTTACGAGGTTTAAAAAAGTTAATACCTCATTCTAATGAATGTATTAAGATCCTAGGAGATTATCTTGAAAAATATATTTTTCCCAAAATTTTCTCATTTTTCTTTCACACCTATACCGAGAATACATTGAGCGCCCTCGTAAATCCGTTTAACGTAAGCATATTGTTACGAATAATCTAGAAACGTGTAGAGTTGGAACGCTGGAGAGATCTAGAAATAAAAGAAAGAGATAGCTACTCCTATTAACAAACAAATAGTTGACCTAAGCTATGCCATAATGGTCTTTGTGATACATGGCATAAGGTTGAAAGTAGCGCGTACTAGAATTTATGACTCATAACATGTTTACGATAAGAAGTGATTCATTGTTTCCCGATACATTTAGATTTTTCTGGATCCAGGTAGAACTTTACCCTGGCTATAAATAGAGATATGTTGACAAATACAGGGCAGTTTTTATCAAGCGATCGAGAGCGATACTTGAAGTAACCCGCGCGAAGCGAGAAGTGTTTTATTGTGTAGTCAGTGATAGTACAGCGAGTGACTAGTGTGTAAAGTGTATTTTAGTATTACATTGTGTTGTCTTGTGTATTTGTATACTAAATACACGGATTTAAGTGGTGTTTTCTTACAATTACGAACCCGAAGTACGTAACAACTGGTGTCGGAAGTGAAATTGTGCTAAAAAAATGCCACTTATTCCGAAGGAAGGTGTTACCACCAGGTCCCAGGCGGAGACACAGAGGGTGTCAGAGGACACTGAAATGCGTGCAGGTGAGGGACCCGCAAGTGTTGCCAGCACGTCATTATCATCAAGCACAGTCCCTGCTGATCTTTCTGTCATACTGGCAGCTATTCAGCAACAGCTACAGGAACAGCAACAACAGCAGCTTTAGCAGCAACTTCAGTAACAACAACAGCTACGAGAGCAACAACTCCAGCAACAACGAGAGCTACGGGAACAACTTCAGCAACAGCAGCAGATGCAGGAACAGCATCAACAAAAGCTTCAGCAACAACTTCGAGAACAACAACAGCAACTACAAGGGCAACAGCAACAAATCAAGGAACATTTATCTGGCTTTGAAGATAAATTGTCAGTTATCTTGACGCAGCAAGACCAGTTAAAAAGCGATGTGGGCCTCGTCAAGCGCGACATGAAGGGTGTTGAGAAGAGGGTTGACCAGTTGGAGGCTAACTACGATAAAATAAGTATGAATATGGACCAACTTGAGAAGGAATTTATGAAAATGAAGATCACTGGTGTTAAATCAGGTGTTGCCATTAATAGCTTTTCTCACCAGGTAGGTCCTCGGGTAAAGGTACCCACTTATGACGGTCTTACGTCATGGAGTGCGTACCGGACTCAATTTGAAATAGCAGCGAAAGCCAGTGGTTGGACAGATGAACATTGCCTAACAGCTCTGAGCACGGCGTTACGGGGACAAGCGCTCTCTGTGTTGGATGCAATGCCTAAAGAGTATTAATTCGCTGATTTGATGGAGGCATTAGAAGCTCGCTACGGTGAGCGTCACTTGGAGCATGTTTTCCGTGCCCAATTAAAGGACCGTGTACAGAGGAGCGGCGAGGGACTTCAACAATGGGCCATGGAAATTGAGAAACTTGTGAGGAAAGCGTATCCTTTGGCTGACGCTAACACAGTCAACAACACCATCGTCCAGGCGTTTATTGATTGAATTCGAGACCTAGAAGTGCGTGCTGCTGTTCGCCTTCAGCACCACGTGACGATGAAGGAGGCTTTGGCTCGTGCGCTGGAGGTGGAAGCCGTTCGCCAAGAACCGCGTGCCTATAAGGTGCGCGAGGTTACAGAAGTTGTGGCTCGATCAAAGGTAGTGGCACCTAGGAGACTGGGCCCCATGTGCTACGCCTGCGGTGAACGTGGGCACATTAGAGTAAGCTGCCCAGCCAAACCTATGCCTACAGTTTCAGTGAATTGGCGACAGCGAGTGGCAGGAAATTCAGCAGCTGAAGAGAGCAGGCAGGTCCAACAGCCTGTTGAACCAACAGGGAACCGAGTAACAGACAGGAGCAAACGGTAGGTGCTGGCTGGACGAGAAACAACCCCAAAAGCTGTCGTACCTCAGGTGAGCGAACGCAACAGTTTATCCATTAAGGGATTGGTTAATGGCAAGAACTGCAGCTCAACGAGAGACACCGGAGCCACACGAACTGTAGTGCGATCAGAAGCGGCTAGCAATGGTAACCTGAGATCGAGGAATACAATACAGTGTAGTGGAAAGTCTCACCCAAATGGAGATGCATTATCACGACGACCATGTACGGATGATGGCAAACATTGCGTAGGGATAGAGACGAAGGAAAGGATTCAAGTATTGCGAGCTAAGCCTACGGATGACAGGTGGGAAACTGATGAGATGCGTAAGGCCCAGTATGACGATAGAGATTTGCGGCCTCTAATAGATTGGATGAAGCAAGACACGGGAAAACCGGAATGGCAAGAGCTGGCTCTCTTCAGCGCCATTACGAAAAGTTATTGGGCGCAGTGGGAAAGTCTTGTGTTGATAAACGGTTTGTTATACCGAAAATGGGAAAAACCATCAGGAAAAGAACATCACCTACAGTTGGTAGTGCCAAGAAAACTAATCAAGGACGGACTACGTGAGTTGCATGATGGGGTTTCTGGGGGACATCTTGGAGTACGACGAACACTGGTAAAGGTGCGAGAGCGTTTTTACTGGTTGAATTGCCGAGAAGATGTCGAGAATTGGTGCCGAAAATGTACGCCATGCTCAGCAGTGAAAGGTCCGCAGGCTAGAAGCCGAGGCAACCTTAGACTATAGAACGTGGGAGTCCCCTGGGAAAGGATAGCGATTGACGTGGCTGGGCCATTTCCTAAGACAGATAACGGAAACAAGTATTTTATGGTCGTGATGGATTACTTCACAAAATGGCCGGAGGTGTTCGCGACTCCTAATCAGCAAGCCATGACGGTTGCTGAGAAATTAGTCAATGAGGTGATATGCAGATTTGGCGTTCCGCTGGAGATTCATTCAGACCAAAGTAGAAACTTTGAATCTAATGTATTCCAGGAAATGTGTAAATTATTAGGAGTGTACAAAACAAGAACTACACCTTATAACCCGCAATCTGATGGAATGGTCGAACGATTTAACCAAACCTTGGAAAGACACTTAGCCAAGCTGGTAGAAGATCACCAAAAAGACTGGGATAAATACATACCTCTGTTCTTACTGGCTTACCGAACAGCGGAACACGAAAGCATAAAAGTGGCGCCAGCCTATGCCAACTGCGGCAGACAGTTACGTATACCAGCAGACTTAATGACTGGAGGCGCGCCACCAAATGCCGAGACCTAATTAAGTATACCGGAATATGTTGAAGACATTCGTGAGAGGTTACGCGATATAAACTCGTTAATAAGTGAAAACGCATTGGAATCAAGTCAGCGGATGAAGACCAGATACGACCGAAACGCCAATCATCAAGGTTTTCAGGAAGGATCTCTTGTTTGGCTACATAATCCGGTTCGACGAAAAGGAAAATCACCTAAGTTACAGCGACGTTGGAATGGGCCATACAAATTAATCACACGGATCAATGACGTAACCTACCGAGTGCAGAAGCAACCAAGGACCATGAAGATTGTTCATGTTGATTGATTAGCCGCCTATAATGGAAGTAAAGATGTTCGGGACGAACATAACTAAGAAGGGGGTAGTGTTACGAATAATCTAGAAACGTGTAGAGTTGGAACGCTGGAGAGATCTAGAAATAAAAGAAAGAGATAGCTACTCTTATTAACAAACAAATAGTTGACCTAAGCTATGCCATAATGGACTTTGTGATATATGGCATAAGGTTGAAAGTAGCGCGTACTAGAATTTATGACTCATAACATGTTTACGATAAGAAGTGATTCATTGTTTCCCGATACATTTAGATTTTTCTGGACCCAGGTAGAACTTTACCCTGGCTATAAATAGAGATTTGTTGACAAATACAGGGCAGTTTTTATCAAGCGATCGAGAGCGATACTTGAAGTGACCCGCGCGAAGCGAGAAGTGTTTTATTGTGTAGTCAGTGATAGTACAGTGAGTGACTAGTGTGTAAAGTGTATTTTAGTATTACATTGTGTTGTCTTGTGTATTTGTATACTAAATACACGGATTTAATATAAGTGGTATTTTCTTACAATTACGAACCCGAAGTACGTAATAATATATTTCTTCAGATAGATTTTTGCAAGTCTATATATTATGTCGATGTTTCAGCATTACCGAAACATCTTAATGGTTTTGCACAGAATTTGATTTTTTATTTTATTTCATAGCATATAAAATAAGCACCAAATATGTTAATGGTGCGTTACTATACATGTGGTGGGATAGTTTACCGGCTACCTTACCTTTCAAACTTAAACACGGAAAAGACAATTACTGACGTTATTGCAGTAGGAATAGACAAAGAGGTGGAACCAAACCCGACAGAGTCTTAAAAGTTACAATGGTCACGTTTAGCCAATCGTTTGCCTTTTATGACTGCCTAGCAGAATGGCAGATGCTCTTATCTCAGAATATCTGCTGCTCAGAAGAGGCCCGGACAGTGGAATAAAATTAAGTTATGTCTCTGTAATATATTTTTCATGGTGGGAAATACCTTACCTCCATAAGGCGCAAGTTTTGCTAATTCAGGCGTCAGACCATTTTTGATTTCATCGGGACATGGCGACACTTCAATTTTCAAAGTCCCCGGTATGCATTTCAACTTCTTTGGTGCTGAGCTTGGCCTTTTAATCTCTGCCAAGAATTTATATAGATCTTCATCCCGCAGTTTATCTGTCTCCTAAATTAAGGAAATATTTGGTTAGTTAAAAATATTTTTTATAAATAACATTGGAGTAAGACGAATTAGTAAATAATGGAAAATTCAAAATTGTATTATTTAGCTTCACAACGTAAGAGGTTATTAATATTATTGAGAGCACATTGATTTTTTTGAAAAAGAAAGTTTGACCTTTAGCTTACTATATTAAGTCTATGAGTATACATCTGTGCGTAAATGCCTGTCCACATGTTGTTAGATATTAAAATATCTGTGTGTATGTAAAGGTTTTTCAACAAAAATTTAGTTTAGTAAATCAAACTGAAGCAGTAACATGAAAATAATTCAAATTATTTTTATATAAATAAAAGTAAGGTTTGGCAATTATGAATGCAAAGTAATACTTGATAAATGTTGATCACAACTATGGCTACAGATGTCAATCCTTTATCAAAAGTTTGAAATTACTTTTTGACAAAATGGTGGGTTTGTTTTATTAATCACTTTACAAATTTTGAGTTTTAAGGCTGCAATCGATTCAATTGGCGCCGGATAGACTCTGTCTTTAACTTAACATTATCCCACAAAAAATAATCTAGCGGTGTTAAATCACATGATTGAGCAGGCTACTTAATAGCGGAATTTCGTGAAACCATACGGTCGGGAAATTTTGTTTGCAATAAATTCATTGTTTTGGTGGCTGTGTTACTTGTGTCGCCGTCTTGTTGAAACCACATGTCAGTGATATCCATATCATCAATAATAAGACAAAATTGAGTTATTAACATCTCTCGATAACGTAATCCATAGACATCTATAGTAGCCGCATTTCCAGCCAAATTTAAAATGTGACTCAGGGCTGCGAGGTTCTTACTTAAACGACTCGGTCGAACACGCGTTAGTGTTAGCACGTTTTGTGCTGAGCCTCCTGTCAACTCAAATTTGTTGATCAAATTTTTAATAGCCGAGTTTTACGAAACTTTAGCAGCACTAGAATTTTCAGAGCGTTTTTTTATTATTTTAATGCAATTTTCGAGTGTCCAAGTTTTTATTATACATGTTAAAACTAAATGTTACTGTAACTAAATGTTAAAACTGTCATGTAGTTTTGGTCTCACAATACTTAAAAACAAAGTTCTTGTTGAAAAACCCTGTAGTCATATAGACAATAGCCGATGTTTGGTCAATTCAATAATAGTAGGTCATTAATAAGCTGTAATTTTAGAATGGTGTCCAAAGTGTATAAGGCGTTGGTATGTATATGCAAGTGCTTACTTTAAAACGTGAGTGCACGTTAATTGCGTGCATGATTATGTACGTAGATGCGTTTGCGTATGCGTCGATCGGTGTATGACTAATATGGTTATGTGAGCGTTCGTAGTGGTGTGTGTGTGTGTGTGTGTGTGTGTGTGTGTGTGTGTGTGATGTGAGGGTTGTGTGTGGGCGCCGCACCTGTTTGAAGAAGCTGGTGACGGTGATGGCAATGGGCTTGAAACAGTCGAGCGTGGCGAGCGGGTCGGGCTGCGGCGGGCGGCGCTCCACGGAGCCCTTGCGGGACAGCGAGCCGCCCACCTCGCCCGCGCGCCGCCGCAGCTGCTCCAGGCTGCTGGACGACGCCTTGCGGTCTGACACACACACACACAACATACACACACATGGCGGCGCTCCACGGAGCCCTTGCGGGACAGCGAGCCGCCCACCTCGCCCGCGCGCCGCCGCAGCTGCTCCAGGCTGCTGGTCGACGCCTTGCGGTCTGACACACACACACACAACATACACACACATGGCGGCGCTCCACGGAGCCCTTGCGGGACAGCGAGCCGCCCACCTCGCCCGCGCGCCGCCGCAGCTGCTCCAGGCTGCTGGACGACGCCTTGCGGTCTGACACACACACACACAACATACACACACATGGCGGCGCTCCACGGAGCCCTTGCGGGACAGCGAGCCGCCCACCTCGCCCGCGCGCCGCCGCAGCTGCTCCAGGCTGCTGGTCGACGCCTTGCGGTCTGACACACACACACACAACATACACACACATGGCGGCGCTCCACGGAGCCCTTGCGGGACAGCGAGCCGCCCACCTCGCCCGCGCGCCGCCGCAGCTGCTCCAGGCTGCTGGACGACGCCTTGCGGTCTGACACACACACACACAACATACACACACATGGCGGCGCTCCACGGAGCCCTTGCGGGACAGCGAGCCGCCCACCTCGCCCGCGCGCCGCCGCAGCTGCTCCAGGCTGCTGGACGACGCCTTGCGGTCTGACACACACACACACAACATACACACACATGGCGGCGCTCCACGGAGCCCTTGCGGGACAGCGAGCCGCCCACCTCGCCCGCGCGCCGCCGCAGCTGCTCCAGGCTGCTGGTCGACGCCTTGCGGTCTGACACACACACACACAACATACACACACATGGCGGCGCTCCACGGAGCCCTTGCGGGACAGCGAGCCGCCCACCTCGCCCGCGCGCCGCCGCAGCTGCTCCAGGCTGCTGGACGACGCCTTGCGGTCTGACACACACACACACAACATACACACACATGGCGGCGCTCCACGGAGCCCTTGCGGGACAGCGAGCCGCCCACCTCGCCCGCGCGCCGCCGCAGCTGCTCCAGGCTGCTGGACGACGCCTTGCGGTCTGACACACACACACACAACATACACACACATGGCGGCGCTCCACGGAGCCCTTGCGGGACAGCGAGCCGCCCACCTCGCCCGCGCGCCGCCGCAGCTGCTCCAGGCTGCTGGTCGACGCCTTGCGGTCTGACACACACACACACAACATACACACACATGGCGGCGCTCCACGGAGCCCTTGCGGGACAGCGAGCCGCCCACCTCGCCCGCGCGCCGCCGCAGCTGCTCCAGGCTGCTGGACGACGCCTTGCGGTCTGACACACACACACACAACATACACACACATGGCGGCGCTCCACGGAGCCCTTGCGGGACAGCGAGCCGCCCACCTCGCCCGCGCGCCGCCGCAGCTGCTCCAGGCTGCTGGACGACGCCTTGCGGTCTGACACACACACACACAACATACACACACATGGCGGCGCTCCACGGAGCCCTTGCGGGACAGCGAGCCGCCCACCTCGCCCGCGCGCCGCCGCAGCTGCTCCAGGCTGCTGGTCGACGCCTTGCGGTCTGACACACACACACACAACATACACACACATGGCGGCGCTCCACGGAGCCCTTGCGGGACAGCGAGCCGCCCACCTCGCCCGCGCGCCGCCGCAGCTGCTCCAGGCTGCTGGACGACGCCTTGCGGTCTGACACACACACACACAACATACACACACATGGCGGCGCTCCACGGAGCCCTTGCGGGACAGCGAGCCGCCCACCTCGCCCGCGCGCCGCCGCAGCTGCTCCAGGCTGCTGGACGACGCCTTGCGGTCTGACACACACACACACAACATACACACACATGGCGGCGCTCCACGGAGCCCTTGCGGGACAGCGAGCCGCCCACCTCGCCCGCGCGCCGCCGCAGCTGCTCCAGGCTGCTGGACGACGCCTTGCGGTCTGACACACACACACACAACATACACACACATGGCGGCGCTCCACGGAGCCCTTGCGGGACAGCGAGCCGCCCACCTCGCCCGCGCGCCGCCGCAGCTGCTCCAGGCTGCTGGACGACGCCTTGCGGTCTGACACACACACACACAACATACACACACATGGCGGCGCTCCACGGAGCCCTTGCGGGACAGCGAGCCGCCCACCTCGCCCGCGCGCCGCCGCAGCTGCTCCAGGCTGCTGGACGACGCCTTGCGGTCTGACACACACACACACAACATACACACACATGGCGGCGCTCCACGGAGCCCTTGCGGGACAGCGAGCCGCCCACCTCGCCCGCGCGCCGCCGCAGCTGCTCCAGGCTGCTGGACGACGCCTTGCGGTCTGACACACACACACACAACATACACACACATGGCGGCGCTCCACGGAGCCCTTGCGGGACAGCGAGCCGCCCACCTCGCCCGCGCGCCGCCGCAGCTGCTCCAGGCTGCTGGACGACGCCTTGCGGTCTGACACACACACACACACACACACATGGCGGCGCTCCACGGAGCCCTTGCGGGACAGCGAGCCGCCCACTAAGGTGGCGGTACACGTCCATGAACTGAAATTTTAACTTAACAATACGAAACTTCATGGGCGTGAGCTGCCATAAAACCAATAATAAAATGGACATAGTATAAGGTTCTGGTGTTTTATAATTTCGAGTTAGTCCAATTTGTTTAGCTTTAATCCTTTTTCGCATGTATGAATTATATCAAATGAATTATTTGTTGATAAAGAATGTCCAGTTTCCAGAAGGTGTTTTGCAAAATGATAGAGATGTTTATTTTGAAAGATGATAATATATTCCTTGTAACGTAACTAAAAACTGCGACTTGCTTGACCGATATACACGCTGTGGCAATCCTTTCCATTACATATTTCTTAAGGAATTTAATTAGTCAAATAAGCATGTATTCGCTTTTTTCAAGGTCAGATCACCAAACAACATCGAGAAATTCACTTTGCATTTTAGTTCAATTTGCATTGACCTAAAAAGTATTTTACAGATATAAATAACACTTTGTAATATAAAGCAAACCTTTGGAATATATGACCGTGAATATTCATTCTGTATTGTATAATTACCCAGACTGTTAGTACTCGACGAATCTCTATCGGCGTCTCGCTCCAGACTATTGGATCCGCTGAGGATGTTCAGTAGCGATACAGCACTCCACACCAGCGGCATCCTATATTTGCCGAGACGGGCACAAGCCGCTAACGCGCCAGCGCGAACTTTCTCACGATTCTGTCGCAAACATAAAATGACCCATAGTTAAATTTATTTCGAAAATTTCACTAAAACTTGAAAATCATAGATAGTATAGTATTAGCGGTTAAAACGTTGTGAAATTTTATCAACTAGTTTTTGATTTTTATACACGTTACAATATATTCAAAGCAAATTTAGTTAAATTTAATGTTTTATCAATTTAAATTTACTTTTACATTTTTGGACATAGAAAAATCAATAATAGAAACCTTGTCATCCTTAATATATGGTTCAATACATTCATTAACATCCCCCTGTAGAACTTTCTCGACGCGGACGACGAGGAATATGTCCTGCGAGGGGTTCTGTATGTCGAACACGGCGCTGCGGCTCAGCGTGGACAGGTCCGCGTGCGGCACGTGCCCCGACAACATCTGCCGCGTGCACTCCGAGTTCATGTTGAAGTAGAAGTTCTCCGACAACTTCTTCTTCTCTTTGGCGTCATACAGTGCCATGGAAGCGAATAGAGGCTCTACGTCAAGTTCTAGCCTACGAAGATAATTATAATACGTACAAATTGAGATTGAACGTACAATATGCAGGTTTTCATTTTTATATATAATCGAATAGCAAATAAGTTTTAGTAACAAAAGAAAAACTAATAAAAAGTAGATCGTTCTGCTGACGGAAAGGTAAAACCATAAAACCATTGCCTATAGAGAATGTACATGGTAGTGGCGCCGCCTAGAATACGCAACTATTGGAGATCATGTCGAATAACGACAGAGGTGTTTATTATTTTCTATTTTGAATAATTAAAAGGTACAAAGAAAGACATAAGATTATTTATAGGAATTTATTTAAAACAATGCACAGCACAATGGATATTTTTTAAATTTCCATTGTGCTGTGCATTGTTTTCTTAATTTGAAAACATAAAACACTACATACGTTTTGAACCACAAACTATGTTGAAAATAAATAAAATAGTTTTAGCACAACATGTGAGAACTATTAAGGAACTATGAAACAACGGCACTTATTATTTGATGCAAATCCACATTATTTGTTTAATTTTGGTAACATTTAGATCCTATAAATTCGTTTAAACGTAAGTGATGTCATGCTTTAAACCTGCAAAGTGATGATCAGTTAATGTCATTTTACGATAAAGTATAGAAAGGTGGTAGTAAGAAGAGGTTGCGGGGAGGTCGGGGGTGGTGCGCGCGCTATTGGTTCGTCAGTGGTCATTTGCTTCACGCGCTTCACTTGTGATTGGACGTATCTGTACCCGCAGAACTCCTCCTCACCTCCCGCACAGCGTTCTTTTTACCTAAATCGAGTTGTAGGTACTTTATACAACATTATTATTTATTTGTTACATATTATTATTTACTAACGAGCTGCACCGTGCAGCCCGCTGCACTATACAAATGTTCCGGCCTCCTTTGAAGAATAGGCCAACTGTCATTCTGCCGGGCAGGTCGTAAAAGGCGACCGATTGGCTATGCGAGTCACTACCATCGTAGCTACTATGTGGTATATAGAAATATTGTCTCGCCCGAGTCAGCACCACCGCCTTACCTATTCCTGCCGCAATAGCGTCAGTGCTAGTCACTGTCGTGTTCCGGTTTGGAGGGTAAGATAGCCGGTAAACTTATGCATGTAGCATCAGACCTCGCCACAAGATAGCAACGCACCATTAACATCTTTGGTGTCTATAGGCGATGGTTGACTCTTTCCATCAGGACACCCATCTGCTTGTTTGCTATCTTATAATATAAAAAATATATTTTTATATTATAAAGGCGAAAGTTTAAATGTTTGAATGCACGGATGGATGAACAAACATATCAATAGCGTGTTGCTATCCTTATGGCGAGGATGTTACGTTGCATGGAAATGAATTTCGAAAATTAGGGTTAAAAATTTTTACCCGAATCGCGATCGCACTGGGATCACTTGATCCAAGTTGAAAGATCACTCTGTCACGAGGCAGTCAAAGCAACACGGATACAAAAGTGATTTGGTTAACCGACTTCGTCATGTGCTGATTAAATAATTTATGACGTAGAAACAAAACCTATGTTTCAGAAAAGATAATATGGCTAAGGCAAAACTATTTACTTGAGTTGATGGCACACGACCAATATCCTGTGCCCCATGATTTCGGAAGGCATCTCAGCGGCCAGTCGCCTCTCGACGGCCTCGTCCTCATCCAGGTACGGTGCGTATAAACCTAGAAGGTCCGTTTGACGATTTTCAAACCTATAAACCAGAACATACATTTTATTTCTTGAAAACAATTTTTAACATTTACAATAAACTTAAAACAGTTTCACAATAAAATTGAATTTCAATAAGTGTTGCACACATCGTTAATACGGAATTTCAAAATAAAAAAAGTCAACATTATAACATTATATTATACATAATTATTAATTATATTATTAATATTATAAATGCGAAAGTTTGGATGGATGGATGGATGGTTGGTTGGATGGATGGGTGGTTGGATGGATGGATCGGTGGTTGGATGGATGGGTGGGTGGATGGATGGATGGGTGGTTGGATGGATGGATGGATGGATGGGTGGTTGGATGGATGGATGGATGGGTGGTTGGATGGATAGATGGATGGATGGGTGGATGGTTGGATGGATGGATGGGTGGATGGTTGGATGGATGGATGGGTGGATGGTTGGATGGATGGATGGGTGGATGGTTGGATGGATGGATGGGTGGATGGTTGGATGGATGGATGGGTGGATGGTTGGATGGATGGATGGGTGGATGGTTGGATGGATGGATGGGTGGATGGTTGGATGGGTGGATGGATGGATGGGTGGATGGATGGATGGGTGGATGGTTGGATGGATGGATGGGTGGATGGTTGGATGGATGGATGGGTGGATGGTTGGATGGATGGATGGGTGGATGGTTGGATGGATGGATGGTTGGATGGTTGGGTGGATGGATGGGTGGATGGTTGGGTGGATGGATGGGTGGATGGTTGGGTGGATGGTTGGGTGGATGGTTGGATGGGTGGATGGATGGATGGGTGGATGGGTGGATGGATGGATGGGTGGATGGATGGATGGGTGGATGGTTGGATGGGTGGATGGGTGGATGGGTGGATGGTTGGATGGGTGGATGGTTGGATGGGTGGATGGTTGGATGGGTGGATGGGTGGCTGGTTGGATGGGTGGCTGGTTGGATGGGTGGCTGGTTGGATGGGTGGATGGGTGGATGGTTGGATGGGTGGATGGTTGGGTGGGTGGATGGGTGGATGGTTGGATGGGTGGATGGTTGGATGGGTGGATGGGTGGATGGTTGGATCGGTGGATGGTTGGATGGGTGGATGGTTGGATGGGTGGATGGGTGGATGGTTGGATGGTTGGATGGGTGGATGGTTGGATGGGTGGATGGTTGGATGGGTGGATGGTTGGATGGGTGGATGGGTGGATGGTTGGATGGGTGGATGGTTGGATGGGTGGATGGGTGGATGGTTGGATGGGTGGATGGGTGGATGGTTGGATGGGTGGATGGGTGGATGGGTGGATGGATGGATGGATGGATGGATGGATGGATGGATGGATGGATGGATGGATGTTTGTTACCCAATCACGCAAAAACTACTGAACGGATTTGAACGAAATTTGGCACACAAGATGATGAGCTGGAATAGTACACAAGCTACTTTTTATCCCAGAAAAATAATGTGATCCCGCGGGATTCGCCAAAAACTTTTATAGTGCAGCGGGCTGCACGCTGCAGCTAGTAGGTAAATAAATATGGGAACACAGAAGATAATTTTTTAAATACGTTTTTAAGATTACTATTATTAGCTGTTGCCCACGACTTTGTCCGCGCGGACTTTGTTTACTCCGCACAGCTCTCCCCCGTAGGTGATAGCATGATAATATGTAGCCTATATGTTGACCCGACCTGTTAGTAATATTCATGCAAAATTTGAAGTAAATCCACGCAGTACTTTTTGAGTTTACCCCGGACATACATACAGATAAACAGACAAAAATTCTAAAAACTATAGTTTTGGCTTTGGTGTCGATTGTAGATCACGTCCCAAGTATTCTTTTAAAAAAAAAATTTAATGTACAGATTTGACTTTCCTACGATTTTATTATATGTATAAATATAAATAAGGTATTTAGTTGTTTGACAACATTTCACGAATGAACACAAACTTTGTGAGAAAATGTCTAGATCTCTTATATTGTTGTAAGCTCTACACATACGAAGAAGTGGATCATTAAATGTGACATTGTTGTAATAACAAAAAACATTTTATTTTTAATTTTCTACATTGATAAACCCCAATCAAATTGACCGATTTTGATTAAATTAACGGTATTTGACGCAGTTTTAAAAGGAGAAAAGCTGATAAGATTTTAAGGCAATCGATGAATTAACTTGATATTTATTTTAAAAAAATTAAGTAAGTTTGCTAAAAACAACGCAATTTTAATATTTGAGACGCTATGATTTTTGAAAATTAGATTCGATTTTGATTTTCGAAACGACATTTGACGTAGTTTTTTTAGTACTAAAATATCGTAGAATACCAAAAAATAGTAGTTAAAGTAGTAGAAGTAGTAGAAAAATTTCGAAGCAATGTGGAAAAACACCTTTTTCAAAATTTTTCGTCAACTATTACTTCCAAACGGATAAACCGATTTTGATGCAATTTATGTATCAGACGTAGTTTTTTGAGGAATAGAGCTGATTAGTTTTTGTACTCAACCGGTACATAAATCTGGAAGTTATATTAAAAAAATACTGTTTCGCCAAAAAATTTTTTGGTGTTTTTTCAAAATCTCCTACACCAAATCGGTTCAAATTTTCAGGAAATTTAAGTTGAGCGGAATCCAATCGAATGCCATTACCTGCGTTTCGATCGGTCTAGCCGTTCAAAAGTTATGAGATGTTTACATATATACATACACACACACACACACACACACACACACACACACATACAGACATACTGACGTCATGGTGAAAATAGTCGGAAAAGGTTCCTAGGACCTCAAAACGTGTACTAGGAAGTTAAAAAAATATAGAGATAAAAAAAAGAAAAAGAAAGAAAAAAAGGAAAAAAAAGGAATTTCACAAAATATTAGCGTAAATTAGCGGTGTGTAGTTCACGAATGAATCCTTCAAATGAAGTACTTCATTTCAAATACATCATTCCTTCATTAGTTCAGTTGAATTTCATTTAGTTCAATACTTCATCTAGTTCTAGTCCATCGTGATACATAAGTAATCTGTGCATCGTGGAACGCCGAACGTCAGACAAGTGAACGAAATACGAATTGAAGTACGTTGACTGACCCGAGCACTGGCGATGGCTGATCGTATTAAACGAATTTAACCGAGCACCTACACACACGCGCGCGATTTGCTATCCACATCGCTATCACATATTATATTTTGTACTGATACCTCTGTCATCGGATTTTAGGCGAAAAGTTATTTATGACCTTTATTACATTACGTTAAAGTACATTTCAATTTCATTACTGCATTTGTTTATAAATGACAATAATATTTATTTATAATCCCATTACTACTATTTTGTACTTTTTTTATGTCATAAGATAACAAACAAGCAGATGGGTCTCCTGATGGAATCAACCATCGCCTATAGACACCAGAGATGTTAATGGTGCGTTGCTATCTTGTGGCGAGGTATAATGCCACATGCATAAGTTTACCGGCTACCTTACCCTCCAAACCGGAACACGACAGCGACAAGCACTGACGCTATTGCGGCAGGAATAGGTTGGTGGTACCGGACCCGGGTGAGACAATGCAGAACTCTACCACCTAGTAGCCACGATGGTAATGACTCGATAGCCAATCGGTCGCATTTTACGACCTGCCTGGCAGAATGGCAGTTGGCCTATTCTTTAAAGGAGGCCGGGACCAACACGGCGAAAAACGTAATTGATTTTGAAAAGTATAGTCAAAAGATACTGTAGTAATTATTTTATAGTTGAATAAACAATTCTGTACTTGAATGGGAACGAGTTCCAAATGCCAAACGAAATCAAAGGCCACGGTATGATCAACCGAACTAAATGGACTACTGAAGTAGGTGAAGTCAATTAACATTGACGAAGTGAAGGAGTTAAGTATTATGAGACATTCTGGGCATGTCTCATAATACTTTACACTGACTTTCATTCATACATTAGATGGACTAGATTAATCATAAAATTCACTGAAGGAAATGAAGTACTGAACTAAACCAATGATGTACTTCATTGGGCGAAAAGAAGTACTTCATTAATTTCATTTCATTGACACATTTTGCGCATGTCTAGCGTAAATTATTATTCATATGTTTACCTTTTAGCCTCGTTTATAGCATCAATCTGTTCAAGAGGTTTCTTCTCAAACAGATCTGGCAGCAACGGATCCGACGAAGAACTACGCAAGTCCAGACTGGCCCAGGAGCCTCGTGGAGTGAGAGTCTCGTTGCATGATGATGATGAAGATATTGATGCCACTGATTGACGTCCGCTGGATGGTTGAGATTCACACTGGAAATATACGAAATTTATGTGGATATTTTTTGTGTTTTTTGTGTTCCCCAGTGTTAGTCCTGGGTTCCTTTGAAGAATAGACCAACTGCCGTTCCGCCTGGCAGGTCGTAAAATGCGACCGATTGGCTATGCGAGTCACTACCATCGTGGCTATTTGGTGGTAGAGTTCTGCATTGTCTTGACCTGGTTTGGTACCACCGCCTTACCTATTCCTGCCGCAATACCGTCAATGCTTGTCACTGTCGTGTTCCGGTTTGGAGGGTAAGGTGGCCAGTAAACTTGTGCATGTGGCATCAGACCTCGCCACAAGATTGCAACGCACCATTAACATCTTTGGTGTCTACAGGCGATGGTTGACTCTTTCCATCAGAGACCCATCTGCTTGTTTGCTATTTTATGATAAAAAAAATACACCCTAAGTACACATATGTAAGTTGGTGACCCAAACAAATGGGCATACAAATGGAGAGAGGAGAATAAAATGTAAAATAAAAACAACTTTATGTCAATCGTATAAAGTATGTTTTTCTTTATTATATTTTTTATTAAATATTTGTAAAGGAGAGTAATGAGATCAGCCTAAAAAGGCTACAAGAATATAGCGTCAGCCGAAATTATTAAATTAATTTAATTTACAATTAGTCAATACTAGAATTCAACAAACACTTTTTAATAGCAAGTTAATTTTAAAAGGATTTTAGTTGGAAGTCATGAAACTAATCAAACTTGTACTCTCTTCTTATTTCTAAATCAAGCAAAGTTTTTTCTTTTCTGCCATATATTAACACTTTTTTTTATTTCTGACCAACTAAACAAATTATAAAAATGTTGGATAGGTAAAACGCAAAATTTTAAACAAACTATTGTATAAAATAAATAAATATTCACGGGACAATATATTTATTTATTTATTGTATAAAATAGTAGTACAAAAATGAAAATATTTATTATTATAGTCGAAACCTACAACATTTTGGATGATACTAAGAGTACTTGTTTATACACAAGTACTCTTAATATCATCCAAAAGAAACAAAAAAGAAACAAGTTTCTTCTATTTACTCTGTGAACGAGTAATAAATATTGTAATGTAAACTAAAATTTTTTTCGTTTTTTAAGTTTTAAGTGGTTAAAATCAAATATTCTTCATGATGAGTGATACAAAAATGAATTATATATTTTATATTGACGATGACGATATATTGCGATGTGAGTGGGGTAAAATGGAACGTAAGAAATGTATATTCAAGTAATATTGATCTTTGAAGGAGTTTCGTCAATTTTAGTATTATAATAAGTGTACCTCGCATACTATAGAGGCTAATAAAAGAAAATTTAGGCGAGCTCGAGAGTGTCAAACAACAACAAAAAAACAACGTTTTCTTTGCAAATTTGTGACCCTCCCACTCCCTTACATTACACTTTAATCGACAGATATTCTAAATTTTAGGTGGCAATTAATCCACTATACATTAATATCACGCGATTTAGTGTTTCCCTGTCACAGAATTTTTTGGACATTTTTTTATCTAAGTATAGATTTTTTCCCCACCATTGAAATGAAAAACATTATATTATCTTTTATTTTTCCAGTAATTTAAACTACAAAATCCAATAGGTCCCTACGACGCTTGAGTAACTATTCATTTAGCATCTTGGGCTCCCCTACTATAACTTTTGCGTTATGGAAATGCACGCGCATCTTAAAATTTCACTCTCATCATTTTTTTTATAACGCGCCTAAAGAAGTACCTATAACTTCAAAAATAAAAAAAATAAATAAAAATAAATAATGAAAAGTAAAAATATGTGCTATTTTTACATTTCATTTTTTATTTTTATTTATTGAAGTGCTTTTTTACAGAAGTGCTTTTTAAGATATTTATTGACACTATGCACCCCACACTTTTTTTACAACGCAATACATATTTTTTCTTATTTATATAATTTGTTTATTTATATAATGAGCACTTGTACTTTTAATTTTATGAGCACTTGTACTATTTTACTTTGTAAAGCAAAGAAAACAGTACAAGTGCTTGTAACATTATATCAATACCTGTTAACATGGAGTTTTACTAAGCACACGATATTAAGTGTTGAAAGTATTTTAAGCCAATGCCAGATATTTCTATTTAAATACCCAGACATGCATAATAAACCCCCAGAGGCCGTTAGATTTACCTGCTGCGAAGCCAATTCTTCAGTGGAGGTGGAATGTTCAGCATCTATCTCATAGTGGTGTTGCGGGAAGGCCAGCAAGCGCTCAATCCGTTCGCTGAGCCGCTCGCGACTCACCGTCGAGCCGGAATACATACGGTACTTGTGTTCCACTACAGTGTAGTCAGAGGTGTAACAGCTGATGCAGTCACGCACAAACATAGGTGCTTTGGACCTAAAAATATATTTTTATTAATTTTCTTATTGTGCACAGAATTAAAGTAATGTGACCTTTTTGTCTATGTTGGTCTACGAATAGATCCTCTGCTATGTCAGGCAGTTTGTAAGAGGCAAAGAAAGAGCAAAAATATTCATTCCTGAGACAGAATTTCGCTACTGGATATGACGATGACAATACGTCATTCATAGTGTCATGCTTGTCATCTTAATGTTTGAAAATCCACTAACATATTATTCTTTTTACTTTTTTCTATTTATCAATAACATTGTGTAGAATTAATTGAAAGCTTGGGTACTCCAGGTGAACTTTCAAAATTTGAAGACTCATTCTTAAAAGTTTGACAAAACAGCTTAATCCCCTAGAGTTCCAGGTGTCCATACGTGACAGTGATCAATTAACATCAAATAAGCTTGTTGCCTATTTTTCCCTCATCTATAAAATATGGTACAGTTAAGTGGCATTCTGGCAATACTTACAGATCCTCATCCGGCAGTACATGATTTATGGTCCTGATACGACGTGGCACTGTTACTACTTCTATGTCGTTTTCTGGATATGCGAGAGGATCCTCTTCTCCCATTAGGTGATCGCATATTGCCTCGTAATCTGGTGGCTCAATCATATCAGATAGTGATATCTGCAAAGTAAATTACATCTGTAGATAAAATTATATTATAATGATTATGATTACAATACTGGTGACTGTTTTTATTTTTCATCACATTTTAAAGTTCTGATGACAATGATATGAAATGTATAAATCAGTGCTACACATGCCACGCACTCGGGCGTCGACAGCAGCGAATAGACTACGAATCAAAACGGTTCAGTTGTAACTTGTAATTGCCGCAATGAACGCCGCACTACGAACATTTTAACTTTAATTTTAAAATGTTTACTAGGCTAGCAATTTGGAAGTTATGTATAAACAAATAAGTTTAAGCAAAGTCCAAAGATAACAGTTTTTATTTCTTCCCACAATGTTGAATATTCATAAGAAAATAACTATGGTAGTGTCACCAAAAATCGATAGTTTTAATCTAGAATCGCCATAATACTAATTGCAACGCCGATAGTATCCATAGTATTGAACGATGCAAATAAACTATTGATTGTGTCGATAGTATCAATCATTGGAGATAAACAAAGTATCGATTCTATCAATGTTATTGTTATACAATATTGTATTAACTATCGATATATTCAATACTAATGATAGTTTGTACAATCGATAGCATCGGTCAGTATTAGAATAAAGTTGACTATCAATATTAAGATAGTTTTGAAAATTATTATGGAAAAAAACGATTTATTGAAACAGAAAGTGAATGCATTGGAGCAAAAATTTAAATATATAGAAATAGAAAAACGTAAAAATAATCAATTAATCTTTTTCGGAATTGAGAAACAAGGTAAAACTGAATGTGAACTTGTAGACTACATAAAGGAAATAATTGTAGACACCGGTGTACCTATTGACAGCCAGGAAATTAAAGATCTATTCCGAATAGGGTGACAAATTAACAACAAAAATCGACCAGTGATTGTCTCCTTTACAACCTTATGGAAAAAAACACACAATAATGGAAAAATAAGGCTAATCTCCCCCCCAGGTATTTACATTAAAGAAGATTTTCCTAAAGAGGTTTTGGAAAAAAGAAAACAATTACAACAACAAGTTGAACAAGAAAAAATAAAGGGAATGTAGCATTTCTAAAATATGACAAAATAATTAAAAGGACACCAACACAAAGTGACAAAAACCGTGATGAAAAAGAGAAGAGTCGGCTTCACCTAGTTTGTCGACACAAAAGAAAACTACTTTATGGAATAAGCCTGGACCGACTAAAAAAACAATAAAGGAAGTTCTGAAACCGGGCAATGTCGATCAAGACCAATCTGATTCACTATCGGAAACCTCAAAAAACTAACAACTCACAATAGTAGCCGGAAACAAAATAAGCAAATAAAGACAAATATCACACCACAACAGAATCAACCAAAAAATGTCCCAATACGGTTGGTCCCCGAGGGAGTATTAGACCAAAACCCTCCAGCCAAAAGAGGCGAAACATTCAACATTGCAACACATAATGTAAGAACCTTAACCACTCAAGCATCCACGGTGATTGTACTCACCAACAAAATTATTGTGTCTCGTGTCCACGGGAGTACAGTCACCAAACAACAGCGTTCGGTTTTAACGTATGATATGCTTATTACAGTTATTATTATTACAATAGATGTCACTAGATGGCAGTTTTTTAAATTATCTGAATTTCAAGGGGTTTTTTATCAGTGCAACACCGACAAAATATCTTTAAAAAATATAAAATTGTGAAAGGCCGTCATTATTGCTTGTGAGTAAACTTTGTGTGTGTAGCTCTGACAAAAATGTGTTAAGTTTACAAGTTTTATATATTGTTTCATATGTGCACTGTACATTTTATAATTGTGAATATATTTACTTTAGGAATAACGTGTTTTACGACAATTCAAATACTTTTCAATGGAATACTTTCGTTTGAAAAGTTTTACTGTTTACTATACGGTCATTGTTTGATAATTAAACGTCGTAATAAAAAGTATTCTAGGGCTTTTCTCTTTAAAATTGGTGTTAATTACAAGATAATACTTCACTATTAACATGGTAGTAATAATTCACAACTGAAATATGTTGAGATTGGTTTAGAAATACTTAGAATACAACTCGTTGTTCAGGATTTTAGTGTAAAGGTCTGCAGTCCCCATTGGACAGGAATACTTACTTCCTAAATAAGGGTTCTGACACACGGAGCGTTGGGTTTGTGGTGTTGTATTAGTGTTAAGTGCTGGTATAGATTTTATTGAATGTTTTCGTGAATGTTTCAAATGAATTACTTTTTTTTATTAATATTATTTTTTCTTTCTATATTAATGAAATCTATACATACAAATAAATAAAATTGGAGTGTCTGTTTGTAATATTAAAAAAAACGGTTTTTTACTAAATGCATATGGATGTATACACGGTACCTATACCAAAACAACATTTTTTTACAATTTTGTCTGTCTGTCTGTTAGTTTCGGCTAATCTCTGGATCTGCTGGACCGATCTTGACCAGACTTTCACTGGCAGATAGCTGATATGATAGGGAGTAACTAGTAACTTAGGCTACTTTTTTTCGTCTATACAAATAAATAAAATTGGAGTGTCTGTTTGTAATATTAAAATAACCGCTTTTGACCAAATGCCAAACACCAAAAAACATTTTTTAGTATGTAGTGTACACTAAACATGTATGTAGTAAACAGACATACAGACGAAAATTGTAAAAAAACATTTTTTACAATTTTCGTCTGTATGTCTGTCTGTCTGTCTGTTTGTTTGTCTGTCTGTTTGTTCCGGATAATCTCTGGAACAGCTAAACCAATTTTGATGAGACTCACTGACAGATACCTGATGTGATAGGAAGTAACTTAGGCCACTTTCTTTTATCTACACAAATAAGTAAAATTGGAGTATCTGTTTGTAATCTATACAAATAAATAAAGTTGAAGTGTCTGTTTGTTATTTTAAAAGAACCGCTTTTTACCAAATTCACATGGATGTATACACGGTACATATACCAAAATAACATTTTTTATATTTTTTGTCTGTCTGTCTGTTTTTCTGTTTGTTCTGACTAATATCTAAAACGGCTGGACCGACTTTGAGGGACTTTCAATAAGTAATATTATGGTAAATGATAATAGAAATAATTAAAGAAAATAAATATTATTGATTCAAAACCTCTGAAATTATTTTGTATTTCATTGAAATAAACTCCCTGCGTGTGGACGGCCTTAGCCGGGCGGCCATTTTGTCACATCAATACCGTCGCTAGATATCTGAGGGCCTCTTAGGGAGTACTTGATTTTGTTTAATTTTTGTTGATAGAAAACTAAATATTTATAAGAAGATATTGGTGTCGCTTGAAAGGATATATTGTGTACTATAATAATATAAATAATTTTTGACAAGTAACTATAAGTTTGTGTTGTAAAACTCGATATAAACAAAAAATTAAGACTTTTTCCATGTGTCCAATTTTCATCTTTTTTTTAAATCTTTTATAATTAATTTCAGTCTTTTATTTTTGATTACTTAAAAGTATACATTCTTTAACCTTTCGTAAATATTTTTTATTTGAACTTAGCTCTTGTAGATTTTTAGCAGTAATGGTTTTTGTTAAGAGAATCGCGCGCGGTTGAAAAGATAAATGCGCGGACACGTGACGTGATAGGCTTGGACGGTTGAGTGGTTAAGAACACAAGAAAGCTTATTGGAATTGGAAAATGCATCTATCTGTGCTTGTGTGTTAGGTTGTATTATTAAAGCAACGTCGTCCGCATAACCTATAAGCGAACATACCTCCGGAAAGGATAATGAGAATAAATCATCGAATCCTAAGTTCCATAGATATGGTGAAATTACTGATTCCTGTGGGAAGCCCAGAGTAAGGCGTTTAGACACAGCTTAATGCCCTAGCTGTAATTTCGTATGACTGCTTTCTAAATACAACTTAGTTAATTTATATATATTTTAATAGCACCCCTTATTTTTGATTTCAAGAATAACATCGGCCATAGTGACTCACATAGCTAATCATTCACCGATTATGACTTGCCTGGTAGAACAGCAGATGGTCTATTCATCAAAGGGAGCCCACACACACACACCCACATTTTCTTTTATTTACCTGAAATCTCAGATACCATAATATTTTTTTTTACACCAAGTTTTACTCATTTGATTTTTTTTAATCTCCTTTTAAGGGTTGGCTGGTTAATAAGCTCACTCATTGAACTTATGTTACATTTATTTTTTCCTAATTGTGCTGTTTTCTATTTTCCCAATAAATAAACATTAACTAATTATTTTAATTTATTAAAGTATTTGATTAGACCAGTGGTAACTACCCCTAGTTTCTTTGTGCTAGTATGGGCCCCTTCGAATAACCAACCATCTGCCATTATACCATCCTGTTTGTAAATGACGAACAATTGGTTGTTGTCAATGTGTCACTACCATTCTGATTATATGGTAGTAGAGTTTGTCAACATCTTGCTAGGGTATTTGATACCACTACCTATTTCTGCTGCAGTAGCATTAATGATTGTCATTGTCCTGTTCCAGTTTAGAGAGTAAGGTAGTTGGTAAAGTTGTGAATGTGGCATTAACACCTTGCTACACAGATAACAACGACTCACTAACATCATTGGCACTAATAGGTGATGTTTCTTACCATCAAGAGAGCCATCTGCTTATTTGCTATCTTATAACATAACATAAAAAAACTTTATAATTTGCAGAGGACTACAACGTAAAATTACCTCTGCAAAAACCTAATATCTTTATAGAAAATGCATTGTAAATACATTAAATTAATAAAAATAAACATTACACACACTACATTCATGTGACAAACATGATATTATATTCACATGCATAGATACTATTTTCTTTACAGAATTAAAATTTTTCAGAAAACTGAAAAAAAAGCATTTTTTGGTTTGCTCCATCTGGGAATCGAGTCCAGGAACTTATGTAGACAACACCGACAGAGGCAACATTAAAATTTTTTAGTGGTTATTGTGAAGCTTGTCACAAATTTTGATTTTACACCATAATTAGATATGCATTCTTTCTAAGTACTAACTCTATTACCCCAATAAGAAAAAACAGTTTTACCTACACAGGGTTATTTATATCTAGGTTCAATAAAAGAATTTGGGCATTGGTAAATACATAAAATATGTGGTTAAGTGTAAACCATAGTAAGCTAAAAGCATGCGAAAAACTAGTAAATCAACATTAAAATACTAAACATATATTTTTTTATTTTTAAACCCATTGATATAAAAAAAAACCCAAGATGCACAGTCCCGAACAAAACCGACACTCAAAACTGTCCCTAATTTGTCATAAGTGGTTATAGATATGACAAAAACTTATGTTTTTGCATATCCAACCTTACGTGCAAGATTTATAGTTGTTTTTATAAAGCAATTTACAAAAAATTATAAAATTGACAGTGTTGTGATTGAAACGATTCTATTTGAAAATGAGCGCAAAATTTGAAATCGTGCGCTCATTTTTAGAGGACGGTTTTAGACACTAAAATGTGCATCTTGGATTTTTTTATATCAATGTTTAAACCACTGTTTAAACAAAAATAAGTTGGGAACATTGTGTAAATAAAAATAGTAACTAAATAGTAATCAATATTCTAAGTAGATCGCTTAAAAGAAAAACATAATAAGCCTCCTGATATTTTAATTGAACAATCTTTAAAGGAAAAAATATATGAATCATAAACATGCATTATATGATTATTAATGTTACTCAAAACTTACAGAAGATGAGCACCCTGATAAAGTCCCAACCTTCGACTGGTTAGCATAGATCTTACGAGCCTCCCCAGCATTCCTATAAATAGGGAAAAATCAATTCTCTAAAGTTTTATAAATACCTTGACTCTGACCCATGTTTATGCATGATTAAACCGTTATTCCCATACAAGGTTAATGAAATCACTTACCCAGAAGAAGTCTGGTGTTTACGTCCAAGAGTCATCTAAAATTAGAATACGAAATAAGACCAATTATAACGATTTTTACAAGATTTCTATTTTAATTTGTATTTTGTTTGAAAACAAATAGAAATCCGATGTTTAGATAAACAATTTTGGCAACTGACGTATAGTTTTTTTTATTTACCTTCTTCTTCTTTTTCTTTAATACCAACACCAAGTTGATGGTTTAACGTCGTAATACCTATTAAAAAAGCTTGAAAAATAGCCAGCCTGAACATAACAAGAATGTATGCTAAATGCATTGAGGAGGAAATTGCCCTATTAGTAAGAAAATATGGTAGGCTTGTAGTGCTACCTAAGTGACATAAAAAACCTTTAACTGACCCAAAGGCGTATAGACTCTTTTGCCGGTATTAGATAAAATATTAGAGAAAATAATGATTGAATGTGCACCACAGGTTTTTTGTGTTAGGTATCTTTGACAACCAGCACAGATTTGCTTGTGAGGTGTTCCATGGTGTCAGCCCTTTCAGCTATTTAAAATTTAGAAGCCAAAACTAAAGCTCAACTGATCTCGGAATAAGGTAGAAAGAACAGGTTGCAGTTTTCATCGGAAAAAACGAAAACTATGCCGGTCAAGGAAAAGTTAAGAAGGCCTCCTACTATAAGAATGGGTGGTAGGTCGGTGTCCAGTAAGGAATGACAATTGACGAAAGACGGTCTTCTATAAAGCACGCTGTGGATATCGGTGACAGAGCTGCACGGTGTTTTGGAAAGTGGCGCGTATTACACCTAGATATCTAACTCTTAGGGTATCGGATACCATGCCCACGGCTCATACATATTGGCACTTTCGTAGCAACGGTAACGTATACTACATCGATTTGGTACCATCCTGCGTCATTGTACACAGTCAGGAGCACCTTATTGAAAACTTAGCAATCTACAATGTTCTTGTGTTGTGGGAGAAAATGAAGTGAGTAAAGTTTCGGGCGAAGGGCCTTTTTCCTTGGAGAAAAAGGCGTAATCCTCACGCCTCTTTTTTGAATCCTTCACCCGGACAAATTGGAAACACAATGCTAGGGAAACGAAAGATTTGTACATTTTTACTTCGGATGTTAGTGCTCGATTTGGAGGCAAATGAATTAGACCGGATCAGAAACATCACAATTACTGCTGGGTCGCGGGTGTTTCAGGGGTCGTTTGAGATATCTGGAGCAGAGCTGTGGAGCAGAGCAATACTGGATCGTGCTACTACGACGCTGGCAACGGTGTTGATGATGATGAACGAGTTTTTACCATGTTTAGTCCACCCCTCCAGGGGAGAGGTGACTTGCAACATTAATAAGGGAAATAATTTGTAGTGAGTCAAGAAGTGCATGAAGAATAGAGCTTAAGGGCAAAATTCGTGCACCTTCCGCGTTTCGGCTCTTATAACCAAGATGGTTGGAAGAGCATTATACTATGGGGCAATAGTGTAAACGCAACGGATCTTTTTATATCCCAAAAAAAGTGCATCCGCATTCTTGTTAACATTAAAGAACCAGAAAGTTGTAAACCGTATTTCAAAAAACTAAAAATATTAACGTTTTCTTCAATTTATATATTCGAAATACAAAAATTTGTTAAAAAATATCCCCAGTTCTTTAAAAAACAAACTGAATACCCACGAAAATTTACAACAAGATTCAAACACAACCTAGAATTACCAATCTCAAACCTTAAAATGCACAGATCGGGGCCAAACGTTATGGCTGTAAAAATATTTAATAAGTTACCCGAAAAACTTAAATCGGAAGAAAATTGTAAAATATTTCTACGCGATGTTAAGAACCTACTGATAAATAAATGTTATTACACCTTAAGCGAATTTTTGAATGATAAATTTTAATAAGAAACAAATTTTAATCAGAAAAGTGAATCAGTCCGCCTCTGCATTGCTACAACCTATCAGGGTACATATGTTGTTCCTAGAATGTATATTTAACACCTATAAATGTATAACATACGACGCAATAAAGTATTGAGTATTGAGTATTGAGCCATGAGTGGTTGATGGGTTAGCCATACGCGTTGCGCGGCCGCCGTGCGTCACTCAAATGACTCGAGTCCCTGCACCGCTGCTCTCTACTCCTACTTTCTACTAGACGCAAGCCTCCGTATGGCTTCGAACAGACTCTGACGTATACCGATGAATCCGGTTAATTGTCGCGGAGTCCATTGGAGCCGTACGGAGCCGTATAGAGCCGTCGGTAGCTCTGCAGCTGTCGTGGAACGTGAAAGTAACGGCAATATGAACTGCAATTTCTGTTTACACGTTTCAATTTCTTTTACCTCATTGTAAAATGTCGTCCTGACTGGGCCGATACGAGCCGGTTTGTCTGAATCGCTTTATCATCAGATTTAGACATATATTAAATATTATTACAGATTTTTTCCCGTGTTGGTCTGTGCTTCTTTGGAGAATAGACCAACTGCCATTCCGCAAACAGGTCGTAAAAGCCGTTGGCTACGCGTGTAGCTACCATCATGACTACTATGTGGTAGAGTTCTACAACGTCTCGCCCGGGTATTTGGTACCACCGCCTAACTCATTCCTGCCGCAATAGCATCAATACATCTCATTCCCCCCAGAGATTATAAAAATGCTGTGGCAGCCTTAAATGAAGATCTTGCAAGAATTGTTCAGTGGTCTGAAAATAATTCCTTAGTATTAAACCTTGATAAAACAAAATATATGTTATTTGGTACTAAAAATCATATAAAATCTTTGCCATTTTCTTCTTTCAATATAAAATTAATGGATAAAGCTATAGAAAGAGTAGAGGATGCACCTAATTTGGGTTTATATGTAGATAGCACCTTAAGATATGAAAAACACGTATCGGAGACGGTTCGTAATTGTTTTTTTAGATTAAAAACCCTATACAGAGTTAGGCCATACTTGTCGGAGGATTTGCGCATGCGTTTAGTCGAGTCGTTAGTTTTATCCAGGCTTAATTACGCCGATGTTGTGTATAGTCCGCGTCTTTTATCCAGGACGAATCGGCTTATACAAAGAGTACAGAATGTTTGTGCTCGTTATTGTTTTAATATACCACCCCAGAGTCATGTCACGTCTTTCTTAAACGAGCATGGTATTTTAAAGGTAAGGTCAAGGCGTAAGTTCCACTTGGCTTGTCTTATGTTCGGAATTACAAAGTTTTACAAGCCTGTTTATTGTATGATAAACTTTGCCGGGTAGCAACCAATAGTGAGGTTATAACAAGGAGTTGCGCTCAGCAGCTTGCTATTCCAATACACAGGTCAGCCGCCTTCAGAGGTAGCTTCCGTTATGCTGCATCAAAAATCTGGAATAACTTGCCGCCACCTATAAGGCAATGTAACAATATAGGTACTTTCAAAAAACATCTACGGCAGTATTTAATTAATGCACAACGGAAGCTGGATGGGGCAATGGCTGATACTTCCATAATTTGAGAAATAAAAATGTTAGATTCAGACATAAATCTCCTTGTAATTTTAACCTTTTATTTTGTTTTGGTAGCTAAACGTTATATTATGTATGTAGTGGTATTTTATGATATATATAGGTCTATGTATATATGTATGTATATATTTGATTATATATTGTATTTTTCAAACGCATTATTGCTTAAAAATTTATTTTACGGTTTCACGTCCGTGACTCATCAGGTCTGACTGAAAACCAGCGCTAGGCTCTCGTCTGGCATATGCTGAGTTGGGTCCTTTTTGGCGGCATGTGTACGCGACTGTCGCGCCTGCGCACGTCTCATTTAACGCTTTTATTCCACGCATTTTTCTTACGGTTTTACTATCACATTTTTTTCAGTTCGGTCGCGCAGCAAAATCCCTATCCCCTCCAAGCCTGCCGTAAGGAACTTCGTTCCAATAATAGAAAACCAAAAAAATAAAAAAACACACACAACACACTAAAGAAAATAAAATTATAAAATGGCTTTCTTTGTGCTATTTCTACCATGTGTGTGTCCCACAGTGCCGCGGCACAAGCGAGTAGTGCCGTTTAGCCGAAGGAAGTTCGTTCCTACCTGGTGTCCCGCGACACCACATCATTTTTTACTATTTTTCTTTCTTCTTCTATGATTTTGTTAATAAGTTAAGCCTGTAATATTTAATTGTTTGTAACATTTATTATGTGTCTCACTTTTTCCGCTAAATAAATGTTTCTTTCTTTCATTGTTGTGTTCTGGTTTGGAGGGGAGGTAACCGGTAGACTTATGCATGTGGCATCGCCATCGCACGGACATGGATAGCAACGCAAAATTAACATCTTTAGTGTCTATAGGCGATGGTTTCTTATTTCTCTTTCCATCAGTAGAATGTAGAAAAGTATATTCTACATTCTACAAGCATGCTTATACTACTAGACTTTCACACGATACCTAGGCTTGTCAACCGTACTATCACAAACGAACCGTGGTGATACGGCTACTTCATGAAGAATCTATACAATTACAAAATCACTTTTATTAGTTATATTAAAACGACGTTGATAATTTATTTATTTTCTTATAATACAGAATCCATAGCACTTCGCAATAAATATTGTTTAAAAATTAGTGATAAACCTATGGCCAATTATGGATTTACATTATAAATGTTACTTTTTGTTGTTATTTTTTGTTTAATTAACATTTTTAATTAGCTGAATATATTGGAACGAAGTTCCTTACGGCAGGCTTGGAGGGGATAGGGATTTTGCTGCGCGACCGAACTGAAAAAAATGTGATAGTAAAACCGTAAGAAAAATGCGTGGAATAAAAGCGTTAAATGAGACGTGCGCAGGCGCGACAGTCGCGTACACAAGCGAGTAGTGCCGTTTAGCCGAAGGAAGTTCGTTCCTACCTGGTGTCCCGCGACACCACATCATTTTTTTTGTATTCTAAATAGTCACCATGCGCATGCGTCAACTTTACGTTTAAACTTTTAACACCATCTTCATAAATATTATAGCGCTAAGCTTGTGCTTGTCACTATAATTCATTTAACAATTTGATATTTTCATATTTGATTTCTAAAAAATGTAGGTATGGTAGACAGTTATACATATTATGATTATAATATATCAATCACTATTTCTATACAGATGACAATTGTTTATAACGAGAAAGATATAAAAAATATCCTGTGAATTCTGTGTATAAAATTTTAAAAATAATACACTCACTGTAATCACTGTGCTTCCTGCTTACTGCAATAAAGAACAAACGACGAACTAATGATATGATAAAAAAACTTCAAAATTAAAAAAAAAGAAACTTTAATAGGGGCCAAACATGGTAAGCCGGTGAGGTTCTACCTAACCATCTAACGTTCATCTAAATTGAATCAGATAATAAATAATATTGACTAATATAATGTAAAGCAGCGCCATCTGTTTTTGACTAGCTTATGTTGCATGTTAAGAAGCTTACGCTCTAAAGCAGCGCCATCTGTTTCTGAAAAGCTTACATGATATGTTAGTGCCATCTGTTTTTGAATAGCGTATATTATAAAACAGCGTCATCTGTTGTTGAAAAGCTTACATTGTATAAAGTCAGCACCATCTGTTGTTAAAAAGCTTACACTTCAAAGCAGCGCCATCTGTTTTTGAATAGTTTACAATATATAGTAGCGTCATCTGTTGTTGAAAAGCTTACATTATGTAGCATCGCCATCTGTTTTAGAGTAGTAGTACTTAAATTATGAAGCCGCGTCATGTGGTCATATGTTGTTGCAAAGCATGCATGCATCAAGATTCAGCACTGTCTGTTTTTAAATATAGCTTGCATTTTAAAGCAGCGTCATCTGTTGTTGAAAGCTCACATATTGTAAATCAACACTATATATATAATATACTAGCTGTTGCCCGCGACTTCGATCGCGCGAACTTCGTTTACTCCACACAGCTCCTTCCCCGTAGGTGATAGCGTGATAATATGTAGCCTATATGTTGACCCGACCTGTTAGTAATATTCATGCAAAATTTGAAGTAAATCGATGCAGTACTTTTTGAGTTTACTCCGGACATACATTGACTTTCCTACGATTTTATTATACGTACTAGCTGTTGCCTGCGACTTCGTTCGCGCGGACTTCGTTAATTCCGCACAGCTCCTCCCCCGTAGGTGATAGCGTGATAATATGTAGCCTATATGTTGACTCGACCTGTTAGTAATATTCATGCAAAATTTGAAGTAAATCCATGCAGTACTTTTTGAGTTTACCCCGGACATATATTGATTTTCTTACGATTTTATTATATGTATATAGATATAGATAATATCTCTTTCAAGAGCATTTCTCATAAAGGTTGATTATGATCGATGAAAAATCGACTAAAATTAAAATTTGTATATTTAGGAGATTTTTGTGCTTAATAAAGCTAGCTAAACTTATTCAGAATCTTAAGTCCTGTTTGATTTTTTGGATTATTTGGGATGTTATGGAAAAAACTTATAAAATATTAGCTGAGGGCAAAATAAAAGTTCCTATTTTGTTACTTAGAATTGTGTGAAAACTATAAAGAAATCCGCAAATTTAATTATAAATTTATGTTTTACTGTATAGATCATATTATGCTAAACAACATTATCACAAAAATTGTGTAAAACCGTAATAAAGTTGTTTTTTATTATTTTATTTATATATTAATCTTTTTAATCAAGTAGCTTAGTATACACACTTAACTCACTGTAAAATGGAAAGGAAAGAAGTAAAAATCAACACAAAACGAATAATTTATTATATTTCTCAAAACAAAACATTCATTTCTTTAGAAGCACTGGCTTAGGAAACATAATTAAAAACTTATTACTCTAATTAATCAACAATTATCATACTACCTATAGTCTTAATTTTCTTTGGCTGAATCAATATTTTCTTATTGCTGGGGCCGCACTTGCGTCTATCGTCCCGAAGTTATATGCGCTCTAAGGCACACGCAGTCCCTCATACATATATTGTAGACATGGCTTTAAAAATCCTTTTTGGTACCCCGTATTCCGATTATACGTTACGACGCGAAAGTAACAAAAACAGAAGTAACGAAATGAAGCTTTTAGATATTCAAAAAAATAAATATCAGTTAAAACCCAACAGGAGTATTTTACATCAATGTGTAATAATAATAAATTCATTATTTGTTTGAAATAGTGTACATTATGATGTTCTTATATAACTATTGCTTCACTTATTTTATCAGACAACTGGTATACAAATTTTATTGCTGTTATCTTTAACATGCATTAAAGTAAACCTAGTAAGTACATTTATTTAATTCAATTAATTATCTTGTTTTTAAACTTTATATTCATTTTATACATTAAATCAAAATAAATTTAAATAATAATAACAAAAAATATATTATAATTAAAATTTTATTAACATTAAAATAAATAAAAATTCAATAATCAATGCAGTGTATATAATTATCTATTAATTAATTTCAACAAAAATATTAGTATCGTATAACTTACCTTGACATAATCCAGAAAGAATTTGTCGCAGTAGGTAAGCCACAGTGCTATCGAGGCTGTTGTTGAGATCGAAATGATATAAAAACTAAATTTCAGCATGAGATGTCCTCAGGAAGAATTCGTCTCTCAGAATAATTTCGTCAGTAAGTGTAAAAACTGAATAATATGGGGGTTTAAAGATCTTTTGATTACGAAATTCGGTAACAAAATAAGAATTCTGTTCTGGAACTTTTTATAGGACAGGGTTGTTTTCTAAATAATCTTGTCGTATAAACTTATTTTACTATAACTCAATATAATATGTATATCGAGAACCTAAAGTGTCTTTGAGACTTTAAAATATGTAGAACTTAAATAAATAATAAATGAGTACTGAGAATAAATGAGTTCAAAATTACTGCGACGACAATGGGACAAACTAATCTCCATACAATGAAAATGTCGATTTTATAAATAATTAAATATTAAAATTAACTTATTAAATTGTGTACTTTTTTGAATTTTTTTCTGATAATTTAATAATATCGATAAAGTTATAACAATCATGTATATTACTTAAAATATCACAGTAATATAACAATCAAATACAATAACCTGTGATATCAACATTATGGCTAAGGTCAATTTTTTTGAGAAATGCTCTTATGTAGATTATTTTAATAGTAAAAGACTACGTAGATACCTGAATACAAAAAAAAACATCATAAATCGTTTAAGCCGTTTCGGTGAAACAAATCACATACAAATACATATTTATATAGGTATTTCTCGCTTAAAGTATAGGATAATGTATAGTGAGACCGTTACGCGAATCCGGGCGTTTGTATGACTATACGTTTATAGTCATACAAACGCCCGGATTCGCGTAACGGTCATTTGAACCAACTGCTTAAATATGTGCCCACTTTGACTTGAATCTACGTTACCGTTAACATTAAACAAAAAAAAATACGAAAAAACACGTTTATTGTATGGAAACCCTTGATTTTTTTATTTTTTTTTATTTTTAGTATTTAAAAATTTAGTATTTGAAAATACACAATTTGTGAAAATTTCAGTTTTCTAGCTATCACGGTTTAAGAGATACAATCTTTTCTTCATATCATAAGATAGCAAACAAGCCGATGGGCCTTTTACGACTGCCTGGCAGAACGGCAGTTGGCCTATTTTTCAAAGTAGCCCGGAACCAACATGGGGGAAAACGGGGGGCCTGGTGACAAACAGACGGACAGACAGACAATGATGACAATGAAAAGTGTGTTGTGTTGCCATCCGCATAAAGGACATAAAAAATCACATCTATAAGCTGCCTCGTGGTCTAGAAGATAGCCTATTCGGATCATGAGGTCTCAGGTTTGATCCCCGGGCCAGGCAAAGTGTTATTGAGGCTTTTTCGAGGATTTTCTCGAAAATCCAATATCTCAGTAGCGGTTGGATTCTGGTGGGGTGATGCGTTACCACTCCCGTGCCTCGGATGAGCACATACACCCGTCAGTTCTGGTTATCGTTAGAAATTGTCGATAAATGTAATCAGGTCGGTAAAATGGGGCGATGGGGATCACCACCAACTGACAATCCGTGGTGAACCAGACAGCCTATAGGCGTTCGGTTTATTCTGCTTACCCCGCAAGGGAACCGTGATGACACTACTATTCATAAGCTTATCGTCCTTACCCTACAAAGCGGGACACGACATTGACAAGCACCGACGCTATTGCGACAGGAAAAGGTAATATTCTGGTACAAAAAGCGGATGAATCGTTGCTTAACTCCACTACCTCGTAGTCCTGATGGTGGTGGCGCATTTAGCCAATTACTTACTTTCGAAGTATAGGCCTGCCTTTCTGTAACTGATGGACAAACACGGGGGACAAAGTAAAGTGAATATAATATTACCTTGAAACGAGCGAGTTCCTTACATTATTTCAAATATATTTAATAAGACAATGGAACACGAGACCTTTCTTTGAACGATTCGTCTTTGTATTTCACCTCTTGATTCGTAACCTTTATCCCTAGACGCCCTTTTACAAAAGGACAATGGCTTCTATTACGCCTGGATATTTGGATGTAACATATTAGATAGAAAATATACATTATGCGAATAGGTATAGAATTAGAATTAATACTATATACCACATACTATACAATATACCACATCACTACATAGTATAAAACGAAGTCGCTTTCTCTGTCTGTCCCTATGTCCCTCTGTATGCTTAAATATTTAAAACTACGCGATGCGGTTTTTTTTTAATAAATAGATTGATTCTTGAGGAAGGTAATTAAGTAGTAATTATCGTGCTAATGTCAGTTCTCTCTTACGTTACCCTTCCTCCAAATCTAATTTTTTCTCTAATTCCTTTTCTGTTCAAGCAGTTAGGCTGTGGAATTCACTTCCATCTAACATTCGTACCAGTGAATCGTTATCCATCTTTAAAACACGATTATATGATTATTATTTGACGCGAAAGTAGTTAGCAAGTTAACTGTGTAATTTTTGTATTATTTTTTATTTTATTTTCTTGTCTTTTAAAGTGTGTTATTGTTTTTGTCTCTTCTTTTTAGTTTTTTTTTTGTTGTTAATAGCTTTTAAGGCCACATTTGATATTAATTGTATGCTTTATTATTATGCCGTGTTAATAATATGTGCACAAGTGTCTTTGTTTGTCTACTGTTTTCTACATATGGGTTAGCTGGAAGAAATCTCGATATGAGATAAGCTCGCCTTTTGTCTTAATATACATCATTTTATTGTTTACTGTAAATGTTTTGTGTACAATAAAGTGTTTAATAATAATAATAAGGTTTTAATATAAAAACTTTTCCGATATTCCCACGGGAACAAAAGCTACGCGGGTGAAACCGCGGGCAGGTCGCTAGTACTATATAATATGTATTTATTTATTATTGAAGATGAAGAATAGATTGCCTTATTGCTAGGCATTTCGTAATAGGAGATAGAAGACTAATTCAATGAAAAAAAAAACGTTCAAAAGTATACATTCTTTCACGCTGTGTTGGTCCGGGCCCCCTTTGAACAATAGACCATCTGCCATTCTGTCAGGCAGTTCGAGAGAGGCGAACGATTGGCTATATAAGTCACTTCCATCGTGGATACTAGGTGTTAGAATTTTGCATTGTATCGCCCGGGTCTGGTACCACCGCTTTACCTATTCCTGCTGCAATAGCGTCAGTGCGTGTCACTGTCGTGTTCCGGTTTGCGAGGTAAGCTTGCCGATACACTCATGCAGACCCCGCCGCAAGGATAGCAACGCACTATTAACATCTTTGGTGTCTTCAGGCGATGGTTGTCTCTTTCCACCAGGAGAGCCATCTGCTTGATATAAAAAAATATCTACCGACTTAAATAAAATCAGTTAGCGTGCCTTTATTTTGGGAATACTCAGGGATAGGTGGAGCGATTTTGATATACGTAACTACCATTTTTATGTGTATTTGAATGGATTCCTGGTTAGTTTAGATATACAATTGCACGCGATAGATGACGCTGTGATCGGATTTGGATATGACTAGTATTACAATAATTATAAGTCTAGCTGAAGCGTGCGGCCCCCTACATTAAAAAAGTTTTTGGCGCAAAAAGTCAGAGTCAAAATATTTTTATTCAAATTATCATTTACAGGACTTACGGCGAGTCAACATTTTTTAACTTACTAGTTACTACCGAATAGGAAACGCTGCCTTTGTTTTTTTCTTTATCGTGACGCATTTCCGTTTCATTTAGTTTGAAATTACAACGATTCTAATGAAGTTTCTCTTAAAAACATCACTTGTTGCATCAAAAACGGTTTCATTAAACACGAGTCACGTGTCAGCCCCGATGGTGCCACAGTGTTTGCGAATCACGAACGAAAAGCCTACGCATACGATAATCCGTTTCTATTTATGTCAGTTTAAAGGTTAATCGGATTTGATGTCGCGTGGACGAGGCTTCGACAGCACGGGACTCGGCCGGTATTTGGATTTCTAATGTAAAACTTGCGGTCAATGTGGTAACCAATTCTTTAAATTGTCAGCAAAAGAGCTGTAAATCAAAGACTGAGGTCAATATCATATTAATTTTTAGCTTTTAAAGTATAGGTCAACTGCCGTTCTGCCAGGCAGAATTTACAAGGAGACTGATTGGCTTCCGGTTTGGAGGGTAAAGTAGCCGGTAAACCTATGCATGTGGCATTAGACATAGCCACAAAGCAGCGCAATATTAACATCTTTGGTGTTTATAGGCGATGGTTGACTCTTACCATCAGGAGACCCATCTGCTTGTTTGCTATCTTATAAAAAAATCTGTAAACGGTTGACCCTGCAGGCCATTCCTGAAACTTCCCGCTTAATTAAGGTATTTTGAGCTCAAAAGAGTAAAAATTATAAGCATAATTTTTTTTCAGTTCAAACGTCTATTTTGTTAAAATGGCAGTATATTGATTTTTGAAAAGTTGTATATTTTGGAAACGATGATCGATTTTGATCTTTCGAATGGCATTCATCTCCATTTTTGAGATATAAAGTACTGCTTAATAATGCTTTTCTTTCGAAACAATGTCAAAAACATTTTTTTTTAAATTTTTCATCAACGATTACTCTGAAACGGATAAACATATTGAGATGAAGTTTATGCGTTAGATGTAAATTTTTGAGGAAAAGAGCTGATTAGTTTTTCAACTCAATCAGTACATTGGTTAGCAATCCTGATTCCGCAATCGATGGGGCTCGGGTGCGATTCCCGATAAAGACAAATATTTGTGTAATGAACATAGATGTTTCATTACATAACATATCGTCACGCCAGATCCCTTACGCGGTAGGCATAAAGAACCGAGTGCTATATATCACGATTCTTGCAGACTCGTCTCGTTTCCTCCACATTCATTACTCTCTTCATACACACACGTCGGTTGCGAAGACTCTGGACACCGCCTTCGGATAGTACTCGATCAATCTGATCATGTTATGTCAGTCTTGGTCTTCCCTGGTACCTACATCCTTCCACATTAGCATTGTATATATCTGTTTTGTTAACCTTTATCAACGATTCTTTCTACATGTCCAAACCAGCGGATGCCCTTTCTCACCTTTACACATTACAAAGATGCTTATAATTTTAATGTGTACTTATATTAAAACCCAAATATGTCCAGCGTTTCAGAATCAGGGTTCAGTATCTGACAGTCGATCTAGCCTTTGCGGGTTTGAGGGTTTTCGAATATACATATATCATTAATTACATTTGTATATATATTTATGGTATTGTTGACTAAAACCCATATCTCAAGCAAACATTTTTTTTGTTTGGGGCTAAATTAAAGCGGTTATATTTGGCTATTTTTTTTTACAAAGTTAATTTATGAAAAAAGATAGGAAGGTTCCATGTACTATTATTATAGAATATGTATATATTTACGTATGTATATGAATATTTAAATATGTATGTATATGTATAGTATTAAATATTATTTATAATGAAAAGTTATGTGTTCAGTGACCCTTTAAACCTGCATTTTGTTGGCCAAAAGGCAGACTGGTGGATAATGCCTATAGGTATCAAGTTCAAAGTACGAAAACATATATTTTTGCGATACATTAAAATTAAAATACTTTAATTAATAAATAAAACACCGTAAAGCGTACGAACCATAAAACAAAGAAAACAAGAAAAAAACAAAAAAAAAAACTTGTTTTCTGTGTTTCATGGTACGAACATTACTTACAAAAAATTAATACCATCGTTATAACCAAAGACATCTAAATAGTAACGTACACATACGTACATAACGCCCTGCGGCCTGCCACATTAGCGTCAATGCTTATCATTGTCGTGTTTCGTTTTGAAGAGTAAGGTAGCCGGTAGACTTATGCATGTGCCATCGCCATTCTGCCACACGGACATCATTGGTGTCTATGGGCGATGGTTTTTCTTTTCATCAGGACAGTGATCTGCTTGTCTGCTATCTTATGATACATGTATAAAACAAAGTACTATGCGTTCCAACTGAGAATAGGATCGCGCTTGTCATCAACTTAATATCACAAGTGTGAAATTAGGAAAGTCAGCAAAAAAATATTGGTTCCAAAAATATTGCTGATTTATTGAAGAATAAATAACGTTTTAATAATATTATTTTCATCCGTAAAAATGTTATCAAAAAAAAATCAGTCTAGCTGTTCATCTACATATATAAAAAGTCGTGTTAGTTACACCACTATAAGTCAAGAACGACGGGGCCAATTTTGTTTTGATTTTTGTAGGTTTAGGTTGTTGTATAGTCCAGAATAGGCTAAAAAGTATTAAAATATATAATATTGCGGACCCGGGTTCGATTCGTGCGATAGGCAAAATTGTTGTGAAGGTTTTTTGAAAGTTTTTCTCGAGAATTCAAATCTCAGTAGCAGGTCTGAGTCCGGTGGTAAAATGCGGCGATCGGATCATCACTCATTTGGATTTGGAGGGTTAGGTAGCCGGTAGACGCATGTGGCATTGCCATCCTACCACATGGATTGCAACGCACCATTAACATCTTTGGTGTCTAAAAGCGATGGTTTCTCTTTCCATCAGGAGAGTCATCTGCTTGTTTGCTATCAAGTGATGTATAAAAAAAAGAACAAAGACTTACACATATATACGGAATTTAGATATTATCGTTATATGTATGAAGATTACTTGTAATTTCGACAGCTACGCGATCTCCAGTTAAAATACTAAGTGCTTTTTAGTAGGTGTCATTGTACAATGTACAGGCTTAGAAATACATCCCCAGTTTGTACACGTGTATTTGTATAACATTCGTCTCGCAGTGATCCTATTAAAAATGTAATAAATACGTAGTCATGTTTCAGAATTCGCAAATCTCCCTAACTGAATTACAACCGCGACCCTTCAACTACCCCACCCGGTCTAGAAACCCAACCACCCTTAGTTTCAGTTTCAGTCGCGCTTTTGGTAGATACACACGCATAAATCATTAAAAAAACAAACAAATATATAGTAACTGTCATTCTTAATAAAATTTTCAAACAAAAAGAGTATAAAATATAAAATAATATCTAGTATTGTGTTACTGTGCATGATTTGAAATTTTATCATGGATATTTAGAGATATTTGACTTATTAAAACTATTATTAACGAACTATTGCTTTTTAATATAATTGTGGCAAAAAATAGTTATATATAGCAACGACCTTTGAATGAAAAGTGCAAATTAAACGCAACAAGTGATTCGAAATTCTGAGAAAATGATTCTTTATGACGTAAGTAATTTATTTTACATATAAATATTTTGTAATTGGTTGGTTGAAAAAAAATATAATTAAACCGGGTGCCTGAGCAGTGAGTACACACGACTGGCCAAGAGTGTATTTTTTTTGTGATTACTTTAAAGCACTTGGTCTTTGCGACCGTTACTACGGAACCGGTCTTTTTGGGTCTGTGCTCAACCAGTATTTAAGTTGGTTTTTATAACCTGCCCTCGACTTAGTATGTAGACCAGTGTTTCTTAACGTGTATGTATTGATGGACCATTTTACAAAAAGGAAAATCAGGAAGAATTCTGCATCGTCTGGCCCGAAATCTCGTACCAACGTTTTACCTATTCCTGCTACATTAGTGTCAGGACTTGTCATTGCCGTATCCCAGTGTAGAGGGTAAGGTAGGCGGTAACTTATGAAAGGGGCATAACATTATCACTAAATGGATGACAACGCATCATTTACAACTTTGGTTTAAAAGTTATACCCTAATATATAAGTAGGTACCTTAATATTAATTTATGATTAAAAATATAACTAATATTTAACCAAGTTATTCTTGAGCTATAATACCTATATTATAGCTCATCAGACGGAAAGCCATTCTTGAGTTATAACGGAAAATACAGACAGACAAAAATGAATATTTATCATAAAGGAGAATGATGAAGACTGAAGTCTGCTTAAAGTACGTTAAGAATGTAGCCTGTATCGAAATTATAATATTTATTTTTATTTAATATAATTAACAATACACCATGACACCACCATGATATTTACCTAAGGTGTTTCACACACAGTACTTATAATGGATATTAATTATGTACATTACATAAAATTATCTGTGATGTATAGCTTTAATATACATTATAGCTGTCGTGTGTGATCTCTTGATGATTTCTATGGGAAGCTGTAATGAGATGTGTCGTGCTATAATATACATACATCTTTACGTTATAGCTGCCGTGTGTGAAGTTCTTAAGGCGAGGCACCGGAGACAAACGGAAAAAAACTGGTTTGCTTAATGACATTTTTATGTACTGATTGTTAAATAACGGTTTTATAAAAACTACACGATATACCTGAAGATATTATCTAAGGATTGTACTAACTTATTACATGATAGAATGTACTTTACTCGATCATATAAAATTTCGAAATCAGGCTAAAAAAATTTCTAAAATAAGTAATTTGTCCATAATATTTCTAATTTTCCACGTGATTTTTATATGGTTCTATGTTGTATTAGTTTTAAATACAAAAAACAATGTACTAAATTTTGGTTTGCAGCTGAAGTCCTACATTTATTAAACCGCTGAGAAACATTTATTAAACCGTTTCTCAGCGGTTTCAGACCATACCGCGCCGCCTACTTTCTATAGAATTGGCGCGCGTCAAAAGACCTCGCCTTAAGACGCAAAATCTATACATATAATAAAATCGTAGGAAAGTCAAAACTGTGCATTGAATATTTTTTTTAAAGAATACTTGGGGCGTGATCTACAATCGATATAGAAGCCAAAAATATATTTTTTAGATTTTTTGTCTGTTTGTCTGTTTGTCTGTTTGTCTGTATGTCTGTTTGTCTTTTTATCTGTATGTGTGTCCGGGGTAATCTCAAAACGTACTGCAAGGATTTACTTCAAATTTTGCATGAATATTACTAACAGGTCGGGCCAACATATAGGCTACATATTATCACGCTATCACCTAAGCGGGAGGAGCTGTGCGGAGTAAACGAAGTCCGTACGGACGACGTCGTGGGCAACAGCTAGTGTTTAATAAGATAGTGTATCACATGCAAGAAAAAGTGAAGTATTTATTACAAATGATGTTCGCCCTATTGTTGAAATTCAACCATAGATTAAACAATAAAATCCCTCACTAACTTTAACCGTAAAGAAAATAGTACACGTGTTACATGAATTTAGTGTGTGTAATGTAATTTTTGACGTGACAACGTCTTATAATTCGATAGAGCTGGCTGCACGCACGAAAAAACATGACTCATGCGGCGTTACCTCGCTCTGAGGCGTTCCGTAAATGCTACCATTCCATTAGTATTTTCTTAAGACGTTGTCACGTTCAACTATCGTCTGTAAACCAACTTTACAGACAACCGATTTTTTTATAACATAAGATAGCAAACAAGCAAATGACTCTCCTGATGGACAGAGAAATCGTCGTCTATAGACACCAAAGATGTTAATGGTGCGTTACTATCCGAGTGGCGGGATGACAATGCCACATGCATACGTTTACCGGCTACCTTACCCTCTAAACTTAAACGCGATAATGACAAACATTTGCATTATCGTGTTCCGGTTCCTATTGCGGCAGGCATAGGTAAGGCGGTGGTAATAAATACCAGGGCGAGACTGCGGAACTCTACCACCTAGTAGTCATAATAGTAGAGATAATGATAACCAATGTAAACTTTAACTGTGCCAAATTTCATGCTCAGTGTTCGCGCTATTTTAAAAAGTATATATATATATATATATATATATATATATATATATATATATATATATATATATATATATATATATATATATATATATATATATATATATATATATATATATATATATATATACACACACACATGTATATATACAACCCTTATCACTAAAAAAATATTTTTAGGGGTGGACAATCCTTATCACTAGGGGGTATGAAAAATAGATGTTAGCTGATTCTCAGACCTACTCAATATGCTCACAAAATTACATGAAAATCGGTCAAGTCGTTTCGGAGGAGTACGGGAATGAACATTGTGACACGAGAATCTCGTGTCACAATGTTCGTTCGCACAGTCCGCCGCAATGTAATCTTTAACTGTGCCAAATTTCATACTCACTGTTTGCGTTATTATTTTAAAAAGTATAAGATATGGTAAGCTTAAAAAAATGTAACGTTAAAATGTGTCTGTGATACAATTTACATTTCATAAAAAAAAACTCAATTTGATAAAATGTCGGCTTTAAGGTGTTTTTTTGTTTTATTTTTTGTACAGTACGTAGGTACCTACTTTGAACCATAATTGGTAAGTCGTAGCGACGGCTATTATCTTAACGCTTATAAGATTTCAGACCATTCGCTGAAAGGTCAAGTGTGTCATAATCTTGTTCGCAGACCTAATTTTATTTGAAGGTGACACCAGCTAAGAAATATAATTATTATTCATTCCAGAGAACAAATGCTCACAAAAAATTAATATAATCATGGCGGGGTAGGCAAAGTGAATCGGACGTCAAAATATTATCTTAGTCGTCGGATGTTATTATTTAATTCACCAGTTCGTCAGATGGATGTCGATCTCCATTATCTTATTTGCTCACATTTTAACCGGGATCAGCAGCTAGTAGCACCTATTGGGTCGAGCTTGTATCTAACCGGGCTCCTAAGTGGTAGAGTTTCACATTATCTCGCCCGGCCGGACGGCCGTAATAGCATCAATGTTTGTGACTGTCGTATTTCAGTTTGGGTGGTAAAGTTGCCGGTGAATTTATGCACGATGCTGTACCATCCCGCTACATGGATAGCAAAGTACTATTAACTTTTTTGGTGTCTACAGGAAACGGTTTTAACTTTACACCAGGAAAGCCATCAGTTTCTTTGCTATCGTAAGTCATAACATATAAAAAAAACCTAAATCGGTTCCTACCTGCAGGTCATCATTGAAACTTTCTGTTAAGCCGAGGTTTTTAAGCCTTAAACCGTCAAAAATATACTTAAGCATACATTTTTTAACTTAAATAGTACAAAAGTCTAAGTGTGTTGAAAACAGCACTATCTTAACTTTTAAAAAGCTGTAAATTTTGAAATGCGACGGCAAATTTTGATCTTTTGAACAGCATTCAACGCATTTTTTTAATATGTTGTCTCAGTTATAAAATCGATTGGTGGAAAAATATTGAAATTGTGTTTGAAAAACTTTCTTCAGAATTTATTTCAATTCAAAATGTATTTTTTCAGTTTTCTTATAAAAACAAGTAAGTATCTTACAATATACATTATGAAGTATCTTCGGCTAATCGTGGGTGCAGTTGTTGTACCTCTGCCTACCTATTCCATGATACGGGCGTGAAGATACTATATTCAATGATACTCATGCGATTTTCCAATACTCAATACTCAATACTTTATTGCGTCATATGTTATACATTTATAGGTGTTAAGTATACATTCTAGGAACAACATATGTACCCTGATAGGGTGTAGCGGACTGATTCACTTTTCTAAATAAAATATGTTTCTTATTAAATTTTTAAATATATAAACGGGTCAATAACGCGTACATATATAGAACTTACTTGTAAAGCTCGACGTTTCGGCCGAGTTACATTGACCGTGGTCACGAGCAGACTGGAGCAGCGAGTTTCCTCCGTCGTTCAGTTCCGGAGGAAACTCGCTGCTCCAGTCTGCTCGTGACCACGGTCAATGTAACTTGGCCGAAACGTCGAGCTTTACAAGTAAGTTCTATATATGTACGCGTTATTGACCCGTTTATATATTTAAAAATGATAGTAGAACGCGTTAGTTTAAAAGTTCATGTTTCTTATTAAAATTTATCATTCAAAAATTCGCTTAAAGTGTAGTAACATTTATTTATCAATAGGTTAGGTAGAAATATTTTACAATTTTCTTCCGATTTAAATTTTTCGGGTAACTTATTAAATATTTTTACAGCCATAACCCATAGCCCCGAGCTGTGCATTTTAAGATTTGAGATTGGTAATTCTAGGTTGTATTTGAATCTTTTTGTAAATTTTTGTGGGTATTCAGTCTGTTTTTTAAAGAACTGGGGATATTTTTTAACAAATTTTTATTTTTTTATTTCGAATATATAAATTGAAGGAAACGTTAATATTTTTAGTTTTTGAAATACGGTTTACCGCTTTCTGGTTCTTTTAATGCGAATGCATTTTTTGGGATATAAAAAGATCCGCTGCGTTCACACTATTGTCTCATAGTATAATGCCGTATGTTAACCACGAATAGGCATAGGCGTAGCATAGATAAGGCTGTATGTTGGTCGGTCGCTTTTCGGAGTTCCCTTAGTGCATAATATGTAAAGCTTGATAGTTTGGTTTTTAATGTAGATATACGATTTTGATTTGATGGATAGCATTTGATAAAGTTTTTCAAACAGAAAAGCAGATTAATAATAAGATAAAGATAATATGGGAATTAATCGGTACATTAGCCTGAAATTTATTTTAGAAATTTAAAATAAAGTTAAAAACACTGCCAATTTATTTTTTGATCTTTGAAACGGAATTCAACACAATTTTATGAGTACTAAAATATCAGGGATTCAAAATTAATCAGTTGAAAAATTTCGTAGTTATATCTCAAAACACTTTATTCAAAAGTTTTCGTCAACGATAACTCCATATTATAAATAAAAAAGAAAAAAATGCCGGCGGTAAGTAACAAATTACATTTTTTTTAAGTATAGATACGCAATATTGCAATTAATTTATAGATAAGCAATACTTATCTATAAATTAATTGCAATTTTGTTAAAAAGTCCTTCCTTCGTGTAGATGAATAATAATAATTAATCATCGTCGTCAAGACAAACGTGTTTCTAAACTTTTTCATGTGGCATTATAGCATGAGGCTTAAATTAAATGTGGGCAAGATACATTTCGCGAGGTTCTCTGAAGATACTGCTGCAAGTAAAAGGACTTATAAAATGAAAAATAGGTTTTTTTTTCATATATAATTGAGGTACAATAACAAAAGTTACCGATGAAATGTGATCTTGGTATTATTATAAGGTTTTCACATTTAATTTTCACTAAATTTCAATTTTTAAAAATATATTTTTCAATTTTTTTTCAGCTCTTTCTCGTCTGATTATTCAAATGACAGTAATGTTGGTAGTAGTAGGTAATTAACCAAGTCTTCAAATATTAATTTGAATTGAACCATTCTATATCGCCTACTTAAATATGTGAAAAATTTGGAAAATCGAAAAGTACACGTCTAACGGTGGTTTAACTGGTGGTTTAACGGTTCAGAAAAATGCTTGACCTTGGCATGTTGTTTGTAGAGCAATACCTCAACGCTCCGCTTTAATATGAGGCGATCAAAAATCTAAGCTGTATTTATTATTACATCAAATACTCTTGAAGTATAATATATAATATGCAGTGTTTATTATGAAAAATTAAGAAAGCATGCCATTTTACGGTCTAGTTTAAAGATGGCAATTCCTTTTTTTGTGGGAAATGCAATGTTTGCGTTTAAAGAATTTTCTTATTTTCACGACATCGTCTTACACGAGGAAATCTCGAATTAGCCGTATATTTAGTGCGGTACGAGGCATATAATACATTGCTTATTTTATTCCTTGCGGCGCAATTTTCCAAGACTTTTAGTAGTGGTGGCGTACAAATATTTCTTGATACGGCTGCTGTGAGAAACGCCATATATAAGTTGATGACACGGCTATCGTGTCACCCGTCACATATAAAAAGATTTATTGTTTTACGCGTGTATAGACTTGATTCATTCAATTGAAACCAAACCATGTGTGTAAACGGAAGATTACATTGTTTTGAGTGGTTTTTGAGTAGATTTATTAAGTGATTTTCTTAAAATGGAAGGTTAGTAACTTTTTGAATATGAACCTTTTGTAAAGTACGAGTTAGAAAATAGGTGCATTAAATATATGTGGGTTTTTTGGTTGTGATGTCCGTTCGATACGTAGCGTTTCGTGGTTACGTTATTGCGGCTGGAATAGGTAAGACGGTGGTACTCGTACCCACCAATCAATCGAGTCGCCGTTAAGGTCATGATGTGATCTAATTCAAGTTTGAATTACAATTTAATATGTTTATTACTTACAAAACAAATAATTTGAGTTAATATCAATCATATTGTGGGATTGTCTTCGGCCGTGGGTGCACTGGTTGTACCTCTGCCTACCTCTTTAGGGATACGCGTGTGAATATACGAACATCAATAAATTGATTATTATTATTTTTTAAATTTTACTTTTGATTTTTGTTTCACTTGTTAACATTAATGCAGCTTAAAAAAGGTTGACAATCCCTAAATTTTTCCATTTCACAGAATATTTAGAAACGAAGCCTACAGGCTTGATTTACGTGGAATACTATAAAGGTTTTATACCTTTTAAAATGCAATTTGAGGGAGATATATCAATTTAAAAATGATACGACTCCCGTGTCATACGCCATACGTTAAAAACAATCATGAAACGGCTGCCGTGTCATCCGCAACCATTGACATGTATAATATTACCACTGGACAGGTTATCCCTTACAAATGACAGCTAATTTTATATGTCAATTTGAAACGCTATCGGCGGGGGTACCGAGAACTAATTTTGACGTATGTTGCATATGGTTGCCGCTGTATTAAATTAATAAAAACAGTAGTTTATTTTTTAATTTGTGAACATTATAGTGAATTTTTAAGTTCATATTTTGTGTACTATAGAGTTTAAAAAATGAGGAAATGTGTAGTTTGTAAACATCGATATCAAAAGGGGAGCAAAACGACGTTCACAGGTACGTGCATTTAGTCGCTGTTTTTAATAAAAATTGAGTGAAATTGTATTTTATGCATCTGATTTTAATATATGTGAGTGGTTACGCAAAAAGGGACCTCAAGGGAAAATAATTGATTTCGAGTAAATCACGTTTAAAATGTTGAGTCGAAATGAGAGAGGCGCGGGGTGTTTTATGTTAGTGTCGTTAGTGAGCGACTTCGTCAGTGAGAAATAGCACGTGTTTGCGATAGCTGTATTATTGGTGACTTATTTATTCGTCTTTTACTTGTCTTTATGTGCGCGCTAGAAAAAGAAACTAGTGTGCGCTGTGTATAAGGTGTAATATTTTCAAAACTGCCTCGGCTTACATAAAAAATCATTAAAAAAAACTACGGCACCTAAAATTATTTTGATTAGAACAAAACAAAGATGAAGGACCATAGAATCAGAATTTATCAAAAAAAAAAAACCGTTTCCAATCCCTTCAGGTCCCTTTTTGCGTAACCACTCACATATATTAGCGAAAACGGTATAGGTTTTTGGTAGAATTTATAATATTTATTTAATATTGTTTTGCTTAGAATTGGCTAGTGATATCAAGAGGTCATATCGATAATTTCAATATCGATATTCTATTTTCGGTCCTTAATAGTCCACGCGGGTTTATTTATACATGCTTGCATATTTAAGTCACTTTATGTCACCTTATTTCCTTCGCATATTAATTCAGTTTATTTTTGTAGATTTCCAGTAGATTCAACGCTTAGAAACATATGGCTTTACAATATGAAAGCAGTAAATTGGACTCCAAAAGAGTCAGATACTCTATGTTCAAAACATTTTGATAACAAATGTTTTATCAAACATTACAATAGAACAACACTGAAGTTGGGTAGTGTGCCAACAATATTTGAAGGATTATGTGAAGGTGAGTAGTACATTTTGTTTGGTTTTCATCTAATCTAACATGCCGAGCAATGTATACATGTATGTTTACGCTGATAATTTAGCAACTGGACTAGTACAGTTTTTAAACAATATTACATGCTAATAAATATACATCAAGTCCGGTTTCGGATTGGATTTTTAACTTCCCGCTACGCATGTAGATACGGAAGTTACTGATTTTGCCCCGATTTTTGAAAATCGAGTTTTCACCAGATCTCCACGTTTTCAGGTCCTAGGAACCTTTTCCGACTATTTTCACGATGACAACAGTATGTCTGTATGTATGTATGTGTGTGTGTGTGTGTGTGTGTGTGTGTAAACATCTCATAACTTTTAAAGGGCTTGACCGATCGAAACGCGGTTGATGGCATTCGATTGGATTCTACTCAAATTAGACTTCCTGACAATTTGACCAAATCGGCCTAAGAAATTTTGAAAAAACCTCAAAAAAAAATTTTGGCGAAACAGTATTTTTATAATATAACTTCCAGATTAATGTACCGATTGAGTACAAAAACTAATCAGCTCTATTCCTTAAAAAAACTACGTCGAATGCATACATTTTTCAAGCAATCATTTTTTGGTATTCTACGACATTTTTGTACTAAAAAAACTACGTCGAATGCCGTTCCTAAAATCAATATTGAATTTAATTTCAAAAGTAACAGCCTTTCAGATATCAAAATTTCGTTGTTTTTAGCAAACTTACTTAATAATTTTTAAATAACTTTCACACTAATACACCGATTCACTTAAAAATCTTATCAGCTTTTTTCCTTTAATAACTGCGTCAATACTGTTGATTGGATTAAAACCGGATAATTGCCAACCAATTATCCGGATTTATCAATGACGAAAATTTTTGAAAAAAATGTTTTTGACGTTTCTTCGAAATTTTTCAACCCTTCAATTATTTAGCTAAAGCAATATTTCAGATCTCAAAAATTGAGTTGAATGCCATTCGAAAGATCAACTTCGATCATCGTTTCTAAAATATACCGCTTTTCAAAAATAAATATATTGTCATTTTAATAAAATATATGTTTGAACTGAAAAATTATATGCTTATATTTTTTACAATTTTGAGCTCAAAATAGCTTAATTTAGCGGAAAGTTTCAGAGATGGCCTGTAGGGTTAACCGCTTACACATTTTTTCCTCCAAACCCTCCAAACCAGTACACGACAATGACAAACATTGACGCTATTACGGCAGGTAGGCAATAGCAAAGGCGGTGGTACCAAATTCCCAGATGAGACGTTGCGAAACTCTACCACCTAGTAATCACGATGGTAGTGACACGTATAGCCAATCATTCGCATTTCACAACCTGCCTGGCAGAACGACAGTTGGTCTATTCTTCCAAGGAGCTCGGACCAACACGGCCAATTGTTCTGCATATGGGGTTCTAAACCCCACTCATTGTTTGGCAGCCATTTTGGTTTTATGTTAGGTTCATATAGTCCAAAACCGGAAAACTTGTATTAATTTTAGTGCTAAGAAGTATCAATAAACCTAATTAAGTATACAATTATTTCAGACCCAAAGTTTTACAAAGCAGTTAAAATAGCTGACACAAACGATAAGATGTCCGAAGACAAAGGAATGAAAATGGAAGAAGCGCAACTATTAATGCAAAATAATTCGAGCACAAGTTCTTCTGTATTAAAGCACCAGTCGCAAAAGCAATGTGGGGTCAAAAGATTGCTAAGCGAAAATATCTGGGGGGAAAATAAATTTCATTTAAGCAAGTAAATTTAAATTGTATGTGTGCGCTAGTAAACGTAATTGTAAACTTAAATTGCATGCGGCAAGACTACTCGTGTCGAGTTAAGTGCAAAAAGAGAACCGTCACAGGAATAATTAAAGTAGTTTTTTACCATTTTGTTATACTAACAAAAAAGTTGTTTGACACATTGTAGGAACTTACTAGTGCGCCTTGTTATTTGACTGTAACACCACGGTGGTTACTTTTTTATTCTAAATAATAATTTGAATTTTTGCCATCTACTTATATAACTCACTTTTCAGACCCAAGTGCAACAGACAAGTCAGCTACGGATCTACAGGATAAAGCCAACAAAGATAAACAAAGAACAACAAATCAACCGGTTTACAGATTTTTTGATAAATTGGAATTCGTAAACAGCTTGATGAACAGAACAAATTGATGAAACCATTGGCTTGCTTTAGGCCAAGATTGTCAAAGAAAAATAGAAAAAGAGTCATTTACTTTCAATACACAAAAACATAACAAAATTCCCGAAGAGATTTTACAGTTTTATAAAATTATATTTCTGGAATATTTGATGTTTAATTTACTCATAGTCTACCCCCATGCCAAATTTCATCAAAATATGTTAAGCCGATATTGCGTAAAAGCGAAACAAAAAAGTTCGAATTTACAGTGGAAACCCGATTCGCGCGAATACAGAGGATTCGCGATTATCCGGGCAGACCACAAACAAATAATGTTTTGTTAGCACACCCACCATAACTAGGACCCATAAAACACTTTTATGAGCTCATCTCGTGCGAAACCGCTTCAAACCTTGAAAGCAACCTGCGAATATATTTTTAGTACCGTCAAAAATATATTTGGTGAGTCTTAAATCCACTAGCATAAGTTTAAGCTACCTTAACCTCCAAACAAGAATACGATAGTGACAATCATTGATGCATTTGCGTCAAGAATAGGTAAAACCAAGAAACTTATCATCAACAGGATTTCTCATCCAAGGATAAGGCGACGTCTTTAACGGGCTCTATCTCCTAGTAGTCACTATGATTTTTTATGTATCATAAGATAGCAAAGAAGCACGTATCTTTCCTGATGGAAAAAGACAACCATTACCTATAGACACCAAAGATGTTAATGGTGCATCTCTATCCTTGCGGTGAGGTCTTAATACCACATGCGTAAGTTTACCGGTTATCTTATCCTCCAAATCGGAACATGACAGTGACAGGCACTATTGTGACGGAAATAGGTATGGTGGTGATACCAGACCCGGACGAGACAATGCAGAACTCTAACAGTGTATTCACTACTGTAATAATACTATGGATCTATTGTTTGCCTTTTTCGAACTAACTCGGCAGAATCAGATCTACTTTTCAAACTTAAACTAGACAGTAAAAAGTTATTTTATAATTATATAAATAAATTATTCATTTATTACTGGTGAAAGCTTCTAATATATATATATATATATATATATATATATATATATATATATATATATATATATATATATATATATATATATATATATATATATATATATATATATATATATATATATATATATATATATATATATATATATATATATATATATATATATATATATATATATATATATATATAACTTTAACTGTGCCAAATTTCATACCTCACCGTTCTCGCAATTGCCTTAACAACGGGTTCAAAGTTTTTCCTACACGTATTAATATATAGCTATAAAATATTACATATAATACAAGGATATTGGGCGAGGCCAGACCCTTCGTAGTTAGACAATACATATTAATATTATGTGCAATTACTTTTCTTTATACATAATATATTCAGTTATCCGGACTTTCAAGTATATGGATGCCTTATCAATTAGTCCGGTGAATCGAGTTTCTACTTTATAATATTACTAGCGACCCGTCCCTGCTTCGCAGGAGTCAATTTCTCAACTATACCATCGCCCACCGGAGGGATTTTTGTTACAAAAATTATTCTGTCGGTGCAGTCAGTCGATTAGTGGTAGTGCCATGCTGTGCTTGCAGCGGAATAGGCCGGCACGCCCGGGAAGATACCACTCTTTCACTTAACACCGACGTGAAGTAACAGCGTAGCTGTTGCGTTTCGTCTGGTTTGTGAGAGTCCCGGAGGCCTACTTCCCCCTCCCCCGCATACATGAAAGCGCAATTGAAAGGTGTTTTACCCCAGGGGGTACCACTTGCACTAGCGGTGGAGAATCCCCCTCTGGGCGTCCATGCTCTGGATTGCTTGAACCGCCAAATCATGGACGCTCAGGCTGCCCTGCGTACTCTGGGGGGGGGGGGGGGGGGGCAAGATTGCGCTCATTAACCACACTGCACGAGGCAAACGAAGCAAGGAACTTAAGGCATCCCCCACCACGCTTGTCGTGAATTTTTCCAACATTAGGGGGCTTCACTCAAACCTTAACGCCGTCCATTACCACCTCGAGACGGCTAAGCCGGCCTTGCTTTTCTTGACCGAGACTCAGATATCTTCTCCGGCGGATACTTCCTACCTCGCCTGTCCGGGGTACAAATTGGAACATTCCTTTGTACCGCGGGCTGGTGTGTGCGTATACGCCAGAGAGGATATCTGCTACCGGTCTGCTACCGCTTCGGCAGTCTTGAAGGTCGGAACCTATCCATCTTATGATTACGCGTAGACTGCCACGACCACCCCCGCATCTACGCGTGCCTATACAGGTCCCATAGCGGGAATACCGAAGTCGACCGGCTCGTCGAGCATTTGCAATTAGCTGCAGATTCCGTGCTTCAAAGGACACCTACCGCAGAGATCGTGATCCTAGGTGATTTTAACGCCCATCACACCGACTGGCTCTGCTCACGTACAACCGATACACGCGGGGAGGTCATTTCACGATTTTGCTTTGGCGTATGGTCTTACGCAACTGGTTACTTCACCTACGCGAATTCCAGATGTCGATGACCATGCACCTTCAATGTTGGACCTTCTGCTGACTTCTCACCCGGATCAGTATCGAGTATCAGTGGACGTTCCTCTCGGTTCGTCTGACCACTGCCTGATCCGGGCCAAAGTGCCGGTTGCGCGCCCGTCACGGCCTCCTTTTGTGGGCTGCCGCCGCGTTTGGCATTATAAGTCAGCAGATTGGGACGTGATGCGGTCCTTCTTTGCATCCTACCCTTGGAGGCGAACATGCTTCTCGTTGGATGATCCGGATGTCGTTGCTGATTCTGTCGCTGATGTGGTGCTACAGGGTATGGAACTTTACATTCCGTTCTCTGCGGTTCCCATCGGTGGCAAGTCTCAGCCTTGGTTTGGTCGCCACTGCAAGGCGGCTGCGCGCCGAAAGTGAGTGCTACCGGGCCTGAGCTGCTGCATCGGCATCGTGTGATGAAAAAACCAGCGCTTTAAGAAAGGAGTATAATAACGCCTCGAGGTCCTTCAAAAGAGTCATCGCCAGGGCAAAATCGGAGCACATTGGCAGAATTGGTGAGAGATTAGTTCGCCTTCCTTCGGGCACCCGTGCGTTTTGATCTCTCGCCAAGGCTGCCTTAGGGAATTTCTGTCAGCCGTCCCTTCCATCCCTGCACAGAGAAGATGATTCTCTGGCCCACACCGCGAAGGAAAAGGCCGATCTCCTGGGCTCATTCTTTGCGGCTAACTCGACTCTGGATGACCAAGGAAACACACCGCCTACCATCCCGCAGTGTGATAGCAATATGTCTGAAATAAAATTCCATCAGTCGTCAGTGCGCGAAGCACTGTTTTCCGTGGACATCTATAAGTCATCTGGGCCGGATGGCATCTCTCCGATAGTGCTTAAAATATGTGCTCCAGAGTTGACACCGGTACTGACGCGCCTGTTCCAGCTCTCCTACTCACTTGGCGTAGTACCGAAATCGTGGAAGACGGCCTTAGTGCACCCTATACCTAAAAAAGGTGATCGCTCGAATCCGTCAAACTATCGGCCGATAGCCATTACCTCCTTCTTCTCCAAAATCATGGAGAAGATAATTAACTGCCAGCTTTTGAAGTATTTAGAGGAGCACCAGCTGATTAATGACCGCCAGTACGGTTTCCGTCGCGGTCGATCGGCTGGTGATCTTCTAGTATACCTTACACATCGCTGGGCGCAGGCAGTTGAGTCCAAGGGGGAGGCATTGGCTGTTAGTTTAGACATAGCGAAGGCCTTTGATAGGGTTTGGCACAGAGCGCTTCTTTCAAAGCTTCCTTCTTATGGGCTTCCCGGGAAATTATGCAAGTGGATCACCAGTTTTTTGGCTGATCGGAGCATCAAAGTCGTAGTCGACGGTGCATGCTCCGACCTTAAATTTGTCAATGCTGGTGTTCCGCAAGGCTGCGTGCTATCGCCTACACTGTTTATTCTGCACATCAATGACATGTTGCGAATTAGTAATATTCATTGCTATGCAGATGACAGTACTGGTGATGCTTTGTACTCCGGTCATAGCGGTATTTCTCGGGGCCACGTCAATGAGAATCGGGACAAGCTAGTGTCTGAAATCGAGACTCAGCTCGAAAAAATCTCGGAATGGGGTCGACTCAACTTAGTCCAATTCAACCCCAGGAAGACACAGCTGTGTGCGTTCACCGCTAAAAAGTCGGCCTTTGTCGTATCACCTCGCTTTGAGAACACTCTCCTGACAACCTCAGCCAATATTGGAATTCTTGGCGTTGACATATCGAACAACGTTCAGTTCTGTGATCATTTGGAAGAAAAGGCTAAATTAGCCTCAAAAAAGCTCGGTGTGCTCAGTAGAGCGAGACAGTACTTCCTGCCTTCTCATCGCTTGCAACTTTACAATGCGCAAATTCGCCCGCACATGAGTACTGTTCTCATCTCTGGGCGGGAGCTCCGCAGTATCAGCTTCTTCCACTTGATCGCATTCAGCGTAGAGCGGTTCGAATCGTTGACGACCAAGCAATCTCCAATCGGCTTGACTCCTTGGCTTTACGCAGAGATGTAAGTTCGCTTAGCATCTTTTACCGCATTTATCATGGAGAGTGTTCCGACGAACTGTTTGGATTGATCCCTGCTGTTGAATTTCATCATCGGACATCGCGGCAAAACTCAAAGTTCCATCCTCATCACCTCGATGTCTGGAAATCCACAACTGTGCGATTCTCTAGGCACTTCTTACCACGCACTACTCCTCTGTGGAATCAATTACCTGCGGGGGTGTTTCCGAACGGATACGACTTAGGCACCTTCAAGAAAAGAGCATACTCCTTCTTAAAAAGCCGGCAACGCAGCTGCAAGACCTCTGGTGATGTGGCTGTCCATGGGCGGCGGTAATCACTTACGATCAGGTGAGCCTCCTGCTCGTTTGCCCCTTTTTTCTATAAAAAAAAAAAATACTAGAATATTTTGTACATATAAATCTTCCTCTGCAATCACTATATTTCATAGTATTCCTATTAATTTTGTACATTTTGTAGATCATCTCGCACTAATATTTTAATAGTCCACACGTTTTCTGCAGTTACTGCTGTTTGTGGTTATCTACGAGGTTTGTTTTATCCCATTTTAAATTTACCAAACCCTCTTAAAGCTTTTGAATGACCTATACATTTATAGCTCAGAATTAGCGGAGCCAAAAATTACAGTATCGTCTGATAGCAATAGCATTGACTGTCAACTAATTTTTTTTACATAAAGAAAAAACGTGCTGGAGAAAACATTGTGATAAATTGCTTTAGCAATATGATTATTTTATAGCACATATATTTTTATAATCAGCATCACTAGTATAATTTTTAAATTACTCGTAAATGCAAATTAGTATATGGATTTGGAGCTGCTTTATTTGATCCACAGGAAAATTGTTAAAAGAACTGCGCTTTGTGCCGAACTACATGCCATGGCTGAAGCGTTATATTAATTCAATTTCCAATCTAAACACGACTACTATTAATTTTGCTGGATTCAAAGAGTGCACGCAACATCTAGTTCGATGTGCGTATATTGGTCGAGGAATGCTTATCGCTTATCAGATTCTAAATGTTACATCAATATCAAACTCATAGTACTAAGGTGATTTTTGTGTGGATTCCCTCACATGAGAGAATCTGTAGTAATGACGTGGTTTATCGATTAGCGTGAAGCGCTGTAACCGAAGATTTTAACCACAGCCCACCTAGTTGTAAATTGAACTATCGATAAACATATTCAAGCTGTCGACAAGAGGACATCACTAATTTTAGTTCCACGGACGCTCACATCTGTCTACAGCACCAAAATGGCGATATTCAAATAGGCACAAAAATTCTGTGACAGCAGCCAGTCCAATGGTAATATTATACACGTCAATGTCCGCAACGAATCCGTTACTTACTATTTTTTTAGATTAGACACTGTAGAGTGTAGAGTATCGTAAAATTAAAATGACAAAAAAATAAAAAAAAAAACACAAATATTCAACATCTCAGAATCACGCTCCAAATCATAATATATAAAAATAGAATCAATATAAGACATTTATAACATATTATTTTTATTTTTTAAGACAGGGGCATAAGTATTTTTGATAATATTTTTTTATCTTTTAGGGAAAAAGTGAACATAAAACCGCTGATGATACTTGACTTGGTATTAATTTAGTGGTATAGTTAGTTAGTGTTTCTCTTTATTTCACTGAGAATAATATTGTAATTGCTATACATATATAAATTTATTATAAGATTCAATTTAAAATTTACTATGATTATTAACACAATTTTAACATTTGCACGCAACAAAACAGGCAAAATAGGAAATAGCATTAAAGAGCAGCATATTTTTAAATGAGATCCAATTATTTATGTACCCTATTTTGTGCAAATAAAGAAATTATTATTATTATTAATCCATGGTGTCGAAACCCGGTACACCGTTCCTTACATGCTATATAATAATATGTGGAGCGAGACTAACCCGTTAATCGCAACCCGGTCTCGATGACGAAGACTTCTTTATCGCCCCGCGCCTAACGCGGGGCGCAATGCCACGACTCCTCCCTCCACCACTAGTCCGAACGTGGCACTAAGCCGAGGTCCGGTCTCACAAGAGACAACCCTTAGCGCGGGCGTTTATAGGCCCAATTTTAACTTACTCTGGCTGAGCACTCAGCTCGATCCAAAATTCTGGTGACGCAGTAACGACCCATAAGGTCAACTGTAAATAGTCATTTCACAAAAAAAAGGAGCGAGACTGAGTTGCGTTTCGTTGTTTATTACCGAGTGCCTGTGTGCCATACAATAGGATTAGGAAGTGCTCAGTTATAAAAACGATTTCGGTATAAAATATTTATCGTTCTATGGAGACTGGTTCTTTAAATGTATTTTTTATGGCATTACACATCAGCTACAAGGGTGTCAACCTCTGTGGTGGCAATGCATCATTAAAGTATTTGCTGCCTATAAGTGACGGTTGCCTCCATACATCAGAGAGCCATTTTTATACCATAAGATAGCAAACAAGCAGATGGCTCTCCTGATGGAAAGAGGCAACCATCGCTTATATACATTAAAAATGTTAATGGTGCGTTGCTATCTGTATGACGGGATGGTAATACCAATAACTATGGTAAACGTATTTACCGGCTATCTTACCCTCCAAACCGAAACAGGACAGTGACAAGCACCAACGCTATTGCGGCAGGAATACATATGGCAGTGGTACAGGACCCGGGCGAGCCATTACAGAACTCTATTACCTAGTAGTTACGATGGTAGTGATTTGAAAAGCTAATGTTCGCCTTTTACGAAGTGCCTGGCAGAATAATGGGAGACGGTCTATTCTTCAACGGGGGCTCGACTAACACAGGGTGGTTTGTTTGTTAGCTACACTTGCGTGCGTGGTTTAACATCACCCTTGGTCGGTTTTTTATATGCAGACTAAAACGTGTTCAATGTTTTCTATGACCTTTGTCTCTTGGATGGCTTGTATCCATGGCATGTCAAACGCGAGGAATGTAACGGTACCTGTTAGCGAATTAACTGGTAGCTTACAAAACGCAACGACTTATCGAGTTCACAACAGTTTGTAAATAAATAGATGATAGGCGTGGATAATACTGCAGCGTATATTAAGACGTATGCAGCAGACATATGTCTTGTCAGTAAGATTTAATTCTTTTATATAGCAAATAGATTTTATTCGTAATGAACTTAAGAGGCTGTTTACACTTTAAACCAACTTTTGAAGCGAAATCAAAATTTTCCATCTCCTAATTTTTCATATTATAAGGTGCTTTTATTTAATTAAATGGTACCATTAGATAGTTTTTTCCAGGTATTCTTTGAGTAATCGGGGAACATACAAAAAAAAGGATTTCGACAAATTGAAAGCTCCTTTTTTTGAAGTTGGTTTCAAATAAAAATTTAAGGGGTCCTAATACAAGTAATGTGTTTTTGTATGTTACGAGTTACCTACTACCATCGTGACTACTAGGTGGTAGAGTTCTGTAATGTCTCGCCTGAGCCTGGTACCTATTCCTGTCGCAATAGCGGCGGTGGCCGTGTTCCAGTTTGGAGGGTAAAATAGCCGGTAAACTTATATGTGTCATGTGTGGCATTACCATATAGCCATACAGACAGCAACGCACCATTAACACCATTGGTGTCTATTTGCGACGATTGTCTCTTTCCATCAAGAGAGCCATCTGATCGTTTGCTATAAAAGTAAAAGAAGGCACGGATAACTATTTTAACACAATAAAATTCCCATTGTGTATTATTTTTTCATAATACAGTTATTTCTATCCTTATGACATCAATAACTTATTTTCATCCCAGCCTCAGAGTAATCTGACGAATGTCAAACGGTGTGACGTCACATAACTGACGTATCGACTGTCTTGCTATGTTAATACGTCGAGGTAACGTTTCAGCCCTCTTGGCGCGATTTTTCCATCACTTGGGACTTAAGGTATAAGAAATTATCGCTGAACAAATTTTGCTCAATACACAAGTTAAATAGAGTCTGTGCATCAACATTATCTATATTAATATTATAAAAGAATGGATGTTTGAATGTGTGGATACTGGATGGCTGGATGTTTGTTACTCAATCACGTCAAATCTACTAAACAGATTTTGATGAAATTTGGTACACAGGAGACCTCATCGAATAGCATAGGATACTTTTTCTCCCGAAAAAATGAGTTGTTCCCGCGGGATTTACCCTAAATTTTTATAATGCAGTAGGCAGCGAGCCCAGCCCACAAAAAATGCTCATCCAAAGTAAAGAGTAGTGCTCTACTGAAAGAAGATCTCTAAATGTTGATTATATTCATGTATTTTATATACTTTTTAAATCGTTAATTATAGAGAAATATGTACCGATATACAGCATTTGTTCTTGCAATCTAATTTCACCGCTCTGTTTGACGTAGATTTTATGTGAATTTCTTGGTTTTCATAACGTTCTACCAACAATTTCTTTAATCAAGTAAATACAGTTCTGATGGTGTTTGGAGCTGCATATCCTATCGTACATTGAGTAACTTGGTCAAAGCCCAGTTGATCTATACATAATAATGCAATTCTATAAAAATATTTCCTGTTGATGAAGATGTATCAATTTTTAACGTTGTAGCATTCGACTCTTTAATCGTTTTATAATTATATTTTTATTTTAAGACTCAAGGCCACGATACTTTTTGTTAAACTTTATGATATTTTCATATCGTCATAACATGTTACTTATTTGAAAGTGAAGAAAGTATCACGTGGCACATCAGCAAAGACAGAGTAGGCACGTACGTCAATTTTTGAAATCAAAATTAAGGTTGGGAGATACTGATGTTAGGAAAAAGGCGTGAGTTTCACTAAAGAAGGATTATCTTGGGGAGATATTCTTGTTGGTCTGCAAGCTTGGTGGACTTTTTAAAGTATTTGCGTTTTCTATGCCAGAATGCTATTCTGTCACATCATCTATCTGGGCATCCATTGAACTCAAACAGCTGTGGTTATGTGTAAAATATTTTTGAGCACAGAGACCTCGAATACTGAGGCCTACAGAGTAATAATGTTTGTGACTGAGTCCGTACTGAGCGCGGTGGACGAGCCTGAGGCCATTATTGACGTGTTTCTAAGATTTTCCTATACTAGACCCTGGTGTTAGATATACTATAATTATATATTGGTTTAATATAATGTAATGGCATAATGTTTAGTCAAATTTATAGATATATTTGTATGTCAATTAAAGAATTGAATATTTATATATTAAAAAAAGAAATGAAGAACTCGGAAATGTAGCAAAATTAGACTGTGTATTGACTAATCGTATTTTGACAACACCTGTAATTTATGTGCTATAAATGAACGACGAGATATCAATTACGGGCGCCCTTAGCGCGGGCGTTGTTAGCCCAAATATAAATTTAGACTTTGGTTGAGTATTCTGCTAGCCAAAAAAGTCCGGTGACACAGTAATGACCTTATGGTCAACTGTAATAGTCATTTCGAAAAAAAAATTGGCAGTTTATTTGCGACATCATTCGAGGTAATATCGCTGTGAATTATCAACCCAGGTAATGTCTGCTGAATATACTCTACATTTGTTATTGTTATTATGTGCTGGAAACTAAACTATAAAATCATTGTTTGTCACTATGAAGATAATAGACGTTATTGGTAAATTTATAAATTTATATGCTAACTCATGATAAGTAAAATATGGAATTAATTAACAAGTGTTTTAATCAGCCCACTAGTGTAGTTATTCCTGTCACTGGTTAACAGTTTACCTCAGTGAAGAGAAAGATATCGGGTTATGCAGAACTGAGTACAAGGGTCATTCTTCAGAGTACAATTTTTGAGCGTAACAGATTATTATCTCCTATATAAACAAATAATGTTTACATAAATCTACTATAACATGTTTATACATTCTATATGCATCGTGTCATATAGATTTCGTTTTGTAATAACCATGTATATAAGAGTTATTTACCCTCAACACCTCAAATCCGGTTAATTTTGCACGTTTTACACGCGTAACACGCGCTCCGTCGTGAATTAAAAAATATCTGCGATCAATCGCAGATATTTTTTAATTCACTAACGCTTTTATTCAGATTTATACACAAAATTTAAAAATACAAATCATTTTATATCCTGGCCAAACTTCTAATCCAATTGCAGTGAAAGTTTTTATTTTATGAGTGTAAGTATGTCACACACTTGGCAAAATTTTAGCTTCGCTTATTGCGACGGGTACTACTCTGAACTGGCGAGGTCTAGAGGTATCGGGATTGATTTTTCTGATTCTGATTTTATGCTGCAGCTTATGGATCAGGTATTCGTAGGCCTAAATCCCTCAATTTCGGTGGAAGAGTAAGTTCTTCAATTTTTCAATTTTTGGTTCTCACTTTTTAAGAATTTCCATGTCACATTTTCGGAATGTAATCGTAATATTTTTAGTAAACGGGTATTGCGGTCTTATACCTAACTCCCAAATGTAGATAGCCAATAACAAACTAGTAGCCTATATCTTTTCAATGGCGAGAAATTTCAAAATATATGCTTTTTGGTGATTTCCATGGTGTAATTTCCACGTATAAAACACCATGGAAGTTACATAAAACCCATGGAAATTACTTTATTTCATTTTGTTTGCAATAATTAAAATGAAATATTCAATGTTTATACTGTAATTCATGCAATCACCAGATCAAGTGCTAAATATTAGTTGTCAGTTATTTTTTTAATTTAAACCTGTTAAACCAAAGCTTATCATTTAGACTGCTCATAGTCCTAGGTTCGATACCCAGGTCGAGCAAAGATGTTATTAAAATTTTTTCGGAGTTTCCTCGAAAGTCTTAAACCTCAGTAGCTGCTCAGAGTCTGGCGGAGTGGTGTATTACCACTCCCGTGCCTTGGATGAGCACGTAAAACTGTCGGTCCTGGTTATCGCTAGGAATAGTCGATAATCGTTAACATATCGGTAAATGCGGCGATTAGGATCACCACTTACCTTGCCAACCGACAAACCGGTGAATCACTGTTTAATCTGCCTTTTTTATTTAAATTTGTTAAACCGAAGCTTATTTTCATTTAAAGCGTCTTATTATTATGCTCAAAGTGCCGAAAATGACTTAACATCAAAATATAAATGTTTTGATGTTAAGCAAAGTATTCAACGTAAAGTGTAGTATCACGCATAAGCTAGGCTAGGTAACTGCTCGGTTGAGCATACATTCATATTTTTCGCTAATTCTGCAATTCTTCGTTACTCGACTACTTACTTATGTTACAATATGTTTACATCATCGTTACAATTGTAACGATTTTTATGAAAATACGAACACTAAGTTTTTCACACACTTTCAATTGCATGGCTTAGTAAAGCAAAAGGTAATAGGAAATGTACACATTTCACACATTTGTAGCATACGCACTTTATCGCTAATCTGTTTTGCTGTATCTAAGTTTAGCGGAGAGGTGAAATTCAGAAAAAAAGAGTTGCTGAAAAACATGGCCTAATGTCGTATTAATATATATTACAGACGTTCATAGTTCCCCAAACCACTTTTATCTAATCTTATTTTTATATCTGATACAGTATTTAGCAAAATTTTACCTGCTGGGTAATTTCCGTGGGCTGTAATGTAATTTTCATGGACCGCAAATGTTCAATATTTTTTTTTTAGAAAAAGTATAGGTCCACTACGTGTCGAATTTTCATATGTTCTTTAAATTTGCATAAACTTTTAAAATGTTTGTGTAATTTACTTTAATTAAGCGATTTCAAAAATACCATGGAAATTACACGGAGAACACATTTTTGAAGAATCACCCACAAATGGAAAATAGTGTCAAGTATATCTTCTAGTTGACAATATATTTAGCTTGATTCCCTTTTGTTTGTTTTTACTCTGCCATGTTATCATTGCTCCGTGACAATGTGCTTTAGTGGGGACTGAAAGGGTAACGCTGCAACGTTCAACTTGTCGTTAGTTTTATTCTATACATATAATAAAATCGTAGGAAAGTTAAAACTCTAGATTAATTATTTTTTTAAAAGAATACTTGGGTCGTGATCTACAATTGATATCGAAGCCAAAAATATAGTTTTTAGAATTTTTGTCTGTTTGTCTGTATGTATGTCCGGGGTAAACTCAAAAAGTACTGCATGGATTTACTTCAAATTTTGCATGTATATTACTAACAGGTCGGGTCAACATATAGGCTACATATTATCACGCTATCACCGACGGGGGAGGTGCTGTGCGGAGTAAACGAAGTCCACGCAGACGAAGTCGCGGGCAACAGCTAGTAATTAATAATGTCTATGCGTAGAGAATTTATTGGGTACATCTTGTACCTAAAATAAGTGGCATTGCTGAAAATAAAAAATTATAAATATATAATATGAGTGGCATTGTATACTATATTTACTGTTCAGTCTAAAAATAAGACTGTTTATTTAAAGTGCATAGAACATTAAATGCATAGATTTTTTTTTCTTTTTAAGTATGTGTACTACGGTGTACGGATCAAAAGTTGACCTTTTACGGTTGCTTGACATTTAAATCAGAATGGAAAATCACTGGGTCGTCTCTAACTTGGACCACGCGTGGAGAACGTAAGACTTAGTGTAATTGAACAAATTGAGGCCTTAATTCATGGTGGGAAGGTTGTAAATGCATTGGTATTTTTAGATGACGGTGGGAGGCTGTGCGGTGCGATAACGGCGCGCGCATGTTGAAGTGTTAGGGTTGTACAAGGGAATATATTACATTATCGATATTGTTAAAATAATATTAATACTGCAATTACATGTATTTTACCAAATTTATTTACATAACATTAACAAAATGTCTTGTGAATTATTTAATTTATAAATATTTTTTGTGTGAAAGTGTATTTTTAAAGAAGGGCATACACCTTGTAGTGATGGATACGTCATCACTGATGTGTCTGATAAATTACATTTTTTAAAATATTGATAGGGAAGCGCTTGGCTACGATCTCGCCTGTTGGTAAGCTAAGATGCGGCCTAAGATGGAACGAACTTCTACTTCTACAAGAAAGATATTTATTTTTTATCTAGTATTGTATCACCATATAGACAAAATGTTGTAAATAATAATGTTCATTTTCTTAACAAAACTGGAACAATAACTATAAATAAGTAGCTAGTATTTTTAAAATTAATCAGATCAAATGTAGTAAAACGACATAAAATCACATTTAAATTGTTAATACTTCTAAAATGCTATGAAATATATTATATATAATAATAAAATAATATTATAATTTCATATGACTTGGTTTTTATATTGCGACAAAACATTTATTTTTCAACTTACTTCAAACAGAGGAGGTTGTCAATTCGGCTGTATGTTTTTTATGTTTGTTACCTTAAAACTCGGTCATTGATGACTTTAAAAAAAATTGCAAAAATTTAAAGTTTTCGATTTAACACATTTTTTCGAATTGTAACGGAATAAAAGAATCGCAAATGCAAAAATATAATTAAAATATATAAATTTCCACAGTAGTAATACGTGGCAGAAAACACATTTAGAAATTTGATGTCAAAATCTTTCTATACTAATTATTACAAAACAAAAAAGAGAAAAATTTATATTTCTATAGGTTTGCAACTAATAAAGTCAAAAACTGCTTGATCGTTCTGAAAAATTCTTATACTACTCTAAAGCTATGCTATCTAGGAGTGACATAGGCTACTTTTTACCTGACTGAAAGTAATGATTTTGGTTTACGCGAACGAAGTCACGAGTAACAGCTAGTCATTAATAAAAGAATTCAATATTCACAAAATGCTCTTTTCTCATATATTTTTACACAAACTCTCCATAGCTACAAAATTCCGTGTATATATCGATATCTACCCTCCAACCCTAAAAATGTTTCAGCATTTAGTAGCCCACGGAAGGATGGGTGGACACGGGCGGCCGCAAAATTGCGGCATCAGCATAAAAAATTTAAGCCCCCAGTGAACAATTCTAAGTGCAACATATTATGTGAACTGGTAAAACAGTGTACAAAATGGGTGTCGACAGTGTACCTGCTCAACGTCCTATAGTGAGTAGTTTGGAGAATATAAATCACTACCTTTATTTCCTACATATCCACTATGTATTCGTTTCTCGTATAGATGGAGATTTATGCTTGAGACAATTGGAAAGAAAAACGTTAATACCTAGAACATGAACACGTTTCGGTTAATATATTCGGTGATTATAAAAGGCTTTAGGAAAAAATGCATCATGATTAGTAAAGTGAAGTAAAACTCTTTTTAATGATTATTTTGACTTTTTATTGCACAAAAAAAAGCCCGATAAAATAATTTCGCTATTATTACACGTACAAATATGGAAAACTATTTTAGTTGTGGTTTTTTGTGCACTAAAAATCATAAAAATGCCATCAATTTTTTTCCTTCTTCCTTTATTGCACTCAATTTTTTTCCTAAAACCTTTTATAATCACATTGTATATTAAATTGGTGGTAAATTTGGATTATCTCAGCCTGATCTGGTACCACCGTATTAATTATTCCTGTCGCAATAGCGTCAGTGCTTGTCACTGTCGTCTTCCGTTTTGGAGGGTAAGGTACGCGGTTAGCAACGCACCATTAACATCTTTGGTGTCAATCAGCGATGTTTCTCTCTCCATCAGGAGAACCATCTGCTTTATATATGTGTTATTCCAACCCCGCCACGAAGATTGCAACGCATCACTAACATCTTCGGTGGCGATGATCATTTCTTTACATCAAGAGAATCATCTGCTTGTTTTAGCACTTATCAGGAAATTTATTGGTGGCCGAAATTCGACCGTAGACTAAACTAAAAAATCTCGTTTAAGTTTAAGAAATGACTTTAGCCGTAAAAAAGCCATACTTATTCGTGTATGTATATTATCATGTATTTCATAAAAATATAGTGGTGTAATGATTATTTTTGTTAATTTAATGTATATCTAATGCATATTATTCAAAAATATTAGGTAAAGAAAAAGCCGCACCTATACACGTATGTATGTACGTATTTCACATAAATATAGTGTGTGATGTTTATTTCTGTTAATTTAATGTATATCTAATGCATATTATTCAAAAATATTAGGTAAAGAAAAAGCCGTAGGTACCTACAGTACCCGGCAATAAATATTGCACATCGAACTTTGGAAAGAGACAATCGGATAATTTCGGCTTCGTAAAGCGTTATCTCTGTCCCACACTACCTATGTGACGTTTAGTCAGTCGTTGTTCAAGTACGATAGAGTGCAGTCGCGTCCCGAAAAAAAATATATATTTAGAGTTGATAACACCCACAAATTTAAATAATTTAAAGTTGTAATATGGCATCTTTCGGAAAAAGAGGGAAACCTTTACGAGGTCAGTCACGTGAAATTATCTACAATGTTTATAAATACTTTGTAAGCGAAGCTGATAGATTTAAAAAAAAAGTAGATGAAAATGTAAGTTGTTATTTTAAGAAGATTCAAGAGCGAGTTGCAAATGCCACTGGAATTTCAAGAAGAACTTTGAACAATATATTAAACGAAGTCAGTACTGAAACACATTCGACTGAAATTAAGTTCAGCACTCCAAAAAAAGGGAGACCAAAAAAGCAATTTCGTTTGGATATGGACGATTTTGATTACGATGTTGTTCGAAGAATGGTGTATGATTTTCACTTACGATTTAATGAACTGCCAACAATAAAATCATTAAAAGCTAAGTTATCTGAAGCTATTAATTACAATGGGTCTGAAAAAACATTCAGAAAAATACTTCATGACATGGGATTTCAGTTCACTAAAATGGAAGATAATCGAAAAATTCTAATGGAAAAGCACGACGTTAGTCTCAAACGAATGGAATACCTTGATAAAATACGCAAATTTCGCGAAACAGGAAAAAATATCGTCTACATGGATGAGTCATATATACATGCATCCCAGACTAAAGGGAAATCTTGGAGTGACGATAAGAAAAAAGGAGTAAAAAAGCCAATTTCAAAAGGTCAACGTTTGATAATAGTTCATGCGGGAAATGAAAAAGGCTTTGTACCCGGTGCTTTTTTAACGTATAAATCCACGGACACTACAGGTGACTATCACAATGAAATGAATAACGATAACTATGAGAAATGGCTGGTTAACCAATTAATCCCAAATATACCCAGTGATTCTGTTCTAGTTATCGACAACGCACCCTATCACAACAAGTATGTTGAAAGACCCCCCAACTCAAACACCATTAAACGGGAAATGATCAACTGGTTAAACAGACATGAAATTCCAGTTGATCCAAAATTAACAAAAACCCAGATTTACGCTATTATATGTCAGCACAAGGAGAGGTATACAGAGTTTTCTGTGGACAAAATACTTGCCGAACATGGGCACACTGTGTTGCGATTGCCACCATATCATCCGGATTTTAATCCAATTGAAAATATATGGTCTCAACTGAAAGGCTATGTAGCCTCTAGAAATGTGGGTATGAACTTAACTACAGTAAAAACATTATTGACTGAAAAAGTAAACATGATCGGCGCTGAAGAGTGGAAAAAGGTTTGCGATCATGCAATCAAATGTGAGAATGAATATAGAAGCATTCAACACAGTTTAGACAATTACACTGATAGATTAGTAATAAATACGGCTGATAGTGACAGTGATATTGACCTCTTTGAGAGCACAGATAGTGAAATGGAAGTAATTGAGAATTAGAATTATTATTATTTTTATTGCAATGTCTCATTTTAGCAATAGGTATAATGGTGTTTATTATGTACACTAAAGCTGTAATGTTCCAAAATAATTAAATACGTAAACATAATGTAAAAATGTTTTTTTATTTTATTTTACCCCAACCTAAAGCCATCACTTATAGAAAAATTAGTGTATTTTATACAAAGAATAAAAATATCAAAAGAAGCAAATCATACTTGTTTTAACAGCTCCTAATAGGTACCGGACTGTTTGTATTTTGTGCGACAGAGATAACGCTCTACGAAGCCGAAATTAGCCGATTGTCTCTTTCCAAAGGTCGATGTGCAATATTTATTGCCGGGTACTTGTAACACGTATGAATATTATCACGTGTTTCACATAAATATAGTGTGCAATGTTTATTTTTGTTAATTTAATGTATATCTAATGCATATTATTCAAAAATATTAGGTAAAGAAAAAGCCGTAGGTACCTAACACGTATGAATATTATCACGTGTTTCACATAAATATAGTGTGTAATGTTTATTTTTGTTAATTTAATGTATATCTAATGCATATTATTCAAAAATATTAGGTAAAGAAAAAGCCTTAGGTACCTAATACGTATGAATATTATCACGTGTTTCACATAAATATAGTGTGTAATGTTTATTTTTGTTAATTTAATGTATATCTAATGCATATTATTCAAAGATATTAGGTAAAGAAAAGCTGTACCTATAAATGTATGTATATTATCAAGAATTTCAAATAAATATAGTGTGTAATGTTTATTTTTTGTTAATTTAATGTATATTTAATGCATATTAAAAAATATATTAGGTTCGCAGTTCTCCGCAATGTAAGCTTTAACTGTGCCAAATTTCCTACTCCAATGATCGCGCAATTAATTTTTTCCTTGACGTATTAATGTATAGATAATGAAAATTCTGCGCGATTCGGCGAGCAAGGATATTTTAATGGAAATATATTATGCTTTGTGTAAATCTTTAATAACACACTGTATTACATGTTGGGGAAACGCTGCTAAATCCCATATAGGTACTTCGAGCCGAATGAGCACAAAGATCAGTTTTAACGGTATATATTGCTCAAAAAACCCTACCTGTGTCCCACCAAAAGCGTTTCTGATGAGGCCGGTGTCCTTAATGTGCGTCAACTTTTTATATTTAAGTCAGCTTTGAAGGCTCATAGATCTGTACTAACTTGCCCTCAATATGGATAATGCCATATGCATAAGTTTACCGGCTACCTTACCCTCAAAACCGGAATAAGATAGTGACAAGCACTGGAGCAATCTCGGCAGGAATGACCTGTTGTAGAACTCTAACACCTAGTAGTTAGATACAATGATAGTGACAAGTTTGGCCAATCGTTTGTCATATACCAACTGCCTGGTAGAATGACAGATGATGATCTATGATCATTGATCAGATGATGATGATGATCTATTCCTCAGAGGAACAACATGGGCATTGCAAAGAAATTGGTTTAATGACACTGTCCTATTATCTCTGTAGGTGATCTCTGTAGGTATGGTTATCTCTGTAGCCTACATAATATAATGTAGCCTGTATAAATAAATGAAAGAAACACCTACAGACTGTAGGTGATTCCTTCATTTATTTATACAGCGTGTAAGGGACGGCCTAACGAAAATCTAAACCATAGATTTGGGCCATAATTCTGCATCGGAACGGAATTTGTGTGACTTTTTTTTAATTTGACGATTTTTTAACTGTGTTAATTTGATTTATTCTAATATTTCTCAGTATTTATTTCTAGAAACACCGTAAAGTTTTGCATTGTGTGGCGCAGAATTACAAAAAATCATAAATCGCAAATTTTGTATATCCCACAAGAAAATTTATTGCTGTACGTAAAAATGGCATGTTTTTTTGATTTTTCGGTACACTGTCTGTTAATCGTTGTATAGTCTGTATTAAGTTATACTTTATATTAAGAGTTTATTAAACTTTTATGTTAGATTTGCTTTTATTTTGGATTTTTGGAAATTAATAGTACGTGATCGTTGAGTTTTAATCAGATCACCATAAATGTACTTTTCCTTAGGGGTCTCATTAAGATGTAGAAGGATAAAGTTTTGCATGTATAGATTTCTCTGCCTACTTTGCAAGGGAACTATTGTGATAATATAATATTTATAATATAAATTGATAACCAAAGAAATACCAAACGCCATACCAAGTCAACGTTTATCCATCTTCAAGTGAGATGAATTGATATCTCTTTTGCAAAGTCATTCCTATTTTCCCACACTGCCTTATTAATTGAATGATATTGTACATTTTTAGATGAGATTAAGTATTTACTGCGTCTTATTCTTTTGAGTCTATCGATCAATTGTATTGTATAGTAATTTTAAAATTTTAATTTTAAGTTATTAATGCAACTTTAAGCCTCGTGGTCTAGGAGTTACCCTATTCAGCCCAGATTTTGAGGCCCCGGTTCGATCTCCGGGTGAGGAAAAATGTTATTGCGATTTTTCGACGTTTTTTCCTAACATACAAATCTCAGTAGCAGCCCGGAGTTTGGTGGATGGTGGGTTACTACCCCCGTGCCTCGGATGAGCACGTAAAAGCATGATAACCGTGACTTGCAGCATTTGCGATAATCGTAGTTAGTTCGGCAAAATATGGCGATGGCAATCACCACATACTTAGCCACGCATCAAACCGGTTAATCAAGGTGAGGCTTTAGATGTTTGGTCTACTCTGCTTACCCACAAGGGAACCGGCGTGATAATACTTTATTAAAAATCTAGCTGCATCTCATGGGCTACTGTATTTAAAAACTTTTTAATGAATCTCAAGGGCATAGTACTTTTTTCAGGATAAATGTTACGTATGTGCCACATTTCATCCAGGTCTATTAATATTGCCGTTGTGGGATTGAATTACAAACGTATGTCTAAACTTTCTTATTTATATTTATTTATTAATAAGTATGCACAAACGCGTACATGCTTAATGCTGCATGGTATTCATGCAATTTGTTCGGTGATATTTATTTATTATTATTTATTTAGCATGTTTTTAAACAAAGAAAAGTTTCGATACCGGCTGGATTAGAAGCAACAATTTTATCTCTCAACGTTGTATTTACATTAAAATGATGTATTTAAATTTCGATTTAAACTTTTAACTACTTTACACATATTACATTAACAAGAAAGAATAGTTAAGCAAGTCAGCAAGTTTATAAATAAGAATATCTGTCTGTTACGCCTTCACGGCTAAACCACTGAACCGATTTTAATGAAATTTGCCTAAGAGATAGTTGAAGAACTGGAGTCAAACATAAGCTACTCTTTTTTTAATAATCAAACGCTAAAAGGCTGGAATAGGGGATGTTTTTTTTTTATGAAATGTCTTACTCTTTTTTTTTAAATATATAAACGGGTCAATAACGCGTACATATATAGAACTTACTTGTAAAGCTCGACGTTCCGGCCAAGTTACATTGACCGTGGTCACGAGCAGACTGACAAATAAGTTCTATATATGTACCCGTTATTAACCCGTTTATATATTTTTAAAAATGATAGTAGAACGCGTTAGTTTAAAAGTTCATGTTTTACTCTTATGATGGTAATCTATACATCTATACAAATAAATAAAATTGGAGTGTCTGTTTGTAATATTAAAATAACCGCTTTTTACTAGATGCATATAGATGTATACACGGTACATATACCAAAATATCATTTTTTACAATTTTTGTCTGTCTGTCTGTTTGTTTCGGCTAACCTCTGGAACGGATGAACCGATTTTGACGGGACTTTCACTGGCAGATAGCTGATGGGACAAGGAGTAACTTAGGCTACTTTTTTCGAAATTTTTCCACGCGGACGAAGTCGCGGGCGCAGCTAGTAAATTATATGTGAAGCAGCAGAGTTGCTTGATTCGACAAAATGTGGGCACACACAAGCACATAAGACATACCTACACCCGAAAATATATAAGAATGTGGACGCTGCGAAGCATCACACATAGAAGCTTCGTCCAATGACACGATAAATGTAGAGGTCACATCTGTATTTATCGTGTCATTGCACGAAGCTTTGTGACGATAGACGCAAGTGCGGCTCCAGCTTGAGGGATATGAGATACTGTTGAATGTATTCTATCTCATTTTCTCGCTGGATAAATTCTATAGATGTATGCGTCATGCGTTTGTTTTTTTTTTCGTTTCGTCGGGTTTTAATTTAGAACGGTTCTACAAAAGTTTAACTTCTATAAAATATGTTACAGTTGCAGTTAGAGGCCGGGTCTGGAGATGGCCCAGGCCCCCCGGTAAACAACAACTCGGAGGGCGCGGTGGCCAGTCCCCCTCGCGACGACAACGACAACGCCCAGCTGCCGACTCCACACAATACGCCGCTCACACCTTCAGGTACGTTCCACCACAGATATACTTGCTGATTTTTCCTTAATTTATTTTAAGGCATAATATATAAAGTTGTAAATTATATATACCGTTTACAAATATTACAATAACTAGTAATCGCCCTTGGTCAAAACTCGACCAAAGGGCAATTACTCGACCGAAACTCGACCAACTCGACTCGGTGGAAATTCGACCAAGGGGTGATTACTAGTTACAAATGTGAAAGTTTGTACTTTTGCATGGTTGTTAATCACAAAAAAACGGCTACACCAGTTGAGATTAAATTTGCCACACAGGTCGATAATGATCTGACATAGCACACAGAATACTTTTCATCCTGGAAAAATAGGTTGTTCCCGTGGGATTCACCAACTTTTATAATGCAGCGGGCTGCATGGTGCAGCTAGTAGTTTTATAAACGCGTAAACACAAAACGTCTGTTAGACAAATTATAACTCAGTTTTCAGCTGAAAAAAATATTTTCACGTCCGTATCCCCGAAGACGTAGGCAGGAGTACAACTAGTTAAGGTTAAAGTTAAGGTTAAGTAAGGAGATACTTACAGCCTTTAATCTGTTTTTGACACTTATAATTTAATCTGTTTTAGACAGATTATTTGCTTGTAAAAAGTATGTAAAACACAGATTAATTGCTTGTTTAAATTAATTTGCGTTTCGGAAACCGACCGTTAGTCTCACAATGAGATAGGTGGCAAGCCTATCGCCAACCGGGCACTTATCAAATCCCGGCAACGTAGTTTTTATCAAAAACCTCACGAGACCTCATGTGCTCAACACCGACAACGCTCCACTAGACCGCAGAGGCGATGATATAGCGAACTATTAAAACATTTTCTAAGTTTGACAACAGACGATTATAAGTTATAACCATAATCAAAATAGCATAAGTGTTTGGGTGTTAAATGCTTGGTAGTGTGCATGTTTTTTATTAATATAATTAATTTCTGATGCATATTATTATAAAATCTTTTTATATTTGTCAGTCCTCGTAATTTGAGTAAAAAATGGGTATCGAAGTTTTAACGTTATAATTATACAAGTTGGCTTTTTTATATATTATAATTAGATTACGCAGAGATGCAGGTTTGCTCTGCATCTTTTACCGTATGTATCATGGGGAGTGTTCCGACGAGTTGTTCGGACTAATTCTTGCCGCTAAATTCCATCGTCGGACACCACGTCAAAATTTAAAGTTCCATCCTCACTACCTCGATGTCTGGAAATCCATAACCATGCGCTTTTGTCGGCACTTTTTTCCTCGCACTACTCCTTTGTGGAATCAATTAACCTCGGAGGTGTTTCCGAACGGGTACGACTTAGGGACCTTCAAGAAACGAGCTTACTCATTCTTAAAAGGCGGGCAACACAGCTTCAAGACCCCTGGTATTGCAGATGTCCATGGGCGGCGGTGATCATTACCATCAGGTGCACCATCTGCTCGTTTGCCCCCTCTGCTATAAAAAAAAGAAAAAACAAAGATAGCAAACAAACTGATGGCTCTCCTGATGGAAAGATAAACCATCGCCAATAGCAACAAGATGTTAATGGTGCCTTACTATATATGTGGCGGGATGGCAATGCCACATGCATAAGCCTACCGGCTGCTTTATCCTCCAAACCGGAACACGGCAATGACAAGTATTGACGCTATTGCGCAGGAAAGGTTAAGGTGGTGGCACCATATACCTGGGCGAGACGTTGCAGAACTCTACTACCTAATAGACACGATGCCAGTGACATGTATAGCCAATCGGTTACCTTTTACAACCTGCCTGGCAGAACGGCAGTTGGTAGATTATTTGAAGGAGCCCCGGATTAACACAGCTTAAAATACGACGATAGGACTGAGCTCTAAAGAGGGTTGTATTTTATGAGTATGTACTCGTATGTTTATTTATTTCGTACGCTCCGTGGCTTAAATGACTTGATGAATTTAAACATGAGAGGTCTCATTAGAAGCGTCTTAATTGTGAAAGAGACATTTTCTTAGTTGGCATCTTCATTATTGTCACGTCTAGTCATAGGTCACGTCTAGTTTGAAGTAGTCGCTTGAAACACTATGCTCCTCCATGTGTTTCTGTCCTTGGTGGTCTTGATGGCTTTGGTTATTGACAGGCCTGTGAGCATCTTTATTGCGTCTGACCACCGGGTAGGAGAACGATGTCGTGGTCTTTCCTCAGAGGAGGTATAAGCTATATATATTTTACCCGTTTGCGTTATAAGGAGGCTTATGTTTTTCTCATTTCGGATCGTAGTTGTGTTTTTGTTTTTATAATAATTATCTGTTATTTCTGTTTCTTTTTTATTTATTAAATATTTTACTGTAATAAACAATGGAATGTTTCTGTTGTTTAGGAAGGATTTATGAGTTTCTTTGAATCGAATCGTAATACAGTATTCCTGTAACCCTGGGTCGTGGCCTCGGTAGCCCGACTGTAAATATTTACTTAGTACCCCCCTGGGTCTACATATCAATTTCGATTGTATTGATCTCGTTCGCTTTGTTTGGCAATGTGTTAAGGAGATGAAAACAATTACTCGTCTCTTTCCTTAAAAGTGTAGACTTACATCTAGATATATATTAATAAGTGAATTAAAAACTTTTACTTGTGCACAGTTTTCGATAAATGAATCGAGCTAGTAGGTACTATACTATAATTGATACTATACTATATCTATTATAATTCTCTCCTATTTATATCTCCTATATATTCTGCATATTTTTTGAGTTTAAAAGCCGGTTAAAATTATGCCTCTGGTTTATACACTCCGTAGGTGTTGTGCATCAACGATTAGCAAACGATTTTCACCATTTGATGTTATGTCTGGCGACAACGCGCGTATCGTTTACATTAGCGGGCTCGGGAAAGTTCTGTTTCTGGTGACTAACTAGGAGTAGGCACTGACTACTCACTCTGCAACATCTTGGCTGGGTTTGTACCGCCTTACCTATTGCTGCCACAATAGCGTCAATGCAATCCCTATCCCTGCTAACGTTACAAACGCGAATGTAAGTTTGTATGTTATGCTTTCACGCGAAAACTGCTTAACTAATCACTATGAAATTTTGTACACACATTCTTGGTGGTATTAGAAATAATATAGGATACTTTTAGTATTAAAAATTACTTATTTAATGGCTTAACTGCGAGCAAAGCTACGGGTAAAAGCTAGTGCTACATACATAACTATACTGGCTATAATAGGTATGACAAATTCAGTATGTATTTTCAGTTCACTTATATTTTATACTAGATGCTGCGTGCAGCCCGCTGCATCATACATTTTTTTGGTGAATCCCGCGGGATTGCCAAATTTTTCCGGGATAAAAAGTACCCTATGTGCTATTCCAGATCCTCAGCTACCTGTATGCCAAATTTCATTTAAATCCGTTCAGTAGTTTTTGCGTGATTGAATAACAAACATCCATCCAAACATCCATCCACACATCCAAACTTTCGCATTTATAATATTAATATAGAATTCGTTATTTATTGCATCACTAGCGGCCCGCCTCGGCTTCGCACGGGTATAAAATATATATATAACCTATGCCACTCAGTGAAAAAAAATGATTAAAATCGATCTAGTAGTTTTGATTTATTCATTACTGCCCGTGGCCTGCACGCGTTAAATTTGGAGTAAAACAATTCCCCTTTCCCTATACCATGAAGATTTCCTGCTGTCTTTGGAATATCTAAATTCATTTTTAGTTTTACTTTTTTACCTATTTCTTTTATTTCTGTAATTAATATATTACAGAATGTCTTTATATATAACGTTCACAGCTTTCTTGCCATTAGATAATACAAACATGTTTTCTTTAGAGGTTACTCTTGAAAGAGCGATATACAGTTGGCCATGTCAAAAACAGTCAACGCTCAAATCTAAACCTGTAACGTTGAAGGTTTGACCCTGCGATTTATTAACCCTTTGACCCTACGGGTAGGGTTGTACTTTATAATAAAGTATTGTACTTTGTTTTGAATAAACGTACTTTACACTTTTTTAAGGCGAATAAAGTACGTGAAAATACTTTATGTTATCATTTCACTTAAAATTGTCAACTTAAAGGAACAAAAACTTAATCTATTTTTATTTGTATCAAAAATGATGCTGTCCACTTTTAAACATCACCTTAAACGTATTTTTTGTATCATTTCATTTTACTTGATTTTTTGTTGTATGAAAATATTGAATATATATAAAACTCTCATTTATAGTTTTTTTCTTTAAGGTGCATCAAGTGACGGGCGAAACTAATTGGTGAAAACCATTGTTACATATTGCTAGAAGCAACAAAAAATATGTATGGTAAACGAATAGCACAGCTAATAAATAATACTTTATTTTTCAATCTTGTACTTTATTATTTAACTTTAAAAAGAAAATGTACTCTATTTTTTATTTAAAAGGTGGCAACCCTATCTACGAGCCATCCCTGAAACTTCTCACTAAATTAAGGTATTTTAAGCTCAAAAGATTAAAAAATGAAAGCATAGATTTTTCAGTTCAAACATCTATTTTGTTAAAAATTGCAGTATTATTAATTTTTGAAAAGCTGTATATTTGAAAACGATGATGGCATTCAACTCAATTTTTGAAAATTAAAATATTGTTTTAGCTAAATAATTGATAGGTTGAAAAATTTCGATGCTATGTTAAAAAACATTTTATTTTTAATTTTCTTCATTGATAAATCCCAAACAAAATTGACAGATTTTGATTACATTAACAGTATTTGACGCAGTTTTTAAAGAACAAAAGCTGATAATATTTTTAAGTCAATCGGTAAGTTATTTAAAAAAGTTAAGTAAGTTTGCTAAAAACAACGTAATTTTAATTTTTGAAAAGCTATAAGTTTTGAGAATAAGATCCGATTTTGAGTTTAGAAACGGCTTTTGACGTAGTTTTTTAGTACTAAAATATCAGAGAACACCAAAAAATGATTGGTTGAAAATTTTCGAAGCTATGTTGAAAAAACACTTTTTCAAAATTTTTCGTCAACGATTACTCCCAAACGGATAAACCGATTTTGATGCAATTTATGTGTTAGACGTAGTTTTTTGAGGAATAGAGCTAATTAGTTTTTATACTCAATCGATACATAAATCTGGAAGTTATATTAAAAAATACTGTTTCATCAAAATTATTTTTGGTGTTTTTTCAAAATTTCTCAAAATCTCCTGGACCGAATCGGTTCGAATTTTCAGGAAATATAAGTTGAGCAGAATCCAATCGAATGCCATCAACCGCGTTTCGATCGGTCTAGCCGTTCAAAAGTTATGCGATGTTTACATATTCAAATACACACACACATACATACATACATATATAGACATACTGAGGTCATCGTGAAAATAGTTGGAAAAGATTCCTAGGACCTCAAAACGTGGATATCTGGTGAAAACTCGATTTTCGATAATCGGGGAAAATCAGTAACTTCCTTATCTACATACGTAGTGGTAAGTTAAAAACTGGTTAGCTAAATCACGTTTTTTAATTGATTGTTAAATAACACAATTATACGATATACCTGAAGATATTATCTAAGGAATGTGCTTATTTATTACATGACATGTTTAAAAAAAAGAATGTGTTAAATTCTGGTTTTCAGCTGAAGTCCTATATTTATTTATCCGAAAATTAACACGTTTGCCAGCGGTTTAAGAACATACCGCACGCGCCTCCGCCGACCGGCCGGTAACCCTGCAACCGCTATGCCCCTGCATTTTAAATCTGTAATATCTTCGAAAATATTCATTTAAATTACATGCTGTAAACGGCCATATTGATCTATATTAAATCAACAATATATTTAAGGTATTTAATTGGATAAGGATTAGTGCTGTATTGCTTAAAATTGCTTCGAAACAAAAGGCATTATTTATCGTAAAAAGTAAATGACAAAAAATGCTATTGTGGGTTATCCATAAGAGATAGACATATACCATCACCGCGGAGTTTTCTGTAGACCTTTTTAAGGTGTACAAATACTTAGTACATTATTTTGATAAATCTCGTAGGGTTTAGCCTGCGTATGCAATGTTAGCGGAAAAAAATATAATTATTTACGACATGACATCAGAAAACTCAAAAATTGCAGTATTTATCTACAATATATTGAATGTTATTATACACATAAACCTTCCTTTTTAATCACTTTATCTATTAAAAAAAAACGCATTATAATCCGTTGCGTAGTTTTGAGGACATAGGGACAGACAGAGAAAGCGACTTTGTTTTATACTATGTAATGATCAGGGATGTTTTGCACAGTTATACTTTAGTTTATTTTTGGTTAGTTATATCATAGTAATTATAACTGTAAAAAACATCCCTGATGATGCTCTAATTAGCGAAACCGTGTGTAAAATAATCAATATTAATATTATAAATGCGAAAGTTTGGATGGATGGATTGATGTATGTTTGTTACGCAATCACGCAAAAACTACTGAACGGATTTAAATGAAATTTGGCACACAGGTAGACGATGACCTGGAATAGCACATAGACTTTTATCCCGGAAAAATTTGATGATCCCACGGGATTTGCCAAAAACTTTTATAATGCAGCGGGCTGCACGCGGCAGCTAGTATAAAATATAAGTGAACTGGAAGTACATGCGAGTTTATTTGTAATATCTATTTTAAAATGCAGTTTTACCAATTCCGACGATGGAAAGTATTCAATTTACCGGCTACCATACCCACAAACCGACGACAATTAGCGAATATTATTAGTATATAGATTGAATAACACTTTACTGTGCATCAAAAGCATAAACATTTCCAACATTACATAACAATTTCTATACATGTTAGATACTTCAAGGTGGTTTTATCACTAAAAATGCGATCCCTATTTTTATATATTAATCTACACATACTCAACTTACCCATACATATTATATTTAAATCTGTAGCTATATATTATGTAAAATCGCAATATCATTGCGCACTTTTCGAATTGTGAACTTTCCTTGTTCGCGGTTAGAATGGAGCAAGTTACCGAGCTTTTAATAGGCCTGGAGCAGTCTGCCCGAACTTTTGAACGTCTGTTTAATTAGTTTCATGTTCTGTATCTGTCCACTGAATAACCACTTCTCTAAAATTCTACCGATTCTAAGATTGATTTTCGTTGTATGACTTGGTTTTGTTTGAAAAAAAATATTATAAACGTTTAATTATATTAAGCAAATTGAGTATCTTCACGTCGGTAGTAAGTACTATTAGGTATTCTGTGACGTCGGTTCACTTGCGAGTTTCGACTAAATCAAATGTACGAAACATGCATGTAGTGCTCAAGTTTCACAAGTTTTTAGCAGGCGAAATAGGTGATCTCTATCCTCACAAACACAAAAGTCAGTATGTCTGTGTGTCTGTTCTTCCATTAGTTACGTTTTTACAGCTAAAGCACTCAATTGATTTTAATGAAATTTGGCAACAAAATTTTGAAGATCCGAGGTCAAACTTCAAATTTTTCTCTTAAAACTCAACCCATAAGGGGCTGAAATAGGAATCTATTTCAGCCCCTTATGGATTGAGTTTTTTTAAAGATTTATGACCAGATACTCAGGAGGGCAATTTGCGATTCTGCCACAAATAAAAAAAATCTACGATGTTTAGAAAAGCTTGCCCTAATTTCGTGTTGCATTAAATCTATTAACGATCGCCCTCCATTCGACGTTCGAATATATTTCTATAACTTCGTTTGGTAATAAAACAATAAAATCTTTTCGATAACTCAACAAATCCATACTAATATTATAAATGCGAAAGTAACTCTGTCTGTCTGTCTGTCTGTCTGTTACGCTTTCACGCTTAAACCACTGGACCGATTTTGATGAAATTTGGCATAACCATAGATAAGACGTCGAGAACGGACATAGGCTACTTTTTATCGCGGGAAAATATTTCGTTCCCACAGGAAATAAAATTAATCGAAAGAAAGCGGAGCATAAAGCGTAACGTAGAGCACATTAACTAGATGTCGCTGCACGAAAATACATCGCGCTAACGTATTGAAACACATATACATGTAATTAAATCGTTGAGTTTAGAATTATATCTTTATCACAGATTATTTATGTATAAAATCTCTATTATGATACTAGCTGTGCCCGCGACTTCGTTCGCGTGGAAAAAATTCTAAAATAAAAACCCGCATAGATCCCGATCCCGTGGGATTTCCGGGATAAGAACTATCCTATATCCTTTCTTGGGTTTCAAACTATATTTGTACCAAATTTTATCCAAATCGGTTCAGTGGTTTGGACTTTGGCCGTGAAAGCGTAACAGACAGAGTTACTTTCGCATTTATAATATTAGTATGGATGGATGATATGATATGATACGAGTATTTTAACGTTTGTTTGTTCATTGAATGCGCTAAATGCTAATTCCTGGAACTACAAGTCGGATTGAAAAAAATTTTATGTGTATGTTTAATGATAGCTACATTCATGAGGATTACGTTACAATTATTCTTAGCGTAGTTAAAATATCGATATTTGTAAAATAAGTCGGAAGAAAAAGCGGTTTCGAACGGCTGTATCCGCGTGCGCTTGCTGTCGTAATGCTTAAGTACACGTAAGTACAATATATTGGTTTTTAGTAGATGCACAAAAAAGTCCACGACACTATATATATATCTCTTATAACAACACCACAATAAAGAATTTTGAGTCGAAAAATTATAGAAAATTAATAGGTGAATTTTAATCCTTATCATATTAATCCTTACTAACGAAAAGTACTTCATCAACACGAAGATCTTAGGAAGTAAAACTTTGGCTCTTATACCACGTTATTTAGATGCATAGTTTAAAAAAAAATGTAAAACGAAAATAACTCAACATACCTAGGTACTATCTAGGTATTAACCGAAAGGCTGTGTGCAGTGTGCACGATGCGGCGCACTACTCTGACCGCCGAACGAGAACCGAACATTGCCGAGAAGAGCAGAACTGTGAGAGCGTTGGCTTTACTATACTTTTTAAGGTTCCATACTCAAAGTTTAAAACGGGACCCCATTACTAAGACACCACTATCCGTCCGTGCGTTTGTACGTCTATCTATCTGTCCGTCACCAGGCTGTATCTCATGAACCATGATAGTTGAAATTTTCACAGATGATGTAGGTATTTATGTTGCCGCTATAATAACTAAAACTAAAAAAAAAGAATAAAATAAATATTTAAGGGTGACCACCATACAACAAACGTGTTTTTTGCATAAACTCCCTTTTGCATTTGCATAAAATCACTTTAAAAATAAATAATTAAAATAAAATAAATATTAAGAAGGCTCCCATTCAACAAACGTGATTGTTTGCCGTTTTTTTATAGATTATGGTACGGAACCCTTAATGCGCGAGTTCGACTCGCAATTAGCCGGTTTTTTTAAGGTACATGAGTGGAATCATATACCTTTAACCTCTGCGGCCCGCGCGGAGTAGACATGTGACCGGCTGCTTTCGCAATAGACTTCTTTGATACGAAACGTTGGATTTTCCTTCTTTGAAAAAAATCACTTTACTTTGTAGTAGTTGAATATTCGATCTATTTTGTGTATTTTACGGTGTTGTTGAGGGATACATGATCGTTCGCTTTGGCCTGATATGTGTCTAATTCGTTAGTAAGTAGGTGTAAGTACTGTATTAGTATAGCTACTTAATAAGGATTTGTAGTTATGATATTATTAAATCTTGCTTTAAATCTTCCCCATTGTGGAAAACTGTTTAATTTTTGAAGCTGTAGGTATACCAACATGAGCAATCATTTAGGTAGAAGAAGCACAAATTTTCCAAACAAGATCATATTGATTGGTTAGTGGTTACTTAGGGGAAAGTTCCTGAATCAGGCTACGAAAAAATTTTACATAGGTAAAGACCTTCGTGAAATCGTAACCAACATTAAAGACTTGATATTTAAAGTGTACCCGGAATTCGGATATGATAGATTTACCAAAAAAAAAATCAATTGATGTGTGTAAGGGCAATTTTATCTGCAAGAAATGCAAGCGTTGACGCCATCTATACAAATAAATAAAATTGGGGTGTCTGTTTCTAATATTAAAATAACCGTTTTTACTAAATGCATATGGATGTATACACGGTACGTATACCAAAATAACATTGTTTAGAATTTTTGTCTGTCTGTCTGTTTGTTCCGGCTAATCTCTGGAACGACTGGACTGATTTTGACGGGACTTTCACTGAAAGATAGCTGATATGATAGCGAGTACCTTAGGCTATTTTTTTTTAATTTTTCCACGCGGACGAAGTCGCGGGCTCAGCTAGTTTTAATCATAAATGAAATAGTATACATAATAATATGTATGTGTGTAAGAAGTTATTATTATGATGGGTGCCAAATGAATAGTTGTGTGCGTATTTTTTATTTTTATTAAGAGGCTGACAAGACCTAATTTGTTGAAACTGATGTTATTTAAGCAGTTTTTTTTAGAAAAACTATTTGTTATAGCACATCACAAAAAATATATGTTAATATTCATTATATGTCAAAGACCGTGGCCGGACCCGATATATAATTGGACAAAATTGCGTCGATAGAAAATAATTGCGACGATTAGTCTTGAAATCATCATTAACGGTTCTATATCTTTATTTTTTTGACGTATGGATCTGCAATTAAAAACATGAAGTCATCATATTTGTACCTAAACCGCTAGCGAATCATATTCGACAAAAAACCTACACATTTTTTTATTTCAATATTTATTTATAATAGGCCTGGACGCCCAGTTACACTGATAGTGGGCTCTTGTTTACTCTGACAGAAATAGAGTGCGCGATTTTGGTGTTGACTGCGTCTTAACTTGAGTTTCTAATGCATATTTTATAAAACTTTCTACACTTTCTACACTTCTTCACCATAAAAATTGAAATGCGCTAAATTTCATATTTCACCATTCTATTATTTGTACAACATTTTTGGGTACAACATTTTTGCTTCACGTATTTATATGTCTAGATAGATAGTCTGTATCATCTTCACACAAAATGAATACGTCAAATCTTTTGCTAAATATATAAGGTAAAGGGTGCTGTTGATAGCTGCCTGTAAAATATTTTGGATCTAGGAATGTGTAATGTAACTAGGAATGTATAATGTAACAAGTTACATTATACATTCCTAGATGTAGAGCCTTCCTAGAGCAAAGGCACAAAGCGGATTTTTCGCAGGATGAATGAAACGCTATAGAATCAAATTATTTCTAAAATGTCCTAGCTCTAACATCTATTTTTATCCGACTTTCTGAACACGAGGTTTTCAATTTTGATGTTTACGTTTTTATGTATGTTGTGCGTGCGTAACTCCATTATATGTGCGAGCTGCCTCGCAAACTTTGTTTTGCCATAAAAATTACTTGTATTGAATATTTTTGTGGGATATTTGAGAGGGGGGGGGGGGGAATCTCGGTAGCAGCTCGAAGTCTGACGAGTGGAGTTTTTATTACTATCATAAGACAACAAACAAGCAAATGGATCTCCTGATGCAAAGAGAAACCATTGTCTACAGATAGATAGATACTAAAGATGTTAATGGTACATTGCTATCTGTGTGGCGGGATGGTAATGCCACGTACATAAGTTTACCGGCTACCTTACCCTCTAAGCCGAAACACCTCTAAGGCGGTGGTACCAAGTACCCGGGTGAGACGTCGTAGACTCTACCACCTAGTAGTCGCGATGGTAGTTACCTTTTACGACCTGCTTGGCAGAACGGCAGGTGATCTATTCTTCAAAGGAGCCCCGGATCAACAACAGTGGATTGCACATGTGATATTTAAGAGGGAAATACAGGGGATGTTGCAATTTAGATATAAATAATAACTGAAACGTCTGAAGTCTTCAGATGTTCAGATTTCAACGCGAATTAGTAAAGTTGTAAATATGACGAGAGTGCTTTGGTAAGTGATATGACCACGGAACTAGGTTAACTATGTTAGCGGTAACTCGAGTTCAAAACAATCTTTGGGGTTCAAGCGCACCGACTGATTAAAATCGGAAATAAACAGCAAAGCAAACAGTGCCCTGCCCCTGGGAATTATGTGTATTATGTGTACATATATGTGCTATCTACACATCTGAAATTATTTTTTAAATTCGTCACATTCGACATATCTGAAATTATTTATTAAACGCAGTCACGCCTACATTCCCGAAAAGGTAAATGTAAATGTATACTGTAATCCTTGTATTAGTTGTAAATTGGAGCATTAAAAGAGTAGCAGAAAATATATTGTTTTAAACCGTCTCGCGTCGGAGCGACAAGCGAGGCTGAGACTGGACGGAGCAGGGTTGAAAAAAGGTGATCCGACGAAAACGTTATAGGGACGTCCCGTTGGTGGTTGGTCTGGCTGTAGCGTATTAATTCGTAATTCCCCGTACTACTACGTAGAGCTACGTACTACGTGGAGCTCTACTAAGTAGAGCAAAAAAAAACAGATTTCGTGCACGTGTTGGTCACCTGGTTGAAAGGTAAGAAAGGACCGCGGGAATAGGTGCAAGCTGTTTTAAAGAACTCTCGTGGCGGGAGTCAAGAGGGGAAAACATATACTCACACGTGGGTCGATTGCCCACTAGCCATCGCTTTTATGTAGAAAAAAAATCTTAGGCAGGTGTTCATCATATAACTTATGCCTACAATAGAATCGGGCAGTAAAACTAAAAAAACTTATGTAGGACAAATTACTCAATCCAAGATTTGAACTCAGGAACTCCCAAGTTCTATTGAAAATCGAAGCCGGTGTCGCTTGATCATTAAGATAACATATTAGTAATAGCGTAAACCAGGTGAACAAGTTAAATAGGTAAAGGTATCAAAAATAATTTAAAAGTAGTAAAATTGCAATGGACTTCAATAATTAGTAATATTTGAAATTTCTCCAAATTTCTATTATGAGAATTTGACCAGATCACAATGAGAATAATACCCTTTCAAATAATCACAGGAAATTTCCAAATCGGTAACTTCGTATAATTGGAGAACACACATAAAAATATACCTAAGATTTCGACCTTCTTCTATTAAAGTTGCTTGAAAAAGGAAATAATACCTATCTCCTTTGTTGAAAAGGGGTCTATTCTTAATTTTAAACATTTCGTGTATTTTTATGTATGTTACTTAGTCCGCTTTATACAAGCAGCGTTATTAAATTTCACTGGTCCGTTTTCTCATCATTGAAGACATTATCTCTACTGTATACCAAATATGGTAGACAACCACGAAATAAAGAAAACAAGTTTTCTTTATTTCGTGTAGACAACACATCATTCAAAATAATTGTGATGATTTGAATTTTGTAATTTATAAATGTAATATATAAATTACAAAATTCAAATTTTTATGATATATCAATCGGAGCTTCGGAGCATACTTTCTTTAGGCGCGAATTTTCTCTAATGTTATGACTCGGACGGCCGTGAATCGATCACTGTATTACGAAGTGGATACCTACTATAGCTTTCTAATGTTAAAAGGATTCTTTAGATCGGTCCAGTCAGCGTCCAATAGTTTTTGTGCTTATTTGTTATAAACATACAAAAAATACAAATTAAGCATTTGTTTTCTCTTTATAATAGTAGACGGGCTCAAAATGCTGAAGGGGTGTTTACTCGAGCGTCGTAGTGACCCATTGGATTTTGTAGATTAAGTGATATGAAAAATAAAAGGTTATAAAGTTTTTCAATTCTATGATGGGGAAAAAATCTACAGATAAAAAATGTAAAAAAAAAGCACTGACATGGAAACACCGAAGCGCGTCAGATGAAGGTATGGTGGTTTAATTGTAAGCTAAAATTCAGAAAATCTGACCATTCAAGTGTAGCGTAAGGGAGTAGGAGGGTCACAAATTCGCAAAAAAATGCGTTGTCTTGATATTCTCGAGCGCGCCTGAATTTTCGTTTAATTTACAAAAACTGATGTAAGAACAACGAAAAAAATATAATCTAATAATTTCCACAGGCCTAAGTTAGCGAAATTTTCTTTTTTTACTGCTCTAATGTTCCGCTCTATATAAAGACCTTATATTTGGTGAAGAGCATCAACAGTATGCGAGGTATTCCCCCTTTGTTAATCTGACGCGCTCGAGTAAATTCCAAAATCCCCTCTTGGGCTCCCCTAACACATAACGTAATATCGTTACAGAAATATACTTGTAGATATTTACCTAATAACATATTACAAATAATGCATATTCAATATAAAACAATACGTGATTTGTAGAAAGCTTAATTAACAAATAAATATTCTTTTGTGGTGTGTTGCTTCGTACCCCTTTTGAACATTAGATCATTCGCCTTCTTGTCAAATACCAGATCAAATATTTTCTTCAAAAAATCTCAATAACTTTTAGTATGACCTCTGGATATAACATACAATATCACTTAGTTGAATAGACTGGCTATTCAACCTTGAGGCAATTATTTTTCTTTCGTGATGATTCGGACCCTCTTCGAAGACTAGACCTTCTTCGAAGATAAGGTCTTTTGCCAGGAAGTTTGTAAAAAGCAAAAAAATTGCAAAACATGTAGTTCTACCGACGTGACTTCTAGGTGATAAAGGTCTGCAGTGTCTCGCCCGGGTACATAGTATCACCGCGACCGCCTTACCTATTCCTCCCGCAATAGCGTCAATTCTTATTACTGTCGAGTTTAAGCATGGAGCGTAAAGTAGCCGGTTCATTTTAGCATAATTATGCTATTTACCATCTCGCCACACGCATAGCATCGCACAATTAGCACCTTTGCTGTCAGTAAGCGATGATTGGCTCATTCTATCAGAAGGGTAATCTGCTGTTCGCTGAATTAACATATTTAAAAAAAAAAACAAAAAAAATATAGTTTATCGTAATCAGAAAAAACGGAACAGTCGTGTCCCGCGAGAGTGCTTTGCCCAATGTTGTGATTGCGGAAGCAGGAACTAGGTTAACGAAGTTTCCGGTTATTGGAATTTAAAATCAAACTTTATATTCTGCAGCAGCTGCTTGGAGATTTTTTTAATTACTAACTGACCCGCGCAGCTTCGCCCGCTAGATTTTTATATCATTAGATAGCGAATAAAGAGGTGACTCTCCGAGTGGAAAAAAAAACCATCGCCTATAGACACCAAATATATTAATGGTGCATTAATATTTGTGTGGCGAGATGGCAATGCCATATGCATAAGTCTACCAGCTACTCTCTCGCACTCTCCAAAGTGCATCCGATGAAAAACCGATAAACTAGCCACTCTGCGTCGATGAGCGAGGCTCTGGAGTTTTTTAACTACCAGATCATCGTCGTTTATGAGCCTCTTGGCACGCCTCTCTATCGCCTCAATTGTCTCCAGCTAGTATTTGGCGGATCCATTCCAGAGGTGAGAGCAGTATTCCATGCACGAACGGACATGTGCTTGATAAAGATTGAGCAACTGTCCCGGGCTGCAATACTGTCTCACCGTCGCCAGAATACCAAGTTTTTTGAGGCAACTTGGGCTTTAGATTCAATGTACGAACTAAAGTTGAGAGTAGGCGTTAAGGTGATAACAAGTAGCTCGAGGTGGTCTGTTATCGGTTCGGCACACCCTGGAAAAACGGAGATAGATGGAACGGACTCCGTTTAGCGGAGAACAGATACGCCTGGGTCTTAGTTGCAATAAACTTGACCAGATTGGCATCGCCCCAATCGGAGACTGCCTATATCATGTTCATATGATCAACCATCGCCTCTCTTAGAGACCGGATTTGTGCCGTACTTGCCCGCGCGTTGGAGACGTAACTCTCCACAACAGTGCTATCGTCTGCGTACCTATAGATACTGGGCTTCAGCAGGTTGTTAATATGTAGCAGGAATAGAGTTGCGGAGAGAACTGATCCCTTATTATATCGATAAAGTACCTTGCGACCCTATATACACTCTTTCAAAAGAATCTCTGGACTAAATTTCTTCTTACCACGTACTACTCCTATGTGAAATCAATTAGAAAAGAGACTACTCCTTCTTAAAAGGCCGGCAACGCAGCTACAAGACTTTTGGACTTTTGGTGGCTGTCCATGGGCGGTGGTAATCACTTACATCAGGTGAGCCTCCTGCTCGTTTGCCCCTTTTTTCTATAAAAAAATTAATGCTATCCTGCACGTAATAAAAACACGTTTGAAGATTAAACGTCTCACCATCATGATGATAGGTTGTAGATTTGTGTAATATCTGGTTCGGTCATAGTTTTCTTTTTATATCATAAGATAGCAAACAAAGCAGATGGGTCTCCTAATGGAAAGAGTCAATCATCGCCTATAGACACCAAAGATGTTAATGGTGCGTTGCTATCTTGTGGCGAGGTCTAATGCTACATCCATAAGTTTACCGGCTACCTCACCCTCCAATCCGGAACATGACAGTGACTAGTAGACGCTATTACGGCTGGAATAGGTAAGGCGGTGGTACCTGACCCGGGCGAGACAATGCAGAACTCTACCACCTAGTAGTCACGATGGTAGTGACTCGGATAGCTAATCGGTCGCCTTTTACGACCTGCATGGCAGAACGGCAGTTGGCTTATTCTCCAAAGGAGCCCGGGTCCAACACCACCACGACAAGTACCACACAGCAAGTTCATCTTGTCTTTTAATTAGCTTCCGACGCAAAAGATGGGTGTCATAAGTTCGAATGCTATGTGTGTATCTATGTGACTGAGGCACCGTAGCACTTAAATGGGTAAATCGATATGGATGTGATTTTTTTTGAAAGCTCGTTTTTTAGCGATGGTTTCTAGACATGTTTTTCCAGAATCTGTTCAGCTGTTTCAAGGTCATCGGCTGGTTTCACCTTGAATTAAGCATCAGTTGCTTGACTGATGGATACCAAATTTTGTATTCTGTAACTGCAATGATACATAAATGACATGGTAACTTTGACCTGAAAAGAGCTTTTTTTTATATCATAAGATAGCAAACAAGCAGATGGGTCTCCTGATGGAAAGAGTCAACCATCGCCTATAGACACCAAAGGTGTTAATGGTGCGTTGCTATCTTGTGGCGAGGTCTAATGCCACATGCATAAGTTTACCGGCTACCTTACCCTCCCAACCGGAACACAACAGTGACCAGCACTGATGCTATTGCGGCAGGAATAGGTAAGGCGGTGGTACCAGAGCCGGTCGAGCCGATGCAGAACTCTACCACGTAGTAGTCACGATGGTAGTGATGCGCATAGCCACTCAGTCGCCTTTTACGACCTGCCTGGCAGAACGGCAGTTGGCCTATTCTTCAAAGGAGCCCGGGACCAACACTTTTTCGAAGGGAATTTTTCGAAGTTCATCAGCTCTCATCGAAGTTCATCAGTTCATCAGCTCTTTTCGTTTTTTGCTTTGCAAATGATGCATATAATTTGGTAATTTGTTATATATTTTTAAACACATTGCATAACAGTTTTTGCCTAACATTGAACTGAATTATGGCATTACTATTTCCTATTATATCCTATATTATATTATTACTATTACTATTTCCTATTATTTCCTATTATTATCCTATATTTATCTCTAATATCAAAGTTTGCAGATTCCCCTAGTCTAGGAAATATATCAGGATGTTTTTTTTACAAAAATTGCAGCTTCATACACATACATACATGCTAATTTTTTAAGAAAGTTTCCTAAAGCAGGGTTTACAAGAAGTTAACGGATTTAATCCACAGATTGCCCTAAAACATTTAAAAAATAATAGCCCATAGATAACTATATTACCAGGGGTCTTACGGTTGCGTTGTCAGCCTTTTAAGAAAAAGCTTTTCTCAATAGACTGGCTTTTTTATATGCTATTCTTGTATGCGCTTTTCTTATATGGTCTTATAATAAAGGAATCTGTCAGGGATTTTAATTTAGAGATATTCTAGACACTTTTCAGTCAATACTTTTCACTATCGTATTTTAGTTTGTAGACAAAAGTTGTACAACCGCTACATATTAAAATGCAATACGTAAATGGCTTCTGTCCATGAATTATGAGGATACCGAAAATTTTCTTTATAACCAAACCGTTTGATTAATGTATTTTTTCAACTTTTGTTTCGCCGAATTGATAAATATAACACTTATTTACTTTTAAACTTGATATGTCATTGATTATGTATTATTATATATACTCACCACACACACACACACACACACACACACACACACACACACACACACACACACACACACATAACATAGATAGATATACACACCACACATGCTTGCATACATTTAAAAACTTATGTAATATCATAATTTTTTTGTATCTTCCAATTTGCAATTTAAATGTGTTCAAAAACATTGTACCTATTTGAGAGGCGGAAGCCAGGAGATTCATAATAAGGGTACAACTCAGTTTGGACTCCTGTCTTCCCAAACAATCCTACGCTTACTAATGTTTAATTGAATGTACAGTTGTGAAAAAAGGGAGAAATTAATAAAGATATTATTATTATGTGCGCTTTATTCGAAAAAGAATCTCAGCTAAAAGCCGGAATTTTATAGTGGTAGCAAGAACAGGCATTGCCAATGAACTTGCACCACTTAAACACTGAATAACTTACTGAGTCTGGCTGTTAAGGAATGTTCTGACTATTGAGCAAGTGTCCAAAATAACAGCTTTTTGTAATTTGATATAAATATTTTTGTGAAGACTTAATTCTGAAAGGCTCGAATGTAAAGACTTAGGAATTACTCCTGTGGATGAGATTATGATTGGGATTATTCTAACTACGTTTTGATGCCACATTTTTTTTATTTCTTCAGCTAGTTGTAAGTACTTTTGTATTTTTTCTGCGTGCTTTTGTTTTAGATTTTCGGTGTTAGGTATGGATATGTCGATTAAATATGTAGTTTTAGAGCTCTTGATAGTTAAGGTAATATCTGGTCTGTTGTTGTTAGTGCTTCTGTCTGTTATTATGTCTCTGTCCCAATATAGTTTCGCAGATTCATTTTCTAATACGGATTTAGGTATGTAGTTATAATAAGGTTCAACATTTTTTGTCAGTTCATATTTTTTTGCTAAAACAGAGTGAATTTGTTTTGCTACGTTGTTGTGTCTATGTGTATATTGTTTAGTTGCTAAGAATGGACAACCTCCAGTAATATGTTCTATGGTCTCTTTGTGGATATTACATAACCTGCAACTGTCAGAATTAATTGATGGATCTTTGATAATGTACTTTTGGTAGTTTTTTGTGTTAATTATTCTGTCCTGTATGGCTACCATAAAACCCTCTGTTTCAGCAAAAATATTTTCTCTTTGTAACCACATATTAGATGCTTCCTTGTCAATATGGTCCTGATCTAATAAACTTGGATATTTGCCATGGAGAGGCTTAGATTTCCAGTGTTCAATATATGTTTCTTCTTTGTTAATATTATTCAAGGGATTAAAATCCTGATTGTTTAAATTTAAGGGAGGATGCGAAAAAAGGCATACAGATTTATGAATAGAGCTATCGTTACTTCGTTCTAAGAAATATGACCGCAGGTTATCTACTTGTCTATAGTGTAAATTTTTAATATCTATTATGCCTCGGCCACCAAATTGTCTTTTTAACGTAAACCGTTCAACTGAAGAATGGATATGGTGAATATTATGTTTATAACATATCATTCTAGTCGTTGTATTCAACGCTTCCAAATCTGTATGTGACCATTTGATAAGACCAAAAGAATATGTTAAAATAGGGATAGCGAATGTATTTATTGCTTTACATTTATTTCTTGCAGATAAGTGAGTTCTTAATATTTTAATTAACCTATTTTTGTATTTCTGTATAAGTTCTTGTTTGATATTAGTGTGATCTATTTCGCGATTTTGATAAAAACCTAAGTACTTATAATATTCATTTTCATTTATTTTATCAATTATATCTGTACTGTGTATTAACTTATGAGGGTCTTGGTTTTGATGTTTTCCTTTGATGATGCTGTTAACTTTACATTTATCAATGCCAAAAGACATTCGAACATCTGCACTGAATTGTTCAGTTATTATTAGAAGATGGTTAAGCTGTTGTTTAGTTGCTGCAAATAATTTTAAGTCATCCATATAGATTAAATGTGTTAGTTTGGTGTCATTATTACTAGTAATCTTAAATCCATAGTTGCTGCTATTTAGGAGGTGAGACAATGGGTTCAATGCTAAACAAAACCAGAGAGGACTTAAAGTTATTATTATCATGTTTATTCTCAGTATCATTCACCGGTACATTTTGCAAGATCTAAGGACGGGCTGGTGCCAAGTCGCTTAGTACTTGTTTAATTTTCGGCCGAAATATTTGTAAATTTTCTCACTATGGAGCAAGTGTCAATTATTATAGACTTTTGGAGGTTCACATATAGAAGACTAGGAAGTTCTAATTCAGATAATGAGCAATGAAGTGTTTTGGGTATGACACCAGTAGCTGAGATGATGATTGGGATAATTCTGACCTGGGTTTGATGCCACATTTCTTTAATTTCTTCTGCTAGTGGCATGTATTTTTGGATTTTATCTGAATGCTTCTTTTTAATGTTGTCCGTGTTAGGCACTGCTATATCTATTAAGTATGTTACCTTTGTCCGTTTGTTTGTTAAAGTGATATCTGGTCTATTACTCGCTGTTGTTTTATCCGTTATAATAGATCTGTCCCAGTACAGTTTTGCCAACTCGTTTTCTAGTATTTGTTTTGGTGTGTATTTGTAGTATGGTTCAGTTTTATCAATTAACTTGTATTTAAATGCTAATTGTAAGTGCACTTGTTTTGCAACATTGTTGTGTCTGTCTGTATACTGTTTACTTGCTAAAAATGAACATCCCGCTGTAATATGTTCTACTGTTTCTTGTTGAGTGTGGCATAATCTACAGCTATCTGATTTTACATTTGGATCTTTGATTATGTATTTTGCATAATTCTTTGTTTTTATAACTTTGTCCTGTATAGCTATCATAAATCCCTCGGTTTCTGCAAGTAAGTTTCCCTTACATAACCACATATTCGATGCTTTACTGTCTACATAAGATTGTTCTAAGTCATGCGGATGCTTACCATGCAGTGCCTTCTTTTTCCATGTTTCTATTTTGTTCTTTTCAGTATCGATTTTTTCATTTGGTTTGTAATCTGCATCATTGAGATTGAGCGGGGTCCCTGACGTATTGAGTGTGCAGATCGCTTTATGCAGTGGGCTGTCTACAGATCTCTCTTTAAAGTAGTCTCGTAAATTTTGCACTTGTTTGTATTGTAAGTTCTTGATATCAACTACTCCCCTCCCGCCTATATCTCTTTTTAATGAAAATCTTTCAGTGGCTGAATGTACGTGGTGTATGTTATATTTATTACTTGTGGTTCTTGTTAGCGTATTAAGTGTGTCGAGGTCGGTATCTGTCCAATTGATTATCCCAAAAGAGTAGGTTAAGACGGGTATCGCAAATGTATTTACAGCCTTAATTTTATTTCTAGCTGATAGTCCGGTTTTTAGTACTGTTATTAATCTATGATAATATTTGTTTTTCAGTTCTTTCTTAATTTTGGTATGGTTTATTTCGTTACTTTGGTGAAATCCGAGGTATTTGTATGTATCATTGAGTGTAAGTGGCTGTATGTACTCTTCACTGTAGTTCAGATTATAAGGTCTTGGGTCTGCATGTTTTCCTCTTATTATACTGTTAATTTTACATTTTTCTATTCCAAATTTCATATTGACGTCCTTACTAAAACTTTCGGTTAATTTAATTAGGTAATTGAGTTGGTGACGTGTTGTGGCATACAGTTTTAAATCATCCATGTAAAGTAGATGAGTAATTTTGGTTTTGTTTAGTTTTTGTATTGTGTAACCATAGTTGGTATCTTTAAGTATTTGCGATAGTGGATTTAACGCTAAGCAAAACCAAAGTGGGCTAAGTGAGTCACCCTGGAAGATTCCTCTTTTTACATGAATGGGTCTTGTTTGGAGACTTTTTGTGTCAGATTTTATGTTAAGTCTAGTCATCCAGTTTGTCATAATTTTTTCCAAAAATTGTATTATCTTATTGTTTATCTTATACAATTTCAGAGTTTGTATCAACCATGTGTGAGGGACACTATCAAAGGCCTTTTGGTAATCTATGTACGCATAATACAAATTCCGGTTCTTAAGTTTTGCCTGAGTGTGTATTTCTGTGTCTATAATTAGTTGTTCTTTGCACCCCCTTCCACCTTTATAACAACCTTTTTGTTCCTCGCCTATAATCTTATATTTCCTTGTGTGATTATAAATTTTATTGGAGATAATTGAGGTTAACAGTTTATAAATGTTTGGAAGGCAGGTAATCGGTCTATAATTTGCCGGATTTTTTGTGTCGTTATCTTTTGGAATAAGGTAGGTAATTCCGAGTGTCAAAAATTTCGGTATTTCTTCTGCATTTTGTATAAGATTGTTAAATATTTTTGCTAGCGGACTATGCACCGACGTAAATGATTTTATCCAGAAGTTTTGTATTTTGTCGGGTCCTGGAGCCTTCCAGCTATGGGTCCTCTTGATACATTGAGTGACGTCTTCTTCTGTAACTTCAATATCTTCCATCAGATCTATATCTCTTGTTCGTTTCTTTTCTTCTGCAATCCATGCCGCTTCTGTATTGTGTCCAATACCCTTTTCCCATATATTGCTCCAAAATTCTGTAACATCCTCAATTTTAGGTGTTTTCTTGATTATAGTTTCCTGTTCTAATCGTCTGTAGAATAATTTTTGGTTGTTATTAAAAATTTTATTATCATTTTTTCTCTGGTTAGACTTCCGGTACCTTTTGAGTCTCTTAGCTTTCGCCTGTAGCATTTGTTTCTTTCTATCTAATTCTTCCTTAATGTCTTCTTTACTTTTATTTTGTGGGTTTATTTTCCTTCTCTTTTTTCCCGTCAAATTGTCATTTAAGTATTGTGTCAATTGTCCGATTTCTTTCCTAAGCTTCACTATATTACTCTGTAGTCGTCTTTCCCATGCCGGTGGTTCATGCTTGGTGTTCTTTAGAATTTCTTTCTGGGGTTTTATTGTTTTGTTTTCCTTTACAATAACTGTCAAAGCTGCCGCATAAATTATAGTATGAATGTCATCTAGCGTACACTCTTCATACCTTACCAAAGTATCATGTATAATAGTGTTAATTATTTGTAAAGTATTATAAAGTTTGGCTGTAATTCTAGGTTTTGCGATTGGTGGACGGCTTGTTGGGTCGGTTCCTTTATATTTTATTAACATTTCCAGAAAGATATCACTTAAGACATTATATTCAGGGGCACGTTGATCTTCATTGAGATTATCTTCTCTAGAAAGGTTATCTGTTGCCCGTTCTTGTGAGAAAGCCGGTCGTGTGGTCTGGGTGACAACAGCAGAGTGTACGTAAGAATGAGATTGTTGGTTGTTCATTTGTAAATTTATATTTACTTCTTTCGGAGCTATTCTTTCGTTTTCATTATTTTGTTCAAGACTAGTGTTATTGGTTTGCAAAGATACTTCCTCCGGTGTCTCTTCAGTTAGTTGTTTTTTTATATTATCTCTTTCTGAAAGCGGGATCCTATTGTTGCGGTGAATTGATCGAACTTGATCCGACAGTCTTTGTTCAGTGAGAAAATTTAATTCAGGATATACTTCACAGAATTTTTGGTGAAGCAATTGTCTATATCCTGTAAGGACTGTTTCTTGTTTTGTCACTATGTAATAGCAACGGAGAAGTTAGCGGTTTATTTCATCTGTCCATTTCATCCGTTGTCTATTCCGGCCAGCTAAGGTGGTTACAGGATATATCTCCTGCAAAACACGACTTGACTGGATTGTGCGAGCATTAATTACACTCTGTGGGGTGTTTGATATTGTGTGTGAAGTGCCAACGGTAGCTCTATTTTCGACCGCTGCCCGCTGTTGCAACAAGCTGTATTATTATTATTATTATTATTATTATTATTATTATTATTATTATTATTATTATTATTATTATTATTATTATTATTATTATTATTATTATTATTATTATTATTATTATTATTATTATTATTATTATTATTATTATTATTATTATTATTATTATTATTATTATTATTATTATTATTATTATTATTATTATTATTATTATTATTATTATTATTATTATTATTATTATTATTATTATTATTATTATTATTATTATTATTATTATTATTATTATTATTATTATTATTATTATTATTATTATTATTATTATTATTATTATTATTATTATTATTATTATTATTATTATTATTATTATTATTATTATTATTATTATTATTATTATTATTATTATTATTATTATTATTATTATTATTATTATTATTATTATTATTATTATTATTATTATTATTATTATTATTATTATTATTATTATTATTATTATTATTATTATTATTATTATTATTATTATTATTATTATTATTATTATTATTATTATTATTATTATTATTATTATTATTATTATTATTATTATTATTATTATTATTATTATTATTATTATTATTATTATTATTATTATTATTATTATTATTATTATTATTATTATTATTATTATTATTATTATTATTATTATTATTATTATTATTATTATTATTATTATTATTATTATTATTATTATTATTATTATTATTATTATTATTATTATTATTATTATTATTATTATTATTATTATTATTATTATTATTATTATTATTATTATTATTATTATTATTATTATTATTATTATTATTATTATTATTATTATTATTATTATTATTATTATTATTATTATTATTATTATTATTATTATTATTATTATTATTATTATTATTATTATTATTATTATTATTATTATTATTATTATTATTATTATTATTATTATTATTATTATTATTATTATTATTATTATTATTATTATTATTATTATTATTATTATTATTATTATTATTATTATTATTATTATTATTATTATTATTATTATTATTATTATTATTATTATTATTATTATTATTATTATTATTATTATTATTATTATTATTATTATTATTATTATTATTATTATTATTATTATTATTATTATTATTATTATTATTATTATTATTATTATTATTATTATTATTATTATTATTATTATTATTATTATTATTATTATTATTATTATTATTATTATTATTATTATTATTATTATTATTATTATTATTATTATTATTATTATTATTATTATTATTATTATTATTATTATTATTATTATTATTATTATTATTATTATTATTATTATTATTATTATTATTATTATTATTATTATTATTATTATTATTATTATTATTATTATTATTATTATTATTATTATTATTATTATTATTATTATTATTATTATTATTATTATTATTATTATTATTATTATTATTATTATTATTATTATTATTATTATTATTATTATTATTATTATTATTATTATTATTATTATTATTATTATTATTATTATTATTATTATTATTATTATTATTATTATTATTATTATTATTATTATTATTATTATTATTATTATTATTATTATTATTATTATTATTATTATTATTATTATTATTATTATTATTATTATTATTATTATTATTATTATTATTATTATTATTATTATTATTATTATTATTATTATTATTATTATTATTATTATTATTATTATTATTATTATTATTATTATTATTATTATTATTATTATTATTATTATTATTATTATTATTATTATTATTATTATTATTATTATTATTATTATTATTATTATTATTATTATTATTATTATTATTATTATTATTATTATTATTATTATTATTATTATTATTATTATTATTATTATTATTATTATTATTATTATTATTATTATTATTATTATTATTATTATTATTATTATTATTATTATTATTATTATTATTATTATTATTATTATTATTATTATTATTATTATTATTATTATTATTATTATTATTATTATTATTATTATTATTATTATTATTATTATTATTATTATTATTATTATTATTATTATTATTATTATTATTATTATTATTATTATTATTATTATTATTATTATTATTATTATTATTATTATTATTATTATTATTATTATTATTATTATTATTATTATTATTATTATTATTATTATTATTATTATTATTATTATTATTATTATTATTATTATTATTATTATTATTATTATTATTATTATTATTATTATTATTATTATTATTATTATTATTATTATTATTATTATTATTATTATTATTATTATTATTATTATTATTATTATTATTATTATTATTATTATTATTATTATTATTATTATTATTATTATTATTATTATTATTATTATTATTATTATTATTATTATTATTATTATTATTATTATTATTATTATTATTATTATTATTATTATTATTATTATTATTATTATTATTATTATTATTATTATTATTATTATTATTATTATTATTATTATTATTATTATTATTATTATTATTATTATTATTATTATTATTATTATTATTATTATTATTATTATTATTATTATTATTATTATTATTATTATTATTATTATTATTATTATTATTATTATTATTATTATTATTATTATTATTATTATTATTATTATTATTATTATTATTATTATTATTATTATTATTATTATTATTATTATTATTATTATTATTATTATTATTATTATTATTATTATTATTATTATTATTATTATTATTATTATTATTATTATTATTATTATTATTATTATTATTATTATTATTATTATTATTATTATTATTATTATTATTATTATTATTATTATTATTATTATTATTATTATTATTATTATTATTATTATTATTATTATTATTATTATTATTATTATTATTATTATTATTATTATTATTATTATTATTATTATTATTATTATTATTATTATTATTATTATTATTATTATTATTATTATTATTATTATTATTATTATTATTATTATTATTATTATTATTATTATTATTATTATTATTATTATTATTATTATTATTATTATTATTATTATTATTATTATTATTATTATTATTATTATTATTATTATTATTATTATTATTATTATTATTATTATTATTATTATTATTATTATTATTATTATTATTATTATTATTATTATTATTATTATTATTATTATTATTATTATTATTATTATTATTATTATTATTATTATTATTATTATTATTATTATTATTATTATTATTATTATTATTATTATTATTATTATTATTATTATTATTATTATTATTATTATTATTATTATTATTATTATTATTATTATTATTATTATTATTATTTAAAAAAGGATTTTTGTTCTCGACTGGCGTCTGGTTTTTTGGAAAAGGTACGGGCTTTTGCCAAGTACCTAGTTCATATGTTAGGTTCCGATTGTGAAGTATTTGTATATGGTGTGATTGGTGCATGAAGATATTGTGCGAAAGTATGTTGTGAGTCACGTATTGATGTATGTGTGTTTATAAGATGATTTGTATTTGTGTTAGTGTTCTGAGTATTTTGAAGTGCGAGAGAGGTTGAGTTTAGAAATCGACGGACTATAGCGCATGTGTCAAGTATTGTCGATTTCTGTAACGTTACGTAGGTGTTTTTATGTAGCTCGAGAATTCTCAAAGACTTTTCAAGGGTTTTTGGTATTACTCCAGTAGATGAGATTATAATTGGGATAATGGTGACAGTTTCTTGGTGCCACATTTGTTTAATTTCATCTGCCAGGGAAATATATTTTTGAATCTTTTCTGTATATTTTTGCTTCAAATTATGTGTGTTTGGGATAGAAATGTCAATGAGATATGTGGTTTTTGTAGATTTAAGAGTACACGTGATATCAGGTCTATTACTAAGAATGGTACGATCAGTGATAATATCGCGATTCCAGTACAGTTTTGCTATATTGTTCTCTAACACATTTTTTGGTTTATATTTATAGTAGGGGTCTATGTCTAGTAGTTTAAATTTAAGCGCAAGCTGTTGATGTATATGTTTAGCGACATTATCATGGCGGTGTGTATACTCTTTATTGGCGAGAACGCTACAACCTCCCGTAATATGGTCTATTGTTTCCGTGGTTTGATGGCATAATCTACATTTATCCGTTTCTATTGTTTGTTTTAAGATGTATTTTGTATAGTTGCGAGTTTTTATTACTTGGTCTTGTATTGCTAGAAGAAAGCCTTCGGTCTCGCCGAATATGTTTCCTTTTGTGAGCCAGGAACAAGATGCGTCTTTATCGATGTGATCTTGATCCAGTTGGTGAGGGTATCTTCCATGCAATGCTTTCTTTTTCCAGTTTTCCAATTTTTGGACATCACTTATTATTTTTTGTTTTGGATCAAATTGGCGATTGTTAAGTTGTAGAGGTGATCCTAAGTTAGAAATATTTACTATTGCTTTATGTAATGAACTTTCTTGGGATTTTGTGTAGAAATATTCTCTTAGATTTTCAATTTGTGAATAGTGTAGACTATTAATATCAATAAAACCACGGCCTCCGTGTTTCCTTTTAAGTGTAAATCTTTCTACGGATGAGTGTATATGGTGGGTGTTGTGTCTATAGCAAGCTATCCTTGTGGCAGTGTTAAGGGCATTTAATTCCGTGTCACTCCATTTAATAATTCCGAAAGAGTATGTTAGAATTGGGATAGCGTATGTGTTTACAGCTCTTGTTTTATTTCGGGCTGAAAGTTGGGTATTAAGTATTTTATTTAGTCTCTGTTTATATTTACTTATGAGAGAATTTTTAATATCTGGTTGAGTTATTGCTGTATTTTGTTGATAGCCTAGATATTTATATGTATCTGTTAGCTCCATGTTCTCTATCAGTCCTCTGTTTAGCTCTAAGTGATATGGTTGAGTCTGATTATGTTGGCCTTTAATAATACTATTAACTTTACATTTATCTGTCCCCAAAGTCATTTTAATATCATTGCTAAATTGTTCAGTCAGTCTTAGTAGTTGGTCCAGTTGATTTCTGCTAGCTGCGTAAAGTTTTATGTCGTCCATGTAAAGTAAATGTGTAATTTTAATATTATTAACCCTATCAATATTATATCCATAGTCGGTTCTATTGAGAATTCGGGATAGTGGGTTTAGAGCTAAACAGAACCACAACGGACTGAGTGAGTCGCCTTGGAAGATACCACGTGCTATTTTAATGGGGCTTGTAGAGAGTGTTTTATCACAAGTTTTTAAGTTTAATGTAGTGGTCCATTTTGTCATTGCCTGTTGTAAGAACTTTATGATATTACTGTCAACCTTGTATATTTTGAGAACGTGTAAGAGCCATGAATGTGGTACACTATCGAAGGCTTTTTGGTAATCTATATATGAGTAGTACAGATTTCTGTGTTTATGTTTTACTTGACTGTGTATTTCAGAGTCAATCACTAATAATTCCTTACAACCCCTTGAGTTCTTACAGCAGCCTTTTTGTTCCTCTGGTATGATTTTGTGATGTGAAATATGTGAGGTAAGTTTATGTGCTATTATGGATGTTAAGAGTTTGTAAATAGTAGGAAGGCAAGTTATTGGTCTATATTTAGATGGGTTGCTTGTGTCATGATCCTTTGGTTTTAAGTATGTTACGCCTTGTGTTAAGAATTTAGGTATTTTTAGCGGGTTACGAATGAGGTCATTAAATGTGCTTGCGATGTATTTATGTGTTGCAGTTAAGTGCTTAAGCCAGTAATTTTGAATTTTATCAGATCCAGGCGCTTTCCAATTATGTGTTGTTTTTATCGAGCTAGTAACATCTTCTTCGCCGATTATTATTTGTTCCATTGGATCAATACTTCTCGTTTCCTGCTCTTCTACTTCTGCCCAAGGTGTATGAGTTTCATGAAGTATCGGTTTAGACCATATGTTTTTCCAATAGGTTTTTATAGTTTCTATATTCGGATTTTCTGTAATTTTAATGTGTTCTGTATTGAGTTTCTTATAAAATAATTGTTGGTTATTGTTAAATAGATTGTTTTGGGATTTCCGCTCATTACTTTTTTTGTAGCGTCGTAAGCGTTTTGTGTATGCTAGTAGTTTTTGTTTGTCCAAGTCCAGGTGCTCAACAATTTCGTCTCTGTTCTTGCTGATAACGTTAATTTTTCGCTGCTTTTTTTGTGACAGGTTTCCGTTCAAATGTTGTGTTAGTTGGCCTATCTCTTTTCTAAGACCTTCGATTTTATTTGCTATTCTTTTTTCCCACTGAGATACTTTTGGTTTATCTATAACATTATTTTTTGTATGTAAGATGTCATTGTCAGATTTTGTGTTTTTCCTAGAATGTATTATTGTTACAGTTAATGCTGCACTATATATAACTTCATGAAGCTCTTCTAATGTATATGTTGTGTCTTTAGTTTGAAGGTGATTATTGATAATTTCATTAATAGTATTGACAGTTTTTATTGTGTGACGGTTTATTTGTAGTTTGGGGAGTGAAGGTCTTAGAGAAGGATCTGTACCTCTGTATTTTAAAAGACTCTCTGTGAATGTATTATTAATTTTTTCATAGTATATTGGATCTATCGTGATTTCAGTTAATTCTTGTGTTTGAGGAGTTTCAGTAGTATGTTCACTATTTTCCCCAATTTGAAAAGTAGGTGTTATAATAATAGGTTGTTGTGTATTTGTGGAAGTTAGATAATGAACGCTGTCAGTGTTATTGAGTAAATCTGTAGCAGTATGTTGAGAGGCGGGAGTGTTACTTGTAGTTTGAATATCTGTTCTGCTTGCATATTGAATATTATGGGTTTGATTTATTATTTGAGAAACTAATGATTTTATACGTTCACGTTCAGGTGGAGATATTCTATTATTTTTATGTATTACTCTAATTTGATCAACAAGACGTTGTTCCGACAAGTGATTTAGTTCTGGGAATTTTTCTACAAATTTTGCATGCAGTAAAGGTCTGTAGGCAGTTAGATCTCTTTCACATTGTGTTACTATATAATAGCAACGAAGGAGCTCCTTATTAATATTGTGGGTCCACTTCATTCGTTGTCTACTTTTTCCCGCAAGAGTGGTTGCAGGCATCATTTCCTGCAAAGCACTTCCTGCTGGTGTGTTGATGTTGAGAGTTGGTGAGTGAGTGTTAATGTCCACGCAATTTGGAAAGGTTGTGGGTATCATTTGCGTAGAATTTGTGATGTCGGTGGTGGGCACAGGAGAATGTGCAGATGCTTCCTGTGCAACATCGCACGACAAAGGTGATATGATGTTTGATGGCAGTGAAGATAGCTGAGGAGATATATATGAAGTTTCTGTTGAGTCGAGCGATTGTGAGGAGGTATTAGATGATGATGGATGTGATGTGATGTGTGAAGATGATTGATTGTCTGCAACAGTACTAGGCTGGGCAGAAATAAGCGACACGTTGCCCCCCCCCAGAATACGAGGGGCTGCCTGAGACCGAGGGCTCAGGGCGGGATTCTCCTTCTAAGGTACCCGCCTGGGGTATATTTCGATTTCTTAGACGCATCGCATATTTGTTTTACTATTGCTCCGTTGGTCATTGGTGAGTAAGTTGCTAATTGCTGCCAATGTCCGCCCTTCACGTGGTAGCAGGTGGTCGTACCGGACGTGGAGTTAGATTTGTGAAGGGCTTATTATTATTTATTATTATTATTATCATTATTATTATTATTATTATTATTATTATTATTATTATTATTATTATGTTAAAAATTAAAATTATTTTCTCTGTACACTCAATCAAGTTACAGGTTTACCTCAAGCAGAAGCACAGTCGGCCAGAGGTTAGGAAGATAGGGACAAAAAATTATTATTATTATTATTATTATTATTATTGGCGCGGTGACAGGGGGTATAACACATACGGATAAGAATGCACCATTAATATCTTGTGTCGATCTTTATTCATTAAGAGAGCTATCTTGCTTGCTATCTATGATATATATATAAAAAAAATATTGATGTTGCTGGAGAGTTCGTATCAGCGACGCGGTCACAAAACTAGGTCAATTATGTTACCGCCTACCGGTAATTGGAGTTTGAAACAATATTCTTATCACGATTTAAGGAGGATTATTATCACCGTAATAAGGGGGACCAGAAATGTGAATCAATACACTGCAGGGGGTTTAATTATTGTAATTAATGTATATTTAAACAAAGTAATTGAGATCTGCCGTAGTGCACGTATCACGGAAAAGGAATTGGTTAAATTTCGATAATATTTTAGGTTTCATTCTTAGATACTTACTTCTTAATTAAAACAATACGATAGCTTCATTTAATGTAAATTTATTAAAGTTTTAAGAAATTACCATTATTTTAAACAACGTAGATGAAGTCACAGATAGTAGCTAGTAATATTATACATATTAAGCCAATTATATAGTGGGTAACAAAGTCCTTGTCCGACCCGAAATTTGCTATATATACGATATATAGGTCGATGATATCATTATAAAATCATGAAATTATTCAATTCATAAAAAAGTTATGATATTTTAAAATTCTCGTAATACTCGTAACTTATAAGTAAAGTTACTTATATGATACTACTATAAATAATAAAACAAACAACTTGAATAGAATTTCAAAATATCATCCTACTACATGTCAATTTTAAGATTTAAGAGAACTTTCTTGACCTATATTAAACTAATGTGTCGTTTTTTATGTCATAAGATAGCAAATAAGCAGATGACTCTCCTGATGGAAAGAGAAACCATCGCCTATAGACACCAAAGATGTTAAAAGAGTGTTGCTATCCGTCTGGCGAGATGACAATGCCACATGCATAAGTCTTCCGGCTACCTTATCCTCCAAACCGCAACACGACAATAAGTATTGACGCTATTGCAGCAGGAATAGGTAAGGCGGTGTTGCCAAATACCCGGGCGAGACATTGTGGAACTTTACCAGTTAGTAGTCACGATTTTAGTGACACATATAGCCTATTGGTCGCCTTTTACGACCTGCCGGGCGGAACGGCAGTTGGTCTGTTATTCAAAGGAGTCCGGACTAACACGGGGGAAAAATCGTGCCAATGTAAATAAGCCAAAAATATTTATAGCGATTGCTAATTGTAGATTACAATATTTTCAGAAAATGGAAGGATCTTTACTTAGATCTAACGTAAAATATGGGATTCGGCGTGAATTGTCAGGGAATTTATGGTTTGTATATATACAATATACATATCTGACATATTTGCTTACTTTGGGGTGAGAACAATTCGTGTAATTTGTCCAGCAATATTTATTATTTAATTATTATCTTTATCCCTACGAGCTAGGCTGAAAAACCATGAGTTATACGACGCGATCATGGCAGATTCACCCAATTTTGTAACTTTACACAATGGCGTAGGTAGTTAGGTGGAAAATGGCTCCAGTGCATATAGAATAATTCTTGTGAGCAGTCCCAAGGTTTGCCAGCTTCATGTGCTGGCTTATCCTCAATCCTTTGGCCACCTGGCCCTACGTCATAGCTACGCCACTAACTATATAAAGACGCCGTTTTTAAATCATTTGTAACATCACCTGAAGGTGGTATATCCAGAATGTATGGAATATCCAGCCGAATACCAATCAATCTGATTATTGTACGTCGGTTTTGGTCTCCCTGGTACTTATATCCTTCCACATCCGCAGTGCCTGTCTGTTGGGTATTAAATGAGCCATCTGAATTTTTATCTAAATATATTTCTTTTAATTTTTGCATGGACACTTTCTTTCAATTTTAACATCCCACTCACATTAGGTTTATGAAAATGATACGCAAATGTTACGTAGTCCGTAAATAATGCTATAAGATGAATATCGTTATTAAGCTTATATTTCGTTTATGTTGTAAATTCGGGATTTCTATTATTGTAACCAAAATACAAGAGGGCTTAGACCGGTGACGCGACACTAAAGTAGGTCAACGATTTTGCCGGTTTGAAATAAATCTCAATGAGAATTTTATTATCTTAATAAATATAAATTACGTGTTGCGTTTGTACGCGTTAGATTCCTTAACTACTGAATCGAATTAAATGAAATTTTGTAGATATATAGTTTGATACAACTTAGAAGATAGGATAGATTTTATTTCAATTAACCCTATAAAAATATCTCTTTCTCTACCAAAATTCTTCTCAAGTACCCCACTAAAAATTTGTATAGATAAACAACGGTTACCGGGTCAGCTAGTTAATACTATACATAGCAATCCTGTATTTGTCTGGTCCTTCTGTATATCCTAAGATAACAAACAAACAGACAACCCTCATGATGGAAAGTGATGCATGCTACTATTATAAATACTACAGTCTGCTTGCCTTTTCGCTTTCACGGCTAAACCGAATGCCACACGACAGTGAAACTGAACTGCTAAAAGAAAAAAAATATTTAATTTGGTGCAAGTTTAGTGCATTTATTCCTAAGTTATGCGTATACAACATTTTTGTTAATATAAGTAGATTAAACGTAATATGTGTCATAAAAATAATTTTAAATAACTTTCAGAAGAGATTACAACTAATCCTATTTTGAATGAAAACTTTTGACTTTGGCTGGATCTGTTGCTCTACTCGTCGCCAAAGATGTTAGTAGTGCGTTGCTGTCCGATTTATTTATTTATTTGTATTCCACAATGTTTACAAGATGTTAGATTTAAATAATGGTTAGATCATCGTGGACCCTGTCGGGTATAGCAAAGGCAAGGTAAAAAAGAGGATTATACTTATATATGTTATTTAATTATCATTATAATAAATGTAATTATTTATAAAAAATGTTTAATAAGAATTGAATTAGATTTATTATTTACATTTTTAATTTTATATAAATTTATCACTCAAATATTAATTTATGTCTTAATAGCATTTATTTATTAATAGATTTTTTAATTTTATTACAAATTGATTAAATTTCGATTAATTTTTTATTAGTTCGGGTAATTTATTATAAGTTTTTATTAACATTACATAAGTACTCGACGTGTAAAGTTTTAAACGGGAAGTTGGCAAATTTAGTCTATTTTTATGTCATAATTTTTTGTCTGACTGTTTGTCTTCTCATTTTGTGTACCAATCCTGATGGTTTCGTACAAACTTACACATTTCTAAAATGTAAATACATGGTAGCGTCAGTATTTTGTGTTGTTGGAAATAAGGCTTACTTTTTTTATATTATAAGATGATAAACAGAGCAGATGAATCTTTGAGGGAAAAAGTTGATCATTATCTATTGATCACCAAAGATGTTAATGGTGCATTGCCATCCGTCCGCGATATAATGCCACATCCATAATTTGAACTGGCTTCTTAACTCTCCAAATCGAAACGGAACAGTGACAAGCTCTGACGCTTTGAGTATATACCTCTATATCTATCTATGCTCTGACCCTATTGCAATACGAATAAGTAAAGCAGTGGTACAAACACCGAGGCGTGAGATGTTGTCACTGATGTATTTCGGATTGAAAAATTTGAAAAAATTGATCCAGTCATGGACCTATATTGAGAGTTTACCCATAATGTAATTCAAAACAAACAAAAAACCAACCAAAACACATACATATGCATAAAGGTACATACCTACAAACTTTCATATCTGCACTGTTAAAGGAGCAGGATCTTGTCACGAATCAACACGATTGTTAGCCTAATAATACATAATTCTATTATTTTGCTGATACAGAGAGATACATTTTCGTCGATCAAAATAATTAATCTTAAACGAGACTTCGCATGAGTATAGCTGCATAAAATGCCAGACGAAAAATGGTGCGACACAGACGCGACAACAACGAGACCGCGCCCGCTCACTTGACAGAGTATTGTATAGTTCAAAATATTCGATAAATTTTCGCGAAATTGAAGATTGAATCAAAAATCAAAATGCCACAATATTGTACGCTGTTGTGTAAGCGTGAAGCTGTGCTTTACTCACAATATTTTTATTTTTATAAATAGAATCATTTCATTATTATTCTTACCGATAATGTCATCGACATACTGAAATGCCGCTTTCAGTTCACACGGTATACTAGACTACCGTTACCCGCGGCTGCGTTTGCGTGACTCAAACACATTATTTATTTTTGTTTTCTGGATAGTGCAGATTTTTAATCCAAAGAATCTTTTAAAATCGGTCACATAGTTTTTGAGTTTATCATTACAAATATTTTCTTTATTATATTAGTGCAGATTAACTTATCATAAAAAATCACACATAACAGATAAGTAGATGATAAATTTTGAAGCTTCAAACCAACGTATTTTTAGAAGATCTTCCGTCAAGGGTTGTAGAACCCCTTGGTTACCACGGCTATTGACTTATCGGCTGCAATCCTGCATCAGATTTGGCATCCAGCCAGCAATTACTTCCGACCGCTCACGAGTTCCGTGCGCCATTCCCTAATGAAATAAAATAGGAAATTATAATTTTAACTTACAAACAGCTTACCGTGAGATAAATATGATTAATTTCCATTAGTGTCACTATTTACCACGATATATTTTAGTTTTTTACTTTATTATTTCATAGCTTAGCGTTTAAAATTGCAAGGCACATGCCACTCATAAAACGTTTTCGTGACTTGACGGGTCCGTATGTTGGCCGTGACGGACAAAGTAAGACTACGTTCTTATTTGTGCACTAACTATTAGCCAGATAAGTATAACAGCAGGAATAGGTAAGGCGGTGGTACAAGATCTCTACCACCTAGCAGCCACGATAGGAGTGACTTGTGCAGCTAATCGTTCGTGTCTTACGAACTGCTTGACAGAACGACTCATAGTCTATTCTTTAAAGGGGATCCGATTGACTTCCTAAACACAAAAAAATAACACAAATCGGTAAATGACTCTCATAATCAGTAATTTGACTTAGTGAAGAGTGCAAAATCAGAATAAGAAAAAATAGAGGATAAAAGACAATTAGCTTTATTTTCTAGCCTGGGTCAGATTTATCTTTAAGCGAGAAAATTAGCGTCCCGCAAACACAAGTAACACAACACCAGACGCATTATTTAGGCCTTGAAAACGAGACGTCCCGCTTAGCGCAGGGTGTTGACAACCCTAGCTACACAGTACACATTATTTTAAAATTTTTACTGAAAATTTTATAACTCGAAAGAACCTTAAAAACAACAAAGAAAAATATCGACACGCGGGAATTGAACCTTTTTTCTTTGTTGTTTTTAAGGTTTTTCCTGTTTCCCAAGCACGGGGTGAGTGCTATAACACAAAAATAATTAGAAATACGAAAGTACTGATCAAAATTATAAATGTGAATTTCATCTGTAACGATGAACTCATTTAACTAGTTATACGTAATGTATAGCTGGCGATCAGTGCAATCGACGTAATCGATCATATAACAAAGAAGAATTTCGCCGCCTCGAGCCTGTCGACACTAGCTCAGTGGAAGAGCGTCCCGGCTTTAGGGAGATTGTCGCAGGTTCAAATCCCGCGTGTCGATATTTTTCTTTGTTGTTTTTAAGGTTTTTCCAGTTTCCCAAGCACGGGGTGAGTGCTATAACACAAAAGTAATTTTATAACTCGTAAAAAGGCCTTCTTGTTAAAAATTTTCCTTAAATGTGCTCAAAAACTGAGCTCATAATGAGCTTAAAAGTTGGTAAACAGACCGGCAACATATGACGGAAAATTCGCTTACGAGACATACTCGTACTTTTGTGTTAAATTTTATACAGGGAAAGTGTGTAAAATGTTTTTTATATCATGAAACAGTACATAAAAAAATAAATTGTTCTCGTAGAAAGAGAAATAAACATATAACCATCGTCTAGTTTAATCTAGAAACATCAAAGATATTAACGGTGCGTTGCAATCTCTGCGGCGGGGATGTTATAGCACATTGATAAGATTTTAGACCACCTCAAAAAAAATTTAACGCCCCAGTTATCCCTAAAACCAGAACCAAACAAAACTATGCTTCTCTTGACGAAATAGACAACCAATCTTCAATTCGCTCATATCAGTCCGAGCCAACTTTGAGGAATAGACCGTCTTTCATTCTGCCAGGCAGTTCGTAAAATGCGAACGATTACCGATACCATTGTGACTACTAGGTGGTAGAGTTCCACAATGTCTCGCCCAGGATTGGTTTCATCGCCTTACCTAATAGTGCAGCAATAAAATCAGTGCTTGTCACAGTCGTGTTGCATTAGCATTCCACCATAAGGATAGCAACGCACCATTTACATCTTTGGTGTCTATATGCAATGCTTGTCTGTTTCCACCATCTTATGACTATAAACAATAGACACCGAAGATGTTAACAGTGTGTTGTAATTTATACATCAGACTTTAAAATCAAATAACATTTACTCAACGTAGCTATACTGAGTTACTCTTATCTACGTACCATAACTAGATTTTTATACTACAAATAAATAAAATTGGAGTGTCTGTTTGTAATTTTAAAATAATCGCTTTTTTCTCCACGCATGTGGATGTATTATACGGTACGGTACGGTCTGTCTGTCTGTTTATTCTAGCTAATCTCTGAAACGGCTGGATTGATTTTGATGTGACTTTCACTTCCAGATAGCTGATTTTATAAGAAGTAGCTTAGGTAAATTTTATTTTAGAAATTATTCCATGCAAGCGAAGTCGCGGGAACAGCTACTTTTTAAAATAATTTTTGAGCTACGAGGGTAGTTTAAAAATTTAAAGTTTCATCCCAGCAGTTTTATATAAGACTAGCTATACCCGCGTCTTTGTTCGCGTGGAAAATTTTCTAAAATAAAACCCGCATAGTTCCTGTTCCCGTGGGATTTTCGAGATAGATAAAAACTACCCTATGTCCTTTCTCGGGTTTTAAACTATATCTGTACCAAATTTTATTAAATTGGTTCAGTGGTTTAAGCGTGAAGAAAAGACAGACAGACAGAGTTACTTTCGCATTTATAATATTACTATGGATTTCACGAAAATCTTGCAACAAATATAATAACAAAATTTCGTTTTTGAATTGTGGATTTACGCAAAGTAACGCCTGAATCTAGAAAATTCGAGGGTAATGACACGTTTAGCCAATCGTTTGCCTTTTACAAACGGCCCGAGAAAATATCTGAGTGCTAAGTGTGAGTTTTTCTTTTCGCATTCGATCGTGAGCGCATTTAGAGTTTACTAGGAATTTGTATGTGATTTGTACAGCGCCACCTAGTGGTAAACGTGAGAAACCAACAAATTCCTAGTAAACTCGAAACGCGCTCACGATCGAATGCGAAAAGAAAAACTCACACTTAGCACTCTGAGTGCTAAGTGTGAGTTGAGCATTCGATCGTGAGCGCGTTTGGAGTTTAGTAGGAATTTGTATGTGATTTGTACAGCGCCACCTAGTAGTAAACGTGTGAAACCAGTGTACCACTGTTTGCGAAAAGAAAAACTTACACTTAGCACTCATATCGTCTACTCCTCAAGTAACTACACAATGTGATTTGAATCTAAATATATATTCTGAGAAAACGCGATTTTGAAAAAATAAACCGACTGAAGCTCAGTCGCCAGGTATTATAATAATCGTCTTCCTGTTAATTTGCGAGGCCATAATAACATAGTACTATTACATTACATGCACATTGTGACGAGCAGCCGTCATGTAGAATATGTAACAAGCTGCCTACTCTGTTAACATGGTTAACACTAATCCTCTGGTCAATGAACGTCAATCAATGTTCCTTATTGTAAGTCACGCCGGACATGTTAGTGTCAGGCAATTAATTCATCCTGGCAAGTATTACAACTAACTTATAACCCCGAAAGTTCATAATAAATGTCGAAATTTTAGGTCTGGTTTGAAATTGTATATAGTTAGCTTACATCACTTTAAATAAATCTATTTTAAATATATTACATAACTTAAAATAAATGTATATCTTCTATACATACAATAAAATCGTAGGAAAGTCAAAACTGTACATTGAATATTTTTTTAAAGAATACTTGGGGCGTGATCTACAATCGATATCGAAGACAAAAATATGGTTTTTAGAATTTTTGTCTGTTTGTCTGTATGTATGTCCGGGGTAAACTCAAAAATTACTGCATGGATTTACTTAAAATTTTGTGAATATTACTAACAGGTCGGGTCAACATATAGACTACATATTATCACGCTATCACCTACGAGGGAGGTGCTGTGCGGAGTAAACAAGCTCCGCGCGGACGAAGTCGCTGGCAACAGCTAGTAAATAAATAAAATATCCGAAATGTTCGTAATTTCAGAATATATTCACTGTTTTTTTTTACTTTTTGAAAATTAAAGATTTGCAAACATAAGATTTTGTTTAGAATATCTTGTAAAATAAAAATAGAACAACTCAAAATAGAAAGAAAAAGGTTAATTTTGAGCAAACTGTTGTTTTTTTTTCTTAACTTAAAGTGAAAGATTTGAATTAAACAAAGTGATATACATAAATGATTCATAATCCATAATTATTTAAGTATTCAAACATGTTAATAAAGTATTGAAAAATTTCATAAAATTACATGTTAGTCGCACCATTTGTAAGAAAATTACAAAATTAATACGCATGCAAATGTGTCATATTTCTAAATTATTGGGTGGTACAAATTTCAGTGCTTCTAAATCTAAACGTGAGGTATAGACTCCTAAAGGACGTGTTGTGAAGGTTACATAAACTGTATAAATATAATAGTATATCGCAACACCTGAAAAGATGCTGATTTATGATGTTGTACGATGGACGGAAATATTGTTCGATAGCTCGCACGTTATATTACAATAATTAAGAGCTTAATTATTAAAATTATTTAAACTTTCGTGAGACATTATTTACTAAATAATTGATTAAGAAAACGGCTAAACTCACGTATAAATCGGTATAGGTTCCGTGAGTTCGCGTCGAGTCGCTGTCGCGGCAACAGCGTCGCAATCGCCCTGATGAAGGACCTCATATAGGTCCGAAACTAGTCGGAACCTATACCGATTTATACGTGAGTTTAGCCGTTTTCTTAATCAGCTTAATTATTGAAATATAACGTGCGAACTATTTATTATAAAGTAAACGTAACTAGTACAAGTCCTAGTTTACTGGCTAAATTATCATTTTTTTATATCATAAGATAGCAAACAAGCAGATGGGTATCCTGATGGAAAGAGTCAACCATCACCTATGTACCTACACCAAAGATGTTAATGGTGCGTTGCTATCTTGTGGCAAGATCTAATGCCACATGCAAAAGTTTACCGGCTACCTTACTCTCCTTACCGGAACACGACAGTGACAAACACTAACGCTATTGCGGCAGGAATATTTAAGGCAGTGGTACCATACCCGGGCGACACGTTGCAGGACTCTGCCATCTAGTTGTCACAATGTTAGTGACACATATAGCTAATCGGTCACCTTTTACGAGCTGCCTGGTAGAATGGCAGATGGTCTATTCTTCAAAAGAGTATGGTATGGTTTATTCTTATAGAAGAATAAATTATAGAATTCTTCATTGAAGAAAGAAGTATAAGAATAGTCTTATACTTCTTTCTTCAATGAATAAAGTGACTAGTTTTATAGAACTTAAGCGGAACAAAATTAAATGGAACCATATTCGAAATGTGCACGCACCGCATTCGAACTGCGTACAATACTATCAAAAATGAGCTACATGAAATAGTTAAAAGTTAGTGATAAAATAACGATACCATCGATATCATTTTATTTTAAAACTTCTTTAGTATCCATTTTACCAGTTCTATTAATGGTTTATGATTTGTGTATACCAAATTTTACAATAATATCGATAGTATTGTAGTGTGTCAATAGTATTGTCACATTTATATGTAACAATAGTATTGATACTATCGATAGGATTATTGACAGTATAAATTATCAGTCCATGTCAATTAATTCGATATTTTGTACTTAGTACCGCAAATTAGACTATCGATATTCGAGCATCGACGGTCAACTCTAATTAATAATTATGAAAATGAAGTTAATAAAACGTTAAATAAAAGAATTTAATGGCTCCGTGATAATAACTTAAATATTAACATAAATAAAACCAAATTAATTCAATTTAATAATATTAACATGAAAAAAAAAAACCTTTTCGAATAAGATACAATAATGAAACAATTGACGAAGTGGATAATATTAAGTTTTTAGGTATAATGTATGACAAATTTTGTAATTGGAAGTCACATATACATATGATTTGTGCAAAGTTCGATAAATTGATTTACGCGATTAGACATTTACGTCAAATAGTATCACGAGATGCAGCACTTAGTGCGTACCATGGTTATGTATCGTCTATTCTGTCGTATGGCCTAATTATGTGGGAAACTCAGTATAAATGGATAAATCATTCAAAGTACAAAAAAAACTGTGTAAGAGCTATATATAACTACACCCCGCTCGATAATTGTAAACCTTTGTTCCAAAAAAACAAAATACTGCCATTACCTTGCATTGTACATTAGGGATATCTCAATGTTCGTTAAAAGATATCCTCACCTCTTCACATTGAACGTAGAGGGTAAACAAAGGTCTACAAGATATGCTGAAAAATTATTCTTGCCCAAATGTAATATAAAACTAGTTCTAAAAAATGTTCATGTAATAGCTATAAAAATATATAATAAGATTCTGAATGGCATAAAAAAATTACCACTAAATCAATTTAAGAATAAACTATCGAAATGGCTGTTAGAGAAGTATTTCTACGATATTAATGAATTATTTATAAAAAAATAATAATATAAAACTTTAATTCTAATTGCATCAAATAATTACTAAGATTTTTTATTTTTATTTATTTTAATGTTAATAGATTTTTATTTTTAATTATAATATATTTTTTATTATTATTATTTAAATTTATTTTGAATTAATGTATTAAATGAATATAAAGTTTAAAAACAAGATAATTTTATTGATAATTGAATTAAATAAATGTACTTACTAAGTTTACTATAATGCATGTTAAAGATAACAGCAATAAAAATTTGTATACCAGTTGTCTGGTGAAATAAGTGAAGCAATATTAATATAAGAACATCATAATGTACACTATTTCGAACAAATAAAGAATTTATTCATTTATTTAAATTTGAATTTTTATTTTTGGCGTTCTAATTAAATTTGAATTTTACACTCGCACAAATATGTCAATGTATGTACATATACATTGACCTATTTGTGTGAGTGTAAAATTTAGCTACGCTCGATGTCTAAGAAACGTCACGGGAAGGCGCCTCCATTTACTCCGTGGTTTTAGTTAAGCACATTTAGAAAATTGTCTAAATAAAAATAAATTAAAAAAAATTTCAAAGCAAAATCATAAATCGCAACCCCCAGGCAGTACACTGCTGGGAAGATCTTCCTTTTCCGCGTCCTCGTGTGACGTAATCAACCTTCACAGATATGATATCACTATCGGGGTGTAGTTGGCACGCTGATTCTACCGCAAAGCTCTTCAGTGGTAACAATCAGCAGAGCCACATGAACTACAACTACTTAAAAAACCTAAGCCCCCGTTCAATAGGTGTAGGTTCCGACTAGTTTCGGACACATAATATAAGTTCCTTCATCAAGATGACGGGACTTGACGACTCGCGTCCCACGAAAGTTTTAATAGAATAACGTTGGCTTGCACCACACTGTTGAAATAGTTTATACCGCGTGTTGGTCTGGGCCCCATTTGAAGAATAGACCATCTGCCGTTCTGCCAGGCAGTTCGTGAGAAGTGAACGATTGGCTCTGCCAGCCAGTTCGAGTTTGTAAGGAAAGAACGATGACGAGTCACTATCGTTATGCCTAATAGGTGGTATTGTTCTCCTTTGTCTCGGCCGCATCTCCTCGTAGTACTAGGGCTTTACCTATTCCTGCCGCAATAGCATCAGTTTTTATCATTGTCGTGTTCCAGTTTGATAAACTTATGTATGTGGCACTAAGGCCTCGCCATAAGGATAGTAACGCACCATTAACATCTTTGGTGTCTATAGGCGATGGTTTGTCTCTTCCCATCGTGAAAGCCAGCTGCTTCTTTGTTATCTTATTATATTTTAAAAAAAATGCATTAATCATAGTAACAGTAATTTAAAAAGTATTTATATTGTTTGGTGCAAGCTGAATTAAGTGTGCTTTTTGTAAATAAAAAAATGTAAACAGGTGTTTTTTAAAATTTACCGAAACTCTTTTACCGATTATCGCTGTTTTACAGTCACGTGACTCGTCATTGCTACACGACACATTACCCATTGTTCCTGGGACACAATGAATAAGCTTCATCATGCCATTATATAGATTGGGTAGAGCCTCAAAGATTGTCAGACTCGTGAACTCGATATTTGTTACTTCACATTGAGCGTGTCATGACATTTATTTATTAACACAGATAAAACTCTCTAGATGGCGCATACAATGACCCGCATGTTACGTATAGATGAAATTCTTACTAGTTACATAATTTAACTAAATAGAAACTTTAATATATTCACGCTTAATCCATTGCGACGGAGGCAAATGAGAAGACCATACAAGAGGATCTAAGCAGTTCGCTTCCTCCACAATCGTTGGCAGCGTTAGCAATGTACGTACGTTGACGTTTGCAATTGTTAGTATGTATGGCAACACATATACTAACAAGATAATATGAAAGTACAATTTTCCATCTGTAACCGTAGGTATATCAAGAAATCAAAAAATCTTATTAAAATTGTTCTGTTATAATCGTTAGTAAAATCTGTGCAGGCGTGAATTAAACATTCTTTACTTATTCTGACATTGGATGGAAAAAATGTGGCAGCAAGAAAGACCAGTAGTAGTAAAATTCTGCAAGATCTTGCCCGGGTTTAGTACCATGGGCTTATCTAACACTTTCTTGGCGCAATAGTGTTGACGTATGTCGCTATTGTGTTAGGTCCAAACCCAAGTAAGATAGCCAGTATTTTATACATATGGCAGTGCATTCCTGCCATACTGATAATAATGCACCATTAAGATTTTTGGAGTCTATATGTGATGGTGATATCTTTCTATCTGAGGACTCACCAGATTGTTTCCTATCATACGATCAAAAAAAATCATACCAGCCATCTTGTATATTTAATGCAAAAACACGCCATATTTTGTATGTATGTAAATACCAAAATACCATGGGCCTTCAGGCGTTACGTAAGTAGCTTAGAGTAATAACGCTTATTATTCTATGGTAAGTAGCATAAATAGCATCATCAAAAATTTTAATTCAAATATTTTGACCACTCCTCACTTAACAAACTGCAACAATACCACATTACAAGAAACACCCACATATTATCCACGCCTGAAAATTCCGATTGTGCCATTTCAGAACGTATTAGACTAAATATAAATAACTGGGAAGTGAGCGGTTGTCCTAATTCGGTAGCCTCTGGAGTAAATTTATACATTCGTTAGTAAGGCCCAGTTTTTCCACGTCTGTAAAATAAATACAAGTAAAAGTTGCAAGTGCGCATACGACCGACGTACAGATAAATTATTTCACGCAAAAGAACAGGGTTGTCACCTGTAGCTAAATTTTCAATATATATTCAATAATAAATTCAAATTAACCTTTACAGAGTACATTTGCGATTACTATCGGATCGCTGAGGAGATCCGGCAGAATCTTTAGGTTTATCTTTTTTATCTACATTTTTTTATATCATAAGATAGCAAACAAGCAGGTGGCTCTCTCCTGAGGAAAAGAAAAACCATAACTATAATCACCAAATATGTTAATGGTGCGTTGCTATCCATGTAGCGGGATGACAATTCCACAAACATACGTCTACCGGCTACCTTACCTTATGAATCATACCATGACAGTGACAAACATTGACGCAATTGCAACAGGAATAAACGAGGTGGTGGTACCTAAAATTTTTAAAATAAAAATCCGCATTGTTGCCGTTCCCGTGGGAATTCCGGGATAAAAGCCATCCTATATCCTTTCTCGAGTTTCTAACTACCTTTGTACCTATCTAAATCGGTTCACTGGTTTAGGCGTGAAAAAGACACGGAAAGACAGACAGACGAACAGACAGAGTTACTTTCACATTTATAATTCTGGTGTTACAGAAACCTTTTTTTACTCGACCGCGCTAGAAATATATAGCCTTTGACACTCTCACAATTACGACGAATCTAACAACATCTGTAAAACTGAAATCCATAAAGCTATTTGGACTATTGAGTGGCTAATAAATATACACACATTCATACATACACCTGAAAAACATAACTCTCCTTCTAGCGCAATCGGTAAAAAAAAAGTTTCTGTACTTAGCAATTTTTCTATTGAATCAAGTTCTAAAGGTCAATTGGGGCACATTTCTAACCGCCTACGGCTTACAGTTCACCGATTAAACAAATTCAATCGGTGTGTGTAAAACTGAGTAAACAAAAAAAACTTTAATAAATGTAACCTTTAAAAGCATTGTCGTTCATAAATAGAATTACTGTTTCTATAAGTTCAAGTTTTATTATTTCATAAAATAACTAATGGAGAGGAGGAGGAGGAGGCAAGGAGATGTTTTTCCTGATGGAAATAGACAATCATCACCTTTATACACCATGATTTTATTGGTGCGTTGCGATCCGGTTGGCGATATGGTAATCCAATATGCATAAGTTTCCCAACTACTTTACCATCCTTACCGAAACTCGACAGTGACACTGACGCTATTGTATAAAAAAGGTAAGGCGGTGGTATCGAACCCGGGTAGACGTTGCAAAAGTCTACCATCTAGTCAAGGGCGGACGCAGCCTTCGGTTAGGGCACATATACAAGGGCCGATCTAGTCTACGATTCAGGAAGGGGTCACACGTTTGAGGTTCAGTCATGATCGGCTCTAATCCTTATCTAACTAATAAATCCATACCTAGACTCCTATCCAGGAGGGTCATGACCCCCATGAAACCCCCTCCCTGGAGCCCTTGCATCTAGTAGTCACGATGGTAGTGGTACGTATAGCCAGTCGTTTGCCTTTTATCCAGTGTTTGACAGAATGGTAAATGAACTATTCTTCAAAGGCCATACGGCCAGCCACATAATGCCAGACATACGGACATGGCTGTTGGCTGTTTTAAGAACGGCAGACAGTCTATTCTTCAAAAGTCCGGATTCCGGACCAACATGTGGCATTATCACAATAGACTACACCGTCAATGACACCGTCTGTCTATTTGTCTTTGACTTAATTTAAATACTTAGAAAATTGTAATTTGGCGTTACAATATAATCACGTCAACCTAATGATTACAGAATATTTCGAAAAATCTGTATTTCCTGCAGGCTATTCCTGAAAATTTTCGCTAAATTAAGGTTTTTTAAACTCAAATTAATTTAAAAAAACTAAGGAAACTTTTTTTTCAGAGTCAAAAATCTAAATTTTGTTAAAATGACAGTAATTTCATTTTCGGAAAACTGTTTATTTTGGAAACGACGATCGATTTTGATCTTTCGAATGGCATTTAATGCAATGCTTGAGCTCTAAAATATTTTATTAGCTACAAAATCTATAGGCAGAAGAATGTCGAAGTAATATCAAAAAACATTTTTTTTAAATGATGGTTATTGATAAATTCCAAAGATATCCACTGATTTTGATCCAATTTACGATATTTAATGCAGTTTTTAGAGAGAAAATCTGATTACATTTTTAAATCAATCGGTATATTAGCTTGAAAATTATTTTAAAAACATTAAGTAAGTTTGCAACAAAATATTAATGTTTAAAAAGCTGTAAATTTTGAAAATTTTGAAAAAAAAAATGATTAGTTAATTTTTTATAAGTTATACCGATAAAACACTTTTTCAAACGATAACTTCCCAACGGTTAAATCGATTTGGATGTAATTTAGACATCGAACGTAGTTTTTTTGAGGAATAAAATTTTATGTTCAATCGGTACATTAATTTGGAAATAATTAAAAAAAAAATGTTTGACCAAAATTTTGTTGAGGTTTTTTAAATTTCTCGAAACCTCCTGGACCGAATCGGTTAACATTTTCAGAAAGTATAAGTTGAGTGGAATCTAATCGAATGCCACTAACCACGTTTTAATCGGTCAAGGCGTTCAAAAGTTATGGGATGTTTACATACACAAACATATACATACATATAGACATACTGACTTCATCGTGAAAATAGTCGGAAAAGTTTCCTAGAACTTCAAAACGTGGAGATCTACTGAAAACTCGATTTTCGAAAAGCGGGGCAAAATCGGTAACTTTCTTATCTACATACGTAGCGGGAAGTTTAAAAAAACATTTTGGGGAACCTATTTTGCATTCATGTCAATAAGGGATAATTATTCTCGTTTCCTCTTAATGTCGAGTGGATTGGAAAGTTAATTCAAAAAAATTAAAATTAAAAAAACATGTTTCAATTTATGGATTTATTTTTATACCAGCTATTACCCGCGACTTTGTCCGCGCGATCCAAAATCCTTACCTTTTTTACTCGATTGAGTAAAAAAGTAGCCTGTGTCATTCCTGTAGCTTTCTATACGTGAAAGAATTTTTAGATCAAGTAGGTTTTGAAATAAATCGTAACAAACAAAATCAAATATTTCCTTTTTATAATATTAGTATACAGCAACAGCGACACTAAGCTTAATCTAAACTAATATTAGTGTAGATTAAGCTTAGTGTCGCTGTTGCTGTTAAAAATATACTTTAGTGTTTTGGCACAGGGTTTGGCAGAGAAATATCTGCTTAAAAATAATTTTAATAATTTGTGGATATTTTTTTCTTACCTTTTGACGCGCGATAAAAAATTAACATTCGTCATTCTATTACTAAGATAAAGAATGCACAAGTATGGAACTCTACACTACCATACTTGCGTAGTCATTACTTTGCCCATTGAATAGGTCATAGGTCAAGTCGAGTTAACTGATTACTTTAATAGAAACGTGTTAAAAGTTTTGTTAATTGTTTGTTATCTTTTTATTAAGAATGTAGCTGATATTCTATCACAGTTGGTCTACGGACTTGCATATACTAAAAGTAATCTGACGTACACTTGGCCGGTTTATATTTTTAACTATGAATTTGAATGATATAAAGTCAACTCGTGTATATAAGCTAGTTCATTTTCATGGTTTAATTTGCTTACTAAATTGTCATTTTATTACACATTTAACAATTCAATATATTTTTGGATGAGTATAACAACCTTGTCAAAATTAGTAATGGTTCAAAATAGCGATGCCACTTACCAACCTAGCCCTCAATCCGATACTACTCGAAGCCGAGTGTCACTCTCACAGGAGTAAACTTTAGGACGGGCTTTAAAACCAAATCGGCGAGGCAGTTGGTAGCAGTTTCAGTGTCAACTATCGAAATCTCGACCTGCACAGCTTTACCAAGTGCGTAAAGCGAGCTGAGAGCGCTTTGAGGGGACGGTTTAGCCAGAGTTTATATTTTGGTTGGGCTGTATGTCCTCCGCCCTATGGTGAGGTGAAATTAGGATAATTTACAATGGAAGAGTTTATGGCACTGTTTCAAAGTCACAGTATTTTTTTTAATTCAAATTATTATTTACCGGCACATTTGACGAGTAAACAATGTTTTATGTTCCGGTCCAGTACAGCGGTCACACACTAAAAGATTCGGCGGAAAGAAAGTTAGCGGGCTTATCTTCTTTGCGTCAACTTTTTCAAAATAATATAATATATTATATAATTATGTAAAATAATTTATTTTTATTATAAATTACAATTGTTTTATGAGATTGGTATAAGGAGTAAATTAACCATACTTTATTATCATCCTAATATTCAGATATTTCATAATATGAATTTTTAAGGATAACCTCAATTTTTTTTAATAAATTTACAATAAAAAAAATATGCTAGATATTAAAACTTGCAATGACGCGCCCGGCTTTTACTGTTTATAATAGCATAACGTCAGTGCTAGTCTTATTCTGGTTTTGAGAATAAATTGCTGGTGAACTTTTGCATGTGCTACGATATCTACGTTACATGATGGCAACGTACTAATAACAAAATTAGTGTCTATAGGCGGCAGTTATTCTTTTCACGACAGTCATCTGCTTGTGTATATTGCCACCTATTTGTCTGTTCGGTAGACAATATTGGAACTGCAGTCGTCATCTTGCAAAATTTTATTACGCTGTCAGTTTTTTTATAGGTTTTTTTTTTAAATTCTGAAAAAGCAACTCTACGCTTAATAAACTGATATATTGGCGCCACTGTACTCTTCTGATATAAAAAAAAAAAACAACTATTTTACTTCACAGGTAACACGTGTAAAAGGAGCTAAATCCTTTTAGCGAGAATATCAATATAAATTTTCCAAGTTTCTTTTTTATGACATTGCTAAGTAGATCACTCTTTGAACAGTAACAAGCAACATATGTCTATACAAAAAACCAGCAGACTTACAAGTGCTTTTAAGATTTTTTTAAATAAAATGAATTTGAATATTGTACCTAGGCTGAGCGAAAGCGAAAGAACTTTATTTACAAATTATTAAAATTAGTTTAAGATGAAAAATAATATACACATACAAAGAGCTAAAAGAAGCAGTTAAATATAACTATATGTCCATATAATCTTATTATTTTGATTCTATTTTCTTGATAATACTGAATGTATTATTGGGGAAAAGTTAAGCAATAAGTGCTGTATGCATAAACACGTGATTCGTAAACCAGGGCTCGTAGCTCTCGTAGCCCTCGTAGCCATGGAGAGGACAACCCTACAGCAGCCGACCCGCCCTTGACCCTATTACGCTCCTAAGTAATGTAGAAGGCTTTACGCGACTCCCTCGGGCTATATTCATCCAGCATTCATTTAAATTTTAATTTTTGACGGTTGGCCCGGTTTTTGCTGTGATATATTAAAATTTAGCGATTTTTGATCTCTAGGGCTTTTAGGGTCATGCGTAATAATATTTGCACATCAATATTTATGGCTCTATATAGCCAAGTTGGGACAAATAATTATCTATATACGTAGGTGGTAAGATATTTGTAAAAGCAAGGTACATATAGGTAAAGAGTATTATTATAATTGTTTTGCTTGCAAAATAACGGAATCTTATGACAATTTTAGTTGTGCCGGGCCTCTAAACGGCAAGCGATAAAATAAACGTATCACTACCACTATAACTACTAGGTTGTACAATTGCGCAGACTTACCCGGATACTACCGCCATGATTTCTTCTGTGGTAATACCGTAACAGTATATGTACTTGCCATAATCATATTACGATTTGGAAGGTAGCTAATAAACTTGAAAGAGAAGCAACCATATATCACTTTGGCTAATTGTGGGTGCACTTATTGTACCTACGAATACCGATTTTGATAAAATTTGGTACAAAGATAATTTGAAACCCGAGAAAGGACAAAGAATAGTTTTTATCCCATAAATCTCTTTTTTTTATATCATAAGATAAAAAACAAGCAGATGGGTCTCCTGATGGAAAGAGTCAACCATCGCCTATAGACACCAAAGGTGTTAATGGTGCGTTGCTATCTTGTGGCGAGGTCTAATGCCACATGCATAAGTTTACCGGCTACCTTACCCTCCAAACCGGAACACGACAGCAACAAGCACTGACGTTATTGCGGCAGGAATAGGTAAGGCGGTGGTACCAGACCCGGGCGAGACAATGCAGAACTCTACCACCTAGTAGCCACGATGTTAGTGACTCGATAGTCAATCGGTCGCCTTTTACGACCTGCCTGGCAGAACGGCAGTTGGCCTATTCTTCAAAGGAGGCCGGGACCAACACGACGAAAATCTCACGGGAATGGGAACTATGCGGGTTTAATTTTAGACATTTTACTATGCCGACGAAGTCGCGGGCACAGCTAGTACCAAATACGTTATAACGAGCAAATTTTTTCTTTGACATACGTTCATACGTGTCATCATCATCATCATCATCATCCTATTATGATTATGAGTAAAGTGCAATATAAATAACATAGAGATATTTTCACTTCAGAAAGACACTTGATACTGGTTAGGCAAAAGTAGAGAATTTCATGGAGGCGTGTAATAGTAACGCAACTGGTTATGACAATAGCACATCACACATGATTTGTCTTAATGCGCCCAAAATCGTATCTTTACTCTCGTGCGCAACAAATATCACGTACATATCCTTAATGGACAGAATATAATATACTTTACTGTTAATTTAGTACAACTGTTATGTACTAAATGCACTAAAACTTTTACTTACTAATAAAGGAATTTCACAAAGAACCAACGATTGAAAATATCAATTAATTTTATTTTAATTTTTTTACGTCATAAGATAGCAACAAGCAGATGGGTCTCCTGATGGACAGAACCAACCATCGCCTATAGACGCCAAAGATGTTAATGGTGCGTTGCTATCTTGTAGCGAGGTCTAATGCCACATGCATAAGTGTAGCGTCTACCTTACCCTCCAAACCGGAACACGGCAGTGACTAGCACTGACGCTATCGTGGCAGGAATAGGCAAGGCGGTGGTACCAGAGCCGGTCAAGCCGATGCAGAAATCTACCACCTAGTAGTCACGATGGTAGTGACGCGCATAGCCACTCGGTCGCCTTTTTCGATCTGCCTGACAGAACAGCAGTTGGCCTATTCTTGAAAAGAGCCCGGGACCAACACGGGGATAAAAATATATAAAATTGACTCTTTGTTTTTCGGGACTCCAGGCCACACAAAGTCTAGTAGCTCGAATGAATTTAATAGTTCCATGACTAATAGACACGGGTGTTGGTCGAGGAACGTATATATTAGCTCATAACAGCAAATGATTGTGTCAAACGCTTGTAGATATACTATATCGTAAAAAAATAAAAATATGCCATGTTATGCTATTTTATTGCGCCGAAAAAGAAGGCGAGACTCAAAAATACTACTCAAGTAATTTTATTTCATTTGTAAGTATTCTATATCTATATAAATACACTGGCAGCCTAAGAAATTGCCTTGAAAGGCATATCCAGTGTAATCCGTGGTCGGGTTCTCTTATGAGAACAGATAGATCATCTACCATTCTGCTAAGCAGTTTATAAAATGTGAATGATTGGCGATGTCAGTGCTGCCATCATAGCAAATAGATGGTAGAGAACTCCAACATGACGTCCTGGTTTGGTGCCACCGCCTTAACTTTTTTTATAGCGTAAAAGAGCAAATAAGCAGATAGCTCTCCTGACGGAAGGAGAAATCACCGCCTTTACACACCAAAAATGTTAATGGTGCATTGCTATCCGTGTGGCGGGATGACAAAGCCATATGTATTAGTCTACCCTCTAAACCGGAACACGATAATAACATGCATTGCGGCAGGAATAGGTAAGGCGGTGGTACCAAATACCTGGACGAGACGTTGTGGAACTCTACCACCTAGTAGTCACGACGGTAGTGACAAGTATAGCCAAGGGCGTACCGAGGGGGGGGTTACCATTGCCCTCCCCTGGCCCAGAACCTAGGTCTTAAAATGTTACGGTTGCCCCCCCCTGGCCCAGAACCTGGGTACGCCCATGAGTATAGCCAATCGGTCGCCTTTTACGACCTGTCTGTCAGAACGGCAGTTGGTCTATTTTTCAAAGGAAGCCCGGAGTCCGGACCAACACAGGTGTTAATAAAAAATATTAGGAACCCGGAACAACACGGTGGAAAGCCTATTGCTAATATAGCGTATATTTATCACTGTCGTGTTTTGATTTAGAGGGTAAACTTATTCACGTGGCATTGCATCTCACTACGTAGGTAGTAAGTAACACGCCATTAATATATTTAGTGTCTATATGCGATACTTATTTTTTTCCATCAAGAGAACCATCTGCTTCTTTACTATCCTATGACCATACCTCAAATTCGCGTGGATAAATACAAAGATACAAAAAAACAGTAATTATTTAGACAAAATTGTCGTTGATATCCAAAGCCTAGATGTTATAATAATGGTAATAAGCACGTTTTTGGCTATATGGATTATATTTCTAATCATTTGAAATTCCTTCTGTCGCAATATCAACGTTTGTAACGTACTTCTCAAGAACCCCTACAAAGTGTACTCCAAAAAGTTTTGTAATTGCGAAAATATATTTCAGACATACCCGAAATTTCTTCAGATTAATCGACATCCAGATTTCTCCATCATGGGTCACTTAAATGTCATCTGCTGTAATTTCTTGCGGAAATAAATATACCGAGGTCACGATTTCGCAAGTTATCGAAAAGCCGCTTACTTAAGCATTAAATTTTGAAATACCTATGTTTGCGTAAAGGCAGTAAGGGTGGAATTTACAAATAGTTATGTAATATCCTGACCTAAAGCAGAAATAAACAAATAATTTTGTTCAATCAATGCTAATATTATTAATATTATTTTTATTATATTATATTATAATATTTTAAATTATCAAGATTTTGCCACTTAATAACTATCGCGTTAAATATCATGATAATTATCATATATTTATCCCATAGTTAACAAACAGACATAAGCTTAGCAATTTTAGAATTGGTACTCGTCTTACATATTATCAACATTTACGTTATAGTGGAGTGCCTGGAGCATTCAAAACCGTAAAACCTCGGACTAGAGTTATAGTGAATGAATTAATATGGTCGATGTGGGATATTGTTTTTTAAACTATAAATTGCAATGTTTACCCAAAATTTTTTTGTGCACTCCAATGTTACATTGTTTAAACAAATTATTATGAAAAATAAATGTTTGGCCTGGAAATGCTTAAAGTTGCAGCTTTAAAATGACTAATTCCTGACTGCATAATATTTAAAAAAAAAACGTTACATTTACGTTACGCTTACGTTACGTTTACGTTACACTTACGTTACGCTTATGTTACACTTACGTTACGCTTACGTTACGCTTACGTTACGCTTACGTTACGCTTACGTTACACTTACGTTACGCTTACGTTACGCTTACGTTACGCTTACGTTACGCTTACGTTACGCTTACGTTACGCTTACGTTACGCTTACGTTACGCTTACGTTACGCTTACGTTACGCTTACGTTACGCTTACGTTACGTTTACGTTACGCTTATGTTACGTTTACGTTACGCGTACGTTACGTTTATGTTACGTTTACATTACGTTTACGTTACGCTTACGTTACGCTTACGTTACGCTTACGTTACGTTTACGTTACGTTCACGTTACGTTTACGTTACGTTTACGTTACGTTTACTTTACGTTTACGTTACGTTTACGTTACGTTTACGTTACGTTTAGTTTACGTTTACGTTACGTTTACGTTACGTTTACGTTACGTTTACGTTACGTTTACGTTACGTTTACGTTACGTTTACGTTACGCTTACGTTACGCTTACGTTACACTTACGTTACGCTTACGTTACGCTTACGTTACGCTTACGTTACGCTTACGTTACGCTTACGTTACGCTTACGTTACGCTTACGTTACGCTTACGTTACGCTTACGTTACGCTTACGTTACGCTTACGTTACGTTTACGTTACGCTTATGTTACGTTTACGTTACGCGTACGTTACGTTTATGTTACGTTTACATTACGTTTACGTTACGCTTACGTTACGCTTACGTTACGCTTACGTTACGTTTACGTTACGTTCACGTTACGTTTACGTTACGTTTACGTTACGTTTACTTTACGTTTACGTTACGTTTACGTTACGTTTACGTTACGTTTAGTTTACGTTTACGTTACGTTTACGTTACGTTTACGTTACGTTTACGTTACGTTTACGTTACGTTTACGTTACGTTTACGTTACGTTTACGTTACGTTTACGTTACGTTTACGTTACGTTTACGTTACGTTTACGTTACGTTTACGTTACGTTTACGTTACGTTTACGTTACGTTTACGTTACGTTTACGTTACGTTTACGTTACGTTTACGTTACGTTTACGTTACGTTTACGTTACGTTTACGTTACGTTTACGTTACGTTTACGTTACGTTTACGTTACGTTTACGTTACGTTTACGTTACGTTTACGTTACGTTTACGTTACGTTTACGTTACGTTTACGTTACGTTTACGTTACGTTTACGTTACGTTTACGTTACGTTTACGTTACGTTTACGTTACGTTTACGTTACGTTTACGTTACGTTTACGTTACGTTTACGTTACGTTTACGTTACGTTTACGTTACGTTTACGTTACGTTTACGTTACGTTTACGTTACGTTTACGTTACGTTTACGTTACGTTTACGTTACGTTTACGTTACGTTTACGTTACGTTTACGTTACGTTTACGTTACGTTTACGTTACGTTTACGTTACGTTTACGTTACGTTTACGTTACGTTTACGTTACGGTTATGTTAAAATATTCTGAATTTAGCTCATACCAATCCCCAATAGTCCTCGAATTGTTTCATAGGTAATCCGGGGGTTTTCTTCAATTAACCGCTTAAGCGGTTAACAGTAGCCACATTATTTTCGTTGACGGTAGTTGAAGGCCGCCCTTCACGAAATTCGTCATGTAAAGAAACTCGACCTCTCTTAAATTCAGCGAACCATCGCCTCACGGTGCTCAAACAAGGTGCTTCTCTCCCAAAAGCATTTTGAAGACGAGCAGCACAGTCTTGCGGAGAAAGAGAACTTTTAAAATCATAAAAAAATCATCGCTCTAAAATCTTTTCGACTTAATTCTATTTTCGTTGCGTACGTAGAACTTTTTGATGTGTGATAAAAAAACAATTGACAAATCATTCCATACTAATATTATAAATACGAAAGTCTGTCTATCTGTTACGCTTTCACGGCTAAACCGCTGGACCGATTTTCATGAAATTTGGCATGGGTATAATTGAAGATCCGGGGTCAAACATAGGCTATTTTTTTTTATAAATAAGTCCCTAGAGGACTTAAATAGAAAAAAAATAGGGGATGAAATTTTTATTAAAAGCTATTTGGACGACTTATCAATATACCCGCGGGCGAAGCTGCGCGGGTCAGCTAGTTCAATATAAAAACGTCATCTTCAATACACCTTCCAGTACAAAAATATACAAGAATTTTTCAGTAAAAAACCAAATTTTCACTGTTACAGAAGCACAATATTCACAGAACACGTATTACTTGCAACTAAACTAGCCGAGAAATTCCATTGTACATAGCAGCTGTCGCTCCGCTCTCCCCTCCATGTTTTTTTACCTGTTCAAAATCCCTACTGCTATTTTTATACACAGGTATCTTTGAAAAATGTTCTTATATGTCTACTCAGGTAAGATTTAACATATAAATTAAAAAAAATACTGTTTAAAGTGAAAATATATGGTCAAACATTAATTTTTCATAATAATTTGTTTAAACAATGAAACAATGGAGTGCACAAAAAAATTTTGGGTAAACATTAAAATGTATAGTTTAAAAAACAATATCCCACATCGATCATATTAATTCACTATAACTCTAATCCGAGGTGAAAACTCCCAGGCCCTCCACTATTAGAAAGAAGTACTTATGTACTTTAGTAAATAAAACATATACATTTTAATATCAAGATAATATTTTATAAACACATTGTTCACAATTTTGTGGCTAAAATTTGCAAACCAAAATACGAGGAGTTAACCAACTCTAAACTACTTAGTAAATTAAATTATTTGGTGAATATCATATTCATCAACCTCGAACGCGTTAACTGGATAGCGATTATGTGTATGTGAAGAATCAAAATTCAAAACAAATAAACCAGTTTTAGTACTTTGACTTAATTTGACGTCTCACTCGGTTATTTATTAACACCGCCCAACCTATTCCTAGGTAAATTTATGCAAGTGGCATTATTATCCCGCCACACGGATAGCGACGCACCATTGAAATCTTTGTTGTCTATAGGCGATGATTTCGTTTTTTATCAAGAGAGCCATCTGCTTGTTTGCTATCTTATGATATAAAAAAGTACCTTTATTTTATATAGTTGGTATCAGAATTGAATACTGAACAGGTAAAACTTTTGAGCAACTTCCCCTTAAATCAAGCAAATATTTTAAAAAATGATCTATCAATATTCGTAAAATAAATACACAGATATGTTTAATACAAACAGTTACCAAATAATACCTTTAACCATCGGACAGGTTTTTTTACACACTGTATATAATTTATGTAACAAGTTGGGTAGCGACAGAATTGCCAATATTGCGGTTGTAATTTCCTCAATTTACGGCACTACAACTATGCACTTCCTTCCATATTTAACATTTGACATTTGTGATTTTCTACAGAAGCACTAAAGCTGTATAGCGACAGGCTGTCGGAATGGGAGCGGAACGAGGTCCGGAAGTACCCAGAGGTTTGGTACCTGGGACTAGAATCCAACAAAGTACAAGCACGTGCCAATCTCCCGAACAATTGCGGCTTCGACGATGAAAGCGGTAGTTACAATAAGGTTAGATTAGATTTTTATTTTAAACTAATTTTTTTATATCTTAAGATAGCACTCAAGCAGATGGCTCTCCTGATAAAGACAACCAACGTCTATAAACACCGAAGATTTTAATGGTGTAAACAATAGGATGATAAAGACTGCGCTAATACGTAAGAAATTGATTTAAGTAATTTTACATCTGCTGCTATGTATGTACAAAGATGTACATATGCATATTAGTTTGTATAATATGCCCTTTTCTTCAGAACATTCTACAACTCAAACGCCTTGACAGATTTTAGCATATGAGATTTAACTGCAATCTTCTGAATGAGTGACATTGCCTAATCTTATCTTTACATAAGAGTATATCTTGCCCCGAATAGGTACAAATGCTTAAATGCGGCATTTCCGCGGTAGTAGACAAACTTATCGGCGCTTTATAGTGTATACAGGCTGTAAAGCAAACACCGTTGTCACTAAAACCATAGGTAGCTGACTTAATTATAAATATATTTATGCGAATTTAAAAATAAAAAAAACGTTATTTTCCTTAAAAAATATAAGAAAGACTGTCTGACACCCTCCGTAAATTCATGGACTATGCGCAAAGGGCGCTGACCTGCCGCACTGGCCGTCCGTTTTAACTACCTATATAATATTCCAATAAAAAACACAATACACATAACCTGTGATGCTGGTTTACACGTCCCTGAATAATTTTGAGGAAAAATGGAGACTCTAGTTTATAAAATTTTTTTTTCATTGAATTTACGTTCTATAAATGAAACCTAACCACTGGTTACAAGGATAACGGTGTTTACACTAACAGTCCGTATAATATATCAGATAAAACATTTTTTCCTATTTACTCGTTGATTTATATTGTAAATCCATTAAAAATAAGTATGTATCAATCAAAGAAGAAAACTTATAAAAAAAGTATCTTCACGCCCGTATCCCTGAAGAGTTAGTAGAGGTACCTACAACCAGTGCACCCATGATTAGCCGAAGTACTTAGTCCCACAATGTGATAGGTGAGAAGTCTATCGCTAAGCGGGCACTTATCCAATCCAAGGCAACATTGTTTTTATTAGAAAACTGAAAAAATCAATTTTTTGTATTGCCTTATGTTGTCAACACTGACTCCGGAACACTAGACTACAGAGGCGATAGAAACTTATAAATTCGGCAAATTTTGATCATGCTAATTTGAAAAACGTAGTGCTTTCGATAAAGTGAACTCACCAAAACAAAAATGGTAGCCGCGATCTTCTGATTAACACTTCCCAGTAATTACAACCACCACCATCAACCAACGGCTGTCCAACTTTTGTCCACTTTCAGCTTCTTAGCGGTTGATTTTTGGGAAAAAAGTTAGCCAATGTTCAACCCTGAATCTTCAATTGCCTCTATGTTAAATTTCATTAAAATCGGGTTAGTGGTTTAGCTGTCAAACACACAGATGGATAGACTTTCTCAATTATAGTAGTAAGTATGGATTATAACCAAGGATTAACTAGACACGCCTATTTTATTAGGTCTTTAACGTAAGTTGCTTTTACATCCAGAAATAAAAGTAATAGTACATACTGATGAAATAAAATCACACCATGGATATTTTGTAAACCTTGGATTCTTATTCGGTATAATAAAATAGCACAACATGGTATTTTTCTATTATTTTATATAATATATCCAAAAACGTTTGACATTTAGAAGTATTTGCTCATATAAGCGGTTACAGAATTTCCGCTTTTGTGTGGTCTGTGATTATATCATTTCATAACATTTATCTATTTATAATTCTAGCAAATTCACGACCACATAGCCTACCGTTACGAAATCCTCGAAGTAATCGGCAAAGGATCATTCGGCCAAGTGATCAGAGCGCTGGACCACAGAACTGGAAACCAAGTAGCCATCAAGATCATCAGAAATAAGAAGCGGTTTCACCACCAGGCTCTTATAGAAGTCCGGGTACTGGATCATCTGCGATTGAAAGATAAAGAACAAACACACAACGTCATCCATATGCTCGACTATTTCTACTTTAGAAATCATCTCTGCATTAGTTTTGAATTAATGAGGTGAGTTTTAACTTTTAATGCAGTTTTGGATTTTTTTACATAATATTAGTACGTGTAGTGAAGCAAAATTAGTGGGGTTTTGGGACATTAGAAAAACTCAAAATAATCATTGATAAGACTTCTACTTTTACTTACTGATAATGTTAATTTTTTCCTGAAGCCTTTTATAATCACCAATATATGTATAAATTAAACGAAAAATATGTTTCTACCTATATCCGTTATAGATTTTGAAACTATTTTGAAATGCTCCAAACCATTTCATTTAAAAGGAAATAATACGAAGATGGTTGAGACCCCTAGGCTAGGTTTTTTATATCATAAGATAGCAAACAAGCAAAGGGATCACCTGATGGAAAGAGACAACTATCGCCTATAGACACCAAAGATGTTAGTTGTGCTTCGATATCCATGTGGAGAGGTCTTAATGCCACATGCATAAATTTACACACACACACACACATATCTTCACGCCAGATCCCTTAAGGGGTAGGCAGAGAGAACCGAGTGCCATACATCACGATCCTTGCAGGCTTGTCTCGCTTGCTCCACATTCATCACTCTCTTCATACACACACGCCGGTTGCGAAGACTCTTGACACCACCTTCGGACAGTACTCGATCAATCTGATCGTGGTATGTCAGTCTTGGTCTTCCCCGGTACCTACATCCTTCCACATTCGCGTTGTATATCTGTTTTGTTAACCTTTCATCTACCATTCTTTCTACATGTCCGAACCAACGGAGCATGCCCTTTCTCATCTTTACACCGACACTTTTTTTCAAACCTAATCTCTCTCTCACTTCGACATTACGAACCCGGTCCGCGAGTGTCACACCACATATTTTTCTTAGCGACCTCATATCGACCGCGTTGATTCTACTTTTATGCCCTTTCTGACATACCTAACTCTCACTTACATACAATAGCATATGATTATACAGGGCTAGACGGGCACCCTGACTTAAAATTGTAGTATTAAGTAATCTCCCTAACGCTCCATTCACTCTGTTCCCTGCACACACTCTTCTTTCAACATCAGCGGTGTACCTTCCATCCCTGCTAAAAGCACATCCAAGATATACAAACTCATCCACTTGTTCCAGCACTACATCATCGACCACAACTCTTACATCCGTTCTGGTTGCTTCTCTTTCAAAAGTTTAAGTTTTCATAAGTTTACCCGCTACCTTACTCTCCAAACCGGAACACGACAGTGATAAGCACTGACGCTATTACAACAAGAAAAGGTAAGGCGGTGGCACCAGACTCGGGCAAGACAATGCAGAACTCTACCACCTAGTAGTCACAATGGCAGTGACTCGCATAGCCAATAGTTTGCCTCTTACGAAATACTTAGCAGAACGGCACATAGTCCATTCTTCAAAGCAAGCCCGCACCAACAAGAGGTAAACACTGTTTAGGTGTATTTATTTGGTTAACATTGAGGTTTGGGTGCAAGTTCTTGTGCAAGTTTATCTTACTCTTTACAACGAAAACACATAAGTCGTCAAAAATAAACTTACGTTTAACAAGCGCCAACGCCATAATAATTTTATGTCGGTGCTGGCCTATGTCACAAACCCTCTTTATGATCCGGGCGAGTTATCGTTAATCGTTGCTAACTAGTCGCAGTTACGATTGTAATGATTAAGCCTCTCCTAGCCACTTATAAACTGGCTAGCAGATAGGCAAATTTTCATAAATCATAGGATAACACAAAAGCAGAAAACGATTCTGATCATATGTGACAACTGTCACCAAAACCCAACCTAATTGTTATAAATTAATCACCTAAAAATCTTGATTTAGCTTACTTCTTACCTGCTTACTACTAGGCAAGAAGACCTATTGCATATTCTTTAGAAGAGACCCTGAAAGTCCGGAAATTCCGGATATATTTGAATAAAATGTAATACCATATCTTATTAAAATTAAAGTTTTTTTTATTATATCTCGTATTAATTATGAACTATATTCTTACCTTTACAGTATAAACCTGTATGAGCTCATTAAGAAAAACAATTACCAAGGTTTTAGCCTAAGCCTGATCAGACGATTCGCGAGCTCTCTGCTAAGGTGTTTGAGATTGCTAGAATCAGAGAACATAATTCATTGCGATCTGAAGCCCGTAAGTATTATTTGTGTCAATCATCAACAACAAAGTTTAGTTATCCGTGTCAGACTTATCAGAAGAATATTGATTAAAAGGTCGAACACACTGGGACAGGCCGCATTGCAACGAAAAATACTAGAGTAGCATGTTAGGGCGGACCTCGGCTGGGCGGAGCGGACCGCATCGTAACGAAACACATTTTTGTATTTCTTTCAAAATATTATCTGTTTTTATAGATCATCATAACTTGGGTCTTGCAAGGCTACAAATACAGCTATTTGTAGCCTTGCACTAAAATTATTAATCATCCTTTTTTTATATTATAAGATAACAAACAAGCAGATGGGACTCCTGATCAAAAAAGTCAACCATCGACTACAGACACCAAAGGTGTTAATTGTGCGTTGCTATCTTGTGGCGAGGTCTTATGCCACTTGCCTAAGTTTACCGGCTACCTTACCCTCCAAACCGGAACACGACAGTGACAAGCACTGACGCTATTGTGGCAGGAATAGATTAGGCGGTGGTGCCAGCCTCGGGCGAGATAATGCAGAACTCTACCACTTAGTAGCGATGTTAGTAACTCGTATAGCCATTCGGTCGCCTTTTACGACCTGCCTGGCAGAACGGCAGTTGGCCAATTTTCAAAAGAGCCTGGGAACAACGCGGGGAAAACCTTCATCCATAGTTACGCGATATTTAATCATTTAATAATCATACTTAAAACACGGAGGAACTCGTGCGCGCAATCCCGCCAGAATACATTCTAGAAATATAATTGATATTAAGTATACATAGTTTTTTCAAAAACAGCAGCATAGTCGTCATTGGTTCTTGCAGTTTTACTGCGGTTACATTATTTATCTAACTTTCTAGTTAAAGTTAAATTATTTTTTAAACAGCGGTTGTATATTCACAACACAGACACATCAGGTAGCTTTTTCAAAATCTATAACCTACACATCAGCTATTTTATTAAAGATCGTACTGATGTCTTACAATTATTATCTACGGTGTTAATTTAAACCACATTCGACTTCTTCTCGCTTCTATATTTCATTGTTCTAATCTATGGAGTATCATAACATCACAGTAGTAGGAATAATTTGCAAAATTAGTAAACGTCCGCAAAATTAAGTCGTGTTAGTTTTTTTCCAAACGAAATGTGCCCAGTTAGGGCGGTATGCCCATATTATAAATATAAGTACTAAATCATATGAGGTATACAGAATCATATCATAACTTTATTGCCAGAGCCTCGTGAGTAAGAAATAAGTTGGACTATAAGCAAGCAAGGGTTTTTTTTTATATCATAAGACAGAAAACAAGCAGATGGGTCTCCTGCTGGAAAGAGTCAACCATCGCCTATAGACACCAAAGGTGTTAATGGTGCGTTGTTATCTTGTGGCGAGGTCTAATGCCATATGCATAAGTTTACCAATACCTTACCCTCCAAACCGGAACACGACAGCGACAAGCACTGACGCTATTGCGGCAGGAATAGGCGAGGCGGTGGTACCAGACCCGGGCGAGACAATGCAGAACTCTACCACCTAGTAGCCACGATATTAGTGACTCGCATAGCCAATCGGTCGCCTTTTACGACCTGCCTGGCAAAACGGCAGTTGGTCTATTCTTCAAAGGAGCCTGGAACCAATACGGGGTGACATTACCCCTACACTGCGTACCAATTTTAAAAATATTGACATAGTATAAAACAAACTTATTTTCGCTGTATATTCGCTGTAATTACGCAACGGATTTTTATTCGGTTTTCATCAATAAACAGATTAATTCAAGAGGAAGGTTTATAAGTATAATACATATTCACGGAACAAATTACACTTACAGATCAAACCCCAAAATAAGCAAATTATTTGCTTGTGTTATGGGTGTTAGTCATCGATACTAATACATAGAAAAAACATCCAAACCCGGAAATACAAACATTTATGCTCATCACATAAATGCTTGTCCCCGTCGGGATCGAACCTGAGCCTAGTTGATTGTGTAGTCAGAGTCGCTAACTACTCAACCAATGGGGCGGCCTACATTGATATTATAGTAGCCAAGAATTTCATAGATTTGTTGTAAAAACATATTTTTGTGCGCTTACATCGCACCTGTACGAAGCCGGGGCGGGTCGCTAGTAATTTTACAAGTAGAACGTACAAATACTCGTACATTTAAAAAACTTTTTATATCACACAGGAAAACATTCTCCTGAAAGCGCGAGGCAGTTCGTCAATCAAAGTGATCGACTTTGGCAGCTCATGTTATACGCATGCGCGGGTCTACACCTACATCCAGTCGCGCTTCTATCGCAGTCCAGAGGTCATCCTCGGCCTACCATATGGATCAGCTATCGACATGTGGAGTATGGGTAAGTATTTTTAGGGTTCCGTACCTCATAACGAAAAAACGGAACCCTTATAGGATCACTTCGTTGTCCGTTTGTCCGTCTGTCAAGTCTTTTTCTCAGGAACGCGTGGAGATATCAAGTTGAAATTTATTTCAAATACTTGGGTCTACGGTCTCTTTTAGGTGTGAAAAAATTTGTAAGTCAACGCGATCAAAAGTTATGACCATTTATATCGCATATTTTGTGATTTTTTGCGATTTCCAAAGGGAATCAAAACCTATAGCGTTTTTCCCATTGACATATAATTATGAAATTATTCAAGGAGCAATGACACAGCACATAAAAAGGAAAAAATCTGAAAACCTTAAATTTTTTGTTACATCAAAAAAAAGGTGTAGGCGGTTGACCCTACAGGCCATCCCTGAGTTCCCGCTAAGTTAAGGTATTTTAAGCTCAAAAGAGTGAAAACTATAAACATAGTTTTTTCGGTTCAAACATGGCATTTTGTTAAAATGGCAGTATATTGAATTCGATCTTTCGAATGACATTCAACTCAATTTGAATATTGCTTTAGCTAAATAATCGATAGGTTGAAAAATTTCGTAGCAATATCAAAAAACATTTTTTTTTAATATTTTCATAATTAATAAATCCTAAACAAATTGACTGATTTTGATCCAATTAACGGTATTTGACGCAGTTTTTAAAGGAGAAAATCTGGTAAGATTTTTAAGTCCATCGGTGTATTAGCCTGAAAATTATTTTAAAAATATAAAGTAAATATGCTAAAAATGACGTAATTGTAATATTTGAAAAGCTGTAACTTTTGAAAATTAGATTCGATTTTGATTTTTGAAATGCCATCTGACGTATTTATTTAGTACTAAAATATTGTAGAATATCAAAAAATGATTGGTTGAAAAATTTTGGAAGTTATGTCGAAAAAATACTTTTTTTTTTAATTTTTCGTCAACGATTTCTCCCAAACGGATAAACCGATTTTGATGCAATTTATAAATTAGATGTAGTTTTTTTAAGGAATAGAGCTGATTAGTTTTTGTATTCAATCGGTACATTAATCTGGAAGTTATGTTAAAAAAAATCTGTTTCGTCAAAATTATTTTTGGGGTTTTTTCAAAATTTCTCAAAATCTCCTAAGCTGACTTGGTTCAAATTTTCAGGAAATCTAAATTGAGCAGAATCCAATTGAATGTCCTCAACCGCGTTTCGATCAGTCCAGCCGTTGAAAAGTTATGAGATGTTTACATACACACATACATACACACATACATACACACATACATACACACAGACATACTGACGTCATCGCGAAAATAGTCGGAAAAGACTCCTAGGACCTCAAAACGTGGAGATCCGGTGAAAACTCGAATTTCGAAAATCGGCGCAAATTCAGTAACTTCCTATATCTACATACATTACGTACTACGTAGCGGGAAGTTATTACACGCGATCAAGATTGTTTATGTCGCATATTCACGATTTCACGAATCAAAACCTATAAAAAACTATAATCGAAAACTTCCCGTTGATCTAGAACCATGAAATTTATGTGTAGCTAAGTTTACCTATAGGTTTGTATGGAACCCTCAGTATGCGAGTCCACCTTGCACTTGACCGGTTTTCTTTTAAATCTACATCGTTTCCCATAGTAATTTTACATTTCTCTTATCCATAGCAGTACCATGTACTGATCTGACAACCCTCGGTTTCCTCATGCCATAATATACTGAAGAGTAAAAAAAGGAAAATTCGGCCTTACAGTGACTATACCAGTCCTTCTGTAGCTAGCTCTTGGCATGGAAGGCAATACCTGCTCGCGGCCATGACTCACTATAAAATATAATTTCGTCTTTATTTTAAAATTAGAAATTAGAAATCAGAAAAAATTAGAAATTACTCTTTTTAAATTACAAGTATGTTGATTTATAAATTGTATATTAAAAAATGTATTTCATGCACCATATATGGTAGAACATGTTGATAAATATACATTAAATTTTACAACTTGTAACATCTAACTAAATTGTTAAAAATTATACATTATTTTTCTTCTGTTTTTAAACTTTGTAAAATGTCAACATTTTAATTAAACAATAAATGAAGTTTGTAAATTATAGAAATAAGTGTTGTGGTGTGAAATAATGTTTGTACTTGTATTATGTAACTATAATTGAAAAAAACACAAGCCCGTTGAGTTTCTTCCGCCGGATCTTCTCAGTGTGTGGCCGCGTTCCGATCCGGTAATAATGGTAAAAACTTACAACATTTTTAGTTTAATAATAAATAATTATAATTTTAAAATATTTGCACACCATATCATGTTAGAATATGTTGGTTTTTTTTTTTTATATCATAAGATAGCAAACAAGCAGATGGGTCTCCTGATGGAAAGAGTCAACCATCGCCTATAGACACCAAAGATGTTAATGGTGCGTTGCTATCTTGTGGCGAGGTCTAATGCCACATGCATAAGTTCACCAGCTACCTTACCCTCCAAACCGGAACACGACGGCGGCAAAATGTTGACGCGTCAAAATTACTTATAAAAAGTTTTATTGAATAAAGTACTTCTGATTTCTGAATATATTATGACGTTAATATCACTATTAATTCATAACAATGTCAAACAACCATATTTCATCAAATGACTGAGTTATTAAATTATTATTTTTCGCATATTGTAATTAATTAAGTAACAAATATACTTTTAAATATCAAATGACGTAATAATTAAAACAAAATATTTAAATGTCCGCATAATAAACATATAAAGTATAATTTGTTCGTTTGACCCGCCGGCGGTTGCGTAACGACAGGTTGTAGAAAGCTGAGAGAAAGGCGACATTGGTCGTGTGCGATCCGCAAATACCGATATATAATACATGCCATTAGGGTTGTCAGCTGTTACATCCTACTACAATTACGAGTACCTATATTTTTTATCACAGAATAATAAATGGCTCTCCTAATGAAAAAAGGTAACTATTGCCTATACACCAAAGTTGTGAACATTGGGATCCGTGTGGCGGGGATCTATACCACAAGTACATGTTTTCCAGTTGTCTTATTTTGCAAACCAGATTATGACTGTGAGAAACAAAGATGGTATTGCGGTACAAAAAAGAGTAGTTGGTGGTACTAAATCCGGGTTAGGTGTTGCATAAATCTACTTCCTAGTGGTGTTGTATACAGGCTTTTAGAGTAGTAATGTAGTTGATAAAATACATTATACTTATGCCTCACGGATAGCAAAATATCATTAATATTTTTATTACCCCTTGTGTTGGTCCGGACTCCCATTGAAAAATAGACCATCCGCCGTTCTGCCAGGCAGTTCGTAAAAGGTCAATGAATTTTGACGTGAATACGTCTTTAAATTTGCCTCCATAAGGGGTACAGTTCAAAATACGGATGATAATACAGTTTGGTGTTATAGCTACATAGCTATCACCAACATCCAAAATATAATTATACTATACTAGCTGACCTGGCAAACGTTGTTTTGCCTTACGTCATTCATAGCGGATAAACAACGTGACACGTAATTTATATAGACTACGGGATTGTCCTTCCACGCAGCCAAAATGGCATTAAACTTTATATGGTGGTTAAGTATTCTTAAATTTTCTAACTTTCCGCGCAATTTTCTTAATATTTTCTTTTATTAGAAGCTTCTCTTTATAATTACAAACACAACAAAAAAAATTACCGAAATTATTCCAGCCATTCAGGCGTGATGTCGTGACCAAGGAAAATAGGGATTAATTTTTATATATATAGATAATGCTAATAATAAATATATATGCCACTTAAGTGAAAAATTTAGAGAAAAATTGTAAACAGCCAAAACAATTATTTAAAAAGCCAGGTCAAAATACAAGGAACGTATACCGCTTGAAAGAGATTTTAAATAGCAATCTAATGATACCCATGAACCCTCATGTTAAAGAATCAAGAAGTGTCGAGATCGTAAAAAGTTGAAGGCGTCCGAACCAATCAACGATGGCACCTGTACGCCGATGTTTTTTCGGAATGTCTGAATCACTGCTGTCGCCTAATTGTTGCAAACTCCATCTTTGCTTTCGTGGTTGTTGACCGCGGCGAAAGTACATGGCTGCACTTTTATCTGATTTGATTTCGATACGCCATTTTCTGAACCAATCATTAAGCACGCTCGACATGTGGCTCGCGTGGTATGTCACCTGAGTAAAGGGAGAATAATAGAGGTGACAGTAGGTCCTATGCCCTATGGGTGGAGAGGGAATCCTCTATGCGGAATTGAAACCAGCGGTTGGTTAGGTTAGGTTAGGTACTCTCGTAATATGAGTACGAGTCTGTCGGGCACTCCAATTTGGTATAGCTTGTATATTGCCATTGTGTCAGATCTTATTGAATGCCTTTGCGATGTCGAAAAATAGAGTACCGGTAGGAATTTGCAGCCTCGGGGCTGCTCAAAATGTTAAATAGCTTAAAATGTACTTTATGAGTTGGCGCACATGATGAGCAAAAGAGTAAGCTGCTCAGAAACCGAACTGCTTATTTATTATGCGACCTTTCTCGAAGATTTTGCATAGCGTATTCATTAGGTTAATGGGACGGTAACTACTGACGTTTATTCGGGGTTTTCCCGGTTTGTGTATTCCTATGATGGTGGTTTCTTTCCACTCTAGGAGTGCATTGAAGATGCACACTAGAAGGATTATAAGGGAGGGAGGTATTTAACTACATTATTTGTGATTTTTTTATTTTATAGGTTTTTGATTAATTCACCTACTTTTTCGCTATCGATGGGTAATAGCGGGTCACCCTCTAGTAGTAGCTTCGCCCTACACTCTACTTCACTATCCACAAGATGAACGTGGTCCAGTGGCGTGCACAGGATTATGAGACTGGGTATGCGGCGGAGTACTCTTATATAGATTTTCTTTTATAGATTTTTAGCGTAGCCTCAGCCACGCGACGGATCTCTAAGCCGGAAATCATGCCAACAGAACATGTCTTAGATGTACTACTATTTATCTACATCTTCTACGGTAACGCAGAAAAAACAGCGGTCGGTCGTCGCTAACTAAAATATTATAAAAGGTAACTACTTACCTAGTCAGCTGTATATATATTCTAGGTATGTTTCCATGTTCAAGGTTCCTGTTATTTAAAATAGGTACTATTTCCCGATGTAAATATTTCGGCCACCTCAAATATCTTAAGCAAGTGAGTGATGGTTACAATACACATCCCTTGCAAGATATCCGATGTTACTTTTAATTTTTAGTAAGCACACATTATCAAAACATACCTCACAATCAAATAACATTTTAAAAAATCAAAACAAGCGCTAGATTAAACAAATCGCTAATTATTTTAGATATATATAACTGTTTACTTTAATTATTTACTGTTTCTTTAATTTAATTTACACACTTTCAAATGTTAAAATAATAATATCATTAATATATATTTTAAGAAACAACATAATAATACACAATGCATATCAATTATCACATAAAAATGACTTCACTTTTTAAAACATTTCAACAAATAAAACCTTACTAAACAAAAATGCCTAATGTGAACATACTGTTTGTCAATAATGTTTCGTCTATTATCTTTACCCAGATTATAGAACAAGCTCGCAGGAGTTGCTACACAAAATAACATGATTGTGTGAGTGAGCCAATACGTGCGGATAGGTAATTATGTCTCGCACACATTTACAATGTGAGGCAGAATCTTGGCGGCAGGACTCGGCGTTCAATATTATTTATCGTTTAATAAACGCCTGGCAAACATAATGTTTGATTGCTGTGCTTGCAAATAGATGCTATTTAAAAATATTAGGCGTTTTTAATTTATTATGTTTTGTTTATTCATTTATTTATAATTAATTAAAGTCATCCATAACGAATGAACGTTTTATTAAAATATAGGTAAAGCAGTGCTTTTTGCCTCTATACAGTGCACGCCCCTGACGTGGTCTAGGTCCGTGGCTGGTTTGATAGGGAACTTTATGATTGGAACGACGAATGAAAAATTGTTACAATCCCAAGATATTACGTCTACGTCACGGGCAATATATTGTCTATTAGTCTATCAGTTATATTGTCTATCAGTAAAAGATGCACAGCTGTGTCTATGACACAGCCACAAGTCACAACCCGTTTTTTTTTAGTCAGTGCCATTGTGACTCTACGGCTAAAGGGGAAAGGGGCAGAAAATAGGGTAAAGGAACGTAAAATTATGAATGCTGGGAGAAAGAGGAAAAAGGAGGAAATAGATGAAAATAGGTGGGAAAAGCAGAAAGAGGGAGGAAGAGTCAAAAACAGACTGAAAGAGACGGGAACTGGGGGGAACTGGAGAAAAAGAGAGGCATAAGGAGGAAAGAGCGGCAAATAGGTGGGAAGAAAGAGGAGAGAAAGGAACGGGGAGAGGGGGAGGAAAATCAAAAAATGGAGAAAATAAAAAAAATACTATTCCGCTGTAATGTTTAATTGTGTTGTAAGGTTTTTAAGTATTTTTTGCTTGTTTCGTTAGTAATTAGTATACACGTGTCAGATAAAATCAATTTTTTTGTTCTTAACCCTGTCATTTAGTTGGCGACAACCCTGACTTACGCATTTACGCAATAAGCGAGAGATTCACGTAGTATATCAGCAGCTTTATGACATCACTTACATAATGTTTGGGTCAATTGGATTTTTCCGCATTAACTGTGTTAGAATGTACGCTGATCCATGGAAGGCTACCTTTTATAGTTTTTTAAGGTCACTGTTTTGAAATTCTACAGACTAACATTCCAACGGATGCAGTATTTAGTGGGAGATTCTTAATTCAAATACATTCTACTTCGTAATAATAACGGCTTTAGAATGAAAGAAACATTATCCATATATTAATACTTGATGTATTTTGCAAAAGCTTTGTACCCTCTTTTAAGACAGTTATAATATAGTTATATATTATATACACAATAAACACATATACAAGTACTATTTTCTTTACGCCTAAAGTCTGTTGTCAAACTTAAAAGAAATGTTATTGTTTAAACTTTGTTCGAATTTCAAACACGGGGCAATCGCTAGTATGCATCTTATGGTTGCAGCGAAATCAGAGGTTTACTATGTCGATGTATGGTTGTAATACAAGTCGACATCTTTACTTAAAAACTAGCCACTAAATTGACTTGATATTTGTTCAAACTAACATATTGTTTTCAATTTCATATTCTTTTTCGAAGATTGTTAATATTTTAAAGTGTTATATACGTAGAAGCTACAGCCAAGCGCGGCCGAGCTTGGCCGGTAAAATATCCTATAAAGATATAAATCATCTGTGAAGTATAACAATTACTGGAATTTGTTAGTTATTACTTATTATTTATCAACCCAAGACCTCTCACGTCACCACACCGATATCGCTACCAGTGAAACAATGAGACGAATATGTATAAGCTACTCGTATCAAACGCTAAGTATTGCCTGAAATATTTTCTGTAGATTCTGATCTACTTTGGTTCATAAGGCCTAAAGTTATAACTCATTGATGGCTTTATAATTAACTGTAGTAACTTTAATATTATTATTATATTATAAACTTTTTAAAAGTTAACATTTTTAAATTTAGAATGTTTTCGTGTCCCGGTTTAAGAGGTAAGGTTATAATGACAAAGACTCAAGGCTATTACGATAAGAATAGGTGTGGTGGTGGTACCAAACTTGTGTGAGACATTGTAGATCTGTCCTATCCAGTATCAACAATGGTAGTGACACGTTTTGAAAATCGTTCACCTTTTACAAATCGCATTGCAGGAACTTAGATGATATATTCTTTAAAAAAAGCAAGAACTAACAGTTCAGAAGTTTGCGAAGCCATTGTCAAATAGCTATTATAAAAGTGAAATGTTTCCAGGGTGCATCTTGGCGGAGCTCCACACTGGGTACCCGTTGTTCCCGGGCGAGAATGAAGCAGAGCAGCTGGCGTGCATCATGGAGCTGCTGGGGCCACCGCCACCAGATCTTTTACTGCAAGCCACCAGGAGAAGATTGTTTTTCGGTAACAACCAATCAATACATACTAACAATCTAAATTCAACCGTTCATTATACGAATATTAAACTAAAACTTTTGATTTCTTTTTAGAAAAATTTGCACGCACGGAGGGGTCCGATATTACGTAAATATGCAAAAGTTCAGGAAGCTAAAATAACTTTTTTATATTAAATATTCAACGCTCACTGCAGAATTCAGATGGGACAAACATTGTGGTGGGAGTTCTGTTAGCCGTCCATGTTGTTCTACCCATTATCTTTATTAATTTTTTTGATCAGATTGACACTTTTCTTGCTACAAGGCCGCAAACTTTACAAAATATTAAACTAGCCTTCATCATTATGAAATGATCAAACTGTGATCATTTTTGGTGGGAGTTCTCTTAACAACCTAAAAAGTTCTACCCATTATCCTTATATCATTTTTTTTCAAATTGATACTTTTCTTGCCATAAGACTGCAGACTTGACAAACTATGGTAGTATGATATAAAATAAAGTATGGTAGTGAAATTAGCTTTCATCGTTTTCAAAGCCAGTTTTGGGTTACCCCAAAAACTATAAAGAATTCCGTAACTATGTTGGGGGTGACTGAACTCACTTTATTTTTTCATCGTGATAGTGGGGAGTAACTTCACAAGCACGAGTTTTTTGAGGTCCTTTGTGTTTAGTAGTAAAATATTAGAACTAGTGTTGCCTGATCTAGTGCGTCAATTTTCGGGACGTTAAGTTGAAATAATGGGAATTTTACATTTTAAATCGGGACATTTACAAAAACAAGTTTTCATGAATTTGTTATTGGTTTATAACTTAATACGGATAAACCTTGTTGAAGTATTAATTTAATAATAAGTAATGCCTTTTAATTAAGTAAATATTAGTAATTTCAATAATTTATTTGCTTTGTTTATAATTGTGTATTGTGTTGGATTTCACTGCTTCAAATCGTGCATTATGTTCTATAGCATATTTGAAAAATTCATTACGTAAGAACTTGAAGTTTGTCGTGAAATCCAAATTTAGTGAAAAACCGGAAGATATGGAGTCCTCATTTTACATGAACCTGGATGTGCCACTAGCCTCCTCAAATCGGGATGTCTCTCGTAACACTTCGGGACACTTTGTAAAATTAGTTAGAACTTTTATGTCTTGGGTGAGAATCTTAAGCTGTCAATCCCCGTTATAAATAGAACAAGCTGTAACCGTAATTAGCACATAAAATTCGACATGATATTTTCAATTTAATAGTTCGATGTCATATATTTATATTTCAGCTTACTATTTTTTTCTCACTTTTTTTTATCACAAGACAGAAAACAAGCAGATGGTTCTCCTGATGGAAAATAGGAGGTATAACTTTAGGTTCTATTTGATTCTTCTATTTTCGCCGATTTTAGATTCAAGAGGTTCACCTCGAACGATCACGAACTCGAAAGGTCGCAAGCGGCGGCCCGGCTCCAGAACCCTGTCTACCGCGGTACGCAGCGATGATCCAGCCTTCTTACACTTCTTGCATCGATGTTTAGAGTGAGTACAGACTTTACAATCAAGAGATACTTTTAAAGGCACACAATAGGAAACAAGCGGAAATTTCTCCTTGTTGAAAACAAAGTGAAAAATAACATTTTCTCATTTTTCCAACGAAATTATTTTCTGAGGCCTTTTAAAAATAACTCCAATAAAGGAAAAATTTCAGACTGATAATTTGATAAATAGTAATATTTATTAAATTATAAGTCTGAAAATTTTCTTACAATATTAATTTTTAAGTAAGAGAAAAATAGTAATTAATTAATGTATAATTAACAAATTTATTGCGATAAAAAAATTTGTGAGAATATTTATGAATTTAATTAACTCTCAATTTTTACATTTAATACATTTAATTAATATTTACTCATTAAAGTTCCAAGTCGCCGTTGCTTGTGCAAGCCAAAGTACCTACCCATTTTCGAACATGTTTTCAACCCTCTGGAAAATATAAATGGCGGTTCTATAGTTCCGAGAGGTAGAATTCGTTTTTCGAAAATTGCTTGCTTTTTTGAATCTCTTTTTTAAATTTAAAAAATGTCAAATAGTTTTGAGATATCTGCAAAAAACCAAACCTCATCTTTTTTTCAGTAATTTTTTTATGAATTGTCTCTCTTGAATTTTTGAAAATATAATCTACACACTATTCCGCATATCAAGTTGCACCCAAAACGTGTTCGCCTTTTACGAACAGCTGTGCAGAAGACATATGATCTGTTCTTCAAAAGTGGCCCAGATCAATCCGCTATAATGACACAAGATTTAAAGATAAACACACCAAGTCCTCCATTTTGAATGTAGTAATTATGAGAATTCAATATACAATAGGTTATTTAGTGGGGCACTTGTGTTAATTACGGAGTACGTTGTACTATTTTAAAACATATTTCAGCAATACTACGATTGGGCAATGGATATCTTTCAATCTTCTACCAAGATTATTTCAATCGAAACAATACTTTAAATGTCATATTCTGTAATATTATTAACATTATGTCAATTGTTAGTGTAGCAAGGTCACATTTAGTTAATTAGGTGAAATACACGTTATAATAACCAGTCAAGTACGAGTCCAACTCGTACACAGAGGGTCCCGCAATGTCGTAAGTTATTTAACGTTTGTATGTATTGCCTTTGCTAAACTCAACATTGATATAAAAAAATCCATGATGTACAGTTCCGAACAAAACTGACACTCAAAACTGACACTAATTTCCCACAAGTAGTTATAGAAATTGCAAAAGTATGTTTTTGCATATCCAACGTTAAGCGTAAGATTTATAGTTGTTTTTACAAATCAATCTACAAAAAGTAATAAAATTGATTGTATCGCGACCGACGCGATTGAATCGCCGATTCTATTTGAAATGAGCGCACAATTTAAAATTTGCGCTCATTTTTAGACGACGTATTTGAGACACTTGATCGTGTATCTTGAGTTTTTTATATTAATGAAACTCAAGCAAAAATGTCAAAAAAAACATATTTAGGGGATCCCCTTTAAATTTTAATTCATAAAAAACACACCAAGCCTAAATGTGTCACTACCATAGAATTAGTAACTAATAGGTGTTAGTTATGCAACGTGTCACCCGGTTTGGTACCACTGCCATATTTTATGCTACCACAATAGTGTCACTACTTAACACTGTCTTGTTCTCATTGGGAGTGTAAGATGTCCGATAAACCTATGCATATGGTATTACATCTCTGCCACCCGCATAGAAACGCAACATTAGACATATTTGATAGTTTTCCGTGTTGGTCCGGGACCCCTTTGAGAATTAGACCATCTACCATTCTGCCAGCCAGTTCGTAAGAGGTGAACGATTGACTATGGGGTGACTATTGGAGTCACTACCAACATGGCTACTTGGTGGTAGAATTTTACATTGTCTCGCCCGGTCTGCCGTATCGGTCTTATTCCTGCAGTAAAAACGTCAATGCGGTAAACTTATGCATTTGGAAATGCCATTTCGCCAAACGGATAGCAACGCACCATTAACATATTTCAATATCAACAACAACAAGATCAAAATAATTAACCGTCAGACTCTCGGATTAACTCGCGAATAGGTGATACTAGCGTATCGTGGGAGCACCTCTGCCTACCCCTTCCGGGATACGGGCGTGAAGATACTTAGTTTATTGTATAGGATTGGAAGGGTAGGTTCATTGGGTATTCACCGCCGGCAAAACTACTGAATTGTACTTCTGTCGCCAACAGCTTATAAGACTTAATCAATAAATAGAAATAAATCGGCCGGAATTAATCAATTGAAAAGGTGTAGTCTTTCGTTATGATAACGCCAGATTATACACATATTTAGATACTCAACACACATTGGGATACCTGGTTAGGAAGTATAAATCCAGAAGAAGCCCACCATATAGCTCTGACTGCACTCTTAGATTTTCACCAGCTTCGGTCTCTTCAGAATTGTTTAGGTAGAGTTAAATATCAAGAGGGCCTGCCAAATGCCAATACTACTTGTCGCAGCTTTATGATCGAAAGTTCCAAAATTTCTACAGCCAATCTATTATTAAAATATTAATTTCTAAAATTCCCATTGTCCCCTACAATATGGCAAGAAGTCATCAAACAATTGGCACATATGCGTGTTGACTGGTAAAAGGCTGTACATATTGTAGAAAGGTGTTCTGTACTCCATTCTGATACGGAATATGAAAAAAAATTTAGTACGGCCATGAAGTATGAAGTTTATTGTTTAGAAACAACGATTTGTCGCCGCGGTACATATCGGCCAAAGCGCGCGCCTAATGTCCACGCGGTGACCCAACTTCTTCGACATGATACACTATTCACTAATTTCGTTAAGGTTTTACTTTGGAGTAAAGCAATATTCTCTTTTAGTAATATTTTTAATACTTATATGGCCATTATCTTTCAATATGTACAGTTTTTTTCCAGTCAACCTGTATGTTATAGTTTGATTTTATAATAGGTAGATAAATAATAAGACATTATGATTAAATATACAAAAATTATGAAAATTGTGTATTTTAGTTTGTAGAATTCGAAGGAACTTTTTATCGGAACTATTATTTTTATACTTTCTTTACAATTACTTTTATATGCTATCAAAGCTAAACTAATCCATTTCAAAAATTTTTGGCTTCAAGAAAATTGATTACATTAATATAATTGCATTCAATGCTATTTTGCAGGCAACAAATATAGCTGAGATTCCAAAGTATTTTGTACTAAAAAAAATTAAAAATGTGGGAATAGAATTTCAATATAAATATTGAAAGTTTAAAGGGTCACTAAAAACTGCAACCTTATGAAAAATGTCGTAATCGCAAATGCAAAAAAATTGTTTAGATGTTCTCAATCATCTTCGAATTAGTATCCAATTACGTTTTGAGGGTACTACAAGCATATGTCGAAATTTTTGACCTACAAAAATGTGCTAGTCACTCATATGAACGTAAAGACATAATTAATGACTTTGTCACGAGTTGACTATTGAGGTGCAAAAAAACTGCGACGTCTTTTTACTGTCTTGTAATGACCCTAACCCTTTGACAAATAAAATTTATTTTTTTTTCGCTAAGAAATATAATATTTTTGCATGTATTTCGAGTATGTACACTGCCGGGTGTTTGAATGTGTAGGTGTATGAGTGAGTACAGATTCTAATAAATGTTACTACTAAGTGTGACTGTAGGCGCGTTTAAGCTGTGTTATAAATAGAAAGATTGCATTGGACCCCAATATAAAATTTTAACACTAAATCCCGCTTGCACCAAACTAATTAAAAAGTTTTTAAATCAATTTAACCATAGTAAAAGTCTTTTAAAAGTGCTTATTAGTACAAGCGAACTTATCTATACATATAAAAATCAATGCCACTTTTCGTTGTAATTTTATAACTCAAGAACGGGTTCACATATCTAACCCAAAATTTAGGCTTTGTTCGGACTATTTAGAAGATGGTTTATGTGAAGTTTGCACCAAAACGGTAGAGCGATTCTTCACTTATCATATTTTTTGTAACAAATTAATTCAATAAATGGCGATACGTAGCGAAGCACGTAACGGGCCGCTAGTTTAATATAAATCAATACGAATTATTTATTTTTTAGTATGAAACATAATACTTCGGTTTTTTTATATCATAAGATAACAAACAAGCTAAAACATCTCCTAATGGCGACAGAAAAGCCATCGCCCAAAGACACCAGAGACGTTATAGTGGATTGCTATCTATGTGGCAGGGATGGAATGCCAAATGCATACGTTTACCGACTACTTTACCCTACAAACCGGAACATGACAGCGACAAATACCAGCGCTATTGCGGCAGCAACAGGTTAGGTAGTGGTATCAAAACTCAGGAGAAATCTACCACTCTGCCACCTAGTTAGTGGTGGATGTTGGCGACAGGTGTTAGTCTTTTCTTACTTTCTTTGAGATGCGTAGAGGTAAGGTAATTGATCTATTCTTCAAAAGGGGCCTGAATCAACACGAGATTATTGAAATGAAATGAAATGAAAATATTTGTTTGCAAGAATATGGGTGTTACATTACAAATTATTAAAAATTAATTAAGTTACCAACATATTCTACCATGATATGGTGTGCAAATATTTATAAATTATTGTTTTATATGTGTTAAATTTAAAACTTTTTAATCGATTTTTTTAGAATTACTACCGGGTTAGAACGCGGCCACACACTAAGAAGAAACTCAGCGGGCTTGTCTTTTTTCCCTATTTTATGTATTTATTACTAATCTACATGAATGATTTCACATCACGAAAGTTATTTTTATAATTAAAGACAAAATTAAAATTAACAATTCTTCTAATAGAACGATCAGGTAAGCATCCAGACCGTTTGCTTCCTATTTAAAAAAAGTTTGCATATTATATAGGTTCTACTTTTGAATGTATGTATTGTTTCGATAAAAAATAAGTGAAGTAATAAAACATTTTGAATTAATCATAGCCTTAAACATATTTAAATTAATCCATGAACAGTGGTTTTCCTTACATATTTAGTATAAAATAATTTTCAGTTGGTAAGCAGACGAATGTTTCTGATTCGGATCTACACATGTTACATGTCTACATTCTTTTAAAAAAATAATAAATATGTAAACGCGCCGCTCATTTGTCGTGGCTAAAGTTACACAGTTACATTAAGGTGCTGTTTTCGCATAGCTGACCTTTGAGAGCGAGAGTGGTGAAAGTATGAACATCGATTCAGTGAAATGCAAAATTGCCGGGGACGTGGGAACCTTGAACGCTAGGAAATGTAAATAGCACTTTACATTACAGTTTAAAAAAGACGACAATTAACAGGTACTTCTTCAAGATAATGATGTATTATGTAAACACAATGAAACCAAACTTTTGAAAAAAGGATTATTTTCTTTGTGGTTCCACCGCCTTTAACAAATTTCAACCTTCCGTCAGGGAGAAATGGGTTGCAAATATTTCGTCCAATAACTAGCTAAATTCGAAATGCAGTTTTTTTTACATTTTATATTTTTACGTCAAATATTAAGCTATTTGAAATTACTACTTTGAGTAGTTTTTCTGAATATGCAGCAGCTATTTTTTAATAATTGTAATTTTTAAAGCAGTGTCGGGTTCGACTCCCGATAGAGACAAACACTTGTGTGATGAGCTTAGATGTGTGGGTTTGGTTGTTTATTACGTATGTAACAGTATTTATATATGTATTTCTATGTATAAAAATCGTTGACTAACAACAATAATACCAACAAATAATTTGCTTATGGTGGGGTTAGATCAATTAGTGTAACTTGTCCAGCGACATTATTAATGTTATTATTATTTCATTTAGTATACTTACTGTGTAATAGTTTGCTAGCCTTAAGAAGATTTAAAATATTTTTTAGTAAAATTAAAATAAATCGTTTGATAACGCTCAAAGACTATTATTTATTTATCTCAGTAACGCACTACAGAAAACTGTATATTTTGGGTTAAAGTACATCTCATTTATTATCCGAGTGTATGTTACTTCTCTGACTAATCAAATTTGAATCGCATGACACAGATAAAATGACGGATCCGCATTTAGGCAATTTACATGGGAGTGTGGTTTTCCCACAGTGTTTTACCGCAAGAACTGTACTAAAAGTATGAACAGCGTCTGTGATGCGTCGGAGCAATATCCAGTGAAAGGTTAGCCAATGACACAACTGACAAGTATATCTTTAGATTTAAGAAAAAGTAGACATGATACATTGCGTATGTCTCAAATGTTAAGAGAGTGATCAATGATATGTTAGTAAAATGTCATTGAAAGTGGTAGTTCACCAGGTGGTAACGTTCTGCAACGTTCGCTTGAGCTTAGTACCAACCCCTAATTTATTACTGCCGCAATAACGTTAATGTTTACCACCTTGTACAAACTTAAATGCATTTCATTTCTACCACGTGGATGCTAATATATCATTGTTACCTCCCCAAATTGGTTTTCCCATTGGTACCTTCCCTTGTCCCTTATCATCAGGCTAGCCATCTGTTTTTTTACACGCTTTTTATTAGCTTCACCTGTATGTTTGTATGTTTGTTTGTATGTTTGTTTGTAACCGACTTCTTTGGGCGCGATTTTGACCCACTTTAAACGGCCAGATTTCGTTCAAACTTTGTAGATTTATCGAGGACCGATGACAGTACACTATTTTGACAAAATTATTCCATTTTTAACCGACTTCAAAAAAAGGAGAAGGTTCTCAATTCGGCTGGTATATATTTTTTTATGTATGTACACCGATTTCTCCGAGGTTTCTGAACCGAATTACGTGATTCTTTTTTTGTTTTATGCGGAATAGTTTCGAATTGGTCCCATAAAAATTTGATTCAGGTAGGCCCAGTAGTTTTTGTTTTATGAGCATTTTTTATTTATTGTACCTATCTCGATGTTTGAAATCAAATCTCGCAAGTAAATTTGATCCACTTCCCGGTTACCGATTGAGCTGAAATTTTGTATACGTATGTTAATGGAATGACAATGAAACCTTATTATGACATGCAGCGGATCTGATGAATCTGAATCGGAAGGTGACCACAGGAACTTAATAATTAAATGGATAAAAATCGGTTAATGACTATTGACTAGGTAGAATGAAAAGTCTATTGAGTTTGGACTCATTTGATTCATGTTGACGAGCACTTTGGTGCTTGGTGGTAACTAGGATCCTGCAAGGTCCGATGATGAAGCCAGAAGGTGGCCCTAGGAGCTCAGTAATTAAATGCAGAACTCTATCGAGTTTGCGTTCGTTTGATTGATGTTGACGAGCACATTGGTGCTTGGTGGTAACTAGGTTCTTGCAGGGTTCAATGATGAAGCCAGAAGGTGGTCATAGGAGCTCAGTAATTTAATGATACAACTCTATCGAGTTTGGGCTCGTTTGATTCGTATCGACGAGCACTTTGGTGCTTGGTGCTAACTAAGATCCTGCAGGGTCCGACGATGAAGCTAGAAGGTGGCCATAGGAGCTCAATAATTAAGTGACAGAACTCTTTCAAGTTTGCGCTTGTTTGATTGATGTTGACGAGCACTTTATTGCTTGGTGGTAACTAAGATCCTAGAGGGTCCGATGATGAAGCCCGAAGGTGACCATAGGAGCTCAGCAATTAAATAACACAACTCTATCGAGTTTGGTCTCGTTTGATTCGTGTTGACGAGCACTTTGGTGCGGGTGGAAACTAGTTATAAAAGGAACTACTCTTAACAAAAGTCGTTGTTCTACGTCTGTCAAGTCAGTCAGTTCAAAAGGTAAAGATATAATTTCCATGTTGTTCCAGTAGGCCTGAGAAAGAACTTTTTTTTTTGTTTCAAACTTTGTAGATTTATCGAGAACCGATGACAATACACTAATTTATCTATAGTAAATCTGTAGTAAATCTATATTAATATTATAAATGCGAAAGTTTGGATGTTTGGATAGATGTTTGGATGGATGTTTGTTACTCAAACACGCAAAAACTACTGAACGGATTTGAACGAAATTTGGCACACAGGTAGATGATGACCTGTAATAGCACATATGTTATTTTTATCCCGGAAAAATTAGATAATCCCGCGGGATTCACCAAAAACTTATAATGCAGCGGGCTGCACACTGCAGCTAGTTTTTAATAAACTACAAAACCAAAATGGTTAAAAAAAATAGTTCTGATAAAAGAATAGTAGCCCATACAGCCCCAGAGTCGAACGACGGGGCCATGCCTGGGACATTATTGGGAAGCCCATCTTGGCAAACCTATATTGTCCTATGCCCGGGCCATAACTGGGCAATCAGCCTTGCCATTCCAATGATTACCCAGGCTTGGGCCAAGACTGAATAACCTAGCCTTGGCCAAGCCTAGAGTCACCCTAACTTGGGCCAAGTTTGTGTAACCTAACCTTGGCCAAGAGTCTTCGCAACCGGCGTGTGTGTATGAAAAGAGTGATGAATGTGGAGGAAGCGAGACAAACCTGCAAGGATCGTGATGTATGGCACTCGGTTCTCTCTGCCTACCCCGTAAGGGATCTGGCGTGTAGATATGTATATATGAAAAAAATTTTCGATCGTAAAGCACTCTCTGATGCTTCGCATCATGAGTCGTGCAATAGCTTAAAATTAAAAAACAAGCAATTATAAATAAACCAAACTAAAAAGTAGAAAATAAATAATAGTTTAAAAAAACTAAAAAACACACTTTTTATAGAAAACCGAACTAAAAAATAGAAAATAAATTTTAATATATTTAAATTAAGAATAGTGTCAAAAATTTCAATAATTATAAATTAATAATAGTGTGAATAAAAAGAATAATTTTATTTTAAAAAAAGCGTGGGGTGCTTTTTAAGATATTACCGAAATGATAATCACTCTACTCATATCTGTCAATAAAATATTTATAACTATTGACACCATGCACCCCACGCTTTTTTTAAAATAAAATTATTTTTTTTATTCACACTATTATTAATTTATAATTATTGAAATTTTTGACACTATTCTTAATTTAAATATATTAAAATTTATTTTCTATTTTTTAGTTCGGTTTTCTATAAAAAGTGTGTTTTTTAGTTTTTTTAAACTATTATTTATTTCTATTTATGATGAAGATTATACGCATTTCCTAATTGATATCCAAGTATTTAGTATCGTAAATGAGCTTAATTTTCATAGAATTATAATAAATTATCTAAAATATGGTCATTTAAGACTATATCTTATTTTCCCTATTCCTATGTGTATTCCAAAGAAAATTCACTTAATAAACCCATAAAATTTACACATTAATCACTTGACCGTTATTTGAAGCTTACTAGATTGAGAGTGTGGCCCTCATTGTTTCCCGCCTGCGCCTACATCTCTTTCGCTCTTTTGGTTACCTCCAATCTATCCGTCTCACTCACACATTTCCCCCACCAGGCAGCACGGCCGTGTTTAGTCTCGGTCGTGTTCTACTGATCATTGGCGTCTTGTTTCCCGCCGAGTGCAGTAGTCGTCAAAACTACTATTAAAAATTTTTAAGAAATTATTGTCATTATTAAACATAAAATTAAAAGTGCTCAGTGTTATAAATATAAGTAAGAGTGTTCAGTGTTATATTTTATCAAAACCGTAAGTAAATGTCGCATTTATCTATTTGGAAAAGTTACGTAACCCTTTATAACGAAATCCTCTTTCGCCGTTTATAATTTAAATGTAATCACTATAAAACAATTCTTCGCCCAGTTTTTGGTTTTCGGTTGAGTGATACTGGATTATTATATACCTTCAAATCATTTCTAATTGTGTCTATGAATAAGTTAAAATCTTTACTTATTGTACATGAATATAGAATTAATAGAATATAGTTTATTCATCGAAACAAATATGAAACATCCTTAACGTTAAGTATTACACGAATTAATATTTATAGTAACTATAACTGTAACACATTCATAATTAATAAAACAATTGCTACTATTATGCCTAGTTGGTGCTCAGGGTGATGAAGCCAAGTGAATTCGTTAACTTAGCCGTGCCGGGACCATCGGGCTTGAATTCTAAAGGACCCACAAAGGGCCACGAACCACGGCGACGTACCAGTTCATCCTCGTCTAGTGAAGGTAGTAATAAATTAAATTCTTCTTCATCTACTACTTCTACTGACTCTTCTCATAAAGGGAAACGACATCGTCGTCACTATCGTAAAAAAGGGAGGGGCAAACTTAGTCGCAAAGACGATTTACTCCAAAAATTATCTGCCGAAGTAAAAGAACTTCGCAAACAATTTAACGATAGCGGGAGAATGTACCCCAATATACAACCTGCAACTATACCTTGCTGCTCAGCAGAGACTCGTGTTATAGGTGACGATGATCAAATCTCCTTATTAGATAACCAAGATTATGGCTTATTAGGTAATTATGAAGCAGAAGATGAAAAGTCACAGCTTGACTCACAATTTAAATTTGATATTCAGGTCAAATTAAAGGAACCTTCTACTCCTAAGACACCAGATAGTTACCTTCATCTATTAAACGAAATTCAACATTTTGACAAAAGTGAATGGTGTGATGTAAGATATTCAGAAGTACAAAAACTATACAATCATACCCCTGGCTTTACAGACTTAGAGATTAATGATGAAATCAGATCTTTTGACACTCAACGACATTTGGTTTACGCTGATAAAGCCTACGGCGCCTTATCTTTTTGTGTGCTCAAGCAACGAGAGGCGTTGCAAACTGGAATGTCGGATCTAATTTCTTGGGCTAATGGCATACCAAATATTACGCCAGACCAATTACAAGGAAAGCTTTGCGAAATATTTTCAGAAGGAGCATACTATAAAGTATCTTCTGACTTATTGCAACTTATTTGCGGTCATCGCGCGGAAATAGTGCAAATGCGAAGAGATGCCGTATTACGTTTTTCTCGTGATTCTTTAATAAAATCTACGTTGCGTAGAATCCCACCTTCAAATAAACATATCTTCAATTCTGATATTTTGACATCAACCTTAGAAAAGATAGGTGGTCTTAAAAAGGCATTTTTACCACCACAAAAAACTAGTAGCTATAAAACTGCTTCACAAGCATTTAGTAAAAAAGTTACTGGCTATCCCTCGCAGGGACTAGCAAACTTTGTTACACCCTCGCAGGGTGTACAGCATAAGGGCTGCACTGTACCATATCCTACCCTGTCCTCGCAGGACTGTGGGCATGGCCATTCAATACAAGGTTTTGGATATAACCGTCCCTCGCAGGGAACCGGTAACAAAAATAATGGTGCACGTGCACCTAATGTAAATTTTCGAAGTTCCTTTCGCCAACGCGGAGGAAACCAACCTCGAGCAAACAAACAAGAGGATAAGAACAACAGAAAACGGAACGCAACCAATGACTTGCAGAATGCGAGTAAAAGGAAAAGATACTGACTACTTCATAGCGGGACAGTTGAAGCATTACGTCAATCGATGGCAGAACCTTGGAGCGCCAGACATCTTACTTTGTTTAATAAAGGGTTATCACATACCCTTTGCCATAAATCCACCGCTTGTTGTACCCGACGCAAAAGCTCCTTTCGAAACGAAAGAATCAGAGGCGATGACTACAGTCATTTCGCAAATGATAACTCAAGAAGTGCTAGAGGTTGTTCCATTTGCTCCAAGTTTCTTATCAACAATGTTTCTGGTCCCGAAGGGCGACGGAACCAACCGGCCCATCCTAAATCTGAAAAAGTTAAACGAATATGTACTCACGGAACCGTTCAAGCTAATAAATATTCACCGAGTACCGGACTTTCTGCAACCAAAAGACTGGCTATGCAAAGTGGACCTTTCACAGGCTTATTTCAATCTGCCAGTGGCCCAGTCGCACAGACGGTTTCTGAGACTGATTTATCAGCGAAAACTACTACAAATGACCTGCCTGCCATTTGGTCTCAGCACAGCGCCCAAAGTGTTCGCATCTCTAACCAACTGGGTCGCCCAAACATTGAGGCAAGAAGGCATTCGAATAATCGTATTTTTGGACGATTTTTTGGTAGTGCATCAGAACTATCAGATACTGCAAACCCATGTTCACATAGTGCTAGAACGCATGCACTACCTAGGTTTTCGGACAAACTTAGAAAAATCTGTGTCGATCCCTTGCCAAAGCCTCGTATTTCTGGGTATTCGTTGGAACCCTTGGCTAAACCAACAATCGTTGCCAAAGGAGAAAAAGATAGACCTGAAAGTAAGGGTCTCGCATCTGTTACACGAAGGAAAAACCTCTCTAAAATGCCTACAAAGTCTCGTGGGCAAATTGAACTTTGCAAGTTTTGCAGTACCCAGAGGCAGGCTTCATCTTCGAGAAATGCAAGTTTTTCTAAACAAAATATTAAAGGAAACACATGCCCGCACATATGTTCTACCTGCAGAGGTGCGAAAGGAATTGAGATGGTGGCTTCGAAACTGTCATCGGGCTTCACCGATTCACGATCAAGCACCATCACATTTCATAACCACGGACGCATCGGACATAGCGTGGGGGTGCCAGCTCGACGGTTACACTTTGTCGGGTCCCTGGACGGAAGAAGAACAGAATCTGCATTGCAATCAGAAAGAGATGCTTGCCGTATTAAAAACCATAGAATTACACGGTCCAGTTTTAAGCAAGTCAACGGCACTAGTGCAGTGCGACAACAGGACGGTAGTAGCATATTTACGGAACGAAGGAGGAACCAGGTCCGTACCATTGATGAAGATAACCAAAAGAGTTTTCAACCTGTTAGATCGCCATCAAATCAAATTGAAAATTCATTACATACCGGGCAAATACAACAGCCATGCGGATCATCTTTCACGGCACCGGCGTCCTCCAGAATGGCATCTTCTGCCGCAATGTACGACAAAAATATTCAAAGAATTCGGAGTTCCAGTGATAGATCTTTTTGCGTCCGAACAAGCAAAAGTAGTGAGCAATTATGTATCCCTAGATCAGAACGATACCCATGCAATTTACCACGATGCTTTTTCCCAAACTTGGAACTATCCCCTGGCTTGGGTGTTTCCACCGCCTTACCTGATACCCAGAGTACTGAAACACCTCAACTCGGCCACAGGCGTGTTTCTGTTCGTAGTTCCGAGGTGGGAGAGAGTGTTCTGGTTACCGGATCTAAAAAGCCGTGCGTTGAAGGCTCCATCCACAATCAAGAAACTCCAGGTACACCTGATAGATGCAGTGACCGGCCTACCACCACCGAATGTTCTGGAGATGACATTAGAGTTATGGACTGTATGTGGGGGTGGTCAAATAGTTTGACAACGTGGACAGAATCTCAAATAAAACTTTTACAAGATTCTTGGCGTCCCTCTACTAAAAAAACATATATGGTAGCTTGGAATAGGTGGCTAAAATGGACAAAAGAAAATAAATTGAATCCGTTACAGCCAACAGGCCCAATATTAGCCCGTTTTTTAGCCGATTTGTATATTGTGAATGGCCTGGCCTATAATACTATTTTACTACACAAATCAGTAGTGTCAACTTTAAGTAACATTGATAATTCTGATACAATAAGTTCTCATGTGCTAGTGCGCCATATACTGAAAGCAATTTCTTTAAAAAAGCCCGTACCGCAAAAATCTACCACATGGAATATAGATAAACTAGCCCAATACTTAAGCGATTACTCTGTTGATGATAATAATATTTTTGCTACAAGCAGACATACAGCCACGTTATTATTACTCTGTGCTGGCCGAAGAGTGCATGATTTAACATTGCTATCTGTAGATCAAAAACACGTGTCCGAGGACGACGGTGGTTTGATACTCTGGCCTAGATTTGGATCGAAAACGGATACTGCTACATATAGACAATCTGGCTGGAGATTGTCTTCTAATCCTACGAATAAAAATTTAGACCCAGTATTTTGGGTAAAACGTACAATGTCCCTGCTAGAGGGAAAACGTCAATCAGGATGTTCAAATCTCTTTCTTAACATTAAAGGGCAACCAAAGCCTGCGTCCCGCACTGTTATCGCAGGATGGGTAAAATCATTGCTTGTAGAGGCAGGAGTATTTGCCTCGGCAGGCAGTATACGCTCAGCAGTGGCATCCAAAAACTGGTCTAACAATTTACCCTTAGACGAAATCCTAGCTAGAGGTAATTGGAGATCGCGCTCTACCTTTACTCGGTTTTACTGTAAAGAGGTGAGGTCATCTAATTGTAATGATAGTGTCACTGAAGTATTTAATCCAACCACCTAAAAAGGTTAATATCTTTGATTGTCTGTTGTTTTAAAACGTTATAAGATACAATTATTACACATTATAATTCTATGTTAAAATCACGTAATAACTATCGAGGAATAAAAAATTTATTTTCACTATTGATAATATAATTGATATAATTTTAAGTTAAAACAATCATTCTTGTACACATCTATCGATTCATAGTAATTATGTTTAAAAATAATTTTGATTGTATATTATATAGAAATGATTAATATTTTAATCAACACTATATCTTCTTTTTCTTTTCTCTCTCTCTCTCTATCCCTCACATTGGCGTCCTTCCCCACCAGGCGATAACAAACACGTCTCAATCTAGTAAGCTTCAAATAACGGTCAAGTGATTAATAGAAGTGTTTTACCTGAAATAAAACACATATTAAATACTTACCTTATTTGAAGCTTACAGTTTAATTCCTGCCTGGTGTGATTTTCGACACAATGATCAGTAGAACACGACCGAGACTAAACACGGCCGTGCTGCCTGGTGGGGGAAATGTGTGAGTGAGACGGATAGATTGAAGGTAACCAAAAGAGCGAAAGAGATGTAGGCGCAGGCGGGAAACAATGAGGGCCACACTCTCAATCTAGTAAGCTTCAAATAAGGTAAGTATTTAATATGTGTTTTATTTCAGGTAAAACACTTCTATTGAGCACATTCGGTTCATAGCTTCAATATTAGAGAAAAAAGTTTCATTTTAAATGCTTTCCTGCAACTTTGTGTGAAACATGTTCAACATATTTTAATAATTTCTCTTGTAGCAGAAAAAACATTGAACGAGATAATCCAGTTTCAAGTGCTCTATGAATGATCAACAAAATATTTTTCGCTCCAAAGAGCAAGTAGATCCTAAAGAAATGTGCCATGCCAATATTGAAACAGTCGTCGTAACAAAATTGATTCATTTACACATGTATGGGTTGGGATTTATATTTTCTGTTATTGTACATGATGAATAAATTATAAGTATGATTGTATGTTAACAAATATTGAGTATACAAAAAAACGTCTGTGCGTGTATGTACTTATGTATGCTCGTAAGAAGTTATACTTAGCTGAATCACAACTTTCTGTTAGCTGTCGGTGTGCGCGCCCATCGTAATGTCAGCTGACTTTATGTCGCTGGTTGCGCATGGTAATTTTAGTTAACTTCGGGTCACTGGTTGCCGGTGTGCGTGCACATCGTAATATAAGTTAACTTCATTATGTGTTTTTGGCTGTCGGATATCGGGTCTCATTTTTTTCCAGACGCCCCAAAAGAAGCAATAGCTGATACTTCAAAAATTTGCTTAATCAAAAAATAACGTAAGATATGTCTTCAAATCTTATGATGCCTTGGCTTTATCATCGTGCGTAGCTTATAATCCGGTTGGGTTTTCTGTTACCTTATTTGACACAACTTAAGTCTTAGTATGAAGTAAATTCCTGGAAGACCGCCGACTAGATATTTTGTAACAAACATCTGACTTTGCAGAAGATTACTTAATACCGAGCATATCCTTTTGAAGACCTCATAAGTTATTCTTAAGCTTCTAATGTGACGACAGATATGTCTAACGAACTAAATTATAGTCAAAATTTTAGTTTTTAGGGTTCCGCACCTAAAAATTAAAAAAGGAACCCTTATAGGATCCTAATGTTCTTTGGATGTCTAAATATCTGTGAAAGACAATTTATCTCGGGAACGCGTAAAGTATTGATTTGAAATAAAACTATATACTCAAATATATATGTAACTAAATACAGATCCTGAAGCTGTGACAAAATAAAACTTCTAAATTAACTTAAAAAAAGATACGGCCGTAGACCTAGAAATATGAAATTGGGCAAATTCTGAGAACTATGAATTTGTAATATATAGTTTTCAGATTTTCTTATTTTCAGATATCTTTATTGATTGTAATATATAGATTTTGATAGTTTTTACATAGAAAATTGTGAAACTCGATTCCTGAACTTATGATATTTGTACAGAACCCTCAGTGGGGAGTCCGATTCGCGCTGACCCGATTTTCTTAGAGCAAGTGACTCTCTTAAGCAGTACTTATTAGGTATACTTAAATATTAAATAATGAACACTGACACGTCCATATACCATGTAGGCAGAGGTGCTATTAGATAGCAGCGTTCAACCAAAAGTATTAAGCTAAATGATATGTCAGGTGGCCGACCTATCGACAAGCACGTCATAATATCTGCCTATAAGTATCATGTAGTCTCGTCAACTTATGTATTCTGGAAAAACTGAAACACTAACAGCCCAATCCAGTATACGAACCTCATCCGTCTAAACATAGTCCAAACCAAAGCTGGTACTGCTAGACCATTGAGGCGACTTATCTATATAATATTAATACATAAAGCAAAAACTTTGTACCCCTTTTTCCGACAATTACGCGGACGGTGGAATATGAAATTTGGCACAGTTAAAGTTTACATTGCGGAGGACTGCAGAAATTCAATGTTTTTAAATATGTATTAGATATACATTAAATTAATAAAAATAAAATATAGAGACACACCAAATTCATGTAATGTACCTACATGAATATATAATATAGTTGAGTCTATGGTCGAAATCCGACAAGAGGACGATCGATAGCCTATATATTAATAAAAACTTTGTACCCATTTTTTTCGAAAGGTACCCTAACCCTAAGTTTTAAAATTTTAATGGAGAAGTGCAGAAATATATTTTTATATTATATATTATTTTATATATGTACGTTAAAAAGGCATTAAATTAATTAAAAAAAAAACACACACTACAATATCTACGTTTAACATTCACACATATATAATATTATATTATGGCTATAGTCTGTTGTCAAACTGAGAAGATATTTTAATATAAGTAGTCTACAATCAATCTTACGGTCGAATTTCGACCAACGGGCGATCACTAGTAATGACAAATATCTTATTTACAATAAATATATGTTTTGCCTCTATTCCTGGCACAAACTATTTTATATCTGTGGCAGGCCTACTCTTTGACGCCTACTCGATGACGTCATATTTTAAAAAGTTTGAAAATTTACTGTTATATAATACCTACTTATTTAACAAATCTGTTCAAACTCGTTGTGTTTTACACAACGAGTTTAATATTTAAGAAAAAAAATGGAAATTACTATAAATACCATTACTTAAAGCAGTATAAAAAACGTAGGTAGCTGTAATTAAAAAAATGTAAAATGTGCACCTCTACAATAATATCAACCACCGTTCACTTAATTGTTTTAAGTATATACGACCACAATAATTAAAGTATAATCATATCTTTTTAATAATTCATGTTTCCATTTAAAATAAAAACCATATGTTTCTTAATAGTATATAAATGTTTATTAATAGAGTAAAACTGGACTTTTGTAGCTCGTGGAGGGTTTGCCTTGATCTAGTTATGTTCTAGTCTAGATACTATCGCCGGACCCCTTACTTTACAGACAACCTAGGCAAGTATAGACATGTTCTAATTATTTTTTTAAATCATCATCGCATCGCAAGAAACAAACAAAAGTTGGTAAAATGCGGCGATGAAAATCACTGCTCATCATGATAACCAATAAACCGATGATTCTTGGTGAACTAGATCGTTGCAAGGGAACTAGCATGATATATTTTTGTTTTTAATGTATAACATATTTTCTCTCACTTTCCTGTAATCTATGTAAAGGATTTTGTGAAATAACCAATGAACGTGTGCTATTTGATATGATCAATGAATGTGTGCTATTTGAAATGACCAATGATAGTGTGCTATTTAAAATGACCAATGAACGAGTGCTATGTGAAATGACCAATGAACGTGGGCTATTTGAATTGACCAATGCGCGCGTGCTATTTGAATTGACCAATGAGTGCGCGCTATTTAAATTGGGTGGTAGCCATTAGATTGTGCCTACTTAATCACTTAGATATCAGGTGATACACATCACATGCGGCTACTGTAAGGCTCGCTCGTTTTTTATTTGTATACTAGCTGACCCGCGTAGCTTCACTCGTGTGGTGTAATATAATCTTCTATACAAAATTTCATCCCCTATTTAAGCCCTAAATTTGACTCCAAGTCTAAAACTATCTCCTTGTCAAATTACATCAAAGCATTAACTTTACCCGTTTAAGCGTGAGTGACAGTACGAATTAATATCTTTTAACTAAAGATTGGAAGGCATGCGCCGCGCACGCCTCGCAACGCAACGCACGACTATGAGCAACCGTCGTCCACACATTGCGAAATATACGGTAAGCAACCGTGCGTCGCAATGTCTGTTTCTGCCTTTGCAGACATTGAAACAATTTTCAATGTTGCTATTATAAATAAGGTAATACCACAGATCATCTAACCCGCTAGTTTAGGTGTACTGTAGAAGCACTTGAGTGTAGAAAGTTTGTTAATTTGCCGTCCTTACGTGATTAATGGCCAATTGCACTAACATTGTCTTAGCTTAGGACAATCCTAAATAGTATGCTGTCTCATTCTTTTCATTTAAGACAAGAAGTGACAGCTTACTATTTAGGATTGTTCAAAGATAACACAATGTTAGTGCAATTGGCCATAATGCCCTAATCGACGGTCGAGTAAAACCACGGTTGTATGGAATAATGGATCGTCGATAAAGCTCGCGCGTGTCATTGCCATACCGCGGTGTTATAAGCCGACGAACCTGGCTCGACGTTCGTCATATTTACTATATTTTTCCACGATTCTTCAGAGATGACAGTTTTACTCGCTAGTCGATCCGCACTGACTAGCCGGGAGTAAATCTGTCGATTCCTTAATACTGCGGTACAGGCTCGTACGTCGATTATGACCTTTAGACCACATTATGCCTCACTTTGAACACTGAATATCGTCGGCACTTGGTAAAACTCCATGTTACCTTGGATTTTACAAGTGCTTTTAATACAATATAAATATTGTTATTATTATTATAGTTATTGTATAAATATTTAATACAATATAAACCGGTTTCGCGTTTTAACGCATCCTCAGGGCAAAAGATATCTTCTTCTCTTGTCAGTGTAGCAGCCACGATCGTATAACCTACTACCCACAGATGTATAACCAATCGTACGCCTTTTACGAACTTTTTGCAGAAACACGAAAAGAAATACATTATTATATCTGTGGAATTTACCAAAAAGTTTTAGGTATTACGTGGCAGATTGCGGGGCGTAACTAATTTGTAATAGTATTAATGCAATCAAAACAATGAAAAAGCGAAAGCTAATTGCTCTTTGTGTTATTTTTATGTAATGATTTCCGGTCATATTATTTATTCATTAGTTTATCGTACTCCAAAAAATATACATTTTTCGAGAAAAAGTCGACCTTAATGCATTTTGGCACTATCCACCAGTCGACATTCGATCCAACAGAAAGCAGATCTTAAGGTGCCACGGAATTAATATTGATAAATCGAAGAAAAATAATAATATGCAAGTTAAACATAATCATTATGGTACCAGAGAAAGAAAATACAGGTGGTAGATTTATTGATATTAGCGATCGCCCTGCGGTCGAAATTCGACCATAAATTAAACAATAAAATCTCTTTTAAGCTTGACAATAGATTTTAGCCGTTAAGAAAATAGTATATATTTGAGTATGTTACATGAATGTAGTGTGTGTAACGTTTCATGATTTGTTACATGAATGTAGTGTGTGTAAATTTAAAAAGCTCTCTGCACTCCTCCGCAATGTAAACTTTCATTGTGCCGAATTTCATACTCCACGGTTCACGTAATTGTCTTGAAAATGAGTACAAAGGTTTTGCTTCGCATTTTAATATATGTAGATAACTTGCTTTTACTATGTTACTTCTAATACCTCCGAGAATATGTGTACAAAGTTGCAAGATGATTGGTTGAGTAGTTTTCGTGTGAAACAAACTTACATTCGCATTTATAATATTAGTAGGATTATATATATATATATATATATATATATATATATATATATATATATATATATATATATATATATATATATATATATATATATATATATATATATATATATATATATATATATATGATAAAGAAACGTTTCCTTCAATGCTGGCACTTTATGACTGTGATTATTACTACGGAAGGCTTCGCGAGCTAAACGAGCAAAAAGATAAATCTTTATTATCTTACAGCTCTTCCTTAGAAAATTAACACACTTTGGATACTACCTACTCATACATTTTTTACAGGTATTACGTAAGCTAGATCTAATAACTCAGAAACTCAGCTCGATTAGCTCTTAAGATAGATTACACGTCGTTGTAAGTTATTATTGAACAATTCAATATTTATTAAACGAAAAGCGGTCAAGAGCGAGTCGAAGTCGTACACGTACTCGGGTTCTTTACTATTGAACATTTTTAACTAACGTTACTTGTATGGTTTTTTTATCATAAGGTAGCAAACAAGCAGATGGCTCTCCTGATGGAAAAAGAAACTATAGACACCAAAGATGTTAATGGTGCGTTATTTTCGTGTAACAGAGTGGGAATGCCACATGCATAAGTCTACCTACCTTACGGTTACCTTGCCCTCCAAACTAAAACATGACAATGACAAGCATTGACGCTATTGCGGCAGAAATAGGTAAGGCGGTGGTACTGTGAAGGCTTGCCGGGCGACTCCTCCATTTGTAAAGCCTTTAGCTCGGAAGATCCAACTTTATTTGCTTGGCTGCTTGAGGTACCCGAAGACCGTCGGGTTTTAGTATTATATTTTAAAATAATACCACTTATTTTCTGAACTTCATTTATTTTGGGGCATATGTCTTAGCCCGTCAAGATTACTTCGATCACTTATATTTTTCACGTTGCGGAACTCTACCATATGGTAGTGACTCATATAGCCAATCGTTCGCCTCATAGGAACTGCCTGGCAGAACGGCAGGAAGGGGCCCCGCACCTCGCATCTCGCACGCACGCAACTCGGTATTTTCACAACGGTACCACCGCTTTACCTATTTCTGCCGCAATAACCGAAATAACTTGTAGATACATATTTGGTGCCTATAGGCGATGGTTTCTCTTTTTATCAGAAGAGCCATTAGCTTGTTTGCTATCTAATGATATAAAAACGCGAAAGTTTTACTAGTTTTAGTTTACTAGTTGTTATCTTTTAAATGAAACCAGTTAGGAGCACTACGGTTGGATAGTTTCAAAGTGTGTAACAGATAGAGGTAGAAACTTTTTATGTTAGAAATATATCTGTATATATTTAGGTTTCAGGTCCAAGAAAAGCTCGGTTCCAAAAATATGTGAAAATCCGAGCAAAGATCGGTCAACCAGATATATATATATATATATATATATATATATATATATATATATATATATATATATATATATATATATATGTATATATATATATATATATATATATGTATATGTATATATATATATATATATATATATATGTATGTATATATATATATATATATATATATATATATATATATATATATATATATATATATATATATATATATATATATTTTATATATATATATATATATATATATAAATAAATTATCAATTTATAATCTATCTCCATCTCTGAAAGAAAGTCTGTAAGTCCCTAAACACACCCATTTTTTAATGAGACATGAAGAAGAAAAACTCATTTACTACATTTCTCTTTAAAATATGGGCACGAAAAAACGAATTGAAATGCCTTTGTTTCTATATATATATATATATATATATATATATATATATATATATATATATATATATATATATACATATATATATATATATATATACATATATATATATATATATATATATATATATATATATATATATATATATATATATATCTGGTCTTCATGTCTCATTAAAAAATGGGTGTGTTTAGGGACTTACAGACTTTGTTTCAGAGATGGAGATAGATTATAAATTGATAATTTATATATATATATATATATATATATATATATATATATATATATATATATATATATATATATATATATATATATATATGTATATATATATATATATATATATGTATATGTATATATATATATATATATATATATATATATATATGTATGTATATATTTATATATATATATATATATATATATATATATATAAATAAATTATCAATTTATAATCTATCTCCATCTCTGAAAGAAAGTCTGTAAGTCCCTAAACACACCCATTTTTTAATGAGACATGAAGAAGAAAAACTCATTTACTACATTTCTCTTTAAAATATGGGCACGAAAAAACGAATTGAAATGCCTTTGTTTCTAAATTCTAATTATTTTAATGAATATCCTGTCATACGACGATATAGATTACATAGTTCCACCTCGACTATATTCCTAGCTCTATGAGAAATGACTCTATTTGTCAGCTTTTATGAAATCCCTACAATATACTTACGTAACCAGCTCTGTCAGTAAACAACTCGTAAAAACGAATGTGGGTTGCAGACCACAGTGATTAAAATGCACCACAGCTATTTGTCCATAATAATTAATAAAACTAAATATTTCAACCAACTTCGGAAAAAGGAAAAGGTCCTTAATTGGTATGTTTAAATGCGTAAATCCGTCATCTACGGTAGGTAACTAAAATCCTTGTCTGATCGACACTCATCTGCTAGCTTCATAAGATCGTACATTTACTTACCGAAAGAAAGACACTTCTTTTGAAATCACACTGTCACGGTGGTTATTTTGCTGTTTTTAAAAGTAAACTGGGGCATTTTGACACGCCTGCGCGTTGTCAGTGGCTAGACGATACTAAACTCAAATAAGACCACAATTTATTTGTGCTCTTATTTCATTAGCCACGTTTGAGGCCGAGATCTTAAATTTTGTTATTTTTAATTGGAGCTTAAAAGATATTTTCATTATTTATTTTACATTTTTTTTTCAAAATACTCTCTGTCACTTTTTATACACGTCTATTCAACTACACTAAATCAACTTTTGAAACACTTTTTCTAGTTTTCATCCGATAGGTCAGAAGTTGCTACTTAATAGGCAGCCACGGCTTCTTCAGCACTCAATAAAAACTTGCCTTTTATTTTTTATTTTACTGTCGGGAACAAAAAGAAATCGTAAGGGGCTTAGTCGGGAGTGATACCAGCAGCCTCAACAAACGCCTTTGTTCTGAGGGATATTTAAACCTCTTCAAAAATATGTCCCCCAGAATTAAGGATTGTCGTGATGGAGCATGATTTCCTGAAGTCCAGACTTTGGACTCTTGCCTCAAACTGCTTGAAAAACTTTTGGCATTGCTATTGTAACTTATCCAAGTTAACAGACCTAACATTTTCCAGCACGAATATCGATAGATGTGCGCTCCGAGAAAAAACTAAGCACTATTTTTTGCCGACCTTTCAAGGTCTCTGAAATTTTGGCGTTAACTTTCCCTCTAAGAAGACCCGTACTGATGATGTCCCTTACTTTCTGGATTATACTGATTGATCCAGGTTTCGTCATCTATGATAGTTTCAGAAACACGTCTCGATGTTCCTTTTTCAAACACCAATCCACATGAACCTGTTTATCAGTTTCGGAGAGCAAACGCAGGATCTAATGACAACAGATATTCCTCACTCCTAGAGGTTGATGTAGAATGATATTAACTTTCCCCTAACTAACGCCTAGGATGTTCTCGATATCCGTGTTTGCAATTCTTGAGTCTTCTTGCACCAAAAATTCAGTAGTTTTCGGCAGTTATATTCCAGGTTAGTTTTACCCCTTTTAAATTTACTGAAACATCTAAGTAAATCCTGTTGCCCAAGTTAGAGCAGAGTTCTAACTGTAATCGGCGTAAACTTATTCATTAAACCAAATTTAAAATAGTAAAATATTATAGCACGCAAATATTTCCATGTTGAAGAATCTGCTGTTTTGCCAACCAGTTTGTAAGAAGTGAATCATTGACTATGCAAGTCACTACCATCGTTGCTATCGTGGTAGAGTTCTACATTGTCTCGTCTGTATCTAGTATCACCGCCTTACCTTACCTTCCTGTTACAATAGCGTCAGTGCTTGTCACTATCCTGTTCTAACTTGGAGGGTAAGGTAGCCGATAAACTTATGCATATTGCATTAAGACCTGGCCACAAGCTTTTTTGGCTTCATGTCCCTAACATGCTTGTTCTATTCTTTATGTTATAGCAAATAATTTCTTTATGTTATAGCAAACCAAACATGCCGATGGCTCTGCTTGAGGGATAAGTCGGCTATCGCCTATTGTTTTAGATTAAGTTAATGGTGCGTTATCATCTTTATGGCGGCTCGAAATATCACATGCGTTAATTTACTGGCTACGTCACACTCTACACCGAAACATGACAGTGACAAGCAGTACCCTAGCTAGCAGGCGTCACCCGGTGCGGTTATTATGATGTACCCCTACACATAAAGCTGTATGTGGTAGTAACACGCGTTAAAGAAGCGTCGATGGCCGAGAGGTAAATCCGTCCAAGATACGAATTCGTATTTTCTCGTGTGTTCATTAATATAATGATCACCGTTCACTACTCACTCACATCACTCACATCAAGCAACGATCTTCAGTTTCTTCTTTTATTTTTTGTAATAAGGTTTTAAAATTTATTTTTCACAATCGGGTGTCACCCTCAAATAGGTGGCACCCGTGGCCCGTGACACCCAAGCCCGCTCCCCTTGACATGCATGGACGCTATAGGAATAGGTAAAGCGATGGTAACAAACCCAAACAAGATGTTGCAGAATTTCATCACCTATAGTCATAATGCTAGAGACATGTTTAGACAAACAAAACATTAATTTTTTATGCCATAGGATGATAGGATAGCGAATATTCAGATGACTCTCCTGATGAAAAGAGATAAACGTCTCTCTATCCTATATACATCTATAATTCCTATTGTAAAATTTGAAAAAGCTAAATTACCCTCCTATCTAGAAAACGAAGGTAACAATCACTGACGCTATTACGAAGATCAATGCAAACTATAACATATGTTTATTTATAGATGGGATCCAAAACGTCGCATCACACCAACAGAAGCCACAAGACACGAATTTGTCATCGGATGTGCTTTAGGAGCTGCTCCATCTGCAGCGCTAGCGCTGCCTCGGTTGGCCCCACCGAGACCTGTGAGAAGCGCGCTTCTTCACTCCCAATCAGCTGGCGACGTCGCAGCTATGCTAGGGAGAGCGTGACCTAAGGAGAGATGAGCTAGGGTCGGCTCCGGGGGGCTGCCCTAGTGTATAGTAGTGATTTCACAGCCTAATATTTTTTAAGTTCTCGTTTTACACGAGGCTAGTGAGACAATCCACTTATTAGCACACATTTTATATTCTTTTTAGCATATCACAATTTACATCATAAAAGCTATTATCTATGTACGTACACCTGCTAGCACTATATACCTATATGGTGCTAACGGATGCACCATTATTCTTACTTTAAAATGAGTATAACAAATATAACAATCTAAAATTAGCCAAGTCAGGCTTAAAATCAATTAAAAAATTATCTCTCTAAAGTATTGAATTCAATCTTAAAGTAAATAAACGTAACTTTGTTAGTTAATCATAAAAATTTACTAAGTTTATTCGTTTCGCGTTTCGTAGACGTCCTTATTGATTTTTGGATTGCCCTACTGGCTTGTGTAAAATGAATATTAGATTGTCATTGTCTTAAGTTGCACGAACTTACGGTACCTACTGTATTAATTAATTTTAGGTTACATTAAAGAGAAAAATATAGCGATGAATAGTGACCTTCAATAAAACTTTCTTAGGTGTGATTCTGCTAGCATTTTATTTCTCTCGCGTAAGTCAAACCATATTTTCTCTAGTCCTATTAGACCAATTTTGATGAAACACACACGTTTAAAAAGTTAAAATAATATAATTAATATCGTTGGAAAAATTCAATGAAAAATGACCTTGGTCAAGCGGTTCTAAAGCCGAGGATATCTTACGATCCAAAGATCTTTATAGATTGATCAAAACGGTTACGATTATCGTCTCGCTTCCTCCTTCTTCCAAGAAGAAATCCTTCTTGTGTTAAAAGCGATAAACCAATTAACGGCTATAAATTTATGGTTATGATATCTAATAAAATCAATTAAATTGGCCTAATCCTTTATGTCTGATGTCAAGGAAAATAAACTTTAAATTAAAATTGTGTCTTCGAGACACAGTTAGAAGTCTGTGTAGTACCTGACTTTCATAATTTTCGCAACGATTTTAAATTGAAAGTAAAAGTTCTCACCATAAAATTACATTTAAAAGCCTATAGATTACCTATTCAATAGGCCATCAGTTACGCGCTACTTGCTGTGCACAGTTTTACGATTACACAATCAAATATGTACCTACTAAACTAGTTCAAAAACCTAGAGCTGACCTGCATTGTGGTTTAAGACCCGATTTATTGAATTAAAGCTAACCAACTAACCACATGTTACAAAATACTTGAGGTAACTCGTAAAAGGAACAAGACACAAAGTTGTAATACTAACTGATTAATAAAAGCGTAACTTTAATTGTGTGTTGGTTTTGGTGTGACGAATATACTCAGAAAAATTGATAAAATTATAAAACAGTCGAAAAGTCCCCTAAAGAGACGGCGCTAAAGTTAAACACACTTAGGTATATGCATTGCATTTATACAAGTACACATTATGACGTGTGGTTTTGATACTTTCAATTTAAACATGATATATAAAAAATTAAGTGACGAAACAAGAAGTTTTATTTAAAATATTGATCAATGTTCACAATACAAACCGACGCGATGTTTTTCTGTGTTCCATAGCCTGCTTTGGATATTCGCCACAATGTCAACAAATCTATTACATTTTTAAGGGCCCATTATCCAATCCTATCCTTACATGTCTATCGTGTTCATATTATATAACTTAGTGTATGTACTCATTAGCCTACTTATCTAAAAGAAGATAATTACTGACTAATTTATCAACGCACAGCCCAAATCGGACGAACTCGAACGGGCTTAACATGTAATTACTTCTAGCGTAGGCGTACTAAGAAAAGATTTTTTAAATTCAATCCCCAAAAGGGTAACGTCTAATTTCGCTTGAATTTATCCACGGAAAACAGCAAGTTATTGTTGAAAAAGCTTTGGCAATCATTGATTGTTAATGTCAAATACCTAAACGTCAATTTCCACCTCGCAAAGAGATTTAGAAATCTTCGAAAATATCGACAATATTTAAATACTACGAGTATTAATATTAATAATAATGTTAAAGCACTTAAAAACTTTGAAGTAGCGAAAGTTACTTTAATGTTCGTTATGACATTTTGTACAGGTACGTGTATAATTTACATACCTACGCTCTCCATAACATACGTAGACTGAAATAAAATTATACAATCTTTGTCGGGTCAATTTTAATTGACAGACGTTTAGGATGAAAATAATAAACATAGACTAAATGTTTATTATTAAGACTTAAAATATTGTAAGTCGTAATTTGAATCAGCCTTCTATTGACGTCATTATGTAATGCTTCAATGTAATTTGTGGATCATATTATATACATATGTATTTTAAGAGCTAATGTATACGCATAAAAAAGAATTGAAGTAATGTAATCTATGTATATTATATAGATTATTATTGTGTATATTAAGTGTATTATTGAGTGTTATTTGTTTGCGAAATTAATATAAATTCATATTGCATACATAAATATTAATTCTTTTCGCTGTGTGCGCGTATATTTTTATAGCCGCACAATTCCCAGCAATTTGCTACTGGCTTTATATAAAAAAAAATGTTAAAGCGCGTCACTTTCACAATACCTACCAAAAAGCAGTCCAAAAATTTATACCACAGTAATTTTACATTTTTATAACATGACGGCCAACGGCATCGATTTACGCGTTTTATGTATTACATGCGTAATACGGCTTACCGACATTCGAACGATTTATAATAGATGATATTATTTTCATTTTACATAATATTTATAATATGTCTTAAATTATATAACATACGAGTATAATCTATTATTTTGTATAGTGTACTTTATTCTTATGAAACCCCTATAGCAATCCCGAAGGAGACGTTGTGGACCAGAAAGTACCTAAGACATTTTACTCTTGAGTACCACCTTAACATAATCCGGCCTTAAGTATAAGCGGGAAGGTTGCTTGATCTACCATTCCGCCGCCAACGCTCACGTTCTTAGTTTATTTATATCGAAGTTTGTATGCCATGGGCATAATAGTATGTACTCAGCAATATAGGTTTATTACAAAGCCCACATAAATACTAATAGACAAGCCATTGGAAAGGAAACGTGTCACCGCGCATATGAGCTAACGCTCCTATCATTGTCAAAAATGTCATATATTTGTAGATAGATACATAGATTATATCGTGAAAAAATAGAAAACTGTTTTATCATACCGAATGACATGGTGTAAAAATTACCTTTAGAGTGATTTTATTTTATCGGTAAATATTATAACTCTGTATTTCTGTGTGTAATTGCAAGCTACACTGACAATCTAAGAAATTGTTTGAAAGACATATATATTTAATCCGTCGTTTATAAGCTTAATAAAAATAAGAATACAAATTCCTAATGGAGGCATGAAGTAAGTACCTACGTTTCAATATGACACCTTATATAAAACTTTGCCACTTTTTTCTCGTTCTTACCGCTTGTTATAGGTAAATTGAAATAATACTGTTGCTGCTTACTTTTTTAGCTTCGATTTCCACCCTCGGTGACTCTCGGTTATTTTTTGAACTTGTAGTAAAACTATAGGTTTATTAGTATTCGTTATTAATTAAATAACCAACCACTTTCTCAATTTCCTAAATCATCAGAATTAGTACTTGCAATAAAATGTGTAATTGGTTGGCTATTTTAATCATTGCTAAAGTTTTACATATAATTAGTATGATTTTAAGGGTTCTCACATATTTATATAGTAGGGATACTATATAAATTTTAGTCAACACTATATAAACAAATTTACTTCGCATTAATGTTAGTGTTATAACAAGACAACGAATGTTAAAATACGTAATGGAAAATATAGTTTAAAGATTTATTAGATTTTTAATTTCTTGTAATTTAATATTACTAGTATTTGTAATCGAAGTGATTTTTCTACTTAAACAAAAGCTTTATAATGAAGAATAACAATCTCTTGTATTTGTTCAAAAAATACCTATCTGCTTTATTTTTTTCGTGATTTTTTAGGTGGTAAGGTTCTGTAATGTTTCGACCCCATTTGGTGCCACCACCTTCCTAATTACCTATTCTTGCCGCAAAAGCGTCGCTCAAGTGTTCCGATTTGGAAGGTGAGGCAGCCAGTAAACTTTAAGCATGTGGCATTTCATCCCTGCCACACGGATAAAAACGCACCGTTAATATCTTTGCTGTATATTGGCGATGATTATCTCTTTGCACCCGGACAACTATCTCCTTGTTTGCTTGTCTGCTTGTTGTTCATTATATTATATTTAATAGAATAGGTTTATAATTATTTGTGTTTTTTTTGAAATAAAATTAACTTCTTCAATTTTCAAAACTACCACTTAAATTTAAACAATCTGTCTATTGAAAAGCATATTTTTCTAATTCGCAGATCATTTTACCTCTCAGGAAATAAATAAAACAAACACAACGACGTATATAAAATTACGACATACCTATTAGTAATGTGTTATTGTTTACTATTAATTAATAATATCATAGATGCATCGTTGCGACACTTGTTAGTGGGTTTATTGGACTTATTGTCATTAAATTCCACGCTATGTTATGGATAACTAGCTGTCCCGCGCGGCTTCGCCCGCGAGCAGGGTAACATGTCGTTGATATAATTTTAATGCAAACATTCATCCCCTATTTCAGCTCTTAATTAGCTAATGTAGGGGTCGAGTTTTGAAAAATAACATGGGCTATGTTTGACACCGTCTTCAAGTATCTCCATGCGGAATTTCATCAAAATCGGTATGATGGTTTAGCCAGATTTTGGCATTTATAATAGTAATATGGAATGGAATACTGTCTACGTATAGACTACGTCAAAAGCAATTCATGGAGTTTCTATCCTAAAAATATCCTGTTCTTTATCATCTATAATATAACGATAAAGATTTCAAATAGGATCGGTCTGCACTATAATGAAATAATGAAAATGTTTCGCAAAAAGCTTATTAAATGGCTTTGCCTATCAAATATATATAAAAAATTATGACTGAATAATATTTCACTATACAATTGTTAATTACATTTTACTATTCTGTTCTTTACATTAAATAACAATACTATAGAATTTGAAATAGCCAGTATGTTTGTATGTCTACAATTAATTGCACATTCATTTATTCGAATATTTTCTAAAACTGAGGAGTGTTAAATATCGTTATTAATCTACTTAAACCGACTATCACTTAATAACGGTCCATTGTGACTTCAGACGATTTTAAACTTTTACGATAGTTTTTCTAAAAGTTTCTTAGCTCTTTTCGTAAACAAATTATTGAGTATCATTTTTTTAGGTATTTATTTTTATTTTGCTATTTGTTGTTCATAAATCTAAAAACTGCATTATTGTAGAAAAATAGGGTTTTCCCTTTGACAAGAGAAAGATATTTTCTCCATCTAAGGATTTTCCACTTTCGATCCCTTGATACATGAATCTAGATCAAAAATCAAAGCTTTACAAAGTTGATATGTGATTTATCTTGCAAAACACCCTTTACTATAAAAACATTCAAGCCAATATCGGTTCATAATTAGCGGAGATATAGCGTAACTGCAAAAACAGTGAATTGAGAACCTTTTTTACCTGTAAATGGTTTAAAAGGTTAAATAAAATTATTTTAAAAATATTAAAGTATAAGTAAGATAATTACATTTAATTACAATTATTATCTAAATTGCTATAAATATTATCTACATAACATTATTTTTTACAACGTAATGTCTGTAAATATTGCTCAGTTTTTAAATAACAGATAATTTATATTCACGTATTAGGTAAATATATGCTAATTGATTTTAATAAAACTGATATTAATCAGAAATAAAGTTGTAAGACAGAAAATATTTCTAAAGTTGCTAATTTTATGTCCGCGGTCTTTATACAGTACGAACATAATATCCATTACATATAGGTATTCATATCAGGCGATAAAAATGAGATAATATATAATAATAGTTTCAAGTCAGTAGCGTCAATATCGCAGCTGTGAACCAAAGTTATTAGTTATGACATGTACATAATTAAGAGTTATTTAACAATTTTACTTTCTAAAGCATCAAAGGAACTTGTTTGCCACTATGATTGATACTCGAACCGAAAGCGCTCAATGTGTTAATCTTACGGGTTGGGCGAGATAACGTAAACATTAGAATCATTTATATTTTGGGCTATATATAGAGAGAAAATAAATAGCAGTTTTGAATAAAATTATGTAATAAAACTATAAAAAATGCGCTTATTCATAAAAATAATCTGGCTATAAATGTAAAATTTAAAAAATATTTATGTTTAAATCACAGAAAAGCAAACAAGGAAATGGCTTTCCTGATAGAAAAAAAGATTACCATCACCCATAAACACCAAAGATGTCATTGTGCGTTGCTCGTTGATATCTGTAAGACGCAGAGACGCAATACAACATGCAATAAATTTATCGACTACTTAAGGATTACCATCACCCATAAACACCAAAGATGTCATTGTGCGTTGCTAGTTGATATCTGTAAGACGCAGAGATACAATACAACATGCAATTTTATCGTCTACTTTACCCTCAAGCAGTATCGAGATAGTGCCAACTAGGTTAACTATTGCTGTGAGAATGGGTAATAAGATCTGTGGGTAAGACGATGTTGCCAAATCCGGGAGAAACGGTGCAGAACCCTATCATTTATTCGTTACGATATTAGGGACACGTTTGAAACAATTGTTCGTTTTTATGAATTGCCTATGAAAGAGATAGATAGTCTATTCTTTAAAAAAGCCGGCTCAACGTCAGATATTTAAATGTACTTTACAAATTAATAGTATAAACAATTTTCTATATTAAAATAATAAATAATTTTATATACAGAAAGGAGGTACTCATATCTATTGGAAATTCTTTAAGGCATAATAATTTAAATGTAAAAAAGTTATCCTCATAAAAAAATCAATTTATTTTTATCTTAATCGCTCCTGAACTGTAAAATGAGCGCCTTAACATTTTTGTAAACTAGCTGAACCGCACAGCTTCTCTCGTGAGTAAAATAACATGTCGACATAGTTTTTTGTGGAAATTTTCATGCCCTCTTTCAATCTCCTAGAAGTTTATTATTGAAAAAAATATGAGCCATTGTTTGACCTCGGATATTCAACCTTCTCCAAGCCAAATTTCATCAAAATCGGTTTAGTTATTTATCCGTAAAAGCGTAACAGATAGACAGACTTCCACACTTATATTATAAGTAGTGGCGGATTTACCAGTATGCCTGTGATGCCGGCAGGGCGGCATAATTCTAGGGGCGACAAAATTTGTAAATGAAATGCTTAATTTCAATAATATAAAAAAAAACAAAGCAAAAAAGCAGCATATCTTTCGGGGCCTTAGGCATAATCCGCCACTAAATATTAGTATGAATTAGCGAAGAAACCACTGAATAAAGTTATAAGTTAAAATCGGACTAAAGTGACCATCTATTTTTTTGTGTGTAATTATATATTAATCACGTATCAACAATCATAATTCACGGCTACCTCTGTTTTAAAATCTCCTTACGGCTGTCCGCTCTTCCTTTTTAATAAGAGCATATCTTATTGATAAAAACGGCTATTAACACTCATTAGATATCTTGGTAATAATCACTATTTAAAAGCGTTGCATAGATAATAAAATCTCTTGAAGTGTTTAGAAATTTGTGATCAAGTAGTTTTTGTAACTTTAGGCGTATAGGCTTTAGATAGACAATACTGGATTTAAAATGTTTGTTCGTAATTATCTGTAGTTATTAAGGTGTTAAGATAGTTAGAAACAGGTAATCACTCTCTGTAATTAGGTGTTTAATACGGGTATATCTCGCTCAGCGTTGCGAGATACTGTCAAGTTTCATTAGCAACAATTTCGTACAATTAAAGTTATAATTAAAGATTGAACAAGATTTCTTCAGGATGTATTCCTTTTAATAGATAATAATTAGAGGATGTTTATGTAACGGCAAAAGGTAACGGCATATTTCAAATGATACACATTGTGAATTTTTAGTCTAATGTGGCTGTAAAAATCACTCTAAGATCCTAATAACGCTACTGCAATGTGCAGATGAGTATAACAAAATGTTTTTGTATGAACAAATATTACTTTTGTGGTTTTGTTTGAACCTGAATTTGAACCATACAGGTTGACTTGTAAAATATGGTACATACTGAAGGATTCAGTGCTCGATTCTGATACCAAATATGTAAAAATATAAACCGTACATAAATTTTGATCTAATATTCCAATAAAAATGTTTAGTACGGACACTCGCGCACGGCGCATATAATTTTTTACAAGCAGCGACTTACCAAACCCGCGACTCGTCTCGTAAGTACATCGTGCGAAGTACGGTCATCTTTTGAATATTACAGTCCGCTCGTGACCGCGGTCAATGTAACTTGGGATGTACAAAATTTTACCAGCAAACCTGTATATATTTTTTTTGTGTAAAAAATATATAATATGACAGTAGGTATAAGTAATAAAATAGCGCTACTAACTGTTATATATAAATTTTGCTAAAAAATATTTTTGCTTTAAGTATTCATGTCGATGAAATGGGGTTTAATTGAAACCTTTATATCCTGTGTATCAAGCCGTATTTAAGGTGTTTTCAGTAATTAAAACATTTAAAAATATTTTTTTATAATATTTTTAAATGTTTATTTTAAAATAAAATTTTAAATGTTTAAATACTACATAGAGACCAGACTGGATTAGAATTTCTTTATAATTCGAGATAACGTGTAAAACACAGCAATTAATTATTGGGGTTTTTTCATTGAAGGTATCATAAATAGTTACATTGGAATATTAGCATCCAACTAGTTAGGTATGACGATAAATATACGATATAAAGTAAGTAATAAAAATAACGATCTGTTCGTAGATATCTTTCTTTGATAATGTTTGTGTAAATATCGATAGATGTAGATTTATAATTAGGTGAGGCTAAGCTGAATTAAACAAGCTGGATTAAACAAACTCCGACAGACCAATTTCTTAACGATTTTGTTACTAATTATCTCGAAATAGCCTGTGGAAATATACACGTTACGAAATACATTATTAGTTATTACACTTAAGTTGTAAGACTTACTTTTAATTAGATAGGTATTTAATATTTATTTAATAATAAAATACCTATTTCGTTTAAAATTCAAAGAATTATAAAATAATAAATACAATAAAATGCATATTTCGTAATAAAAAGTTATTTAAATTTAAGTAAAAATGTTCAATTAGTCGACTTGTACCAAAATGTTTAAATACTTTTTAAACGTATTTTACTATACTAAAAGTCGTTTGCAATGTATTTTAATAGTTTAATGCAAGCCAAACCTTTTTTATAAATTATATTTTTCCATCCCAATATTTTACACCAACTTTGTTTGACTTAACAGTGTTGATTTGTCACCATACAAATTCCCTATGCAACAGCATTGATTTGTTGTCACCATTCAAATTCCCTGTGCTCTGCATAAATCAACTTAACAATTGCGCCTTTTACGGTCTGTCTGAGTGTATGTTAAGCTGTTTAGAATTACAGACATTGCTGAAACAACTGGTCCGGCCACTTTCAAAAGCTGCCGTGCAAATGTACCTACTCAATTCCCAAGTGGTTTGTGTAATTGCGTTACTAGTTTCTGTCGTTGTGCGAGACTAAGGTATTTCAAATGTAGCCAGCGACATCATACCTAGTATCTTACTAATATTATAAATGCAAGATGTTAGATTGATGTTTATTACTCAATCACGCCAAAAAGGGCGAACGGATCTAGATGAAATTTGACACACATATAGATTAAAACTTTTAATAAGATACAGGATACTTTTTATCCCGATAAAATATATTGTTTCCGTAAAAATCATCAAAAACTTAAAAGTTTTATAAATAATATACAACGGGCTTTAAGAAGCAGTTAGTAATAAAGTACAATAACCAGTCGTAACAACTGTACCATTTGTCGCCACTTAATGTCAATTTTTTTATAAAAATAATGCTATTATACACCATATAAATATATATTTGATTAATGTAAACGCGAAACTCTCAAATTTTTTTGCACATTGATTCTAATGGTAAGTGGTCACAAACGGTACTAGATGGCCAAAAACGGTACTTGAATACTAGCGATCAGCCTCTGGTTAAAATTGAATCATAATGTTAAAGCACAAATATCTAATATACAAATTAGAGGATACACAAAATATGGCTCAATTTGGTCAAGATCTAAAACCACCACGACCGCCATTAAAATCTCGTCTAACTTTGACAACAATTTGATAACAGGTTACATAAACAAAAAGAATATAATATACTAGCTGCAGCGTGCAGCCTGCATTATACACAGTTTTTGGCGCATCCCGCGGATCACCTCATTTTTCCGGGATAAAAAGTAGCCTATGTGCTATTCCAGGTCATCAGCTACCTGTGTGCCAAATTTCATTCAAATCCGTTCAGTAGTTTTTGCGTGATTGAGTAACAAACATCCATCCAAACATCTATCCAAACATCCATCCAAACATCCAAACTTTCGCATTTATAATATTAATATAGATTAATATAGATTCGTCCACATTACCATTTGTCACATACATGGTAGTGTTTGTATTGTCTTTTATTATTTTAATTTATTTCTAATGCATACTATGAATATTATATAAAATTATTAGAAAATTTATAAGTTTCCTGCACTTCCTCTATATAAACTTTAATAGTGCCAAATTTAATTAAACACTCCTTTGTCTGCTTTATTTTCTTAAAAATGTGTACAAAATTTTCCCTTGTCGTATTAACATGGTGTTAACATATTATATAAGTTATAAAATCAGAATACACACAAACGCTTGTTCTGTAGGGAATCGAACATTAGCCGGAGCTGACTCTGAACTCGTTAACCAGTGCGTTAAAATGTTGCAGACTGCGCTATCAGTATAAATAGTGAAAACTAGTTTTTTGTATTTGTTGTTGTTTTTGTCATTTTTTATTAATTTCGAAATATTTGAATATCTTTTTTATTGAGATATTTACTTACTTGGAAATTCCGTGGCAGATGTTACAGCAATGTTTCCAACGAATTTTGTAAAGTGTAGTGCGTTATTGTGCGATCTGGAGAACCGTCATGCTTCATATCACATTTAATATTTATTGCAATTTGCTAGTGATACATTTACAAAATGTAGTAGTTATCTAATCAATTAATTTGCATGCGAAATGTCACATGCGTAAAAACGATAGACCAGCTATTCGTGACCTTGTTTCACCGCTTTGGTCCGGATCCCTTTTTAAAGAATAGTTCAATTGCCTTTGCGAGAGAAGACAATACGTAGCATTAGCATCGTTATTGCAAACTAAATGGTAGAGTTCTGTAACATCTTGACCGGTTAAGTACCACCACTTTACCTATTTCTGCCGCAAAGCGTCGGTGCTAATCACTGTCGTGAATTGGTTTAGTGGGTAAACTTATGTATCTAGTATTCCAACTCCACCACATGGATAGGAGAACCGTCTGCTTGTTTTTATACTAAGCACGACAATAATGCTTTAATACGTGTTTATTGTTGCGACTTCTATAGTTGCGAGTTTTGCGCCGAGTGCTCTATTTGCAGTACTACCATCTTGCCTATTCCTGCCGCTAACATCAGCAATTATTGCTGTCGTGTTCCGACTTAGAGAGTTGCGTACGCGTAGCTAGCAAATTTACGTATAAGGTAGTCCCACACAGCAGTTATATAACGTTATAAAACATAGCGTAGGATGATAACATTTTATAACAGTAACATTTTGCTAGAACACGTTAAGAATATTATATGTTACAAACGCTCCCACAGTTGATTCACTCGTTGTATAAAAATAGCATTGTAGAGCATCCTGTATCCATCAGCTTGGGTCTGCGTTTTGAGGAAGTTAGTAGTGACTCTAAATGGAGGTACTTCATCACCGCATCGAATCAACAACTAGTAGAACTGTGTACGTGACACTGCAAATCTCCTCTCCGCAACCTTCCACTAATGTCCTGTTGTCGCTCGGATGATGTTGTACGACATAAGTTAAAATTTGTTATATCATGTTGTAATTAGTTGTATAACATTTTGTTACGTGAAGTTCTATCAATTTATAACGTTTGTTACAATTTGTTAAAAAAATTTAGACAACAAATGTTATGCAACATTCTGTAGCGTTACACAACTGCTGTGTGGAGTAAGTGCCTTAAGATTAACATCTTTAGTGTCCATGGACATAGGAATTCTCTAACTATTAGGGTAGCTTCCTTACTATTCTATAAAAGCAAGAGCATAACAGTGCATTTCACAGGAATATCTAGTATTTCAAGGTATATTTTATTGTATATTGGTCTTAAAGTAGATTGGTAGAAAATGCCAATAGGAAGTCGCCTTTTGTACAAACATACTTAAATATGCACAAGAAGTTATTAAATAAATATGTGCGCAATTGTATTTTTGTGATAAATTAATAATGATTCTTATATTTGCAATATTTATATTGAAATTACTTGATCGGGTACTAATTGGTCATTAACAAAATATAATCAATATTAAATGTGATAGCTCGTGTGACGAATTCCCGGATGAGAATCGTTCAATAACATCGTAGTCACTGTAGTGTCATGATTGTAGGATGTAAGTAATGGTTGAAATGCCGAACTTAATATCATAAAAGACATATATTGTACATTTAATTTTGTTTTGTTTAAATGTAATAATATATTAAATCTCTTCTGATGATTTTGATTATTTTTTCATCACCCCCCGAGCCGTTGTCGTGCAGTTAAATTTGCTCATAAAGCATAGCATCCTAGCTTAGACCCTAGCAACCCATGATTAAAATATAATAAATATTATATAGTTCAAAGCTGAAACATTAAGTTCACCAGACTGCCTAGTTGCATTAATCAATCATCATAAACATAAGCGTCTGTTGGCGTTTGCTTCACTCTGCTTACCCCACAGGAGTGCCAGCGTGATAAATTGTTTTAAGTATACATGAAGGAGCGGACGGAGATCAGAATGCATATAACTCTACAGCAATTTATTATGCTACTATAGGGTGTAGAGATGTACTGAAGTTAAGCTCTAGGTACTTGGGGACAGGGTTTGAAACCGATTTAAAAAATACCGGTTAGCAGAGAGTTTTAGCGGTTTTTATAAAAGTTTTCGCTCGGAGCGTTTCTGAAATGAGAGCGCTCCATGAATTTAAATAAACCAGTTTGAGACAAAATCTCGAATAGTACGGCGCAGACAAAAATTGGGAGCGGTGATCATCAAAGGAAAATTTAAAGAAAACTTCTACAAACCTGTTTATTAATTCAAACCCCTTATAATTTTTCTCCGTAAGTAAACCGGTATTTGTACGTGCCAAACCTGAAAAAAAAACACTCCTTATTTACTTACGCTGACTTAGGTCTGAACATTAACCGGGTAACCAGCCCTACTTAGGGATCCTTAGCCGTGTGAGACTGGGAATCTTTTCTGGTATGGAGGCGTAGGCTTGAATTAAATTTTATTAAGTATATCTTAATCATCGATTATTTCTTTTTATCTATAGGTACAGCTTGCGTACAAATACATTTTTTCTAGAAATCACACTTTTGTTGTTAAAATGTTGAAATCAGCCGGTCAGTTATTATAGTAACTGGAACACTGTGAAGATGTTACATCACCAACAACAAACATACATATATAACGACATTTTGCATTTGTGTGACAGCTCTATCGTTTATTAATGCAGCTGTTGTTCTATTACGAATGTTCTTACATTCGTATATTAAGAAAATGTGAATAAAATAAACTTAAAACCACTAAAAACCGTGCTTAAAACTATATTTTAGTCTGATGGAAATGATTTTAAAAGTTAGTGTAAAATTCTTATGAAATTAAATAGTTGTCATTGACCAAGGTTCATTTATTAAGATAAAAATTGCCTTTCCGACAGTGATGTTTTAATGTATCTTAGATTTTGTGATCGATCTGCCTGAATGTTTCCATATTTGCCATGCACTATATCTAATATATATCGTAGAGGGGTTTCCAACAAGATTTTTATTATTTAAATCAAAATAAAACAATAAAATTATATGAGAATGAATAAAATTTTTTTTGTTTAAAAAAGTAAGGTTTGGCAATTATTAACGAAAAATGATAGGGGAAACCCGGGCAGGAAGCATAAGCCAGGTAAAAAGATTGATGGCTGGCTAGATGGCGATACGACATTTTGCATAGGCCTTCCGCGCGCGGCCGGCAGACGCCATGACAGACTGACCAAAACAACAAGTGCGATTGTGTTCTGGAGATTAAAAAAATAAATTAGTGTCGTTTTCTTACGATTTTTGTATGCTAAGTTTGTATATTACCAATCAGCTACTTATAAATAATATTTGTTTATTCTATTACTAGTATATACGAGTGTAATTTGCGATTATTGTTTTTTTTACCTACTTTCAATAGTTCAAATCATAATTTATTGTATGTATTGGTACCTTGGACGAAACGAATAAGGGCAAAACGGTTAGGGTATTCATCGTCAAAGCTGATCAAGCCATAAAATTTAAAAAGGCGAATAGTAAGAGGACGATAATCTCTGGTTAGCTGACCCCAGCAAGACAAAGAAAAAACGATGCCTTGACAAACTGCTAAGTAACAGATCTAAACCTGATTTCTCCTGTTTTGTGTGCGCTGAGTATTACACTGATCCTCCAACAGAAGATTGGACCAGTGTTATCAATGTTAAAGTTGAGCTCATGAGAACTGTACCTCCTATTTTTGTGATGAATACCAAGGTAAATGTTTATTTTATTATTGTACTATTTTTGCCTTTAAGGTTTATTCGTTTTGCTACATCCCCTTGGGCAAAATGAATGGCTTGGCTTCTCAACAATCTGTCTTGGATTTTCAAAAGCCGAAATGCGACATGTTTGCTTGTTGACGTAGCCTGACTAAGGAAAATAGGCTTCGTCTGAAAAAAAGATTTTACAGAAAAACCAACGGGTTTTATAATATCATACGATATTAAACAAGCAGATGGCTTTCCTAATGGAAAGAGAAAACTATCGCTTTAGACACAAAGATGGTCATAGTGCGTTGCTATCCTTGTGGCAAGGTCTTAGTAATGTTTAATTCAAAGCTAAAAGGAGATTTATCGACTAAGTCGTGCTGCGAATTTCGTATTGTTGTGTACGCGAATACCTACTTCACACTAAAGAGATTTACATTAGTGTAAAGTAGGCATTAGCGACTAGAAAAATTGGTTTTCATCAAAAATGCTCTAACGCGCAAAAAAAAGTGCAATTTAAAAAAATATAGATATATTAATTGCTCGAGTTTCAAACCAACTTAGGAAAAATGTTTTTTCTATCATTGGATAGCAAATAACCAACTGATTTTCTTGATCTAAAGAGATAGTTGCAACTCACTGCCTATAAACACCAAAGATACGTTTTTATCCATGTGGCAGGATGGTAATGACACTTACCATGCATGCATGCGTAATTTTACCAGCTACCCGGAACACGACAGCGACAGGTTTTGCTATTGGTTCGCCTCTTAATATCTGTCTGGCAGAATGGCAGACTGCCTTTTAAGGGCTTTCAGGATTCCACTATTTCTCAGAATAAAATTAAAAATTATTATTAAGAATAACGTCTTATCCCATAAAATGTCAGTAGCAGCTTGTAATCTTGTGGTGGGATCTTAACACTAGAGTTACCACTTACTACTTCTTGATTTAAGGGTTATGTTCATCAAAAATACGGGGTTTAGATTTTTTACGGGAGGTAACTTAAAAAAAAAAATGCTAAAATCTAAATTTGTATGTAAAAATTCATAATGTAAAAATCCACATTTTTTTATTTATATTTCTGGACACAGGAAAATAGCCTTTAAAAGATTTTTATTTTTCTTAGTAAGTGTAGTGTAAAAAAGTTCTTTACATGTAAAACACACGAACGAACGCCGCGGCAGATTAGACAAAATGCTCTTGTTTAGTCGCATTTGACGGAATTTGTAAAAATACGGGAGCTTTATTCAACTTTTTTTTAACTTTATTCATATTGATAATCACGAGTTTCTAATCTTTCGAAGCGCAAAAACGAGATTACCTGTAACATACGGAGCTTTCGGCCACTCTGGTTTAATGCCTCACTCCTGCCTCGGGTGAAGGCATGAATTTTCAAAATTTTTGTTCATCGCGAGGAACAAAGTTTTAACAGAGTAAACAATTAAATCAAAATTCCTAATCGAAGCACGACATTTACAAGTATTGTCGCTACAGCATCAGGAGTAGACAGTGAGTACCAGATTGAAATATGACTGGTACCACCACTTTAGCTATTCCTGTTTGTTTGTGCGGTGTCTTGAAATATATCCATCGGCCTTTCACTCGCCGTGGAATACAAAATTATTGATAAATAGAAGATATAACTTACCATTTGTACCAGTTTAGTAAAAGGCGACCGGATAGTTAAAATCTCGGTAACGAAATAACCCTCGACTTGGCAATTCTTCCGTAATTTTATACATCACTTTCGACACTGGCCGCTCTCTTATTTTGCAATATGTGGCATTTATAATAAAATCTATAGCGAACAAAATGGATTGTGAAAAACTTTATCTTTTGCAGATAGCTGAAGCGAAAACCAGACGCAACAAATAAGAAGATTGCTATCTTAAAGTTTCAATAGCATTGCGTTAAAAAGAGACAGGGAAAAAGTTACAGTGAGCTTAAATTGTTATTTAATACTAGTTTGCTAATGTTTTCTTATTACAATAGAAATAATACCTTTAGCGATAACTTTGTACCCATTTTTACATAAATACCTAAACTATGAAGTACAAAATTTAGAGCAGTTAAATGTAGTATGGAGAAGAGGTGCTGTGGGCTGATGTTTTTATTCATATAATATGCATTAGAAATAAATTAAATCAATAAAAACAAGTTAACGCACATTTCCATTCGTTTAACACTCTACCATCTTTGCACAATTACAGGTGCAGCGACGCATCATTAACATATTTGGTGTCTATAGCCGATGGTAATCTCTTTCCACCAGAAGATCCATCTATTATTTTTATAATAGGATGTAAAGAAACAACCGTCACCTATAGACACCAGGGATGTTATTGGTGCGTTGTTATTGGTATTGCAAAGATGGAATTCCTAATGCATGAAACCGTATACGTTACGCTCCAAACTGAAACGCGACAGCGACACGCACGACCGCTATTACGGCAAGATAGAGTTAGATAAGTGCATAGTGAAAAAGCAACTGGATAAATCATGATCATTTCTTTTAGTTTTACTTCTTAGATTTTTGGTCCTTGGGAGACGTCTATAAATTACGTGAAACGTTTAAGGGGGAAGGAGTCAAGCTAATTTTCGCGTGAGATGGAAGCGATAGGCAAGGACTACCTTTTTTTCGCAACATGCGACGCCGTTGAGAACTCTCACATTTTTGGGAAATAGGAGACTTTTTAATTGGATAGTATGCTTGAGTTTATTACTCCAGAACTCGATCGTCGATAAACCGATTTGGAGTTTTTTTTTGGATAAAACTTCAAATCGGTATCGATACCTCCCATTTGTTTCCATACAAAGGTGAAGATTGGAAGGTATGTACTTGGTAAAGATTGGAAGTCGGTTGTTGTAGTTTATTTATTATAGTATAGTATTGATCTGAGCTCCCTTTGTAGAATATACCATCTGCCGTTCTACCAGGCAGTTTGTAAGAGGCGAACGGTTGGTTATGTGAGTCACTACTATCGTGGCTACTAGGTGGTAGAGATCGGCATTGTCTCGCCCGGGTCTGGTACCACCGTCTTACTTATTTCAGCAGCAATAGCGTCAGCGCTTGTCACTGTCGTGTTCCAGTTTGGAGGGTACGGTAGCCAGTAAACTTATGCATCTGGCAATAAGACTCCGCAATAAGAATAACAACGCGCCATTAACATCTTTGATGTCTATAGGCAATGACTGTCTCTCTCCATCAAGAGAACGTTTTGATTGTTTGCTATCTAATGATATAAAAATAAAATAAATAATGGTTTGCCACAATTTTCCAGTTACTTGGTTGGAATGACGGGAGTTGACCTCCAACAATCCGTCAGCTTAATTTATCGACCACAATTGTTTCTTACTATAATCGAGATCGACTACAAACTACTACTAAGATTTCTATTTTCGAGAATATCCCCGAAAAAACTCAGTAATACTTTTGCCCGACTGAGAAACTAAATCCGGGGCCTCTTAAGCCAATATCAATAGGTTAACCACTAGATCACAAGGCATTCGTCGTGAAGTCTGAATTACAAAATAATATCATTAACAGAAAGTTAACATTTAACACACCAGATAATGTTAGTCTTTGCAATAATGTGATGTTATTGAACAATCGTGCTAAAACTAACATGCTAATATTTCTGAAATATTTGTTGTCTAGAACAGAACTTACAAAACATAATATACCATAACTTATGACCTGTTTCGTTGCACATGTAAAAGGTAACATACATAAAAGTAAACTTAATACACGATTAAAGCTTTATTAATAATAATCTAGACAAATACTTTATTCTCTAGAGGGTCCCGCATATAACATGAGATTTTATTACTTTATTGCCACAAAGCAGCTGCACCAATTCTGCCTTTTCTTGTCGTCAACCAACTAGACAATTTTATAGAATAGATCATCTGCCGTTCTGATAGGCAGTTCCTGAAAGGCGAATGATTGGCTATGCGAGTCAATACCATCGTAGCTACTAGTGGTAGAGTTCTGCATTGTCTTGCCCCGGTTTGGCACCACCACCTTACTTATTCCTAATATCTTTTTTTATATTATAAAATAGCAAACAAGCAGATGGGTCTCCTAGTGAGAGAATAACCTAGTCAACCATCGCCTACCAAGGATGTTAATAAAAAATAAAAAAATAAAAATGTTTATTTTACAGACAACCAATATCCATAAATGTTAGTTACAAAATTACCTATAGCTACTGTTAGTACTTAATAACTACCTAAGAAAGATCTTGTGATATTATTAATTATATATTTGATATTAGTTATATATTATTAATGGTGCGTTGCTATCTTGTGGCGAGGCCTAATGCCACATGCATAGGCTACCTTAACCTCCAAACTGGAAACCCGACAGTGACAAGCACTGACGCTATTGCACCAAGAATAGGTAAGGCAGTGATACCAGACCCGGGCGAGACAATGCAAAACTCTACCACCTAGTAGCCACGGTGGTAGTAACTCGCATAGCCAATCGGTCGCCTTTTACAACCTGCCTGGCAAAACGGCATTTGGCCTATTCTTCAAAGGAGCTCGGAACCAACGCTTTCCATTAGGGGAGCCATCTACTTGTTTGTAACCCTACAATATAAAAAGGAACCCTAAAATTTGATAAACGCAGATATTACGAAGCGATAATGAGTAGTGAAGACATTGTGAAAACTGAAAGGCACTAGATGCAGTTGTGTTAGAAAGCGTTCAAGGATGTTTAAATGGTTTTTCACCGATATCGCGTTTCGTTACTATTTCACAATAACTGTAAAGTTACTTAAACGTAATTATTACCTTTTAATATAACATGGAAAATAATCTTTGTGCGCAACAATATGTGTGTCACAAATTATCGCATATGTACAGATGTATTCTGCCATCTTAATTAAAAAGGGTATAACAAATATTTTGTAAATATTGAGAAAATAGTGATTACAATATTTGTTTTGGTTTTTGTTGATAAAAACACCACTTAACTATATTTTCTGAAATCCTGCGAATGGCAATACTTGCATTTATACATATAGTATATATAAGACCATGGCAAACATTTTTTTTTGTTTTTAATACAGACATATATAAAATATACATACATATAATTTTGTTATATTTAATTAGCAAGTTTTTTCTTTCATCCTAAAGTAAAAAATAAGTTTAAACAATAATGCTTAAAAGGCATATACAAAGAAATGTGCCTCTTCAATGTAAAAATTTGAGGAAAACTTTTATAATGTTACAATGAAATGACACTTTTATTCAGTTGTACCTTAACACTGTATATTATATTATAACTATCATAGATTTATACAGTAAAATTGAATTTTAAGTTTTCCTTTATATCATATTTATTTTTTTTGTATTTTCATTAATATATATTGAGTTTAGTTATATATTCATAGTATATATTTTTTTGTACATCAAGTCTACTTCATTTGATTCTTTTTATCTCCTTTATCGGGTTGTCTGGAAAATCTCTTTAAGTAGCGATAAGCTCGCCCATTACACTAATGTTATGTTTTTTTTTATACTAAAAGTGCTGTGTACAATAAAGTATTAAATAAATAAATAATAAATAAAATATTAAAAATTACTCCTGTATGAATTAAACAAAGGGATTACGAGAAAATCAAACGTTTATTTTAATAAAGTTTACAGAAATAGATTCTTATCTTTAAAGAAAGTAACCATCAATTATGAATAGCAACAATAATCCAACAAATAATTAACATTTTAATCAAATTAAAATTTAAGTTTTTTTACTAAAATGAAAATACAAAATGAAATACTAAAATGAAAAAATCAGGAACAGAACCAACAAGAAAATATATTTAAATAATATTCATAAAAATAAAGAAATCATAGTTTTTAGAAAAATAAAAAAATCTTAGATTTAGAGATAGAAACCATTCATTACAATGACAATAATTTATCACTTAACTCATTTAAAATTTTATCACAGCCACAAATCGGAATTATCTTCTTATTACTAATGTTGGCACTATGCACCAAATCTCTTGATTTTTTTATATCATAAGATAGCAAACAAGCAGATGGGTCTCCTGATGGAAAGAGTCAACCATCGCCTATAGACACCAAAGATGTTAATGGTGCGTTGCTAACTTGTGGCGAGGTCTAATGTCACATGCATAAGTTTACCGGCTACCTTACCTTCCAAACCGGAACATGACAGCGACAAGCACTGACGCTATTGTGGCAGGAATAGGTAAGGCGGTGGTGATACCAGACCCGGGCAAAACAATGCAAAACTCTACCACCTAGTAGCCACGATGGTAGTGACTCGATAGCCAATCGGTCGCTTTTTACGACCTACCTGGCAGAACGGTAGTTGGCCTATTCTTCAAAGGAGGCCGGGACCAACACGGCATTTAAAACTGTTAAATCTGTTAATTAAATCAGTTCAGCAGTTTTCGAGATTACCGCGTACAACCAAACAAATAAACAAACTCTACAATTTTATAATATTATACATGGGGCACACTAAAAGTTTTGCACTTCTAGCTAATCGGAACTATTTGAATTTCGAATGTTATATTTTTAAAACGTTGCAACTTTCTCAGTGATAAAAAAAAAACAATTGACTGGAAATTATTTGTCAATTACCTGTATTACCTATGTATGTAATACCTTATACTTAAAACCGGAACACATATGTTAACGCTATTGCGGCAGGAATAGGTGAGGCGGTGGTACGTACCAACTCCCGGGCGAGACGTTGCAAGCTGTTATGATATTTATTTGTAAAACGTTATATCAAATGTGAAGAAGTCGGAATCAGGAAGCACATTGTGTTACGCAACTCGAGCCGAACGTAAATACAGATTGGCCCGATCATTTCATTATAACTATTATTTCACCAGTCGGCTTAGAAATGATTAATTACATCGATTAGCTACGAGATTATTCGGAACCAGACAAGGAACGTCGAAGTTTGATTTTAAACATACTAGTGATTGACCTCTGATCGAAATTCGATCATAATTCTATTAATCTTAAAACATTTTCCTGCTCCATGGCTATTCAATGATCTAAAATCATTGTTAGCTAAAAAAAATGAGCTAAAGCTGAATATAAAGCATTCAAAACTAAATTAGCTTTATCGAAATACCAGCTGACCCGGCAAATGTTGTTTTGCCATACAAATTATTTTGATGTAGTACTTGGGATGGAGGGAGGGGGTTTTATTGAGATAAAAACTATCCTATCTCTTAAATTAGACCAAATAGTAGATATCTACAGAGAATTTAATTATTTTATTGAAATCGGATCTCTAGTTTAAAAATCCATAGCAGACAAACAACGTGATACGTAATCTGTATATATTAAGATAAACGTATCAGAAATAACTGCAATAGAATGTGTAGAGATGGACAAGGACATTATATTCACAATTCAGTAAAAAACGAAAATTTTACAAATGATTCAATACTTTGGGAATGGGTAGAAATCATCAAACTCTGTTTTTTAATGATGTAGATTTTGATGCATTCAATAACCATTTTTGTAATCTCAGTATAACTTTCGATAATCTAATTAAATCCACCACCCTTAAGTTTCTTTGTTCCATCCCATACGATTAATTTAATTTTAAACTTGTACCCGATTGATTAGATTAAGAAAAACTGTAATGTCGGTATCTTCGGATGCTATTGGCAGTGACAAACTAAACCGTAAAATGATTGTTCCAATTTTTGATATTGTCTTGCCTATATTAGTCTATATCTTTAATCACTCAATCAGTAGGTACAAATGATTTCCCTCAATCTTGGAAAAATACTTTTATTATAACTATTTTAAAAAAAGGATTCCTTGAGTTATGCTGATTATATTATAGTATGGTAAATAACATTGTAACACGAGAATATCTGAAATGAATAGTAACACAATATACACTTTTTTATCCATAACCTAATTTCATTCATTAATGTAAACAAAATTACTTTGAAAATTTGTAAAGAGATTCGTGTCAAGTTCGTACGCGCGCTTAGTAAAATAAACAATTGATGAACGCGTCGAATTTCTTTAACAATGAAAAGCGTACTGGAACTTGAAAAAACGTAAGTTGTTAATTCGTTGTAAAAAGTACTAAACAACCAAAAACGGAGCGTTGTCAGTCCGACACAAATATTGCGTAAACAAGTAGAAAATAATTTAGCCGCTTAATACGATAACCAATCCAAATTGTTATCGTTTCTTATAGCAATAGTCATAAGGTTGTTAATCCAATAAAATGAAAAATTATATTGAGTCTTAGAGTATAGAAATTAGGTTCTTTATTCTATTTTATTTTGATTTTTAACGATATTGAAATAAGGTTACTTTTCGTCAAACGTGATAATATGGTAATTAAATTTTTGTATCTTAAACATCAACGTTTAAACGAAAACAGCTTAAATCCGTAAGCGCGCTTATAGGCTTATTTTGAAAAGCCCAATTTTTTAAGCCTATATCGTTTAAACGCCCACGACTAGGTATGGATAATAAACAGTACGGTTCCCGTGGGATAGGGGATGAAAACAAAAACGTATATTTAGCTTTAATTCATTAACCTGTAGTCCGAAATCCTTTATTATTTATTTGTTCAAAAGTAAATACTATAAAGATTATCCCTTAAAAATTTTAAGGTCATGAGTTTTATAATTTAGAAGTTACAGACATCACAAGTTTCAACGGTTTCGGGTGGGTAGTCCAGTTGAACGTGACACCCGGAATGTATACAAAACCTTTGAACGCACGGCTCATTATGAGTTAGCGTTTTCATCAGTTCTAGAATGTGAATCAGTTCTAGAATGTGTACTTTTTTATTAAATGTTAGAAATGCAATTTTACTAAATATGTGTAAAATATAAATCTATACATTTTATTTATTTATATAAGAATAATTATAATATATTTGAAAATAAAATAGGTCATTTTTCAGGTTTTTGCTAATATCTCAGAAAATATGCATCTAATCGAAATTGAGTATACTAATAGAATTTGTTCTTTATAAAACGTTTTAACGTAAGGATAGGCTATTGCGAAAATTCACTATTTTTTTACATTACATAACGTAAAAAAGGGTAAAAAGTATCTACACGCCCATACGTAGGCAGAGGTACAAGAAGTGTACCCACGATTAGCCGAAAATGCTATCTCACACAATGTGAAAGGTGGCAAGCCTATTGCCAACCGGGCACTTTGTTTTATCAGAAAACTGAAAAAGTACATTTTGTTTTGCCTGACCCGGAAATCGGACCCAGGACCTCATATGGTCAACAACGACACCGGACCGCCAGACAACACGTAAATATTATAAATATTTCAAATCGGTTAACTTTTAAAATGAATGAAACTTCTGTAAAGTGTAGATGTTGAAGTGCCTAAGCTACTTAGTATACTCACTAAAGTCAGACTTCAAAATACTTTAAAAAAATTGTTGAGTAGAATATACGAACATGTACTTATAAGTTCAATCCAGAATAAGATCACATCTTACAGAAAAACTTCAGACACATATAATTTCATCAAAACAAATTCAATCAAAAGATTAATATTCCTTTATTTGTGAGAGTCAAAAATCAAAAATGTGAGAAAAAAATACGTGGCGTTGTTGTTTTTTATTAAAGTATCATCACGCCCGATTCGCTTGCGGCGTAGGCAGAGTAAACCGACCGTCTATAGACTTTCCGGTTCACCGCGATTCACCGGTTTGTCGGTTGGTGAGATAAATGGTAATCCTCATCGCCGCATATACCGACACGTTAACGATTATCGACTATTTTTAGCGATAACTGGGAACGAAAGTTTTACGTGCTCATCCGAGGTACGAGAGTGGAAATATATATACCACTCCGCCAGTTTCCGAGTTGCTACTGAGATTTTAGATTTTCGAGAAAATTCACGAAAATATATCAATAACATCTTTGCCCGACCTGGGGATCGAACCCGGGACCTCATGATCTGAGCCGAATAGGCTGTCCCTAGCCCACGAGGCAGAAAATTTGTTATAATAATAAAAAAACCCTTGACTCCTTCCTTATCTTGCTTATTGAAAACTAGCTGTTGCCTGCGACTTCGTCCGCGCGGACTTCGTTTACTTCGCACTGCTCCTCCCCGTAGGCGATAGCGTGATAATAAGTAGCCTATATGTTGACCCGATTTGTTAGTAATATTCATGCAAAATTTAAAGTAAATCCATGCAGTAATTTTTGAGTTTACCCCGGACATACATACAGACAAACAGACAAAAATTCTAAAACCTATATTTTTGGCTTCGATATCGATTGTAGATCACGCCCCAAGTATTCTTTAACAAAAATATTCAATGTACAGTTTTGACCTTCCTACGATTTTATTATATATATCTAGATGCATTGATATAAAAAACCCAAGATGCACAGTCCCGAACAAAAATAAAATAAAAGAAATAAAATTAAGTGTCGCGACCAACGCGATTCTATTTGAAATGAGCGCACAATTTAAAATTGTGCACTCATTTTTGGAGGACGTTTTTGAGACTTTGATTGTGTATCTTGGGTTTTTTATAGTAATGTATAGATGACACAAATTTACATTAAAAATATATTTTAGAGAATAAAAATAATAATAAATTTAAGAAAAGTGCAACAAGATTTTTTTATTGCAAATTGTTTTCAATAAGCTTCTTAGTCAAAGGCTTCTTTTTTTTATTAATAACAAACTACAAAGCCATGTGTTAATTAATTCATTTTTATCTTCCCGCTACGAAAATTGCCTTAAGTAAATAAACATTATTCAAAAAATTAACCTGAATAAATAACTTTTCATCTTTCTAATTAGGTATACATTTTTAACTTCCCGATACGTATCTAGATAAGGAAGTTACTAATTTTGCCCCGATTTTCGAAAATCGAGAGTTCACCAGATCTCCACGTTTTGAGGACCTAGGAACCTTTTCCGACTATTTTCACGATGACGTGTGTGTGTGTGCGTGAATGTGTATGTGTGTATGTAAACATTTCATAACTTTGAACGGCTTGACCGATTGAAACGTGGTTAATGGGATTCGATTGGATTCTACCCAACTTAGACTTCCTGAAAATTTTAACTAATTCAGTCAGTTTTAACTAATTCAAGGAGATTTTGAGAAATTTTGGAAAACCTTACAAAGGTTTTTGTACGTAACAGTATTTTTTTTAATACAATTTCCAGATTAATGAACCGATATAGTACAAAATTTAATCAGCTTTACTTCTCAAAAAACTGCGTCCAATGCATAAATTGCATCAAAATTTATTTTATCCGTTCAGAAGTTATAGTTGACGAAAAATTTTGCAAACGTGTTTTTTCGATATAACTTCGAATTTTTTTAACTAATCGTTTTTAATCTTCTGCAATATTTTAGTACTTACTAAAAAAACTTCATTGAATTTCAAAAATCAAAATCGAGTCAAATTTTCAAAAATTACAGCTTATCAAACATTAAAATTCGATTTTCAAAAATCGGGGTAAAATCAGTAACTTCCTTATCTACATACGTAGTGGGAAGTTAAAAAAATCCCACGCGGACGAAGTCGCGGGCACAGCTAGTCGGCAATAAAGTTGTTTGGTAGCTATTTACAGGGCCGTCGACAACGAATTCGTGTTGATGACTATCTTTCTACTTGGGCTGACGTCACTGTGGGTGTACCCACATTAGCCCGATTTTCGATTTGGAGAGTAAGATAGCCAGTTTATTTGTACCTATGGCATTCCAACACCGTCACGCAGATGGCTGATGGTTCTCCTGGTGGAGCGAGATGATGAGAGTCCGTTGAACGGTAATATCTTTCCACCAAAAGAACCATTTGATTGCTTACTAACCTATGAAATAAAATAAATATATAAGAATGTAAAATGTAGCAACGCATGCAGTGCAAATGTGCATGTTACATAAGGAGCAGTGTATGTTTCCGAGCTGATGTATGTTGTGGAATTCGACACAGATTAACAGCGGAAACGAAAGTTACGGACGATGACTTTTTACCTCCAAACTTGTTTTTGAGATGGCTCGATTACTTTAATGGCTTTTATCTGGTAATTTCGTTAAAAACGTACACATCACGATTACAAAGAGATTTATAGGTAGAAAAAATAATATGTTTGATTATCAAAACAGTGCCCTCACGTGGTAGGAAGATAGAAACGATTGGCTAAAAACACTCCTGGTTCACTATAACTCACCGCGTTTACCGAATGTTACTATAGTCATGAAATGAAAGGACCATTATTATTTGTAGATTGCCAACAAATACAACCAACAGCACAGCTTTACCTATTGCTACCTAAATAGCGTCGATACTTGTCACTGTTGTTCTGGTTTAAGGGATAAGTTTGCCGGTAAAATTATGCACGTGTCTTTAGTATCCTGTCACACCGATAGCAAGGCGTTATTAACATTTTGGTAGCAATAGCGGATAATTGTCTGTTTCCATCTTATACATCTAATTAAATAAAAACAATATTAAAGCCTTAACAGGCACTGTTGACGGGTCAACAACTTCATAAATATTAATGGATTAGATCACACGCTAAAAAGATCCGCTGAAAGAAACTTAGCGGGCTTAACTTTTATTAGGTGCGTCATTTATATAACTTACAATTTACGACCAATTCAAATAAATTATAAAAATCCATGTAGAGCTTTTTGTCTTCCAAACAATCGGAAATGTAACTAAAATGAGTGATTTTATGTTTGGACGTTTTTCTTCATTTTTTTTTATTTTATAAGTTAGCAAACAAACAGATGGGTCTCCTGATGAAAAGGGTCAACCATCGCCTATAGACACCAAAGATGTTAATGGTGCGTTGCTATCTTGTGGTGAGGTCTAATGCCACATGCATAAGTTTACCGGCTACCTTACTCTCCAAACCGGAACACGACAGTGACAAGCACCGACGCTATTGCGGCAGGAATAGGTAAGGCGGTGTTACCAGACCTGGTCGAGCCGATGTAGAACTCTACCACCTAGTAAAATTACACCTAGTAAAAAATCAATTACACAAAAACAATTCAACGGAACTGCAAAAAAATTAGCATACAGGTTATGTTCGTCTACATTCAAAAAACTTAAGGCTTCTAGAATTTACAAAAAAGTTTAATCAACGGTTTTTTACAGGTGTTGTTGACACTATTCACATATATTTCACAGTTTACCTAATAGTTCGTAAAATATGAACGGTTATTTAAACATATAATTACCATCGTTACTAATAGGTGGCAAAGCCTCTTGCCGCAATAACATCAATTCTTGTCACTGTCGTCTTCCAGTTTGAAGGTTAAGATAGCAGGTTTATTTATATAAATGGCATTCCCAACCCGCCACACAATCACATACAATTTTCACTTTTTACATAAACCGATACTAAAGTACCTAATCACCAAACTGAAATGAAGGGTCTCATGAACAACTAAAATAATAATAATATTAGCAGACAAATTACACGAATTTATCCAACCTCAAAGTAAGCAAATTATTTGCTCGTGTTATGGGTAACGCCGACTCTAATACAACGATACTTAATACATAGAAATAAACACCCATACTCAGAAATACACACATCTATTTAATGTTCATCACACAAATGTTTGTGACTGTCGGAAATCGAACCCGAGCCTAAAGGATTTGTAGTTAATTTTGCTAATCACTCAACCCATTGGTCCGGTCAACGAGGAGATAAATTTAAATAAAATAAAATATAATTTATTTATTTATTTAACACTTTAATATGCACAGAAAATAATACTACAAAAATAATACCAAAAAGAGAATATAAACTTTTTTTTTTATAGAAAAGGGGGCAAACGAGCAGGAGGTGCACCTGATGATAAGTGATCACCGCCGCCCATGAACATCCACAATACCAGAGGTCTTGCAGTTGCGTTGCCGGCCTTTTAATAAGGAGTAAGCTCTTTTCTTGAAGGCCCCCAAGTCGTATCCATTTGAAAACATCCCTGCCGGTAATTGGTTCCACAACAAAGTAGTGCGAGGCAAAAAGTGCCGAGAGAAACGCACAGTTGTGGATTTCCAGACATCGAGATGGTGAGAATGGAATTTCAAGTTTTGACGCGATGTCCGATGATGGAATTCGGCGGCAGGAAATAATCCAAATAACTCGTCGGAACACTCCCATGAAAGATACAATAGAAGACACAGAGTGAACCAACATCTCTGCGCAATTTCAAGGAGTCAAGCCGTTTCGAAATAGCCAGGTCATCAACGATTCCAACCGCTCTACACTGAATGCGATCAAGAGGAAGGAGCTGGTACTGAAGAGCTCCAGCCCAGAGATGAGAACAGTACTCCATGTGGGGCCAAATTTGAGCCTTATAAAGTTGAAGGCGATGGGCCGGCAAAAAGTACCGTCTCGCCCTGCTGAGCACACCGAGCTTTTTGGAGGCTAGTTTAGCCTTACCTTCCAAATGACCGCGAAACTGAACGCAATTCGATATGTCGACTCCCAGAATCCCGATACTAGCTGAGGCTGTCAGGAGAGTATCCCCAAATCGAAGTGACACGACAAAGGGTGTCTTTTTAGCGGAAAACATGCAAAGCTGTGTCTTCTTGGGGTTAAAAGTGACCAGGTTTTGACGACCCCATTCCGAGACATCGGTTAGTCGATTCTCAACTTCGGACACAAGCTTGTTTCGGCTCTCTTCGACGTGTTCCCGAAAAATACCGCTTCGGCCGGAGTATGTAGCATCACCAGTACTGTCATCTGCATAGCAATGTATGTTGCGAATTCGCATCATATCATTGATATGCAGAAGGAACAGTGTCGGTGACAGTACGCAGCCTTGTGGAACACCAGCATTGATAGATTTAAGGTCAGAGCACGCACCGTCAACTACGACCTTGATGCTCCGATCAGCCAAAAAACTGGTGATCCACTTGCATAATTTCTCGGGAAGCCCATAGGAAGGCAGCTTCGCCAGAAGCGCTTTGTGCCATACCCTATCAAAGGCCTTCGCTATGTCTAAACTAAGTAACATGAGTACAATGGGCGAGCTTATGTATCTCTACTTTTACTACAAGAGATTTCTTTCAGCTAAACACAAAAAACAACAGAAAAAATTTATTTACTTACAAAAACACAGAAATTGTCATTGATATATTAAAAAGTGCGTGTCGGGCTACAACGTAGAGTTCCGAAGTTGCTAATCACAATAATGCGGACTAACAAGAGGGCTTTTATTGTTTCATACTATGAACATTTAACTTATTCAACGTCAATGACAAATATATATCCGCAATACGGGTTCACCGCCTATAAAATCTTCTCTAAGTACATTTTATGAGTTGGTCGACTATTACTCAAAAACCTCTAAAGCCTTCTAAGCTGTGATAGTTTTCCTTTTAACTTCATTATATTTACTACTACCATGATTTTTTTCCCACCCCCAAAACCAACCGTTTAGTCTGCAGGAGGGATGATGGTACTTGATTTTAACAAAAAAAGCACTCTAAAGCTTAATATTTTACAAAGAATCCCTTAATAGAAAACTTGTTTTCAAAAACCTACAAAATTTTTTAAAAGCTTATCCAACCTATGGGATACGTGGGAACAAAAAATAATATTACCACTTTACATTTAGGGGAACTACCCTGAAAAAATACTATTCAAGACTACTACTTTGTTGACGTGGAGAATATGTATATTCGCGCCAAATTACAGATTTCTAATATCGTGTGATACGAACAGCCTGCTTTACGACGCCGAAGATAATTTGAAAACCATTTCACAGCTACGGAAGAGAAACCATAATGAGTAAGAATAGGTAATAATCATGATCAATGGAATTTAAAGCGTTAGATAACTCAATTAACACTAATACCATTAGCCTAAATTCATCCAAAGCAACCTTAGCATCACCTATCACTTTAAGCAGAACAGTGGTTGTACTGTGGCCTGATCGGAATCCAGATTTCAAGGGGGTTTAATATATCATTATTAAAGACAAAAAGGGACATTTGTTTGTGTACAATTACTTCTAATATTTTGGAAAGGAATAGCAGAATGGAAATGGACCTAAATTGATTAGGAGTTAAGGAGTTAAGCAAGTTAAATTAGCAACTTTAAGAAAAGGAAGAACAAAAGCATTACGCCATAAAGAGGGAAAGGTACCAGAGTCTAATGAATAATTAATGACATGAGTTATAAAAGGAACGGCAAAGTCAGCAAGTAATAAAATCATACCGCGGCTTATTTCATCACAACCAATTGATCTAACCCCCAAAGTAAGCAAACAATTTTCTTATGTTATGGGTGCTAATCAACGATACTAATACTTAGAAATACATATATAAATACTTTTATGTACATAATAAACACCCAAACCCAGAAGGACAAACATCTATGCCCATCACACAAATGTTTGTCCCTGTTGGGAATAGAACCCGAGCCTTCCTCAATTCGTAGTTAGGTTCGCTAACCATTCGACCAACGGGGCTGTATTTGATTTGATTAATGTTGTAATACACTCGTGATCAGAACACGTTATTTTGGTTGTTTGTAAAGAGAGAATAGAGAACTCAGACAAATTATCTTCACGCCTGTATCCCTGAATAGGTAGGTAGAGGTATAACCAGTGCACCCACGATTAGCCAGCCGAGGATAATTAGTCTCACAATGGGGTAGGTGGCAAGCCTATCGCCAATCGGGCACTTTTTCAATACCAGGCAAAGGCTTTTATCAGAAAAATGAAAAAACACATTTTTCAATTGCCCGACCCGGGAATCGCATCCGCGCGGCGACCTCATATGGCCCACACCAACACTAAATCACTAAACCACAAAGACGATAAAACAAGAACCCAGACAAGCCACACACAACTCTACTACACCTTTCATGATGGAGTTTTCAATAATAAATTTGGCATTATGGACAGTAGTATGAAATAACACATTATTACTAAACGATTTCGGTTAGTAGTTCACAAAGGCTAATCATCTTCTGAACTTACGAAGGATGACATGCATTTTGTAAAAAAACTTGGGCACGGTTGCAATCATCGAAATTTTGCAATTCACTATAGTTAATAGTTTTCTATGACATACATCTACGTTAACTAACATATTACGGATCGTCTGATTACAAGTCGATGCTAAGATTACCATTACGTAACGTAGTTACGAGTAAGATGATTGAGGTTACATGTCAAACAACAATATAATCTATTCACCCAATTATCACATTTATAACATCACCTTAAAGATTTGCATAAACAAAGAAATATGTTGTATGGCTGGACGATGCTCTACATTTCGATGGTGAAGTGTGTTCACATTATACCATCGACACGTAGCTCAGCTGAAAAAGTGTTGGTTGGCATCAAACCTGGATCAATCCTAGTCGTATCAAAAGTTCACAAGAACATACTTTTAAAAACATTGTTTGAGAACATTATTATGCTATTAATAATAACTTATTTATTTAGATAATAATAACTTACTTATTCATCGCCTCTGTGGTCTAGTAGTCCAGCGTTGGCGTTGACCAGATGAGGTCCCAGGTTAGATTCTCGGGTCGGTTGGCGATAGGCTTGCCATCTATCACGTTTGTGGGACCAAGTATCTTCGGCTAATCGTGGGTGCACTTGTACCTCTGCCTCCGTACTCCGCCTCGGCGATACGGGCGTGAAGATATTTTTTATTTATTTATTTAGATATCTGAACTATGCCTTTTTATATTATAAGATAGCAAATAAACATATGGCTCTTATGATGAAAAGAGACAAATTAATACCTGTAAAACCCAAAGATGTTAATGGTGCGTTGTTATCATGTGGCGGGATGGCAATGCTACATGAATACCATAGTTTACCGGCTATCTTCCCCTTAAAACGAGATCACGACAGTGACAAAAGTTGACGCTATTGCTGCAGAAAAATGTAAGGTAAGGTAAGTTGGTACTGCCTACCAAAACCCTGGCGAGCTGTTGTAGAAATCTATCACGATGGTAGTGACGAGTATAGTAAATCGTTCGTATTTTACGAACTGCCTGATATATTCTTCAAAAGGAGGCCCGGAGTAACATCCGTGAAAAACTCTTTGAGTTTGAAAGATGAATTTTAAGATCGATTAACTGCCTCACCGGTCGTCCGATTAGCGTTTACTTTTAACGACGTCTATAGTTATATACCCAAGGTTCGACTGTAAAAAAAAGCATATTTAACCGACTCAAAAATATAAGGAAGTTCTCAATTCATCGGAATCTTATTTTTATGTTTTCCAATTACTCAAAGAAAAACATTTGTTTAGGTGTAAAAGTATAACTTCACGTTCGGTTCCATATTTTGGTGAAAATCAGATAATATTTGATTTAGCGTCCCAGAGATATAACAGTGGATTGGTTTTAAAAGCTTAAAAAATTATTTGCTTAGTCGTGTCGCGTAGTTTAAATTAAGTATACCGTTTTAACTTGGATTTATATTGTATCAAGAGCACTTGTACAGTTGTATTTGGTTTTTATTCAATAACACCAACCGGTTTCGCATTCTAACGCATCATCAGGGCAAAAATCGACAATATTGTTTACTACATTTGACAATTTGACAACATAGAGTTTTTGGTAAAACTCTATGTTGAAATGTCAAATTATCAAACGATGCCGACGATATTCAATGTTCAAAGTATACCTTTTTTTAGAGAAGCAGATGGCTCCAATCACTCCTGTAGACACCAAAAACGTTAATGGCGCTTTGCTCTCCATGTAGTGTGTGATAATATCACATGCATAAGTATACAATTGCGACAAAACCAATGACACCTCATACTCGTATCGTAAAACCGTTAGACAGCTTGGACTGTAAAGTGTGCTCAGAGATGGGCATATACTTACATACAAACGCTTTAGAAACATTATCCTTCTTTAGCGCAGTCGAGTAATGATGAGCCAGTGTATATGTATAGTACATCTATTTACTAAGTTCCCTTAGTCTACGTTATGTTGTTAAACTATGCAACATATAAACCATAATCATTAATCAAATTCCATTTATATATTTAAGAAAAATGTTGCCAATGTCAGTCTCAAAACAAAACCATTTTAAACACTTCACACGAGGCTTTTATGAGTGTGAATTGAAACAGCATTTGATTTGGAGTGTCCACTCGCCGATGATTGATTAGTGAGTTTTGTGTCAAGGCCAATATTGTTATGGATTTGGCAATCACAGTTGCATCCATTAAATCTGCTTCAGTTCGTTCTGGTTGCCTAAACTGACACTTTTCGTGATGTTAAAAAGTGATTGGTTAATTATCGTCACCGATATAAGTGATAATTGATTTTTATGACATACAGATAGTAACGAAGCAGATGGTTCTTTGGATGGTAGTAGATATTTTTCACCAATAAATATTACAGATTCGTATGCAAATTTATCTGTTCAGTGTCCGGTTTTTCTTCATCTGCTTGTTTGCTAACTTATGATATAGATCATAAGTTAGCAAACAAGCAAATAGCTCTCCTGATGGAAAGAAACAACCATCGCTTGTAGACATCAAAGATGTTAATGGCGCGTTGCTATCCTTGTGCTTATTACCCTCCAAGATGGAACACGGCGGTAAAAAGCAATGACGCTATTGCGGCAGGAATAGAAAAGGCAAAAGCAATAGAATAGATCCGGGCGAGACAATGCAGAACTCTACCAACTAGTAGCCACGATGGTAGTGACTCGCATAGATAATTGTTACTCTCATAAACTGCCTGGCAAAACGGCACATGGTCAGTTCTTTGAAGGGAAACCCGAACCAACGCGGGGAACACCAGTGGTTTTGCAGAATCCGATAAAAATACCAAGTACCATCGTGATGACGTATATCGATGATCATCGAACTATCGGGGTAAATCTGTCCAACCGAGTCAAATTATCTATTAGTTAAATCGTATGTATTAAAAAAGCTTGCAAAATATATCTTGAGCTGAACTTAAAAAAAGCTCTGCAGCTTCTGTTTCGTGCCCAAGCCAGTTCGGATGACGTAAAATGTTTGGTCCCAGAAACCTCAAAAAACAACCAGGAGGTACATCTCGATGATCATCGAGATTGACGCATCTCGCCAATCGCCAAATCAGAGAATTAAGAGGAACTAGATAATTTTATTAACTTCATGACTAGCATAATCATAAGTGGACTATTGTGAAATGAGGATGTGATGTAGGAATACTTTCTTGGAAGCCTAACCTGAGACTAGGCATTCGCTTGCTGAGAAGAAAATGTAAATGCATTCACACAATACAGATGCTAAGATATGACTTGCAAAACATAGGTAAATGGTGTAAGTCTCGTAGCATATTATACTACATTAGAGCCTGCGCGTTTAAATATTAACAGTGAGTACTTTTAGTAAGTTACACGATTACATTTTTTTCGAAATAAATTTATGCTATTAGGCAAGCAGAAGTTCCAGGCCGAGTTTAAGTTTTGTAAAGTCCACACTAAGGATAGCGAATAGCTCCTGTGAGGCCGAACCTCAGTTTAAGGCAGTATCTTGATGATAAATAGTAGAATAAGTGGCACTGGGATTATAACTTCCTATTAACTCTTGGCCAGTATCTCGAGTATTTGCGGGCCAAAACAGTTGGTCGCAAGACACGAGTGATGGACTAAATTTTAAACCAGATTTTATGGATCCGACCTGTCAAAATTAATTATACCACAATTTGTGCAATTTCAGTATTTATTCTTATAAGTTTCTAAACACAGATTGTATGCGTGCAAATTAAGTGCCTAAATAATTTATAAATTTCTAGAAACAGATAACCAAATCTTATTTTAAACCGTCAATCTAGGTTATGTTAATCAATCTAGCTTTTAAAAACCTAATTAAGCGTACAATCTAAGTGCCTATAGTATAATTAGTTTTTTAAACTTTTTATAAAAAAAACGTTTTCATTACTGCAATAATAAAAATGAGCTGTGTGTACTTATTATAAATAAATACAAACGATGACATGAGTGCGATGTAAACGCTCTACACTTATTTCAACTCTGATCAGCAAGGTGTAAGCGTTATCGTAATTACACCCTGCGAGGTGATACGCTATAACACCATTCAAGTGACTCAACATCCTCGAATTGTTCGCACCATTTCAAAACGATGATATTTCGCCCGATTAATGATTTTACCATAAGATTTCACGCCGAATAATCGTTGCATAAGGGCTTTGCGAAAGGGATTCGATTCCCGCTACGCTTGAATATTTAATAAGATAATTTAAGAGTTATTTTCTACATCGATTAATGCAGCATTAAGAAACCATAGTTAAACATTTCCAATGTATTGTTATAGTTACTGAACTTTTGACAATAACAGGTATTCTTGCGAGAGAATGTATGCTGTGACTAAATCCATAACCGTTGCTTGAACACTTGTTGTGTAATCTGTGGTATATTTTTCGGTTTCGGTCTTGCTCGGTTTTGTCACCACCGCTTCATCTATTCCTGTCGCAATAGGTAAAGCTTGTAGCTGGTAAATTTATGCATGTCAAATCAAGACCCCATTAACATCTTAGGTATTTATAGGCGATGATTTTTTTTTCATCAGGAGAGCCATCTGCTTGTTAGCTATCTTATAATATAAAAAAATTGTTTTGACACAATTGAAACGCAATTAAACTTCGTCAGCTGACACAAAAACTCCTCCACGGACCAAATCCTCCCAAATAAACATAAAATTTTTGTAATCAGTTCAGTCGGAATCAGTAAAAATGCAGCTGAATTGAGAACCTCCCTGTTTTCGGAAAGTTGATTGAAAAATTATCACCACGCTGGCTCACCATCCATTGCGGTATAGGTAGAGTGAACCGAACGGATATAGACTTTCCAGTACACCAAGTTTCACCGGTTTTGTCAGTTGACGGGATTTGTGGTGATTCTCATCGCCGCATTTTACCTACTTGATAACGATTATCTCGCTATATCTAATGATAACCGAAACATAAGCTTTACATGGAGGCATAGCGGTGGTAGCACCACCTGCCAGATTCCGAATTGCTAGTGAAATTTTGGATTTTCGAAAAAATCTATAAAAAACCTCAATAACATTTTCGTCTGAGCCGGGGATCGAACCCGATACCTCAAATTATGATCCGAATAGGAAACCGGTAGACCATGGGTATTTTCAATCATTGATTGAAAATTGATACTTTTGATTATTGTATATCGTAGCAGTTCAAAGAATATTTTATAAATGCATGTATTTATTTCGAAATAAGACATATTATATTCTAATACTAATTACTGTAACTCTGTGTGAAATAGAGAATGTATCGAACCTATATTCTATAATTGTCTCATTATATTAACGTAATATTTAATTAACGTTAAACAAATGTAATTTTAAAATGGTTTTGGATGACGCTCCTTTCGAAACGAGTAGGGACGGTCGGAGTAGGAGTGGTAAAACGCAGCGCCGTTCTCTGTCGATAATATTGTCGTTCAGGCTGTCGTCGCGCGCAGCTATTGCCGTGTGAGAAAAGGAAAACAAAATAAAAAATATTTTCTAAGTGACGTTTTTAAGTGTTTTGAAGGATTCAGTGTGAGATAGACGTGTTTCGTTCGTGTATGTGTGATGGTACTCAGCGACTCTAGATTTTAAGAGTGCAGCATGAGGGATAAAATCTGCCAGATTCTACTGTTGGCGCATGCAGTTGCTGCCATTACTGCACCTAGAGTATGTATTTTTTAATTTTCATTTATCTGTAAAATAGTTAAATGCGAAAGTGAGTTTGTTACACTTTCACGGCTAAACCGCTCTATCGATTTTGATGAAATTAAGCTCGGAGATAGTTGAAGATCGGAGAAAAAACATAGGCAAGATTTTCAAAATTCAACCCCTAGAGGCTGAAATAGGGGATGAAAGACTTCGATGAATGTCAAACTATAGATAAATAGGAGGAGGAGATCAAACTATCAAAGACAATTTAATCTCCTCGCGGGCGAAGCTGCGCGGGTCAGTTAGTAATTAAATAAATAAAATCCCGCGGTTTCCCTTGCGAGGAAAGCAGAGTGACGCGACCCACAATATAGACGTTTAGGTACAGCACGAATAATCAATTTACCAGCTAGTGATAATTTACCGACTATTAAACTTCGCAACCGCATTAACTGGAACCGCGGTCCCAGTTGCCGAATTGATTTAATTTTAATATTTTTCTTCCGGCGACTCAGACCACGTATAAATTAATTTAAAAATCTATTGTTCAATCCAAAACTAGTACAGTCAAACGAAAAAATGTTTAACGTAAAATTAAAAAAAAACTCTTTGATTAATAAATATCATTTGTTTATAATTTATATAACTTCCATAAAAGCACAATTTTTGTTATTTTGTTTTAAAAACGTAAATCAAGCTAAAAATATTTAACAATTTAAAACAATTAACAATAACTAAATAATTTGACCGCCCCTTGGTCGAGAGTTAGTGATCCTGACTACACAATCGACGGAGCTAGGGCGCGATTCCTGACAGGGACAAACATTTATGTGATGATTTGAAATGTTTGTATTTCTGGGTTTTGATGTTTATTAAAGATATTTCGGTATCTATATTTAATATTAAATAAATATTTTCAAATTAAAAATGGTTTTCATTCATTATTACTTTAAATATATTTTTGTTCGAGAGTACTGTATGAATTTGCTTAAAATCTGTCATCTAAACAAATAGTAATGAAATGAGTTTGACTCGTTATCTAGTGGTTAGCCTATTCAGCTTAGATCATAAGGTTCCGGTTTCGATCTTCGGGTCAGACAAAAGTGTTTCTTTTGATATTTTTATCCAAATATATAAAATCGCAGTAGCAGCTCGGAGTCTGGCAGGTTATATAAAAAGCACGCAAAGCTGTCGGCATCGATTATCGCTAGAAATAGGCGATAATCATCAGTAAGTCAATAGAAATTCGGCAATGGGGATCACCACTCATCTCGCCAATCGACGAACCGTATAATTTATAGACGTTCGGTTCACACTGACTGACCCTCATGGAATCTGTAGTATGGCCGTAGTAAGTATTGTGTAAAGGTTCGGTGGTTTTCTTTAATTTAGTATACCTAATCACAATATGTTCTGTTTCCTCTCTCTCTCTCTCTCTCTCTCTCCTTATTTTCGTGATATGAATGTCGTAGGCATATTCTATAATTCGTCCATATACAAATGACGTCGTTAGATTACAAAGATAAATACGTTTTTGAAAATACCTGACGCCGAATATAAAATGTCGTCATTATATAATATGCATGACATTTACCGCCTGTGTGGCATATTATTTAAATTACTCAGCACGTAACTGAACAGTTTATTTAGAACAAGAACCCTATTCAGTTTCTTATATAAAAAAAGAAGTAGGTGTATTTCAGGTCTCACAGCTGGAGAAAAGACCGTCCGCTGACCATTATCCACATCGGAGTTCATAGTTGACATTTATACAATTTATATTGAAAGTTTACTTTTCTGAAATATCGACGCTATATGCAAATTGACTGTGACATGAACATCAAATTAATAAGGGAGGACCCACCGGCTTACTTCGAAACTTTTATTCTTTAAAAGATTATATTAAGTACTAGCTGTTGCCAGCGACTTCATCCGCGCGGACTTTGTTTACTCCGCACAGCACGTGGCCGCTAGGTGATAGCGTGATGATATGTAGCCTATATGTTGACCCGACCTGTTAGCAATATTCATGCAAAATTTGAAGTAAATCCATGCAGTACTTTTTGAGTTTACCCCGGACATACATACAGACAAACAGACAAACAGATATACAGACAAACAGACAAAAATTCTAAAAACTATATTTTTGGCTTCGATATCGATTGTAGATCACGCCCCAAGTATTCTTTTAAAAAAATATTCAATGTACAGTTTTGACTTTCCTACGATTTTATTATATGTATAGATGAAGTAATATTTAGCTTATAAGCTTAGAGATCATTTTTTTTTGTTGAAGGCGTTATACTAGTGTTTTAGGAAATTTGTCGTATAGACTTTTAAGTAAAGAAAAAATTTAAAAAAAAAAGTAAATGTCGGCATACATCATATTTCAACTTTATCTATACTTCCTTTTAAATAAATCTTCAGCGCCTATCTATATTTCAATGAGTTTAGTGATAAATACGAGTATTCATTTTATATGACTTATTAACTCAATTTTACCATTTTGAAACGGCGTGAAGTTAGCAGCAAGGAAGCTAAGGGGCGTACGTATGGCAATTAACTATATCATTAAAAAGCCATTATCAAGTAACATTGGTTTATTTTTACCCGACCGAACTATAAGAAGTAATGATTTTATGTGATCGAAAACCATTACTACAATAATAGAAACTATAACAACTAGTCAATTAATAAGACCGTCAGATTCTACCCATTTGTTTTCCGTCATAGATCCCAAAAATATTACAAACAATAAATCATCTTAATTACTTTCGACCGTACGTCTCCTATTTCTATCGATGATTTCGATTACCATATGTCGGATATGTTACATAATGCTGTTGTGTAACAATGTGTCGCCTCATTGGACTAGGGGATCCGGTCTCTATGTACAAGCACGCAGTCCTGACTTCGAAGCCCATCTTCAGTTCGGACTAGCTGTTAGCCCGCGAATTCATGCACGTAACTGAAAAACGTTACTAATTAAATAAGGTTAATCGGGTAAAAATGTAGTTGCTGTTAGTCCAGTAGTGTAGATATCAATAGTAAAATAATTATTAAAATCGGTTCGGTAGTTTTTGAATTTATTCATTACAACAAACAATCACATCTTCCATCTTTACAAGCTAACTAAACAACAAAATCTCTTTTAAGTTTGCTTACATCCTTAAACTGTAAAGAAAATAGTAGGTATACATGTGCGTATATTAGCATGCTTGTCATAAGAATGTGGTGTGTGTAAAGCTTAATTTTGTTAATTTAATATAATTTCTTATGGTTATTATTTAAAAATACTAGGAATCTGCACTTTTATACAATGAAAACTTTAACTGTGCCAAATTTTACACTCCACCTTTCGAGTAATCGTTTGAAAATGGATAAATACAAAGTTGTTCCTTTACGTATTAATGTATAGATAACAATAGTGTAGAAGAGGATACAAACAGAAAAAAACCTCTGATTGTATCTGCACCAACAAATAGCCAGTAGGAGGGCAGGAAATCCATAAACGCTTGATCACTCGTAATGTCTGTGTACGCATTAGACGTTCCGATTCACCACGATTCACCGGATTATTGAATTACGAGATGGATAGTGATCCTAATTCTCTCATTTTATGAACCTGTTAACGACTGTCTCTTGTTACCTGCGACGGACTATGTACTACAGCTATTATTCGACACATGGATTAACACATCACCACCAAAGTGGAGTTACTTGACTTTTTTGGGTATAACCCCAAAAAACCCGTTTTTATATATTATTAGATAGAAAACAAGCAGATGGCTCTCCTGACAGAAAAAAACATCGCCTATCGACACCAAGGATCTTAATGGTGCGTTGCTATCTATGTGGCGAGATGGCAATGCCACTTTCATAATTCTGTCGGCTACTTTACTCTCCAAACCCGAACAACAAATCAATGGACAAGCATTGACGGTAGACGGTAGGACGGTGGTAACAAATACCCGGGCAGCCGGGCGAGACGTTGCAGAACCCTACCTCAGTCTGCCGGTCGGAAACTTAACAACTGCAACTTTCAACTGTGGTAGTTAGATTAATTCGTATAATTTATACAGTAATATATGTATATTTATTCTTAATTTAATTGAAAATTTGTTGAAACTATATTCATATTATCCATTATCCAAGTATTTAGATAAAACTAACCAATTTCATTAATTAAAATAACACGTTATAAGAATTAAAATTATCTCTGGTTAATTGAATATGTAATGTTTTGTTATAACACTAAATTCATTATGAGATAATATATAAATTACAATTATTACATATTATCTGTTACATAAATTACAACTATCTAGGTCATTTCTCCTAATCTAAGATAAATTAAATTTTAAATTCGTTACGTGTTAGGATTAAAAATTGAGGTCAAGATTTGCACTTTAGAAGTTTTTGTTAACAAATATATTATAGCGATCTAAATAATAAACATTGACTCGGTTGGACAAATTTGATAATAATTAATAGCTATTTTTTCTGTACCATAGGGCAACAAACAACCAGATAGCTCTCCTGGTGGAAAGAAACACAACATTTTAGCTGTTTAAAGACAGTGATGTCTTTAAACAGCAAAAATGTTGATGGTGCTATCCGTGTTGCGGAATGATAATGCCATCAAGTTTATCGGCTACCTTACCTTCCAAATCAGAACATGACAGTGTTAAGCATTAACACATTAACGTAATAGACAAGGCAATGGTATCATATACTCAGGCGAGATGTTGCAGAACTCTACCATCTAGTAGTCACGATGCTACATTTTGGCAATCATTCGCCTTTTACGTGCCTGCTGCCTGGCAGCAGAAGATAGTCGCTTCTTCATAGAAAGCCTGCATCAACTGCTGCATCTGCCCTTCTGTTAAACATTTCGTTGGTCACGCTGGAGGAACACAATATTTATATTCAGCCAAAGGGGCTATTCAATATAAAACAATACCTTAATTAGTCGCTGTTTTGTTCAATAGGATGCATAAACTTCGCAACTTCGGTATACAATGGACAGTATCTTTGTAGAGATCGTTAATTTATTAGGACTGGAAGAAGTTGATAAAAGATATGATCTCGTTGGAGGCCATATTCATATGCAAGGCTAAATGGTCTGAAACAATCTCATACACGTTCGGAAATTGTTTTTAAACTGTGCAATTTTAAAAAGTAGGGCAATAAAAACAGACGCAGCACAAATTCTAAATTATTTAATTGAAACAGAACCATGAAATATGGATTTATTAATAAAACGCTATTGGAAATTATATGTGTACTGTGACTTCTATGTAGCGAAATATTAATTCAATAGTATGTCAATATCAATAGTGCAAAGCAATAGTACAATTGGATTGATTAATATGTAAAAATGTCATATAGTGAGTGACTATATGACATTTTTACATATTAATCAATCCAATTGCACTATTTATTGCTTTGCACTATTGACATTGACATACTATTGAATTGATAAATTACTATACACAATTCTCCCTGCTTAAAAGGGTAATTATGATGTGTGGGTAACACCGATATTGTGAAATATAATTTTAAATTTAAAATGTTCATACTACCTTCAGTATATATTGTTAATTGTCAAATTGTCAATTGTACTAAACAATAATAACTTTTGCCCTGATGATGCGTTAAAACGCTATATGACATTTTTACATATTAATCAATCCAATTGTACTATTGCTTTGCACTATTGACATTGACATACAATTGAATTAATAAATTACTATACACAATTCTCCCTGCTTAAAAGGGTAATTATGATGTGTGGGTAACACCGATATTGTGAAATATAATTTTAAATTTAAAATATTCATACTACCTTCAGTATATATTGTTAATTGTCAAATTGCCAATTGTACTAAACAATAATAACTTTTGCCCTGATGATGCGTTAAAACGCGAAACCGGTTGGTTTTAATAAATAAAAAGTCATTGAAAGGAGAATGCAAGGGAAGTCCGAGGGAATGTTGTGGGAGACACAAGGGGGTTTCAGATCTGGAAGAGGATGTATGGATCAAGTTTTTTCACTCCGCAACATCGTAGAGAAGCATCTGGCTGTCGACCAGAAGGTTTTCTGCGGTTTTGTGGATTTGGAGAAAGCGTTTGATAGAGTTGTGCGAAAGAAACTTTGGGACATCTTACCCAGTTATGGGATAGATGGGCGTCTGCTGCGTGCTTTGCAATCCATGTACTGGGATTGCAAAGCATGTGTGCGGATGGACGGCAACATATCGCCCTGGTTCGATGTCAATATCGGCGTCAAGCAGGGTTGTGTGTTGTCAGCTCGTCTGTTTATTCTATATCTGGATAAGTTTCTCCAAAGATTGAGGTCATTGAATGTGGGAATGCGCATGAGTGATCTAGTGGTGAACTGCCCGCTTTATGCAGATGACGCTGTACTTTTAGGCTCAACTCCATCTGAGCTGCAAACACTGGTCACAGTTATGAATGAGGATTGTAAGAGTATGCTTACATTTGAATGCGAAGAAAACTAAAGTTTTGGTATTTGAAAGAGAAACAACCAGAACGGATGCAAGTGTTGTGGTCGATGATGTAGTGCTGGAACAAGTGGATGAGTTTGTATATCTTGGATGTGCTTTTAGCAGGGATGGAAGGTACACCGCTGATGTTGAAAGAAGAGTGTGTGCAGGGAACAGAGTGAATGGAGCGTTAGGGAGATTACTTAATAGCAATAATTTTAAGTCTGGGTGCCCGTCTAGCCCTGCATAATCATGTGCTTATCCCAACGCTATTGTATGGAAGTGAGAGTTGGGTATGTCACAAAGGGCATGAAAGTAGAATCAACGCGGTCGAGATGAGGTCGCTAAGAAAAATATGTGGTGTGACACTCGCGGACCGGGTTCGTAATGTCGAAGTGAGAAAGAGGTTAGGTTTGAAAGAAAGTGTCGGTGTAAAGATGAGAAAGGGCATGCTCCGTTGGTTCGGACATGTAGAAAGAATGGTAGATGAAAGGTTAACAAAACAGATATACAACGCGAATGTGGAAGGATGTAGGTACCGGGGAAGACCAAGACTGACATACCACGATCAGATTGATCGAGTACTGTCCGAAGGTGGTGTCAAGAGTCTTCGCAACCAGCGTGTGTGTATGAAGAGAGTGATGAATGTGGAAGAAGCGAGACAAGCCTGCAAGGATCGTGATGTATGGCACTCGGTTCTCTCTGCCTACCCCGTAGGGATCTGGCGTGAAGATATGTTGTTGTAAAAAGTCAGGTTGTTTTACTTACAAGTACAAGTGCTTTTAATACGATATAAATATAAGTTACCATCTTTAAGGCCTCTAAGCAATAATTTTTCATCCATCTGATCTCATAGTTATTTGTAAAAATTTAGCTTCTGTAATATTTCTGTAATTTTTGTCCACAAATTTCAAAATCTAGCCAATAACATGACTTGTTATTTGTTCATACTTTGTCAATAAACAGGAGAGCGTTTTCAATACATACTTTTTATTTTAAAGTTCCAATGGAAACGCAGGTAACAAAAATGTAATTGAGTTAAATTTTGTTTATTTTATAATGAACTAACTCAAAAACTACTGGTACATTTTTTTACCAACATAAAAGGCTACATTATCACTGAGTAACACAGTTTACTTTTTCACTCGACAGAGGTAAAAGAAGTAATGTGAGTGGGTCTCGAGAACGAAGAGAGGAAGAATACATAAAACATAAAAGCATTGTCTTTGTTAATTATGTATTATTTCTATCGCTATTTTTAAAGTGTTAAAAAGGAAATTCTCTGCAAGATAAGATACTCATTAGAATTTTACGGAAACAAGTTACTTTTACTACGCATTCGCATTTCTCAGTATTGAATTATGAAATGAGCAAAAACCAGTTATTATACAACTCTTCCTTTAACCTTTCACTCTCGACGCGATGGCCGACGAACGTCGAGACTGACATTGTTTTGGACAATATTTACTCAGCTAACATTCCTCGTTTGTCTGTCACTTATTAAGTGAATTGCGCGTATAGAGAATAAGCGTATTAATGCTTATTCTCTAAATAAAATTTTTCTATAATATTTAATATGAAGATATGGAAACTACCTAACAAGAGGGTACATGATCTTTGTTTCAAATGGAGCCTGGTCTAACAGGAGGAAAAATTTTACTGTTATAATATTTATTTCTAAACACAACAGTTTTTTTCAAAACCCACGTGATATAGGTATATAAATAATTTTGGTTGAGCTAAACTACGGCCATTTGTCATGGTAGTAATTTAAAAAACCCTTTTTAATTTTAAAGTATAGAATGTTAAACCTCTGAATTTATTCTTTATATATTGTACATAGACGTCTCTGACCTGTAATGAGCTCTATTATCATGACTACAATGTGAGTTACGAGAAGACTGAGAAGAAAATCACAAATCGCCTGTTGGCTGTTGCCCTTGACTTTGCTCATACAACTAAATCATCACGGAAATACACACTTGCATAAAATACTTAGGTTTATTTTTAAACAACGGTATTTTTACTTCCACATTTGTAGAAACTTGACTAATTTTAAAGTAGGCTTTCAGCTTTCCAACTATTAAAGGGAAATAAACAACAAAAATAAATTAATTATTTTAAGGCAAGAAAGGGATATTGTAGATAGTGAGATATGGCTCATTTCTGGTGTTATTATATATATGGACAGAATAGGAAAATAATACAAATGTTTGGAAGTAAACAATGAGAACTAAAATTTTAATACCCTCTGTCAAACTATATGACATAATGTCCTAATTATTAGCTGCGCCTTTACTATTGTGAAATGAACGTTTTAATTATTTGTTTTTTCTTTTACTATTAAGTAATAACATTTCTTTTACTATAGGCCAACTGCCGTTCTGCCAGGCAGGTCGTAAAAGGCGACCGATTGGCTATCGAGTCACAACCATCGTGGCTACTAGGTGGTAGAGTTCTGCATTGTCTCGCCCGTGTCTGGTACCACCGCCTTACCTATTCCTGCCGCAATAGCGTCAGTGTTTGTCACTGTCGTGTTCCGGTTTGGAGGGTAAGGTAGCCGGTAAACTTATGCATGTGGCATTAGATCTCGCCACATGATAGCAACGCACCATTAACATCTTTGGTGTCTATAGGCGATGGTATACTCTTTCCATCAGGAGACCCATCTGCTTGTTTTCTATCTTATGATATAAAAAAAAGCATGACTATTTATCGGTATCCCTTTGAGATAATATATTATTTAATTTCCAGAACAAGATTAGGTAGTCAGTTTAAGAAGGATCAAATTTATTTACGCAACATTTATATTAATTTTTTATTCAGCCGTTGTACTTACCATAAAAATTTATTTTAAATAATAACCAAAAGTGCGATCACAATATTTACAAATAATGTCAAGTTAATTACAAAAAGATAATCTCATTCATATTTATTAACATATATAAATAGTAACTAATTACTTTATATAAATTCATTGCAAATAAATACAACCATAAAATCCTTCATTATTTTATTTAAGTAGGTAATATTTAGGTAGCTTCCCGCTAAAGGAAGTAACTAATTTCATGCCGATTTTAGAAAATCGAGTTTTCATAAGATCTCCACGTTTAAAACGAGAAATGAAATGAAAATATTTGAAGGATGTGAAGACCTTAAGGTCTCATATTTAATGATGGTCTATCCATTAATACGTGAATCAAAAACTTTGTATCCCTTTTTAGGAAATTGACTAAAATCTATCATAAAATGACTAAAATCTGTCTGTCAAACTTAGAAGAGATTTTTAGTCCATGGTCAATTTTCGAGTAGAGGATGATCGCTAGTTTAATTTAATTTGTTATAATAATGGTTCAGAATATATGTATGGATCTATATAATATGGACTATGGTAAGCAAGTTTAATTAGAAATCGTGAACAAACGGTGTACATGCAAAGTTAAATACTCACTGAGCATGAAAGTGGTTTTTACTATTGTTTAAATTCTTATTTATTGACGATATACGCCATTTGTCTATTTAGAAGTAGAGTTGCCAGATTTTAAAAAGAAGCAGAACGGTAGGGACATTTTTTTAACTTCTGGCAATGTTGATACCCAATCTAAAACAACTTGAAACCAAGAATTTTATGCCCAAATTCAAAAATAAAGGACAGATTTTTGCAATTTTTAAGACTTAATAATAATAACAAGACAACTTAGACACTTTTATTGACCGGACACCTATGTTGCGAGGCTGAAATTTATAGGTTGCTAAATGTGCGTTCTGCAGCCCAATGTATTGCGAAAGTGTTGTGATAAATTCTATGAGAATACTATATTTTTCTAAAATAAAAAGTATTTTTGTCTTATGTCAGGTAATTACTATATAATCTATTAAGTACCAAATTTCATCCGAATTAATTCAGTACTTGTCACGCAATTGAATAATAAACATCTATACAAACGTACAAACTATGATATCTTTACAAAGTATAAAACAAAGTCGTTTTTGCTGTATGTTCGTTTAGATTTTTTAGCGACGCAATTGATTTTAATGCGGTTTTTACCATCAGAAAGAGTGATACAAGAGGCAGGTTTATATGTATAATACACGATTAAAATAGTGGAAACAAGTTGAGAAATTTAAAGATTTTTCCATCATAAAATAAACATCCGTGCGAAGCCGGGCCGGGTCACTAGGTTATAAATATCGTTGGATAGATTACACAAATTGTTCTGACCCTAAAATAAGAAAATAATTTGCTAGTGATGTCTGTGTGTGTCAGTCAACGATACTAATACATGGGAAATCATATATATAAATATTGAAATATACTATAAGTAACAGAAATCCAGTAGTACCAAAATTAAGTGACTTGTCCTTAATAAGCATATATTTTAAAAATTCGTTTATCAATATCCATAATATATTTAGAATAATAATAAAAATACATTTATTTGAAACATACACCACGCAAAACTATTAAACATATATAACGACATTTATACACAAACACACCTATCAAAATTAGTTTGTATTATGCTACCGAAAATTGCCTTTAACAATCAGATAGGGTTTTTTGCTTATGTACTAATACTCAAACCCAGAAATTAGAACATATAAACGCTTGTTCCTATAGGAAGCAATTTCGAGTCTCATCGATTGACACTCGACCTGTATACAATTTATAATATTAGTGAAATAGTGGACTAGGATTTAGGATAATTTCAAATAGACTTTTTCGTTACTACAGCGATTAGCATGTACGGCGTTAGATCATATATAGTGAAATATCCTTTTGTAATTCACGTAATTGTCTACCGGACAACTGTGAGCGCGTTGAAGTCTTATATTCATACTAGCGACCTGCCCGCGGTTTCACCCGCGTAGCTTTGGTTTCCGTGGGAATATCGGAAAGATTTATATATTAAAACCTTCCTCAAGAATCAATCTATCTATTAAAAAAAACCGCATCAAAATCCGTTGCGTAATTTTAAAGATTTAAGCATACATAGGGACGCAAGGACATAGGGACAAACAGCGAAAGCGATTTTGTTTTATACTATGTAGTGATGCGTAAATAACGTCGCACAATCTTTAGGTACATTTTTTATACGTGTGCATGTCACTGAACTCCTCCTAAAGGGTTTAACCGATTTAGAAACCTTATTTATATTTGTTTGAGTGTGACTCTACATAGCTTATATTGATAATTGGAGTAGTTAAATGGCGTTACGATTGAGTTCAGGCAAAACTCTCAGGAAACGACATTGGGATAGCAGATTTTAAAGTCAATCTAGACAAGTATATTTTAACTTAATATAATATGTATTTAGTTATATTGTAGTAGTGGTAGTATTGAATAGTTTAACGGTTAACCTGTTTAACTCAGTTTCACTTTTTCGATTCTGGAGTTGACCTAAATTATTACTGAATTTTATTCCAGGTTATATCCGATAATCCAATTTTCACTACCTCGGATGAGCACGTAAAGCTGTCGTTTCCGGTTAAAGCAAGAAAAAAGCGACGATTCGAGCTCGTTGCAATATAAATGTTTTTGGCGAATTCCGCGGGAAAAACCACTTTTTCCGGGGCTAAAAACAGCCTATGAACTATTTCAGGATATACATTTCATCTAAATCCATTCAGTAGTTTTGGCGTAATTGAGTAACAAACATTCATCCATCCATCCATCTATACATCCAAACATCCAACTTTCACATTTATGATATTAATATAGTATATATAGTATAGATTGTTTTGATAGCCATGACACTGATAAAATAGCGTATACACAGGATATTACAACGGCCGCCACAGTGTTTGATATAAACTCACGGGCAGATGGTTGCTGCCGTAGCAGCATCTCGAGTGAAAGCAGCCCCGTGCGTGACCGTATGTCCGCTGAACAATGTGGTAATGCGTGATATATAGAGTATAGACAGACAATATATTACGATATAAAGTATTATATTGAATCACGGCAACTCTATTTATTTATTAGTAATAATAAATACACAGCATTATTCGATTCAGACATAACATAAGTATACACAAAAACACGTAAAACAAGAGACAAAATATAACTTACTGTTTTCTAATAAAAAGTATGCCAATTTTTGATTTGTATTTTCTACAAACAACGGATGCTACCCCTAGAACAGTATTACCTCATGTTAGTTCGGCCCCCTTGAAGAGTACGTCAGCTGCTGATCTGCAAGGTCGTAAGAGGCGAAAAATTTGCATCAATAATGTGAGTCACTAATATCGTGGCTACTAAGTGGTGGAATTGTGCATTTTGTCGCCCGGATCTGGTACCACCGCTTTACCTATTCCTTCCGCAATAACGTCAGTACTTGTAACAGTCGTGTTCAGGTTTGGAGGGTAAGGTAGCTGGTAATTTATGCATGCTGGATTCAGGCCCTCTACAGAGATGTTAACGGTACGTTGATAGCGCTATTAACATCTCTGGTATCTATAGGCGATAGTTGCTTCCTTCAATTAGGGGAGCCACATGCTTGTTTGCTAAGTTATATATATATTTATATATATATATATATATATATATATATATATATATATATATATATATATATATATATATATATATATATATATATATATATATATATATATATGTCCAATAAATAATGGGAAAATGTCAAACTGTCTAACCAGTTATTTTCTTACTTCTCGATACTGGGCACATTTCAGAACCAGTTGGATATAAATTATAATTACATTAATGTGAAATAGTACGTGTATTAAGTAATTGATAATACTATTGATGACTAGATGAAAAGTGTAGAATTTGTCAAAAGTTCTTATCAAAAGTGCTAATTAAACTTTTTGCAAGTTATTTTGGTACATCCATTTATTTTTATTCATTTATTTAAACTCTTTATTGCACAAAATATACAACAGGCAAACTTAACGTCTAAAGACATTTTCTACTAGCTAACCTTGAACTTGTAGAAACGTTTTAGTACCGGGTAAGGCACAAAAACTGTTACGGAACAATTTTAGTTGTACATCTACATATTTTAAGACCGGATTCCGGTTTAGGGATACGGCCACACTCTAAAAAGATGCGGCGGAAGAAACTCGGTGGAGCATGTCGTTGTATGGATCTATTTTTTTAATTAAGATGCTAATCTTGTTGTTTAATCCTTGACTGAAATCCTGGATTGTCTTTTTTTATGTATGTATTTTATATGTGAGACTAGCTGAACCCGCCAAATGTTGTCCTGCTAATATATATATATATATATATATATATATATATATATATATATATATATATATATATATATATATATATATATATATATATATATATATATATATATATATATATACACACACTCTCTAATCTCTGCTTAGTTACGCCACATGCAAAACCTTTCAGAATTTGAAAATAGACATGGCATAAAATTTTACAACAGTTTATATAATACCTTATAAACTATCCTTGCGGTAGAAACCCAGTTTCTCGTTTTCCACCTAACTGTGGTTAAAAATGTTGCGCAGTTTACAATATCTGGCTAATCTTACTATCATGTTGTAATACCGAAACCACAGTTATGAAGGAAATAGGCAAAATGTAAATATGTAAGATATACAAATTCAGTTAGTACATTTAGCATTTTTTATACTATTATCGTATTCTGTTTTACATTTATACCTGAAGGTAAATTTAGTTAGGTATTGGGATACCAGGACCCCGAAATGCCGAGACCCCACATGCTATACGTGGGATTAATCCTGGTCGTAAATTGAACGGGATAAAAATATCAGGACTCCGAAATACCGGGACCCCACATGCTACACGTGGGATTAATCCTGGTTGCAAATTGAACGGGATAAAAATATCTTCACGCCCGTATTCCCGAAAAGGTTGGCAGAGGTACAAACAGTGCACCCACGAATAGTCGAAGATACTATTGTCTTAAATGAAAAGAATGAGACAGCATACTATTTAGGATTGTCCTAAGCTAAGACAATGTTAGTGCAATAGTCCCACAATGTGATACATGGCACATTAGAAAACTAAATTTTATGAGAAAACTAAAAAACACAGTTTTGAATTGGAATCGATCCCAGGACCTCACGTGCTCAACACCAATACCGGACCAATAGACCACAGAGGCGATAATTAAGAATTGGAAGAATTAAAGGAAAGTAAAAATCATACGTATGCGCACTCTACTCACAACTCACAACAACATTCGGCGGCCACTTTTGGTTTTTCGCTGCTGGTTATGAAACGTGCAAAGTCAGAACATGAATTTGCAAAGATTTGATGAAACAATAAGTAAATTAACATTTTTGAGTCGGTATTTTCAAAATATTTGTAATGTTTAATCCTCTACTTTCAAATCATCTTTTTTATAATAATAATAATTGAACAATAAAGATTTTGATTCTTAAATTTTGATTTATTTCAGCAAGTCTCTTGTGTTCCTTCAAAGGTTGAACTTGTTCATAAATAATTTATATCCCGATTAAAATGTTCAATCCTGCAAATACTTGGATTGAAAATGTCTTAATTGTGTTAATACGTTATTTAGTAAATTGCATTTACTAAGTAGGTAACGTATATGCAGCCTATTTGAATGGTTTTGTTGAACACATTTGTGAACTTTAAGTATATACTATGTTTGTGAGTTATTTAACTTTTTTCGTGATAACTTCGTTGCTTAGGCTGAAACCTATGACTCTTTAGTAATAATGTAATGTTATAAATCGTTTTGAGATTCATTTATTTATTTAAAGTATTACCTGCATATAAGCATGCATTATAAACATCATAATATTATATCTAGTACAATATCGCAAGTTATATGCTGCCTCAATTAAAGGCAATAACAACATTCTTGAATTTAAAAAAAATAGATTTCAATTAGGATATATTATATTAACAAAAATAGTAATTAATAAAATAAAATAAAATACTCATAGATTGAATAAGGTAATTAAAATTAAATAATGAAAAATTAAAGTTAATGAAAATTTAAAAATAATGGTTATTTAAAATCAATAGTTAGATATATCTAATCAATAGAGATAGTTAATAGATTCAATTATTACTTTGCAAAGATCTAGAACTCAAAGAAGAAATTATGGTAATTTAACTAACCATTTTTGAACCGCAATCTTCTTAGGTACAGGGAACTAGCTTGTTGGCCTAGCGGTTATCTTATTTCGCTCAGAGCTCGCAAGCTAGTCAAAACCTACAACGATTAAACGTGAGTAACCATTTTCAACAAACTTCTCAAAAAGGAGGATTTATTCAAATCGGTTGTGTTTTCTATCTTACTCTTTTTTATGTCATAAAATAGCAAACACATCTACTTGTTTGCTGATGGAAAGAGTCAACCATCGCCTATAGACACCAATGATGTTAATGGTGCGTTGCTATCTTGTGGCGAGGTCCAATGCCACATGCATAAGTTTACCGGCTACCTTACCCGCCAAACCGTAACACGATAGTGACTAGCACTGACGCTATTGCGGCAGGATTACGTAAGGCGGTAGAACCAAACCCGGGCGAGACAATGCAGAACTCTACTACCTAGTAGTCACAACGGTAGTGACTTGCATAGCCAATCGGTCGCCATTTACGACCTGTCTGGCAGAACGGCAGTTGGTCTATTCTTCAAAGGAGGCCGGAACCAACACGGGGGAAAACTTGGTCATTTATGAACCGAATTTGAAAATAATTCTTTGTGAGGTTTGAATTTTTTTTGTTTGGTAGGGCATAATTTTTTTTTGTATCATAAGATAGCAAATAAGCAGATGGGTCTCCTGATGGAAAGAGTTGGTCCCGATGGTTGACATCGCCTATAGACACCAAAGATGTTAATGGTGCGTTGCTATCTTGTGGAGAGGTTTAATGCCACATGCATAAATTTACCGGCTACCTTACCCTCCAAACCGGAACACGACAACGACAAACACTGACGCTATTACGGTAGGAATAGGTAAGGCGGTGGTACCAGACCCGGGCGAGACAATGCAGAACTCTACCATCTATTAGCCACGATAGTAGTGACTCGATAGCCAATCAGTCGCCTTTTACGACCTGCCTGGCAGAACGGCAGTTGGCCTATTCTTCAAAGGAGGCCGGGACCAACACGGCGTGAATGGTGGAAGTATAAGTGGAAGTATAGTCCCATTTAAATGGGACTATACTTCCCGTATAGTCCCATTTAAATTTGGTGAAGATTTAGATCTTGCAGGGTTCCAAAGATATAGGGAATTTGAAATCAGTTATCTTAATTTGGCAAATGTGGCAATAGGCATCATCACATTTTTTGCCACACGCCAAACCTACAAGTGAAATACATATTCAAACAAGCGTATTTGAATATGTATTTCACTCTACTACTTAACAAGTTTAGACTGCGTGATGCCAGCTATTATTTATTTTTTTAAGTTTGAAAGACAGAGTAAACTGATGTCACAGCTTAAATCGGCGTTTCAAGCTGTGACATCAGTTTACTAATACATACGTGTTTGTTATTTTAATAGCACCTATAAACGTTGAAGAAGAAAGTATGTAAATTGATTAACACATAAATGTAAATTAATTGAATAGCTGTCTGGCACAAGTCTCATGTGAATCGAAATAGATAATAATGTTCAAACAAACCGAATTAGCGCCTTGTACGAATGCGAGACGAAAGGAAAGCTGACTTTCATCGTTTTGTGGAAACGTCGGGTCATTCTTATGCGTTCCGCGTCTCGTTTCTAATGGAACAAATTGTTCTGTTCTTTTAGGGTTACTATTCTTACAAAATTATGCATATATCAAAATAATCTTTTGTCAAAGGTACAAATTTATCAAAAATAGTCTTCTATCAAAGATACACAATAATTTTCAAAAATAGTATTTGATCAGACACACATTTATAAAAAATAGTCTTTTATAAAAGATACACATTTTTCAAAACTAGGCTTTGATCAAAGATATACGTTTTTAAAAAATAGTTCTTTATCAAAAATGCACATTCATAAAAATGGTCGTTTATTATTCATTTCTTCATTCATTCATTTATTCATTATTATTCATTATGCACTTAGGACCACTTGCAACAAACTATTTAAACAATTTTTAAAAAGTATTTTCACGTCCGTATCTCCGACAGGCAGAGGTGCACGGAACAAGTGCACCCGTGACAGACCGAAGATACTTAGTGCCACAATGTGATAGGTGGCAAGTCTATCGCCAACCGGACACTTATCCAATCCCAGGCAACGTTATTTTTATCAGAAAACTGAAAAACACATTTTGAATGGCCGACCCGGAACTAACCCGGTGCCTTCTGTGGCCAATACAGACATCGAACCACTAGGCCACACAAACGAATTTTTAAAAGAATTTTAAGTAAGTACTTCATTAGTTTGGGACAAGCGTACTTAAGTTCAAGTCAATAATTGCCATTTTATTACTTTCAAGTTATGTACTTAGTATAATAGTTAATTTTTAAATGCTTCATTAACAAATTATATATTAATTATTAAATTAGCGCTCATTTATCGCAATCATTTAGAGGTAAGAATACATTTGAATGAAAGAGATTTTATAACTACCGCACTGGTCTGGTAATAAGACCCTCACTGTTTAAATTATGGTTAAGTGGTTAGCAAGCCCGCTAAGAGTGGCTCGGGTTCGATTTGTCAGGACAAGCATCTGTATGATGAGCATAAATGTTTGTATTTCTGGGTTTGGTTGTTTATTGAATGAATATATATTTATATATTAATAATCGCCACTTTGGTCTAGTAATCCGGTGTTGAAGTTGACCACATGAGGTCCCGGGTTCGAATCCCGGGTCAGTTTTTTTTTTCTGGCAAAAGAATGATGCCCGGAATTGGAAAAAGTGCTCGGTTGGTGATAGGCTGGCCACCTATCACATTGTGGGACTAAGTGTCTTCGGCTAATCCTGAGCGCACTTGTTTTACCTCTGCCTACTTTTCGGAGATACGGGCGTGAAGATATTTTTTTTACATAATTATAATTCACTTTAACTGTCCTATATAAAGATACCCCTATCACAAGAAAACAAATTTTCTTACTTTTTCATTTCCTGTAATTTGTCTAGCAAATATTTATTTATTTATTAATCAAGTGACCAATAAATCAATTTTATTTATAAAAGACTTACAAGATTTCCTTTTCTCAAGGTTTTTTATAATGACCGAGCACACTGAAGCGGGCCTCAACGGACCGAAATACCCACCTTCGCTTTCATACATTTTACATAAAGTATCGCACACTAAGGCCGCAGCGAGCCTCATTGAGTCGGATTTTTTCTCGCCGTATTTCGGTGAATGTGGTGCGCTCTGAACCGCCCCGTCGCAATGTGCGATGGCAAGCAGAATTATGCGCAAACGTCCTTCCGTGTTTTGAGTATTAATTTATTAAATAACGTAATTGTGGATAAGGAACTATTTATAATTTTAGTTCAAGGCTAGAAAAAGCTATATGATTTGCAAGATCCACGTTATGATGATCATGAAAGAAGATTAACATTTGGATAGAAATACGGAAATGCGCTGGGTTCGCGCCGCTCCGCCCCGCTGCGACTCGTCTCAATGTGCAATTTTCGTTGCGTTGCGGCCTGCCCCGAGTCGCATGCGGCCTGTCTCAGTGTGCTCGATCCTAAACAACAACTCGCCCCCGAGCAGAGTAACATGTCATCAATATAATCTTTCACACAAACATTCATCATCTATTTCAGTACGTTATGGGTTGATGTTTATAAAACGAAGACCCCGGATCACCTTGCTTAATTTCATCCCAATCGGTTCACCTATTAATCTGTGAAAGCGTACCAGACAGACAGACATTCGCATTTTTAATATTAGTGTGATTTTAATAAAAAATTCAATGAAGAAATGATAATAAAATTACAAACAGACACATCGTTTTCCTGTCTCTTTCTCTCTTTCGCCTCTTACTATACATACTATACAACCGCATTACACTCATTACTATTTGTAACTTACTATGACAAAAGTCGATCGATCATTTTTCCCGTGTAGCTCCAATCCATCAAATGCGTTAATAACTTCATACGAAAACATTTTAACATCGAGTAGGTACCTAGCCTATTAAAACATTTGTTGTAATTTAAAATACTTGAGAAAAAACATTCTCACAACGAAAACAACACTACAACTCTTACGTGGTGGTTATATTATATAATTGAACAATTCTGAGAACCGGCTCAACGGAGGCGTAGATACGGAGATGACAGTTGCCCAACGTGAGTGGTCTACTTTCACGGGTGCACGTCATTCAGATCCGCTTTGTCTCCTTAAGGTCACGAACTTGTAAAGTATGTAGACGATTGCATAAGGAAATAACACCGGATAATATATTACATTGTCTCAAACTTGCCGCACGCACATGTAAAAATAATATTATCATTTTATAAGCAAATGAACAAATATCCGAGTGCTTCGAAGTTTATATTGTACGCCAAATTTTTTTTCGGAATGACTCAAACTTCAATCTTTTTTATTTGCATAATACAGAGATTTATTATATAGAGTACATTATAAATTAATTCTTATAGAATTTTATTTAATTGACCGTATTGCTGCTATCTATAAGGGCCGTCACAACTTCATCTGGCGCGTGGGGCGTGGCGGCTCAGCCGGAATTGAAATTTTGAGCCAGGTTTTACGCCCACCGCCCTATGGATGTCTCCTGTGAGCCCAAATCTCGACTTAAGGTGGGGCCGAGATTTGCGTTGGGAAACAGTGGCATTGTTTGGGTCTTGTCCTGGTCCCCGCCAGGAGAAGAACAAAATGAATGCATTAACGAAATAGGAGTGTTTCTTACATCAGAGAACCTAAACCGAGGTGGTCTCGGTTCGCTGATGGGCGAAACAGGGGTCCTCGTCGCCGCCAGTGGGGCGGTGACGCTGTCGCGAATGTGAGTGTGTGTTCTGTTAGCCAGAGTTATTGGATCATCGGGATGGGTGAGAGAGCAAATCATTGAATTTCATGATGTGGCAAGTGGTCAACCTAAAGGTAACTCCAGTATAAATTCAGTGTTACGAGGCAAGTTACATTTTTGAAAAAACACTGGAAATGTAATTCAGAATAAATAAACCGAGGATTCAAACCTTCTGGGTTCGTCAAAAGAGGCCCAGGCTAACAGGAGGTGTTTCATATCCGTTTCGAGAATTGAGTCCGAGCTTCTGCTAAATCGGTTTAATAAAGCATATGCGCTAGTTCATGGTAAGAGTAATTACAGTTAACCATCAATAATAGTTAGTTGAAATCATCGTTATGGTACAATGCTTAAACTAAGTCTATGTTATAATGCATATTCCCAATTAGCTTCGCTCACGAGTACAGTAAGCGTTAATTTATGAAATTTAATACAGTCTTTCATTCCTTATTTCAGCCTCATTAAGTTAGATTTTTGAAAGCCATGATAGCGTAACAGACAGATCGATTTTTAATTTATAATATTAGGATGGATTGTCCTAGTTGGAGGCCCTTCTACCACTGCAAAGTGGCGCAGAGTTCGAAGGTAGTATTCTCCCTTAGATGATTTTCTTTAAACATCTGGCCATTATACCGTTTAAAAAATGCCACTTCGTCAGAGAGTTCCAATCCTCACTTCTTCGTATCATTATATTCGTCTTCATTAAGACGAAACAAATATTATCCTAATTTTAAAAATATTTTTTACAATAAAATAATGTATACGCAGTAAAACTGCAACAACCTACTCCTGTATCGCTGGAACCCAATATTAGATAATCATCAAATTTATAAGGGAACAAATGGAAAACCTCCGAAGCAAAGACATTCCAAATCGGTCTAGGCATATTTAGGTAACCGGGGAACATACATAAAAAAGATCCCAACGAATTAAAAACCTCATGTATTTTTGAGTTTGGGTAGTGAGACATCTGTTTCCAAAAAATATTTGAAATCGATATTACTTTATGAAATAACAAAAAATCGATAATATTAGAATGAGCCCTCACACTTCACAGGCATGTAAAATGGTCTCAGCGCGCTCGTTCGTGCTCGCAAGAATGCACTTTCGTGCTACTGATGCGTCACGGAGGCGAATCTTCATCCACGTGATATGAGTCAATTACATTGAGATAACTTCTTTTATAGTCTGAGACCCACATTGATAGTATCCGCATGAAAATTCTTAACAAGGCATGAATACATATCCAAAAGGTTAACTTATAACCCGCTTAGGATATGACATATCGCACATGAGAAAGAGATATTTATCGATATCGTAAATAGCTTGTTCACCCTAATAGGTATACATGTCACGATGTATGTAAACTTTATTATTATCTCGGCTTTTGACGCATTAAGCCTAGTTGTGTATGCGACTATTAAAGCGAGTGGTAAACTAGCTTTAATAGTCGCATAAACAACTAGTAGCTAGTAGTAAAACAATTGTCTTAAAGACAATGTTTCCAATGTCCAATTCGATATAGGTTATAGGTAGGTAGGTATATGTATTACAGCGACACATTTTGATCGGTAGACAAAAAAAAACAATTACTGACTAGCATGAGTGATAAGTAGTGATGATCAGCGACACGTAGCTTAGCACAATAATGATCCGTATAAGCCGAAACGGTTTTTTGCAAAATGGCGGCTCCTCCAACCTCCTAATTTGTAAGTATTTTGTGCATTTACATTAATTGCATCATACTGAACCTATCCATAAACAAATAACATCTGCAATTTAGTGCAGGAAAAAATCCTCTATTGCCTGTACCAAGTTTTTCTAATATCGTTAGACAACAAAGAAGCAGATGGCTCTCCTGATGGAAAGAGGAACAATAAGATGTTAATGGTGAGTTGCTATCTTTGTGATGGGGTCTCAAGGCCACATGCATAAGTTTAACGGCTACCCTACAAATAATCGAAACACGACAATGACAATTATTGACTCTGTTACGGCAGCAGAGTTACGATAAGAATATCAGTGTATATAAGACATCAAGTTATTCACAAAAGAGTTGTCAAATTATTTAAGCCCCGTGTTGGTCTGGGCTCCATTGAAGAATGAACTATGTTCCTTTCTGCCAGGCAGTTCGTAAGAAGCGAATTATTGCCTATACGAGTTACTATCACCGTGGCTACTTGGTGGAGTTCTGCATTGTCTCGCCCTTGTACTGGTACCACCGCCTTACCTATTTCTGCCATAACAGCGTCAGTGCTTGTCATTGTCGTGTTGCAGTTTAAAGGATAATGTAGCTTATAAACTTATGCATTAAGACCCCGCCACAAGGATAGGAACACATTATTATCATCTTTGGTGTCTGTAAGCGATGGCTGTCTCTTTCCATCAGGTTTGTACGAAATTAACGTGAGCATCTGTAACAAATAATGTTTGTCGCCTCCATGCTCTATCACCGGCTTTGGCAAAGATGCATGAAGTCTTATGTTCGAATCTCAGGCAATTCGTTCTAAATAAGTTTTTTCAGGTTTCCGTTAAAAATATAACTCGCCTGTGACCATGTGCCCGATTGGTCGACACCTGTTACATCATAAGACCGTTGGTTAATCGAGAGTGGACTAGTTGCACCTCTGCTACAATACAATAAACTTCAATTAAATCCTAAATCACGGTATAACAATTATTTATCATGTAACAGTATATACAAAGTTTCAACGAATCTCAGATAGACTTCGGTCCCTAGAATAGAAAGTACCATCTTGCCTGGCTGGACAGATCTTTTTTTTTCGATGTTCTGCCGTGACGACTTTATCCTTTCAACATTAGTGACATTATTTAATTATGAATGATTATGAATAGATGTTTGGTTGAACATATTTCAAAATAGAATAGGTAAATGTATAAACATACCTTAGCTAGGAAAGCTAAAGATTTAAGAATGTAACTTAAAGATCTTATTTGGTGTCCGACGAATACGACTGTATTTAAATGGATCTATTTAAAAAGTTTGTTTTTGATAAATTATGGTGACATTGGTGATATTATTAACAAAATGCCAGTTCCATATAAGATATTACAAACCAAATTCAAAATTATTGGTTGTCTGTTTTTTTTAGTTATCCTTATACGCGAGGACGCTTTGAATTTACGGATAAGTAAGCTACTTATCCGTAAATTCAAAGCGTCCTCGCCGTTACCTATGAAGATTCCACATAAAAAACATTTGCTAGTAAGTACCTAGATGTTTCATAGATGGAAACCTCGACTAAGAACCGAATTTACAAAATTTTCATAGGATTGGTTTAACAAAAGTTTTTGCGTAAGGAATTGCGGGTAATTGCTAGTAACAGTACTTAGACGACCCAGCTTTGCTTGGTATTTTTTCTGTAAAAACGACGTTTTCTAAAAATGGAACCCTCTGCATACTAAATTTCATAAAAATCGTTGGAGCCGTTTCCGAAATTAAGATCATTTATATACCTACAATAATTGTTCATTTAAAGGTATTATATAGATAGATAATAAGATTAAAGGTTTACGAAAGAATCAGTTATGTCAACAGTGAATAAAATATAGTTTTATTTTGTTCCAGATAGAAAATGACTTCGACAGAAGCAGGCAACCTCCACTGGGACATCCTGGCTTCAACGAACACCAAACAAGATTTGGATTGAGCTCACCTCTCCAAAACTTCCAACAACAGAACGTTGGTCCAGCCAGTCCATCGACACCAATCCATTTTCCTCAACCGATCTTCCAACAGCAGCCTTATGTACCGCAATTTAATAACCTGCTGCCAGCTCAAAATATTCCAAATAGTCCAGGACTTCCAATACAAAATAACAACGGTTTACAATTTAATCCAGCTATACACAACAATCCAACGATTAATAATCCTGCCTTAAATAATTTTCAACAGCAAAATTTTGTGAAATTACAACAACCAAACCAAAATATACAGCAGTCAGTGCCAACACTTGCAAGCTTTCCAAATAATGGAATACATTTAACCCAAAATGCTCCTCAAACCTTCAATCAAAACCCCAATATACAGGGCCCTTTTATACCGCCAAGGCCTACTCAAGCGGCTTTCCTGCCCACCATTCAGCCTGTGCACAATCAGCAGTCTTTTAATGTACCAAATGCCATAACAATACAAGCAGCTCCTAATCTTGCTCCGCAAAATATAAATAATCAGCAAATTCCCTTTCAATCAACACTGAACCAACCACAATATTTTCCTAATGAACAAGTATCTCAATCACAGATTCAAGATTATTACGAACAACAGTCTAAAGAAAACCTTGAGAAATTAAAGGAACTTCAAGAAAGACAAAGAATTATACAAAAACATCAAGAATTTGTTCAGAAACAGCAACAAAAGCAACAAGAAAAAGTTGAGAAACTTCACGAAGAATTTATCAGTAAACAAGCAACAAAAACTATTCCATCATATACAACGACAGAAAATTATGAAGATTACTTAAGAAGGACTCAAGAGAAGAGACGACCATTATTACCGCATGAGACAGACCTATTTAGAAAAGCAGTAGAGTTATATGAAAAGGAACATCCTACCACCACCACTACAACAACTACAACAACAACAACTACAACAACACCACGTCCCACCACTCCTAGATTTAGAACTCGGTCGCATTTAAGAACTAGAGGACCGATTCAAGATAGAAATAAGCAGAAATTATATAATGAAATTAAAAATCTGCTTGAAGAAAGTGAGACTAATGGCTTTGATGATAACCTGAGGGCTAAGAGTGTAGAGTTACTCCAAAAACCTGACATTCTTAAGCAATTAAAAGTCGCCTTGGCAGAAAATCCCGAAGATTTTAGTGAAAAAAATTTCTCTTCCCGAGAAATTTCTTTGAATGGACAAAAGTTTGAGGTGATAAGAACTACCAATCCAAACCTAATACCGAAAGGTGCCATAGCTGCAGATAGTCCTAAGTTGAGTCAAATACTTAGCACACAAGAACCACAAACAGAAAGCAGAATTTCTTTTGATGATTTGACTAAAGGGGTATTACCGCCTGGAGCGAATTTCGAACTCATCAAACAAAGTGACAGTGGTAAACTAGAAGAAGTACCCAATATACCACCAACTCTTCAAAACAAAAAGAAAGTCACCTTTGTATTCTTAGAAGAGCAAGATGATGGTTCATATAAAGTAAAAGGAGTAAAAGCAAATGGCCAACAAACTGAAGAAGGTCCGGAAGTAGAGGAAATTCTAAATAAAATAAAAAAAGGCGAAATTCAATTGCCTGGACCAACAAAAATTTCTAATAATGTATATACTACAACAACTCCGACACCAACAACATCTGCCCCAGATTATTTAACGGAATCATCACATCATCCTTCCAGCTATTCAAATTATGTTTCGACAACCACTTATGCCGACTCAGGGCTGACTAATCCCCCACCAACAACGCAAGCGCCAGTTTACCGGAACTCAGTGGTCGCGTCAACACGAGCTACTCCATTACCACAAACTTACAGCACAGTAGCGCGAAGTACTACCACTGAAAGATATGTAACAAAATCTTCAACTCCTAAATACACCATAAATCGAAGTCCCCATAACCAAACGCCTAGGAACCTATATCCAACTACTACGGTTATAAACACTACACCTTCCTATAGAACTACTCCAGAAGATATAGTCGTTATAGGCTCTAGTACACTTGCTCCAACTTTTGAAGCACCTGCTTCGAATTTTAATACATTATCTTATCCTGATCTGATTGAAATACTAAAAGAAAACGGACTTTTCGCAACTGCGAAATATTTAAAACAGTCAGGTTTGGATACAATATTAAATGAAACAGGTCCTTATACAATATTTGCACCCACAGACAAAGCATTCCGAACTCTTTTAGTCCAGCTAGGAGGACCAGACAGAGCCGAAGAAAAATTCCGAGATAACCCAAGATTACTTAGTGGGGTAAGTCCAAAATATCAAGTAGCCTTAAAACGAAAAGAGAAAATAGTGTTACTTCGAGAAGTAAATCTTTTATTAGAAGTGTAATCTCAACTCGCATTTGTATAGAATTAATTACAAATACTAAAATGTTATTTTTTTTAAATTTCAGTTACTGTCAATATTTAAATAATAGGTATATAAATTTATAAATAGGTTCCCCGTATTGATCCGATGTTTTTTGACAAAATTAATCATTTGTATTCGATCGATTCAGTTCGTGAAAGGTGAACGACAAATTGATAAGCCAAACGTGTCACTACTATCATGACGGCTAGGTGATAGAGTTCTGCAACGTCTCACCTATTTTTGTAACCACCAGCTTCCTATCCCTAGCGCACGAACGGCAACGTATAATTTTAACCTTATACGTCTATATTTCTATAACTCTATTCTCAATAGGATTTATTCATCTTGGTCCGGGCCCTTTTGGAAAATACATCAATTGCCTTACTGTTAGGCATTTCATAAAAGGTGAGAAAAGGCTATACTAACATTGTGACTACTAAGCGGTAGAGTTGCGCAACCTCTCGACTGGGCTTTAGTAGGTACCACCGCCTTACCTATACCTGCCGCAAAAATGTCGGTGATTGTCGTTGTCATATTAAATTTTCCATTGATATTTTATCCCTACCACGTGGATAGCATCGCACCATTAAGATTTCTGGTCTATAGGCGATGGTTGTCTATTTCCATCAAAAGAGACAATCAGCATATTGCTATCCTACGATATAAAAACAAGGAACTCCAACTCCTTATTTTCACTGTATAAGTAATATAATTAAATTATAATGTAATACATAACATACTATAAAATAATTATAAATTTTGCATTGTTCAGAGTCGATGATCCTTACCTTATTTGGTAAATATGCGCCTTTTGACTATTTGTCCTTAAAATATACGGTTATGTCCGAATTTAAATAACCCACATTGTTTCAGCTCCTCCTTCATCATGTTATTCCTGGAGCGTTTGACATTGGGTCTCTTCAAGACGAAATGACTGGAGTTTCCCTCGCTGGCACACAACTCCGCGTCAACCAGTACGACATGCACGATGTCGAATGGAACGAAGTCCGCGTCACCACCATTAACGGTGCACGTGTGTTAGATGACAAAAAGGACATTCACATACCACAAGTATGTATAACTGGATTAAAGTAAAGAATCATCAAGCTGGTTCATTTGCGCGGTAGTTAGAGGCGTTCATAGACTTTCCGGTTGACCACGATTCATCGGTGAACGAGATGAGTACTGAGTAGTAATCCCCATCGCTATAATTTACAAACCTGATAACGATTATCCCTTGTTTTTAGCAATAATCCATAACTTCATGAATTACTGTAGCTCGGAGATGTTAAAAAACCACCAACAGACTGGATTTTCAAGAAAAACCTGGTAACAACTTCAATATCCCTTTTCCGACTAGCGGATCGAACCCCGAGCCGCATTTTAGCTAAATAGGCTGATCACTCAATCGCCGAGGCGGTCAACTGTTACTTTTTAACCGACTTTCAAAAAAGGAATGTGTCAATCTAATTGTATTTTTATGTTTGTTACCTCATAACTCAGAGGTTACACTGCTTTTTTTCCTTGAAGTGGTATCGTCGGGCTATACGTAAGAGTTCACGGAAGGTTGCATATTAATTTGATTTCTTCTTTGAGTTATGGATCTATAAAATATTATAGGTACCTTTCATCCAAAAAAAGTACTGTCCTGAGGAATAGAAAAATATATTTAAACACGAGTGCAAATGCGAGCAAATAGCTGATTCATAATAAAGCTAGAGGATATGGCAACCAATTATAATTTCCATTTTTTTAAATATGGAAGTTTATACATGCGGAAAATTTTGAGTGTGTATTTTGGTGTTTATTAATTCTTTGCGCTGAAATGGCTGAACGAATTTGGACAGGCTTTCTTTTTATCCCAAAAATCCAACGCTCCATTGTAAAATTACAATGGCGGTTAAAAAATGCAATTATATTTTTTGGGTGATAAGAGTGACGCAATTTTATTTTTGGAATGTTAAAGTTTATAAAATTTGTTAGAATCTTTGATCTGTAACATTTAATAGTAGAACCAAAAAAAAGTTATAAGCGAAAATAGATAAAAATTTGTTGTCCATTGCTTTGTTATATTTGCAAAAGTCTGACCGCGCAATTTTATTTTACTCTCAAGAGTCTAGAGAGAGAGCCACTAACTACACTGTAATATTAAATCCATGCTTGTAGGGTGGATGCATGTTCCGCGGCTGCCATCGGAAAAAAATCTCTGAAGCAGTTATGAAGACTGCCGACATGAATATAAACTTAAAACTTTATTTTGAATTTTCAAACTGATTGTAATATTAAACATAAAAACTTCATAACTTTACCTTAAACATTAGCATGTCGGTGACGCGAGCCATTAGATTTTCCTGCCATCTGTATTTTGGCCCCTGCCAACTAGCTGTGCCCGCGACTTCGTCCGCGTGGAAAATGTTCTAAAGACAGTCCCGGAATTTTACCCGCGACTGGTCCCGTTCCTGTGTATTTGCCGGGATAAAATGATCCTATGTCCTTTCTCAGGTCTCATACTCTCTTAGTACCAAATTTCATCGATTTGGATGCCCGGTTTAGTGGTTTAGGCGTGAAGAAGAGACAGACGTCTGTCTAGTCAGAAAGACAGATAGAGTTACTTTCGCATTAGTATGGATTTTCAAACTGATTGTAATATTCAAAATTAAAATTTCATAATTTTACCTCAAACATTAATATATCCCTGATGCGACTTCATTATATTTTCCCCTGTCGATTTTCCCATGACAAAAATTTTGAATTTTCAAACTGATTGTAAAATTATAAATTAAAATCTCATATTTCTCCACCAAAAATCGCCTCGCCCCATGCACTTTTTCACTCCATAAAAAGGGTTTCGTTATATCGGGCTAACAACTCGACGCACAAAAATTGTAAAATCATTTTTGTTGCAAACTAAAACGATAAAAAATAAAAATTTGTGCACAAAAAAATCCATAACAAGCATAATGTAAAGGTTCTCTGCGACTAAAACTTATAGAACCAAGGTTTTGATGAATTAATTTGCAAAAAGAAATGTCATTTCAAATTTTCTGTACGACGAATAATTTTTACGATACATGTAGGTAGCTTATACAAAAAAATTATAATATGGCGCCCGCGGAACAAGTGTTACGACCCCAAAAACAACGACACTACAGCGTTTTAATTATATTTTATTGTTACGTATACACCCTTCCTTAGATTTCTAACATTTGTGCAGGGTATCGCACATGCAATAGACCGAGTGATGTTCCCGTTACCTGTTGGTGATCTCGTGCAGACCTTGCAAGCTGATCGGGATCGTCGATTTACAACCTTCCTAAAGGCAGTGCAAGCAAGTGGCTTCGCCGACACATTAGCAGGTATACATTCTATAAGCGATGCTTCAAAAGACCTTACCGCTTACTTCAAAAAAGTAATGATAAGAAAGCAGTTTCTTTTCACCAGGAGAACCAGCTGCTTGTTAGCTATCTTATGAAATCAAATATGATAAACAAATAAATATAAAATAGTAGTTGTTGACTTCAATGATTGTTCCTAAATACTAATTAATGAAACGTTATATAACAGTATTTTTACCGATCCGGGACCTAATGCGCCTATGCACTATGCACCTAATGCGGCTGTAAAAACCCCTACATCAATGAGATAGATAATAAACCCGGGATAATAATAAATAATTGTTATTATCACGCCATTTTCTTGTGAGGAAGTTTAGAGGAAGAGAACTTGAGAGGAGAAGGAAGAACTAAACATTCATCACTGACTACGTTTTATTTTATAGCTCTGTCAAAACTATGGAGTTTCTTGGGTCAATTTTTTTGTGTGTGGTCTAAAAAATACCATTATTAATTAATTAAAGATTGGAATGAAAAGGAATTAATTCCTGGTACCACCGCCTTACCTATTCCTGCCGCAATAGCGTCAGTGCTTGTCACTGTCGTGTTCCGGTTTGGAGAGTAAGATAGCCGGCAAACTTATGCATGTGACATTAGACCTTACCACAAGATAGCAACGCACCATGAACACATTTGGTGTCTATAGGCGATGATCGACTCTTTCCAACAGGAGACCCATCTGCTTGTTTGTTATCTTATGATATAAAAAAAATCTAAATGTTAAGTAATGAATTCTCGCATACAAATACATGGTGCCCTATATTAATAGTCTACATATTTTTCCAGAAAGCAAAACGTACACAATCTTTGCGCCAACGGACGCTGCGTTCGCGCGTCTGCCTCCCACTGAGCTGGCCAAGTATAGCGAGAAGGCGGCAGCCAGGGCGTTAGTGGCGCGGCACGTGCTGCCCGGCACCTTGTACAGCGCCGGCATGCGGTACTACCAGCTGAGGAACTCCATGGAAGATGCCAAACCCCTCACACTACAAAAGAACTCCGGTAAGTACCGCCACCAAGGGCGGATCCAGCTTCGAGTCAGGGGGGGTCGTCGCATTTAAGATAGTCTCTAGTCCTTATCTGTTCGCAATAAATCATTGATCGTTGTCGATGTAATAGAATAAGCGCTAATCTACACGCATTCTCAATACATAGTATAATTAATTCTCTAATAAATTACATATGGAAAGTACCTAAACAAGCAAATAGCTTTCCTGGTGAGAAAAAGAACCATTGCCGATAGGCACCAAAGATTTTAATGATACGTTGCCATTCGTGTGGCGAGTTGTATTGCTACATGTTGTTACCTTAACCTCCAATCAGAAACACGACAATGCACTGTCGCTATTGCGGCAGTAACACCTGTTCAGGCGATGGTATCAATCCAAGTGAGACGTTTCACGTTATATACAGTGCTGGCTTTAGGGAGGCCACCCGACATACTTTACATACAAAATGTAAAGACGTTTGTTCATTCCGAGTGCAACTTAAGAAAACCTACGTTTAACCTGACTGCGCTAGATGAAGGGTTATGTTTTATGAGTATATTTATGTATATTTCTTTGACTCGCTCTGTAGCCTAATGACTTAATAAATTTAAACTTGAAAGTCGTTAAATTCGTTTGAATTGTGCGTGTCTTAGGCATGTCATAGGCTACAGCATTTTTACCTGACAGCGTTAGGAAAGTTGTTTTTTCGCAGACAAGACGCAGACGTAGTCGGGTTTTTGTTTTTAGTGTGTATAGTAATTATTTGCGCTATTATATTTATTTTCCGCAGTTCGTTCGCGTAGCCCCAAAACATTACTTCTATTTACTCAATCAGGTAAAACGTAGTCTATAGCCTTCCTCATTAGTGTAGCTATCACACACAAAATTATTTTTTTAAATCCGACGGGTACCTACATCTAGCGCGGTAGCGCGTTCAACCATACTTCTTAGCTTTGTTATATTCGTATCAATATATATAGGTATAGGGTACCTAGAAGTCACCTCTGTGGTCTAGTGGTCCGGTATCGGCGTTGACCACAAGAGGACCCGAGTTCGATTCCCGGTCGAGCAATTCAATAATGTGTTTTCTCAATTTTCTGATAAAAACAACGTTGCCCGGGATTGGATAAGTGCCCGGTTGGCGATAGGCTTGCCACCTATCACATTGTGGGTCAAAGTCTCTTCGGCTAATCGTAGGTGCATTAGCTGTACCTCTGCCTACTTCTTCAGGGATAAGGGCGTGAAGATCAATTTTTAGAAATACTGGTTGTGGCCCCTACCATTTGTGGCCTTTCAACGTCAAATTGTTTATAAAAATAATTCTATATGTATACAATATATTTTTTTTTATAGAAAAAAGGGGCAAACGAGCAGGAGGCTCACCTGATCGTAAGTGATTACCGCCGCCCATGGACAGCCATATCACCAGAGGTCTTGCAGCTGCGTTGCCGGCTTTTTAAGGAGTATGCTCTTTTCTTGAAGGTGCCTAAGTCGTATCCGTTCGGAAACACCCCCGCCGGTAATTGATTCCACAGAGGAGTAGTGCGTGGTAAGAAGTACCTAGAGAATCGCACAGTTGTGGATTTCCAGACATCGAGGTGATGAGGATGGAACTTTGAGTTTTGCCGCGATGTCCGATGATGAAATTCAACATATATCATAATAAATTTGATTTGTTCAAATGCGGAATTTGGAAAATTCCATTAAAATATTATAAAGCATTATTTTTTTTACATTGATTCAAATTTCAATCAGCCAAAACCGATACTTGTATTATATCACTTCTTTTAAACTTGTTCCAGGTCGAATCAAAGTGAACAACGCACAAGTCATCACCCACAACATCCCAGCCACCAACGGTGTTATTCACGCAGTAGACACGCTTCTCTAACTACCCTCTTAAATTTTTTCTAACACAAACTTAACAAGCTAGATTTTTAATTGGCAAAAAGCTTTAATTTATGATGAAACTAATCTAGACAATCTATCAAGTACTTACTGTAAACAAAATGGGATAATGTGAAGTACTTTAAGACTGTAAATATATTGTAATTAAGGTAATTTATGATATTTTTGTACATAAATTTCATATAAAATATACTAGCTTCTTATTTTAATTCCTACCTATTATCATGTGCGTATATACGGGTGGGATCTGGACCCCCCCCCCCTCCCCCTAAAGGACTCTAAGGAATAAATATGTATGCGCGGAACAGATATATACTATTGCTATATATATATATATATATATATATATATATATATATATATATATATATATATATATATATATATATATATATATATATATATATATATATATATATATATATATATATATTAGACTGATTCAAATTAAAAAAACTTTTTTTTTTTTGAATAAATACATCTAAAAAGTTTCTTTGTAAGACCAAAAAAAACCTCCTAAAAGATGAGCTTGATATCTTAAAAATTGAGCTGGCGCATGGGGGGGTCCCCTTTCCCATTTAAAATACATTGAAAAATAACTTTTTTCTGTATTTTCATTGTAAATCGTCGAAAAAATTTTTTTTTCGAATTTCCGATTTTAGTATCTTGTAGGAAATTAAATTCTCTACAAAAAAGGTCTCTTTCATTTTTTCGCTAAAATGCACAGGAAAAAAGTTACAGAGATTTAAAAAACGAAAATTATAAAAAGTCAAAAATAGCTTTTTTTTTTTTATTTTCGACATCAAATTATTTTATTTCGTAAAATTTTTTACTTAATTTATCTATATTCAGTCTGTTAATTATATCTAAATTTGATCTATGTATAGAAGAAAAAAATATATATTTATTTATATTAGCTATTTTTATAATACCTATATTTTTATATTATATATGGGGCATTCCATGCCAAATCGACCATTTTTGAACCCGACCCTTTTCGATTTTTCTGAAATTTTATTATCTTTCTCTACCCTATTGAAAACAATTTGCGGAATTTTTTCAAATTTTCTTACCCAACCAAAAAAAAGTTACGAGTTATTTAAAAAAGATAGTTTTTTTTTTGTTAAATAACCATAACTTTTTTGAAAATTAACTTATTGGAAGGATTTTTTTATTGAAATTTTTGTTTTTAAATGTATTTTTTAGAAAAAAAAAATGAAAATAATTCGCACTTATATTCAGCGTTTTTTTTTTTTGAAAATTTCCGAAAAAAACGAAAATTTTGGGATGATTGACATTTTTGATTTTTTCTTTTTTTTAAAAAACTAGTATTTTCTGCGAATTTCCTGAAATTGTTAGTCGTATTTTTTTTCTATTTTTTTTTTAGAAATGAAAAAAAAATTTGTTTTTAAATGTTTGTTTTTTGTTATACCACTCTGAAGATTTTTTAGCAGATTTTGAAAACTTTAAAATCTGAGAAAAAAAAAATAAAAACAAAAACTAAAAGTGACAATCATCGATAACATTTGATTAATTTTCAATGAAGTTAGATAAAAAATTAAAAGAAACATTGAATTATTTTTTCGTATTCTATTATTTTTGTATCTAAAAGTTCTATAAACAATAGAAAATTCGATTGTTTTCAGTAGGGTAGAGAAAGATACCAAAATGTCAAAAAAATCTAAAAAGTTCGGGTTCAAAAGTGGTCGATTTGGCATGAAATGCCCCATATATAATATAAAAATATAATATAAATAAATATATTTTTTTCTTCTGTACATAGATCAAATTTAGATATAATTAACAGACTGAATATAGATAAATTAAGTAAAAAATTTTACGAAATAAAATAATTTGATGTCGAAAATAAAAATAAAAAAGTTATTTTTGACTTTTTATAATTTTCGTTTTTTAAAGCTCTGTAACTTTTTTCTTATGCATTTTAGCGAAAAAATGAAAGAGACCTTTTTTGTAGAGAATTTAATTTCCTACAAGATACTAAAATCGGAAATTCGAAAAACAAATTTTTTCAACGATTTACAATGAAAATACAGAAAAAAGTTATTTTTCAATGTATTTTAAATGGGAAAGGGGACCCCCCCATGCGCCAGCTCAATTTTGAAGATATCAACCTCATCTTTTAGGAGGTTTTTTTTGGTCTAACAAAGAAACTTTTTAGATGTATTTATTCAAAAATTAAAAAAGTTTTTTTAATTTGAATCAGTCTAATATATATATATATATATATATATATATATATATATATATATATATATATATATATATATATATATATATATATATATATATATATATATATATATATATATATATATATATATATATATATATATATATATATATATATATATATATATATATATATATATATATATATTAAATGATTTGTTGCATCTTGCACTTCAGGGTACAACTACCTCGTTTACTTTTGTACATTTTTGAACCCTTGAACATAAACAAAGCTGTAGCTACGCTCATAACAACAATTATATTTTAGTTTGGGGATTTAGTAACGATTCTATAAACTTTTTATATGTAATTTATGATTATAAACAAATAGACGGTGGACGGTACTCCTAATACTGTGACAATACCGTCGCGTCGCCTAGGCAGCAAAACTGTGTTGCCTTTGCCATACATTAGGTGTACGAGCGGCACCCTCCAAGCCGCTGCATTATAAAAGTTTTTGGAGAATGCCGCGAAAACAAAACATTTTTCCGGGATAAAAAGTAGCCTTTGTGCTATTCCAGGTCATGATCTATCTTTGTGCCGAATTTCATCCAAATCCATTTAATAGTTTTGACATGATTTATTATGTCCGTAAAATATACATCCACTTTTCTTTCTTTTTCAACGTTCACATTTATAATATTAATATAGATCCATAAGCGTTTGACTTATTCTATACCTTATGTATAATTTTAATGGAAACACAAGGCTGACAATCACTGATGTTATTGCTAAAAAGTATACAAATTGCAGTTGACACTATCAATTTAATTTTATACACGGCTTTTACTATGTAATTCATATAAATACTTTCGAATAATGAAATAAGTGCTTTATAAATAAAATTATTTCGTTGTTGCCCATACTAGGTGAGTATTTAATTCTTCTGTGCGTGTAAAGGTATGACAACTCCACCTGCAAAAAAATGCAAGCTACTAATAGATACTTATTAATAACTAGCTGTTGCCCGCGAACTGTTAATAACATTCATGTAAAATTTGAAGTAAATCCATGCAGTACTTTTTGAGTTTACCCCGGACATACATTGACTTTCTTACGATTTTATTATATGTATAGATATAGTGATTACTCACGATACAAGGTGGCAGAGTTCAGCAACACCTCACCTGGTTTAGTACCAACTACCATCGCCTAATTCTGGCCGCAGGGGCTCGGCGCAACATGGGAATTCCATAATTTAAGAGTATTTTTACGGGCTTGACGTACAGTATTGTGTGACAAGTACCTATTGTTTTCCGATAAAAGCAGCTATCTCATTTTATCTAGACTATTCTAGTGACATTATTGTTTTTTCAATTAAAAAACCGTCCATTTTATCGAGATTATTCTGCAACAATATTTTGGCGATCACAACCAACTCAAAGTATTGAGCCGTTATGAATAAAATTGGGATTACTATTAATTGAAACCACCAAAATATAATATTTAACATTTTTATTGACCTAATAAACACAAGTCCACGCAATAAGGCAGTTACACAACCTTCAATAAATAATATCATGCAATATCCGGACATACACTCCTAGGGCTGAAGCCATACAAACTTGATTAATCATAAATTTTGTAATATTCTATGTTATGAAAACTAGCAATATGCAAGATAATTTTTGCTCTCATAATTTTGCTTCCTATTTTACTACTTTACGAGATGAATTTTCGAAAATACTTTTTTAGTGGTCCTCTGACCATGCTTATATTATAGTCTGTCTGCCTGTCTGTTATGCTTTTACCGCTATACAGATAAACCAATGTGGATGAAATTTGTCAACGATATACCTATCTATGTATCTTAGATCTTCATCTGAAGACCCGAGGTCAATAGGTTTCATAGTTTCTCTTTCCAACAAGAGAACCTTTTGCTTGTTTGTTATCTAATAAAAAAAGATATATGATCACATTAAGCTAGCAGATAATGCCTTGGGCGACCGGACAGATTTTTCTTACAAAATGTATAAGGACACAGAACATGGAGTCAAAATATAAGGACAAACTCTGAATAGAAGTGTCCATCAACAGCAGCCTTATAAATTAAATTGTTAGAGAACGGTAAAAACTGGAAGTGTGTTTTAACATTTCTAGTAAACTGTTAAAACAGCGCTACAACAATACAAAATAGAATACCTAATAGTACTACCGTACTATAGAAATTGTGTTGTAGCGCGCGCGTGGCTACAAGTGCTGTTAAATACTTATGCTCAGCGCACTTTACTCCGTCTACAACAGCTAACTTCATATCCTAGCTTATGCTACGCCAGCGCCATTCGAACACTTAATTTTAAGTATACAGCTGGACATTTTTATAACCGTTCCTTGATATGAGTTGGTCCTCCTTACCTCTATAATCCACCCATTAGACAAGTGAGTGTGTCGCTACTCCAAGTATTTGACTGCATGCGATCAAAAGTTAACGTATGTATAATATAGTTCGTATGGCTTTCCCGTAAATTTTTACTATACTAATCTACTCCCAATGGATGTTGGATCAAATGAAAAGAAAATTGATCAAAATGAAAAAAAAACAGAATGATTAGTAACGAGCCCGCGTTTGGGGACGATGTCAATTCGATAGATAATAAAAAATAAAAAACTTGTTGCCAAATAATGTCTTAAATATAGTGAAATAATATTGTGAAATGTCATAAATAGATAATCGGAACAGAGACCACAGAGAGACCGCGTTCCGATTTGGTAGTACTATAAAATTATCGACCCATCAAAAGTGTCTGTAAAGGTTAGAGGAATGAAAAATATTGACTGAAAATGTATCCGTTTTGTATATAAAATTCAGTTCAATAAATATTATATTATAAATAAACATCCATTCTAATATTATTAATGCGAAATTCTGTCTGTTATACTTTCACAGCTAAATCGATTATCCGATTTTGATAAAATTTGTTGCGGAAATGAATGAGGACAAAACTGCTATTTTAAAGAATCAACCACCAAGGAGATGAAATTTTGTATAAAAGATATGACACTGATGACACGTTGCTATATTGCGAGCGAAACTGCGCGGTCCAACCAGTATATTTCCCACGCACTACGTGTGTATGCCTTAGCGCTGTACCTTCCCAATACACGTTTTATGGAATACCTAGCAGTTTTGTTACCCGTCATCCATCGGTAGTAATACAAACACAATTACATAATTTAAATTATTAAGTACCATTAACATGATGGTGCAGTAAAAACTGCAGACGAAAATACACATCTCTCTTTAGGAAATAACGATGACTTACGGACCTCACCGCCTCCACCACAATAAAATATAAGTTGCGGAGACGCATTGGTCAGTGAGATTTTTAATAAGATTAAGCAGCTTAGTATTTCAGCAGCTTATCTTGACGTACCTCAAAACTCACGATCTGCTTATAACGAGTTAATTGGCAAGCTCTTACTTTCTAACAATCGATTTTTGATGAGTAACATCATTTTTCTGTTGCATTGCTATAATCTTTAGGAATGATCTCATGAAATGTGGCGGAAATGTCTAACAAAACAAAACGCGGGGAACCAATAAGCACGTGTTATATGAACTGACCAATAAGTACGCTATTTGAACGGACAAAAAACGCTATTTGAAATTGACCAATGAGCGCGCGCGGTAGTAGATTTGATCATCTAATTGTATCAACCTAGATCTCAGATGTTACACATCATATGCGACTACTGTAAGGCTCGCTCGATTTTTTTATATAAGTACAGTGTTTAAAACTGAGTTCGATAGTCTAAGGCATTGTTTAGTAGCCTAATACAATTATATATTAGGTATATAATATATAAAACCTTAAATGATATTTCAAATATTACTATGGCAACACCAAACGCCGTACAAAAAATGGCGACAGACACAGACGCGACTAGGAGACCGCGTCCTCTTACTCGACGAAGGGTTGTAAAGTTTCATTCACTAAATTTTAGCTAAATTGAAGGTTAACTATGAGGAGTTCATAATATCACCATATTTTTATAAATAAAATAATTTTATAATTTCATTTAATAATGTCATCAACATTTTTATATGTTTTTTACACCCTATATAAATGTGTAATAGGACAGCAAATAAGCAGATCGCATGCAGGATGTAATTGGCATTTTATGGCTGAGTTATAACACCAGATGTACGATTTTGAGTGAAACGTTGTATAATTTCCTACCACCAAGTAATTTTTTAAATTATTCAATGTGTTGACTAAATTCAAATATCATAATCTCTTTTTATACTGTCCATCGGCGTGACGTCATATTTGTTGAAACTCCATATTAAAAATCAAAACCCTTGTACATTTCAATACAAACATTATATATTATATTTGCTATGAGTTAAATTTTATTGACCGTTTTACCGTTTTTAAGCCTCACTATTAGAGCTAAAACTATATTTTGTTGTTATTTTTAAATTTTATATAAAATATAATGTTTTTAGTAAAACTGTGCCTACAAGTGGTTTAGTTTCGAATATTATTCTCAATACTTAAGTTATTGTCGAAACATAATAATAGGTTCAAAATACACTATTTGACAAATTCATCATTACCGAAAACGTGTTACAAAAGTCAAAACCAGTTGGTGTATTACATAAATAAAAAACGAATTATGATGATTCAATTTATACTAAATAAATAAAAAACCAATGAAACAACAAACGCATATTTTAACCTCAATATAAAGGTATAGAGTTTCACCAAATTTTACGTCAAACGGTATAAACATAAACCTACATAACAAGCCTTAAAATTAATCACACTTATCACGATAACTTACATGAGCAATTTTTTAAGTAACTAATACAAAAATGAGAAGTCAATAAGTGGTGTCACGGAGAAACTGTTGTGGATAATTAGCTATGTCCACATCATGCAATTTTTTGTTCATCAAGGGCATGCGACACAGCGCAGACAACAGCACACGTGAGGCATGCCCTTGACACATGTCGCATTATCGCATGCGCTATGACAGTTGAAAGCGTAGCGCGCGCTGTGATGCTCGTGTTTCCGCATCGGGTGGATTTCTGTGTCACATAGCGTTCAACATAGTACATATGTAACATTATACTTGGTGGAACATAGTGATATTCAAAAAGTTTGGTCACCGTGCGGGTGACAGATGCGTGCCTTGACTTACACGTGCCACGACGTTAATGCGCTGTCTGTAAACAATGCACTACTATATCTATGCACTACAGTTAGATTCAAATTTAAGTACCTGTTGGAACGAAGTTCCTTATGGAGCGTTGCGAAGGGGTACCCTAGCCGACAGAAAACAAAAGCGTAAGAATTTTTTATAATAAGGAATTTCGTCCCTATCTTGTGTCCTACGACACCACACGGCTTCTTTTTTACATATGTATTTAGTATCAGAATCAAGTACTGAACCTCCCTTCAGTATGTACAATCTTATCCTAGTCAACCCGTATAATATTAAAGACTACAGTTAAGTCATGGATATGAGAACTCAGTGAAATAAACAAATGGCTAAAACTTAATAAAATGATCCTTCTATTTATTTAGGGAAACTTAAATGATTTTTCCGAAGATGTGTAAGGGACGGTGAATTAAGAAACTAACGGCCGGTTTCCGAAACGCAAATTAATTTTAACAAGCAATTAATCTGTGTTTAACAGATCATTTGCTTGTAAAAATTATTATAAAAACACAGATTAATTTCTTGTTAAAATTGATTTGCGTTTCGTAAACCGGCCGTATGTCATTTTTACATCTAGTCATAATGGCAACTCCTTGTTTTTTGTGGGAAATACAAGATTTGCGTTTTATGAGTTTACTTATTTTCACACCTTCTTAGAATCATAGTCTAAATCCATGGTTTCAATTTTCTGTAGACCATCCCTTAGGGGATGTAGGGATCCATACAAGTATTACGTAAGCACTAAAGGGGGGGGGGGGTCTTCCCATTACTTATTTTTGATGACAAGAGGGATGGTGGTCTAGATAGTGATTACGTCAGCAAAATTATTTTTTTTACTTTTCGAGTTTTCTATATATTTACTGCTAAGAGTTTAACGCAAACATTTAATGTAGCAACATTAAATGTTTGCGTTAAACTTTTTTATCTTACCTATACCTAATAAAAACTGCTACTCGTGAATCAATCACAAATCTTAGGAACAAATTAAAAAATTAATTTACAAATGTTTTCGTAAGCAAGGGGGGAGGGGGTAAGTGACTTGCTTACTTTTACTGACATGGGGGAGGAGGGAGTCAATAATTGTAAAAAATCTGCTTACGTAATACTTGAACGGCCCCTTACACGCTGTGAATGCATAATTTATTCCATTTCTATTTAGACTTATTATTAGTTTAAAAAATACAAGCTCATAGATTATGTAGCAAGCCAATGATATAAATTTTTTATAAATTTATTTAGTTTCATTCGACGTGATACAAAATTAAATTAATATTATCTTTATATTTGGATAAGTCAACTAGCCTATGGTATGATCTGAAATTTACTACCATTGTATCTCCTTAAAATCAATACTTATATTGAAAGATGTCAAAATGTATGGAAATCAAATTTATCAATAATACATTTTTTTAATGTATTTTTTATATGTATGAAATGACTATCCAAACGAAAGACCTATGTGAAATAGAATAAATGAAAAAACCTCCAATGGATGTACAGAAAAGAAGCCGTCAAGAGAAATATTGTATTATTTTAGAGATTATTGGCAGTAAGGAAGGAATAAGTTTGATAGGCGATAGATAAATATCTAGATCGTAAACTATCTTATGTACCAATGCAGGTTGACGGGTAAAAAGCCGTACATATTGAAGTACGCGATAGTCAATGGTTATATGTATTGAAGTACGCGATAGTCAATGGTTATATGTATTGAAGTACGCGATAGTCAATGGTTATATGTATTGAAGTACGCGATAGTCAATGGTTATATGTATTGAAGTACGCGATAGACAATGGTTATATGTAAGCAATAAAAGTATAATAAAAACCGTGCCGTGTCGTAGGACACCAGAATATGGAACGAAGTTTCTTTTTATAAAAATATTAATTTCAAGTTCTACTCAAGGTATTAAGAAAATACCCCTTGTTACACAATGTCACACTTCGTCGACCCCCTCCCTCCCCCTTAACGTGTGACATAATTTATGGATTGTTCCTAAAGTGAGGCTATCAATTCAGCTGTATGTTTTTTTCATGTTTGTACTTTAACTTGGTCATTTATGAACCGATTTTGAATATTCTGTTTTCGTTTGGAAGGATATTTTCCCCATGTGGTCCCATTTTAATTTGGTGATCTGTTGCAAGGTTCCGGAAATACAGGAAATGGGAAATCGATTGCTGCAGTTTTACTGTTTTAAAAAAATTATTATTGGATAATTGGTTAAAAATTGATGTACCTATTTTTTTACACATTCGGCATCAGAATCTAGTACTGAACACCCTTCTTCAATATGTACAATATTTTACCCACAACCTATATCTAGCAATAGACAGCCACTAACTATAAGTTCTTATTGTATTGAGCTAACATCAATTTCAATTTGGCTATTTCATCATCCTTCGCCGCTAACTCCTCCTTTAGCATTTTGATTGTATCATCCTTGTTTTCTGATAAAAGCTTTAACTCTTCCAATAGTTGACTAGTGTCAAGCCTTCGACTAGGTCTTCGTTGTACAAGTTTCCCAATTATGTGGGCTATTTTCGGGTAATTGGCAGTGAGGTGGGCGGGTATTTGACCCTTCCGCAAGTCTGTAATAGTCTTCACTCTCTCCATGTCTGTGCTGAATGGCTCCACCATTTCCAAGAGTATGATGCCGAGGGAATACATGTCACTCTGAAATATAATCAAGAAATTAATAAATCTGCCTCGCGTTTTAAGAGTTAACATTCTACTTAAATCGTGAGGATTCGGGCTCGATCTTGATTAGGGCAAATGCGTTACTTTTTCGAGGTTATCATCAAAAAGTCAAGTTTACTGTATGTTCGTAGTTTAATGTACGTTCAAAGTCTGGCGGAAGTGACGATGTGAGTCTAGTCGGGCAAAAAGTATATTTGGTGTTTTCGGTCTGGTGAAGGTGTCTTAAGAACCCTGCATTTCGAATGAGCACGTTAAGCTGATACCCCAGCTCACTAGAAATAAAGTAACCGTTATCAGGTCAGTAAAATGCGGTAATGGGGATGACCATCATTCATGTTGCGAACTGACGAGCCAATGAATCGTGGTGAAACGAAAGTCTATTAATTCCCAAGGGAGAAAGCGTGATGATTTTTTTTATATCATAAGATGGCAAACAAGCAGATGGGTTTCCTGATGGAAAAAGTCAGCCATCGCCTATAGACACCAACGGTGTTAATGGTGCGTTGTTTTCTAGTGGTGAGGTCTAATGCCACATGCATAAGTTTGCAGGCTACCTTACCCTCCAAACCGGAACACGACAGCGACAAGCATTGACGCTATTGCGGCAGGAATAGATAAGACGGTGGAACCAGACCCGGGCGAGACAATGCAGAACTCTACCACCTAGTAGTCACGATGATAGTGACTCGCACAGCCAATCGGTCGCCTTTTACGACCTGCCTGGCAGAATGGCAGTTGGCCTATTCTTCAAAGGAGCCCGGGACCAACACGGAGACATACTATATGTGATACTATGATACTAAATATATCTAATAAATGTTGAAAGCATTTTAATTGTCCGCTAAGAAAGTAATTTGTCTCATCTCGATTTTCTAAAATTGAGTTTCCATCTGATCTCCAAGTATTTAATGGCTTGACATATCGCGGTTGATGACATCTGATTGAGTTCAAGCAATCTCACAAACTGCACAGCCGATTTTGATAAAACTTGAACAATACTCTAAGTTGGAATATTGATTAAACTTTAAAAAAAAATATTCTTAAAAAAGTTTAAAGATTATTTCGATATGACTTTTAGTTCCCGACAAGTTTGTGGACAAACATGTAAACATACAAAAAACACGCATGTATTTTATGAAAATGAATACATATTCATTGTCACGTTCCGGTTTCGAGAAAAAGTTATCCGGTAGACTTATACATGTGGACTTATATTTATATCGTATTAAAAGCACTTGTACTGTTTTACTTGACTTTTTATTTATTAAAACCAACCGGTTTCGCGTTTTAACGCATCATCAGGGCAAAAGTTATTATTGTTTAATACAATTGACAATTTGACAATTAACAATATGTACTGAAGGTAGTATGATCATTTTAAATTTAAAATTATATTTCACAATATCGGTGTTACCCACACATCATAATTACCCTTTTAAGCAGGGAGAATTGTGTATAGTAATTTATTAATTCAATAGTATGTCAATGTCAATAGTGCAAAGTAATAGTACAATTGGATTGATTAATATGTAAAAATGTCATATAGATTCTAATGTCAATTAAAATAATTAAATTCAGTGTTCAAATTATGCATGTGGCATTCCCATTCCGACACAAAGATAGCAACGCACCAATTAACATCTTAGGTGTATATAGGTGATGGTTTCCCTTTCCATCAATAGAGACATCTATTTATTTGCTATCTTATGATATAAAAAACGCTCCATTAATATCTTTGGTGTCTATAGGTGATGTTTTCTCTTTCTATCAGTCGAATCATGAAGATGATAACGTGATGGAACAATCAAACATTTTATCGAAATTGTCTAAACTCTTACAGCCAAACTTTTTTGATTATAACATACTTTGCTAATCTAATTACTATTCTTGGTGTTTATGGGCAATGGTTGTCTATTTTCAAGAAAAGGTTTATCTGGGTGTTTACGAAAATCGATAACTTTTAATAAATATCGACATTATTATTTGTCCTAGGCTTAAATAGGCCAATCAATAGTCGACAATTGATAATTTGGCGATTTGCGGTAGGTACTATTCAGTATATTTTAACTGCAATGTAATTTAACAAAGACCTTAAAGTTAAAACAGTATATTTTTTATATTGCTACCAACTTGGGTTACTGTTACTGTTTTATAAGAAAAAGAAAATTATTATATCAGTATAAAAGTTATAATTTAATTTGTAAAAGTAAACAATACTTTACAAATCAGCAAATAATCGATAGTCGACTATCGAACGGCAACACTACGGTCGCGTGAAAACGCGTGATTCCGATGCCGCGTTCGATCACTAAAACACGATGCAGTCGCTAAAACGCGCGATTCGGATCTCGCGACCGATCGCAGAGAGTTGCTAAAACGCGATGCAGCATCAATGCAATCACTAAAACGCGCGATTTGGATGCTAAAAGTAGCATGTGTGCCGCTACTCTAATGAAGTTTTTGCAAAATGTTGAACAATATGGCGTCGTAACAGTCGTACGTCGTCTTATTCTCAGTTGGAACGCATCGTATTATTTTCGACACATATAGTCGGAGAATCTTTTAATTAGATTTAACATCATGTTTACCCCCAATGACTTAACCAATACACATAATATGTAAAAATCCCATTATACAAATTGGATTTCTTTTCATTCGTCGTACAATATTTGTACGCCAATAGACAATAGTCAATTTATTTTAATGTATGGTTTGTAGTTCTTGTTTTTTACAATCATAGGATAGCAAACAAGCAGATGACTTTCCTGATAGAAAAAGATATCCATCTCTTATAAACACCAAGATGTTAATAGTGTGTGGCCATTCACGTGGCGGGGATAGATTATGTGTAAGTTTATCGGCGACCTTGTCGTCCAAATCGGATCATGTCAGTGACAAGCCATTACGCTGTCGCTACAACATTATAAAACTCTGCCTGGCTGTTTTTAAAATAGGCCCGGAATAATACGACACGGACAAAAGTTAATTTGTTACAATTTAAAAGAATGATCAAAATAGAAGGAGGAAAAATTTTGTGAATTGGTTGACTCTGCAGACCAATTCGAAAATTTCCCGCCAAGAGCCTTTGCACCTGGTGTATTTTAAAGACCCTGATGACGTACATTTTTAGAACGCGCGCTCACTGTGTTGTAGATGACCAAAATGCAAATTATCCTGACGGAAAGAGTCAACCATCGCCTATAGACACTAAAGATGTTAATGGTGCTTTGCTATCTTGTGGCGAAGTCTAATGCCACATGCATAAGTTTACCGGCTACCTTACCCTCCAAACCGGAACACGACAACGAAAAGCACTGACACTATTGTGGCAGGAATAGGTAAGGCGGTGGTACCAGACCCGGGCGAGACAATGCCGAACTCTACCACCTAGTAGCCACGATGGTAGGTACTCGATAGCCAATCGGTCGCCTTTTACGACCTGCCTGGCAAAACGGCAACGGCAAAAAAAATACAAATGAGCAGGACAAGCGCGTTCAAAGCTTGTCTGTACCACGTCAATAAACCCAGGGTAAGCAGTGTTGCCACGTCCCACCTCATTTTACTACTGCTGAAGAGTTAGTGGAAACGCAGAGATTTCTGTAAAATAATAAGGTACTCAAAGATTGCTTGGACTCAATCAGATGCCATCAACCGCGATACGTCAAGCCATTAAATACTTCGAGATCTGATGGAAACTTAATTTTAGAAAATCGAGATGAGACAAATTACTTTCTTAGCGGACAATTAAAAATGCTTTCAACATTTAAAAAGGCGGAACAACGTTTGCCGGCTCAGCCATTATATATATAGGCTTTTAGTAGCAGAATGCAGGGATCGATCGCTCAACCCCGAATACTTGCAAAAGCAAGATCGCGGCGATCGAGTTGCTAGTTGCCGCGACTGACCGCTACACCCCGCACACATGCGGATGCCACGAGTGGCGTGCGGCTTCCACACAATGAAAGTTGGTGTTGTACTTAATATCGACATCGACGACTTACTATAAACTTAATATATAATATATATATATATATATATATATATATATATATATAGTAAGAGTGTAGCTTCGTCGATGTCGATATTAAGTTCAACATCAACTCTCATTCTGCGGAAGCCGCACGCCACTGCTAAAGTGAAAAGTATGGTGGGCAAATAAATACTAACAAAGAAATTCATTAAAAAAACAATTTTGCGTTCCAATCGGTATTTTTTCTATTCGGATTCTCATTTGCCCATGCTAGTATGTGTAAGGTGTAGAAAAGCAAAGAAAATATAAAAACTCAATCAATTTTTTAAAATAAAATTAGTCAAATGTGTCTATCGGATTTTAAATCCTCTACACCGCTTATAACAACTTTGTCGCCAACATCATTGGTGTATGAATCTTTTCCCTTCTATTTCTTTTTTGTCGCATATAATCCATAAATAAATAAATATTCACAGGACAAATTACACTTACTGATCTAACTCCAAAGTAAACAAATTATACGATTGTGTTATGATGGGTGTTAGTCAACGATATTAATACATAAAAATACATATATCAATACTGGAATATATTTAATAAACACCCAAACCTGGAAATAGAAACATTTATGTTCATCACACAAATGCTTGTCCTCGTCAGGGATTGAACCAGAGCGCCGTCGATTGCGGAGTCAGGGTCGTTAACGACTCGACCAACGGGGCAGTCAATACTTCCATACTAATATTGTAAACGTGAGAGTAACGCCTAAACCACTGAACCGATATGGATAAAATTTGATACATAGATAGTTTGAGACCCGAGAAAGGACATAGGACATTTTTTATCCCGGAAATCCCACGGTAACAGGAACTATAAGGGTAAAGCCACGGGACTGTCTTTATAATGTTTTCCACGCGACAAAGTAATTACATGTTTCAAATTATATTTATAACTAGCTGTTGCCAGCGACTTCGTCCGCGCGGAGTTCGTTTACTCCGCACTGCCCCTCCCCCGTAGGTGATAGCATGATAATATGTAGCTCCATGCAGTACTTTTTGAGTTTACCCCGGACATACATACAGACAAACAGACAAAAAATGTTTAGGCTACTTTTTTTAGGCTATTCCATCCCTTGGCTTATATACTTCAAGAAGAAATTATAAGTATATGGATAAGCAGAAATATAATATGTCAAAAACTTACCTTAGGATTGCATTGTCCATCTAATTGTTCTGGAGCAGCATATAAATGGGTTCCCAATGCCAAACCACTGTGAGACTGTTGTAATGGACAAGCAAGACCAAAATCTCCTAATTGTACCAGAAGTCCATTATCATTGCTAGCAACAAATACATTACTGGGTTTGACATCATGGTGTATGATTCCTTTAGAATGTATGTAGTTTAATCCTCTAACAAGCTGCGTAAACATATCTACGATAACATCTATACTGACCCATGCAATTGGGTAGCTTAAGTCAGATAATGGTGATTCAGAAGAACTCAAGTCTGGGGAATTAGAAAAGTCATCCGAGCTTTTCCTAGACAACACCATATGATTGTTACGATCATCAAGCCACTGTTTTAAGGTCTGTTGACAATATGTCATTTGTATATACAGCGTCGCCCATTTCAAATTTACACGAGAGCAGTTTTCATATTCGCCATTTGTCAGAAGCTTACATAAGGCATTATTATCATGAGTTGGTTCCTCACCACTGTCTGAACCAATCTCTTCTTCTGTGTCTGTACACTCAACACTGCTAGAGTTTTTAAATGATATAATGAAGTCAGAATTACTTTTATTGTTGGTTAAATCCTTTGAATTGTATGTTTTGAAGGATTTCATAATGTTTGGATACACAGAAGAAACATCCTTGGAACCTAATGTAAATTCGTCACTATCGTCATTTGTTTGAAATTTACGTTTCTTTTTTATTGTGGATTCTATCATTGGTTCTAACCATGCAGCCTTATAATTTACTATGTTAGGATGATTCAAGCTGGCTATAGTTTTTACTTCTGCTAAATGGGTCATAACGGAATTAACATCTGAAGATTTAATATACACTTTCTTTACAGCATATTCTACTCCATCGAGCCTATGTTTAGCCTTAAAAACATTGCCAAAACCACCCCCAGCTATAAAATAGAGTTCCTCAAATTCTTTGTGATATCGAGACCACTCAAGTGCTGATCTGGTAATCGGCCATGTCACAGGCAATGTTATTGGTATTTCTGATCCATTAGCTACTGATACTAGTTGGTACAATGCTCTTTGATACTGACTCCTCATAACTTCAAATTCTCCCATAGCATAGGAATCATCAATGAGATTCATACTGTGTAGCTTTTCACATATTGTGTTGTACAATTGATTTGCTCTAGATGAATCTTTTTCAAGAAGGGTACACAACTGTTTAACAAGGGACTGTACAAGAAGGCTTATGGGTGTGGTGGCACTGGAATTAATAACTTCTATGTGCTGAACATTTTGATGTAACATAGCCTCACGACTGTTAGGAATACCTGTAACAGAAACAATTCATTTTAGCAGTACTTCAAAGATTAAACATCTTCATGCTGGTTCTCTTATGGGTCCAAAGTTGTAATCTAAATGAAGCTAGACGCTTGATAGTCAGCTGGAAAGATTCATCAGATGATCAGCTGATAACCAATATAAGTAAATTATTACCAATCCATTACTGATTGCTGAATTAATCCATAACTGATGAAAATGAATCCTTGGCTGCATTAAATAACTTTTAAGGCTATCCCTTCTTATTTTTTGTGATACAGATAGCTTCATTAACTTCTAGCTTCAGATTTTGTATCTACTGCTTTAAATTATGAGAAAAAGTATAAAATCATTAGTTTTCACATGATACATTAATTTTCACATGACTTTTGATGAGTCAACAGAGAAAACATTCAAAAATAAGAGCAGGTTTCTACAATAGTTTTATCTTTTATTTGTAAAAAAGCAATCCAGTTACTGGTAATTATCCTATATACAATACTTTTCTAAACTTTTTAGTTAATCACATCATATGTCATATGTTCCGCGATTAGCAAGCTGTTCTTCGATCAGTCGTTACTAGACCAAAGAAGTAACCAACAGAATTTTAAATAGTTAATAAAAACACATATAAATAAATAAAGACAATTTAATTGGAATTTTAATTCGCAAATAAATATTGAAGATAATTTCTAGACTAGGGATTTTTTAAGACTGTAAAGTTCCCATACAGTTAATCTTTGTAATTGTAATACAAATATAAAAATATAGTATTTATTTCAGCCTAATATAACTTATAACAAAAACGAACATTAAAGATAAAAATAAAACACATGAAGTGATTAATTACCATAAGGCACCATGTGGTGATATTTCTTTAATGTTTTTACAGCCATTTTTTCCCAATCTATTTAAATATAACAAAACATCAACACTATACACATTATATTAAATTAAAGTGATACATTATAAGTTTATATTTTGCAGATAGAACAGAATGGAACATTGTGGTTTGTGGTTGGCCAGTGTGATAAGTCTTATCTACACTGACACAATAAAGTGAAAAAAATTTGTGATTTTGAAGTAAAATTATTTTATCCAAAATGGGTAAAACTAGCCAAATTATATTTTGAGCTAAATTATACATATAGAGTGTGTAAAGAAAACCCTGGTGGATCCGAAAGATGCACATAGGTTGGTTAAAGGCATTACTGAAAAAAATATTTCATATATTTTAATATTCATATTTTTATTTATTTTCCCTAGAGTTAAGCAAATATTTAAAAAATGAGAGCACTTTGTCACTGCTTGTTTCATTATTTCGCTTTGGCGGCTTTCACACAAACATCGTGCGAAGGCGCGGTCTTCGTTTTTCGGCTTCTTATAACGGAATTTTAAAAGCGCCGCATGACCTTCGGTGGCATACGACATGCGCGGCATTCTTTGATGATAGAATTTACTTATTTGTAAGTGTCGTCGTACTTAATGTATGAAAATACCATTTAAGATTACTTTTTTTGTTGGGAAAACTAATTAATTAATATCCATAAAATAATTACACATAATATGTAACCGTATTACGGTACCAAACAACACCTTCAATTATCCGACAGGGTTTTCTTTACACACTGTATATATAGTAACAAATCCCCCCCAAATAATTAAGCTAAGTAAACATTTTGTTGTCATAGTACTTGAAAAATCATAACAGTCTTGATTTTCAATTTTTTTAGGCTAAAAAGAAGTGAAAATCAAGACTGTTATGATTTTTCAAGTACTATGACAACAAAATGTTTACTTAGCTTAATTATTTGGGGGGGATTTGTTACTGAAAAATGCTAGTATAAATTACAATTCAAAATTTGAACACAAATGTTGAAATTGTTTGCCAATGCAGGGCCTTCATCTCTTCAAAAACGAACGCTTTATTTTACGCGCGAAACTTCTTGAATTGATGTATTCAGCGGCCCCCTCAATTCTTTGGCGCAGTTCATCGACGTTTGCGATGGGCTTACAGTAAACTTGATCCTTCACAGCTCCCGAGTAAAAGAAATCAATGGGGTTTAAGATACGAGATCGTACCAGACCGACCGATCCACCGATTCGGGTATTCTTCGTTCAGGAATTCCCTTACTGAGCGAGCATAGTGCGCAGGGCAGCCATCTTGTTGGAGCCACATAACTGCGTAAATTTTGAGTAGTACGTCTTCCAATTAGTCCGGTAGATGATCTTGTAATAAGTCTAACTTAAGTCATGCTGGCGGCTGTAAAAGCAAAAAATCCCCGAAAACTTGAGTTTTTCAAGTTACATACATTGAAAAAAAAATTGCGATGGTTGCTCCGCCGTGATTCAGACCAGAATATCTTAAAGACGTTTTGAAGAAAAGCCAGACCGAATTTCAAAGTACTTCGAGCATGCTGGCGGCTGTAAAAGCAAAAAAACCCCGAAATCTTGAGTTTTTCAAGTTACATACATTGAAAAAAAAATTACGATAGTTGCTCCGCCGTGATTCAGACCAGGATATCTTAAGGACGTTCTGAAGAAGAGCCAGACCGAATTTCAAAGTACTCAGTGCACGCTGGCGGCTGTAAAAGAAAAAAACTACGAAAAATTGAATTTTTCAAATTTCATACTTTGAAAAAGAAATCAATGGTTGCTCCTCCGTGATTCAGACCAGGATATCTTAAGGACGTTCTATGTGCTCCGAGTATGCTGGCAGCTGTAAAAGCAAAAAAACCCCGAAAACTTGAGTTTTTCAAGTTTCATACACTGCAAAAAAAAATTCAATGATTGCTCCGCCGTGATTCAGACTAGAATATCTTAAGGACGTTCTAGAGAAGAGCCAGAGCGAATTTCAAAGTACTCCGACAATGTTGGCGGCGGTAAAAAAAAAACTCCGAAAAATTGAATTTTTCAAGTTCCATACTTTGAAAAAAAACTAAAATGGTTGCTCCGTAGTGATTCAGGCCAGAATATCTTAAGGACATTCTAGAGAAGACCCGAAGCGAATTTCAAAGTACTCAGAGCATGCTGGCGACTGTAAAAGCAAAAAAAACCCCGAAAACTTGGGTTTATTAAGTTTCATTGAAAAAAAATTCAATGATTGCTCCGCCGTGATTCAGACCAGAATTACTTAAGGACGTTCTGAAGAATAGCCAGACCGAATTTCAAAGTGCTCCGAGCATGCTGACGGCTGGAGAAGAAAAAAAACTCCGAAAAATTGAATAATTGTAAAGTTTCATACATTGAAAAAAAAATTGCGATGGTTGCTCCGCGATGATTCGGGCCAGAATATCTTAAGGACGTTCTGAAGAAGTGCCAGGCCGAATTGCAAAGTACTCTGAGCATGCTGGCGGCTGTAAAAGTAAAAAAACTCCGAAAAATTTAATTTTTTCAAGTTTCATACTTTGAAAAAAAAACTACAATGGTTGCTCCGCCGTGATTCAGGCCAGAATATCTTAAGGTCATTCTAGAGAAGGGCCGAAGCGAATTTCAAAGTACTCAGAGCATGCTGACGACTTTAAAAGCAAAATAACCACCGAAAAATTGAATTTTTCAAGTTTCATACATTGAAAAAAAATTACAATGGTTGCTCCGCGGTGATTTTGGTCAGACTATCTCTAGAACATTCTAGGGAAGAGCCAGACCGAAACTCGAAAGATTTTGAGCATGCTAGCAGCTTTTAAAGTAAAAAAACTCCGATTTTAATTTTTCAATTTTGATACATTGCTATTTTTTTTTTGTAATTGTTGCCCCGCTATAATTTGTGCCAGGATATCTCAAGGCCATCCTACAGAAGAGCCAGGCTGAAAGAATTCGGATCATCCTGGTGGATGTAATCCGAAAAATTGTGGCGGAGAATTTCGCCCCTGACGATCTTAAAATAGTTGCTACTTTTAGCTGCTAATTTCAGGTTCCTTGTTAATAATCTGCATTTTTAAAAACTTTGCCACCCTCAGTTTTCTTGCAACTGCAATGCACTTTTTTTAAGTAAAAATAGTTGTAAGAATTGAATTTAATCAAGAAAAACAACTGACATTTGACTTTTATTCAGGATTTTCGAGAATATTTAGCGTCAGGTACATCTCTTTTGAGTGTCCAACAGTAATCGGCCAACATGTTCGGACTCCACTTCCCTTGATACCGTTTTTCCATGTTGGATATATCCTGATGGAATCGCTCGCCGTATTCATCACAAACGGCTCCCAAATTTTAAAGAAAAAAATCCAAATGAGAGTGTAAGAAGTATATCTTGAGCAACATATTGCATCCAATATTCTTGTAAGCTGATAAGAGGTTGTTGCCCAACTCTTCATAGTATTCGGCCTTGTGGTTTCCAAGAAAATTACAAATAATATTTCAAAAACATGTCCATGCAGATTTTTCAATTGGATTAAGTTTTTGTTCAAATTCTTTATCAGACAGTAGATCTCTTAATTTGAGGTCCTACGAATTCCCTCTTTTATTTTGGCATCGCTGATTTTTGGAAATTTCTGTTGCAAGTAGTTAACAAAAACCATCTCCATTTCTGTCCATTTGACAAAGTTTTTCATAAATCCGAGTTTGATGTGCAATGGAGGTAGTAATACATCCAGGTTTTGTCCAAATTTCGCACCAGAAAGCCAAAATAATTAAATTAAATTAAATTAACTAATGGTGTCAAATTACGACGTTGACTTTTAATAGTAAGTTGACCGCAAATGTAACAAAAGTTATCAGGATGGTTTACATACACTCTGGGCATCTTATTAGGATGTACAGAAATGACAATCACAAAGAAAACCGTTTTCATTTCGATAATTTAATATTAATTTATCGGAAACATATGTCGGTAAACAAAATTCGTGTAATTAATTTAGTTTATGTTTAACAAAAACTAAGGATGATTGGACAAAACTAAGTATGAGGTTTATATATAGGTAGGTAGTAGTGTTTAAAAAACCGATTCGATTTTGTTTAACAAAAATACCGTTTACCAGTGTAGTTTATACTTCAAACAATGTAGGTTATTTGTTCTATTACACAGAACCTAAACATATTGGAAAACTGTGGGTGTATAGCCATCCATTTCATATTTGACACTTGATATTGATACATTTAGTTTACATAGTCTAATAGGATTAGAAGATACAGAAATAGGACTACAATGGTGATAACATACACGACTTTTCTTCAGACTTATTATATTATGTATAGACGACAACATGGAAATGCATTAATTTCCTAAAAATCAGTCTAGCTTTTTGTAGAAATCCTATTTTTGAATTAGATATTGTTGTTTTTCTTTTGTTTGCAATATTACGTAAAAGGACATTTGTTTAGTTATAGTATCTGCAGGCGTATGAGCGAATAATTCTCATAGACATTTGCAATACAAAATGTTAATTATTGCTAATGCGATGCTGGCTTCTATAAATTCTATTGACCCTCCTCTTAAAAATCCCAATTTCAATGCTGGTCGGAAAAACTGAGTGAGGTAAGGTGATCCAGAGTTTGTCTGTTTGTATAAAGAAGGTACAAGCAAATTAAACTGGATGGCATAAACCGAATTCAGCAAAAGAGTATGGCAAAAATAATGACACGTATTTCCACATTTTCCAAAATTCAACCTCTTAGAAGATAAAATAGGGGAAAAATGTTTTATAACTTGACAGGCCAAACTTGAAATTTCGCAAACGTATTCCTCTTATAACATAGGAATCAACTAAGGTATGATTTTTCAAAATTCAATTCCGATGGGGATTAAATAAGGCATAAAATTTGTATGAAAATTTTTATTCTTTAGACATAGTTGCATGAAATTTTATACGAATTGAATATGGCAAAAAAAAAAATTAGTTATGTATTTCAGTGTTTTTCAAAATTCAGCCCTTAGAGGATAAAATAGGGCATGAAAGTTTTATATAAACATACACTAACCCTTAGGGCTAAAAACTTGAATTCGCACACGCATTCCTCTTATGACATAAGCATCCACTAAGAAGTGATTTTTCAAAATGAAATCTCTAAAGGGATGAAATAGAGGAAAAAAAATTGTATAAAACTTTTTATTTCGTGGACATATTTTCATGAAATTTCATATGAATTGACGAAAAATTAAAAAGTGTTTTTTTGACATAACTTCGAAATTTTTCAACCAATCATTTTTCGAATATCTACAATATTTTAATTAAAATTACGCTGTTTACAGGAACTTACTTCGTATTTTTAAAATATCTTTCAGGCTAATATACCGGTTCATTTTAAAATCTGATCAGCTCTTCTGCTTTAAAGACTGCGTCAAATACTACAGTATTTACAAATTGGATATAAATTGGTTGATCCATTTAGGATTTATCAATGATTTAAATTCTTGAAAAGTATTTTTTTTTTCATTTTTTCAACATTTTTAACCTATTAAAACAATTTAGATTTAAAAAATTGCGTTGAATGTTATTCGAAAGATCAAAGTCGTTGACAATTTTGAAAAAATATACATCTTTTCAATTTCTGCAAGGTTTACAGATTACAATTACATTAGTTGGTTAGATATGTGTGTTCCATACATATAATCCTTATAGATAGGTAGGTATATTTAGTTTGGGGTATAGTTTGGTACATATAATATTATTTGCCATGGGTAGTTTTAGGTTAGATATTTCCTGTTAATTACAAATTTCTTCTATAATTATGTTAGTTTGTTCGATAGGTGCGTTAACAATGGGTATTTTTGGTTTAGAAGTTATACATAACTAAGATGAACATTTTAATCTATACATATAATAATATCGTAGGAAAGTCAAAACTGTACATACCATATTTTTTTAAAAGAATATTTTGGGGCGTGATCTACAATCGATATTGAAGCCAAAAATATAGTTTTTAGAATTTTTGTCTGTTTGTCTGTATGTATGTCCGGGGTAATCAATATAATAAAACATTTTAAAATCATCGAATTGAAGTCCTCTTTTCTTTTGGCAGTCGGTTAATAGCTATAAAGGTATTCAAAATTTTTAATGAAAAAAATTAAACTTTATAAAAAAATTTACTCCAGTAATAATAACAGGATCAATTTATATTATTCAACTAAATTACAGGTAGGTTGTAATGCATTATCCTTTTACTGCAAAAATTACCATTTAAATTTTGTCATATTATATTTGGAGCGTCAAGTAAATTTTTAAGACGAAATTAAAATCATACATTTCACCCTATATTTAGTCATATAAACAACAAAAATCACTCAATAAACTCTTATACTTACCGAAAATACAATATCTTATATTTTTTTACCCATTCTTTGAGGATGTTTTTGGGACACTGATTGTGTATCTTGGGTTTTTTATATCAATGGGCAGAATTAAGAAAAATATGTGGTTTAATTTAAATTAAGAAAAATGTGGAATATATATATATACATATACATATATATATATATATATATATATATATATATATATATATATATATATATATATACCGGACCATACAGGGGCCAGATTAACGGGGGTCCACTATATTGAAAATTAAATGGTGAAACCAACTAATAGAGCTTAACCATTTTACATTATTTTATTATATGTAATCAACATAGATGGGAATATGTAGCGCAATTTGCAGGGATTACGTCATTGGATCTCTCTGGTTATGGTATGCAAGGTAAAATAAAACTAGTAATTATATTACTACTAACTAATAAATAAAACTAGTAATATATTATACATCGAAACGAGCAATTCTTTTAATTATAATATATATATATATATATATATATATATATATATATATATATATATATATATACATAGATGTGTGTGTGTGTATATTATCGCTTGAATGTAGCTTAATGTTTTTTTTATTAATTTAATGTATTTCTAATGCATTTTTAATAATATTAGGTTTCCATAGTCCTGTACAATGTAAACTTTAACTTTCCCAAATTTCACACACAAGAGATTTTGTTCATAGTGACTAATAGTTACCTCATTTATCCATATTTCCTTTCAAAGTTACAATAGTTTTATGAATATTTTTCCAAAACCATTAGCTGTGTAATTTATGTTTCATAATTCCTTACCGATTACTACTAGAATATTAATCACGCACTTCTTGCTTCAGGTAGTTTCAGGTTCGTTGATAAAAACAAATGTATTCTACCTTTTACTTTTACCTCAAATTTAGTGAAATCTATCATAATTTCTCTGCTAACATTAATATAAGGAATGGAAAACAATAACTAATGTCATATACAAAAGATTGAATTACAAGATTTACAAATGAGAAAATGTGTCACATTGCACTGTAAGTGATACACGGTAATAGAAATCCCTGATAACACACATATACTAGTATTGCATCAGTAAACCTATTCAAGGATATGTTTCACTAGGATAAACATACTGTACAGTGTACATATTAATAATTTAAAAAAATACCTAAATCAAATGATTTCACTGTGGCCAAAGCCTCCCAATTGTCCTTCTTACTGCTCATTTTGGTACACAGCTATTTCTTCCTATACTTAAATTATTATTTACTAGTTCACTTCAAACAATATTATGGCATTACTTATAATGTGTTTGTACGCTGCATATTACTGTTTATTGACCATTTTGTAAACAATTAATTAGAGATACATGATTACTGTTAACTGTAAATTAAAATAGAAAATAAGAACAAACGCGATTCAAATACAAGTTGCAGACGAAAACATAGAAATTTCGAGTTGACTTGACAATTGACACCTGAAAAACTTTTTTTTTTTTTTTTTTTTTTTTTTTTGGCATGGGCGTTAAGCAACTGCCATGATCAAGTAAAACGAGGAAACATTTTTTTTAGACAATAAACTAGAATTTGGAATTTGGATTGACAGGAAAATAGAGGATCAGGAACAAATCAAAATAACATAGATACTAAAATTATAAATTATTTACAACAATAATATTTAAATATATTTATGTAATATTTACAAAGATAATACTTAGTCATTTGTATAATATTTACAAGTGGGTTAATATTAATTTGGTATTAGATACTAAATGTATCTAACTACGCTTAAATATTAATATTATTTTCTTGAATGAATGATGAAAGAATATTATACATACAAGGGTTTAATAACAGGGTTAGAATGGATGTAGGTAAAGGAATGTCATTAGAATATAGATTGTTATATAATGATGAATGATTGTATTTAGGACAAGCAAAAAATATATGATTGAGATCTCCAATATCAGTGCCACACTCACAAACATTGCTATCTTTGATGTGTAGCTTGAAGAGGTGTTCAGGAGTATTAGTGTGACCAAGCCTCATTCTGGTGATAACAGATGTTGACAACTTATTTAATTTCACTACAGAAAACCAAGGTTTAGAGGGTATCAATGGTTGTAATTGGGAATAGGTTTTGCCTTTCACCAATGTACCACTATCCCAGACACTTTGCCATGACTGCTTAAGATGGAGTTTAGGGAGAGCAGCTAGATCATGGCAATAATTAATGTAGGGGTATAAATCACCACACTGAACTGCCTCTTTAGCACACCGATCAGCTCGCTCATTTCCAGTGATATTACAATGGCTTGGAACCCAGGCAAAGTAAATAATATGATTATATTTAAAAGTACATTTGTATAAAAGATTTCTTAAGTCTAAAATAATAGGAGGAATAAATTTGGATTTTAAAGGAAACTTTTGCAAACAATGTAGAGCACTCAGTGAATCAGTCAGAATCATACACTTGGGTAGTTTCATAATGTGTATGTATTCTACAGCTTTATAAAGTCCATAACATTCACCTGTAAATACAGATGCTTCCGGTGGAAATTTGATTTTTTGAACAATATTGTACTGTTTATGGTATACACCTATTCCAACATTACTATTATTTTTGGATGCATCAGTAAAAATCAAATGAAAATCTTGCCATTTTTCATTGATAATATTGTTAAAATATTGATTGGCATACAAAGATTGTTTATCTATACCTAAATTTACTACAACAGGCTGCAGAGTTAATGATTCATAATTGTGTTTATATAAGGGATTTATAGGGGATGTAAAAGTAAAAGGCTTAAGGCTATGATATTTCATATAGCTGTATACAAGGGCTGGGATTGTTTTGTGTTTCCAATACTTATCTGACATTAAATCACTAAGACTAGAGAGCTTTGTAAGCAGAGGGTGATTTTGTGATTCCAAAGTGCGAAGGAAAAACCTGTCAGATAGATATTTACGTCGTAAATTTAATGGAGGTTCAGCACATTCTACTTGTAAGGCAGAAACAGGGCTGGATTTCATTGCTCCTAGAACAATTCGTAATGCTTTAGTTTGAACAGAGTCAATTTTCTTTAGACCAATCTTACTACATGGTTCTAGTAAAAACATTCCATAATCCAATAAACTTCTTATTAATGCATTATACATCAGTTTTAATGTAGATGGGTGTGCACCCCACCAAACCCCAGAAACACATCTCATTAAATTGATATTACGTTCACACTTTGCTGCTATATACTCACAGTGATCTAGTCCTTGGAGTTTATTATCTAGTATTATACCTAAGAATTTTGTTTTCGATTTAACAGGAATTGAACTATTTTTGTAAGTAATATTTATAGGGGGTGGAAATTTTGTGCGAGAAAATAAAACTATGGAACTTTTAGAAACAGAGATATCAAGACCATTATTATTAAGCCAAGTCTGTAGGGATAGAATAGACATGGAAAGATTATCACAAGCCATCTGTATAGATTTGTCAGTTGAGTATAAAAGGAGGTCATCAGCATACTGAAGCACATTTACATTGCTAGTTGCTACAGTTTCTATATCATATGAGTATATGTTGTAAAGGATTGGACTTAAAACAGAACCTTGTGGAAGACCTTTATATTGTTGTCTTTTTAGATTATTAGAGTCATTTGCTAAATTAATAGTTCTATTGTATACAATATTCATAATAACATTAATTAAATAAAATGGTATATTTAATTTCATTAGCTTATTTTTCAGAATTGATAGAATTACATTATCATATGCTGAGGATATATCTAAAAAAGCTGCTAAAACAGATTTGTTATGTGTAAAAGCTAATCTAATATCAGTTATAAGTAAGCTAATATTATCTATGGTGCTCTTTCCTCTCCTAAAACCATACTGACTTTGACTTAATAAATTTCTGCTTTCAATAAACCATTCTAAGCGAAGTTTAACAAGGTGCTCTAGAATTTTCAACATAACTGATGAAAGCACAATGGGTCTGTATGAAAAAGGGTCGGAAGGGTTTTTATCAGGTTTAAGGATAGGGATAACAGAATGTGACTTCCATGTCTGAGGTATATTACCTGTAGAAACAAGGGAGTTCATAACCTTTAATAAGTATGATAGAGATTTATCAGTCATATTATTTAAAAATGAGTAGTTAATATTATCCCATCCAGGAGTAGAGTCTTTAACATTTTGAAGGATACCTTTAAGCTCAAATAACGTAAAAGGGGAAAAATTGTCTAAAGAAGAAGTAGAAGGAAGAGGAAGGATACATTCTGGTACTGTAGGTGGAGCAAGATGATCTATCAGCTGATTTATTAACAATGGACACATTTCATTATTATTAGAAACCTTATATGCAGATCTAAATTTTCTTATGTTTAACCATACACTTGAAGGTTTTGTTTGGGGTGATAAGGAAGAGCAGAATTTCTTCCAACCTTCAGCTTTTTTCTTTTTTAATAATCGACGAGTAGTTTTTATAATATTAGTGAGAATATTAAAATTTTCTGTAGTTGTATACTGACAATAAAATTTTTCAGCAGCTTTCCTTTCCTTAATAGCGTCTGAGCATTCTTTGTCCCACCAAGGTGGCGTATTTATTTTCTTAGTTAATTGTTTTTTAATGGGAAAAGTGTTTTCAGCTGATTTTATAATTAATTGAGTAAAGGCTTCTGCACAAGAAGAGTCATTATATGAGGAAATGTTAGGCAAAACATTAACACCAACTTCCATCAAATTATTAAACTTGTGCCAATCCGGGTTATGCAAATTATATTTGAAATATGATGTAGATTTAGGTGAAGTTTTATGATATGCAGAAGGGAAATTTATTATTATGGGGAAGTGATCACTTCCAAACGTAAATGGGAGTGTGTACCATGTCAAAGAAGGTGCTAAATTGGGACTGCAAATGGACAGGTCTATAGCGCTTTTGCCTTCGGAGGGTTTTGTGCGACGAGTGGGAGAACCGTTGTTTAAAATACATAAATTTAATTCTTCAATGACTTTCAAAAGTTCTTCACCATAATAATTACTGGAGGAACAACCCCAGGCTTGATGATGAGAATTAAAATCACCTAACACAATAAAGGGTTTAGGTAGTATGGATAATAGGTTATTAAGTTCTGTCAAAATATTCAAATTTGGATGTGGAATATAAAGTGACACGAAACAAATATTATTTACATTAACAGCTAATATAGACATATTTACAGTATGTACAGGAAGATTAACAATGGAAAAATTATATCCTTTTTTGATCATGATGGCTACACCTCCATAACCATCAGATCTATCTTCTCGGATACTAGTGTATCCAGAGAATTTAAAAGTACAACTTGGTCTTAACCAAGTTTCTGAAAGAGCCACTAAAAATGGCTCATATTTATTTAATAAGTGAATTAATTCACTTTTCTTGTTGGTGATGCTCTGCGAGTTCCATTGAAGAATTTTGGCTTGACTGTCCATGATCACCATTAAATTTAGAATAATTAATTAAACTTTCTGTCATTAAAGCAGCGTTGGACGGTGTTATTACTTCGGACTGAGATAAAAATTTAATAAAAGATATAATCATGCCTATTGAGGCTGATTCTTGATTATTGTTATTATTTTTTGTCAACAAAGTACCATTTTCTCTAGAATTAGTGGAATTATATTCATTAATAACTGAATTTTGGAAATCATAGTCATAACTCTTACTGACTTTTGTATGGGGTTTAGGTTTCTGAAATATTGTTTTTTTGTATGACCTGTGGGATTGTTCTTGCGAATCTAAATTTTTTTTCAAAAGTGGATGAAGAGCAGTTTTAATAGGTGTTGAGATGGCATCAGCATATGATTTGGAGACCGGGGGATAATTTTTTGATGCCTCGGCATAAGAGACACAGTTTTGAGCCATAAACATTTTAATGTTTTTTTGTCTTAAATGTTCTGGGCATGATTTGCTAGTGGCAAAGTGAGATCCCTTACATAAACAACAATTAACATTGAAATCAGCCTCACTAGTACAAGAGTCTCCACAATGATCCTTTCCACATTTAAAGCATCTTGGGTTGGATCTGCAAGTTATTTTAGTATGACCGTACCTACAGCATTTATAGCATTGTATAGTAGGGTAAATGTATAAATCTACTGGGAGAGCATTATAACAAACGTAGACACGTTTCGGTAAAGTCTGTCCATCAAAAGTTACGACAACTGTCTCTGTTGGTTTCCAGGTAGTGTTATCATTAATAGTTATTTTACGGTTTATTCTTCTAACCTTTATTATTTTTCCACAACCAATGGGAACCTTAACATTATTAGCAATTTCCTCAGGTGACCAGTCTGAGGGAACACCTCTAATTACGCCTACTCGTGAAACGTTAAATGATGGGATAAAAGCTTTGTAGTTTTTATTTGAGAGATTAGGGTCATTAATAAAGTGGTTTGCGTCATTGTGGTCCGAAAATGATAGAGATAATCGGTTGCGTCCAATTTTCTTGAGGCTACCATCAATTATATTTTTGAAAGTATTATTTTTAAGGAATCGCCCAAACGAGACTGGATGTAGAGTAACATTATCAGTCGGAGATGTAATAACTCTTTGGACATGAATAACGTAAGGTCCAAGGTCTGTACATTCATACTGTGTGCGGTAGTTAATATAATCTTTAGGTTTTTGGGGTTCCTTACTATCTGTTAGGGGGTTTGACAAATCTTTCATTGTAACATTGTCATTTACATTATTATCACCAGTAATAAATGAGGCACCCGAAGCATTATTTATCTCTGAGATTTCAGAAACAGAGTGAGAGCACTGACAGTCAGTAGATTTCAATTCATTGTTGCGCTTTTTGCGCCGTTTATTGCAGTGTTTGCATATTTTATTAGATGTATGAGATCTTTTCCTGTTAGTAGTTTGAGTTGAAGAAAGCGAAGTATCTGTATCGACACTACTATCGTCTATAGTAACATAGTGCGCTACCTGGAGAGGTCCACCTCCAGGATCGTCAGGGGGTTTGTTCATTTTAAAAAGTGAAAAGGAGACTTACCTACTTTAAACTGATAGTAAAACTACAATGATATTTACATAAAATTAAATATTTACACAAATAAAACTAATATCGATCCTCTGTTTCGCTAAATAATAATTTAAAAAGTCGCAGAACCAAAAATGACGTCCGCCAAATTTTATGTTTCCCGCGCTTTTTTCCACCTGAAAAACTTCAAAATAAATGTCAATTACGTTACGCCACAGATAATTTACATATATTTTTATATGTTATAAAATATCTTCTCGTGTTTCCTTCATCTAAGATTTTGTGTCATAAAAAACGGAGAAATAATATGATTTAAAACCGGTTCTACTCTTCTCAAAAAAATTTCCAAATTAAGAATTAGAGACCAGGGAATTATTATAAAGAGAAAATTGCATCCTGTCTTTGTCTTGGAACCGCGCTGTCTTGTTAATCCGAGTTTGGCGACCTCGGATGAATAATATACATGGATAGATATAAAAAATAAGAGCAGAGTCGCTATAGCCGATTCAATTTTGACTGTATATACCATGTAAGTACGAATAAGATAAAATATACTATCTTTTCTACTCGATTACTGTCATGCCGTAAGTTTCTATATAGCTGAAATGACAATTAAACTGGGTTAGTACTACCAATTTAAAGAGTTATAACATTAAATACTGTCATGTCACCGAGATTATGTATTCACCTTTTTTGCTATCAAATTTGATCGTGTTAACTTAAACTGAGTAAATCCTGTTTACATTACAACTGAACGTAGTATTGTGCAAAATGTTATCGATGGTCACAATTTAAAACTTATGTTTCAGATTTATGAAAGATGATGATGAATTATTTATTAAAATAAGAAAAAATATGCAAAACTGAACATACAAAACTTTTTTTTACGTATTTTTGGCATTCTTAAAACAGAAATTTATTAATAGCATTAAAATTAATAGCATTGTGGCTTCTAGGCGGTAGTATTCTGCATTGTCTCGCGCGGGTCTGGTACCACTGGCTCACCTATTCCTGCAACAATAGCAATAGAGCTTGTCATTGTCGCGTTCCGGTTTGCAGGGTAAGGTAGCCGGTAAATGTATGCATGTGGCACGAACACCCCGCCCGCGCCACAAGGATATCAAAGCACCATTAATATGGGATATAAAATAATAGGTGATATATTTTGCCTCTTTCCTTCTGGAGAACCACCTGCTTTTTGCTAACTTATGATTCGACCCATTGGTCGAGTAGTTAGTGAACCTGACTACATATCAATAGGGCACGATTTAGATTCTCTACAGGACCAAACATTAGTATGATGAGCATAGTGCTTGTATTTCTGAAACATATTTAAGTATTTATAAAAATAATTCTATGTATTAATATGATTAAATTATACCCACACTACAAACCAGTAATTTGCTTCCTTTGGAGTCAGATTAATTTCGTATAATTTGTCTAGTGATATTTGTTATTTATTATTATATATGATATTAAAAAATCAAACATTTGAGCATTTCGACGTCGAAACGGGTTTACGACCACTTGACGTCAAGTAATAGATTATTACACTACAAGCTGAAACTACTATTACGATACTACATATTCATTTGACGTCAATATACAGTAGGTCAAATTCTAAATACAACAAATTTATTATAGATTAAAGTAATTTTTATAATGTCCATTTTATTCATTATGCTGTCAAGGAAATGTTATAATAATAATAATAATTAATAATAATAATAATTTCATTATTTGCATTAAATAGGGTACATAATTAGATCTTATTTAACAATATTATGTTGTTCTTTATTCCTATTTTGCCCTTTTTGTGGCGTACAAATGTTACAATTGTGTTTATTATCATTACAGTTTATAAATTAATCTTATTTTATTATGTGTAATATGATAGATAGTGTATGATAGTCGACCGCCCCGTTGGTCGAGTGGTTAGCGACCCTGACTACGCAATCGACGGGGCTCGGGTTCGATCCCCGACGGGGACAAGTATTTATGTGATGAGCATATATGTTTGTATTTCCGGGTTTGGGTGTTTATTAAATATATTTAAGTATTCATATATGTATTTCTATGTATTAGTATCGTTGACTAACACCCATGCTACAAGCAAATAATTTGCTTACTTTGGGGTTAGATCAGTTAGTGTAATTTGTCCCGTGAATATTTATTTTATTTAATTTATTTATTTATTTATAGTTACAATTTTTGCAGAATGTTTACAGATATTTACAAGTGTTGCAGAATTGGTGTGAAAATGTGTTACCTCACTAAGATAGAAGAAATACTATATGATGTTGGGTAAATAGCCACCAGATTAATACCAAGTCCGATTAAAACATTTACTACTAGACTGGAGAATTTTTAAATATGAAAACATTTTATATAATTTTATTGATTAGTATTAGTTGTATCAAGCCATCACGTTTTCATATTAACATAATTTTTAATAGTAAAAAAAACTCATGTCATTTATATATTCAAATTGAAATGAAATAGTTATAAATGTCTAAGATAAAAAAAATATGCAAGAGAACATAACTAATATAATTATATTTAAAAAATCAAAATATTGATTATTGAGAATTTAATAGGAATAATAGATACATATACCAAAATGTCATAAAATGAATGTCATGTGAATAATACTAAAACGTCATAATGAATAATTTTAAATGTCATATAATTTTGACCGCCCCGTTGGTTGAGTGGTTAGAGACCCTGACTACGCAATCAACGAGGCTCGGGTTCGATCCGCGACGGGGACAAGCATTTGTGTGATGAACATAAATGTTTGTATTTCCGGGTTTGGGTGTTTATTATATATATTTTAGTATTTATATATGTATTTCTATGTATTAGTATCGCTGAAACGCGCGATTCCGTGTTCAACCGCTAAAACCCGATGCAGCATCGATGCAGTCGCTAAAACGCGCGTTTTGGATGCTAAAATTAGCATGTGTGCCCTCTTTCTTACTCACTGCAAGAATTCTTTGATATTTTTTTTAAATTATAATCAAACATATAATCTATATAATAATTATAATTTTAATTATAAATAGTTTTTAATTTTGTATTAATTAAAAAGTATTATTTATATGATTATTATATAACTAGCGACCTGCCCGCGGTTTCATTTCATTTTTAGTTTCATTACTCATTACTCATTATTATAGTAATTTCATTACTCATTATTATAGTAATGAGTAATGAAAACTGATTTCATTGCTCATTATCATAGTAATGAGTAATGAAACGCGAATGCATTAACTAAAGTAATGCATTTTTTGCACCTCTGGTAAGTCAGTGTTCCTTACCCAATCTTACCGTAATTTACCGTAGAAAATAATATTTTACGTAAAATATCGTAAGTTACCGAATTTTACGAAAGTAATTTTACCGCTTTACAGCTGTCATCACTGGGCCCAACACTGTCGCTTCTTGGCATTTGAATTTTGACAAATGACAATTGACATCTATACTTAGTGTGATACCAAGGAACTTATACACGGTAACTGGAATTGGTACGAAACAATATTTAAAAAATAAAAATGTACTTTATTTCGTTACTTATAAGTTCGTTATATTTGTTTCTTACTTAACAGAGGGAAAAACGTACTAAGTAAGACAACGACAAGAGACGATGTTGTCTCTTTCTTGCAATTGCCAGTGTAAATAAAACTGTCTGAAGGTATATTTTTATATATTCGGTAATCGTTAAATCCCTTTTATTCATACACGTCGATAAATACATTAGCACAAAATGTATTGTAATTAACACAGTGAGTTCTAAAATGTGCTTATTTTAATTATTACGTAATTACTTATGCAATGCAAAAACTGTTTCTCAAATTAGTAGAATTACTTAGTAGTAATTTGCAAACTACGCATAACCGCACTTATATATGGTGATTGGCGCTTTATTTAGTAGAAAGAGACACACTCCACCCATGTCGTGGTACTCTTCGGAATGATTTTGAAGCGCGTTTGAACATTCCGGGTAGAATGTAACTTCCTTGTGTGATACTTAGTAATAAATATCCATAGAAATATGAATATCTATAGAACCGCAATAACATTCTATAGTTTTTTAGTTAAACAAATATCGGTAGAATCGACACTGAACCAAGTAACATTTCTTTATCTCTTTTTAACAAATGGTGATACTACATATGCAAAAAAGACAACGATATTTTGTCTATGCCCATTTTCGCATAAATTTAAAGTTAAGTAATTGACAATTTATAAACGTGTCATCGATGCCATATTATGTTCAAAATTAGTGGTACCAAGGAAGTTACATTCTACCCGGAATGTTCAAACGCGCTTCAAAATCGTTCCGAAGAGTACCACGACATGAGTGGAGTGTGTCTCTTTCTACTAAATAAAGCGCCAATCGCCTTACATAAGTGTGGCCATGCGTAGTTTGCAAATTACTACTAAGTAATTCTACTAATTTGAGAAACAGTTTTTGCATTGCATAAGTAATTACGTAATAATTAAAATAAGCACATTTTAGAACTCACTAATTAACAAATTACAATACATTTTATGCTAATGTATCTATCGACGTGTATGAATAAAAGGGATTTAACGATTAATGAATACATAAAAATCTACCATCCGAAAGTTTTATTTACACCGGCAATTGCAAGAAAGGGACAACATCCACTCATGTCGTTGTCTTGCTCAGAACGTTTTTTCCCTTTGTTATGTAAGAAACAAATGTAGACTTTATTGGTAACGAAATAAAGTACATTTTTATTTTGCAAATATTGCTTCGTAACAATTCCAGTTTTCTTATATAAGTTCCTTGAGTGGTACTTAAAATATCCAGTGTTACCAACTTAGGGGTTTTCCTCCTAAATTTAGGGGGAAAAATGTTGACAGGGGGATTTGATTTCTTTAGGGTTTTTTTAGGGGCATCACTTAGCAGGTGAATGTTAAATTATATATATTAAAGAAAAGAGAAAATCTTGTCCACAATATAAACAGCCTAGACAGACTTTGCCCATAATGCCAAGAGGAACAAAGGCAAATAAAGTTAAATCCTGAATAATGTTATCACATACCTGTGGTCTCATTTCGAAATTCTTTATTTACACATCAGTAGCAACAGAAGAAGCTAACCGCTAATACGATAATGATCTCCAAAGGAACTGTTAATCCTTCTCTTAAGAATTTCCATTTCAAAGTCCCTTGGAAAAACCGTATGAATGAGATTGTTTCACAGTTTTACTGTGTGCGGAGCTTGAACAGTGATAGGTGGCGAAACTACAGCGTGAAGCACAAAAGCGGAAAATGTAAGTTTATCAGAACACTCCCAATTATATACCGGCAGAATATGCATAAAGTACCAATGTCTCTGAGAAGACTGAGCGGCTGTAAACTGTCGGTGAGTATGGGATAGTCGAGTAGTTGAATGGGCCTCCACGTAATTTTGTCAAATTGGAGTGTTTGAAGTTGAGGGGTTCCCGCCAAGATATTTGAACAATATTCCATTTGGGGCCGAACCTGTACCTTACAAAATTGCATGATGTATTTTGAACTTAAATATCACTTTACACAATGAAGAATGTTACTAGGTATGCCAAATCGCTTGCAATTTTGTCTCAGTAAAGCCTGTATGTATACAAATACACTAGTTTTTGTTGTAGTAAAAAATACCTAGTAGTTTTGATTTTATAGGCATTCAAAGTTTCGAAAAATATCAAGTCTCGCTAACAGCCACGTGACCGCTTGTGACGTCATGACACAACGCGCCGCGCCTCAGTATCAAATCAAGTCTCCAGCGGTTATATAGTCCAGTAAAAAGTTTAACGAAACCATGATCTGACCAGTTTTGGCGCAATTAGTAAAAATGTCTTCATTAATACTTAAATAATGATATTATGAAAGAAATTTTGATTTAAATTTAGGGGAAAGGGATGAAAAAAATTAAAAAAAGGGTTGAAAAATGCCTTTTTTTAAATAACTTAATAACGGTAGGAAATAGAAAAAAAGTTTCAAGTAAAAGTTGTAGAGAAAAAAATTCTACATAAAAAGTTCCTCTTTATTTTTTTGTTATCTGCTTTAGTTTAGCTACAAAAAATAAAAATTAAATTTGCTTTGTAATCCATACTAATATTATAAATGCGAAAGTAACTCTGTCTGTCTGTCTGTCTGTTACGCTTTCACGGCCAAACCACTGAACCGATTTGGATAAAATTTGGTACAAATATAGTTTGAGACCCAAGAAAGGACATAGGATAGTTCTTATCCCGGAAATCCTACGGGAACGGGAACTATGCGGGTTTTTATTTTAGAATTTTTCCCACGCGAACGAAGTCGCGGGCACAGCTAGTTAATTATAAAAACTTACCAGAATTATTACGGCCCTGTACCATGCAGCGCGCGCATCACATAAATATGTACTAACACTACTACATATGTTTTCCCATATTTATATATGGGAAAACATATGTAGTAGTGTTAGTATATATTTTACTTTTATTACTAAATTTAATTTCTATTTTTTGTAGCTAAACTAAAGCAGATAACAAAAAAATTAAAAGGAACTTTTTTGTGTAGAATTTTTTTCTCTACAACTTTTACTTGAAACTTTTTTTTCTATTTCCTACCGTTAAGTTATTTAAAAAAAAGGCATTTTTCAACCCTTTTTTTAATTTTTTCATCTCTTTCCCCTAAATTTAAATCAAAATTTCTTTCATTATATCATTATTTAAGTATTAATGAACACATTTTTACTTATTGTGCCAAAACTGGTCAGATCATGGTTTCGTTAAACTTTTTACTGGACTATAGTATAGTAAGATGTAATAGCTTGCGCAGTATTTTGTTTTCATCAGCGTATTACTTTAATAGTCTATTAATAGTAAATATTATTCGATTAATAATATGGATGAAGGATTCGAAAAAGGGCAATCGGATATTTTACCTAAAATAGATGGATTAATGGTTGCGCATTATTTATCAACAAATAGTGATTAAATAAATAAATATTCATAGGACAAATTACACTTACTGATCTAACCCCAAAGTAAGCAAATATTTGCTTGTGTTATGGGTGTTAGTCAACGATACTAATACATAGAAATACATATATAAATAGCAGAATATATATAATAAACACCCAAACCCGGAAATACAAACATTTATGCTCATCACACAAATGCTTGTCCCCGTCGGAGATCGAACCCGAACCCCGTTGATTGCGGAGTCAGGGTCGCTAACCACTCGACCAACGGGGCGGTCATTTCGTTGGCGCTGAAATGCGAGGAAGAAAAATGCAAAGCTAAGAAAACTTTCCTTGCTACTACTTATGCTTAATAGTTTATCTGTTCTAAATTATTTTATCAAAACAAAATACTCAACTAATGTCGTAATGAAAGAATGCAACTCAAATAATAGAAGTACCTACCTACCATTAAATTTTTACGTTAAAGACAACAAATATGTATTAGTTTTGTAGCTATAGGTAGGTACGTAGGACGTAGGTATATGTACGTGTATAGGTACCGTTCTTCTTAATTTAAATAAATACCTCGGGAACTGTACATTTTCCCAGAATTAAAAGGAGCCTATGAGTTATTCCAGACTTCGTCCACATCCGTTCAGTAGGCACAACTCATGATTTCCTAGTATTTGGATTGGACATTTTTTTTTGGAAAAGTATTGAGGTGTAATTTCGACGGCACGGGCGCGCGACCGCGAGCGCCGGCCGCCGAGCGAACTAGACTGAGCGTGTTGTGAGATGACGTCACAGCGTCAATGGCAGCCAGCGTCGTGCGGTTCAACTTATTTTACTTCTAAATCGGAAACTAATTGACGTATCGAAGTAATTCTTTCACTAGTATTTTTTATTTTTCACAGAGAATATGGAGTGCTAATAATCAAAATTAGTTAACATTCTTCATTGAACTATCGCTAGAAGTTTTACCAGGTGTCTGGTACCACAGATCTCATCTGTGTCTGGTACCACCGATTTACCTACTCCTACTGCAATAACGTCAGTACTTGTCACTGTCTTGTTCCGGTATGAAGGGTAAGATAGCTTGTAAACTTATGCATGTAGCATTAGACCTCGCCTCAAGATAGCAATATACCATTCACATATTTGTTGTTGACGCCATGGTTGACTCTTTCCATCAGGAGACCCATCGGCTTGTTTGCTATCTTATGATAGAAAAAAAAAAACCATAGTGCTGTGGTTGTCAAAAAATTTAGTGATCCATTTATAAAACTTTACAGGCAATCTGTGAGATGTTAATTTGCTCAGAAGTGCCTTGTGCCAGGCCCAAATGAAGGTTTTAGCGATATCCAGTGACCCGGACTAAACATCAGTATTTTTCTCCTTGCTTTAAATGACTTCAGTCCTGCGATAGATAAGAGAATAATGTATACTATTAGATTAGTAATGGGACTCGAGCCGTGTTTACTCGAGTCACTCGAGTAGCTTTTGTTCTACTTGCACTATTAACTAGTAAAATATTTAATAACTCAAACTAAAAATAACTCGAATCAACTCGAATGACTCGGACCACTCGCGTGGCCTATACCGACTCGAGTGAGAAATTCAAATTATGACAGGTTAAGCCGATATATCTTCCATTAGAAATTCAACACAAATCTGTGCAGAACGACGACTAATATAAAAATAATAAAAAACATTTTATTATTTTTATAATACCTGGCTATGAAAACTGAATATGAAATGGAAATGAAAAAATATTTATTTGCAAGAATGTGGGTGTCACAAGTTATTAAAATAAATTAAATTACCATCATATTCTACCATAATATGGCATGCAAACATTTTAATTTAGGTCGATTTCTTTATAATTACTACCGGATCGGAACGCGGCCACACACTGAGAAGATCCGCTGGAAGAAACTCAGCGGGCTTCTTTTTTCTATGTCATGCATTACAATCATATGTATTACAATTTACTATAATTATGTCACATCAAAAAGTTATTTTTACAATTTACAAAAAGAATTACCATTTTACAAAATTTGCCATTCAATTTTTATTACATTTAAATTTTGAAGTAAATTATACAAGCTGAAACAGAAATACATCTGTTTATTAACATTTAATCTTATCTGCAAAAAAGTCTCTAATTAGGGCGAGCGAAGCGAGCCCTACACTAAGCGACTTCCTATGCACTTTTGTGGTACTTTTTACTGAAAAATTATCGCACTTTTAGGTTTGAGCGTTGACGTGGTAGTTTAAATTCATGTCTAGATATGATCTACCATTAAAATACCAGTTTATAAACATTAAAAAATAGAAAATACATGTTGTATTAGAATTTTATTACTACTAACGCCATCTATTATAAAACTAACGAGTTAAAATGCTCCAAAGCTACACTAGGCGACGATCTATGTCCTTTTGTGGTTTATTTTACTGAAAAAATATCGCACTTTTGGGTTTAAGATTTGGCGTGGTAGATTTAATTCATTTTCATTTATATTATTTTAATACAATATTTAATCTATTAATACACTTGTAATTTTTATAAGGAAGTTATTAAATTTGCTCCGAAAATTTAAAAATCACGTTTTTACCAGATATCCACTTTTTGAGATCCTAGTAACCTTTTTCGAATATTTTTGCGATGACGTCAGTGTGTCTGTACTCTGCATGTATGTGGGTGTGTGTGTTTGTGTGTGTGCGTGTATGTAAATATCTCATAACTTTTGAACGGCTGGACCGATGAAAACGCAGTTGATGGCATTCGATTGGATTCCACTCAATTTAGATTTCCTGAAAATTTAAACCAAATGGGCCGAAGGGATTTTGAAAAATTTTAAAAAAATAAAAAAAAAATTGACGAAAGAGATTATTTTAATATAACTTTCAAATTAATGTACTCATTGAGTACAAAAACTAATCAGCTATATTCTCCGTCGTTTACGTCGAATGCCGTTTTAAAAATCAAAATCGAATCTTATTTTCAAAAGTTACAGCTTTTCAAGTATCAAAATTACGTTGTTTTAGCAAACTTACTTAATATTTTTGAAATAACCTTCAGGCTAATATACCGATTGACTTCAAAATCTTATCAACTCTTTTCGTTATACCTATATTAGTATAATATCCGTTATGTATAAATAAAACATTTTTTGATTTCGAAAATTGATGTGAAACCACGAACTTCCCGATTTTATATAAAAAAAACTATTTATCTTAGGGAAATGTTTTTCTTTATAAGATCAACTTTCATTTTCAATACCCATTTTTCCCTGAGAACTCTTTTACAAGAAAGCTACATTAATAAAAACTGATTTCTATCAACATGAGACTTTAAAAGCGAAGTGCTGGCTGCGAGATGGATCTTGAGTTGCTACATATTATAGGTAGGCCGTAATATATTATAGATGACCAGAAAATATGGTGTAAAATTTTAATAGATAACCTTTATATTTGGTCTGAGAGGATAACATTGATAGTAATAAAAATCGTGTTTTTAATAAATCAAGAAAATTTTAAAGAATTGTTCTTGTAAGTACTAAAAAAATTTAGTCTTAGAAACATGTTTTTTTTATTTTAGTTTTATTTTCCTGCGCTCTCCTAGACCAAAGCCTGATGACGTCTGTAATGCGAATATAATATTTGGGTAAAAATACGCTGGATTTTTTTAAGGTTAGATAATTATAAATAAAGTCCATACATTAAAAGATGTAATTCTCATAAAAATACTTTCCTAACAATATTACTAAGTAGTATAACTTTGCGAGCCCTTACAAATCTCTGCTTTTTGCTAGTATCATAATATGTTTTATTTAACAGTAAATCGAACAATTTTTTGCGAAATTTATTTATCATCATTACATAGTATAAAACAAAGTCGCTTTCTCTGTCTGTCCCTATGTCCTTATGTCCCTATGTATGCTTAAATCTTAAAAACTACGCTACGAATTTTAATGCGGTTTTTTTTTTATAGATAGATTGATTCTTGAGAAAGGTTTAAGTGTATAAACCTTTCCGATATTCCAACTGGAACAAAAGCTGCGCGGGTGAAACCGCGGGCAGGTCGCTAGTAGGTAATAATTTTAGACTATCAGGAATATGATCGTATATATTAATTGACATACAATATGCATTTTTTTATAAATATTTAGTTTTTGACTTGGTACATGTTTCTCACTGTTCCTAAAATATGAGTTCCCTTATACTTGAGCATTTGTTTTAAACAAATGTTGATGTTTTTTACAAATACGCATACCAACAGTATGTAAAGACAAGGTAAAGGTAGTATTTTAAGAGTTTTAAATAGGGGTTTACATGAATGTAGTTGATTAACATTACATCTTGCACATATACATTTCGTTTGAATTCTGAAAATCCTAATACAGTCAACTGAGTTTCCCCAAACAGAGATTCCATATTGCAATACAAATGAGACATATCCGTGATATGCCAGCAATGCAGCATTTAAGTTGGCTACTTCTCTTATTCTTCTCAAAACATAGATAAATCTATCAATTTTTTTGCAAAGAGAATCAATGTGCGCTTTCCAATTGCAATGGTCGTAATTAAATATTCTTAGAAATTTAGTGTTTTTTTTTATATCATAAGATAGCAAACTAGCAGATAGGTCTCCTGATGGAAAGAGTCAACCATCGCCTATAGACACCAAAGATGTTAATGGTGCGTTGCTATCTTGTGGCGAGGTCTAATGCCACATGCATAAGTTTACCGGCTACCTTACCCTCCAAACCGGAACACGACAGCGACAAGCACTGACGTTATTGCGGCAGGAATAGGTAAGGCGGTGGTACCAGAACCGGGCGAAACAATGCAGAACTCTACCACCTAGAATTCAGTATTTTCTATATTTATATTGTTAAATAATATATTTGATTTTTGAACTTTATTGCTATGTTTGAAATTCAACTATTTTTGTTATAATTAAGTTGTTACTTTTTAACTTAGAAGAATATAGAAAATTTTAAAGAATTTATTTGATTAATTTATAAATATATTACTTATTTTGGCTTTTATTTACCTATTATAAAAAAATCCATCTTTATTCTAGCAAATCGAATCATATCATATCCTTCACACAAGTGAAAACAAAAAACTCGAGTCTCATCTTCACTCGAGTGACTCGGTGAGAAAACCACACTCGAGTATCATCTTTACTCGAGTTCACTGGCGAGTGACTCGAGTGAAAAAAGTCACTCAAGTCTCATCACTGTATTAGATCGCCAGAAGAGAGGCCGTATTGTTTACCGTTAATGAGTTGTCAATCTTCCAAGTAATGTAGGAGCTGTTTGTTCATAATGTACTCCACATCTTTGATGTCGAGGGAAATCAGTTCTTGCTTAACATTCTTCTATGTAAGGCTTATTTTCGACACAAAATGTCTACAATGAGATGTGATAGGTTGGGTCCTCCCCCCATCACGAAGAGTAAAGTTTCTTGCAAAAAGAGTTGGCAATAAATCAGTCCTCTTCTCTATATATATTATGATCATAAATAATAAAAAAAGACGTGTGGCACTCGGAGACTGCCGCGGTAAAGCTATTGCCTAGCATTTTTTATCAACTTATGCAATTACAATTATATATTTATTTTATTTATGCAGTATTTTTTTCTTTGTTTATTCATATTTAAAACACTTTGTACACAAATTATACGAGTACAGATATTCACTGTTGTACGTAGATGATAAATACCTATACACCTATATACTTTTTCACAAACAGCTGATTACGGTAGTTTTCCAATACAACCAATGCCACCTAAAGGCGGGTTGCTGAACTAAAGAGACAAGCGTGATATTTCAAAAAGTCATTAAAAGTTCTGGTATTTATCGATATATGGAAAAACTAAAAAGTATCACCGCTGTGCCGGTCGGAGTGGGGAGTATTAGGTTTTTCGTTACGGAATTTCTGAATTCGGTCTCCAAGCTCAAGGCCCGCGATAGAAGCTATGCAATAGCTTAATAAAGAAACAAATTATTGCTGGACATGTCGCAAGGCATCTTGATAGTAAGATTCATATTTAACGTTGAATTCAATTCTTGCATAAAATTTATACCTTCAGAAAATGTGTTAAAAACAGCTGCAGAATGCATTATTACAAAGAGAAAGCGTCTGGCACTAGCACCTCCGCTGTAGTCACTGATGACAATGGCGGTTTCAGACACAATAAATACATTTCATAATTGTTTTATTTCATCTGTAAAATTGTTATTTATTTGATATACCAATAAAAATTATTTGTAAATTTGAACAAAATATTCTAGGTATACAAAAAAATACTTAGGGGGTTTTAGGGGGATTTTATGAGGAATTTGGGGGGGAAATTCTACAGAGGTTGGCAACACTATCACAGATAAGATATACGTTTAAGTAATGTTATTTCCTGAAAACATGAAAAATCGAACAATAATATTTACGATTTCACGTGTTTTGTAATTTATACTTAATTCAAAATGAATTTATTACCTAAAAGCCACAAAGAGTTTAGTAACAAGGAATACTGGAATAATTTTTTCAAAAGACGAGGAGACAAAGCTTTTGAATGGTTAGCATTTTTATTTTATAGTGTACCAGTTTAACCTCAAACAATGATTTAAATTTTTATATGTGATCGTTTCAAGGTATGGCGAGTATTTAGAACTTTGCGTTCATTTACATAAATACATAAAAAACACAGATGCAATATTGATAACTGGTTGCGGTAACTCGAGTCTAAGCGCCGATTTGTATGATGTTGGTTACAAGAATATCAAAAATATTGATGTGTCAGAAGTGGTTATCAAGCAAATGAAATCGAAAAATTCTCATAGGACCAAAATGGAATTTCTCTGTATGGATGCTCTAAATATGACGTTCGAAAATGAAGAGATCAATGTTGTTTTAGACAAGGGAACTTTAGATGCCCTTATGCCCGATGATTCTGAGGATACTAATCAGAGAATAGACAAATACTTCACAGAAGTAAAAAGGGTATTACGTTTAGGAGGCCGTTTTATATGTATTTCACTACTACAAAGTCATATATTAGATAAAGTGATATCATCTTTCTGTGATAAATCTTGGATGCTGCGTATTGTACGATGCCATGAAGCTGAGGAGAAAAATGCTTTGGATGGTGATGGAACAACATTACCAGTATTTGTTATTGTTGCTACCAAATTTAAGGAAATGCCTAAACTAGTAAGTTTCTTATGAAACATGTGTTATGAAAATGTGTATAGTTAATAAAATAAAAAATGAATTTGAAACTTTGAATATTGACAACATATTGTAAAATATATTGAAGATAAGATAACAAATGCTATGATGATTAACTTACCAGCAATCAGGCCAGTAAACTTTCTTAATTAGTTTTTGAAATATCTGTATTTTTGTAAATTTGAGTGCCAGGGGACTGACGAGGCTAACACGGTACTGATTAAAAGACACAATTCTTAGCAAGTTTCAGATTTATTGCAAATATCTTAATATCTTATTATGGCACTTACATCTTAGGTTCAAATGACATTTATGACAATATTGAGTATTTATTCGAGGTTGCTTACTTATTATCTACAAAAAATCAATCTTTAAAACAGTCTCACTGAAACTTATTATTACTGAGGTAGTTTCCTTATCAGTAGACAACATATTAAGTAGTAACTATGAAATGTGTAACGAACACCTTTTTATCATAAAATAACATTTACAAAATAGAAACCTTAGTCATAAACTTTTCAGTGTTAACAAAAAATGACAACTAAATAAGTATCTGCAAGCTGAGACAGTTTCCGTAACATTAGACAACATAAATAACGTAACATTAAATAATATTAATTAGTTATTAAGAAACATTGAACGAAACAAATTTAGGTCATAAACAAAATTAGCAAAAAACGTAGCAATCAACTTTTTAGTTGTAACAAAAATAACTTCTAAATAATTCAGTCTATAGTACTGTTACCAATAATCTAGAAAAATGAAGAGTTGGAACATTGGAGGGATCTTGAAATAAAAGAAAGAGATAGCTACTCCTATTAATAAACAAATAGTTTGCCGTTATCCAAATAGCTATACCATAATGGACTTTGTGGTATAGGGCATAGGGCATGAGGGTGAAATAGTGTGTACGATCATAAGTTGTTTACAATAAGAAGTGATTCATTGTTTCACGATACATTTAGAGTTTTCTGGATCCAGCTAGAACTTTACCCTGAGTATAAATAGAGATATGTTGACAAATACAGGGCAGTTTTATAAAGCGATCAAGAGCAATACTTAAAGTGACCAGTGCGAAGCGAGTGTTCTATTGTGTAGTCGGTTAAGTTTAATGTTAGTGCAGCGAGTGTGACCAGTGTATAGTGTATTTAGGTATTACATTTTGTTGTTTGTGTGTCGTAAATACATGGTTGAATATAAGTGGTGTTTTCTTACAATTACCAATCCGAAGTACGTAACAGTACTTTAGTAAGTAGGAACGAAATAATCACTTTTCAAAAACATCAACAGTTTCATTAAATTGATAAAATACCCTATTTCCTCTCATTACAAGGCTTGGAACAGGAAGCTTTTTTAGTATCTGCTCTACTGGCACATATGACACGTCATTTTCGTCCAGTTTGAACACGGTACTGTCCTCATTGGACATAGGACTGACGACACGGTACTGATGGATCAGACACAAATTCTAGGTTATAATGCCAAGCAATGTTTTTACTGATAATTTTCATGAGTAGGATGAATTATTTCAAAAAAACACACTCAGTTGTAAATAAATTATAGAAAAATATGTTAAAATAAGGAAATAATTACTCGCCACGGTACTGAAATATTGACTGGCACCACACGCTCGCTCACCGCTGCCAGCCCGCTGACACTGGTTTTAAGATGGTGGCTTGACAAATATGACGTCTGTAGATAATTTCACTACATACTACATGGACAGATCAAGGACTTGATGTTTGAATTTAGATAATTGGCAGGAATTTTGAATTTTAATATTGCACTCAGTACTGAAGAGTAAAAACAAACACAAATTATACACATATTTTTTTTAAAATATTAATAATTGAGTTTATTTCGAAATATGGAAAATACATCACAAAATGTTTCTTAGTTTGTGTTGTAGAAGTAAAACTTAGAATAAATGATAAACATTGTGAGAAAAATATGGTCTATTGTGTAATTTGGGAGTTGTGACATGCCATAGTACTGACGATTTGAACATTGATTACATTGTTTCAATAACTTAAAATTGAAATAAAACGTCTAAATTTTGTGGACAGCCAAAAGTGACATGGATAGATTAACATATTAAGAAATCTATACATATAATAAAATCGTAAGAAAGTCAATGTATGTCCGGGGTAAACTTAAAAAATACTGCATAGATTTACTTCAAATATTGCATGAATATTACTAACAGGTCGGGTCAACATATAGGCTACATATTATCACCTATACATATTATTAACATATAGGCTACATATAACGAAGTCACGGGCAACAGCTAGTATTTACATAATTAAAAAAAACAAGTGTTTTATTGACTGATGACATCAAGTCGCCCAACTTTTGTAGAATCGCCCATATATATATATATATATATATATATATATATATATATATATATATATATATATATATATATATATATATATATATATATATATATATATATATATATAAAATCATTAAAAAAACTATGTGTTATGGTTAATCACCTCTCCCCTACCACCACCCCTTTCTCTGTCCTCCTGCGCCCCCTACCAGTGCGGCACTTTTCTAAACTTTCTTTCAGTCACGCTCCTCCTACCCCCTTTGCGGAATTACATTTACTTACTTACTACTTTTACTTTATTACATTATTTGGGTTGGCATTAGAAATGGGCCGCACGATTTTTGGATTTCTGAGTGGTGGATTGGATAGGACACTGAATGGTGGGGGATAACAATTTTTTAAATTTAATTTACTGGTAAATCTATCCTGTGCAATAAAAAGGAACTAATATATTTTAGATATTAGAAGTTTGTATGGTTGGAGATAAGATGCAGAGACTGAACTCTGAGGAGGAACTAAGGAATTGTATCAAGTCAATACAAGATGCAGCATTTATTACTAATGGCTTGGCTAAGACATCATTGGATGGTGATGACGAGGTAATTAACCGACTTTTTATAAAAGCAAGGAGTAAACCTTTATCCATGTCTCAGTCCAAAAAGGCTTAATTAATTTATTGGTTTCTTGAAACATAAAATGATAGTTAATATATATTATAAATATTAATGTTATAATTGCGAAAGTTTGAATATGTGGATGGATTAATGTTTGTTAATCACGCCAAAACTACTGAATGGATTAAGATGAAAAGCACAAAGGCAAATGATAACCTGGAATGGCACATATTAAGCTTGTTCCCGCGAGATTCACAAAAAACATTAACATTGCTACTCAATCAGGCAAAAACGGCTTGACCGATTTGAATCACTTTTTGCATACAGGTACATGATGACCTGGGTTAGCACACAGGATACTTTTCATCCCGGAAATATAAGTTGTTCCTGTGGGATTCATGACAAAATTTTATGATGTAGTGAGTTGCACGTTGCAACTAGAATTGAATTAATTAAGAAGTCATCTGTAATAACTTTAGGTGAACAGTTGCCCACAACAATTTTAGTTCACATCCCAATATGTATGCATATGTTTAAGAAAATCAGCAGACAGCTTTCTTCATAATATCTTTGTATAGTAATTATGTTAACATAAGCAATATCTAGTTGCATTTTTTGTAATGGAGAAGCCGCTTTGTCTATTCACTACTATTCGGTTACAGCTATCTTCAGTGTGACATAATCTTACTACCAACTGATGCATTGTATGAATTCTCTAATTAAAAAAAATTGAAAGTTTGTGAGGATAGATGCCTGAAAGTAGCGATTCTTTCTCATACAGACGGATAAGTTACAATTAATTATAAGCATTTAATAAACACTTAGAAGGACTATTATGTACAGAATTAAGAAAGTTCTAGAACTTTACAGTTGTATAGTGGATATTATGTGTTTTGATTGTATAAAGTTTGGTGACACTATTTGGGAAGTGCAGTGATTAAATAACAAACATTTTCTAACATACTTATTTTTATATATGATGTGGAATTACGAAAGGTGACGTTAGACTTGATGCAGCCGGGTGAAGAAGTCCCCCGCTACACTTTATATGTCGTGGACCAGAAGCGATCACAAGCAATCAATAAATATGCAGTATTCATTGTGCCTCAGGGCAGGTAATGGATTTTCTTTAATAATAGATCACGTAAACAGTATTATTAATCTATCTTGTCAATCTAATGGTTTACCGAAAAGGTGGGGGATGAAAGAAAATTTTGACTACTTGTTTTGTCGTAATGACACATGAGTAGATTTTATGGGTCAAAAGTACAGATAACAAACAATTTTACTTGTCAATAGTAATTTCGACGAATCTAAGCAATCTAGAATCATGAGATACGTTTTACACAAGCTTAATAAATATGCCATAATGTTAAACATTTTGTCTAGACTTTTAACTTAATAAGGGGGTCCGGAATCTTTATAGCAAATCAATATCTGTCATTTATGCACTCTGTATACGTGTACGTAAAAAGCCAATGGTGTAGCTGTCACATTGTATACATATTAAAATTTATTTTTTACGTAGGGTTGCCATTCCTCCAGTTTTGACATGAGTCGGATTTGAATTAAACGCATAAGAGAAAGGCGAGAAATGTGAATATAAATTCATTGATGACAGTTTTTCTGCCAAAGAAAAATTCTTCTGAGGAGCTAAACTTAGCAATAATTGAAATTACGTCCGTTCATCACGTAATTTGCCACCACCTCAGTTACTTATGTACGGTTTGCAGGATTAAATTGAATGCCTTTCTTTATTCCAATTAACAACTTACAACTATCTCAAAAAGTTCATTCTGGCAGTCCCAAAGTTGAAGCTATTGTTTTGGATGTCCTAGCATATCAAATTCATTAGAGTTAACAATTCAAGACCTAAAAAATCTCAATCTAGAAGTGAGACTTGCTTTTCGATTGCTATCGACATATTCAAATAAAGAATCCTAGAAAATTATTATCGCCTCTGTGGTCTAGTGGTCCAGCGTTAGCGTTGACCACATGAGGTCCCGGGTTCGATTCCCGGGTCGGGCACATAAAAAAGTGTTTTTCAGTTTTCTGATAAACACAAAGTTGCCCAGGATTAGAAAGTGCCCGGTTGGCGATAGGCTTGCCACCTATCACATTGTGGGACCAAGTATCTTCGGCTAATCGTGGGTGCACTTGTTGTACCTCTGCCTACCCCTTCGGGGATACGGGTGTGAAGATACTTTTTATTCAATTGTCGTTAGATACTTTACCAAGAAAAAGTTGTTCATGATGAATTAATGGAATGTTTTGACGATCCCAATGAAACATTTAAAAAATTATTAAAAATTTTATAAATTAACAAGATTTCAACATAATTTTTTTTAGGAATAACTTTGTTGTTTACAGAAAATGCACCGGAGAATTGTGGTGTTCACAATTCCGTGTACCAAATATATAATTTAACCTTTGAAGAAATTTATTTGGAATTGCTTCTTTTTGATTCTTATATACCATGTATGCATCATTCCAAATAATGGATGCATACTCTAGAATACTTCTGACTAACAAGTTATACAAAATATAATATGTTTTAATATTCTTAAAATATTTTCACTATCGAAAGACAAATCCTAATATCTTGTAGGTTTTAGCAGTAATTTTGTTAATGTGAGACGCAAAAGATACAGAACTGTTTATATTACGTACAGAGTTAAATTTAGGAAAACCATTAAAACACAAAAACTTGAACAACTGTGAGGTTATTATATCTTCCTGAGTATTTTCCAAAAGCAACGACTTATTCATAGAATTAGTTACCGAAGACTACGTGTCTCTAAGTTTGTGTTTCTATTATTATATATTTTACAAACAGACCCTCTGATTTTGTTTATGTGTACAGATGATATAAAAAAACCGCTTGCAGTTTTGTGCCCTACGCATAATGCAATGTCAGTCCAGTGTAGACGCAAACATGATGAGTCAATGTTTACCACTTTATATTTTTTTAAATATTGTTATTTTTATAATAGTGTTTACACACATAAAAATAGCTAGGGAAAGTCATGATTTGTGTTTATGAATTGGTACGTCGCGCGTAGGCGGCTTTTGAAACCGTGCCCACATGTCGCCACACCCTATTTAAAGGTTTGGATAACCTGACGCGAATCCGCTGCGAAACGTACCGTAACCTAATCCGTAATACCGTAATCAAACGCTAATGTATGTCGCGTCGGTTTGTCTAGAGCTTTACTTATTTTGAAGGCTGTATATTCGAGGCGAGTTTTTTTACAAATGACAAGTATATTTATTTCTGACGAAAAGCGGTACGGTTTATAAACATAAAATACTATCATTTTATTGAATGATTATTTATTCTTTGCCTCGTGAATGAAATACTCAGCTGTTATAATTCTCTAAGTTAAGACACACAAGCTGTTATGACGGTTATGACGTGAATGCTGTAATATCGCCTTAAATTAAAACGCGAATGCTATTATGATGCCCTAAGTTAAGACGCGAAGTCTGTTGTGACACCCTAAGTTAAGACGTGAAGGCTGTCCGCTGTTATGACGCCCTACGTTAATAGATATTAAAAAAAAACTCACCTGTACTTCCAGTTCACTTGTGTGTCATATAATTTTATACACCCTACCGGTTTCACTTATTACAGCATCATCAGGGATGTTTTACACAGTTATTAGATCATTACAAGTTATATTATGTAAGTACTAATTAAAGTACTAATCATAAGTGGGTAGTGGGGAAAATATTTCAATTTGATATAAACGTATTATGGTTTGGGCTACCAAGGTAAAATTACCGTGATAATTTTTTCCGAAAAATGTAGAAAATTATTTTATTAATGATATTGTATACATATTTTACTAATGCATAAAATATGTACTAAAAATCTGTAGGCACTACGGTTCACCGTATTTTTTGTAAGCAAGATGAGTTCTGATCCCTATCGTCACTTTTACCGATCTGAACAATTATCCTTTGATTCTTGCGATAATCGGAACCGACAGCTTTATGTGTTTTTCCGAGACTTCGATTGCTGCTGTTGTTTCGATTTTCAAAGATAATCTTCAAAAACTCAATACATGACTCTCCGAATCTCTCACTCACTCATAGAATCCGTGACCTCTTGATTTGTCTTAAATACGCTAAGAACTTAACTACTAGGCGGTCAATATGATGTATATGTCATTATTCAATAATATTAACTAATGTTTTTCTGCCGAATACGGACTGCCGTGTGGCCGCGTTTCCGGCTCAGAAGTATAAATTTGTTGATCATTTTATAAAAAATGTAACAAAAACATATTGAAGGCATTAAGCATTTCATAATTTATCATTCAAAAACTCTATTACAATGAAATGTTTAGCTTGTTCTGCTAGGAAGATAATGGCAAGAATCTTTGTTGTTGCTCTTTTCTTCTTGTGTAGTTTAGTTCATTAATTAATAACTAAAACGAATTTATTGCTTTGTACATCCATTATCATCGTATAACGCCTGGAAAATGATGTATGAACTAGCTGTACTGCAGCATGATTAACTTTATTTGCCCTACAACGTGATTAACTTTATTTTGCCCTACAACGTGATAAACTTTATTTTGCCCTGTAACTTGATTAATTTTTTTGCCCTGCAGCGTGATTAATTTAATTTTAGTCAGCAACTGCACGTTTTGCAAAATGTAAAACTAGTAATCTATAAAGCAACTAGTAAATCAGCTAACCGTATACCACATTTCACGCTAATTTATCCATCGTTTAGGTGTTATTGAGTAACAAACATTGACATTTTTGACAAAGGCGACCGATTGGCTATCGAGTCACTACCATCGTGGCTACTAGGTGGTAGAGTTCTGCATTGTCTTGCCCGGGTCTGGTACCACCGCCTTACCTATTCCTGCCGCAATAGCGCCAGTGCTTGTCGCTGTCGTGTTCCGGTTTGGAGGGTAAGGTAGCCGGTAAACTTATGCATGTGGCATTAGACCTCGCCATAAAGTAGCAATGCACCATTAACATCTTTGGTGTCTATAGGCGATGGTTAACTCTTTCCATCAGGAGACCCATCTGCTTGTTTGCTATCTTATGAGTTATGATATAAAAAAAAGAGTCTATTGGTTATAGGAGTCACTACCATCGTGACTACTAGGTGGTAGGGTCTTGCGACGATTCACCTGAGTTTAGTACCACCGACCTAGCTGTTACTGCCACAATAGCATAAGGTAGGCAGTAAGATTATGCATGTGTGGTATTAACCTACCACCACGCGGCTATCAACGCACCATTAAGGACGACGATGATTGCTTCTCTCCATCAGGAGAGCCATTTGCTTGTTTGCTATCTTATGATATAAAAAAGTATGTGCATTTCTAGTACTGGGATTGATATGAACGTAAAGTGACCATACGTCCCGTTTTGATTGGGATATTCCATACCGGTTTCAACTAACATATTCCGATATCTCAAAGTATATTTAAAGTACATAAAATTTAAACGATTTAAAAGTGCAAAAAAACACTTTCAATCTTCTGTAACTCTATTTTTTTATATCATAAGATAGGAAACGACCAGACGGCTAACGGAAAGAGAAACCATCGCCTATAGACTCCAAAGATGTTAATGGTGCGTTGCTATCTATGTGCGACTATGCGACTATGTAACGACGCTTATCTTTTGTGACTTGCCTAGCAGAACGGTAGATGGTTTATTCGTCAAACGGAGCACAGATTTTCGCACAAGGGATTTTCTCCGTGTACCAACACGGCAGTAACTGTAATAATATAATAATAATATAATATAATATTCACGGGACAAATTACACTTACTGATCTAACCCCAAAGTAAGCAAATTATTTGCTTGTGTTATGGGTGTTAGTCAACGATACTAATACATAGAAATACATATATAAATACATGGAATATATTTAATAAACACCCAAACCCGGAAATACAAACATTTATGCTCATCACGCAAATGCTTGTCCCCGTCGGGGATCGAACCCGAGCCCCGTCGATTGCGTAGTCAGGGCCGCTAACCACTCGACCAACGGGGCGAGTAACTATATTCTTTTAAAAATAAGAATATAAAAATCCTAGTGACAATACAACAATCAATAGATTAACGTTCGAGAAGTTAGTTTATGAATCAGTATTTTTCAGCATTCGGACTGCTATTGAGATTTTTCTGGCTAAATTATATAGATATTATGTATATAAATTATATATCATCACGCTAGTTCCCTTGCGAAAAAGGCAATGTTGCAGTGGCGTAGATAGGAGCAACGGGGTCGGCTCGCCCTAGATGCCATAACTTCGAGGGTTACACGCGTCCGAGTAAAAATAGCCTTTAATTATTATAAAACAATAAGAGGACATACTGTCCTCTTCAGTACTTACAGACTGTTTTCCGAACCACGGATAGAGTAGGTACGTTAATTAATTGCATAAATCAACTCATGAGAAAATACAATTGGACTTCGGACGCTTTAATTACCGAGTGGGCTATCATCGCTCTTCAATGCATCTTACATACAGCTTTTTGTGTTGGGAACTAAGATGACACCATAACGACCGCACCGGGTGACGCTCATGCTACTGCCGTGTTGACCGAATGTTAACAGGCAATCCAGTTTAACATGATTGAAGAAGTGCATCGCTTGTTTTGTATGATAATTTTTACTTACGCTTATGTACATTCTACCATCGGAATCCGAGCTAGGATTTTCCCTCAAAAACTTCGATTACATTTTTATTTGAGCCGACCCGGAGATCGAATCCAGAACCTCATAATCTGGCTTGAATGAGTTAATCACGAGCATTCTCCCAGATCCGTCGGCCTAATCTGATATATTTAGGTAATGTGTAAACTTCACACGCTATAAATATATTTGTATCCAACCCACTGGAGTAAACATCCGTGGAATCTGAACTGGAATAACGAAGGTAGGTGTTGGGCGAGTCGTTAGTTGATACTCAAAGTGCACTGTATTCTCAAACGAAGTGATCATCGCTATATTATTAAAACACTTATGCTGAACTAAATGATTTAATAATACTGTTGTGTTGTGATTAATTATTAAGTTCCTGTTATATTATTTTAAATTATTGATTTCAACAAAAGACATATTATTATGTGCTTTAGCATTGATCCCGTGTTAGGTTTTAAAGTTTTTAAAATATATTTTCGTGTAATGATAATATAATATTTATTAGTTTGCTTTTATTGAACCAAACATTATTTTTTAAGCCAGAATAAACTGCGAAGGTAAGAATTATTAAACTTAAGGAAAACTATTCAATTTTAATATAATTTCCTTTTCTGCGTATATAAATATAATGTAATATTTCTGTTTAGTATATTAATGTTAAGTTTTGCCAGCTTTTATCATCTAGTAGTAACTAAAAAAATAGGCCAAGTGCGAGCCGGACTCGCGCATGAAGGGTTCCGTACTATCATAGAAAAAAATACGAAAAATCATACGGAAAAAACACGTTTACTGTATTAATATTTTCATTTTTCAGACACTTCAGTTTCGATATAAAACTCAGAGTTCAGACGGGCTTGAATCCTGAGCCGAGTATTCTTTTCTATATCAGATTTTCTATAAAAAATAACGAGCCCGAGACTGGAAATGGGCCCGATATATCGCCTGGCCACCTGCCTCGCCATGGAACTCAATACCTACCGTTTGGCTAATCATTGGTGCGTTGCACGTCTGCCTACCATTTTGGAAATATAGGCGTGGCGGTAGTCATTTGTTTAATTACTTCAATAGTAATTCTTCTCATAAATATATACATTATAAAATTCTAGTAATTCTTTTCATTTTGTATAAACTATAATAATTAAATTAATTCCTTTAATAAACGCATACGTATGTACGTAAACACATACAAGTACTTGCTCGCACATACATAATAGTCACAAAAAGACGGAGAAATAGGGAGAGATTATTAACTAGCAAACCATTATGGCTCTCTTGAAGGAAAGAGACAACCATACATAAACATAAAGACTTCTGGGGCTTTGCCATGATGCTGGTATAAATGCCACTTCCATAAGTTTACCGGCTACCCTTCAAACTAGAACACTACAGGGTTATAGAAGTGCGAGCCATAGCTTCAGTGTGAGTTCGGTATCGATAAAGAACCTCGTAGAAAATAACTTGAAAAAATGATCCTGAAAGTAGCAATCAGTTGCTAGAAAAAAAATGTTGTTATATGTATGTGGGATATCTCCGCGTTAAAGCATTTTTATGACATGTACCAAACAGAAAATTATTTGTTGTCAAATTACCTGCATAGGCTGCATATGGTAATAAATGGAATATTTTTATTCTGTTTTTTTTATCAAAAATAAAATTTTGGGAAGCTACGCCGCCAACTAAGCCGCCCATCAATAGCAATTTATCAAATTTTATAATTGAACTCATTTGTTAGTTTCAAAAACATGGTTTCCATTTTTTTTTTATTTTTACCTCGTCATTTTTGAAAAAAAATGAAAAAATATCATGTCTGTTTTCAAAAAATCTAAAGATGGTATTTTTTTTATTGTGTACTAGCTGACCCGGGTTACGTTGTTCTGCCTTTTTAACTACTCTTAGTTAGTAAATCGTGGTAATAAGTTGAAGAAGAAAAAACCAAGATATTGAATGAATTAATTAAAAATTTCAAAATCTAAAAAAATATCATATTTAGATAACCATGTTTTATTTATCCTCATTTTTGAACTTTGTATCCCAAGTAAATTTTTAAGAAATTAAAAAAATCAAAATATTTAATAAATTAATGAAAATTTTCAAAATGTAAAAAATACCATCTGTAGATTTTTTAAAAACAAATTATATTTTATTTTATTTCTAAAAAGTCAATTTTAGAGTAGTTATGAGCTCCAGAATATTCTTTTTTTGTATAGAAGAGGGGGCAAACAAGCAGGAGGTGCACCTGATGGTAAGTGATTAGATCACCACTGCCCATGGACATCCGCAATAGCAATGGTCTTGCAATTGCGTTGCTGGCCTTTTAAGAATAAGTAATCTCTCTTCTGAGCTAAAAATAATAAAAAAATATATAGAATTTTTTTTAACTAAAAATGATTTTTATTACAAAATTTGATAAATTTCTGTTGTTGGGCGCCTTGGTGAGAGCTTCCCAAAATTTTGTTTTTGATTTAAATAAAAATCACAAATAAAAATAAACCATATATTACTATATGCAGGTAAATTGACAACAAATAATTTTCTGTTTGGTACATATTATAAACACACTTTAAAGCGGATATATTCTGAACTAATTATTTTTCTGACAGCTACTGCTACATTCAAGCTCATTTTAAAAAAGGTAAAAAAAAACTGAATTGTAATTTACATACCGTATCGTAACATTAGGGGTGCACGTCTTGCGTCTATGTTGCGAGCCGTTTTCAGTAGCAATTTTAATAAATCTAAACGATTGCGATTTTAAGTTAGTAGTTACTAAATTAGGTAGATCTTGCAATATTTTTGTATGTTTTTTTTTTTCTCCTGGTTTCCTTTATCGATACTGAACCTACCCCTAAGCTATGCCGCGCAATTTCTTTAACATCCAGTATAGTGACAAGCAACGATTGCCTGTTCGTTTGATTAAGCCTTTAGAAGTTAAGCGGTTCGAGTGTTATCCGTCTGTTTCGGTTAACCTTCGATTAAATTAACCTGTATAATGGTAAACTTTTCAATTGGGTTAACGCTTATCAACTGAAGGTTCTTTGGCATAACGTACCTATATACACTTGGAAAATTTAGTACACGTAAAAATAACTTGTAAAAAGTTTTATTGAATAAAGTATTTCTAATTTCTGACGTGCTTGGACGTCTAAATATATCATTATACTCAAATATCATCCAAATCCAACAATATTACATACATACATATCAAACTGATAATCTCTGTTTTTTCGTCGGTGGAAATGTAGTTAAAACTCGTCAACAAGATGTATGTAGGTGGTGTAAATATCGACTCCAATTCATGTCGTCCATTCTAAACTAACACTGCCCTATTTTATAGTCGTCACTGGTGTTTTGAGACACTATTTTAGATTCGCTAAACCGCATCTGTCAGGCAATAAATATGAAGCACTAAAAATGTCCCTTTGATGCATTCAGTGCGTTGATTCGTTTTTTAATTATTTATGTGTTATGATTATTTATATTTTATGAAACCCCCAGTTGGTTGAGTGGTTAGCGATCCTGACTACGCAATAATAAAATAAGTCCTAGCTTCGGGTTCGATTACCGAGAGGGACAAATATTTTTGTGACGAACATAGTACATGGGGCACAATAAAAGTTTTGCACTTCTAGCTAATCGGAACTATTTGAATTTCGAATGTTATATTTTTAAAACGTTGCAACCTTCTTAGTCATATAAAAAAACAATTGGCTGGAAATGATTTGTCAATTGTTTTTTTTATCACATATCAAAGCTCTACGCAACGAAAATGGAATTAAGTCGAAAAGATTTTAGAGCGATGATTTTTTATGATATTAAAAGTTCTCTTTCTCCGCAAGACTGTGCCGCTCGTCTTCAAAATGCTTTTGGGAGAGAAGCACCTTGTTTGAGCACCGTGAGGCGATGGTTTGCTGAATTTCAGAGAGGTCGAGTTTCTTTATATGACGAATTTCGTGAAGGGCGGCCTTCAACTGCCGTCTACGAAAGTAATATGGCGTAAAAACGTTAAGCGGTTAATTTAAGAAAACCCCGGATTACCTATGAGACAATTCGAGGACTATTGGGGATTAATATGAGCCAAATGCTACTGAAGTACGACCACGGACATTCTAATGTTGTTTATGACATTGCCACAGGATACGTAACGTGGATTTATTGTTTTGAACCCGAAAAAACAGCAATCTTGTGATTGGGTGTTTGAAAATGAGAACAGGCCAACAAGGTGAGACAGGCGAGAAACGATGGCAAAAAATGATCGCGTTTTTTTTCTCAGCTACGAGTGCCATCTGTACAATTCCACTTGAAGATCAAAAGAGTGTTAATGCCGAGTGGTGTTCTACACGTTTTTTTTCTCAGCTACGGGTCCCATCTGTACAATTGCACTTGAAGATCAAAAGAGTAGTAATGTTGAGTGGTATTCTACCATTTGTTTACCCATGGTGTTAGAAAAAGTTCGCGAAAGACGACCCAAAAGCCGCATTCTCCTACACCATGATAGCGCTTCTTCACACACGACCAATAAAACAAAGTCATTTTTTGCTTCCGAAAAAGTACATCTCGTCACTCATCCTGCGCATAGCCCCGACCTAGCACCCTGTGATTTCTGTAATTTTTTCAAAATCAAAGATTTGATGAGAGGTTTTACTTCTACCAACTCCGAAGAGGCAGTGATAGCGTTCAATCAGCACGTAAAAAATATGCCGTAAGATCTGCGGTCCTCCTGTTTTAAAAAATGGTTCGATCGTATGAAAAAATGTTTAAAATGTAAAGGAGTTTATTTTAAAAAGCAATAAACATAATATTTTGGTTATAACATGTTGCTTTTTTTAAGTTACGCAAACTTATAGTGTGACCTACGTATATCTGGGTTTGGGTGTTTAAATATATTGTAACATTTATATAAAATGTATTCCTGTGTATTAGTAGTTGACTGGTGTAGTGTCAGAAGCAAATAATTTCCTTGCTTTGGGGTTTGTTCAATGCGTGTAATTTGCCCAGGGATATTTATTTATTTGCCAGTCAATAAATTTATGTAAATAAAAAAAACTTTTTTTACAGTAAATCATTTAAAAAATGCATTAACAAAAACTGTGTAAAAGTATTATAAAATTTCAGATTATTTAAAAGAGAAAAAGCCTGGGATTAATTGTTCCTCATACCAATCTCTTATGATTTATTGTAAAATGAAATAATTATTGTAATACCATAAGTATTGTAATACATGAAATATTAAAAAAGAGAAGCTCGGAAGTTATTATGAAAGAACGTTTACATGTCAAAAATTAAATATATTTTTTTAAGACGCACACACGGGCACATACACCTATTTGTGTATTAACACATGCAACAATTATAATTGGTAGATAACAATAATAATTATTTGTGTGACTCAGTGGATTGTTATAAATTTTATTTTAAAAATAGTAAATCCGTTATTGGCTCTTAAGTATTAGAATAACCCATAAAAATCGTGGATTGATTTATAGAAATAAAAAAGTTTAGTTGTTTCTTAAAATATCGCGTCTAGATAGGGGTTTCCAGATGCTTACAATTTCAAAGGAATAGCTGTTTTTATAATGATAACTAGCAACCCGCCCTAAGTTCGCACGGGTGCATAATTATTGTGCGAAGTTAGTGTGGAATTATGCTTACGAGGTACAATATGCATGTATTATATGAGTTGTCTATAATTAATGGCGGCTATCTACACGTTCACTCATTTTTGGTAATGTAAAAAAATGATTTTTCCTAAACTGTGCGGCTGTTGAATAATGTGTTAACTATAATTATAATCTACAGTGAAAGGTAAATAGCAGTTTCTGATCATTAACGAATAATGAAACGTGTTTAATTTAAACTTTGGTATGTTGCCACATAAATAACTTAATTTTCTCAATAATGGTGGATAGCCTTTGATTCTATACGACCATATATACTGCCTTATCCTGCCTGCCTGCCTGTTAACCTCTTCAGCTCAGATCACAAGGTCCTGGGTTCGATCCCCGTGTCGGGCAAAAGTGTTATTGAGGTTTTTTCGAGGTTGTTCTCGAAATTTCAAAACCACTGTGTGTTACCACTACCGTGCCTCGGATGAGCACGTAAAGTTGGCGACACAGCTATTATTAGAAATAGTTAATAATCGTTATTAGAGTAATTTGGTATTTGTAAATGCGACGATGGGGATCACTACTCACCTCACCAACCGACAAACTCATCGGTTTGTCGGTTGGCGAGGTGAGTGGTGATCGTGGTTGAATATCATGGTAAAATCCGTTGCGTAGTTTAAGATATCTAAGCGAACAAACAGTAAAAGCGACTTTGTTTTATACTTTACTAACTGCAGCGTGCAGTCCGCTGCATTATAAAACTTTTTGGTGAATCCCGCGGGATTTCCTTATTTTTCCGGAATAAAAAGTAGCCTATGTGCTATTCCAGGTCATCATCTACATGTGTGCCAAATTTCATTCAAATCCGTGCAAAGTAGTTTTTGCGTTATTGAGTAACAAACATCCAAACTTTAATATTGTAATATTATAATATAGAATATATATATATATATATATATATATATATATATATATATATATATATATATATATATATATATTCTATATTAGGTTTTCGCCGTGTTGGTCCCGGCCTCCTTCGAAGAATAGTCCATTTGCCGTTCTGCCAGGCAGGTCGTAAAAGGCGACCGATTGTCTAAATACGAGTCACTACCATTGTGGCTACTAGGCATTTATTAAAACCCACCATGGAATGGCCAGGCGCCATATTGTCAAAATTTAAAAAAAATATATTGATGAACAATATCATGTGGGGTATCGTTGAATAGGCATTTAAAAATAATTTTGGGTTTTTTTCATCATTTTTCATTTTAAATAATAGTTTAAGATAAATAACGATTTAAAATTAATTTTCCTATTTATATTCACGTACTTTATACACACCTATATACCTACCTACTTCAGTATTTCTTATTCGGTATTTATTTCATTAATCAGTATTCATCATCAGTTAGACAATATTTTCAACCGACGAAAAAATGGAGGTTATCAGTTTGACATATAGGTATGTAATATTGTTGGAATTTGATAACATTTGAGTAGGTATGATGATATATTTAGGAGTCCAAGCACGTGTACTAAAATTGCGTAAGTGTATGTATATTTGTATGTTTGTCCGAATTTTTCGACACATTTATAGATATTCGAAGACATATGGAGATAATTATTTTTGATTTAAAATAAGTTATATAACAACTTAGGGAACTGTCTAAGTTTTATCAAAATCGGTTCAGTAGTTCTTACTCCGTGCAGGTCCGGGCTTCTTTGAAGAATAGGCCAATTGTCGTTCTACCAGGCAGGCCGTAAGAGGCGATTGATTGGCTATTTCCGTTACTACCATCGTGACTACTAAGTGTTAGATTTCTGCAACGTCTTGCCCAGATATTTAGTACCACTGCCTTACCTATTCCTGCCACAATAGCGTTAATGATGATCATTGTCGTGTTCCGGTTAAGAGGGTAAGGTAGCCGGTACACATATGCATGTGGCATTGCCATCCCGTCACATGGATAGCAACACACCATTAACATCTTTGGTGTCTATAGGCGATGTTTTATCTTTCCATCTTTCTAGCAGGAGAAGCATCTGCTTACAGCACTCAATCATCATAAACAAATAATACCTGTACCTTGTGATACGATCAACTCCGAACTCGCTAATGTTTTTTTTAGATCATAAGATAGCAAACAAGCAGATGGGTCTCCTGATGGAAAGAGTCAACTATCGCCTATAGGCATCAAAGGCGTTAATGGTGCGTTGCTATCTTGTGGCGAGGTCTAATAAATCCAAACCGCAACACGACAGTGACAAGCACTGACGCTATTGCGGCAGGAATAGGTAAGGCGGTGGTACCAGAGTCCAGACCTAGGCGAGACAATGCATAAATCTACCACCTAGTATCCACGATGGTAGTGACTCGTATAGCCAATCGGTCACCTTTTACGACCTGCCTGGCAGAACGGCAGTTTGCCTATTCTTCAAAGGAGCCCGGAACATAGTTCTATAATCGATGTAGGTACATACATTTAAAACAATTCATGAATTTTAATTCATCACAGAACGATTAACAGTCATCAGTCACAACAGGGCCCTTTGTGAAAATTTGACAGCTAAAAATTGAATGGGCCCCGACTGTTAATCGTTCTGTGATGAATTAAAATTCATGAATTGTTTTAAATGTATGTACCTACATCGATTATAGAACTATTTCAATGGTGAAGTTATTCATTATTACTTAACATGATTCTAAACTACTGGGCTTGTTTCTTTCTTTTTAGCTTTCATTTCAGGCAATGAACCTTTTCTAAAGATTAAGTGAATCCACTTTCTATCGTGTTTATATGTGTGAAAGCCCTAAGCGCGTTACCCTACGTAATTTACCCTAAGTAATTTATTACGTTGGTTAAAAATGACAGTCACACATCGGTTAGTAAATGTGTTTATTAAACTATAATTTAGTGGGATTTTCCTTAACCTTATATACTAATAATTTACGCGTGTGGTCGCGAGATTGAATGTGGTGTGATAACACATCCGAGCATAAACGTATTCTATCGTGCCCGTTACATAATTCATAACGTGAATTGGAGGGCTATTATTTTCCAGAGAATCGGAGTGGTTGTTCGGCACGGCGGCGGGTCGACGGCAGCTGCAGGACTCGGCGCGGTTCGGGAGGCTGGTGGTCGCGGTACTGAGGAGGGGCAACGAGTTCGACAGCCTCGACGCTGTGAAGGACGAACTGGCGCATTCCGCCAAAATGTTAGCGCCTAATGGGTTTACTGGACAGGTGAGAACTTAATATATGAAGAAATGTGTAACCAAAGAAACTTCTGCATCGTACTCTGCGTGTTTCGCTGTAGCTATTATTTTTCGGTTTTATTGTTTTTATTCGGTTTTTATTTCAAGATCCCATTTTTGTTTTAATTTTTTTTACATTATAACAAAAATGCGTATTACGCGGGTGTATCCGTGTGAATTTCTTACTTTCACACAACTGTACAGTTTTTGGTATAAAATTTTATCTATCACCTCTGTGGTCTAGTGGTCCGCCGTTGGTGTTGACCCTGTGAGATCCGATCCTGGGTTCGATTCTTGCGTCAGGCAATTCGAAAAAGTGTTTTTTCAATTTTCTGATAAAAACAACGTCGCCCGGGATTGGAAAGTGTCTAGTTGGGGATAGGCTTGCCACCTATCACATTGGGTTGTACTTCTGCCTACCTCTTCGGGTATACTAAATTTTATCTAATACAACTAATATGTATATTTTATACTATGTTTTACAATTGTAAATAATTTAAACGCAGTGAAACTGTAAACAACTGACTTCCCATGCCTTTCTGTCTCCGGGACTTTGCATCAGATCTTCATTAAATTAAAATAGAACCCCCTGAGATGTATATCCTTGAAAAATTTTTTTCTTCCAAATCGGTTCAGGCGTCTTCAAGTAATCGGTGAATATACATAAAAAATATTCCGTCGAATTGGGAAACTTTTTTTGGAAAGTTGGTTTAAAAAGTGGTTTAAGAGACTGCTTAACCACTCGACTCTGGAGTGGTAAATATTAGACATTATGTATGACAATTCCGTGTCCGTGTCACTCTTAAGGCAAAATTTCACCCCGCTTGCATTTGAATTGCACCCCGCTTGAATAATGTATGAAAAAGTCTTTGACGTTTATACTATGATAAAATATCTGTCGAGTAAAATTCGTAAATTGACATCTGCTATTGTCGATTATTTTACTTCAGTCACTTTTGTTCGTTCGACCGAACTGCGTGTGTGTAAGCGGTTTTTTAGTGGTATAAAATTTCTCTCATAAGTACTGATTTTATTAGAAATGACGTTTAATTAATTTGGATAATTCATCGTAAGAAATATATCGTGATAGCCAAAAATAAAGTCATTTAGAAATGCATTATTTTTCAAGTGATTTTTGTGTAATATTTGTTTGTAAATATAAAAACTACTTTGTCGATTACTTTATTATGATCCCTAATACACAGAAAATATATCATTTGATACACAGTCGTTTACAGAATAATAAAATATGGCTTAGTTGTAGAAAAAAAAAGATTTTCTTTCCAACGAGTCGCCTGAGTCGCCGTTCCCACCAAAAGGTGAGTGATGAGTGCTGGCGCTTAAATTCGCCCTTGCGTGTCAAAGTTTCGAGAGATTAATGGGCTTACAGGACATGTGAGATCTCGTTAATCCACTGTACCGTACTGTCTACGGTGCAACTAGCAGAAATGGGCCATAATAGGGGCATAGTGCTGACTGCCAATTTAATCCTAGTACGGCATCGGTATGACGAGTTAAGTAGGACGTCTACAGGTACCTGATAATGGTCTTTAGTGACCAGCGTGGAATTCAGTAAAAATTAACGGGTGAATACCCGTGACTACCACCCCGCCATATGAAATTTTAAGTAAAACCCGTCGGTACGGTTGGCACAGGAGGTAGTCAGTAACACCCGTCGGTATGGTAGGTGCGGATAGTGAGCAACACCCGTTGGTATGTTAGGTGCCGGTACTCTAACGGCAGTCGGTATGGTAGGTTCGGGTAGTCAGTAACACCTGTCGGTATAGTAGGTGCGGGTAGTCAGTAACACCCCTGGGTATGGTAGGCACGGGTAGTCAGTAACACCCGTGGGTATGGTTTTTTTATGGAAGAGGGGGTAAATGAGCAAGCGGTGCACCTGATGTTATATGATCATCGCCGCAAATGGACATCCACAATACCAGAGTTCTTGCAGTTACGTTGCTGACTTAAAAATGAGGACTTAAGCTTTTTTCTTGAAGGAATGTGTTCGGAAAAACTCATGCCAGTAATTGATTCCACAAAAGAGTAGTGCGGGGTAAAAATGCCGGGAGAACTGCACGTTTGTGGATTTCCAGACATCGAGATGGTGAGGGTGGAACTTTAAATTTTGACGCGATGTCCGATGATGGAATTCAGCAGCAGAAATAGGTTGGCACGGGTAGTTAGTAATAGCCGTAGACACGAGTAGGGTGTGACAGGTGTGGCGCGGCATTGCAGATCCCGTTCCTGTCGCTGGGCAGTGACGTAGGGCGGCGCGAGCGCGTGTGCGCGGGGCAGTCCAAGGTGTCGGGGCAGTTCGTGGTGGAGGACGTGGCCGTGGAGGCCGCCACCTACCGCCGCCTCGTCTTCCTCGACAACCAGTTCCTCGTGCAGTCCGAGGCCAAGCTCAACACCGGTAACACATATCTACCGCATCTTACTTTATTAATGCCCGGTTTCTGATGTCGTCAGTTAAACTATTAACAACTATTGATCGTTTAAAGTTAGCAAGAGGATAAACTTCGTTTATCTCGTAGATGGTTGCTGAAGGCAAACCGAACGGTTCAATAATTACTATTGAACCGATAAGTCATTTTTAAGTCCACCGCCAGATGGGTCTGTTTATAATGCGGAAAATAAAATGCTATTTTGGTAATTTTACTCCCCTGTATGATTATTATTATTTGTGGTAATATTTTATCTAACATAAATAAGTGTTTAAAGAAGGTTTTAGTTGAAACTATGTAATTCACGACGTTAACTATGTCTGTATACCAGTTACGCTAAAGCATTCAAACTAAATCTTTATACCCTAGCACGAAGGAAGGTTTTCGCATGAATTTGGTCTTAGTGGAACCGAATGAAAAGAATGATTTCGGATCAGGTAGCAGAAAAAGAGGGAACTATTATTTTATTACAAAGAAATGAGATAGCTTTACAGTCGATAGTCACCAAATATTTTGTTATATAGTTAGTTTGAGCACTGTTCAAAACAATGTTTGTCATTTGCTTTGAATTAAGAATATTTCTTTTTGCGTCAATTTCTCTTTTAGATATTGTTAGTTGATACTTGCATTTACCTGATCGACTTGTGGCATGTTTAAGTTAAAATAATGGTGACTCGACAGCGCAGTAAGAATTTTACAGAAAGAGAGAAAACTAAAAAGTAATTATTTTATTTGAGAAGACGCTTTTTAAGTGGTAAAAGAATTTGTTTATATAAAAATACAGGTAGGAATTTTGTAGAAGTTTAGAAATAAGCTTGAATTGCCTTAACTAACAAATATCCAAGTAAAAGCTGTCTAGTGTTCCTGTTCCTCTTTGCAAAGATGAAATTTAATTATTTATCATGACAATATTAAACAAATATCATTATAGCTGCTGTGAAAACAACGTTTGTACTTCGTACAGCAGTTTTTTTAATGTAAGTACAAACATACAGATAGATAAACAAAACTATTAAAATTATTATGTGCATTAAAAAGAAGCTACCTACAAGAGCAAAAAGCGTTACATAAACTTATGGAATCGATAAACCGCCAAATTTAGCCGGTTACATTAACCTAAGTTTAAACGGAGTTTGTGTTACAGTGCGTAGCTCAGAAACGTAATTCCTGTAGTTAACGGACCGATAGTGTTAACGAATGGATAAACTACTGTTAAAAGTACCTCAGAAACCGGGCATATATCATGTTAGCAACTGCACTTAACGACAAGTACTTGCCGGCCAGGTGTGGCGCAGCTGTGTGCTTTATGCACCTGTTATTGTGAGATAATGCCGTCATTGTAAACAACAGTGGGTAAAAATAAATTAGGATAGTAGATATAAATAGGCGAGGATAAGATATCTTCGTATCATTGTAATTCTATCGCTTCTTGAGGGCGTTACACTGTCCAAAAATTATACTGTGCGTGTAAAAGTGTTTTATTCGGCCAAACTGCTTTTCGGTAATAATTAGAAGATAGCAAACAAGCAGATGGCTCTCCTTACAGAATTCTTTCTGGACCACATTGTACACAACCATTGTACACACTGTACACAACCATTGCCCTATAGGCAATGGATGTTTCTTTCTGTAAGACACCAAAGATGTTATTGGTGCTTTGCCATCCTTCTGGCGGGGTTTTAATGTCACGTTCATTAGTTTACCGGTTACCTTACCTTATAAACTAGAATACGACAGTGACAAGCATTAACGCTATAGCGGCAGGAATATGTAAGGCGGTGGTACTAAACCTGGACGAGACAATGCAGAACTCTACCACCTAGTAGCCACGATGGTCGTGACTTGCATGACCAGTCGTTCGCCTCTTACGAGCTGCTGATGTTCGGCACAGCAGATGGTCTATTCTTCAAAGGAGGTATGGACCATCACAGATGTACTTGTATAGATATTCCCGTTAATGTGCAACGCTGTAAACACAGGCGAAAACTAACAGCACAATTAGTATTGATAACATCCCTGACACGCGACAACGCAACATTAACATCTTTGGTATCTATTACGTCGATTAAATGACAAGTCACACATCGGTTACTAAATGTGTTTATTAAACTGTCATTTTACTGGGATTTTCCTTAACCTTATATACTAATAATCACGTCCACGGCCGCGTGATAGAATGTGGTGCGATAACATATCTAAGCACGAACGTGTTCTATCGTGCCCGCTACAGTATCTATACGTTTATCTGTTTACTTGCCACCTACTTGTTTGGACAAATTACAGTTCTTACTCCAAAGTAAGCAAATTATTTGTTGTAATATGGGCATAAAAAATAATTGTATATAATAAACATTCAAACTCATTCAAAAACAATTAATATTAACTGCTAGCTAAAGCGTACAACCCACTGCATTATAATTTTTTTGGCGAAACTCGCAGGAACAGCTTATCATCATTATCCATCTATATCACCACCACATCTATATGTGTCAAATTTCATCCCAATCCATTCAGTAGTTTTATCGTGATTGAGTAAACATCCATCTATCCATCCAAAAATCAAAACTTTAGCATTTATAATATTAATATTAATAGGTTATTTCTAGCATCCATCTCGGTTTTAAAGCATGATATAGCGGGAATGTGGAAGATTCTTTTAGAACATTAATATTAATACATGATTATTTCTGTGACGTTTCGACTCAAAATTGAGCCTTTAAAAAGCATTCACAATACCGGTACAATGTCAGACAAATAAATTTTGTGAAACATCAAAAAAAAGACAATGATGTATTTTTTACAATACAAATTTACATTTTATGAAACACACCTTGGAAGAGCTAGCGCGCATTTATGATTTTTAATAGGACAATTGCTGGAATTCAGTATGGAGTTAGCAGTGCGCGCATTTGAAATATCGAAAAGATTTTTTTTTTATATAACATAAGATAGCAAACAAGCAGATGGGTCTCCTGATAGACAGAATCAGACATCGCCTATAGACACCAAAGATGTTAATGGTGCGTTGATATCTTGTGACGAGGTCTAATGCCACATGCATAAGTTTACCAGCTACCTTACCCTCCAAACCGGAACACGACGGCGACAAGCACTGACGCTATTGCGGCAGGAATAGGTAAGGCGGTGGTACCTGACCCGGGCGAGACAATGCAGAACTCTACCACCTAGTAGCCACGATGGTAGTGACTCGCATAGCGAATCGGTCGCCTTTTACGACCTGCCTGGCAAAACGGCAGTTGGTCTAATCTTCAAAGGAGCCCCGAAGCAACACGGGGATTGCACGATTTCTATTCGATTAAAGTATCGATCCACTATCGGTCGGTCTCAGTAACTGACTATGTGAGCGCGCGCGCTGCTAATGTTAATTAAACTGTCGGTTGACTGCGCAGTCAGTATAGCGCTGTACATGAGTGCGCGCACTTGTTAAACTAAAATCTCGGTCGATAGTTTTGGTCCATATGAATACCCCACACAACACAGACCATATGAATACCCCCGTGTTGGTCCCGGGCTCTTTTGAAGAATGGCCTATTCTTCGAAGGAGCCCGGGACCAACTGCCGTTCTGCCAAGCAGTAGGGCTACTCTTGAAAACCGATTTCAATTATAAAGGAATATTTAATGAATTTTGAAGTATTTCGTACTCTGGATAACTAACTATACTCAATTATTGGATTCGGCGATAGCGCCACACGGATTTCGAAATTATTTGGAACTACTCATTATTGCTATTATTCGTTATTTTGTTTAAAACGGTACTTAAAAGTCCACTTGTAACACTAGTTTGACGTGTAACGATGACATCTATTACCAATAATTAGGTCGTTACTATACTGAATTAATGTGGGCAATATTGGTTTCAAGAGTACCGTTTTTTGACGATAATCGAAACTTATTGTTTTTATCAATATTGGTTTAAGATTTATATTGTTTTCAAGAGTAGGCCTGCTGGTTGTAAAAGGCGACCTATTTGGCTATACGAGTCACTACCATCGTGGCTACTAGGTGGTACAGTTCTGCATCATCTCGCCCAGGTCTGGTACCACTGCCCTACCTATTTCTGCCGCAATAGCGTCAGTGCTTGTCACTGTCGTGTTCTGATTTGGAGGGTAAGGTAGTCGGTAAACTTATGCATGTGGCATTAGACCTCGCCAGAAGATAGCAACGCACCATTAACACCTTTGGTGTCTGTAGGCGATGGTTGACTCTTTCTATCAGGAGACCCATATGCTTGTTTGCTATCTTATTATATAAAAAAAACTGATAGACACGACATTGGGTAAAAACCGTGTCGCAAAATGAGCAAAAACTATTACTGTCAAAAATGTCATATATTTGTAGCGTATATTGTGAAAAAATAGAAATAAACCATGTTGCACTGTTTTATCTTACCGAATGACAAGGTCTAAAAATTACCCTTGAAATTAGTTTTTCTTGGGTAAGTAGGATTACACTGTATTTCTGTGTGTAAATGCAATGCTATACTGACAAACTTAGAAATTGCTCTGAAAGGCGTATTCATTTAATCCATGGACTAAAACTATTGACCGACAGTTTGATCACGATCGTCTTACGATAGCAACTGAACTAGTGTCGAATAAAAATTACAAGTGTGCGCTATCTTTTAATCTTATTTAGTACAATTAATATTATTAAATAACATGTAAGGCTCTGAAGATATTACGATTCACATAATTGATTTAATGCAACGAACGAAGTTAACCAAGAAGTCGCAGAATCTTGTATTAATATTAATATTTTGAAAGAATTGTCCATATTCCCGCTATATTAGTTCATTCTTGTCACACAAACGTTTCTTGCGATATCCGAGAACATCAGAGGCACGTGACATCACCAGAAGATCCCGAGCTACTACTTAAATTTATTTTCGAATAACACTTCGAAAAAAATAGTTTCTTATTCATCTTAGTTCATTATAAAATCAGGGTTTCGATTCCCAGCTAGGCCACAATTTTTTTTTGTAGAAAAAAAATCGGAGCCTTGTGGTAGTATCTTTAAATCCCATAGAGCTGTCGGTCTCATATTTGTAAGGAAAAGTGATAGACGCTACACTTAACGCCATGAATTTTTGAAATGTATTTATTTTGTTTTTATAATTTTCAGTGAAAAGAAAGAACAAGACGAAGATAGTGATAGATTTCGGCCACATATCTCTGTATCATTCCTTCATGAGCGTGGGGGTCCAACTGGCCGGGGCATCAAAGGTAGCCTTGCTCGGCCTCGGCGGAGGTGGCTTAGCGATGTTCTTGAAGAAGTGCTTCGTCAGTGCCAAGATCGTAGCCGTCGACCTGGACCCGGCTATGTTAGAAGTGGCCAAAAAACACTTTGAACTCGAAACAGATGATCGGCTCGAGGTGCAGATTAAAGATGGTTTGGACTTTCTGAAAGATGAGGCTGATAGTGGTAAGATTTTTTATTTAATAAATTTTTAATTTTGAATATTTAAATATCAGTACTATAAAATGTTTAAAAAAATGACAATGACAATGACACAATCGTGGGTAGCGTTTCAAATGGACACAAAAATTAGCTGTCATTTGAATGGGATAAACTGTCCAGTGGTAATATTATACGTCATTGCCCCAGCGGCACAGCTATCCACCCTCGTCCACTTATTTCAGCACTACATCATCAACCACAACTCTCAATTCTGGTTACTTCTCTTTCAGATACCAGAACTTCGATTTTCTTCTCATTATATCGTAAGCCCATGTTCTTAAAATCATCTTTCGTAACCGTACAAAAGTACGACATCGTCTATGTAAAGCAGACAATTTACCACAAGATCAATCGTCCGCATTCCGACATTCATCATTCTCATCCTTTAGAGACACTTATTCAGATACATCATAAACAGCTGAGCTGACAACACACAATCCTGTTAACACCAATATTGAAATCAAACCAGGGCGATACGTTGCCATCTACCCGCACGGGGCCCCTGCTATGTGAAGTGAAGTCCGTACACTGGAACTGTAAGGCATGTCCTTACAGTTCCAGTGTACGGACTTCACTTCACATAGCAGGGGCCCCATCTATCCAGCAATCTGGTAATTTGTCCCAAAGTTTCATTCATACTACTCTGTGAAACGCTTTCTCTAAAACCACAAAACCGCAGAAAACCTGGCCAACAGCCAGATGCTTCACAAATTTACATCTTCTTCCAAATCTGAAACCCTCTATCTCCCATAACATTCCGTCAAATTTCTTTTGCATTATCTTCCCACACACCTACGATAAGCCGATCAAATTGATGACACTGTACCTGGTGAAAACTATGCACGAACCCTTTGCCTTTGTGCAGGGGCACAATGACCGCGCGCCGCCAGTCTTGGGCACTCTCCCAGTCCTCGAACATGTATTACAGAGGACCCAAAAAAAGTGCCAAAATTCAAATATTTATTTCGTGGATAAGTTTAAACTTGAAACACGCCAGACAGCAGAACCGTATTTGATCATCTCAGCAGTCATGAACTTCTGCGGCCTTTACATTTTTCATACCTATTTTTCATCGTATGCAAGAGGTCGTATGGCCGATAATTTTATTGGCAATACGACCGCTTGCAAAGTAATGTATTCAAATGCCGCCGAGTTGCTTACTGACTTGGACGCAGTTTCGACATCCTGGACATAATCTTACATATCACCAAAATATTCATTCCGTCGTTTTAACACATTTTCTGTGCCTGTTAGAATATCCTTATCCTTAATCCTAGTCATTCTAGAACCTAACAAACAACCCCTAGTTTTCTTCACCTCCCACCAAAAGAGTTTGATGTTTGCTTAGTTGTTCATCAGTCTCTCTTCTGCTTGCATTCTTCCTTTTAACGCTCCCCTTTCGTTACGGTTTTAGTGTGATTCTTACAACAACGATAGGTTTTTTCTTATTATATTAAAGAGAAACTTTTATTCTATCGCCCTAAAATTATTCGTTCATCTATCGCAAGTCGCATTACAGCTGGCCGCGGAGTAGGGACAAAGTGAATGGCGCATTTTATTGAATTTTTTTCTACTATTGATTTCCCATTATCATTCCCATTTTTCAATAATTAAATTAAGATTAAAAACGCAATTTTAACACGCTAAATCGAATATTTTCCAAAAAAAATCAGTTAAATGTCTATAAACCGAAAGAAATGTTTCACTTGCATCGTGATTTCATAAAACCACGCTTTTTTATATTATTATTCCTTTGCAAATATGGCACATAGTCTAACTATGCTTTCTTCTCCTCGATCGCAGCTTCATCATCCCATCATTCATCACCTTTCATTGACTTGTACATATTTACTACCACATACGTCTTTTTCTACAGCCACTATGCTTTCTTTTAGTATTTTCTCAACGTTCATCCACGTCTGAATTTGGTAGTTTTATATTCAGTAGCCTATCCCAAACTTGACTTTCATACAGATAACAGACTCCTTACGTTCAGATCTTGTAATTTTCCGCCCTTTATCCTCTCAAGCTCTCCAAATGGAACACGTTTCCGCTAATGTCTCCGCTTTTTGACCCCTAAATCAGTTGATTACCAAATAGTGGTCTATGTCAAGAGCGGGACAACTGTAGCTTGACTTAATTTTTAACGATAATAAAATTCCCCATGTTGGTCCCGGGCTCCTTTGAAGAATAGACCAACTGCCGTTCTGCCAGGCAGGTCGTTAAAAAGCGACCGAGTGGCTATGTGCGTCACTTTTATCTTGACTACTAGGTGGTAGAGTTCTGCATCGGCTCGACCGGGTCTGGTACCACCGCCTTACCTATTCCTGCCGCAATCAATAGCGTCAGTACTGGTCGCTGTCGTGTTCTGAGTTCAAAAACTGAGAATTTCAAACATTTGTCATATTTTTGTGTGCTTACATTGCACCCGTGCGAATGGATCGATTCGGACCGGGGCGGATGGATCGCCAGTAACATAACATTTTTATAAATAGAATTATTTCATTATTGTTTTTGATAATGTTACTGACCTTTATGACTTTTTCGGGTTAGAGAAGGTTTTTGTTAGTCTCTGTAAAGGTTCATAGTTATATAATGTTGTCCCTGCAGGTGGTCAGTACTCGTCGGTGCTGTTCGACATGGACAGCAAGGAGCGCGCGCTGGGCCTTTCGTGCCCTCCGCCGCAGTTCCTCACCGACGAGACTCTCCAGCACGTCAGCAGGATACTCAATAAAGGCGGTGAGATTTTTTTTCAATGAAAAAGCGACAGTAACAAGATAAAAACATATGAGGATTATGCCGGCGAGAGAATCTATACATATAATAAAATCGTAGGAAAGTCAAAACTTTACATTGAATATTTTTTTAAGAGAATACTTGGGGCGTGGTCTACAATCGATATTGAAGCCAAAAATATAGTTTTTAGAATTTTTGTCTGTTTATCTGTTTGTCTGTATGTATGTCCAGGGTAAACTCAAAAAGTACTGGATGGATTTACTTCAAATTTTGCATGAATATTACTAACAGGTCGGGTCAACATATAGGCTACATGTTATCACGCTATCACCTACGGGGAAAGAGCAGTGCGGAGTAAACGAAGTCGGCGCGGACGAAGTTGCTGGCATCAGCTAGGAGATTATAAAGTGATCCATATTACCTTAGTCTCCTCTTCATACGATGCCTCCCTCGGCTGACAATAATTAAATTAAGATTAAAAATGGGCCAGGCTGACAAGCTCTTGTTTTTTTTTTCAACATTACTATAGCGACAACTAGAAACTTTTGTGTTGTATGTATGTGAGCGTAGTTCACCTGTATATTGTTGAGTCGAACCGTGAAGGAAGATGTCGTATAGTGTCAATACACTCAATTTACAAATTAGTATAAAAAATATGGCTATGTGGCAGACATAGCCATATTTTCATCATAGCGTCTTATATAGATATCATTACAGCTCTAAAGACATCAAAGTATCTCAAATCTGCCAAACCTTATCTAATAATTTAATTTTCTTATATGATTATAAGATAGCAAACACATAGATGGTAAGAGAAAATTGTCGTCTAAAGACAAAGAATATCAATGGTGCGTGGCGTGTTGTAATCCCAAATGCCAAATCCCAAATGCATAAAGCTACTAACATCAATGAAATTGTGGTCTGAAGTATTAAAGATGTATATGAATTTTACTAAAATAAAAAATTAACATATCACAATTTCAAGTGGATTCTAACTTTCCAGGTCAATTCATCTTAAACATGGTCTGTCGTGACACTCAACTCCAAGATACTATAATGACATCCATCAAACGGCATTTCAAGCACATAGCCTCGGCGAAACTCTACGAAGAGGTCAACGAAGTCATCTTCGCATCGAACACTAACAAATACAGTATGGATAACTTCGAAACAGCAGTCAAAAATCTTAACGCCACAGCCAGAGAAAGGAAATTAGTGAATATTAGGTGTGTTGATTTGAAAGACTTTTTGCAGTCGGCGAAGATAATTTCATAGGTTTAATGAATCTGCATTTACATGTTAAGAGTGATACGAAAATTTAAATAAATCAAGAATATTACGAGTATGTAAAACAAAAATAAATGATACAAATGAACCAAGCATACATTGAATAAATGAAGCCAGATATTAAATAAATGAATCAAGATATATGATTATGAATGAATAAAATATCAACACTAACCAACGCAGATAACTACATAAACAATAGAGATTATTGACTAAACATTAGATAGACAGCAAGCTTATCAACATATCCAACACAAATCTAAAAATAATTAAAGACTTAATAATTAAATTCCCAGACCTATATTTGAACTCTGGACTTCATGCAATCAAATGGATACTGGTTTAATTAGATCAATGAGGAAACAAAATAAATATGAAACGATAATAAAACAAGTTTACGCTTAAGAACAAAGAAGTGAATAAATTTAATATAACTCATGAGACACACAAAACAATTTAAGATGGAAACATTAGGTAATATAAAAAAAATACAAGCAATAATTAAATGGAACTAGATTACATTTTATATCGGAATGAAAATAATAATATAAGTTAATTTGTGACGGGATAAGACCATACCATTATAAGAAATATATTTAAATGTGATGTCAAGAAAGATGCAAACAATTAATAATTTTACAAATCAAGTTAAAATATTACAACTTAGCAAAGAAAAAAGAAAACAAAGTAATGCTATTATCAACAATCAGATTGATAGTCAATAATTAGATTGTTTTAGCTCACATATGTCAATCAATAAAACAGAGGACGTTAATAAAATGTATCTTGTCTTCATATTATACAGACAGAGATAAATATATATTACATTAAGTTATGACTGTTTTTGTAAAATTATTGGTACATATTTATATTATGAATTCCGCTTGATCGTCCATTTCCTTGTTCTAAATCCAAATATTCTAAAATTACAGTACTCAAGTTCAAATCACTTTTCCCTGAATAAACATTCCACAAAATCATGTTACATGAAAAGAGATTTTGCAAGTGATGATACAAATTATCGAACTTATTACTATATAAACCACTGTTTCAAGTAATCCTGAAACTACAGATAATATTAGAACTTAAAATCATATAGTTTACAAAGACCTGATTTCCTCTAATTACCTTTAATAGCATAGCAAACAAGCAATTGGCTATCTTGCTTAATGGCTCAACCGTCACCACTAGATGGTACTTTGCAATATGTTTCCAAGGAAGTTTGACCACATTCATAAGTTTACCAACTACCCCTTCCTCCAAAAGACAAAAAAAAAACAAGACATTGCTTAACTATCTTAAAGTAACTATATTATTACTATATATAAAATATTTCAGATCAAGGTTTTATTATGTCGGTGTAAAGATAAGAATTGGTTTGGAAATGTAGAATTGAAAATGAAAGGTTAACAAAATTCATTTACATTATGAATGCAGGAGGACGGAAGATAAAGATAGAGATTCCACAATCAGATTGATTGAGTGCTCTAAAAAAAGTGATGTCAGTAGTCATGTTATATGTATGTATGACGTGTTATGAAATATTTTATTAGTTAATAGAAAAATATATAAAGGACAATAAGAGCTAAGAAGTTCAAGATAAAGAATTTAGATAGGAAATTAAAAATATTATACAACGATTGGTATTATATATAATGAGATTTGATGGTATGTAGTGGCTCACGATTTGCTGCTAAAATGATTTTGTGGTATAATTATTCACATTGGCAGGTATTTGGTATTTACTGGCATGATCATACGGATTTCTTTGTATAGATTTCGACTCTGAAAATATAGACTTAAGTTTATTGTAAATATGGAAATAAAAAATATATGTCAAATGAAACGCATTTAATGCCACTTCTTTGATAACCCAACAACTCTCGACTAGTGTGTGCTTCCATAATTCATTGTCCTCAATACTGGCATAAAACAAACATCACCAAGAATAACATAGCAAACATTTAGGCTTCTTAATTTATCACATTGGCACCTAGGTATAAAATTTTAAATACAATTTATGTACAATAATTTAAACAATAAAATACATTGATATAATATCAATAATTTACATTAAGCGCCCTAATTAGGAAATAAAAACAATTAATAGTTCTTAAAACACTTTTTTCCATATATTCTTCAGACTTTTCTTCTTTTTACCATTCTCTCCGTCGTGTGGACCGTTTTGTGAAATATCTGTTGATTCAGACCATAAGCTACCTGTAGGAGACTCCGAATCTGCTTTTTTGCTCAACTTTCCATTGTAAATTGGCTCTAGAGTCCTTATAACAGGGCTCGGTGTACTTCTACTGCTTTGTCTATTAAAAGTTCTCAAAAATGCTGGAGATGACAGTCTCCTAGTTTTCATAGTCTTTGATTTTAAATTGTTAAAGAAAGATCCATTGGTTTTTGGTAACTCTTTTACTTTATTTGGAATATAATCTTTATTGTCATTAAATTCTACCGGTTCAGATACAGGGGCAAAGAATTCGTCCTCGTCTAGTATAACTGGATTTTCTTGAAGAGGTCTAATTGTATTTTGAGGGAGTGAACATTTTGCGTCAATTTCCGCTGTTCTATGTACAATTGATGTTTTTCTTCTCCTATTTTTCCTTGCTAATTGCCATTCTCCTTCACCTTGGTCATCTTGAGTTGACTCTCTTGCTATTTGGAATGCTTCTTCACTTGGCCTTCTCTTCTTTCTTGAAGGAGTTGCGTGTCCACTGACACCTTCAACAGATTTCCGCCTAAACTTATCTTGTTTCTTCTTAATTTTCTTTGGAATTGGTAATATAACAGTTTCAGGTTTATGTTTCTTAGATAGGTAATAGAATATCGCAGCAACAACAATTGACTGAAACACTACAAATTTGAAAAACGTCACGCTACCAAACCAGCTATCTCTTTCTTCCATCAATATTTTCATCGATACAGTCATATGGCCCAGTTGTTCCTGCAAGTTTGTCATCTGTTCAATGTACTTTTGCTCTCGTTCGCTACTCTTTCGTCGCTCTTCAGTCATATGAACGATGGTTTTTTCAAATGACTTCTGCATTTCCTCTACTTGCTTCTTATACCGCCTACTTAACTCTTCAAGATATTGTCCAGATAACGACATGTTTCTTTCCAAAGCCTGGAATTAAAAAAATAACCAATGTCTAGTTAAATAATGTTATAGTGGACTCAAAAACAGTATATTGTATTTTAACCAGATAAGATTGATTATCATAGGTTGAAATAGGTAGTGCAACTTGCTGGTATTCAATGACGTTATTGTATACGCCATTGAATCGATGTCATGGTATGAACTTTAACATAATCATATTTTTTTCGAAATTCTATAACTATGTTTCTCGGCATTTTAGATGTTACCTTAGAGCTTTTTTTTATTATATTATTCTTATCGTCCGATTAAGCATGGATTTGATCTATGGCGTGGTAAAATAATAATATTTCTGGAGAAATTACATGAATTGATCTAACCCTAAAGTGAACATGTTGTTTGCTTCTGTTATGGGTTATATACATATTTAAATACTGTAATATTCATAATAAACACCCATACACAGAAATACAAACATCTGTGCTCATCACACAAATATTTGTCCCTGTCGGAAATTGCACCCGAGCCCCATCGATTCGTGATTAAGTTCGCTAACCACTCGACCAACGGGGCGGTGTAATAAAATATTTTGTTTTTTAAAAAATATTATATAATGTAATAATTATATAATAATTTAAAAGACGCAAAAAACTTTTAACTCAAATCTTCAATATCTGGTTGACCGAGCTTTGCTCGGTTTTTCACATTAGATAAACAATTGATTTTCTTAGTCTAACCTCAAAGCAAACACTCATTGACTTCGTGTTACTTAACAACGCCATCTGCTGGAATAACTTACAATACAAAAAATAGTATTATTATTCGCCAATAGACGTCAGGAAGAGTCATATTTTTCAGTTTTAATTGGGACTTTTATTATCGATAAAACACGAATAAAAGACATTTTCTAAAAATGATTCCTAGCTAGATCGATTTATCGCCCCCGAAACCCCCTATATATTAAATTTCATGAAAATCGTTGGAGCCGATTCCGAGATTTCAATATATATATATATATATATATATATATATATATATATATATATATATATATATATATATATATATATATATATATATATATATATATATATATATATATATATATATATATATATATATATATATATATATATATATATATGTATATATATATATGTATATATATATATGTATATATATATATGTATATATATATGTATATATATATATGTATATATATATATGTATATATATATATGTATATATATATATGTATATATATATATGTATATATATATATGTATATATATATATGTATATATATATATGTATATATATATATGTATATATATATATGTATATATATATATGTATATATATATATGTATATATATATATGTATATATATATATGTATATATATATATGTATATATATATATGTATATATATATATGTATATATATATATGTATATATATATATGTATATATATATATGTATATATATATATATATATATATATATATATATATATATATATATATATATATATATATATATACACAAGAATTGCTCGTTTAAAGGTAGTATAATATTACTAGTTTTATTTTACCTTGCATACCATAAGCATACCATAACCAGAGAGATCCAATGACGTAATCCCTGCAAATTGTGCTACATATAATAAAATAATGTAAAATGGTTAAGCTCTATTAGTTGGTTTCACCATTTAATTTTCAATATAGTGGACCCCCGTTAATCTGACCCCTGTATGGTCCGGTGCACATTGTAATCCGACATTCTTATAAAGTGTATATTTATTTAGGCATATCTTCGTAATTCGTGTTGAACAGGTTTTAACTAATGCCACCACGAATTTTACTCGATACATATTTTCCTCTTAGTTTGAATGTGTGTGTGTATTTATTTATTGTTCCTCACATATCGTAATATCTCCGCAAATCAAAAGCAAAAGCACAAAAGTAACAATTTTATGTATTCTAAATCTGACAAATTACATATCAATGTGACATAATACTACTTTTTTACAATTACAAGGTACGCTTTTTCAAAATTTCTCTACTACAGTGGATCTGTGACAGTGCTCTATAATATCCGGCACAGCCATGCTAAACATTTGTTGGATTACCGAGGATCCACTGTATTTCGATATCGAATCGCTCGTGATATATAAAACTCCAAGCCATTTAAAATTACAGAATACATGCACACTGAAATTTTAAACACGTATGTTGTCAGTTGTGTAATATTGTATAGTACATTGTTATAACAAGAATTCAGCAATTGTTTTTATATAACAAACCAGAAGACAATTGTCCTTTAATTTAACATTCATTTTCAGATACAAAAACTTTTATAAAGTTTAGCTGAACACTCCGTTTGCCTGCTAGCCTTTAAGCAATCTACATTAATATTATAAATGCGAAAGTTTGGATGGATGAATTAATGTTTATTACTCAATCACACACAAAACAACTAAACGGATTTGAATAAAATTTGGCACACAGGTAGATGACCTGAAATAGCACATTGGCTACTTTTTATCCCGCAAAAATTAAGTGATCCCGCGGGATTCGGCAAAACAATAATGCAGCAGGCTGCATACTGCAGCTAGTAATTTAATATAAGCAATTATTTGCTTGTGACATGGACGTAATTCAACATATATAAATACTGCAATATATTTAATTAACATCAAACCCAGAAATACAAAAATAATCACAATTGTCTCTGCCTGGAATCAAACCTGACCCCGTAGATTTTCTAGTCCGGGTCGCTAACAACTTGATCAATGCAGAACTCAAAAATAAAATATATGTTTAAAGATGAAATTATATCTGCATTGTGTAGGATGGTTGCATCAAAGCCGGGTTTAGCCATCGCAGAACAATCTCTCATTGATAGTCATTGAAATGAAACAACAATCATTGATAGTCTCACGTCTAGCTTCTCAAGTAAGTAAGTGTATCCATCATCAAAGGCACAGACTAAATATGTAAGAAAAAGTATATATAAATTAATACTTTTTCACTGGTTAGAATGGGCCCATTTTTAAAGAACGATCCATCTGGCGAATGGCCAAATATATCACTATTGTAATTATTAAGCGTTTTTTTTATCATAAGATAGCAAACAAGCATGACTCTTTTAATTAAAAGAGAAACCATACTATATACAAAAATTATGACAAAGGTGCATTGTCTCCATCTGGCTGGATGACAATGCAACATGCATTAGTCTACTAGCTAGCTAAAACTGTGGTGTTATGGTTTGGAGGGTAAGCTTACTCTACAAACTGGAATATCACAGAGGCAAGCATTGACGCAGGAATATATAAGGCGGTGGTATCAAATACCTGGATGAAACATTGCGGATCTCTACAACCTAGTAGTCACGATGGTAGTGACACATATAGCCAATCGGATGCCTTTTACAACCCGCTTGGCAGAACCGCAGTCAGTCTATACTTCAAAGGAGCTCAGACAAACATGGGGAAGAGTTGGTCGAATTCCGCAACGTTTCCGCCCGGGTTTCTTCTTCCTATCGACTTCTTGCCGCAATAGCGTCAGTGCTTGTCAAAATTGTATCTCCGTGTTGGTCCAGGGTTCTAAGCACAAACACAAGGCGATGGTACTAAGCCCAGACAAGACATTGCAGAAGTGGTAAATTTCTGCAATGTCTTGTCTGGGCTTAGTACCATCGCCTTGTGTTTGTGCTTGTCGCTGTTGTGCACCTATTTAAGGAAAAGGTAGGTGGTAAATTTATGCATGTGGCACTACATTTCTGCCACATGAATAGCAACGCATCATTAATGTCTATGAATGACGGTTTACCTTTATCATCAGGAGCACTATCTGCCTGTTTGCTATCCTACAAGTATAACTAGAGCTAGAAATAATGTTGTAACACCTATTGTATATAACCTATTTTCATGCAAATAAAATAAAATAAATAACTTGAAAAAGAACACACACCTTCACTCTATTGGACAGCCTCAAAAATACTGATTCCTTCTGTATGGTGTTCTGCGCTTGTATCTGACTTGAAGACGCTGGAGTTCCTGCAGGAGTAGGGTCAACTGCCATTTGGTCAATGTCAGACAAAAAGTTTTCATTGTCAATAATTGTCTGATCGTTTACATCATCTACCACATTATTAATAATTTCTTTGGGCTTTTCTATGGCATTTTCTTTTCCATTTTTTATTTCTAGTTTTACATTATTCTCTTTTTGCTCTACTTCTACATTGCTTTCAATCGATTTTTCTTCTATATTTAAATCGTCTTCGGGTTCAAGTGTAGGAGTTTCTTCTGTAGTTGGCTGGAACTCAACTTTGAAATCAGTACTCAATGTTTCTTCTTTGGATAAGTCTTCTGGAGCACTGTCTATTTTTATCTCAGGTACAACAGTTTGCTCATTTAATTGAACAGTTTTATTAACATCTTCTTCTGTGTCATTGTTTTGAACTGGCACCAACTTAATATCTTGCTCTGGATTGGTTTCACCGTTAATATTTTGTGGAGACTCGTCTACAGTTACATTAGAGGTAACATTTTCAGTTTCGAAACTAGTGTTTAATACAACTTTTTTCTCTTTTATAGCAAGAATATTACATAAAGCGGCGATATATTTCGGTGGAAATAACGCGTTAATATACGCAACACGTTCATCGCCAAACTCTAAAGTTTTTGTACTTTTAAAGTCTAAACCGTATGACTGGCATATACCCGTGCACTTAAGAGTGTCTCGTAAGAACACTTGACGCAACAAACTAGTCAACTTGTCTGATCTACAACTAAGAAGTTCAAATACGTCATTATAAAGCGTTTCACTACAATTATCACAAACTATTATATGGCTGGGAGAACAACACTTTTTATACATATCGTCCGTTGATGTATCGTTTTGTTCACTCGATATATTTTTAGGAACTTCTGACTTAACTAATACTTGAGCTGCTTTCTTCATTATAGACATAACTGCGTCCCTGGCGGAACCAAAAAGATTTTTTGATGGTTCCGTTTCAGCTGTAGGAATGTCAGGGATATCTATAATTTCATCGTCTTCATCTTCATCAATATGTGCCGAGTGTTGTGAGCTTTCTTTTTCTAAAACTTCGAATTCTGACGTACCATAGACCTTGAACAGAGAAATAGGACAATAGTGTTCGGAACCGTGATGTGATAACATTTCAACTTTAATAAATTTACCAAATAAATGCGGAAACAAATCAAAACTCTGTACATCTCTAATGTCTTGCGCTGTAAATTGGCCGACGCTTGCCCAATCCCGTGTGGGAAATCTATCACTGAAATATACAGCAAAATCCTTAGGAGTTGATGAAAATAGTTCAAAATTAGCTATCTCTATTTTCTGTGCTTGCACGGCTTCACATAACTCTACTACGAACCAAATTCTGCTATTGCATGTATTTAACATGTACTCGTCTCTATTTGGGGACAAGATAGAGCTTGGAGAACCTGCTTCAGGATTAACGGCAACTACTTTAGCGCTACACGCTAATGAAGCATAGTTTTTTGACCGTATTTTGGTATTTTTGCTACTAAAATTTGTATTACTATGACTAGGTTGACTTGAATGATTAAGCACTGTGTCTTTTTTCTCAGCTTCCGCCAACTGCTTCTGCGCCCACTCTGAAAATGAGGGTATGTCTTCTTGAGGAGTCTCGGGTTTAATTGGAATGTTTTCTTCTGTTATTACTATTTGAGATTCATTTGTTACTTCTACGTCTGGTGCAGGGGTAGTGTGGAAAACGTCCTCTACATGTTTTATTTCATGCATAGGTTTCGCTTTTACTATAAGCCGCGGTTCCGTGCTATCTTTTTCAAAATTCTTTTCAGTTTGTTCATTCTCTGCACTATCTATGATTGCGAAACTTTTTGTGTCATTATGTTGTTCAGAGTCATTTACGAACAATAATTCGTCTGGAGTCCTCAAATCTAACTTTGCATTTTCTGCCAAAGAGATGAGTATCGGAGGTTGCCCCGTATCAGGTAACCTGAAAATAAAGAAAAAAGAGGTAAGTGCACTTGCACTAAATTAAAATTTGGTCCTGCGAATACTTTTGCAGTTGGAATGAGTTATAGTTAATATACGCATAAAGAAAATGGCCGCCTATGTTAAAAATAGTTTATTTTTGTGTACCTTTCTGGGTGTCATCTTACAATTGGTCGGTTCCATCTACTACTACTTCCTTCATTATTAGGGTAGGTCATACTCTAACAAAGTAAACAACAGTCATTTTATCCAACACCCTAAATATGATTATTCGCAAGAAAATAAGTAACGAGAGAAACCAATTATAGAAAATATTGTTATTAAATTCACAGATCTCAAAAAAGTTGATGTATCTATAAAAATAATTGCCGCAAGTATTTTAGATTTCTTTTTGATAAGATTTTCCCCGTGTTGGTTCCTGGCTCCTTTGAAGAATAGGCCAACTGCCGTTTTGTCAGGCAGGTCGTAAGGTGTCGTCGACCGATTGGCTATGTGCGAGTCACTACCATCGTGGCTAATAGGTGATTGAGTTCTGCATTGGCTCGCCCGGGTCTGGTACCACCGCCTTATCTATTCCTGCCGCAATACCGTCAGTGCTAGTCACTGAGGTATTCCAGTTTGGAGGGTAAGGTAGCCGGTAAACTAATGCATGTGGCGTTAGACGTCGCCACAAGATAGCAACGCACCATTTACATCTTTGTTGTTTATAGGCGATGGTTAACGCTTTCCATCAGGAGACCCATCTGCTTGTTTGCTATCTTATCTATCCGAAGGTGATGTCAAGAGTCTTCGTGTATGTATGAAGAGAGTGGAGGAAGCGAGAAAAGGCTGCAAGGATTGTGATGTATGACATTCGGTTCTCTCTGCCTACCCCATAAGGGATCAGAGTGCTAAGTGTGAGTTTTTCTTTTCGCATTCGATCGTGAGCGCGTTTGGAGTTTACTAGGAATTTGTATGTGATTTGTACAGCGCCACCTAGTGGTAAACGTGAGAAACCAGTTTACCACTAGGTGGCGCTGTACAAATCACATACAAATTCCTAGTAAACTCGAAACGCGCTCACGATCGAATACGAAAAGAAAAACTTACACTTGGCACTCTGGCGTGAAAATATGTATGTATGTATAAAAAAAAACAATAAAAAAATAAGATGTTTTTGTAGTCTGTGATTTGGGTGGAAACAAGGAAGTTATATTCTACCCGGAATGCTTACACGTACTTCAAAATCGTTCCGAAGAGTACCACGACGTGAGTGGAGTGTGTCTCTTTCTACAAAATAAAGCGCCAATCGCCATATATAAGTGTGGCCATGCGTAGTTTGCAAATTACTACTAAGTAATTCTACTAATTTGAGAAACAGTTTTTACATTGCTTAAGTAGTTACTTAATAATTAAAATAAGCACATTTTAGAACTCATTATGTTAATTACAATACATTTAATGCTAATTTATTTATCGACGTGTATGAATAAAAAGGATTTAACGATTACCGAATATATAAAATCTACCATTTAGATAGTTTTATTTACACTGGCAATTGCAAGAAAGGGACAACATCCACTCTTGTCGTTGTCTTGCTCAGAACGTTTTTCCCCTCTGTTAAGTAAGAAACAAATGTCAACTTTATTTGTTACGAAATAAAGTACATTTTTATTTTTCAAATATTGCTTCGTAGTAATTCCAGTTAACGTATATAAGTTCCTTGGGTGGAAACCATGGCCTTTGCCCTTACGGCAAATCTATAAAGCTGTCTCAACGTATACTAGTATCTTCATCCTAGACAAATAATGAATCTGTCAAAAAGACAGCTCTTAATTTTAATGTTAAGAGGTGACTCATCAGTAATTTTAATTTCCCATGTAAATAACAAAGGAAATTTTTTCTTCTTTTTTACAAATTTAATTGTGTGATGAATAAATAAATTTTATATGAAAAAATAAATAAATGAATTTTTGTGATGGAAATATCAATACCTACAAATTCTTACAAGAAATTTAACGGTCTACAAAAAGGTCTGTAATGATTTGCTAAGTCAATTCGTTTAAGTTATTCGAGGTTATAAGTTCAACTAAGTACACATGTCATATTTGGATATTTTTTTTATATTTTATCATAAAATAATAGTGCAAAAACATAAAACATTGACAATAAGGCCCCGTATGGAAAGGGTTAAAACGCTCTCAAATATAACACAGAAAAAACAGAGCCGCGAGCAATATCTAGTAAAAAAAATAATAAATTAACTTATTACTAGACATAGGTTTCACAACCGTGAGTGAAATGAAACGCGCTCAATTGAGACAATCAGCGCAACAATTGAAAACAGTAAACCGTCCAATATATAATAATTGAGTCAATCTCATATGATTTAGTTCGTAAATTCATATTTATTATTAATGTTGCATTTGGGCTCTTTCTCAATTACACAATCCCTTTGAACTGGTAAATTGTGATTTTATGAAACAACATTTCGTTTATAAAATCGACGTGTTTTGGGTTCAATGCTTACCACTGTAGTGTTCCGGTTTGGAGGTTAAGGTAGCCGTTAAAGTTATACAAGTGGTATTACCATCCCATACACGGGTAGCAACGTGCAATTTACATCTTTGATATCTATACTCGATGTTTGTCACTTTCCTTTCCATCAGGAGAACTATCTGCTTGTTTGCTATCTGATGATATAAACAAATAGGTAAAGTTGTGTCGGGCCATGACAACTGGTCATTAACATTAAATAAGTTAAATGTTCATAGTATGAAACAATAGGAGCTCTCTTCTAGTCCGCATTATTGCAATGGACAACTTCTAAATCCTACATTTCGCGTGGCCCGACATGAACTTTAACCAATTTGTTCAGTAGTATCAGCACTACAGTTTTTTTTATTATTATCGATAGGGAAGCGCTTGACCACGATCTCGCCTGATGGTAAGCTAAGATGCGGCCTAAGATGGAACGCGCTTCCCTAGAAGGTACTGTAACGGCGCCCGATTGACTATTCAGCCGGACGTGTTACTTTGGGGACGATATCCCTTTTTTATTCAGGGAATCTTTCTTTACACTCGCTTGGCAGCTAGAGGTACTAATGAGAAGCAGGATTTTCCAGGATTCTCTAATAAATAGACTTTCATAATGTATCTTCTTTTATTTTCGTGGGACGTCTGTCCCTTGTCACATTACAAACTAGACTTACATTCTATTGTATAACTTTTCTAAATAATTCCATTCTACTTTCGAAAACAGACAAAGCTGCCAGTTCTTACGTAACACCATAAAGGTGTTACATCAGCTACCCCCCAAGGTGGGAGCAGCTGAAACTGGTGGGGCATTTGTCTCCCTTCATATGGCCTACCTATCCCTAACCTGATTGCCCTACCTACGAGGGGAAGGTACATTTTGGTGGGACTGTCTTTTTCTAAAAGATAGTTTGCCCCATGTGTGGTTCTGTTCATCATCACCACACCATGGCACAAACTTTGGTCTCCCAAAACCCCTGTAAAAGACAGACCACAGTCCCCTCACCTAACCTATCCTACCGCAAACATTTTTTATTTTATTACATTTTAGCCTGAAGGGCTCTAGCTGTATAAGAGATAATAAGAGATGGAAAGGCATAACAATTCAAACTTCTTTTCTCTGGTGGACCAAAAGAAAAAAGATTGAAGTATTACTTCCTCTCAACATCGAGCTCGCCCCAATATATACATGCCACGATCATAAATATTCCTTACTATGAATCATATTAATACCATCATTATAATATCTCCCATAACTATCCGAGTTCATGTATATCCTATACAGATATCCTTTGTGTCGACTATGTCGTACTACAAAGTTGAACTCTCCTTCAAAAGACTTTCAACCCTTAACCTATATTGACTCTTACGACTTCATACTAAGGCGGCTCAGTCCCTAATATACATTATACCCCATAAGACTTTATTATTGAACGGAAGAACTTGAGAGGAATACATTGCTATTGGAAATAGGACATTTCTTCATTTAATATTCTTTTGGTCATCTTTTTTCTTTTTGGCTTCGGTCCATCATCACAGCATTGGTTGAGCCCCATCATATTACATGAAACAAATACAAGTATTAGTATTCTCATATATAAGCCCAAACAAAAGTAATGGTCTAACATGTAACAATTATTTATTACAATGAATGACTATAAGTACACTATATATTTTTTTTACATACGTACATGAAATGCTTTCAACCTATTTATATGTACAATATCTCTATATCTCCTATTGCTTAACTTCGTAATTACATAATTTACATTAGATATTCTTTCCACTATTCTGAACGGCCCTTTATATAACCTACATAATTTTAGACTCCTATTGTCCACCCGTCTTGGTGTATAAACCAATACTAATTGTCCCGGTGAAAAGTCCTTTACTTTAGCCCTTTTGTCAAAATATTTCTTTTGCCTAACTTGTGCCCTTCTAATATTTTGTATTGCTTTCCGGACTAACGTACTTTGTAAATTATGTCTCTCGGCAAAATTTACTTCTCGGTTTTGACTATCCCTATTTACCCCCATGTCGCTTTGGAATATCGGTTCCCTAGCGTACATCATCATATATGGTGAAACTTTGGTGGTTGACTGTTTGCTAGTGTTATATGAATGACAAACTAATGGCACAAATCTACACCCTTCATCACATTTTACAACAACATTTTCACTCTTTCGCGTGTCCGCGCACCCCTTTTTCATATCATTTTTACCTCTATATAATTCGTATGAATTATTGCGATCACTCTTATTTTCTCTGAAATTAAACATATTAGTCTTCATATTTTCCTTCGTATTCATTTTTGACGTCGCAGTCAATGAATACGAAGACTTTATGTCAGCTCGTTTTATAATATTACATATATTGCGCATGTTGTTATGGCAACTATCTCTATTATTTGCAAACTGTCTAAAGCTATTTAAATTAAAATTTACAAAAAACTTTTTATCTATACACAAATAACCCTTTTTACAGTAAATAACTACATCATATTTATTAAGGAAATCCTGCCCCAGGATCATTTCGTACCCAATATTATTTACAATCACCATGTCGTTGGGGAAGACCCTTGCATTAATGAGGAGATTTACTCTCGCCTCACCAACGACTTTTAGTGTAGACCCTGTAACAGATTGAATTTTATCTCCGCTGTATGGAACACTGGCTCCATACGGCAGATTTAATTTTTTCGCTAAACTCGCGGACATACATGAGACATTTGCCCCCGTGTCTATTAGAGCGAGACATTCTTGTCCCCTAACACATAAACGAATACATGGATTTTCTACACCTGATATTTTATCCTCTTGTTTGGCTTGAAGTGGTGCGGGCGTAACTGCTTCGCACATATTGACGCGATGGCCCACGCCATCCGTGTGTTGTCGTGACTTCGGACCGCTTCTGAAAGAACTTTGTGTACATAAGGCTGTCTTTTTATATTGAGGCGTACGAAAAACTTCCGTCGGTTTTTGGTGTTCTTGTTGTGAACACACCGGCGCACCAGGAAGGACGTTTGTTTCCTTCCCATACAAATATTTCTGTGGCAACCCAACTGGTGGCTGCAATGGAAGGTCAACCGTGGAATGCGGTTTTCCTCCAAATAACTCGTTATACTGCCTTATCGTGTCACGCAGCTCCTCTCGTGACTTATACAATTTCAATCCAAATTTTTCCTTGAACGAGGGCAATATCGTTTTAAGGAATTGTTTTATGAAAATTACTTCTGAAATTTCAGCTTTGGTTGCGGTGTCGCTGAGCCTGTAAAAATAGGTTAATAGTTCCTCATCACGGCCTTGCTTAGATACATAAAATCGTTCCACATAGTTTATTGAAACGGGGAATTCATTTTCAATTTTACTACATAATTCATCGAAATTGGCCGTGTCGGTATATATCATTTTATAAAATGCTAATGCCGGACCGTCGAGATATAGTCCCAGCAGTAACGGTAGGCTCTCCATATCCCATTTGTTTATCGCCGCAACCGTTCTGAAATCTTTAATAAACTCAGCGAACGCCAAGTTTTGCGTTCCGTTGAAGCGCTTGATGGCCTCCATCACACCTCTTACCCTCTGACACCAATACTTAGCCCTCCTGGTTTTTCTAGCGTGGTGATTGCGCGTAGCGCCTGAACGTGGTGACTTCCGTAGCCACTTCACACAGCGACTTCCCGCAGCGACTTCCCGCAGCGACTTCACACAGCAACTGCACACAGCAACTGCACACCGCGACTGCACGGCGCCTCCGCCAACTTGTAACGGCGCCCGATTGACTATTCAGCCGGACGTGTTACTTTGGGGACGATATCCCTTTTTTATTCAGGGAATCTTTCTTTACACTCGCTTGGCAGCTAGAGGTACTAATGAGAAGCAGGATTTTCCAGGATTCTCTAATAAATAGACTTTCATAATGTATCTTCTTTTATTTTCGTGGGACGTCTGTCCCTTGTCACATTACAAACTAGACTTACATTCTATTGTATAACTTTTCTAAATAATTCCATTCTACTTTCGAAAACAGACAAAGCTGCCAGTTCTTACGTAACACCATAAAGGTGTTACAGTACCTGTTCACTCTTCTCTTGAAAATCTCCAGATTGTACTCGTCGGGGAACACAGACTCAGGAAGCATGTTCCAGTCCTTTGCAGTTCGAATGAAGAATGTTGAGTCGAATCGCTTTATGTTACGTGGAACGTACACCATATGGCGATGTCCATTATCTGTGCGCCTCGACGATCGATAGAAAAACGGGGATGGCGGAATTAAATCGTGCAATTCCGCAACGCACTCTCCAAAGTGAGTTTGTATAGGTTGTTTTTATAGGTTGACCGCCTATAAAAATTTCTACAGTATATTTTATAATTTGGTACACTATTACTTAAAAACTTGTAAAGCCATTTAAGCCGTGATAGTTTTCCTTTAACTTCATTATATGTATTTACTACTACCTTGAATTTTTTCCCACCCCCAAAATCAACCGTTTAGCTGGCAGAGGGGAGAGAGGACACTTGGCTCTAACAAAAATTATCACTTCAAAGCTTGATATTTCACAAATGAATCCCACAATAAAAAATGTTTTCACAAACCTACAATATTAAAAAAAATAAGGATACCCCACACTATAGGGTAAAAAACATAAATTAACATCCCCATTTTACACTATAGAGGAGTTACCCTATAAAAATATTTATCAAGATTTATGTTAACACTTTGTTGCCGTGACTAATATGTCTATACGTGTCAAATTACAGCTTTCTTGTACTAAGGATCTCTGGGCTAGACTGCGGACGGACCAATGGACGGACGGACGGACGGACGAACGAACGGACGGACGGACGGGTAGACGGACGGATATAGTGAAACTATAAGGGTTCCTAGTTTATTTCAGAAAACTAGAAAATCTAACGAGGCGACCAAACCGGTCGGAGCCTATATCAGGAGAATTCTATTTTTTTTTCTTGAATAAGCAAAATTTAATCTCTACCATTCATGTGTTTATTACGACTAAATAAATACGTCAACACATGCGCCAGAATTGAGATTATAAACTTGGCCAGCGGAGATGCCAGCGTTCGCAATAATTAATCATAACATCGCTGACGAAGGTAAGGACGCAAATATTTCATAACAAGGACAAGTGTTATTAATACTTATAAAAATGTACATTTTTTTAATAGTTCCAGTAATAAGCACTTCCTTTGTGTAATTTATTATATACAATATTTCCACATTATTTTGTAAATTTTGTGTAGTTTGTTTTTAATGTAATCAATCAATCAACCTTTCACACAAGAGAGTCAGTGTGATAATATTTTAAACTAAAAAAATATTAATTTGAACATCAGTCTGAATTGGTTCGGGCCCCTTTGAAGAATAGACCCTCAGTCGTTCTGCCAGGCAGTTCGTAAGAGGCGAACGAATAGCTATGCGAGTCAGTACCATCGTGGCTATGTGGTCTAAAAAACTGGCCAAGTACGAGTTGGACTCGCGTACGAAGGGTTCCGTACCATTATTAGGGCGAGCAAAGCGAGCCCTACACTAGGCCACTTTCTATGCACTTTTGTGGTACATTTTACTCAAAAATTATCGGACTTTTAGGTTTGTGCTTCGACGTAGTAGTTTAAATTCATGTCTAGATATGTTATCTACCATAAAAATAGAGAGAGAGAGGGAGAGAGAGGGAGAGGGAGGGGGAGGGAGCGGGAGGAAGAGGGAGAGGGAGAGGAGGGGGAGGGGAGAGGGAGGGGGAGGGGGAGAGAGTGGGAGGGGGAGGGGAGTGGGAGGGGGGAGAGAGAGGGAGAGGGGGGTGGGGAGGGGGAGGGGGATAGGGAGGGGCGTGGGAGGGGGAGGGGAGTGGGAGGAGAGGGGAGTGGGAGGGGGAGGGGAGAGGGAGGGTAGAGAGCGAGGGGGAAGGGAGGGGAAGGGGAGAGAGGGAGGGGAGGTGGAGGGGAGAGGGAGGGGGGGGGAGAGGGAGGGGGAGGGGGAGGTGGAGAGAGAGAGGGAGGGGAGGGGAGAGGGAGGGGGAGGGGGAGGTGGAGAGAGAGAGAGAGAGAGAGAGAGAGAGTAAGAGCAAAGTTATACTATCTAGTAACAATATTACTAGATAGTATAACTTTGCGAGCCCCTACAAAGCTCTGCTTTTTGCTAGTTTATAAAAATATTTTTATTATATTACTAGTTGTTGCCCGCGACTTCGTCTGCGCGGAGTTCCTTTACTCCGCACTGCCTCTCCCCCGTAGGCGATATACGTAAAGGCGTGATAATACGTAGTATATATGTTGACCCGACCTGTTAGTAATATTTGAAGTAAATCCATCCAGTACTTTTTAAGTTTACCCCGGACATACATACAGACAAACAGACAAAAATTCTAAAAACTATATTTTTGGCTTCGATATCGCTTGAAGATCACGCCCCAAGTATTATTTAAAAAAAATATTCATTGTACAGTTTTGACTTTCCTACGATTTTATTATATGTATAGATGTAACTAAAAATTACGGTTTCCGAAATTTTTCCTTTATCTGTGCTGTAAGACGTTGCTTTGGAAGTACCCTTTAGGTTTTGATTCCCTGCGTGTTTCAAAAATTTGTGACATAAACGGCTGTATCTTTTGATTGCGTCGGCTTAGAAGTTTGATTTTTTCACAACTCCAAGTGATAGTAGACTTTGATTTGATATAAATTTCATCATAATACCTCTACGCGTTCCTGAGAAAAAGGGTCTTGGCAGACGGACGGACGGACGGCCAACAAAGTGATCCTATAAGGGTTACGTTTTTTCCTTTCCAGGTACGGAACTCTAAAAAGGGACTGTATTGCTCTTTTAGCATTGGACAAATAATAATCTATCGGTCTGGCGATCTGTAACTTGTTTATATTTTCCTTTCCCTATTGATGTGCCAGGACCATTACGTTCAAAAGTGAACAGAAAAGAAAAACAAAAATTTTAAGTTTAGTTTTTTCTTATACCTTATATAGAAAATTTTGAATAGCTATAAACATTTTGAAGTAGGTCTAGTAATAGTTGTGTTAAGAATAGTAGTGACAGATTTAAATTTTTATGATTTACTGATCTTTTTTTGTCAATAAAACATAAATATAAGTTCATTCAAATGGTAAAATATTTTGCTTGACATACACATTAAGTAATTAAACAAAAAAATTGGTTAAGAAAATATTTGGACAATTTACCGATCGCCAGACCGGTGGGTTATTATTTGTCTAATCTCCAAAAACCAATGAAGTCCATTTTAGTTTCTACTCTAAAAACTCTAAAAACACCGCCTTTTTTAACGGTCCCCGCTTGGACTATTACATCTCTGCCTCATACATAACAACGCACCATCAACATCTTTAATGTAAACAGACTATAGATAGAATAATATAAATTCGTTTGTTTGTAAGTTTGCTATAAAATAATAGTACTCACTCCCCGCCTGTTATGCTCTCCACCCACTTAACCTTTTTATCAAATATTTTAGAATTAGTTAATGAAATGATAGGTTTTCAAAGAAATAACAAAGAAAATGACATGATTGTAATTAAATCAGCGCGTAGCAGCCGTCTTGCCTTCAAGCCAGGCAACGCTCTATCGCCACACTGAACCACCGAAACGTAGCTCAGCTGGAATAACATTGTCTTGGTTAAGGGAAAACGGTAGTTAGTTTAATCATGTGTAAAAAACATTTCTTTGTTTAAAATAAGTTTATGTTTTCCCTGCCACGGAATCAGAGCTAAAACACATATATATGTATATATTTTGTTAAATAAAAAACGTACTTAAAAATACAGAGAAAACAATCTTACGTGTAAAATATCTTTGTGAGTCCTTGGTGGCCGCCGTAGGACAGCAACTGACAGATGAGGAGAGCCGCAAGGAGCGCCCGCGGCGGCGACATAGCGCCCACGCCGCCGCCGCATTGGCGCAAACACACACCTATCACGCTAACCCGCGAAAATTGTAATTGGACCACCCCACAAACACTTGCACCGACAAGACGCACTTCACTAACAATTTAAAAAATATATGTTACTAATTCGGAATTCAAAATCCGAACACTATTTCGATTGATCAAACAAAAAATATACGCTTTTAACGTTTCAAATTCAAATCCTTAAATGATTTCGATTGTTCAGATCAAAGTCACATAGCGCTGTATTCGTTTTGCGTTCGCGGAATATCGCTACGTCGCGCTACGTCATGCGTTAGATTTAAATTGGTACAATGTTTATGCGTCTCCTCGTTTACAAACAGTCTTTGTGCAACAACAAAGCAGTGCAAAAGGTATTTATAGTAACAAGCGGTATATTCAGCTGGAGTAGCGGGGTAACATAATGCATCTGTTTAAAACGCGACATTTCCCGATAAACACGATTCATAAACCTACAAGAAATGCTTTTAGACTAACGTTTATATGGATGACTTGTCCCCAAACGGTTTCTTTATCATTGAGCACACGGGATCAACTTCGTGCAGCTAAAATATTGTTATAGATACGGTTTAAATCTTTGTCCTCTTGAAAGCTTTCGGTTAGACACCACAGAAATATTCAAGAGAATTTGTTTTCCGTTCTTGATATTTCTAACATTCTATGTTTTTACATTAATTTCTCTAAAACTGACGCAACGGCAAAGGTGCGCGGGTCGACTAGTTAACGTTTTTTTAACAAACTAGCAGATAGCTCTTCTGATGGTAAGAGTCCACCATCGCCTAGAGACAACAAAGATGTTAATGGTTTGTCTTATCCTTGTGGTGAAGGCTTAATACCACATGCATAAGTTTACCGGCTAACTTACCCTCCAAACCAGATTATGACAGTGACAAGCACAGACGCTATTGCGGCAGGAATAGATAAGCCGGTGGTACTACACGCGGGCGAGACAATGCAGAACTCTACCTCTCTTGTAACCACCATGATAGTGACTTGCACAGCCAATCGTTCGCCTCTTACGAACTGTCTAGTAGACCGACAGATGATCTGTTCTTCAAAGAGAGCTCGGACCAATATGGGGTAAACAAATTACGCCACTGTCCTATGTCTTATACCATTTAGACCGAAAGAGCATATCATTTTAAAGCTTCAAAAGGAAACATCCTTTCAAAGTTTAAAAAACTAATTTAATTGTCATGGTCAATTACTTACCCCACTTAACTGTTCTAATTCACCGCTATAACTTTATTTAAAGACATCACTCCAACTTATGCATGTGGCATGCAAGCCCGTCACAAGGATGACGATGTAAATTTAACATCTTTCTTTGTTGTATTTTTCCATTGGGAGAGCTATGTGCGTGCTTCTTATGGAAAAAAAATCAGGTAAATACTTTCTATAAAAACGCCTTGTATCTTATTCCCACATCTCCGATATATATACGAGGCTATAACACAACCACTTTCTAAAATTCATTTTGCTATTGAAATTTTTCTAGTAAGCAATATAATTTTGCTTGACTCGAGAATCAAAATTGCGATCTTACGATCTACTCCTGAACACGTTAACTACACTAATCACTAGACTGTTTTTTTTTAATATAAGAGTGTTGGGAGATGTACATGTATTTAAATATTTTTCATTGTGCATGACCTTTGTCATGAATCTTTATTTCTCACGTTTGCTTCTCATAGACATCGTAGGTATGTTTTTTATTTTATTTAGAAACGCATCAGTAGAAAGAGTATGAGCAAAAAGTCTGGCTCTGGTATGTTGATATCCTCGTGCCTTGAAAAGGTGCTTATAATAACGGGTCGCAGTGATTGTCCCACGCAACTTCGCCCGCGAGTTAATTACCATGTCATGTATGTAAGAAATTTCTTAAAATATTGTATGATCATTGTGTATTAGAGGATATCATGATATGACATCATCTATTACAGTATCTTAGGGGATGCATTTCAAAAATCCCTTCTCATTTCTCGTCTACATCCTAAGAACAACCCCTGTGAAAAATTTCGGCGTTGATACGTCAGTCAAGACTTTTTATATGTACAGATTAGCGGCTGTATTTTCAAAGCGAAGTAAGTCTAAATGTCTATTGACTTTTGGTTTACTCTGCCTACCAACTAAGGGAACTGGTATGATATATAACCATCTGAGTAGAAGTTTGCGAGGTAATATCAAGCGACAAATAAAAAAAAATCGAAAATATAGCAATTGGGAGTTAGCGGTCGTACGTATTTTTATCTGAATGTAAATTGTTATACTCACGGATTAAACTAGGTGCGCCGTTCAAGGCAATTTCTTTGGTTGTCAATGTAGCTTGCATTTACACAGAGAAATATAGAGTTATTATACTTATCAATGAAATAAAATCACTCGAGAGGTAAACTTTAAGCATTACCTTTCTATTCGACACGATAGATTAGCACAATATGGCGTATTTCTATTTTTTACGATATATCTACAATACACATGCACATAAATTTGCTCATATGAGCGGCTAGGCATTTTGCGCCCAACACCGTGTCTAATAATAGTATTTGTGTGGTCTCTGGTTGCTCCCTTAAATTTAAGCAAAATCGCATATAAAAGTCGTACCTTGTGTGTCCAAATTAACTCCTGGCTAATAGACAAGGCTAGGCTAGGTAGGTGGGACTCTACGTAGCCTAGGAAGCTGAAGCTCGGTTTCGGCAGTTTAGTCAGATCTACAGTCAATTCTTTTGCATTATTGTATCTAATATGCCATATCAAAAGTTATAAACTGCATCAAAACGCTGTGAATTAAATGGTTTTATAATTTTCCAAGGCTAATTTCGAAGGATACAGCCAGTCAACTATATCGCCTTAAAAATAGGAAACGTTGAATTTATACTTATTTACCATAATATTTGCACACAACTGTAATTATTACCGTAATAATAATGGAAAAAGTTTGGCAATAGTGTATAAAGCATGCCACTAACTAATTTGTATATATTTTAAGGCTTTGTTTAACTAATAAATTTTAAGTTATACGTATGTCTGTATTTGTATGTAGGTATTTGTAAGCACTTCTTCCATTTACATAGTCAGGCAAAAAATAAGCCTATCGTTACTCAGTGATAAGGTAGGTAGGTAAAAATTTTAAAATCAGTTCCGTAGTTGTTGAGTTTTTCCTTTACAAACAAATATTATCTCTTTGTAAAATTCTACTTAAATATAGAAGAGCAATACAAACGTTTTAACAAAGCTATATTTGCGTGTAGGTTTCAGGGTTAAAAATCTATACAAAAGTTGAAATATATCTATACTAGTCACTATAGAGGCAAAGCTTTGTAGGATGTTATTGCTAGATCTACAGAACCGATTTAAAAAAATATATTTTATGATCATTAATTATTGCATTCTGTCAATCTTTATTAGCTACATTAAGGGGTTGATTTTCCCGCGGGATCGTCACAGGCTATATAGTTAGTTGAACATCACACTAATTATCAAATGATGAATACATACTTAAAACTTTGTGAGTGGCTTCCCTTTGGCGAGTCTAACAAACTTTCTATCTACGATTTTTTCGAAAGTGCTGCGAAATGAAAATACCGTAATAATGTCGCATAAATGGGGAATGCAATACTGGAATACTGGGAAATGGGATCCCACTTGCGCGCCAGCGCGGGATTGGCACAACACCCGGCAGCTACTTTTGGTTTTTAACTATTGGTTGTATAATATCAGAGTCAGATCTCAGTGTTGGTCCGGGCTCCTTTGAAGTATAGACTATCTGCCATCCTGCCAGGCAGTTGGTAAGAGGCGAACGATTGACTATGCAAGTCACTGCCATCGCGGTTACTTGGTGGTAGAGTTCTGCATTGTCTCGCTCGGGTCTGGCACCACCGCCTTACCTATTCCTGCCGCAATAGCGTCTTTGCTTGTCACTGTCGTGTTCCGGTTTTGGGTAAGATAGCCGGTAAACTTATGCAAGTGGCATTAAAACCTCGCCATATATATAGCGACGCAAAATTAAGACCTTTGGTGTCTATACGCGATGGTTGTCTCTTTCCATTAGGGGATCCATCCGTTTGTTTACTATCTTATGATATAAAAAGAGGCGTTTAGCAGATGAAACATTACATACTTCAACGTTTTTGAGATGATACTTTTAAAATAATATTTAATTCTCTCCTAAAAACCACGAGGTTTCAAGTATATTTTCATCATTTAATAAAACAGTGCGATGTTCCGCGCGAATACTTCAGAAAACGACTAAATTATATACCGAATAATAATCAATATTCGTAATAATTTATGATACCTTTATTCTTGCAAATAAAATAAGGTCTTTCTTTCTTAAAATAAACTGAGAGCAATACAAAGACTTAACGAACGAGTACTTGCGTGTAGGTCTCAGGGTTAAAAAACAACACAATAGATCAAATACATATACAAATGATGTAACAAATAGGTTGTGGTGAAGAAACTCGATACCGATTGCAGCAATTCCTGCCGCGGTGTAGACCGTAAAACTATATTAAACTTCAGTACTAGTCATTTAGACATGTATCTCCGCGATTTCCCTTAGATAATCGAGTTTAGTAATGTTGTGCGAACACAAATCTTTCAGTCACCTTTTCCGGGTTAGCAGTGAAAGAGGTACTCAGTACAAACATAAAAAACACCATCACAAGAACTAACCAAAACAAACATTTACCACGTGTTGGTCGGCGGGGTGATCACGTAACTCGCAATGCGAAATTATCGTGATTGTTTAGTTATTGCAAGACACATTGTTATGTGTCTTGTTGTGTGTCACAGCCTTGTGTCACCACATTAGTGGTAGTCGTTGCCGCTTGATTAATTTTGATGTTGTGACATTGCAAAAAGTGCATCTAGCGACCAGCAAGCAATTGGCGACATTTTTGATGATTTTTTCGTTACGTTTAAGAGTCATCGCTGATCACCGGCGAATTGCAAACGTTAGATGATACGCCTAGCGTTACACTATCTGCTGTCCTGCTAGGCCGTTCGTAAGAGACGAAGGGTTAGCTATACGAGTCACTACCATCGTAGCTACTATGTGGTAGAGTTCTGCAATGTTTAGCCCGGGTCTGATAACACGACCTTACCTGTACCTGCCACAATAGCGTTAGTGATTGTTGCTATCGTATATTGGGTAAAGTAGTCGGTAAAATTACGCACTTGACTTTACATCCCTGTTACAAGAATAGCAACCATAAACATCTTTGGTGCCTATAGACGATGCTTATCTCTTTCCATCAGAGGAGCTCTCTACTTGTTTGCTATCCTATGATAAAAAACGGTTAGCTATTAAGTTACGTTTCCGTTTTGTTAGCAATTATAATTTCACAATATCAGCGCGTTATTTTGATAAATTGACCGTGAATCTGTGAAACATATAATTTGCCAGATATAAAAACATGTAAACAATAACAAATGCACGCCGATAAAACGAATTTAAAGAGTAATACTCCTAGTATTCTAAAAATAATCTTAAAATATTGTAACAAACGTGTATACAAGGTCGTCGCTAGGCGATTTGTATTACATATTTTGCCTACACGAAAATTCATTCGTCACATTCTTTCGCTTTATGCTGATTCTGTTGAATGGATCTGCGATATATGATACCAATATAATTTGCGTGAAATAAAACGCTTTTCTAGATTTATACGTTATACAATACTCTGATACAGCATTTCAACCAATTTCCTAAAAAACAGGAGATACTAAATTCACTTGTATTTTTTGTATTTTAACGCTATTGCAGCAGGAATATGTAAAGAGGTGGTAACAGATCCGGTCGAGACAATGCAGAACTCTACCACCTAGTAACCACGGGTAGTGAGTAGTGACTCGCATAGCCACTTCTCCGCCTCTTACGAACTGCCTGGTAGGACAGCAGATAGTCTAATCTTGAAAGGGGGCCCGGACCAACACTGGGTAAAATTAATAATTTAATCAAAAAAATGTCACACACATCGACAGCGGCATATCAAGCAGAACTTTATTAATTTTCAGACGATTATTAAGTCATAATTATATACACTTCCACCGAAGGTATGCAACGATAATGTTCATATCGGATCGAATACAAACGTTATGCATCAATGAGCGCGTATAAAATAATATATCGGTAGCTGATCACAATTTTACACCTATTTATTATGGATATATTGCTTTTTTAAACTGCAACAACCAATTTCCAGTCTACACTACTTACAATTGGATTTCTGGATCTGGTCTAGGTATACCAAATTTATATAAGACTAAATGAGAAATATACCACTCTCCCAAAGAAAAAGAAAATTATTCTCTGAATTGGTTAATAAATACTGAGTTCTGAGGTAACAAATTTTAAGGCCCTGATCGCGCGACATACGAGCATATACCGCGGTTTCAAACAACGACGGATTTACTCGCGGCCCGTTGGTATTGATCGACTAGTGAGTAAAACTATCGTATCTGAAGAACAGTGGAAAAATTACAACAAATATAACGAGCCGCGAGCCGGGCTCGTCGGTACTTAAGAGCTCGGTATTGCAATGATACACAGGCGAGCTTTTCCTACGAGCCAAAAAGCGTAAGAGTAAAAGCGGTTTTACTCGCCTGTTGATAAGGTCCTTTAAATTAAGTTTAAAACTTCCTCTTTTTTTGAAAGTCTGCTAAAGATACTGAAAATACTGCCCCTAATTTCGACACTTGATAATAGGTAAAATATTGTTATTTATTTAAAATGTAAGAAAAGTACAACAATTTATATTTTTTTAACACCTAAACATAAAGATTACTTTAAATTACATATTTAATTATTTTGATTACGTATTTAATATTACTAGCCATCGTCCAGTGGTCGAAATTCGGTCACTGACTAAACACTTTTTTTTTAAATTTTGACGACAGGCTTTAGCCTTAAAGACAATAAATAGTATACACGTGTGTATATTATCATGTAATGTAGTGTGTGTAATGTTTATTTTTAATAAATTTAATGTATTTCTAATGCATATGATTTTAAAATAGCTTCTGCAGTCCTTGTTTGTCCTCCACAAACACAAACTTCAGACTTTAAAGAGTTGAAAAGCATAAAACCATATATATATATATAAAGATAAAATATCTTGCATGTATCTACTGACAATTTTAAGCATGCGACCATGTAGAAGCTAATATGTTACTGTTCAAGGGCAAAAACTAATTGACATTCAATAATCTTGTCTCGTCTATCCACTTTCTGCCATGCTTCAAAAATAATAAAAAAGATAAATATAGTCTTTAACGGACACATTAAAAGTAAGAGGAATGACGATGCGTCCTTGACAAAACACCGACGTGAAATTAAAAATATTTAAATATCAATCTGTAAAAAATTGATCATAAACCAGTTACAACCGGAGCATGGCCGAATGCAATTTATGAATTAGGTACTTATTATTAAAGTATTTTGAGAAGTTAGCATTCATAGATCTCAACAATGAAACTGTAATGTGTCACTGTTAGATTGTTGGTTGGTGGTTTAAAGTAATATACCACTCTCAGTTTATCTAAGACTCACACGTCATCTCATTAAAAATATTATCTATTTTATTCTAGGGTATCATCTTCTAATTTCTATATATTATTTACGTGAAGAAAATACTTTGTGCCTCTTTACATGATAATTACGCGAACAGAGGAGTTTGAAATTTTGCACAGTTTAAATTTACATTGCAGAGGACTACAGAAACTTAATTTTTAAATAATATGCACTAAAAATACATTGAATTAATAAAAATAAACATTACACACACTATATTCATGTGACATACATAATAATATTCACTCATGACGTATACTATTTTCTTTACGTTCAAAGTCTTGACAAACTTAAAAGATATTTTATTGTTTAGTTTATGGTTCACAGGGTTGAACACCCTGTGATCAAAATTCGATGTTCGATCAAAATGAACAAAGCATATACTCATCTTCTGAGATTACGTGGTCTTACAAATCTCAATATTATCTTCACCAAGACTAAATAATGATCAATTAAGTCGAAATTAGCAAGCAGGATGGTGCTTCTTTGTGATTTTTTTCTTTCCGTCTAAGTAACTTTCTCTAGCGATGGGCAAATTTTCTCAACATCTATTCAACTGTGGTTAAAAAGCGACAAAACTATCGCTAGATGTGATTGATTTATCAAAATAATTGTAACTCGTGCAAAAATCAAGGTAGCTTTCCCCGTTAGAGCAATGTACTTTACAATTAAGTAGGCGGACCAGACATACTGTACAAAACCGGAGACATCACCTGCAGTTACTTGATTTCAAACTTATTATTTTGTCTTAAGGTTTAAAATGCTTCAAGAAATAATTATTGCAACGCATTCTTCAGTCTTTTAAACATCTTGGAAAAGTACAATTCCCGACACAATAGCTTAACACTCCCAGAGTATTTGTAATTTAAGTGTTATTAAAACTATGTTAAATCTAAATCTAATAATATTATATATGATTATAGTGAGAAATTTAATTTCTATCATAATAATTTTATATGCATTTATGATTACAAACGAATGACTCCCCCGAAATAACCTTAGCTTGTAAACATCCAACGATATTAATAGTGCGTTGTCATCCATGTGGCGAGGATATAAAGCCACATGCATTAGTTTACCGACTACTTTATCTTATCCTCCCACGCTTCAGTTTAAAGCACCTACGCTATTGCGACTGGAAAAGTTAATTTTAGCCAAAAAGAATTGCGACTGGTAGTGGTACCAATTTGGGCCAGACGTAAACACTAAACAGATCTAGTAGTCACGATGATCGACGGTAGTAATACGTTTGGCGAATAGTCCTTTCGACGAGGGGAAACGAAAATAACCTAATATTTCCATAGATCATACTTTGTTTCTGTGAATTGTGCTGGATAACTAGTAGACGGTATGGCTACATCCAATTTAGTATTTATGTTTTATGATATATACAGAAAAATTTCAAATATTCACAGTTATGCATTGAACTTTATCAAGTTTACTGTAGTTCAAATCGATTTCAGAACTCTATCACTAAGGTCGGCTTGCACCAAACTATTTGAACATTTTTATGCATGCCGACCTTAGTAGTTAACATGGTAAATACAGGCGAACCGGAACATCCAAAAAAATTAAGTTTACTCTTCGTTTCAAGGGAATCTTCTTGAACATCATTTTTTTTGTATATAGATACGATGATATTGTACATAATTTTTCAGGGTTCTTAGTCGTTTCGCACCGCGAGCGGTTCGGACCGCAGTGTGAACTGTGAATTGCCCAACAGCTCTTTTGGCATGGGCCATTTCGCACCACAATGATGGAGCTGTGCGAATCGCCCAATTCTTTGAAATGGGTCAATTCGGACCACGAGGCGAAACGATCATATGCTCTTTTCTTGGTTCGATTTCTACTTATATCAATTTAATGATCACAAATATCCATTCACTGCACAGCGCGCGGTGTGAATTAACCCAATACAATAAGAGATTTTGCGATTCGCACCGCTCCACCATTGCGGTCCAAAATGGCCCATGCCAAATGAGCTCTTGGGCAATTCACACCGCGGTCCGAACCACTCGTGGTGCGAAACGACTAAAGATCCATTTTTCATACCCACAAACTTTAGACAACGTTTTAATAAAACTTTATAACAAATTGCAGGTGTCACGTAAAGAGGATCGAATTTACTTGCTGATATTTGATTCCTGTTTGAAATCGTAGAAGTGCTTAATTTCTACTTATTATTAAAACGTGAAGCGAAAACTGTGCGGCCCTTTTTATAAAAATTCTAGTTTCGACCAGAGGGCGATCGCTAATTCAAATAATTTCATCAATGGTTGACAGCAAAAATGTCATCCGAAAGACTTGTTTCTCCTTCGTTTCATTGTTACGTCTTTTATGTGTTACATCTACTTAGTATTACGTCATAGTTATGTCAATTATGGAGTTCCTAATTTAAAGGCCTTTATTACAACAATAAATTGACCTCCATCCTTCTGTACTAGATGTATATCTAGAATTCTGCATAATATATAATTTATGTTATCACTAAAGGAACCAAAACTTACAAACCTCGTAAAGCTCGTATAATAAAACTCATATCAGTTTACACTCGTAAAAAACCAATAGAAAAAAATCGATAACCGCCCCTTTTTACAAATAGGTTAAAAGTAAATCACCAGGTATACGAATTTCAACAAACAGTACCCGCTTGCAGCCACAAATATGACAAACAACCGTTTTCTAATAGAACTCCGCCCACAGGCACTCGTGGGCGATGCTTAACGAAGCAGGATCACAACGACAAGCGCCATAATCTAATATTTACAATCCATTGTCTTCAGTGCACCGCACCGATGTCTGGTGTCGTAACAGATGCCGAGAGTGGCGGTCGCTTTGATATTCAGCGCCTATTAAACTTTGCCCTCCTATTGTATTACATATTATTTATTGTAGGAAAGGTAACCGATCAAAATTGGCACGGTTATCGCGTATAGGTCATACGTATATTGACGGGAACTTGGTATTTTCCAAGCAATTGCTTCCGTGTTCGATTCTTGGTTTGTTGTGTTTAGTCATATAAGAAGAATGTTTTATATGAAAGTAGCTGTGCCCGCGACTTCGTCCGCGTGGAAAAAATCTAAAATAAAAAGTCTTTATTGAGGAGGCTTTTTTAAGGCTAAAGGCCAAATTTTAAGTCAACCGGTGAAGACTTTTGTTGTTTTAAAAACAGCACTTTTAAGCACTCCCACACACCAATCTGCTTAGGGATTGAAGTTTTAAAAATCACTGCTTCATAAAAGGAAACTATTCTCTACATTTCACGTTTCTAGCTATAATAGTCTCGGCTAGGCTATGAGTCAATTAACCTTCTTCTTCATATTATAATATGTACAATAACTAGCAACCGGCACGTTTCTGCCGTAAAAATGTCCTTTCAAATACATTTACCGATATGGCGCCCTCGCCACCTATTGTTAGTGAATTGCACTGCCTATAACCATACATAAGTTTAAGTAATAAGTTGACAAGTTCGTGTCAATTGGATGAACGATATGGTAGTGCATTAAATATAAACAAACAAAGATTGTTTTTTACATACGATGCTCACATAATATAATTTATACAAAATATGTATTATAAGAAAAAAGAATTTACCTATGGAGGGGTAAACTTTTCTATTTTCAACCGACAAAAAACAGAAATTATCAGTTTGACATGTACGTTATATTGTTGGAATTTGATCATATTTGACTATGACGATCTATGTTGGTATCCAAGCACGTGTACTAAATTTCGTAAGTATATGTACCTAAATTTATTATATATCTTCAAGTGGAATTGTACAGATGGGACCCGTAGCTTAGAAAAAAAACGTGATCATTTTTTTACCAACGTTTCTCGCCTGTCTCACTTTTGTTGGCCTGTTCTCATTTTCAAACACCCATTCACAAGATTGCTGTTTTTTTTCGGGTTCAAAACATCTGTGAAAGGGGTAGCATCTGTGAGTGGTGCTCACAGATGCTACCCCTTTCACAGATGTTTTGAACCATCCAGATGTTGAACCAGAAGATGTTGTTCCAGGCGAGCCCGCTTCTGCTCCGCTGTCAGTTCATGAGGGATCCAACGACAACAAAGTTTCCGAACTTTTAATTCTTCGTGTAAAATTTTCTGAATTTGGCTCATATCAATCCCCAATAGTCCTCGAATTGTCTCATAGGTCGGGGGTTTTCTTCAACTAACCGCTTAACAATAGCCACATTATTTTCGTTGACGGCAGTTGACGTCTGCCCTTCACGAAATTCGTCTTGGAAAGAAACTCGACCTCTCTCAAATTCAGCAAACCATCGCCTCACGGTGCTCAAACAAGGTGCTTCTCTCCCAAAAGCATTTTGAAGACGAGCGGCACAGTCTTGCGGAGAAAGAGAACTTTTAAATTCATAAAAAATCATCGCTCTAAAATCTTTTCGACTTAATTCCATTTTCGTTGCGTACGTAGAACTTTGATGAGTGATAAAAAACAATTGACAAATCATTTCCCGCCAATTTTTTTTTATTACTAATATATGGTTCTTGTCACACATGACACAAACGATTTCATAAGTGTAAACTTCTCTCTGATACATTGAATATTAAATGTGAAGAAAAGAAATGATTTAGAATAATTTAGATCCCACCGTAATCATGATAAAATAGAAAAAGTAACTGATGAAAGGAAATATCTTTTTAAAAATTATGAAAATATAGTACCTACCTACGTTATTGACAATGTAGTCGTCGTTAAATTTGATTTGCTTCGGATCTAGAATCTGGGTAAAATAAACACTTCATTGACCTACATGACGTGTTTCATTCGCGCGGTTTTAAACATTCTAGGAGCATAAAACATATTTTTAACAAAATAGCAAACTACTGTCACTGTAGTCTGGACGTATGAGGTTCTGAGTTCGAATCGTATCCTAGATAATACAATAGAGTGGAAAGAAATAGGGGAGAGGCCTTTGCTAAAATTGCACAAACAGATTAGGTAATCAGTATCACTGATTCGCCAAAGGCATTAGATTGAGATATTAAATTTAAAAATTCTATGTCTAAAGAAGAATTCTGTTTCAAATATTATATTATTTTTACCATAGGAAATATGGGACTTAATATCGTTCGCTAATCGTGAGTGCACTTCTGACTAATTTGGGACATATGGGGGTAACGGTGTTTATTTCATACTAACTGCTCGCGCCGGCTTCGCACGGGTGGTGTGCATGAAAGAAAACCTACCGTTTACAGTACGACCACGTTAAAAACTTAGAATTACAACTAAATAATTCTTTATTGTAATATATTGTAGATACTTCCCCAATATCTTCTGTCTAACTCACTCAGTCACTTGCCATATTTAATACCCGACATTTAAGATTTTCTTGTACGATTTCTAAATAATTTAAAAGTATCTCCACGCCCGTGTCTCCGAAGAGGTAGGCAGAGGTACAACCAGTCGAAGATACTTGTCCTATAATGTGATAGGTGACAACCCTATCGTCAACCGGGCAATTATCCAATCCCGGGAAACGTATTTGAAAGAAAACTGAAAAAATATATTTCTGATTGGCTGTACCAGGGAATCGTATCCGGGACATCATGTGGTCAACACCGATACCGGACTACCAGACCACAGAGGCGGTTTGTATGAAATATTTTATTTCAGACATATCTTGTCCTGCCAAGGTGCAGTTATTCCGAAGTTGCCGAAATGTTTGTATGATCATTAGATCATACACTAATGATCATACAAACATTTCGGCGATTCATTTTTATTTATATAGGTTATGACTCGTTTAGCGCCCGGGCTCTTAGTACAATTATAAATAACGACCTTTGAAAAGGTCGCCCTAGTCCATTGATCTCAGACACCATCGATAGCCACCAGTGTACGAGACATTCCGCGGACCGGTTCCGCCCGGCTAACTATAAATAATGGTTTCCCAATAAGCTAGGCCCTAGGGTGACCTAAATATTGATCGGCAATTTATGCCTCTCCTACAATAATTTAAGTGACACCGCCTGCGCTGCGATTTACTGTGAATTGAATTCATAGATCGCTTATATATTGGATTCATGGCTTAGATTAGATTTATCATTGCCATTTATAAGTAAATAATAACATACCTTAACTATTAATGCAGAATTAGCGATCGCCTGTGAACGAGATTAGACCACAGACTACACAATAAAATCTCTTTTAAGTCTGACAACTGACAGCTGTAAAGAAAATAGCTAGTATCCAAGGAAGTTACAAAATACCCGGAATGTTCACACACACGCTTCAAAATCATTCCGAAGAGTACCACGACATGGGTGGAGTGTGTCTCTTTCTACTAAATAAAGCGCCAATCGCCATATATAAGTGCGGCAATGCGTAGTTTGCAAATTACTACTAAGTAATTCTACTAATTTGAGAAACAGTTTTTGCATTCCATAAGTAATTACGCAATAATTAAAATAAGCACACTTAAGAACTCACTATGTTAATTACAATACATTTTATGCTAATGTCTTTATAAACATGTCTGAATAAAAGGGATTTAACGATTATCGAATATACAAAAATCTACCATCAGGTAGTTTTATTTACACTGGCAATTGCAAGAAAGAGACAACATCCACTCTTGTCGTTGTCTTGCTCGGAACTCTCTGTTAAATAAGAAACAAATGTCAACTTTATTTGTTACGAAACAAAGTACATTTTTATTTTTCAAATATTGCTACGTAATAATTCCAGTAATCGTATATAAGTTCCTTGGTAGTATCTATGCATGTGTGTATAATTTCAAAATTTCAAAGCATGTCACACTCATATGAATGTAGTGTATGTAATGTTTAATTTATTATTTCAATGTATTTCAAATGGTTTTTATTTCGAAAATATTAAGTTTCTGCAGTGCTCCGAAATATAAACTTTCACTATACCAAATTTCATATTCCACCGTTCGCGGAATTGTCTTAAAAAGGGGTCCAAAGTTTTTCCTTCACATATCAATATATAGATTTTCTGACAAGCTAGCCGGTTTAAAAAAGATAAACGATTTGACAATCAATACCCGGTATTGGTTAGGATCCCCTTTGAAGAATAACCCATTTAATATTCTGCCCATCAGTTAGTAAAAGGCGAACATTGAACAATCGTATCACTACAATAAAGATAATTGTAACCAATAGTTCCGTAACGTCTCGCCCAAGTTTGGAATCGTTGCCTATTTTTAGCGATAACTGGGTTGCCAATTGTCATTGAGATTTTGGACTTCCTACAAAAATCATGAAAAGAATTCAAAAATACTTTATCTTGACCTGGGGATCAAATTCGGGACCCCATGATCTGAGCCGAACAGGCTAACCGCCAGTCCAAGAGTCAGACATATAAAAATATTATTAATAATACTCATATACATATATATGTCAGAAAGTCGGGATAGGTTTTCCTAAAAAATGATAAGCTGAAGCTGCGCATCAAATCTTAAATTCTAGATCCACTTTGCACACATTTTTTACAGTGTAATTTATTTTATTCTAAAATGGCGTTAAATATAACCACGCGATAACTGAACGTTTCAACCAATCACAAGGCTCGATGTCTGTTGCGGTTGTTACATATAATTTTCAATTTCAACGCATTTTCTGCATTACATCTGATAACAATATCGTGGACTATATAACCTAACCTGAAGAGAGTGTGCAGGGAATAGAGCGGATGGAGTGTTAGGGAGATTACTTAAAGGCACAGTTTTGTCAGGGTGCCCATCTTTCCCTGCATAATTACGTGCTTATTTCGACGCTGTTGTATGGAAGTAAGAGTTGGGTATGTTAGAAAAGGCATAAAAGTAGGGTCAACGTAGTCGAGATGAGATCGCTACGGAAAATATGTGGCATAACACTCGCGGACCGGATGTTGAAGTGAGAGAGAGGTTTGACCTGAAAGTGTCGGTGTAAAAATGAGAAAGGGCATGTTTCGTTGGTTTGGACGGGGGCAAGCATTTGTGTGATGAGCATAAATGTTTGTATTTCCGGGTTTGGGTGTTTATTAAATATATTTCAGTATTTATATATATGTATTTCTATGTATTAGCATCGTTGACTAACATCCATAACACAAGCAAATAATTTGCTTGGGTTAGATCAGTAAGTATAATTTGTCCCCTGAATATTTATTTATTTATATATTATTATCTGGTACTATTCGAATGTGGTATCAAGAGTCTTCAACACCGACGTGTTTGTATGAAGAGAATAATGCAAGGCAAAAAATGCAAGGATCGTGATTCGTGACAAATGCCATTCAATTCTCTTTGCCTACCCCGTAAGAGATTTGGCGCGAAGATACGTTGTCATGTATATGTAAGCCAAATATCTTACGGGTTAGACAGTGATAAAATGACCCCTTTGCAGTGCATCTTAATTAATTATAATTTCTTTTTAATAATATGTTAATGGTGTATTGTCCATTGTATGTCTGGAATGTAAAGCCTCGTGTCTAAATATACGGTCTTTTTATCCCCAAATCGAAATAACGTAAGTATCGAGTTACCAAAACCGACCGAGCGTTACGGAACACTTGGAATGTAGGGTTTTTTTATATCATAAGATAGCAAACAAACAGATGAGTCTCCTGATGCAAAGAGTCAACCTTCGCCTATAGACAACAAACTTGTTAATGGTGCGTAGCTATCTTGTGGCGAGTTCTAATGCCACATGCATAAGTTTAATGGCTAACTTACTCTCCAAAATGGAATACGACAGCGACAAGCACTGACGCTATTGCGACTGGAATAGGTAAGGCGGTGGTACCAGACACGGACGAGACCATGCAGAACTCTATCTAGTAGCCACGATGCTAGTGACTCACATAGCCAATCAGTCACCTTTTACAACCTGCCTGGCAGAACCGCAGTTGGCCTATTCTTCAAAGGAGCCCGGGATCAACACGGGAGATTCCATAATTGCACATCACAATAATGCGGACTAGAAGGCGGCTTTTTTATTGTTTTATAATGAGAACATTTAACCTTTACGCCAATGACAAAGATATCTGCAACACAGGTGCATCGCTAAATCTTCTCCACGTACCCACGTACATTTCGTAAGTTGGTCGACTATTACTCGTAAACTTGTAAAGCCTACTAAGCCGTGATAATTTTCCATTTAACTTTATTGTATATGCTACTGTCGTGAATTTTATCACACATTCACAAGCAATCGTTTAGCTTGCAAGGGGAAGAGGGGATACTTGACTCTATGAAAAATTAGCACTATTTCACAAAGGATTTGTCCCTAAATCGAAAAGTTGTTTTGACTAACCCGAATATTTTTTAAAAACCTATCCAATGATACCCCACCCCCTATCACCCTTTGATATGCGAGAAAGAAAAAATCATGTACCAGAGGTGTAACAAAATATATATATTTTCATTGATAATTTCTTAAGATTTTATTTTACCACTAGCTGTTGCCAGCGACTTCGTCCGCGCGGACTTCGTTTACTCCGCACTGCTCCTCCCACGTAGGTGATAGCGTGATAATATGTAGCCTATATGTTGACCCGACATGTTAGTAATATTCATGCAAAATTTGAAGTACATCCATGCAGTACTTTTTGAGTTTACCCCAGACATACATACAGACAAACAGACAAAAATTCTAAAAACTATATTTTTGGCTTCGATATCGATTGTAGATCACGGCCCAAGTATTCTTTTAAAAAAATATTCAATGTACAGTTTTGACTTTCCTACGATTTTATTATATGTATAGATTTTGTTGGCATGATATATATTCATACCAAACACAGTTTTATATTACTCAGTATCACCGACCTAAGCTGCAGACAGACGGATCCACGGACAGACATGGCGACACTATAGGGATTCCTTGTAGACTTCGAAACCTTAAAAAGGAGGTTTCAATTCGGATTTTCATATATTTTATATAGATACTAGCTGTTGCTCGCGACTTAGTCCGCGCGGACTTCGTTTACTCCGCACAGCTCCTCCCCCGTAGGTGCTAGCTTGACTTTACCGCCTAGAAGTTACAACGGTAGTGACAGGTTTCGTTTTGGTCTTTCAGTCATCAAATAAAGATTTTCTGAATTTGTGTCAGTTCATCGATATTCTCAAAAAATACTTATTTGATCGTGTTTTTCATTCGTGCGTCGTACAGCATTAATTGACATAATTCTAGTCATTACTATACATTAAGGTCAGAATTCTTCATTAGTTACGTAAATAAAACTGAATCAAACAAATCACTGAGTAATTTTTCCGGGTTGGTCCGGGTTTCTTTGAAGAATAGTCCATCTGCCATTCTGCCAGTCAGTTCGATATACGAGTCACTAACATTATGGCTACTAGGTGGTAGAATTCTGCATTGTCTCACCCGAGTGACGAGTCTGGTACCACCGCCTTACCTATTCCTGCCGCAATAGCGTCAGTGCTTGTCAAGTCGTCGTGTTCCGGTTTGGAGAGTAAGGTAGCCGGTAGACTTTTGCGTATGACATTGTCATTCTACCACATGGATAACAACGCACCATTAACAACTTTGGTGTCTATAGGCGTTCGTTTCTCTTTCCATTAGGAGAGTCATCTGCTTTTTTTTTTATATCATAAGATAGCAAACAAGCAGATGGGTCTCCTGATGGAAAGAGTCAACCATCGCCTATAGACACCAAAGATGTTAATGGTGCATTGCTATCTTGTGGCGAGATCTAATGCCACATGCATAAGTTTACCGGCTACCTTACCCTCCAAACCGGAACACGACAGCGACAAGCACTGACGCTATTGCGGCAGGAATAGGTAAGGCGGTGGTACCAGACCCGGGCGAGACAATGCAGAACTCTACCACCTAGTATCCACGATGGATTAAGCTTGTTTGCTATCTTATATTTAAAAAAGAGTAGACTAGACGAGTAAAAGGAAGTAATGCGAACAAAGTCGCAGAGAGCAGTTAGTTCTATATTTTCATGTACCTACAGCTATTAGAGTAATTTGAGTATCTTGAATTTCGTTAATAAATAAATTCCTAGAATATAAAGATTCGAAAAAAGCGAAAATTTATTAATAAATATGTTTTTATTTTATTTTAATTAAGTAATGTCGTTATTTTCTGTTTCGTGTCAAGGCCAGATTTTCATATTATTTATGTTAATGTATGCACAAGAGTTTGAAGGTTAGAGTTAATTCATATTGTTCTTATCTAGTTCAAAAACGAAACGATAATGAAGAAAATAAAAATATATCTTGGTCATGTTCATCATTCATCGTTCATCATTTGACGATTTTGATGAAATCAATCAAAGGTTCACGGGGACGACAATCGATTTAGCTAGGTCTTATTTTGGGTAAAATCGTTTTATTCGTATTTTCATGCATAAAGATTTACCTACAAAATATTTTTCGTAATTTCACCTGATTTAGACCAACTATTGTCCGAATAGCCTGGTTAAACCGTTGTAGCAGACCAACGCCGAAGGCTTCGTATTCAAACCTCAGCCGTTGGCCGTATACAAATACCATAAAACCTGCATCCGTATATTAAGTTATATATCAAAATGGGAAAGGGACGATACAATAGAAAGGTAAATAGAACACTGAATAACGACTTATAATTTTTACGTCTCAAGCAGACGAGTAAATTATAAGTTATAACCAAATTATTTGTTCTAAATTCACTTTCAGTAATTTAAGAGATGCATTAGAACTTCTAATGAATCTCTTAAATTACTGAAAGTGTTTTAATACGGTTGTTGCGTATTGCCTTAGAACAGAGTGCTAAGTGTGAGTTTTTCTTTTCGTATTCGATCATGAGCGCGTTTGGAGTTTACTAGGAATTTGTATGTGATTTGTACAGCGCCACCTAGTGGTAAACGTGAGAAACCAGTTTACCACTAGGTGGCGCTGTACAAATCACATACAAATTCCTAGTAAACTCGAAACGCGCTCATGATCGAATGCGAAAAGAAAAACTCACACTTAGCACTCTGAAAACAAGATTTAATTCGCTTAAATCGGAAGACGATGTGCTTTTTAGGGTTACGTACCTTAAGAGTAAATCGGAACCCTATGACTTATATAGATATTTCAAATATCAAACTACTTCTCCGCCGCTTGAGGAATTTCTGTCTAAAAACAGCCAGATGTTAATATTACGTTGCTAGCCGCGAGGCGGGTTGTAAAGTTACATTCACAAATTTACTGGCTACCTTACCCTCTCTAACTAGAACACATTGATGTGTACCGATATTAAGGCAACAATATTACAAATATACAAATATTATATAATATATAAATAAATAAGGTACCGTGTGGGATGAACTAACGTGGAACTCTACCACAAGTTGCGGTGGTAGCGACACGTTTAGTATAAGTCTATTCGGAAAGTAAAGTATTTTTTAGTACGCACTCTTTTATGTTTCTTTTTTATCTATACGTAATACTAATTATATCTATATAATTAATAAATGAAGCAAAAACATTATACTTTTTTAAGATAACGCGAATGTTAGAATATAAAATTTGGCACAGTTTAAGAATTGCAGAAACCTAATATTTTAATATAATATGCATCAGAAATACATGAAAATAATAAAAGACAATAAAACACCATATTCAAGTCACATGCATAATAATTAATAATTATATAATATACACGTCATATATAGGTACTATTTTCTTTGTGGCTAGTCTTTTTTTAAACTTAAAAGGGATTTTATTATTTAGTCTACGGTCGAATTTCGACCGCAGGGCGATCGCTAGTAAAGAGAAAACATTTTTATACAAAATTTAGCATGTTTGTAAAGAAATAAATCAAAAACCACTCGACAGATCTTAAAAATTCTTTCACCATTAGAAAGCTATCCAGGAATGACATAGCCATTTTAACCGACTATGCAAAAGGATGTACTGATTTTGGGACGCGCGAACGAAGTCGCGAGTAACAGCTAGTAATAGGTATCATAACGAGTTATTATTTGTTTGTGACTACACTTTAACGCGTGAATCATTTAATTTTATTTTTTTGTATGATTTTCCCCCGTGTTGGTCCCGGGCTCCTTTAAATAGGCCTAATACCGTTCTGCAGGCAGGTCGTAAAAGGCAAACAATTGGCTATGCGAATCACTACCATCATGGCTACTACGTGATAAAGTTCTGTATTGCCCGGGTCTGGTACCACCTACTTACCTATTCCTATCGCAATAGCGTCACTGCTAGTCACTGTCGTGTTCCGGTTTGGAGTGTAAGGTAGCCGGTAAACTTAAGCATGTGGCATTAGACCTCGCCACAAGATAGCAACGCACCAGTAACATCTTTGGTGTCTATAGGCGATGGTTGACTCTTTCCATGACGAGACCCATCTGTTTGTTTGCTATCTTATGATATAAAAAAAATTGACATCTGATCCTGGGATAGCTCGATGACTAGATTATGTCTTATAATTTTACGCGCTCTTTTTTAGTGCTATCTAATCAGCATATTGATATTTATAATTAACAGAGACAGCCCTATACTTCCGGAAGCCAAGTGCCACCTTATTTGACAAGTATGAGGCAATTTGAATGAAAGTCTGTAAAATGTGAGAGGAGAAATTGTGTGAAGTCTGGCTTCGCGAATACGCGCAGAGCATTTTACAACTTCCCGCTAGTTAACAGATATACTGATAACGACTATCGCACTATCGTAAAAAGTGATAGACTTTTATGTATTTATAACAAGAAAAGTCAAATTGAATAGCTAAAACCCGACTACGAGAAATCATTGCCCTTCATTTCATTATCGGTCAAAAAATCTCGTAGTTGTGTCAAAAAAAAATTATCAAAATTTTTCGTAATAACTCTCACACGAATAAACCGATTTTGATGCAATTTATGCAGTAGACGCACTTTTTTTTTTTGAGGAAAAGTGTGGATTTGGTGTTGTACTCAATCGGTACATTAATCTGGAAGTTATATTAAAAAAATACTTTTCGTCAAAAAATTTTTGAGGACCGAATTGATTGATGAAAATTTTAATTTTCAGGTAGTTTAAGTTGAGCAGAATCCAATCAAATAGCATCAACTGCGGTTCGATGGATCAAACCGTTCAAAAGTTAGGAGATGTTTACATACACACATACTCTCTCACACACATGCTGAGGTCATCGTGAAAATGGTCGGAAAAGGTTTCTAGGTCATCAAAACGTGGAGATCTAGTGAAAACTCGATTTTCGAAAATCGGGGCAAAATCAGTAACTTCCTTATCTACATACTTGGGAAGTTAAAATGAGGCTATTCCTCATTTCTTAATCATGCACCCATTTTTCCCGCAAGTACTAATTGTATCTAGGTATACATAACACGGGTGTATGACGACGTCATCAAACCCTACTGACGGTAACATTACCGACGTGATCTAAGTAAAGGAAAAATCGTCTTTTGGTACCAAACCATCTGTACGTAATGATAGTACCTTTGAGTACGGAAAACTAATTATAAAGCTAGAGTTGCCAGTAAGATACAGAATAGTTTCAGCAATGGGGTCAGCTATGTTCCTGTGACGTTCAAATGTCAGCTCTCAATATAGATTGGATTGGACATCACTGATGACATTTAAAGGAGTTTCCGTTTGATATCTACGAGTTTATTTGGTACATTTTTTGATATAATGAGATAACAAACAAGCAGATATCTATTGTAAAACATAAAAGATTTTTATTATTTAATGTATGGTCGAATATCGACTACAGGGCGATCGCTAATATATGAAATCACTAAACTCGAAACACCATTTTACCGATCATCATTGAATTTGGCAGATATACTTGTAGCTACTTATATATCGACGGGTCCTACGTAAGTTGTCGTAAGTTAAAAAGTACGATTTTGTTTTACTTATGAAAATGAATCCACTTTTATAGATCTTTTAATAACACAAAGAATAGAAATGAAATTTATATTAGAAGTTGGATTTTTCTAATAGAAATTTAAGTTTTATTCTTCGTGTTATTAAAAATGTATAAAATTGGAGTCGTTTTCATAAGCAAAACAAAAATTGTATTTTTTAAGTTACGACAACTTTCGTAGGACTCGTCGATATATTTTTTTCGTGAAGAAGTTTTTTGCGCTATGTCATTGCTATACTTCACCATAAGATAGCGTTGCAGCAAGTCGCTGTAGGGCCAATTTTTACCGCCGCGGAATGGGATGGAGGCGACTTTTTTTAATCAAATTGTACATAACATAATGAACTTTATGTCAATTGTATAACATACGAACTAAATTCGTTGTTAGTATTTGTTGTTATAGCGGTAACAGAAATACATCATCACCTGTAAAAATTTTAACTGTCTATCACGGTTCATGAGATACCGCCTGATGACAGAGGTACAGACAGACAGACAGATGGTACAACAGAGTTTTAGTAATAAGGTCCCGTTTTATCCCTCTGAGTAGGGATGGAACCCTAAAACTAGAATGAATTACCGGGGTTCGAACTGTCCTGGATAGAAAGCGCCTGTATTATCTTTGTGGGACTCGGTTGATAAGCAAACCAGTTGGCTGATAAATAAACAAGTAAGATATGGCGCTCTTTAGAGTTCAAATGTACGTAAGCGTTAACAATTTATGCAAATATTTAATGACAAAATTCTCATCATATTAGAATTATATCAAAATGTACTCAAACAATTTGCGTCATTGTTAAAGCCTGATAGCGATTCGGTGTATTTTTATATTAATATTATAAAGGAGGAAGTTTGTAAGTTTGTGCGTTTATTAGTAAAAAGAAATCTTTGGAACTTCTGAACCGATATTGAAAAATTTTCACCGGAAGAAAGTTACATTATTCCAGGACGGGCTACATATTATCCCAATTTTCAAGCGGGATCGTGACCTACGTGAGTTTTACCACGGAAACTAGGTATCCTGTTTATTTTACCCTGTTTTACCCAATATTGGTCCGGGCCACCTTTGAATAAAAAAAAGAACATCTGCCGTTCTGCCAGGCATATGAGGCGAACGACTGTCTATACGAGACACTACCATCGTGACTACTAGGTGATTGAGTTCTGCATTGTCTCACCCAAAACTGGTACCACATTACCTATTCCTGCCGCAATAGCGTCAGTGCTTGACACTGTCGTGTTCCGGTTTGGAGAGTAAGGTGGCCGGTAAATTTATGTATGTGGTATTAAGACCCAGAGGCAGAGGCAGAGTGTATATAGGTAATGATTGTCTTTTTTTCTTTTTCCAAAAGTAATGCCATCAGCTTGCTTGCTATTATATGAATTAAAAAAGTACCTATATCTGGGATTGACTTGTTTTGAATAAATTTTCTAGTCTACTATACAAAAATCAATGTATGTAATATTCACTATAGATTCCCAAACGCTGGAGCAATATTAAAGAATTTTTGGTCCTATGAATTTTGGTAGCGATGAAAGCGCAATCCATTGTACTACCACATTATTTAAAGCTTTTTGGTAATTTTCTGTCATATTGTTCGGAAGTGTTTGTAGATTGCTTTATTTTTTTATTTTATTTTTATTTTATATTATAAGATAGCAAACAAGCAGATGGGTCTCCTGATAGAAAAAGTCAACCATCGCCTATAGACACCAAACGTGTTAATGGTGCGTTGCTATCTTGTGGCGAGGTCTAATACCACATGCATAAGTTTACCGGCTACCTTATCCTCCAAACCGGAACACGACAGTGACAAGCACTGACGCTATTGCTACAAGAATAGGTAAGGCGATGGTACCAGACCCGGACGAGACAATGCAGAACTCTACCACCTAGAATGCTTGAACCGCTACAGTCTACAAACTAATCTACAAACGCTACAGGTCTAGATACTTATAAAGTTACGCTTGCAAAGACTAGGTCCTACAAAAGTATAAAACGTAAAGTAATAACGTAATAACGTAAAAAAAAAACAAGAATGTTTCATAAAGGGAATGGGTTTTGGTAATTATGTTGTGTTCATGAAAAAAAATCGTTGCCTTTTTTTGACGTGTGCAATTTAACAAATTACGCTAAATACCTAATTTCCTATTAATTAAATCATTTGATCTTATTAATTAAACGAATATCAATCCAAACTAAAGTCACGTAATTAAAGTAAAGTATCTTCACACCCGTATCCCCAAAGGGGTAGGCAGAGGCACAACAAGTGCACGCACGATTAGCCGAAGATACTTGGTCCCACAAATGTGATAGGTGGCAAGCCTATCACCAACTGGACACTTTCCAATCCCGGGCAAATTTGTGTTTATCAGAAAACTGAAAAAAACATCTTTTTTAAATGCCCGACCCAGGAATTGAACCCGGGACCTCATGTGGTCAACGCTAACGTTAGACCACTAGACCACAGGGGCGTACGCGACCGCGTAATTAAAATAGTACAATATTCAACTTTATGTCCTCATAAATTCGATTTTGTTTGAAATACGTTTAAGGCTAGACGTTTCCCATATTATAACCCACATAAGTCCCGATCCCGCGGGAAATTTACAATAAAATTTAGCCTATGTCACTCAGGAATAATGTATCTTTCTACTAGCGAAAGTTTTTTTTAAATCGATTCAATAGTTTCAGAGATTATTTCATCAAATTCACAAACTTACAAACTTTTCCTCTTTATACTACCAGCTTTTATAAGCGACTTCGTTCGCGTGACTCACACATATTACTCCCTTTTACTCTGTTGAACCAAAAATACCTAGCCTATGTTACTTACTGAGTAAAGCTCATCACACACAGTTAAGATACTATAATATTTGATCTTAAGATGTCCTAATATAAAATATTACAGTATCTTAACTTATCACACACGGCTAAGATACGATAATATTAGTCTGCGTCGTTGGAGTTCTATATACAGGTTGATTAACCATGAGTGATACGGCCTTACTTCTTGATTTGTGTTAGACAGCTCCTCAGACAACGATTTTGATATAGAATAATATGAAATATCCTTCTTGACTTATAAGTGGTGTAACTAACACGACTTTATTGATGTTTTTTACAATTTTTTTTATTGATGTCAATATTAAAACGTTATATGTTCTTTTATATATCCGCAATATTTTTTGAACAAATATTTTTTTGCTGACATTACTCATTTCACAATAATTGTGATATGAAGTTAATAACAAGCGCGATCCTGTTCTCTATTGGAACGCATAGTAACTATTATATTAAACTAGATGCACCGTGCAGCCCGCTACATTATAAATTTTTTTGCTGAATCCCGCGGGATCACTTGCTTTTTCGGGATAAAACGTTGTCTATGTGCTATTGCAGGTCATCGTCTACTTATGTGCCAAACTACATTCAAATCCGTTCAGTAGTTTTTGCATGATTGAGTATCCAACATCTATCCATCCAAACATCCTAACTTTCGCATTAATAACATTATAATATAGATTATGAGGCACTGCTATCGCGCATATCCCGAAATAAAAACAACCTGTATTTACATTAAGATGCGAAGAAATATATTTCGTATCTTAAGATCATATCTAAGATATGAAATATATATTTCCATATCGTTGGGTATCTTAAGATACTAAAGGTAAAATATATATTGTCTTAGTCGTGTGTGGATGGTTCATACGATTTGTATGGTGAGCGATTTATGAAATTTGCTTAAAGATATATTAGGGCATCTTAAGATCAAATATTATAGTATCTTATCATAGCCATGTGTGATGAGCTTAATAATGACATAATTTTATATCGATAAAAGAATTTTTAATATCAGTCCAATAGTATTTGAGTTTATCTAATTCAAACAAACAAATGTTACCTTATATTATTGAAATAAAGTTAAGTATCATAAATAGTATAGAAGTACAGCTGATAATATACATAAAACTAATTTTATTTTAATATAAATTAACATTATTGTTGCACAAAAACCGAAATCATCTCCAAAACGCATACATCTACCAAAATCAAACAATATTCGCAAATTTCGCATACATTTACCATAATCAAACAATATTCGCAAATCTATCAGTATTCGCTGCAACGCCAAAACACACTTATCGAACTATCACAAAAAATCGCGAAACGTTTCCGCCGGTGTAAACAACGTGCTTGCGAATTACTTTCGTTTCGAGCGCGTGTCCGGCCCGCATGCAGCCACGCGCCATACTAAATTATCCGTCTGTTCAACATACCGTGGCTGGAAGGTTGCCTAACCAAGACATTTGAGATCTTTGTCAACTATCTCACATGATTCCTGTAATTGTTTCCACTTCAGGCACAATCAAACGTACGGACTACGGTATATATGCATGAACTGACCATATTGTATATCTTAAAACGGGACATTAAATATACGAGCAAGAAATAATGTCAATGATGTATATGTCGCAGTGAAATTGTCAATAGCCGTTAGATTATAATCTACCTAGGGAGTTTATAATTTGGTTAGGTTAGGTTAGCAGTTAAATTATAATATCACTTAGGTAGATTATAATCTAACGGTATTGACAATTTCACTGCGACATATCTATTTCCATAAGGTAAATTTAAATAAAAATGTTAAGTCACATCTATCAAAAGGTTTGAACATACTTGGTTTTCCTATTGAAAATTAAACATTTTAGCATGATTTTTGTGTTTAGGCTTACGTCCCTGAAATATTATTGGGGACACCGGGACAGATTAGTTGAAACCGGGACAGTCGCGTGCAAAACGGGACGTATGGTCACGTTATTTATACCTAAACTTACCGTAGTGTTTTTAACTTTTTACCTTAAAATGGGACATTAGATTGTTATATTTTATATTATGATGTGGAACTACACAAGCAATAAATAATAGTAATGTTGTTGTTGGTATAAGTTCTTAAGGCGTTCATAAGGAGAACCGTAATGTAGTATCAATGTTGTTAGATCTACCAAAAGTATTAAAAATTTTGAAATGATTGGTTTCCCTATTATAGAAGACTATAACAGATGAGAGGAAGATACCGAACATATTAATGGTGAGTTTCCTGCCGTGTGACGAAGTTCGAATGTCACATACATAAGTTACCGGCTTATCTTCGAAACCGAAACCCGAAAGCGACACGCACTGACGCGATTGCGGGAGGAATAGGTAAGGCGGTGGTACCAAAACCGGACGAAACTACAGAGCTCTACCACCTAGTTAGTAGTCACGATATTAGTGACACGTATTAGCTTTCTCCCGCCTTTTACGAGATGCCTAAAAGTAAGATATCTCGTAAAAGGCAAGAGCAAGCCATTCTTCAAAATGCGGCCCAAACCAACATGGGGAAAAATCCCTGTAATTGTTTTCAATTCAAGGACAACTGATCAGATGGTACAGACTACGGTGCACATCGGTTATGCTCATCAAATAACGCTAGTAATGCGGAATGCGCGTGCAGAGTCACGCTTCGCGTTATTAATGAGGAACTGACTTAAGGCACGATTTTTAAGAAAACTCGTTGACTCGCGCAGCATCAAACGTGAGTAGAATTCCATGTTCTACTAATATTATAAATGCGAAAGTATGTTTGGATGGATGGATGGATTGGTGGATCCTACGGAAACAACTTATTTTTCCATGATAAAAAGTACCTTGCGTGCTATTCAAAGTCATGATCTATGTGTGTGCCAAATTTCATCCAAATCGGTTCGGCCGTTTTTGCGTGAAAGAGTAACAAGCAACCATCCATTCATTCAAACATACTTTCGCATTTATAATATTAGAAGAATAGGATTAAAGACATTTCATACAATGTTTCAGTCACCATTTTAGCCTCTTAGGGTTTGATACACCCCTTAGGGGTTGATACTTGAAAAAACCTAGCCTACATTCACCGCAGGTCTTCGACCTCCTTGCCAAATATTATTAAAATTGGTTCAGAGGTATAGCTGTGTGAAGTAGAAGTGTAACAGACAATCTTCGCATTTATAATGTTAGGCATGGATTCGTAGCGATGGCATACCAAACTACTATGGGGATAATGATGATAATAATAATAATTATTATTATTAGCCATGTCTGTCCCACTGCAGGGCAAAGGCCTCCCTACCCTTCTTCCATTCCTCACGATTTAACCCTTTTTCGGTCCACTTGGGGCAGTATGAGTCCAGTTCGTCACAGGGCCTGCCGCGACGTCGTGTTATTTTATTTGGGATCCACTTGGTGGTGCGTTTGGCCCATAGGTCATCTGACATGGGGCAGATGTGGCCTGCCTAGTTCTACTACAATTCGGCTGCTTTATGGCCCACATTTTTGTTCTGTGTTTTGAAGCGCAGTGTGCTTCTTGATTCTTGATGCGGTCAGTTAGTTTAACATCAAGGATGCTGCGCTCCATACCACGCTGTCAAACCCCGAGAGTGGACTTCTGCTGTTCAGTCAAAGACCAAGTCTGCGCGCCGTAGGTGAAGATGGGGAGAATTATAATAATAATAATAATAATGGTAATATAATAACAGAGATGGGTCATTTTCCTTACAAGATATGCAGAGTGAACTAAACTTAAATACATGTTCCAGTTCATGACTTATCAGTTTGTCAGTTGTAGAGATAAGTGGTGCCTATCTCTACATAGGTGGTGAGATCGCCCGGCACGTCGTCACATTTCACCGACCGGTTAAACCTCGCTTGCTTTTTGTGATAACCGGGACTGACAGCTTTAGGTGCTCGTCCGATACACACATAACAACCAAACTCCGAGAAGCTACCGGTATTTCAACTATCAATAATAACCAAAAAAAAAACTTAATAACACTGTTGCACCGCTTAATATTATTACATACTCTGTGGTTTCTACGAAATGACATCAAGATGACGTTTTACAACGGTGTGACGTGATACTTCCAGATTTAACTTATGCATGTGGCATTAGACCTCACCACAAGATAGCAACGCACCATTAACATTTTGGTGTCTATAGGCGATGTTGACTCTTTCCATAAGGAGACCCATCCGCTTGTTTGCTATCTTATGATGTAAAAAAAAATGCGTTTACTGTCAAGTAACTTAATGCCTACTTTTGACGAATTTATATCTTAAAAATATTATTAATCTTATTATTAATCTTATCTCATATAAGTATAAGCCTCTGTGGTCTAGTGGCGCAGCGTTGGCGTTGACCACATGAAGTCCCGGGTTCGATTCCCGGGTCGGACACATAAAAAAAGTTTTTTTTTTCAGTTTTCTGATAAACACAAAGTTGCCCGGGATTGGAAAGTGCCCGGTTGGCGATAGGCTTGCCACCTATCATATTTGTGGGACCAAGTATCTTCGGCTAATCGTGGGTGCACTTGTTGTACCTCTGTCTGCCCCTTCGGGGATACAGGCGTGAAGATACTTCTTCATATAAGTAATATTTAATTTTTTGTTATCCTTATCATAATTAATCATTAAAACTACAATATATCCGACTGGATTGGTGGACACAAGCGTATTTTCCAGATCGGTCAATAAATAGTAGTTTTGAGGTAATAACAAATAATAAATATTCACGGGACAAATTACACTTACTGATCTAACCCCAAAGTAAGTAAATTATTTGCTTGTGTTATGGGTGTTAGTCAACGATACTAATACATAGAAATACATATATAAATACTAGAATATATTAAAAACACCCAAACCCGGAAATACAAACATTTATGCTCATCACACAAATGTTTTCCCCGTCGGAGATCGAACCCGAGCTCCGTCGATTGCGTAGTCAGGGTCGCTAACCACTCGACCAACGGGGCAGTCAAATAATAATAATAAATATCATTGGACATTTAATTACACGAATTGATCTGACCCCAAAGTAAGAAAATTATATGCTTGTAGTATGGGTGTCAGTCAAAGATACTAGAAATAAAAAATAATAAAATAATACATAGAAATACACACATAAATACTCTAATATATTTAATAACAAAACAAGGTAACAACAGGTAACAAATACAAAAAAATACAGCCCAATTGACAGCGTCCTTCTTTTTGGCAAATCGGCTGAAAAGTGATGCCTCCGTCACTCGCAATTTCGCAGTCTGAAAATAAATACTATTTTACGGTTATTACGACATCAGCTGAGGCAAAGTGAGGTCGCTGCGCCGAAGGAGACCTTGGTCTGGTTGGGACGGCTTGCCTGTGTCATTTTAGCTGATCGTCCTTGGAGTATTGTTTACGTGATTAGAAATCGATACGTATTTCGTAGGTCTAATAATATAATCTCTAGATTCTGTCACTTATCTAGTCCAGGGCAACGTTGTTTCTATCAAAAAACTAAAAAACACATTTGTTTATTTGCCTGACCCGGGAATCGAACCTGGGACCTCATGTGGTCAACGCCAACACCGGACTACTACACCACAGAGACAACTTTTAATTACAATTCATATTTAATTAAACCTTATTTTTATTTGAAACGGAGTCTCGCAATGCTAGAAATCTGGTGAAGATCTGAATCGCGGTTCCAGAAATACAGGGAATTGGAAATCAGCAGTCGAAATTTTAATCCGTTTAAATGATGTGTAATAACATTTTTGTGTGCGCTTTACATTACATTAAGATAGTAATACGTCGTGTCATAGTATATTCACGCCCAGAAGAGGTAGGCAGAGGTGCAACTAGTGCAACCCACGCAAGAGCGGATCCAGAGGAGGGTCAATTGGGTCATATGCCCCCCCCAGGGGTCTAGGTATGGATTTAATAGCATTAGATAAGGATTAGGTCCTATCTTGAGTGAACCTCAAATATGTGACCCCCTGAATCGAAGGCTGGATCCGCCCTTGAACCCACGATTAGCCAAAAATACTTAGTCCCTCGGGCAACGTTGCTTTTACCAGAAAACTCAAAAATGCATTTTTTAAATCACGTCGTAATTAATAATATCTATTAGAATCAGATTAGAACAATTAGAAACTTGCTAGCCCTAATCATCAAAGAAGTTCATAAGAAAGCAACTATTCAAAATTACATTTTAAACGTTTATTTTAAAGTCGAATATCAAATGATCAACGAAGCTTTTTTACAGGCTTGTCCGACACGATAAACCTGTACCGGGCCGGAAGTCAATACCACAGAGATGTGTTAAAACATCAATTGATTCTTATCGTGTACAGGCTAAAGCCAGGTCTTTCTCTTTTATGTTCACGCCGCAAGCAGTTACTAAACTGTACGTTATTTAATCACATCTGCAAGGGGAAAGACAAACAATAATACTAAATAGAGATCGCCCTGTGGTCGAAATTCGACCATAAACTAGACAGTAAAATCTCTTGACAACAGATTTTAGCCGTAAAGAAAATAGTATACATATATTATCGTGTGTCACATGAATGTAGTAATTGAAGGGTAAGGTAGCTTGTAAACTTATGCATGTGGCATTAGACCTCGCCACAAGATAGAAACGCACCATTAACATCTTTGGTGTCTTTAGGCAATGGTTGACTCTTTCCATCAGGAAACGCATCTGCTTGTTTGCTATCTTATGATATAAAAAAGTGGCCCATTCTTCAAAACCAGACCAACACGGGGGGGAAACACTTGGCGATGAAAATTTTCACCAAAAGTTATTAAATTTATTTGATAGGGATTAAGTTACTACTCGCTTTGTATATTATTAACCGACTTACCAAAAGGAGGGGGTTATCAATTCAGTTGTATGTTTTTGTTACCGATCTCGGTAATTTAAGTACTCATTTTAAAAATTCTTTTTTGTGTGGTAGGGTATATAGACCGGGATCCCAGGAACAAACTTTTTTTTGATTTCTAACAAGCTGAATTTTTGTGAACAGCTTCGTTTTGACGAGACAACCATATTTTCTATCTTCGAAAAATCTCGAATCGGGTAACTAATAAAGATCGATAAAAAAGAAAACTTCAGAGTGTTGGACTAAGAAAAGTTTCTACTTTACGTGTAGGACAATGTTACCCTTGAATAAAGATAATAATTAACAAGTTGCTGTGAGAAAATTAGGTTGTTATTAAATTGATTAATACCAATTTAAACATCTCATAATTCCGTAACTTTAGAGTGGAGGACTCGCCAGAAAAACCATAGAATCTGTAGGACAAAAGTCGTGTTTTTCACAATATAATCAAGCGATTAAAGTTAAAAATAAATAAATGTTATTAATAAATATTTTTCCTTCACCGAATCAAAATTTTCAAATCCTCATAACTTTATTATCTACCCAATTTGAGATTTTTCGAACATAGAAAAGATGGTTGTCTCGTCAAAACGAAGCTGTTCACAAAAATTCAGCTTGTTATTAATCAAAAAAAGTTTGTTCCTGGGATCCCGGTCTAATACTTGCCGTGTGGTCCACTTTTAATTTGGCGAAAATCTGATGTAGAGTTCCGAAGATACAGGAAACGGGAAGTCGGTTGCTCTACACTTTAGAGCAACCGACCGACTTTAGAGCAAACGAGGTTGTTAGAGTCTAAAGCAACCGCACGCACTTACATACGCAGTAAATATTAAGCACGCAGTAAGACTGATCTTGCTGCGTTTAAAAATATATTAATGTTTTGTATTTTATATTTAATTAGCTGACCCGGAAAACGTTGTTTAGTCATATAAATTAATGAATTTAAAATAGGGGTCGATCGTAGAGGGTTGAAAATTAAGGATTGTATATATTTTTAATGCTGTATCATAAAAAAATAAAAACAATAAATTTTATCTAAAAATAAAATAAAAAATTAAGGGGTGGACTATCCTTAGCTTTAGGGGTATGAAAAATAGATTTTGGCCGATTCTCAGACCTACTCAATATGCTTACAAAACTTCATGAGAATCGGTCAAGCCGTTTCCGAGGAGTACGGGAACGAACGTGTGCCACGAGAATTTTTTTATATAAGACTAGCTGTTGCCAGTGACTTCGTTCGCGCGGAATTCGTTTACTCCGCACAGCACCTCCCTCGTAGGCGATAACGTGATAATATGTAGCCTTTATGTTGACCCGACCCGAGTTTACCCCGGACATACATACAGACAAACAGACAAAAATTCTAAAAGCCATATTTTTGGCTTTGATATCGATTGTAGATCACACCCCAAGTATTCTTTTAAAAAAAATATTCAATGCACAGTTTTTAGTTTCCTACGATTTTATTATATGTATAGATTTATCGCATACTTTAATATTTTTTTAGAGATTGTCTTTTGCACGCCGCGGCGGCGCAGCGGCGAGGCGGCGCGGCTGTGCATTATAATCGGTGTAAAGAAAATGTACGGCTCAACCAATTTCAATAACACTCAGTATTTATTATTAAATTCATACACTAATTTCATATAAAAAATATATGATTATAGAGAGAAACCTTAATTCATCAAATTCTGTATAACTTTGAAGAGAGTTCTTTTAAGAGAACTCTAAAAAATCACGTTGAAAAAAAATTTGATTGCTGTCAGTTGATTATTTCATGTTTGTAAACACGAAATAGGTTAATTGGCTTTATGTATTCACTTCATTTTATTATAAACTAGCTGACCCAACAAACGTTGTTCTGCCTTTTTAACTACTCTTATTTTTTTCTATATTTTCTCACCTTTTTTCTCACCTTTTAAACCTTCTCTGGACTTCAACAATTAATTCAAAACCAAAATTAACCAAATCGGTTCAGCCGTACTCGAGTTTTAGCGAGACTAACGAACCGCAATTGATTTTATATATATAGATATTATCTAATCCACTCGGAATAGATTTCTACTGAAAATTTCTTCATTCGGTTCTGTTTTTTATAATAAATAATAATTTAAAAAAATCGTTGCGGCGTGCAGTTTTGGATTTTCCAAACTTTTCTTTTTTATATAAATTTCGAATTTCTGTTGTTAAATATGTTTTTTTTATAGAAGAGGGGGCAAACGGACAGGAGGTTCACCTGATGGTAAGTGATTACCGCCGCCCATAGACAACTACACTACCAGAGGTCTTGTAGTTGCGTTGTCGGCCTTTTAACAATAAGTAAGCTTTTTTCTTGAAGATCCCTAAGTCGTATCCGTTTGGAAAAAAATCTGCCGATAACTGGTTCCATGTAGGAGTAGTGCGGGGCAAAAAGTGCCACGAAAATCGCACGGTTATGGATTTCCAGACATCGAGATGGTAGGGATGGAACTTCGATTTTTGTCGCGATGTCCGATGGTGAAATTCGGCGGCAGGAATTAATCCAAACAGTTCCTCGGAACATTCCCCATGATAGAGCTGATAAAAGACGCAGTGTGATGCCACATCTCTGCGTAACGCCAAGAATCAAGCCGATTTGGAATAGTCCCGTCATCGACGATTCAAGCCGCTCTACGTTGAATGCAATCAAAAGGAAGGAGCTGGTACTGAGGAGCCCCAGCCCATAAATGAGCAGTATGAGCAGTACTCTATATGAGGCCGGATTTGCGCCTTAGGCCTTAGCAATAAGCGATGGGCCGGTGTGAAGTACTGCCTGGCCCTGCTGAGAACTCCCAGCTTTTTAGAAGCTAATTTAGTCTTGCCTTCCAAGTGACCGCGGAACTGGACGTCGCTCCATATGTCGACTCCAAGTATTTCAATACTGGCTGTGGCTTTCAGGGAAGTATTTTCAAAACGAGGTGATACGACAAAGGGTGATTTTTTAGCGGTAAACGCGCAAACTTGTGTCTTAATGGGGTTAAATTGGATCAAATTTAATCGACCCCACTTCGAAGCTACGGAAAGTTATGCTTCAATTTCTGACACTAGTTTGTTCCGGCACTCGTTGACGTATTCCCGATAAATTCCACTGCGGCCAGAGTATAAAGCATCGCTTGTACTGTTATCCGCATAACAATGAATGCTGCTTGATGGCAACATGTCATTAATGTGCAGAAGAAACAGCGTAAGCGATAGCACACAGCCATGAAGAACACCAGCATTAACGAGTTTAAGGTCAGAGTATGCGCCATCAACAACGAGCTTGATACTCCGATCCGACAGAAAACTGATGATCCATTTGTACAATTTTCCAGGAAGCCCATAGGATGGAAGCTTGGAAAGAAGTGCCTTGTGCTATACCCGATCGAAGGCCTTCGCTATGTCCAAACTAACTGACAATGCCTCTCCCTTATTCTCGACTTCCTCCGCCCATCGTAAACCAGAAGATCACCAGCTGAGCGTCCGCGACGAAGACCGTACTGGCGGTCACTAATCAGCTGGTGCTCCTCTAGATACCTCAAAAGCTGGCAGTTAATAATGGACTCCATTATTTTGGAGAATAAGGAGGTTATCGTTATGGGCCGATAGTTGGACGGGACCGATCGATCGCCTTTTTTAAGGACTGAGTGTATACAATATTTCACGTGCATTAAAAATACATTATTTTTAACGGGACTAGGGTTTTATCTAGTGACTTTTTGGTTACGCTTTCTCCAAAATGCAATATTTGACATTAAAAAGTAATTGCGCGTTGTAAAGTTGAATCGGTAATCACGACAACATTATTTTAATGATACAATAATAATTTCTGAAATTTCTGTTTTTTTTTGTTTTTTTGTCTATTTTTACACGCTTTTTATTAGCTTCACCTGTATGTTTGTATGTTTGTTTGTATGTTTGTTTGTATGTTTGTTTGTAACCGACTTCTTTGGGCGCGATTTTGACCCACTTTAAACGGCCAGATTTCGTTCAAACTTTGTAGATTTATCGAGGACCGATGACAATACACTATTTTGATAAAATTATTCCATTTTTAACCGACATCAAAAAAAGGAGAAGGTTCTCAATTCGGCTGGTATATTTTTTTTATGTATGTACACCGATTTCTCCGAGGTTTCTGAACCGAATTACGTGATTATTTTTTTGTTTGATGCGGAATAGTTTCGAATTGGTCCCATAAAAATTTGATTGAGGTAGGCCCAGTAGTTTTTGTTTTATGAGCATTTTTTATTTATTGTACCTATCTCGATGTTTGAAATCAAATCTCGCAAGTAAATTTGATCCACTTCCCGGTTACCGATTGAGCTGAAATTTTGTATACGTATGTTAATGGAATGACAATGAAACCTTATTATGACATGCAGCGGATCTGATGAATCTGAATCGGAAGGTGACCACAGGAATTTAATAATTAAATGGTTAAAAATCGGTTAATGACTATTGACTAGGTAGAATGAAAAGTCTATTGAGTTTGGACTCATTTGATCATGTTGACGAGCACTTTGGTGCTTGGTGGTAACTAGGATCCTGCAAGGTCCGATGATGAAGCCAGAAGGTGGCCCTAGGAGCTCAGTAATTAAATGAGAGAACTCTATCGAGTTTGCGTTCGTTTGATTGATGTTGACGAGCACATTGGTGCTTGGTGGTAACTAGGTTCTTGCAGGGTTCAATGATGAAGCCAGAAGGTGGTCATAGGAGCTCAGTAATTTAATGACACAACTCTATCGAGTTTGGGCTCGTTTGATTCGTATCGACGAGCACTTTGGTGCTTGGTGCTAACTAAGATCCTGCAGGGTCCGACGATGAAGCTAGAAGGTGGCCATAGGAGCTCAAAAACCAAAATGGTTAAAAAAAATAGTTCTGATAAAAGAATAGTAGACCAAACAGGAAGCCCCAGAGTCGAACGACGGGGCCATGCCTGGGACATTATTGGGAAGCCCATCTTGGCAAACCTATATTGTCCTATGCCCGGGCCATAACTGGGCAATCAGCCTTGGCCATTCCAATGATTACCCAATTCTTGGCCCAAGTGGGCCAAGACTGAATAACCTAGCCTTGGCCAAGCCTAGAGTCACCCTAACTTGGGCCAAGTTTGTGTAACCTAACCTTGGCCAAGAGTCTTCGCAACCGGCGTGTGTGTATGAAAAGAGTGATGAATGTGGAGGAAGCGAGAAAAACCTGCAAGGATCGTGATGTATGGCACTCGGTTCTCTCTGCCTACCCCGTAAGGGATCTGGCGTGAAGATATGTATATATGAAAAAATTTTTCGATCGTAAAGCACTCACTGATGCTTCGGATCATGAGTTGTGCAATAACTTAAAATTAAAAAAACAAGCTATTATAAATAAACCAAACTAAAAAGTAGAAAATAAATAATAGTTTAAAAAAACTAAAAAACACGCTTTTTATAGAAAACCGAACTAAAAAATAGAAAATAAATTTTAATAAATTTAAATTAAGAATAGTGTCAAAAATTTCAATAATTATAAATTAATAATAGTGTGAATAAAAAAAATAATTTTATTTTAAAAAAAGCGTCGGGTGCTTTTTAAGATATTACCGAAATGATAATCACTCTACTCATATCTGTCAATAAAATATTTATAACTATTGACACCATGCACCCCACGCTTTTTTTTAAAATAAAATTATTTTTTTTATTCACACTATTATTAATTTATAATTATTGAAATTTTTGACACTATTCTTAATTTAAATTTATTAAAATTTATTTTCTATTTTTTAGTTCGGTTTTCTATAAAAAGCGTGTTTTTTAGTTTTTTTAAACTATTATTTATTTCTGTCTATTGACAGACAAGGCAATTGAGAGTCTTGTACTGTCACTGTTTTTAAAACATTTCTTAGTTGGTAATTTCTATAAAACGACATCTTTATGACCAAATAATAAAATCAACAAAAGTTTCCTGGCTTCACCTGCAAATAACAGCATAGGATAGCAAGGGATTCTAGTCTAGTCGAAATAAGACAACAAACTCTCTATAAGCAATGATTAAAATGTCCTGAGATTTAGACTATCTAAACACGGGACAGGGGACTTAAGTTTATACCTTAGGGTAAATATTTGAAAAAAAAGCTAAGGACTTAGTCATGGGTAAAGGTCATTATCAAGTTCTAAATGCTATAACACTACAGAAATCTTGACCTTGTTCTGTAATTTAAAATATAATAGCCTTCATACTCGACGCCAAGATCATTTGGCACTAAAACCACCACCAATCATCTAAGCAGGTCATGAACTCGTCAATATAAACCACATGGATATAACTCCATCTACTACAGACTAAGAATCATCTATTAAATTCTATGAATAAATGCATAAGGCAACTTAGCGAGACGGATCAATAGCGATACTTTGTAAATTATGTAAGGCTTGTTGGCAATTCGTCGAGTTCGATTTATAGGAATATTGACGAAAGTTGTTCATCCGACAAATGTTCAGTGCAGTATTAGAGATAGTGAGACTAGTGTTGTAACACCAAAAGGACAGTAAATAAGAAGTCAGACTTTTTTAAATAATAAATAAATATTACTGGACATATTACACAAACTGACAAAATCAAAAAATAAGCAATTTATTTGCTTGTAGTATGGGATTCAGTCAACGATACTAATACATACATAAAGATACATATATATAAATACTCAAATAGATTTACTAAACACCCAAACCCAGAAATATAAATATTTATGCTCATCAGTCATCACACAAATGTTTGTCCCTGTCGGGAATCGAACCCGAGCTCCATTAATACGTAGTCAGGTTCGCTAACCACTCGACCAACATGCGGCGGTTAATTATATCATAAGTATCAAACAAGCAGATGGCTTTCCTCATAAAAAGAGACAATCAACGCCTATCGACACCAAAGATGTTAATGGTGCGTTTCTACCTTTGTGGGGCGGGGTCATAAATGCATAAGTTTACTGGCTACATTACCTTCCAAACCGGAACAAGACAGTAACAAACACTGACGTTATTGGGGCAGGAATATATAATGCGGTACTAGACTCGGGGATGACAAAAACGAGATTGCAATACGACGGAAATAGGCAGGGACGTTAAGGCCAGGGCAGCAACAATAATTTACTGGATACTGTTGATATTCTCATCGGCGTACAGACTGTACGACGTTAAGAATAGATATGGTGGTGGTAAGTGAGTCACGGAGAAATCTATACGAAATTATCGATTTATTCTCTATCAGTTTGCTCAGAAGGAAGATGTAGTACTGGCAAACGAGGTTAGCTAAATTGTACAGTGAGATTCCTTGTGTGTCAAACAAAGAGGCAGTTGGATGGTGGCAGTTAATAGCTGCCGTATATTGACATCATTATATAGAAGAAGAGTATAGTGTGTTGCTATTATAATAACTGGAACGTAGGACGCAAATATTTTTAGCGACAAAATACGAGAGAAATTCCTGGTGCGATTTCCATGTGTTGCTCTGTGCTCTCTTTGTAGTACATAGCATCAACCAATTTACCAGGTAGTTTTTTTATATCATAAGATTGCAAACAAGCAGATAACTCTCCTGATAGATAGAGAGACCATCGCCTATAGACACCAAAAATGTCAATGATGCGTTGCTGGTGCGTGGCGGGATGACAATCCCAGATGAATATGTCTACCTTACCCCCCAAATTGGAACACGACAATGACAAGCATTGACGCTATTGCTGCTGGAATAGGTAAGGCGGTGGTACCAAATACCCGGGCGAGACGTTGCGGAACTCTGCTCCTAGTAGTCACGATGGTAGTGACACGTATAGCCAATCGGTCGCCTCTTACGACCTACTTGCAAAACGGCAGTTGGTCTATTCTTCAAAGGAGCTCGGACCAACACGGATTTCGTTTATGACAGGCAAACGATTGGTTAAACATCACCATCATCATGGTAGAGTTCCACAAAAAAAAATATTTTGTGATTATTTTTTACACGTGTTATGTACTGGTTGGAAAATAGGTAGATAAAAACTAATCCTTGAATGTGTCACGGATCTTTCGTGCATACTTTAAACAAACTTAGTTTTATTACTTACATAGATATAATACTAATCGTGCATTGCAAGACAATCTAAACATTTTGAAGTGGAAAAATTAATTTGACATACGAAGCGAAAGTTCGAGAAACATATCGAACATTTATTGAAAAATGTTAAAGCAGTTGTTTAAATAAAGCGGTGATTAAGACATTGTATTCAAATGAATGAACAACAATAATGATTAAACAAATTGAAGTCACAAAAATATATTAATTATTGTCGTCATACGGTCATAATATTTGAATTGGTTCGGATTTACTTTATAAAAGTACCAAGATTAGGTGTGCGTTTCGCCGTCGATTTGTAGTTTATTTCAATTTTCGACGCGCGTCAATTCTATAGAAATTGGGTAGCGCGGTATGTTCTGAAACCGCTGGGAAACGTGTTAATTTCCGAATAAATAAATATAGGACATCAGCTGAAAACCTTTTTTGTATTTACAACTTAATATCACCATATAAAAATCATGTGGAAGATAGAAATATTATCAACAAATTATTTGTTTTAGAGATTTTTTAGCCTGTTTTCGGAATTTTATATGATCGAGTAAAGTACATTCTATCATGTAATGAGTTAGCACATTTTTTAGATAATATCTTCAGGTATATCGTGTATTTTTGGTAAAATTGTTATTTAACAATCAATACAAATAACGTGATTTAACAAACCAGTTTTTTCCCGTTTGTTGCGATGCCTCGCCTTAAGATACGCTTATTTCTAAAAAAAAATACAGTTATTCGCTTATAGAGAAATAATGCTAACTTACATACTAATAGGTATTACATAAACTTAAAACTAACGCGTTTACAATAATAGACATATTAAAGGTAGTTTACCGCCTATATGTAGTTTACGTTAATTTGTATTTTAACGCCGAAATTGAGTAGGTATGCGCTTTACTGCTAATTTAAATTTAGAGCCTAGATTGAGTACGCGTTTCGCTACCAAATTGGAGTTTACCGCTTAGATTGAGTTTGCGTTTTGCAGTTGACTCATATTTTACCGCTTAGATTGAGCACATGAGTATGTAGATTGAGTTTGTGTTTCGCTGAAAATTTGCAGGTTACCGCCTACGTTGAGTTTGCATTTTGTTGACAATTTATGGATCACTACTTAGATTGAGTTTCTATTTTGCTGTCAATTTATATTGAATTATAATGCTTTTATTGAGCGTGTTTTTTCTTTTAGAGTTTACTAAATAGATTGAGTTTACGTTTTCGCTATTAATTTATATTCTAACATTTACATTGAATTTGCGTTTCGATTACAATTTTTAAGTAAACACGTAAATTGAGTTTGCTTTTGACTTCTAATTTAAAATTTAGGCGACACGTTTTTCAGTTACCTACTCTTTTATTGAATTTGCAGGCATATTCCGGTAAATGTCAGACAGTCACCACTGCCCATCGATATTTGCAACATAAAAAGTTAGTTGCAAATATGATACCTGCTTTTAAGAATTTTGTTGACCTTTTAAAAAGACAACTGCGTTCCGTTTTCAATTTGTATGAAGTATGAACAAATATTGTTCATGCAATAATTTATTTATATTCACTAAAAGGCACTATAACAAATTGACAAAAAACACTTAAAATATCTTTGAGATGTTAAGTGTGAGATGTTAAATGAGATGTTAAGTGATAAAAATAGACTTTATACGAAAATAAGTGCATTAAGAGGTGTCAGAATTTTTCTACCTGGTTAGTCCAGTGATGGGACAGTTTAAAAGAGATGATGTTAATAAATTAAGCGCAGAAAAACTGAATCAAACTTCCATTCTAGTGCATTGGATACATATAGCATTGGATAACAATGGATCAGATCTTCACAAAATTCATGTAGGACCTAACGGAAATTGTGACCTCCCAAAGAAAATAAATATTTTTCGATATCGGTTAATAAAGGGAAAAAATATAATGACCACAAAAAAATTAAATCTGTACCAAAAATATGATACCTCAATTTTTTTTTTTACAATCTTTCTAGCTATTTGTCATGCCTGTACTTCAAAATGTATTCAATACCCAAAATAAGAAAACAATCACCAAAGTTTAATAAGCAAATTTTTGTGCTATTAGTACCCAAATATTATTACTACATACATAAGTTTTAAAATGATTTAACTAAGCTTTAAAATGTACCACACGTCTGCTTAAAATGGCACCACACCGCACGCGCCGCGATTGACTCTTCATTAGGATTTTAAAATTACACAAAGGACTGGCTTAAGGTTTATATTTATTTTTAAATAACGTATCGTATTTTTTAATTTGAAAAATATTTAATAAATGCTTGAAAACTAATGTTTTTTTTTTGGTAAACGTTGTTTTATTAAAAGCCGTAACAAAGTCAGATTTTATACCCTGTACAAGTTAGCTTGATCTTTTTTTTACAGATGTAAATTTTTCTGATCGACATAACTTTGCAATGCCGTACATATTATTTTCTTAACTTAATGATTTTAAAAATTGTAAAAATATTAAAAAACACACATATATTTAACACAAAAGACCCTAAAGATTGAAGCGTTATCCGAAAATTTGGTTGGTTCCGGGCTCCTTTGAAGAATAGACCAACTGCCGTTCTGCCAGGCAGGTCGTAAAAGGCGACCGATTAGCTATGCGAGTCACTACCATCGTGGCTACTAGGTGGTAGAGTTCTGCGTTGACTCGCCCGGGTCTGGTACCACCGCCTTGCCTATTCCTGCCGCAATAGCGTCAGTGCTTGCCGCTGTCGTGTTCCGGTTTACAGGGTAAGGTAGCCGGTAAACTTATGCATGTGGCATTAGACCTCGCCACAAGATAGCAACGCACCATTAACATCTTTGGTGTCTATAGGCGATGCTATTTTATGACATAAAAAAAGAGTAAGAGTTAACTTATGCAATTACAATTATATATTTATTTTATTTATGCAGTATTTTTTTTCTTTGTTTTTTTTTATTAATTCAAGTTACACTTTGAGCGTGGTGACCGATAATTTTTTTTTTCTTTTATTAAATAAATGAGATATTAATATTGTTCAAAATATTTTTATTATCTTTCAATACATGTGGTTCTTCAGGAATATTTAATAAATGCACTTTGTTTATTCATATTTAAAACACTTTGTACACAAATTATACGAGTACAGATATTCACTGTTGTACGTAGATGATAAATACCTATACACCTATATACTTTCTCACAAACAGCTGATTACGGTAGTTTTCCAATACAACCAATGCCACCTAAAGGCGGGTTGCTGAACTAAAGAGACAAGCGTGATATTTCAAAAAGTCATTAAAAGTTCTGGTATTTATCGATAGATGGAAAAACTAAAAAGTATCACCGCTGTGCCAGTCGGAGTGGAGGGTGTTAGGTTTTTTTCGTTACGGAATTTCTGGATTCGGTCTCCACGCTCAAGGCCCGCGATAGAAGCTATGCAATAGCTCAAAAAGTTTATTCAGATATAATCATCCGCATGCTAAATTTTTAATTCAAACCCTTTCAGCTAATTAATATGAGTTAGGTACAAACATCCAAATATCTAAACAAACATACAAATTTTAACAAGTATAATACTAGATTAATAGGATATTAGAACTAGAAGGATACAAATTATCGGAAGGACTAAGTCCTCTGCTATCTGGCTGGGAAGACCTTTTCTTTTCGACCTCCGTGTGGCCATCGTCACAATTTACAATCTCCTCTGACCAGGAATTTATAATCAGACACAGTTTATTGACTCATGTGCAATCGTAACAAAACCACACCCCTGACAGTCTTATGTAACTATCTATGATCGACCGCGTCGATTCTCGTGACGCGTGAGTTTGAGTCCATTTGTGTCTTAAGCGTGAAATATATTTACGGTCATCGCACACTGTATCAGCACCGTAATGGCGATGATGAGTAAAGTTAGCTTCAAAGTAAGTGGGAGTTCTAAACAGGTCAAGACGATGCTTCACTCAAAGCTTAGAACAAACAGCGTGTGATATATCGCGCGCTTTTTTTACGAAATGAACTTAAGCAGTTGGTCCAAATGAAAGTTAACGCGAAACCGGGCGTTTCGGGCGAGCCAAGTGATCAGCCAGAGTTTAAATTAAGTGGGCTAAGAGCCCGCCGTAAGGGTGTCTCCTGTAAGACCGAACCTCGGTTTAGGGCAGTATCTTGACGATGAGTGGGAGCGCAAGTTGCATCAGGATTTCTAGTAGAGGAGCCCAAGAAGGGATTTTGGTATTTACTCGAGCGCGTCAGATTAACATAGGAGGGGGTACCTCGCATACTGTTAAGGCTCCCCACCAAATATAAGCCCTTTCTGTAGAGTACCCCCCTCTACAGAAAGGGCTTATATTTGGGTGGTAACTATGGCAGAAAAAAAAACAAAATTAAGATAACTTTGGCTTGTGGAAATTGTCAGATTATATTTTTTTCGTTATTCTTACATAATTTCCTATATAATAGAGGAGAATTCAGACGCGCTCGAGAATGTCAAGTTTTCTCTGCAACTTTGTGACCCTCCCACTCCCTTACGCTACACTTGAATCGGCAGATTTTCTAAATTTTAGGTGGAAATTAATCCGCCATACCTTAATCTGACGCGATTTAGTGTTAATATGGCACAGATTTTTTTAAAACTTTTTTTTTCTGTAGTATTTTTCCCCACCATTTAAATGAAAAACTTTATATAACCTTTTATTTTTCCTATAATTTAATCTACAAAATCCAATAGGTTCCAACGACGCTCGAGTAACTACCCATTTAGCATCGGGGCTCCCCTACTATTCGGCGCGTTAGTGACTCTTGACAGGCAGCTCGAGTGTTGGCGTGGCCGGCCGAAACAGTGAGCCGAGTCGCCGGCGGCGGCGTCTTTGGGGTGTGCGTGTAACTTGTGAAGTGTAGGTTGTGATGGGATCATCAGGATCGGATAATGTATCGCGCGCAAAATAAGGGATTTGAAGAATAAGAAGAATTAATATCAAATTAATCAAAATTTGACACGTATTTTTTATCTGTATTTCTATACTCCCTGTTTTGTAAGGCCACGGGGAATCAAGAGCGAACAAACCCATCATTTAATAGGTTTCTTTGAACTTTCTACTTACTCTGAATCTTATGCAAGTAAATCAGTGTGTTATTTGTGTCTTATTCATAGCTATACTGGCGCCTAGTTTGTAATAACAATACGTATGAGGCAACACTGAAATATTATAGGTTCGTGAATTGAGGTCACATGTCTGTAAACGAGAATAAATCAATTTTAAAAACGAGAGAACAAAGACAAGGCGTTAATATTACGTGAGATGCTTTGTTTACGGACTATGTACCTTACTGGCTGACTTCTTGGTATTTTACAAATTTAATTTAAAAAATATATCATGGTTAGATCAACTTGCTATCCGAAAGTGATTTTAAGCCTCCGTAACCGGTGTTTGTTTGCAGAGAGACACGTGGAAGGAAAATTGTAAGTCGGTATGAATCATGATATATAAGCACTCGATTTCCTCCGTCTGTTTTGTAAAAGATCTAGAATAAAGAAATGTATGTACCTATTAAAAAACGCAATTCTGACTATATCCGTGCTTAGGAAAACTTAACAAATAAAAATTTCGACACCACAGGATTTGAACCCGCGACCTTGCTTCTGGCCGGTACGCTGTCACCAACTAAGTAGTAAGTACTATCGACTGGTATAACGTGGCGTAATTTTCTTTGCTTTGTGATCGATTCCGTCGCTTGTACTGATCGATAGATGTACATACGTAATAAATAAACTTCTTGTTTCTGGCTGTAAGATTGGGAACAAGCTGGTGCGTTGACTGTAACGATGTTAACTAGCGCGTGCCAGCAACCGGTCATATAATTCGGTTCATGTGACAGGTTACACGCTGCGCCGGCGCCGGCGACGTCATTATTTTATGAACCTATTCGTACAAACTTAACGTTCTACCCCGCGGCTATATATATTTATTAGTCTTGGGTAGTTCGCGAGCGACCTAGGTGGGAAGAGCGCTCTTTTAGGTGAACTATGCGAACTAGTTCATTGAAAATCCCGCTCTTAGTTCTTTTTATATTTCTGTTAGCGTCCACTTTACTAGACAGTGGCACTATGTGACCAACCGAGTTATTTACTTTTACTGTGCGCGCCTTGATATTTCGATAATTGATATCGATACTAAACAACTTCAAATCCCCATGGTTGAAATTTTATTAAATCATATGAAATCATAACAATCGTCAATTGAAGTATTGCTGGCTAATTATCAAACAGAATACTAATACCATTTATGTCTTACTAGCTGTGCCCGCGACTTCGTTCGCGTGGAAAAAAATCTAAAATAAAAACCCGCATAGTTCCCGTTCCCGTGGGATTTCCGGAATAAGAACTATCCTATGTCCTTTCTTGGGTCTCAAACTATATTTGTATCAAATTTTATCCAAATCGGTTCAGTGGTTTGGCCGTGAAAGCGTAACAGACAGACAGACAGACAGAGTTACTTTCGCATTTATAATATTAGTATGGATAGTATGGAAGTATGGATTTTATGGTAAGTTTAATTAAATTTAAAAAATCTCTTCTATTCCCATTTATTGTTACAAATAATTGATTATTATTATAATATATCACGTTAATTATGACTAATTATTAATATAAATCATTTTATTTTTTCGTTTTTATTTCGATAATAGATTTTATGTGCCATAACAAAAAAGTCAACTTTAACTGTAAAAATTCATACTTTTTAAGTATTCTAATATAATTACACATTATACTAGGAACTAGCCTAGCTGTTGACTAATCATTAATTTAAATTATTTTATTTTTCATTATTTAGATAAAAAATCTCATATTACGTGTTGGACGTGTAAAATTTTCATGTAATACTTTGTATTTTTTAAATAACAATAAACAAAACTTACAATAATCATAACTTTATTTTTTTTTCTTTATTTATTGTTCTCAATAAATTATTTCAAAAAAAGAACTAATGAACTAATAGAACGAACTAGTTCATCCTTTGATTATGAACTAAATTGAGCGCTCTCTGTAGTGACCGGTTAGGCCCAAGCCTATTATTTATCGGCCTATGGAGAAGTATCGCGCAAGAGATTACGTCATAATTAAGTCATAATATTACTACTTATCAAACCACGGCCCGCAGATTATATTTGTGCGGCCTGCTGATATTTGTGCGGCCCACGACAAAGCAAAGGGGCCATCCATAAATTAGGTCACCCCTCCCCCGTCCTTGTCACAGCGGGTCACATTTGTGAGACCCCCCCCCCCCCCACCTAGTGTGATGTCATATATTTCACAATTTTAAATTGGAATAATGATCTCATTCGATTATTTTTCATTTGTACAGGCAGCTTTTTAAATTTAGTGTTGTACAGTACCCGGCGATAAATATTGCACATCGACCTTTGGAAAGAGACAATCGGCTAATTTCAGCTTCGTAGAGCGTTATCTCTGTCGCACAAAATACAAACAGTCCGGTACCTATTAGGAGCTGTTAAAACAAGTATGATTTGCTTCTTTAATATTTTTATTCTTTGTATAAAATACACTAATTTTTCTGTAAGTGATGGCTTTAGGTTGGGGTAAAATAAATTAAAAAAACATGTTCACATTATATTTACGTATTTAATTATTTTGGAACATTACAGCTTTAGTGTACATAATAAACACCATTATACCTATTGCTAAAATGAGACATTGCAATAAAAATAATAATAATTCTAATTCTCAATTACTTCCATTTCACTATCTGTGCTCTCAAAGAGGTCAATATCACTGCCACTATCAGCCGTATTTATCACTAATCTATCAGTGTAATTGTCTAAACTGTGTTGAATGCTTCTATATTCATTCTCACATTTGATTGCATGATCGCAAACCTTTTTCCACTCTTCAGCGCCGATCATGTTTACTTTTTCAGTCAATAATGTTTTTACTGTAGTTAAGTTCATACCCACATTTCTAGAGGCTACATAGCCTTTCAGTTGAGACCATATATTTTCAATTGGATTAAAATCCGGATGATATGGTGGCAATCGCAACACAGTGTGCCCATGTTCGGCAAGTACTTTGTCCACAGAAAACTCTGTATACCTCTCCTTGTGCTGACATATAATAGCGTAAATCTGGGTTTTTGTTAATTTTGGATCAACTGGAATTTCGTGTCTGTTTAACCAGTTGGTCATTTCCCGTTTAATGGTGTTTGAGTTGGGGGGTCTCTCAATATATTTGTTGTGATAGGGTGCGTTGTCGATAACTAGAACAGAATCACTGGGTATATTTGGGATTAATTGGTTAACCAGCCATTTCTCATAGTTATCGTTATTCATTTCATTGTGATAGTCACCTGTAGTGTCCGTGGATTTATACGTTAAAAAAGCACCGGGTACAAAGCTTTTTCATTTCCCGCATGAACTATTATCAAACGTTGACCTTTTGAAATTGGCTTTTTTACTCCTTTTTTCTTATCGTCACTCCAAGATTTCCCTTTAGTGTGCGATGCATGTATATATGACTCATCCATGTAGACGATATTTTTTCCTGTTTCGCGAAATTTGCGTATTTTATCAAGGTATTCCATTCGTTTGAGACTAACGTCGTGCTTTTCCATTAGAATTTTTCGATTATCTTCCATTTTAGTGAACTGAAATCCCATGTCATGAAGTATTTTTCTCAACGTTTTTTCAGACCCATTGTAATTAATAGCTTCAGATAATTTAGCTTTTAATGATTTTATTGTTGGCAGTTCATTAAATCGTAAGTGAAAATCATACACCATTCTTCGAACAACATCGTAATCAAAATCGTCCATATCCAAACGAAATTGCTTTTTTGGTCTCCCTTTTTTTGTAATGCTGAACTTAATTCCAGTCGAATGTGTTTCAGTACTGACTTCGTTTAATATATTGTTCAAAGTTCTTCTTGAAATTCCAGTGGCATTTGCAACTCGCTCTTGAATCTTCTTAAAATAACAACTTACATTTTCATCTACTTTTTTTTTAAATCTATCAGCTTCGGTTACAAAGTATTTATAAACATTGTAGATAATTTCACGTGACTGACCTCGTAAAGGTTTCCCTCTTTTTCCGAAAGATGCCATATTACAACTTTAAATTATTTAAATTTGTGGGTGTTATCAACTCTAAATATATATTTTGATCGGGACGCGACCGCACTCTATCGTACTTGAACAACGACTGACTAAACGTCACATAGGTAGTGTGGGACTGAGATAACGCTCTACGCAGCCGAAATTATCCGACTGTCTCTTTCCAAAGTTCGATGTGCAATATTTATCGCCGGGTACTGTAATACTTAGATATAAAATATTATACTTTGAAAAATGTGATAGTTATATCGGACATCGCATCAAAATTTGAAGTTCCGTCATCATCATCTCGATGTCTGGAAATCCACAACTGTGCGATTCTCCTCTGTTGTGGAACCAATTACTGGCAGGGGTATTTCCGAACGGATACGACATAGGGACCTTCAAGTAAAAGCGCATACTCATTCTTAAAAGGCCGGCAACGCAACTGCAAGACCTCTGGTATTGCAGATGTCCATGGGCGGCGGTGATCACTTACCATCCATCAGGTGCACCTCTTGCTCGTTTGCCCCCTCTTCTATAAAAAAAAACTTAATAACTCAAGAGCTTCAATATTAATATAGTAAAAAGCAACAATAAAATGTTGATTCCCCAAAAGTGCCAGTACCTACAGGTTTATTTGAATAAAACATTAATTTTAAAATCAGATAAGGTAATCTTTTAAAAAAGGTAAAATCAATAAAGACAAACATCGCAAAGGTCATCTAGCCGGTATTTGCAGAATACACACATGCCACGACAGACAGCCGGCATCGTAAACATACACATTTTGTGTGTTATGTAACTTTCAAGGCCGACTTAAGCGTGACGAATTGACCGTGTAATAAAACGTATAAAAATAACACAAAACATATTTTAACTCTAAATGTTTTCACCGGATATGTAGAGGGAATTAAGTGTCAAAAATCATGATTCAGGGGCAGACTTGTCTAGCTAGTAGCTTCCTCCACAGTCCACATACATCTATCTATACGTCGTTTTACACAAACGTCGGTTTCTGAGACCTAATCAATTTTATCAAATAATACTACAAATTTTCTACTACAAAAAATCTTTTTTTTTAATATCACTATACCATTAATGCGTCAAAACAAAATATATCTTTTTCATGTAACAGCCAAAGATGACTTCGGCTCCCGATTACCGAATCTATTAATAGACTATCAATGTTAATGTTAGTGAAGTAATTCGATTAAACCACCCATCTCAAATTGAGTGTCACTAGATTGTAAAAACAATCGATTTGTACAAATAATCCGATACTACTTTATCAAATAGGAAATAGTGCTTCAGTCATTTTGTTTAAAAGAGATGATAATCAATTACATTAAAAAGTACTTTTACTGCCTATTACGTGCAAAATCTATCTGTTCGTTTAGTAAATGAACTCATTATTTTCACGATTGTATTTTATTAGTTTAGTTTTATCTATAAACACAAGTTTGTAGATAAAAGCAAAATATACAACTAGAAAAAAAAAAAACAAATACGCATGTTTAGGTATGTTATATACGTTATTATAATCGACACCAATGCGAATCGATTATATGGTAAAATCGAGTAAATTCTACAATCAACTTGGCACAGATCTACGCCGCAATGGGACTTCAAAACTGAATAATTAACGTTGATCACTTTTTATTTTATTTTCTAATTAAGTTTAAATTCCAGTTCTTTAAATAGTACCATCGTGTTTTAAAAATAAAATAATGATTTTTGGTATAAATAGTTTTTTAAAAAAACACATGGTCATCACATAGCCTGTAATGGACAATAAATACCCTTTTAAACTCAAATACAAAAAGATTACTTGTAATGTTCAAAATACACCATCTTTTTATTGTTTATTAATATTATTTTGATACCATAAAAACTGACTCGCGTAGATTTGCCCTAGTCAAATATCTATTGTAGGCATGAAGGAAAACATACTGATATACAATCCTTTTTTACTCTTAGGGGTTGGTTTTCAAATTTATTAAAAAATCCTTTCCAAACTTTACAAAATCGGTTCAGCAGTTTAGCCGTGAATGCGTAACAGGCAGACATAGACATTCTTATTTACGTTATTAGCATGAATGATTGTGTGTATATGCACCTTTGATTATACTTGTATAGTAAGGAATCAAAGATATTATGCACTTTCTTAAGGCGCAGTGCGCACACTTCAAACCTTATTTTTAGAGTTCCATTAAAATTATAAATAATGGAGATAGAGTTACAAGAATGGGAACTTTTTGTTTGGAATAATATAATTTAATATAAATTATCAAAAAACTGAAACTTATATTTTTCAGGTTTTTTGTTAATGACAATTAATTATGTTTATGTTCTTTTGTATTTTAGACCTATTAGTCTAAAAAATACAATAGTACCACAGCTATCAATACTCTATTAAAAGTCTAGTTTTGTCCTCTTGAGTTGTAAATTGATAGCATATTATATATATTAATACGCTAAGGATAAGATGTTTGCCTCCCTTTTTAGAGAAAACCAACACAATTACTCTAAATAAATTCTATATGATTTTATAGATAATTGCTTGCTCTACCGGCATCAACAACTAAAAAAATATTACTGCTTTTGTTTTTATAAATTATTAAAATAAAAATTATATACATATATTAAGACATAATACAGCAACGCTGCCATCTCACAGCTTTAATTTTGAAACAACGTCAACATGATTGACGGTCGGTAATTTTTTTTAACAATTTCAAATCAACTAAGAAGTGTTTAATAAAATTACTTAGTGCGAATTATTCGCACGGGTATGGCTAGTTTTACATTAAAAAATTAATGCATTTATTAATTAAATAGTCACGCGATTCACATCTCATAAGCTTTAAAATCAACCACAGAAGCAGTTTAAATTCAAATATCCTCGTGTTGATCCGGACCACTTTTGAAGAATAGATCACCTGCCTCACGCGTGTCGTCAAATGCTAAACGTGTCACTAAAACCACAGATTACTAAATAGTTACACCGTACTATTAAGTAGGAGGTAGAGCTTGCCAACGCCAGCCGAATTCTATTCCACCGCATTACCAATTTTTTTTAATATTTTAATCATTTAAAAATTTATGCACAATCATGGACAGAGGTAGACTTAATACTAAGTAGGTACATATATGGATTTTTTTTGCCACTCAACCACATCGTTTCTCGTACCTGAATCCTGTCGACAATCGTTTACCGTCAACGTCATGTCTTAATTAATATTCCTACCGCTTAAACTTGTGCTTGTCACTGCCGTACTCCGGTTTGAGGAGCAAGGTATTCAATAAACTCATGCACAAAGCACAATCTAGCTACCGTTATCATTAAAATATCTAAATATGGTATCTAGGCGGTGGTAATCTCTTTATATCAGGAGAGACTCAATAAATATCAGAATAAAATTTAAACGAGTCCATTTGACTAGAAAACAGTAAGTAAACTCGCTGATAAATAGCAGGCAGGATACGATTATTTTTAACGTCGCAACCGATTTGTCAGTGTTTTGCCCGATTCACAACATCCTGTATCCTGCGACCGTATATCGCTAGTGTTGTGGAATATAAATAGAGACTGTACATAAATATATCGGTAAATGGTTCATTATGCCATGACTAACTGTTATTGTACAGCTGTTATATAGTTGGTACGAGCCGTTGCCCATGAACTCGACCGCATGGAATTAATTTTCAACCAAACGGAGGTTCTCAAATCGGATGTATTTTTATATGATGCATATTTGTATTTGGAAATTCGGACTATTTAATTAAGATGTTTTTTTTTTCAAAATTTGTAGTTTATTTTTATTTTCTTCAAATTAATTTATTCGCAAAACATTTTGATATATATTTTATAGTGAATTTATCGGTATCGGTATCTTATAAATACAATCACGTCAATGTTTTTTTTTATATCATGAAATAGCAAACAAGCAGGATCTCCTGTGGAAAGAAAAACCTAGAGAGTGGAAAGAGTTTGGCCTAGGCCAGACAAAACTAGTTAATCCTGAAGTATTTAAGCCCAACTGGATTGTCCTAGGCTAAACTAGAATATCCTGACACGCTTAATATGAAACGCTTTGGCCTAGGACAAACTAATTTGGCCGGTAACATATACACATCGAATAGCTGTCACTACGCGACGCCCTTAAGGCCTATTTTTAAACGATTTTAAAAACAAGACCATAGTTTATTATTTTTTTCTTATTATTTATTTAAGAGCTTAATCGCAGAGTGATTATGCCGCTCTATAAAATCAACTTATAATTAATTTTTTTTATAAATTACTAAATTAAACATAGCTTGATATAAAATAAATAAAGAGTAGCTTAATTTACTTACATTAGGTAACTGATCCGAGAATTTTTTATGGTATAACTTTACAATTGATTCAATAAGATTAGACTGCGGCTGGGGTAATATAATATTGCAATCAGCGAAATCTCTTAAGCTATTTTTAATTTCCATGGATCAATAGGTTGCGTTACCAACACACCCCAATAAGACATGAACTGCGATCTTTGTGGTTTATCAGAAGACATACTCTTCTGATAAACCACAAAGATCGCAGTTCGGTGAGGGAACTTTTCCCATGAGGAACGCAAATCTCTGCGCCCGGATTGCAACCTCATGATTGTTACAGCGTCACGTCTAGATAAAATATGTTTATCGATCCATGGACTTTTAGGGGGATGTGGTTGGATCGTTTTGTACCAAATTCCTTTTTATTTTGACCTTAAATCGAAACGAGCATAGTTATTATTCTCAATTCGTCCGAATATGTCCCCAATTACTCATACACGCCTGAACAGATTTAGGAAATTCTTTTGTTTGGAAGGGTATATCTCCTTCCCACTCGGTACCATGTAAATTTGGTAAAGATCTGTTGTAAGGCTCCAGAGATACAGTAGATCGGAAGACGGTTCTTGGAGTTTTACTACGTATTATCTTCTATACCTTCTAAGGCTCTCAGTTAAAATTTATATATATATATATATATATATATATATATATATATATATATATATATATATATATATATATATATATATATATATATATATATATATATGGGGCAATCCACGCCAAATCGGACATTATTCGGCCTTTGCATCTTCGATTTTTTTGAAAATTTTTTATGTTATAGTACCCATTGAAAAAGGCCTCCATGATTTTTTTTAATTTTTTTTGCCGAGCCGTTTCCGAGATATCAATTTTTGAAAAAAATCGGTTTTTTTTTTCAAATGTCTGTAACTTGGCGAAAAATGGGCCAATCAGGACGTTTTTTTTAAAAAAAATTTTGTTTTTAAACACACTTTTAGAATAAAAAATCAAAAAAATTTTTTAAACTGTATCTCTGTGAGATTTTCAAATTTTGAGTTTAAAATGTTGATTTCCAAAAAACACGTAGCGATCGATTTTCTTGAAAATTTTTTCTAAAAAACTGTCAATTATCCCCTAACTTTTAAGCCTAATCCCTTAATGGGAAATCAATGGAATCCATTTTTTTTTTAATTTTAAAAATTTTTTGTTCAGTGAAAAAGATGTTTATTTTTTTAATTTTCGTTTTTAGATGCATTTTAAGGGAAAAAAAACGGTGTGAAATTTTCTAAATTAACTTTCCATAAGATTTTCGAGCATGCAACGTTAGGATTTATGTTTTTTGAAGTTATTTACTTTTCTGATGGAGCGCCTCAGCAATTTAAAAACTACAAGAATTTTGTAAATATAAATTACCACAAAGCAGACTTTGGCCTGGAAGTTGAATGGCATTATTTTGCAACAGCCCACGGCAAAGGGCCTTGTGATGGAGTAGGAGGAACCGTCAGAAGAGTCGCTGCACGTGCAAGTCTTCAACTTCCGTATAATAAACAAATTTCAACACCTCAACAACTGTATGACTGGGCGATAAAACCGAATTCTTTGCCAAATATTTGTATTCGGTTCTTTTCTTACAACCATTATATTGAAGCCAAAGAATTTTTGGAAAAACGTTACCTGAGAGCTAAAACAATAACAGGTACACAAAAATATCATTGTGTCATACCTGACGGAGAAGGTACTTTGAAATTCAAAGAATTTTCGTTTTCTTCAAATTCGCAAACGCATAAGTTATTCAAACGTGTAAGAAAATGATAATTGATTAAAAAATGTAATGTAATTTATTGCGTACTTTATTTGACCTATTTCTGTTGCTTTTAATCAATTTTTCATCTAGTTAATAATTATCACGTGTCATATAATCCTCGAAAGTAGTTCTGACGTAAAATATTATGATTTTAGACATAAATAAGTGAAATAAAAAATTTTAAAGTTCAAAAAACATAAATCCTAACGTTGCATGCTCGAAAATCTTATGGAAAGTTAATTTAGAAAATTTCACACCGTTTTTTTTTCCTTAAAATACATCTAAAAACGAAAATAAAAAAAACAACATCTTTTTCACTGAACAAAAAATTTTTAAAATTAAAAAAAAAATGGATTCCATTGATTTCCCATTAAGGGATTAGGCTTAAAAGTTAGGGGATAATTGACAGTTTTTTAGAAAAAATTTTCAAGAAAATCGATCGCTACGTGTTTTTTGGAAATCAACATTTTAAACTCAAAATTTGAAAATCTCACAGAGATACAGTTTAAAAAATTTTTTTGATTTTTTATTCTAAAAGTGTGTTTAAAAACAAAAATTAAAAAAAAAAAAACGTCGTGATTGGCCCATTTTTCGCCAAGTTACAGACATTTGAAAAAAAATACCGATTTTTTTCAAAAATTGATATCTCGGAAACGGCTCGGCAAAAAAAATTGAAAAAAATCATGGAGGCCTTTTTCAATGGGTACTATAACATAAAAAATTTTCAAAAAAATCGAAGATGCAAAGGCCGAATAATGTCCGATTTGGCGTGGAATGCCCCATATATATATATATATATATATATATATATATATATATATATATATATATATATATATATATATATATATATATATATATATATATATATATATATATATATATATATATATATATTAATAAATAAATATAAATATTCACGGGACAAATTACACTTACTGATCTAACTCCAAAGTAAGCAAATTATTTGCTTGTGTTATGGGTGTTAGTCAACGATACTAATACATAGAAATACATATATAAATACTAGAATATATATAATAAACACCCAAACCCGGAAATACAAACTTTTATGCTCATCACACAAATGCTTGTCCCCGTCGGGGATTGAACCCGAGCCTCGTTGATTGCGTAGTCAGGGTCTCTAACCACTCGACCAACGGGTTATAAAAAATATTATCATTTGCAAGGTAATTAATCTGTGTTATCATTTATTACTATCATATTGTTACAATACTCGGGTACATCTACTGATAGAGTTAATGAATATGCAAACAATGTATGAGGAAGCGTGATTAGGCTGTATTTCGCAGCTGAGATTGTACGAAGAAATTTAATCAACAAATACCACTAGATTAAGCATGAACAAGTTTATAAGCATATTAAGCACAAGCCTAAATAGATTGTGTTACTAGTATAATACTAGGTATAAAACTAAAGAACTAAACTATACGTATATGGAATAAATAGGTATGTAAATTGTTAGGACATTTTAGTCCGGGAGGAATAGGCGCATGAGTACCGAAAACTATTCCACCTCAATTTTTTTATGCGATCCTCTTCCAATTGCCCTACTGATGATATAAATGCATGTTGCCATGGGGCAACCCGGTGCCACATTGTTTAAACCGAAATTTTTTAAGCAATTGCAAGGAATTGTTATTTTTCAACCGGACAATTTTTTTTATATTCTTTATTGAAATACCAATAAAAAAGGTCCTATGACTATTCACGATTAAATTTGAAGTTAAAGATATGAATTTTTAAAGGTTCGAAAAATCTCATATTTGGGTACTTTCGACCCATGAAAAATATATTAAAAAAACATAATGTTTAAGTAATATTTTTTTTAAATTCTCTATACAGTAGTTAATAATATTGTTTATAGAGATTTAAAAAACATTTCATTGTTTATATCTTTTTTTAATTGTTAATTTCGCGCGCTCGCGTCGCTTACTGGACTTTCTGAAGATTTTCATTTTGTTTGTGTAGTTGTATTTATCTTCGCCTAATTTTTTCTTCACTTGTGTAACTTGCATAACATGTTCTGTGCCACGAAAATGTTTGTTTGTCAAGAGAAGAATTAAACAAATTTTCAAATCGGATAGCAGCCTCATCTTTTCGTCGATAAGCTGCACGTTGTACAGTTATATATATATGTATCAGGTTTCGGATTTTTCACTACATCGTTTTCATTTTCACAAAAAATACATGGTAGGATGTCATCAGAATATTTTCTTTTCTTGGGAACAACTAAAATTCTCTCACTCACAAAAACTCACATTTATTGTAACGAAAAATCACAAAAACTAAAAATATATCTAGCTAATAATGTTAATAATACACGAAATCACTGAACCTCTTTGTATAAAACCTCAAGATATTTGTTTGTTCTTGTGACAAAATTATTGATTATATATATAACATTTATATACATATAATAAAATCGTAGGAAAGTCAAAACTGTACATTGAATATTTTTTTAAAAGCATACTTGGGGCGTGATCTACAATCGATATCGAAGCCAAAAATATAGTTTTAGAATTTTTGTCTGTTTGTCTGTATGTCTGTTTGTCTGTTTGTCTGTATGTATGTCCGGGGTAAACTCAAAAAGTACTGCATGTATTTATTTCAAATTTTGCATGAATATTACTAACAGGACGGGTCAGCATATAGGCTACATATTATCACGCTATCACCTACGGGGGTGAGGCTGTGCGGAGTAAACGAAGTCCGCGTGGACGAAGTCGCTGGCAACAGCTAGTTTAAAATAAAAATACAAGTTAGTGCATGTTGATTCTCAACTGACCATTCTTTGTTTTTTACTCATAGTTATTCAGTCTTTTTTATTTCGTTTAAGATTTAATATTGTTAAACGTTGTTGCACCCATTTCAGTGATTTTGTGTATTATTAACATTATTAGATGGATATATTTTTAGATTTTGTGATTTTTCGTTACAATAAATGTGAGTTTTTGTGAGTGAGAGAATTTTAGTTGTTCCCAAGAAAAGAAAATATTCTGATGACATCCTACCATGTATTTTTTGTGAAAATGAAAACGATGTAGTGAAAAATCCGAAACCTGATACATATATATAACTGTACAACGTGCAGCTTATCGACGAAAAGATGAGGCTGCTATCCGATTTGAAAATTTGTTTAATTCTTCTCTTGACAAACAAACATTTTCGTGGCACAGAACATGTTATGCAAGTTACACAAGTGAAGAAAAAAATTGGGCAAAGAGAAATACAACTACACAAACAAAATGAAAATCTTCAGGAAGTCCAGTAAGCGACACATACTTGTGAGCGCTCGAAATTAACAATTAAAAAAAAGATATAAACAATGTCATTTTTTATATCTCTATTAACAATATTATTAACTACTGTATAGAGAATAAAAAAAATATTACTTAAACATTATGTTTTTTTTTAATATATTTTTCATAGGTCGAAAGTACTAAATATGAGATTTTTCCAACCTTTAAAAATTCATATCTTTAAAATATTAACTTACTTTATTACTTAAACATTATGTTTTTTTTTAATATATTTTTCATAGGTCGAAAGTACTAAATTTGAGATTTTTCCAACCTTTAAAAATTCATATCTTTAAAATATTAACTTTATCGTGAAAAGTCATAGGACCTTTTTTTATTGGTATTTCAATAAAGAATATAAAAAATTGTCCGGTTGAAAAATAACAATTCCTTGCAATTGCTTAAAAAATTTCGGTTTAAGTAATATGGCACCGGGTTGCCCCATGGCAACATGCATTTATATCATCAGTAGGGCAATTTGAAGAGGATCGCTTAAAAAAATTGAGGTAGAATAGTTTTTGGTATTCATGTGCCGATTCCTCCCGGACTATTTATAGAAATGTGTATAATAATCATGTTTAATGCGAGTATAGCAGTGGACATCTGCTAGTGTAGAAATAATGAGCAATAGACATAGGTTTGTACTTTATTTTGCAATCTATTTTAGTCCCATTTTACATTACAGCTTATTTCACAGTCTAACAAAAAAAAAATTGCTAACAGGGCAGTAAAAATGAAACTAATACAGGTGTCCTAAAATCTATCGATATTTGGGAGTGGAGTAATAAAAAGATATCTCTGTATATAACATTTTAAAATGAAATTAAATTGAAAATCTGGAATGAAAAATATCTCCAATATTTCGGTAAAGATGTTAGCATGCTCGTAGAATATCATATTAAAACGTCCTTCAATTTAGCATTTTTGTTCCACAAATATGTGTGCGAATCGAGTTAGATGCATTATCTAGTCATAGTTGTTGTTCAAAGGTGTTAAATGAACGAAAATGTTTTTGCTCGTGACAAATTGGATATTAAAATGCTAATTTAATGTTCAAGGTAAGATGGAAATAGACGGCAATAATTTAGCGTATTCTTCGATATTAGCGCTATATATTTGTAAATTTTCTAATTTAAAAACAGGGCTGAAACAGGCTAAATGTGTCTCTATTATTGTGTCGTAACGTGTCGTCGTACGTAATTATGTCTATAAGGCCTAATTACGTTATGCCTGTACTTGCTACTCTCGGGATTAGGTTTGTAGGGTATTAGGCGACAAATGTCTCTTACCTTAGCCACAGAATATATAATAGTACAAGTACAGAAGAAACACTCCGTGAAGTCGTTTAAAGAAATAGGGACTCTTGCTACGATACAATTAAGTCGAATTCAGATCGCGCGGCGCTTGATTATCTACGTTTATATTTACCTAGAAGTTGCATCTCTTTCTAACGCCGAACTCTTATCCTTTCTAATGAAATCAGGGTTGTCTCAAAAATTCCCCGTGTTGGTTTCGGGCTTCTTTGAAGAATAGGCCAACTGCCGTTCTGCCAGGCAGGTCGTAAAAGTCGATCGATTAGCTATACAAGTCACTACCATCATGGCTACTAGGTGATAGAGTACTGCGTTGTCTCGCCCGGGTCTGATACCACCACCTCATCTATTCCTGCCGCAATAGCTTCAGTGCTTTCCATCTGGAGACCCATCAGCTTGTTTGCTATCTTATGATATAAAAAAAAGATACTCTTTCGTCTTTAGACACCAAAGATGTAAATGATGCGTTGCTATCTGTGCAGCAGGATGGCAATGCTATATTATACATAAGTCTACAGCCCAAAATTAACCCCCAAAACGGAACAAGATAATGACAAGCATTGACGCTATTGCGGCAGGAATAGGTAAAGCAGTGGTACCATATACCCGGGTGAGACGATGCGGAACTCTACCACCTAATAGTCACGATGGTAGTGACACGTACAGCCAATCGGTTGCCTTTTACAACTTGTCTGGCATAACGGCATTTGCTTTATACTTCAAAGAAACTCTTATCAAGACGGGGAAAATGAATTTTGTTAATAATTAATAAATGTTAAAATATAATTTACTAGCTGCAGCGTGCAGCCCGCTGCATTATACACAGTTTTTGGCGCATCCCGCGGGATCACCTCATTTTTCCGGGATAAAAAGTAGCCTATGTGCTATTCCAGATAATCAGCTACCTGTGTGCCAAATTTCATGTAAATCCGTTCAGTAGTTTTTGCGTGATTGAGTAATAAACGTCCATCCAAACATCTATCCAAACATCCAAACTTTCGCATTTATAATATTATAATAAATATAATAAATAATAAATAATAATATAGATTTATGTTTAGTTTAGGATTTCTGACTGACTGGACGGATTTCGATGAAATTTGGCACACAGGTAGGTGATGACCTGGAACAGCACATAGGCTACTTTTTATCCCGGAAAAATTTGGTGACCCCGCGGGATTCGGCAAAAACTTTTATATTGCAGCGGGCTGCACGCTGCAGCTAGTATTTATTATATTTCAGAATGTTTTGGTAAAGTAAAAAACGAATATTTTGCATCCTTTTGTTTATTGCGACAACCATCCACACAGCAATTATTTTATATTACGAATCCCCCATTTTATAAGTGTACCTACAGTAATAAACCTTACGTTGCGACAATGATCGGCAGGCCGTCGTATATGAATATATACCGTTGTGTATTCATAAGCACGGGGCGGCCCCGACTGATTTGCAAAGCCGCGTTGTCGCGAGCTGAAGGTGCTTATCGCGGTAGGTATAAGCGAGTGTCATATGCAGGGATTTAAAACGTTATCAAATAACAGAACAAATTTTTCGATACATACCGTTATGATTATAGCGATACCTCAGTAACAAAATTATTTTAGAACACTATGTGTATTGCTACCAAAATAACAGAACGAAATTATGAGCGGTAAATAACGTTATAAATATTGATATTTATGCGACGTTGCCGCGTTTCATGCTGTTTCGTGATTGGTCGTTCGTACTACCATGACTGCGAGTTGGCAACAAGGTACCTACGCAAATTTACAAGTTTGATGTAATGAGACATCGCGATTTACGATTTACGAGACACGCATTAAAAATATTTACAAGCGGTACGCATGGTTTTCAAATAATTATTTTTAAAGGATTCCAACCTACATATAATTAGAAAACAATTCTAACTTTTAATACATATTATTATACCCACATAAGACAATGTATCTTTATGAAACATGTTTTTTTCTCCCGTGGGTTTTTATGTAATAAGAAATGTTACTAGGTATCTTAAGTTTTCTTTAAAATGCAAATTATTTACGTAATTTCCCCGTGTTGGTTCCGGGCTCCTTTGTAGAATAGACGAACTGCCGTATTCCCAGGCAGGTCGTAAAAGGCGAGCGATTGGCTATGCGAGTCACTACTACCGTGGTAGAATTCCGGATTGTCTCACCCGGGTCTGATACCAACGCCTTACCTATTCCTGCCGCAATAGCGTCAGTGCTTGTCACTGTTGTCTTCCCGTTTAGAGGGTAAGGCAGCCGGTAAATTTATGTTTGTGGCATTAGACCTCGCCACAAGATAGCAACGCACTATTAACATATTTGGTGTATATAGGCGATGTTGATTCTTTTCATCAGGAGACTCATCTCCTTGTTTGCTATCTTAAGATATAAAAAAATAAAAAAATGATATTTTTCAAACAAATGTGTTA